>CM060704.1:178275706-180849039 GCA_030686995.1 Artemisia argyi
GTAAAATCACTTTTACCCACCATTTTTGAGATTTTATCATTTCTAAAGTTTGAAGAAAATTATTATCTCCTTTTTCAATTATTTCTACATCTTTATTAATTTCAACTCAAGATTTTCCTTTTTCCAGATTATATATTCTATTATCAAAATCTTTATTTTTGTTTTTTAAATTATTAATTTCTCTTTTAAGATTATTAACTTCTTCTAATAAATTATTAAGTGTAACTGGAGTATCAATTTTTTTGTCTTTGTTTAAGCATTTTATTTACTTCAACCATAGAATATGGAGTATCATCTTGAACCTTTTCATTATCAGTTTTAGAAAATTGTTCAATAATCTTATTTCTTATATCATCATCTTTTATTAATTTTAAGAGATATAACGTTTCATTAGTCAAAACGCTTATTTTTAAATCTTCAATTGAGCCTGAATTTTATAAATATCCATATCTAGATCATCAGAATCTTCAGAATAATCATTTTCTGAAATAAAATCTTCTTCTTTTAAACAATTACAATTTTTCTCAGAATCTGAATTGTCTGAGTCATCAGAAGAATTTTCATTTTCTGATTCTGAATTTAAAAAGATTTTCTTTAAACTATCTTTAATTTCTTCATCAATATTAAGATTATTAATTTTCTTTTTGACTCTACATTTATTTGCAAAATGACCAACTTTTTCACATTTATAACAAGTAATTATTGGTTTATTATTTCGGAATTGTTTTCTTATTTGTCTCTTTTCCCTTCTTTTTTCAAATTTATAAGGATTTTTATTAAATTTTTTATTTTTTAGAAATTCTTTTCCCTTTGAAGATTTATAAAACTTTTTGTCAACAGCAGTTGAACAAGCCATTCCAAATTGATCACAAAAATGGCCTAATTGTTTTCTTTCATTAATATTTTGAGTTTTGATTTGTTGATTTAGCTTTATTTCATTACATAAAGCCAAACCTTCTTGAATACAAGTTCCTATTAACTTGCCATAAGTAAAACTATCATAATTGATAGTTGCTTCATCTTTCCGAAGGGTATTTCTTACCCTTTCAGCAAATAAATTAAGTAAACCATCTATAAATTTTGACTTCCAATGGGTAGTATTAGAGTCAGGAAGTTCTATAGCTCTACTAAGGAAAGTATCCTTATACCACCTAAAAGAAGTTAAAGTAGGACATTTTAATCCATTAAGAAGAGTTCTAATATTTTCTGAATTATCAGACCATCTTCCAGTAAAATGTTCAATTATATTAACAATTAATGTATAAACTGCATTAGGTGTTTCAACACCATTTTCTGATTTCACTGTATTAAGAATTGTTTGCTTATCTTGACTTATAAGATAATTATCCCACCATCATTTTAATTGTCCTGTAAAACCTGCTACAATCATATTTGCAACAGTTTTATCATTATTACCATTATTTTTAGCAATAGTAGAGTACATCATCATACGATGTACTAAATTATAAATTTGTCTTTCTGTATAACCATCAATATTCTATTCATAAATATTTTTACCACTATAACTATTATTAATAACATACTCTTGTTCTTTATGAAGAACATCTCTGGGATAATAATATAATTTTTGAGAAAGTTTATTAGCATATTTACTATTATATCCTTCCATTTTATTAATATTAGCATTAATTTTTTCTTTATATTCTTCATCAGATAGATCATTATCAATATTATTCAATTTTAGTTCTTTTATTTGATTTTCTATTAATTTTTGTAATTCTAGAGTCGATTTTAATTTAAAATCTTTGACTTCAGGAGGTGGTTGAATACTAGCAACTGCTTGAGAACAGCTTGCCTCATTATTATCTTTAATAATTTTTTGTTTTTTATTTTTTAATTGATTTATTTGACTTATAAGAGTTTCAACTCTATTATGAATAGAAAATATTTGTTCTCCCAAAACTATTAAATAAATATTAGAAAATTTTTGTTGTTGTATTAACTGGTTAACATGACCAGTTGTAATGGATATAGTTTCATTTTCAAATAATTTTTGAAAGGCTGAAAAATGTATATGAACATCTTCTTTATTTATAACAAAGGGTTGTTGTGGAGGAAAAATTTGTTTAGAATTTTGACCATTTATTAATTTATAATCTCTTTCCAAAACTGATATGTAATCTATAAGATAATTATGAATGAACCATGGAACAAAATAAATAATTTTATTAACTTGTAATAAATGATTATAAAATTTTTCTTGCATATTCTTTTTGTCTTCTCTTGAGTAATTTTCAAAAAACCATTTTCTAAAAGGTTCCCATTTGGGTAATTTAAATTCTTGAGAAATAATCATTCTGGCTGAAGAGCCAGGAGAAAAATCAATTTTTTCTTTATTATCCATTATATAGAAAAATTCATTTCAGAAGGAGTAATATTATCTTCATCATTATAATTTTCTTGAACAATATTATTTATAATAGCTAGATTTTCAATTTTTTGTGGAAAACTTTCTTCTCTTATTTGAGAAGTAGATGCTCTAGCTGTAGAAGGTAAATTAACCTCATAATCTAAATGACTAGAAAATATGGATCAATTAGACCTGCTTCTTCTTATCAAAGCATTAGCATTATCCAAATCTTCTTGTTCAAATTCTATTTAAACAGTTTCATCAGAAGTTTGCAAAATATTAGTAAGATTACTATTAATTTTTGGTTGAGGAGGTATAGCTCCTTCTAAAAGCCAATTTTCAGGAAATTCAATTTCATTCTATTTTATAATTTTTCGAGTAGATATTTTAGACATATCTAAATTACTTTCTATTAAAATAGTTTCATTATTTTTACTATACCTTTTACATTTAGGATTCATAGTAGTAAGTGGTCTGAAATAAATTCTATAACAAATACATATTAATTCAGAACCATGCATATAATCATAACCATGAGTTTTAACATTTAAAGTTAAACTATCAAGTATATTAACATCAGATAAAGATAATTGTAAATTAGGATATACATTAAAATAGACTGGTCCATGTGCCAGACTAGATTGAATAATTCCAATCAAAGATTGTTGCCAATTTCTATTACGACCATCTCTTAAAACTGCTAGAAAGCTTTCTGGTAACCCATGTAAAGTTAAGGGTTTAAATGCAATTTGTATTAAACCTATATGTAAATAATTATGATTTAAACGATATTTTTGAATATCTCTTTCGTTTAATAATTTTAAAATCATTTCATTATTATCAAGAGTTATTGTTTCTTCAGTAGTTTTAATTGACTGAATAAAACCCATTTCTTCAAAAGTTCAAATTTCATATAAAACTTTTGGTTGGACTTTAGGAATAGTCCATTTATTTAAAAGGTCTAAATTTCTGGGAATTTCATATTCCTCAGTCATACTGTTTTTAACAGATTTATTATTTCTTTTAAAGAGATTAAGCATATTGAGAAAATATTTGCACCAAATATTATTCAAAGGTACAGTTGGTATCATCCATTATTTGGAAGGCTTTCATCGATGTTGATCGCGCAACAAATAATATTCCAAAAAACTACATACTCATGCAGCCAGTAAGCCTAAGGGGAAAAATGGCATCCTTAATACCCCAAAATTTGTGTGGTTATATTTTTGCCTTTTGTGCCACGGAAGCTGAAAATGCCGAAACAAGTGAAGAATTAGCAGATCTCTTAACTAACAACGTCAAGAAAACTATAAATAGCTTCTCAAATGTTTGCCATGATAGTGAAGATGGCCAAACGACAATTTTGAATTATGTCACACTAAAGGACGTTAATATTCAGGAATCGACTCATATGCTCACGGTAACTAGTTGGAGTAAGTTCCCCTTTTACGAAGCTGACTTTGGTTTTGGAAAACCAACTTGGGCAGCCCCCGGGAGTCTCGCTCTCCAACCGGCAGCATGTTTGATGGACGATGCACATGGCAATGGAGTGGATGCACATTTTATGGTAGAAGTAGAAAACGTCCCATACTTTGAACGAGCCACAGAAATCATTTCTTCTGTTGATTAAGATCATAATTTCTATGTGTTTGTATATTTCGTTTTGAGTTGGTTGATGTCAAAGTTATAGTCGTGTAGTTTGTTTGTTTCTCTATTGGAATAAAAAGGGTTATATAAATATATACTGTTAACGGGTGCTCTTAAGAATAATGGATGTCGGATTTTATATCAAAAGCAATAACTAAACTTGTTTTTGTGAGTAATTTTTGCCCACGCTTAATAGCAGTGTTTGAAAATATTTTTCTTTCTTTCTTTCTTTCTTGTCTATAGTAAAGGAACGATGAAAGCTCGATACACAGAAGTTCACATCAATAAGATACAAAGTTAGGACAAAGGGAAAATTTCATGTATATCCTTGAAAATTTCAAAAATTTCATATATATCATTTTTACTAGTTTTTAATGCATAAAGTACAATGCATTTAATGCATTCAAAGGATATATATGAAATTTTTGAATTTTGCATGGATATGAATGAAATTGCCCCTAGGACAAAAAGCGATATTTGAGAAAATTAAGTGAGGATTGAAAAATATTAGTTGCGGTCTTCAGTAGGTGAAAAAATAGCTTTAGTTGCGGGTTGAGAAAATAAGCACTTTAAACAATTGCTTATATTCTTATTTGGGTAAAATAAGAAATGGGATTGTCAACGTCGTTCCTTCATATTTCTATTTTTTTATTTTATATTATGTAACCCAAAGTGCATTCCTTTAAGAATATATCTCGTTCTATTTTTCTTTCGTTAGTTATGCCACCCATGACTTCAATTCAAGAGTCATGATGATATTACTCAAGAACATCTTTATCAGAATATTTTTGCTTCTCACTTTGGGCAATTAGCAATAATTTTTCTGGGGACTTCCGCAAACCTCTTTCATGTAGCTTGGCAAGGAAATTTTGAGTCATGAGTAACTGAAGCTACTTGTTCTCTTTCGCTACACAAAACCCATGAACTTTCACCAAAATGCATACAGCTGATTCCATAGGTACCATGGGCATGCATGTTTGGGGATTTGAAAAACTTATTGCCGCACCTTATTGTTAGAGAGAAACAAAAAAGAAAAGAAAATAAAAATTCATGTTTAATTTTTATAAACAATCTTTTTAATATCTTAAATTAATGTAGTTTATGTTTTAATCTCTACATTAGTAACGTTTTTACATTTTAAATCTCTAGAAGTCATCATTTTTTAACATTTAAATCTTAGACTAGTCATAGTGGTCATATTTATTATCACATCCACGTTAACGCCACATTGCTATTCAGCAATCACCACTATCATCACCTTTCAGCTTTCATGGTCATTACTTTTATCACCACCAAACCTTTTTTTTATTTAATTAAAATTAAATAAAACTTTTATTCATAATTAAAAACATCACACTAAAAATTAGAAACATCATACATATTAAAAACTTAAATTAAACTTCATGAAAAAGGTGTTCGACCAAATCGGCACGAAGGTTTTAATGCACTTGTGACGATTTGATTTGTCTAATAACTTGTAACGTTTGTTCATGGGTTCGTATGACATGTTTGGTTGATGTGCTTCCTCCGGATACTAATTTGCATCGTTCCTTATTATGATGCATGTATGCATGATATTCCTTATTCTTTCCAAACGCATCGCTCGTGCGGGATTGGCACATATAGCCCATTTTATATCTTGAGAACACCAAATGCTCGTTTCACATATTTCCTTACCGCTTCATGCATTTGCTTATATCATATTTACTTGTGGTCATCGTCGCCTTAGAATTGAAACACAAAAGAAAGCATGTCATGTCAATAAGCCTTGTGACGCAACTCCAGCAAAATGAATGGATTCGGACCATGATCATCACCTCTACAATATTGCCTTCTATATGCATTCGAACAACCAAACCACTCCCAATGTACAATGAAGGCTTCCTAACATTTCTGAAAACCCATGGTTTTCTTCGTGAAACCAATATAGCTTTTCAAACATCAGTGTAAGTAGGTTTTTTTAAATACTCTGCACCATAAATTTTCATAACAAACTTACAAAAATAATCAAGAGAATCATGGGAAGTTGATGCGGCCATTTGCAAATATTTATCAAAGGTGTCACGAACGATGTCGTATGTTAATTGACATATTTAGGAGGGTCACTTCATCCAAAATGCCTTCTCTTCCGGTACAATTAGTATTATTGTGAAAGTTTGAAAAATGATTAGTTACTTCTTCAACTATGCTTGTGAGTAGCTCTCGACTTATTCGAAATCTCTTCCGGAAATGATATGCATCGTACATCGGATACACTAAGATAGGCAGCGACTAAGCGATCATGAGCACTATAACGATCTCTATATACTATGTTTCTCATCAGTCGCTACCTTTCACGTTGTCATCTATTCTTAAGAACCGACAACGCTCTATTAGAAAAAGCAAGTTCCTGCTAGCAACTTCTTTCTTCCGATGAGTCAGTGAAATTGAACGTTTTGAAATTCATTTAGATAATGAGGAATGATAAATATTTTGTTTGACTTGTGTATATATTGAGAAAGATGATGTTTAAAGTTGTGTATAAAAATGATGGGGTATGTGTGTATTTACATGTAAATAAAACACTAAAGTTTATTTTTTATAGTTGGTCACCTTTTGGTGGGGTGGGGGGGGGGGGGTTGCGGCCTTCACAAAAAACTATTCGTTATTTTTTTTTCTTGCATTCGTCAAAGGTGGGCATCCTCACCTCTTTCTCTCTTTTTTGCTTGTGTCACGCGTGAGAGGGAGGGAGAGAGTTAATGGTGGTGGCGCGTGAGTTTGGTGGTGATGGAGAGGCCTCACCATCCATTAAGACAAGCCTTAAGTTAATAAACTTTTCATGTTTTAACTTTTTAGTTGAATTATTTATGCTTTCATTCACATCCATTAAATAATTAAACAACAACTTATTAGTTTAGAGATTAAAGGATGTTACAGAGCAATTAGAGATTTTATTGATTGGGTTTTGTAAGAATTCAATCGTGTGTTTCATTTATAATATCAAGGCTCTTTATATACAGAGTGGATACATATCAATCCTAACTAACTAGGAGTAAATTATGGGATCTGTGACATACATTCCAAATATACATGATTTACACAATATGCTAATAATGTACATTATATGCTAATAGACAACCCCCCCCCCCCCCCCCCCCAAGTGAAGCGGGAGGAGGACGAACGCTGAGACTGTCTCAGAAGTCATCAAACAAGATACGAGGAAGGCCTTTGGTAAAGATATCGGCAATTTGATAACGAGATGGAACATGTAAAATGCGAACTCACCACGTGCTACCTTTTCTCGCACAAAATGAATGTCCATCTCGATATGCTTGGTACGTTGATGTTGTACCGGGTTTCCAAAGAGGAAAATAGCACTAACGTTATCACAATATACGAGAGTTGCTTTCTGAATAGGACATCGAAGTTCAAGAAGAAGGTTGCGGAGCCAACATGATTCAGAAACAACATTTGCAACTCCTCGATATTTCGCTTCAGCACTTGAGCGGGAAAGTGTGGGTTGGTGTTCTAAGAGATAAAGTTATCACCAAGATAAACACAATACCCAGAGGTAGAACGTCTAGTATCCGGACATCCACCCCAATCGGCATCAGTATAAGAAACCAATGTAGAGACCTGAGATTTATAAAGATTTAAGCCATAGTGTAAAGTACCCTGAACGTAGCGCAAGATGCGCTTGAGAGCTGTCATATGTTCCTCATGAGGATCATGCATATGGAGACATATTTGTTGAACCGAATAAGAGATACCGGGACGAATGAAGGTAAGGTATTGCAAGGCTCCAACAAGGATTCGATAATGTGTCGGATCTGAATAAGGCTCACCTAAAGTAGCACTTAGTTTAGCCTTAGTATCAACAAGTGTAGGAGATGGCTTACAAGAAGACATGCCTGCTCGCTCAATAATATCCTGAGCATATATAAATTGACATAGAAATAGACCATTTTGGTGACGGGTGACTACAATTCCCAAAAAATAGTTTAATGGCCCAAGATCCTTCATTACAAATTCTTTAGCCAAAAGCCCAATAATGGAGTGACGAAGTGTATCTGATGATGTGGTCAGGATTATGTCATCAACATATAATAAGAGATAAGCTAAGTCACTGCCATTACTATAGACAAACAAAGAGTGATCAGATCGACTATGCATAAAACCAATCATAGTAACAAAATCCGCAAAACGTTGATACCAAGCACGTGGTGCTTGCTTGAGGCCATATAGAGTTTTTTTTAGCAAGCAAACATGATTAGGGTGCTTAGCATCACGAAACCCCATTGGTTGATACATGTATACTGTTTCATTGAGTGTGCCATGCAAAAATGCATTTTTAACATCCAAGTGATGAATGGACCATGATTTGGAAATAGCCAAAGTAAGAACAGTACGGATAGTGGCGGGTTTGACTACTGGACTAAAGGTTTCATCACAATCCACGCCTACTTGTTGAGACCTGCCATCACCAACTAAACGAGCCTTATAGCGCTCAAAAGAACCATCTGATCTCAATTTATGCTTAAAAATCCACATAGACCTAATGACATGCATATCATGGGTGCGGGGTACAAGCTCCCACATCTCATTTTCAATAAGAGCATTATACTCATCAAGCACGACACTTTTCCAATATGGGTTGGACAAAGCATCTTTCGGGTTACGGGGAATGGAACATGGAGATGTAGTGACTGAAAGATTGAATGGATCTTTTGGTTTAGAGATACCAGACATGCTTCGAGTATGCATGGTACGTAAAGGAGTTGCTAGTGGTATGTTTGAAGATGGAGGTCGAGAGGTTGATGGGGCACGACGGGTTGCTGAGATATTGGGCTATAGTGGTGAGTTTAATAGGGAGGATTGAGATGTTGGTCAACGAGGAGAAATTTGGGTATTGATTGGACTAGGTGGATGAGGCAGATTGTCATTTGGTCGATTGGATGTGGGGTGAGCAACAGGAAGGGGACTCCCAATGCTGTTGTGACAGAAGGTTGAAGGTGGCCTGATGTGGTGTTGGGGTCAGCTTGAGTTGAAACCTGGTTTGTCGCATGGGAGAAATTTGACCCAGTAGAGGTTGTGCGGTTTGCTGGAACAGAATTAGAAGAAAAAATGGAAGTATTAATGGGTGAAGGCCATCATTAAGAAATGAGTAGCTGGAAGGAGTAGGATTATGGAGTTTGGCAAACGGAAATAGTGTCTCATCAAAAATAACATGACGCGAGAGAATGATTTTGTGAGTAGCCAAGTCATAGAATTTGTAACCTCTATGATTCGAAGGGTATCCCAAGAAAACACATGGTGTAGAGCGTGGTTGTAATTTGTTAATAGTTGTGGAAGGGAGAAGAGGATAACACAAACAACCAAAAACTCGAAGGTGATCATAGCATGGGGTGCGATTATAAAGTATGTATGTTGGGGTTTTGTGATTGAGAAGTTTACTGGGTAGGATGTTTAGTAAGTATGTGGCCACTTGAAGTGCATGATGCCAAAATTGTGGGGGCATGGAGGAGTGACATAACATGGTTCGAATGATGTTATTTATTGCACGTATTTTGCGTTTGGCTTTTCCATTTTGTGATGATGTGTGTGGACAAGAGAATCGAAAAACCATTCCATTGTCATTACAAAATTGGTGAAAATGTGAGTTATTATATTCTTTGCCATTATCACATTGAAAAGTTTTAATACTCATTTGATGTGTACGAATAAGGTTGTAAAGGGAAATGAAAGTGGGATAAACCTGTGATTTATTTCCAAGAGGAAAAGTCCATAGAAAATTTGAATAATCATCAATAAATAAGATGTAATATTTGTGACCACTCGAACTTAATACTGGTGAAGTCCACAAATCACTATGAATTATATCAAATGACAACGATGTAGAAGACGATGAATCATAAAAAGGTAATTGAATATGTTTGCCAAAAACACAAGATTGACAAATAGAAGAAATCCTAGATGAATTACATTGAATGTAATCTTTATTTTTAAGCGAGCGTAATACATTAGCGCCTGGATGACCTAAGCGATGATGCCATAGATCTTGAGAAATAGCAGCGAAAGTAGAAGGTGCGGTGATTTGATGGAGAGCAGATTTAGTAATCGGTTAAAGATCCCCAACACTATTACATCGCATGATTGGCATCCCCGTCTAAAAATTGTAAATAGAAAAACCAAAAGGATCAAAAGCAATAGTAAGATTATTATCTGTTGAAAGACGCCGAACTGATATTAAATTTTTAATAAGGTGAGGTGCAACCCGGACATTTTTTGGGTAAAGGGAATGATAGGGAGGTGAAAGATGACGTATGTCCATAACTATGAATTGGAATAGTATTACCATTGCCAACAATTATATGTTTTGGAATGCTCAAATTGAAATAAGACGAGAGATTACCTTGAGATGTCGTCATGTGAGAGGTAGCACCCGTATCCATATACCACTGATCATCGGGTGGATTGAGAGCCATGGTATGCATTGCTTGATCAAGGTCTGTTGGAACATTAGCAGCAGTAGAGGCAACATAGGCTTGGGTTGGGCGTGGGCCGAGCAAACCTGGTCCTCCAGATGGGGTGTTAGGCCGAGTCCATGGCATAGTTGGGTAGGACGGTGGTGGAGTGGCCCATTGAACCGGTGACCAGGCCCAAGGAGCAAAGGGACCCCAACCTTGGAAGTGTTGGTAGTTATTGTTGTTGTTGTTTGACCGACCGCGACCTCGACCTCCATTACGACCACCACCACGATTATTGTTGTTTCTGCCACAACCACGGTTCGAGTTGAAGTTGCGTTGTGGAGCCTGAGATTGAAGAATAGTACCAGCAGATGAGTTTTGATTGGTTTTGGGGGTGGTCGAAGAGGCCACAAGAGCAGTACCATTGGTGATGGCTGGGTTTGTTACTTGTTTGCTTTTGTGGGTTTTCTCAAGAATCAACCTGGAACGTGCTTCATAAAACAGTGGGAAAACAGTGGGAGGGGATCACTTTGCTGAATGTAACTTGCAACGCTATCATAGCTTTCATTAAGATCGGCTATGAGTTGCAAAACAAGACGATGGTTGGAGACAGATGCTCCAACATTTGCAAGTTGATCCGCAAGCATCTTAAGCTCTTGACAATAGGTAGAAACAGAAGAGAAGTTGTCAAGGCGGGTGTTGGTGAATTGATGTTCCAAGTAAATGGCACGAGAGTTCTGATTGTCTTGAAAAATATTTTCCAAGGCAGCCTATGCTTTGGCAGCGGTAGTATCAGGTTCGAGTATGGTGTGCAAGAGATCATTACATATGGTGCCATATATCCATTGAAGGACGATGGCATCCAAGGTGGACCAAGTTTCAGGGTCGACAGTGGATTTTGGTGGAGTATCCTTGTCCTTGTCTTTTTGTGCGGAAGAGCAGGGAGATGATGGTGGTGGGGGAATGATGTGATCAATCACCTTGTATGCTCGACAGTGAATTTTGAACAATTCTGCCCACGAAGCATATTGCCCATTTTCCATCTCAAGTTGGATGGGGATGGGGTTCTTGATGTTGGTAACAGAGAGTGCAGGGTGGAACTTGGAGTCTGCCATGAGAGAAAAAGATTTGAGAAAAGAGCAGGCGATATAAGGTTTGGTATGAGGAAGGCCTGATACCATGTTAGAATTCAATCGTGTGTTTCATTCATAATATCAAGGCTCTTTATATACAGAGTGGATACATATCAATCCTAACTAACTAGGAGTGAATTACAGGATCTGTGACATACATTCCAAATATACATGATTTACACAATATGCTAATAATGTACATTATATGCTAATAGGTTTAAAGTGATTACAAATGAGTTGTGTTTATCATCTTCATCATCATTCTAATCTTCATTTGGTTATTTCTAATCTTTTTTGATATCTTTATCGAATTGCATTAGTTTGATGAAGTTTATATGCCTAGAGATGATTATGAAATTTAAGTCGGTAGTTATAAGAGCATCCGTGATGGTGGCTTAGACCACGAGTGGTGACAATTACTTCCTAGTCCACACGTGAAGAAGCAAAATGGACTTGGTTTGGTGGTGCACACCAGCAAACGTGGTTGGTTTGTTTGCATGTGAAGGATATATTGTGAGGTATGTTTGTATATATATGTGGGATGTGTTTATGTGTTGGTTTAGTGGTCACCACTACGGTTGTTTGTTAGTTGGTTTGGTGAAGCTAGGGAGTGAATGATGAGGTGGTGACAACGGGTATGATGGCCATTACATTGAGTCTAAGAAAGTTATAGTGAAGTGGCATGTGACTTGGTAAATTAGGGAAAACCTTTGATAGCTTCTAGCATGTTGTTGCTCAACTGTACAACGTTTCATTTCGTAAGAAATTATGGTATAGCCAATATTGAGAGTTTCTGTTTCTTTAGCTTTGACTAGTATTTTACTAATTAATGGCTGAATGTTTCTAGAGTAAACAGAACGTTCACAATCAATTGTTTTTGAATGCTTATCAGAGGCAACCCATGTTTACTGAGATATACCCCTTTGCAAAACAGTTAAAAAAAAAAGAAAAGAAATCCCAATCTTACACGATATATACGCATCGGGGTACTTAAGGATGAAGAGGAAAATCACTTCTACAAGCTGTTGCTAACGGTAGATATATTTCGCTGACAAGATTTCTCGAAATTGTATTTGTTGAATGTTTTTCCAGATTCTTTTAGAGAGTTCGTGTCGAAAAAGGAGAAGAGTTGTCACTGATAACTTTTACGGGTTATCAATAATCACAAGTGGTAAAGGGTGATAACTTTTGTCCCTTTTTTTCCTTGAGCTCATGGAAAACTAGATTAGCATTTAACCACCCCAGTTTCTGGAAAATCTAAGCGGCAAAATATATTCATCATTATAACCCGCGGCATAGCTTGAATAGAAGTTTTTACTCATCATTCAATACCGAATCCATATCCATTGTGTAAGAGTGAGGGATGCTTGTTTCTTTTCATGAGGTTCAAGTAGATGTGCATCTAGATAAACATGGGTTGCCTACGACAGTGCAAGACTTTGTAGTCAAATAACATGTTCTCATGTCGTGAGAGATAAGTTACTCCCTCCGTCCCAAAATTATAGTCCCCTTTTGACTTTTTCAGTCTTTCTTTCTCAACTTTGACCTTAAATATTTTTGTTTATATTACATAATACTTGATGCAAAATATATGAATGGATTGAGTTTTAAATTTATTTTTCATTGGTATAATCTTCATCAACTATTGTATAACACAAACAAAAATATTTAAAGTCAAAGTTGAGAAAGAAAGACCGAAAAAGTCAAAAGGGGACTATAATTTTGAGACGGAGGTAGTAATAAAGTTGGGGTGTAAAAATGTAGTTTAAACAAAAAAGCAAGCTAGAGAACTAAAAGAAAAAATAACTACTCGTATATAAAAAATATGAAAAAAGTAAACATGGTGTGATTTAATACGGTAAAGTTTATATGGAGTGTAAACCCTTTCCAAATTGTATGGTCACACATACTTTAATATTAGAATTAAACTGTAGTAAGAGATCGACGTGTTATTCGAGTACATTAAAAAGTCAAACAAGAGTGAATAATTAGTATATTATTCTAATGTAAAAGTTTTTATTTTATAGTAAAGCATATGTGTATGTATACAAATCATGCCATGTGAACAAAACTTTTTATGTTAATATAATGCACACGAGGTTTTAAATACGTAAAACGTTTGTAAGATTTGTATGATTGATGATAATGCAACTAATCTAATCTCTCATATAAGTAGTAACCTCGGTTTGGTTATAAGGATCACTATCTATTCTTTGTCCTAATTCATCAAGATTGTCAAAACAGCTAGTAATGATGATGAACATCGAAAAACAATCAAGCAAACTTGTAAAACCCTTCCTTCCAACTCCTCCGACACTCCGTCACTACAAACTAGGCCTCGTCGATGAGCTTATGCCCTTCTTTAATGTAGGTGTTGTTCTATATTTCTCCACAAATAGCAATCACGATGCAGAGTTTGTTACACGCCTAGAAAAATCACTTGAGAAAACTTTAACACGATTCTACCCTCTTGCCGGTAGATTTGTCAATAAAACTCTAACAATTGATTGCAACGATCAAGGTGTGGAGTTTATACATGCAAAGGTTAACATCAAACTGCAAGATATTCTTGCTCCCAATGTGAATGTTAAGTTTGTTGATGATTTCATTCCATCCAATAAATTTTCCATTGATCAATTCCATGAGCCGTTACTTACGGTTCATGTGACCATGTTCGAGTGTGGTGGTGTAGCAGTTGGTATAAGTGCTTCACACAAGATTGTTGATGCCTCAACTCTATGTACGTTCGTAACGGAATGGGCTGCTATGAACCGAAAAGAAAATGAGATTGAATCCACAGGGCCTGGTTTCAACTCGTCCTCTATATTACCTGGCCGTCAATGTTTTAGTCCCCTCCCGCTACAACTTATAACGGAAGATATGTCAAGCAAGTATACCAGAATGATAGTTTCTTTCAATGAGAGTGCAATATCGAAATTGAAGGCAAAGGCCATGGCCAAGGAAAATATTTGCGCTAAGTATCATTCAAAGGTACAGTTGGTATCATCCATTCTTTGGAAGGCTTACATCGATGTTGATCGCGCAACAAACAATATTCCAAAAAACTACATACTTCTGCAGGCAGTAAGCCTAAGGGGAAAAACCGCATCCTTAATACCCAAAAATTCGTGTGGTAATATTTTATCCTTTTGTGCCACCGAATCTGGAAATGCCGAAACAAGGGAAGAATTGGCGGATCTCTTAACTAACAACGTCAAGAAAACTATAAATAGCTTCTCAAATGTTCACCATGATAGTGAAGATGGTCAAACGACGATTTTAAATTCCGTCACACTAAAGGACGTTAATATTCAGGAATCGACTCATGTGCTCACGGTAACTAGTTGGAGTAAGTTTCCCTTTTATGAAGCTGACTTTGGTTTCGGAAAACCAACTTGGGCAGCCCCTGCGAGTGTCGCTCTCCAACCAGCAGCATGTTTGATGGACGATGCACAAGGCAATGGAGTTGACGCACATTTTATGGTGGAAGTAGAAAACGTCCCTTACTTCGAACGAGCTCTAGAAATCATTTCTTTTGCTGATTAAGATCATAGTTTCTATGTGTTTGTATATGTACGCGTTTTATTGTATGCTTATTTCGTTTCGAGGTTCTCTAATGGAATATAAAGGTTTATATAAATATCTACTGTTAACGGGTGCTCTTATGATTAATGGATGTCGGTTTTTATATCAAAAACAATAACTAAACTTGTTTTGGTGAGTAATATTTGTCCACGCGTTATAGCGGTGTTTGAAAACATGTGTTTTTTTTCTTGTCTATAGTAAAGGAACGATGAAAGCTCGATACATAGAAGTTCACATTATAAGATACAAATTTAGAACAAAAAGCGAAATTTGAGAAAATTAATTGAGGATCGAAAGATATTAGTTGAGGGCTGCAGCGGGTGAAAAACCAGCTTTAGTTGCGGGTTGAGAAAATAAGTACTTTTAAAAATTTCTTATATTCCTATTTTGGTATGTAAAATGAGCAGTATTTTATAAGAAGGTATTTAAAAGTGCTTAATGTTGGAATATATGAATAATAATAAACTATAAGCATATAAGCATCAAAGAGTACGCAGCAGAATAGATCAAATACAAATAATAAATTAACCGAATATAAATGGATGCATACCTCTTTGTGATTTCTAGCAAGAACAAGAAACCAATGGAACAAGAACTATAAACCCTAATTGGGTTTAATGGTGGATCGACTAGGATTAGTCGAATAGGGCAAATCACCTTGTTAGCAAAAGTATGCCAACACTTCGTTCTTGAACACACGTATTAGTAGCGTTTCAATAAGAAAAGCTAGGTTCTTAATTCACAAGCAATCCAAACACAATGTTTAGAAGATCGCGTAGGAACCCTAAAAGGGTGTAGTTGATCAACTAAACAAGAATGTGTTTGAGCTTAGAAATCTAGTAGGAACCCTATAAGGGTGTAGTTCGATTTCTAACTCAAGAGGAGAAAGAGAAGGAGATTTGGTTTGCAAGTGAACCAAGGGATGATTAGAATGAACAAAGGGGTTTGTTTATATACTAATCAACATCTTGGAGCACAAGACACAAACCCTACACCCTAATGGGTTGGGTTTGGCCAAACATGGGTTTTACAAGCCCATTCCATGTTTTTCTTGAGCTTTATTTTAAGTTCAGTCCTTCATCTTTCCTCCAACGCTCATTTCGTGAATTTAATAATTATTCGTCACTAAAACAATAATTATTAATTAATTGAAACTCATACGTAAAGTGTGCAATCCCGAAGTCTCGAGTTCGAGTCCGGTCATGATATATTAATTTATTATCCGTTAAAACTAACAGCTCCCACTCGGATATAGATTAATGTAACAATGACAATGGTTAGTCTAGCATAACACGCCAATGTCCCCAGAACGATCTCGAGTATGGTTTCCTGGAAAAAACCACCTTTGATGATTCATCATCATACTTATCCTTTTGATTCTAATACTATGTTAATATGGATATGGATCGAAGTCATTCCATAATTAACTAGTGTTTCTCGTTATTTATGATCAAGCAAGATTACCAATTCATCTGAACGCATTTCAGATAGACCTTGGGCATGGCCATGCAAACATCTTGTTAATCCTACGAGCGGCCAAACAGTATTATACTTCAAAACAAATTTGAAGGAACCAAATCCTGTATTAACTACAAGCATAACCTATGAACTTCGCATCACCTCTGAAAATAATCCTTATAACTACCAGTTACGGATAGCATTAGATTATCTCACAAAAAATGAGTTACATCCACAGTAGTTACCTGGTATCTCAAGTCTGAGGATAAATATTCATGATTTACTCTAATGACAACATCCATAAGTACAATCATGTAATTGGGATTTTGTCCTATATTCAATTTTTCAATCATTGAATATCATGTGAATTTGGCATGTCTACGCACCAATATAATTTATATATATTATACCAAATCTCACATTTGTCTTAGTTCAATGATACTCACATATCATTAATTGACAACGGACAATTTAGAATAACTTAAGTTATTCATGGATTAAACATGCAAATATAGGATACAATCTATTATTAATGAAAACAAACATACTCAGTACTTTAATTCATTATTTAATAATAATTGCTTAACATCCCTTATCCAAATACTAAATAGATCAATGCATGAAAATTCTCGTTAATGAATTTTGTCTCAAGTAATACCAATCATACTTGTAGACAATTATGCCCAAGTATTGATAATCTTACTTGTTGACAAGGCATTATTCAACTAACTTTGATTTATCGGAATTTTGAGAATACTTATTTCAATAATGAAATTCTTGTATATGTGCATTCAAATAATTTGATATAACCACATAATACATCATAAAATGTGTATGACATCCTCAACATACAATTTATGATAATTAAACTTTCAAACCTTTAAAGTTTAAAGTATTCTTATTCTTTAACGTATAATGCAACTATGCTTTTCGTTAAGCATAACTAGTACACATGGCTATTAACAAGGATAAAATCCTTCCATGACTAGTATTGAGTGTCATCTCAATTTATATTAGCATCATTGTATGCAAACAACAATATGCTCTTTTCCGTAAACTTCAATGTGTAATGTTTTATTCCTTCCAAACTTTCAAGTTTGTTGGCAATGACAATTTTACAAATTGTTCATTTATAGAATCTAGAAATTGTTCCAGGCTGAGGATGCGATTCTATATCCAAATATATTCCTTTAGAATATTCATTACACAACTTATCTAATATCTTTCATTAGATATCAATGTTGTCAAATCATCTTTTATCAAAGCATGATATAACAACAACATGATGTACATGAAAAATTCTCGTGTCCAACTTAATTTCATTCATGTACTAAATATCCATTTAAACTTTCTAAATGATATATCATGTTCTATTAGATTCATTTACCGCACATGTTTATATCAATAAACATATATTCAAGGTTGTATGTTTTACTTATTAAATCTTTCAAGTAAAGTTTCATTTCAAGTTATGACTTACCATTTAACTTATATAGAATGTTACTTCTTATATGTTATACAACATATATGATTTAAATAAGTAAACATAATACTCCTACTAGCTTTCAGAATTACTTAGGAGTTATCTTATTTTAAATTATAAATCAAAACATAGATTTAATATTTAAACATAAGATTTATCTCCATGATGCATGCATCTATCCATACTTGGATTCTTGCATTTTGTATACTTTCAAAGATTAAATGAATTCATAAAACTCTTAATTACTCATCGTCCTCACTTAAGTAATTATATAAGAAAGAGGTTTTATAATCCATTGTCAAATTTCATATTCAAAAAAATGAATATGACAACTACCATCTTTGTATTTTAATGTGCGTAGGAAAGAGTATTCAATCATAGTTAATTACTTAAGTATGATTAATAATCTCGTCATAAGACATACATTAAAATATGTATACAATTTTGTCCATATGATTTTTTATGCAAAGATTTAAATCTCTAGGGTTTTTCTTCTCTTGCAGAAACTCATCTTCATTAAGATAAACCAAGTTTTCAAAGTTGACTTATCTTTATGGACAGCATCTTAACATTCATAGTATGAGCAATTTACCATAATTAGTAAATGCGTCATTATGATTAACAGACTTACTTTGATCCTGTAATTCATAATTCTCAGCATATTAATTAAATATCTGAGATATCCCTACGGATCTATGAATGAGAGTTTCATCATGTTGAGATTTAACCTTTACATTTCAAACCTCATCATGATTTTCACTAGTGTGGTTTTAGAAGATTATATATTCTGTAATTTTGATCTTTCAAGATCTAAACAAAACTCCCACTTGGCTTTTGTATTTTATAAATACTTTAGCAAGATGAGCAACACTAAATCGTTCTCATTTGGGCTATTACAAAAATATTTTACAGTTCCTGACTCTTGTTTGTTAAAACTACTTATTAACAAAATCAGAACTTCATTTTAAGACTTTAATGTGATTCATCACATTCCATAATGTCTTATTTAATCTTCTAGGTTGGAGTCTTATTTAGTATATTCAATCCATACTCAATTTTCTAACCTTGATAACTTTTGGAAGAAAAGAAGTCATATTTATCTTTTAATCAAACAATATAACAAGAGTTTGATTTTTCCTAACTGAACACACCACCAACTTGTGATGTTTCATTAGAATTAATATTGTGAGACAAACTAACAATATGTAAGATAAACTTATTCCCTTTGGCTTACCTATTTACCAACTAAGTCAACTTAATGGTACAATAGAATTTCCAAGCCAATTGCATGCTATATAACATAAGTACCTTTTGAACAAGTTACTTCATGTTCATGTCTTAAGAAGACATAAACTGTTATATTCCCACTTTACGTTGTACATCATTTGATCAACTCAATGATTTCTTGTTTGAAACATAACAAGTTTAACGTCTTACTTTATTATTAAGTCTTGTAATAGTTAAAAGACTTCATGTTTATAAGAAGATATAAACATAAATAACTAAAGTATTTGTGAACACCACCACTTGGTTTCAATAGTAATTTCAAGTTAATTTACTACTTCATTTGCTTATGTCATTTTATGAATTATCCAATTTTAAGAAACTGCAAACTCACATAATTCCATTACATCAGTTGATCTGCTAGTAATGAAATCATGTAGTTTACCTTTCTATTGCAATCTAGGCAGGTTACACCCTGACGTAAATTGTAAATTCAAGTGTTTCTTTAATTTGAATATCATAAGACATAAAAGTAGTCTTATAATCATGACACATGTTCTACATAAGATAATCTTACACATTAAATGTATAAGTCCTATTAGAACATTGATCTCTTACCTTGCAATTAAGAGAATCCTATCATCATATTTCTATGTATTGTTCCTTTGCACACAATAAACAATTCTCCCACTTGTGCATTGAACAATATCATGTAGTATATAAACAACACAACATAAGTTTGTTTATGTGATTCAATATGATTTTTGTCATAAGTAGATGTAGGACTACTTTGTCTTATCAGGAAACGCATATGGCTATCCTAAGAACATGAGTGTCTACAATTTGAAAGTAATTATCTTGAAGATAATTTGGGCTACTACATCAAAATTAAGTCTTGTAGCTCCCACTGAATTAGAGAACATAACAATAACTCTATATTCAGTAAACAACACAAAGCTCCCACTGGATTTGACAACATTGTACGTGTTTCATAACCAGTGAAAACAATTTGCTTGTTTTTACTTTCCTACACATTTAGAAAAACCCATACGTAATAATTACTCAGGTTCTAAAATGTGTATTCTACTATGTTTATGATGGATTATCCATCAATGATATTAACTTGAAGAATTTGAGCATGCAGCTTCTTCCTTAATAAGCCTACCATCCCCATAATGGTATGTAGCACCTTTAAAGCACAACAACTAGATAAAATACTAGCTTTGCCTTTTACCAATTTTGCGGTAATCTGTCCAGCTTCTAATAACTCATATTTTCCATTTAACCAAATGCCTTGTTTGTTATAGAAGAATTCATTCACCAAATAAGAGTAATGAAATTTCTATGGAAAATAAGATGTGCTATATCCTTAAATATTAAAGATTGCTATGAGTTATATATTAGAATGTAGACAATTCTAATGTTCCTATCATACCTTTCTCAATCGTGAAAAGGAATAGGATTGAGTCTTATTCTTTTCTCATGAAAAATAGACTTAGGATTGAGTCTTATTCTTATGTTCCTATCATACCTTTCTCAATCATGAAAAGGAATATGATTGAGTCTTATTCTTCTCTCATGGAAAATAGACTTTCTTTCATTTCGGTAAATTTTTCTCAATCAAACATTATGTTTGAAAGCAGAATTATATCAATTTACCAATTTAAGACCAAACCACGTTTACGGCTTTAATGTTGCATTAATACGTTAAAAAGAATTACAAAATTCAATTTTAGTATTTTCGATAATTAAATTTTCAAGAAAATTAAATACCCATGGTTCATAAACATATAACCATTTTAATTTTACATTGAAAAACTAGGATCCAAATTGACATAAGTTCATCACATCAGTTGATCTGCTAGTGATGACGTTATTCAATAAGGTACGAGACGTGTCCCAATTGCCAATATTCAATTGCAATTCCTAGAATCGATGGGATTTACATTAATTGCCAACCGCAGTTGCAATGTAAGCATGTTTTATCCCCATCTTCTTATGCCTTGAGTGATCAGTTCCCACTATCAACTCAATTAAGTTAACCAATTTAAGAAACAACAACCTTACATAATGACACCACACCAGTTGATCTGCTAGTGATGAAATCATGTAATTTGCCCTTTCATTGCAATCTAGTCAGGTTACGCCCTGGTGTAGATCCAATTTCAGGTGTTTCCGTTTCATTGGATGGCATATAACTTAAATTTAAGGGTAGTATTTTTGATGTGCGTAATCAAAATATATGTACAAAGATGTCATGCATTCATCTTGTAGCATATGTTTCATGTAAAAAAAAACTTTTACTCATAAGTTTCTTTACGAGCTTAAATCTTTAAACTTTTGATTGAGGCGTTGAGAAACTTACAACTTTGCCTTAAGTGCTTCGTAGTTATCATGGATGTTAGGTAAAGACTAAAATATGACTCACAGGCGAGCGGTAAGCCAGAATGGAGGCTCACTAAGGCCGCAATTTAATGCGTAGCCATCCTTATACCCACTTTAATAGTTTGTCATAATTAGTTCCACCTTTCAACCACTTAATACAGTCGCGATCAATCAACCAAAAGTCCAAGATTTATTAAGTAAGCTCAAAACAAGATTTCACCATTATTAAGTCCGTTTAATATTTTATTTATTGAAATTACCCTTTGTTACTATCATGTTAAAAACATATAAAACAAAAGTAATAAAATAAAATAAACAAACGACAACAATAATGGACATGCAAATCAAAATCAATTTAAAAACACACAATTGATTTAATATACGATTAATAGGGTCTTCCCTAATCTTATAATTAATCAAATTTTAGTAATCTTTATTCATAATATTTACTAAACAATTTATCAATTATAATAGAATCGCATAATAAGCATGAAATCTTAAAACCAAATCATCATAATCCAAGACAACACATGCATGGTTTGTCATGGATGCCCATATTGCACATATTATAACAAATAATCATGTCAATCAAGGAACGCAACCAAACGGCATATCACCAATATATCCATTTATATACACATAAATTACATGCAACATAGGGTTTCTTCAAGTTTTTATCACATAATTCATCAAACCCTAATTTCCTTTTTTTTTAAATAAAAAAATTTCGACATTTATAAAAAAAAAATTCAAAAAAATAAAAAAATCTAGGGTTTATGAAAAAATAAAAACATAAGAACACCAAGCATGTGATTAATCAAACGATTCAATTTTTATGTGTTTCAGTAATTCATTATAATATATTAACGGCTCTTGATGCCACTGTTGGAATATATGAATAATAATAAACTATAAACATATAAGCATCAAAGAGTACGCAGCAGAATAGATCAAATACAAATAATAAATTAACCGAATATAAATGGATGCGTACCTCTTTGTGATTTCTAGCAAGAACAAGAAACCAATGGAACAAGAACTATAAACCCTAATTGGGTTTAATGGTGGATCGACTAGGATTAGTCGAATAGGGCAAATCACCTTGTTAGCAAAAGTATGCCAACACTTCGTTCTTGAACACACGTATTAGTAGCGTTTCAATAAGAAAAGCTAGGTTCTTAATTCACAAGCAATCAAAACACAATGTTTAGAAGATCGCGTAGGAACCCTAGAAGGGTGTAGTTGATCAACTAAACAAGAATGGGTTTGAGCTTAGAAATCTAGTAGGAACCCTATAAGGGTGTAGTTCGATTTCTAACTCAAGAGGAGAAAGAGAAGGAGATTTGGTTTGCAAGTGAACCAAGGGATGATTAGAATGAACAAAGGGGTTTGTTTATATACTAATCAACATCTTGGAGCACAAGACACAAACCCTACACCCTAATGGGTTGGGTTTGGCCAAACATGGGTTTTACAAGCCCATTCCATGTTTTTCTTGAGCTTTATTTTAAGTTCAGTCCTTCATCTTTCCTTCAACGCTCATTTCGTGAATTTAATAATTATTCGTCACTAAAACAATAATTATTAATTAATTGAAACTCATATGTAAAGTGTGCAATCCCGAAGTCTCGAGTTCGAGTCCGGTCATGATATATTAATTTATTATCCGTTAAAACTAACACTTAATTTAGAAAAGGTTAAAATTGCTTTGCGACTGTACTACCTAGCTAGCCTTAAACAGTTAATAAATGTATTGAAACGAGTCTTGTAGCCCGCGCATTGCGGCGGATTAAATTGAGATTAGCTTGTTGCGATATTATTTTATATACATTCGAAGCTAACAAAATTGACATACATGTAAGTTGTTCAAAATGTTTCACTTAACTTATCCCACTTTTGTCAATACAACACTAAGTTATCACCACTTGTACGGTATAAAGGCAATCTGAACCTTCCAATGAGAGAAAGTGCAAATGATCTTACCATCCTTTGGGGACGCTTATCATCAATTCCTATGCTAAATCCCGACTTTGGAGACTGTATCCTCTAAAGTTCAGACTAAGAAAATATAAGCTACGCCCATATTCAACATACAACTTACTAATTAAAATGATCATTTTTTTTCCAAAAAAATGTTACCACACATTACCCTAGGTATAGTGGAACTGGGAGATGATGTAGCAGGTGCAGCCAAAGTCAAAGAATTTGAATTAAAAAACTAAGCTCATATCTTTTGCAAAAGAAACTTAATGGACACAAGGTCAATTCAGTATCCACAAGTTATCTTCATCATGCTAAGTGTCTCAAACAATGTAACAGTGTATGATATGAGATGTAGCAGCAGTCTGTATTATGCAGCAGAGTTATAGTGTAACTTGTAATACTTAGTTGTACAGTACAAGTAGTTCATAGCTTAGTCAATGTTGGGTCAAAGCTTAACTAACTTTGACTTCATTTCCTTGTATATATACACTGTAATCAGTCATTGTACAGTTAAGTTTTTCACTTCAATAATATTCAATCTTCATTTTTTTCTCTAAACTTCAATATGGTATCAGAGCAGAAATCACCCTGCTCCACCATTAACTCCGTCATTTCTAACTAACTTCTCCCACTCCCAACAAACTCCACCATCAACACCACCATCTCCAACAAACTCAGACCACTCTAACAACTTTTCACCACCACAAACTACCAGCAACTATCATTTTTCACCATAAAATTCAACAAAACTATCATCATTCTACTCACAATCACATCAAGAACACACATATCCACTCAATTCACCATTAAACACAACAAAACCTTCAAAATGGTGGGAAATTCAGAAACCTCTCAAATCAATCAAAATGATGAAATTACCTTCAATCATCCTCTATATCTACATCAAAACGATCATCCAGGCTTAATCCTCATTTCAAAGAAACTCACTGGGTCAGATAACTATGCTTCTTGGAAAAGATCCATGGTTATAGCTCTTAATGCAAAGAACAAACTCAAGATTATTACTGGTGAGTTTGAAGAACCTGGAGTTACTTCAAATCAGAGAGCACTTTGGGAAAGAACCAATGATATGATCATATCTTGGATCTTGAACACACTTGATGAAAAGATAAGTGATTCACTCAGTTTTGTTAACACTGCTCATGATATTTGGGAGGAACTACAAGAACACTATTCTCAGTTAGATGGTCACCGGATTTATCAAATCACCAATGATATTGTTCAGTTGAAGCAGGATAATATGGCTATTGAGATTTACTATCACAAGTTGAAGGGATTTTGGGATGAGTTTGATTCACTTGAGGCTCCATATCTGTGTGTTTGTGAATGTAACTGTGAGAATGGCAGATTCAACAGTGAAAGGGATCAAAGAAAGAGACTAATTCAATTTCTTATGGGTTTAGATGAATGCTATGCAAATATCAGGGGTCAAATCCTTCTCATGAATCCTATGCCCACTGTTGCTAAGGCATATAGCATGATTAGGCAAGAGGAAAAGCAAAGAGAAGGAAATGGAATCAAAACAACATCCTCAGCTGCACTTTCTGCACACACAAATGCTTCAAGAAACTCCTACAACAATAACACAAGATTTGGTAGAAATTTTAACAATGGTGATTCAACTGCAAGAGGAAGTAGTCAAAGAGATTTACCAAGAAGGAGCAATTTCAGAAAAGGGGTAATTTGTGGAAATTGCAACAAGGAAGGTCACCTCAAGGAGGAATGCTATCAGTTGGTAGGATATCCAGTGGGTCATCCATTACATGGAAAGTACAAACCACCAATCCAAACATCAAGACAGAATACTCAAACTAACTCAGGAAGTAGATTTGTGAATATGACAATGGGTCAAGAGATCAGTTCAGACATGCCAAGTGGAATGGGTCAAAATGATGCAGCAATGAGTGCTAGAATGGACAAACTGCAAAATCAACTCAATCAAATGATGATGCTTATGCAGCAGAATAACAAAGACACTACTGAGCTTGGTACAACAGGTATACCTGAACTCAAAATTACCCACATTACTTGCAGTTCCTATAGATTAATTGGCTCTATCATGCTTAATCAGACACATCTTTGGGTAGTTGACAGTGGTGCCACAGACCATATTTGCATAACCTTAACATTTATGCACAATATTAGACTATGCAACCATCACATCTATGTCACCCTTCCAAATGGTCAACACACAAAAGTGAGACAAATAGGCTCAGTTTATATTAATGATCACATCACTTTACATGATGTCCTATACATACCATCCTTTTCATATAACTTACTCTCAGTTAGTAAACTTGGCTCACACCTTCCGTTATCAGTTCTATTCACCCCTTTCTCATGCTACTTTCAGGACCAACACAAGAGAATTGCACATGGCAACCTCTGTAATGGTCTCTATATCATCAAACAAGAACAACCATCACCACAATCCATCACACTCTCCATCAACAACAGCAACCATCATCTCTGGCATGCAAGGCTTGGGCACTCAGCTTACTCTACTTTACAACAAATAAAGTCCATATCTGTACCTTGTAAAATACCACCAAACTCTTGTACAATTTGTCCTTTAGCTAAACAACATGCATCTTCATTTGAAATCAGTGATTCTCATGCCACATCTTTGTTTGATTTAATTCATGTTGATGTATGGGGTCCTTACAAACATCCAACTGTGAACAATTGCAAGTATTTTCTAACCATTGTTGATGACTACTCAAGAGCTACATGGACCTATTTGTTACCTTCAAAACATCACACAATTTCACACATAAAAATGTTTCACTCCTTTGTGCAAAATCACTTTAATACAAAAGTCAAAACCATAAGAAGCGACAATGGGTCAGAATTTGTAAACCAAAATCTCACTCAATTCTTCCACCAAGAGGGTATAATTCATCAAAGCACATGTCCATACACCCCACAACAGAATGCAAGGGTTGAAAGAAAACATAAACATCTACTTGAGGTAGCTAGAGCCATAAGATTTCAGGCAAACTTTCCTATACATTTTTGGGGTTATTGTATCTTAGCTGCCACTTACATCATCAATAGGCTACCAACAAAACCACTCCAAAACAGAACACCATATGAGCTCATTTACAAGACACCTCCATCACTTTCACACCTCAAAATAATAGGATGCCAGGCTTATGCTCATGATCATACACCTGACAAATTTGCTGCCAGAGCTACACCTTCAGTTCTACTTGGTTATCCAACAACACAGAAAGGTTATCTCTTATACAACCTCCACACACACAAAACCTTTGTTAGTAGGCATGTTAATTTCAATGAATCCATATTTCCTTTCCATCAAAAACCAACCAAAACCTCACCAACCTCAACTTCCACAATCACTGCTACACCATCTGATTTCTATCCTATCCCAAACACTCCTTTTACAACACCCATACCTACACCTACACCAACACCTGCACCCACACCTACACCAACACCTGAACCTACACTAGAACCCATATCTGAACCTACATCAGAACCTACACCACCATCCTTTACCACTGAGCCACCTATACTAACTGAGAAAATTCACACCACACTTCCCTCATCCTCATCAACTCAATCTGATTCAACTACTGAACCAACACAAACCATACCACCTCAACCAACAAGAACATCAACAAGATCAACCACTATCCCATTAAAATACAAAGATTTTCACTACAAATT
The DNA here is from genome assembly GCA_030686995.1 of Artemisia argyi. Classification (NCBI taxonomy): domain Eukaryota; kingdom Viridiplantae; phylum Streptophyta; class Magnoliopsida; order Asterales; family Asteraceae; genus Artemisia; species Artemisia argyi. Next base: position 178,303,136 of record CM060704.1, read on the forward strand.
ACCTAAAATCAAACACACTGTCCACTCACTTATCAAATTTCATCACTCAAAGTACATAAATTATCACAACATTCACACACCAACAACTAGACATCTCATAAACACCATTAACAATATTGTGGAACCAAGGTCATATACCCAAGCTGTAAAAGATCCTAGGTGGATAGGTCCTATATCTATGGAACTGCAGGCACTGGAAGCTAATGAAACATGGGAAGTGACCACTTTACCACCAAACAAGTCACCTATTGACTGCAAATGGGTGTTCAGAATCAAGTGCAGAGCAGATGGGACAATTGAAAAGTTCAAAGCCAGACTTGTAGCAAAAGGGTACACTCAGAAACAAGGTGTTGACTACACTGAAACTTTTGCTCCAGTTGCTAAAATGGTCACAGTCAGAACATTTCTAGCCATAGCAGTTCATCACAACTGGCATATAGCTCAGCTAGACATCAACAATGCTTTCCTTCATGGAGATTTAAATGAGGAAGTTTACATGTGCCTACCCCAAGGCTACAAAGTCAACACTGCTATTCCCAACCCTGTGTGCAAACTTAAGAAGTCAATTTATGGATTGAAGCAGGCCAACAGACAATGGTATACCAAGCTCACTTCCTTCTTAATCACTTTGGGCTTCAAACAAAGTTATGCTGATACATCTCTTCTCATCTACAACAAAGGAGCTGACTTTCTTGCTTTAGTCATTTATGTTGATGATATTCTCTTAGCAGGCAACAACAATAAACTCATCACACACTTTAAGGCACAACTGGATCACAAGTTCAGTATCAAAGATCTAGGAGAACTCAATTACTACCTTGGTATTGAGTTTCTCAGAAATGAGAAAGGTGTTACTATGACCCAAAGGAAATATGCTCTTGAACTTCTTAATACAGCTGGTGTACTTGATCTTAAACCATCACACATCCCTGTTGACCCTCTCATCAAACTCAATGACAAAGATGGTGATCCACTACCAGATGCTTCACTCTATAGGGCTCTAGTTGGGAAGCTTCTATACTTAACTATCACCAGACCAGACCTATCATATGCTGCTCACAACCTTAGTCAGTTCAGTCATGCACCCAGAACACCCCATTTTGATGCTCTGATCAAAGTTCTAAGGTATATCAAGATGTGTCCAGGTCAAGGCTTACACTTCCCATCCAATTCACCTCTGAAACTTCAAGCATACTGTGACAGTGATTGGGCTAGCTGTCCAGTTACAAGAAGATCAGTCACAGGATTTTGTATCTTCTTAGGACCATGTTTGATATCCTGGCAATCCAAGAAGCAGATTGTTGTATCTAGGAGCTCCACTGAAGCTGAATACAGGGCATTGGCTGACTGCACTTGTGAAATAACATGGTTACAAGGTCTTCTCAAAGAATTTTCTATTCCCATTGTCAAACCTATTCCTATCATGTGTGACAATCAATCCACAATTGCTTTGGCTTCAAATCCAGTCCAACATGCCAGAACCAAACATATAGAGATTGACTGTCATTTTGTCAGAGACAAGATCAAAGCAGGCATCATTTGTCCTACCTTCATCTCAACAAAAGCACAAGCAGCAGATGTTCTAACTAAAGGTCTCAGTAGATCACCCTTCCCAGCTTGTATTTCCAAGTTTGGCATGTGTGATCCATACACACTGCCAACTTGCAGGGGGGGTAATGGACACAAGGTCAATTCAGTATCCACAAGTTATCTTCATCATGCTAAGTGTCTCAAACAATGTAACAGTGTATGATATGAGATGTAGCAGCAGTCTGTATTATGCAGCAGAGTTATAGTGTATCTTGTAATACTTAGTTGTACAGTACAAGTAGTTCATAGCTTAGTCAATGTTGGGTCAAAGCTTAACTAACTTTGACTTCATTTCCTTGTATACATACACTGTAATCAGTCATTGTACAGTTAAGTTTTTCACTTCAATAATATTCAATCTTCATTTTTTTCTCTAAACTTCAATAAAACTGAACCAATGTACCTGCAATCCTACACATTTGTGTTGAGTGGTATTTTGATCTGCCCCAAAATATACCTAAATTGAGAATGTCAGCAAAAAATACCATAAGACTGGTCAGGATTGTAAGCATTCATATCCTCAACATATACAGTAGCAGGAAATAGCATCTCGCGCACTTGTATATGTAAAGACATCGAGCATATATTAATTGCATGCTACATAGTCCATGTGTGTATTGCTACATATAAATTAAATTAGTCAGCAGTTACCGGTTAAAAAAAGTATATCGAATACAAAGTAATGATACCTACATCTCGCTCAAACCTCAAAAGTGAAACTGAGAACAATTATATCCAACATTTGTACTCAGCACTCTCCCTAACATTAGTGACATGTATGACACTATCAGTTGCAAGACCACCATAACAATTATCGTTTTAGGAAGCCACATATTAATCACGATATTATATATTTAGACAAAATCTTGATACCTTTATTAGTATATGACCATATAAAAGATTGAAGTAATGATTTTCGTCCAAAAGATTCTGTCTTGACATTATTAATGCCATAAATCTCATTAAGAAATTTGAACCATCATATTTGATTCGGGGCTATAGATCAACATCACACAGTCATTCAGTACATATGAATACATATAATGGACTGCTACATGGCATTGAAACTAACAGAAATGCAGACTAATGGTAGGGGAGGCGAGAAGCCGAGAATCACTGGTAAGGGTTGGCCCGGAATAAGCAGCTTACAGAAGATGGCCAACACAATTACACAATTCAACATGTGGTCATTAATTAGATGTGTAATATCCTAGACCACATATACACGTCTTGTGCTTGTTCATAATATATAGTTAAATATTTTGAAGAAAAAAAAAAAGCTTAATGTTAAATCAGAAACTTGTATTAGGCTCTTTTTGCTATAACAAACGGTATATTTCTTGATTCTACTTTCAAACTACAGTTCGACACCACAAAAAGCTTTTTTTTTTTTTTTTTTTTTTTTTTTTTTTTTTTTTAATTATTACTATTTTTAATTTAAGAACGGCAACTAACTATCTATCTGACTAATATAAATGATCTTGGGCAATGTTACTGATGCAGGTTTTTGGAATTACAAGTTTTGGTTGGCTGCGGAATTAAGGCATATTTTTATTTAAATTTGTCCCGTTAAGAAGGCATATAAAGACTAGAGAAGCAACTAGGATGTTCGAGTCGATTGGGGAAATCAAGTCTGCCACTTTTATGTTATTTTGATTTGACAGAAAAAACCATCCTGATTCGATGCAAGGTAACAGATAAATAATCCAAACATTATAAACTGATTATCGTGACTTTAAGTCCAAAAATCATATCATTACTTCCAAAATGCAACTCAAAACACTCATTTACACATCTTTTATTATCTTTACTTGCAGGAATGCTTAATTATTGTTGTATATTTGTTTGTTTTGCAGGAGGTATAGTGAATAACATACTTAGACCCGCAATTCCACACCAATAGAAGAGAGTGGTGCTGCAGCAATACAAGCAGCAGAAGTTCATGCTACAGAGCGCATGCAGATTACACCTGCTGGTGTTGCAGCTAAAGCTCAAGTGGTAGTCTCACAAAACGCCTGAACCATGCAAGAGGAGGATAAAACAAAGCTAGGAGACGTGTTGGTGGTATGATTTATTCTCCATCATTTTACTGTTGAATAAGGCTTCAAGATTTAAACTCGAGTACCCTCGAAATTTATGCAGGATGCAAGTACAATGCTGCTGAAAGAAAATTGGTGACGGGGCAAGGCACCGAGGAGGTTATATGGGCTAAAATCAGAACCAATCGGAATTGTCTACGTACCCGTGTTGGTTGATTGCAACCATGGCTGACCGTCAACCGTTAAAGATGCATCAACATCATCCAGACGCTAAATCAGTAAGTACATTACTGATATCCATGTACTCCATATGTGGCTTTATGGAAGACGCTAATGGAGTATTTGAGACGACAATAAAAAAAGATACAGTTTCTTGGAATGCTATGATTTTGGCACAAGGATATCAGGCTCGGGTAACAAAGCTGTAAAACTATTCTCTTCCATGATAGAATCAGGTATCATAACCGAAAGTTTGACCTCTTTATAAACATATTTAAGCCAAAGAAGAATCATATCAAAGATGTCGGGAAACGCTTCGTAAGTATACATGCAGTTCCAAACACCCCTTAAGTGTTTAGATTTACGTTAACAGTTTCATTTTTTAATAACTCGATGATTTATCGTGTTAGTCAAATTCTGATAATTTAAGAATTTAAATGGGGATGAGACAGTGAATAGTTAGTTGATATCAAGTTCGCAATAGATAAATCTGAAACTGATTATTGACGAGTTTAAGCGCAATGTCAAACACCCCTTTTGATTTGTTTTGGTACAGAACTGAAAAATGTTAGGCACATGAATTTGTTTCCAGGATTAATTGGGACTATATAGCACCTACTGTTGATTCAGATTTACTCAAGAGTATATAAATATTGTATGAATTTAAAGTGAACGCACTCTTATAGTAACTCAAGTGGAGCACTCTTATAGTAACTCAAGTGGAGCCTAATTTGCGATTTACGTTGCCAAATGAAGCACTTTTATAGTAACTCAAGTGGAGCCTAATTTACGTGTTTCGGTGATGAAATAGGTGGGTTAGGGGGGCTGAAATGGGTCAATTTCGAGGCTGAAATGGGTATGAGATTGGATGCTCAAATGGGGACTAAAACAGGTGCGTTTGGGTGCTGAAATAGGGCCATAAATAGGTGCATTTGGGAGCTGATATCGGTGGGTTTGAGTCATGAAATGAGCCTGAAATGGGCGTGTTTAGGGGATGAAGTGGTGGCTAAAATGGGTCAGTTTGGGAACTAAAATGGGTGTTGGATTTGGGCTGAAATGGGTGCGTCCAGCTACTGAAATGGAGTCCAAAGTAGGTGTCGTTTGACTGATAAAGTAGAGTCAGCACTAGGTCTTTTGAGGAACATGAAAACCATTTTATTTGATATAAATTTTGACATTTTATTTGATATAAATTTTGATTGGTTGGGGAACACTATCGTGTATTATGTTTGTTGTTTCTTTTAAATTTACAATGAAATTCAGCAATAATGAAAATAATTGTGTTTGCAATAGCACTTGCACTGATTTCTTAAGATCCTACAATGGTAATTATAATTGTAGATTACTGTACATGATATGGTATTGCTATTTCAGTTACAAAAATGTATGGACAGAATTTGGACTCTTAACAGATATGAACTATGTCGTTTTTTATTGGAATGTATAGAAACACCCTGCCGTAACGTGTCAAAAAACCTCATTTACTTAAATATGTAGTAACTTAATAAAGTTTTGTAGTGTGAAAGAACCAACTCATTCCAAATTTCGACTTCGGTCACACAATAATACTCCGTATTATGCAATCACGAGGTGAAAAGTACAAGAAAAAGTCAAAGAATAGTAAATAATTAGTACTAGTATATTTATTCTAACGAGAATGTTTTTGTTTTTTATTTTATAGTAAGCATATGTGTATTCATGTCAGGTGATCCAAACTTTTTAACAATAGTATAATGACTTGTCGCATTCATATCAATTCTTTGACATTACAATTCTTTGACCGCGCTAATAATGCAGCTAATCTTATCTCTTCCATTACAACATATAAGTAGCAACCTCCGTTTGGTGGAAAGGATCACTGTCTATTACTGTATTTTCCTAATTCATCTAGATTGTAAAAACAGTAATGATGATGAACATCGAAAAACAATCAAGCAAACCTGTAAAACCCTTCGTTCCAACTCCTCCGACACTCCGTCACTACAAAATAGGCCTCGTCGATGAGCTTATGCCCTTCATAAATGTAGGTGTAGTTCTATATTTCTCGACAGATAGCAATCACGACACAGAGTTTGTTACACGCCTAGAAAAATTGCTTGAGAAAACTTTACCACGATTCTACCCTCTTGCTGGTAGATTTGTCGATAAAACTTTCACAATTGATTGCAACGATCAAGGTGCGGAGTTCATACATGCAAAAGTTAACATCAAACTGCAAGATATTCTTGCTCCTAATGTGAATGTTAAGTTTATTGATGATTTCATTCCATCCAAGAAATTTGCCGTTGATCAATTCCATGAACCGTTGCTTACGATTCAAGTGACCATGTTCGAGTGTGGAGGTGTAGCTCTTGGTGTAAATGCTTCACACAAGATTGTTGATGCCTCAACTCTATCTACCTTCGTAATTGAATGGGCTGCCATGAACCGAAAAGAAAATGAAATTTCATTCACATGCCCTAGTTTCAACTCGTCAACTTTATTTCCTGGTCGATGTTTTGGTCCCCTTCCGGTACAACTTCTACCGGAAGATAAGTCAAGCAAGTATATTAGAATGATAATTTCATTCACTGAGAGTGCAATATCGAAACTGAAAGCAAAGGCCATGGCTAAAGAAAATATTTGCACCAAATATTATTCAAATGTACAGTTGGTATCATCCATTATTTGGAAGGCTTTCATCGATGTTGATCACGCAACAAATAATATTCCGAAAAACTACATACTCATGCAGCCAGTAAGCCTAAGGGGAAAAATGGCATCCTTAATACCTAAAAATTCGTGTGGTAATATTTTTGCCTTTTGTGCCACGGAAGCTGGAAATGCCAAAACAAGTGAAGAATTGGCAGATCTCTTAACTAACAACGTCAAGAAAACTATAAATAGCTTCTCAAATGTTTGCCATGATAGTGAAGATGGCCAAACGACAATTTTGAATTATGTCACACTAAAGGACGTTAATATTCAGGAATCGACTCATATGCTCACGGTAACTAGTTGGAATAAGTTCCCCTTTTACGAAGCTGACTTTGGTTTTGGAAAACCAACTTGGGCAGCCCCCGGGAGTCTCGCTCTCCAACCGGCAGCATGTTTGATGGACGATGCACATGGCAATGGAGTGGATGCACATTTTATGGTAGAAGTAGAAAACGTCCCATACTTTGAACGAGCCATAGAAATAATTTCTTCTGTTGATTAAGTTTATAATTTCTATGTGTTTGTATATTTCGTTTTGAGTTGGTTGATGTCAAAGTTATAGTCGTGTAGTTTGTTTGTTTCTCTATTGGAATAAAAAGGGTTATATAAATATATACTGTAACGGGTGCTCTTATGAATAATGGATGTCGGATTTTATATCAAAAGCAATAACTAAACTTGTTTTTGTGAGTAATTTTTGCCCACGCTTAATAGCGGTGTTTGAAAACATTTTTCTTTCTTTCTTTCTTGTCTATAGTAAAGGAACGATGAAAGCTCGATACACAGAAGTTCACATCAATAAGATACAAAGTTAGGACAAAAAGCGATATTTGAGAAAATTAAGTGAGGATCGAAAAATATTAGTTGCGGGCTTCAGCAGGTGAAAAAATAGCTTTAGTTGCGGGTTGAGAAAATAAGCACTTTAAACAATTGTTTATATTCTTATTTGGGTAAAATAAGAAATGCGATTGTCAACGTCGTTCCTTTATATTTCTATTTTTTTTATTTTATATTGTGTAACCCAAAGTGCATTCCTTTAAGAATGTATCTCGTTCTATTTTTCTTTTGTTAGTTAAGCCACCCATGACTTCAATTCAAGAGTCATGATGATATTACTCAAGAACGTATTTATCAGAATATTTCTGCTTCTCACTTTGGGCAATTAGCAATAATTTTTCTAGGGACTTCCGGAAATCTCTTTCATGTAGCTTGGCAAGGAAATTTTGAGTCATGAGTAACTGAAGCTACTTGTTCTCTTTCGCTACACAAAACCCACGAACTTTCACCAAAATGCATACAGGTGATTCCAGAGGTACCATGGGCATGCATGTTTGGGGCTTTAAAAACTTATTGCCGCACCTTAATGTAAAAAAAAAAAAAAAAAAAAAAAAAAAAAAAAAAAAAAAAAAAAAAAAAAAAACAACTCGTGTTTAATTTTTATAAATCATCTTTTTAATATCTTAAATTAATGTAGTTTATGTTTTAATCTCTACAATAGTAACATTTTTACATTTTAAATCTCTAGAAGTCATCATTTTTTAACATTTAAATCTTAGACTAGTCATAGTGGTCATATTTATTATCACATCCATGTTAACGCCACATTGCGCTTGACCAATCACCACTATCATCACCTTTTAGCTTTAACGGTCATTACTTTTATCACCACCAAACCCTTTTTTTAATTTAATTAAAATTAAATAAAACTTTTATTCATAATTAAAAACATCACACTAAAAATTAGAAACATCATACATATTAAAAACTTAAATTAAACTTTATGAAAAAGGTGTTCGACCAAATCGGCACGAAGGTTTTAATGCACTTGTGACAATTTGATTTGTCTAATAACTTGTAACGTTTGATCATGGGTTCGTATGACATGTCTGGTTGATGTGCTTCCTCCGGATACTAATTTGCATCGTTCCTTATTATGATGCATGTATGCATCATATCCTTGTTCTTTCCAAACGCATCGCTCGTGCGGGATTGGCACATATAGCCCCTTTTTTTCTTGAGAATGCCAAATGCTCGTTTCACATATTTCCTTACCGCTTCATGCATTTGCTTATATCATATTTACTTGTGGTCATCGTCGCCTTAGAATTGAAACACATAAGAAAGCATGTCATGTCAATAAGCCTTGTGACGCAACTCCAGCAAAATGAATGGATTCAGACCATGATCATCACCTCTACAATATTGCCCTCTATATGCGCTCTAACAACCAAACCACTCCCATGTACAATGAAGGCTTCCTAACATTTCTGAAAACCCATGCTTTTCTTCGTGAAACCAATATAGCTTTTCAAACATCAGTGTAAGTAGGTTTTCATAAATACTCTGCACCATAAATTTTCATAACAAACTTACAAAAATAATCAAGAGAATCATGAGAAGTTGATGCGGCCATTTGCAAATATTTATCAAAGGTGTCACGAACGATGTTTTATGTTAATTGACGTATTTAGGAGGGTCACTTCATCCAAAATGCCTTGTCTTCAGGTACAATTAGTATTATTGTGAAAGTATGCAAAATGATTAGTTACTTCTTCAACTATGCTTGTGAATAGCTCCCGACTCATTCGAAACCTCTTCCGGAAGTGATATGCATCGTACATCGGAAACACTAAAATAGGCAGCGACTAAGCGATCATGAGCACCATAACGATCTCTATTTACTATGTTTCTCATCAGTCACTACCTTTCACGTTGTCATCTATTCTTAAGAACCGACAACGCTCTATTAAAAAAACAAGTTCCTGCTAGCAACTTCTTCTTCCGATGAGTAAGTGAAATTGAATGTTTTGAAATTCATTAGATAATGAGGAATGATAAATATTTTGTTTGACTTGTGTATATATTGAAAAAGATGATGTTTAAAGTTGTGTATAAAAATGATGGGGTATGTGTGTATTTACATGTAAATAAAACAGCAAAGCTTATTTTTTCATAGTTGGTGACCTTGTGGGGGGGGGGGGGGGGGGGGGGGGGTTGCGGCCTTCACAAAAAACTATTGGTTATTTTTTTTTCTTGCATTCGTCAAAGGTGAGCATCCTCACCTCTTTCTCTCTTTTTTGCTTGTGTCACGCGTGAAAGGGAGGGGGAGAATTAATGGTGGTGGCGCGTGAGTTTGGTGGTGATGGAGAGGCCTCACCATCCATTAAAACAAAGCTTAAGTTAATAAATTTTTCATGTCTTAACTTTTTAGTTGAATTATTGCTTTCCTTCACATCCACTAAATAATTAAACAACTACTTAGTTTAGAGAGTGATTAAAGGATGTTGTAGAACAATTAGAGATTTTAGTGATGGGGTTTAAAGTGAATACAAATGAGTTTTGTTTATCATTTTCATCATCATTCTAATCTTCATTTGGTTATTTCTAAACTTTTTTGATATCTTTATCGAATTGCATTAGTTTAATGAAGTTTATATGCCTAGGGTAACTTGTACGGTTTGTCTCTTAACTTCACCAAATGCGAGAAATGAAAATTATTTATCGTCGTCACTTTCCATGAATGTTACACTAGTGTAGAGAACTAGAGATGATTATGAAATTTAAGTCGGTAGTTATAAGAGCATCCGTAACGGTGGCTTAGACCACGAGTGGTGACAATTACTCATTTCCTAGGCCACACATGAAGAAGCAAAATGGACTTGGTTTGGTGGTGCAGACCAGCAAACGTGGTTGGTTTGTTTGCGTGAGGAAGGTATATTGTGTGGTATGTTTGTATATATGTGGTATGTGTTTATGTGTTGGTTTAGTTGTCACCACTATGGTTGTTTGTTAGTTCGTTTGGTGAAGCTAGGGAGTGAATGATCATGAGGTGGTGACAACGGGTATGATGGCCATTACATTGAGTCTAAGAAAGTTATAGTGAAGTGGCATGACTTAAAACCGACAGCTTCTAGCGTTGTTGCTCAACTGTACAACGTTTCATTTCGTAAGGAATTATGGTATAGCCAATATTGAGAGTTTCTGTTCTTTAGCTTTGACTAGTATTTTATTAATTAAGGGCTGAATGTTTCTAGAGTAAACGGAACGTTCACAATCAATTGTTTTTGAATGCTTATCAGAGGCAACCCATGCTTACACGATATACACGCATCGGGTACTTAAGGATGAAGAGGAAAATCACTTCTACAAGCTGTTGCTAGCGATAGATATATTTCGCTGACAAGATTTCTTGAAATTGTATTTGTTGAATGTTTTTCCAGATTCTTTTAGAGCGTTCGTGTCGAAAAAGGAGAAGAGTTGTCACCGATAACTTTTACGGGTTATCAATAATCTCAAGTGGTAAAGGGTGATAACTTTTGTCCCTTTTTTTCCTTGAGCTTTTCGAAAACTAGATTAGCATTTAACCACCCCAGTTTCTGGAAAATCTAAGAGGCAAAATATATCCATCATTATAATCCGCGGCATAGCTTGAATAGAAGTTTTTACTCATCATTCAATACAGAATCCATATCCATTGTGTAAGAGCTGAGTGAGGGATGCTTGTTTCTTTATGTTGATACAAAAGTTGGACGTTCCTTGTTTGGGTTTCTGTTCTTATACTAATTAGATCTTAATGCTTCACTAAGAAAGCAAATAGGCTTATCGTGGGATTGTCTCCCACGATTATCTTCCGGCATGAGAGTAAATAATCGGTTTTAGGGTTGTATTAAAGAGTTAGGGTTTTATATCGTACGAGTCATGATATTCTTTATATAGGCACGAAATCTAGTTGATTTTGTGCTCCTTACTCTTCGGCGTATCACGCTTATCCGGTTTATTGATCTTTATCCCATAAATAGAAGATCACCATAAATAATATATTTGGGTTTGGGCTTTCATGAGCCCAAACCGTTAGCATGGTAGCCCAAAGCATTATTATGATAGCTCACTCGTGATGGGCTTGAGCGTTAGTAATGTCCATGAATCGGGTTCGTGACCCGAGTGTGGGCTATACGTCATCACTTTACATGAGGTTTAAGTAAAGACGTGCATCTAGATAAACATGGGTTGCCTACGACAGTGCAAGACTTTGTAGTCAAATAACATGTTCTCATGTCGTGAGAGATAAGTTAATAAAGTTGGGGTGTAAAAATGTAGTTTAAACAAAAAAGCAAGCTAGAGAACTAAAAGAAAAAATAACTACTCGTATATAAAAATAGGAAAAAAAGTAAACATGGTGTAATTTAATACTGTAAAGTTTATTTGGAGTGTAAATCCTTTCCAAATTGTATGGTCACATACTTTAATATTAGAATTATAGTAAGAGATCGACGTGTTTATACGAAGCACACAATGATGATTGAGTATTCGAGATTTCGAGAACATTAAAAAGTCAAAAGAATAGAGAATAATTAGTATATCTATACTATATATAATAGAAAAATAGTCAAAAGAGAAATATTGAGTTTTCAAGAATAGTCAAATAAGAGAGAAAGTAAAATGTAATTAATACTCCTATTAAAACACCCCAATACTTAAAAGTACAATTATTTATTCACATTGTACAACCAAATTAAAGCATATATACCAAATTAAATACAACCAATTCAAACACAAATCGGGTTGACCCGGGACGCTTCAAACACGGCGGGTTGACCCAGTTTAATTTGACACGTTGTTGACCCAACCTAGCAAGTTGACCCGGTTTAAATACAACCAATTCAAACACAAATCGGGTTGACTCAGGATGCTTCAAACCCGGCGGGTTGACCCAGGTTAATTTGACCCGTTTTAAACCCAACCTAGCAAGTTGACCAGGTTTAAATACAACCAATTCAAACATAAATCGGGTTGACACGGGACGCTTCAAATCCGGCGGGTTGACCCAGTTTAATTTTACCCATTTTCGACCCAACCTAGCAAGTTGACCCGGTTTAAATCGACCCATTTTTCTACCGGAACGGTTCAACCGGTTGAACCAACCGGGTCGAACCGGGTTTCAAAACGTTATCCATTACTTAAAAGTACAATGATTTATTCACATTGTACAACCAATTAAAAACATATCTACCAAATTAAATACAACCAATTAAAACACAAACCGGGTTGACCCGGGACGCTTCAAACCCGTTTTTCGACCGGAACGGTTCAACCAGTTAAACCACCTGGGTCGAACCGGGTTTCAAAACATTATGCTTAATTCCAAAGTCTTCAAATTTTTATTATTTTTCGTTTATAACATATAAACTTTTTTTTATCAATAAACTATTTGTCACTATAAAATCCCGTTGCTATGCACGGGTACTCGTCTAGTTATTCTAATGTAAACATTTTTATTTTATAGTAAGCATATGTGTATATATACAAATCACGCCATGTGAACTAAACTTTTTATGTTAATATAAGGCACACAAGGTTTTAAATACGTAAAACGTTTGTAAGATTTGTATAATGCAGCTAATCTAATCTCTCATATAAGTAGTAACCTCGGTTTGGTTATAAGGATCACTATCTATTCTTTTTCCTAATTCTTCTAGATTGTCAAAACAGCTAGTAATGATGATGAACATCGAAAAACAATCAAGCAAACTTGTGAAACCCTTCCTTCCAACTCCTCCGACACTCCGTCACTACAAAATAGGCCTCGTCGATGAGCTTATGCCCTTCATAAATGTCGGTGTAGTTCTATATTTCTCCACAGATAGCAATCACGACGCAGAGTTTGTTACACGCCTAGAAAAATCGCTTGAGAAAACTTTACCACGATTCTACCCTCTTGCTGGTAGATTTGTCAATAAAACTCTAACAATTGATTGCAACGATCAAGGTGTGGAGTTTATACATGCAAAGGTTAACATCAAACTGCAAGATATTCTTGCTCCCAATGTGAATGTTAAGTTTGTTGATGATTTCATTCCATCCAAGAAATTTGCCATTGATCAATTCCACGAACCCCTACTTACGGTTCAAGTGACCATGTTCGAGTGTGGTGGTGTAGCACTTGGTGTAAATGTTTCACACAAGATTGTTGATGCTGCAACTCTATCTACGTTCATAACTGAGTGGGCTGCTATGAACCGAAAAGAAAATGAGATTGAATCCACGGGGCCTGGTTTCAACTCGTCCTCTTTATTTCCTGGTCGATGTTTTAGTACCCTTCCGTTACCACTTATAACGGAAGATATGTCAAGCAAGTATACCAGAATGATGCTTTCATTCAATGAGAGTGTAATATCAAAATTGAAAGCAAAGTCCATGGCCAAGGAAAATATTTGCACCAAATATTATTCAAAGGTACAGTTGGTATCATCCATTATTTGGAAGGCTTTCATCGATGTTGATCGTGCAACAAACAATATTCCGAAAAACTACAATCTCCTGCAGCCAGTAAACCTAAGGGGAAAAACGGCATCCTTAATAGACAAAAATTCATGCGGTAATATTTTTGCCCTTTGTGTCACCGAAGCTGGAAATGCTGAAACAAGTGAAGAATTGGCAGATCTCTTAACTAACAACGTCAAGAAAACTATAAATAGCATCTCAAATGTTTGCCATGATAGTGAAGATGGCCAAACGACGATTTTAAATAATGTCACACTAAAGGGCGTCAATATTCGGGAATCGACTCATATGCTCACGGTAAGTAGTTGGAGTAAGTTCCCCTTTTACGAAGCTGACTTTGGTTTCGGAAAACCAACTTGGGCAGCCCCCGCAAGGACCGCTATCCAACTGGCAGTAATTTTGATGGACGATGCACAAGGCAATGGAGTTGATGCACATTTTCTCGTGGAGGAAGAAAATGTCCCTTACTTCGAACGAGCTCTAGAAAACATTTCGTTTGCTTATTAAATTTATGTTTTCCATGTGTTTTTATAGGTGTTTAATCGTGTGCTTATTTCGTTCGAGCTGTTTGATGTCAAACATATAGTCGGGTAGTTTCTTTGCTTCTCTAATAGAATAAAAAAAGGGTTATATAAATATCAACTGTTAACGGGTGCTCTTATGAATAATGGATGTCGATTTTAATATCAAAATCAACAATTAAACTTTAGATTTGTGAATGATTTTTACTCACGCGTTACCGCAGTGTTTGAAAACATCTGTTTTGTCTATAGTAAAGGAACGATGAAAGCTCGAGACATAGAAGTTCACATCATAAGATACAAAGTTAGAACAAAAAGCGAAATTTAAGAAGATATAATGAGGATCGAAAAATATTAGTTGCGGGCTGCAGCGGGTGAAAAAAACAGCTTACTTGGGGGTTGAGAAAAGAAGCACTTTTAAAAATTGCTTATATTCTTATTTGGGTAAAATAAGCAATATTTGATAAGAAGGTATTTAAAAGTGCTTATTTGAGATAAGGATAAAATTGCTTCGCGACTGTCGTACTTAACCTTAAACCGCTAATAAATGTATTGAAATTTTCTAAACGTATATATTGCACATTTTTTTACTGAATGAGCAAATTCAAACTGCTTATAACAATAGTCGTACAATATAAACCCTTTTTATCTTAAAAACCATTATGTTACAAAAATGACTTCGGGGATGTTATGGCTCACATCACAAGCGTGATGGTCCACGACCAAAACAAACAGTTTTATTCGTATCAGATATCTACCCGATTCATACCCATTGTAATAAACATTAACTTTTTCTTGGACGAAAACAGATTTACATACTTAAGGATGTAGACTCAATGTGTCCTCTAGGCAAAGTTCGAAACAAAGTCATAGCCATATCGGCTTCCTCTAAAAAGTTAAGACAGTTTGACTGTGAACACTTGTTCGTCAAAAAGACTCAGTTCAGCAAAAAAAATGTTCAAATACTAGAAATAGAGTAATAAAAATGACCCGTGATTTAATCAGGGGTCGGAAGACTGAAGGTGATTATGAAGACATGGATGTTGACATGGGATAAACTTAACAATTTTGCAACTTCCTTTACATCTACACATACATTGATGTGCTTTTCACACATAGTAATCAAAAGGCAAAGAAAGTTAATCAAAATTCAAAACTTTAGTCTTTGCACATATAGTATAAACTTAATGAATTTGCAAGTTCTTTTACAACTACACATACATTGCTGCAAGTGCAACACTAGTTGTTATTCGACCCAAAAAAAAGAATAAATCGTTACACACCCTCTACAACATTCTATATATAAACTAATTTCACAAATTTATAGTGTTTCCTACAGTATAAAGAGACATTTTCAGCTTCTTCTTTATCTCTTTTGGAAGACGAAAGATTTCATTGCAAAAGCAAAAATGACTGCAAACAAGAAACAGAATCCAAAGACCATGAAAACTGCAACTCCAAGGAAATCATGTCTGTAACCAAATACTTTGTTGACTAATACTTTTGTAGGCACAGTGTTGACTCCATCTGATAACATCACAGGGTCATTTAAGTCACCATATTGGGACACAACTAGCCCGTAAAGTGTCCATGCTATGGGGTTTGCCCAATAGTACCATCTCCACCATATCGGAATTCTCTGCAAGATTATAACAAGGTTTAATTATCATTTATAAAATTCAAAATGGTGAAAAAATACAAACTGAATGGTAGCCCCATTGTGCATTCAGTAACTTGAGTAAAATCTTAAGGTATATTTTATCTCATGGTTGGTAAAATCATGAAAAAAATACAGTAACTAGAAAAGGAACGGGTCAAATGAGTCAAGTGGGTCAACTTCGCATAATGAGTATTTACCGGTGCACACAACATTTATTTACATAAAATTTAGAAAAATGGAGAAAAATATGTTTGCGGTTAACCTAACGTGCCTTGATTCTTAAAAGTTAAAAGTTAAAACTACTCATTTTGACCCACATCTGTTCACATATACTAAATGCTGATAAGAGATATTATAACATGTTTTTCTGACAGAAAAGTCCTGATTAATGCATTATCACACATACAGGGAGTGGCCCCTATCTATATTCATTAACGAATTAAGTTGACCATATATGATATGCAATTGACAAATAAAGTTTAAAAAAAAAAAAAAAAAAAAAAAAAAAAAAAAAAAAAAAAAAACATGATTATAGCATGTTAAAATATATCTTGTAGCATGCAAATATGATGATTTATTTTAGAAATTCATGTGATGATTACCATATTCATATAGTATAGATTTTTAGAATGCGAAATATCTCTTATCAAGAAATTTAGTTTATAAGCATAGAAGGCAAGTAATCTCCGCTAAAACTCAAAATGAGTAAAAAAAAAGTAATTGATATATGCTGTGATTTTAAATCAATTAGATTCCTGAAGTTGTGTTATTTTTTAATTAGATGATGGTAAAGAGATGAACGCAAGTACATTATAATGTCATATGTTGTTCTTACTTCTTACGCCCTACTAAAAGAAATGCAATCCGGTAACTAAAGGGAGAATTCCGACTTGCTTACCGTATGAGGGATCATAAATCCACTGAAGAGGTTCCAAAGCATGTAAAAAGGAGCACCAATAATGGCAGCAACATTGTGATTAGGTGTCATGGCGGTTGTCATCATTCCATAGAAAGTGAAGTAAAGCATCGTCAAGTACATAAAGTATATGTACCATATAAATTTCCATGTAGTCCATTCAAATGCAGCTAGTGAGTAGAATATGGTACTGTAAATAAGTGCTTGTGCCAACACATACGGAAACTCAATTGCACCCTACAAACACGTAAAAACATATTTTAGCAGAATGAGGTGAATGAAAGAAACTTTCGAATGATGATATGGTACAAAATGAAGGACCTCACCTGAGCAAAGGCGAATGGTAAAGCTGAATACATGCCAGCAGCTCTCTCTCTGTATGAGATAAATCTTTCCACAGAAAGGACAGGCTGGACAGCGGTAGCATTGGTAATTCCTATAAACAGTACGGCTAAGTACATTGATCCCATGGCATTAAACAAATCCTGTTGATTATCCCTAACAATTGTAAAGAAAATGAGTTAATAAGAATGAAACATGGGATACATACATAATGACAAAGCCAAGGTTATACGCATTATGCACTAAATACTTACCGTTTTGAACCAAATTTCCAACATATTGTTCCAAGCATCAGTGAAATGATAGAGGTATAGAAAAAACGAACTGCAGTGTATTGTGGGTTTCGCCAATAAGAAAGGTATTGCTTCCAAAGACAAGTAGCAAACTGATCCATGTATGATCGTGAGTACTTGGTTGGAAAATGCAATTCTTTTGAATCAACTCTTGGTTTCTTTAGTCTTTCAGCCAAATCTCTGTTACGGCTGAGACAGCATATATGGAAGGCATGCGAAAGAATATATCAGTTAATGGGAAGATTAATTTAAAAAAAATGAACAAAGGAAATATAAGAGAAACAGAACATACATAAATAATTTGGACTGCCTGTAAATTTCAGCAAAATCTACACCTAATCGGGCTTCTTCTACTTGTGAAGTAACCTCTAACATCCATGTTGCAGGATTATGTCCAGCTTTTATCTTCCGAACTCCTTCAATTGCCTACATAGCATATTACCGCGTTTAAACTAATGAAACCCGAATTTGAAAATACATATCAATAGTCATATAAGCAACCAAACCTCAAAATACTCGACAAGTTTGCATGATCTTGGGCCAAGTGGACCTGCATAAATGAGCTGCCCTCCTCGCTTCATAAATAGGAGCTGCATCGAATCGATTATTGTTAAATGATGAAAACTTTGAGAAACTGTGAATGAAAAATATGTTTAATTATCAGTACAACTGTAGTTTTCAGGTAATAACCTCATCAAAGGCCTCAAAAATGTCGATGCTGGGTTGATGTATGGTGCAGACAATCGTTCGCCCAGTGTTTACAATGTTTCTCACTGTCCTCATCACTATAGCTGCAGATCTTGCATCGAGTCCTGAAGTGGGTTCATCCATAAATACTATAGAAGGGTTGGCAACTAACTCAACAGCTATCGTCAGGCGCTTCCTTTGCTCGGTTGACAAGCCATTAACTCCAGGAAGACCAACCAACGCACCTTTGAGTGGAGTGAGTTCAACAAGTTCCATTACCTCCTCAACGAAAATCTGATAATGAACAAGAAGGCTGGCTTTATATCACATAATCAAAAAACAAGATGCAGTGATCCATCGCACATTTCAGAGTTACCAGTTTCGACCCGTTTACTTATATACGTTTATGGGTTGTATTCTAATCTTAAAAAAATTATTTCTAAAAAGGTAACGGGCTGTATTGTAATTATAACTAACACATTAATTATGAATCAAATTGGAGAAAAGAAGTGTTCGTGAGTCAAACTGGATCAATTTGCAAGGTAAAATGACCCATTATCCATCATGTCGCCTCTAATATATATGCTCTATACCTTTTGGGTTTTGCTGTCGACATCTGCTGGTAGCCGAAGCCAAGCAGAGAAGAGAAGTGATTCTACAACAGTCAAACAAGGCGAATGGATGTCGTTTTGCTCACAGTAACCAGATATCCTAGCAAAAGTCTCTTGTGACTTTGGATAGCCAGAAATATGGATGCTTCCCTCTATTACTCCACCAGTTTTTCTTCCAGCTAAAACGTCCATTAGTGTGGTCTTACCAGCACCACTTACCCCTACTAATGCAGTAAGCACACCCGGTCTAAATGCTCCAGTCACATTAACCAGTAACTGTAATCGGTCTTCTACAACCCCTTCTTGCTTCAACTCCTAAAAAAGTAATCGGATGTTGTTAGCGACTATTCAAATTGATATTTTTGGGAAAAGAACATATAGAAATTTACACACCGGAGGCACATCAACATAGTAATTGATATTGCTGAATGCCATTGAAAGTGGCTGAAACGGTAGAACCATGCCTCTTTGATGAATATTCTTTCCTGAAAAAATGATGATATACATATTTGAGAAATAATCTTACACGAAGAAAAACGGTAACCTATATTATGAATCCATGGTTACCGGTGAAAGATCCGGAATGCTCCAAAAACTCTCTGAGCTGAATAACAACACTTTCACCATTGTTTTTTCCATCCTTGTCCTTGCGTTCTTCAGAAACAACGGTTTGGCTCCCTCCCAAGGCTATAGGTTTGATAAAAGAAATCAATAGTTTCTGAGACTTTAGATCAAATAAAGAGAATAAAATTTCATATACTAAGCAGCGACGGCTTACGGTTGAGGTAAGATAGGAAGATGGTGAAAAGACCATTGAACAAGATAGTGTATCCAAGCAAAGCGCCAAGGCCAATCCAGTACCAATAAGTCTGTGGGAAAATGCTGCGTGCTTTAAGCACTCTCTCACCTAGCGTCATTGTTGATTGGTTCACTATCTGCAAGAAAAAAAACTAAAGCTATAATGTATGGAAATTACTGAATGCATATTGGCCACATCGAGCAATATCTGCTTTTAATAATCAATAGAATTCACTTCAAAGTTTTTGACCATCTAATAATACAATTTTCTATATTGTGGTAGATATAGCGTATAAATGATTTTGAAAGAGAGATTATTACTTTATCCCAAGAATGCCCACGAAGTTCATTTACGGATACTGCATTTTGAGCATACATCAAAGGAGAAATCCAGAAGCCCCACATCCACCAACTCGGTATACTATCTGTTACAATACAGGAAGTTTAAAATTATAAAAAAAAAAAAAAAAAAAAAAAAAAAAAAAAAAGTGAAGAATGTTGAACTGACAAACATTAGTATTGTACCTCTTGATATCACATATCCACCAAGAGCCATAACTATTAACATCGCAAAAGAACCAAAGGTATTAGCCACGATCATATTACGCCCCAAGGCTCCCATCAAGCGGAACAGACTGATAGACATTTGGTGCAGGAAGAAATATAGCAGAATCTGCTTAAGGAACCTGAAGACGTAAAAATCAACCTGTCATATTCCACCTGAAGTTAGCCAGCATAGTTTGCGGAAAATCATGTAGACATGTACCTGAGAAAACTTGGATCAAGCCCAACGACGTAATAAGTAACTATCACCCATATACCAGACTCAATGAGTGAAGTTGGGATACTTAAAATCCATGAAGGAAGTGTATAAATCCAACAAGGATAAAAGTGCAAGTCTCTATGCTTGTAGATCACTGGAAGCTTGGCAACTAACATCGGGACTTCTGTGAACCCATTAAAAAGAAGAATAACCATAGAAAAATAAAGCTCCCCAAGATATAGGCCTCCATCATCAACCGTTGAATGATGCAGAGTTGTTCGGAAGAAAACGCTCATTGTGATTAATGCAACAATTAGAAGCTGGAAAACAGTAGATGGTACTTAAGATCAACACAAGTTTGATAACATAAACATTCAAAATATGCTTTATGAGACTGCAATACTAGTCTGTTGGCTAACTATATTACCTGAACGAATTTAAAAACGTAGATAAATGAGTTTCTTTTCATCAGTAGCAATTGCCAGTTAAAACTTGTCTTAAGAAGTTCGCTTCTCTTGACACCGTAACTAGAAGTTGATAAGGCTGCCGGATGATTGTATTGCCTGTCAAATGGAACACTTAGTTCCTCAACTAAGTTCTTTCCTACTCGATATGAGTGAAATGCTTCAGCAAACTTTTTGACAGGTATGTAGCGATAATCTCGTTCTGGAACAGACCAATATTGCTCTTGATCCTTCTCAGAAACAACCTGTTTCATTTAACATATTTGACTTAATGAAACTGAACATATAATTCATTCACTTCTGATAATTCTGCGACAACTTACTTCTTGAAGGAAGTCTGCAACATTCTTCCTCTGCGGGCATTGAAATCCCATAAACGCAAAGAAATCAAGAGCGGCATTTCTTGGCCCTTGGTATACTATTTGACCCTCACATATGAGTATAACATCATCAAACAAATCATAAGTCTCGGGAGCAGGTTGAAGAAGTGAAACAACCGTAGTCCCATCAAGTGCACGAGTTGAATGCCTAAGATACTTGATTATTTGGTATGTGGTCGAGCTATCAAGACCATTTGATATTTCATCCATGAGAAGAACTCGAGATGGACCCACCAGTAGTTCACCTGTTATAAATCCAATACATTTCTAAAGTTAGTGAGTTTTTATGTAATGATCAAAAGAATGTAGATATGTACCTGTTGTGAGACGTTTCTTTTGTCCCCCGGATATACCCCTGAGCATTTCATCTCCAACCAAGGTGTTTGCACAGGCATCCAAGCCTAATATCTTTATCAAATCGACATTGCGTATTTAGTAAATAAAACAATTATTTGCGCCCCTCTAATTTATAAAGTAATACCATAGCAAATACCTTTAAAATGTACTCTACAACAAGGGCAGTTTCGTGTCCCCCTAAGGCCAACGCCTAGAATACAGAATATTGATTTGTTAAACTGCAATAAATCAAAAGACCACTGAAGAATACGATTAATGAATGTCTCATACTTTCATAAATATATCGAGATCTTCATCAGGTCTTATCCCAGCGATCTTTTCTCTTCTTGTAAGTTCCATAAGCATATCTACCATGGTAACCTATCATTCAGCATATTTGCACCCACAGAAACAGACATATAACATAAAAAAAAAAAAAAAAAAAATAGCGATTTGAAGAACTTACCGTATTTAAATCCAACACCTTGGCAACGCGCAGATAAGTCAAGTGTCTCCTTAACTGTCATCTCTGCAATATGCCAATCTTGTTGACTGACATAAGATGATGTTCTCTGAGGAACAAACTCCTTCAAACCATGCCCATTGTAGGTGATTTTTCCTGATGTCTTAGAGATAATTACAAATAAAGGGAATTAGTATGACGAACCATTTAACTGATAAATTGATGGTAGTATTTTCTTATTAGAGACAAGTTTTCATACCTGCAAATGATCTCCAAGACGTCCAGCCAGGGCCAATAATAAAGTTGTTTTGCCAGAGCTCGGAGGACCAAGAAGTAGCGTCATTCTGTATAGATAACATCATTAGTTATATCTTATATGATTGGTTTTTTTGCATACAAAACTTCACATAGCGTTGATGCTTTACCTTGAAGGTCTAATAATCCCACTAACATCATCCAAAATGGTAAGTTTTCTCCGCTTCCCTTTGTATATCCTCAATTGTCTCAAAAAAGCCTGTTTGACATTTTTTTTTTAACAGTTAAGTTCTTATCGCATTCAGATCCTAATACATGTTTTTTTACTGACGATTACATACCTCTGTCATGTTAACAATAAAATTGGTAATGGTTGGCAATGCTCTACTACCAACATGAACAAAAGTTTCTACGTTCAAATTCTGAAATCTGACTTCGATCTTAGGAAATTCCAAATCCACCCTGGAATTCAAACACAAACAAAAAATTAAAAAACGGGTACGTGAGAATGGTTTTTCGAATCAAGCATAAAGAATTTCTAAAAAAGCTATGTATAATTTCTACATTACACACATAATCACATTCAAAAACTTAAAAAGTCTCTATCATTAGTCCAAACTCCAAAATATCCAAACAAATTAATTTCTTGCACCTCCACCTCTTTGTTTTTCTCTACACACCATAAATCTTAAGTCCTAATTCTGATTTTTTTCGCCCTTATTTCATAATTTCACTCGAGCAAAATGTTTTAGCTCCATACCTACAAATAAAAATTCTTCACACATCCAAATTAACTCTATCATAATAAAATAAAATTTAAAGAAAAACGTATTTTATTCTAATTAATATATTAAAACTCAAATAAGCATTTTTTAACCAATCAAATTATAACTAAAATACTAAATTTTGACACCTAAAATAGACAATTAATTAATTGTTCTTTGACTATGCTAAATTTATATATTTAGACAGGTTTACTTTTCATAAAAATGCGACAATTTAATATTTAGATTGAAAAAACCAACACTTTATACTATTTTTACAATCTTATATGATTCATATTGAGAATTCCTCCACACAAAAAAAGCCACCTAAATTAAAACAATCATCAAATTCACCAGCAGAAAAATATGTCTAGCTAGACAACTTTATTTTTCATAAAAATGCGAAAACTAAATATTTATAAATTACAAATTAACCCCACAATTTAAACCATCTATACAGTATTATATCATCCAGATTCAGACTTCACGGCCACCTCTTAGACCATTAATATTTAAATTGCAAAAAATCATTCTGACATTTTAACAATTTTACATAATTCAGATTCAGATTTTTCAACCACTCTTAACATTCAGATTCTAGCAAAAAAATTCACTAGATAAAAACATGAAAAACAAACAATCAAAGGCGTGCAATATATCGAAATTTACGCATCAAATCTTCGTCTCATCCGATCAAAAAACCGCATCCAATCATCATCAGCACTAGACAACAACCTATCAATGACAACTTTCATTTCCTCACTTTGCATCTGATTAACCTCAACTTGTTTCGCATCTCCAACAATGTTCGTAAATATTCCTTTACGAACACGGCTGTACGTTGGCAGCCGCTCTATAGCGGCCCAACGTAAAGCCTCCTCGTCATCCCCGTCTTCGCGAAAAGACGAGGATCTAGCCGACAGATTCTCGGCTGTGTTCCACATTGGTAGCTAGCTAACTAACCCTAGATTAGATTTGAATGTGAAGGTGAAGGGGAAGGTTATCAGTTGTGATGAGTGAGTAAATATATAGGTACATTCATTTAGTGTAGTTTTTGGAGTGGTGGTTGAGAAAAGCATTTATGGCGGGCTTTTTTGTTTTGCTTTTTCCTTTTTTTCTTGTTTTTTTTGTTTTGTCTTTCACATGTAAAATACATTAGTGAGCTTTTTGAACTAAACACTGCGGCTATGTTTGACGCAGAGCTTTTTGAAGCTTTTTAGGGTGATGAGCGGTGAGCAATGAGTTTTTTAATTTTTATTATTCGTTTGACATAAGAGCGGTGAGTTTTCCTATTTTTTAAAAATGCTCATTTTTTCAATGCTTCTTTAAGAAGCTGTGAGCAGTGAGCTGTGGATACTGCTCACAGCTCATAGCTCACAGCTACTGCTCACAACTACTTTTGCCAAACATAACCTACTTTTAAACGTCCATGATACTATTTTTGTACTCCTTCCATCTCGAAAAATGTCCACAAACAAAAAATAAATAAATTATAATATGTGTAATTAATGATAGTTAATATATAAATTGCAAATAAATAATTACTGCAAGTTTTAATTAAAATGATAAAATAGAAAAACTAGTTATAATTACTGTTATATATAAAAACTGAACAATTATTTTAGAACAAATATAAATAGTAAGATGGACACTTTTTATGTAATAGAGAGAGTGTTTTCTAAATACTCCCTCCGTCCCAAATTTATTGTCCAGTATTGACTTTTTTAGTATTTCTTCTTCAACTTTGACCTTAAATATTTTTGTGTGTGCTATATAATATTTGATGCAAAATATATAAATGGATTGGATCTTTAGTCTACTTTTCAATGGTATAATTTTTCATCAATTATTATATAATAAAAAAAATATTTGTGGTCAAAGTTATACCATTTTGACTTTGAAAATTCAAAGTGGACAATAATTTTGGGACGGAGGGAGTAGTAAATAAAGCTCCTCAACAGAGTTTAACGTATTATGCATAGTAATGTTATGACATATAGAATTACAAATGTTGTTTTTAAGAGAATGGGTTTTGCAAATAAAAAAGGGCTTGCGGCGCAGCTTGTTTTTTCTATTTCTTAATATTATTGTCAATTGATAAAAAAAATAAATGATGAAAAATAATTATAATTATTATTGTCTTTTTTTTTACACATTAACAGTTTTAATTTTAACTAATTAATTATTGTTTTTTAAAAGTTTGTAATACGGAGTAATAATTTGAATCAAAATTTTATAATGAACAATTAATTTAAGACAAGTCGAAAAAAAATAGACAATTAAATTAGGACGAATGTTTGTTTTACTTTTAAATACTTGTAATATTATATAATTTGCATTTAATTGTTGTATTTAATGCAAAAACTAAAAAATTATATTTTTGTAACTAGAATATACATTAATTATATATATCTTAAATTGTACTCGTATATAAATTGTTTGTGAATACTTTTTGTGAGACTGAATGAGTATATGTTTTTTTAGGTTGATTAGTCATACATTTTGTTTCGAGAATGTTGTATTGAAAACATGTCTTGAGTGATTTCTTGACATGCTAAACATAGTATTTGCATGTGTTAAAAAATGTGATCGATCAAATTAAATGAGTTACTTGCTTGAAGGCTAATAAAAAGTAATTCTTTTCAACGTTGATTAACAACTTAGTTTTACTATTTATTTAGAGTTATACTATTGAGTTTATTCTTAATTGAATCTACTATTATTATTTGTCCTTAATTTATATAGGTAATAAATTCATCATTAAAATTAATATACACCCGCAACATATAGTGCAGTGACTAGAACCCATGTTACGTTCGTATTTATATGTTGTTTATTTTAGGTTATTTGATTGCGGTAAGAGTTTTTCAACTTATTTTTATAGCTTTTTAAGCTCGTAAACTTGTTGCTTTTCGCATTTTCAAAAACTTGTTGGCTCCAAAAAAGGCTAAAAATTACTCCTGTTATTCTTTCTAGAAAATATGCCATGTGATACTTAACTCAAAATTTAATACTTTTAGTAATCACATAGGATATGGTATATATATAGAAGCTGCATTGATGGAATTTCTAGGTTTTTATTTACGTAGTACTATTTTTATTTTATTAAGTAATGTTAAAAGCTCATATATATTTTGTGTTAAAGCTCATATATAGATTGCTCTTCATCAGTCTTTAAAAAAAAAAAAAAAAAAAAAAAAAAAAAAAAAAAAGCTTATAAAGCCAATTAATAGTTGTCTACGTGCTACTAGGCTATCAACCTTTTAAATTTGTGTAAATCGGTCAATCATGATCAATGGTGGTTAACGACTGTCAACGATGGTCAAACTTGTTGAACATTTGCAAGAATTGCTAGAAATACCCAAAAGTTGCCGTAAAATAGTTTTAATCACTTATAATCATTGTTTATATATATTGCAAGATATTTTTTAAGGGAAAATCTTTCCGGAAATACATAAAACTCACTGGAATACTCAAAACTTGTCAAAAATGTCGATCTGATTAGTCCCGCTTAAGGGCCTGTTTGGTAGGGGCTTTTGGGGGGAGCTGTTAGCTTTTTGTTACAAAAATAATCTCCTTTAAAATAAAAGCTCCGTTTGGATACATCAACTTCAAGCTTTTATGTCAAGCAAATAGCTCCTAAATAAAAAGCTGATCCATGAAGCTTTTTAAACTTCTTAGAGCTGTTAAAACTTTAAATTACTGATATACCCTCCAAATATTTATTTATAATTATAGATATACCCTTTTATGTCATTTTACATCTTATAATTACATTTAATAGCTAATTTACCAAACACTTTTATTGAAAAAATGAAACAGCTTGTAGCTTATGTTAACAGCTTTGCAGTTAACAGCTTACAGCTTACAGTTTACAGCTTACAACATACAGCTAACAGCTAATTTTGCCAAACATACCCTAAATTGATTACAAGCTACAAGAGGATCGACCGCCCAACTACCGATTCCCGATTCTTGCAACCTTGCTCTATATAATAATAGATTCCATGAATATGTTTTGTAATAAATTCTAAGTAGTGAGTAAGATATTGAAAGTGAATTATTTTTAGAAGCAAATGTCGTGTTATTTGTGAAAACTCCAAAATAGGCAAAAGCTGTCGCTTGATGGTACAAAATTGAATTACTAATGATGATTAATTAATACTCTAACTTGCTAAAAGAATTACTAATTAATACTCTAACATGCATGTCTATTTGTTAAAAAAATTGAGAACTTTTTTGTCCGAAAGCCGAACTAAATATTTTAAAGTATGAGGCAAGTTATTTTGCGGACTAAAAAAAATATACATTCTCACGGACTAATCTGGGCCGTCCGTTTCATTGAATTAAAAACACAGATCATATGATTAAAAAAACACGGAGGGACTAAAACTGCAAATATAACAAACTTACCCCACCAAATCAAACGTCATTATCCACACACCATCTTTTCTTTCTTTTTTTATTCTTCTTTTTCTTTTCTTTTTTCTAACTTCACGTTTTTCCTATAATTCAATTTTTTTTTTTTTTTTTTTTTTTTTGCGTTTTTTTTACGTTTTTTTCGTTTTTCATACATATTCGTCGGTTTTTTACGTTTTCGTCAGTTTTCTTACGTTTTCGTTCATTTTCATACATTTTCATCCGTTTTCATACGTTTTCGTCAGTTTTCTTACGTTTTCGCTCGTTTTCATACGTTTTCATCTATTTTCTTACGTTTTCATACGTTTCGTCCATTTTAATACGTTTTCGTCCGTTTTTATACGTTTTCGTCCGTTTTTATACGTTTTCGTCCGTTTTCTTACGTTTTCATCTGTTTTTTTAATTTTTTTCATACGTTTTCGTCTGTTTTCTTACGTTTTCGCCCGTTTTCATACGTTTTCGTCCGTTTTCATATATATATATTCGTCCATTTTCTTACGTTTTCATCTGTTTTTGAATTTTTTTCATACGTTTTCGCCCGTTTTCATACGTTTTCGTCTGTTTTCATATATATTCGTCCGTTTTCTTACGTTTTTGTCTATTTTCATACGTTTTCATCCGTTTTCATATGTTTTCGTCCGTTTTCATACGTTTTCGTCCATTTTTATACGTTTTCGTCCATTTTTATACGTTTTCATATGGTTTCAATCTGTTTTCATTCATTTTCGTCCGTTTTTATACGTTTTCGTCCGTTTTCATTCATTTTAGTTCGTTTTTAAATGTTTTCAAACGTTTTCATACCTTTCTGAATATCACAAGTGATATACTGTGATTATCAGAATATCACTTGTGATATTCAGAATATCGCGAGTGATATTGAATATCACTCGCGATATTCTGAATATCACAAGTGATTTTTAAAATTTTGTAATATGAAAATCACAAGTGATATTCAGAATATCGCAAGTGATATTCAAAATATTGCAAGTGATATCTGAATATCGCAAGTGATATTCTGAATATCACAAGTGATTTTCAACAAATGTTCTGTGACATGAAAATCGCAAGTGATATTCAGAATATCGCAAGTGATATTCTAAATATCAAAAGTGATATTCTGAATATAAATCACAAGTGATATTCAGAATATTACAAGTGATTTCACGCTTTTTTTAATTCACGTTTTTTCAAAAGAGATATTTTGAATATCACTCTGAATATCACAAGTGATATTCTGAATATCACAAGTGATTTTCAACAATTGTTCTGTAACATGAAATTCACAAGTAATATTCTAAAATATTACAAGTGATATTCCGAATATCACAAGTGATTTTCAACTAATATTTTGTAACATGAAAATCACAAGTGATATTCTAAAATATCACACGTGATTTTCAACTAACGTTTTGTAACATGAATATCACTTGTAATTTTCTGAATATCACTTGTGATATTCAGATTATCACTTGTGATTTTCATGTTACAAAACATTAGTTGAAAATCACTTGTGATATTCAGAAAAACACAAGTGATATTCAGAAAATCGCAAGTGATATTCTGAATATCACAAGTGATATTCCGAATATCACAAGTGATGTTCAACTAATGTTTTGTAACGTGAAAATCACAAGTGATATTCTGAATATCAAAAGTGATATTCAGAAAATTACAAGTGTTATTCAGAATATTATAAGTGATTTTCACATTTTTTTAATTCACGTTTTTTTCACTTTCTTACGTTTTCTTCTGTTTTTGTTCGTTTTCATACGTTTTCATACGTTTATGAATATCACAATTGATATTATTAATATCACAAGTGATATTTTGAATATCAAAGAAAATCACTTGTGATATTAAGAATATCAATTGTGATATTCAGAAACGTATGAAAACGAACGAAAACATATGAGAACGAACGAATACGTATGAAAGCGTAAAAACACGCCCGGAAAGGGACAAAAACGTATGAAAAATTGATGAAAACGGACGAAAACGTATAAAAACTGCTGAAAAGTATGAAAACAGACGAAAGCGTCTGAAAACAGACAAAAATACATAAAAACGGACGAAAATGTTTATAAACGTATGAAAACAGATAAAAATGGATGAAAGCATATAAAAACAGACGAAAACGTCTGAAAACAGACGATAATGTAAAAAATTGATGAAAACGTTTGAAAGCAGATAAAAACGTCTGCAAACGTATAAATACTGCCGAAACGTATGAAAATAGACGAAAACGTTTGAAAACAGACAAAAATGTAAAAAATGGATGAAAACAGACAAAAACGTATGAGTATCACCGAATATCACTTGTGATATTCAGAAACGTATGAAAACGTCTAAAATTGGCCCAAAAAAATTGAAAAACGGACGAAAACCTATGAAAATGAATGAAAATGTAAGAAAACAGACGAATATGTAGGAAAAAGGACGAAAACGTCTAAAAACGGACGAAAACATAAAATAATGGAGGAAAACGTATGAAATCAGACGGAAACATATGTAAACATATGAAACCGGACGAAAACGTATAAAAACGGATGAAATCGTGTAAAAACGGATGAAAACATATAAAAACGGACGAAAACGTATATAAACGTATGAAAACGAACAAAAATGGACAAAAACGTATAAAAACGGACGAAAACGTCTGAAAACGGACAAAAACGTATAAAAACGGATGAAAACGTATGAAAATGGACAAAAATGTCTGCAAACATATAAAAACTGACGAAAACGGATAAAAACGTCTGAAAACAGACGAAAACGTAAAAAAAGGACGAAAACGTATAATAACGAACAAAAACGTAAAAAAACAGACGAAAACGTATAAAAACGGTAAAAAACGTCTGAAAACGGACAAAAACGTCTGAAAATGTATATAATCATGTGAAAAAAGACGAAAACGTAATAAAATGAGAAAAAATCGTGAATTTATTTAAAAAAAGAAAAGCTTGACTTATTTAAAAAAAAATGTATAACGTTAGTTGGAAAAAAGAGCCAAAAAAAAAAGAAAAAAAAAGAAAAAAAAAAAGAAAGAAATAAAGAAAGAAAGTAAATAATAAAAAATACAAAAAAAAAAATGAAAGAAAAAAACATGGACTTAGGTTTTCATGTTTAATCTTAGGTTAATCCTCACTATTAGATCAAACTAAATGGATGGTGAGGATTTGTCCCTTGGTATGTACAAAAAAACTAGTTCACAAAAGAACTTTTCTCTTTAAAGTATATACTATTCGTTGTTAGTCAGTGAATTATTTTTTTAAAAAATATATATTATATTTCATTTCGTAAAAGTTTAATAAAATGATATATGTAATTTAGTTTATTTTTAGTTTCTGATGAACAATAAATTTTCATTGTTAGTCCTTGAATTTCTTTTTTTTTATTGTTAGTCCTTAAATGTATAAATTTGACTTAAGTGTGATGATACCTTTCATTTAAAATATGTAATGTTTGTATTTTAATTTGTAGTTTATTTAACATGAAAAGAATGTGTGGGTCCGGGTGAACCCCAACCCGGGGCATTATTCAATAAATAGTAAAAAAACATTATTGATCCTTGGTGGTTAGTATTTTTTACTGGTTACTCTTTAGGTTTTCTTTTTATTAGTCATTTCGTTAGTTATTCGGTTTTCATTGTCAGTCCTTGAATTACAATTTTTTTACATTAATAGTTCCTAAAACATGTAGTCCTTACTCCTTCGGTTTTATTTTTTAGTTCTTCCGTTAGTCATTCGACTTCCATTGTTAGTCCCTGATTTTTATTTAAGAAATCAATATTATATTTCGTTTACGTAAAATTAAATAAGTTGATATAAGTAAATGGTTTCCGTTTATCAATAGTTTATAGTTAAGGGCAATAGCTTGCTACCTATATTTAAGGAGGTGTTTATGCATTGTTAGTTTCTTATCTAGCAAATTGTCACTGTCAGTCCTTTTTTTTAACCGTCCCTAAATGTATAAAATTTGACTTGTGTGTGATATTTATTTTATTTAAATTATTTAATATTTTTATTTTAATGTATTTTTTATTTAACATGAAAAAAAGGTGTCAATCGGTCCGGCTGAACCTATAACACCGGGCTATAAGGTAACACGTGTTCCATCGATATGAATTTATCATAAAAAATATATTTATTTAATTTAGTCATATGAAATCTACTCTCACCATAACGTGGGCTAAAATTACTCATTTCTAACATATCACACATACGATTTGTACCCACGATAATTTAACTGAAAAGTATTCTCACATCGCATGAGGTATCGATAAGATACAAGTCTTTTCAAATCGCATGAGGTATCGATAAGATACAAGTCTTTTCAAATCGCATGAGGTATCGATAAGATACAAGTCTTTTGGTAATTGTATGTAGAATATGATTAGAGCGTATAAGTCGACTAGGATTATACAATTTCAACCAAAAAACACAAATACATACTAACTTAAAAGATCATCATAACTGGACATTTAAATCTTAATTGACGCTATTAAGAATTCAAAAGTACTATTGTACTGTGTAAGAGCAAGAAAATTATTTAAAATCAAATTAGAATCCTCTAATGTTTGTCTCTCATGTATTATAATGTTAAACAAATCAAATAAAATATTTAAAAATGAAAGGATCTTAATCTTTTAAAATCACATATACATACTAACTTAAGTCTACCTTACCCGTAATGCAACCCTCAACAAGCTAGATCAACGACACAACTGTCACATCAGCTATTTTCTCTACAATAACTTCATGACCAACTTAGTGTAGTAAGAGGATCGATGAGACCACAAAAAAAACAGACATACTTAAAATATCTAATAAAACACACTCACACACACCATTCACACGACTCGATCTAAAATAAGACTATCTTCTCTTTTTCTTAGTACGCAACGCGTCAACAGGGAGGGGCATAACGCATGAGACACGTCCCATTTGGATGTCGACCACAAAGATGACCGATGCATTAAAAAATGAGCATTGATTGGGATGCCTAACTCATATGCCTAATAATATGCCTAAACATATGTGTCATCATCTTATTGGGGACAGCAAGGGGACCCACTTCTTCACAAACCAATAATTTATTGCCACGTCAATTAGGCACACAATTAGGC
The DNA here is from genome assembly GCA_030686995.1 of Artemisia argyi. Lineage (NCBI taxonomy): Eukaryota > Viridiplantae > Streptophyta > Magnoliopsida > Asterales > Asteraceae > Artemisia > Artemisia argyi. The sequence continues at coordinate 178,335,759 of CM060704.1, forward strand.
ACATTTTTTAGGCCTCCAAATCATTTTCCTTAAAAAATATGTAGTATCATATAACTGGATATTTTAATTCTAGTTAATGCTATTAAAAATTCAAAAGTACTATTGTACTACTTCATGTGTAAAGAAAAAGAAAACTATTTCTTTTAGAATTAACATTGCATTTAAATCATCACATATTTTGAAAGGTTTTTCTATTTTGTGCCTTATGACACAAAATAAGAAAGACAAAAAGTACTAAAGAACACACAAAAAATGTACTACCTCCGTTCCAAAATTATAATCCCCTTTTTACTTTTTCGGTCTTTCTTTCTCAACTTTGACTTTAAATATTTTTGTTTGTGTTATACAATAGTTGATGAAAATTATACCAATGAAAAATACATTTAAAACTCAATTCATTCATATATTTTTCATCAAGTATTATGTAATATAAACAAAAATATTTAAGGTCAAAGTTGAAAAATAAAGACCGAAAAAGTCAAAAGGGGACTATAATTTTAAGACGGAGGGAGTATATTTTATTGATCCCAAGTCTATTTCTGTGGATCCTTAAAACTTTTAATCTTAATACTTTTAATGTACCTAGAAAAACCCTATTTTGGAAACCCAAATACAAAGTCCACATCATCGATACTATATTTTAACATTCAGGGCTTGGCAACGCATGCGGGGAGGCACGGCACGGTAGCCCCACCGCACGGGAACACCGCCGCCGGTGCCTCCTTACCGCACGGTAGGCTTCATTTGCGGTAAACTTTCCCGAGTGAAAGTAGCCGTTGCAAAGTCAATAAATTGGAACGTTGGGAGTGTTTAAAGTGAGTGAAGGGTGAGTGATGTGATGCCAACAAAAAATGAGTGAGTGAAGGGAAAAGTGGGAGGTTGATGTGGCATAAGGGGATTGGTTGTTTGTGAGTGAAGGGAAAAGTTGTGAGTGATGCATTGTCAAGCCCCTCATACAAATGTGTATCAACACATGAATATTAAGTTCCATTCACGTATTTGGTATCTATTTTAATGATAGATACGCAAGTATTCTCCATTTATATGAAATTTACCAAATACGTTACATATTTGATATTACAAGACTTTAGTTTCCTCACGTTGTTTTTCAAAGACAATTTTCATTGTAGACGATGCAAATTACTTATGAATCAGACGACTCACCAAATTAAACACTATGTATGTTGTTAAAATAAACAAATTATGAGAACACCCTAAATAAAATAGTTTGATATATGTGAAGTCAAATACAAAATTATGTTTATGCAAACTATACTTTAATTACTCTATATTCTACTAGCCACACAATGTTTTAAAACGGTGTTGGACATGTTGAAATGTTTAATCAGCTTACTTTGGTTTATATTTCGTGTTACAAAATACGAGTCATGTAAGTAGTCGTATGAAAAAATGAATTTGATGCTAAATGTAAATAAGGTGAGGGTGTTTGTCTAAACTCTTCGATGACCTTGCGAGTTTAAAACTCTTGGATAAACTCATGTACATATAAAAACAGACTTATTAGTTTATCAAATTGCTAATAAACTTATAAGTCAGTCAAATAAGCTTGCACTTAAACTTAGGGTGTGTTTATTTTGGAGTTTAGAAATTCGGGGTAGGATTTAAAGTGAAAAACTCTTTGATGTGACGGCTTTGCTTTCGCTTTTGCTACTTACAACCGAAATCAGATATACACAAATTCTAGGCTGAAAGTAGAGGTCACACCGCCTCACTTTCCACATCAGCGCCACTTTTTTTTTTTTTTTTTTTTTTTTTTTTTTTTTTTTACATCCCCTTAATTACCTTTCACCAATAATGGTCATACCATTCATCACATTTCATTAAAATACACACATTAAACAGACATACCCCACAAAAATACCCCCACACACTCACAAACCAAATATTTAATACTCCGTTTGTCCCAAAATTATTGTCCACCTTTGACTTTTTGGTCTTTCTTTCTCAACTTTGACTATAAATATTTTTGTTTTTGTTATACAATTTTTGTTAAAAACTATACCAATGAAAATACATTTAAAACTAAATCCATTCATATATTTTGTATCAAGTATTATGTAATATAAACAAAAATACTTAAGGTCAAAGTTGAAAAGTAAAGACAGAAAAAGTCAAGGGACAATAATTTTATAACGGAGCGAGTAATAAACATATACCCACTTTGCACAAATACCAAGAGGTGAGTTGCTCACCTTTCATCATTTTTTTTCTCATAGTCACGCATGACATAGCATGTATGTTGTGGATTTTTGGGTTTCGTGCGTGAGGTGCTACCTTACGAGTGAGAACATTGTTCCACTATGTCTAGTCTAAGTTGATGACTGGTATTGCTGCTTTCTTTGAAAGCGTTGACTAATCTTTCTAATTTTTATTTTTCAACTAGTCCTTCGGTCTAAAAATTATTATTTCTATTTTTATTCTATGATGTCTCAAAATAATTGTTCAATCTTTATTTGAACTAATCAAAAGAGAATATAGTGAGTAAATATGTTATTTAATTAGTTGAAAGTGTATTAATCCCATTTTCATTAAACATCATATTATTTTATTTCGTAACAAGGTATTTATTAAATAACTAAACTAAAAATCCGAATCTTAAACCTCCATATAAAACAAACAATATTTCTTGCAATGATAAATATTTACCTTCATCATTTCCTTTAAACCTACACCTATCCTTGAACCCATCTATAAAACAAACAACACCTTAAGTTATAGCGTGATGGATCACCTTTATGATGACCAACACGCGTGATCCTCATAAAAGAGCCTTTGATCACCTCTATTTTTTTACACATAGCGATACATAGCGATGATCATCATCACTTTTATTTTATTATTTTTGGTTTATAAGTATGTGTAAGATATATTGTGAGTATGTGATGTTGACGTGAAGATGAAGAAACTAATAACCATAAAAACCATTCTTAATGAAATGTTTACTCCATTTTAACTATGATTGGGCAATCAAGATGCATGGCAATGTTTTTATCGTTATGTTCCTGGCATAATAAATGTGCTGGAAAAGACAGAAATGGCGAGATTAGTTTTATGGGTATTGTTATGCTTTTTGTAGGTTTTGAACATACTCGCTGTGGTTTGATGATGACACGTGGAAATGACGTGACAAGTTGTGGTTATAAATTAGTCGTGAAATACATGTCGAAAGTTAGAGTGTGGAATTATTTTGCATGGGGATTTGAGTTGTAATGGGCCGTTGGGGAGATGTAGTTTTATTTATTGCATAAAACCAAAATCCTCGGTTTTGTTATCAAAATTCTTCACTATTGTTTAATGGTTTGACTATTGCAAAAAAGAAGAATAACATAGACAAATGAGTACTACTGTAGTATTGTTTTCATTTGATATTTATGAGCATCGAGATGTGATACTTTGGTGGAGTATTATACATTGTGATTGTGTTTGGAAACGTGTATTTTGAAGTGTTTGTTTTTTACTTTTTCCCTTCTAAATTTACTGTTTATATTTCCTTATCGGATTGTATCAAATTAATTGTTCACTTTTAGAAATCAATAATGAATATAGATTGAGTTTACTTTATTAGAGCATTGGGTACGTTCGTGTCATGGATTTGGTGCCGTAGGAAAAAAATGCTGCCACGTCAGCAAAAATCTCTACAGCACCAGAAATCCCATGAAATCACATTCTGGCTATAACCATTAGCACCAGAAAATGTGATGTCGTCGTCCAATTTTTTTTTTCTTCTTTTTTTTCTCATAAAATAAAACATACATAATATTAACTAAAATAAACTTCATTAATTAAAAAAAACACACATTTTACATTAATAAAAAAATGTTACATAAAAATAAAAAACTTAATACGTAAACAAGAAATAAAAAGTGCAAACTAAACACTAAAGTTTCATAAATGCTCCTCAAGATCTAGTCGAAGCTCGTTGTGTACTTTTCTATCTCGAATTTCTTTATTTTTTCGAACATGTAAATCACATCTTTAGATCCAATTATCTGGCATGTTCGGACTTGGATCAACGAATGTATCTCTTAAATTCACTTCGAATCATTCGTCTTCCAAAATCATGTTGTGTAACATTATACAACAATACATGATTAATTTCAAGGTGTTGATATGCCAAGCATGTGCGGGTTGTCGTATAATTCCCCAACGACCTTGTAAGACTTCGAAAGCTCGTTCAATATCTTTTCTAGCACTTTCTTGAACCCTTTTGAAGTTCAAATATTTCTCAGTCCTTGCAACACTAAACGTTTCCACAAACACGGACCATGTCGGATAAATGTCATCGGCTAAATAGTAACCTTTCTTATATGTATGTCCGTTTACTACAAACGGATTTTCCTGGGCTTTACCAGCAAGTTAATCATCAAATAACGGGAAACTATATAACACATTAAGATCATTATTTGACCTCGGAACCCCAAAGTATGCATGCCAAATCAATAATTTTTTATCCGCAACCGCTTCTAACATAAGAGTTGGGCATTTGTGATCACGTCTTTTAAATTGGCCTTGTACGGCCTTTGGGCAATTTTTCCAATCCCAATGCATACAATCAATACTCCCGAGCATTCCCAAGAGTCTATGTTTTTCTTCATGCAATGCCTATATTTTTTTCAACGTTATTTGAAGTGGGTTTTCTTAAATGCTTTTCATTGTATAAAACATGTATGCCTTTAGTGAAGTTCTCTAAACATTGTCATGAACAACGTTCACCAATTTGCAAGTACTCATCAAATGTATGAAGTGCAATGTCGTACGCCAATTGGCGGATGACGGATGTGCACTTCAAAACAGCATCAATACTTGCACGACCGACAACATCGTAACTAGGTCTAAAAAAATTAAAGTACTCGGGAAGAGGATGAACATCATAACTTAAAATATCGCTAAAAATTTTATTAAAAAGTTTAGAACTCATACGATACAAAATAACTTATGATGTTAACACACGTATACTTATAAAGCACTTATATGTAAGCACTTATATGTAAGTTAATACGTATACTTACAGAATGGATATTTGTTTTACATTTCGAGGCTTCCAAACATTGATTTCGAAACTTGTTCTCATATTTCCGAAACATGAATCAAAACAATGATTCTTAAATTGTATTCATGTACATGTACATGTTGCGGAAATGGGTAGGTATGAAATTCTAACTTTTCTTTATAAAATATAACACGTTGATAAATCTATTTGAAGTACATAAATTTTCATTTATTAATTATACTAGTAGATGATATTGTTTAGTTACAAGCTGTCCGAATATGACAAGAGAGACAAATATGTGTGAGGAAAATATAAACACAATGCCATTAACTTACACCAAATAAGAAGGTATTAAAGGTTGTGGTATACAAGTCAAAGTCAAACCTAAATACCATCATCTTAACAACTAAATCGGCCATTCATTGCCATCTTATTATTATAGTATTATTGGACTAAATGTTCTTATGATCTTGAAATAAACTACATGACAAAGAATAAAAAGAATTCTGGATTGTATCATATGTACGCGTATCGTCGTGAATTTTTAACACCTTAGAGCATACGAGACGAGTGCTATAGGATTGTGTTATTTCTTTATAGCGATGTTCTATGGCATGAGATCCTATCAGATCTTAAGTTATAGGGTTCAACGTTAAATTCACCAGACAAGCCATCGTGTTTTTTATTTTTATTTTTATCTTTTTTTGACCATGGGCCCCGAGAGTATCATTAGCTTGAGTGATGAAGAAATGTATTTTTTTTAGTTAGATTATAGGTTATGAGTTATACGAGAAAAAACTAATGTATCATAATTTTTTGCTATAACACCGACGATATATAACGCTCTTACAAGGCTAATCATCGTGTCTTTTTCTTTTCTCAAAACAACCAAGAATATGATGCACTTCTATATTTCAACGTTATAACTTATGTATGCACAAGACTAAAAACTAGGGAGTATATTTATAACAAAACTTGAGCACATCCATGTGATGATGTGACTCAAAACCATGTTAAACCAAGCATACAAGTACACATATTAAGTGAGAAAAAAAACGTGAATTGTGATTCACCCAAGTGGTCCAAAGGTGCAAATTGGTTTGGACTTTGATGGCTTAAGTGGTATATGTAATAGAGAGTTAGTATTGCTAAAAGCCTAAAACATCTAAATCACTCCATTTTTGAAAAGGAACACATAATTATTGTGAAGCATGGTCATTATCGTTTCAAAAGGTCATGTTTTAAGTTAGTTTGGGACAAATTATGTTATTATCGAATATTATGAAAATAACTTTTAATATGTACACTATTATCAGGCACTGAGGCTGGCTCAGGAGGTTTTTGGGGTTCACTGAAATCCGATGAATGTTTGTTGCCTAGTGTAAATTTTTGTTAAAATCTCGAATTTTTAGAAATGAACCTAGTCACGAAATTATGAGTCACATAAACACATATCTTGTTTAGTTAGAAATTTAGAATTCTAATATTTCAAGTAACTTTTAGTTTATTTTTATTTCTCTTATATCCGTAAATTTTTTGCACCTAATGACAAGCAAAATCGTGGCTATAATATTTCATCGAAATAATGTATACTATTATAATTAATCAAATATTAGACTCTATATCTCACGTTTGTTTTTTAGTAACAATATAATGAGGATCATAGAAACTCATACTAGTAGTATATGTTTAATAAACTAAAAATTGGAATATGCTTATAACTCATTTTTGTTGAAAACTGGAAATTCTGGAAACAAAAATAAGTGTGACATAATAAATGCTACAATAAATATAGTGGGTGTAGTCGTTTTTGATCCATATATATCACCAACATGCTTTTGAAAGATTTTATAGATCAAGTTCACACATCGTTTTCTTTCCAAATCAGACATTAACTCGATGGACCATAAACTAAGAAGTGAGCAAACAAATACTACGCTGCGTTCTCGAGTTTTTCTAGGTGGGAATAGAAATGATGTGAAAAGAAGAGAAAAGAAATGAAAAGGAAAGGAAAGAAAGTTGATTTTATATTTCGTGTTCTTGAGTTGAAATGAAAGGAAAGGAAATGAAATAATGTTGTGTTCTCGAGTTGGGAAGAAAAGAAAGTAAAAGAGACATAATTACATTTATGCACTTTTAGATATGTTCATTTTATCATAAGAGTCGAATATGAGTAAATATTGAAAGTTATATTGGTCATTATATACTAAATAGTGCGAGTGTAAAATACTTTCCGTCCAAATCCGCCCATATTTGGGCGGAAAATTCTTATAGGAAAATCACTAGAATTTTCCTATCATTTCCTTCCTGTTTCCTTTCCTTTCTGTCCAAAAAAAACTCGAGAACACAATAAAATTTCAATTTCCTATCATTTCCTTTTAAAAAATAACTCGAGAACGGAGCGTAAAAGTAAAAGTTTATTGTTAGTAACGAAAGATTATCTCTTTTTAGATTACTTGAGGAAAATAAGTTTTTTTTTTAGTGTACATAATTTAACCATTATTTTTGTGACTGCTTTCAAACTTTCCAATCATCTAAGCGTGTTCATCAATTAGGTTCAAAGTCTTTTCCAATATTTTAGAGACATCTTACCATTTTGAGAATAGTCAGTAAAAATTTTATCAAATACAAAATTAATATAAAAACTTTAATCTTCAAAGAAAAGAGAAAAAAAAGTACTTTTAACATAAAGACATAAAATGATGGGTAGACATTTCACATTTTATTTATTTATTATCATTTTATTTTTATTTTTTTGCATTTTTTGATAACATATTATTAAATTAAATTACAATAGATGATTTTAAATATCCAATGATTATAACAACAAAATGAAACACAAACTATAACAAGAAGATTAGACATACAATTGGCTATGTAAACTTTATGTTTTATTTCAAATTTAGTTTTATTGCACCAACTTATCTAATGTTGCAACTACTCCTTGTATACTTCTAAAATACAATCATGTTTGCTATAAAAACATCAAATATTTTTTATTCTGCAAAAAATCAAATATTTTTTATTCTAGACAATTTGTCAAACAAACATAATAATTGGAGCCATATCACAAGCCCATACAAAGACCCAAACTAATAAATACGGAGTATTAGAGAAGTTTCATATTATTATATCTTGTTCTTGGCATAATGGCCGATTTAACTTAAGACCAAACTGAACCGGGGCAGCTCAAAGACCGAATATGAGAAAAGGGGTGGACCGAGGACCGGACCGAAATACATTCTGTCCGGTCTGCCGATCTAACTTTATCCGATTTCTCGGTTCGATCCGATCAACGGTCTATCATGCTCACCCCTATTTTACACAACTCTTTTAACTAGATCACAACAATAAAACCATCACCCAACTTCCATTAATGTCATGATCATATTTCTAACCCCCCCCCCCCCCCCCCCCCCAAAAAAAAAATAAATAAAAAACCCATGTCCTCATCATCAAATAATCAACCAACTTTACTTCATTATTAGCACCTCCGCCACTAAACCCTTATAACCCTAAAGAAACACAAACCAACCCAAAACCATGTCCAGATTTTGTTGGGCCTGTATGCGTATTATTTGGGCTAATACGCTACCTTATTTTTATGTCGGTTTTGGTGAGGCCGATTTCCAAATCTCAAATACCCAAAACCTTTTATATACCCGTATTGTTTTCATTCACATTCGTAATCCCAAAAACTCTACGTCTCTGAAGATTTTATAATCGTACAAATCACTCTTGAGTTCTCTAGCTAGCAGGTCCATGCAGAGTAGGAAGACGATGGATGTAGAAGTTGACAGACTAAGCAGTTTGCCAGATGATCTTATATATAAAATCCTCTCGTATGTTGACATCAAATATTGTTTTAGATTAAGTGTTTTGTCATCTCGATGGAGGTTTATTTGGACTTCAATGCCCTATCTCAATTTTTCATGTCACAGTGAATATTTCGCATCAGGCTATCATGAATTTCTTAACAATGTTTTATCTCTCCGCGATAATAAGATAGATGTGTCTTCTGTCAGCCTGGACCTTTATATACGGAATTCCGACAAATTGTCGGTCAAAAGAATTCTGGAGTATGCATTCTCTCACAATGTCCAACAACTGTCTATTAGCATTGCAATTTTCAAAATTTCTCCCTCTTGGTTAAGTTCTAAGTCGCTCAAACATCTCACAATGATTTCTTCGTCTATTGATGGTTCCCTTTCCCCTTGGGATCTCCCAGCTTTAACTACATTACATCTCAAAGAAGTGGGATTGTATAATAACTGCACTTCTAATTTAGCCATGTGTCACAACTTGAAGAATCTTACCTTAGAGCGATGTCAAGTTCGTGATGACTCTGAAGGTTTCACTATAGATAATTCCCGACTTCTTAGTCTCACACTTAAAAAAGTAGATTGGAATAATGTGGCTTTTGTATATGTGGAAACACCTCAGCTAAAGAAGCTAATATTGGATTTGGGTGACACATCTCAACAGGAAGAGGAGGAGGAGGAGTACTACGGTAGAAGTATTAGTGAATTGTCAGGGGTTAAAATTTCTGCACGTGACCTTACCTACTTACGCATCAAAGGTTCTTATCTTCCTAAGTTATTCTTGGATGGATTCCCTTCTTTGGAGAAGGTGGATCTCTGTATATCTTCTCCGCAAGAGACAGATGTTCATAAAATCTCTAATCTGTTTCAACGTCTCCACAGTGTCAAATCTCTTGCACTTAGCTTGGAGATTGTCGAGCTTCTTTCTACCTTGGAAGAAGTTATCACACATCAACCTTCCCCGTTTCCTAGCTTAGAGAGTTTAAAGATTTATCCATTAGAGGGTTTAAAGACTTTACGGTTATACCATTTAAGGACTTGTCCATTAAAGAGTAGTTTAGATTTGTTTCCAACTCGACTGGATGAGGAGCAAGAAGCGATGAAAATAAAATTGTCTGCTGAAGTTACAAATTATTTGCTTGACAGTTCTTCAAATGCGACCTTCACAATGGTCTCACATGACGAGGCTAGAGCTATAAAAATCACCAAAGTGGCACACCGCCTTATGGCAGCTTTATGGAAGGATCTAGAGGAAATGGAAGCTTATACTGAGACTGTCAGGGCTTACGTGGAGTGGAAGAAGACACTTGCTGATAGCTGTTCTGAAGATTTCAAATTGAATATTTGGCCATGGTGTAGAACTGAAGAGATATTCTGGACACTGCAAAATATAAAATTACTACTCACCAGGGTGCTTGCATCAAAAAGGGTTGAGATGCAAACATGTTTTTCTAGATTGTCTGCAAAAACCAAGACCGTCGTACTACGCATATTCAGTGGGTACTTTGATCAAATTGATTTGTCTTCTTAGAACATAGCTTCTGAAGAACTGGTGCTATGTGAATCGAACTAGGACGGCCGAGTATCTACAAGAACGAGGGTAGAAACTGCATTGGAATTGGGAGAAGTTTTTTTCATCATATTTGTATATGCAGTATTTCTTTCTTCCTAGCAACTAACCATATCTATATGGTTGATCTGGATTGTGATTAATAAAACATTTTCAAATATGAGAATGAATGTTTATTATATAATGGTGTTTGGATGTTGATTTTCAAAAGCAATAATCAGTAAACTAGAAGTTTCAACTTACCTAGTGTTCTTGGCATACATCAAAAAAATTTATTCTAGACAATTTGTCAAACAAACACAATAATTGGAACCACGTCACAAGCTCATACAAAGTCCCAAACAAATAATATCAAAGAAGTGTCATATTATTATATCTTGTTCTTGGCATACATTTCAAGAGGGCTAAAATAAGATCGAAATCGATACTTTCCAACTCTAAAAATTGTCCATGCGCACACATAAGTATAAATATGGCACTAGATTCCTAAAACTAATGAAAATCATTAACTAAGAACTGAACTTTAACAGAAAGTGAACACGAGAAAATGTGATTCAACGGTCTAAGTGTAGCTCAAATGCAAGAAAAAAAGCGCAATGCTTTGCTATTCCATCACAACTTTAGCACCAACAGCTTTCACTTTCTTGATTATTTGTTCGTCGTCTTCTTTGGTCACTCCTTTTTTGAACACGATAGGCGCCTTTTCAACTAATTCTTTTGCTTTCTTAAGCCCAAAACCTGTACAGCATCTCACTTCCTTAATAATTTTTAACTTTGAAGCGGCTTCAAATGAGTCCAATTTCAGTTCAAAGACAGATTTTTCAGGCTTTGCCTCTTCTTTTGCGCCCCCTTGACCTTTCGCCCAACACCAGCTAACCCAGCTGCTCCTCCTTTCATCACGGCTATGACTGGTGGCTCCATACCCATCTTTTTCATCATTATTAAAGAGAGTTCTGCAACTTCGGCTAATGTGAGTGATGACATTTCATCTACTAGTCTCCATACACGGTCTGTTGGAGGGCTGCGGTGGTCAGTTGGATCAAATGTTGCATGGTCATAATCAGTTGGTAGTCTTCTTTGATCAAATCTCGATCTCTTCTTCTTTGTTGATTGGTTGTGTTTTGAAGCAAAAGGTTGTGGAATTTGTAAGGATCACGTTACCAATAAGCTTGCTGATTCAAGGTAATGGTATATTTTAGGGTTTTCTTTCAATGATTTGTGTTTTTGATTTTGATAATCGGTTTGAGTTGGAAATTTAATCTTTTAAGTAAGATTAGTTTTTTTTATGATAATTGTACCTTAGTGAAACGGGCGTAGTTCTGTATGATAGTTGTATCTTCGTGAAACTTGCGTGGTTCGTTTGATCATGATGGTTCATTTATTATAGGTTCAGGGACTATGGAAAAAGCGATCGGGTGTTTCTGTGAAAGTGGTTCCCGTACAAACTCTTTCGCTCTGCTTTCTAACAATGCTTTCGTGAGTAATCATCTTACACAGCAGGGTTTGTTTATCCGTAAGTACTTTACTTTTTAAAAAAACTAGCTTTGCGGGTTAATTACGATATGTTTGATAGAATCTCTGTTATAGGCCATCATGCTGGCGTAAGCCGTTTTCACAATGAACAAGTGTCAATGCGTATTGGAAAGGAACAAGGTTCGCTTGCTTTTCTTTATATTTTGTTTTGCATTAATGCTTCTTTTTTTCATATGCTTTTTAAGCCTCCTCTTTTTTCGTTACTTTTGCCTTTTGAATTTTGTACAGCTGCACCATTGTATCTGAATGTAGGAAAAAAAAAGGAAGGCTGAAAGTGAACAAGAAATATGATACCTATTGTATGAATGAAGGAAGTATTTATGGTAACGTTACAACGGTTGAAGCCTTCCATTGAATTTTGTTTCCAATTTTTTGATTTATTGAGCCTTCCATAGAAACAGTTCACAGATGCTTTAGTTTCAGAAATGGTATGAACATAACCCAAGACATTAACTGTTTGCTACTACGCTACATTTTAATTATTTTGTGTCAAACTTGCTTTGCAGTTAGAGTTAGTTTTAAGATTTTGGGTTTTATGGTAATAAATGAGAGGTATTCATGGACACTAATCAGATACGTACATTCCTGTAGGCAAGGCCAACCAAGGAACCTGCAAGCAGTCCAAGTATAAGTTCATACTCGGTACAGAAGCCTGTACGTTCACAAAACCCTTCTAAAGAAATCCGTTAATCACATAAATGCCATTTCTAGATTCATCGTGCTATATCCTATTTTGCTCAAAATATCAAAAACATGTCGTTGAAAGTTTTGAGTTATGTAGTAAAGTCAAGGAATTCTCATCGGTATACCAAAATAAAATGGAAGGTTTGTGATTTTGATGTGATTTAGTTGTTAGGATATGCTTTCCAAAGTGATTTTGTGGATTTATCATTTTTGCAGCATACACAGTCTGAAGAGAATAACAGAGACTCCACAAGAAATTCCTTCCCCAGGCTGCAGTGAGAAGAACATGGCAAACGAGAATGTGGCCCCAACGGATATGGGAGGCGCGGAGTCTTATCAGAAACTGGCAAGCATGGAGTGTGACTAAACCACATTGGACCCTTGGAAATATATTATTGTCCTAGATGAAGATCTCCTAGAACTTAACATCCCAGTAACTAGCGGTAACAAATTGGGTTTGTTGACGGTTTGGTTAATATGTCAGAATGGGTATATTTTTCGGTACACACAGGTTTCTAGCAACTACTTTTTTTTTTTTTTTTTTTTGAAATACTAATATGAAGAAGTTTACGATTGCCTTTAATTTGTAAAAGTGAGTTCATACATACCTGTCGTATCACTTTGTGCAGGTATGACTACTCCGGATATGGACAATCCTCAGGGAAGGTGAGTCAATTCAAAAAGTTATAGCTAAAATACTTAAAATCATTAAGTGGGTGCTTAATGTACTCATGAATTTTTATGTTAGAAAACCATTGTAGATACGATATACTTAATGCTTCAAGTTATATTATTCTTTTCTAAATTGTAATTGTTACAGGTGTCAATGCAAGCCCAAGTACACGTGCTACCAGTTCTCGCAGAAAAACCAGATAAAGATGTGAGTCCTTCTGTCACCAACAATGTAACTGCCGTTCCAGCTTATAACATATGTAGCATGTGTACAAAAGTTATTAGTAGTTACAAAAAGTTTGATTGGTATATGATATAAAAAAGATCGTTTGGCATATATCAATTATTTTAAGCATAGATACAAAGACCTTAACCAATATAAGGTATAAAAGATCGTTTGGGTTATATTAATTATTTTGAATGTGATTAATTATTTTGAATGTGTTGTTACAGGTACTAACAAAATATATAGGACAAGTGAAATGAGACTGAATGATGCATTTGATAAATTTGGGTGTTTGGAAGTAGGATATACGAGGTCCGAGGATACAAAGAGGTATAGCTTTTAGTTTCTTATTTTAATCCATTCGATGTCCATGCACCTTTCTGCCATATATATTATTTGTACAATAATGTCAAGACTATGTTAAAACTAATTTTTTTGCTCTTCTTTTTCATTATAATGGGTCGGACATAAACCTTTTCATAGTGAAATAAGATACTCACTGCACTCATGTTACAGGAAGTGAAATAGGGTAGTCCATTTATAAATAAGGTCAAAGCTAATCCAAATTTTGACCCAACACTTCTGAGCATCATATACAATTTAGGTGGTCCATACAAGTTATATAGCCATATTATTATCATAAAATGTATTAGCGACACTAGAATATAATAACTTCGAAGGTGGTTCTGCTAATTCTTACTAAATGAGACAGCAACAAGCATACCATAAACATGTACAATTTTAGTCAAACACAAAGATATTGGAAATTAGTGTCAAATGAAGTCCTTAGTTATATTTGACGTAAAAACTCCTTAGTTACAACATAACATGATACCAAAAGTCTCCAAAAGCTAGAAAAACAAGCTAATCCAAACAGTCCTTTAATATCATATTATATTTGACGAAAGAAGTCCTTAGTTATGTAAATTTCTATTTGCATTTATAGCTATTATTTTAAGCTACATTAACAAAATGATTATGTTTGGAACTGCCATTTTGTTTTGTGGACTATAACTAAAGCAAAGCTTTAATTCTTTATACTTTAATTCTTTTTACAGGTCTGAAGCAAACTTTATCACGGAAGTGGTTAATACAATTGACCGTCAAGCACATCTAAATTCATGAAAAAGGGGATACCACGCTAAATAAAGTCATGGAAACTGAAGCACATTCGTGAAAACTGAACTTTTGAGTAGCCCCTTTTATGTTACATCTTTTACAATGTTGTAGTTGCTGCACTTGAGGACAGAAGGAGATCATCAGAACAATGAACGCACTCGACACAATGTAGGTAAGAGTTTCTTCTTATATAAATGTGAAGGACCTGGCAAGGCGACATGGACGTGTTAGGTAACGAGCCACAACGGGTTGGGTTTCTTGGCACTTGCAGATTCACCACTTTTACACCATAAAGTTCCAATATAAATATTAGGCAGTATATGTTAACTTATTTCTCTTCCAGTTCTATTTAAAGGATTAGGCTCACCACATTTTAGTATTTGTAAGTTGCACGAATTGTTCTTCCTCACTTTCACTCAATGTACGAATTGTTCTTCCTCTGTCAGTATTAGTTAACACAATTTTTTAATGATTTGTTTTCTACTCATTGAGTAGCTCTTTTTAGCAGCAACGAACTATATTTTTTGCTACTTAGCACAAGACGATAAAACCAGGTGGTTATTAGCAGCACACTCTTATTATATTATCGTGTCTCTAATTTACAATTTGATTTTTCTAACTAGAAATTGCTAAATGATGCAGAATAAGTAAAATCTATGCCTACTTAAACAAACTTTGTTTATTTAGTCGAGTACCCCCGATCAAAACAAAGCATATAATAACAAAGACATTTGGGCTTAATTTGCTAATAAGAATCCAATATCTTTACAACTTATATAAATAGATTAAGATCGAGACAATCTTCTATATTTATATCAACTTTTTAATGCTTGGTTGCAAATTTTATTTACATGATGTCTATATTAGCCGATACCACTTGAATCTACAACGACGCAATCGTTATAGATGAAAGTCGAGACTCGAAGCTGACACATCAGTTTTGGTGTCAGAGGCAAAAGAAAAAGGCTTAAGTTGTGTGTAGTATAAATTGTGTTTGAAATAACATGTTTTGCGTTACAATGATGAAAGTCACCCATGTAATTGATACCTTTTTCCTTGAAACAATTATATTTACAAAAGCTTACTTAAACAAACTTCGTTTATTAAGTTGAGTACCCCGATCGAAACTAAGCATGATACCTATATACGTCTAACTGTTGCAAAACCGTTTACAATGAACAAAGCCCGTGCATCACACCGGCCATGATGTCTCGTAAACATTAAAATAAAAGTCTATACATACAAAGGTAATATGTATTCTTATGACAGAATACAATTTAAAGTGGCTCACAAAGGGGCCTATTGAAGATTAGATTTCTATAATATTTATGGCTGAATCATTTTGCATTTCATTTGTGCTTAGTCATCCAACCCCTAGTAGAATGATTAAGAGGTGAAAAAAAAGTTACCAAACACCCATGACTCTGACCGATTCTTTTTTTAGCATCGAGTCATTTGATTAAGTGGCTATCAAACATAGCCTAACTCTTTTAACTAGATCACAACACATAAAACCATCACCCAACTTCCATTAATGTCATCATCATCTTTCTAAACAAAGAATGAATGAATGAATGAAAAAAAAAAAAAAAAAAAAAAAAAAAAAAAAAAACCATGTCCTCATCATCAAATAATCAAGATTCCATTAACCAACTTTACTTCATTCTTAGCACCTCCACCACTAAACCCTTATAAGTGTAGTCCAAATAATGTGATTCAACAGTCTAAGTGTAGCTCAAATGCAAGAAAAAAAAGCGCAATGCTTTGCTATTCCATCACAACTTTAGCACCAACAGCTTTCATTTCCTCGATCATTTGTTCGGCGTCTTCTTTGGTCACTCCTTTTTTGAACACGATAGGCGCATTTTCAAGTAATTCTTTTGCTTCCTTAAGCCCAAGATCCATACAGCTTCTCACTTCCTTAATAATCTTGATCTTTGAAGCTGCTTCAAATGAGTCTAATTTCAG
This sequence comes from Artemisia argyi, assembly GCA_030686995.1. Taxonomy (NCBI): domain Eukaryota; kingdom Viridiplantae; phylum Streptophyta; class Magnoliopsida; order Asterales; family Asteraceae; genus Artemisia; species Artemisia argyi. Next base: position 178,352,363 of record CM060704.1, read on the forward strand.
TTCAAACACAGATTTTTCAGCCTTTGCCTCATCCTGTGCTCCCCCTTGACCTTTCGCCCCAGCACCGGCTAACTCAGCTGCTCCTCCTTTCATCACGGCTATGACTGGTGGCTCCATACCCATATTTTTCATCATTATTGAAGAAAGTTCTGCAACTTCGGCTAATGTGAGTGATGACATTTCATCTACTAGTCTCCATACACGGTCTGTTGGAGGGCTGCGGTGAGTTGGATCAAATGTTGCAGGGTCATAATCAGTTGGTAGTCTTCTTTGATCAATCTCGATTTCTTCTTCTTTCACTTGCGTTGTAGGTTGACTAAAGTTTCTCATGTCGACTTTATAGAATTGAATGCAGTAATCAAAGAACGTATCCTAAGCCTTAAAAACAAACTCATGTCCAATTCTTTATGAACACTGTTGGAAGAAATCCAACAAACTGATTTCTAGAGCGGAACCACGAATCAAGAACTACTCCAACAAGACCTCGGCAAAGGGTTATGATCCCTTAATGCCGAGTGGCACCAACACACACGAGATATTTTACACTCAAACGTTTATTAAACGTGAGCAAGAAAAGAAGGTACAAATAAAACATCACCCCCTCATCCCTATTTATAGAGAATGAGGGGGGAGAAACCTAATCCTTGGTGAACAAGGATTCTACAATTGAGGAGGTTAGGAACTTTCCTAATACATGACTAACCTCCTTAAGTTTGAGCTAAACTACAACTAACCCCCTAAACTTATATACTAACTATTACACACTAATATTCTAACAATTTCCACCTTAGTGGTAATAGTTAGCCTTCTCCGATACGCAGCAGCTTCAACCAGTGCTGGAACCTCAGACCGGGGATCGCCTTTGTCATGTCACCAGTAGCAATACCCGCTACTAACCTTAGCTCAAATCCTAACTCTGTAGAGAATCCCTTTAGCCATGTATCCTCCTTCAATTCTCCAGTAAGTGTCATATACTCCGCTTTAGTTGTTAACAAAGTCATCATGTGCCACAACATAACTTCCCAGCTCACCGCACATTCCTGTATCATAAACGCGTACATTGTGATTGATCTACCCATGACAGTGATCGATATACCCATGGCGTAGTCATAATCCACAAAAGCATGTACGTCCGTCTGTAATCCACGATCAAACCTATCCAACATTCCCACATTGCAGATGCTATGTCAGGTCTCGTGCAGACCACTTGATACTCATGACTTCCAACTGCATATATACATGACCCCTTACTCTTCTTTTCTTCATCATGATTCCCTGATAGACCATCCTCTAACGACAGCGTAGAGTGTCCCCCAAACAATATCTGAACCGACATCTCGTTGGAAAACCTGAATCGTGACACCCTCAGAGTTTTACCACTCTGAGTCCTGAAGATCTCCATACCAAGCATAATTTCCTTTGCTTCATCCAGCAAACCCTTGGTAACCCAGATCTCAGCCTTGCTTTCGCAAGTAAACCCCGTATAGTCCATATAGAGGAATAGATATATGAACATACCTTGTGCATAGTTCCAGTAATATATGTTACTGTCGTCACTGCTTCGCCTGAAACCGTTGCTGAGCATACACATACCAGACCGAGTATCCATATCTTCTTTCATTACAGCCATCCACTTGGAAATTACCTCACAAGCAACTGCATCCCTGAAAGTCAATGACTCATGTGCATCTTCTTTTATCACTCCAGCAACTCCTAAAGCAGCCATATTACTGTCACCTCTATACCTTTCAGCAACATTATCCTCTGCACCTTCTGGACCAGGTACTCCGGTTTTCATAATGTCTGCCCCGATCTTTGCACCAAGGTATACCCGCTTACTTACCAAGCAGTCCGTGTTTGTCTTTCCTTCAAGTTGTTTAACCTCCAACTTTCTTTGAGCCACTACAGCATAATCGTTACTCTCCTGAATTACCTCAGCTTCACGATTTTCCTGAGCTCCCTGTAGTTCCACCTTAAACCAAACACGCTTTTGAACATGTACTCCATGGACCCTTGTTTTAACACCAAGACCAAGTTGCTTGAACCCAACTTGTTTTGAACCTCCATGTTTTTGTACAACATTCCCATCGAGCTTATCGATGTTTAACCTAGTATTCATACTAGCCATTCTTTTTTAACCTTGCTACAAACCTTGTCAAGTTGCTTTTTAACCAACTTTACCGACAAGTCTCACAAGCCGTGTGTTAAACCCGCTTTCTTGTAATAATTGATCTACTAACCTTTAGAAAAACCCTAAAACTTCGATCTTTCCACCTCAAGTCTACAACCTTGATATACCTTGTACTCCAAGTAATCACTTTTCTTGAATCCCAAGACAAAGCTAAACCTTACTTGTCTTCCAAGAATCACCAAGACTTGAATTCCAAGAAACCGAAAAACTTGAAGTTGAAAATTCTTGCAAAACCTTGTCACCTTTGAAGCTCAAAACCGAAACCCCAAGAACCTTGTGACAAACGAAAACGATTTCCTATAACCCTAGGATAATCGATCCACCTCCTTGCAAGATAACTTCAAGAACCTTGTTGCCCAAGTAATCTTGACTCGCAAACCTAGAAACCTTGAACCTTGTAATCTACACAACGATAGCCAAACAATAACCGAAAACGACAAAGAACACAACAACCACACCAGAAAATTCGACAGCCTATAGCTCTTTCCTGGAAGCTCCGATGCAAGATCCCTCTGGTGAGATCCTAGATCTATGTGTCTTCAACCTACGGTTCGAATTTCGTAGAAATCCAACGGTTAACGAACCCGCAGCGCCAATTTTCCCACGACTGCACAGTAACCGACGAACCAAACCCGGTTCACTCGTTTCTTTTGTTTTAGCTCTATCCACGTTGTGTGATTCGTTCTTCTCGAACCAGGCTCCGATACCAATTGTTGGAAGAAATCCAACAAACCGATTTCTAGAGCGGAACCACGAATCAAGAACTACTCCAACAAGACCTCGGCAAAGGGTTATGATCCCTTAATGCCGAGTGGCACCAACACACACGAGATATTTTACACTCAAACGTTTATTAAACGTGAGCAAGAAAAGAAGGTACAAATAAAACATCACCCCCTCATCCCTATTTATAGAGAATGAGGGGGGAGAAACCTAATCCTTGGTGAACAAGGATTCTACAATTGAGGAGGTTAGGAACTTTCCTAATACATGACTAACCTCCTTAAGTTTGAGCTAAACTACAACTAACCCCCTAAACTTATATCCTAACTATTACACACTAATATTCTAACAAACACTGGTTTAGATTTTTGAGTGGTCTATAAATAACCCATTTGCAAGCTCTTGGCCAAGGAATTAGTTGTCTGCAAAAAAAGAACAATGAGGAGTTGGGTCATGTCATAGTATGTTGGGCCCGCAGGATGCGTATTATTTGGGCCAAATCTCAAATACCCTAATAACTTTTCTATATATATTGTCTTCATTCACATTCGTAATCCCAAAAACCCTAAGTCTGGATCGGTGACGAATATAATCAGGCTGAAGATTTTATAATCGTGAAAATCTCTTTTTAGGTCCATGCAGAGTGGGAAGATAATGGATGTAGAAGTTGACAGACTAAGCAGTTTGTCAGATGCTCTTATATAAGATGCTCTTATATATAAAATCCTCTCGGATGTTGACATCAAATATTGTGTTAGATTAAGTGTTTTGTCATCTCGATGGAGGTTTATTTGGACTTCAATGCCCAATCTCAATTTTGAAAGTGACAAAGTATATGGATCCTCATCACGCTATTATGAATTTGTTAACAATGTTCTCTCTGGCCGCAATAATAAGATAGACGTGTCTTCTGTCAGCCTGGACCTTACTGAACGCAATCCTGAATTTTCTGTCAGAAGAATACTCGAGTACGCATTCTCTCACAATGTCCAACAACTGACTATTAATTGTCGGCTTAGATCTTTTGAAATTCCTCCCTCTCTGTTAAGTTCTAAGTCGCTCAAACATCTCACAATAACTTCAACCTTTTTTGATCGTTCCCATTCCCCTTGGGATCTCCCAGCTTTAACTACATTACATCTCCATGGAGTTGTCGGATTGTATAACTGCAGTACTAATTTAGCCATGTGTCACAACTTGAAGAATCTTACCTTAGAGGGATTTCATGTGCTTGAACGTGAAGTCTCTGATGGTTTTACTATAACTAATTCCCAACTTGTTAGTCTCACGCTTAAAAGAGTAGCTTGGGATGTGGGATGTGTACTTGTGGACACACCTCAACTGAAGAACCTATTATTGGTGGACAGATACGACAGTGGAAGAATTAGTGAATTGTCAAGGGTTGCAATTTCTGCACGTGACCTTACCTGCTTACGCATCAAAGTTTCTTATTTTCCTAAGTTATTCGTGGATGTATTTCCTTCTTTGGAGAAGGTGGATCTCTGTATATCTTATCCGCAAGAGACAGATGTTCGTAGAATCTGTGATCTGTTTCAACGTCTCCACAATGTCAAATCTCTTGCACTTAGCTTGGAGATTGTCGAGCTTCTTTCTTCCTCGGAAGAAGTTATCTCACATCAACCTTCCCCGTTTCCTAGCTTAATGAGTTTAAAGATTTATCCACTAAAGGGTTTAAATACTAAAGATGAATACAGTTTAAGGAATGATCCATTAAAGAGTAGTTTAGATTTGTTTCTAACTCGACCGGATGAGGAGCAAGAAGCAATGAAAATAAAATTGTCTGCTGAAGTTACAAAATATTTGCTCGCAAGTTCTTCAAATGCAACCTTTACAATGGTCTCACATGAGGAGGCTAGAGCTATAAAAATCACCAAAGCGGCACACCGCCTTATGGCAGCTTTATGGGAGATTCTAGAGGGAGTGGAAGCTTATACTGAGACTGCTGATAGGTATTTTCAAGATTTCAAAATGGATATTTGGCCACTGGATAATATTAAAGTGATATTCTGCACACTGCAAAATATAAAAGTACTACTCACCAAGGTGCCTGCATCAAAAAGGGTTGAGATGCAAGCATATTTTTCTAGATTGTCTGAAAAAACCAAGACCGTCGTGAATAAGATAGTAGTTGATATGAAGAATCAATGTGATATTTTTTTTCGAATGGCAGTGAATGAATAGGTGTTCTTTCGTCTCTAAATCATCATCACAAAATAGCTTCTGAAGGACTGGTGCATTTGGTACTTGGATGCAATTTTTTTGTCTTCTTAGAAAATAGCTTCTGAAGGACTGGTGCATTTGGATCAAACTAAGATGGTTGAGTATCTACAAGAACAATGGTAGAAAGCAGAAACTGCAATGGAATTGGAAGCTTTTTTCATCATATTTGTAACCATATCTATATGGGTAATGTGGATTGTGATTTATAAAAGGTTGTCAAATATGAGAATGAATGTTTATTATATGATGGTTGTTTGGACGTCGATTTTCAGAAGCAATAATCAACTAACATCAAATCATTTTGCTATAAAAACATCAAAATTTTTATTTCAAGACAATAATTTGTCAAATATAATAATGGGAACCACATCACAGCTCATACAAAGACCCAAACCAATAATATCAAAGAAGTGTCGCATTATTATATCTTGTTCTTGGCATACATTTCAAGAGGGCTAAAATAATCCAAATCGATACTTTCCCACTCTGAAAATGGTTCATGAGCACACATAAGTATAAATATGGCGCTAGATTCCTAAAAGCTAATGAAAATCATTCACTAAGAACTGAACTTTAACAGAAAGTGAACACGAGAAAATGTGATTCAACGGTCCAAGTGTAGCTCAAATGCAAGGAAAAAAGCGCAATTCCTATTCCATCACAACTTTAGCACCAACAGCTTTCATTTTCTCGATTATTTGTTCGGCGTCTTCTTTGGTCACTCCTTTTTTTGAACACGATAGGCGCTTTTTCAACTAATTCTTTTGCTTCCTTAAGCCCAAGATCCGTACAGTTTCTCACTTCCTTAATAATCTTGATCTTTGAAGCTGCTTCAAATGAGTCCAATTTCAGTTCAAATACAGATTTTTCATGCTTTGCCTCTTCCTTTGCTCCCCCTTGACCTTTCGCCCCCGCACCGGCTAACCCAGCTGCTCCTCCTTTCATCACGGCAATGACTGGTGGCTCCATACCCATCTTTTTCATCATTATTGAAGAGAGTTCTGCAACTTCGGCTAATGTGAGTGATGACATTTCATCTACCAGTCTCCATACACGGTCTGTTGGAGGGCTGCGGTGTTCAGTTGGATCAAATGTTGCAGGGTCATAATCAGTTGGTAGTCTCCTTTGATCAATCTCGATCTCTTCTTCCTCTTCTTTCACTTGTGTTGCCGGTTGACTAAAGTTTCTAGTCGCCAAACATGTAGACTTTATAGAATTGAATGCAGTAAGAGGAGAACGTATCCTAAGCCATAAAACAAACTCATTTCCAATTCTTTATGAACACTGGTTTAGATTTTGAGTGGTCTATAAATAACCCATTTGTTGCAGCATAAGAATTCTCCTCTTCCAATATAGTAGGCGATATGTGTGGGCTAAAACATTAAACATAATGAAAGTTATGTAATCATTGTTTTTTGAAAGCTAAAATATTGTAATCAATAATAATTTTGATAAGAAACTCTAAAACGCAATAAACGTTAAAAAAAATCCGTATAATTAGCCTTTATTTTGGTGCAAGCCCAAAAACCTAGGTGAATGAGTTGTATGCAATTCATAGCTTCTTTCAGGGCTTACAAGTAAGACTCCACCCAAACTCTCCATCACCTTTGCTTGCTCATTCGACATTTTTGCCGCAAATCCTGTAATCACACGCCGGTATGGATAGACCATCTTTGGTTTCTCATTAGAGCCAGAAGCTATTTTTGACAAGTACGAGTTATACAATTCTTCAAGCTTGTGTGGCTGAGAAACTTCTTGGCCTTCAGGTAAACTTAAGTGAACAATGTAAGTTTGGGGTTCATCTGATTTGGTAGGAAAGGCGTTAAAAATGGTGGTGCAAATGAGAATTAGCATAAAACTAATCGTCTTTAGCAACATTTTGTTTCTCACTAGTTATGATAGTCGTTGTGTTTTGAGTATATAATTCATGTGCTGCTCCTCATGCCTATATATAGATGATCATTAAGGGAGTTAGAGGGAGGTTCATATTCAACCACTTGCACCTTTCTTGTCATATGCAGACAGTTGAAAATGACATTTCTCATTAAAACTTCTGATACACACATTATATTGATAATTAAGGTTACTCAATCACCTGCATATAGCAAATTAGTTTTTAGCTAGACCCATTATATTGAATATTAAGGTTACTCAATCACCTGCATATAGCAAATTAGTTTTTAGCTAGACACATTATATTGAATATTAAGGTTACTCAATTCCTTCTTTTACAGAATTTTTACCGTCCTCCTTGAAATCCTCCAGTTTTTCATGATTAGTTGCTTCAAGATTCAGAAATTACTATTTCTATGACTACTTGTTCTTCTTTGATAAATCTATTATTTTTTTAGGATTACTTATCTAAAAAGCTGTAAAATAATCTCATATACGTTTTCTTTTTATTCAAAAATAACAAGTTTGCACATCGAATACGCAAATGATGTAGAATAGATTATGCGGTAAACATGCATGAAATCACTTTCTGGGCCAGTGTTTTTTGCCCAGGATCTTAGCCGGTTAGATATATTAATTTTGTCTTATGTATAAATTAAGGATTTCTTTTTCCTATAAGTTTGTGTAGCAAAAGACTAAATGACCTAAAAGTATGAAATTGAAACAGATGATCTTCGCCTATAAGGTTTTCTTCGCCTATAAATTAAGGTTTTCTTCCACGAATGTATTACGAAAAAAGTGTTTTCTTATTTGACCTTATTCCAAATTTGTTGAGCATTTCTGATCCCATGATTCCATGAATCTGTTGCAGGCCCATTGCAGTTTTCTTATTTGCTTCAACTTTCTTCCTACAGTAACAAGCTAGCCAGGAACCCTTGTTGCTAGCATAAATTTAATTTATATATAATTGTAGCATCCGTCTTAAACTCTTTTAATAAGAATCAACTAACCTTCCATCGGTTTTTAACTATCCTGATGGCTTAGATTTTCAACTATACTATTCAGTGACCGTTAAAAAGAAACAAATTAGAAAAAATTACATTGACATCAATATCTGATCAGTAAATACCATATTAACTTAGTAAATACATCCTCATTTACACTTTTCAATATCATAACCAATAATCACAAAATAAACTTACATTTCTTTCACTTTACCTCATCAAGATTTGATTATAACAAACACGAGTGGGATTGAGAAAAAACAAATGTTCCAAGAAACGAGATTCATTTCAATATGTTATGGCTGAAGTTAAAAGTGACGTTACTATTGAATATGATTCTGATTTTGTTGAAGAATGTTCGGACGATTCATGTGATTCTTTAGAATCATTGTATTCCTCTGAAATGGTGGATGATGCAACATCGATCTTCGATCTTCTATGTCATCACATGATGGTCCATTATGTTGGAGTTTATGGATATAAATTAATAAACGTATGTCTAGAATCGAACTCGAGACCTCGGGATTGCACACGTTACGAATGAGTATTAAGAAATAATAATTAATATATTTATATATTTTTTTATTATACACAAGTATGTAACGATCGTTGGTATTGACCGTTAATGACTAACGACCGTTAGACGCAAATAAGGAAAGAATTACGTTTATACAATTAGGAAACAAGAGAAGGATCTAGAACCCCTCCTTGGGCTCTAGATCGACCGGCCATGGGTTGGGGAAACCCAAACCCTAGCTTTTGCTCCATGTTTTCTATTTAGTATAAATATAAACACATAGGGTCATTGTTGGGGTAATCTTTTGTACACACAATTATCCCTAAGTGTCTTTCTTCTCTTCTTTGTCTATAACCGATCGTACAACCCTTTAGGGTGTGTGGGATCGAATTTTGTTCATCAAAATTGTTCCTTGTGTTGTTACTAGCATCACCTTAATACGGTTTAGTTCGTGTGTACAAGAACGAGGTAACAACTTACTTTAGTTGTTATCAAGGGATCGATTAACAAAACGGTAAGGGGTTAATCATTGATCCATATAAACCCTAATTAGGGTTCTTCATATTGTTAAAGACAATTGCTTTTGATTCTTGTTCGGGCTAGAATCACCACGGTACGTTCCTATTTAATTTATGTTAATCTCTTATGTGTTATAAATGTTCCTTCGCTTCCGCATATGTGTTTACCGATTTTATGATTGTCATGATTCTTATATTCTAACAGTGGTATCACGAGCTTGCTATAATATGTAATTGATTACATAAAACACATAAAAAACGAATTTTGATTGTTTTAGATACATGTTTTGGATCTAGGGTTTTGTTTTTTTTTACCCTAACCCTAATTTTGGGGGGGGGGGGTTGATTTATTCCATGAACCCTAATTAGGGTTTGTGGTTTTATTAATTAATTGGATTAGAAACCCTAGGTTGCCTACATGTTTATGTGTTATTTGGGCGTATCCTTGACCTAATTGGTAATTGTTATGCTTTGATCCATGACGAAACATGCATGTTAGTCATGGGTTATTAATTGTTTATTAATTGTTTAGCTTTTCATATATTTAGATAGATCTAATATTGGGGAAGACCCCATAATTATTAAAATCAATTATGTGCTATGTGGTATGTGATTAGCTTTGGCCTACGCAATTGACTTGTCAATGTATGTGGCTCACTTCCATTAAGAGGGGAAGGCCTTAGTTGATTACATGCATTATTATACCTAGAATTGATTTTATTAGGATCTTTTCTAATACGGATTGCATGTGTCTAATTGTTTCACTTATTATTATTGGTTGTTTTGATTTTCTTTGATACTTGTTTTATTGTTTTTAGTTGGACTTGTTGTAAGCAATAAAAGGGTTGTTTTCATAAAGAAAATTAATACGGACTAATAATTGTGAAACCCTAAAGTGATAAAGTAAGAATCTTGCAAGGTCTTATTGCCAATCGTGGTCCGATTCGCACGGTAATCAGCTCCCAGGCGAGACTAGCAAAATTCAAACTTTGTTACTATTTTGAGATTGAATCCACAAACTTTTGCTTGATTGATGTTTTGTACAAATATGCTTTTAAAATTAAGTCCTTTAAGATGATATTCATAACCGTGATTTGAAGGCTTAGAAAAGAGCCCTAGAGTCTGCCTTGGTTATCACAATCTTGAATATGTCTTAAACGAATTACTTTTAAAATCATATATTGTAGAAAGTCATCTTAGGGTTTTGGCATAAACCTCAAGTAAAACTTTGTGTATTAATTTCACGAATTGGTAAATTAAAAGTTTTTTTTTGAAAACTTATGTTATAAAGATGAGTGCATGCATCTTTATACATGTTTTGATTTTCACATCAAAAATTTATACCCTAAAATTTAAGTTACATGCCATCTAACTATAAGAAACACTTGAAGTTATTATTTAGTAAACGTGAGACGCAGGCTAAATTTTAATGACAAGGTAAATTTCCGAGTGTGCGTGAGACCACACATGGAGAATTTGCAGTTTCTAAGTTAGACGATTTAATTAAGTTGATGCGTGAGACCTAGAGCTTAAGGCATGAGATGGGATGAAACATGCTTACATGACAAATTGATGAATCAATTTGATGTAAATCCCATAATGATCTAGGAATTGGAAAAGTGTTTGTCAATTATTGTTCGACAGATTACCATCTTTTATACTTTCACCACTAGCAGATCAACTGATGTGGTGGAATCTATGTAAAGTTGGATCCTAGATTTTCAAGAAATTAGTTGGTTATATGAATATAACCTTGGGTATTATATTTTCTTGGAAATATAAATTATCGAAAATACTAAAAAGGAATTTTGTAAAATTCTTTAAATGTATTAATGCAACTCAAAACCGTAAACATAAGTTATTCTTTTAATTGATCTACACCCGGTTGGGTTTTTGGTTAGAGTCAATATTTACAAAAAGAATAAATATAGTCTTCTTTCCATTACGAGAAGTGTGAGACTTAAATCCTATTCCTTTTCATGAATGAGAAAGGTATAATAGGATGAATAGAATTGTCTAAATTCTAAATACATAACTCATAGCAAACTTTAATAGTAAGAGTATATGCACTTTATGAGTTATTAAATTAGAAGCTAGACTGAGTACTGCAAAATGGTAAAAGACGAATTAGATTATCTTATCTAGTTGTTTTGATTTGACCATTTAAAGATACTACATACAATTGTTAGAATGGTAGATCTATACAGGAAGAAATTGCATGCCCAGTTTTTTTCAAGTTAATAGTTTGGAATGTGATGAATCACATTTATGAAGTAGAATACATCCTTTTATAACCTATATATAATTGTTGGAATAGGTTTTCTTAAAAGATGTAGGAAAGTAAACAAGTACACTATTTCCTTTCACTGATTAATGAAACATTTACAATGTTGTCAAATTCAGTGGGAGTATTGTGTTTTTATTACTGAATAAGGGATTATTACTATATTCTCTAATTCAGTGGGAGTTACACTTTGATTATCTTTTGAATATCTCAAGGTAATTACTTTCCAAATATAGACACTAATATTTTCAAGGATAGTCATGTACATTTCCTTGATTGATTGAGTAAACTCTATATCTACTAAGTTATGTTAATGACACAAATCATATTGTTCACATTAACAAACGCGTGCGTGTTGTTTATATGATACATGGTGTTGTACCATGCACAAGTGGGAGAAATCTTCATTATGTGCAAAGTACAACACATAAGAATATGATTTAAAAGATTCTCTTAACTACAAAGTAAGAGATTATAATTCTAATTAGATTAATACATCTAATCTAAGAAACACTTGGTGTTAAAATTTAGTAAACGTGAGACGCAGACTAAATATTAACAACAAGGTGAATTTCCATGTATGCGTGAGACCAACATGGATAATTTACTGTTTCTAAATTAGACATCTATTAGAACATATGTGTCAAATAAAAATACTACTTCAGCTTTAATATTTATGTATTATTGGAATGACATAAATGCATGAAGTAATATAATACTACTTCAATAATTATGTATTCTTAGAATGACATAAATAAATAAAGTAGTGTGTTAACTTGAAAATATTATTGAAACCAAATGATGGTGTTCATGATTACTTTAATTATACATGTTTATACTTTATTGTATAGTTATAAACATGAAGTCTTCTAAGTATTACAAGACTTATAATTAAGTAAGACGTTAGCTTGTTATGGTTTTTTAATTAAGACATATACAAGAAGTCATTGAGTTGATCAATGATTAATAACGTATAGTGGGATTATAACAAGTTTATGTTTTATAAGACATAAACATGAAGTGACTTGATTAATAAGTACTTGGGTTATAAAGCATGCAATTGGCTTGAAAATACTATTATACCATTAAGTTGATTTAGTTGGTAAATAGGTATGCCAACAGGAATATGGTTATCTTATATATATTGTTAGATCTTCTTACAATATTAATTCTAATTGAAATACCACATATAGATGTTATGTTCAGTTAGGGAATCAAACTCTTGTTAGATTGTTTGATTGAAAATAACTATGATTTCTATTCTTCTAAAAGTTATCAAGGTTAGAAATTGAGTATGGCTTGAATATACTCAATTAGACTCCTAGAAGATTAATAAGACGTTATTGAATTATGAAATGTGATGAATCACATTATGTCTTAAAATTGAAGTTCTAAATTTGTTAAGTTACTTATGTGAAGGTTATTAACAAAGAGCTATCAATGCGTATTTGTAAAGTCCAAAAAGAGAAAATTGGATTGTTGCTCTAATTGCTAAGTACTTATATTCTGTATAATGCTAAAGGTAAGTGGGAGTATTTTATCTTGAAAAGATAGAATTACAAGATACATAATCTTCTAAAACCACACTAGTTAAAATCATGACGAGGCTTAACATGTAAATGATAAACCTCAAGATGATGGAATTATCATTCATAGATCCACTTGGATATCTCATATATTTAATAAATATACTGACGATTATATGATGTAATATTACCAAAATAATGAATTGAGTAAATTGCTCATAATATGAATGTTATAGATGCTGTTCATAAAGATATTCAAATTTAGAAAATTTGGTTTATCTTAATTCTTAATAGTTAGAGAATAATGATGAGTTTATTCAAAGATAATGTAACCCTAGTGGTTTAACTCTTTGTGAAATAATCATATGGACAAAATTGTACACATATCTTAATGCATGTCTTATGACAAGATTATTAATCATACTTAAGCAATTAACTATGATTGAATACTCTTTCCTAAGCACATTAAAGATACAAAGATGGTAAATTGTCATATTTATATGAATATGAAATTTGACAATGAATATCAAAAACTCTTTCTTGAATAATTACTTCAGCGAGGACGATAAGTAATCAAAAGGAGTTTGTGAATTCAAGAAAGTCTTTGGAAGTGTACATAGTGCAATAATCCATGAATGGATAAATGCATGCATCTAGAAAATTATTCTTATGATAAATTATTAAATCTATGTTTAGGTTTATAATTACAATAAGGTAATTTCTAAGTATTCCTGAAAGCTAGTGGGAGTATTATGTTTGATTTACTAAATCATATATGTCGTATAACATATAAGAAGTTACATTCCATATAAGTGAAATGTTAAGACTTAGTTTGGAATGAAACTGTAAGTGAAAGATTTAGAAAATAAAACATACAACCTTGGAACAAAAGTTTATTATTTAATAAACATGTGCGGTAAATGATTCTAATAGAATATGATATATCATTCAGTAAATGGATATACATATTTGTAAAGATAGTACATGAATAAAAATCTAAGTTTGACTGAAGGATTTTCATGTGCATTGTATTATTGTTGTATCATGCTTAAGTGCTTAAATGATTTGACAATATTTGATATCCAATTAAAGGTTATTATATAACTTGTGTAATAGATATTCTAATGGAAAATGTTTGAAATTAGAATAATGATCCTCAACCTGGAATAGCTCCTAAACATTACACTATGGATATTAAGTTTACGAAAATTTTAAAGAGCATATTGTGTTTAATATACAATGATGCTAGTTTAATTGAGATGACACTCAATAACTAGTCATGAAGGATTTCATGAGAACTAGTTGTGCTCAACTAAGAGCATAGTTGCGTTAAACATTAAAGAATTAGAATACTTTAAACTTTAAAAGGTTTGAAAGTTTGATGTCATAAGTTGGTGATTGAGGATAACACACTATTTATGAAAAATTATGTGGCTATATCAAGATAGTTGGATTTACACATACAAGAATTTTAATTATTGGATTCTTGAAAGAAGTATTCTCAAAATTCGGATAGATCATAGTTAGATGAAATAATGCCTTGTCAACAAGTATTGATTGTCATTACTTGAGGCATAATTGTCTTCAAGTTATTACTTGAGGAACATTCATTAACTGGTATAATCATGCATTGATCTATTTTGGTATTTGGATAAAGGACATTAAGCAATTATTATTTATAATGAATTAAAGTACTTAGTACGTTTGTTTTCATTAATAATATATTGTGTCCTATATTTGCATGTTTAAAATCCATGAATAACTAATATTATTCTAAATTGTCCATTGTCGATTAATGATATGGGAATATCATTAAACTAAGACAAATCTGAGTATTGGTTAAGAATATACTTGAAAGTATATTGATGCGTTGACATACCAATTTCACATGATATTCGATGAATTGAATATAGGACTTATCCCAACTACATGATTTTACTTTATGGATCTTGTCAGTAAGTAAATCATGAATTTATTATCCTCAGACTTGAGATACCAGATAAGAGTCATGGATGTAGTGCATTTTTGTGAAGCAATCTGCCGCTCACCGTAACAGGGAGTTATAAGGGTTGTTTTCAGAAGTGTTGCAAAGTTCATGGGTTATTCTTGTAGTCAAGAAAGAATTTGTTCCTTCAAATTTGTTTTGAAGTTTAATACTGCTGGGCCCCTCGTAGGGTTGTCAAGATGTTTGCGTGCGCACGCCCAAAGTCTATCTGGAATACGTTCAGATGTTTTGGTAATCTTGCTCAATCATAAACAACGAGAAACAGAATTGTTAATTAAAGAATGACTAAGATCCATATCTTTATTAACGTAGTATTAGAAACAAAAGGATGATAATAATAATGATGAATCATTATAGTTTTTTCCAGGAAACCTTCCTCGAGTTGATCTAGGGGCATTGGCGTGTTGCTAGACGCTTACCAATGTCATTATGTTATTAATAGATATCCAAGTGGGAGCTGTTGGAGTTTATGGATATAAATTAATAAACGTATGTCTAGAATCGAACTCGAGACCTCGGGATTGCACACGTTACGAATGAGTATTAAGAAATAATAATTAATATATTTATATATTTTTTTTATTATACACAAGTATGTAACGATCGTTGGTATTGACCGTTAATGACTAACGACCGTTAGACGCAAATAAGGAAAGAATTACGTTTATACAATTAGAAAACAAGAGAAGGATCTAGAACCCCTCCTTGGGCTCTAGATCGACCGGCCATGGGTTGGGGAAACCCAAACCCTAGCTTTTGCTCCAAGTTTTCTATTTAGTATAAATATAAACACATAGGGTCATTGTTGGGGTAATCTTTTGTACACACAATTATCCCTAAGTGTCTTTCTTCTCTTCTTTGTCTATAACCGATCGTACAACCCTTTAGGGTGTGTGGGATCGAATTTTGTTCATCAAAATTGTTCCTTGTGTTGTTACTAGCATCACCTTAATACGGTTTAGTTCGTGTGTACAAGAACGAGGTAACAACTTACTTTAGTTGTTATCAAGGGATCGATTAACAAAACGGTAAGGGGTTAATCATTGATCCATATAAACCCTAATTAGGGTTCTTCATATTGTTAAAGACAATTGCTTTTGATTCTTGTTCGGGCTAGAATCATCACGGTACGTTCCTATTTAATTTATGTTAATCTCTTATGTGTTATAGATGTTCCTTCGCTTCCGCATATGTGTTTACCTATTTTATGATTGTCATGATTCTTATATTCTAACACATTATACGAGATTACGAGCTATCCGAACTCGTGGCACAATTGCCTGTCAAGTAAGACATCGTTTATTACTCACTATATTTGTACTTTTAGTATGTGATCTTAAGATTCTAGCAAAATGAAAAACTAAGAAAACCATCTTTGGCTTGGTAACATTAGATGTTTTACAACATTGAAGATCTTGTAAAGAAGAGTTATAAATCAACATTGAAGATCTTGTAAAGAAGAGTTATAAATCAAGAAGGCTAACAAAATCACCATTAAGTTTCAAAAGCATAATTACCAAAAAACAAGAAGAGTTCATCATATGTTGCTAGATATTATCTTCACTTGGAAAAATGAGTTCTTTACTGGACATAATTTATTTGCAAAATAGTTTTCAAGTGAGGTTAAGTTTTTCATTATTTTTTCCCTAGATTTTGTAAGAATGTAAGATGTTTTTCTTAACAAGGATTTCTAATAGCTAACTGAAAACTTACATTTGTGATTGTTGCCTTTTTGGGATTGTTTATGTTCAATAAATGTCTTAAGCTTCGTTAAAAGGGTTGTCAAGCATCTCTAGGAATCACTTAAAATTTGTTAAAGGACTGCCACAGCCCACAAACTTGGTTTGAACCGGCCATGAATGGTAGATATTGTCCGCTTTGGCACCTCTGCCTCACGGTTTTGTTCTTAATATAATGCCCATACATTATATTAAAACGCATCCACCAATTCATAGACCAGTTCTTGTACCTTTAAATACCTGGCATCTCCTATATTCATGAACAATGTGGGAGAAGGCATGTATCAACACGTTTATTATTATTATTATTATTATTATTGTTATTATTATTATTATTATTATTATTATTAATTTTTATATAGCACAAATCTTTAAAATTCAACTTTCGTGTGTTGTGTATTTGTGATCATTCTACCCTTATATTTTTTGACCACCCTGTTAACATCAAAAAGTAAAATGATCATTATACATGAATAAAATACACACAAATGTCAAAATTTAAAAAGTTTATGTTTTAATAGGAAAAATAGCTATACAAAATAACAAAACCGGACAAGTTTGTTTTTCCTTTTTAAATATATTATTATTACATGAGCACGTTAACCACTACCGAATGGCCTAGTGATAAAGTATATAGTTTCCTAACAATAGGTCAATGGTTCTAACATCGCTAGGTGTCTATATTTGGGGTTGTCAAGAAAGGGTAAGAAACGGTCTCAGATTTAAGTCGATAAGGCCGTGTACGTTTGAGTCAAAAAAGCTCACCTATAACCAAAACAAGAAAAACCAAAACCGGTACACTCAAAGCATTTGGATTTACATGAACATACTATCTTTTGAATAATTTATATTTTTCTATGTTGTAAACACAGGAAAAATGATTCTTGTGCTTAACTTGTATGACTAAACACATGGCTAAAAATAAGATTGTAACATGTGTCAAATCTAAAATTAAGAATTATGAGGCATAAACTGAGGCACAACTTTTAAAATTCCGCTCATCCTGCTCATGATTCATGAAACACATTCATTTTAAGCGACTTAGTACTTACCCAACTTTGTTGGGCCAATGGCACGCATCAATTTTGTAAGCTGCACCGACCCATGTAACCATACTCAAGCCCTACTTATGTCTTTTACTAAAGTATAAATTCCAAAAAACAAAACCCAATCAAACTCATTCACTTTATATATTAACGACGTGCCCTCATTCAAACACTTATTATATAAAAAACCGCTAACAATTATCAAAGATTCATGACCAACATGCTAACAATTATCCTCCTGTAGAGCAGTCTTACATTCCTAGGATGGACAATGGACATTTTGTTGCTGGTTCAAATCCTCACTGGAATTTCGGAGGCGGATATAACGAGCATCATCCATCCTTTGTTAGCATGGAAGTACAGCAGGTTCCTCCTTTTTCAGGACCTCCTGTTCATCCCTACATATATCCATCAACCAGTGGGAACACTTCTGTGGCACCATTGGGTCCCGTTGGGCACTTTCATCCTAGTAACTTTTATGATCCAGGTATGGGTCATAAAACAAACTCATTTCCAATTCTTGCGCAAGGAATCAGTTGTCTGCAAAAAAGAACAAACAGGAGTTGGGCAATGTCATTTTTGGATTTCAAAACAGCAATCAGATCAAATAAATTTATATCAATTCAGAGATTTAAATGGAACTCTCTCTCTATGCATCTCTAGAGTAGCAAAACGGACAGGTTGGGTGAGATCAATACATGGCATGTTAATCCCTTAAATTTCCATTTTCTATGAAGTCTATTAAATGCAAACCTTTAATGTATTTGTATTAATTTAACTATTTATAATAAACATGTTATCAATAAAACGTCCTTTTTATCATATTAGGCAAAAACCCTATAAAAAGCCATTTGAAATTCCTCAACTTGAACAATAAGCAAGGAGGTTGACTAAAGTTTACCCAAATATTTGACCGTGTATAAATGAGTCAGTTTAAAAGATTATTAAAAAAAAAAAAAAAAAAAAAAAAAAAAAAAAACCTTTTTCTATTAACTTAGACACTTATAAACACCCCGTTCTCTAAATTCTCTAGATCCCAACACTACATTCATGTTTGTGTATCGAGATCTTGATTTATCTTTTTTTTATAAAAATGGATCGGATTCAAGCATCTATGCAACAATTATTTAATGTAATGTCCTATATGTATTTGGGAAAAGATAAATTAGTGCCAAATACATGTTTCGACGACTTTTGGCATAAAAATGTGCCAAATACGTATTTGTCACAAGAGATTAGACTTTTTTTTTTTTTTTTTTTTGAACTCTAGAAGCATCTATAGACTCTATTAGTTAAGCATGTATAGACTCGATGGACCATAAAGTAAGAAGTGAGCAAACAAATACTACCTCTAAAAATAAAAGTTTATTATTAGTATCTAAAAATTAGATTTTTTTTTTTTTGAACTGCGGATATTATTAATAGAGTCTATACATGCTTCTAGAGGATTATCAATCCAAACATCCCAGTTTACAGGCAAAATTTTACATCTACAGCTTATCCAATTGTAAGAAAATTGTTGAATCTCCTTGAAGACCTCGACGCTAGATTGAGATATATCCGTGAACACCTTACGATTTCGACTTCTCCACATAACCCATGCTGATGTGAATAAGACAGCTTCAAAGCATCTTAACTGAAGAGGCTTAAAAGAAGCTTTTATTCTTGGGCTTAGTTTCCAAACGAAATCAATTATGTTCAAAAAAGCGTTCCCACCCGTATCTTGTGGCAAACAGAATCCCCACCACTGAAAAACCTTATTCCATATAACATTATACTGTTGAAGCTCCTGGTCAAGCTTTTTTATATTAACGCATGTACCTTTACTTATAGTTTCTCCTTCGATAGGCCCGTGGATCGCATGTATAACCTGTTTCCATAGCGCTAGATCTTCGGTTTTCCATCTCCACCACCATTTGGCTAAAAGACTAATATTACAAGCATCTAATGACCCAATTCCGACACCACCTTCTTTTAAGGGAGCGGTACGATCTATCCATGAAATCCAAGATATTTTTTATCTTCAAGGCTGCCACTTCAAAAAAAAGTTCATCCGGATACGATCAAGGTATTTAATGACTTTACTCGGAGCCCAATAGAGCGAGAAGAAGTAAACGGGTAAGTTCGACATAATAGATTTAATAAGAACTAGTCTTCCTCCGAATGACAACATCTTAGCCTTCCATAAGGAAAGTTTTGACTGGAATTTAGAAATGATCGGTTCCCAACTAGATGCTTTCCTCATATTTGCACCGACTGGCACCCCACGATATTTAAATGGTAATACCCCTCTTTTGCATTTTAGAACCCTAGCAATCATTCTGATTTCTTCCACCCGCGGACCCACCCCAATTAGACGACTTTTTGAAAGGTTAACTTTTAATCCCGATGCAACCTGGAAACATCTTAAGATTCTGATGAGATTTAGAACGTTTTTCTTAGACCATTCACCAAGAAATAATGCATCGTCTGCAAATTGTAAGTGAGAAATAGTAGTTTCCCCCAGGTTTATACCTTGGAAAATTTGTTTCTCCCTCGCTTCCAACATAGCTATGTGAAGAGCTTCGATAGCTATGATAAAGAGGAAAGGAGAGAGTGGGTCTCCTTGTCTAAGGCCCTTGGAAAGTTTAAACTCTGGGGTTGGGCTACCATTAACGAGGATGGATGAAAAACCAGAATCCAAACAAGCTCGAATCCAATTTCTCCAGAGAGTACCAAATCCCATTTGCATCATGATATCATCGATAAAGCCCTAATTTATTGAATCAAAAGCTTTTTCAAAATCAACTTTGAAAATCATAATTTTATTATTAGCTTTTTTAGCCCAAGAAATTACTTCGTTCACTATCAATGGTCCATCAAAAATTTGCCTATCAGTAATAAATGCAGATTGAACATTGCTAATAACAGAGTTTAGGACCACTTTTAATCGATTTGCTAACACCTTTGAGATTATTTTGTAATAACACCCTACAAGACTGATGGGACAAAAATCTTGAGGATGAATCGGATTTAATACCTTAGGAATTAGAGATATGAAGAAAGAATTACACCCTTTTGCAATGGAACAGGGGGAGCCAAAAAACTTGATCGCTTGTAGAATTTCTTCACCTATGAGTTCCCAGTAATGTTTAATGAATTTGAATGTAAATCCGTCAGGTCCTGGAGACTTGTCGCTTCCACAATCCCAAACAGCCTTCTTAACTTCAGACATTTCAAAAGGTCTCTCTAGGATTAGACGTTCATGTTCTGATATCTTCTCAAACTTTAGACTTTCAAACCGAGGTCTGGTGACTAGAACCTCCTTAAATCTTGAAGAAAAGGAATCATAGAAAAATTGTTTGATTAAACTCGGATTTGTAGTCCAGTTTCCATTAAGCATAGCACCATGAATCGATTGACGCCTATTCCTCCCGTTGATGACTGAATGGAAAAACTTTGTATTCTCATCTCCTTCGATAGTCCACTTACATCTAGCCTTTTGTTTTAAAGATGATATATACTCATCCTCAAGTTCAAAAAGGCGTTTCAGCACCTCACTTTTTCTGTTAAGATCAGGCTCTGATAGCAAACCACAATCCGCTTTCACATCAAGATCCTCAAGATGTTTCACCAAAATGGATTTCTCATACGACAATGATTCTCTTAACTTTTTTACCAATCTTTTACAGCTACTTTTACTGCTTTAAGTTTTCTGCAAAATGTAATGTCTGGACGGGAATGATTGTTAGCGTTGTTCCAAGTCGACACCACAATGTGATCCAATGAGTCATATTGAAGCCAAACATTGTAAAACTTAAATGGGATAGGACCAAAATCTTCAGAATTTGTTTCTAATAACAGAGGAGAGTGATCCGAATATCCCCTTGGAAGAGCCATGACATGTATTTTAGGCCAAAACTCAATAACATCGGGAGAGATAAGAATACGATCCAATCTACTCATTTTTTTCCATCTCTAGTAATTCGAGTAAAATTCCTACCTCCTAGAGGGACTTCAATTACCTCAGAATCAAGTATGAATTGATTGAACTCCCGTGAGACTCTTGGGTTGAAATGTATGCCCTTGCATTCTGATACATCCCGAATAGCATTAAAATCGCCAAAGCATAACCAATGACCCTCTGTGTTTCTCCTAATAACCTTTAAATTGTCCCAAAGTTTCTTCTTCTCGGAAGGATTTTGTGGTGCATAAACGTTAGCAACAACAAGATCCCCATTAATTCCAACCCACTTTCCTATCATTACTATAAATCCATCTCCTGCATAACTATCTTTTACAGTGAAACAACTCTTGTCCCATATATTTATAATACCTCCGGATAGACCATCTGCAGGTTTATAAACAAAATCAACATCTCCAGACCCCCACAAGGCTTGAATTGTGATCTCATTAACCTCTTTGGCTTTTGATTCTTGAATTCCCATAAAGTTAACTTTTGAGCTACACCTAATCTCCTTTATCCAATTTCTCTTTACACCATCCATAATTCCACATGCATTTAATGACAATAAATTCATTGGGAATAAGATGGTGTCACCATACTGTTAATAACCTGCCTTACCTCTTTGACACAACGAAGAAAGTGTGCCAAATTAGCTTTGAAACGAGTGATTACCAACCGTACCAAATACATGGCATACAAAAGAAAAATCGTCCCAAACGCGTGCCAAATACTATTCGGCACGGTTTCGATCTGATACAAATATATTTGGCACCCTCAAATTTAGAACGAAGCCAAAATCGCTCGTTTTTCGTGTATTTGGCACAGTTTCTCCCCTCCCAAATACCAATTTTTCTTGTATTGGGTCATAAATTGTTTCACAAAGCGTTGGAAAAGGAACATTCCCAAAAAAAACGATAAAGCTATTTGTTGCTTGCCATACGAGCATTAAAAATCAAAACTTCAACGTTCACCACTCACCGCTCCTAAATGCTAGCAAACGCTTTGTGCCAAACACACCCATAAAACCATCACCCAATTTCCATTAATGTCATCATCATCTTTCTAACCAAAACACAAACCATAACCATGTCCTCATCATCAGATAATCAAGATTTCATTAACAACAAAAAAACATCAAGATTTCTCAATCAAACAAACTTCCAACCATCAATTAACCAACTTTATTTCAGTTTTAGCACCCCTACCATTAAACCCTTTTGTCCATATTATGTTGGGCCTGGATGCGTATTATTTGGGCCAAAACATACAAACGCTACCTTGTTTTTGCGTATTATTCCAAATCTCAAATACCCTAATCACTTTTCTATATATATTGTCTTCATTCACATTCGTAATCCCAAAAACCCTAAGTCTCGATCAGTAACGAATATAATCAGGCTGAAGATTTTATAATCGTCAAAATCTCTTTTTAGGTCCATGCAGAGTGGGAAGATAATGGATGTAGAAGTTGACAGATTAAGCAGTTTGTCCGATGATCTTATATATAAAATCCTCTCGTGTGTTGACATCAAATATTCTATTAGATCAAGTGTTTTGTCATCTAGATGGAGGTTTATTTGGACTTCAATGTCCAATCTCAATTTTTCAAGGTGCGAACTATATAGCAGATCCTCACCACCCTATCACGAATTTGTTAACAATGTTCTATCTGGCCGCAATAATAAGATTGACGTGTCTTCTGTCAGCCTGGACCTTTCTGTAGAAAATACTGAATTGTGTGTCAAAAGAATACTCGAGTATGCATTCTCTCACAATGTCCAACAACTGACTATTGGAATTAGAGATTTGGAAATTTCTCCCTTTTGGTTAAGTTCTAAGTCGCTCAAACATCTCAAAGTGTTTGCGACCACTATTCGTTGTGCTTCCAATTCCCCTTGGTATCTCCTAGCTTTAACTACATTACATCTCAATCGGGTCAAATTGTTTAACGACTGCAGTGCTGTTTTAGCCATGTGTCAGAACTTGAAGAATCTTACCTTAGAGCGAGTCCATGTTTTTGAACGTGATCACCACTCTGATGGTTTCACTATAATTAATTCCCAACTTCTTAGTCTCACTTTAAAAAAAGTAGATTGGAATGTGGCTTTTGTACTTGTGGACACACCTCAACTGAAGAACCTAATATTGGTGGACACACCTCAACAGGAGAAGGAGGAGCAAAGCGGTAGTGGTATTAGAGAACTGTCAGGGGTTACAGTTTCTGCACGTGACCTTACCTACTTACGCATCAAAGGTTCTTATTTTCCCAAGTTATTCTTGGATGGATTCCCTTCTTTGGAGAAGGTGGATCTATGTATATCTTCTCTGCAAGAGACAGATGTTCATAAAATCTTTGATCTGTTTCAACATCTTCATAAAATCTTTGATTTAGAGACTTATCCATTAGAGAGTAGTTTAGATATATTTCGAACTCAACCAGATCAGGAGCAAGAAGCAATGAAAATAAAATTGGCTGTTGAAGTTACAAAATATTTGCTCGACAGTGCTTCAAATGCGACCTTTACAATGGTCTCACATGAAGATGCTAGAGCTATAAAAATCACCAAAGTGGCACACCGTCTTATGGCAGATTTATGGAAGATTCTAGAGGGAGTGGAAGCTTATACTGAGACTAAAACGGCTAATGTGGAGTGGAAGAAGACACTTGCTGATGAAGATTTCCGAATGGATATTTGGCCACGGGGTAATACTAAAGAGATATTCTGCATACTGCAAAATATAAAATTACTACTCACCAATGTGCCTGCATCAAAAAAGATTGAGATGCAAGCATGTTTTTCTAGATTGTCAGAAAAAACCAAGACCGCCGTGAATAAGATAGCAGTTGATATGAAGAATCAATGTGATATAAAACAACGCATGTTCAGTGGGTACTTGGATGAATTTTTTTTGTCTTCTTAGAAAATAGCTTCTGAAGGACTGGTGCATTTGGATCAAACTAAGACCGTTGAGTATCTACAAGAACGATGGTAGAAACTGCAATGGAATTGGGAGCTTTTTTCATCATATTTGTATATCCACTATTCTTTCTTCCTAGCTAGTAACGATATCTATACGGGTAATCTCTGTTTTGATTGATAAAAGGTTGTCAAATATGAGAATGAATGTTTTATTATATGATGGGTGTTTGGATGTTGATTTTCAAAAGCAATAATCAGTAAACTAGAAGCATACAAGTAGTTGCAACAAGAGATAGAAGTTTCAACTTATCTAGTGTCTACTAGTCCTTGTATACTTCTAAGATCAAATCATTTTGCTATAAAAACATCAAAATTCTTTATTCAAGACAATTTCTCAAACAACCATAATAAAAAGACCAAAACCAAAAATATCAAAGAGGTGTCATATTATTACATCATGTTCTTCGCATACATTTCAAGAGAATGAAAAAAAGATCAAAATCAATACTTTCCCACTCTAAAAATGGTTCATGAGCACACACATAAGTATAGATATGGCGCTAGGTTCCTAATAACTAATGAAAATCATTCACTAAGAACTTAACTTTAAAAGAAACCGAACATGAGAAAATGTGATTCAACGGTCTAAGTGTAACTCAACAAACCCAAGAAAAAAAAAAAGGTGCAATGCTTTGCTATTACATCACAACTTTAGCACCAACAGCTTTCATTTTCTCGATTATTTGTTCGGCGTCTTCTTTGGTCACTCCTTTTTTGAGCACGATAGGTGCCTTTTCAACTAATTCTTTTGCTTCCTTAAGCCCAAGATCTGTACAGCTTCGCACTTCCTTAATAATCTTGATCTTTGAAGCTGCTTCAAATAAGTCCAATTTCAGTTCAAATACAGATGTTTCAGGCTTTGCCTCTTCCTTTGCTCCCCCTTGACCTTTCGCCCCCGCACCGGCTAATTACCCAGCTGCTCCTCCTTTCATCAGGGCTGCGGTGTTCAGTTGGATCAAATGTTGCAGGATCGTAATCAGTTGGTAGTCTTCTTTGATCAATCTCGATTTATTCTTCTTCTTCTTCTTTCACTTGCGTTGTAGGTTGACTAAAGTTTCTCATGTCGACTTTATAGAATTGAATGCAGTAAGTGAAGAACGTATCCTAAGCCTTAAAAACAAACTCATGTCCAATTCTTTATGAACACTGGTTTAGATTTTTGAGTGGTCTATAAATAGCCCATTTGCAAGCTCTTGGCCAAGGAATTAGTTGTCTGCAAAAAAAGAACAATGAGGAGTTGGGTCATGTCATAGTATGTTGGGCATGCAGGATGCGTATTATTTGGGCCAAATCTCAAATACCCTAATAACTTTTCTATATATATTGTCTTCATTCACATTCGTAATCCCAAAAACCCTAAGTCTTGATCGGTGACGAATATAATCAGTCTGAAGATTTTATAATCGTCAAAATCTCTTTTTAGGTCCATGCAGAGTGGGAAGACGATGGATGTAAAAGTTGACAGACTAAGCAGTTTGTCAGATGATCTTATTTATAAAATCCTCTCGGATGTTGACATCGAATATTGTATTAGATTAAGTGTTTTGTCATCTCGGTGGAGGTTTATTTGGACTTCAATTCCCAATCTCAAATTTTCAAGGTGCGAACTATATAGCAGATCCTCACCACCCTATCACGAATTTGTTAACAATGTTCTATCGATCTGGCCGCAAGAATAAGATTGACGTGTCTTCTGTCAGCCTGGACCTTTCTTTAGAAAATCCTGAATTGTGTGTCAAAAGAATACTCGAGTATGCATTCTCTCACAATGTCCAACAACTGACTATTGGAATTAGAGATTTGGAAATTTCTCCCTTTTGGTTAAGTTCTAAGTCGCTCAAACATCTCAAAGTGTTTGCGACCACTATTCGTTGTGCTTCCAATTTCCCTTGGTATCTCCCAGCTTTAACTACATTACATCTCAACCGGGTCACATTGTTTAACGACTGCAGTGCTGTTTTAGCCATGTGTCAGAACTTGAAGAATCTTACCTTAGAGCGAAGCCATGTTTTTGAACGTGATCACCACTCTGATGGTTTCACTATAATTAATTCCCATTTGTTGCAGCATAAGAATTCTCCTCTTCCAATATAGTAGGCGATATGTGTGGGCTAAAACATTAAACATAATGAAAGTTATGTAATCATTGTTTTTTGAAAGCTAAAATATTGTAATCAATAATAATTTTGATAAGAAACTCTAAAACGCAATAAACGTTAAAAAAATCCGTATAATTAGCCTTTATTTTGGTGCAAGCCCAAAAACCTAGGTGAATGAGTTGTATGCAATTCATAGCTTCTTTCAGGGCTTACAAGTAAGACTCCACCCAAACTCTCCATCACCTTTGCTTGCTCATTCGACATTTTTGCCGCAAATCCTGTAATCACACGCCGGTATGGATAGACCATATTTGGTTTCTCATTAGAGCCAGAAGCTATTTTTGACAAGTACGAGTTATACAATTCTTCAAGCTTGTGTGGCTGAGAAACTTCTTGGCCTTCAGGTAAACTTAAGTGAACAATGTAAGTTTGGAGTTCATCTGATTTGGTAGGAAAGGCGTTAAAAATGGTGGTGCAAATGAGAATTAGCATAAAACTAATCGTCTTTAGCAACATTTTGTTTCTCACTAGTTATGATAGTCGTTGTGTTTGAGTATATAATTCATGTGCTGCTCCTCATGCCTATATATAGATGATCATTAAGGGAGTTAGAGGGAGGTTCATATTCAACCACTTGCACCTTTCTTGTCATATGCAGACAGTTGAAAATGACATTTCTCATTAAAACTTCTGATACACACATTATATTGATAATTAAGGTTACTCAATCACCTGCATATAGCAAATTAGTTTTTAGCTAGACCCATTATATTGAATATTAAGGTTACTCAATCACCTGCATATAGCAAATTAGTTTTTAGCTAGACACATTATATTGAATATTAAGGTTACTCAATTCCTTCTTTTACAGAATTTTTACCGGCCTCCTTGAAATCCTCCAGTTTTTCATGATTAGTTGCTTCAAGATTCAGAAATTACTATTTCTATGACTACTTGTTCTTCTTTGATAAATCTATTATTTTTTTAGGATTACTTATCTAAAAAGCTGTAAAATAATCTCATATACGTTTTCTTTTTATTCAAAAATAACAAGTTTGCACATCGAATACGCAAATGATGTAGAATAGATTATGCGGTAAACATGCATGAAATCACTTTCTGGGCCAGTGTTTTTTGCCCAGGATCTTAGCCGGTTAGATATATTAATTTTGTCTTATGTATAAATTAAGGATTTCTTTTCCTATAAGTTTGTGTAGCAAAAGACTAAATGACCTAAAAGTATGAAATTGAAACAGATGATCTTCGCCTATAAGGTTTTCTTCGCCTATAAATTAAGGTTTTCTTCCCCGAATGTATTACGAAAAAAATGTTTTCTTATTTGACCTTATTCCAAATTTGTTGAGCATTTCTGATCCCATGATTCCATGAATCTGTTGCAGGCCCATTGCAGTTTTCTTATTTGCTTCAACTTTCTTCCTACAGTAACAAGCTAGCCAGGAACCCTTGTTGCTAGCATAAATTTAATTTATATATAATTGTAGCATCCGTCTTAAACTCTTTTAATAAGAATCAACTAACCTTCCACGGTTTTTAACTATCCTGATGGCTTAGATTTTCAACTATACTATTCAGTGACCGTTAAAAAGAAACAAATTAGAAAAAATTACATTGACATCAATATCTGATCAGTAAATACCATATTAACTTAGTAAATACATCCTCATTTACACTTTTCAATATCATAACCAATAATCACAAAATAAACTTACATTTCTTTCACTTTACCTCATCAAGATTTGATTATAACAAACACGAGTGGGATTGAGAAAAAACAAATGTTCCAAGAAATGATATTCATTTCAATATGTTATGGCTGAAGTTAAAAGTGACGTTACTATTGAATATGATTCTGATTTTGTTGAAGAATGTTCGGACGATTCATGTGATTCTTTAGAATCATTGTATTCCTCTGAAATGGTGGATGATGCAACATCGATCTTCGATCTTCTATGTCATCACATGATGGTCCATTATACGAGATTACGAGCTATCCGAACTCGTGGCACAATTGCCTGTCAAGTAAGACATCGTTTATTACTCACTATATTTGTACTTTTAGTATGTGATCTTAAGATTCTAGCAAAATGAAAAACTAAGAAAACCATCTTTGGCTTGGTAACATTAGATGTTTTACAACATTGAAGATCTTGTAAAGAAGAGTTATAAATCAAGAAGGCTAACAAAATCACCATTAAGTATCAAAAGCATAATTACCAAAAAGTTCATCATATGTTGCTAGATATTATCTTCACTTGGAAAAATGAGTTCTTTACTGGACATAATTTATTTGCAAAATAGTTTTCAAGTGAGGTTAAGTTTTACATTATTTTTTCCCTAGATTTTGTAAGAATGTAAGATGTTTTTCTTAACAAGGATTTCTAATAGCTAACTGAAAACTTACATTTGTGATTGTTGCCTTGTTGGGATTGTTTATGTTCAATAAATGTCTTAAGCTTCGTTAAAGGGTTGTCAAGCATCTCTAGGAATCACTTAAGATTTGTTAAAGGACTGCCACAGCCCACAAACTTGGTTTGAACCGGCCATGAATGGTAGATATTGTCCGCTTTGGCACCTCTGCCTCACGGTTTTATTCTTAATATAATGCCCATACATTATATTAAAACGCATCCACCAATTCAAAGACCAGTTCTTGTACCTTTAAATACCTGGCATCTCCTATATTCATGAACAATGTGGGAGAAGGCATGTATCAACACGTTTATTATTATTATTATTATTATTATTATTATTATTATTATTATTATTATTATTAATTTTTATATAGCACAAATCTTTAAAATTCAACTTTCGTGTGTTGTGTATTTGTGATCATTCTACCCTTATATTTTTTGACCACCCTGTTAACATCAAAAAGTAAAATGATCATTATACATGAATAAAATACACACAAATGTCAAAATTTAAAAAGTTTATGTTTTAATAGGAAAAATAGCTATACAAAACAACAAAACTGGACAAGTTTGTTTTTCCTTTTTAAATATATTATTATTACATGAGCACGTTAACCACTACCGAATGGCCTAGTGATAAAGTATATAGTTTCCTAACAATAGGTCAATGGTTCTAACATCGCTAGGTGTCTATATTTGAGGTGGTCAAGAAAGGGTAAGAAACGGTCTCAGATTTAAGTCGATAAGGCCGTGTACATTTGAGTCAAAAAAGCTCACCTATAACCAAAACAAGAAAAACCAAAACCGGTACACTCAAAGCATTTGGATTTACATGAACATACTATCTTTTGAATAATTTATATTTTTCTATGTTGTAAACACAGGAAAAATGATTCTTGTGCTTAACTTGTATGACTAAACACATGGCTAAAAATAAGATTGTAACATGTGTCAGATCTAAAATTAAGAATTATGAGGCATAAACTGAGGCACAACTTTTAAAATTCCGCTCATCCTGCTCATGATTCATGAAACACATTCATTTTAAGCGACTTAGTACTTACCCAACTTTGTTGGGCCAATGGCACGCATCAATTTTGTAAGCTGCACCGACCCATGTAACCATACTCAAGCCCTACTTATGTCTTTTACTAAAGTATAAATTCCAAAAAACAAAACCCAATCAAACTCATTCACTTTATATATTAACGACGTGCCCTCATTCAAACACTTATTATATAAAAAACCGCTAACAATTATCAAAGATTCATGACCAACATGCTAACAATTATCCTCCTGTAGAGCCGTCTTACATTCCTAGGATGGACAATGGACATTTTGTTGCTGGTTCAAATCCTCACTGGAATTTCGGAGGCGGATATAACGAGCATCATCCATCCTTTGTTAGCATGGAAGTACAGCAGGTTCCTCCTTTTTCAGGACCTCCTGTTCATCCCTACATATATCCATCAACCAGTGGGAACACTTCTGTGGCACCATTGGGTCCCGTTGGGCATTTTCATCCTAGTAACTTTTATGATCCAGGTATGGGTCATAAAACAAACTCATTTCCAATTCTTGCGCAAGGAATCAGTTGTCTGCAAAAAAGAACAAACAGGAGTTGGGCAATGTCATTTTTGGATTTCAAAACAGCAATCAGATCAAATAAATTTATATCAATTCAGAGATTTAAATGGAACTCTCTCTCTATGCATCTCTAGAGTAGCAAAACGGACATGTTGGGTGAGATCAATACATGGCATGTTAATCCCTTAAATTTCCATTTTCTATGAAGTCTATTAAATGCAAACCTTTAATGTATTTGTATTACTTAAACTATTTATAATAAACAGAGAAAAGTTCTATACGAAACTACATTTAGCTAAAGTACAAATCAAATGATCTCATCCATCCATCCTCCTTCAATCTAATGGTTTAGATTAATTATGATTTTAAAACTAAAATAGTCTGAGGGGCATTTTAGTCATTTAATATTATATACCAATACCCCCAAAAATCTAAACCGTAACACACACTTTCACACACACCTCTTTCTTCTCTCTCTCACCAGTCGCCAAACAAATCCACCATCACCTTGCCACCGCCGTCGTCGTGACCTGCTACCGTTCGTCCGCCACTCCTGATACTACCGTCGCCGATCACATTGCCACCGTCCGTCATCGTTCAAATTCCGATCACCGTCCGCTACTCCTGACCTGCTACCGTCGCCGATCGAATTGCCACCGTTCGCCATTGTTCAAATTCCGATCACCTTTCGTCATCAAGGTTTAATTCCTGATTTGTTGATTAGTTGTTAGTGGTTGGATTGAAGCTTTAATTTGTACAAATTCTATTTAGTTAGGTGCTGGCTAATTTTGCCCTAAAATCTGACCTGATTTCGACTAATAGTTGAAATTAGTTTTCATGAAATAAGCTATATTGAACTAAGTATTAGTTACTTTGTATAAGTTATATTTGTTTTCTTGAAATAAGCTAATTTGTATTGATCCAAACACCCCCTTAGTGTTATGGTTAGGGCTATGTTGAACTAAGTATCAGTAGCAACACTCATGAAATATGCTATATTGAACTAAGTATCAGTAGCAACACTCATGATTTACGTGACATAATCAATGTTATTGAGCCGAATATGAGATTGCAGTTAATTTATAATGTCATATGAGAAGCGCTAGAGGCCAAAATTCAGGTAATTAATTCCAATTTGCAAGCAATGATGTGGCTATCTGCTGACAATCAGTTTTCCACACTCAAACATGTTAAAATGTCAATATTCTCGGTTATTAAGTAGCTAATGGTGCTTTACGTTATGGTAACTTAGAAAAATTAAGCACAACAGTTAGACAAGACAATCCTAATATGGTAATTAAGGATACTATAGTTGTATACTCGTATATGTGATTTGTTCTGCTGAATTGTGTATGTGCATGCAATACATGCGTGCATATAATCAAGCATGTAATTATGTAAAATACGAGTATAAGTGAGTACTGTAGCTATCGACAAACTCATTCTCATTCATGTTGCAGGCATATGTAAGAAGTGGCAATAAAGGGAAATTTCCCCACTCTCTAGCGGCTTGTCTCAAGTGAGTTTCTTGATCTCTTAATGTTCTTTTGTACTGTGGATTAAAGCTATTGTGAAAATTCTTAATATTTTGAAATTTATGAAATATCGATCATGATATGTTCAGTTTATAGCCTAAATATATACAGTATTAATCTTATGTAGGATTTTGCACAGGGAAAAAATTTGTGCGCAAGTAACTCTTGATGTTCTCAAGAATCTTGATGCTGATATCTTATGCTTACAGGTTTTATTTATATCTTTTATCCCCAGTCATATCTATTAAACTCACACTAGTCGTGTCAAGTTTCACTTATGACTAGGCGACTCAATAGTCAGTACTGCAACTCAAAAATACACTTGACTCAAATTCCAAACTCATGTGTTTGATGATCCACTCATTCTTAGATCAGTATAGAGTAATAGTATTAGTACTCATTCTTGGAACCTTATATATATACATTCTGTTTTGTTGCTGTAAGTAAGTCCATTATATGCTGTTTTCAGGAACTAGACAATTATGATAATTTCTACAAAGAAAAAGTAGGGCACTATGATTACTCTAGCATCTATGTTAAAAGAGGTGGGACGAAAAAAGACGGATGTGGGATCTTCTACAAGCACAACAAATATCACACGGTTTAGTTTTTTTTATTAGAGGGTATGCTTTGTTTTGTAGGCATTATGGTGGGGTTAGCTACTTTTGCTTGTAAATTCTACTATTACTTTAACTGGTACAACATAACATGTTAAAAAGATGCAAAGTCAAGTCATGACAAACAATATGTAATTATTAGTCACTAGTGAGATTCATTTTGTGTAAAGTGGAAGAAGTTTGAAATTTAATGTTAATCTTTCATAATCTTATGGAAACACTAGACATCTGACCCGTGTGAGACATGTGTCTAGATTTTTTGAAAATAACAAATCAGTGATTTTTTTACGAATATTGGGGGATTATTTTACGAATCCCGTGAGATTTTTTACGAACCCCGTGGGATTTTTCTGGTGAAAAAATTGAAAAAAAAAGTGTCTTTTTATGAATCCCATGGGATTTTTTTACGAATCCCATGGGATTTTTACGAATCCCATGGGATTTTTACGAATCTCGTGAGATTTTTCTGGACGGAAATTTTGAAAAAAAAAAATCGTCTTTTTATGAATCCCATGGGATTTTTTACGAATCCCATGTGATTTTTACGAATCCCATGGGATTTTTCTGGACGGAAATTTTGAAAAAAAAAATCGTCTTTTTACGAATCCCATGGGATTTTTTACGAATCCCGTGGGATTTTTCTTGACGGAAATTTTGAAAAAAAAAATCATCTTTTTACGAATCCCATGGGATTATTACGAATCCCGTGGGATTTTTCTAGACAGAAATTTAAAAAAAATCGTCTTTTTACGAATCCCATGGGATTTTTACGAATCTCGTGAGATTTTTCTGGACGAAAATTTTGAAAAAAAAAATCGTCGTTTTACGAATCCCATGGGATTTTTTACGAATCCCATGGGATTTTTACGAATCCCATGGGATTTTTACGAATCCCATGGGATTTTTCTGGACGGAAATTTTGAAAAAAAAAAATCATCTTTATACGAATTCCATGGGATTTTTGACGAATCCCGTGGGATTTTTCTCGACGAAAATTTTGAAAAAAAAATCGTCTTTTTACGAATCCCATGGGATTTTTACGAATCCCGTGGGATTTTTCTAGACGGAAATTTTTTAAAAAAAAAATCGTCTTTTTACGAATCCCATGGGATTTTTTACTAATCCCATGGGATTTTTACGAATCTCATGAGATTTTTCTGGACGAAAATTTTGAAAAAAAAAATCGTCTTTTTACGAATCCCATGGGATTTTTTACGAATCCCATGGGATTTTTACGAATCCCATGGGATTTTTCTGGACGGAAATTTTGAAAAAAAAAATCGTCTTTTTTCGAATCCCATGGGATTTTTTACGAATCCCGTGGGATTTTTCTCGACGGAAATTTTGAAAAAAAAAATCGTCTTCTCACGAATCCCATGGGATTTTTACGAATCCCGTGGGATTTTTCTAGACGGAAATTTAAAAAAGAAAAATCGTCTTTTTACGAATCCCATGGGATTTTTTACGAATCCCGTGGGATTTTTCTGGACGAAATTTTGAAAAAAAAAATCGTCGAAAGTATATAACAATGCATATCTATAGAAAGATAATTTTTTTCTCGTCGCGATGGTATATTTTTCGTAGCTTGAAGATTTACAATTTGCAAGATATGTTATTTTTTTTAAAAAAGGTGGAAAGTGGGTTTTTATATTAAATGAGCTAAAATGCCAATTTTGCCCTCTCTTTGTTATTTTTGATTTGATCTTAGCCATTAGATGAAATGTGGATGGATGGTTGAGATTGACTTATTTGTTTTTTAAGTAATACTTGTTTTGCATAGATCTCACCTCATTAGGGTATTTGAGATTTCGAATAATACGTAAAAACAAGGTAGCGTTTGTATGTTTTGGGCCAAATAATACGCATCCTGCAGGCCCAACATACTATGACATGACCCAACTCCTCATTGTTCTTTTTTGCAGACAACTAATTCCTTGGCCAAGAGCTTGCAAATGAGAAACTTTAGTCAACCTACAACGCAAGTGAAAGAAGAAGAAGAAATCGAGATTGATCAAAGAAGACTACCAACTGATTATGACCCTGCAACATATGAACCAACTCACCGCAGCCCTCCAACAGACCGTGTATGGAGACTAGTAGATGAAATGTCATCATTCACATTAGCCGAAGTTGCAGAACTTTCTTCAATAATGATGAAAAAGATGGGTATGGAGCCACCAGTCATAGCCGTGATGAAAGGAGGAGCAGCTGAGTTAGCCGGTGCGGGGGCGAAAGGTCAAGGGGGAGCAAAGGATGAGGCAAAGCCTGAAAAATCTGTGTTTGAACTGAAATTAGACTCATTTGAAGCAGCTTCAAAGATCAAGATTATTAAGGAAGTGCGAAGCTGTATGGATCTTGGGCTTAAGGAAGCAAAATAATTACTTGAAAAGGCGCCTATCGTGTTCAAAAAAGGAGTGACCAAAGAAGACGCCGAACAAATAATCGAGAAAATGAAAGCTGTTGGTGCTAAAGTTGTGATGGAATAGCAAAGCATTGCGCTTTTTTTTCTTGCATTTGAGGTACACTTAGACAGTTGAATCACATTTTCTCGTGTTCACTTTCTGTCAAAGTTCATTTCTTAGTGAATGATTTTCATTAGTTTTTAGGAATCTAGCGCCATATCTATACTTATGTGTGCTCATGAACCATTTTTTTAGAGCGGGAAAGTATGGATTTCGATCATATTTTAGCCCGCTTGAAATGTATGCCAAGAACAATATGACAGTTCTTTGATATTATTTGTTTGTGTCATTGTATGAGCTGTGATGTGGCTCAAATTATTATGTTTGTTTGACAAATTATCTAGAATTAAAAATTTTGATGTTTTTATAGCAAAATGATTTGATTTTAAAAGTATACACTAGGTAAGTTAACACTTCTATCTCTTGTTGCAACTACTAGTATGCTTCTAGTTTATTGATTATTGCTTTTGAAAATTGACATCCAAACACCCATCATATAATAAACATTCATTCTCATATTTGACAACATTTTATACATCACAATCCAGATTACTAGCTAGGAAGAAGGAATGGTGGATATACAAATATGATGAAAAATACTTCTCCCAATTCCATTGCAGTTTCTACCATCATTCTTGTAGATCCGACCGCCCTAGTTCGATCCACGTAGCACCAGTCCTTCAAATGCTATTTTCTATGTAGAAAGCAATTTCATCAAAGTATCCACTGAAAATGCTTTGTTTTATATCACATTGATTCTTCATATCAACTACTATCTTATTCACGACAGGCTTGGTTTTTGCAGACAATCTAGAAAAACATGCTTGCATCTCAACCCTTTTTGTTGCAGGCACCTTGGTGAGTAGTACTTTTATATTTTGCAGTATGCAGAATATCACTCCAGTAATATCCTGTGGCAAAATCTTCAAAACGGCTATCAGCAAGTGTCTTCTTCCACTCCACGTTAGCCCTTTTAGTCTCAGTATAAGCTTCCGTTTCCTCTAGATCCTTCCATAAGGTGGTGTGCCACTTTGGTGATTTTTATAGCTCGCGTCGTCATGTGAGACCATTGTGAAGGTCGCATTTGAAGAACTGTCAAGCAAATAATTTGTAACTTCAGCAGACAATTTTATTTTCATCGCTTCTTGCTCCTCATCCAGTCGAGTTGGAAACAAATCTAAACTACTCTTTAATGGACAAGTCCTTAAATCATATAACCGTAAAGTCTTTAAACCCTCTAACGGATAAATCTTTAAACTCTCAAAGCTAGGAAACAGGGAAGGTTGATGTGAGATAACTTCTTCCGAGGTAGAAAGAAGCTCGACAATCTCCAAGCTAAGTGCAAGAGATTTGACATTGTGGAGACGTTGAAACAGATTATGACCCCGCAACATTTGATCCAACTGAACACCAAGGAGGATTCTGTTCCAAATCCATACGCTCTCCTCTTATTGCACTCAGTTCTACAAAGTCAGCCTCTTTTACTAGAAACTTTAGTCAACCTGCAACACAAGTGAAAGAAGAAGAAGAAGAGATCGAGATTTGATCAAAGAAGACTACCAACTAATTATGACCCTGCAACATTTGATCCAACTGACCACCGCAGCCCTCCAACAGACCGTGTATGGAGACTAGTAGATGAAATGTCATCACTCACATTAGCCGAAACTCTCTTTAATAATGATGAAAAAGATGGGTATGGAGCCACCAGTCATAGCCGTGATGAAAGGAGGAGCAGCTGGGTTAGCTGGTGTTGGGCGAAAGGTCAAGGGGGCGCAAAAGAAGAGGCCTGAAAAATCTGTCTTTGAACTGAAATTGGACTCATTTGAAGCCGCTTCAAAGTTCAAAATTATTAAGGAAGTGAGATGCTGTACAGGTCTTGGGCTTAAGAAAGCAAAAGAATTAGTTGAAAAGGCGCCTATCGTGTTCAAAAAAGGAGTGATCAAAGAAGACGATGAACAAATAATCAAGAAAGTGAAAGCTGTTGGTGCTAAAGTTGTGATGGAATAGCAAAGCATTGCGCTTTTTTTCTTGCATTTGAGCTACACTTAGACCGTTGAATCACATTTTCTCGTGTTCACTTTCTCTTAAAGTTCAGTTCTTAGTGAATGATTTTCATTAGTTTTTAGGAATCTAGCGCCATATTTATACTTAATTGTGCTCATGGACAATTTTTAGAGTTGGAAAGTATCGATTTCGATCTTATTTTAGCCCTCTTGAAATGTATGCCAAGAACAAGATATAATAATATGACACTTCTTATATATTATTTGTTTGGGACTTTGTATGAGCTTGTGATGTGGTTCCAATTATTGTGTTTGTTTGACAAATTGTCTAGAATAATTTTTTTTGATGTATGCCAAAGAACACTAGGTAAGTTGAAACTTCTAGTTTACTGATTATTGCTTTTGAAAATCAACATCCAAACACCATCATATAATAAACATTCATTCTCATATTTGAAAATGTTTTATTAATTACAATCCAGATCAACCATATAGATATAGTTACTTGCTAGGAAGAAAGAAATACTGCATATACAAATATGATGAAAAAAACTTCTCCCAATTCCAATGCAGTTTCTACCCTCGTTCTTGTAGATACTCGGCCGTCCTAGTTCGATTCACATAGCACCAGTTCTTCAGAAGCTATGTTCTAAGAAGACAAATCAATTTGATCAAAGTACCCACTGAATATGCGTAGTACGACGGTCTTGGTTTTTGCAGACATTCTAGAAAAACATGTTTGCATCTCAACCCTTTTTGATGCAAGCACCCTGGTGAGTAGTAATTTTATATTTTGCAGTGTCCAGAATATCTCTTCAGTTCTACACCATTGCCAAATATTCAATTTGAAATCTTCAGAACAGCTATCAGCAAGTGTCTTCTTCCACTCCACGTAAGCCCTGACAGTCTCAGTATAAGCTTCCATTTCCTCTAGATCCTTCCATAAAGCTGCCATAAGGCGGTGTGCCACTTTGGTGATTTTTATAGCTCTAGCCTCGTCATGTGAGACCATTGTAAAGGTCGCATTTGAAGAACTGTCAAGCAAATAATTTGTAACTTCAGCAGACAATTTTATTTTCATCGCTTCTTGCTCCTCATCCAATCGAGTTGGAAACAAATCTAAACTACTCTTTAATGGACAAGTCCTTAGATGGTATAACCGTAAAGTCTTTAAACCCTCTAATGGATAAATCTTTAAACTCTCTAAGCTAGGAAACGGGGAAGGTTGATGTGAGATAACTTCTTCCGAGGTAGAAAGAAGCTCGACAATCTCCAAGCTAAGTGCAAGAGATTTGACACTGTGGAGACGTTGAAACAGATTAGAGATTTTATGAACATCTGTCTCTTGCGGAGAAGATATACAGAGATCCACCTTCTCCAAAGAAGGGAATCCATCCAAGAATAACTTAGGAAGACAAGAACCTTTGATGCGTAAGTAGGTAAGGTCACGTGCAGAAATTTTAACCCCTGACAATTCACTAATACTTCTACCGTAGTACTCCTCCTCCTCCTCTTCCTGTTGAGATGTGTCACCCAAATCCAATATTAGCTTCTTTAGCTGAGGTGTTTCCACATATACAAAAGCCACATTATTCCAATCTACTTTTTTAAGTGTGAGACTAAGAAGTCGGGAATTCTCTATAGTGAAACCTTCAGAGTCGTCACGAACTTGACATCGCTCTAAGGTAAGATTCGTCAAGTTGTGACACATGGCTAAATTAGAAGTGCAGTTATTATACAATCCCACTTCTTTGAGATGTAATGTAGTTAAAGCTGGGAGATCCCAAGGGGAAAGGGAACCATCAATAGACGAAGAAATCATTGTGAGATGTTTGAGCGACTTAGAACTTAACCAAGAGGGAGAAATTTTGAAAATTGCAATGCTAATAGACAGTTGTTGGACATTGTGAGAGAATGCATACTCCAGAATTCTTTTGACCGACAATTTGTCGGAATTCCGTATATAAAGGTCCAGGCTGACAGAAGACACATCTATTGTAACACCCCCAAAATTTGATACAGCGGAAGACTCAACAAGCTTTCGGGGTGCTACGGGGATTGGTATCCAACACAAGACAATATAGAACGAGATAAAGTAAACATACTAAAAACACAACCAAAACGGGGTTTTAGAGTTTACATTTATCCCAACATCATTCAGAGTCAGGCCCAAAATAAATAACGATAGGTCCAAATTTAATTATCAGAGTTTAGAAAATATAGATCCATAACCGTGTGCCACAGCCGAGCCTTCCAATCCAAGCATGCACCTCAACACTTAATTACCTGAGAAAACGTGCTAAAAGTCAGCTTTCGCTGGTGAGATCATAGGTTTAAATTCAACTAATAATATAGTGGACATATACGCAAAACGCTTGCTAGCTAGACTAAGGATTCGCTAAAAGCCTGCAGATACCCTCCGCTCTCAACATAACACACGGATACCCTTCCGCAATAACCAAAACACACGGATACCCTTCCGTAACAACATAGATATTCGGGTAACCCCCGTAATACCAATAAATACTCGGATAACCTCCGAAGTATTAATAACCTATAGGTGTACGCTACAGTATCTAAATAAGTCAACCTTGAATAGTACACACGAACCGCGCGACTAAAGCTGACAATAACAAATAACCAAATAAGCCAACCTTGAATAGTACACACAAAAGGTGTGACTAAAGCTGACAATAGATCCTAGTCCATACGCATAGCAAGTTTAGAAAGAATATAAAAGCGATAATAGTCCACGTAAAATGATTTGCACGTTTCTCACCCCAATCGTTGAAAACATAGTTCAAGAGTAAAAAGTGAGGCTATGACTCACCTCAAGTCCAGAAATATAGCAAGACGAGGTAGGTAGCAATAAGATGTATGATAACTCACGAAACAACAACTACGGACTTGGCACGACCTAACAATATTAACTCTTTCAGAAATCATTTCCTCAAATATATAATATTCCCAAACCCGGACGAGAATCCGTTTTATTTCCAAAAGTCCATTTCGTATTAGTTTGGTGTATTTGCGTTTGGTATCCATACGGGTGGTGGGTCGACTCAAAACAAACCAACAAGATCACACGTAGAAGATACAATAAACTACGGATCTAATATTAGTCCAATATATCATTTAAATAAATCGCCAAAGTTTACCAAATCCGTCGATTTGATAATCCTCATATTTATTTACGTAATATACCGTTCCAAGATTACACCCAATCTAAAGCACATATAAAACACATAGCACATAATTACTATATAGTATATATCATAGTTTAATAAATTCCTCGTATATATCGTCAAATTGACCAGATTTTCCAATATATACACTCGCAATCTATTACACTTTACATATACTACAACCTATGGGCGTCGTAGGATACAATGCCCACTAATATATTCGTTTCATATAACCAAACAACCCGGCTCAACCTTACGGTTGAGTGGTTATTTACTTATAGAAAACGTCTATATTAGTCGTCATATATCCGAGACAACACGAATGTCACAAATAATAACTTACCTGGACCCGAGTGACGACAATTCCGCCTAACTCAATAAATTTATTCGTTATATATCCGAAATGACTTTTTATTAAACGTTTCATAATTGTCGGGAGTTTCCCGTTTATAACACAATTTTTATAATAATAATACGTTTAGTAATATTACGCCCCTTTCGTAGCCTAATATATGTCTAATCGTATTATTTATAATACGACTCGTGATTATTATTATTATTAATATACGCGTTTATATAGTTATATATACGTTATTCACGTATATACTTTCGTATAAACGTTCATATTATTAATAATTATTATTACGAGTTTTATTATTCTCGTTTCACTTTTAATATTTATTGAGTTATACGAAATGGTCATATGTCCGAGTCATGACCCTCGGCTCATTGTCCAAGTCCAACAATAAGGAAAAGTCATAAATAATAAATCTCCGTACAATCACAATCTCAACCACGGGCTACAACAATAAGGTCCGACTACGGTACCCGACTAACCTATCTCCGTCATCTAACGACCGTATCGTAACCGGTCCTCATATCACATACCACTCGACAACAACTCCTCAATTACCAGAATCAATGCCCAATTCGACCACATGTATTCGGCCGAGAACAAGTAACCAACAAATATAACAATAACAATTCATAACAATATAACAATATAACAAATTGGTCACAATTATCACAAAAAAAAATAACATTAACCATGTTAATGTTTGGGTCGGTTTACCAAGCCAAACCCGAGCCCTCGACTCACTTGAGTCGCGGCTCAAAACCCCGAGTTACCAAGACTCGAACCGACAACCTCAATGTCATCAAAATAAGCTCCAAGAGCCACACTCCAAACTCGCCATTCGACCACTTGGGTCTCGGCTTCAATAACCATATACGGCCGAGAGGCCGCGACTCACAAGAGTCGAATCAAGATAGCACCGAGCCATCAAACCACACGACCCACTTGGGTGGTCGGCCAAGAAACCACTCGACAACCATGGTTAACCATGACCATCAATAATCGGTCAAATAACAAAAATGAGGTTCCAAACACCCTAAATCGAACACCAAGATCAACAAGATCAGTTAATCGGAAGAACAAGCTCAAACCGAGGGTAACACCCTCGGGTACACCTCGACCCGACGAAGATAAACCAAACCCGGATACCAAACTTTATAGAAAACGTGTTTTCATCCAAGATCCATAAGTGTTACACGTTTTTAATTAAAAACCCATTCGGATCTCATCGATTCGTGACCAAGGGTCACGATTCGAACCCATAAATTGAGTTAAAACTCATCCTACCTTCCAAAGCAATACAAAATCGAAGAGTACACAAGAAATAGCAAGAAAATGGTGATGAACTTGTGATTATTTGATTCGGGTTTGGTGTTAATGGGGGAGTTAGGGCGCGTGTTCTAGCTCAAAAGAAAGAGGGGAAAGAGAGGAGTAAATTGGTGGTGTTGGTTTTGTTGGGTGACCGGCGGTGTGGCGGCGGCTGGCCGGAATAGTGCCGGCGGCTAGGGTTAGGGTTAGTGAGGAAGATGAGAGTTTGAGAGAGAGAGAGAAAAGTTTGTGTTGTGTGTTGGTGTGTGTGGTTCAAAACCGGGCCAAACGCCCCTTATACTAACTTTTCTCTTTTTTTTTTTTTTTTTTTGTTATAATAATAATAGGAATAATAATAATAATAGTAATAATAAGGATATTATTACGGTGGGGCGGGTAACGCGGGTAACTGTAAAAACACGTGGCCCGAACCCGAACTCATTTTAAAATTTCCATATTACACGAGAACCTCTCGTAATTAATTAAAATATATAACGGACTCGTTAAGACGAATCATAAAACTATCGTTAGGTAATCCTAGTGCCAAAGTCAACGTAGTACCAAGTGAGAATTCAATTATACATCACCGATCACATAATCAAAAATGAATTATGAACATAATTCACGAATTTCATAACGTCATTAAATAAAATTTCCATAAAATAGGTCTTACAAGTTCGTTGTAAAATAAAAATTTCAAATAAAAATTATAAACGAACTTATATCGAAATGCGGATTTTTAAAATAGCTCCCTAAACTGCCGGTTGTCACATCTATCTTATTATCGCGGAGAGATAAAACATTGTTAA
Source organism: Artemisia argyi (assembly GCA_030686995.1). Taxonomy (NCBI): domain Eukaryota; kingdom Viridiplantae; phylum Streptophyta; class Magnoliopsida; order Asterales; family Asteraceae; genus Artemisia; species Artemisia argyi. Next base: position 178,395,372 of record CM060704.1, read on the forward strand.
GAAATTCATGATTGCCTGATGCGAAATATTCACTGTGACATGAAAAATTGAGATCGGGCATTGAAGTCCAAATAAACCTCCATCGAGATGACAAAACACTTAATCTAATACAATATTTGATGTCAACATACGAGAGGATTTTATATATAAGATCATCTGGCAAACTGCTTAGTCTGTCAACTTCTACATCCATCGTCTTCCTACTCTGCATGGACCTGCTAGCTAGAGAACTCAAAAGTGATTTTGACGATTATAAAATCTTCAAGACATAGAGTTTTTGGGATTACGAATGTGAATGAAAACAATACGAGTATATAAAAGGTTTTGGGTATTTGAGATTTGGAAATCGGCCTCACCAAAACCGACATAAAAATAAGGTAGTGTATTAGCCCAAATAATACGCATACAGGCCCAACAATATATGCACATGGTTTTGGGTTGGTTTGTGTTTTTTTAGGGTTATAAGGGTTTAGTGGTGGGGGTGCTAAGAAAAAAGAATGAAGTAAAGTTGGTTAATGGAATCTTGATTATTTGATGAGAGGACATTTGTGTGTGTGTGTGTGGGGGGGGGGGGGGGGGGGGTTGGGTTAGAAAGATTATGATGACATTAATGGAAGTTGGGTGATGGTTTTGTGATCTAGTTAAAAGAGTTGTGTAAAATAGGGCTGACCATAATAGACCTTAGACACATTGAAGCAACAATGAATAAGAGATAAAGGCGGCGATTAGGGGTTGGGTTAGAAAGATTAATGATAGTTAAAAGAGTTGTGTAAAATAGGGCTGACCATAATAGACCTTAGATCGGATCGAACCGAGAAACCGGATAAAGTTAGATCGGCAGACCGGACAAAATGTATTTTGGTTCAGTCCTCGTTCCACTCTTTTTCTCATATTCGGTCTTTAAGCTGCTCCGGTTCAGTTTGGTCTTAAGTTAAATCGGCCATTATGCCAAGAACAAGATATAATAATATGAAACTTCTCTAATACTCCATATTTATTAGTTTGGGACTTTGGGTGTCTTTGTATGGGCTTGTGACGTGGCTCCAATTATTATGTTTGTTGACAAATTGTCTAGAATAAAAAATATTTGATTTTTGGAAGAATAAAAAATATTTGATGTTTTTATTTATAGCAAACATGATTGTATTTTAGAAGTATACAAGGACTAGTTGCAACATTAGATAAGTTGGTTATGGTACACAGGGTTGAGGTGTCGCTGTCAATCTACACTTTTTGATCCAAGTTGGTGCAATAAAACTAAATTTGAAATAAAACATAATGTTTACATAGCCAATTGTATCTCTAATCTTCTTGTTATAGTTTGTGTTTCATTTTGTTGTTATAATCATTGAATATTTAAAATCATCTATTGTAATATAATTTAATAATTATGTTATCAAAAAATGTAAAAAGCGGCCTAGGCGCTAGTCGGCCACCTACCGCCGCGATTTGCAGCAAATATAGTTGGAAGTGATCCTTCGTTTAGTGCAAAGAATTTCAAGTATTCGATTTACAGAGCTTGTAATTAGTGTGATTATAGATAATTAAGGATAGTGTTTGTTTTGTTACTATTATAGATCGTGTGGAAAGAGAAAAGCTCTAGTCTTTAGATTTTCCATATCATCCGTTGAGTGCTTGTTCAAATTGGTATTTCTTTGGGACATGTTTATTTTAGTAAGAATCAAGCAAAATCAGGCATTTCGGGGAGTGTTTTACTAGGTTTATTATGGTATATGTTTGTGTCTCGGCTTTTATTATGTGCGTTGTGCTATGTTCTTGAGTTAGTATTTGTTGGTAAGAATTTTCTATAGTTTGCACCATCTTTTAGGAGACGTTTTTTGGATCAATGGATTCTGTGTTCTGTATAATTCTCAAGTTAAGATTTGTGATTTGTGGGTAACCTTTCTTCTTTCTATTTGGATTAATTTTCTACACCATGTATATGTCAACATGCCGATATTCCAAGGTATTTGTGTTAGAGCTGTATGAGTCAGCTTATTTGAGTTTAGTCCAAATATGTATGAAGAAACGTGATGGTGAATTTGTTGGACGCTAAGTATATGATCGACTATTAGACTCTTTTTCTAGTTAACCATTATTACACGATTTTCCTATTGTTTAATTTTGTTGTCTCAGTAATAAATTGGGTGAGTTTGAGAAGATCTTAGTTTTTTTGGGTTTATTAGGTTCTATCTACATCTATGTATTACAATGGCCAAAATCAAAAAGATTGTTAAGATTGTTAGATGGATCCATCTAGTGCTGTAACTTTCTCGAGTCAAGAAGCTCATAGGTTTGCGTCATTAAGTATCATTTTCTCTCGGTCGTCTCTGTGTCTCACAAATCTCTTATCATATGTTCATAGGTTTGTTCTTGGACGTCGCTTTCTAATCTTTGTTCTTAGTACATTGATCATTCAGACTATTCTATCTGAAATTAGGGTGTCTACTTTTTACGTGATCGTTCTATCCAAAGTCTGGATTTCAGCTTTTTATCCAAATCTTAGTTTTCATATTCATTATAGCCCACCTTTGGTTTGCTCCAAAACACTCAGCGTTCATGTGACTAATTGGTATCAATCTGCTCTCTGCATTATGAACAAGAATAAGTAAAATTCTTCAACTTCATAGGACTCTTAGTTTCTCATTGGATTGGATGCGATACGAAAAGCAGGGCTGCTAGAGAGGAATCATTGTTCTAATGATAGTTCTGTATTCTATCCTTGAGGATGACATTTATGACTGTTTTTAGCTTATTTTTCTGATAAGTTATTTTTCAACATTCATGTTACTGGCAGTAGTATATTACTATATACCTTCCGTTATCTGTCCACTTCGAAGTTTATATCCTATATTCCTCTATACAATATGTGTATATTCTTCGCCCATAAAGGTTATTTCTTTCTTTTTTCAATGTACAATTTCACATGAAGACACACAAGTTGAGTCTTTTTTCTTACTCTTTCGGTTTTTAATGTTCAGGTTCTATATGATGTTCTAGAAACTTTGGACTACCATTGCTCACTTTATGATTGATGTTAGAAGTGTGTTAATGATTTAGATGTTTTTAGGTATTGGATTTTGTGGGTGATTACTTTTTGGAACCTGATTTATACTCCTGATTGAGGTTTAGATAAGGTATCATCATCCTGTAAAAGGCTACCTCCTTGCTTATTGTTCAAGTTGAGGGATTTCAAATGGCTTTTATAGGGTTTTTGCCTAATATGATAAAAAGGACGTTCTATTGATAACATGTTTATATAAATAGTTAAAGTAATTCAAATACATTAAAGGTTTGCATTTAATAGACTTCATAGAAAATGGAAATTTAAGGGATTAACATGCCATGTATTGATCTCACCCAACCTGTCCGTTTTGCTACTCTAAAGATGCATAGAGAGAGAGTTCCATTTAAATCTCTGAATTGATATAAATTTATCTGATCTGATTGCTGTTATGAAATCCAAAAATGACATTGCCCAACTCCTGTTTGTTCTTTTTTGCAGACAACTGATTCCTTGCGCAAGAGTTTGCAAATGGGTTATTTATAGACCACTCAAAATCTAAACCAGTGTTCATAAAGAATTGGAAATGAGTTTGTTTTTAAGGCTTAGGATACGTTCTCCTCTTACTGCATTCAATTCTATAAAGTCGACATGTTTGGCGACTAGAAACTTTAGTCAACCTGCAACTCAAGTGAAAGAAGAAGAAGAAGAAATCGAGATTGATCAAAGAAGACTACCCACAGATTACGACCCTGCAACATTTGATCCAACTGAACACCGCAGCCCTCCAACAGACCGTGTATGGAGACTAGTAGATGAAATGTCATCACTCACATTAGCCGAAGTTGCAGAACTCTCTTCAATAATGATGAAAAAGATGGGTATGGAGCCACCAGTCATTGCCGTGATGAAAGGAGGAGCAGCTGGGTTAGCCGGTGCGGGGGCGAAAGGTCAAGGGGGAGCAAAGGAAGAAGCAAAGCCTGAAAAATCTGTATTTGAACTGAAATTGGACTCATTTGAAGCAGCTTCAAAGATCAAGATTATTAAGGAAGTGAGAAGCTGTACGGATCTTGGGCTTAAGGAAGCAAAAGAATTAGTTGAAAAAGCGCCTATCGTGTTCAAAAAAGGAGTGACCAAAGAAGACGCCGAACAAATAATCGAGAAAATGAAAGCTGTTGGTGCTAAAGTTGTGATGGAATAGGAATTGCGCTTTTTTCCTTGCATTTGAGCTACACTCGGACCGTTGAATCACATTTTCTCGTGTTCACTCTCTGTTAAAGTTCAGTTCTTAGTGAATGATTGATTGAGCCCGAACCGTCTGATTATTATTGACCAAGGTCAACGAGTCAAAGACAGCCTAGAATCAATACTCCGGTGATAGTATAGTGTATTCCCGGGTCGTTAAAGTCCCGACGAGATTGAAATGGTGCTTTTGGAATCGTTTATGGGAAAGTGGCACTGAGGACAGTAGCCAGATGATGTAGGAATGATATTGCTACTGTTATTTTGGTGTTGACAAACAGATATAATATTCACAATAATCAGATAACAGATATATGCACAAATAGACAATTAAGATCACGTATCGGACTGGAAAAGTGGGTTTTTGGTAATTATGAAACTAAAGGGGGTGTTTATGACACTTTTCAAAACTTAAAATTAAAAATGAAAAAGAAATGATAAAAGTGATTAAAATAATATTAAACTATTATTTAATTAATTAAACTATTTAAATTCTAAATTAAAATCTAATTTAAATAAACTAAAAATGACAAATGATTTAAATTATGCTAAAAATTTATAAAAATATTTTCTAAACCTAAATTAGAACTTGAAGAAAGTATAAAAAATTAAAAATAATATTTTTGTCTTTTTGTGGTTTTGTAATTAATTAAAAACTATTTAACTTAATTAAACTAATTAAACTACTTTTAATTTATATTAATACTAAATTAACTTATAAAATTAAGATAAAATTTATAAAACTATTTAACCATCACTGGAATCCTACAAAATTATAAAAACTCTAAAATTATGTTTTAAGATTAAACAACTAATTATTTATCTATTAATTAACTTAAATCTATTTTAAACAAATAAAATAAGGAAAATAGAAAATGAACAGTAGAATCTCAAAATTTATTTTCTAAAAACTTATTATACTATTTTAGAACTAGAAAAATTATAAAAACTAGATTTAACCTTATAAAAACTAATTAAGCTATTTAATATTTGATATTAATTAATAATAAAGAAAATTAAAATTAAATCTAATAAACACTAAATGACAAAATAAAAATCTGAAAAATTTATTAAAATTACTTTACTATCTAAGGTATTTAATAAAAATATAAAAACACTAGTTACTTAATTAAAATCTAAAAATGAAAATTAAACTTAACTTGAATTAAATAGAAACTATCACTTATTTTAAAACTAATTTTTTTTGATTTTTCTTTTACAAACTAACTTTATACTTAGAATAATAGACTTTTTGTGAAAACACTTTGAAATTAAGCTTATAAATAAGCTGTAAACACCCCCTTGGTTAAGCAGTTGACTTTGGTTGACTGTTTGGTCAAACTGGGTCAAATGGCCTTGGGTGGGGTCCACAATGGTTAAAACAGATGCACACAAGCTAAGTACACTCAAATAAGCCAGATACAACTAATAAACAACACAAATAAGCTGAATAAGCCAAATTAAGCACTTTGCACTTTTCACTTTGGACTCAGACCTGGGACAAACTTGGTGAGCACTTTCAGGTGGGGTCCACTAGGCTAAAGGTCAAACAACTGGTCAAAGTAGAAGCCCTGGTAGGAGGGGGGTTTGGAGAACCCAATTACTAAGTGTGGGGACCACTGGGTTGGCCACAAAACACCACCAAAGTGGTGGTGTTGGGTGGATGGTCTGCTGCACAGGGGAGCTTGTTGCCCTGCAGCTTACTTCAAGGGGCTGTGGGGCCCACAATGATTTTGCTAAATCTAAAATGAAGGCATATTATGAGAGATAAGCTGGTAGTAAACTTAACCTCAAAATCTCAAAGTCCAAATTAAATCACAAAATTTAGAAATCCTCAAGTAAGTTTGGTGAAAACTGGGAATGAGCAATTTTGACTTTTTCACTTTTCTTATACTAGTTGACTAAAATGAACTTCCAAAGCCTTTAACTGATTAAGTAAGTTGTAATAAGCTAAAATGAAATAAAATTAAGCTTATACAACCACTTATGAACTGATATGAAGAGTTATTGTATCTAAAAATTCCACAGTTAAGAAGCAAAATGGATTTAAGGGTAAGTTTGACTTTTTAACAAAAGGATGCTCTATTTTATGACTAAAATGGAATCCTCATACCCTAACTGACATGTTTAAACAGAAAACACCAACCATAAACAACCAATACTCAGTAAACAGTCAAGATCCAAACACCACTTTATGCTAGCTAATTTTTATGTTTTTCAAGTTTTAAGTTAATTTATACTAATTAACTGATACAGAATGATGAGTTTACTTTACTTAAGCTAATCTAAGCTAATCAAGTGCAGAGATTGACAAAATATAGAGTAATGACCAATATGCAAGTAATACAATGAAAATAGGAAAATTCACATACATTAAGCTACACTATAAACTACCACATAATAGCATCAATCTACCTCTAATTCATATAATAAACATAAAATCTTAGGTAAATACAAGCTTAGATATTGAAACAGTAAATTGACATGAAAAGGGTTAACTTGAATCTTACAAATGAGCAAATGGCATAACAGTGAACCAGGAACAAGTATCCAATCCTAACACCTTCCACAAGGTACTAAAACCCAAGCTTATTCCAAATCCTTCCCTGCTCCAGCTATGATCACCAAGAACACAGGTTTGACTTTCTTTGACCTTTTTTGTATTTTGAATTTTTTTAGTTTCTAACTGATTAAAGTAATTACTAATAGCTTTAATAAGCTACTTAGGAGCTTATATGTATCTATCAGTCCAATACAAACTACTAAAACTACAATTGATACAAAGCAAGATATAGGAAATAAATTAAAACTGCATAACTTGAATTAACAATAGAAACTTGAATTTTTATAACTGAACTGAATTTAATACAACAAAGTAAAGAGGTTACCACTGCTTAATAGCTTGGGTGTACCTAAAATTGAAAATGCAAATTATACGACATAAAATAAAACTAAATTTTACTACTTCTTTCATCCTTGTGCCTCCTCTTCTATTTATAGCTCCCAATTAGGGTTTCCTTGACCTCTGTGAGCATTTCCCACCATCCTCTGAGCAATTTGGTCCACTAACGAGCTCACACGTGGATTTGGCGCCAAAATTATTCCTTTCAAATTGAGCCTGATAACGTGCAATTGGGGAGAGCATTAAATGCTAGTGTGAGGGGTAGGTGTAGGGAGGTGGGAAGGTAATGATTGGGATTGCTTTGGCTTGTGATTGGAGGAGAGGGAGGCTGCAAGTGGTGGTGGTGTGTGTGTGTGTGTGTCTGAGAGGGAAGGGGAAGGATGTGGTAGTTTGACCGGGGTCAAACATTTGGGTGGACTGGGAGTTGACCGAAGTCAACTGGGCTCGGGTTAAATTTTGGGCTTAGGTGGGCTTTTGGTGTAACAGGCCAGGCTTAGGAATTGGATTAGTTTATTTTTTTGGGTAAGGTTTAAGTTAAGGGTCCGGTTTAGGTTTAGGTTAATTTAGGGACTAGTTTTGTAATTAGCCGAAAGTTGAGGGTGTGAAATTGGCATCATTTTAATTTGTTTCCAAGGGTATAAAATGCCATATCATGAATATTAGAAAGTCCTTTGGTGATTTTTCAATTTATTTTTCACCAGGGACTGAAACCGTCAAACTTTCAAACTTCAGGGACCATTTGTGTAAATGTCACCAAACTTTCCACCAAGGACCAATCCTGCATTTAAACATTAGCACAAGGACCACAAGTATTATTTTAAACCTTAGGGACCAAATTTGCCAATTTTGGATTTTGAGGGGTAAAAGTGTAAATTTCTCAAATTTTATCACCCAAGGACTTATTTTGAATATATTTTGACTTTTCTTTGCCTTGGGATGATTTTCCTTTCATTTTAAACTTCCAGGGACTAGTTTTGACAACTTTTGAAAGTTGGGGGACTGAAACTGCCAATTATGCAAACTTTATGTGTTTTTCATCTGTTTTTGGTATTTTTGCATTTGAAACATGTAAAACACTTTCCTGGGATATTTTCACTATTTTGATTCATTATTGAGTGTTTTTGGATGTTTTGGCAGTTCAGAATTGGTAAAAATGATGAGTATTTACACACTCATCAATCCCCCACACTAAAACATTGCTAGTCCCTAGCAATCTTTTGAGAAAAACACAATGGATTTGAAACTCTTTACCAAAAGCCATCACTTCTGGAGTAGCCAGATGTAAGAACTGTGGCACACCTGATAACCGTGTGATTTTGAGCAAACCACCAGCTGTCAACGGATTTGATTAGTCTTTACCAAAAGCCGTTTGCTTCTGGACTAGCCAACTCTTGATGGAATAGTCAACATCTTGGTGAGCTGATTACCAATTATGGATTTTCCACGGCCTTTACCACAAGCCATAATCTTGCGGGCTAGCCAGCTCATTTGCTTATGAGGATGCGGGGGAGCTGAGGAACCATGCAAGTTTTTGGCAAACTGCCAGCCATCAACGGATTTGATTTGTCTTTACCAAGAGCCGTTTGCTCCTGGACTAGCCAATCCCTTTGTCATTTAGACTTTGGCGGATTGATAACCACAAAAATTTTGGAATAAAGTGAAAAATTTTGAAAAATTTTGGCCTAAAATGGGGGTACTTGGAAAGTTTTATGATAAAATTCGTAAGAATTTCCCCCCCCCCCCCCCCCCCACACTAGAACTGAATATTGTCCTCAATATTCAAAGTCCCGGCTATTATGCCGAATCTCTGAATGGAAAAGCTAATATTCGATTCTAACTGTGGAAATTTCTATTTTTCACTTTATTTTATCTGTACATACAATTTTTTTTTTTTTTTTTTTTTTTTTTTTGCTTTTGTTTCACTGCCTCTCAGGCTTGTGTTAGGTTTACCACGCAAGCTAATCACTTGTGAATGATTAACTGTAATAAATTTGCCCTAACAGCCCGGGAGTTGAATGATAAAGTTTGATAATATACATACACCTTCCAGGTTTGTGTCAGGATTACCACGCTAGCTAATCACTTGTGAATGATTAACTGTAATAAATTCCCCCTGACAGCCTGAAAGATGAATAATAATATACATACACTTCCCAGGCTTGTGTCAAGTTTACCACGCTAGCTAATCACTTGTGAATGATTAACTGTAGTAAATCTGTCCTGACAGCCCGGGATTTGAATGACATAATATACATACAAAACATGAATTTTGAAAAATGTTTACTTTTGAAACGGTGGGGGATGGCCACTCCCCCACACTAGGGTGGTAGAAAGTAGAAAGAAGTCAGAAATACGGGTGAAAACCCATATGTGTTGCTAATTTTTGTTCACCGAGTCACTAGCTTGACTCGATCCCCGAATTTATTGGTCCATGGGGAAAGTTTGGAGATCCGGGACAACCATGGGTGGTGTGTCCTCTCCAAAATAATGTTTCAATCTGTGACCATTCACTTTGAAGTTGGGACCTTCGGGTTGAGATAACTCAACAGTCCCGTATGGGTATACTTTAGCAATAGTGAATGGTCCAGTCCATCGGGTTTTTAATTTCCCCGAGAAGATCTTTAATCTTGAATTGAAAAGAAGGACTCTGTCACCGACGTTGAAAACTCGGTTCTTAATCTTAGAGTCGTGAATCTTCTTTGTCTTTTCTTTGTAGATCAAAGAGTTCTCGTAGGCCTGATCACGAAGTTCGTTTAATTCATTGATTTGAACCTTACGGTGATCACCCGCTTTATGAAGGTCGTAGTTAGCATGTTTCAAGGCCCAGTAGGCTTTGTGCTCGAGCTCGATCGGTAAATGACACGCCTTCCCGTATACAAGCTTGTATGGAGTACACCCGATGGGTGTTTTGTAAGCTGTACGGAAGGCCCAGAGTGCATCATCTAGTTTATCCGACCAGGAAGCACGGTTTTCACCTACTGTCCTCTCAAGAATCCGTTTAATACCACGGTTGGAAACCTCCACCTGCCCACTTGTTTGGGGGTGATAAGCGGTAGAAAGACGATGAGTAACACCGTACTTAAGCATGACTTTTGCAAATTGATCATTGCAAAAGTGAGTACCGCGATCACTAATGATGGCACGTGGGGTTCCAAAACGAGCAAAGAGGGATTTCAAGAATTTCACCACAACTCGGGCATCATTAGTGGGTAAGGCCTTAGCCTCAACCCATTTTGACAAGTAGTCAACAGCCACGAGTATGTATTTGTTTCCATGAGAAGATGGGAATGGCCCCATAAAGTCAATGCCCCAGACGTCAAAGATTTCACAAACTTGAATAGCATTTTGCGGCATTTCGTTCTTTTGTGAAATATTTCCGTGACGCTGACAAGCATCACAGGCTTTGACTAATTCGTGGGCATCCTTATAGATTGTGGGCCAATAGAAACCGGAATCAAACACCTTTTTGGCGGTGTAGTTAGGACTATGGTGTCCCCCGGTGGGTCCAGCATGGCAAGCCTTGAGAATATCAGTGGCTTCCTGTCCGTATACACATCGCCTGATGACTTGATCGGCACAGATTTTGAAGAGGAAGGGGTCGTCCCAGAAGTAATGTCTAACGTCTTTGAAGAATTTTTTCTTTTGTTGGGACGTTAACCCCTTCACTATGAAGTTACCCGCATGGTAATTTGCAAAGTCGGCAAACCATGGGGTAGTAGAGTCACCACGAAAAGCAACCGCATTTAGTGTCTCGAGAGGAAATGTTTCATTTATTTCCTTTTTCTCGGACACATCTTGATGAGGGTTCTCTAATCGTGAGAGATGATCAGCAGCTAGGTTCTCGGCTCCTTTTTTATCACGGATAATGATATCAAATTCTTGGAGGAGGAGAACCCAACGAAGAAGCCTCGGCTTTGCATCTTGTTTTGCAAATAGGTATTTCAAAGCCGAGTGATCTGTGTACACTACGCATTTAGTCAAGATTAGGTATGACCGGAATTTCTCGAAGGCATACACCACAGCTAGGAGTTCTTTTTCAGTGGTGGTGTAATGACCTTGAGCCTCAGTCATAGTTTTGCTTGCGTAGTGTATGGGCTGAAAGTATTTAGCTTTACGTTGCCCCAAGACCGCACCTATGGCAAAATCACTAGCATCGCACATAAGCTCAAAAGGTTGGTCCCAATCGGGGGCAACAAGAATCGGTGCCTCGGTAAGCTTTTTCTTTAGTGTTTCAAAAGCTTCGATGCACTCAGGAGAGAAGATGAAGGGAGCATCCTTCTCGAGGAGATGGGTCATAGGCCGGGCAATCTTAGAAAAATCTTGGATAAACCTACGGTAGAAGCCGGCATGACCCAAAAAGCTCCGAACACCTTTTACGGTGGTGGGATGAGGTAATTTGGCAATGACATCGATTTTAGCTCTGTCAACCTCAATCCCGTTTTTCGAAATCTTATGGCCGAGGACAATGCCCTCCTTGACCATAAAGTGGCTCTTCTCCCAGTTGAGACTTAGATTCGTTTCTTTGCAACGTTTAAGCATCTGTTCCAAGTGGGAGAGGCAAGTCTGAAATGAATCCCCGATGACTGAAAAGTCATCCATGAATACCTCCATAGTTTTCCCGATCATGTCGGAAAAAATGGACATCATGCACCTCTGGAACGTGCCTGGTGCATTACATAAGCCGAAAGGCATACGTCTGTAAGCAAAAGTTCCGTAGGGGCATGTGAAGGTAGTCTTCTCTTGATCCTGGGGATCAATGGGGATTTGGAAGTAACCCGAGAAACCATCGAGGAAGCAGTAGTATTCATTCCCCGCAAGTCTTTCGAGCATTTGGTCCATAAAAGGGAGAGGAAAATGGTCTTTACGGGTGGCTTCATTTAACTTTCGATAGTCAATACAAACACGCCAACCCGTGACCAAACGAGTTGGAATCAACTCGTTATCTTCGTTGGTGACAACGGTAATGCCACCCTTTTTAGGAACACAATGAATTGGGCTAACCCAAGGACTGTCAGATATAGGGTAAATCAATCCCGCATCAAGAAGTTTAAGAACTTCTTGTTTGATAACTTCGTGGATTTTGGGATTTACCCTTCTCTGATGTTGCACAGCTGGTTTAAAGTCATCCTCCATTAAGATTTTATGAGTACAAAAGTTCGGGCTTATGCCCTTAATGTCGGAGAGTTTCCAAGCAATTGCTTGCTTGTTTGACTTAAGAACCTTTAGGAGTGCAGTCTTTTCCTCATCTTTTAAGTCTTTGGCAATAATGACGGGTAATTTATTATCACCCTCCAGAAATGCATATTCTAGATGAGGAGGCAAGTCCTTGAGCTCAACCTCGGGAAAGTCTTCAGTTATTTCAACATTTTTGACTTCCGCTTTATGAAGAATTTGTGGTGACGGAGAGGGTGAAGGATCGTCATTTAACAATCTTTCAAGGAGAAGAATGTCCCCCTCCGGGTCAAGATAGTTTTCATCAACTCCATCGGGAATTGAGCTATCTTGAGCAAGAAAAGCCTAGAGCTCTTCCAAAAGGAAGTCACCTCCCTCAAACGGAGTGAGGGAAGGGGAAGAGTCGGAAATGATCGGGTCAGTAGAAAGACTGCCACTGGATGAGAAACCAAGGACTTCTTGGGATGATTCCTCCGACGCAATATCGATGATGTCAATACGGTTAACCGTTTCAGCGTCATAATTGGAGGAATATCTTGAAGTCTGATCAAGATTGAATGTTATGGCTTCGCCACCAACACGTAGAGTGATTTCTTCTTCGAATACATCGATCAAAGCACGACCCGTTCTTAAGAATCCTCTCCCGAGAATGAGAGGGACTCGTGGGTCAGCATCGAAATCAACAATCACGAAATCTGCCGGAAAGTGGAACTTTCCTACTTTCACAAAGATATCTTCGGCAATGCCGAGAGGACGGGATATGGTACGGTCTGCAAGCTCGAGTGTCATGCAGGTCGGAGTGAGAGTAGGAAGTGAGAGTCTTTTCCAGACTGTGTAAGGCATCAGGTTAATGCTTGCGCCAAGATCGGCCAAGGCAAAGCATTCAACCATCCCAGGGAAAATACATGGAATGAGAAATTTCCCGGGATCTCCAAGCTTTTCGGGAAGCTTTTTCAAGAGCACTGCTGAGCAATGCTCGTTAAGAGGAGTTTTTGCCATCTCACACAATTTTTCTTTGTTGCTTATCAGATTTTTGATTGTTGAAGCAAACTTAGGCATGAGAAGAAGAGCGTCCGCGAAGCTAATATCAAAGTGTAATTCTTGGAAAATTTGATAAAATTTTTCCATCTGATGGTTAGCTTTTTCGCGGTTCTTTTGTTCAGTCACTCGTGAAGGATATGGAATTGACGGCTTAGGGTTGCTCTTTGAGATTTCATCAGGACACATAGGAGGATCAAATACAACTTTCGGCTTACGAGCCGGGACCGGGACAACTTGAGGGTGGACGTTGTTGGTACCTCCGTTATTAGTAGGAAGTACCGTGTCCGTAGTAACCTCAGGTTCACGTTCCGCTACCTTAGGAGGAGAAGAAGAGGTAGAGGGAATCGAGGGTCCATTGTATGACACCCCACTTCGGGTAGTGATCGCTTTAACATCGCCCCTCGGGTTAGCGATCGTGTTGCTCGGTAATGTACCAGAGCTCGAGGGTCGATCATTTAAAGACTTCTGAAGATCAGAGATAGTCTTGATCAATAGCCGATTCGTTTCCTCTTGTGCTTTCATGAATTGTTTAATTTCAGCATCGGAGGAAGACGGGGGTGGAACAACGTTTTGATTTTGAACAGGGGGATTTTGAACACGGTTGTTTTGAAAATTCCCTTGGTTTTGATTGTTGTTACCCTGAAAAGTGTTTCTCTGATTGAAATTACTCTGATTGTAATTCCCTTGATTCTGGTTTCTTTGAAAATTTCCTTGAAAACCTTGGTTTTGATTGCCATTTTGAAAATTGTTTTGATTAAACTGGCCTTGATTTTGGTTCGGGTTTTGGAAATTTGAGTTTTGACCTTGGTTGAAATTCTGATTCGTGTTACGGTTTTGATTTTGGTTAAAACCTGGAGGTCCGAGAAAATTGTTGGAACGATAGCTTAAGAGATTACGGTCCCCTTGCGGTTGGTAAGAATTACCCCCCGTGTTGTAGGAACCGTTAGCAGCATAAACGTTCTCTTGAGGAAATTCAGCAGTAGCTGGACACTCGGAATACAGATGTGGGCCCCCACAAGTTTCACAACTTCGGGCCACGGCTTTCACTTGTTGATTTTGAGCCTGATGTTGTATCGTTTGGTTCATTCTCAACACAGCCGTAGAAATATCATCCATCTTTTTGGTAAGAGCGATTATTTCAGGAGATGATGATGATGAGGGAGTAACGGAATGACATGACGCTTCCCTCTCCGCAGAGGAATCCCAAAAGTTATGATGGGCAGTCATGTTCTCGATTAAGTCATAGCACTCCTCGGGACGCCTTTTCATAAAGGTCCCACCAGCAGCAGCATTGAGAATGTCTCGGTGCCTCAATGTTAGACCATTATAGAAGGTATCTATAATGGTAACTTGTAACATATTGTGGTTAGGGCACCGATCAATGGCTAGCTTATAACGCTCCCAAGCCTCAAAAAGAGACTCATCGGGAAGTTGCCGGAAGTTGCTGATATCATTACGTAACTTGGTAACCATGGATGGTGGAAAATATTTTGCTAAAAACTTGGTTACCATTTCATCAAAGGTTCGAATAGAATTCTTTGGAAGTCGGTCAAACCATGCAGTGGCATGATGAGCGAGAGAATAGGGGAAGAGGTACAGCCGAAGGGCATCATCGGTGACACCATGCTGTTTCATGCTTTGGGTGACCGTAAGATATTTGTCAAGATGCTTGTTGGCATCGTCACCCGGTAATCCGTGAAATTGACACGAATTCTGGACTTGTTGGATCATGTGATGCTTGAGGCCAAAGTCCGCGGCCCCAATAGTGAGTGGTGCAATAGGCCCACCCCGTCCTTGCATGGTAGGCTGGCACAGCTCCTCCATCGTTCGGAGATCGGGAGCTGGCTCATCAGGGGGTGGTAATAGTGGTGGTGGCCCGGCGGCCATTTCGGTTTCTGTGTTAGAACGTAGCTCGGGTACGTCTTTCTGTTTTTTATTCTTTGCTTGAGACCGAGTGCGCATGCACTAAAAACAATTTTTCAACACAAGTTCGAGGCAAAACCACAGTGAACTTAAACCAATAATCACAAGTGAGCAGCTTCTTTGAAAAAGGTACACTACTCACAGGAATACAAAGGCAAGTTTTAATCTTAAGTTTGGGAACTTATTATGGGTTTATTAATTAATTTGAAAAACTGCTTTAGGCTAATGGGTGTGTGTGCAGAAAACTTGGGAAATATTTTTGGAACTGATTCGTTAACCGAAATCGTCCCTTTAAGATTACTCGCAGGCTGGCGGGAGGAAGTAAATAGGTTTCCTCTTCAGTTCGCAATTTAATGTCAGAACTTACCTTAAACCAACTGTTTCAGGTTGTAATCTTAAAGAACACGAAGTAATTTAACTTCACAGTTTGCTTTTGATTGTTTTTAATTTTTTTTGGTGTTTTCAACACTTCAGGAAAAGTGTTAATGAACGTTTTTTCTGATATGATTATATTTTTACAAAAAACTTTTTACAAGGAGGGTTTTGAAAACCACTAAACTTAAAACGATTTTATAAAACACGCAACAACCTCCCCGGCAGCGGCGCCAAATTTTGATTGAGCCCGAACCGTCTGATTATTATTGACCAAGGTCAACGAGTCAAAGACAGCCTAGAATCAATACTCCGGTGATAGTATAGTGTATTCCCGGGTCGTTAAAGTCCCGACGAGATTGAAATGGTGCTTTTGGAATCGTTTATGGGAAAGTGGCACTGAGGACAGTAGCCAGATGATGTAGGAATGATATTGCTACTGTTATTTTGGTGTTGACAAACAGATATAATATTCACAATAATCAGATAACAGATATATGCACAAATAGACAATTAAGATCACGTATCGGACTGGAAAAGTGGGTTTTTGGTAATTATGAAACTAAAGGGGGTGTTTATGACACTTTTCAAAACTTAAAATTAAAAATGAAAAAGAAATGATAAAAGTGATTAAAATAATATTAAACTATTATTTAATTAATTAAACTATTTAAATTCTAAATTAAAATCTAATTTAAATAAACTAAAAATGACAAATGATTTAAATTATGCTAAAAATTTATAAAAATATTTTCTAAACCTAAATTAGAACTTGAAGAAAGTATAAAAAATTAAAAATAATATTTTTGTCTTTTTGTGGTTTTGTAATTAATTAAAAACTATTTAACTTAATTAAACTAATTAAACTACTTTTAATTTATATTAATACTAAATTAACTTATAAAATTAAGATAAAATTTATAAAACTATTTAACCATCACTGGAATCCTACAAAATTATAAAAACTCTAAAATTATGTTTTAAGATTAAACAACTAATTATTTATCTATTAATTAACTTAAATCTATTTTAAACAAATAAAATAAGGAAAATAGAAAATGAACAGTAGAATCTCAAAATTTATTTTCTAAAAACTTATTATACTATTTTAGAACTAGAAAAATTATAAAAACTAGATTTAACCTTATAAAAACTAATTAAGCTATTTAATATTTGATATTAATTAATAATAAAGAAAATTAAAATTAAATCTAATAAACACTAAATGACAAAATAAAAATCTGAAAAATTTATTAAAATTACTTTACTATCTAAGGTATTTAATAAAAATATAAAAACACTAGTTACTTAATTAAAATCTAAAAATGAAAATTAAACTTAACTTGAATTAAATAGAAACTATCACTTATTTTAAAACTAATTTTTTTTGATTTTTCTTTTACAAACTAACTTTATACTTAGAATAATAGACTTTTTGTGAAAACACTTTGAAATTAAGCTTATAAATAAGCTGTAAACACCCCCTTGGTTAAGCAGTTGACTTTGGTTGACTGTTTGGTCAAACTGGGTCAAATGGCCTTGGGTGGGGTCCACAATGGTTAAAACAGATGCACACAAGCTAAGTACACTCAAATAAGCCAGATACAACTAATAAACAACACAAATAAGCTGAATAAGCCAAATTAAGCACTTTGCACTTTTCACTTTGGACTCAGACCTGGGACAAACTTGGTGAGCACTTTCAGGTGGGGTCCACTAGGCTAAAGGTCAAACAACTGGTCAAAGTAGAAGCCCTGGTAGGAGGGGGGTTTGGAGAACCCAATTACTAAGTGTGGGGACCACTGGGTTGGCCACAAAACACCACCAAAGTGGTGGTGTTGGGTGGATGGTCTGCTGCACAGGGGAGCTTGTTGCCCTGCAGCTTACTTCAAGGGGCTGTGGGGCCCACAATGATTTTGCTAAATCTAAAATGAAGGCATATTATGAGAGATAAGCTGGTAGTAAACTTAACCTCAAAATCTCAAAGTCCAAATTAAATCACAAAATTTAGAAATCCTCAAGTAAGTTTGGTGAAAACTGGGAATGAGCAATTTTGACTTTTTCACTTTTCTTATACTAGTTGACTAAAATGAACTTCCAAAGCCTTTAACTGATTAAGTAAGTTGTAATAAGCTAAAATGAAATAAAATTAAGCTTATACAACCACTTATGAACTGATATGAAGAGTTATTGTATCTAAAAATTCCACAGTTAAGAAGCAAAATGGATTTAAGGGTAAGTTTGACTTTTTAACAAAAGGATGCTCTATTTTATGACTAAAATGGAATCCTCATACCCTAACTGACATGTTTAAACAGAAAACACCAACCATAAACAACCAATACTCAGTAAACAGTCAAGATCCAAACACCACTTTATGCTAGCTAATTTTTATGTTTTTCAAGTTTTAAGTTAATTTATACTAATTAACTGATACAGAATGATGAGTTTACTTTACTTAAGCTAATCTAAGCTAATCAAGTGCAGAGATTGACAAAATATAGAGTAATGACCAATATGCAAGTAATACAATGAAAATAGGAAAATTCACATACATTAAGCTACACTATAAACTACCACATAATAGCATCAATCTACCTCTAATTCATATAATAAACATAAAATCTTAGGTAAATACAAGCTTAGATATTGAAACAGTAAATTGACATGAAAAGGGTTAACTTGAATCTTACAAATGAGCAAATGGCATAACAGTGAACCAGGAACAAGTATCCAATCCTAACACCTTCCACAAGGTACTAAAACCCAAGCTTATTCCAAATCCTTCCCTGCTCCAGCTATGATCACCAAGAACACAGGTTTGACTTTCTTTGACCTTTTTTGTATTTTGAATTTTTTTAGTTTCTAACTGATTAAAGTAATTACTAATAGCTTTAATAAGCTACTTAGGAGCTTATATGTATCTATCAGTCCAATACAAACTACTAAAACTACAATTGATACAAAGCAAGATATAGGAAATAAATTAAAACTGCATAACTTGAATTAACAATAGAAACTTGAATTTTTATAACTGAACTGAATTTAATACAACAAAGTAAAGAGGTTACCACTGCTTAATAGCTTGGGTGTACCTAAAATTGAAAATGCAAATTATACGACATAAAATAAAACTAAATTTTACTACTTCTTTCATCCTTGTGCCTCCTCTTCTATTTATAGCTCCCAATTAGGGTTTCCTTGACCTCTGTGAGCATTTCCCACCATCCTCTGAGCAATTTGGTCCACTAACGAGCTCACACGTGGATTTGGCGCCAAAATTATTCCTTTCAAATTGAGCCTGATAACGTGCAATTGGGGAGAGCATTAAATGCTAGTGTGAGGGGTAGGTGTAGGGAGGTGGGAAGGTAATGATTGGGATTGCTTTGGCTTGTGATTGGAGGAGAGGGAGGCTGCAAGTGGTGGTGGTGTGTGTGTGTGTGTGTCTGAGAGGGAAGGGGAAGGATGTGGTAGTTTGACCGGGGTCAAACATTTGGGTGGACTGGGAGTTGACCGAAGTCAACTGGGCTCGGGTTAAATTTTGGGCTTAGGTGGGCTTTTGGTGTAACAGGCCAGGCTTAGGAATTGGATTAGTTTATTTTTTTGGGTAAGGTTTAAGTTAAGGGTCCGGTTTAGGTTTAGGTTAATTTAGGGACTAGTTTTGTAATTAGCCGAAAGTTGAGGGTGTGAAATTGGCATCATTTTAATTTGTTTCCAAGGGTATAAAATGCCATATCATGAATATTAGAAAGTCCTTTGGTGATTTTTCAATTTATTTTTCACCAGGGACTGAAACCGTCAAACTTTCAAACTTCAGGGACCATTTGTGTAAATGTCACCAAACTTTCCACCAAGGACCAATCCTGCATTTAAACATTAGCACAAGGACCACAAGTATTATTTTAAACCTTAGGGACCAAATTTGCCAATTTTGGATTTTGAGGGGTAAAAGTGTAAATTTCTCAAATTTTATCACCCAAGGACTTATTTTGAATATATTTTGACTTTTCTTTGCCTTGGGATGATTTTCCTTTCATTTTAAACTTCCAGGGACTAGTTTTGACAACTTTTGAAAGTTGGGGGACTGAAACTGCCAATTATGCAAACTTTATGTGTTTTTCATCTGTTTTTGGTATTTTTGCATTTGAAACATGTAAAACACTTTCCTGGGATATTTTCACTATTTTGATTCATTATTGAGTGTTTTTGGATGTTTTGGCAGTTCAGAATTGGTAAAAATGATGAGTATTTACACACTCATCAATGATTTTCATTAGTTTTTAGGAATTTGGCGCCATATTTATACTTATGTGTGCTCATGAACCATTTTTAGAGTGGGAAAGTATCGATTTGGATTATTTTTAGCCCTCTTGAAATGTATGCCAAGAACAAGATATAATAATGTAACACTTCTTTGATATTATTGGTTTGATGTGCTTCCCATTATTATATTTGACAAATTATTGTCTTGAAATAAAAATTTTGATGTTTTTATAGCAAAATGATTTGATGTTAGTTGATTATTGCTTCTGAAAATCGACGTCCAAACAACCATCATATAATAAACATTCATTCTCATATTTGACAACCTTTTATAAATCACAATCCACATTACCCATATAGATATCGTTACAAATATGATGAAAAAAGCTTCCAATTCCATTGCAGTTTCTGCTTTCTACCATTGTTCTTGTAGATACTCAACCATCTTAGATTGATCCAAATGCACCAGTCCTTCAGAAGCTATTTTCTACGAAGGCAAAAAAATTGCATCCAAGTACCAAATGCACCAGTCCTTCAGAAGCTATTTTGTGATGATGATTTAGAGACGAAAGAACACCTATTCATTCACTGCCATTCGAAAAAAAATATCACATTGATTCTTCATATCAACTACTATCTTATTCACGACGGTCTTGGTTTTTTCAGACAATCTAGAAAAACATGCTTGCATCTCAACCCTTTTTGATGCAGGCACCTTGGTGAGTAGTACTTTTATATTTTGCAGTATGCAGAATATCACATTCGTATTATCAAGTGGAAAAATATCCATTTTGAAATCTTGAAAATACCTATCAGCAGTCTCAGTATAAGCTTCCACTCCCTCTAGAATCTCCCATAAAGCTGCCATAAGGCGGTGTGCCGCTTTGGTGATTTTTATAGCTCTAGCCTCCTCATGTGAGACCATTGTAAAGGTTGCATTTAAGAACTTGCAAGCAAATATTTTGTAACTTCAGCAGACAATTTTATTTTCATCGCTTCTTGCTCCTCATCCGGTCGAGTTAGAAACAAATCTAAACTACTCTTTAATGGATAATTCCTTAAACTGTATTCATCTTTAGTATTTAAACCCTTTAGTGGATAAATCTTTAAACTCATTAAGCTAGGAAACGGGGAAGGTTGATGTGAGATAACTTCTTCTGAGGAAGAAAGAAGCTCGACAATCTCCAAGCTAAGTGCAAGAGATTTGACACTGTGGAGACGTTGAAACAGATCACAGATTCTACGAACATCTGTCTCTTGCGGATAAGATATACAGAGATCCACCTTCTCCAAAGAAGGAAATACATCCATGAATAACTTAGGAAAATAAAAACCTTTGATGCGTAAGCAGGTAAGGTCATGTGCAGAAATTGCAATCCTTGACAATTTACTAATACTGTTACTGTAGTTGTCCACCAATATTAGGTTCTTCAGTTGAGGTGTGTCCACAAGTAGACATCCCACATCCCAAGCTACTTTTTTAAGCGTGAGACTAACAAGTTGGGAATTAGTTATAGTAAAACCATCAGAGCCTTCACGTTCAAACACATTACATCCCTCTAAGGTAAGATTCTTCAAGTTGTGACACATGGCTAAATTAGTACTGCAGTTATACAATCCGACTCGATGGAGGTGTAATGTAGTTAAAGCTGGGAGATCCCAAGGGGAATAATGGGAACCATCAAAAAAGGTCGAAGTCATTATTGTGAGATGTTTGAGCGACTTAGAACTTAACAGAGAGGGAGGAATTTCACAAGATCCAAGCCGACTATTAATAGTCAGTTGTTGGACATTGTGAGAGAATGCGTACTCGAGTATTCTTCTGACAGAAAATTCAGGATTGCATTCAGTAAGGTCCAGGCTGACAGAAGACACGTCTATTTTATTATTGCGGCCAGAGAGAACATTGTTAACAAATTCATAATAGCGTGATGAGTATCCATATACTTTGTCACTTTCAAAATTGAGATTGGGCATTGAAGTCCAAATAAACCTCCATCGAGATGACAAAACACTTAATCTAACACAATATTTGATGTCAACATCCGAGAGGATTTTATATATAAGATCATCTGACAAACTGCTTAGTCTGTCAACTTCTACATCCATTATCTTCCCACTCTGCATGGATCTAAAAAGAGATTTTGACGATTACAAAATCTTCAGCCTGATTATGTTCGTGATTAGGGTTTTTGGGATTACGAATGTGAATGAAGACAATATATATAGAAAAGTTATTAGGGTATTTGAGATTTGGCCCAAATAATACGCATCCTGCAGGCCCAACATACTATGACATGACCCAATTCCTCATTGTTCTTTTTTTGCAGACAACTAATTCCTTGGCCAAGAGCTTGCAAATGGGCTATTTATAGACCACTCAAAAATCTAAACTAGTGTTGATAAAGAATTGGAAATGAGTTTGTTTTTAGGCCAAATGACTTTAAAATACATTCAAGTTGACACTTTTTGTTATTCTGTGTAGCCAACTTTTTTTTTTTTTTTTATTGTGACACAAACCTTTTCAAATCCGTCTTTTGTGTGTACTCGTTTACTTGGTAACCTGTTCCAGCAGGTCAACTTAACGGTCGTTTGCTGTTTTATTGCAAAGTTAGTCCTTTATCGTCCGTTTTCGCACGTTATCGTCCGCTTTTTCACGTTTTCATCCGTTTTCGCACGTTATCGTCCGCTTTCGCACTTTTTCGTCCGTTTTAACATTTTTTCGTCCGTTTTAACACGTTTTCGTTCGTTTTTACACGTTTTCGTCCGTTTTTACACGTTTTTCGTCCGTTTTTACACGTTTTCGCACGTTTTCGTCTGTTTTAACACGTTTTAGTTTGTTTTTTCACTTTATCAACCGTTTTTACACGTTATCGAACATTTTCGTCCGTTTTCACACGTTTTTGCACCTTTTTTTACACGTTTTCGTCCGTTTTCGCACGCTTTTACACGTTTTCGTCTGTTTTCATACGTTTTTTGTTGTTTTTGTTCGTTTTAACACGTTTTCGTCCGTTTTAACACGTTTTTGTTCGTTTTTACACGTTTTCGTCCGTTTTTACACGTTTTTTCTTCCGTTTTTACACGTTTTCTCACGTTTTTGTCCGTTTTAACACGTTTTTGTCCGTTTTAACACGTTTTAGTTCGTTTTTTCATTTTATCAACCGTTTTTACACGTTATCGCACATTTTCGTCCGTTTTCACACGTTTTTGCACCTTTTTTACACGTTTTCATCCGTTTTCGCACGCTTTTACACGTTTTCGTCCGTTTTTACACGTTTTTAATTGTTTTTGTTCGTTTTTAAACGTTTTAACACGTCTTTACATGTTTTCATATGTTTTTACACGTTTTCGTTCGTTTTTACACGTTTTCGCACGCTTTTACACGTTTTCGTCCGTTTTTACACGTTTTTAATTGTTTTTGTTCGTTTTTAAACGTTTTAACACGTCTTTACACGTTTTCATATGTTTTTACACGTTTTCGTTTGTTTTCACACATTTTCGTCCGTTTTTACACGTTTTTGTCCGTTTTTACACGTTTTTTCATCCGTTTTTACACGTTTTTGCACGTTTTCGTCCGTTTTAACACGTTTATGTCCATTTTAACACGTTTTTGACCGTTTTTACACGTTTTCGCACGTTCTCGCACGTTTTCGTCCGTGTAAAAACATATGAAAACGTGTAAAAACAAACTAAAACGTGCGAAAATGGATGAAAACGTGTAAAAGAGGTGCGAAAATGTGTGAAAACATACGAAAACGTGCGATAACATGTAAAAACGGACGAAAACATGCAAAAACGACATATCTTGCAACATATCTTGTAAAAAAAGATATGTCGTTTTTGCATGTTTTCGTCCGTTTTTACATGTTATCGCACGAAAACGTGTAAAGACGTGTTAAAACGTTTAAAAACGAACGAAAACGTGTAAAAACATATGAAAACGTGTAAAGACGTGTTAAAACATTAAAAAACGAACAAAAACAATTAAAAACGTGTAAAAACGGACGAAAACGTGTAAAAGCGTGCGAAAACGGATGAAAACGTGTAAAAAAGGTGCAAAAACGTGTGAAAACGGACGAAAATGTGCGATAACGTGTAAAAACGGTTGATAAAATGAAAAAACGAACTAAAACGTGTTAAAACGGACAAAAACGTGTTAAAACGGACAAAAACGTGAGAAAACGTGTAAAAACGGACGAAAAAACGTGTAAAAACGGACGAAAACGTGTAAAAACGAACAAAAACGTGTTAAAACGGACGAAAACGTGTAAAAACGTGTTAAAACGTTTAAAAACGAACAAAAACAACAAAAAACGTGTGAAAACAGACGAAAACGTGTAAAAGCGTGCGAAAACGGACGAAAACGTGTAAAAAAAGGTGCAAAACCGTGTGAAAACGGACGAAAATGTTCGATAACGTGTAAAAACGGTTGATAAAGTGAAAAAACAAACTAAATCGTGTTAAAACAGACGAAAACGTGTTAAAACGGACGAAAACGTGCGAAAACGTGTGAAAACGGACGAAAACGTGTAAAAAAAGGTGCAAAAACGTGTAAAAACGGACGAAAATGTGCGATAACGTGTAAAAAACGGTTGATAAAGTGAAAAAACAAACTAAAACGTGTTAAAATGGACAAAAACGTGTTAAAACGGACGAAAACGTGCGAAAACGTGTAAAAACGGACGAAAAACATGTAAAAACGGACGAAAACGTGTAAAAACGAACGAAAACGTGTTAAAACGGACGAAAAAATGTTAAAACGGACGAAAAAGTGCGAAAGCGGACGATAACGTGCGAAAACGGATGAAAACGTGAAAAAGCGGACGATAACGTGCGAAAACGAACGATAAAGGACTAACTTTGCAAAAAAACAGTAAACGACCGTTAAGTTGACCTGCTGGAACAGGTTACCAAGTAAACGAGTACACACAAAAGACGGATTTGAAAAGGTTTGTGTCACAATAAAAAAAAAAAGTTGGCTACACAGAACAACAAAAAGTGTCAACTTGAATGTATTTACATGTTATTTGCCCTTGTTTTTAAGGCTTAGGATACGTTCATCACTTACAGCATTCAATTCTATAAAGTCGACATGAGAAACTTTAGTCAACCTACAACGCAAGTGAAAAAAGAAGAAGAAGAAGAAATCAAGATTGATCAAAGAAGACTACCAACTGATTATGACCCTGCAACATTTGATCCAACTCACCGCAGCCCTCCAACAGACCGTGTATGGAGACTAGTAGATGAAATGTCATCACTCAGTACATTAGCCGAAGTTGCAGAACTTTCTTCAATAATGATGAAAAAGATGGGTATATGGAGCCACCAGTCATAGCCGTGATGAAAGGAGGAGCAGCTGGGTTAGCTGGTGCGGGTGTGAAAGGTCAAGGGGGAGCAAAGGAAGAGGCAAAGCCTGAAAAATCTGTATTTGAACCGAAATTGGACTCATTTGAAGCAGCTTCAAAGATCAAAATTATTAAGGAAGTGAGAAGCCGAATGGATCTTGGGCTTATGGAAGTAAAAGGATTAGTTGAAAAGGCGCCTATCGTGTTCAAAAAAGGAGTGACCAAAGAAGACGCTGTACAAATAATGGAGAAAATGAAAGCTGTTGGTGCTAACGTTGTGATGGAATAGCAAAGCATTGCGCTTTTTTTTTTCTTGCATTTGAGCTACACTTTGACCGTTGAATCACATTTTCTAGTGTTCACTTTCTGTTAAAGTTGTTAAAGTTCAATTCTTAGTGAATGATTTTCATTAGTTTTTAGGAATCTAGCGCCATATTTATACTTATGTGTGCTCATGAACCATTTTTAGAGTGGGAAAGTATCGATTTTCATTATTTTTAGCCCTCTTGAAATGTATGCCAAGAACAAGATATAATAATGTGACACTTCTTTGAAATTATTGGTTCCCATTATTATGTTTGGCAAATTGTCTTGAATTAAAAATTTTGATGTTTTTATAGCAAAATGATTTGATTTTAGTTGATTATTGCTTTTGAAAATCGACAAACACCCATCATATAATAAACATTCATTCTCATATTTGACAACCTTTTATCAATCACAATCCAGATTACCCATATAGATATCGTTACAAATATGATGAAAAAAGCCTCCGATTCCATTGCAGTTTCGACCATCGTTCTTGTAGATACTCAACCGTCTTAGTTTGATCCAAATGCACCAGTCCTTCAGAAGCTATTTTCTAAGAAGACAAAAAAATTGCATCCAAGTACCCACTGAACAAGTGTTGTTTTATATCACATTGATTCTTCATATCAACTACTATCTTATTCACGACGGTCTTGGTTTTTTCAGAAAATCTAGAAAAACATGCTTGCATCTCAACCCTTTTTGATGCAGGCACATCGGTGAGTAGTAATTTTATATTTTGCAGTGTGAGTGTGCAGAATATCACTTTAGTTTCATCCATTGCCCGAATATTCATTTTGAAAACTTCAAAATAGCTATAAAGTGTCTTCGTCCGCTCCACGCTAGCTTCCACTACCTCTAGAATATTCCATAAAGCTGCCATAAGGCGGTGTGCATCTTTGGTGATTTTTATAGCTCTAGCCTCCTCATGTGAGACCATTGTAAAGGTCGCATTTGAAGAACTGTCGAGCAAATATTTTGTAACTTCAGCAGACAATTTTATTTTCATTGTTTCTTGCTCCTGATCTGGTTGAGTTTGAAATATATCTAAACTACTCCTTAATGGACGAGTCTCCTCGTGATCTAACAACTGTAGCGTTAAAGTCTTCAAACCCTTTGACGGATAAATCTTTAAACTCTTTAAGCTAGGAAACGGGCAAGGTTGATGTGAGATAACTTCTTCCGAGGTAGAAAGAAGCACAGCAATCTCCAAGCTAAGTGCAAGAGATTTGACACTGTCGAGACATTGAAACACATCACAGATTCTACGAACATCTGTCTCTTGCGGAGAAGATATACAGAGATCCACCTTCTCCAAAGAAGGAATTACATCCAAGAATAACTTAGGTAAATAACAACCTTTGATGCGTAAGTAGGTAAGATCACGTGCAGAAATTGCAACCCTTGACAAATCACTAATACTAAAACGGTAATACTCCCCAGGAGGTGGTGTGTCCACCAATATTAGGTTCTTTAGTTGAGGTGTGTCCACAAGTACAAATCCCACATGCCATTCTACTTTTTTTTAACGTGAGACTAAGAAGTCGGGAATTAGTTATAGTAAAACCATCAGAGCCTTCACGTTCAAACACATTACATCACTCTAAGGTAAGATTCTTCAAGTTGTGACACATGGCCAAATTAGTACTGCAGTTATACAATCCGACTGGATGGAGATGTAATGTAGTTAAAGCTGGGAGATCCCAAGGGGAATGGGAACCATAAAAATAGTTCGAAGTCATTGTGAGAGAATGCATACTTGAGTATTCTTTTGACAGAAAATTCAGGATTGCCTTCAGCAAGGTCCAGGCTAACTGATGACACGTCTATCTTATTATTGCGGCCAGAGAGAACATTGTTAACAAATTCATGATAGCGTGATGCGAAATATTCACTGTGACATGAAAAATTGAGATTGGGCATTGAAGTCCAAATAAACCTCCATCGAGATGACAAAACACTTAATCTAACACAATATTTGATGTCAACATCCTAGAGGATTTTATATATAAGAGCATCTGACAAACTGCTTAGTCTGTCAACTTCTACATCCATTATCTTCCCACTCTGCATGGACCTAAAAAGAGATTTTGACGATTATAAAATCTTCAGCCTGATTATATTCGTCACTGAAGACCGAATAATCTTAATACATTGCTTTGTTTATAAAAGTTAGAACATGAAGGACCAAACTTGTTAGTTAGAAACTTAATAACCGAAAAGTAGTTATGGTAGTTATTTCGGTTATGTGAATGGTTGTGTCGGTTCATTACACCGATTCAAAACATATATATATGTAGATACATAGATCGATTAAAGGTTAATGAAACAATTTAGATTTTACTTATTCAATTGATTTTGCAACTTATTAAAGATCTATTATTGGGACAACAATTGGCATCAAGAGCAAAGGTTTTATAAACATCGAAATATCTGGAAAACGTTTTACAAGAAACCTTAACAAGGAGGCCATTTGAACGCTGGGAAAAGAGACTCTCGCTGGTTTTTTTCTTCAAAGCGAAGGGACGTTTGTTTTTTTAATTCTTCCAAGGAAACAAACAAGTGTGAATAAGGAACGCGTAGAAGAGATAGTGCACGATCTGTTTTGCGTAGAAGTTGCAAGTGTACAACATCGAGAGTGAATTGGTGTTGAGGAAGAAGAGTGGAGACTTTGTGTTAAGAGAACCGGTTCGAATAAAAGAAACACAAAGCAAAGGGCGTTGTTGGTTGAGAAAAAACGTATACGTAGTATTATTGATTGTTTGAAAGAGAAGAGTGTGGAGTTTGTGTCGCAAGAACACAAAGACAACAACAACGAGGGGAGAAAACAAGACAAGTGACTGTCGTTGTTTTTTCATTGGAACGAACCAGGAGCGCAGCAAACAGTTTGTTTTGGGTTCGGTTGTGTTACCAAGGCGTGGTAATACAAGTTTGTGTGTAGGAGACTGCGTGATCTCAATACCGAGATCAAACACACAAAGGGTGATAACGTGTAGTGTGGTATTTCTTATTTGCGTGTTGAATTCATTCGACAAACAAGCAGTAATAAGGAGAGCCAAGTGAAGGCAGTGGAACGTTTGGAATATAGACTCGTTGGCAAAAATTTAAAAGCAGATTCGACAAGTGTAGGAGGGTTGTGCAGTTTTTTGTTTGATTCGAGAACAAGGATAGCGACAACAACAAAAGAAAACCGAGAAGTGTTGGTTAATTTTGGGTCAAATAACACTTTGGAAAATACAACGAGGCACTGAAATTTAAAAGGATTTTGGCGCGGGAAAAAGGGAACAAAGTTGGTGACCGAATTATAACAAGTCGAAACATCAAATACATCTCGTATTCTATACGAAATTAACAAGGTCACAAGTTTCAATTTTCTGGATTTCATTTTATGTAGTATAGATCATATTAGTTTATGCTATTAGGAAATCCCGAGAACTATTAATTGATCCAGTAGTATTAAGGAATTTCAAAACTATATTTCATATAAGAAGATACCAAACAAAGGAAAATTATTCCCATACGGATTAGAAAGTGAAAATCATAAAATATACATCTAACATGGCCGGGGATGACGCTAGTACATCTAATGCAACAAAAACCGTAATACCGATTGCACAATACCAATGTCCAAAATTGAAAAATACAAATTATACAGTATGGGCTATACAAATTAAGGCAATATTAGGTGCACGAGGTTTTTGGGAAACTATTGAATATAAGGATAGGGCAGACGTAGATGATAAGAAAGATAAAGCAACAATTGCTTTCATATACCAAGCGTTAACCGAAGATGTAATCTTACAAGTAGCGAGTTGTAAGACGGCTAAGGAATTATGGGAATCATTGAGAAAGAGACACGTTGGAGAAGAAAAGGTGCAGCAAGCACGACTACAATCATTGATGATTGGATTTAACTCACTTTATATGAAGGAAGATGAGATGGTGGATGCATTTGCTGAAAAATTGAATGGTTATGTGACAAAGGCAAAAGAACTAGGGAAAACACTAGATGAATCACTTTTAGTTAGAAAACTATTAGATTCCACACCAGATAGATTCATACAAATAGTAGCATCCATAGAACAAACAAATGATCTAGACGACATAACCCTAGATGAGATCATTGGAAAACTCAAAGCATTTGAGGAAAGGATAAAATTACGAAAGGGAGGACAAGTTGAAAGCCAGGATAACTTACTTTTTGCACATGACGAACACTCAGATAAAAAGAAAAGTTTTAACAAGCGTGGAGGTAGATCGAACTATTCACGGAGAAACTGGCATAAAAATAAGAATAGAAATAACTCGAACCATAAAGATAACCAAAATAAGAATTCGAGTAAGTTTGATTTTAGCAATGTAAGGTGTTATAATTGTAACAAACTTGGACATTTTCGAGATAAATGTAGATCAAAACCAACAACTCAAGAACAATCAAACCTTATCTTAGAAGACGATGAACCATCATTGTTAATGACTATGCACGAAACCAAACACGAGGGAGTGTTGTTGAATGAAGGCCAAATTCAACCGGGAAAATATGCTTCAAAGGATGCAAGCATATGGTATTTAGATAACGGTGCAAGTAACCATATGACGGGAACTAAAAGTCATTTTAAGGATATAGATGAAAGCGTAACAGGACGAGTACGTTTTGGAGATGGATCGTATGTACAGATAAAGGGAAAAGGCTCTATTCTATTAGGTTGTAAAAACCAAGAGCATAAGGTAGTGACAGATGTGTACTTTATACCAAACCTTAAGAGCAACATACTAAGTCTAGGACAACTTACGGAAATAGGTTGTAAAGTGTTAATGGACAGAGATAAATTGACTTTGTATGACAAGAGCATGAAGTTGTTGATGAAAGTAGAAAGATCTAAGAATAGACTTTACAGTATTAGATTACAGATAGACACACCTATTTGTCTCTTAGCAAATATAGATAACCAGGATTGGTTATGGCATGCTAGATTAGGTCATCTGCTCTTTGATGTTATGAACAAGATGACTAGGAAGGGTCTAGTGGATGGAGTACCTAGAATAAACCATGCAGGACAAATCTGTGATGCATGTTTATTAGGAAAACAAAGTAGAACACCATTTCCAAACCAAGCTAAATTCAGATCTAAGAACCCATTGGACATGATATATGGAGATCTTTGTGGTCCTATAAGTCCAGCAACACACTCAGGCAAGAAACTAATATTCTTGTTAGTAGACGATTGTACACGTTTTATGTGGGCTTACTTTCTACAATCTAAGGATCAAGCATTTAGTATATTTAAGGAATTTAAACAGAAAATAGAAATGGAGTTAAGCTTGAAAGTGAGGATGCTAAGAACAGATAGAGGAGGTGAATTTACTTCAAATGAATTCACACAGTACTGTAAGGATAATGGAATAGCACGACAGTTGACAGCACCATACTCACCACAACAAAATGGAGTAGTGGAGAGAAGAAATAGGACAGTGTTATCAATGACTAGGAGTATGATGAAAGCCATGAAATTACCCTTAATTTTTTGGGCGGAAGCAGTTAGACATGCTATTTACATATTGAATAGGGTACCTACAAGAGCCCTGATAGATAAAACTCCATATGAAGCACTCTACAGTAGAAAACCAAACTTAGAGAACCTAAGAATATTTGGATGCACAGCTTATGCAAAGATAACAATACCTCATTTGAAGAAGCTGGATGATAGAAGCATACCATTGGTTTATTTGGGAGTAGAGGAAGGATCAAAAGCATGTAGGTTATATGATCCAATAGCCAAGAAGAAATATGTTAGTAGGGACGTAAAGTTTATGGAAATACAGCCGTGGGATTGGAATAAGATTGGTGAAGATACAAGTACACAAGACACATTTTGGGCTAGTTTTGTGGAAGGCGAAATTGACAATGAAAAACCTATACAAATCAACATAGGAGATACAGACGATATGTATCACCAAGAGGATCAAGTACTAGAACCAACACCAGATCCATTGTCAGAACCAGATTCACCAGTCACACCACCAACACATATTTACGAACCTAACTCAGAAAGTGAAAGAGAAACTACTATTATTAGTTCACTAAGAAGCTCGTTAGGAAGCTCAGGAAGATATGATCATACACCAGTTAGAGGTTTAAAGGACTTGAAAGAAGTTTATGAAACAGCAAGTGTAGTTGAAACACCTAGTTTACTCTTCATAGAAGAAGAACCTCGTAACTATAAGGAAGCATCAGTAGATAAGAAGTGGATTGAGGCCATGGAGATTGAATTGGATTCAATCAACAAGAACAAAACATGGTTTCTTACTGAATTGCCAGAAAACCAAAAGGCAATAGGACTTAAGTGGGTTTTTAAAACCAAAAGAGATGCAGAAGGAAAGATCATCAAGTATAAGGCACGGTTAGTAGCAAAAGGATATGTACAAGAACAAGGAATAGACTTCGATGAAGTATTTGCCCCAGTTGCTAGGATAGAAACAGTACGGTTAATACTAGCATTAGCAGCATATCATGGATGGCAAGTTCACCACTTAGATGTAAAATCAGCATTTTTACATGGAGATTTGAAGGAGGAAGTCTATGTTACACAACCTGAAGGTTTTGTACAACCAGAAAACTCAGGAAAAGTTTATAAGCTTATTAAAGCTTTATACGGATTAAGACAAGCACCGAGAGCTTGGAACATGAAGCTTGACCAAACATTAAAATCATTAGATTTTAAGAAGTGTAATCTCGAGCAAGCAGTCTATACAAGGAGAAATAAGAATTCTACGATTATAGTTGGAGTTTATGTAGATGATTTGATAATCACGGGCACTCCAAAGAAAGAATTAGATTTATTTAAATCTCAAATGGAAGAAAAGTTTGAAATGAGCGATTTAGGATTGCTAGCTTATTACCTTGGGATAGAAGTTACACAGACAGGAGGAGAGATTACAATCAAGCAAACAGGATATATTAACAAGATCTTAAAGGAGACAAGTATGACGGATAGTAATGATACGAAGATACCCATGGATCCAGGTACTAAGTTGGTCAAGGCGGAAGATGGAAATTCAGTTGACGCAACTTACTACAGAAGCTTAATAGGAAGTATCAGATATTTACTACATACAAGACCAGATCTTAGTTATTCAGTCGGGTTACTCAGCAGATTTATGCAAGATCCAAAAGATCACCACCTGAAGGCGGTTAAGCAAGTAATTCGATATATTAAAGGAACAAAGGAGCATGGCATAATTTACAAGAAAGAAGGTGGCTGCAAGATTACAGGTTACAGCGACAGTAGTTATGGAATCAACACTGATCAAGGAAAAGGAACTACTGGCATAGTATTTTACTTTGGAGAGTCACCCATTACATGGAGTACTCAGAAGCAACCGACAGTGGCACTATCATCATGTGAATCAGAATTCATGGCGGCTACTGCAGCAGCATGTCAAGCCTTATGGTTGAAAAGATTACTTAGTGAATTAACTGGAAGTGAAGAAAAGAAGAAAACGTTGAAGGTAGACAACGTTTCAGCAATAGCACTTGTGAAGAATCCAGTTTTTCATGGAAGAAGTAAACACATCGACATTCGCTATCATTTTATTCGAGAATGCGTAGAGAATGGACACATCAATGTGGAACATGTCAGCGGAGAACTACAAAGAGCAGATATTTTAACAAAGGCTCTACCAAGATTAAAGTTCACAACAATGCGACAGATGCTCGGAGTTCAAGATTTAAAGAAAAGCAACGATCAAGATTAAGGAGGAGAATGAAGACCGAATAATCTTAATACATTGCTTTGTTTATAAAAGTTAGAACATGAAGGACCAAACTTGTTAGTTAGAAACTTAATAATCGAAAAGTAGTTATGGTAGTTATTTCGGTTATGTGAATGGTTGTGTCGGTTCATTACACCGATTCAAAACATATATATATGTAGATACATAGATCGATTAAAGGTTAATGAAACAATTTAGATTTTACTTATTCAATTGATTTTGCAACTTATTAAAGATCTATTATTGGGACAACAGTCACCGATCGAGACTTAGGGTTTTTGGGATTACGAATGTGAATGAAGACAATATATATAGAAAAGTTATTAGGGTATTTGAGATTTGGCCCAAATAATACGCATCATGCAGGCCCAACATACTATGACATGACCCAACTCCTCATTGTTCTTTTTTTGCAGACAACTAATTCCTTGGCCAAGAGCTTGCAAATGGGCTATTTATAGACCACTCAAAAATCTAAACTAGTGTTGATAAAGAATTGGAAATGAGTTTGTTTTTAAGGCTTAGGATACGTTCTTCGCTTACTGCATTCAATTCTATAAAGTCGACATGAGAAACTTTTGTCAACCTACAACGCAAGTGAAAGAAGAAGAAGAAGAAATCGAGATTGATCAAAGAAGACTACCAACTGATTATGACCCTGCAACATTTGATCCAACTGAACACCGCAGCCCTGATGAAAGGAGGAGCAGCTGGGTAATTAGCCGGTGCGGGGGCAAAAGGTCAAGGGGGAGCAAAGGAAGAGGCAAAGCCTGAAACATCTGTATTTGAACTGAAATTGGACTTATTTGAAGCAGCTTCAAAGATCAAGATTATTAAGGAAGTGCAAAGCTGTACGGATCTTGGGCTTAAGGAAGCAAAAGAATTAGTTGAAAAGGCACCTATCGTGCTCAAAAAAGGAGTGACCAAAGAAGACGCCGAACAAATAATCAAGAAAATGAAAGCTGTTGGTGCTAAAGTTGTGATGGAATAGCAAAGCATTGCACCTTTTTTTTTTCTTGGGTTTGAGTTACACTTAGACCGTTGAATCACATTTTCTCATGTTCGGTTTCTTTTAAAGTTAAGTTCTTAGTGAATGATTTTCATTAGTTATTTGGAACCTAGCGCCATATCTATACTTATGTGTGTGCTCATGAACCATTTTAGAGTGGGAAAGTATTGATTTTGATCTTTTTTTCATTCTCTTGAAATGTATGCGAAGAACTTGATGTAATAATATGACACCTCTTTGATATTTTTGGTTTTGGTCTTTTTATTATGGTTGTTTGAGAAATTGTCTTGAATAAAGAATTTTGATGTTTTATAGCAAAATGATTTGATCTTAGAAGTATACAAGGACTAGTAGACACTAGATAAGTTGAAACTTCTATCTCTTGTTGCAACTACTTGTATGCTTCTAGTTTACTGATTATTGCTTTTGAAAATCAACATCCAAACACCCATCATATAATAAAACATTCATTCTCATATTTGACAACCTTTTATCAATCAAAACAGAGATTACCCGTATAGATATCGTTACTAGCTAGGAAGAAGGAATAGAGGATATACAAATATGATGAAAAAAGCTCCCAATTCCATTGCAGTTTCTACCATCGTTCTTGTAGATACTCAACGGTCTTAGTTTGATCCAAATGCACCAGTCCTTCAGAAGCTATTTTCTAAGAAGACAAAAAAAATTCATCCAAGTACCCACTGAACATGCGTTGTTTTATATCACATTGATTCTTCATATCAACTGCTATCTTATTCACGGCGGTCTTGGTTTTTTCTGACAATCTAGAAAAACATGCTTGCATCTCAACCTTTTTTGATGCAGGCACATTGGTGAGTAGTAATTTTATATTTTGCAGTATGCAGAATATCTCTTTAGTATTACCCCGTGGCCAAATATTCATTCGGAAATCTTTATCAGCAAGTGTCTTCTTCCACTCCACATTAGCCGTTTTAGTCTCAGTATAAGCTTCCACTCCCTCTAGAATCTTCCATAAATCTGCCATAAGGCGGTGTGCCGCTTTGGTGATTTTTATAGCTCTAGCATCTTCATGTGAGACCATTGTAAAGGTCGCATTTGAAGCACTGTCGAGCAAATATTTTGTAACTTCAACAGCCAATTTTATTTTCATTGCTTCTTGCTCCTGATCTGGTTGAGTTCGAAATATATCTAAACTACTCTCTAATGGATAAGTCTCTAAATCCAGTGACGGCTGAGTCTCTAAACTTGGATAAATCTTTAAACTCTTTAAGCTAGGAAACGGGGAAGGTTGATGTGAGGTAACTTCTTCTGAGGTAGAAAGAAGCTCGACAATCTCCAAGGTAAGTGCAAGAGATTTGACACTCTGGAGACGTTGAAACAGATCAAAGATTTTATGAACATCTGTCTCTTGCAGAGAAGATATACATAGATCCACCTTCTCCAAAGAAGGGAATCCATCCAAGAATAACTTGGGAAAATAAGAACCTTTGATGCGTAAGTAGGTAAGGTCACGTGCAGAAACTGTAACCCCTGACAGTTCACTAATACCACTACCGCTTTGCTCCTCCTTCTCCTGTTGAGGTGTGTTCACCAATATTAGGTTCTTCAGTTGAGGTGTGTCCACAAGTACAAAAGCCACATTCCAATCTACTTTTTTTAAAGTGAGACTAAGAAGTTGGGAATTAATTATAGTGAAACCATCAGAGTGGTGATCACGTTCAAAAACATGGACTCGCTCTAAGGTAAGATTCTTCAAGTTCTGACACATGGCTAAAACAGCACTGCAGTCGTTAAACAATGTGACCCGATTGAGATGTAATGTAGTTAAAGCTGGGAGATACCAAGGGGAATTGGAAGCACAACGAATAGTGGTCGCAAACACTTTGAGATGTTTGAGCGACTTAGAACTTAACCAAAAGGGAGAAATTTCCAAATCTCTAATTCCAATAGTCAGTTGTTGGACATTGTGAGAGAATGCATACTCGAGTATTCTTTTGACACACAATTCAGTATTTTCTACAGAAAGGTCCAGGCTGACAGAAGACACGTCAATCTTATTATTGCGGCCAGATAGAACATTGTTAACAAATTCGTGATAGGGTGGTGAGGATCTGCTATATAGTTCGCACCTTGAAAAATTGAGATTGGACATTGAAGTCCAAATAAACCTCCATCTAGATGACAAAACACTTGATCTAATAGAATATTTGATGTCAACACACGAGAGGATTTTATATATAAGATCATCGGACAAACTGCTTAGTCTGTCAACTTCTACATCCATTATCTTCCCACCCTGCATGGACCTAAAAAGAGATTTTGACGATTATAAAATCTTCAGCCTGATTATATTCGTCACTGATCGAGACTTAGGGTTTTTGGGATTACGAATGTGAATGAAGACAATATATATAGAAAAGTGATTAGGGTATTTGAGATTTGGAATAATACGCAAAAACAAGGTAGCGTTTGTATGTTTTGGCCCAAATAATACGCATCCAGGCCCAACATAATATGGACAAAAGGGTTTAATGGTAGGGGTGCTAAAACTGAAATAAAGTTGGTTAATTGATGGTTGGAAGTTTGTTTGATTGAGAAATCTTGATGTTTTTTTGTTGTTAATGAAATCTTGATTATCTGATGATGAGGACATGGTTATGGTTTGTGTTTTGGTTAGAAAGATGATGATGACATTAATGGAAATTGGGTGATGGTTTTATGGGTGTGTTTAGCACAAAGCGTTTGCTAGCATTTAGGAGCGGTGAGTGGTGAACGTTGAAGTTTTGATTTTTAATGCTCGTATGGCAAGCAACAAATAGCTTTATCGTTTTTTTTTTTCGGAATGTTCCTTTTCCAACGCTTTGTGAAACAATTTATGACCCAATACAAGAAAAATTGGTATTTGGGAGGGGAGAAACTGTGCCAAATACACGAAAAACGAGCGGTTTTGGCTTCGTTCTAAATTTGAGGGTGCCAAATATATTTGTATCAGATCGAAACCGTGCCGAATAGTATTTGGCACGCGTTTGGGACGATTTTTCTTTTGTATGCCATGTATTTGGTACGGTTGGTAATCACTCGTTTCAAAGCTAATTTGGCACACTTTCTTCGTTGTGTCAAAGAGGTAAGGCAGGTTATTAACAGTATGGTGACACCATCTTATTCCCAATGAATTTATTGTCATTAAATGCATGTGGAATTATGGATGGTGTAAAGAGAAATTGGATAAAGGAGATTAGGTGTAGCTCAAAAGTTAACTTTATGGGAATTCAAGAATCAAAAGCCAAGAGGTTAATGAGATCACAATTCAAGCCTTGTGGGGGTCTGGAGATGTTGATTTTGTTTATAAACCTGCAGATGGTCTATCCGGAGGTATTATAAATATATGGGACAAGAGTTGTTTCACTGTAAAAGATAGTTATGCAGGAGATGGATTTATAGTAATGATAGGAAAGTGGGCTGGAATTAATGGGGATCTTGTTGTTGCTAACGTTTATGCACCACAAAATCCTTCCGAGAAGAAGAAACTTTGGGACAATTTAAAGGTTATTAGGAGAAACACAGAGGGTCATTGGTTATGCTTTGGCGATTTTAATGCTATTCGGGATGTATCAGAATGCAAGGGTATACATTTCAACCCAAGAGTCTCACGGGAGTTCAATCAATTCATACTTGATTCTGAGGTAATTGAAGTCCCTCTAGGAGGTAGGAATTTTACTCGAATTACTAGAGATGGAAAAAAAATGAGTAGATTGGATCGTATTCTTATCTCTCCCGATGTTATTGAGTTTTGGCCTAAAATACATGTCATGGCTCTTCCAAGGCGATATTCGGATCACTCTCCTCTGTTGTTAGAAACAAATTCTGAAGATTTTGGTCCTATCCCATTTAAGTTTTACAATGTTTGGCTTCAATATGACTCATTGGATCACATTGTGGTGTCGACTTGGAACAACGCTAACAATCATTCCCGTCCAGACATTACATTTTGCAGAAAACTTAAAGCAGTAAAAGTAGCTGTAAAAGATTGGTACAAAAGTTAAGAGAATCATTGTCGTATGAGAAATCCATTTTGGTGAAACATCCTGAGGATCTTGATGTGAAAGCGGATTGTGGTTTGCTATCAGAGCCTGATCTTAACAGAAAAAGTGAGGTGCTGAAACGCCTTTTTGAACTTGAGGATGAGTATATATCATCTTTAAAACAAAAGGCTAGATGTAAGTGGACTATCGAAGGAGATGAGAATACAAAGTTTTTCCATTCAGTCATCAACGGGAGGAATAGGCGTCAATCGATTCATGGTGCTATGCTTAATGGAAACTGGACTACAAATCCGAGTTTAATCAAACAATTTTTCTATGATTCCTTTTCTTCAAGATTTAAGGAGGTTCTAGTCACCAGACCTCGGTTTGAAAGTCTAAAGTTTAAGAAGATATCAGAACATGAACGTCTAATCCTAGAGAGACCTTTTGAAATGTCTGAAGTTAAGAAGGCTGTTTGGGATTGTGGAAGCGACAAGTCTCCAGGACCTGACGGATTTACATTCAAATTCATTAAACATTACTGGGAACTCATAGGTGAAGAAATTCTACAAGCGATCAAGTTTTTTGGCTCCCCCTGTTCCATTGCAAAAGGGTGTAATTCTTTCTTCATATCTCTAATTCCTAAGGTATTAAATCCGATTCATCCTCAAGATTTTTGTCCCATCAGTCTTGTGGGGTGTTATTACAAAATAATCTCAAAGGTGTTAGCTAACCGATTAAAAGTGGTCCTAAACTCTCTTATTAGCAATGTTCAATCTGCATTTGTTACTGATAGGCAAATTTTTGATGGACCATTGATAGTGAACGAAGTAATTTCTTGGGCTAAAAAAGCTAATAATAAAATTATGATTTTCAAAGTTGATTTTGAAAAAGCTTTTGATTCAATAAATTGGGGCTTTATCGATGATATCATGATGCAAATGGGATTTGGTACTCTCTGGAGAAATTGGATTCGAGCTTGTTTGGATTGTGGTTTTTCATCCATCCTCGTTAATGGTAGCCCAACCCTAGAGTTTAAACTTTCCAAGGGCCTTAGACAAGGAGACCCACTCTCTCCTTTCCTCTTTATCATAGCTATCGAAGCTCTTCACATAGCTATGTTGGAAGCGAGGGAGAAACAAATTTTCCAAGGTATAAACCTGGGGGAAACTACTATTTCTCACTTACAATTTGCAGACGATGCATTATTTCTTGGTGAATGGTCTAAGAAAAACGTTCTAAATCTCATCAGAATCTTAAGATGTTTCCAGGTTGCATCGGGATTAAAAGTTAACCTTTCAAAAAGTTGTCTAATTGGGGTGGGTCCGCGGGTGGAAGAAATCAGAATGATTGCTAGGGTTCTAAAATGCAAAAGAGATGTATTACCATTTAAATATCGTGGGGTGCCAGTCGGTGCAAATATGAGGAAAGCATCTAGTTGGGAACCGATCATTTCTAAATTCCAGTCAAAACTTTCCTCATGGAAGGCTAAGATGTTGTCATTCGGAGGAAGACTAGTTCTTATTAAATCTGTTATGTCGAACTTACCCGTTTACTTCTTCTCGCTCTATTGGGCTCCGAGTAAAGTCATTAAATACCTTGATCATATCCGGATGAATTTTTTTTTTGAAGTGGCAGCCTCGAAGATAAAAAATATCTTGGATTTCATGGATAGATTGTACCGCTCCCTTAAAAGAAGGTGGTGTCGGAATTGGGTCATTAGATGCTTGTAATATTAGTCTTTTAGCCAAATGGTGGTGGAGATGGAAAACCGAAGATCTAGCGCTATGGAAACAGGTTATACATGCGATCCACGGGCCTATCGAAGGAGAAACTATAAGTAAAGGTACATGCGTTAATATAAAAAAGCTTGACCAGGAGCTTCAACAGTATAATGTTATATGGAATAAGGTTTTTCAGTGGTGGGGATTCTGTTTGCCACAAGATACGGGTGGGAACGCTTTTTTGAACATAATTGATTTCGTTTGGAAACTAAGCCCAAGAATAAAAGCTTCTTTTAAGCCTTTTCAGTTAAGATGCTTTGAAGCTGTCTTATTTACATCAGCATGGGTTATGTGGAGAAGTCGAAATCGTAAGGTGTTCACGGATATATCTCAATCTAGCTTCGAGGTCTTCAAGGAGATTCAACAATTTTCTTACAATTGGATAAGTTGTAGATGTAAAATTTTGCCTGTAAACTGGGATGTTTGGATTGATAATCCTCTAGAAGCATGTATAGACTCTATTAATAATATCCGCAGTTCAAAAAAAAAATCTAATTTTTAGATACTAATAATCTTTTATTTTTAGAGGTAGTATTTGTTTGCTCACTTCTTACTTTATGGTCCATCGAGTCTATACATGCTTAACTAATAGAGTCCATAGATGCTTCTAGAGTTCAAAAAAAAAAAAAAAAAAAAAAATGGGATGTTTTAATAATATCCGCAGTTTAAAAAAAAAAAAAAAAAAAAAAAAAAAAATCTAATCTCTTGTGACAAATACGTATTTGGCACATTTTTATGCCAAAAGTCGTCGAAACATGTATTTGGCACTAATTTATCTTTTCCCAAATACATATAGGACATTACATTAAATAATTGTTGCATAGATGCTTGAATCCGATCTATTTTTATAAAAAAAGATAAATCAAGATCTCGATACACAAACATGAATGTAGTGTTGGGATCTAGAGAATTTAGAGAACGGGGTGTTTATAAGTGTCTAAGTTAATAGAAAAAGGCTTTTTTTTTTTTTTTTTTTTTTTTTTTTTTAATAATCTTTTAAACTGACTCATTTATACACGGTCAAATATTTGGGTAAACTTTAGTCAACCTCCTTGCTTATTGTTCAAGTTGAGGAATTTCAAATGGCTTTTTATAGGGTTTTTGCCTAATATGATAAAAAGGACGTTCTACTGATAACATGTTTATTATGAGGTGAGATCTATGCAAAACAAGTATTACTTAAAAAACAAATAAGTCAATCTCAACCATCCATCCACATTTCATCTAATGGCTAAGATCAAATCAAAAATAACAAAGAGAGGGCAAAATTGGCATTTTAGCTCATTTAATATAAAAACCCACTTTCCACCTTTTTTTAAAAAAATAGCATATCTTGCAAATGGTAAATCTTCAAGCTACGAAAAATATACCATCGCGACGAGAAAAAAATTATCTTTCTATAGATATGCATTGTTATATACTTTCGACGATTTTTTTTTTTTCAAAATTTCGTCCAGAAAAATCCCACGGGATTCGTAAAAAATCCCATGGGATTCGTAAAAAGACGATTTTTCTTTTTTAAATTTCCGTCTAGAAAAATCCCACGGGATTCGTAAAAATCCCATTGGATTCGTGAAAAGACGATTTTTTTTTTCAAAATTTCCGTCGAGAAAAATCCCACGGGATTCGTAAAAAATCCCATGGGATTCGAAAAAAGACGATTTTTTTTTTCAAAATTTCCGTCCAGAAAAATCCCATGGGATTCGTAAAAATCCCATGGGATTCGTAAAAAATCCCATGGGATTCGTAAAAAGACGATTTTTTTTTTCAAAATTTTCGTCCAGAAAAATCTCACGAGATTCGTAAAAATCCCATGGGATTCGTAAAAAATCCCATGGGATTCGTAAAAAGACGATTTTTTTTTTAAATTTCCGTCTAGAAAAATCCCACGGGATTCGTAAAAATCCCATGGGATTCGTAAAAAGACGATTTTTTTTTCAAAATTTTCGTCGAGAAAAATCCCACGGGATTCGTCAAAAATCCCATGGAATTCGTAAAAAGATGATTTTTTTTTTTCAAAATTTCCGTCCAGAAAATTCCCATGGGATTCGTAAAAATCCCATGGGATTCGTAAAAATCCCATGGGATTCGTAAAAAATCCCATGGGATTCGTAAAAAGACGATTTTTTTTTTCAAAATTTTCGTCCAGAAAAATCTCACGAGATTCGTAAAAATCCCATGGGATTCGTAAAAATCCCATGGGATTCGTAAAAAGACGATTTTTTTTAAATTTCCGTCTAGAAAAATCCCACGGGATTCGTAATAATCCCATGGGATTCGTAAAAAGATGATTTTTTTTTTCAAAATTTCCGTCGAGAAAAATCCCACGGGATTCGTAAAAAATCCCATGGGATTCGTAAAAAGACGATTTTTTTTTCAAAATTTCCGTCCAGAAAAATCCCATGGGATTCGTAAAAATCCCATGGGATTCGTAAAAAATCCCATGGGATTCATAAAAAGACGATTTTTTTTTCAAAATTTCCGTCCAGAAAAATCTCACGAGATTCGTAAAAATCCCATGGGATTCGTAAAAAAATCCCATGGGATTTGTAGGAAATCCCATGGGATTCATAAAAAGACACTTTTTTTTTCAATTTTTTCACCAGAAAAATCCCACGGGGTTCGTAAAAAATCTCACGGGATTCGTAAAATAATCCCCCAATATTCGTAAAAAAATCACTGATTTGTTATTTTCAAAAAATCTAGACACATGTCTCACACGGGTCAGATGTCTAGTGTTTCCATAAGATTATGAAAGATTAACATTAAATTTCAAACTTCTTCCACTTTACACAAAATGAATCTCACTAGTGACTAATAATTACATATTGTTTGTCATGACTTGACTTTGCATCTTTTTAACATGTTATGTTGTACCAGTTAAAGTAATAGTAGAATTTACAAGCAAAAGTAGCTAACCCCACCATAATGCCTACAAAACAAAGCATACCCTCTAATAAAAAAAACTAAACCGTGTGATATTTGTTGTGCTTGTAGAAGATCCCACATCCGTCTTTTTTCGTCCCACCTCTTTTAACATAGATGCTAGAGTAATCATAGTGCCCTACTTTTTCTTTGTAGAAATTATCATAATTGTCTAGTTCCTGAAAACAGCATATAATGGACTTACTTACAGCAACAAAACAGAATGTATATATATAAGGTTCCAAGAATGAGTACTAATACTATTACTCTATACTGATCTAAGAATGAGTGGATCATCAAACACATGAGTTTGGAATTTGAGTCAAGTGTATTTTTGAGTTGCAGTACTGACTATTGAGTCGCCTAGTCATAAGTGAAACTTGACACGACTAGTGTGAGTTTAATAGATATGACTGGGGATAAAAGATATAAATAAAACCTGTAAGCATAAGATATCAGCATCAAGATTCTTGAGAACATCAAGAGTTACTTGCGCACAAATTTTTTCCCTGTGCAAAATCCTACATAAGATTAATACTGTATATATTTAGGCTATAAACTGAACATATCATGATCGATATTTCATAAATTTCAAAATATTAAGAATTTTCACAATAGCTTTAATCCACAGTACAAAAGAACATTAAGAGATCAAGAAACTCACTTGAGACAAGCCGCTAGAGAGTGGGGAAATTTCCCTTTATTGCCACTTCTTACATATGCCTGCAACATGAATGAGAATGAGTTTGTCGATAGCTACAGTACTCACTTATACTCGTATTTTACATAATTACATGCTTGATTATATGCACGCATGTGTTGCATGCACATACACAATTCAGCAGAACAAATCACATATACGAGTATACAACTATAGTATCCTTAATTACCATATTAGGATTGTCTTGTCTAACTGTTGTGCTTAATTTTTCTAAGTTACCATAACGTAAAGCACCATTAGCTACTTAATAACCGAGAATATTGACATTTTAACATGTTTGAGTGTGGAAAACTGATTGTCAGCAGATAGCCACATCATTGCTTGCAAATTGGAATTAATTACCTGAATTTTGGCCTCTAGCGCTTCTCATATGACATTATAAATTAACTGCAATCTCATATTCAGCTCAATAACATTGATTATGTCACGTAAATCATGAGTGTTGCTACTGATACTTAGTTCAATATAGCATATTTCATGAGTGTTGCTACTGATACTTAGTTCAACATAGCCCTAGCCATAACACTAAGGGGGTGTTTGGATCAATACAAATTAGCTTATTTCAAGAAAACAAATATAACTTATACAAAGTAACTAATACTTAGTTCAATATAGCTTATTTCATGAAAACTAATTTCAACTATTAGTCGAAATCAGGTCAGATTTTAGGGCAAAATTAGCCAGCACCTAACTAAATAGAATTTGTACAAATTAAAGCTTCAATCCAACCACTAACAACTAATCAACAAATCAGGAATTAAACCTTGATGACGGAAGGTGATCGGAATTTGAACAATGGCGAACGGTGGCAATTCGATCGGCGACGGTAGCAGGTCAGGAGTAGCGGACGGTGATCGGAATTTGAACGATGACGGACGGTGGCAATGTGATCGGCGACGGTAGTATCAGGAGTGGCGGACGAACGGTAGCAGGTCACGACGACGGCGGTGGCAAGGTGATGGTGGATTTGTTTGGCGACTGGTGAGAGAGAGAAGAAAGAGGTGTGTGTGAAAGTGTGTGTTACGGTTTAGATTTTTGGGGGTATTGGTATATAATATTAAATGACTAAAATGCCCCTCAGACTATTTTAGTTTTAAAATCATAATTAATCTAAACCATTAGATTGAAGGAGGATGGATGGATGAGATCATTTGATTTGTACTTTAG
This sequence comes from Artemisia argyi, assembly GCA_030686995.1. Lineage (NCBI taxonomy): Eukaryota > Viridiplantae > Streptophyta > Magnoliopsida > Asterales > Asteraceae > Artemisia > Artemisia argyi. Next base: position 178,440,334 of record CM060704.1, read on the forward strand.
CTAAATGTAGTTTCGTATAGAACTTTTCTCATACCCTAATAACTTCTCTATATATATTGTTTTCATTCACATTCGTAATCCCAAAAACCCTAGGTCACGATCGGTGACGAATATAATCAGGCTGAAGATTTTATAATCGTCAAAATCTTGGTCCATGCAGAGTGGGAAGACGATGGATGTAGAAGTTGACAGACTAGGTAGTTTGTCAGATGATCTTATATATAAAATCCTCTCGGATGTTGACATGGTATATTGTGTTAGATTAAGTGTTTTGTCATCTAGATGGAGGTTTATTTGGACTTCAATGCCGAATCTCAATTTTGAAAGTCTCCAACTAAATAACAGAAACTCACGCTATCATGAATTTGTTAACAATGTTCTATCTGGCCGCAATAATAAGATAGACGTGTCTTCTGTGAGCCTGAAGCTTGCTATAGACAATTTCGACAATCTTAAATTGTCGTTCAAAAGAATTATAGAGTATGCATTATCTCACAATGTCCAACAACTGTCTATTAGTATTAGATCTTTGGAAATTTCTCCCTCTTGGTTAAGTTCTACTCACCAAGGTGCCTGGAGTGATATTCTGCATACTGCAAAATATAAAAGTACTACTCACCAAGGTGCCTGCATCAAAAAGGGTTGAGATGCAATCATGTTTTTCTAGATTGTATGCAAAAACCAAGCCCGTCGTGAATAAGATAGTAGTTGATATGAAGAATCAATGTGATATAAAACAAAACACTTTCAGTGGCTACTTTGATGAAATTGCTTTCTTCTTAGAAAATAGCTTCTGAAGGACTGGTGCTATATATGTGGATCGAACTAGGACGGTCGGATCTACAAGAACGATGATAGAAACTGCAATGGAATTGGGAGTACTTTTCATCGTATTTGTATCTCCACTATTCCTTCTTCCTAGCTAGTAATCTGGATTGTGATTTATAAAAGGTTGTCAAAATATGAGAATAATGTTTATTATATGATTGGTGTTTGGATGTCAATTTTCAAAAGCAATAACCAGTAAATTAGAAGCATACTAGTAGTTGCAACAAGAGATAGAAGTTTTAACTTATCTTGTGTATACTTTTAAATTCAAATCATTTTGCTATAAAAACATCACAATTTTTAAATCAAGACAATTTGTCAAACAAACATAATAATTTGAGCCACATCACATCTCTTACAAAGACACAAACAAATAATATCAAAGAAGTGTCATATTATTATATCTTGTTCTTGGCATACGTTTCAAGAGGGCTAAAATAAGATCGAAATCCATACTTTCCCGCTCTAAAAAATGGTTCATGAGCACACATAAGTATAGATATGGCGCTAGATTCCTAAAAACTAATGAAAATCATTCACTAAGAACTGAACTTTGACAGAAAGTGAACACGAGAAAATGTGATTAAACTGTCTAAGTGTACCTCAAATGCCAGAAAAAAAAGCGCAATGCTTTGCTATTCCATCACAACTTTAGCATCAACAACTTTCATTTTCTCGATTGTTTGTTCGACGTCTTCTTTGGTCACTCCTTTTTTGAACACGATAGCTCGGCACCTTTTCAACTAATTCTTTTGCTTCCTGAAGCCCAAGATCCGTACAGCTTCTCACTTCCTTAATAATCTTGATCTTTGAAGCTGCTTCAAATGAGTCCAATTTCAGTTCAAATACAGATTTTTCAGGCTTTGCCTCTTCCTTTGCTCCCCCTTGACCTTTCGCCCCCGCACCGGCTAACCCAGCTGCTCCTCCTTTCATCACGGCAATGACTGGTGGCTCCATACCCATCTTTTTCATCATTATTGAAGTGAGTTCTGCAACTTCGGCTAATGTGAGTGATGATATTTCATCTACTAGTCTCCATACACGGTCTGTTGGAGGGCTGCGGTGTTCAGTTGGATCAAATGTTGCAGGGTCGTAATCTGTGGGTAGTCTTCTTTGATCAATCTCAATCTCTTCTTCCTCTTCTTTCACTTGTGTTGCCGGTTGACTAAAGTTTCTAGTCGCCAAACATGTCGACTTTATAGAATTGAATGCAGTAAGAGGAGAACGTATCCTAAGCCTTAAAAAAAACTCATTTCCAATTCTTTATGAGCACTGGTTTAGATTTTGAGTGGTCTATAAATAACCCATTTGCAAACTCTTGCGCAAGGAATCAGTTGTCTGCAAAAAAGAACAAACAGGAGTTGGGCAATGTCATTTTTGGATTTCAAAACAGCAATCAGATCAGATAAATTTATATCAATTCAGAGATTTAAATGGAACTCTCTCTCTCTCTATGCATCTCTAGAGTAGCAAAACGGACAGGTTGGGTGAGATCAATACATGGCATGTTAATCCCCTAAATTTCCATTTTCTATGAAGTCTATTAAATGCAAACCTTGGGCGCGGTTGGTAGAGAGAATTTCAGAGAATAGAAATGAAGCAGAGAATATAAATTCAGAGAATAGAAATCAGTAGAAAATTTTGTTCAATTCTAATGTTTTGTAACAACAGAGACTTGACTCGAGAAATGAAAAAAAAATTGTTAATTTTTTTTAAAAAATTTATTTTTTCTAAATAACAATTCTAAAAAAATACATTTAATTTTTTTTTTATAAATTATATATTTTTTTAAAAACTTATTATTTTAAAATTTTATTTAATTTTTTTAATTTATTTTTTATATAAATTATTTAAATTTTTTTAATTTTTCTAAATAACAATTCTAAAAAAATATATTTATTTTTTTTGAATTTATTTTTTATAAAAATTATTTTTTCTAAATAAAAATGCTCAAAAAATATATTTAAAAAAATATATTTTTTAAAATTATTTTTTATAAAACAATTATTTTTAAAAGAAAACTATTAAAAAAAATATAGCCAATTCTCTCATTTCCCAAGTAAAAGTGATGGAAATCAACCTTAACAAAATGCACCGTCAATTCTTCACAAATTCTCTCCCACTCTCTCCAACTCTCTACTTTGTTATTTCTCCATTTTACCAAACATGAGAAATTGTTTCATTTCCATTTCTCCAACCCTATTTCTCTCTACCAAACATCCCCTTAATGTATTTGTATTACTTTAACTATTTATAATAAACATGTTATCAATAGAACGTCCTTTTTTATCATATATTCATATTAGGCAAAAACCCTATAAAAAGCCATTTGAAATCCCTCAACTTGAACAATAAGAAAGGAGGTTGACTAAAGTTTACCCAAATATTTGACCGTGTCTGAATAAGCAAGGAGGTTGACTAAAGTTTACCCAAATATTTGACCGTGCATGAATGAGTCAGATTAAAAGAATATTCAAAAAAAAAAGAAAAAAAAATACTTTTTTCTATTAACTTAGACACTTATAAACACCCCATTCTCTAAATTCTCTAGATCCCAACACCACATTCATGTTTGTGTATCGAGATCTTGATTTATCTTTTGTTATAAAAATAGATCGGATTCAAGCATCTATGCAACAATTATTTAATGTAATGTCCTATATGTATTTGGGAAAAGATAAATTAGTGCCAAATACATGTTTCAACGACTTTTGGCATAGGAAACAAAATGCGCCAAATACTTATTTGTCACAAGAGATTAGATTTTTTTTTTTTTTTCAACTGCGGATATTATTAAATGAGAAAGAAGCTACCAAGGAGCTAGATACAAAAGGCTTAACTAATAGAGTCTATACATGCTTCTAAAGGATTGTCAATCCAAACATCTAAGTAAGAAGCTACCAAGGAGCTAGATACAAAAGGCTTAACTAATAGAGTCTATACATGCTTCTAAAGGATTGTCAATCCAAACATCACAGTTTACAGACAAAATTTTACATCTACAGCTTATCCAATTGTAAGATAATTGTTGAATCTCCTTGAAGACCTCGACGCTAGATTGAGATTTATCCGTGAACACCTTACGATTTTGACTTCTCCACATAACCCATGCTGATGTGAATAAGACACCTTCAAAGCATCTTAACTGAAGAGGCTTAAAAGAAGCTTTTATTCTTGGGCTTAGATTCCGAACGAAATCAATTTTGTTCAAAAAAGCATTCCCACCCGTATCTTGTGGCAAACAGAATCCCCACCACTCAAAATTCTTATTCCATATAACATTAGACCAGGAACAATACACCATCAAACGCTCCATAGATTCAGTTTCAGAGTCACAAACAGGACATAATATTGAGTGCAAATCGATGTTTCTTGAATCGAGATTAACTCTAGTGGCTAACCTGTCTCGACCGGCTCTCCACACTATAATATTGACCTTCTTTGGAACCAACTTTACCCATCTAGTGGAATGATTAGATATTTGCTTCTCGATTCTAGAGTGAAAAGATTTAACTATGAATTTACCTGACTTTTCAAGAGACCGCCTCCATGAGTCTGGGAGATCACACAAGGTCACATCTTGAACCACCTCAATTAGGTGATCAAACTCAGATGTCTCCCACCCACTTCTTAGATCCCGCCTCCAATTCCAATTCCAAGATTGAAAATCACCCACCCAAATAAGCCTCTCATTTAAAGAACAGTCCTTTTCAATCTCGAGAGTATATAACCGAGGAAACATACTAGCAAGATTGAAATCACCAAACCAATCATCTTTCCAAAAATTAACCGAGTCCCCTTTTCCGACAGTTCGAGTGAAAAGAGATTTTAGAGGGATGTTATACTATTGAAGCTCCTGGTCAAGCTTTTTTATATTAGCCCATGTACCCTTACTTATAGTTTCTCCTTCGATAGGCCCGTGGATCGCATGTATAACCTGTTTCCATAGCGCTAGATCTTCGGTTTTCTATCTCCACCACCATTTGGCTAAAAGACTAATATTACAAGCATCTAATGACCCAATTCCGACACCACCTTCTTTTAAGGGAGCGGTACAATATTTCCATGAAATCCAAGATATTTTTTTATCTTCGAGGCTCCCACCCCAAAAAAATTCATCCGGATACGATCAAGGTATTTAATGACTTTACTCGGAGCCCGATAGAGCGAGAAGAAGTAAATGGGTAAGTTCGACATAACAGATTTAATAAGAACTAGTCTTCCTCCGAATGACAACATCTTAGCCTTCCATGAGGAAAGTTTTGACTGGAATTTAGAAATGATCGGTTCCCAACTAGATGCTTTCCTCATATTTGCACCGACTGGCACCCCAAGATATTTAAATGGTAATACCCCTCTTTTGCATTTTAGAACCCTAGCAATCATTCTGATTTCTTCCACCCTCGGACCCACCCCAATTACACGACTTTTTGAAAGGTTAACTTTTAATCCCGATGCAACCTGGAAACATCTTAAGATTCTGATGAGATTTAGAACGTTTTGCTTAGACCATTCACCAAGAAATATTGCATCGTCTGCAAATTATAAATGAGAAATAGTAGTTTCCCCCAGCTTTATACCTTGGAAAATTTGTTTCTCCCTCGCTTCCAACATAGCTATATGAAGAGCTTCGATAGCTATGATAAAGAGGAAAGGAGAGAGTGGGTCTCCTTGTCCAAGGCCCTTGGAAAGTTTAAATTCTGGGGTTGGGCTACCATTAACGAGGATGGATGAAAAACCAGAATCCAAAGAAGCTCGAATCCAATTTATCCAGAGAGTACCAAATCCCATTTGCATCATGATATCATCGATAAAGCCCCAATTTATTGAATCAATAGCTTTTTCAAAATCAACTTTGAAAATCATAATTTTATTATTAGCTTTTTTAGCCCAAGAAATTACTTCGTTCACTATCAATGGTCCATCAAAAATTTGCCTATCAGTAATAAATGCAGATTGAACATTGCTAATAACAGAGTTTAGGACCACTTTTAATCGGTTAGCTAACACCTTTGAGATTATTTTGTAATAACACCCCACAAGACTGATGGGACGAAAATCTTGAGGATGAATCGGATTTAATACCTTAGGAATTAGAGATATGAAGGAAGAATTACACCCTTTTGCAATGGAACATGACGAGCCAAAAAACTTGATCGCTTGTAGAATTTCTTCACCTATGAGTTACCAGTAATGTTTAATGAATTTGAATGTAAATCCGTTTGGTCCTAGAGACTTGTCGCTTCCACAATCTCAAACAGCCTTCTTAACTTCAGACATTTCGAAAGGTCTCTCTAGGATTAGACGTTCATGTTCTGATATCTTCTTAAACTTTAGACTTTCAAACCGAGGTCTGGTAACTAGAACCTCCTTAAATCTTGAAGAAAAGGAATCATAGAAAAATTGTTTGATTAAACTCGGATTTGTAGTCCAGTTTCCATTAAGCATAACACCATGAATCGATTGACGCCTATTCCTCCCGTTGATGACTGAATGGAAAAACTTTGTATTCTCATCTCCTTCGATAGGCCACCTACATCTAGCCTTTTGTTTTAAAGATGATATATACTCATCCTCAAGTTCAAATAGGCGTTTGAGCACCTCACTTTTTCTGTTAAGATCAGGCCCTGATAGCAAACCACAATCCGCTTTCACATCAAGATCCTCAAGATGTTTCACCAAAATGGATTTCTCACACGACAATGATTCTCTTAACTTTCTGTACCAATCTTTTACAGCTACTTTTTAATTCTTGACAATTTGTTCTTGGCATACATTTCAAGAGGGCTAAAGTGTAGCTCAAATGCAAGAGAAAAAAAAAGCGCAATGCTTTGCTATTCCATCACAACTTTAGCACCAACAGCTTTCATTTTCTCCATTATTTGTTCGGCGTCTTCTTTGGTCACTCCTTTTTTGAACACGATAGGCACCTTTTCAACTAATTCTTTTACTTCCTTAAGCCCAAGATCCATTCGGCTTCTCACTTCCTTAATAATCTTGATCTTTGAAGCTGCTTCAAATGAGTCCAATTTCGGTTCAAATACAGATTTTTCAGGCTTTGTCTCTTCCTTTGCTCCCCCTTGACCTTTCACACCCGCACCAGCTAACCCAGCTGCTCCTCCTTTCATCACGGCTATGACTGGTGGCTCGATCCATACCCATCTTTTTCATCATTATTGAAGAAAGTTCTGCAACTTCGGCTAATGTACTGAGTGATGACATTTCATCTACTAGTCTCCATACACGGTCTGTTGGAGGGCTGCGGTGTTCAGTTGGATCAAATGTTGCAGGGTCATAATCAGTTGGCAGTCTTCTTTGATCAATCTCGATTTATTCTTCTTCTTCTTCTTTCACTTGCGTTGTAGGTTGACTAAAGTTTCTCATGTCGACTTTATAGAATTGAATGCAGTAAGCAAAGAACGTATCCTAAGCCTTAAAAACAAACTCATTTCCAATTCTTTATGAACACTAGTTTAGATTTTTGAGTGGTCTATAAAATAGCCCATTTGCAAGCTCTTGGCCAAGGAATTAGTTGTCTGCAAAAAAAGAACAATGAGGAGTTGGGTCATGTGATAGTATGATGGGCCTGCAGGATGCGTATTATTTGGGCCAAATCTCAAATACCCTAATAACTTTTCTATATATATTGTCTTCATTCACATTCGTAATCCCAAAAACCCTAAGTCTCGATCAGTGACGAATATAATCAGGCTGAAGATTTTATAATCGTCAAAATCTCTTTTTAGGTCCATGCAGAGTGGGAAGATAATGGATGTAGAAGTTGACAGACTAAGCAGTTTGTCAGATGATCTTATATATATAATCCTCTCGGATGTTGACATCGAATATTGTATTAGATTAAGTGTTTTGTCATCTCGGTGGAGGTTTATTTGGACTTCAACGCCCAATCTCAAATTTTCAAGGTGTGAACTATATAGCAGATCCTCACCACCCTATCACGAATTTGTTAACAATGTTCTATCTGGCCGCAATTATAAGATTGACGTGTCTTCTGTCAGCCTGGCCGGACCTTTCTGTAGAAAATACTGAATTGTGTGTCAAAAGAATACTCGAGTACCCATTCTCTCACAATGTCCAACAACTGACTATTAATAGTCGGCTTGGATCTTTTGAAATTCCTCCCTCTCTGTTAAGTTCTAAGTCGCTCAAACATCTCACAATAATGACTTCGACCTTTTTTGATGGTTCCCATTATTCCCCTTGGGATCTCCCAGCTTTAACTACATTACACCTCCATCGAGTCGGATTGTATAACTGCAGTACTAATTTAGCCATGTGTCACAACTTGAAGAATCTTACCTTAGAGGGATGTAATGTGTTTGAACGTGAAGGCTCTGATGGTTTTACTATAACTAATTCCCAACTTGTTAGTCTCACGCTTAAAAAAGTAGCTTGGGATGTGGGATGTCTACTTGTGGACACACCTCAACTGAAGAACCTAATATTGGTGGACAACTACAGTAGCAGTATTAGTAAATTGTCAAGGGTTGCAATTTCTGCACGTGACCTTACCTGTTTACGCATCAAAGGTTCTTATTTTCCTAAGTTATTCATGGATGTATTTCCTTCTTTGGAGAAGGTGGATCTCCGTATAGCTTATCCGCAAGAGACAGATGTTCGTAGAATCTGTGATCTGTTTCAACGTCTCCACAGTGTCAAATCTCTTGCACTTAGCTTGGAGATTGTCGAGCTTCTTTCTTCCTCAGAAGAAGTTATCTCACATCAACCTTCCCCGTTTCCTAGCTTAATGAGTTTAAAGATTTATCCACTAAAGGGTTTAAATACTAAAGATGAATACAGTTTAAGGAATTATCCATTAAAGAGTAGTTTAGATTTGTTTCTAACTCGACCGGATGAGGAGCAAGAAGCGATGAAAATAAAATTGTCTGCTGAAGTTACAAAATATTTGCTCGCAAGTTCTTCAAATGCAACCTTTACAATGGTCTCACATGAGGAGGCTAGAGCTATAAAAATCACCAAAGCGGCACACCGCCTTATGGCAGCTTTATGGGAGATTCTAGAGGGAGTGGAAGCTTATACTGAGACTGCTGACAGGTATTTTCAAGATTTCAAAATGGATATTTGGCCACTGGATAATACGAATGTGATATTCTGCATACTGCAAAATATAAAAGTACTACTCACCAAGGTGCCTGCATCAAAAAGGGTTGAGATGCAAGCATGTTTTTCTAGATTGTCTGAAAAAACCAAGACCGTCGTGAATAAGATAGTAGTTGATAATTGATATGAAGAATCAATGTGATATTTTTTTTCGAATGGCAGTGAATGAATAGGTGTTCTTTCGTCTCTAAATCATCATCACAAAATAGCTTCTGAAGGACTGGTGCATTTGGTACTTGGATGCAAATTTTTTTTCTTCTTAGAAAATAGCTTCTGAAGGACTGGTGCATTTGGATCAAACTAAGATGATTGAGTATCTACAAGAACAATGGTAGAAAGTAGAAACTGCAATGGAGTTGGGAGCTTTTTTCATCATATTTGTAACCATAATGTGGATTGTGATTTATGAAAGGTTGTCAAATATGAGAATGAATGTTTTTTTTTTTTTTTTTTTTTTTTTTTTTTGTAACATGGGTTTCCGACTCGACATTGCGAGCCGACTAATCCCACGGCGACTACTCTTGTTCTTGGCATACATTTGTCAAATATAATAATGGGAACCACATCACAGCTCATACAAAGACCCAAACCAATAATATCAAAGAAGCGTCACATTATTATATCTTGTTCTTGGCATACATTTCAAGAGGGCTAAAATAAGATCGAAATCGATACTTTCCAACTCTAAAAATTGTCCATGAGCACACATAAGTATAAATATGGCGCTAGATTCCTAAAAACTAATGAAAATCATTCACTAAGAACTGAACTTGAACAGAGAGTGAACACGAGAAAATGTGATTCAACGGTCCAAGTGTAGCTCAAATGCAAGGAAAAAAGCGCAATTCCTATTCCATCACAACTTTAGCACCAACAGCTTTCATTTTCTCGATTATTTGTTCGGCGTCTTCTTTGGTCACTCCTTTTTTGAACACGATAGGCGCTTTTTCAACTAATTCTTTTGCTTCCTTAAGCCCAAGATCCGTACAGCTTCTCACTTCCTTAATAATCTTGATCTTTGAAGCTGCTTCAAATGAGTCCAATTTCAGTTCAAATACAGATTTTTCAGGCTTTGCTTCTTCCTTTGCTCCCCCTTGACCTTTCGCCCCCGCACCGGCTAACCCAGCTGCTCCTCCTTTCATCACGGCAATGACTGGTGGCTCCATACCCATCTTTTTCATCATTATTGAAGAGAGTTCTGCAACTTCGGCTAATGTGAGTGATGACATTTCATCTACCAGTCTCCATACACGGTCTGTTGGAGGGCTGCGGTGTTCAGTTGGATCAAATGTTGCAGGGTCATAATCAGTTGGTAGTCTCCTTTGATCAATCTCGATCTCTTCTTCCTCTTCTTTCACTTGTGTTGCCGGTTGACTAAAGTTTCTAGTCGCCAAACATGTCGACTTTATAGAATTGAATGCAGTAAGAGGAGAACGTATCCTAAGCCTTAAAAACAAACTCATTTCCAATTCTTTATGAACACTGGTTTAGATTTTGAGTGGTCTATAAATAACTCATTTGCAAACTCTTGCGCAAGGAATCAGTTGTCTGCAAAAAAGAACAAACAGGAGTTGGGCAATGTCATTTTTGGATTTCAAAACAGCAATCAGATCAGATAAATTTATATCAATTCGGAGATTTAAATGGAACTCTCTCTCTATGCATCTCTAGAGTAGCAAAACGGACAGGTTGGGTGAAATCAATACATGGCATGTTAATCCCTTAAATTTCCATTTTCTATGAAGTCTATTAAATGCAAACCTTTAATGTATTTGAATTACTTTAACTATTTATAATAAACATATTATCAATAGAACGTCCTTTTTATCATATTAGGCAAAAACCCTATAAAAAGCCATTTGAAATCCCTCAACTAGAACAATAAGCAAGGAGGTAGCCTTTTACAGGATGATGATATCTAAACCTCAATCATGTGTATATCAGGTTCCAAAAAGTAATCACCCACAAAATCCAATACCTAAAAACATCTAAATTATTAACACACTTCTAACATCAATCATAAAGTGAGCAATGGTAGTCCAAAGTTTCTAGAACATCATAAAGAACCTGAACATTAAAAACCGAAAGAGTAAGAAAAAAGACTCAACTTGTGCGTCTTCATGTGAAATTGTACATTGAAAAAAGAAAGAAATAACCTTTATAGGCGAAGAATATACACATATTGTATAGAGGAATATAGGATATAAACTGCCAGTAACATGAATGTTGAAAAATAACTTATCAGAAAAATAAGCTAAAAACAGTCATAAATGTCATCCTCAAGGATAGAATACAGAACTATCATTAGAACAATGATTCCTCTCTAGCAGCCCTGCTTTTCGTATCTTATCCAATCTAATAAGAAACTAAGAGTCCTATGAAGTTGAAGAATTTTACTTATTCTTGTTCATAATTCAGAGAGCAGATTGATACCAATTAGTCACATGAGTGCCAAGTGTTTTAGAGCAAACCAAAAAGTGGGCTATAATGAATATGAAAACTAAGATTTGGATAAAAAAACTAAAATCCAGACTTTAGATAGAACGATCGCATAAAAAGTAGACACCCTAATTTCAGATAGAGCAATCAGAATGATCAATGTACTAAGAACAAAAATTAGAAAAAGACGTCCAAGAACAAACCTCACTTCTTCTATGTAGACTACAATGAACAAATGATAAGAGATTTGTGAGACACAAAGACGACTGAGAGAAGATGATACTTAATGACGCGAACCTATGAGCTTATGACTCGAGAAAGTTACAGCACTAGATGGATCCATCTAACAATCTAAACATTTTTTTTTTTTTTTTCTTCTTCATTTTGGCCATTGTAATATATGGATGTAGATAACTAAGATCTTCTCAAACTCACCCAATTTATTACCGAAACAACAAATTTAAACAATAGGAAAATCGTGTAATAATGGTTAACTAGAAAAAGAATCTAATAAACTGTATGTGGAGTCAATCATATACTTAGCGTCCAACAAACTCACCATCACGTTTCTTCATACATATTTGGACTAAACTCAAATAAGCTGACTCATACAGCTCTAACACAAATACCTTGTAATAGCGGCATGTTGACATATACATGGTGTAGAAGATTAATCCAAATTGAAAGAAGAAAGGTTACCCGCAAATCACAAATCTTAACTTGAGAATTATACAGAACACATAATCCATTGATCATACAGATTTAAAATTCACTTATAACTTAACCGAAAAATGTCACCTAAAAGTTCAAGCAAACTCAAGAACATAGCACAACGCACGTAACAGAAGCTGAGACACAAACATATACCAGAATAAACCTAGTAAAACACTCCCCGAAATGCCTGATTTTGCTCGATTCTTACTAAAATAAACATGTCCCAAAGAAATACCAATTTGAACAAGCACGCAACGGATGATATGGAAAAATCTAAAGCCTAGAGCTTTTTTTCTCTCCACACGATCTATAATAGTAACAAAACAAACATTATCCTTAATTATCTATAATCACACTAATTACAAGCTCTGTAAATCGAATACTTGATATTCTTTGCACTAAACGAGGGATCACTTCTAACTATATTCATTATCCAAGCTAAACACATCCACATCCTAACTTATCTCCCCAATCGATAACTCGTTACAGCTTTTCCTAACCTTATAATAATTCTAACTACCAAACAAACTTTTCATGAACCCTAACAGTAATATAGGCGGCTTACGGCTTATTTGGTTTTGGGCTTATGTTTCATAAGCTCACTTTTTGTGGCTTATCGGCTTATTGAGATTTAGTAAAGCCAATAAGCTCTTTTTTTTTTTGGCTTATTAGCTTATCCACTTAACCTTATGGCTTGTTAAAGCCATAAGCTCAAATGGGTAAGCAAAAAAAATAAAAATAAAATAGCTTATTGGCTTTCCCAAATCTCAATAAGCTGATAAGCCACAAAAAGTGAGGTTATGAAACATATGCCCAAAAGCAAATAAGCCGTAAGCCGCCTATATAAGCCGAAACAAAGACAACTCTAACAGTAACGAGGTGTTTGTTTCGGCTTATGTAGGCGGCTTATGGCTTATTTGGTTTTGGGCTTATGTTTCATAACCTCACTTTTTGTGGCTTATCAGCTTATTGAGAGTTAAGAAAGCCAATAAGCTCACTTTTTTTTGGCTTATTAGCTTATCCACTTAACCTTATGGCTTGTTAAAGCCATAAGCTCAAATGGGTAAGCCAAAAAAATAAAATAAAATAGCTTATTGGCTTTCCCAAATCTCAATAAGCTGATAAGCCACAAAAAGTGAGGTTATGAAACATATGCCCAAAAGCAAATAAGCCATAAGCCGCCTATATAAGCCTAAACAAAGACAACCCTAACAGTAACGCGGTGTTTGTTTCGGCTTATGTAGGCGGCTTATGGCTTATTTGGTTTTGGGCTTATGTTTCATAAGCTCACTTTTTGTGGCTTATCAGCTTATTGAGAGTTAAGAAAGCCAATAAGCTCACCTTTTTTTGGCTTATTAGCTTATCCACTTAACCTTATGGCTTGTTTAAGCCATAAGCTCAAATGGGTAAGCCAAAAAACAAAAAGTAGGCTTATTGGCATTCCCAAATCTCAATAAGCTGATAAGCCCACAAAATAAGCTAATCCAAACAATCCCATAATAAACTTACACAAGCCGGAAAGTTTAAAAATAAGCCACAAAAAGTGAGTAAGCCCAAAAGCAAATAAGCCGAAACAAAGACCCCCTAAAATGATAATATATGTAAATCTCATTTCACAACAAGAATTTAATTATCAAAATAAAACTAGGATCGTAATGATAGATAATAATATAAGGAACGGGGGTCTTTAAAAGAAAGCAAGTCGGGAAGTTACCTATTGTCGGAGACGACGACGGTGACCAGATTTTTATGTGTTTTACACCGTTTTTTGCTTCTAACCTTTTTGTATGGCCCATTGGGCTTCTAATTTCATCTTTCACTTTTCTAATTTCAGTCTCTTTAGTTTAAGCATACATGCTAGGGCCTAGGGGTGTTCACGGTTTGGTTAATTAACCGAATAAACCGAACCGAACCGAATCGAACCGAACCGAAATAAAACTGAACCGAACATATAACCGAACCGAACTTGTTAAAACCGAACCGAATCGAATTAAAAATTCGGTTTTCGGTTTGGATATGGGTTTAGCTATCTGAACCGAAAACCGAACCTAAAACCGAATTTATATAAATATATATATTTTTTATATATTTATATTATTTTAAATATAAAAAATATCCATTAAAATTTTATACTAATATAAAAAAACACTTTTTTTATGCTTGAAATATTTTTTTTGCCAAAAATATATATAATTAAATTCAAAAAAAAATATAAATAGTGTAATTTAAGTAAAAAATTCGTTTTCGGTTTTGACCCATAACCGAACCGAACGTCGGTTCGGTTCTCGGTTCGGTTCGGTTATAGATATTTTCGGTTCGGTTCGGTTTTCGGTTATGCCTCAAAAAAATTTTTTAACCGAACAAACCGAACCGAATAAACCGATTAACCGATAACCGAACCGATGAACACCCCTAATACATGCAACTAGGGCGTTCGTCGGTTCGGTTATCTGAGTTATTGGGTTGTTTGATTTATTCGGTTCGGTTAATTTTGTTAAAAAAAATTCTTGGTTAAATTGAGAACCGAACCGAGCCCAACTAGAATTCAACCGAACTGAACCGAAAACTGAATTTGAACTCGATTTGATTTTCGGGCTAACCTGAATTACATCATTATATATATTTTTTAAAATTTAATTATATAGATTTTTGGTAAATAAAAGTGTTTCTTTATATTAGGATAAAATTTTAATGGCCTTTTTATAAATATATAAAAAATTATATATTTATGTAAATTTGGTTTCCGATTCAAATAACCAAAACCATATCTAAACCGAATTTTAAGTTCAGTTCAGTTTTGTTATAAATTCTGTTTGATTTTTTCCGGTTCGGTTTTCTGTTTATTCTATTATTACTCAAACAATGCACACGTCTACATGTAACTCAATTTTCTTTTATCAAAGATAACCGTTATTTCCTTTTTACAATAAGGGTTAGTAATATCTACATGAATCGAAAACTGAAACCAAACCGAACCGAATTAAATATTCGGTTTTCAGTTTGGATATAATTTTGGCAATATGAAAATCAAACCAAATCGAATTAAATATTCGGTTTCTGTTTTGTATAATTATTTTGATTTTTGTCTGTTCGGTTCGGGTCAAAACATTTTTTTGGGGTTTGAAATAGCTAAGCCGACCTGAACAGACCTTATTCAGTTTGGTTTCGATTCTGATAGCTATTTCTCTGTTTGGTTTTTGGTTCGCGTTGTTTCCTTTCCCAGTTTTCGAGTCTGGTCGGTTTTTGTCAGTTTGGGTCGGATTTGACCCGTCACTCCATTGACACCTCACAAGTCACAATACAGTTTGTTCGACTTCAAAACATCTCAAACAAAATGGCCACGTCATCATCATCATCTTCAACAGACACTGTAATCCAAACCCTAACAAACAAAGGCTGGTATTTTGCTGACGTCACCCAAATCAAAAGCATTATCCAAACACTCAACACCACCACCTCAATCGAATCACATCTATGTAACCTGGACTTACGCTCATTCGGATCCAAATCATTACCCGACCCATCCACTCTCCGTAAATCATCTCATCTCACTGGGCCCATTGTGCTTCAGGTTTCCATAACCTAACTAGTAACTTTTTACTTTTTACCATTTTATGTGACTAACAAGTTTTCGTGTTTTTACCATTTTGGCGCGTTTAGAATATAATGCTTTTTGTTTGGCAACTAGCGTTTAGTTTTCGGGTTTTACGTAGGTGTGTTTGGTAGCAAGCGTTTAGGAGCGTTTTAGAGCAACTAGCGGTTTAGAAGATAATATTTTTATTATTTTGGCGCGTTTTATAGAATATAATGTTTGTTTGGCAACTAGCGTTTAGCTTTCGGATTTTATAAGGTATGTTTTGTAGCAAGTGTTTAAGAGCGTTTTAGAGCAACTAGAAACTAGCCGTTAGCGCTTTGCACAAGCAACTAGTTACTAGGATTCCTACTTTTTCCCAAAACGCTCCAAATTAAAATGCTACGCTTAGTAGCGTTTACGACCAACTAGCGTTTCCACTTACTAATTATAACTGTACAGCTATGTTACCAAACGCTTTATCAAAACAAACAGCTACTCTTTAGTCTTTCCGATACTTCTTACCGGTTACCGCTACCGCTAAGCGTTTAGATGCCATTTAACACTTTTATAATTACAACTAGAACGTTTAAATGCTTGTTATGTCATTTAGCAATTTATCTAGGTGTGTTTGGTAGCAAGCGTTTAAGAGCGTTTTAGAGCAACTAGCATTCCTACTACTTCTAGTAGCATTTACGACCAACTAACATTTCCACTTACTAATTATGACTATACAGCTATGTTACCAAATGCTTTATCAAAACAAACGATAAGCGTTTAGATGCCATTCAACACTTTATAATTACAACTACAACGATTAAATGCTCGTTATGTCATTTAACACTTTATAAGTACAACTAGAATGTTTAAATGCTCTTATTCTGAACGCTACTAAAAGAAGCGTTTATTGTTTGACACTTTATAGTTACGGGTACAACTAACGGCTACTTATTAGTTTTGCCAAATTATGTAACAAACTTGTTGTTATTTGCCATAGATTTAATTTTTTTTATTTTGTTTTTTTATCATTTTCGAGTGTTTATAATATACTGATTGCTTGGCAACAAGTGTTTAGCTTTCAAAATTACTAGTATTCGAAACGCTTAAAACATAAGCTGTTTATGCTTTTTGGTAATGAGCATTTAGATTTTGGTTTCTTTTGTTTTTGTTTAAAGTTTTAAACACGGAATGCTATAAAAGAATCGTTTAACATTTACATCATTTTACACTTAATTATTAAACCTATACCTATGTTACAAAAGCTACTACTCAACACAACCTTTATGTAACAAACTTTTGGCGTTTTCACCATTTTGTGTATAAAATTAAAAAAAAAAAAAAAAAAAAAAAAAAAAAAAAAAAAAGGGCGTTAAATTGTTTATTTACCAATTGATGTCATATGTAAATAACCTCCTATTTGTGTGTTTATTGTTTGTAGGTAGTTTCTGTGAGGGATATAAGTAAGAGTACTGTAGCAGAAAGTTTATCGAGTTCGGGTTCCAGTGGTAAGAGGTTATTGAGATTGAAGCTTACTGATGGGCATTCTGACGTGGTTGCTATTGAGTATACTCATATTCCGTCGATCCCTGATAATGTTGTTCCCGGCACTAAGGTATATATAATGATTTGAGTTATTGCTAGTTCTGTATTGTTAATTGAATGTATATTTTTCGGTATATACTTTATTTGATCATTAGACGTACGCCTTGAAAGTATTTGATCAAGCGCGGATGGTGCAGTATAACAATGTACGTAATGAGACTATATGTAACAAACCATGTATCATACATACACAGTATAGAACTGATACTTTTCTGAAATTAGGTACTATTGGGTCTACTTGTAGTTTAGGAAGCATAGATGTTCCTTGTAAGATTTAACGTGGAGTGGAAAAAGCACGACTTGTTTGAAGAACAAAGGGAGAAATATGGAAAGCAGGAGTCTCAACACAGTGAGTAAATTTAAGACTAAGGACTCTAAGGACTTATGCCATTTGTTAGTCGTGATGTTGGAACGTAATTTTCTTTATATTTAGAGCATGATGGACACAAACAACGCATAAGGTTTCACTCATTTTAACTTATTCTTAGAAGTGCTCCAAACCTACAACATCATAGTTAAACAATTGGAAGGATAATTCAAAGATCTGTCGGCATCTAATTCAGTTGGGAATAATATTCTGACCGCCTTTTTCCAAGCAGTTTAACACTAGTTACATGAAATTTTCCTTTGAACTGCTTAAACGGCCTTTGGTTGCATCTAGGAAAACTCAACCACAAAAGCTATGTTAGTTTTAGTGATTGTTTTGTTCTAACACCAGTTAACTCTTTCATGGCATCATCTGCACCCACCTTTTCACTTCCCAGCAGATGTTGTGTCTTACTTTGAGTTATAGTAATGTGATTCTGTTTTCACTTTCAGTATATCAACATGCATACATAGAAGAACTAGGAACACGTGACTTGCTAAATGAGACATGGAAGAAATCATTTTTTAGAAAAGTGAGTTAGAAAGTAATAGTCTAAAAACAATCATAACAATGATATCCTTTTTGAGACCTAGAATAACCTGAGAAAATGATTGATGAGCTCTGGATGAAGCTTGCCAGTTTTTGTTAGCAAATACTCCTATGTACATAACAAATACATCCATTCTTCTTTGGAGGAACAATGTAATGTACATGGAATGACAAACCTCATGAGGTATTTGAGGTTTGAAAAGAACGTATATCGTGCGGTTAATAAGATAACATGTTGTTAACATCGGATCCCCCAAAATTAAAGTGGACACTATTTCAATGTATTATCATGGTACAATTAAGTTCTAGTAAATAGCAGGTTTCATACTCACCATCATCTATTGAGGGCCCTAAACACAAGAGGAATATCCTAAAAATTTCAACTCAAACTTGGAAATCTTTTGTGAACAGTTTTGCAGTATCTAGAATGGGTTTTAACTTGAACACAATAATTGATCTTGAACGTAAACACAAATTTTTGGACTGTGAATTCTCATGGACAATTCCAATCATATACATTCAGAGAAAAGACACAAAACTAATCATATATCTAGCGATTGTGCTAATAGATGATAGATTATTTGAGAAAGCTGGTATATGGAGAACATTTCATAAGATTAAGTATAAGGTTAAGTGTTAGAAAACTATACAACTTTTCCCTTTCATGTGATCAATCACCAGAATCTTTATTCCAAAATAAATTAGATGCGTGAAGAGATGTATGTGGACCATCGGCTTATCTCATAGTAATACAGAACATAATGTTCTACATGAATATTGACATAATTAAGCTTATAATCTTAAGACTGAGAAAAGTGATTTGATTGGCGGGATTTTGTGTGCTTGCTGTTGTTGATGCAGATAAATACATTAACACCTATGCGTGCCTGGTACATAGTCATTTTTGCGGTTGTGTGCTACTAATGTCAATGAACATATTTTTATAGATATGTTATATTATAACATCTTGTGCGTAGGAGTCTAATATTTCAATGTTTTGCTGCTCCTGGTTCATAGATTCGCTTGGAAAATAAAGTTGTAATCCACAACGGGATTTTATGCTTAAATGCAAAGGTAGTTACTGTTCTTGGAGGTATTGTTCCATCCTTGTATGAAGAATGGGAGATGAACCAGAAATATGCAGGGTTTAGCCGCTCAACCTTAAAGTTGTCACAAAGTGATGATACTGGTGGCCCACCACCTTTTGAGAAGCTTCAAACTGGGGCACCTTCACGCCGTCAACAAAACAGGTCTTTTGGTTAGTATCAAAACACATATTCTGAAAATTCAAAATTGTGTATCTGTTCAATGAGAAACTATCGTCTATTCTAGCTTCTCTAAAAGCTTCTTGATTCTTAAATCTAGATTTTCGTTAATCAATTGCAGATCCTAAGGCAACACCCAAAGTTACTGGACCCGCTGTTATTGAAAAGGGTGTTGCCTCTGGCTCTTCACAGTCAAGTGGATCGCGACCTTTTGATCTAACAGCCAGTAGCAGTGATGATAAAGGGAAGCCAGATTCTCTTATTAACAAACCCGAACAAAAACAACCTGCTCCTGAAGCAAGACCAAAAGAAGGTATTGTATATAACTAATAACAGTATAATGAAAGGGAGAATTGCATATATACCCACTAAAACTCAAATAATGAAAAGTACTTACTATACTGGTCATATATTTGTGTTTTAGTATATCAGACATACAGAAACTTTTGAAAGGAAAGTAAATGCAGAAACTTTAGGTCTAAACTCCAACCTTTTTTTTTTTTGAGTGACATGGTTAATGCTTCTTGTTCTAGAATAATGTTTGGTAGAGGTGGCAAGGTAGACAAGGCGGGTGGTTTGGGTAATGGGTTGTAGTATCTTTGTCATAAATGTGCCATTTATTGTATGGGTTGAAACCAGCCGAGCTGGCTTTAGCTCGTGAGCATTTTTTGTTCGTATATTTTTCTTTAAAAGAAAATGCTTAATTTATATTTTCAAAATGCTATGATTTGGGAGGTTGTACACCTAAATATTAGACTTTTGGTAGTTTTCTACCTGTTTTACCTGTTCAATCCAATTGGCGTGTTCCCCTATTAGCTAATTCGACCCATCTCACCCGTTTTGCGATTTTTTTAACCCAATCTGTCCAGATATGAGTAAATGGCTCTAAATTGTCACCTCTAATGCTGTCATTTCTTTCTTGGATTTTGTAAACCTTATCTCTTAACAGGATAACATAATGCGTATAATTGCATTCTGTCACATAAATACAATTCTGTCTAAGTGGCTCACCTTCTATAATACTTTAATTGTACTGATACTTGACAGTTGCCGAGGCTGCCCCTGTACAAAATCAGGCTGCTGCACAGAAACTTCTCCAGAAAATGAACAATTATAACCGCAATGAAGGGCACTCTAGAGGTTGGAAACCAAGAGGGAGGGGTAAGGATGAGGATGAATCTGCCGTCTTAACACTAGATGAATGGGAGAGGAAACGAGCCACTGGGAGCTCTTCACTGAGACAAGAAACCCCTAATGTTAATCAAGATGAGGATCTTGCACGCCAGCTCCAAAACCAATTTGATTTGGAAGATTACCAAGTTAGTATTTCTTCTTTGTGTTATACTGTCATATTTTTCTAATTGTCTTTCTAAGAGGCCAACCAATAGCTAAAGGGCATATATTAATCTGTTGATTGTTTGCCAAAGTGAATAAAAGGTCATTCTGGAGGGATGGCAATTAGGGCAGGGTTTCGTAATGGGTCAAATCATGTAACTGTTGTACAGTTCGAAACGGGGCGGGGCGGGTCTACCCAAAGCACTTATTGCACTATTTTAATTACAGCATTTATTAACAATATAAACTTTTACTGATAAACTGTGGCGACTTTTGGCCCATCTGACCTGTGTCTTTCAAGCTTTTATGCTACTTTCAAGCTTTAATGCTATTCATTGATGGGCTAAAACCACCACTGAAGTTGCATTCATTTCAATTATTAATAAGCAATCACAATTATTTCTCAATTATTCAAATTCATCCAAATGGTTTGACATGGTTAGTTTCTAAATTGTCCAGGAGCCAAGGGGTCCTCATGTGACAAAAGCAGATGATATAAGAATGAGCATGTTTAGCTTTGAAAGAGATGATCATGGAGGTCATGGCAGGGGAGAATTCAGAGGACGGGGAAGGGGTAGGGGAAGAGGCAGAGGAAGAGGGAGGGGACGTGGCAGAGCTGGCTAATACTTGCCCTTAATCTGCCCTATCAGGTAACAAAAGAAATTGAATGGGTAATTGTATGAACCTATCGAGCCACTGTTGCTGCAATTTATTAAATGTGTGACATATTTGCAGGTTGCGAAAATCAGGGCCCACTTATGAAGGGATCTTCAGTTTCAGCTTATACTTGACTACAGCAGTGAGAACCTTCCCCATTGCTCTTAGCTGAAATGTTTGTGTGAGTTCCCTGTTCAGCTGACATGTGTATCTTTCATGATCAGTAATGATAACCGATTGTTGTCTCGTTAACATCCAATGAGATCAATGAGTTTTAAATGATCAATTTATAAGTACATGGGTCACAACTGCCAGTTTTAAATGTCATTTATGTATGCTTTATCTTTATTTTGTGAAAAACTCTAGTTTGTGCAATAACATGAAAATGTCTGACTCGGTATTACAACCCCACATGAAGCTGTTAAGTCGAACACTGCCACATGAAGCTGCACCTTATCAGTTTTATTGTATTTGGTAATCTATCGCTCTTTATAAATCAAATAAGAGAAAGTGATGAAAATCAGTTTTATATTGTTTGACAAATTTGACTCTGCCCATTAAAAGAGCTAATAAATCCATCTACATAATGTATCTCTATATTGGCTTCTCAATAAGTTAATAAGCAGCTCAAATAAGCTTATCCTAAGACTATCAAGTTTCCCTGTAACTAATTAAGATTACTGGAAGTTACAATAATCGCATTCTGAGAATGCACATCTGATTGCAAGTGAATTGTGATGCCCCATATGCAGATTTAACTCATATGGATCACCATTAACGTTACAAAATAACCAGAAAGATCGACACAAAGCCATTTGATATACATAAGACCATTGTTGAAATGAGAGCATATGAACTCTCAAAAACTACAAAAACAATACCAAACATCGGAGCTTTAGCTTCCCTTAACATTTTGTAACAAGTACTTCTCTAACAGGAGACAACACACGCGGCAGTGGAAGTATTCTCTAAAACCGAATTATTTCCAGCTACTGGTTTCCAATTGTCATTGGCGACCTTTTCAAGGCTGTCCCATGTTAATTTCCGCCTCTCAGCCACCACAGTGGTGGCTGATTTATCCTCCTCAACTTTCGCTTGACATGAAATCACCAATTGCTCATCAGCTTCATGAAACATCTTTAAAACATTTTGTGTTAGGTTGAGCACCGTACGGTTCCAATGGTTCTTGGAATTGTGTTGTAAAGATGAGAAGACTATAGGCATAATTACTTGACGGTTGGACATTATAAGATGTTGTATGTGCTCGTGGTTCCATAAGAAAAGCGCTCGTTCTACCACCTGAATAATTTTACACCGGATTAGCTTGTTATAGCAGCAGCATTGGCAGTTAAGAATGAAAGTCGGGAGATTGTGCGTAATGGGTCAAAACCGGCAATTGTTGGTAGACCCATAGTACTATTGTCCACAAAAGATTGTTATTGTAAAAATAGTGTGATACACACAAGTTACAGTCACAAAAATGATTATATCAGTAGTAACTTATTTATTTATTAGGACCCATCACCTATAAGAGATAACACATAACCCGAATCCACCCATTTTATAAGCTAACGCGTCTAAACTCTAAAAACTTTCTACTCTATTGATTGAACCCTATCATACTTGGTTCAAATAATTGATCATGTTACACTAACTACATAAGTGCAAACATGGAGGCCAAACAAAAGTGGGTAGGATGTCAAAACGAGTTTTGGTCAAACAGGTAAATATAAGGACGGGTCAAGGCAAGTTGACCCACCAATCATTTTATGCTCATTTTTTGAAAAACTCTAGTATATTTAATACATCAACCACAAATTTCTCTTTAAGAAACACTTAGCACACTAAGTGAAAAAAATAGTACTAGTATAAAAGTAGGTCAAAAGTTGTTTTGGATCAACCCAATCTGTGTCAACTGTACAAAAATTACCCGTTACCCCCGACCCACTCAATTTTGCCACCTCTTGGAGGTCTTAAACACTTGAGTATCATCAGGTGCACCCTTTATGCATCTAAACATATACTATGTCATAGTAGTAAATTGAATAAATGAATGAAGCATACTATGCTAGAAAATTCCAAAAGTTACCTGAAAATGGTAGCTATCAAGGAGACAACGTATACGTCTAAACAACGGAACCATGACCTTCTCAAACTCATCAGTCCGTATCAACTCAAGCAACTCTTCCAACTCACTTAAAAACATCAACTGCTTCTGACTACTTGTTACAGGCCAATACTTTAACAACCCATTTATTACAACACTCATAAGCTTCGGTTCTTTTTCTATAAACTGAACAACACAATACGTTAACTGATGATGATAACTACCAAGGGATTTCGGTTTATGAAGAGGAATTAAAACCCGTGACAGAAACATCTTGTGCTCTTTCTTCAATGGTAATGCAAATCCGCTAATCACACTACCAAAGATTTCTAACAATTCCGCAATCCCATTGTGTTTTTCAGTTTCAAACACGAATCTGAAGATAATATTGCTGACAGACATTCGAATAAACGGTCTGTGAACCATGAATTTACCATAAATTCTGTGTAGAACTGACTTTAAGCATTCACGCTCACGCGGGTCCTCCGAATCAAATAAGTTGAGTAATTTTAGTAAGAACGGGTGATCAATATATTGTTTGGCTACTTTTGGATCAAGAGAGTTTATACTAACAAAACGAAGGAGTATTTCATAAACAAGTTGTATATGTGACCATGCTGGATCAAACCATGGATCATCAACTTCCGTTTCCCCACGTGGCGAATCTGAGTATTTTGGAGGGAACTCGCGGAAAAGATTATCCCCGCACATTTTACAGATGGCTGACATGACGGGTTCAGTAAGTTTTATGGATTCAGAAACAAGAACATCAAGAACTTCACCTAAAACTTGCTGTTTTAGATCTTTTTCAACATTATCTTTATCTTGATCATCAAAATCGTATATTGTTGAACAAAGATTCAGCTTGCTGATAAAAAGTTTTGGTCGTTCTGAATTCTGGACATCTTTAAATTGTAGATGAGGTTGGATCATCTCACCATTGGATGTAGGGAAAATAGACGACGACATCTTTTTAACAACATTTAATCGACTTGAAATGACGTTACAAGTGTTGGTGAAGCTGCCATTGTTGGGCGCATTGGTGGTTGCATTGGTTCCTTCTGAATAGCTTGGATTGGATTTTGATGATTTACGGGGAAGCTTGGCAAGAATCTGCTTAAGCATAGTAGGAATAGTTGAATTTGCAGCCAATAATAAGCCTAGAAACAGAAATATTAGATCATCGTTAGCGAAAAACTCAAGAAACACATGGTTAACAAGGGTATGTACTTCTATTACAGAAACATAATTGAAATGTACATATATCATCTATTGACTAATTTTACACTATAAAAAGTTACAAAAACCCGAATTCAACACCTTTTCTGAGTGTAAATCCTTTTAGCAACATTATCGCCTAATTCAAGAACAATTTGATCATGATCTCATTCAATACACAAAAATTGTAACTTTTCAAGAAAAGCTATGCCTATAATGTCACTTATACCATAGAAATTCAATCTTTTCAAGAAAATCTAATATTTTGCTAAATCATCTAATACAAAAGTTTTAGCACTTTCAAGAAAATATTTCAAGAAAATTTAACACCAAGGCCTATTATCTCAAATCATATGAAAGAATAATCAAACTTATCAAATATATTCATTGCTATGATCTCATACTATACAAGAAATTAAAAATTTTGAGCTTTACAAAAAATAAAAAATAAAAATAATACTATAATCTTATATGAGAAAAGTATAATTATTTTAGAAACCTTAACACTCATATATTATTTCTACATAAACATATATCTATAGATCCAAAACATTCACAAAAAGTACAACTATAAACAACAACAAAGTACTAGTACTTAACTTTGCAGATCTACAAACTTACCAAGAAAGATATACAAAACACAAACTATAAACAAACCCCAGATCAAAAAATGCACCAAAAACATAGAACAAAAAAAAAAAGGTTACATGAACATTAACAAATATATGTACTACTAAACAAGAATATAAAAAACATGAAAATGGCAGTAAGGTTTTGTCACATAGTAAAATGTCTTTACTCTTTACATATAAAAGGAAAGATGGCAGTAATAGTATAATCTTTAAAGTCAGAGCACTGAAAGCATCAGGTGGTATTTACAGAAGATCTATGCATTTTTTATATGTATATTTTTTTTTATATAGAGAGAGAATATGTATATAAACCTGGGCTTTCTGGGACAAAAATGGACATGGGTTGTTTTTATTTTTGGAGAGAAGAGGACATGCAAATGGGAGAGAGAGTTTTGAGAATCTTGAGGTTGAAGACAATAGTAGTAATAATGATGGTTAAAATGGAGCCCATTGCTTTCACTTTTGATTTATATGTTTGTGTGTCTATGTTTCTATGTGTGACAGTATGTGGATCCAAGAAATGGTTTTGGTTTTGGTGTATGGTTTTGTGCAAAGTAAATGTAAATGCTAATAATTGTGTTTTGTATTTTATTTTATTTTTATTTTTTACTTTTTTTTATCATTTATTTTAACATCTTTTGGACGATTAGTTTACGGGGTCTAATTTTATCGTCATATAAACTCAAACCGAGTAATATCTTCTCTTTTTACGAGATTGACATGACAACTTCAGTATTATTTGCACCTAGTAGAGATAGAATTTAAAAACAAACCTGTATACTAGTGATGATAGTCACAAGTCAATTTTCAACAATTATTTGCCGAGCTTATGAATTTAAAACTTGGTAATCTAGCAAGTGATTTGTTATGGTCATTTTTTCTAAATTATATAAGCTAAAAGATCAAGGTGACAAGCTTATAATATAAGCCATGAATGCTGAGCTTACGAGTCTATTTAATGTGAATAAGCTGATAAGTGCATCAAATAAGCTAACACAAACACCTCCTTGATCTACAATTCTGGAAACACGTTTGAGATGTGTAAGTTGTTCTTGGATGTATGAACTTTGAGAATGTGGTTATCTACACATTACCTTCGATAAATTGTTTCAGAAAGTGAGCGAGTCGATGGTGTCATGGAAATTGGGTAAAGATGGTTAAATTTTGTGCCTAAAAATAAGAATAGATATACTTTGATTATGAATACACAACACACGTGTCAAACTTTGAATAAATTAGCTTAGATATAATTAGGCATACATTTTAAGCATGCCAATCACTACTTTATCGCTTGTTATTAACATATGTGAAAATGTTTAGAGTTTGTGTTCATATAAAAATTGTCCGTTTATATATGTAATCAAGTTTTAGAGTGTTCTTTTTCTTTTTTCTAGATCCAAATTTGCATTAAGAAAGTTCAGTGAAGTATGAAACGAGTTTAAAGTTTAAACACACAAACCATTTTGTCTATGCTTTTTTGCTTTGTCTTTTAGCAATTTCCAACATAAGGAGAAAATTCTAAAAGCAAAAAGTGCTTTATATGATGGCAATTTATAAAACAAAGTTTTTTACCACTTGTGTAAAAATTATTGTTAATTATTTTTTTTGAACATAATTATTGTTAATTACTATTACGTGTTTGAAAGTATGAACACTAATGGACAATGTTAAATTAATTTAGTACAATATCGAAATTATTTTATGCATCATTTTTATTGTTAAAATATTCTTGTTACAGAAAACCAAAGTTTGGTACATGATTGAGTGACTATTGACAAAGTTAAATGCAGTAAAGCTTGGCATGTGAGTTGACTGTTTGTGTGTACTTTTTAATATTTAAATAAAACCATACACTAAATGTATAGTACTTGAATTTTATTTTAAAAGCAACCACTTAACAGAAGGTGAATATCAAGAAAGTTTGAAAACGTAAAGCTGGAAGTATAGTTTCGAATTATAACTCTTTTTAACGGATAGATTGGAAAAATATCACACAGAAGTTATACTTATGAAGCCATTTTTAGATAGAGTAAGGTTTTTTTTTTAAGTGATTGTTTGGACATGTGTAGCCGTGTAGGCCAAGTGTCTGGTCAAATTGCAAGCCACTTATTCCAATTTTGAAAAAGTACAAGGTTTTGCGAGCAAATTGGGTATGCAATTATCGTTCTTGATAGAGATTGTGTCCGCACTTTCAAAATTCATATGTTCTTATTTTTTATATAATAAAATAAAACCCTTGTTGAGAATTTTGCATTTTAAAAAAATTAATTCATACCTGATTTAGTAATAATTTTATTAAAAAAAAATTATTTTCTTATCAGATAACATTTTATATTTATCAATAACATAAGTAGAAGATAAATACAAAAAATATAAATAAGATATTTAAAAAATATATTATTTATTTTATATTTATCCATAACATAAGTAGAAGATAAATACAAAAAATATAAATAAGATATTTAAAAAATATATTATTTATTTTATATTTAATAACACAAGTAAAAGATAAATACAAAAAATATAGATAAGATACAATTAACAATAGAATTAAAAATTTTAAATAATTATTTAAAAAAAAAAAAAAAAACAATAGTACTGACAAAAACAATAGTAAACGTATAAATCTATGATCTGAAGAATTGAATATTACTCTTTGTGGATAAATTTATACAGTACATGTTAAGAGTATCACATGTGGTGGGCTAATAATGTACTGCTTCTTTGCTTACTCATTATCACACCCATGTGAATATGATTGTTCATCAAGGAAAAGAATCCTATCATAATTCTTGATGATGAACCAACACTAACACAAGTTTAAACAAGTAATAATGGGGTATTATCTAAAGTGGCTATTTCTTTATTTATCAGGTGGTCCATGTTAGCTAGATAGATTGAGTTAGAGATGTTAATAAGAAACAGATAAGTTAAACAAGTAATAATGGGGTGTTTCTTTAAGCTTATAGAGTGGGCTTATGGCTTATTTAGTTTTCGATTTATGTTTTATAAAACCAAACTTTTTGGCTTATTTTGGGAAATATGAGGTTATGTAAGCTTATCATGTCATAATAAGTTTATATAAGCTGAAAATTATTAAAATGATCTACAAAAAAATGCGCTTAAAAAACATAAGTCGAAAACCAAATAGCTATAAGCCCGCTATATAAACTTAAACAAACATCACCTAAGTTGTTCGAAAATGTAGTCAAATTTGTGCAATCAAACCACTCTTTTACTTTTTCTCTTTTATTCTTTTACGAATCAATCATAATACTTTTAAGAAACCCTTCCTATTCTTTATATCTAAGAAATATAATAGATTAGCATTGTAGTAGTCAGTTTCAGCTTCTCAGCGTCATCATCTCTATGATTCTCCGGCGACAAAGTAAAAAAGCATATACTTGAAGAAAATAATCGTCCAGCGACAAAGTAAAAAAGCAAAGTAAAAAGTGAGAATGAGAAAGTGGTAAATATATAGGTTGTGTGGGGAAAGGCAAAATGTCGCGTCGTACAGTAGCGGCATGACGTGGGATAATCTAGGGCGTCCAATCTATGTGGCATATACTGTTATACACGTGGTAGAGTCTCGTCAAATGAGGAAAATTCGAATCTATATTAAAAAATGGCCATGGGTTATTTTCCTCACTTGGCCCGGTCAACCCCATCGAGTCTATCCCGGGCAAAATTATATAATATTCTCAGAGATAAACATTGGAAGGTTTTCAACCGCTAGTACAATACTAGGAGGACTTGTTGACGTATGTGTCCGGACGACACGTGTTGGAGCGGACGATTCTCCACATGTCCGGAGGACATGGTCCAAAGGAACATATGACGAATAAGAAAAACATGAAGGATCACCCTTATCATCCAAAGGATCCTTTTAACCAATGGTTCATGCCATAAACCATGCATGCGCCTCCTATCCCGGATATTATGAGATCTTGTCCCTCACGTGACTTGACACCTAGCATATTGGCTAGGTGTAGACCGGATAGTTCTTTCCCAATGCAACGGGTTTGGGGTCGTATAAATACCCCAAGCACATTCAATGCAAACTAATACACACGCATTTACTCTCACATTTATTACTATACCATTCGGCCTATTGCCAATACTTATTCTCACGCCGAAGCTTGGTCTTGGGGTCACACCCAAGGCGAGGCTAACGCGTGTTTTTCTTGTGTAGGTACTCGAAGGACTTTGCTTCATCTAGTCCAAAGGAACCTACACGTGCTCTATCCGGTGAGCAGATTTTTACTTCGAACACTTAGCATACATCTTTGCATGAGATACAACCTACAAAGTAATGCAAACCGCAAGAAGAAGCATAACTTGTATTAGCAATCCCAACCATGGCTAAAAAAATGCTTTTAGTCGAATTGCAATATACTTTGTTTGTGCTTCAACCATTAATTTATAGCAATCATGAAGCCCCTTATTTGAATCTCGTTCCCAACTAATCGATCACAACTCGACTTTCAACTTCTAGATAGTCTTCGATTGAGTAAGCTACATATCAGTTTGATAAACTTTATAATATATAATCTAATTAAGTGAGCTCCTAGCCTATTTTATTAACTATGTGTTATATATGCGTGAAACCTATAAATTAAAGTCTATTAACATACTTAGATTGGTCTTGTGAACATGCTAAAAGATTGGACCAAGATTTATGTTGGGCAACCTGTGTTTAAGGCTTGACCAAGTGGATCGAACACAAAGTACAACAACAATTCCAATAGCTTAGGTAGAATGTAGACAGATCATACATTTACATCAGACAAATTTCGAAGGCATGGAGACCGCTTCAGGATGGATCGAGCACAAAGTCTAAAACATGAAAAACAGAATTTGAAAAAAAAGTTAGATGTCTAGATGAGTTAATCCTATATCTATATTTGTTAATAGGACTGTAAACGAACTGAACGTTCATTGAACATTTCATGAACCGTTCGGTAAAAAGTTCGTTTATGTTCATTCGTTTATTAAATGAACGAACATGAACAATATTTTACGTTCGTTTAGTTAAATGAACGAACATGAACAAAAGTATCGTTCGTTCATTTATGTTCGTGAACGTCCGATTAGGCGTTCGTTAAAGTTCGTTTATGTTTATTTATCTATTTATGTTCATATATCATATATTTTAATTTTATAATTTTAAAAATTGGTTTGTTTAAACAAAGCAACACTTATAAAACAATATATTGTGAAGAATTCAATAAAGTTTATGTTTTTTTTGTCTATTTTAATTTATGTTCGATCGTTTATGTTCGTTTAGTGTCTTAATGAACGAACATAAACGAACATGAACAATTCATTTTCTTAATAAACGAACATGAACAAGAAAATTCGTCCGTTTAAGCGTCCGTGTCCGTTTATTTGTCCGGTTAAAATTAAATGAACGAACATGAACAAGGCTCCGTTCGTGTTCGTCCGGTTCGTTTACAGCACTATTTGTTAATATAGAGATGGCGTGTAACAGTTTAGATTCATTAAGGTTAAGGATCATAGAAACTATCTCGTTACAATGTAACATGTTTACTGTAATAAACCCAAGCTACCCTAACCTATGCAATCTATTAGGGAAATTACATGTCTATATACATAGGACATTGCTTAAGCATTTTGTTAGATGTTTAAAGAAGTTATCTAAAGTCGGCGAAACTATCTCATATCTACGTATCCTATTAGACCTTATATTTTTAGGCGAGTTCTTACTGATTAAGGTTTGCTAGTTATATGTTTGAGTTAGTTTTATGCCGTTGAGCTTGATGAAAGCTTGGCTTGAATGAAATCAAATCCGAATGTACCCTTTTAGCCTATGTATACTTAGCAAAGATGACGAGGGTTTGATATCAAAGCAATGGTTATGAATTGAAAGTATCCAACCATCTAAGATAATTCTATAAATTGTGGCACTATTTGGTAAGGCGTTCGTTTTTTCTCCTGTAGTATATGTTATATTCGGCTTATAACCTTAAAGAGCACTAATCTCCAGATTTTAGGTTAAGCTGCGAAGGTTGCGAGAGTGAACAAGTTCATCTTTCGATTCAGAATTTACAGGGCATTGTGTCACATATCACCGCGCCTTCTCACCATATTTGGTATGGATGAGAAGCATGGTTTTGAAAGAGTTTAGAAATTTTTCCAAATCATGCAAAATAAAAATTTAGAGGGCATTGCCGTAAAATTTTCAAGAAAAAAAATGTGTATAGATATATATGACTTAATTTATGGGTGTTTGTAACGTATTACTACAATACCAATCACGAAACAGGTTTTATGGAATAATTAGTAGTAGACATTTCTGTTATGAACAATCAATTATCCCAACTTTCGCCTTCTTTTGCACATTTAGGACGCCAACGAGTCCTTCCTTTCATGATCTTGCCTTTACACTCACCCTCTAGTTGAAGTAGATGTTGGCAATCAACATGGTTATGATCAATTTTTTCACCATTGTTGTTTGAAAATACAGAAGTTTGAGATTGCAGCACGTTGTCCTTCCTACACTCTCGGCGGTACTCTAAAGTCATGCTAGCAAGCTCGTAGTTCTCCTGAATTTTCCGTGGAACACTCTACAATATATCACAAGTCTCTTGATTCATCAATTATGCGATAAACATACGTTATCCTGCATCTTTAAAGTAGAAAATTTGTTCTTTACCTCGAGGATCCAACCAAGATATTTCACGTTGTTAACATGTTGGTTCATATCCAAATCTTTCCATGTTGCCTGAATTTCCACGTATACAAAGGATCGTGTCACATAAGTACTTAAGGTAGTAACAGAAAAACTTATCGCTATACGTCTAGTTTGTCACAAAATAGATGTCCATTGAAATTTTCTTTTTTTAAAAGTAAAGGTGATATCTTATTGGTTTATAGTGATTTTTGTAAGAGTGTGTGTCACGCCTCATAGTAGACACTTATTATGAGACGAAGGAAGTATATAACTTACCAATAAACCTCTGCGAACATATTCAACGCTCTTATCTAGTTCCATATCGTTTTTAGTATCACCTTCAATAATAGGTGGTGTATCCAAATAGTATTGCTCTAATTCAGCTCGAACTTCATCCGGATATTTAGATAACCGTCTTGTTTCTTTATTCATCATCACCCAGTTACTACAAGGCAACACATTCATATAAACAATCATGACAAATATTTGGAATAGGCGGTTTTCTAGTGAAATGATTTTTACCTTGAAGCTCTTACTAATATCTTGCCTGTTTGGCTATCACGAAATAACCAATCAGTACGGCCACTGTTTTTCCCCGATACAGCTCTCCAAGTATCTATTTGAACGACATCATCGCTGTAGTAATTTGAGAATGCCAAACAACATCAACAAGTTTATCATCTTTCCGTGGTTCATATAAACGCGTATGTACAATAATTTATGGCATTCTTATAAGTGCATAAAAGTAAAATCAATAATACTATGCACTATACAAGGCGAGATAATCATCTGATAATAGTACCCTAAAACAAAGATTACGTTATACATATAGCATAAGAGTGTCATACCAAGTCGGATAATGATCAACTACTAATTGCATCTTCGTCACCACCCATACTAGGTTCTTCTTTTTCATCTCTGGTGACGAACCTAAGGCATCTCCTAGGAGTCCAACTGTCTTCGTATGATTAAGGGCCGTATCCTGTGAATAAAACTTCAAACTGTTAAAGTAAGAGTATAAGAAAATCATCCATTCAGGTACAGAATGACTATGTGTACCTGCATATGATTCATTAGCGTTTCTATTGAAATTGATCCATCTGGTCCAGTTTCATATGATCTAATACAAACATTTTGACGGTATATCAAGCCATCTTGAACCAGTCTCCCTAAGCCAACATCCGAAACCGTGGCTTGAGACTTTTTTTTCAAGTGAAACATCATCTCGTGTTCCCAAAAGTTTGTTGTAATTGCAGCGACGAACATACTCCAATCCATAACACCGCTTGTGGCTTGATCAGACTTTCTCTTCAGTTGCATGCACGACGACAAATCATATGTTGTCTTTGTATCACACACGTCGATATTCTCTACCTTGCATCCAAGCTTACTACGAGATGTCATGCAACCTAAACCATGGCGTGGAGACCATATGCGAAAGAATGATGTTGTAGCAGCCATGACAACCATGTCTAGGGAAAAAGTTAAACTCAAATTATGTTAACTAATTGTAACAACTATGTTTAATGAAGTATTTGTTGTACTATTGTAATTATTCTTACAATTATTAAATATAAGGAAGGATAATGAAACATATATAGATGCACTCTTTAAAACCTTAGAAAGTAGCCCTTAAAGAAATACAAAAAGTAAGCTATGTATTAGACTATTAGGTTATTAATCTAGAATTACCTTTGGTGTTTATAGTTCGTTTAGGACAGTTCGAAGAAAAAGAAACTTGGCCAAACCAATGACAATAATTCGAAACTTTTGCAAACAAAGTAGACACAATTATTGATCTCGACCAGTTGAACCAATGAAGACTGTTTATCGTTCTTGCTTTTGCGACTTACCCGTTGCTCACCCGAAATATATATACAACAAGCATACAACTAGTTGACACCCATGTCTTTTCATAACACAAACATATGTTCTAACTTCTAACTGATTAAACTGCACATAGAGTCCTATACATGTGAAGTTATTGATCAGAAGTTAATTACGTATAATATATAAAAATGGTTTGGTTTTACCGAAACAAGCTACTTGACAGTCCAAAGTATAACTATTAGTCAATGCAGGAACAGTAAACAAATAAGGCCGATTCTCGTGTTGAACACGATTCCCTTAAAACAATTCCGTGTAGAATAACACGGTTGTTTCCCAGGGTATAACGGTTGGAGCAGGAGTACTGCCGGAGATGACGAACTTTGCCTAAAAATCTGACAGAATTTGTGTGTGTGTGTAAGCTTAGGGGAGACGTAGAAGCTGTCAAGTTTTTGGTGTATTTTTGGAACCACAAAGGAGCTAGTAGTTATACGAGTACTATTTTAAGGAAATGAATACCCTTTCAAATCACTTGAATGCTATTAAAGATGATTAAAAGGACGATGTAACCAAACATTAATTTGTGTTACAACTTTCAATCATAAACAGGCTGAAGTTTTCTTACATTCAAGTTTTTCTAGGTTTGTGTTTCAACCACCACCTACTTTAAACAATGATATCTCATTCGCCTTAACTCCGTTTTGAACAAACGCTCGTTACGAAGCTCTCACAATGGACTACGTAACCATACAATAATTTAACCGTAAAAACTATACTTACTAATAGTAATTTATGTCCAAAGTTAGTGAAAACTCATTTTTTTCACAAAAATTTTCCAACAGTCTTATCAATAGTAAATTATATTTCGTTTTTTTTAACAATTAAAAAAAAAAAAAAAAAAAAAAAAAAAAAAAAAAAGGCTAATCATGATAAAAATATAATCAAGTTAACAATTTTTGACTTAAGGGGTTTTG
Source organism: Artemisia argyi (assembly GCA_030686995.1). Lineage (NCBI taxonomy): Eukaryota > Viridiplantae > Streptophyta > Magnoliopsida > Asterales > Asteraceae > Artemisia > Artemisia argyi. The sequence continues at coordinate 178,475,255 of CM060704.1, forward strand.
AATGTTTTCTAAGATCCTTAAAGAATCATGTTTCTATACTCAAATTTGTTAACTTTTTTTCGTAAATTAACTTTATAACCATAGTCTGTTATATAATTTGTTACATGTAATCTATCGTCCTAATGTTATATTTGTTAACATCAAAAAATCTTTAAAAAAAAATAACTAATACTATAATACATACATTTATACCGCTGACACAATTAACACGTTATGCAAAATATCTCTAATATAACTCGGTTAACTTTTAAGATGCATATGACATTGAGAAAACATTAAAAAACTCATTGCACCTCTTAAAAGTAACAGATTAAATTTCAAAAATCGTTCCTGTGGTATATCCAAATTAGAGACTCAATTCTAACTTTTTTCCAAAGTGTATATACTGTCCTTTTGGAAAACCTTTGGTACATATATCGTTTTTGCCCGGATGTGAAATGAATAAAATGTCATGTATATAAAAACAATGAAGGCAAAGGCATTTCAGTTATTTCACACTAGACAGGGACGATATCCACACAAAACGTTTCTCACATGAGCGATATCTGCATTTTCAAAAAAGTAAATATTACACCTACAATTTTAATATACCACACGAAGGGTTTTTGCAATTTACTCAAAGGAATAAAATGAAACAAATGAATAAAATTGACTACCTAAGTACCTAATGACATTGCCAAAATATTTGTATTTATTTTTTGACAAAATAATATTAAGACATTAATTTTGTTATGGTTTGGTGCCTTTTGCCTTGGGTATGAACATTGGACTTTTTCACCAAATTTCCCCTTTGACCAAAACAAAACAAAATGAGATTCTTTCCTTCACCATCAAATTTACCTCAAATTCCCATTTAATTTCCAAAAAATTCATCCCAAAATCACTGGTAAGTATTTCCCTAATTATCCAATCATCACAATTTGGTTATATATATATATATATATATATATATATATATATATATATATATATATATATATATATATATATATATATATTAATTGATATGTTACTAATATCATAATTCTCATAATGGGTTGTTGGATTGTGATTCTTGATATGATTTAGGTGAAAATTAGGCCATAAAAACTATACTTACTAATAGTAATTTATGTCCAAAGTTTGTGAAAATTCATTTTTTTCACTAAAATTTTCCAACAGTGTTATCAATAGTAAATTATATTTCGCCATTTCTTTTACAAAATAATAATAATAATAATAATAATAATAATAATAATAATAATAATAATAATAAAAGGCTAATCATGAAAAAGAATATAATCAAGTTAACAATTTTTTACTTAAGGGGTTTTGAATGTTTTCTAAGGGTGGTGACAACCTTGCCACACCTTGCCTCAACATTAACTAAAATCAACCAATAAGATGGTCACAACACATTTCATGTCAAACCATGCCTTAACATGGATTTTAAGTGGCAATCTTGGTTCTCTCATGCCTAACCTTGCCTAACATCACAAACGGTACAATCTATTTAATGCCAAACGGTCCCTTTTTTTTTTTGGAAGAGAGCACACCGAATCGGAGATATCTCCCGATTGAAGCACCGATTAGATCATGCCGGACGAGTGGCAATGGAGCTTGCTGATCGGCAAGCTTTGCTGATGCTAGTTTGCCGCAAGGATGCCACTGCCCTAAGATCCTTAAAGAATCATGTTTCAATACTCAAATTTGTGAACTTTTTTCGAAAATTAACTTTATAACCATAGTCTGTTATATAATTCGTTACATGTAATCTATCGTCCTAATGTTATATGTTAACATCAAAATACCTTTAAATAAAATAACTAATACTATAGTACATACATTTATACCGTTAACATAATTAACACGTTATGCAAAATATCTCTAATATAACTCGGTTAACTTTTAAGATGCCATATAGGCATATAACATTGAGAAAAGATTAAATAGCTAGTTGCACCTCTTAAAAGTAACAGAGTAAATTTCAAAAACCGTTCCTGTGGTATATCCAAATTACAGACTCGATCAATTCTAACTTTTTTCAAAGTGTATATACTATCCTTCTGGGAAACATTTGGTACAGAAATCGTTCTTGCCCGGATGTGAAATGACTAAAATGCCTTATATTAAAACACCGAAGGCAAAAGCATTTCAATCATTTCACACTAGACAGGGATGATATCCACACAACATTTCGCACATGAACGGCATCCGCACTTTTAAAAAAGTAAAGATTGCACCTACTACAATTTGAACATACTAGTACCACACGAAGGGTTTTTGCAATTTACTCAAAGCAATAAAATGAAACAAGTGAATAAAATTTAATGACTACCTACCTATAAGTACCTAATGACATTGACAAAAAAAAATAATATATTTTTTGACAAAATAATATATTAAGACATTAATTTTGTCATGGTTTGGTGCCTTTTTGCCTGGGGGTATGAACATTGGACTTTTTCACCAAATTTCCCCTTTTGACCAAAAAACAAAACAAAACATACAAATTAACAAAATTGAGATTCTTTCCTTTGTAAACAACAAAATTACCAATCAAATTTTTAACCTCAAATTCCCATTTAATTTCCAACAAATTCATCCCAAAATCACTGGTAAGTTTTTCCCTAATTTATACAATCATCACAATTTGGTTTTTTTTTTTTTTTTTTTTTTTTTTTTTTTTTTTTTTTTGTGTATTGATTTGTTACTAATATCATAATTCTCATAATGGGTATATGAAATAATTGTTGGATTGTGATTCTTGATATGATTTAGGTAAAAATTAGGCTAAATTTCAAGATTTTTATTAGTTTGTTAAAAATGCAATCTTTATGGGAATTTTGATGATGGGTTAGCTGAGTTTTAGTTGAATTTTGGTTAAAGATTGGAGCTTTTAGCTGAATTTATGGATGGATGAAAGTATTTATGGTTAAAATGAGGAGGGTGTTTGTTCAAGCTTATGTAAGGGCCTATGAGCTTATGCGGTTTCGGCTTATATTTTGTAAGACTATATTTTTTTTGGTTTGAGAGCTTATTAGGATGTAAAGATGACAAATAGGTTTTTAAACCGGAAAATAAGCTGAAAATAAGCTCAAATAAATGAGCGTATGGAATATAAACGAGCGGAAATTATATAAGCATGTAAGGCCACGTATAAGGGTTAAACAAACACCCCCTATGTAAAGTTTCCTTTTTTAAAAGATTTGAAGGCTGGCTGAAGCTAAATAAAGACGGGTTTGTATTTTTATAGCGCATTTTAATTTTATGTTTTATAGTTTATATAGTGAGAAATAGAAGGCTTTTAATGTTGAAATTTGTTAAATTTGCAATCTTTATTTATAGTTGATGATTTTAAAAGTGAGTTAGTTAAGTTTTAGTTGAATTATGGGTAACGATTGGAGTTTTAGCTGAATTTAAGTTGCGGGTGTATCATGTATGTGAGTTACTTTTATATGACGGGAATTTAGGGCTAAAATGGATATATACTAAATAAAGTTTATATTTTCCTTAATAGATTTGAAGGTTAGTTGGAGCTAAATGATGATGGGTTTGTACTTTTATAGCTTATGTTAATGTTACTTTTATTGGTTTGTATAACTTAAATTAGAAGGTTATTTAGTGTTATATCTGTGGAAAGTTGTAGTTTTGTTGTTTTTTGAGCAATTTTGGAATGCTTATGTTTTTTAAGTTATCCGTTATTGTAAACTTTGGGCAGTTTCGTAAATGTGCATTGTTATGACTATTTTTAGCAAAAGATGTTTATCTTGTCGTGCATGAAACAGTGATTGATTAATATTTTTGTCCAGGTTACGTGTTGTGGTAAAGAGTGTTTGTGAAGGGGTCTGAAGCATTTGTTTTGTGTATTGAAAAGTATGCGATTGTTTCCTCCTTAATTTATTTACGAAAGATGGATGTAACCCATGAAGAGCAGAATATAGACGTTACAACCGACAGGTTCCCTTTGCTAGTGGAAAGTCGAGTGAACCATGATAATCAACATGTAATTGATTTAGAGAGTACAAGTGATGACGGCACTTCCTCGTCAAATGCGTCTAGTAGTTCTCTTAGTGGTCTGGATCGTAGCCCTAGGGAATCCACTTCTCAATTGGTCAGGGCTTCATCTAGCGGGCCGAATTCACTTGGGAGGAGAGGTGAAGGGTTAGGTCGGCGTAGGTGGAGCCCGTTTGATACTTTGTTATGGATTTCAATTGAGTTGGTATTTACGTTGGGGCAAGTTATTGCATCTATAGTTGTTTTATATATATCAAGAAATGAAAACCCGCAAACGCCTTTGTTTGCTTGGATTGTGGGGTATGCGGCAGGTTGTGTTGCAAGTCTTCCATTTTTGTATTGGCGGTATCTTCATCGGAATCAGGCTACCGCACCGGGGTCAAATCAAGCTCGACAGCCACCATCTGAGGGTAGCCATACATCTGAACAGAATTCTTATATAACAATCTCATTTGCTCGCTCTGCAGAAGAGGAAACTCGTCCGGCCACATCTCCAAACGCTTGGAATGGTCTAAGTGTCGGTTCAGATGCTAGGTAATTGCCTTCTTACTTGCACTGCTTGTGTTACCCAATATTAATTATATACATCTACGCTTATATGCATATTTTAGTCATAGAACTGAATAATTTTATGTGTTCTGCTTAGCAGGCTTACTATGCTTGTGGACCATTTCAAAATGGCTTTGGATTGCTTCTTTGCTGTATGGTTCGTAGTTGGCAATGTTTGGATTTTTGGAGGCCATTCGTCATCTGCCGAAGCTCCCAATTTGTACAGGTGTGACTAATGTATTTTACATAGCCTGAAAGAGGCTTCCGCGTCTCACCTAATAATAAAACCTTATTCATTTTTCTTGTTATTGTTGCAGGCTATGTATAGTATTTCTTACTTTTAGTTGTATCGGTTATGCCATGCCTTTCATTTTATGTGGAATGATATGCTGTTGTCTACCTTGTATTATTTCTATACTTGGTGTACATGAGGATATGAATCAAACAAGAGGAGCGAGTGAAGACTCTATCAATGCTTTGCCAACACACAAGTTTAAACTAAAGAAGAATGGAAATAACGACATTAAAGATAATGATTCTGGAGTTGATGAAGGCGGGATTTTAGCACCAGGGACAGAAAAAGAGCGTGCTATTTCCGGGGAAGATGCTGTAAGTTTTCAGTTACTACTGTACACTTCTATTTGTCTACTGATTCTAACAGAATGGTAATTTAGTATATACAACTATACGAGCAATATACAAAATTGGCTCTTTTTTTCTTCTTTTTTTTTTTTTTTTTTTTTTTTTTTTTTTTCCCGTGTTTCGAGAGGGAGCCATCTCTCTAAAGTTTTACACTTTCGAGAGGGATGTATCTCCTAATGAGGCCTAGTACAACCTACTACTTGATTTCAACGAATCCATATTTACGAATCCCTCTCTAACATGCATAGAGATGAACAGCTAGAATTAATCTCCCTTGAACCCACCCCGTGATTATGTCTCCATTTAAACAAATAGATGCTTGAAACGTGTGCAGGTTTGTTGCATATGCCTTGCAAAATACGCAGATAATGATCTGCTGAGAGAGCTTCCTTGCACACATTTCTTTCACATAGAATGTGTAGATAAATGGCTGAAGATTAACGCATCATGTCCATTATGCAAATTTGAAGTTGGGGCCAGTAATGAAGCTTCATCTACCGAAGACTCCAGTCAACAACAATCATGAAACGTCCGAGGTAAATTAAACTTGCAGACCAAGTTAAACCACGGAACTGAAGATACTGTCCAATTGGTTATGATTATCGTCTCTCTTTCTTCTTACCATTTGACAAGCTGTTGGTTGTATAGATGCGTCAAATCAAATGGTATCAGTTGTGTTAATAGTGTTTGTCAAATAAATATACATTTTTTCTGTATAATATAGGCCAAAATGCTTTTTACTACCCTGAATTTGATCAAGTGGAACTCCTACTACCCTAAAGTATTATTGGTACATTATAGTACCTCATATTTGGTTATGTGGTTCATATACTACCCTAGTCCTAATTAATATAGTCACATGACTTTCACATGTCATACTACCGTTAGTTTTTAATTTTTAATGGAGGAAATTAGATGTGAAATGTAGCTAGTTACATTTGTTCCATACCTTTTTCGACAATTTTTTTTCTTGTATGTCTTCGAAGATGATTACCCACTTTTTTCAATATTGATCTTGGAACGGATTATTACTTTTTAAAAGGTGTTGCATAATTTTTTTATTATCACAAGTACTAAAGTGGCACAATAAAAAAATATTGTCATTTTTTTTTTGTCAAATTAAATTTGCACCATAAAAAAATAAAATAACACAAAAATATTAACGGAGATTGCAAATACAAAAAAGAGACACTTTTCATAAATAAAAATTATACTACATGGCTTAAAATTGAGTGTAGTCCGTGCCACACAAGACACCCAAGTGGTATGTCCATGAGTGTGACCTAAAATTGAGTGTAACACATGTCACATCCGACAACCAACAAGTTATACTATTACAACAATTTAAAAAAAATAAAAAATAAAAAAATCACAACGTTTTGAAAAGTTTGCATTTTCGACAAAGTTTGATTCTAGAACACAATGTGCTAATTTTCCTATTTTCAATAAAAGTATCTTTTTTTTATACGTAACATCAGTTAATATTTTGTGTTATTTTATTTTTTATGGTGCAAATTTAATTTAGCCAAAAAAAAAAAAAAAAAAAAAAAAAAAAAAAAAAAAAAAAAAAAAAAAAAATTGACCATTTTTTTAGTAGTGTCACCTTAGTACTTGTGATAATAAAAAAATTATGCTAACACTTTTCCAAAAGTAATAATCCGTTCCAGGATCAATATTGAAGAAGTGTGTAATAATCTTCGAAGACATACAAGAAAAAAATTATCTAAAAACGTAAGGAACAAATGTCACCAGTTAAATCTCACATCCAATTTCCTCGGTTAAAAACTAATGGTAGTATGACATGTGAAAGTCATGTGACTATATTAATTAGGGCTAGGGTAGTATATGAACCAAATAACTATGAGGTACTATAAGGTACTAATAATACTTTAGGGTAGTTGGAGTTCCAGTTGATCAAATTCGGGGTAGTAAAAAGCATTTTGGCCTATAATATATGCCTATAGTTATATCAGAACTTCACAATATTTGGAGGTAAAATACTTGATCAGAGAAGTCAAGCTCCCTTGCGAGAGTCGTCTTGTTGATATATACTATCTATAATGCATTTACGAAATATGATCACAATGTGATCACTTTCCGCTTGTATGTATTAGCCGATAGATAGTTGGCCCAAGCCTGGTCTGTCGGCTAATAGTATGAATCCTTTTAATCGTAGGTAAAAGCCATATACTTTTTAAATTTTGCCGACTTGAAACACTTACTTTTTTATTACCTTACTTACGAACTTTCAAATTTTGTTCCAACTTCACCCATATGACCGGTATATATTAAAATAATAACTGAAATGACTATATTAGCTTTATTTTCTTTAAAATTTGTTCCCTACCTTTGTCTTCTTTAAAATTTGTTCCGACTTCACCAAGGAACCTTCAAAATTTGTTCTGACTTCACCCATTCGAGAATGGTAATATAGTCATTTCAGTTATTATTTTAATACTAGCAGGGTCCCCGCGCTATGCAGCTGCGGGCACCCTATAATTTAATTTTTTCGGCTAATAATTTATTTTATTTGTACGTTTTTTGGCAATAGCTTTACTGATTAGTTTTTTATGATAAAAGTTTGATGAAATTTTGCTTAGTTTGTATTATTTTATTTATTATTTATTTTATTTTTTTGTTTAGTAGTTTGCTTGGTTTGTACAATATGTGAACATATTTTAGTTTATTATGTTATTTTTTACAATAAATTTACGGATATCAAAAATTTCGTTTAGCTCGTGTCCGTTCGGGCTCGAGCCCGTTTGACCCGTGCCCGTTCGGGCTCGAGCCCATTTGGCCCATTGCCCGTTCGGGCTTGAATATTTGTATAATATGCTTTATTATTTGTATTAGTGACATTTAATGCAGGAATTGTATTTAAGTTGGTTGTACAATATGCTTGATAATTTGTATTTCTTATGTAAGGAATGTTTTAATAAGTGCATTAATTGTATTTATTGACCAATTAATTAATTGTATTTAATGTACATAATGATTTATTTATTGTATTTAATGTTAGTATTAATTGTATATTAGAATTAAATATGAGCGGAATTTCTATAAGTAGTATTCGTTGTTGTACTTATAGCTTTAGAAGTTGTATTGTTTAATTTTAAGTATTTCTATTAATAGTAGGTCTTTCTCTATTATAAGATAGTTAGATAAAATCAGTCGTATGGGTGAAGTCAGAACAAAATTTGAAAAAACGTTGGTAAAGTAAGGTAATAAAAAAGTAATTGTTTCAAGTTGGCAAAATTTGAAAAGCACGTTATTATTTTATATGGCTTTTACCCTTTTAATTTTGTCACACTTTACACATGTAAGTTAACAAGCTACGAGTTGAGATTCATGAAGAACCTATACATGCCATAAAACCTATCAACCAATCATATCCACCAATTTATATTTTTCACATTTTTTTTCAAAACAACATATCTTGCAAACGGTAAATCTTCAATCTACAAAAAAAAAAAAAAAAAAAAAAAAAAAAAAAAAAAAAAAAACCATCGCGACGAGAATTAAATCATCTTTCTATAGATATGCATTGTTATATACTTTCGATAAACTTTTTTTTTTCGACGAACTTATTTTTTTTAATTTTCGCCCAGAAAAATCATATATGATTCATAAAAATCACATATGATTCTTACGAATCATATATGATTTGTAAAAATCATATATGATTCGTAAAAATCATATATGATTTGATTTTAACGAATCACGTATGATTTTTACAAATCATATATGATTTTTCTGGGCGGAAATTTTGAAAAAAAAAAAAAAAAAAAAAAAAAAAAAAATCGTCGAAAAAAAAGTTCGTTGAAAGTATATAACAATGCATATCTATAAAAAGATAATTTAATTCTCGTCGTGATAGTATTTTTTTTCGCGTAACGATTTACGGTTTGCGAGATATTTAATTTAAAAAAAAAATGGTGAAAGTTTATTTTTTTATTTGATAAAAAAAAATTAGTGGCTAAGATTGATTGATTTGTTCTATGGTAAAACTTTGTTCTACACGGATCTTTTGGCAACAAGCTACATGTTCCAACATCATACATGCGCGGAAGAAAGATTTGAGGCAACAAAAACTCAAAACAGAAAGGATAGACGTTAGAACTATCTCAACAAACCAAATGCAACAAAGACAACAGGCAAGATGCACCAAATTCAAAATCACCTCAACTATTAACGCAAAAAATATTGCACATCGTCTAAAGGTTCTTTACATATTCTCAAAGAAAGATCCATCTTCCACACTCGGGTAAACTGTACAGTGTGCTATACAAAAAAGAAAAAAACAATTGGCCTGTTATTTGTTCTTGTTGCTGGGCCGAAAACATCTGTATTCTCCCTATATTATGAGTTTCCAAGCTTCAAATCAACATGGAGGTTTACTTGCTCCGAATCTTATGCTTTGTTGTGTAGTGGAATACCTCGATTATGATCCATTTACATCAGATGTGATAGCAGCAGGAGGTTTTGCTGCGTTAGGGTGTGGTGGAGGAGCAGTTAATGAGTAAGTCAGCCTGGATGAGGAAGAGTTCTCAATTAATCCAGCGATACCAGCACTTGCTATTTGAGCGTTGGAAGGGAGAAAAAGATCATGCTTCTGGTCTTTATAAGCTGCCCAAACCTGCCAAAAGGATGTTTCAGTTTATATAAAATGGAATACTAAATGAAACTGAATTATAGACAATGCATAAGTACATACATGAAGATAAATCTTTTTATCATCATACAGTCTTTATTGTTGCTTGCACGAACCATAAGTACATACATTGACCATATTTCAGGAAAGAACGATTAATCTTTTTATCATCATACAGTCTTTATTGTTGCTTGCACGAACCATATATGAAGATAAAAAATATAATATTGCACACAAGTAGATGTGGCAGAACATGTGTCGGTCAGGCAGTTAGGAAAGCAGTCAAATGGGTTAAGAGTTAAAACACAGAACTTTTTTGTCGATCCATCTTTAGACACGAATTAGGTGACAATATCAGGGGACTTTTGACCCATTTCACCCATTGACTAGTTCACTTACAGCTATTGTTTAAGGTGACAACATCAGGGGACTTTTGACCCATTTCACCCATTTGACTAGTTCACTTACAGCTATTGTTTAAGGTTTACCTATTTGATGCCTAATCAGTTATATACTGCGCATATTGACCATTTTCTAAGGTTGAAATTGCCATATCTCATAATCTTACAACATCAACAGAAAGTAAAATGCACGAGTATGATCAAGATGGTGACTTACTTCGGAGGAATCTAGTATGTCACGAACTTTAGTACAGTGTGCTCCTTCCGTTGCAAATGCATGCAAAACCTAGATCATCACAAACAAGACAAAATCAGAAAAACAATACGGAAAAACTAACCGAATAAAAGATTACAGGATGGTTTTAACGGGTTCAAGGAACAAAATGCCAAAGCAGTTGAATGATGGAAGCAAGAACAGGATGAATGCAAATATTAGTCAGTAAGCTTGAAATACACAGCTCCAATGTTCTTATCGTTAGAAACTGAAAAAAATTATCTCTTGGCTGCAAACCCACTCTATCTAGTGGCCTAAATGAAATGAACTAACCTCGACTGCAAGCACCCGACCAATGGATGCTTCAGATTCATTCCACTTCATTTGAGAGCAAAGCCCATTTCGCCCACCTGCTCTCCAATCAAGAAGCCCAAGAAGTACTTCAATGAGCCCAACCCTACACCACACCATTGTTACACATTTAAAATTAGGAACTGAAGTATCTAATATAGAGATTACGAACAGACAAATCATTTCACCCTACTTCTCTAATATCATTTATGTCTTCGTTTAATTTTTTTATGGTTGGATACTAATCCCTTTTTCCTGATAAATGGGCACATCTTTTATGCATTTGGAAGTGTAACTAGCGTACTCACCTAAGACCTTGAGCCACAAGTGCATCCCTTGCTCTATTTCCAGCAACCACCACGCGTTTTAGTGTCTCAAGTGCTAGTATGCTTCCTCCTTGCCATCCAATAGCTTTCATTAATAGTGGAACCACCTGGACCAAAAATAGGAAAACTAAAGTCAGGACAGGATGCTAATAGGCAAATATCATAATGGAAATAAATATTTCTACTCTGCAAATGGTAACAGGAAAGCAACCCCTACAGTCCCTACCCTGAAGATTTAAAATAAATAAATAAAAATATATATGCAGCTATAAGTGGCATATTTGACCCATTCACTTATGAATGAGTCAACTTGAGATAATTTACATCCCTTACTGGTCAAATGGGTTAAAAAAAGCTGTAAAATGGTCAGAAGCAGCCAAAGGTTTATATACAATTAAAATAAGCCTCATAAATCATTCTATCAAAATGATTTAATCATGTAAACATTTCTGACAATAGGATAAAAAGTGATTGGTGAACCAACCCAGTCCATACCAAGAAAGTGACTATTATGAGTTTATGACCCAAACACCCTACTCCCCCATTTTGACACCCCTATTTGCAATAGCTATACACACAAATTAGAAAGAAAGAAAAAAAAGATGCTTGGAAAATTAATTTATGCATTAAGGTTTATTACATGCAGGTCCATTTAGAGCATATACTCTGCTGCAATTCCATGTAGACAAGGGAAAATAAGTAAAAATAAAAACATGTACCTGGGTTGTCCCAACACTAGTTGCCGCCATTGCTTCTGCACATGTTGTGCTAGCTGCAAGTTGATGTAGAACTCGTAAGCAGCTAAGACGCACCTTCTCTTGAGGAGTTTGTGATGCCTGTGACGGATTATCTTCACCTTCTACTGGCGCATCTGGCATTGCCAATTCTTCTGAGGACATCGTTTCACGTCTTGCTTCAAAGGCTACTGCAGACAATAATTTGGGCACATAACCTAGATATCCAACATGATCTGCCAATGCAGGGTGTACTCGCAACAAAGATACCAATGCAGCAGATAATAGCAGCGGAAGCTCGGGATCAGATCCTTGAGTGTTGTGATGGGTAGCAGCAATTGATGAAAGATACTGGTCTAGCAATCCTTCTAAAAATCTCTTCGGATTTCTAAGCGGAAATTTTGGATCCTTCAAGAACAGCCTCACATAGATACCTCCAACCTGTTGACAAGCATTTGAATCACCATTAGCATATACAAATGCTTTATAAAACGAACTTAACCGAAGGTGTTATGCTAGTTGTTCAAAATAACATGATTTAGGAATTTTGTGCATTAAAAGTAAGAGTTCGAATTTGACACGTCGCTCATTAGCTACTTTGCATTTTAGAATTAACATCGACACCTCTAAGTTATGGCAATAAATACCTGAGGCTCGTCTCTCATTTCTTGTTGGCTGGATGCCTGTTCCGGCACATCCCAATCAAAAACACGACCTTTCATTTGCTCCTGGTAAACATCTGACGCCATTGTTGCAACTTGCGCAGACAACGAAGTAGCCATTGCTGGTGTCCATACAAGTTCTGGAGTTTCTGTTGTTTGTTCAAGAGCACTTACAACTGCCTCACCAGGACCATCCCTAATAATAGATACCAACCCATCTGGCAGAAATCTTGCCAGTGTAATTGCCACCCTAGGCCCATGCATTGGTTGCGAAACAAGCTTCCCCAACAAAGACGCAGCTGCTGCTCTTTGAGGTAGTGGGACTTCTTCTGCACAAGGAAAGCATATGTTCAATAAAAAAATCAAAGTTTAAAACTAATTTCAACGAGAAATGGAGGTCGAAGTTTCGACCAACAAATGCGTAGATGTTGATTTGTGTTTATGTTTTCTCTCAAACAGGTCAAGAAAAATTAGCTAAAAGTGAACAAAGTCTAATGAGAATACATAATAATAAAACTTACCACGTAATGGCAGAAGAAGTTCAAGAATGTATACGACTCCACCATGCTTGGCGGCTGCCCATGCAAGTTCTGGTGTGCTTGCTAAGGCATAAAGAACATGGAGAACACCTTCACGACAACTGGGGGCAGAGTGAAGCATCTGTAGTAAAAGAAGAACACTAGACCCATCCGCTACCATAGCCTCCAAGCAAGGAGCGTGTGTGGTTAAACGTGAGAACACACTCAAACATAGTTGAGGAATGGTGCTTCCAGATGAAACAGGAACAGAAAAGCATTCGAAAAGAGGTAACAAGTTGTCTTTTGAAGAAAATACAGATGCCAAATTAGGGTCGCTTGTTAGCAAATTCTGCAAACAAAAAAAAAATAATAAGCACCTCCTTATTTCAACATCAAACAGAAATTTTGTTCCAAGGGGATGTTTGGATGTGCCATTTGAAAGTTGTATAATTGTGAATAATAAAATGTAATACATGGTTTGTAGAAAATATAGTTTTTGAGTGTGCTTCTGCGACATGGAGTTGTAATGATAGGATAATAATTTGTCTGAGTTTTCGACAAATTCTGATAGCTCAAAAAAGAAGAAATAATCAAATATAACATTTTAATCAAAAAAGGTAAAGACGTTTTGTAAGATGGATTAGCCTAAAAGAAAGGGCAATTAAGAAAACCTATTTTAACCTCAAATAATCAGTTTTGTAGCAGCAAGGGAGAGGGGTGGTTATTTGGACTCTCAATAACCAGATATTCAAAAGCACAATCTATAGATCCAAACACTTAAAATTAACCGTTGCCACTTCAAGTCGATACAACCAGATAATCAGTACCAAATAACAAATCCAAACACCCCCTAATTAAGTGAGATGGTAAAAAAATAAATCATGATACCTGCAGAGAAGTCAGCCCAAGTTGAAGGTTGCTGACCAAGCTCAAATCCTCCTTATCTGTTAAGTTCCCATCAGATGATGCTACAGGATCATCTGCAGTTTTCTCTTCACTGTACAATTTGCCATCCTTATTGCTTGTAAGCTCCAATGTCTCATGGTCTGAGCCACTCATCTGTGTATCAGGCTGAGTAACAAATTGATTGCGTACAATGCTTGATATGAATTCGACAAGGGCAACACAAAAGGATTCTGGTTCGCTGATCTCAAAGTCAGGCTGATCATTATAGACCCTCAAATACACATTGCCAATGAGGATCTCTTTTGATAGAGCTTCATATAAGAAATTTTGTGAATCATTCAAGCTATGAGAATCATCAGGTGCTAAGGCTGCACGCTTCTGGTCTACAAACTTCAGTAGCTCTGCTCGGGTTGAAGAGTTCCAGATAATCTGTCACCATAATACACCATTAATAATAAATGAAAATTTACAAGTTTGGTAACATTGAGATATCACTCACTGCCAATAAGAAAAAATATCATGTGCATATATATCGAAAACGAACTGATTTACCTCTGGCAACTCCAAGTTCGAGTTTAGTTTTATCAAAAGGTCCTTTGGTTGCTCGTCTTTCAGCATGCTGGCAAGTTTAGGAGTTAATAGAGCTTTAAGAGCATCGGCTGCATCCTGGTTATAGGGTGTTGGACTTTCAGCGGCTATGCCACTAATTCTTGACAAGGCATGTGCAGCTCGTACTGCATGCAAATTTTTAGCAGTTTGCACACTGACACCAACTCCATGTGCCTCTGTGCTATCAGGTTCTTCAACTGTTGAGTCATACTCAAGCAACAACGGCAACAAATACCTAACAAAAAAGACAATATTTACCCAGAAACCAAAAACATAAAATGTACACGGCATAAAATGGAGAATAAAAAGACTAACCACAACACCCCAGCCTTCAACAAAGCATTTTGCAGCTCAGAAGATACACAAAGATGAGCAATAGTTTGTAGAGCTGCATCCACAGCTGCTGGTGCGAGCTCTAGTTCGGTACAGTGCACAATATCCTCAACTAACCCAGATATCTCAAGCACTTCGTCTCTGGCACTCTCAAACTGGCTCAGGCTGGAAAAAGTACGCATCACATTGGTGACAATAATGGTTGATGGTTCATTTCCATGCGTGGTTGGTTGAACAACACACATGCATCGTGAGAGAAGGGTTGCAAGAAGCTGTATGCCGCCATCTCTAACAAGCTCTTCCCCATTCAATGAAGAAGATACACACCTACAACCACAACAGCTTCATACAATAAATATAACTATAAAATATAACAAATTATTTGTAATGCATTTATGGCACTTACGTCAACCACATGAGTTCTGAGGCTGCAACAAGTAAAGGTGCGCGGTCCGAGGATAAGAAATTGGTATCATCATTATCCACTGTCACAGCATTCAACAGCATTGGATATCCAGCATATTTGAATGGCTCTAAGACATCTCCATACCGCCTGTATAATATACATTGTCCCTTTAGCAAAAGCAGCAACCTCCAAGGTTGCGGGCCTTGCAAACCTTGCATTGTGGCCTATGCAGAATCATTACACCAAAATTTCATTAGTCAAATTTCTAGGAAAGAAACCCTTAACAAATACAGTATGATATTGAAAAAAGGCGGCTTGGCATTTGACCATCTCACAGTAAAAAGCCCAAGCTTCAAATTGAACTGTTTAAACATATGGTTAGCAGAAACTCTGAAGCAGAAACAAGTATTTTACCTGTAGACGCTCATATGCTTTCTGCACTGCAAGAAATTTTTCTCTCCCCTGAGGATTTTTGTCAGGGTGATATTTCATTGCAAGCTTTCTGTACTGTCTCTTCAGTTTTTCTTCATCAATGTTCTCTATTCGTTTCGATAGACTAGAAGTATCTCCCGTACTCCCATTAGAGTAATTACTATCGGCGTCATCCCTTGTGACATCACTTAAAGAAATCTGTAATATGCTACAAGCTTCTTCCTCAGAAAGATCCATGGGTTTTCTGGTCAACTCCTCACGCCACATTACAAGCAGGGATTGTAAGAACTCGACATGTTCAACGATAGGCCAATTAGGAAACTGAATCTCGTCACATAAGTTGCGGAGGTAATAGCGGTGGCACCACATCTCATCTCGAAGTTCAGGATATGTAACTGGTGGCATAGGAGCATAATCATATAAACAATGGCAGTGCTGGGATAATTTCTGAGGGAAATCACCAAGATGCTGCAAAACCTGGATGATAAAAGTTGCATAAATCTCTAAAATGTTTTGACTGACAAGTAACAAGTTAATGCCCACTTCATCATATCATTTTTTGCATACTAATCACATAAGAATGGAAGATTCTAAATTCTGAAACTTTTGATGTGGAACTAGGCATGTGACACAAGGAGTGAGAAATTTAAGCCATTTTCTTATGAATTGTCCACATTCAGATTATGACGTTATGCTTTATCTCTCACGGAAGTCACGGGTTAGATGGGTAAATCAGAAGTAAAAAACAAAGGACACAAGTCTAACACGTCGAGAGTCGCCTAAAGTATATTTTTAATCCATTATACCTCCAAAAGTTATTTTATCAAAAAATGAAATTATCGTTGAAATAAAACAACTTAAATAGTACTCATATTCGTTACACTAGTAATTTACAAAAATACAATGGGGCACAATTTCAAACATGAAGTGTTTTTGGTCATTCCAAAGTGAATCTTTTAAGACCTATACAAAAGAATCATACATTTTAACCGTTGATCAGCCTGCCCACCCAACCCATTTTGCCAACTATATTCGTAAGTTTATAATACCTGATGAATAAGATTATCTGCTCGCATTTTGTGGGTCCATATAATCTCAGGAGTGTCAGAATCAGAAACCATTGCAGCGGCAAATGCAGTTGGACCACTGCGCTCAAGAACATAAAGTAAAGATTCGGGTAGAAGCCCACCTAGCACACTCCGCTTGGCCAAAGGCAATGATGAGGAAACTGCAGCTTCTTCACCGCCATGAAAAGCTTGGTGAACATGGGTCGTTGAAAACAATTGAGCAATTGTAGAGAGATTAGATCCAGGGTATGCCAGAGCAAAGTAAAATACACCAGTACTGTATAGTCTTATCATCGCCTTAGGATTTCTAGTAACGACGGCTTTTATCAAAGCAGCAGAAACCTCCACAATAGCTGGTTCCCCAGACAGCATAGCCTGCATTGGAGTAATAATTGTATATTAATGCTGATAGTTACTCTCAAGGATGTTGACTAAAGTACAACATGCCATGTTAACAAAAGTATCTTCATAAAAAATAGCATCCACCTAGACAACATTAGGGTCATTAATTAATTGAATAAAGCACCTGTGCTATATGGGGAAGACATCGTAGACTTGACAAAATTCGTTTAACTCTTGGTGTTGGAGTAACAATCTCTCCTGCATCATCTATATCTGAGTGTGCAGATACCATGCTGTGTAAAATGGACAATGCTGCCTCACCTACCTGGAACACAATAATATTTTAAGCAAAAGTTCACTTAAACTTTGGAATAAGGGAGTATAAAGATGCATAAATATAGAAATGTTAAGTATGGTCTTTGTTTCCAAGAATTCGACAGCAAAAAAAATTCCATAAAACTACATCAAATAATACTACTGTTATAACATGTTTGACACATACAGAAAGTTAGTAGTTGGAATATCACATTCATGAATGATCATCAGGAAATAGAGAAGATATTATGGATGAACCAGATTCATGTATATTGTATGCGCAAAATGATATAAAGCATTTAGTGTACCTGAGGAGGAGTAAGAACAGGAACCCGGCCAGCAAGTGCCCAACGAAGTTCACGAATATCACGCAATCTCTTCCAGTCTGACATTCCAGAAGACCAACACTTTGTCGTCCAATCAATAGTTTTCTTGGACCAAAGCCTTCTAATAGCATCTTTCTCCACTGGGCCAGCTTGTGCACCATCCATGTCAATGTATAACCATTCCTTTAGTGGTTCCATGAAAGCAGAAGCAGCTATCAAATTAGATTGCAAAGGAATAACTGTTCTTTCTGAAACTTCATGAACAGTAGTCAGTAGATCGACAGCCAGAACACACCCTCCAACCAGTACACAAGCTTCTACATTTGATAACACCTTCATTAAAACCTGAAAATAAAAATAAATAACAACAATTTATATAAAACGAAGAGATACAAACAAGCACGCTAAACTGGAGCATTCAAGATTTACTTTTAAAAAAAAATAACAAACTAGCATTCGACTCCCTATAGCATCAAGCAAATTCACAAGTGAACCTAACATAATAAGAGGGTATTTGATACAACATATAACTAAATAAGCATTCAACTCAGGAAAAAACGTTGAACAAAAATCAACCAGCTAACAGGTTTGAGATTTCAATCATATAATGTGATGAAGGATTTCTTATACACACCATAAGCTTATTGATCTCCAAATTCTACAGAACAATATACTATCTAGAAAGAAAAAATGAAACAGAAAATACTCGATCAGGTGAACTATTCTCCTTAAAAGGTCTCTAAGTGGACAAAAAGGTAAGTAGCTTAACTGTAACACCACAAGCTGCTCTATATTACTTAATTTTTGTTTGTATTTCAGTAATAGACCTAAAACTCAAGTTTACTGCAACAAATGTTAATGTGATATAAAGTAGATTTATGCAAGAAATTGTTCCATCTGTGAAAACAGGAGTATTCTTTTTTTCTTGTGTTAATCAAAAGCGTAAAGATTTTGTTTTACCTTAAGAAGTAGCAGCAGACGGTGCCTTAAAGCTCTATCATCAGTCCTATCCAAGAGAACCGTAATGTGTGATGTACCTTCAAAAGGGCCAATGGTATTATGATGTTGCTCGTATACAATTGCCATTGCTCTGGCACAAAGCTCTCTGACCGAAAAGCCTCCACCACCCCCAAAACCATCTAGTCTTCCCATGTCACACCAATCATCAGAGGCTCCCATTTCATCAGGAACCGCACCAGCAACAGTAAGTCCCGTGTCTGCATCACATAAGAACCGATGATACAATGCTCGAAAGAAAGCAACTGGATCACGCAGAGGAAACTTTTCTGCCCTAGCATTGGTTCCACTCTCGAGCAGCAAGCGTAGATAATATTGACCTACACAAACTTCTTTCGACAAGCTAGGATATCTGACAGAAAACTCTGTGTAATTCCAAGATATTTGAGGAAGACTATCTTGGCCGCTTGTCTCCGAGGATGCGACTCCAGGAACAATATCATCGGTCCGCTCTTTTTCCACGTCAAGTTTATGAACCTCAGCCTGCAAAGCCCCTCTCAATTCCTGCCTGGTGCGTTCATTCCAAATCAAGTCAGCACGATTATGATCAAGACTAAAAGCCCGCCAAAATTCGGGCCAGTTCAATAGTAACCTTCCAGATCCCACCG
The DNA here is from genome assembly GCA_030686995.1 of Artemisia argyi. Classification (NCBI taxonomy): domain Eukaryota; kingdom Viridiplantae; phylum Streptophyta; class Magnoliopsida; order Asterales; family Asteraceae; genus Artemisia; species Artemisia argyi. The sequence continues at coordinate 178,494,660 of CM060704.1, forward strand.
GTGTATTCTCTATCACAACCTGAGCTGGAGCTGGAACAGTAGGATCAGAGTTCTCGGCCCCGGTTGCATTAGCATCTAAATCAACTGTATTAGAAACAGCTGATTCAGTCAACAGATTTTCAGCAGGAGATGGTGCGTCAGGAGAAACAACACCAACTGAATGATCGACTTGTTGAACTCCAGTAGACGGAAAGTTTTCACCAGTGTAAGCTGCTGAGGGCTGGATAGACTGATCACCACCATCATAATTACTAGCAGATGTGAGAGTATTTCTTGGTGATGTTACACCTTTTACTGTGTGATTCTTCCTTTGTTGAAGCAAACGTCTCCTACGACTACTCATAAACGATCCTTCCTGATTTGAATAATCTTCAGTAACATCCCCTTCAGAACGAGTGTGCAAATAAGCAACCAGACCTGGTGGCAATACTCTGGATAGTAAATCAAGTGCAGGTTGATAGGAGTCTGCCCAGAGTCCTACAAGTTGTCGGCTAACTTCGCGTCTTTCACCGGAAGGAAGGAATAGAGCACTCGCTAAATGTCTCAGTAAAGCACCGTCACGTAAAGCAGCATCACGCATCGACTCAGCTGCAATAGCATCTTCCTCGGCAATTGTACGCATGATTACCGCCACAGTTTCTCGTACACTTTCCGCAGGGTGTCCAAACAACGCAAACAAACGGCGTCTCAATCCCGCCACCTGGCGTAACAATTCAACAAAGACACTATACTGTGTAGTCTCACCATGCGGGTCACATATCATTGCCTCCAAAACTTCCACAATTGACATGGATAATAGTGGTGAAACAGACATTGACTTCAATCGGTTTACCAAAATTACAAGATTACCCTGATGAGCAAATAATACAGACTTCGTGTGCATAATTGTAGCATGATAATCACCTTTTGAGTCCGTCAACAAGTTGTTCTCCCCAGGACCACCCCCAATAAGAACTGCAATAAGTTCTGCAGCTTCAGCTGCTATTCCTTCAGAACCACTTCTTAGCAAACCCATAATTCTCCCGACGGCTGCAGGAAAAGACATCACATGTGAGGTAGCAGTTCTTGATGCCAATAATCTTCGTAAACAGGCAATGAACCCTGTGACAGTGGCTGCTGCTTTAGGAGAAGGAGGAGGCAGAGGAGGCGAGTCTGGCGGCAGATTAGGAGCAGCTGGGAGCATTGTAATCAAAGCCATTAAAGTTACTTCAGGAACTTCAATGTTGGGAGGCACTCCAGCATATGGAATACATGCATTAAACTCTCTTATCCTTCGCCAAAGTTTAGCTCTCGATCCTGGAATCGAGCCTCCTTCAGCCACAGCGTCCTTTGCAGATGCTGCCAAGTGTTTTAAATGCAAAGTGGCAGTTTCCATGTCAGCTCTAGAGCGTTGTGGCACACCCGAGACCTGTAAGAGTTGCAAATAAGCTCTACCACATGGCGGATCAATTGGATGACCTGGCAGAGTTAGCCTAGGTAGAACAGGCACTGAACACTGACCCTGTAATATAATTATACAGATTAATAAATAGTCTTATGTGAGTATAGAATAGAGGCTCATACAGACATACAAGTACTACAAATTGAACAATGCATACCTCCGTCTGTATCATATCCCGAACTGCTGCAAGTAAACTATCTCTGGATGTGCTAGAATATACCTGAAACAAGAAATGTTGCTTTTAGACAGCAAACTAGCAAAATACAGCATAATACTTGAGTGAAAATTCTCACATGAACTGGACATCCATCATTGAATTCAATGGCGAATATCTGTGGTTCCTCTGCAAATCGAACAAGAGAACTCACTGCGGTTAAAGGACGGACAATAACAGCCTGCAACATTGAGCATATGAAAATCAAAAGGTTGATCAATCCGGACAACAAATTGGAGTAAAGTATGTGTTCCTTATTTTTTGTAAACAATTCCATGTTCAATTGGGAAAACCCTTGATTGACTCATTGAGTTTTTTTAATCAATATGCGGTGACTATTGTAGGGGTGAGCAAAACCGCCTGCCGCCCGTTTTCCGGCCCGATCCCGACCAACCCGCCGGCCCGATTCCGATCCCAACTATCAAACGGTTCGGGAGTCGGTTTGCAATTCCGGCGAAATCGGGAGTCGGGTCGGGACGGGACGGGTCGGGACGGGATGAAAACCGACAAAACAACAAAGAAAACCGACGCCCGATTCCGATCCCGACCAACCCGCCGGCCCGATTCCGATCCCTGCTATCAAACGGTTCGGGATTCGGTTTGCAATTCCGGCCAAATCGGGAGTCGGGCTTGTCGGGTCGGGACGGGTCGGAGTCGGTTTAGGCCCGATGCACACCCCTAGACTATTGTGCTTTCACATGTTTCAAACATTAGAGGTTTGATGTGTCATAATACTTTTCTTAGGTTAAATTAGTATTTCCATCATAAAATAATGATATAAGCTTTAAGGTCCTCTATATGCTGAGTATATGTCTGTTCTGTGAGCAATCTGGAAGTAAGTAACTCAGCTGTGGAACAACTTCCTTCATTAAGCATTCTTGGTGTGAAACCTTGCCCAAAAGATATTCTAATAGTCCTTTGCCAATTCTACCAAAACTTATTATTCATGCAGAACATGGTTACAAATATCTCTAAAAGGAATCTTAAACTAAAAATCCCAGTGAAGATTCCATTCAGGGTACGTCCGCACACTATATCTGAGCTATTATGCTAAGGTAGGTATCCACTTTGAATTATTCGTCTACTAATTAAAAATTTATCGACTTTCGAACACAACTTCCAGAGATTTGTGTACCATCTATATACCCAACTTGTGATAACATGTATATGCAAGAAAGTATGTAGCTAAAAAATATCATCTGGGTTGAAAATAAGAACATGTGACTTGATACGTACATACATGTCCTACTTCCCATTTTGATTTGTTACCCAAAAAAGTGTGCATAGCAAGTAACAGTAGTATTATCTAAGACCGCTAGAGTGATACAGACTCATGCTAAACTTAAGTCAAGTTTGTCGCTAATGTCAGGATAGAGATAGTAATAAACTAACATTTTGCCTTCCATGTAATAATATTTATGATGAGATGACAATAACTGTAAGTTACATTAGTGGTGATTAACTAATTCATGCCGAAAATGTAAATCTACTGATATACTAGGGAAGTATAACAAAGTATGATACCAACTTACCTCGTAGTTGTCAAGACGCCTTTCTACCAGTGAAACCTTTGTTAAGATAAGTTGACGAGACACAGCATCACCGTGTTCCCCAAGTCCCCCTTTGGGCCCAAGCATCGAACCCAACCGTGGTGCAGCAAGTGTCCCATGAGCAGCAGTTCTCAGTCTCATCACAGACCAACCACCACAAGGAGTTTCTTCTGCCCCAACACCGTCTTTAGCTGCATTTACACGAACCCTTATGATGTTATCCACACAAAAGTACAATCAATGTAAATATATGCAATACTGTATAGCAACTAGGTGAATTTTATCACTTACCCCTTCGTTCTAAATACTCATTAACAGTGAGTGACTGAGAACTTTCTACAGATAGTGATACCCCAACTGTTGATTTTGCGGTTTTTGTCTAATAAGAGCATTAGAAAAAAAGCCAGCTTATAAGTCAAGGACATAAAATCAAACCTACAGTAAAGTGACTTGTAGCAAAAATAAAACTGAAATATAGAAGGGTGCAACTCACCAAATTTGCTACAATTGTAGAATTTGAAGTCCCTGAAGCAGCTTGAAAAGCTTTAGACTTTCTTCCATACAGAGGACAGAGAACAAAACCTCCAGGCTCAGCATTTTTCCTCCCATATGCGTCAGAAAGAAGAATAATAGCAGGGGAACCCATGTCTCTAAAATCCAAACACCACCGTAGATCCCCAGATTTTGGTTCAACAAGCTCAACTCCAACATACGTCACTTTTAATTTCTGTTGATGCATTTAAAATATTAGTTCATTATACATAATGATTAAGACCGGCAGAAGGGTGATATCCCAAACTACCAAGAGCTGCTAAATCCTAACTGGAGCACATGAAAATGAATGCAACTGTCAGATACATTACTTAGAAAATATATTTGCTGACCATCAAACTTAAAATTTTGAGCAATTTTTCTGAGTTCTAAGCAAATACTTTTAGCAAATCTAGTAATCAGTTTAATAAAAATGATCAATGTTTTGTTGAATTTAGTAACATCTAAGGAGCATCCTTAACGTGCATCATCAGCTAGTGTAAGTCCATCCCTTTGTTTTTCCTTTTCTTAATGTTGACTTGAGATGCCTCATGAACACATATTAAACAAAACCTAACTAATGTGGCACCATTGTATTTAATGGTGCAACTCGAATTGAGAACTTGCGATTGATTGTGACCGCTATAATAACTTTGGTTAGGCGAAGTGTTGGGTATTTTGCAGATATTCTGCTTTTCGTGGACTCCACAAAGATATGACAATAATGAACTCGGCTAACCTTTTAAATACAAATTTAGTAAGTAATGGTGATCCTTGTTGATACAATGCCTTCAGAAGAAGCATGTGTGTTGAACCTTTGGCTATGTAGTACTATGAAAAGAAAGTGCTTAACATTTTTATCCCTAAGTTGTTGAACAGATAGATGTGAGTATGTGACCATAGACTATATAATTTTTTGCGGTTTGCCAAATGTTAAGGAGTGATGATGGAGGGTGGTGAAAACCAACATGGTTTATCCTTGGCCTTTCTCGAAGTGCCATGTCATGCAGAAACTAGGTGGAGGTATGACCTCGGTATTGCCCATGAGTATGTAACACCACAATGCTGCCAAAAAGTTACATCCCAGGCACAAAAACATACAGAAGCTGAAGCCCGAGCCTCGGGCAGCCTGTGCAACAAGTACGCAAGCACTAGCGAGATTATAGCTCACCCTCTTTTATGCACCAAATTGCACTATAAAGACACCCCTGATAAAGCGTTTAACACCTTTTTAGCATCTGGGTGGTGGATTTTGTCAAGGTGAGCTAAATTGACATCACTTTATAAGTTTTCTCAATGATTGTTTTAGCAACACTCTCCTCCACACCCAGTCTTGAATAGTGACTTGACCTATACAACGCTCTTGTCATGGCCATCTCAATATTCCAGACATGATGTAGAGAAGAGTGCCAATACAACAATGATTGCGAAAACAAAAAAAATGAGGTCACTCAAGATCCACCCCGACAAAAACAGCCACCTTAATGATAAAAAAGAGGGCTTTCAGCGCTATTATTGATGCCCTTAAAGTGCTTTCTAACGCTGAAATCAGATTAAGTTATGACCTCAATATTGACCGTGAAAAATAAACATTGGTAGTGGAACATGCTCCAGCCATCTGCCAATGGCAAGTTAAAAAGATCTGCTCATTTCATGATTCGCAACCACTACACGCTCTGAACTATTAGTCCTAAAAAAATAATAATAACAATAACAAACTGGCTTAATTTTCAAAGCAATATCAAAGTATTACCATCAACGTCAGCTTCATATTCAACATCTCAATGACACTACTAGATAATAAATCCTACATTTAGTGAACAATCAAGCCCTATTGTTAACCGCTCCATCCTAGTTTTTTTCTAAAACCAAATCACTACTTGAGAGCTAGTTTCTGCGCTTACCTATATGTATTACTCTAGTTTCCTACGTTTACGCAAGGCATATGCATTTATCTCAAAACACAAGCAAATCAAATATCAAAAATATCACGAAACACGTCAAAAAACAATAATCCGAAACTTACATAAGGAACCCACTCCGCAGTCTTTCTCCGCAAATGAAGCACCGAAAACTCCCCCACCGTCCCAATCTTCCCCCACCTAATCCTATGCAACTCCGTCAAAATACTCGCCCTACACCTCGACGAAAACTTCATCCCTTTAAACTTCCCCCTCCCATCCGTCCTCACACTCACACTAAACTCCAACGTACTCTCATCCTTGCCCAAAACCGGCGCGGCACTCTCGAAATCACTACTCACATCATACGAATTCGTCACCGACAACGTCCCAGGGTCCAACGTCACAATACTCTTACTCGATATACACAATATCCTCTTATACCTCCCACGCCACGAATGCTTAATCACTAAATACCTAGCCAAATACTCCGCCTCTTCCATAACCGAAACCGCATTACTATGATGATGCACCACTTGCTGCGGCGCACTAGTGGACGGTTCGGGGGGATTAGACGTACTAGTGTGTTGGCGAAAAACAAAGTCCATTTGCGGTTGTAAATAACGTAACGAATACGGTTTGGGTGGATTAGGTCTGAGAAATGACCATAGTCCCGTCGCCGCGGCAGACGGACGTTGACGGGACTGATTCGCACCCAGCGCTAACTAATTCAATCAAATATATCAAATATATAAACTTAATCAAACAGAATTTAACAATCTATAAGCACTAAACATGTCGTATTCAAATTATAACTGATCAAAGTAATGAAAAACCCTAGGGTTTGAGTTCAGTTACTCGATCACGAGGAAACAGTGTGAGTTTTGATCTAATTGAAGGGGATTAATTGATCGATTGGATAATTAGGGTTAGGGTTAGGGTTTGAGTGAAATTGGGGGAAATTAATTAATGAAGATGATGATCGGAATAGTGTTTAATTGACAGTGGTAGTAGTCATGTTTGTTTTGTGAAGTTTTCTTTCTTTCTTTCTTTCTTGTGAGTTGGAAAGGTCCTTGACAGTAGTATTTTTAGAGTTTATGCTAATCAACTTCATTTTTTTTTTTTTTTTTTTTTTTTTACTTTGGGGGTTATTAAGGGTGAGCAAACGGACCGGATGGATCGGACCGACAGACAAAATCGACGTCCAGACCGGACCGAGACCGGACCGACCACATTCGGTCCGGTCTCGGTCTAGGGTTTTTCATAATTTCGGTCTCGGTCCGGTTCGGCTTAAAAACCGGACATTTAGCCTATTTAGACCTAGACCGGACCAGGCCGGACCGGACCGACCACATTCGGTCTCGGTCCGGCTTAAAAACCGGTCTCGGTCTAGGTTTTTTGCCGGATTCGGTCTCGGTCCGGTCCGGTTTTTGACCGATGAGCACCCTTAGGGGTATAGGTGGATTCCGATGCAGACTAATCCCAGAACGACTACCCTTTTGGATAGCCTGAAGTCATCGCGGGTGAATATTTGTGGCCAATGAGGGATTAATTTTCTCCTCAGGGTTCGAACCCAAGACCACTCGACACTTTCGTCTTAAGAATCTAAGCCCTTACCACTCGGTCGCCCCCATTGAATTTTCAATAAGTTTTTTTGGGGTTTTTGTTTTGGGTTACATACTCTTATATGAGCTTACATTAGCCAGCTTATAGCTTACTTGATTTTAAATTTATATTTTATAAGCTCCTTTTTTTTAACTTATTTTGAAACTTTTCGGTTTATAGTTTATTATAATAAACTTATAAGCTAGAAGCCGAAAAGTTTATAAGTTTATTATAACTAGAAGAATATATGCACATGGCGATGGGTGTATTATGGCGATATAATTATACTAGCGAACTTGTAGTTCTTGTGCGACCCTTAATGTAACACTTAATAATTCAATTTGTAGTTATTGTTAGAAAAAAATATGTGGGTCAGAAACAGAAAGTGATAAAAGTCTGAGGATTAAAAAATATTTGAATTTTTAATTTAATGGTAGATGTTGTTACCATTTTTAATCAATGGTATATTAGCAATTGAACTTTACTCATTTTTTAAGTTTGAAGGAAAAAAAAAATTATATATAGTAGAGATAAACCTATATAAGCTGAAAAGTTTCACAATAAGCCAGGAAAAAATGAGCTTATCAGATATAAGCCGAAAACCAAATAAGTCATAAACCGCCTATAAAAACCCCAAATAAACACCCCCTTGAGTTTTTAAGGGAAATTTGCAAAAATGACATCTTTAAGATGATAGCTATTTCTAACTTGACTCAATTTTATCATATTATTAAAAATAGGACACTAAATCACTTTTTGCCAATTTTACCCTTTTGCATTCACTTCACACTTATTTATCATTTTATTTAATAGTGTACTACTCCCCAACGTCACATAATCGGCCAAAGCTCCTCGCACGCACATTCGTTCTTCTGTCTTCACCCCCGTCTCATTCCCATCACGATGACACCAATCTCGTCCGTTTTCATGCACACCAACGCTCGGATGAAAGGGGAATAAGAGTATTAAGAAAAAGGATTTCCTGAGATCAAATCGAAATCGAAGATGTTGCGAAGTGAAGGTCATGATAAAGAAATGGGGCCCGTTCTCAACCTAACGGTTTTAACATTGTGACTAACTACGATCCGATTATGATTGGTTCAACAGAACAGCGTGGGCCCTACGACATTTGACAAGAATGGGATTCCCTTTTCCATAAAAACATTAAGTTATAAGTTAAACTTTGGAGGTACACATTATGAATTATCTATAAATATGTACTCATCCCGTTTCATATAATTTATACAATCAGATCTTGCCCTGTCACCATATCACTACAATGGATCATATCTCACCACATCAATATCTTCAACAGCCATAAAATGTTAAATGTTTTTATCAAAGATTAACAACCCATAAGGATTCCGATGAACATGAATTAGGTCCATCATTTTCTACATGGATTCTGCATCAATACTTGTGTTCACCCACTTTTGATGGAAGATGCAGCTGCACAAAATACTTTATTTTTAGCGCACCAGTTTACAACCAGGAGTTGGTTGTTGACAAGTGAAAAATAATAATAATAATAATAATAATAATAATAATAATAATAATAAATACCTCTTTTGAGTTATGGCGTTTCTTTAATGGTGGTTTTGGAAAGACGTGAACGATTTCGGATGTTAAAGATGGTGCTCACGATGTCAAAGTAATTGTTTTTATTTTAATTAATATGTGTTGCGAATGTAGTGCAACCGATTGGGAATGTATTGTCGATATATTTAATTTATGTGCATTGGAAAATCGGTTACTCGGTTAGTCTTCTTGTAATTATTACCATTTATTAATATATTTACATTTTTTACTAGCTTATTTTCGAATGTGTAATAATTGCATACATATCTTGGTACAAATATACAATGCACAGGTTAAATGGTTTTTTACCTTTTTATGTATGTTTTAGACGAGATGGATCACCCGCTCGTTGCCGCGGGATGTTTTGGCAAAGAAGTAGTTAGTGCATTTAACGACCGTTAGTTATAAGGACTAAATTTGCAACGAACCTCTAAGACAATGGAGGAATTTAAAAAAAAAAAGTTAACGGTCGTTAGTACTAACGGCCGTTAAGTACTTAACGACCGTTAGTACTGTACATTTCACTATTTGTTGTGAGTACTTTACACTGTAGCGCTACAGTGGTTTTTTGCTACAGTGTTTGGGAGGTTGTTTCCTGGTAAATATAGGTATTAGTAATGTATATGCAATTTTGCATCTTTTGATGGGTATATATGCAACTGCCCCCAATTTTATGCCAATTTAGTTGCGAATACGTTATGAAGTTGTTACGAAGGTGTATTGTCCCATATAAATAGCTTCATACTATCCATTCCATTGTGCTTTTAATATAACCTCCACACTGAAACACCCTTTTTCCAATTTGACCAAAAATTATAATGTTTGCCAAAAGCATGACCCGAAATGACCTTACGTTACTAATGAAGTATACTATAATATTTATGCTAAGATTCAGACCTTGAAAATATTTTATTATGAAACTAGACTCAATTACCTTTAAAACGATAAGTGACACGACTTCTAACGAGTCACGATTGAATTTATACAAATTTTACAAAACGAACAAAAACCGAAAAAATCCTTCTGATGCACTTAGTTGCCGGCCAAGGTACCCACCCGCCGACTAAAGCCCTTATGAGGCCTTTATCCACCGGCCAGGGTCCCCAGCCACCGGCTCATAACCCACCAGCAATTGGCCGTTGATGAGGCATCCCAACGGCTACAAACCATGATTAGGGATGGGCCTCGTGGTTCCAATCCATGATTATTGACAGGTTCTTAGCATCCCAACGGTACAAACCATGAATAGGGATGGGCCTCGTGGTTCCAATCCATGATTATTGACAGGTTCTTAGCTTACATATGAGAAAAGAACCGAACATCCTTAATCAACAAGACCCGACAATGAAATGTGCTTCGATAGCATTACAGCAATACCCGTTCATTATCAACAACTCTTAACACCAATTAACCACATTTCATCCTATACCACCAAACTTTTTCACGTGTCCCATTTTTAGTCTTTGTGTACTTTTCATCCAAAGTCATTACAAGATGGCTTTCGGACCCTTTTGAGGCATTGCGTAACCAACCCAAACGGACACCAACCCATCTTCTAATGACTCGGATGTACCAAGTACAGTACAACTAAAAAAATATCAAACATTCAAGAATTTTAACAAAGGGAGACATAAAAAACCATCCATCATCCAAAATTCAAGATATATTAAGCATCCATAGGTATTTCTACTCCTCTCTACACGGGAGAAATGTTCAAAACTACCAATAAAAGTACGGTATATTCCTGAACATCTAGCAACTTTGGAAGTAAAACCGAAAATATTTCCATGCAAAAACCATCATCCCAAAATGAAAAAGAACCAAGATACGGGTGTTTATTGTGCACTCGACAGATGAACAGAATCTCTATACTTTCACTTAACGCACAGGCTGCTGGTTGTAGTGGTTCTTCTCTTTCTTCTTAGCAGCTGCAAGCCTTGCATTCCTTGCCGCCGCCTCACTAGCAGCAGCTCTGGCAGCAGCATCCATCTCCTTGTTAGATTTCTTCTTTTTAGCAGCAGCCACTTTCTTTATCTTCTCCTTGACATCAATCCCAGATAAACCTTCAACCTTCTCTGATTCAGTAGCTTCTGATGCTGAATTCCCGCTATCAGGCACACTTGAGACTTCTTCTTTGGCATCCTTGGAAGCCTTTTCCTTCTTTTTCTTCTTTTTGGAAGTTTTGCTCTCACCAGCTGGCGCGTTTTTGTCTTTCTTATCTGGCTCTCCGTTTTGATTCTCCACCTTCTCTTGGGTGCCACCTGGAAAACAAATGCATATGACGACCGTATAAAGTAAAAAATTAATCAGCTGTGTATTAAAATGACATTCTATTAGGCTATAATCTTTCATATTAAAACCCAAGTTGGTATTTGGTTCGCTGTACGGTTTGGAAACAATCTTTTCAGTTCCACTATATATTTTACTGTAGACATCAGAATCTGAATGCACGATCTTTGTCTCTAAAGGTGTATGGAGACATAAAAAGAGGGGACAGTGCATTTAAAAGGAACATGCTTTCATTATCAGCATCTAAGGACATATATTATACGTGTATAAAATGGACCCAGATCAGGACCCTTACTTGATTATAAAATTATACAGAGTATATAACATCAAAATTGTTGATTATGTTCCTAATATAGAAATTGACTGAAAGTAAGTTCCTTTTACGTGCAATTTGTTGCCTCTTATTAGAACATAAATTATATTGGAGTTTCATATGGAAGAAACTTTATAGCTTACCTTGGCCGTTGTTTTCAGCTAATCCGAATTCTGCAAGCACTGCATCAAGTTCTGCAAGTTCTTTCTTCTTCAGTTCCTTCTTAGATAGCTGTCTGTCACTCTCCTTTGGCACAATCAGCTCTTTTTCAGCAGGCTTCTGAACAACTGGTTCTTTTTCTGCCACAGTTTCTGGTTCATGATCATTTTCTTCATCATTGTCATCATAAATTTCATCAAGACCTTCATCTTCACTTTCACTTTCCTGCATAAGTAAATTACTATCAGGTGGATAAAAGCAAGAGAAAAATAAAGAAATAAAACCTAAAATTCTGATATACAAATACTAATCCAAATCCTTGATCGGGTCAATAGCTCCCCATCACACATCCCAAACCAAACATTTCAAGATCTTGTTAAAATTTATATCATCCCAGGTCATAAAACTATCAGTTCCAATTTACAGAAGTGTTATTTCTGTAATTATGTAACTACCAACAAAACATTATTCTAAATCAGAGAAGAGCAGCATCGTATGCAATTAGTAAACATTTTGTTATTAAACAGATTTTGTAGAATAAGCCAATAAGGAATAAACCCCATATTGTAAAAGTCGTAAAAGTTAGGTAAACAGATTAATGCAGTTCTTATCGATTGGAATTAGTATACATTTTGTCAGTAAACAGATTTTGTAGAATAAGCCAATAAGGAATAAACCCAATATTGTAAAAGTCGTAAAAGCTAGGCATCAAATCAATATTCTATGTAGAAATTCTCATTGTGAACTATTCAAATAAAGTACTTATAAACGGCATTCAATTAGTATAAGACTAGCAAAATTCTTATTCTTTCAAAGACGTTATATACTTTGTTTCTTTCTTTTTTAAGAATCTTTTCTAGACTCCATTCATAGCATTTTTCAATTCAGAGTACACGTGTAGTAACAAATCTGGTGGCATTTTCCAACAAATAGAAGAGGGAAAACAAACTAGAAAAATCATCATCAAGTAAAGCTTGTGGACCAACATGCACTTTTGTAAGGATAAGTTTAAATGTTTAATGGCATAAAAGTCACTGATTTAAAACTTTACAAACAATAATATTCAACAGGCACTTATGATTTGGCAAGAGTACACTTCTCAGGATTTTATGCTTTATGGCCCGCGAAAAATGGGATATCATTTGAGTGCTTAATAAAGTAATGGAAAGGTAGCTCAAATAAGTAACTATTTTTATCATAAAGCCATAAAAAAAAACCACGTGTTTGGATATAATTGAAAGAAGGCCAACCAACTATTGTGACCTCTAAATCAAACCCTTGCTGACTGATTTAGCTAGAGATGCGAAAATTCGATTGAATTATCTAAAAAGAGGTCAATTTGGATTGTATTTGATCATTGAAGGGTCAGATTATAAAAATGCAACAACCAAAAATCATAGCTAGATGCATAAAGATTATAGTGTCAAAGAAATGTCCTGACAACTGTTCATGTACCAAGCCATAAAAAGACAACAACTTCCATTCGGAACCACTTAGCATGAAATTTACGTAAACAACAAAGTCATGCAGATAGCGGCTAATAAAGACTACTTTATTTAGAAACTAGAGAAAATATGCGCAAATATTGGAAACAAGATTTTCTTACTGTAACTAGGAAACGAAGTCAATTACCATGCCCTGCATTTAGCAAAGACACTAAAATATGTATTTAGCGTAATCTTGCAATATATCATTTTTAAAAGATCGGTAAACGGCACATATACCTTTCACATTCAATTATAGCGTAAGAAATATCTGAACCGTCATTTTAGGCTCAACATGCAAACATCCATTCTAGCACATTCAACGACTCATCATGGTTAAATCAGTTGTTTGGAAGAGGCGTTTGTGCGTACATTCTAAAAGCTAATTGTGCTTTCAAGTTGCCATAATCAGCTTATGTTCTTTGATTAACCTACTTTTTGTTTTGATTAAGGTAAAAAAAGTATTTTTCTTTTTCTAAATCACTGTGATATACTTAAGTAGTCCATCTTATCTGATTCTCGCCACAATAATCAGAAATCGCTAAACACATTTTCAATATCACGCTTCACAAACTAAACACTATCTCCTGAACCATGATCTATGACACCGGACTATCCAATCATATGACGTTTCAACTTACTCTCTGGGAATTATTATTAGCATCTACTATCACTATTAGTATCTGTTCTTTAACTAACCTACTTCTGGTTTTGATCATCGTATTACATAGTTGTAAAATAAATTCCGTTTAATAATCACGTTAATACTACAGAGAACACAACAGTATAGTCACATTACTTATACTATTATCTTATCTAATCACCGATACAATAATCAGAACTCACCAAACACATGTTTCAATATCCAGCTCCACAAACTAATGAGGTGTTTGTGTAAGCTTACATGGCAGGCTTATGTGCTTATGTAAATTTGAAAAATCTCGTAAGCTCACTTTTTTCAGTTTATAAGCTAATCAAGTTGAGCTTATGGCTTTTAGTAAGCTAAAACCTCAACTTGATAAGCTCATAAGCCGGAAAGAAATGGGATCACGAGCTTTTCTAAATTTACATTAGCTCATAAGCCTGCTATATAAGCTAACACAAACACCCGTTATACAACTACTCCTATCTCCTAAACCATGGCTAACGACACGGATCTATAATATCATGACCGTTCAATATCACACAATTACGCACACTAAACTACCTAATCAAATTAGCATCAAATATCAACCGCATTTCACATAAACAATCAAACCAATATACCAAAACACAAAATTAACATTTTTTAGTATTCATTCCACAATCTCGTGAACCACGATCTACAACACCAAACTATCTAATCATGACCGTAATCACTCATAGGAATCAATATTAGGATCATATATCAACCACATTTCACATAACCAATTAAACCAATATCACAAAACACGCATAATCAACATAAACCAATACTAATTCCACAATATTAGGATCATATATCAGCCACATTACGTAACTACTCGTATCTCATTGATTTATCGCTACAATAATCAAAACTCGCCAAACACGTCTCCCTATCATGCTTCACAAACTATGGGGTGTTTGTGTTAGCTTATATAGCCGGCTTATGTAAATTTGGACAACACCGTAAGCTCATTTTTTTGGCTTATAAGCTTATCAAGTTGAGCTTATGGCCTTTAATAAGCTAAAACCACAACTTGATAAGCTCATAAGCCGAACAAAATGGGCTTATAAGACCGCTAACCTTAAATTCTATCTCCTATCTCCTAAACCATAATTTAGGACACCAAGCTATCTACTCATATAAATCAAATTAGCATCAAATATCAACCACATTTCACATAAACAACGAAACCAACATCACAAAACACGCAAAAACCGCTCACCTCAACCGGAGCAACCTTCTCATCCTTCCCAACGCCCACACCCCAAACCGGAGGCGGGGCAGTAGTGGCGTAATAATCATCATCATCCTCATCATCCACATCCGCCCACGACTTGACATTCAAAGGCGCGGGAGCCCAAAAAACCTGCTCCTTCTCCACTTTAGTCGCCTTATCCTCCTTCTTTTTCCCCTTTTTCGACACCCCCTCCGATTTCTTCTTCTTTTTCAAACTCCCTAGTGCCGCAAACACATTCGTGCTGTTGATCGATATCCCGTCATCCTTCCTAACTCCTCCACCCGCCATTCTTTCACAGAATCAAAAACTTCAACTTTTTTTTTTATAAAAAATTCGATCTTTTTTCAAGATTTTCAGTTTTTTTTATAAAAAGATCGAATTTTTTTCAGTTTTTTATAAAAAAAGATTGATTTTTTTTCAAGATTTTCAAGGTTTTTATAAAAAGATCGAATTTTTTTTCAGTTTTTTATAAAAAAGATTGATTTTTTTTCAAGATTTTCACTTTTTTATAAAAAAGATCGATTTTTTTTCAGTTTTTTATAAAAAAGATTGAATTTTTATTTTTTTTCAAGATTTTTATAAAAAGTTCAATTTTTTTTCAAAAATTTTAAAACCCTTTTTTAAAAAACTATTTTTATACAGAAATCCACAAACCCTAAAAAAACCCAACAAAATTTTTTGTTTAGTAATGTGATCAGAACCCTAAAATGATTGATTTCAATTTCTCGCGAGAAATTGAAGATATGAAAATGGGGTTGAGATCTATATAAGAAGAAGATGTGAATTTTAGGGTTTGATGATTGTGTGTTGAGTGAGATGATGATGAAGAAATGATATTTTTGGGTTTGGTTGAGTGTTTGTGTGAGTTTATGATGTGTAATTGTAATCTTCTGGTATTTATAGCTAAGAAAAAACACTACACTAATTTTTTAATGGGTTTGTTTGGCTTATAGTATATGGTTTTGGGCTTATCATTTGATAATCAAAATTTTTCTTACTTATTATACATATATATACATTTGTTGGGCTATTTGGCCTCACCTCACATGCGCCCCTACGAAGCCGTTTAGGCCGGGTCGGGTTTGGGCGGGGCGGGTCGGGACTAACGACCGTTAGTTACTGTAGCGTTATAACTAATGGCCGTTAGATATTTAACGGCTGTTAGCTAACGATCGTTATCTTTAACGTTTTCTTTAAAAATCTATACGAAATTGGTCCTTCATCTCAGAAGTTCGTTGCATATTTAGTCCTCTCATAATTTACATAATTGGTCCTTCATGTTATATGTCTATTGCAAAGTCAGTCATTAGTCACTAAATTGACGTTAAGTAGCTACCGGCCGTTATTACACTTTCCCTATTCGGAAACCACCCCGCGGCAACGCGCGGTTTTCCAACTAGTTTAAAAAACTTGTATAAGGTGAATAGTTATAAAATAAGCTTATAAAATACAAGTCTAAAACTAAATAAGCTATAAACCGACTATATAAACTTAAACAACCACTCCTTAAAGAAAAGAAATGTTGTAAAACTTTCAACATAAAACTGTTTTCAAATTAGTATGCTAAAAATCTATTTCAAAACGCGTATAGCTTCTCACATAAGACGGAGTGTTATGGTGAAAATGATGACACGCAAAGGGCCAATCTTGGCGCGTGAATCCTATGACGAGAGTGTGTCGATGGCGCGCGAAGGTACCCAAATGGAGGTGGTTTGTTTGTTGGTGATTATTACGGCTGAAAGTTGAAGGTAAGAGCATTGGGTGCAGTGGCGATGCACTCTCGCCAAGCCTAAGTGTATCTCGCCAAAATGCTCGCTACTACACCAGAAAAGAAAATAAAATTGTGGGCCCCAAAAGTGAGATTTTGACTTGAGTTACTGGGTAGGGTGTTTTTGGGTATGTGAGTGAAAGGTAAGTGAGCAAGATAAAATTTGAGGTCGCACTAAGGTGACAGTTTAGCTTAAGCCAGTGCACCTGATGCTCCAATATGGTGTGTTGAAAAGCTAATGTGAAGGTGAAAAGAAGATGACGATTACATGTAACCTAACATGAAATATCTTTGAGTTACAAGCCCTTTTAAGAAAAAAAAAATATTGTAATCAATGGTATATACTATGTATAATGTAATCATGTGGAGTCAGGCAAGTTTAAAACTTGACTCGACTTAAAATTTGAACTTAGTTGGATACTAGTTTTTGAGCTTGAACTTGGATTAATAACAAGCATTTTCAAGTCTAGCATGGCTTGACTTCGACTTCACTAGGAGAAGATATTGAGAACATATGATTCAAATATTAAAATTAATCATATATTTTACTTGATTCGGCACGTTAATATGTCAAGAAAATCATGAAAAGAGGGAAATGCAGAAATGGTCCCTGTGGTTTGCTCAAATTGCAGATTTCATCCCTGAGTTTTCGAAAGTGCAGGCGACCTCCCTGTGGGGAGTTTTTGGTTCCATTTTGGTCCCTGTGGTTTGATCAAAATTGCAAGTTTAGTCCCTGTGGTTTGCTCAAAATTGCAAGTTTAGTCCGTGGCCAGGGACCAAAATGGAACCAAAATTTCTCCACAAGGAGGCCGCCTGCACTTTCAAAAACTCAAAGACGAATTCTGCAATTTGGGCAAACCATAGGAACCATTTCTGCATTTCCCTCTCATGAAAATGTACGCATGAACAAGGGTAAAATATTAATTAAATTGTATATACTTTTCAGGTTGCTATCAAGTATGTCACAACTATCTATACTATCTATAATGTAAAAATGGTCAAAAGTGAAATGTTGAGTTTTCAAGTGAAATGTTGAGTTTTTAACAATGGTCAAATGAGAGAGAAAGTGAAATGTAATTAATACTCTTATTAAAACACCCTAATACTTAGAAGTACAATTATTTATTCACATTGCACAACCAAATTAAAGCATATCTACCAAATTAAATACAACCAATCAAACACAAATCGGGTTGACCCGGGACGCTTCAAACCCGGCTGGTTGACCCAGTTTAATTTGACCCGTTTTCGATTCAACCTAGCAAGTTGACCCGGTTTAACTCGACCCATTTTTCGACCGGAACGGTTCAACCGGTTGAATCAACCGGGTCGAACCGGGTTTCAAAACATTATCCATTGCTTAAAAAAGTACAATGATTTATTCACGTTGTACAACCAATTAAAAACATATCTACCAAATTAAATACAACCAATTAAAACACAAACCGGGTTGACCCGGGACGCTTCAAACCCGGTGGGTTGGCCCAGTTTAATTTTACCCGTTTTCGACTCAACCTAGCAAGTTGACCCGGTTTAAATCGACCCATTTTTCGACCGGAATGGTTCAACCGGTTGAACCACACGGGTCGAACCGGGTTTCAAAACATTTGTAGAACCCTGTAAAAATTTCTTGTAATTAAATCGTTAATAAATATATAATCTTTCGTTATCGTTTCTAATTCCCATTTTCTCGGAAAAATTTAAAATTTTTCTTATTATATTATTTTGGCGATTTTCACAAAATAATATAATTCACGAAATGACGGAATTAATCCTCGACACGTTACACGAAACTTAAAATCTTTATTTAATCCTAAACCTAAATCCTAATACTAATTATATTTATTAATTATAATTAAAATCCTTAATTACTCTATTAACCTAACCGGACCCTTAATTACTTCGGCCCACACACCTCAGCCCACTATTCCTAAGCCCACACTACAAGCCCAAAATTATATTTAACTAAATTTCATCCGATTGACTAGTTCAAGCATCCCCCAAAACGCCTCGTTTATTTCTAATTCTTACACACGACGTACGAATTTTATTCTCTCATCTCATTAACCTACTAGCCAATAATTAGTGTGTCAAGTTTCACGTTTCTACGTTAAGTTTTGATATGCTTTTAAGAGGTAAAGTATTCGACCTTAGCGAACCCAAACCGATTTGAACTATATTCAAAACTTAACCGTTTTGAATCTAGTTTGTTTCTAAACGTTTCTAATATTATTTCTAGGATGATTTCATGCTTAAATGTTACGGATGATCAAGTATACTCAAGTAGTATACGATTTAATGAATCGTATGTTAAGAAAATGCTTTGGTCGACATATGTATGAATCACCCAACAAATCTCCTTATTATATGCTCTCACAA
Source organism: Artemisia argyi (assembly GCA_030686995.1). Lineage (NCBI taxonomy): Eukaryota > Viridiplantae > Streptophyta > Magnoliopsida > Asterales > Asteraceae > Artemisia > Artemisia argyi. The sequence continues at coordinate 178,513,776 of CM060704.1, forward strand.
ACTCTTCCTAGATCAATATAATAAACACCTAGAGCTATGTTCACTGACATGGAATAGTGAGTGTGAAGTTCACATTGAAATTTACTCACTCACGTGCTATATATTCAAGTAATATATAACTACATGCATGCATTAGCTCATATTCATTCACACACTCTTTCACTTAGTAAATTGTCCTTCAAACTATTTTCAAAAGACTTAGTAGTCGTTGGTATAGTATTGGAAGCAAAGGAAAGATTTCGGGTTCAAAGTAATAAATATAACGATCGGGTTATATAGTTTGACGAGAATTCTTGTGTTCTTTTCTTCCTAGCTCGACTATATATCACTTTGAAAGTGTTTGTAAGTCTCTTGCACTAGTTCTAAATCCATTTCATACGATTTCATGTTATCATGCATTTCGTATATCTTGTTTTATACGTCTACACTTTGCACCCTAGACTCACGTATATAATTGTTCTTAGTACACAAAGCGTAGTTTGCCTCTATCTTGGATGGCTTAGGAATCACGTAGCACACATCATTCACTCTAGTTGTAACGGTATAATCATTTCATGCATCTATTTCTACTTGCATCCATCGACCTAAAAATAGAATAACACTTAGTAAAATTTTATTAGTTTTCAAGTTTATATGTCGACCCAACTATGCTACTAAAACAACGTGTAACTTAAAATCTAGTTTAACAATGGTACCAAATCTTTTCACGACGTCATAGACCACCTAGCAAACTAAAGTTTTCATGTAGACAACTCGTAAAAATAATCATGTTTAGACACTTTAAACGATCCATTTTGAATCGGCACAAAATAGTTTTCACAACTAAAATTTGTTTTATAAAAACCTTAAGCTTGTCGAGTGGGCTAAATTAAAGCCCACTAAGCTTTTGAAATCCGTAAGCCCACTGGGCCTATAAGATATGTTTTTAGAATCCTAAAAATGGTCCAAAGCCAAGCCCAAAACTTTTTCCATGCCCTCGCCTCCAAAAATCTTAACGGGCCTTAATATAATTCGAACCAGGCCCATAAGCTATAAAAATGAGCTTTTAAAATAAATAAGCAGCTAAATAAGCTTGTTACTTAATTAATAAGCTTCGGAAAATTTTTAGAAAGTTCCATAATCATTTTTGTAAAATTGGACTAAAAATGTAACGCGACGACACCTAGAAGGACTAAATGTGTAAATATTGAAAATCAAGGACTAAACCTGTAAATACAGAAATCTAAGGATAAAATGTGATAAAAATAAATATTAGAAGGTTTGTATTGACTTTTGGACAAAGTAGAGGACTATAGTTGAAAAATATATATAAAGGACTAACGGTGTAACGCAAGTATCGTTAGTGTAAAAATGGTAAAAGTTGGAAAAGGAGACAAAGACTAAATTTATTTATCATTCTTATTTATTTTATATTTTTTTTTTATTATTTCATATCATGTTTAAATATTGTTTATATTTATATTTATATATATATATATATATATATATATATATATATATTAACTTAACGTTAATAATATATAACGATATTTTAAAAAAGGTTAATATTTAATTATGTTTAAAACTTCGATGGATAATTTTTGAAATCATATTTTGTCATATCATGCATATCACAATATTTTCACTGCACATCACTTAATCGTCATAACGAATATCTAATATTCGTTATTTTCTTTAAAGTTACCGAATAGTTTTTGGTCAATTTCTTAGATAAATTTATTTATCAGGTTGTGTTTCGAAGCCGTTTTCATAAAATTCATCCGACTTATTTTCTTCATTTTCAGTATCAATCAAGGTAAGTCATAGCCTCACATTTAATTATTTTCAAAACTCCGTGAGGGGGATACATGCTATAAATAGATTCACAAGTACTTTTCTGTATGCTTTCCTGACTGATATATGCCTAAGTTAGCTATTGCCAAAAGACCCTTATTCATGAACCATTAATCACTGCTGATGCGTGGGAATCGCACCTTGCTTTACCTCTCGAGGGATCTCGAGAAGCTTACAACCCCCACCAGGCAGTGTACCTGATCGTTGTAGTATAGTATAGTGACAAGTACCGGGGGATTGATCGTTCAGCTTAGGAATAGTGTCGCTAGGGTTAGAAAACCTAATTAATAGTTCTATAGGTGAGGGATGATTATTTTTATATTTTTATATTTTATGAAAGCAAGTAAAATCTCGGGTTTTGAAGGAATGGGCGGAATTAGTTGCTAGTCAACTAACCCAAAACTAAGATGCAATCAAAATAAAATAATAAAAATGAAAATAAACTAATTATACTAAAGTTGTGAGCAGTAATTGGAGAAATTGTGTTTACTTAGACTTCACTACTCCCTAGATATCTTTTACATGTTAATTACTTGTTATACTTGTATGGATGACGGATTGTATTCCTTAATACCATTCGTGGGGTGGCATACATAACTCCCCAACTCTATGAGCTCTTATCTCCTCCTACACCATGACCCAGCACAACTATAGGGATTGTAAACAGTGGCTCATGCATTAAATACAACCAATAAAGACCTAGTACGCCTCGGTTCATGTTTCTTAAGACGTTCAAGCATGTTACCATTTGAAGATCTGCCAGTTTTCTTAAGCCTAACATATAAATCATTCATCCAAAACAAGAATAGACAAGTAATCAACACATAATCAACATCTAGGTTTCATTAGATCTAAGCAAACACAAAAGAGATCTAGCCTAGCATAATGGAATTGAGATAAGAACAAGATATAAACAACCAACGCATAGACATATTGATTGAATTAAAAGAACACTTATCTCAATTATAATGCAAGGTCTCAAGGGTTTGGAACCCTTGAAAAACCTGTAAAAGATGCACCAAAATCGTCTTTAGGGTTTCACCAAAACTTCTCTCTTTTAAATGAAAAAACTAGAAAACTATATATAGGAAAAACAGGCTGACGGCGTCAAGAGTTACATGTGACGCCGTCACCTCGCCGCCATATACTTCCTCGGACGGCCTTGATCCACTTATGACGGCCTATGTGACGCCGTCATCAACCACGATATTTTATTCTTGCCACTTTGACGCCGTCATGAAGGCTTCTGACGCCGTCACCACCTTCGGTAATTAATTCCTCATGTCTGACGCCGTCAAGATGGTAGTCTTGACGCCGTCACCTTGTATCTTCAGCATGGAAATTTGGTACTTAGCCGTTTTCTTCACTTTTATGCTCCAAAAACGTCCAAAATGGCTTCTTTTCCAGAATTCACTCTCCAAACACCTAAAATCACAAAAGGAACGATTTAGGGCAATATTTGATCAAATAAATTCGGATTCGGGCTTAAATGACCCCCTAAAAACGGATCATTTTTCGCCTCATCAACTGCGGTGAACGCGAATATAATGAATAGATCTATTTAAGGTTTGACAGCCTGTCCCACTAATGCTTGACGGAATGCCATATGCATGTGGTTAGCCGCATTAGTCGTGATAATTATATTTGAGTAAAAATAGGAACTGGCAAATCACCTATTACACGAGGGCAAAAATGTATCATTGATTTGATATACACCCGCCGTTAAGGTATTTGTTAACGTTTGCGTGTCATGAGACTTAGTGCAATATATGAACTGCAATATCAATGTTTTCAAAATGATTGTGTTTTCCAATACAATCTTGCTTGTGTATCAAAATGATTATTAAATTTAAACTCTATGATTTCACTCAACAATTTTGTTGACTTTTAAGCATGTATTTCAGGTATTTGACAGGGGAAGCAAGCATGGAACGGGCGGCAAAAATCTTCAAATTATGTTTAATTATTATCAAATATGATGTAAAATAAATGATGATTGATTTAGTTCAAAACATCAAGTTTTTATAATACTCTGATAAGGACCTATTGTATTTCAAATATTTATAAATGAAATTATGTTTTCAAAACGTCTCTTCGAGTCGTTTTCTATCATTATGACTTCGATCCTCATCGTAACACCCTAATTTCTATTCCGCTGCCGCATTTCAAATTAGGGGGTGTTACAGATTGGTATCAGAGACATCGTTATAGAGAACCAAATGTTTTCAAACATTGAACTATAACTATACTTTCAAAATAAATTAAATTTTTACCATATATATTTTTGCCCGCCGTACCTGCTTGCTATAGCACTCCGTAAGTTAATCATTAAGCTATGATATTTTTTGCGATATGTTAAAATTGCATGATAGTAAATTCTTATTCTGCGCTATTTATGAATTGTTACAGTATTGTGTCAATATGAGTATGTTCGAATCCGACTCTGATATTTCCGTCGCGTCCGTTACTTCGCCTGTTTATCGTTCTACTGCTGTACCTGACGCTGTTTCTCAAGAAACAGAACCCTACGAACAAGACGAAATTGCTACAACGCCTGAGAATCCCAATACTTTTGTTTTATCGACACCATTTCCACATCATAATTCATATGCACCCGATCACCTACTCAACCTTTTCAGCCAAACTTATCCGTACAATTTTCACCAAAGAGAACCTATCCCTGAAGTAGATATACCTACCTCCAGCCGCCTTCGTATTTCTGATTCTATTTCTCCCCTTTCACCATCATTACCCTATCCGCCTGGTTTTACTCCCCCAGCTCATATCAATGAAACTGGCGAGAGTACTAGGGTGGAAATTCCTTCTACCTTTACACCTTCTGTAGTAGTGACGCGATTGGAGCATCACGAGGATCAGATAGATTCACTTCTACAGATGATTGATTATTCATCTTACGACCATTCAGATACTACCCACAACACCTTACATAACCTTATAGCCGATAGGATAGAGCTGCAACAAGGGTTAGCTCAGATACGTTCGGATATCTCGGAGACACGTTCCTTCGCGATATCATTGCGGAGAGAGGGACAGGACCGTACTTGGGAAGCCCAGCTTGCACGCCGAAGAGCAGATACATTGGAAAACATTGTAGGGGATATGAAGATGCAACATCATACCGAGATGCAAGAGCTCCGATTTCAGATCTTTGAGATGGGAGAACATGTGAACATACCTGATCATTAGAGACAGTTGGTATTTGTACTAGTAATAAGGCATTCAAGCCTGCCGCATGTGGCATTAATAAGCTTGTATCGTTTTGTTATAACAACTCAACTGATTTAAAGTTATTAATGTTATGCTGTTGGTTTTGATATTACTATTTACAAATGTTAACTTATTCTTATGGTTGTTCATGTGTATTAAAATTGTATCTAACATATCGGAATGATTATGATTGTTGTATCAAAATAAAAACTACATATGATGTCCAATTATTATTAAGACTCAAAATTTATTTTTCCCTACTTCACAAGAATCTTTAAAACAAGTGGTTATTTAAAATTCTAAATGCTAAATTTTTGTATTATTAATAGAAAAATGGAGCATGCAAGTAGCGAAAACTCTAACCCAGAAGTGATCTTGACCCCCACTGAGGTTCAAAGAATGATTGCTGAGGGAATATCCGCAGCTCGTGAAGCGGATCGTTTGAATAATACCAATGGTGCAAATCATGAAACTAATACAGTTACTCCACGTAATTGTACTTATAAGGATTTCATGACTTGCAAGCCAACAAACTTCAAAGGAATTGAAGGAGTGACCGAAATGGCACATTGGTTTGAGCATACTGAGACAGTCTTCAAGAGGAGTGGTTGTCCTGAGAATAGCAAAGTTACCTTTGCTACTGGAACTCTTCAAGGAGAGGCATTATCGTGGTGGAACACTACTGCGAATGCTATGGGTCCAGATGAAGCTTTCAGACTTTCGTGGAATGAGCTGAAAAATAAGATGTTGAAGAAGTATTGTCCAAGAACAGAGATTCGAAAACTAGAAGATGAATTTCATCAGCTAGTTGTAAGGTACAATGACTTGAAGACATACGACAGAAAGTTTCTGGAGTTGTCAGTGTTGTGTCCAACTATAGTACCCGATGTTGAACAAGCATTGGAGAAATACGTAGAGTGACTGCCACCATCCATTGAAGGAGATGTTACTTCATCGAATCCAAAGTCAGTAGAGGAAGCTATGGAGCTTGCCCAGAGATTGTTAACCCGGGTAATCAAAAGAGGTTCTACCTCTGTGATTAATGAGCATAAGAGAAGTGCTGACCACCGAGGGAGTAACAATGGCAACAACCGCAGCTATAACAACAGTTACAGTGGTAACCGTAGCTACAGCAACAACAACAATCAAGGCAGGAATCGCAACAGAGATCAGCAGCAGAATCGTAGTAATCATCATCAACAACAAAATCATCGACAAGAAGCTACCCGAGCTTATGCAGCAGTGCCTGCAGAAAGTAAAGGTTATTCTGGAACGCTACCCCCATGCAACAAGTGCAACATGCATCATTTTGGAGCATGTAGAGCTGTTTGCGGCAACTGTAAAAGAATTGGTCATATGACAAGGGACTGTCGAGCGACTGGGGCCAATACACAACCGATAGCAGTAAAGTGCCATGGTTGTGGAGAAGTTGGACACTACAGACCTCAATGTCCGAAATTTACCAATAATGTTGCCAGAGGAAGAGCTTATGTACTTGGCGATGGGAACACAACGCAGAATTCAGATGTTGTTACTGGTACGTTCCTATTAAATCAACAAGATGCTAAGATATTATTTGATTCAGGAGCGGATAAAAGTTTTGTGTCTACATCGTTTGCCGCAAATCTAAATATTACTCCTGTAGAATTAGATACTATCTATGAAATAGAATTAGCAGATGGAAATATTTTAAGTACCAATACCCTACTCGAAAACTGCACCTTAACCCTTCTAAATAAATCTTTCCCTATCAATCTTATGCCCATCCAATTGGGAAGTTTTGATGTCATCATTGGTATGGATTGGTTATCTAAACACCGTGCCAGAATAATTTGTGATGAGAAAATCATCCAGATTCCATTCGACGGTGAAACCTTAATCATCCAAGGTGATAAACCTAAAACTTCTTTCAATTTCATTTCATACGCCAAAACGATGAAATACATAAGCAAAGGATGCCATGTATTTCAAATTCAAGTAACGGGAGGAGAAACAAAAGAAAAGAATAAACAACTTGATGAAGTGCCAGTTGTAAGAGAATTTTCTGATGTCTTTCCCGAAGACTTACCTGGAATCCCACCAACTCGTCAAGTAGAATTCCGAATCGATTTAGTGCCTGGAGCAGCACCCGTTGCAAAAGCACCATATCGATTAGCCCCCTCCGAAATGAAAGAATTATCTGAACAGTTAAAAGAACTATCAGATAAAGGTTTCATTCAACTGAGTTCATCCCCTTGGGGAGCACCAATCCTATTTGTCAAAAAGAAAGATGGAACGTTCCGAATGTGTATCGATTACAGGGAGTTGAACAAACTCACGGTGAAGAATCGATATCCATTGCCAAGGATCGACGATCTATTTGACCAATTACAAGGATCAAGTGTGTACTCAAAAATCGATCTTAGATCAGGATATCATCAACTAAGAGTTAGGGAAGAGGACATTCCCAAGACAGCTTTTCGAACACGATACGGACATTATGAATTTCAGGTGATGTCATTTGGTCTTACCAATGCACCAGCTTTATTCATGGATTTAATGAACCGGGTATGCAAACCATACCTGGATAAATTCGTTATTGTGTTCATTGATGATATTTTAATCTATTCGCGCAATGAAGAAGAGCATGCCGAACACTTAAGGACTGTTTTGGAGTTACTTAGGAAGGAAAAGTTGTACGCCAAGTTTTCCAAATGTGATTTTTGGATTACTACCGTTCAATTTTTAGGCCATATCATCAATAGCAAAGGGATCCATGTAGATCCAGCGAAGATAGAAGCAGTTAAAGGTTGGACGTCACCTACCTCCCCAACCGAGATTCGTCAATTCTTAGGTCTCGCTGGTTATTACCGGAGATTTATAGAAGGTTTTTCAAAGATTGCAAAACCATTGACGGAACTAACCCAGAAGAACAAGAAGTATAACTGGGAAGAGAAGCAAGAGTCAGCGTTTCAGTTGCTGAAGCAAAAGCTTTGTGAAGCACCAATATTGGCATTACCAGAAGGCAATGAGGACTTTGTAGTGTATTGTGACGCATCTCATCATGGTTTGGGTGCGGTACTAATGCAAAGAGACAAAGTTATAGCCTATGCTTCACGACAGCTGAAGAAGAATGAAGAAAACTACACCACTCATGATCTAGAATTAGGAGCAGTAGTTTTTGCTCTTAAGATATGGAGACATTACCTATATGGTACAAAGTGTACGGTTTTCACCGATCACAAGAGTCTACAGCATATCTTAGATCAAAAGGAGCTAAACATGAGGCAAAGAAGATGGTTAGAATTACTCAATGACTACGACTGTGAAATTCGTTACCATCCTGGTAAAGCGAATGTAGTAGCCGATGCGTTGAGTAGAAAAGATAGAATTAAACCTCTTAGAGTTCGATCTCTAGGAATGACAATTCATTCGCCACTTCCTGCTCAAATCATCAAAGCTCAAATGGGAGCTCTACAAGAAGAAAACCGGCAATATGAGAAAATTGACAGAAGGTCAAACCTGGAAGATCAGGTTGACAGAATGCCAAATAATGAAAAAGAATTTGTGAGAAGAAATGATGGAATGTTATGTTTTAAGGAAAGATATTGGATTCCTCTATTTGGAGGTATTCGAGACCTTATCATGCATGAATCTCATAAATCCAAATATTCTATTCATCCCGGTTCTAATAAAATGTACCAAGATATTAAGAAGAATTATTGGTGGCCAAATATGAAAGCTGATATCGCCGAGTACGTTGGTAAATGTTTGACCTGCTCTAGAGTAAAAGCAGAGACTCAGAAACCATCAGGATTACTCGTGCAACCAGAGATTCCGGTCTGGAAATGGGAACGAATCACAATGGATTTTATTACCAAATTACCAAAGACTTCGACTGGATTAGACACAATCTGGGTTATCATCGATCGATTAACCAAGTCTGCACATTTCCTACCAATCAAGGAAACTGACGAGATGGAAACACTCGCTCAGTTGTATTTTAAGGAAATTGTGATTAGACATGGGGTACCAATATCTATTATTTCTGATAGAGATAGCCGATTCACATCGAGATTTTGGGAATCGCTACAGAAATCTCTTGGTACTAAGTTAGATATGAGCACCGCTTATCATCCGCAAACCGATGGACAAAGTGAGAGAACAATCCAAACCTTGGAAGACATGCTCCGAGCATGTGTGATTGATTTCGGAAAAGGTTGGGATAGACACTTGCCATTAGTTGAATTTTCATACAATAATAGCTACCATGCCAGCATAAAGGCTGCACCTTTTGAGGCACTGTACGGGAGAAAGTGCAGATCACCAATCTGTTGGACAGAAGTTGGTGATATGCAACTAACCGGACCAGAGCTAATACATGATACTACTGAGAAGATATTCCAAATCAAGCAACGCTTGCAAGCTGCTCGTGACAGACAGAAAAATTATGCTGATGTCAGGAGAAAGCCTATGGAATTTCAAGTAGGAGACAAAGTCATGTTGAAGGTTTCGCCATGGAAAGGAATGATTCGTTTTGGAAAACGTGGAAAGTTAAATCCGAGGTATATTGGACCTTTCAAAATTCTGGAGAGAATTGGTTCAGTTGCTTATAAGTTAGAACTTCCGGATGAACTTAGTAGGGTACACCCTACGTTTCACGTATCCCAACTCAAGAAATGTTTGTCAGACGAAACTCTCGTCATTCCACTAAAAGAGATTAGGTTGGACGACAAACTAGTGTTCACAGAAGAGCCTGTGGAAATAATGGATAGAGAAGTTAAACAACTCAAACAGAATCGTATCCCCATTGTAAAAGTAAGATGGGACTCAAAGCGAGGACCGACTTATACATGGGAAAGAGAAGATAGATTCCGTGAGAAATATCCGCACTTATTTTCATAGAACGCACTTGTTAGATTTCTTAAAATCGAATTTCGGGACGAAATTCAGAATGACAAGTGGGTACTGTAGAACCCTGTAAAAATTTCTTGTAATTAAATCGTTAATAAATATATAATCTTTCGTTATCGTTTCTAATTCCCATTTTCTCGGAAAAATTTAAAATTTTTCTTATTATATTATTTTGGCGATTTTCACAAAATAATATAATTCACGAAATGACGGAATTAATCCTTGACACGTTACACGAAACTTAAAATCTTTATTTAATCCTAAACCTAAATCCTAATACTAATTATATTTATTAATTATAATTAAAATCCTTAATTACTCTATTAACCTAACCGGACCCTTAATTACTTCGGCCCACACACCTCAGCCCACTATTCCTAAGCCCACACTACAAGCCCAAAATTATATTTAACTAAATTTCATCCGATCGACTAGTTCAAGCATCCCCCAAAACGCCTCGTTTATTTCTAATTCTTACACACGACGTACGAATTTTATTCTCTCATCTCATTAACCTACTAGCCAATAATTAGTGTGTCAAGTTTCACGTTTCTACGTTAAGTTTTGATATGCTTTTAAGAGGTAAAGTATTCGACCTTAGCGAACCCAAACCGATTTGAACTATATTCAAAACTTAACCGTTTTGAATCTAGTTTGTTTCTAAACGTTTCTAATATTATTTCTAGGATGATTTCATGCTTAAATGTTATGGATGATCAAGTATACTCAAGTAGTATACGATTTAATGAATCGTATGTTAAGAAAATGCTTTAGTCGACATATGTATGAATCACCCAACAAATCTCCTTATTATATGCTCTCACAAACTCTTCCTAGATCAATATAATAAACACCTAGAGCTATGTTCACTGACATGGAATAGTGAGTGTGAAGTTCACATTGAAATTTACTCACTCATGTGCTATATATTCAAGTAATATATAACTACATGCATGCATTAGCTCATATTCATTCACACACTCTTTCACTTAGTAAATTGTCCTTCAAACTGTTTTCAAAAGACTTAGTAGTCGTTGGTATAGTATTGGAAGCAAAGGAAAGATTTCGGGTTCAAAGTAATAAATATAACGATCGGGTTATATAGTTTGACGAGAATTCTTGTGTTCTTTTCTTCCTTGCTCGACTATATATCACTTTGAAAGTGTTTGTAAGTCTCTTGCACTAGTTCTAAATCCATTTCATACGATTTCATGTTATCATGCATTTCGTATATCTTGTTTTATACGTCTACACTTTGCACCCTAGACTCACGTATATAATTGTTCTTAGTACACAAAGCGTGGTTTGCCTCTATCTTGGATGGCTTAGGAATCACGTAGCACACATCATTCACTCTAGTTGTAACGGTATAATCATTTCATGCATCTATTTCTACTTGCATCCATCGACCTAAAAATAGAATAACACTTAGTAAAATTTTATTAGTTTTCAAGTTTATATATCGACCCAACTATGCTACTAAAACAACGTGAACAATGGTACCAAATCTTTTCACGACGTCATAGACCACCTAGCAAACTAAAGTTTTCATGTAGACAACTCGTAAAAATAATCATGTTTAGACACTTTAAACGATCCATTTTGAATCGGCACAAAATAGTTTTCACAACTAAAATTTGTTTTATAAAAACCTTAAGCTTGTCGAGTGAGCTAAATTAAAGCCCACTAAGCTTTTGAAATCCGTAAGCCCACTGGGCCTATAAGATATGTTTTTAGAATCCTAAAAATGGTCCAAAGCCAAGCCCAAAACTTTTTCCATGCCCTCGCCTCCAAAAATCTTAACGGGCCTTAATATAATTCGAACCAGGCCCATAAGCTATAAAAATGAGCTTTTAAAATAAATAAGCAGCTAAATAAGCTTGTTACTTAATTAATAAGCTTCGGAAAATTTTTAGAAAGTTCCATAATCATTTTTGTAAAATTGGACTAAAAATGTAACGCGACGACACCTAGAAGGACTAAATGTGTAAATATTGAAAATCAAGGACTAAACCTGTAAATACAGAAATCTAAGGATAAAATGTGATAAAAATAAATATTAGAAGGTTTGTATTGACTTTTGGACAAAGTAGAGGACTATAGTTGAAAAATATATATAAAGGACTAACGGTGTAACGCAAGTATCGTTAGTGTAAAAATGGTAAAAGTTGGAAAAGGAGACAAAGACTAAATTTATTTATCATTCTTATTTATTTTATATTTTTTTTTATTATTTCATATCATGTTTAAATATTGTTTATATATATATATATATATATATATATATATATATATATATATATATATATATATATATATATATTATTAACTTAACGTTAATAATATATAACGATATTTTAAAAAAGGTTAATATTTAATTATGTTTAAAACTTCGATGGATAATTTTTGAAATCATATTTTGTCATATCATGCATATCACAATATTTTCACTGCACATCACTTAATCGTCATAACGAATATCTAATATTCGTTATTTTCTTTAAAGTTACCGAATAGTTTTTGGTCAATTTCTTAGATAAATTTATTTATCAGGTTGTGTTTCGAAGCCGTTTTCATAAAATTCATCCGACTTATTTTCTTCATTTTCAGTATCAATCAAGGTGAGTCATAGCCTCACATTTAATTATTTTCAAAACTCCGTGAGGGGGATACATGCTATAAATAGATTCACAAGTATTTTTCTGTATGCTTTCCTGACTGATATATGCCTAAGTTAGCTATTGCCAAAAGACCCTTATTCATGAACCATTAATCACTGCGGTGAACGCGAATATAATGAATAGATCTATTTAAGGTTTGACAGCCTGTCCCACTAATGCTTGACGGAATGCCATATGCATGTGGTTAGCCGCATTAGTCGTGATAATTATATTTGAGTAAAAATAGTAACTGGCAAATCACCTATTACACGAGGGCAAAAATGTATCATTGATTTGATATACACCCGCCGTTAAGGTATTTGTTAACGTTTGCGTGTCATGAGACTTAGTGCAATATATGAACTGCAATATCAATGTTTTCAAAATGATTGTGTTTTCCAATACAATCTTGCTTTTGTATCAAAATGATTATTAAATTCAAACTCTATGATTTCACTCAACAATTTTGTTGACTTTTAAGCATGTATTTCAGGTATTTGACAGGGGAAGCAAGCATGGAACGGGCGGCAAAAATCTTCAAATTATGTTTAATTATTATCAAATATGATGTAAAATAAATGATGATTGATTTAGTTCAAAACATCAAGTTTTTATAATACTCTGATAAGGACCTATTGTATTTCAAATATTTATAAATGAAATTATGTTTTCAAAACGTCTCTTCGAGTCGTTTTCTATCATTATGACTTCGATCCTCACCGTAACACCCTAATTTCTATTCCGCTGCCGCATTTCAAATTAGGGGGTGTTACAACATTATGTTTAATTCTCAAATCTTCGAACTTTTATTATTTTTTGTTTATAACCTATAAACTTTTTTTTATCAATAAAATATTTGTCGCTATAAAATTTCGTTGCTATGCACGGGGTACTCGTCTAGTAGTCACAAGTGTCTAAACTCGATTACGTCCTATCCAATCCACGACATACAACATAATGACTTTCTTTTTATGCCTTTCCTTTTCGTGGTAAAAAGTATTTAGAGATTTAATACAGCACGACTATTATTTGGCTTTTACAATGTTATGTTAATCTTGGTAACTTATTTTGACTTGTATTCTTGCTAAAACGTCGGTGAATTGATCACATGTTTGCAAGAAATGATGACATTCACTCGGAATTAAACACAAAGGGTATGTTTGATGAAATAGGTTGCATCTAAACTATTCTAAAGCTAAGGCTAGGGGTAGAACTTAGGAGTTGGAGCTTATTTTTTCAAAAGTTTGTTTACTGAATTAGTTGATGACATTCACTCAGAATTAAACACAAAGGTATATTTGGCGAAATGAGTTGCATCTAAAGCTAAGGCTGAGGCTAGAGCTTATGTTATGAGCTGTAGATGGAGCTTATATTTTCAAGAGTAAATGTCATTTTTCGTCCCTGTGGTTTGCCGGGTCAATCATGTTTTGTCCCTGCCGTTAAAATTCGTCAGGTTTGGTCCCCATGGTTTACAACTCATACGGGTTTGGTCCCTTGACCAATCTTCTAAAGGGTATTTTTGTCATTTGACGAAAAAAAATTCGAAAAAATGTATTTTTGTCATTTGACTAAAAAAAATTGGAAAAAAATTCTAAAAAAAAATTTAATAATTTTTTTAAAAAAAAATTCAAAAAAAAAATTAATTAAATTTTTAATTAAAAAATTCGAAAAAAATTCTTGAAAAATTCAAAAAATACTACAAAATTCTTGAAAAATTCAAAAAAAAATTCCAAAAAAAATTTTTAATTAATTTTTTTTAATAAAAAAAAAATTTATTAATTTTTTTATTAAAAATTCTAAAAAAAATTTTAATAAATTTTTTTTAGAATGTTTTTTCGAATTTTTTAAGAAAATTTTTTATTAATTTTTTTTTAAAGTCCTCTACTTAATTTACGTGAAAGCTAGATACTTAAAAACGTTTAAAATCTAAAAACGCGTACGTTTAATTTAAATTTACATAAATGTACGAAATAAAACGTTAGTTTTAGAGAAATAAAAAACCTACGGATATGAAAATAATATTTTTACAATCCTAATGATAAAAGAAAATTTTAGAAAAAAGAAAATTATTTTTTAGACTTTTTATTTAATTATTATTAATTAAAAACTATTTATACTAAATTAATTACTAAAAATACTAAACGATTTTGGAAAAATATGAAAATTTTATGATAAGTGTTTTAAGTAATAAAGAAGCTGGGAAAAATAAAATGGAGGCAACAGCTTATCCAGATAAGCTGGAATAAGCAAAACAGTTGGAATAAGCAAAATAGGCTAATACTACTATAAGTAAATAGATTATGCAAGGGATAATGGAACTGGTGCCCAGAGCAGTTGGAAGGGGGTTGTGTTGTGTGTCTGTTGTGAAGCTGAGGTCCCAGGTTCGATTCCCATAAACCCCACTTTCTTCTTTTATTTTTCTTTTTGCTATTTTCTATTACAACACTACTCAACTGATGAAAACATGAAACTTTTACAAAGGATATTTTTTTTAGATCTTGAAAATAAGCTAAAAATGAGCAAATAAGCTCAACAAAAGGCTAAATGAGCCAAAAATGGATTTTTATCACTAATAAGCTACTTGAAGAAAACTAAAGTTGAAATAAACTAAAAACAAGTTAAACAGATTTAAATTAAGCTAAAGAAAAGAGAAAGGAACATGTAATAAGCCAAAAAGTTGAAATAAGCAAATCCAAAAGCCACTCAGACCAAACAGGCCTAATGGGGAACTTTGAGAGCTCTGTGGGGTCCACAGAGGTGAATGGGGGTCCAGAATGAACCCTGACCCTCAAAGTTGACCTTGTCAACTTCCAAATAAGCCAATAAGCTGGGCTTATGGCTTATTTGTGAACACTTGGTGGGCTATTGAAATATGATGCAAATACTAAGGGCTCAGTATGGGTACTGAGGACAGGTCATAACAAGGGGTCCAATAAGCTAAGTCCAATAAACTAGAGACCAAAATAAGCCAAGGCCTGAGAAGCTTAGCTGATAAGCTCCTCAAAAAGCTAAAGGGCCAGGTGTGGGGTCCACAGGAGAGGTCACAGTTGACCAAGGAAAATAAGCCAATGGCCCTGGTGCAGGGGAGTGTTTGCACCCTGCACCCTCAAACAGACCCTTGCACAGTTCCAAAAGAAAATCTTAAAAATAATTTGTCCATTGATTCCTGTAGTTTAGGTGGTGTATTTTTACCACAAAAAATTTCAGGTTCCAATTCCCAACACAAAATTCTAGAAAATTATCACAAAAACTGAGATTCTGATGAAACAAAAGCATGAGCCAAGTGCTTATTTGCCCTTCCTGGCTTATTGTGAGTGCTCATTTGAATCTTTTGTGCTTATTTCTTCATATTATTGTTAGTTGTTGGTTAATTTTGGGCTGTGGCTCAATAGTGTAGCTTATTCAAGCAATTCCTAATCCTAATAAGCCATTGGCTTATTCTGTCTTGTTCATAAGCTCACCATTTGCTTATTCTTGATACTCAGCCAAACTTCCTTTATTAAAGTTGCTTATAGATAGTATATAAACAGATTTGAAAAAGAAAAATCTAAAAAAGACCAAAATAATAGAAGTGATAGCTTCTATTTAAGCTATTCAGCTTATTCTCAGCTTTTTGTAAAAGCAATTTTTAGTTTTATATTTTTCTTAGGTTCCTGGTATCTTGTAATATTTTTAGTAATTTTTCCAGATTTTTCTCTTTTCATTTAATACTTTTCATAATTTAATTTAGTTTTTATTAATTAATAATTAGTTTTTAATTAATAATAAATATTTAAAAAGTCAGAAAAATACAAATTTAATTTTAAAATTAGTTTTAAGTTATTTTAGATTTTTCCAAATATTATTTTCATTTTTCTAGTGTAATTTAAAAAAAAAAATTAGAATGTTTTTCGAATTTTTTAAGAAAAATGTTTATTAAAATTTTTTTTATAATTTTTTTTTATAAAAAATTTGAAAGTTTTTTAAGAAAATTTTTTTCGAATTTTTTAAGAAAAAATTTTATTAAAATTTTTTTTTCAAAAATTTTTTTTTTGAAAAAAAAATTTCGTCAAATTTTTTTTTTAGAAATTTTTTCGAATTTTTTAAGAAAAAATTTATCAGAATTTTTTTTTTTTTCAAAACTTTTTTTTTGGAATAAAAATTTTCGTCAAAATTTTTTTTTATTAGAATGTTTTTCGAATTTTTTAGAAAAAATTTTATTAAATTTTTTTTTTTAGAATTTTTTAAGAAAATTTTTTTATAATTTTTTTATTAAATTTTTTTTTAATCAAGATTGGTCCCTGTGGTTTGCATATATATATAACTAAGGGTGTTTTTGTCTTTTTGCATATATTTAACGGTCAACTGACGGTCAATGGACCAAACCCGTATGGGTTGTAAACCATGGGGACCAAACCCGACGAATTTTAACGACAGGGACTAAACATGATTGACCCGGCAAACCACAGGGACGAAAAATGACATTTACTCTATTTTCAAAAGGTTGTTTAGTGAATTAGTTGGAGTTGAAACTTATTAATGCAATTCGCATAAAAATACATCAAATTAAATTCAAATATATTTCCGGTTTTTGCATGATAATCTACTACTAGTACTATATTTTGAAAGGTAGTTAAATAATTTAACTAATTATAAGCCCCCATAAGCCCGATTCAACCGCCTTGGGCGTATAGAGGCTTGTGGCTTATAAAAGTTTTTTTCATACGTCTTGTGTAACAAACAAAGCTTAATTTATAAGTTAGTTTAGTTGAAAGCTCAAATCTCTATAAGCCTCGCGCCAAACACAACAAAAGCCGTTTTTTTTATTTTATTTATTTTATTTTATTTTTATTTTTTTTGCGGGGGTGGGGGGGGGGGGGTGGTGGTGGTGGTTAACTTTCAAAATATTCTTAGAACCATCTTGAAAGAAGAAATGTAGTAATAAACTAGCGACTTTTTTGTCACTGAAATTCACAAATTTGAATGTCTGATAAATACATGGTAGACATATATCGGAAAGTTGTAAAAATAAATAAATAAATAAATAAAAATAAATAAAACTTGAATCACTGAAAGCTACTCCGTAAAGAGTATCCCGTACATCACTTTGCACATGCCTTACAAATGTATCTACGTCGAACTGAGAACATACCTTGTTTACACAGGATATTTGTAATGTCTAGAAGGAGAATAAATAAATAATACGGTACAAAATATGACAGTTGCCACGCCAACCTCTTGAAAAGTGAAGGCTTTACACGATTTGAGTCTGTGTGGCGGTGGGTTCAAATCCCGTGGATTAGTCGGCCAAAAGGTCGGAAACCATGGTTACCCAAAAAAAACGACAGTTTCAAATAAACAAGAAAAAAAAGGGGCGAACAGCATAATCAACCCCGCAATAGAACACCACAAGACACCTCTCTATTGTTAAAATTAGTATACTTACAACTATCAAGAGTAACTATCTGTAACGTCGACCATGAGTTTGTAAAAGTATGTCGCAAAAAGTATCTTGAAATGTGTATAACTATGTACTGTTGGCGTATATGCCTTCCGGATTAAACCCGGAAGGCTTGAACCGGGAGACGAATGGAACGGAATGATAGGACAAAACCAACGCAAGACAATTTACGGAGGACCTCATACATCCGGAGCAACAGACACTCCGGACAGACGATAGTCTAGAGAGCTAAAGTAAATCAAAGTACAAACAAGTACATAAGTACTTGTTAAAAGAACATAAGCAAGTAACCATTAAGGAATAAGTAACAATCGATCTCGTACTTCGCCAAATTTAGTCTATAAATAGAGAAGAAATCATCAAGGTTAAACAACTCTCTTTCATTCTCAAACTTCATTTACTCTTATACTTTCTCTCTCTAGAATACATACTTACTCTCACGCCGGAGGTTGGTACTGGGAAGTACTCCCGGGGCGAGACTAACGGACGTATTTCTCTTGCAGATATCCGAAGGAACCTTCATCAACCAAGAGATATCTCGAACCCGAAGGACCATTCAAAGTCCGGAGGGCTCATCTCGCTTGTCGAAGGTAAAACCAAGATTTTACCTCAACAAATTGGCGCCATCCGTGGGACTCGTCATTCACTCTACCCGAACGAAGAAATGACAGGTCCTACCCCTACAACACCTGAAGGAAGTGGGAAAGACCCAGAAGTCAATCTCAACAGCATAGAGCAAATCCAGAATCATATCACCGCCTTGAAAGCTTTAATCCAACAACACAATGCTACAGGGGAAACACCAATTAAGCCTATCCAGCTCGACTTCGAAGACGAAGAACCCCAAGATACCGGAGTTCAGAAAGCAGAAGAGGAAATGACGGACGATCTTTCTAAACCCTTTAAAGCAGCATCAAAAAGTCCTTTCACCCGAAGGATCATTGACTTCTCTGGACCAAAAAACGCTAAATACTCGATGCCTTCGCATATCAAATTGTACGATGGGTCCACGGACCCGGATGATCATGTTACCAGATTCGAAGGGGCCGCCAATCAGGGCGCTTGGCCCATGCCTATATGGTGTATGATGTTCCAACAGACTTTAGACGATGCCGCCAGAGGATGGTTCGACAGCCTGCCACGAGGAAGCATCGACAATTGGGACACATTATGTGAGCAGTTTGTGCAAAGGTTTGCCCTTCGAAGAAAATGTATCAGAGACCCCATGGAAATCACCAAAATTATCCGGCAGGCCAATAAAGGGTTATCAGAATTTAAAGAACGATGGACGGACGAAGCTAGCCGCATTTCCGGAGTACCAGAGGTCATGCAGATATCCTCTTTCATCGACGGTTGCAAGTGTCCGGAGTTAGCAAAAAGGTTCTCCGAAAAAATACCTCGGTCTGTAACCGAAATGATGATAAGGGTTGATGATTTCATCCGCTCTGAAAAAGCATACCGATCGGCCGAAGTACCAAGAGGGGAAAGGATGGACAATTACAAGAGGGATCACTACTACAGCCCTTACAACAAGCATGACACAAATACTAGACGATCTTCCTTCCGAGGAAATCGTCGGCAGGATAATCGCCGGGAAGAATTCAGACCTCGCCAAAACAATCATTTTATGCCCTACGGCCCAATAAGAAATGACAATAAGATGGACTACAGAGGGGAATATCGCCGTAACGACACAAACAGGAGGGATACCAGACCGTTAGATTTGAATGTACTAACCAAGGCTCCCAAAGAGATCCTAGCTACCGAGCATCACCTCAGACTACCAGCGCCCCCTCCGTTGAAGGGAAGACCATCAAGAGAAAACATGGACAAGTACTGTGATTATCATGGAGAAAAGGGACACCTTACCAATGACTGCCATAACCTGAAGGAACAACTCAAAAGGGCCATGGAGACGGGCAAGCTTGACCATCTAATCAGGGACGTCCAACAGAGAGACAGGGCGCCCCAAAAGGGTAATCACCAAACCAATCAAGGTAGGGTCATAAATATGGTCCGGTATCAAGGGAAAGGGCAAAAACGGAAAAATACAGATCAGGAAGAAGAATGGATGAATGCCCCTATCAGCTTTCCTCCAATCCTACCTGGAGATGTCTCGGAGGAACCACTTATAGTCGAAGCAGGGATAGAAGGGTACACAGTCCGAAGAGTGTATGTCGACCAAGGTGCTTCGGTGGAAGTTATGTACGAGCATTGTTTCTTAAACTTTGACCCTTCCATCCGATCGCGGCTTACTAAAACAAATACACCCTTGGTCGGTTTTGCCGGAGAAGTGATTAACCCATTAAGGAAGATTGAGTTGGAAGTGTGTTTCGGAAGTGAAGGATTGTACCGGCGAACAACCATGAAATTTGCAGTAGTGAGATCCCCTTCCCCTTATAACATAATACTTGGACGATCCGGAATCAAGCAGCTACGAGCCATCCCATCAACAATACACTCAATGATGAAATTCCCAACACCGAGGGGTATTGCTACCTTGATCACCCGTTCTGTCATCATTTCAGAATGTAGGAGATTGGAAGAAAAGTTCCTGTTGCAAAAAGAAATCGAAACAAAGTCCCCTTCAGCAACGACAACCACTAACGAAGATGTAAGAACTGAAGAAATCTTGATCCATCCGGCGTATCCAGAACAATCAGTAACGATAGGGACAAATTTCTCAAATGAAGGACGAAGGAATCTAATAAACTTACTCAAGAACAGTTTGGACATTTTTGTATGGGAACCATCCGATATGAAAGGCATCCCTCGATGGGTCGCAGAACACAAGCTCAACGCAAACGTTCAGGACAAACCCGTAGCACAAAAGAAAAGGTTCTTCTCAGAAGAAAAGAACCAAGCCATAAACAAGGACGTGGAAGAATGGCTAAAGGCCGGAATCATCAGACCCGTCCGGTATCCGACATGGATATCTAATCCGGTATTAGTAAAGAAACCGGATGGTAGTTGGAGAATGTGCATCGATTTCAAGAACCTCAATTCCTCTTGCCGAAAGGACTATTACCCATTACCAGAAATTGATTGGAAAATTGAATCAGTAACAGGATTCCGTTACAAATGCTTCCTCGATGCTTATAAGGGATACCATCAAGTCCAAATGGCAAAAAAAGACGAAGAAAAGACTGCCTTCTACACCGATCATGGAACATATTGCTATACTAAGATGCCATTCGGTTTAAAAAACGCCGGAGCAACTTACCAGAAGTTGGTAGATACGATCTTCCGGTCGCAAATCGGACAAAATTTAGAAGCGTATGTGGACGATATGGTGATTAAGAGCCAAACCGAAAAGGAATTGTTGGCTGATATAGCCGAAACTTTTGACAACCTCCGGAGGATAAATATGAAGCTGAACCCCAAAAAATGCTCCTTCGGAGTCGAAGAAGGGAAGTTCCTCGGATATCTAATATCCTCAGAAGGAATCAGAGCAAATCCTAAGAAGACAAGAGCGATTGCCAACATGCAATCACCCAAGTCTCTTTAGGAAATGCAAAGCCTGAGTGGCAAACTCGCAGCATTAAATCGTTTCTTGTCCAAATCAGCCGAAAGGTCCTTACCCTTCTTTGAAACCCTTAAAAATATTACTAAGGATAACAAAGATCAATATCAATGGACGGAGACTGTCGAAGAAGCTTTTCAGGATATGAAGAAGATAATTCTAGAACTACCCTGCCTCACGACGCCAAAACCGAAAAAGGATATGTATTTATACCTATCGGCTGCCGAAGAGGCAATCAGTGGGGTTATGCTGGTGGAAAGAGAAGGACGACAAATTCCGGTGCACTATGTAAGCAGGACGTTGCACGAAGCCGAAAAGAGATATGATCCGGTAGAGAAACTGGCCCTAGCCCTACTACACCTGTCCAGAAGACTGAGACGATACTTCGAAGCTCACCCTGTCAAGGTCATAACAGACCAACCTATCAAACAAATATTAAGCAAGGCGGAGGCATCCGGACATCTCGCCAAATACACCGTAGAGCTCGGAGCTTATAATATCACCTACATACCGAGAAATGCAATCAAAGGGCAGGTCCTACCGGATTTCATCAACGAAATTCCCATTGGAGTTTCTAAAGAAGGTCCAAAAAGAAGGGGGAAGGAGATATATGACATCTCCCAAAATGAAGAATGGATACTCTACACTGACGGAGCATCCAGCAAAAAAGCGGCCGGAGCAGGTCTAGTCTTAATTAGTCCGGACAAAGAAGAGTATACTTACGCCCTCCGGTTAAATTTCGACGCTACTAATAACGGTGCAGAATACGAAGCATTATTAGCCGGATTGAGAATTGCAAGAAGCATGCACATAAAAGCATTGGACGTACGGGTGGACTCAAATTTAGTGGCAAGCCAGATTAATGGAGACTTTACGGCATACACGGAGAGTATGACGAAATACCTTTCCAAAGCCAAAGAGCACATCGCCTGTTTCGAACGTTTCAAAATAAAAAACATCCCAAGAGCCCAGAACCAAAAGGCTGACATACTAAGTAAACTTGCGTCCGTAGCATTCGATCATCTAACGAAAGAAATCCTGGTCGAAGTACTAGAAAAGCCATCTACTGAGGAAAAACTAATCAATGCAATAGTGGAAGAGGAGGAAGAAAACTGGATGTCACCGATCATCCGATGCTTAAAAGAAGGGATCTGGCAGGAAGATCAGAATGAGGCTAGAGCCCTCCGAATGAAAATAAGCCACTACACCCTACTGGACGATGTACTCTTCAAAAAGTCATACTTAGGCCCAATGTTACGATGCGTGGGACCTCTTCAGGCCAATTATATCATCAGAGAATTACACGAAAGGGCATGTGGAATGCACTCCGGACCACGATCCATAGTGGCCATGCTCATGCGGCAAGGTTATTATTGGCCAACCATGCACCGTGACACTAGGGAATTGATTCAGAAATGTGATTCATGCCAAATACACGCTCCGGTTCCCAAGTTGCCAAAAACAACATTGACCTCCGTCATGGCACCATGGCCCTTCTATCAGTGGGCGATGGACGTCTTGGGACCTCTGCCCGAAGCTCCAGGAAAGGTTAAATATGTAATTGTTGCAATAGACTACTTCACCAAGTGGATGGAAGCAAAGCCGTTGGCCAAAACCACCAGAAAGGAAGTCAAAAAATTCGTATGGGATAACATTGTGTGTCGATTCGGATTACCCAAGATAATTGTTACGGATAACGGAAGCAATTTCATAGGCGACCCCTTCAAGAGTTGGTGTGAAAGATTGAACATCACTCAGATTAACACGGCCGTCGCACATCCTCTGGCCAACGGGTTGGTAGAAAGAGCCAATAGAAGTTTGATGAAAGGATTCAAGTCGCGGCTGGGACGAGAAAGAGCTGGATGGGTCGATGAACTACCCAACATACTTTGGGCCTTTCGCACCACTCTGAAAACCAGCAACGGCGAAACGCCTTTCAGCCTAACCTACGGAAGCCCGGCTGAAATTGGCATGCCCACCTTCCGGACCATGATGACCAATATGGAAAACAATGACGATGAAATCAACCTTAACTTAAATTTGTTGGAAGAACGGAGAGAAATGGCAGCAATAAGGGAAGCAAAGTACAAAAAGAAGGTGGAACAGTATTATAACCGAAGGGTACGACCTGAAACATTTAAAGTCTGAGAATTTGTATACCGGAGAAACGAAGCTAGCAGAATGGAGGATCAAGGGAAATTGGGACCAAATTGGAATGGACCATATCGGGTAATAGAAGCTTATCAACACGGTACCTACAAACTTCAAACCATGGAAGACGTAGAGGTACCAAGGAAATGGCACGCCGTCAACTTAAAGAAATGTTTTATGTAATCGGAAGTATCCGAAAAATCCATTGTAAGGCTCATAAGCCACTTCTTTTTTCTAATAAAACTCACTGACGATCATTCAAAGTGATATTATTGTTCAAACACATCGAAATGTCTCACTAAGGCTAGGTGCCTTCCGGCGTAAATTGCCCTTGACAGCCAAGAGCCAAAATTTTTCAAGGCCAAAGGCCTTCCGGTATAAATTGCCCCTTACGGCCAAGAGCCAAAATTTTTCAAGGCCAAGGGCCTTCCGGCATAAATTGCCCCTAATGGCCAAGAGCCAAAATTTTCCAAGGCCAAGTGCCTTCCGGCATAAATTGCCCCTAACTGCCAAGAGCAAAAATTTCTCAAGGCCAAGTGCCTTCCGGCATAAATTGTCCCTAACGGCCAAGAGCCAAAGATTTTTAAGGCCAAGTGCCTTCAGGCATAAATTGCCCCTAACGGCCAAAAGCCAAAATTTTTTAAGGTCAAATGCCTTCCGGCATAAATTGCTCCTAGCGGCCAAGAGCCAAAACTTTTTAAGGCCAAATGCCTCTTAGCATAAATTGCTCCTAGCGGCCAAAAGATTGGCAAGGCCTAGCACCCATCGGCACAAAATCGCCCCTAACGACCGAAAGCCGCAAAGTTTATAAGGACAAATGCCTATCGACATAGCGACTCAAACAGTTAAGTCACAACGTCATAACATGATACGGTCGAAAGAAGCTATTAATGATTTCAAAATATAACAAGATATAAATAAGTACAATTAAAGGAGAAACAAAATGACATGTATATTCATATAATCCGAAAGAGGCGCGAAGGCCATTACATAATAGCGTTCCAGAAAGGACCTATAAGGTCTTACAAAGCAAAAATCTGGATCAACATCTTTCCAAAATAAAAATAAAAAACATGTACAATATCCGGACATCGATTAGCCTCTGGATACGCCGCACCACCACCTGGAAAGGCATCAACATGGAACAATGTTTGAATAAGCTTCACAGGGAGCCCACAATACCAGAATCCATAGTCAAAATGGAGGTATTCAGGTCCCAACATACACCGAATAAGCAAAGGAATTTGATAAAAAGCTTCACATAAAGTCCGAAATGCCTTAGTCCATGGTCAAAATGGAGGCACCCAACCTTAAAAAAACCAACATCTTCAAGGGAGAGCAGAGGTATCATCATCTTGATGTTCCGGGTTCTCAGAAGAAGGTTTCTCTCTGGCATTGGCAGCAGAACCTGAGGCAGTTTCATCCATAGCACCGGAGGAGGAAGGAGCAGGATCCGGAAACATGGTGATGAGCTCATTAAAAGATCTATAAATGGTCTTCCGGATCTTTTGCACATAAGGATACTCCTGGGTAAGAGCTTGATCATACAAAGCCCGATACTTTCCTTCGGCTTCCATATCCAGGTCATCCACCTCCTCCAGCACTTTGGCAGCATCCTCCGGCTTCAAACACAAATTAGCCCCGTCTATAAGACCTGCCTGATAGAATAGATTGAAGGGCCTAGCCAGTGCTTCCTTGAACTCATGACTGCTCAAGAATCGACGAACAAATTCAGGAAGAAACTCGTTCACCACCTTATTGCGATCAATCTCTACATTACCGGAGGAAACCGCTAATCCTTCAAGCTCTTTCCGAAGCTCTTGAGTCGCCATTTCTTCGTCACTCAGTAACAACCTAGTCTTGGCCAACTCAGCCTCCAAAGCTTTGATCTGTTCGGCCTGGCCGCTGGAAACTTGCCTCCACTCCCCTTTCTCCTTCTCCAGATCAACGATCCTCCCAGACAAACCCTGCTCTTTAGATAAACAACCAGCATGTTCAGACCTTAGTCTCTGTAGCTCCTCCGTCTCACCCGAGGCACATCTAGCATGCTCAGCCTTCAGCTTCTCCAACTCACCCTTGACCGCTTGAAATTTCTTGAGACCATCCTTAGCCTTGCGATCACAATCCCTGTGCGCCGCAACGGCTTTTCCACGCTCCTCCACAGCGTTTTTGAAACGGTACAAGAGATCCGCTTGGGTAGTCGCACTTTTGGACAGCAGCGCCAAGAACGATTAGTAGCTTCGGCATCATCGTGAGCATCAATATATTTCTCCTCCTCGGGAGTGGCCAAGTGAATCATCATATCACGACAAACAGCAGAAGTATTCATCCAGGTCCCTCTTTTCACCGACCACTCCGGAACAAATGCCTCATCAGAAGAATCTCCCTCAATATCCACATCAGCTTCAACATCCTCCGTCTCTTTACCCTGCCCAGATGCAGCACCTTTCGACTTGCCTGATAAAAATAAATAAATAAATAAAATAAGACGCTTAATTTTCCACGAACATATATGCAAGAAATAGTAATGAAGGAAAGCCCCAAACTTACCACCATCAATCCTCTGATCACTACCTCCTTCCCCATCCACTGAAGGACGCCTTAGTGGCAGAATAGATCGAATGGGAGATGGGTTAGGAATAGCTTTTGAAGAATCTAGATCAATCACAGGGGAGTGATCGGAAGTCCGGTTCCTTTTCAAAAGACGAGAGGAAATATCATCCCCAGATCTCTTCGACGATCCGGATGGCTTGCTAACACCTCCAGCTGGTGGCTTCTTGGACCCCATCCGGGCCATATGTTCCTTCTTCTTATCCTTGGCAGCAAGGACCCTGTCATCATGAACCTCAACCCTTAGGAGGTCGTTGGTCTTCTCAGGAATTGAAACATTGGTAGCCAAAGGCTGAGTCAAATGAAGCTCCACACCTTGACCCTTACGAAGCTTGTCCCCCTTCACAACATTCACATTTCTTCGGATGGAGGGTTTCTTCAAATATTTCGCCATAGTAACACCTGCATATAAATAAACCCGATGGTAAGAAAACGAAAGGTCATCCATATGTACAATAATAACATAAGCATAACAAGACAAAGGGCTATACCCCTTCCCTCCTCATCTCTCAAAGCAGCACGATAACCAGGATACTTCCAATAAGAAGACATCCCCAACATATATACAGAAAATCATGTGGAACTTGGAAAGGCTCGATAATGCATTCAGCCAGCTTGTCAGCATGGACCGGATTAAATTCACCCTTCGGAAACGGATCCGAGACATCTGAATCATGATGCCTCCAGGGCATGGCGAACGGAATCGCACGTCTGTCAATCAAAAAGAACTCATCCTTCCAACCTTTCAAACTAGATGGAAAGTCACCAAAACAAACCCTCCTATTGTTACCCGTCCGTTTCTCAAACGAGAACCAACAACCTTGCTTACTCTACTTATAAAATACCCGGAACAAATGAGTGGTTGGAGGAATATGCATACTTCGGCAATACACCTCAAAAAGGGTCACACGATGCAAGCCGAGGGGAACTAATTGGGAGATATGTACCTTGAAATATTGAATAACCCCCAAAAGAAAAGTAGAAAAAGGAATGTTTAAACCTCCCTCAAAGAAATACTCAACATAGAGACCAATAGCATCTTCCGGAAGACGATCCATTGTCATACCGTCCGGAGGAACCCTCGGATGAAGATCCGATGGTATTCCAAAAGCATCCGCCAGATAAACCACATCCGACGGACGTGTTTTGGAAAACCGCCGCTGGATGTCTTGCTTAACGGACATACCGTCCACACTGATCACATCCTCCGGATCCGCGGGCATAGAAGATTCCGACATAATAAAGACGAACGGAGGGAAGGTATAGCCAAATAAAAATATTAGATGTGAGCACGTACCTCTTATAAATGCAACGGCAAAAATACGCACGGGGATAAGTGATGAGGCGAAAAATGAACCACTTTTAGGGGTCATTTAAGCCCAGAATTGAATTTATTTGATCAAATATTGCCCTAAATCGTTCATTTTGTGATTTTAGGTACTTTGGGAGTGAATTCTGGAAAAGGAAGCAATTCGGACGTTTTTAGAGCATAAAAGTGAATAAAACGCCAAAGACTTAATTTTCCAAGCTGGGAACAGTGTGTGACGGCGTCAAGAGCATTTTCCTGACGGCGTTAAGAGTAAAAATCATGACGGCCCAGTACAGAAATGAAGGCGTCACAAGGAAGAGCGTCAAGAGTTAAATACGTGACGGCCTGGAAAAGTGTATAACATGACGGCGTCAGATGTAGATCAAGGCAGTTCGAGGATTCTTTTGGCGGCGAGATGACGGCGTCACAAGATTGTTCTTGACGCCGTCAGCCTCTATTTTCTATATATAGTTTTCTAATTTTCATTCATTAGGAAGAACAAGTTTGGAGAAACCCTAAGGCCGAACCATATACGAATTTTACAGCTTTTTCAAGGGTTTTCAGCCCTTGAAAGCTTACATGTGCTATTGAGATAAGTGTTCTTCTAATTCAATCAATATGTCTATGTATTGGTTGTCTATATCTTGTGTTTGTCTTGATTCCACCATGCTAGGCTAGATCTATCTTGTGTTTGCTTAGATCTAATGAAACCTAGATGTTGATTATGTGTTGATTACTTGTTTATGGTTGTATTGGATGAATGATTTCAATGTTAGGCTTAAGAAAACTGGCAGATCTCCAAATGGTAACATGCTTGAACGTCTTAGGAAACATGAACCGATGTGTACTAGGTTTTATTGGTTGTATTTAATGCATGAGTAAATTCTAATGATCCTATGTTAGGAGCTTCTTAGCCGGCTCGACATAGGAGTGAAGTAGGCACTCATAGGATTGGGGAGTTAAGTACGCCACCCCATGAATGGTATTAAGGAATACAATCCGTCATCCACGCAACTATAACAAGTAATTAACGTGTAAAAGATATCTAGGGAGTAGTGAAATCTAAGTAAACACAATTTCTCCACTTATTGCTCACAACCTTAGTTTATTTTCATTTCTAGTATTTTATTTTGATTGCATCTTTAGTATTGGGTTAGTTGACTAGCAACTAATTCCGCCCAAATCCTTCAAACCCGAGATATTTACTTGCTTTCTAAAAAATATAAAAATACAAAAAGAATCATCCCTCATCTCTAGAACTAGTATTTAGGTTTTCTAATCCTAGCGACACTATTCCTAGCTGAACGATCAATCCCCCGGTACTTGTCACTATACTATACTACAACGATCATGTACACTGCCTGGTGAGGGTTGTAAGCTTCTCGAGATCCCTTGAGAGGTAAAGCCTGGTGTAAACCCCACGCATCAAGTTTTTGGCGCCGCAGCCCGGGGAATAATTATTGTCTAGGTTAGAATCTCTTTTTATTAGGTTTACTTGCTAGATTCCTCTCTAGTAAGATTTTATTTTTATTTTTAGGTTCTCTTTAGTCTATCTTTTTTCTTTGTGTGTTTGTTCGTAATTTTCATTGACTATTCCGTTCATCATTATGGAGAACGCGAATCCACCATACTACCGACCACTAAATTCACCCACTCCAAATGACATCTTGATGTTTAAAAAAAATGAAGATGAACCTATCTATGATGCATGGGCTCGTTTTAAATATTTACTCTGAAAATTCCCTCATCATAATTTCGATCTGTGGTCCCAAATTGAAATATTTTACCATCGT
Source organism: Artemisia argyi (assembly GCA_030686995.1). Classification (NCBI taxonomy): domain Eukaryota; kingdom Viridiplantae; phylum Streptophyta; class Magnoliopsida; order Asterales; family Asteraceae; genus Artemisia; species Artemisia argyi. The sequence continues at coordinate 178,543,216 of CM060704.1, forward strand.
GTCGACCACTATACCAAAATGGACATTGACCATGCCGCAGATGGGGACCTTTGGGGATTAAGTGCTGATGAAGCATGGGAAACCATAGAGAATTGTGCCATACTTACCAAAAAAATGGACAACCCAACAAATGCTGTTACGGATCAATTGATAGCAAGTTTTAGGGAACAAGCAAGAAGTTTGTTTGGGGATAAAACTATAGATGAGATAACTGGGCATACAGAGTGGTTTGATTTCACCACAATACAAGCTGAACCCATAGGTGAGCTTGATGTGATGGAGAATGTAGCCGAACATGATCACATTGATCAAAAAGACCTAGGTTTTATGATCGATGATGATGAATCTCAAGAAACAGATGATGAATCTTTTGGACAATTTGTATATAGCAGTCAGAATATTGAGGATGATCCTTATGATTCGGACATAGAAGTTGATTTGCCTAGGGAAGCACGTGAGATACTTGGGAAAATGTTAGGGTTAGATTATAATAAAACACATGTTGAGGATATAGGTGATCGTGACATAGGGAATGATGAAGTAAATAACATAAGCTCACCAAATACCCCACAAGTCCTACCATCATTTGAGGCACACACATCGCCCGTGACTTACCCGGAAGAAGTAGAAGAGACTATAGGAGCCCCAATAGAGGTAGAGCCGTTGGACCAAACACAACTAGATGAAATAGGTTTGAATACTTGTAATCACAACCTTTCTCTTAGTTCTAGGGAAGTTCCTAGTTTTAATGAACCGGAGCCTCAACCAAAACCGTTACCTAATCTTCCATCCTTGGATGAAAATTTAGGAATTGAAATAGGTTCCGATCCACCCATCAAACCATATAGTCCGGGTAGTCTTAGGACAAAGGTAGTGGACTCTAAGCCTTGTAGAGAGGAAGCCAATATAGGAGTGGAAAATGACCTTACATGCTTACATCACCCATTTACGATTGATCACAAGAAACATTATGGGTTTAAACCGGGTTTATTAGGTCAAGATGGATCCCCAACTAGTAGTCTCTTGAAGTTGATAGAAAATGATCCCTTTCTAGGAGAAAATCTTAATCCACCCATTAACCCGATTGAATTTGGTAAGGTTATGATGATAGGAGCACACCCCTTTGAGCATATAATTCACTCACCCCCTTCACCCCACGTGGTATATTTCTGCCCTAAGGGTGTGTATCGCTACTTCCACCCGCACTTAATCCAAAGTGTAGGGAAAACCTCCCCTATTTCTGTTAAATAAGGGTAGAGTCAGGCTCGTGACTCGAACAAAAACAAGCGCTTCTTGGGAGGCAACCCATGCTTTGTGTGATTTTATTTTGTTTGTTTGTTATTTGTTTTCATGTGCATGCTTTATTTTTATTGTTGGTAGATCATGTTTCTAAACTAAAAAGTGGAAATACTTTACTTTGTTGTTTTGGCCTAGTCTTGACTCCACCTAAAGGTATTTTTGCAAAAGATAAGTGTAAGGGGAAACCCCAAATATGTTTTTAAGAAACAAACCGATCATGATTCTCCACAATATTAAGTGAACATGTATATTCATATTTGTTAGAGTTAAATGCTTGTATTGAGTCATAATGAAGTTTTGCAGGATTTTCCAGGAAGTAGGACCAAGTTTTTCCAGAAATTTTCCAGAAAACTTAACATAAGAATTTCTGCAGGTCACTTCTGACGGCGTCACGAGTTTACTCTTGACGGCGTCACGTGTAAAAACCTGGAAATTTTACCAGTTTTGTTTTTCTAACGGAGTCTTAAAGTTTTTGTTTAATTATTAAGTTTTATAATCTCCAGGAAATCTGCAAACTTCATTCCACAAGCATTATATCTTATTTTGTTTTCTAGGATTTAGTAACTTATGTAGATTGCCGCCGATTTTATGCGAGGTTGCTTTGTTTGTTTTCTCAGGATTTATAGGTTATGTATGACAAGAAGATGATTTATATTCTGGAAGGGAAGCTTTGATTGTTCATTTTCTTGGAGGAAGATCTAACCTGGCTACCTTATTATCCATACCGAGCGAATCAGGGGAGTATTTGATTTCATTCTTTTTACTTTTTCATTTTTACATTCTTTACTTGAACATTGGGGACAATGTTCATCCTAAGTGTAAGGGGAGGGTAAAATGATGATACCTTACAAATACACTTTCGCTTGAGTTTGTTTGTTTAATAGTAGATGTGTAATAAAACTATGAGAAATAATTGTTAGTGTAATTTTAGCGCCAAATTTAAAATTTTTTACAACATTTAGGAGTGAAACTTTAGCCATAGCAAGCGTCTCATGGATAGGAAATTGTATGACTAGCACAAAACCGTACCATTCATAAAAATTTTCCACCCAAATATGTGAGGTTCGCCTTTAGATTTGATAGGAAAAACATTTACTATTAGTGCTTATGAGTGTACCGGTAGCATTTAGATTCTAGAACTTGCGTTAGTGATGCATCCCGAGACCGCTAGTGAGACAACATTCGTGTAGTAGGATTTACTACATGATAAGAGGCATTAGGATCACCCTTGTGTTAAACCCGTATCATAATTACTTGACCATTTAAGTCATATTACTTGACTAGTTAAGTCACTTAATTTTTCCCACACCTTAGCGTTGTATTCATTTTTAGTACACGAAACCCCTAGTACACCCCTCCGAGCTTATCATTTCGTTTCTAACTTTAAGCATTTTACTTAAAGGAAGAATTTGTTACACCCCACTTAAATGTACACCCAAATCGCCTTAGCCTTCCGTGTATGCACTCATCTTTAGTGCATTATTGTTATTTGTTAAACCCTAAGTTAACTATCTAATTGATTACATGGTTGCTAAGTCGAGTCATATCCTTGTACATATTGTTTTGGGACGATTGGGACTCATGGGTAAAGTACTTATTTTATGGAGTAATGGGGAAGAACATCATTTATTACCCCCATATGTACGTTAATCTTAAAAGTACTCCAAGTGTTTTGATTTTCTTAATTCGAGTCATTAGATTAGTTTATTGTAAAGTATGTAAAAATTCAAGTATAAGGGGAATTTACATTCCCTATGATGTATTATTTTGGATGGTAGGGTAAGAGTGTATGCAAAAAAAATAATAATAAATAAAATAGAATAATCGAAAAATCAAGAAAAAAAATAGAAAAAAAGAAAAAAGAGAAAAAACATACGGACTACCATCCCTTTTCATTCTATGTTTATTTTATGTTTTTGTTATTTTTCATTTATTAGCTTAAGTCGAGTCTAGTCTTGGCTTAGCAACGCCATATTGTACATGTAATTAACCAAGATTGTTAACTCGCCACCAGTAAAGACTGCCTATATCCAACAAAACCGTGTATTTCATATCCCTACACCTAACGTTACAACCCTTTAAAAGACCTCTTTGATAGTTTATCCTAGGTGCTTACGCCATGTGGTGGAGGTTTGATCCTTTCCCAAGCCTATGGTAATCTATTTTTCTTTGACAGGTAGTGAGAGATATCTTCCATTTCCATATTGTAATTTATACTTTATTACACCCGAGAGATGTGAGTATCTAAACACTATTTGTGAGGTGCTAGTATATGACCTCCGTGCTTGTCTTTTGTCTTTAGTGGAACGATTATTTGTTGTAATTACTTTTATATTAGTGTTAAATGACCCCTAACTTGTATTTTGACTAGAATAAAAGCGCATTTGCTTGAGGAAAAGCAAATCTCAAGTGTAAGGGTATATGATGAGGCGAAAAATGAACCACTTTTAGAGGGTCATTTAAGCCCGGAATTGAATTTATTTGATTAAATATTGCCCTAAATCGTTCCTTTTGTGATTTTAGGTACTTTAGGAGTGAATTCTGGAAAAGGAAGCAATTCGAACGTTTTTGGAGCATAAAAGTGAAGAAAACGCCAAAGATTTAATTTTCCAAGCTGGGAACAGTGTGTGACGGCGTCAAGAGCATTTTCCTGACGGCTTCAAGAGTAAAAATCATGATGGCCCAGTACAGAAATGAAGGCGTCACAAGGAACAGCGTCAAGAGTTAAATACGTGACGGCCTGGAAAAGTGTATAACATGACGGCGTCAGATGTAGATCAAGGCAGTCCGAGGATTCTTTTGGCGGCGAGATGACGGCGTCACAAGATTGTTCTTGACGCCGTCAGCCTCTATTTTCTATATATAGTTTTCTAATTTTCATTTATTAGAAAGAACAAGTTTGGAGAAACCCTAAGGCCGAACCATATACGAATTTTACAGCTTTTTCAAGGGTTTTCAGCCCTTAAAGCTTACATGTGCTATTGAGATAAGTGTTCTTCTAATTCAATCAATATGTCTATGTGTTGGTTGTCTATATCTTGTGCTTGTCTTGATTCCACCATGCTAGGCTAGATCAATCTTGTGTTTGCTTAGATCTAATGAAACCTAGATGTTGATTATGTGTTGATTACTTGTTTATGGTTGTATTGGATGAATGATTTCAATGTTAGGCTTAAGAAAACTGGCAGATCTCCAAATGGTAACATGCTTGAACGTCTTAGGAAACATGAACCGATGTGTACTAGGTTTTATTGGTTGTATTTAATGCATGAGTAAATTCTAATGATCTCATGTTAGGAGCTTCTTAGCCGGCTCGACATAGGAGTGAAGTAGGCACTCATAGGATTGGAGAGTTAAGTACGCCACCCCATGAATGGTATTAAGGAATACAATCCGTCATCCACACAACTATAACAAGTAATTAACGTGTAAAAGATATCTAGGGAGTAGTGAAATCTAAGTACACATAATTTCTCCACTTATTGCTCACAACCTTAGTTTAATATAGTTTATTTTCATTTCTAGTATTTTATTTTGATTGCATCTTTAGTATTGGGTTAGTTGACTAGCAACTAATTCCGCCCAAATCCTTCAAACCCGAGATATTACTTGCTTTCTAAAAAATATAAAAATACAAAAAGAATCATCCCTCATCTCTATAACTAGTATTTAGGTTTTCTAATCCTAGCGACACTATTCCTAGCTGAACGATCAATCCCCCGGTACTTGTCACTATACTATACTACAACGATCAGGTACACTGCCTGGTGGGGGTTGTAAGCTTCTCGAGATCCCTTGAGAGGTAAAGCCTGATGCAAACCCCATGCATCAATAAGTCATTCGGATAGAATCGTTCGGACAAAGTCGTTCGGAAGGGCAGAGAAATGTGTCAGAGAAATTACAGTGGTAAAAATGAGAAAAGTGAGCTATTTATAGGCTAAAGGAAATGGCGCGAAACGGTACTTCACACGTAGGGCTTACGTGTCGCAATTCCAGCCAAAGGACACAAAGACACACATACGTGTCCTAATCTCAAGGGCTTAGTAAAAATGATGGCGCTTCTTAAAATGACACATTAATTACCTTTGGCACTTTGTACACGACGCCAATGCGTCAAAAAAGCATCATACCCTCCGGAAAACTACAAAAAACAAATACTCTTAGTATCACACCATTGGCAAAACCAATACTTTGATACTGGGGGGGACATGTTGGCGTATATGCCTTCCGGATTAAACCCAAAAGGCTCGAACCGGGAGATGAATGGAACGGAATGATAGGACAAAACCAACGCAAGATAATTTACGGAGGACCTCATACATCCGGAGCAACAGACACTCCGGATAGACGATAGTATAGAGAGCCAAAGTAAATCAAAGTACAAACAAGTACATAAGTACTTGTTAAAAGAACATAAGCAAGTAACCATTAAGGAATAAGTACCAATCGATCTCGTACTTCGCCAAATTTAGTCTATAAATAGAGAAGAAATCATCAAGGTTAAACAACTCTCTTTCACTCTCAAACTTCATTTACTCTTATACTTTCTCTCTCTATAATACATACTTACTCTCATGCCGGAGGTTGGTCCTGGGAAGTACTCCCGGGGCGAGACTAACGGACGTATTTGTCTTGCAGATATCCGAAGGAACCTTCATCAACCAAGAGATATCTCGAACCCGAAGGACCATTCAAAGTCCGGAGGGCTCATCTCGCTTGTCGAAGGTAAAACCAAGATTTTACCTCAACAACCCCTATCAGCTTTCCTCCAATCCTACCTGGAGATGTCTCGGAGGAACCACTTATAGTCGAAGCAGGGATAGAAGGGTACACAGTCCGAAGAGTGTATGTCAACCAAGGTGCTTCGGTGGAAGTTATGTACGAGCATTGTTTCTTAAACTTTGACCCTTCCATCCGATCGCGGCTTACTAAAACAAATACACCCTTGGTCGGTTTTGCCGGAGAAGTGATTAACCCATTAGGGAAGATTGAGTTGGAAGTGTGTTTCGGATGTGAAGGATTGTACCGGCGAACAACCATGAAATTTGCAGTAGTGAGATCCCCTTCCCCTTATAACATAATACTTGGATGATCCGGAATCAAGCAGCTACGAGCCATCCCATCAACAATACACTCAATGATGAAATTCCAAACACCGAGGGGTATTGCTACCTTGATCACCCGTTCTGTCATCATTTCAGAATGTAGGAGATTGGAAGAAAAGTTCCTGTTGCAAAAAGAAATCGAAACAAAGTCCCCTTCAGCAACGACAGTCACTAACGAAGATGTAAGAACTGAAGAAATCTTGATCCATCCGGCGTATCCAGAACAATCAGTAACGATAGGGACAAATTTCTCAAATGAAGGACGAAGGAATCTAATAAACTTACTCAAGAACAGTTTGGACATTTTTGTATGGGAACCATCCGATATGAAAGGCATCCCTCGATGGGTCGCAGAACACAAGCTCAACGCAAACGTTCAGGACAAACCCGTAGCACAAAAGAAAAGGTTCTTCTCAAAAGAAAAGAACCAAGCCATAAACAAGGACGTGGAAGAATGGCTGAAGTCAGGAATCATCAGACCCGTCCGGTATCCGACATGGATATCTAATCCGGTATTAGTAAAGAAACCGGATGGTAGTTGGAGAATGTGCATCGATTTCAAGAACCTCAATTCCTCTTGCCGAAAGGACTATTACCCGTTACCAGAAATTGATTCGAAAATTGAATCAGTAACAGGATTCCGTTACAAATGCTTCCTCGATGCTTATAAGGGATACCATCAAGTCCAAATGGCAAAAAAAGACGAAGAAAAGACTGCCTTCTACACCGATCACAGAACATATTGCTATACTAAGATGCCATTCGGTTTAAAAAACGCCGGAGCAACTTACCAGAAGTTGGTAGATACGATCTTCCGGTCGCAAATCGGACGAAATTTAGAAGCGTATGTGGACGATATGGTGATTAAGAGCCAAACCGAAAAGGAATTGTTGGCTGATATAGCCGAAACTTTTGACAACCTCCGGAGGATAAATATGACGTTGAACCCCAAAAAATGCTCCTTCGGAGTCGAAGAAGGGAAGTTCCTCGGATATCTAATATCCTCGGAAGGAATCAAAGCAAATCCTAAGAAGACAAGAGTGATTGCCGACATGCAATCACCCAAGTCTCTTAAGGAAATGCAAAGCCTGAGTGGCAAACTCGCAGCATTAAATCGTTTCTTGCCCAAATCAGCCGAAAGGTCCTTACCCTTCTTTGAAACCCTTAAAAATATTACTAAGAATAACAAAGATCAATATCAATGGACGGAGACTGCCGAAGAAGCTTTTCAGGATATGAAGAAGATAATTCTAGAACTACCCTGCCTCACGACGCCAAAACCGAAAGAGGATATGTATTTATACCTATCGGCTGCCGAAGAGGCAATCAGTGGGGTTATGCTGGTGGAAAGAGAAGGACAACAAATTCCGGTGCACTATGTAAGCAGGACGTTGCACGAAGCCGAAAAGAGATATGCTCCGGTAGAGAAACTGGCCCTAGCCCTACTACACCAGTCCAGAAGACTGAGACGATACTTCGAAGCTCACCCTGTCAAGGTCATAACAGACCAACCTATCAAACAAATATTAAGCAAGGCGGAGGCATCCGGACGTCTCGCCAAATACACCGTAGAGCTCGGAGCCTATAATATCACCTACATACCGAGAAGTGCAATCAAAGGGCAGGTCCTAGCGGATTTCATCAACGAAATTCCCATTGGAGTTTCTAAAGAAGGTCCAAAAAGAAGGGGGAAGGAGATATATGACATCTCCCAAAATGAAGAATGGATACTCTACACTGACGGAGCATCCAGCAAAAAAGCGGCCGGAGCAGGTCTAGTCTTAATTAGTCCGGACAAAGAAGAGTATACTTACGCCCTCCGGTTAAATTTCGACGCTACTAATAACGGTGCAGAATACGAAGCATTATTAGCCGGATTGAGAATTGCAAGAAGCATGCACATAAAAGCATTGGACGTACGGGTGGACTCAAATTTAGTGGCAAGCCAGATTAATGGAGACTTTACGGCATACACGGAGAGTATGACGAAATACCTTTCCAAAGCCAAAGAGCACATCGCCTGTTTCGAACGTTTCAAAATAAAAAACATCCCAAGAGCCCAGAACCAAAAGGCTGACATACTAAGTAAACTTGCGTCTGTAGCATTCGATCATCTAACAAAAGAAATCCTGGTCGAAGTACTAGAAAAGCCATCTACTGAGGAAAAACTAATCAATGCAATAGTGGAAGAGGAGGAAGAAAACTGGATGTCACCGATCCTCCGATGCTTAAAAGAAGGGATCTGGCCGGAAGATCAGAATGAGGCTAGAGCCCTCCGAATGAAAATAAGCCACTACACCCTACTGGACGATGTACTCTTCAAAAAGTCATACTTAGGCCCAATGTTACGATGCGTGGGACCTCTTCAGGCCAATTATATCATCAGAGAATTACACGAAGGGGCATGTGAAATGCACTCCGGACCACGATCCATAGTGGCCATGCTCATGCAGCAAGGTTATTATTGGCCAACCATGCACCGTGACACTAGGGAATTGATTCAGAAATGCGATTCATGCCAAATACACACTCCGGTTCCCAAGTTGCCAAAAACAACATTGACCTCCGTCATGGCACCATGGCCCTTCTATCAGTGGGCGATGGACGTCTTGGGACCTCTGCCCGAAGCTCCAGGAAAGGTTAAATATGTAATTGTTGCAATAGACTACTTCACCAAGTGGATGGAAGCAAAGCCGTTGGCCAAAACCACCAGAAAGGAAGTCAAAAAATTCGTATGGGATAACATTGTGTGTCGATTCGGATTACCCAAGATAATTGTTACGGATAACGGAAGCAATTTCAAAGGCGACCCCTTCAAGAGTTGGTGTGAAAGATTGAACATCACTCAGATTAACACGGCCGTCGCACATCCTCAGGCCAACGAGTTGGTAGAAAGAGCCAATAGAAGTTTGATGAAAGGATTCAAGTCGCGGCTGGGACGAGAAAGAGCCGGATGGGTCGATGAACTACCCAACATACTTTGGGCCTTTCGAACCACTCTGAAAACCAGCAACGGCGAAACGCCTTTCAGCCTAACCTACGGAAGCGAGGCCGTCATCCCGGCTGAAATTGGCATGCCCACCTTTCGGACCATGATGACCAATATGGAAAACAACGACGATGAAATCAACCTTAACTTAAATTTGTTGGAAGAACGGAGAGAAATGGCAGCAATAAGGGAAGCAAAGTACAAAAAGAAGGTGGAACAGTATTATAACCGAAGGGTACGACCTGAAACATTTAAAGTCAGAGAATTTGTATACCGGAGAAACGAAGCTAGCAAAACGGAGGATCAAGGGAAATTGGGACCAAATTGGGAAGGACCATATTGGGTAATAGAAGCTTATCAGCATGGTACCTACAAACTTCAAACCATGGAAGACGTAGAGGTACCTAGGACATGGCATGCCGTCAACTTAAAGAAATGTTTTATGTAATCGAAAGTATCCGAAAAATCCATTGTAAGGCTCATAAGCCACTTCTTTTTTCTAATAAAACTCACTGACGATCATTCAAAGTGATATTATTGTTCAAACACATCGAAATGTCTCACTAAGGCTAAGTGCCTTCCGGCGTAAATTGCCCTTGACGGCCAAGAGCCAAAAATTTTCAAGGCCAAAGGCCTTCCGGTATAAATTGCCCCTAACGGCCAAGAGCCAAATTTTTTCAAGGCCAAGGGCCTTCGGCATAAATTGCTCCTAACGGCCAAGAGCCAAAATTTTCCAAGGCCAAGTGCCTTCCGGCATAAATTGCCCCTAACTGCCAAGAGCAAAAATTTCTCAAGGCAGAGTGCCTTCCGGCATAAATTGTCCCTAACGGCCAAGAGCCAAAGATTTTTAAGGCCAAGTGCCTTCAGGCATAAATTGCCCCTAACGGCCAAAAGCCAAAATTTTTTAAGGTCAAATGCCTTCCGGCATAAATTGCTCCTAGTGGCCAAGAGCCAAAATTTTTTAAGGCCAAATGCCTCTTAGCATAAATTGCTCCTAGCGGCCAAAAGATTGGCAAGGCCTAGCACCCATCGGCACAAAATCGCCCCTAACGACCGAAAGCCGCAAAGTTTATAAGGACAAATGCCTATCGACATAGCGACTCAAACAGTTAAGTCACAACGTCATAACATGATACGGTCGAAAGAAGCTATTAATGATTTCAAAATATAACAAGATATAAATAAGTACAATTAAAGGAGAAACAAAATGACATGTATATTTATATAATCCGAAAGAGGCACGAAGGCCATTACATAATAGCGTTCCAGAAAGGACCTATAAGGTCTTACAAAGCAAAAATCTGGATCAACATCTTTCCAAAAAAAAAAAAACATGTACAATATCCAGACATCGATTAGCCTCCGGATACGCCGCACGCACCACCACCTGGAAAGGCATCAACATGGAACAATGTTTGAATAAGCTTCACAGGGAGCCCACAATACCGGAATCCATAGTCAAAATGGAGGTATTCAGGTCCCAATATACACCGAATAAGCCAAGGAAGTTGATAAAAAGCTTCACATAAAGTCAGAAATACCTTAGTCCATGGTCAAAATGGAGGCACCCAAACCTTAAAACAACCAACATCTTCAAGGGAGAGCAGAGGTATCATCATCTTGATGTTCCGGGTTCTCAGAAGAAGGTTTCTCTCCGGCATTGGCAGCAGAACCTGAGGCAGTTTCATCTATAGCACCGGAGGAGGAAGGAGCAGGATCCGGAAACATGGTGATGAGCTCATTAAAAGATCTATAAATGGTCTTCCGGATCTTTTGCACATAAGGATACTCCTGGGTAAAAGCTTGATCATACAAAGCCCGATACTTTCCTTCGGCTTCCATATCCAGGTCATCCACCTCCTCCAGCACTTTGGCAGCATCCTCCGGCTTCAAACACAAATTAGCCCCGTCTATAAGACCTGCCTGATAGAACAGATTGAAGGGCCTAGCCAGTGCTTCCTTGAACTCATGACTGCTCAAGAATCGACGAACAAATTCAGGAAGAAACTCGTTCACCACCTTATTGCGGTCAATCTCTACATTACCGGAGGAAACCGCTAATCTTTTAAGCTCTTTTCGAAGCTCTTGAGTCGCCATTTCTTCGTCACTCAGTAACAACCTAGTCTTGGCCAACTCAGCCTCCAAAGCTTTGATCTGTTCGGCCTGGCCGCTGGAAACTTGCCTCCACTCCTCTTTCTCCTTCTCCAGATCAACGATCCTCCCAGACAAACCCTGCTCTTTAGATAAACAACCAGCATGTTCAGACCTTAGTCTCTGTAGCTCCTCCGTCTCACCCGAGGCACATCTAGCATGCTCAGCCTTCAGCTTCTCCAACTATATATTTTTCCTCCCCGGGAGTGGCCAAGTGAATCATCATATCACGACAAACAGCAGAAGTATTCATCTGGGTCCCTCTTTTCCCCGACCACTCCGGAACAAATGCCTCATCAGAAGAATCTCCCTCAATATCCACATCAGCTCCAACATCCTCCGTCTCTTTACCCTGCCCAGATGCAGCACCTTTCGACTTGCCTGATAAAAAAAAAAAGAAGACGCTTAATTTTCCACGAACATATACGCAAGAAATAGTAATGAAGGAAAGCCCCAAACTTACCACCATCAATCCTCTAATCACTACCTCCTTCCCCATCCACTGAAGGATGCCTTAGTGGCGGAATAGATCGAATGGGAGATGGGTTAGGAATAGCTTCTGAAGAATCTAGATCAATCACAGGGGAGTGATCGGAAGTCCGGTTCCTTTTCAAAAGACCAGAGGAAATATCATCCCCAGATCTCTTCGACGATCCGGATGGCTTGCTAACACCTCCAGCTGGTGGCTTCTTGGACCCCATCCGGGCCATCTGTTCCTTCTTCTTATCCTTGGCAGCAAGGACCCTGTCATCAGGAACCTCAACCCTTAGGAGGTCATCAGTCTTCTCAGGAATTGAAACATTGGTAGCCAAAGGCTGAGTCAAATGAAGCTCCACACCTTGACCCTCACGAAGCTTGTCCCCCTTCACAACATTCACATTTCTTCGGATGGAGGGTTTCTTCAAATATTCCGCCATAGTAACACCTGCGTATAAATAAACCCGATGGTAAGAAAACGAAAGGTCCATCCATATGTACAATAATAACATAAGCATAACAAGACAAAGGGCTATACCCCTTCCCTCCTCATCTCTCAAAGCAGCACGATAACCAGGATACTTCCAATAAGAAGACATCCCCGACATATACAGAAAATCGTGTGGAACTTGGAAAGGCTCGATAATGCATTCAGCCAGCTTGTCAGCATGGACCGGATTAAATTTACCCTTCGGAAACGGATCCGAGACATCTGAATTATGATGCCTCCAGGGCATGGCGAACGGAATCGCACGTCTGTCAATCAAAAAGAACTCCTCCTTCCAACCTTTCAAACTGGACGGAAAGTCACCAAAACAAACCCTCCTATTGTTACCCGTCCGTTTCTCAAACGAGAACCAACAACCTTGCTTACTCAACTTATAAAATACCCGGAACAAAGGAGTGGTTGGAGGAATACGCATACTTCGGCAATACACCTCAAAAAGGGTCACACGATGCAAGCCGAGGGGAACTAATTGGGAGATATGTACCTTGAAATATTGAATAACCCCCAAAAGAAAAGTAGAAAAAGGAATGTTTAAACCTCCCTCAAAGAAATACTCAACATAGAGACCAATAGCATCTGCCGGAAGACGATCCATTGTCATACCGGCCGGAGGAACCCTCGGATGAAGATCCGATGGTATTCCAAAAGCATCCGCCAGATAAACCACATCCGACGGACGTGTTTTGGAAAACCGCCGCTGGATGTCTTGCTTAACGGACATACCGTCCACACTGATCACATCCTCCGGATCCACGGACATAGAAGATTCCGACATAATAAAGACGAACGAAGGGAAGGTATAGCCAAATAAAAATATTAGATGTGAGCACGTACCTCTTATAAACGCAACGGCAAAAATACACACGGGGATAAGTCGTTCGGATAGAATCGTTCGGACAAAGTCGTTCGGAAGGGCAGAGAAGTGTGTCAGAGAAATTACAGTGGTAAAAAATGAGAAAAGTGAGCTATTTATAGGCTAAAGGAATGGGTGCGAAACGGTACTTCACACGTAGGGCTTACGTGTCGCAATTTCAGCCAAAGGATACAAAGACACACATACGTGTCCTAATCTCAAGGGCCCAGTAAAAATGACGGCGCTCCTTAAAACGACACATTAATTACCTTTGGCACTTTGTACACGACGCCAATGCGTCAAAAAAGCATCATACCCTCCGGAAAACTACAAAAAACAAATACTCTTAGTATCACACCATTGGCAAAACCAATACTATGATACTGGGGGGACATGTTGGCGTATATGCCTTCCGGATTAAACCCGGAAGGCTCAAACCGGGAGACGAACGGAACGGAATGATAGGACAAAACCAACGCAAGACAATTTATAGAGGACCTCATACATCCGGAGCGACAGACACTCCGGACAGACGATAGTCTAGAGAGCTAAAGTAAATCAAAGTACAAACAAGTACATAAGTACTTGTTAAAAGAACATAAGTGTCACATCTCGTAATTTTCGGTCATTTTCCAAACCTCGACAATTTACTATTCACAGGTTACTATTCATCAATTACTATTCATCAATCACTATTCATCGTTTTTGAGGTCAATTTGACATTCCGAGAAACATTCAGAAATTTTACTATTCACTTGACACTATTCGTTTCCGGAAGAAAACCACTATTCACGTGCATTACTCATTTCATCGTAAACTTAGTTTACGGGTATTCAAAATTCGCGTAACCGTATTGGTTCAGGAGCGAATTCATGCATTATCATTGGGACATTTCATACGGACTAGAAATAGCCTGAGTATCATCATTAGGGCACTTGCATACTATTCCACTCGTAGGATAATTAAATTAATACTTTTGGTATAAATTAACTTTTACGTGTAATTATTTCTATATAAACGTTAATAAACGATCAATAATGTGACTAACACGTCCGACACTCCCAACTATGATCCCAATATATTTTTATATTCATTTTTATAATATAAAAATTATAATATTAATTTACCCGGTGTTTTGGAAATTTACTTAATTTATATTGTACGCCTAATTTATTTACGACGGTTTTCGTAAAAACTAAACTATAATTATCTAAACACTTGATATTTGTACCCAACATATTTTTACAATTTTTACAACTTTATTTTATTCCGGTTAACTCCGTTAAAAATTTATTTTTAGTTAACCCGGTACCCGGTACACCTTAAAACTACAAATAAACACATATACTCAACCAATACTTACACTCACCATCTCTTTTTCTTACTACCCCATGCCGCCCCCCCCCCCCCCCCCCCCCTTCTAACATTCCTAAACTCTTACATCTTTGAAAACTCCATACTAACCCATTAATGTATGCTTGTACTAGTTAACTACAATAATTCAACAATATACATAAGATATTTTCTACACCTATCTCATTTCACTTCCAACTTTCACTAGCAAAAACTCTCTCCTTTTTCCTCTCTTCTTGGTGTGCTCGGCAAAACAACAAGGAACAAGAGAAGCAATATTTTTCCAAGATCTATTTTAGTAGTTAGTGTATTTTGTATCCCTTTTAGAGTTTTGTAATACAAACTCAAGGTTTACTTAGGTTTTCTCCATCAAAAACCCTCTAATCTTTCAAGTAAGTAAACAAAACTCATCCTTATGATTTTACCAAGTTTTTACAAGATTCATACTATATATATACAAGATCTACATGCATGTATTGTTTATACCACTTTATTTTACAAACTCTTAACTTTTGAAACCTAGAAAGTGTTTATGGTTAGATCCTTGTTAGATCTACTTGGTTATAATGTTTAGGAACCCATGACACCCTAAGAAGGTGTATGGTAGGATTAGACTAGTTTTGTGGTGATTGAAAGTGGTTTGGTTGAAGTAGAAACTAGATTGAAACCTTGAAAATGGTTTTTGAACAAGTAAAAATACATGCTGTCCTATTTTGGTTCACCCAGAAAACTCCGAATTTACACAGTAAATTTTGATAATATTTTTAGAAAATACTTTCGAAAACGAAGCCGTGGGCGAAAGAACGGATTAAAACGAGTTAATAACGAAGGAGATATGATTTTCCAAATTTAACGACGAAAACTATTTTCTGAAAAACTGCTTGCTGATGAACAGTACTCACGGGCAAATTCGAGGCGTAAAACTAAATCTAGCCATCCCGACTTATCAAAAATATATTAGTATATACTAAAACGAATCCGGGGATATAAAGAACGAGTAAAAGGAGCTTAAAACGACCAAGTTATACACGTTTTAATATCGTCAAAACTATATATATATATTTGGTCACAAATAAAAATAATAACTTACGCACTAGATGGTATATTTTCTAGAAATGGTACTAAGGACTATATTCTTAACAAATGAATACGTATGACCCAAGAGAATATTTATACGACTTAACGACGTTATTCTAAGGTTTTCGATACGAGGAATATAACGCTAACATTTTCATACAAGATAATACGACAAGTTAAATACTTCTATAATTGGGCTTATTTTTCCTAAGTATGGAAACTATTTCACTTTGACAATAACTAGTGTTTCCAAGTTACGAGTGGTATAGGCATCATGTGCATGTGCATTCATTTCATCACGTCATGATCTAAAGTAGATCGTTATTACTCATATTAGGTTGCGGTTAGAGATCGTGCCTCATTTCAGTGTATCCATTCTTGTCATCGTAGCTATCGCTCCAGGTGAGTCATAGCCCCTACTATTTTAATTGTTTTGTAAACTCTTTGGGGGAGAATACATGCTCGTTTTACTTAAAACGCATTACTTGTTTTACCTGGTTGATTTCTCAAATATTCCCAGCTTTATCTATATATATATTTGATCACCTGCACTTCATTAGTATGCTTGACTACCGGTATTTCTTTGGTATATTTAACCACCTGCATTCATTGGTATGTTTGATTTTCTTGTATTTCATGGGATTGATTATCCTTGTTTACATGACCACATTGTCATAATTTGTTTATCTGGCGACATTGTCAGTATTGTTTATCTGGCGACATTGTCAGTATTGTTTATCTGGCGACATTGTCAGTATTATTTATCTGGCGACATTGTCAGCATTGCTTATATAACCTCATTGACTGAATTATTTATATAGCCATTTTGCTATGTTTATCTGGGAATTTGGATACCATTATTACTTATGTTCACGTAGACTTTAACACATTTGGCAGTGGGTTGTAAACACACAGGTTACAAGTCTCTTATGGCGAGACTTGCAACTGAGTGGATTTACAATGCCTTTGCTGGGCGATCATTTCTCTATAGGCATTATTTGTTAAACAAACTCTATGAACTCACCAACCTCGTGTTGACACTTTAGCATGTATTTTCAGGTTTTAACCAATGGCACGCTACAGGAGGTTTTGGCAGGGCATGGCATGGTCATAGAAGGCTCTGATTATTTATATGGGGACCGTTTTAAACTACTTTTAAGGGCCTACTTCCGCACTACTTTTGATGATGTAAATTCAACATTTTTGATTAAACGATTTTATTCTAAATGATTAAAGTGAAAACCATCTTTGTACTTATGTTGTGATATCAATTGAGTTACACCCCAGCTGCATGTAGGCTTCCGCTGGACCCGATTTTGGGGGTGTGACAGATTGGTATCAGAGCTCTGGCTATAGCGAACTAAGTGTTTTTAAAACCTAGACTATAGCTACTTTTACGAAAAACTTAACCCTATGACCGTCACGTGCCTGCCTGCCAAGATGATGCCTCACATGTGGTTTGTTGCTGACTTAGGTGATGAGATTTGTGTCTCATTATCTGGTATACTATATCCATTTATTCTAGTTGACTACTATCATTGTCTTTCATATAAGCATGCTCATGTATCGTATATGTCACCGCATCATGTTTTTCCTTGCATAGTTTCACCAATCGACCTCGAGTTTGGTCACTTGCTTTTGTCTTTCTGAACCTCTTGGTATTTGTGAAAGACATAGTCTTAGTATAACTGAGCTGAGTATTTCAAAATTCATGGAACCTCGGTGGGATATAGACTGGTCATCTATATTCAACCCGGGATAGTGAGATATAGGCTGACCACCTATGTCTGACTCAGAGATGAATTTTGCAACACTGAGAATGGTTATAATAAAATTTTGTTCGGAATAAATTCTCAATTCATTTTCCAAATGCTTCATTTATGTGTGTGTATACTCTCGTTGTCATGACATTCCTACTTTTCATCACTTCGTGAACCACCGATTGGAAGATTGTCAACTAGTCATTTTATTTCATGAACTTTCATATTTATGCACAATACACTTGCATCACAGTATTTTCTTATATCACGATCTCATTTTGCTGCAGTTGTCACAGTCTCTTCCCTTCTCACCATCACTCACTACTACCAATATTGATAAGTGGATATTATCAATGACCTCCCTAGGAAAGACTTTCCATACCTTCTATGAGGAGGATCCCTCGGTACAGTAAGACCATTCAAAACTCAACAGAAATCCCAAGATATCACAAAACTATTCGAACCACTATCACTGGCCTAATCACCAAAAATTCCATCATCTGGAAAGTATTGGCTTAACTAAATTATAAGATTCGTTTAGATACGAGTGCTCACTAGGCAACACCATAGAGATAAATCCAACCTTTTAACCGAGACTATAAATTGAACATGTCCTCATCAATAGACTTTATTCGAACGTGTTAGACACCTATGCCTTTGTGCAGACATACATATCTGACTATTTTATCCTCTTAATATTTTCACTTTTAAATGGATTTTTCTCCAAACTATAGTTATGCAAAACATATATCTTGTAAGAAATACTTTTCTAAGACACTTATTTTGACAAGCAAATTTCTTTTGGTTAATCTTTTACAAAACTACTAGATGCTAAGAAATTTTAAACACCGATTTTTGGTAAATCATATTATCCATCTTATGTTGAAAATAGTCCTATCTTGCATAACTATTAAATTTTGAAACATTAAGAAAAATGTTACTTAGAAAGCCGTATGCTTAAAAATTGTAAATTCATTTACTCAGGGGAGGTTTATGAACAAAACACACAATCTCAAAACAAGCTTTGAAAATCAATCACTATATTATCTCACTCATATCTTTAGGAGTTTGTGATTTGATGACATATAACTTGGGGAAAATCTTAGTAATGAAGACTAAGCACCGTAGGTGGAGAGAGACCCTAATTCATGACATTCCTGCGGAGGAATCACAACCTTATCCTAATCTATTATTTTCAACAACACCCTTGACGGACCTAACCTTGTAAGCCTTTCGAAACAAGATTCATGATACCCATCTCAATTACTCCTAATAGAGGAACTTGATTCATCTCAAACTCCTAGCCATTTCATTAAGATTTCTTTGGAACCACACCACCTATCATCTGCAGACCAATGGTCAGAAGTAGAGAATGATTCACACATAGGGAGATATGCTCAGAGCATGAGTGATTGACTCTAAAAATGGTTCGACTAACCATTTTCCATAAATCAGATTCCTTTATAACCATAGTTACCACACGAGCCTAGAGACTATACCATTTGAAGCACTCTATGGTCGAAGTGCCCCTATCCATTGACAAATCGAAATTGGAAAATCCTAACTCACTAGTCTAGTAGGCATTCATGAAATAACTAGAAATTTCCTACAAGTCAAGAATCAATTACAAATTCTATAAGTTGTAAACCATTAAAACTTCAAATTGGTAGCCAGATCAAGTTGAAAGTTCTGCCTAGGAAAGGCATGATATTATTCGGAAAAATTTGGAAAGTTAAACCTGATATACACTGGACCACGTAATATTTCAGACAGAGTAGGCCTAGTGACCATCAGACTTGAGCCTTGTTAGAGAACAGCCGGATTACACAACTATGTTTTACCTATTCAAACCCCAGGAAATGACTTTCAGATTAGTCACTTATGATTCCATTGGAAGGAATCCAACCCAATGACAAACCTAAACCTTGTAAGAGGACCACTAGAAATCATGGACTGTTAGGTCGAACGGTTAAAGCAGAGTCGAATTCCTATCGTGGAAGTTCGCTGAAATTCTCAATTATCACCATCTTTTCACCAATACCATTCTAGAGACTTACACAAACTGAACTTCGGGACGAAGTTCCTGTTAGAGGGGAAGACTGTCACATCTCGTAATTTCCGGTCATTTTCCAAACCTCGACAATTTACTATTCACAGGTTACTATTCATCAATTACTATTCATCAATCACTATTCATCGTTTTTGAGGTCAATTTGACATTCCGAGAAACATTCAGAAATTTTACTATTCACTTGACACTATTCATTTCCGGAAGAAACCACTATTCACGTGCATTACTCATTTCATCGTAAACTTAGTTTACGGGTATTCAAAATTCGCGTAACCGTATTGGTTCAGGAGCGAATTCATGCATTATCATTGGGACATTTCATACGGACTAGAAATAGCCTGAGTATCATCATTAGGGCACTTGCATACTATTCCACTCGTAGGATAATTAAATTAATACTTTTGGTATAAATTAACTTTTACGTGTAATTATTTCTATATAAACGTTAACAAACGATCAATAATGTGACTAACACGTCCGACACTCCCAACTATGATCCCAATATATTTTTATATTCATTTTTATAATATAAAAATTATAATATTAATTTACCCGGTGTTTTGGAAATTTACTTAATTTATATTGTACGCCTAATTTATTTACGACGGTTTTCGTAAAAACTAAACTATAATTATCTAAACACTTGATATTTGTACCCAACATATTTTTACAATTTTTACAACTTTATTTTATTCCGGTTAACTCCGTTAAAAATTTATTTTTAGTTAACCCGGTACACCTTAAAACTACAAATAAACACATATACTCAACCAATACTTACACTCACCATCTCTTTTTCTTACTACCCCATGCCGCCCCCCCCCCCCCCCCCCCCCCCCCTTCTAACATTCCTAAACTCTTACATCTTTGAAAACTCCATACTAACCCATTAATGTATGCTTGTACTAGTTAACTACAATAATTCAACAATATACATAAGATATTTTCTACACCTATCTCATTTCACTTCCAACTTTCACTAGCAAAAACTCTCTCCTTTTTCCTCTCTTCTTGGTGTGCTCGGCAAAACAACAAGGAACAAGAGAAGCAATATTTTTCCAAGATCTATTTTAGTAGTTAGTGTATTTTGTATCCTTTTTAGAGTTTTGTAATACAAACTCAAGGTTTACTTAGGTTTTCTCCATCAAAAACCCTCTAATCTTTCAAGTAAGTAAACAAAACTCATCCTTATGATTTTACCAAGTTTTTACAAGATTCATACTATATATATACAAGATCTACATGCATGTATTGTTTATACCACTTTATTTTACAAACTCTTAACTTTTGAAACCTAGAAAGTGTTTATGGTTAGATCCTTGTTAGATCTACTTGGTTATGATGTTTAGGAACCCATGACACCCTAAGAAGGTGTATGGTAGGATTAGACTAGTTTTGTGGTGATTGAAAGTGGTTTGGTTGAAGTAGAAACTAGATTGAAACCTTGAAAATGGTTTTTGAACAAGTAAAAATACATGCTGTCCTATTTTGGTTCACCCAGAAAACTCCGAATTTACACAGTAAATTTTGATAATATTTTTAGAAAATACTTTCGAAAACGAAGCCGTGGGCGAAAGAACGGATTAAAACGAGTTAATAACGAAGGAGATATGATTTTCCGAATTTAACGACGAAAACTATTTTCTGAAAAACTGCTTGCTGATGAACAGTACTCACGGGCAAATTCGAGGCGTAAAACTAAATCTAGCCATCCCGACTTATCAAAAATATATTAGTATATACTAAAACGAATCCGGGGATATAAAGAACGAGTAAAAGGAGCTTAAAACGACCAAGTTATACACGTTTTAATATCGTCAAAACTATATATATATATATTTGGTCACAAATAAAAATAATAACTTACGCACTAGATGGTATATTTTCTAGAAATGGTACTAAGGACTATATTCTTAACAAATGAATACGTATGACCCAAGAGAATATTTATACGACTTAACGACGTTATTCTAAGGTTTTCGATACGAGGAATATAACGCTAACATTTTCATACAAGATAATACGACAAGTTAAATACTTCTATAATTGGACTTATTTTTCCTAAGTATGGAAACTATTTCACTTTGACAATAACTAGTGTTTCCAAGTTACGAGTGGTATAGGCATCATGTGCATGTGCATTCATTTCATCACGTCATGATCTAAAGTAGATCGTTATTACTCATATTAGGTTGCGGTTAGAGATCGTGCCTCATTTCAGTGTATCCATTCTTGTCATCGTAGCTATCGCTCCAGGTGAGTCATAGCCCCTACTATTTTAATTGTTTTGTAAATTCTTTGGGGGAGAATACATGCTCGTTTTACTTAAAACGCATTACTTGTTTTACCTGGTTGATTTCTCAAATATTCCCAGCTTTATCTATATATATATTTGATCACCTGCACTTCATTAGTATGCTTGACTACCGGTATTTCTTTGGTATATTTAACCACCTGTATTCATTGGTATGTTTGATTTTCTTGTATTTCATGGGATTGATTATCCTTGTTTACATGACCACATTGTCATAATTTGTTTATCTGGCGACATTGTCAGTATTGTTTATCTGGCGACATTGTTAGTATTATTTATCTGGCGACATTGTCAGCATTGCTTATATAACCTCATTGACTGAATTATTTATATAGCCATTTTGCTATGTTTATCTGGGAATTTGGATACCATTATTACTTATGTTCACGTAGACTTTAACACATTTGGCAGTGGGTTGTAAACACACAGGTTACAAGTCTCTTATGGCGGGACTTGCAACTGAGTGGATTTACAATGCCTTTGCTGGGCGATCATTTCTCTATAGGCATTATTTGTTAAACAAACTCTATGAACTCACCAACCTCGTGTTGACACTTTAGCATGTATTTTCAGGTTTTAACCAATGGCACGCTACAGGAGGTTTTGGCAGGGCATGACATGGTCATAGAAGGCTCTGATTATTTATATGGGGACCGTTTTAAACTACTTTTAAGGGCCTACTTCCGCACTACTTTTGATGATGTAAATTCAACATTTTTGATTAAACGATTTTATTCTAAATGATTAAAGTGAAAACCATCTTTGTACTTATGTTGTGATATCAATTGAGTTACACCCCAGCTGCATGTAGGCTTCCGCTGGACCCGATTTTGGGGGTGTGACAATAAGCAAGTAACCATTAAGGAATAAGTACCAATCGATCTCGTACTTCGCCAAATTTAGTCTATAAATAGAGAAGAAATCATCAAGGTTAAACAACTCTCTTTCACTCTCAAACTTCATTTACTCTTATACTTTCTCTCTCTAGAATACATACTTACTCTCACGCCGGAGGTTGGTCCTGGGAAGTACTCCCGGGGCGAGACTAATGGACGTATTTGTCTTGCAGATATCCGAAGGAACTGATACGTGGGAATCGCACCAGGCTTTACCTCTCAAGGGATCTTGAGAAGCTTACAACCCCCACCAGGCAGTGTACCTGATCGTTGTAGTATAGTATAGTGACAAGTACCGGGGGATTGATCGTTCAGCTTAGGAATAGTGTTGCTAGGATTAGAAAGCCTAAATACTAGTTCTAAAGGTGAGGGAAGATTATTTTTTGTATTTTTATATTTTTTAGAAAGCAATTTAAAATCTCGGGTTTGAAGGATTTGGGCGGAATTAGTTGCTAATCAACTAACCCAATACTAAGATGCAATCAAAATAAAATACTAAAAATGAAAATAAACTAATTTATACTAAAGTTGTGAGCAGTAATTGGAGAAAATGTGTTTACTTAGATTTCACTACTCCCTGGACATCTTTTACACGTTAATTACTTGTTATAATTGTATGGATGACGGATCGTATTCTTTAATACCATTCATGGGGTGGCACACTTAACTCCCCAATTCTATGAGCTCTTATCTCCTCCTACACCATGCCCAGCACAACTATAGGGATTGTAAACAGTGGCTCATGCATTAAATACAACCAATAAAGACCTAGTGCGCGTCGGTTCATGTTTCTTAAGACGTTCAAGCATGTTACCAATTGGAGATCTGCCAGTTTTCTTAAGCCTAACATATAAATCATTCATCCAAGACAAGAATAAACAAGTAATCAACACATAATTAACATCTAGGTTTCATTAGATCTAAGCAAACACAAGATAGATCTAGCCTAGCATGATGGAATTAAGACAAGAACAAGATATAGACAACCAACACATAGACATATTGATTGAATTAAAAGAACACTTATCTTAATTGCACATGAAAGGTATCAAGGGGTTGGAACCCTTGAAAAACCTGTAAAAGTTACACCAAAATCGTACTTAGGGTTTCTCCCAAAACTTCTCTTTTTTAATGTGTAAAAATTAGAAAACTATATATAGGAAAAGGGGTCTGACGGCGTCAAGACAAACATTGTGACGCCGTCACCTCGCCGCCAAAACTTTTCTCGGACTGCCTTGATCTACATCTGACGCCGTCAAGACTTAATCATTTCCAGGCCGTCATGACTTTTACTCTTGACGCCCTATTTCGTGACGCCTTCAAATCTGTACTGGATTGTCATGGATTTTTGCTCTTGACGCCGTCAGGGAGTTACTCTTGACGCCGTCACCTACTGTTCCCAGCATGGAAAATTAAGACTTTGGCGTTTTCTTTACTTTTAGGCTCCAAAAACGTCCGAATTGCTTCCTTTTCCAGATTTCACTCCCAAAGTACCTAAAATCACAAAAGGAACGATTTAGGGCAATATTTGATCAAATAAATTCGAATTCGTGCTTAAATGACCCCCTAAAAACGGATCATTTTTCGCCTCATCATATACCCTTACACTTGAGATTTGCTTGTCCTCAAGCAAATGCGCTTTTATTCTAGTCAAAATACAAGTTAGGGGTCATTTAACACTAATATAAAAGTAATTACAACAAATAATCATTCTACTAAAGACCAATAGACAAGCACGGAGGTCATACACAAGCACCTCACAAATAGTGTTTAGATACTCACATCTCTCGGGTGTAATAAAGTGTAAATTACAATATGGAAACGGAAGATATCTCTCACTACTGTCATAGCAAAATAGATTACCATAGGCTTGGGAAAGGATCAAACCTCCACCACATGGCGTAAGCACCTAGGATAAACTATCAAAGAGGTCTTTTAAAGGGTTGTAACGTTAGGTGTAGGGATATGAAATACACGGTTTTGTTGGATAAATGAAGTTTTACTGGTGGCGAGTTAACAATCTTAGTCAATTACATGTACAATATGGCGTTGCTAAGCCAAGACTAGACTCGACTTAAGCTAATAAATGAAAAATAACAAAAACATAAAATGAACATAGAATAAAAAGGGATGGTAGTCCGTATGTTTTTTTTTATTTTATTATTATTATTATTATTTTTTTCTTTTCTTTTCTTGATTTTTCGTTTTTTTTTTTTTTTTTTTTTTTTTTTTATCATAGGGAATGGGAATTCCCCTTACACTTGAATCTTTACATACTTTACAATAAACTAAACTAATGACTCGAATTAAGAAAATCAAAACACTTGGAGCACTTTTAAGATTAACGTACGTATGGGGGTAATAAATGATGTTCTTCCCCAATACTCCATAAATAAGTACTTACCCATGAGTCCCAATCGTCCAAAACAATATGTACAAGGATATGACTCGACTTAGCAACCATGTAATCAATTAGAAAGTTAACTTAGGGTTTAACAAATAACAATAATGCACTAAAAATGAGCGCATACACGGAAGGCTAAGGCGATTTGGTTGTACATTTAAGTGGGGTGTAACAAATTCTTCCTTTAAGTAAAATGCTTAAAGTTAGAAACGAAAAGATAGTCTCGGAGGGGTGTACTAGGGGTTTCGTGTACTAAAAATGAGTACAACGCTAAGGGTGTGGGAAAAATTAGTTGACTTAACTAGCCAAGTAATATGACTTAAATGGTCAAGTAATCATAATACGGGTTTAACACAAGGGTAATCCTAATGCCTCTTATCATGTAGTGAATCCTACTACACGAATGTAGTCTCACTAGCGGTCTCGGGATGCATCACTAACGCAAGTTCTAGAATCTAAATACTACCGGTACACTCATAAGCACTAATAGTAAATGCTTTTCCTATCAAATCTAAAGGCGAACCTCACATATTTGGGTGGAAAATTTTTCTGAATATACGGTTATGTGCTAGTCATACAATCTCCTATCCATGAGACGCTTGCTATGGCTAAAGTTTCACTCCTAAATGTTGTAAAAAAATTAAATTTGGCGCTAAAATTGCACTAACAAGTGTTTCTCATAGTTTTATTACACATCTACCATTAAACAAAACAAACTCAAGCGAAAGTGCATATGTAAGATATCATCTTTTTACCCTCCCCTTACACTTAAGATGAACATTGTCCCCAATGTTCAAGTAAAGAATGTAAAAGTGAAAAAGTAAAAGGAATGAAATCAAATACACCCCTGATTCGCTCGGTATGGATAATAGGGTGGCCAGGTTAAATCTTCCTCCAAGAAAATGAACAATCAAAGCTTCCCTTCCAGAATATAAATCATCTTCTTGTCATACATAACCTGTAAATCCTGAGAAAATAGACAAGACAACCTCGCGTAAAATCGGCGGCATCCTATATAAGTTACTAAATCCTAGAAAACAAGATAAGATATAATGCTTGTGGAATGAAGTTTGCAGATCTCCTGGAGATTATAAAACTTAATAATTCACAAAACCATAAGACTCCGTTAGAAAAACAAAACCGGTAAAATTTCCAGATTTTTACACCTGACGCCGTCAAGAGTAAACTCTTGATGCCGTCAGGATTGACCTGCAGAAATTCTTATGTTAAGTTTCCGGAAAATTTCTGGAAAAACTTGGTCATACTTCCTGAAAAATCCTGCAAAACTTTATTATGACTCAATACAAGCATTTGACTCTAACAAATACGAATATACATGTTCATTTATTATTGTGGAGAATCATGATCGGTTTGTTTCTTTGAAAACATATTTGGGGTTTCCCCTTACACTTATCTTTTGCAAAAATACTTTTAGGTGGAGTTAAGACTAGGCCAAAACAACAAAGTAAAGTATTTCCACTATTTAGTTTAGAAATATGATCTACCAACAATAAAAACTAAGCATGCATACGGAAGCAAATAACAAACAAACAAATAAACAAACAAAACATGGGTTGCCTCCCAAGAAGCGCTTTTCTTTATTTAAAAGTCTTGTAGCTAGACTCAAGGTCATGGGTTACTACGTGACCTCATCATTGGTTCCACTCTCTAGGTCGTCTTCTAAACCAGTTTTGTATTCTGGACCTAGTTGTAAGCATTCTTTGTAGAAACCAAGCATCCTATTCTTTACATATTCTACTCCTCTACGTCTATCCTCCTCATTCCTATAATAAGCCGCTTGCTTGTGTTCTTTTTCGAAATTAGAGAGAAGGCAGTATTGCTCAATCTTGTAGGGCATTTGATAGGCAACCTCATCATTCTCTTCCTTGAATCTAACTATCCCTAAAGTCGGATCATAACTCATCCTAGTGGCTTCAACAAATGGTTTTCCAAATATTATTTGGCTTAGGCAAGCATCTATCACCGGACGAGTGTCTTCTACTATCATAAAATCGATCTCATAGGTGAGATTCCCTATAATCACATGCAATCCCTTCACTCTTCCTGCAAAATTACTTATCAGATTTCTATTGGGCATCATCCTAAAATTAAGTTGCTTCTTCATCACCCAATTGTAATAAGTCCTAGTCATGATGTTCACGGGGGATCTAGGGTCGATGTAAGCTTTCCATATATGCATGTGCCCGATATTGCATGGTATGTTAATGTTAGAGGGGTCTCCCATTTTGATAAGGGGTGTGCCAAAGATATATGGTCTCTCGGGACTATCGAATAAATCCTTATGGTACTCCCGTTCTTCCTCGGTGGGCAACTTATCAAAGTATTTTTCTATAGGCTCTACCTCCTCTAATTCCTCTTCCTTGTTAACCTCAACTTCCCTACTCTCATCCTTAGTCTCGGCCTCTACTCTAACTTCATCCTTGTCACTCTCTTCTATCTCTTTATTTATCGATTTAATGGTGACAACATTGACAAAGTGGACATGTTTGGATGATGAGGGATCCTTAATTTGGATTCCACTATTGGTGTCCCTAGTGTCATTCCTAGGTGTGATTAACGCTTGGTTGTTGAGGGCTTTCAACAAGTTGTCAATCTTGTTGGTCATCTCCGTTTGTTGTTGGTTGAATTCGGTTTCAAACCTAGCTATGCGAGCTTCTTGAGATGCCATGAACATTGACATCAATCCTTCAAGATTGTTGGTACTACCATAGTTGTTAGAAGGATTGTTGTTGAAAGTACGGTTGGATGGTGGACCGTTTGGTTGGTAACGATTAGGCGGATTGGAAGAATTAGGTTGATTTTGCTTCCACCTAAGGTTTGGGTGATTTTTCCAAGAGGGGTTGTATGAATCACCGTAAGTGTTTGGCTCGGGCTTGAAAGTGTACCACTTATCTCCCGCTTCGTCGGTACGCGAGGATGCGTAGTCCGCAAAAGCTGTTCCGGGGAGTTCCACACAATCACGAGTGTCATGGGGACCACTACATAATTCGCATGAAGAAGTGATTTTGTTCACTTGGCTTGAAGGCTTAGGAGCTTCGTAAGACTTCATGAGAAACTTGACTTGGTCCTCAAGTTCCATGATCCTACGGTCGGGAGTGCTAGAGTTGTTCGAAGGCAAAGATATTGCCATGACCGTTTTGTTCAAATCACGGGGATCATTCCAACTTTCTTTGTCATAGAGAGCAAGATCTTCTATGAGTTCCCATGATTGTTCCGCACTAAGATCACGTAGCTTACCACCGGCCGATTGGTCAATGGCTCGCCTCGTGGAGATATCGATATGGTCATAAAAGATTTGGACTTGGAGCCAAAGATCTATGCCATGATGAGGGACTTTTTGGAGTAAGTCCTTGAAACGAGTCCATGCTTCATAAAGAGATTCATTTTGACGTTGTTGGAACATCAAGATGTCATTTCTAAGTTTAGTAGTTGTAACACCCCAACCCGATAAGGGTAGAAGTAATACATTACAGTGACATATCAGAACAAAACCCAAACATGTGATTTATAAATACAAAAGGAATTCAGGGTTACAGATGAAGAATCTGAAACTACAAGGTTACAAAAATAAATACTAAATCTAATAAAGTGAAACTTCTTCTAATCATCTCCAGTCCGGTGTAACTATCAAAGCATAGTCTTCTAAGTCCAGTCACACTCTCTTCCCATAACCCAGCTTCCTACTAAACCTGCCGCAGGAAAAGGAAATGCGGCTGAGCTTAAAAAGCTCAGTGAACAGATATATAAACAAGGTAATGATAATGAAACAAACTGAAGTATAGTGCATTGGGGAATATCATAAAGAATAAACAAAAGGAAATAATAGAAAGGAAAGAAAGGATAGTCATCCACCACGAGCCCAAAAACTCAAAGTCATATATCTCAAAATCATAAGCCGTCAATATCATAATCTCACAATCAGAGGGGATACCTCTCAGGCAACCAGATAATATGAGGGGTGTCCTCATGTATCAAATGGGTGGAGTAGCTAGCTCCCAGAAATTGTGAAAGGCGTGTATTGCACACAGCACCAGTCACCTCAAAGTCAACTCAAAGTCATAGTTAAATCCACTAAGCATACATATCTAGGATTGCAATCCATACGCCCCTTAATCAAAGTCAATCTCAAAGTCATATACTCAAAGTCATAATAGCCGGCAGATAATCATAAAAGGGACGGCGTGAGAAATCACTCACCCACACATGAGTCATGCCAGTGGTGCATCACAGACATGCCTATGGTACCTCCATAGGTAGGGAAACATAATGGCTCGGGTATCAAACTAAGAGTCAGGTCTCAAAGTCATACAAAAGGTCATATAGCAAAGGTTTTTCTCAAAGTCATCTCAAAGTCATAGCAAAGATTCAGAATATCAAAGGTCATAATATCA
Organism: Artemisia argyi; assembly: GCA_030686995.1. Lineage (NCBI taxonomy): Eukaryota > Viridiplantae > Streptophyta > Magnoliopsida > Asterales > Asteraceae > Artemisia > Artemisia argyi. The sequence continues at coordinate 178,572,885 of CM060704.1, forward strand.
AAAGCCATGTCAATGGTTCAGAATATCCAAGGTTCATTCCCAAAGGTTCATTTCCAAAAGATTCGTTATTAAGTTTCGTAAGTTCCAAATAAAATGTGAAAGAGTTAAGAGAAAATAGATTTAAAAACTTTAATAGTCATTTACCCATTTCATCTCAAAGATCTCCCTTTTTAAACATTCTTCATAAAAGCCAATTAATCCTTCCATTAAAATGGTTTCGTTTCAAAATCATAGAGTGTCATTTCAAAACAGTTTCCTTCCATAACATCAAGTTATATTTTCCAAAAGGTCTTCATATCAAATTATCATAAAAGATGAACCAGAGATATCGGATATACAAAGGTCAGAAGTCATAGTAGTGGTAAAAGGAACGGATCACGAGTCGTGAGAAACCTTACTGAAAGGTTAGAATATCTGTACCTTAAACCGCAAGTGCACACATGACAGAAACATAAAGGTCGAAAGCAAAACTCCTTCTTCAGCGAATCTACACGAATTAATTGTCGGCTTGTTGTTAATAACTTATTCAATTCAGATTTCTTATTTTAGTCGGCTTTCCAGTTTTAGTAACTTTTCATAGTAAGTAAGTCTCACAAGTTATAAGGCTTAAGTACGAGTTTACTTATTTCACACATTACCCTTTAAGTTTCATTATATACAACTTAGCCCCATACGTTAAATTAATTACAAAATGTCCTCTTAAGTTTAATTATGTTTAAAACCTTCCTTAACGTCAAATTAATTGGAAAATCATAGCTTATGATTAATTTCACCTTCCATGACCAAGTTATAACCTTAATTAGTCTTGTAGTTGTATTTCCAGCTTTCATTCATAAACAGGTCACCACTTTTCGAATTTTTAAACCACATCAGAACTCAAAAGAAAAATTTACAAAAATTCACACATGTACTTCAATGTATTTAGAACACACACGAATTTTCCCAGAATTTATTTCTAAGTATAAATACCCAAAGAAAATCGTTTACCCAGACCTACCCAGAAAATGAACTGCAGAAACACCCAGAAAGTTGGATCTTCGTTTACCCATTTAAACACTTTAGAAAAATTTGAAAAAATTCCAGAAGGTCACCAATGTACCAAATATCACTCCTGTAAAAGGAGAGCCCATAACTCTTTATGGTTTAAAAATGAAAAATCCCATACTCCAACTGATTTTACGTTTCCAAAACTCAGGTTCGACACATGATCTCATACAATTCAAAAAGCTTACCTCCCGACCTCCAATCACCATGAAACTTATATTTCCAGAAAGTAGACAAGTAGTACATATGTTTAGACTCAAAAATCGTCCAAAAACACCTTTTTATCATTAACTTATGACCCTTGCAACACGACTCATTTTCTGGACAGCATGCAGTTGAGACAGAAACGACACAACCCTAGTTCTTTAATGTCAGTTTTAGGTTTCCCTTTTTGTTCCACAATTAATGTTACACTAATGGTCATATTTAGGGTTTCAAGATCAGATGTAGGGATTGAATAACAACTAATTCGAATGGGACAAAAACCAAACAGCAGTCGACATATATGTTTCACCATTCATGATTTTATGTAGGTCTCTTATCTTGATTTCATGTGTATATATCATACGTGTAACATCGATATGTGTACCATCGATCCATTCTTATTAGCATAACAATTTTATACGTTAAAGGAACATGATGAATCAAAAGAATGAGATGGAGTATATACCTAGCCCTTAACAGAATATGGAAGTAAATGGAAAGAACCAAAAAGAAACCGAGTACCAAATCCTTGCACCCTAAAGCGTACAAATCAATACTCACTAGCGAAGGAACACTCGAACCTCGACCTTGGAATCCTTCTTGATGATCGAATGCAAGGAAAGACCAGGAAAAAAATATATGCCGCCACTTTATAGAGAAAATAGGGTTAGGATTTATTTTTATGAAACGTATATGTGTTTGTGTGTGAAATAAAATACACCGGTTTCCCCTTTTTTTTTGTATGGGTCGATTGGCCACAAGGCCTAAGGAGTAACATGGGCTAAGTGAAATGGATCATGGGTTGAGCTAGAATTGGTTTTAGTTGGCGTAACAAAAGGAAACGACCCAAAACAAATGTATACGAAACATTTTTAGTTACCTCGTATTTTAAAATTTTAAAACTTCAAACATAACGTATAGTTTTTTTTTTTTTTTTTTTTTTTTTTTTTTTTTTTTTTTTTTTTTTTTTTTTTTTTTACGGGTTTTTTTTTTGGATTATTCGAATAAAGTTAAATTGAATTTTCGGGTTGTTATAATTCTTCCCCTCTAAAAAGAAAATTTCGTCCGCGAAATTTGAAGTCGCAAAGTTAGACGAAGTTGTAGCAACCCGCAAAAGGTCGTCACAAACATTCTCACGCCCGGGGAGGTTCTTCCAAAAGATCTTCGGACCAAATAGTTTCTCATGACTCGTAATTATTGTCAAAATAGTTTCAGATTTCTCGAAAAGGCATATCATACGGAATTTGAATCAAAAGGATAATGTACAAAACATAACGGATGATAATCGAATTCTCCAGGAAGAGGTATAAAAATACCTAGGATTTTCATCGAATTGATTAGGCTAATCAGATGAGAATACATTGAATTGTAGCAAGGATGGGGTGATTTAAGGTTTAACTCTTCAGCTTCTCAGATAGTCTCGGCTTTTAGATAACCTTCCAAAGGTATTCTCATAAACAAACAAGTCTCATTCCCTCAAAGTCCACAATTACATATTTTACTCATAGCAGATCATAATGAACAACTTCACGAATGCGAATCGTATACGGACAGAAAGCATATCGTTAGATATCGTCAACGGCAGAAATTTCATAATGGAACCTAAGATTCTTATCAGAAGTTGCAAAGGTCAGCAAAACACGTGTCGAGAGTCCAATCGTATCGAATCGTATATCAAGAACAGCAGATCAAACGTATAGGTAGAATGAACCTAAAGTCTCACTAAACTCAGATGATCTTGATCGGATGACAGAATTCTAAAGCTTCTAAGGCACTCCTCGAAATATCCTATGATCACCATAAGTGCACGTTATATGATGTAAGTATTATCACGTTGGCCATGCGTCATAATACTGGCATCATATACATATGCCCTCATGATGGTCATACTTTATCTCAAGTCGTGAACAATACAACTTATCTAAATCCACCTAGTCCACCTACAGTCACAGAGGTCACCAGAATCAAACAACATAACTAAGAGAACGAAATTACTTGAAGAGTAACGGAAATCCGAGAATGTCCTTCAAAAATTAAGGTACGTCATCAATAGTGTCAATCCTTCAGAATCATCTCGTCCACGCAACGTCCGCTTCAAAATCTGTCCACTCAAATACAAATTTCAAAATTTCTTCCAAGTTGGAGTAGTCTGTTTACTCTTGTCCATCTTACCTCATGATTAAGAGAATTTAAAATTCGAGTCTGGTTCCTCAAGCCTTCAGCAACTCTTCTTGGTACTGTGGCGTCGTAGCGGCAGTCTCTGACACGCTCACTGTGCATCCCTCCATCCGCAGGTCTGCTTCTGCTCTCAATTCATCCTAGTACAACTAAAATGAATAGAGAAACAAGACTGCGTGTCTTCGACAGGTCTTCTGTCATGGCTCCAGGTTTTAAGGTACATGATGTTGTTGTCGACTCCAGGTTGTGTGTTGAATGGTTCGTCTTCTTTGGTCTGGTTGTCTTGATGCCCAAACTGAAATCTTCACGTGTTGCGTGATGCATGATTGAGCACTATCCTAGTTCCTCACTTCTTCTTGTATGCTTCTTCCATGGTAATGCTTGTCGCAACCATCTTCTACGACTCTTCCACCAAGTTTCTAACTCCGATAACGATCTTCGATCTTGGTCCTTCTTGTGAAAGCTTTGTCTTTACATTATACAGGGTAGTGTTGTCTATTATGTTTTCTGAACGTCAATCAAATTTCTCTTCCAGAACAAAGGGTTGTTTCACCAATTAATCTCTATGTTCTTCTTTCGTTTTAGAACACAACACAACGTCATACTATGACAATTTGTCCAAAACATGCGAAAAACATGATTATTCTAGCCAACACCATTGGCATCATTCAAGCTCATAAATGTTATAACGAGTGCAAAGGCAACTTCAGAAATCATCTCAGGAAATTTTCACATCGCCTTCTTTCTTCTTCAAGAACTGAAATACTTCACAAAGGTTACTCTCGGTTAGTTAACCCCATTCTTAGAAGTTCTTGTGGTTGCTTCTCCAGTCCTTCAAATCTAAAATGAGGCAATCAGATGCGGAGTTTCAAAGGAAGACCAAATAATTATTGATACGCGGAAACAGATAATGATTAGTGATAGTGGTACGTTTAAGTTCACGATAGTCGATACGTCATCGCATACTTCTCTCGTTCTTCTTCATAAACAAACAAGAGCATCTAAAGAGAATCACCAAAGTTAACAAAAATCATATTCCATCGGCTTCTTCAAACACTCAACTTCTATAGCACCATGGTTTCTTCAACTGAGATCAGTTCAATGCCCACTCCACTTCCTAAGCAGGAAGGAGTACCAAAAGGTTCATCAGAGAATACCGGAAAATCTTCGTATGACAAAATATTTCCCAATAGCAGAACTTTCCAAGGGTTGATAATAATGGTTTTCAGGAAAACTTGGTAATCACATGAGTTTGGGGTAGGTGTTTCCATAGTGACAGAAATTTTAGCAGATGTAGAGAGTCATCATAATGGAATAGGGTGAAGCAGATTTTTAAGGTCACATTTCAGATATGGTAGTCTATGGTATCTTCACGAATAGCCATTCAGTCCAAAAGTCCGTACAATCAGACATCTCAAAGTCAAAGGATTCATAGAGTGAATACAGTCGTCAAATCATACAGATAGTTCATATATCAGAGTCAAGTACATGGTTCAACAAAAATGTTGGGATGGATAAACGAACAGTTCAATGTGTGGGAATTTCGTTTAGCTTCTTAGCATAAGTAGAAGGTAGGATGTGTATCATTGGTAATACGAATATCGTATAATCGTCAATTGTGAGAGGTACAGAATCTCAGTTATCAGCATCATCATGCTTAGTTAACAAATCCATATAGAGATAGTATTTACATCATGCCCTTCCAAAGGAAACGGTAGGCAGAACAAGGTTCATCGTTCAAAGAGAGGAAACAAAACTTCTCATATTCGTGGTTCATAATTACCAAAATTCTCATAGGAGTAGTAATGGATCATACAGAGTTAAGTAGTATCGGATGATACATTCATACCCAGCATAAGAAATGAATTTACAGAATGTGTCGAACACATTGTGGTTGAATGACCTACGATGTGGTCGAAAAGGTGTCAAACAGCTTATCAAACAAATCGGAGGCGGAGATCAAAATCTGAAAGTGAAACTTAAATGTGTATGGTATCCAGGTAGCTTTCCAAAGTATTCCAAACTTACTTGGTTACTAAGCTTAAGTTGCAAAACTTCTAACTTCTGAAACAAAGGTCCTTATAAGGCTTATCTAAGAGCAAAGGCACGATCAGAGTGATACGGAAGCAAATGATACTTACATACATGTCTTAGTCTACCCATTCCTCACTGGTAATAACTTAGGTTCCTATGGGGAATCCTAATGTAAAGTTTCAAAGGTTGTCTTATGAGCGCCTACAGTGGAAACTTAGGGGTCCAAACTTCACAGGTCAAGGGTAAATGTATTACGAATCGCAGCCTGGTCTCTGATACCATAATTGTAACACCCCAACCCGATAAGGGTAGAAGTAATACATTACAGTGACATATCAGAACAAAACCCAAACATGTGATTTATAAATACAAAAGGAATTCAGGGTTACAGATGAAGAATCTGAAACTACAAGGTTACAAAAATAAATACTAAATCTAATAAAGTGAAACTTCTTCTAATCATCTCCAGTCCGGTGTAACTATCAAAGCATAGTCTTCTAAGTCCAGTCACACTCTCTTCCCATAACCCAGCTTCCTACTAAACCTGCCGCAGGAAAAGGAAATGCGGCTGAGCTTAAAAAGCTCAGTGAACAGATATATAAACAAGGTAATGATAATGAAACAAACTGAAGTATAGTGCATTGGGGAATATCATAAAGAATAAACAAAAGGAAATAATAGAAAGGAAAGAAAGGATAGTCATCCACCACGAGCCCAAAAACTCAAAGTCATATATCTCAAAATCATAAGCCGTCAATATCATAATCTCACAATCAGAGGGGATACCTCTCAGGCAACCAGATAATATGAGGGGTGTCCTCATGTATCAAATGGGTGGAGTAGCTAGCTCCCAGAAATTGTGAAAGGCGTGTATTGCACACAGCACCAGTCACCTCAAAGTCAACTCAAAGTCATAGTTAAATCCACTAAGCATACATATCTAGGATTGCAATCCATACGCCCCTTACTCAAAGTCAATCTCAAAGTCATATACTCAAAGTCATAATAGCCGGCAGATAATCATAAAAGGGACGGCGTGAGAAATCACTCACCCACACATGAGTCATGCCAGTGGTGCATCACAGACATGCCTATGGTACCTCCATAGGTAGGGAAACATAATGGCTCGGGTATCAAACTAAGAGTCAGGTCTCAAAGTCATACAAAAGGTCATATAGCAAAGGTTTTTCTCAAAGTCATCTCAAAGTCATAGCAAAGATTCAGAATATCAAAGGTCATAATATCAAAAGCCATGTCAATGGTTCAGAATATCCAAGGTTCATTCCCAAAGGTTCATTTCCAAAAGATTCGTTATTAAGTTTCGTAAGTTCCAAATAAAATGTGAAAGAGTTAAGAGAAAATAGATTTAAAAACTTTAATAGTCATTTACCCATTTCATCTCAAAGATCTCCCTTTTTAAACATTCTTCATAAAAGCCAATTAATCCTTCCATTAAAATGGTTTCGTTTCAAAATCATAGAGTGTCATTTCAAAACAGTTTCCTTCCATAACATCAAGTTATATTTTCCAAAAGGTCTTCATATCAAATTATCATAAAAGATGAACCAGAGATATCGGATATACAAAGGTCAGAAGTCATAGTAGTGGTAAAAGGAACGGATCACGAGTCGTGAGAAACCTTACTGAAAGGTTAGAATATCTGTACCTTAAACCGCAAGTGCACACATGACAGAAACATAAAGGTCGAAAGCAAAACTCCTTCTTCAGCGAATCTACACGAATTAATTGTCGGCTTGTTGTTAATAACTTATTCAATTCAGATTTCTTATTTTAGTCGGCTTTCCAGTTTTAGTAACTTTTCATAGTAAGTAAGTCTCACAAGTTATAAGGCTTAAGTACGAGTTTACTTATTTCACACATTACCCTTTAAGTTTCATTATATACAACTTAGCCCCATACGTTAAATTAATTACAAAATGTCCTCTTAAGTTTAATTATGTTTAAAACCTTCCTTAACGTCAAATTAATTGGAAAATCATAGCTTATGATTAATTTCACCTTCCATGACCAAGTTATAACCTTAATTAGTCTTGTAGTTGTATTTCCAGCTTTCATTCATAAACAGGTCACCACTTTTCGAATTTTTAAACCACATCAGAACTCAAAAGAAAAATTTACAAAAATTCAAACATGTACTTCAATGTATTTAGAACACACACGAATTTTCCCAGAATTTATTTCTAAGTATAAATACCCAAAGAAAATCGTTTACCCAGACCTACCCAGAAAATGAACTGCAGAAACACCCAGAAAGTTGGCTCTTCGTTTACCCATTTAAACACTTTAGAAAAATTTGAAAAAATTCCAGAAGGTCACCAATGTACCAAATATCACTCCTGTAAAAGGAGAGCCCATAACTCTTTATGGTTTAAAAATGAAAAATCCCATACTCCAACTGATTTTACGTTTCCAAAACTCAGGTTCGACACATGATCTCATACAATTCAAAAAGCTTACCTCCCGACCTCCAATCACCATGAAACTTATATTTCCAGAAAGTAGACAAGTAGTACATATGTTTAGACTCAAAAATCGTCCAAAAACACCTTTTTATCATTAACTTATGACCCTTGCAACACGACTCATTTTCTGGACAGCATGCAGTTGAGACAGAAACGACACAACCCTAGTTCTTTAATGTCAGTTTTAGGTTTCCCTTTTTGTTCCACAATTAATGTTACACTAATGGTCATATTTAGGGTTTCAAGATCAGATGTAGGGATTGAATAACAACTAATTCGAATGGGACAAAAACCAAACAGCAGTCGACATATATGTTTCACCATTCATGATTTTATGTAGGTCTCTTATCTTGATTTCATGTGTATATATCATACGTGTAACATCGATATGTGTACCATCGATCCATTCTTATTAGCATAACAATTTTATACGTTAAAGGAACATGATGAATCAAAAGAATGAGATGGAGTATATACCTAGCCCTTAACAGAATATGGAAGTAAATGGAAAGAACCAAAAAGAAACCGAGTACCAAATCCTTGCACCCTAAAGCGTACAAATCAATACTCACTAGCGAAGGAACACTCGAACCTCGACCTTGGAATCCTTCTTGATGATCGAATGCAAGGAAAGACCAGGAAAAAAATATATGCCGCCACTTTATAGAGAAAATAGGGTTAGGATTTATTTTTATGAAACGTATATGTGTTTGTGTGTGAAATAAAATACACCGGTTTCCCCTTTTTTTTTGTATGGGTCGATTGGCCACAAGGCCTAAGGAGTAACATGGGCTAAGTGAAATGGATCATGGGTTGAGCTAGAATTGGTTTTAGTTGGCGTAACAAAAGGAAACGACCCAAAACAAATGTATACGAAACATTTTTAGTTACCTCGTATTTTAAAATTTTAAAACTTCAAACATAACGTATAGTTTTTTTTTTTTTTTTTTTTTTTTTTTTTTTTTTTTTTTTTTTTTTACGGGTTTTTTTTTTTGGATTATTCGAATAAAGTTAAATTGAATTTTCGGGTTGTTATAGTAGTTCTCCCCGGTGGGAAAAATTGAGCAAGGAAACGAGTGGTGAGATCATCCCATGTGGTGATGGATCCTGCGGGTAAACGCTCAAGCCATTGACTAGCTTGATCCCGTAGAGAGAATTGGAATAGGCGTAAACGGGTAGTCTCTCTAGTTTCAACACCTAGGTCTATGGAATCTACGATTTTGAGGAAGTCCTTAAGATGTTGGTTTGGATCTTTGGAACGAAGTCCATGGAATGCACATCCGCTTTGCACCAACCGGTTGGTGTCGGATCGCAAGGGGGTCACATTGGCTCCGGTGAGCTCAATGGTGTTTCGTTAGCCTTGGTGGCTAGGTCGAGAATACTCTCCTAAGGTTCGGGGCCTAAGGGGTTCTAATGGTGGGTTTTGTTGTGGTGGGATGACGGGTTCAAAGATGTTCCCGTTGTCCATGATGTCGGGTGGTTACGAACAAAGACACAAAGAATTAAGATAGACTAAAGAAAACCTAAAAAATAAAAATAAAACCTTACTAGAAAGGAATCTAGCAAGTAGACCTAATAAAAAGAAATTCTAACCTAGACAATAACTATTCCCCGGGCTGCGGCGCCAAAAACTTGATACGTGGGAATCGCACCAGGCTTTACCTCTCAAGGGATCTTGAGAAGCTTACAACCCCCACCAGGCAGTGTACCTGATCGTTGTAGTATAGTATAGTGACAAGTACCGGGGGATTGATCGTTCAGCTTAGGAATAGTGTCACTAGGATTAGAAAGCCTAAATACTAGTTCTAAAGGTGAGGGAAGATTATTTTTTGTATTTTTATATTTTTTAGAAAGCAATTTAAAATCTCGGGTTTGAAGGATTTGGGCGGAATTAGTTGCTAATCAACTAACCCAATACTAAGATGCAATCAAAATAAAATACTAAAAATGAAAATAAACTAATTTATACTAAAGTTGTGAGCAGTAATTGGAGAAAATGTGTTTACTTAGATTTCACTACTCCCTGGACATCTTTTACACGTTAATTACTTGTTATAATTGTATGGATGACGGATCGTATTCTTTAATACCATTCATGGGGTGGCACACTTAACTCCCCAATTCTATGAGCTCTTATCTCCTCCTACACCATGCCCAGCACAACTATAGGGATTGTAAACAGTGGCTCATGCATTAAATACAACCAATAAAGACCTAGTGCGCGTCGGTTCATGTTTCTTAAGACGTTCAAGCATGTTACCAATTGGAGATCTGCCAGTTTTCTTAAGCCTAACATATAAATCATTCATCCAAGACAAGAATAAACAAGTAATCAACACATAATTAACATCTAGGTTTCATTAGATCTAAGCAAACACAAGATAGATCTAGCCTAGCATGATGGAATTAAGACAAGAACAAGATATAGACAACCAACACATAGACATATTGATTGAATTAAAAGAACACTTATCTTAATTGCACATGAAAGGTATCAAGGGGTTGGAACCCTTGAAAAACCTGTAAAAGTTACACCAAAATCGTACTTAGGGTTTCTCCCAAAACTTCTCTTTTTTAATGTGTAAAAATTAGAAAACTATATATAGGAAAAGGGGTCTGACGGCGTCAAGACAAACATTGTGACGCCGTCACCTCGCCGCCAAAACTTTTCTCGGACTGCCTTGATCTACATCTGACGCCGTCAAGACTTAATCATTTCCAGGCCGTCATGACTTTTACTCTTGACGCCCTATTTCGTGACGCCTTCAAATCTGTACTGGATTGTCATGGATTTTTGCTCTTGACGCCGTCAGGGAGTTACTCTTGACGCCGTCACCTACTGTTCCCAGCATGGAAAATTAAGACTTTGGCGTTTTCTTTACTTTTAGGCTCCAAAAACGTCCGAATTGCTTCCTTTTCCAGATTTCACTCCCAAAGTACCTAAAATCACAAAAGGAACGATTTAGGGCAATATTTGATCAAATAAATTCGAATTCGTGCTTAAATGACCCCCTAAAAACGGATCATTTTTCGCCTCATCATATACCCTTACACTTGAGATTTGCTTGTCCTCAAGCAAATGCGCTTTTATTCTAGTCAAAATACAAGTTAGGGGTCATTTAACACAAATATAAAAGTAATTACAACAAATAATCATTCCACTAAAGACCAATAGACAAGCACGGAGGTCATACACAAGCACCTCACAAATAGTGTTTAGATACTCACATCTCTCGGGTGTAATAAAGTGTAAATTACAATATGAAAACGGAAGATATCTCTCACTACTGTCATAGCAAAATAGATTACCATAGGCTTGGGAAAGGATCAAACCTCCACCACATGGCGTAAGCACCTAGGATAAACTATCAAAGAGGTCTTTTAAAGGGTTGTAACGTTAGGTGTAGGGATATGAAATACACGGTTTTGTTGGATAAAGGAAGTTTTACTGGTGGCGAGTTAACAATCTTAGTCAATTACATGTACAATATGGCGTTGCTAAGCCAAGACTAGACTCGACGTAAGCTAATAAATGAAAAATAACAAAAATATAAAATGAACATAGAATAAAAAGGGATGGTAGTCCGTATGTTTTTTTTTTATTTTTTTCTTTTGTTTGCTTGATTTTTCGATTTTTTTTATTTTTTTTATTTTTTTTTATTTTTTATTTTTTTTTTGCATACACTCTTACCCTACCATCCAAAATAATACATCATAGGGAATGGGAATTCCCCTTACACTTGAATCTTTACATACTTTACAATAAACTAAACTAATGACTCGAACTAGTATTTAGGTTTTATAATCCTAGCGACACTATTCCTAGCTGAACGATCAATCCCCCGGTACTTGTCACTATACTATACTACAACGATCAGGTACACTGCCTGGTGGGGGTTGTAAGCTTCTCGAGATCCCTTGAGAGGTAAAGCCTGATGCAAACCCCACGCATCAATAAGTCATTCGGATAGAATCGTTCGGACAAAGTCGTTCGGAAGGGCAGAGAAGTGTGTCAGAGAAATTACAGTGGTAAAAATGAGAAAAGTGAGCTATTTATAGGCTAAAGGAATGGGCGCGAAACGGTACTTCACACGTAGGGCTTACGTGTCGCAATTCCAGCCAAAGGATACAAAGACACACATACGTGTCCTAATCTCAAGGGCTTATTAAAAATGACGGCGCTTCTTAAAACGACACATTAATTACCTTTGGCACTTTGTACACGACGCCAATGCGTCAAAAAAGCATCATACCCTCCGGAAAACTACAAAAAACAAATACTCTTAGTATCACACCATTGGCAAAACCAATACTTTGATACTGGGGGGACATGTTGGCGTATATGCCTTCCGGATTAAACCCAAAAGGCTCGAACCGGGAGACGAATGGAACGGAATGATAGGACAAAACCAACGCAAGACAATTTACGGAGGACCTCATACATCCGGAGCAACAGACACTCCGGACAGACGATAGTCTAGAGAGCCAAAGTAAATCAAAGTACAAACAAGTACATAAGTACTTGTTAAAAGAACATAAGCAAGTAACCATTAAGGAATAAGTACCAATCGATCTCGTACTTCGCCAAATTTAGTCTATAAATATAGAAGAAATCATCAAGGTTAAACAACTCTCTTTCACTCTCAAACTTCATTTACTCTTATACTTTCTCTCTCTAGAATACATACTTACTCTCACGCCGGAGGTTGGTCCTGGGAAGTACTCCCGGGGTGAGACTAACGGACGTATTTGTCTTGCAGATATCCGAAGGAACCTTCATCAACCAAGAGATATCTCGAACCCGAAGGACCATTCAAAGTCCGGAGGGCTCATCTCGCTTGTCGAAGGTAAAACCAAGATTTTACCTCAACAGCCCATATCAGCTTTCCTCCAATCCTACCTGGAGATGTCTCGGAGGAACCACTTATAGTCGAAGCAGGGATAGAAGGGTACACAGTCCGAAGAGTGTATGTCGACCAAGGTGCTTCGGTGGAAGTTATGTACGAGCATTGTTTCTTAAACTTTGACCCTTCCATCCGATCGCGGCTTACTAAAACAAATACACCCTTGGTCGGTTTTGCCGGAGAAGTGATTAACCTATTAGGGAAGATTGAGTTGGAAGTGTGTTTCGGAAGTGAAGGATTGTACCGGCGAACAACCATGAAATTTGCAGTAGTGAGATCCCCTTCCCCTTATAACATAATACTTGGACGATCCGGAATCAAGCAGCTACGAGCCATCCCATCAACAATACACTCAATGATGAAATTCCAAACACCGAGGGGTATTGCTACCTTGATCACCCGTTCTGTCATCATTTCAGAATGTAGGAGATTGGAAGAAAAGTTCCTGTTGCAAAAAGAAATCGAAACAAAGTCCCCTTCAGCAATGACAGTCACTAACGAAGATGTAAGAACTGAAGAAATCTTGATCCATCCGGCGTATCCAGAACAATCAGTAACGATAGGGACAAATTTCTCAAATGAAGGACGAAGGAATCTAATAAACTTACTTAAGAACAGTTTGGACATTTTTGTATGGGAACCATCCGATATGAAAGGCATCCCTCGATGGGTCGCAGAACACAAGCTCAACGCAAACGTTCAGGACAAACCCGTAGCACAAAAGAAAAGGTTCTTCTCAGAAGAAAAGAACCAAGCCATAAACAAGGACGTGGAAGAATGGCTGAAGTCCGGAATCATCAGACCCGTCCGGTATCCGACATGGATATCTAATCCGGTATTAGTAAAGAAACCGGATGGTAGTTGGAGAATGTGCATCGATTTCTAGAACCTCAATTCCTCTTGCCGAAAGGACTATTACCCGTTACCAGAAATTGATTGGAAAATTGAATCAGTAACAGGATTCCGTTACAAATGCTTCCTCGATGCTTATAAGGGATACCATCAAGTCCAAATGGCAAAAAAAGAAGAAGAAAAGACTGCCTTCTACACCGATCACGGAACATATTGCTATACTAAGATGCTATTCGGTTTAAAAAACGCCGGAGCAACTTACCAGAAGTTGGTAGATACGATCTTCCGGTCGCAAATCGGACGAAATTTAGAAGCGTATGTGGACGATATGGTGATTAAGAGCCAAACCGAAAAGGAATTGTTGGCTGATATAGCCGAAACTTTTGACAACCTCCGGAGGATAAATATGAAGTTGAACCCCAAAAAATGCTCCTTCGGAGTCGAAGAAGGGAAGTTCCTCGGATATCTAATATCCTCGGAAGGAATCAGAGCAAATCCTAAGAAGACAAGAGCGATTGCCAACATGCAATCACCCAAGTCTCTTAAGGAAATGCAAAGCCTGAGTGGCAAACTCGCAGCATTAAATCGTTTCTTGCCCAAATCAGCCGAAAGGTCCTTACCCTTCTTTGAAACCCTTAAAAATATTACTAAGAATAACAAAGATCAATATCAATGGACGGAGACTGCCGAAGAAGCTTTTCAGGATATGAAGAAGATAATTCTAGAACTACCCTGCCTCACGACGCCAAAACCGAAAGAGGATATGTATTTATACCTATCGGCTACTGAAGAGGCAATCAGTGGGGTTATGCTGGTGGAAAGAGAAGGACGACAAATTCCGGTGCACTATGTAAGCAGGACGTTGCACGAAGCCGAAAAGAGATATGATCCGGTAGAGAAACTGGCCCTAGCCCTACTACACCTGTCCAGAAGACTGAGACGATACTTCGAAGCTCACCCTGTCAAGATCATAACAGACCAACCTATCAAACAAATATTAAGCTAGGCGGAGGCATCCGGACGTCTCACCAAATACACCGTAGAGCTCGGAGCCTATAATATCACCTACATACCGAGAAATGCAATCAAAGGGCAGGTCCTAGCGGATTTCATCAACGAAATTCCCATTGGAGTTTCTAAAGAAGGTCCAAAAAGAAGGGGGAATGAGATATATGACATCTCCCAAAATGAAGAATGGATACTCTACACTGACGGAGCATCCAGCAAAAAAGCGGTCGGAGCAGGTCTAGTCTTAATTAGTCCGGACAAAGAAGAGTATACTTACGCCCTCCGGTTAAATTTCGACGCTACTAATAACGGTGCAGAATACGAAGCATTATTAGCCGGATTGAGAATTGCAAGAAGCATGCACATAAAAGCATTGGACGTACGGGTGGACTCAAATTTAGTGGCAAGCCAGATTAATGGAGACTTTACGGCATACACGGAGAGTATGACGAAATACCTTTCCAAAGCCAAAGAGCACATCGCCTGTTTCGAACGTTTCAAAATAAAAAACATCCCAAGAGCCCAGAACCAAAAGGCTGACATACTAAGTAAACTTGCGTCTGTAGCATTCGATCATCTAACGAAAGAAATCCTGGTCGAAGTACTAGAAAAGCCATCTACTGAGGAAAAACTAATCAATGCAATAGTGGAAGAGGAGGAAGAAAACTGGATGTCACCGATCCTCCGATGCTTAAAAGAAGGGATCTGGCCGGAAGATCAGAATGAGGCTAGAGCCCTCCGAATGAAAATAAGCCACTACACCCTACTGGACGATGTACTCTTCAAAAAGTCATACTTAGGCCCAATGTTACGATGCGTGGGACCTCTTCAGGCCAATTATATCATCAGAGAATTACACGAAGGGGCATGTGAAATGCACTCCGGACCACGATCCATAGTGGCCATGCTCATGCGGCAAGGTTATTATTGGCCAACCATGCACCGTGACACTAGGGAATTGATTCAGAAATGCGATTCATGCCAAATACACGCTCCGGTTCCCAAGTTGCCAAAAACAACATTGACCTCCGGCATGGCACCATGGCCCTTCTATCAGTGGGCGATGGACGTCTTGGGACCTCTGCCCGAAGCTCCAGGAAAGGTTAAATATGTAATTGTTGCAATAGACTACTTCACCAAGAGGATGGAAGCAAAGCCGTTGGCCAAAACCACCAGAAAGGAAGTCAAAAAATTCGTATGGGATAACATTGTGTGTCGATTCGGATTACCCAAGATAATTGTTACGGATAACGGAAGCAATTTCATAGGCGACCCCTTCAAGAGTTGGTGTGAAAGATTGAACATCACTCAGATTAACACGGCCATCGCACATCCTCAGGCCAACGAGTTGGTAGAAAGAGCCAATAGAAGTTTGATGAAAGGATTCAAGTCGCGGCTGGGACGAGAAAGAGCCGGATGGGTCGATGAACTACCCAACATACTTTGGGCCTTTCGAACCACTCTGAAAACCAGCAACGGCGAAACGCCTTTCAGCCTAACCTACGGAAGCGAGGCCGTCATCCCGGCTGAAATTGGCATGCCCACCTTTCGGACCATGATGACCAATATGGAAAACAACGACGATGAAATCAACCTTAACTTAAATTTGTTGGAAGAACGGAGAGAAATGGCAGCAATAAGGGAAGCAAAGTACAAAAAGAAGGTGGAACAGTATTATAACCGAAGGGTACGACCTGAAACATTTAAAGTCGGAGAATTTGTATACCGGAGAAACGAAGCTAGCAAAACGGAGGATCAAGGGAAATTGGGACCAAATTGGGAAGGACCATATCGGGTAATAGAAGCTTATCAGCACGGTACCTACAAACTTTAAACCATGGAAGACGTAGAGGTACCTAGGACATGGCACGCCGTCAACTTAAAGAAATGTTTTATGTAATCGAAAGTATCCGAAAAATCCATTGTAATGCTCATAAGCCACTTCTTTTTTCTAATAAAACTCACTGACGATCATTCAAAGTCATATTATTGTTCAAACACATCGAAATGTCTCACTAAGGCTAAGTGCCTTCCGGCGTAAATTGCCCTTGACGGCCAAGAGCCAAAATTTTTCAAGGCCAAAGGCCTTCCGGTATAAATTGCCCCTAACGGCCAAGAGCCAAAAATTTTCAAGGCCAAGGGTCTTCCGGCATAAATTGCCCCTAACGGACAAGAGCCAAAATTTTCCATGGCCAAGTGCCTTCCGGCATAAATTGCCCCTAACTGCCAAGAGCAAAAATTTCTCAAGGCCAAGTGCCTTCCGGCATAAATTGTCCCTAACGGCCAAGAGTCAAAGATTTTTAAGGCCAAGTGCCTTCAGGCATAAATTGCCCCTAACGGCCAAAAGCCAAAAATTTTTAAGGTCAAATGCCTTCCGGCATAAATTGCTCCTAGCGGCCAAGAGCCAAAACTTTTTAAGGCGAAATGCCTCTTAGCATAAATTGCTCCTAGCGGCCAAAAGATTGGCAAGGCCTAGCACCCATCGGCACAAAATCGCCCCTAACGACCTAAAGCTGCAAAGTTTATAAGGACAAATGCCTATCGACATAGCGACTCAAACAGTTAAGTCACAACGTCATAACATGATACGGTCAAAAGAAGCTATTAATGATTTCAAAATATAACAAGATATAAATAAGTACAATTAAAGGAGAAACAAAATGACATGTATATTCAAATAATCCGAAAGAGGCACGAAGGCCATTACATAATAGCGTTCCAGAAAGGACCTATAAGGTCTTACAAAGCAAAAATATGGATCAACATCTTTCCAAAATAAAAAAAAAAAAAAAAAAAAACATGTACAATATCCAGACATCGATTAGCCTCCGAATACGCCGCACCACCACCTGGAAAGGCATCAACATGGAACAATGTTTGAATAAGCTTCACAGGGAGCCCACAATACCGGAATCCATTGTCAAAATGGAGGTATTTAGGTCCCAACATACACCGAATAAGCCAAGGAAGTTGATAAAAAGCTTCACATAAAGTCCGAAATGCCTTAGTCCATGGTCAAAATGGAGGCACCCAAACCTTAAAACAACCAACATCTTCAAGGGAGAGCAGAGGTATCATCATCTTGATGTTCCGGGTTCTCAGAAGAAGGTTTCTCTCCGGCATTGGCAGCAGAACCTGAGGCAGTTTTATCCATAGCACCGGAGGAGGAAGGAGCAGGATCCGGAAACATGGTGATGAGCTCATTAAAAGATCTATAAATGGTCTTCCGGATCTTTTGCACATAAGGATACTCCTGGGTAAAAGCTTGATCATACAAAGCCCGATACTTTCCTTCGGCTTCCATATCCAGGTCATCCACCTCCTCCAGCACTTTGGCAGCATCCTCCGGCTTCAAACACAAATTAGCCCCGTCTATAAGACCTGCCTGATAGAACAGATTGAAGGGCCTAGCCAGTGCTTCCTTGAACTCATGACTGCTCAAGAATCGACGAACAAATTCAGGAAGAAACTCGTTCACCACCTTATTGCGGTCAATCTCTACATTACCGGAGGAAACCGCTAATCTTTTAAGCTCTTTCCGAAGCTCTTGAGTCGCCATTTCTTCGTCACTCAGTAACAACCTAGTCTTGGCCAACTCAGACTCCAAAGCTTTGATCTGTTCGGCCTGGCCGCTGGAAACTTGCCTCCACTCCTCTTTCTCCTTCTCCAGATCAACGATCCTCCCAGACAAACCCTGCTCTTTAGATAAACAACCAGCATGTTCAGACCTTAGTCTCTGTAGCTCCTCCGTCTTACCCGAGGCACATCTAGCATGCTCAGCCTTCAGCTTCTCCAACTATATATTTCTCCTCCCCGGGAGTGGCCAAGTGAATCATCATATCACGACAAACAGCAGAAGTATTCATCCGGGTCCCTCTTTTCCCCGACCACTCCGGAACAAATGCCTCATCAGAAGAATCTCCCTCAATATCCACATCAGCTCCAACATCCTCCGTCTCTTTACCCTGCCCAGATGCAGCACCTTTCGACTTGCCTGATAAAAAAAAAGAAGACGCTTAATTTTCCACGAACATATACGCAAGAAATAGTAATGAAGGAAAGCCCCAAACTTACCACCATCAATCCTCTAATCACTACCTCCTTCCCCATCCACTGAAGGACGCCTTAGTGGCGGAATAGATCGAATGGGAGATGGGTTAGGAATAGCTTCTGAAGAATCTAGATCAATCACAGGGGAGTGATCGGAAGTCCGGTTCCTTTTCAAAAGACCAGAGGAAATATCATCCCCAGATCTCTTCGACGATCCGGATGGCTTGCTAACACCTCCAGCTGGTGGCTTCTTGGACCCCATCCGGGCCATCTGTTCCTTCTTCTTATCCTTGGCAGCAAGGACCCTGTCATCAGGAACCTCAACCCTTATGAGGTCGTCAGTCTTCTCAGGAATTGAAACATTGGTAGCCAAAAGCTGAGTCAAATGAAGCTCCACACCTTGACCCTCACGAAGCTTGTCCCCCTTCACAACATTCACATTTCTTCGGATGGAGGGTTTCTTCAAATATTCCGCCATAGTAACACCTGCGTATAAATAAACCCGATGGTAAGAAAACGAAAGGTCCATCCATATGTACAATAATAACATAAGCAAAACAATACAAAGGGCTATACCCCTTCCCTCCTCATCTCTCAAAGCAGCACGATAACTAGGATACTTCCAATAAGAAGACATCCCCAACATATACAGAAAATCGTGTGGAACTTGGAAAGGCTCGATAATGCATTCAGCCAGCTTGTCAGCATGGACCGGATTAAATTCACCCTTCGGAAACGGATCCGAGACATCTGAATCATGATGCCTCCAGGGCATGGCGAACGGAATCGCACGTCGGTCAATAAAAAAGAACTCCTCCTTCCAACCTTTCAGACTGGACGGAAAGTCACCAAAACAAACCCTCCTATTGTTACCCGTCCGTTTCTCAAACGAGAACCAACAACCTTGCTTACTCAACTTATAAAATACCCGGAACAAAGGAGTGGTTGGAGGAATACGCATACTTCGGCAATACACCTCAAAAAGGGTCACACGATGCAAGCCGAGGGGAACTAATTGGGAGATATGTACCTTGAAATATTGAATAACCCCCAAAAGAAAAGTAGAAAAAGGAATGTTTAAACCTCCCTCAAAGAAATACTCAACATAGAGACCAATAGCATCTGCCGGAAGACGATCCATTGTCATACCGTCCGGAGGAACCCTCGAATGAAGATCCGATGGTATTCCAAAAGCATCCGCCAGATAAACCACATTCGACGGACGTGTTTTGGAAAACCGCCGCTGGATGTCTTGCTTAACGGACATACCGTCCACACTGATCACATCCTCTGGATCCACGAACATAGAAGATTCCGACATAATAAATACGAACGAAGGGAAGGTATAGCCAAATAAAAATATTAGATGTGAGCACGTACCTCTTATAAACGCAACGGCAAAAATACGCACGGGGATAAATCGTTCGGATAGAATCGTTCGGACAAAGTTGTTCGGAAGGGCAGAGAAGTGTGTCAGAGAAATTACAGTGGTAAAAAATGAGAAAAGTGAGCTATTTATAGGCTAAAGGAATGGGTGCGAAACGGTACTTCACACGTAGGGCTTACGTGTCGCAATTCCAGCCAAAGGATACAAAGACACACATACGTGTCCTAATCTCAAGGGCCCAGTAAAAATGACGGCGCTCCTTAAAACGACACATTAATTACCTTTGACACTTTGTACACGATGCCAATGCGTCAAAAAAGCATCATACCCTCCGAAAAACTACAAAAAACAAATACTCTTAGTATCACACCATTGGCAAAACCAATACTATGATACTGGGGGGACATGTTGGCGTATATGCCTTCCGGATTAAACCCGGAAGGCTCAAACCGGGAGACGAACGGAACGGAATGATAGGACAAAACCAACGCAAGACAATTTACGGAGGACCTCATACATCCGGAGCGACAGACACTTCGGACAGACGATAGTCTAGAGAGCTAAAGTAAATCAAAGTACAAACAAGTACATAAGTACTTGTTAAAAGAACATAAGCAAGTAACCATTAAGGAATAAGTACCAATCGATCTCGTACTTCGCCAAATTTAGTCTATAAATAGAGAAGAAATCATCAAGGTTAAACAACTCTCTTTCACTCTCAAACTTCATTTACTCTTATACTTTCTCTCTCTAGAATACATACTTACTCTCACGCCGGAGGTTGGTCCTGGGAAGTACTCCCGGGGCGAGACTAACGGACGTATTTGTCTTGTAGATATCCGAAGGAACCTTCATCAACCAAGAGATATCTCGAACCCGAAGGACCATTCAAAGTCCGGAGGGCTCATCTCGCTTGTCGAAGGTAAAACCAAGATTTTACCTCAACATGTACTCTAAACAATAATATGAAAATGCTCGTTCTTTCTTCTAGGTCAAAATTCACATGAAATATTACTAGGCGACAAAGAATAGGAAAATCATAAGGAAAACAATGAATATAAAGAATATTTTTATCATAAGCCATCTGTTGGATGATATACCATTCAGGTACTTCATTAGTTGCCCTTGCGCCCCTTCTACATTTGCTAGTGTATCTTCCATGTTCTCGTTGATCCTGACATACAATAAAAATTATTTAAGAGCTTTTCCATATCTATTAGAACAAAAAGGAAAGATAGAATAAAAAATAGCTCTTCCGCAACATTCTCAATAGCAGAATAAGTACCCATTATTGTTGATTCGTACCAAACTGGAATCTATCGTCTTAACAGGGTCTTACCCCATTAGTTGTTGATTACAAGTGCTACGAATAATAGTTGCCTTTGAAAACTCAATAAGCTATAAGATAATTTGTGAAATATACAGAATAACTTAAAGCGATTTGATTAAATGATACAAGGATTTATTGCCAAATACACAAATCAGGTATGGTTTGATTAAGCTAATTAGAATTGTCTCACTTATTACTTCATTAATGATATCAAATCGAAGTTCCAAAATTCTGAATTATACAATTTCTGAAACTACGGTAGTACTATAATATTAGGAATGATGGTAAGGCAGTTTAATGAGCATCTGTCATCTGATATTTATATTACAAACTGGGCCTTCTCAGTAAGAAAGAGCTCGGCCAGACCAGACGACCAATATTGTGAAATTACCCATTTTGGTCGTTAACCTACCTAGCCCAACCCGTCCATTTTGGTACCTAGTCAATGGGACATAAATCACATAATGAGGCGTTGTTTCATATAATGCCTTTCCTATCTACCCTGTTAATGCCGTGTCATGCATTTAATTGGGTAAGCAATATAATATTCTTGATGGTAGCTGTATTTGAAAGCAGGGTATGAGACTAACCAAATTGCAATATCCCCTTGCTGAGAAACCATGGTTGCCAATTGCGTAAAAATGCCGCCCAACTCATGAACGATTGACTCAACATTTTCAAGAGCCTCAGCTCGGCTCTGCATGTAATTATCCTGTCCCGGGACCATCTGTCGCTGCTGTTGACTTTGTTGTTGTTGTATCAATGGCTGAGATTCTCCGTCCGCCTGCTTCCTGGTAAGTAAATATTTGACAACAGAATCAAGGGATGACTAGATAGATCATAATTCCAAGGTTCATGTAGAATACATTCATTTATTGAGTTTAATGTTCAGAGGAAGTAAGCGGCCTTCAGTAGTCAAGGGTTCAACTATGAGATTAGCTGACCAGTAACTTCAAGCCTTTGAAGAGTTAAGGTGGTTGGACGTGCATTTTAGAACCATGTGATATAGAATAATCAAAATAAGATAACTAGTTGTAATAGAACGTGATGCAAACGGGACCTAACCTAAGGCAAAAACGAGACACCGAAAACCAAAACAAACGGGGCAAAGCAACAAAGAGCCTCCTAAGGAACCTAACGCCAAAACCACCTAAACCCACGAAACAACGAGCCTGCGCTACCCGCATATCCTAATTCTATCTCTCCACGCCTTTCTATTTGAGGTCATTTCCTCTGACAAGAGAAGCTCCTCCATGGCGAGCTTAAGTCTATCCTCCCACCTGAGTTTGGTGGGTCTACCCTCTTTCTCACACCATCTACTACTAGTGCTTCGACTCTTCTTACTGGCGCTGATTGTGGCCTTCTCCTGACGTGACCGAACCACCTTAACCTTCCTCAACAAGGAAACTCCTTAGATGATTTATTTACTTGTAAATACATCTTGATATGTAACATACAAAACTTATATGCTGTTGATGCATTATGATCTTTTGGTATAAATGATAGTTGAATTGGGTTACAGAATGTTCTTTGATTCAATATTCGTAAAATGCAATTTCTATTTCGATAATCAGCATTTTATTTGTATTCAATTTTATACGAAATGCATTATATAGGAATGGGTCATTTTGTTAATCTTCCAGGAGTTTATCCACACTTAGCTCGTGGTAAATCTATACTACATATAATGCATGAAGCACTATCTCTCCAAAATTTTCAGATTTACAAGAAATAATACATGGTTTACAACACTTTAATGCACCCAATTTTCAGAATTACAACAAAGTAAGCATATTATACAACAAAAAACAGCGTGGTGTCATTTTAAGACCAAAGTTCTACCAAACAACATTAATGCTATTAAAAACACTCCTCACCAAAAATTACAACTATTTAAGTACAATGTACAATAGCTTTTAAGTAAATACAAGTCATAAAACACAAAGTACAAGTATGTAAAGCACAATAATTTTAAGATCAACAATATATTCAACACATATAATTAATACACTAATTAATTCACCCCATCACCAAAATATACAATCATTTAACAATAGTATACAAGCTAATCAAGTTACTAAGCCAAGTACTTAAAAATAAAGCCATTAGGCTGGGCACAGTGGTCGGTCGACCGGACCAGTCGCCCCTGTGCTGACTGAGTCGCCGCCACTGCAACCACAAGATCGATAAAGGTCGGACGACTCTAAAATTCACAAACCAGTCACCCCCTCGACCAATGAATGCTTTCCACAAAAGAAGAAAAAAAATGTACCGTTACATATCAAAACGAAAACGAAGATGAAACGAAAGAAGAAAAGAACAATCATCAATCAAGCCAAAACAAACATCAAACTTATTCCATCTATAGTCCACGAACAGAAAGTATACAGCAACAATATAACCCAACATCTACATCTACCTCAGTTCTAACCCCATCTCAAAACCACCATCACGGTAAACACAACGTAAAACCTTAAAGAGAGTTTTCGTTTGATATTCAAGAAAAAGGTCTGATTTTCTTGCAAACATAGATTGTTGGTTATGTTCGGTTATCAAGATAAGAAAGAAAGGAAGAGTATGTGATGTTTGTGTGGCTGCAAATCATGGCTGCGTATATTTTTGAGGGAAATTAGGGCATGAATGAGGTAATTCAGGTTTTGTAAACGTATTTATAAGTTCTAACATTTGGGTTATATAACGGTTTGGTTGTTAATTGAGCTGGCTAAATGATATCACAAATTGTTTGATAGTTTTATCATGAGTCTTAATAGATATTGATGATTAAAGTTTGTTTAGGCTGAAAATGGTTTTAGACTAATTACTACTTGAGCCATATATTATTTATATAGTATAGTTGATTTTGGGCTAATTTTGATATTTGTTCATATGAATAGTGTATATTAAAAATGAAAAATATATGGGATATATATAGTGTAAAAAAGATGGATCTTTTTGAAATAAAAATAAAAATATAAATGTCGGTCTCCTTACTATGTCTACCCCTACCTAAAGTAGAGAGGTTGCTTCCAGTTCTATCTAAGATAGGAAAGGACCTCCGGCCTTTTGTAGGGAGTGAGGATCGAACCATTGACCTCTAGGTTAAGATGCAAGGGGTTTTCCAACTGATGCAACCCTAAAATTATTGTTATTTGTAAATTAATCGTTAAAAAAAAATATAACCGCATAACATCACATTACCAGAAAATATAGTCACAGGGTACCTGCCACCGCATCGCCCGGGTACCCTGCTAGTCATATATAATGAACTAAAAAATCGCTACATATACACACGAAATAGCATTTACCCATCGTTATAACCATGAGTAATTTTACCCATGGATTACACATGACTGCATCTATGGGTATTTCCATGGTCAATTTATAAGATCCCATGAACCATTTACCCATGGAATTAAGAGATCCACCCATAAAAAATGGTGTGCGGATGGATAATGGTGTGGATATGCATTTAGCCTCGGAGGTTATACCCATGGTTCATTGGTGTTCCGTAGGAATTCATCGTTTACCCACGAAAATAGACATTTTAGCCACAAAATTAGTCCATGGGTATTTGACTGAATTCTTGTACGTTGCTGAATAAAAGGTTTAAAATACTTGCAACAAAATTGTTAAACATAAATTATATACAACATCATCGTGGTCTAAGAAAATAACATACAACTACAATTAATCATATCCACAATTACTAGTAATCTCACATCGACATTCATAAAATAATCTACCCATAGTAACTCTAAAGCTAGCGAAAACATCATCATAAGATGTAGGTGGCCACCAACCACCAATCAACTGACATATGAGCCGACACGTTATAACTCCGCAATCTGACCCATTTGTCTGTTGTGGGATAGCATACCCATAATTGTTATAATTCAAAACAAATTTATATGGTTGACGTCGAGTTCGTTCAAAATGACCAAGTTCCGTCAAACATCGGTTTAGCACATCAGTCCATTCAGGTAAAAACATCAGTAAATCGTTCCTATGCGCAGGGGTTTCCATAGAGTCAAAAACATTAAAAGTGGAGTCATGTAAATTAATAATTGCAGTGACCCAGTGATCACCACAAATATGCAACGGCATCAACACCTACGCATATAGTTTAATCAATTATATACAATTAATAACATACTAAAGAAGAATTGTATATCAAGGTAATAAACTTTGAAAATCATATACTTACCCATTCTATATTATCCCATGACGGGTAGGGACGCGTGCTACCATTCAGCATTCCTCTTATCTCACTATCAAAAGACAACACGGGTACTCGACCTGAACGAGACACCAACCAAGCTGCAGTTGCTGATTTAGCAACTGTCCAATGATCATCAGGTGACCTACAACGTATCATCAACTCCATCCAAGCATTCATGTGCTGTTTCATAAGATAAAATTAAATCATTCGACGTAAATGAAACGTAAAAAATCTAAACACTTAAAAACATTAAATACTTACTTCATCCGTCAACCAACCAATTTTTAACTTGTCTGGGCTTTGATCTGTACCATTCTTGTATAGATAAGGGTGTAGTTCTTGAAAAAATTGTGGCATACACCGCACACCCTTTACATGACAATCCAAGTATATAGGTTCGGGGTTTGAGAGAAACTCCTCAAAGGAAACATATTCCTTAATCTTACGCTCAACCTGAATAGCCAAAATTAAAATACAATATCAATACAAATTTGTTAATTAATGGTAATAAATATAAAAACATTAAAATAATAATCTTACTATTACCTTACTAGGGTCGACGTTGTAATACTTAGTTAAATAACGTCCAGTATTAATATGACCAGTAACGATAACATCATCGCCATCTTCATTCTCATCAGCAACATCATTTGACTCATTTCCAAGCTCGAAACGAGAAATTTGGTCGGTAGCCTTTTTTTTCTTAGTCTTTGCAGCCCGTTTCTTAGGTACTACAGTAGTTTCTGGGGTCCTATTAAAAACTCCCGGACGACATTCTCTCCTTGGTCGATTGTTCACATCCTAAAAAAGAAGATAAAATTTGTTATCTCCTGTATGATTAGTAGTATCAAGCATAATCATGAAAAAAAAAAAATTATTTATTAGTTTACCGGGTAAACACCACCAACATTAGGAGTGTGTGATGGACAAACTAATGATGTGGGGTCCACATTGGACTGATAGTGGGGCGGCACCGAATGCTCATATATAGGTGTTGTAAATTGTGGCGGCGGGATACGAACGCCATCAAAGAAAGAGGGGCCCGGCGACGACGTGAATGCTTGCCCGGCCTAAACATATGATTATATTATTTGGTTAAAAAACAATGTGAAACATAAAATCACGTAATTATACTTAGCTCGGGTCCCTTATATAATTAAATTTGCCACATTTTGTTTCATTTGCTCATATAGACTGCAAAGTCAGTTTTTAAATTTATCTGGAAGGCTATGTCCTGTAGAGGAACCAAGTGGTTCTGGTTTTCAAAATCTGGACAAAGTGGTTCTTGGTTCAAATGACACCACGGACTTGCAAAAGAGGTGACTCATAGGTCAAAGCATGTCGTCTGAATCAAAAAGTCAAAGCATGTTTTGGTCAGAATCAAAAAGTCAAGGCTACAATCTAAACCTACAAGCTTCAGCCCTTAACTCCTCAAGATTAAGGGTGTAGAGTCTGATTTATACATTTGTTCCGAGTTACAAATGTGTTTTGATAACAAAAGTTACAGAACATGCAGACATTACAAAACAGCATCATCACGAACAACAAAATCAACTTTGAATTTAATGAAAAGCCATTAACATACCTGCGTGTTTTGGAAGTTGCTGAAATCACTGAAACGACAATGTTCACCATCAAAGACCGGTCCTTTCGGTAATAACGGTTTAGACCCATCTCGAAATGCCTGCATTAAATTTTTAAACAAAATTATTGACAACTGTTAATTCATCTTTATATACAACCTTATTTAATTAACCGTAATCAATTTACCTCATAACTATAATTGCTCTTCTTATCACGTTCCTTTAAAAAATCATCGGGTTCCTTCAACAAATTATCGTCGCGGTTATGTTGGATTTTAGGCAGCGGTATAACTGGTGGTACGGTAATATCACCATCAAAAAATGATTTGCTTAAACGCCACCACTCTGCTGCAGCCTCAACATCATTTGGTGTTAGCCTTGGCCTATGTTGATTGACCTTTAAAATAACAACGAAATTAAATACATAATCCAATACATATTTTAAATGTGCAGAAAAAACTACACTACAGTGCATAATTTATAAGAACTCACATTCGTATCCAAGAAGTTCTCGATGTGTTGTCTTACAAACCTCTTTCCAAAACGCCAAGCAACTGATCTAGGGTAACCAGCTCGATGTTCAAAATAAATAAGAGCCCCTTCTCGAAACGCCTCCAGTATCCACGTCTGGAAAAAAATAAGTACACGTTTAAATTCATTAACGTTACACGTAAACATAAAGCTTACAAATTAACATATGACATACCTTAAAGGCCCACATGAAGCCCATCATTGAATACTTTGGAGGACCTTTTTTAGAATCCCGCGCGACAAAGTGTGCTTCCCAACGTAGTTTTATTGCATCCCTTAACTGCCCGTACAATGTGGTCCATACGTACGAACCCCACGGATATATGTTCCACGCATCTATATTCTCTACTAACCTAAAGCACCATCCCGGCACTCTATACCTAAGCTCATGTCCGATAAGCACCGTCTCCAAAACGCATAACAAACTAATACGAACAGCATCGAGGTCGTTCAAATTATCAAACTCCTTGCTATTAAACTTTTCTAGCAACATTTGAACTGTTATCTCCCTACCATCACTACACGATTCAAACACTCGTCTCCTAAACGGATTAGGACCACTTTCATAATCGGATCTAAAATCTATGCCGAACCTAAACCCCGTAACGAGGCAAAATTCCTCCTGTCCAAATTGTACCTCAACATTATTTATCGAGTAAGTAAAAGGAACAATCTCCGTGTCTCCCTCATCACGCAACAATTGGTGACAACTAATAAAATGGTGTATTAAACAACAGTTCTCTTTCATATCATCTAAATCTAATAACCAACCAAAACACGTGCTCCTAAATAATTCTATCCTAGGGGTGCCTCTAAATTTGTTTCTAATAACGGGAAGTAAAGTTAACCTACTTCTACATGTAAGCTTTGCAGCATAATCCTAAAATAACAAGAAAATATATATATATTATTTTCAGAACCGTGTTAAGTGCGAGAACTGCGAGAACTCCTCTAAGGCCAATGAGATTTTTTTAAACATTAAAGATTATTATTTATTCTAAAGGGCATAATTGTAAAAGACAATTTTATAATTTTTTTTTTATTAAATCCCGTTTTTTATAAACCCTTAATTTTCGGATTAGGTTTTTTTTTTTTTTTTTTTTTTTTTTTTTTTTTTTTTTTTTTATTTAATTTTAACATGCATGTTTTAAAATTGATTGAGAACATATGTGTTTTTTAGAATTACTTTTTTATTTCATTTTTGGAATATTTTTTCAACATGCATGTTTTTCAAATAGTAAGGTGCATATGTGTTTTTTTAGATAATATAAATTTATACCAACCCAAGAACATAAATGTTAAACTCAAAATTCGATATCGATTGAAATACAATTAAAATACAAATTTTTAAAAAGGAGAAATACATGAATATAATCGATCTATACACGTGTGTACTAATAATATTTAACGCAAATAGACATATGTGCACACTTATTGTTATCAACATTTTTAGAAGTCGGACATATATGCACGCTCGTAGCCGTCAAAGAACATATATGCACAGAACATATGTATTTGCACTTTCTCATCAGCATTTTTCAAACATGCGTGCACGCCTTCTAAAAACATAGATGCACGCCTTCAAAGAACATGTGTGTACTTCCGATTTATTATCAAATTCGTTAGAACATGCACGCACGCCTTCAAAGAACATATCTTCGCACCTAAGAATATAATTACAAAAGTTAGTAAAAAATAAATAAGATTCTCTAAACTAAACATGATTATTTTATGTTTTAACATGCATATACTATACATCAGATCAACCCTAGAAAGCAATTAACATTAATCAAATATGAATATAAAACATGATTATTTTATGTTTTACCATGAATATACTACTGAATTCGATTTTTACGTCATAAAGAAAACCAAACCAATATAGGACATACCCATGAATATAAAACATGATTATT
The DNA here is from genome assembly GCA_030686995.1 of Artemisia argyi. Lineage (NCBI taxonomy): Eukaryota > Viridiplantae > Streptophyta > Magnoliopsida > Asterales > Asteraceae > Artemisia > Artemisia argyi. The sequence goes on from CM060704.1 coordinate 178,602,608, forward strand.
TTATGTTTTAACAGTAAATTAATTTTTTAGAACTTGATTATTAATCCTTTTCGTTGATCTAATTTACCCATATACATATATTTTTTTTGTTTTAGAACTTGATTATTGAAGAAATGCAAAAATTAATTAAGAAACAATCATTGAAACCCAAAATCATAAACGTTTAAACAAAAAAAATCGCACCTTTTGAATTGAAAGATAATAATGAGCCATCAACCTTTCTGTTTGCAAATCGTGTCTCACGACCATTCTTTATTCCATTAAAATTAAACACCGATCGAATCAAAACTAAATATAAAAACCTTGCTCGAAACTGAATCCCGTGAATCAAAACCAAATATCCAGAGTGAGGAAAAGAATTGGCTAGGGTTTGGGTGAGGGAGAAGAAACTGCAATTAATTTTTGGGATGATGAAAGAGGCGGCAGTTTGGTAGAATGGGATATGAACGTGTGTTTTTTTTTCCCTAATTATGATTATTGATTTCCTAATTAATAGGGATATTTAATAGATTTAAGAATTACTATAATGCCCTTTCAGTTTTACTAACAATGGCCTCATCTTTCAACTAATTACAAAATTGGCACAATCAATTACAACCATCGATCAAGCAATCTAACGGTTCAAAGGGAGTTCTCGCAGTTCTCGCACTTAACAGGGTTCTGAAAATAAAGTTACACACACACACACATATATATATATATATATATATATATATATATATATATATATATATATATATATATATATATATATATATATATATATATATATATATATATATATATATATATATATATATATATATAGGGTCGCGTTATATGCAGTACCCATATTAGATACAGTACTTTACAGTACCATTTGGACCAATTAGAATTGAGTATTATTAAATCTTTTTTATTAATTCAAAAGGGCAAAATAGTCAAACACATTTTCACTTTCTTTTGAATTTTTTTAAATAAAAAACATTTTTTAATTCACTTAATTTTCGGGTTTTTTATTTATTTATTTATTATTTTTTTTGTGTTTTCAGAAAAATGAGGTGCATATGTGTTTTTTTTTTAATATTGTATACTAACATATATTTCTTGCGTTCAATTATTTCGACGTCAAACTTATTTTGGTTAAAATGGTAATTGCACATATTTTTCTAGTGTATTTCTTTGATCTACGGTATTTATGACCAAAAATAAAAACATATACATATAATCTCTAAAAATTAATTAAAAAATCAAGAACATAAATCATTAAATAGTATACATAAAATTCAAAATCAAATAAAATACAATACTTGTACAAGTATCTTGTTAAACATAGATGTGCACGCCATTTAAAAACATGTGTGCACTGTTCACTTTCTTATCAAATCTATTAGAACATATGTGCACGCTTTCCAAGAATGTATGTGGATGCGGGGCTTTCTCATCAAATTTATTAGAACATATACGCACGCCTTCCAAAAACATGTATGTTTGCAGTGTCCACGTCGCGCTTTCTCATCAAATTTATTAGAACATATAAGCACGCCTTCCAAAAACATGTATGTTTGCGATGTCCACGTTGCGCTTTATCATCAAACTACAAAACAATTATTATTTATTTTATCAGAAATAACTAGAAAACACATATTAATAATTAAAACATATATGCATACATCTTTCCTTTATTTTATTTCACCTTCAAAACACATATACGGGCCACTCTATAATTGTATACCAACCATAAAACACATATGCACCCTTTCACTAATTTTATGTTAACATATATGCACATAATCATATATGCGCCGAACTATAAATCGCCACAAAACATTTGATCTACTTGTTGGATTCCTTAGTTCAAAATATATATATAAATAATAAGAAGTACCCAGACCATAACACTTTTTTATTAAAATAAGAACTACCTACACCATAAGATCATCAAGTATATTAAACAAATAAAGCAGAAATCTCTTGCAAATACGCCAAAATCATCACAAGAACTAATCAAAAGAATAAATTGCAGTAAGGAATATACATAAACGCACAAGATACACTTTCGAACTGTTGTTTCTTTAACGCAATTTATATACACATAACTTCCAATTTAAAATTGATTCTCAAATTAAAAAAGGTTTAAACTTGCCTACCAGAATGCCAAAGTCTAGTAAATATTAACTACTACAATTACAGTAACACATATTTTTCAGATCAAATCTAAATTAAAAAAATCATTTTGTATAAATTTAACCAAAAAACGATTCTTAAATAAAAAAACTTACAATATTTGAAGGTAGTGTTGGATAGAATATTTAATCGAGCCTTTAATATGTGATAAAATGCAACAGATCCGTCCTCTTTATGTTCCATAAAACCGGTTTGCAACAAGATCTGGTGGTTCATTGTTGGTTGCTCAGATTTGCGACGGGTTGTGGTGGTTATAAGGAGGGTGCGGCTAGGGTTTGGGGTGAGGAAGAAGGAGATAAAAAATGAAAATGATTAGATCCGTATAAAACTGAAAGTAAAATGTGAGAGAGAGATGTGGTTTATGGTTTAAAAATCTATTAATATGCAATACCTATAATGCCCTTTCAGCCTTTAGTTTAATTGAAAAAGAAACCTTTAAATTTTATTTTATTACAATTTTGACACTTTTAATCTTAACCTTTGATCAAACTCATCTAATGGCCCAGATTCATTTTAATAGTACTGTAAAGTACTATATATAAGAATGGTACTGCATGGAATACATCACTATATATATATATATATATATATATATATATATATATATATATATATATATATATATATATATATATATATATATATTAATACACATATAAATAACAAGTATACAATAACGATTATGGAACAAAAAAATGTATCATACCGCAACATCCACCATATTCACCGGAAAACAGAACAATAACGGGTATCACCTAACTAACAACAACCACCCTCACCACCAAACCGTCACCACAAACCCGTCGCCCTACAACCAACACCAAACGGTCACCACCACCGTCCAACTAAAACCAACAACACAACAACTTCACCACAACTGATCGGAATATGTATATATATTTTTGGATAAACTGATCGAACAATAACAGCTTTCACCACAACTTCACCACTTGTTTATAGCCAAATTGGTATGATGATATGTCATTAACAAAGATTTTGGTCCCGTATTCTTCTTCGCGACCTGTGAGATTGGAGTAATTAAGGTTTTCTTTTTGATTTTGTAGTTAAAATATTGTTGGTCCCCTAATATAGTTCGCGACCTATTGTTTTTTTATTGTTTTTATTTATATATATTTAATTTCCTTTGTCGTTTTATTGATGTGATTGGTCGGGTAAAAATGTTTCGCAACCAACATTAGGTAAATCTGACTTTTTCATTCTTCTCTTTTTTTAGACACTTAGGGTTTGTTTGTTTTTTTAAAAAAATCTTACTAGCCCTTTTACTACCTCTTACTCCCTCTTACTCTTACCAGTAAGAGGTGGGCAAACGTTTTGCTTGTTTGTTTTTTTCTTTGGAGTCAGACCCAGTTAGATATATAACATCTTACTCAGTAAGAGGTAGGGGACTTGTCTTACTGCCTCTTGCTCGATAAGAAAGATTGAAGACTCGTGTCAATATAATATATTTGATGGTTAATTAACTATATTATATTTATGATAAAAAGTCTTATTTCATATTTACACAAGTTGCTTAAATAAATTGTAGAAACGAGCACTTAAAATCATTCGGACAATTATATAAAAACAAACAACATTATTTCATTTAGTAGGGGTGAGCAAACAAAACTGAAAAAACTGAAACCGAACCGAAAACCGAAAAAACCGAACCAAAAAAACCGACCGAAACTCAAAACCGATGGTTCGAATTTCAATTTTTCAAAAACCGAAAAATACGGTTCGGTTTCGGTTTTCGTCCAAAAACCAAACCGTAAAAATCGAACCGAACCGATTTTATTATATATTAATATATAATTATTATAATATAAATAAATAACTAAATAAATCAAATTTATAAATTAATATTCGTTTTGTGGGTAGATTTATAATATGTTTATCTTAATGTTTATGTTTATATGTGTGTTTGACGTGTCGTGTGTTTACTGGAGAATATATATCAATAAATATACGACGATGATCACACTATATGTATGTTCATTTCAGGGCCGTCCCATGAATTTATGAATTTTTTGAGGGCCCTGGACGAAATTAAATAATGAAGCTTTTCAAGAATGAATGTTATATATAAAGTGTCGTCGTTTATAAGATATAATGTAAGTAATTATCTAAACATTCTAACATATTACTCATTTAAGGTATTTTCTCATCTAAATACTTTTTTCTTCGTGAAAAAATATGTCTAGACATGCTTGTAATTATTAACGAGACAAATTTTGGGGCCCTTAAAAGTTTTAGGGCCCTGAGCGGTCGCACACCTTGCACACCCTCAAAGACGGCCCTGGTTCATTTGCATGTGTGTAATTATAGAATTATAAAATAAACATTATTATGCTTAGATTGATCAAAAAAAGTAAATAAGAATAACCAAATTTCTATGTAATACAAGTTTGTTGGTATAAATTTATCATGCCAAAATATAAACGGTTAGAAACCGAAAAAACCGAACCGAAACCGATAATAAACCGAAAAAACCGAACCGCCAAAAACCGAACGGTTTTGGTTTCGGGTTCTATAAAAACCGAACATGACGGTTCGGTTTCGGTTTTAGCCAAAAACCGACCCAAACCGAACCGTGCACACCCCTATCATTTAGATTTAGACGTTCTAGCCAACTCTTACTAGTAAGATGTGGTAGTCAGATTCAGACCTAAAACATCTAAATGAAACAAACACACCCTTACATTTTTTTTAACAGAATCTTTTACTTTTTTATTCTTCAAAAGAGGACTGTGGTTCTATCATCTTCCACCTCCCGATTACCATAAGCCCTAAGTGATTCTAGATATCTATTATTATTGTAATTATTTTGTGGTCTTTCGGATAAGCAAGTGTATCTGGATTCTAAAGCAATCTCATTTTAATCTTATTTTTTCATTCTTCTCTCTCTTTGTATAGCATACACATCATTTTCCCCATTGTTCTTGACCAATTTTTAAAAAACCATAAGACAGTAAAGGGCATCATCTATTTAAAATCACAAAAATCATAAAAATTAACGTTAGAAAATGAGACTATTGAAGAAGACGTTTGGGGCAATTGCCCTCCCTAGCCTACACTGCATGTGCTTCCACCCCTGGTGGGGATTAATACCTTGGTATCAGAGGCGGAGCCATGTATTGTGGAGGGGGGGGGGGGGGAAGGCCCCCAATAAAGTTTCACGAAAAGGACTAAATCAATGGAAAAAATGTTAAGTTGGGTGACAAATTTAAAAGTGCCCTCACCATATAAAGTTGTTTGCCCTCAACGGGAAAAGTAAATATCAACAAACCAATCCTTAAAGTTCTTATATTTCTTGTTTTTGGTTATGGAGTGGAACTGTGGAATAATAAGAAATAGATATGGTGGATAAGTAGGATTGAATGGATAAGATGATAGAGTGGAGTGGGTTATGGAAGAAGGAGAAGAAGGTTTCTTTTATGTAAAGGGTTCAATAGATTAAATGAAAGAGTTCAAAAGTTTAAAGTAAAAGAAGATACATTTATGATTATAATGTAAAAAAAGTAGAAATCAAGGGATAATAGCCATACCTATTGCTACTGTGAACAACACATCTATATGTCAAAATTTGTGAGATTGTTAAATACTAACCACTACTTTATTTATTTATTTATTTTAATTGAATTTTTTTTTGAACTTATTTTAATTGAATTCACTTGTTCAAATTGCATGGTATCAAATTTTCCTTCCTTGGGTTTCATTCGGAAACACTTTAGTGTTACTTGGATTTCGAATTTAACAAAACCCGACCCGATACATTTAAAAAATTATTATCTAAAATAACTCTTGTACCCGGTCGCATATTGTCCCCTTTAACTAAAAGTTCTGGCTCCGTCACTATCGGTATGTTAACATAGTTTGTTATGTAAATGATATTAAATTTTGATAAAATGGTTAGTTCTACTCACAGTGTGAACCTTTTGCATGCACAGACATTAAAACTACAAAACGACTTTCTGGTTGCAACATTCAAACTCATAATATTCACTATTAATATATAAAGTGAAGTCTTCACAACATATATAACTATAGCTATAACAGATAGATGAAGTCTTCTTAACGTACAACATAACTACTACTGATAGATACCGAGGTCTTCTTCTATATATACTAGTAAAGAAGACCCGTGCGATGCACATTGACTGAATGTAATTTTTTATAATGTATTCTTAGGCAATCATTCTCGTCATAATTTTTTTTTTGCGTTATTATTATTTTTCTTAATATCTTATAGCTTGTTAATGCAAGATGTTGTTTGTGAATAAGAAATGTAGGCTATTAAGATGAATATGTTTAAGTAGTTTATTGTTAAATTTTATGTATAGGTTTTGAGCTTTGTTTATGTACGTGTATTTTATGTTGAAAATAACTTGCGTAGGTGATTGGTATTTTTACATAGTTATTGATAATGTATTCTTAGCCAGTCATTCTTATCATTATTTATTTTAGCGTTATTATGGTCTTCCTTAATATGTTATGGCATGTAAAGAAAGATGTTGTTCATGCATAAGAAGTGTAGGCTATTAAGATTAAGTGTTTTTTATGTTGAAAATAACTTATTTTTTTTACGTAAAACATAAAGTGCCGGGGCTATTTTTGTTATATTTGCCATTTCTTCTTTAAATGCCAAAATCATAATTTTGCATGGGAAGATGAACTCCCTGCATCAATTACTACTGCAGTTATGGTTTGTAATCATTCATTCCCATTGGCTTTTTGTTTTCCAATTCGCATTTGTATCCTAAATCACATTTGTTATTTGTACTTATAAATAACACACTACATTAGGCATAATATTAAGTTTAACCTAATTTATCATTTCCAACTTCGCCTACTTTCTGATCCATCATCATCCATGTCTAATCCTTCTTCTAACAACATTAACGAACTCAAGGAAGCAAGTGGTTTGGATAACTTGGCTACTGCATTTAAGGTTTTGTTTAGCAATCAAATGACCGAAGAAGAGGGCTCTTTGATACGAATGTGGGAGGAGCGTAATCAGCTTGAGAAGATGGTTGAGAAGCTTGCGGTTACAATGAGGGAAGCTCATGAGATTGGGCCATACAATGAAAAAGCAGTGGATGTTATTCGTTGTTTAGGTCAATCACAGGAGAGGTTTAGGAGGAGAGGTTTAGGAACAGGATTTTGTTGTTGACTACTCTCATCAACGACATCAGTGATGGCATTGCTGAGAAAAATCGGCAGGTTAAGCTTATGGAGTATCATGAAGATTTCTCCTCTGATGAAGATTAGAGGTTCATGATGTTGGTAGTCTTTTGGGTCATCTTTTGGCACTTATTTTGTATGCTTTTGTTCAGTGAATGATCATGGTATGAATGTAATGAATCTATGGAAGCGTAATGACTCTTTAACTAATGATAATAAAATTATGTTTATATTTATTTATGTATATTGTTTGATTTAATTTATTTATTTATTTATTTTACTTTTTATGTAAAAGCATTTGGGCCTTTTCTCTCACACATACATGAGTTCACTGCATACACTAATTAGATCTGGTTGAGTTAAATTAGGGTTTCATTCTAAAAATAGGGTTTCTCAATTAGATAAAATTTATTTAAATTAAAAGATATAATCAGTTTAATTAAGGGTTGTGTTGATTTAATATTCATGATTTCGCTTCAATTGTGATGAAATTATCATGTAATGATGATAATTGTATGGCGGATCTTATGCAAAGGTTCGCATGTTGATTTGATTAGTTTTCTATTGTTAATTATTTTGGATTGTTGATATGATGCATATGTTGTAGCTCATTTTGCATGTTTGTTTAAAGCATTTATAGTTTATTGTATATATTTTAATTAAGGTACTAATTTAAAATGTTGGTATGGTTATAATAGATCTGCAATTGCTGCCTTTGCACTTTTTAAGTTGAAGTACACCAATGACATATATACTTGATGAGTTTGGTGATCCAGTTAAGCCGATATGTAGGTGAAAAAGATTTATGATGTTTAGCAACGAATGTGTTTAACTAATTTGTAATTATAGTCTGTGTTTCAGTATCTTTGGTGGTAAAATACTATTATTTGATGTAGATGAGTTTGGTTTCAGGTTGATTGGCACAAATCTTGTTAACGCGAAAAATGGGAAGAGTTTTAGGATTGGAAATGAGGTTATTGAATTGATGGTTAAGCTTTTGGACACCCGATTTATACTATTTATTTGCGCTGGATGTCTGCATATTCAACCAATACTGGTAGGAAATGGTAAATATTATTTATCTAGTTTTCTTTATTTTAGCTATATGATATTGTAAATTGAGTTGTAGAAATGTAGAATAACTTTTCAGCAAAAATAAAGGAGAAAGACATATATTTTTGGAAAAGTAACAGATACATGATTTGGTAGAATTACATATTGTTATTTTAGGTTACTGAAAATTTCCTTAAAAACAATATTTCGTGTCCGATCTTTGAGTTCGCTGTCTTCGTCTTCCATCATTAGGATTTTCAGACCATCAGGGGTTGTGACTCTTGATAGGGTGACATATAGTTGCCCATGGCTGAACACAGTGTTAGGTAAGTAGACCCCGACATACTTAAGGGACTCGCCTTGGCTCTTGTTTATTGTCATCGCATAACATGGTTTCACAGGAAACTGTCTACGTTTCATTAGGAATGACCATTTTGACTGAGTTGGTGTCATTGTGATCCTAGGTATAAGGACAATATCTCCTACATGTGATCCAGTTAGGATTTTAGCTCGAATAACAAATTGCCCAAGATCAGTAATGATTAGCCTGGTTCCATTGCATAATCCTTGACTTGGATTAACATTTCGCAAAAGCATTATCGGGAGTTCCTTTTTTAAGCGTAGAGAATGTGGTGGAATGCCTTGAAAATTTAAGGAGTTCAAAAACTCAACGGGGTATAGCTTGTCTTGATCTAGAGTATCAGTTGATGCCTTACAAACTTCATCTGCACTATTGTATGTGATAGAAACTCCTGCTAACTTTTTATACATATGCTCATTTATTTTATCAGCATCGTCATTCTTTGGAGTAAGTATAGCCCTTTCTTCTAGATACGCATCTTCATTCTGTCTTATTGTAAAATCAGGGAATGTTTCTTGGACGATTGCCTCAATTGAAGAATTTCCTGATTTTATAATAAAATTATGCGGAATCTGAATCCAACTTGGTTCATCCTCTCCTTCTTTAATTTTGGCTTCCAAATTGCCATCTCCTACATCTAACACCCATTTATTGAATTCTTGTTTTCGAGTGTCAATGCTCCCGTTTTCTGTATATTCATTTACTCGCATACTGCGTGTAAGAGTAAAAAGCTTGCAAGCTTTCCATAGGTATGATCGGTTAATGGAAGCTTGGATAACTTCTGGTCTTTTAGCTTTTGGTATTACCGGTAGAATTTGTCTGCAGTCACCTCCTAGTAACACTGTCATTCCCCCAAAAATGCGTTCTCTATTTTCTGGATTCTCGAATCCCAAAATATCCCTCAATGTCTTGTCTAAGGCTTCAAAAGCTTATCGCTGAGTCATCGGGGCTTCATCCCAAATTATCAACTTGGCTTCTTTCATTAATTCTGCCAGGTGTGTGTTTTGTTTGATTCCACATGTATTGTTGTTCATTAATTCCAATGGAATAACAAATCTGCTATGAGCAGTTCTCCCTCCCGTTAGTAGGAAGGAAGCAATTCCTGGTTTAATAATAATGTTTAATATTGTTGTAATGCATAGTATGGTTGTTGTAACAATTCACATTTTCAGGTTAATTACTATTCCCGAAAATTTTCACTATTCACTTTTACTATTCATCTTTCCCGAAAATTTTCCCGAAATTTGATTTTTGTTTCTTGGCCTCGAGTGATAAATCATTTCCATGGCAAATTAAAAGTTTGACACTCATCAGATCATTTTCGCGAAAGTTAATAAGGAATTACACGTTTTAGGGTAAAACGTCATTCAAAAATTCTACGCACAACGAAACTCGATCGCGTTAAGTGACCCCGCATCAGAAAAATGTTTGACACACTCATGATTTATTTGAGAATTAATCATGACTGAGAAAAACATGACCAAAATAAGCCTCGGCCGTGAAAAAACTGGAATTTTCAGTTTTTAAGCGTTTTTACTCAGCCGTAACCTTAGCCTATACTTGAACCGCGTTTCTAAGACAATTTGAGTTTTCAACTTTTTGGAATAAGTCAACATATTTTTCCATCCTCCTTTGACCAAAAATCATTTCTTGATTTTATAAGTCATTCCTTGATTTTTAGGCTTACGATTTTATGTCTAAAAGACATTTAATACCAACCGACACTAGACTGAGCCCAGTCTAGACATTATAAGTCTTTTTAAATCATTTGTATCCTATTAGAAAAGTAACATTTTATTTTTCTCAATTTTACGCAATATTCGTACGTTTTACGTATTACGCGTTTTAGACCCGTGTTTCCAAGTTTTAGCAGGGTTTTAGCACCCCAATGGAACCTACCACTCATTTTATATTTTATTATGGAGTATTTTGACAAGTTTAACCATTCTTCCAAGTTTCGTATTTTTACGATACCCGGTTTTACGTTTCGTGGCTTAACCATTTACGGTTAGCATTTTACGGAGCCAAAACTAACTCAATAACTTGGATAATATCATCAAAAAGCCAACTCTTGCTCCCCAAGCCTTATGAACCGCCTCTAGGGGGGGGGGATTCACCACCCATGTGTCTTGATCTTATGCTTAGTACTCTAGGATGTGTACATGTGTTAACCTTGGTCTCCAAGGTTTGACAAGTCAAGGTTCTAACCTCCTTATTGGCATATAAATAGCCCTCTCCCCCTCTCATTTGTACGCCACACATAACACACACCATCATCTCATCCTTAGCTCATTTACTTCCAATTCTAAGCAAGATTCAAGTGCTACAACAACACATAAACACTAGTTTGGTTTTGATTCATCAAAACTACTTCCAATCTTTAGAACTTTGGTGATTTCTCTTGAGTTTGAATCCACTCAAGTCACCTCAACTTTCATCATCTCTCTTTCAAGAATACAAGTGTAGAAAGATTGCTTGAAGTGAATTAGGGTGAAGCTAAAGTCTATCAAAGTCCTTTTCCTTACATGCTACTTACCTTTCTTTGTAGAAAGCCAAAGTTGTAAGCAAACTCTAATACACCTCCTTGCTTAAATATCATATTCATGCTATTTACATATCATTCATGCTATATTATGTCTTGTGATCATGTCCATGATGTATAAAAATGAGTAAAACAAGTTATTGTAAATGATTGTTAACTTATGTTATTTAAACAAGTAAACTAGTGACTTTCTTGGTATAATCTGATCAAAATGGTAAAATTATGATATTGGATCATTACATATTACAGTAGAGGACCTAACAAGGAAACCATAGCAATTTGAACCACCTAAAACGAGTATACGAGTCAAAAGTTATGACCATTTGAAGTTACCAAAAACTTTGCGGCAAACTGCCTAAAATGTTTCTGTGACAGAACATAAAACACGCAAAAAGAGGCCTTTCTGGTCCGTTTCAAGAAAAAGTTAAAACACAAAAGTTGTCCAGAATCACGTTTTCTTCAAAAACTCAGGTGCATGTCTCCAGAAAACCAATAACGAATGAGATTTTTCTCAGTTTCTTAACAGCTATTTACATATATATATAAGTCACTATATAATGGTTATGTTTTAATAAGACCAAGAGGTCTTATGACCTAGAATCAAGACCACAACCATGGCTAGAGCCAAGGTTGAGTCTCAAGACCTTGGAACAATGACCAAAGGTCATGGCAAAGCCATGAGTTAAGACCATATATATATACCAAGGCGAAAACATGAGTTAAGACCATATATACATACCAAGGCGAAAACATGAGCTAACGACCATATACACTTACCAAGGCAAATACATGAACTAGAGAGTTAGCGATAACTTAAACATACAACTTGGATCTACTTCATCTAAAGAACCATGAGATATTACAAGAAATTGTCATACAAGTTACAAGAAACTCACCCTAATAACAATGTTCATGTAATCATAAACTTTCCTAAGTTTATTCAAATATTGGACATGTAACTTTTCGGATCAAAACTTATATATATATACTTTATCAACTACTGCAATAGTAGGGAGCCTCATGTGAGGAGTTCATTATGTAAGCCGTCGAGATGAGTTGTGGATTTACGAATTAAAGTGTCCTGGCTCCTCGAACGTTTGTTACATGACTTCTGAATTATGTCGGCCCGAACGGAAGTAAACGATATATAAACTATACATGTTTCATGAATCATTTCTTTTCAAAGACTTACACTATACATTGTACCACATCATGGACTAAATGCAAGACATATATTGGCATGTTTATGTTTCCTTAGACATTATTCCAAACCTAAGTTGCAACAATTATTCTAGGTTGCTCGTAGAAGTTCTTACAGCATATCCATCATTCTCATTATACATCATCCAACTCAAGGTGAGTTCATAGCCCCACTTTCCATTACTTAATTGTTTTACAAACCCTTGGGGGGAATACATGCTATTTTAACCGAACACAATGCTTTCAAATTGTATGCTTGCCTGATTGTTTTATTATCACTAAGTACCAGCCTTGCTAAACCGAGATCCCTTATTATGAACCATTTAATCACTAGCAATAGTGAGCGCGAATATTGTGAATAGGCCTATTGGGATTGACGAATCCCATTTGAATTGACTAAGTTTATACAAATGCATTAATATTTGAGACATGGGTATGACAACAAAGTACCTACCGGGATAAATCTGCCGATCGATATTGGTACACGTTAACGTTTTGGTGTCATAAGCTTAGTAATGATAATAACTATTTTGTTTTCCAACCATTGGTGTGAGCCTATAACTCACACTACCAACATATTGTGTTCAACCATTAAACAAACTCTATGAATATCACTCAACCTTTGTGTTGACCTTTTAAGCATGTATTTCAGGTTCATGATGATCAAGGATGGCACGGAAGGGCACGGATGTTCAAGAGGGCTATAAATTTTATTATCATTCAAAAACTCATCTAATGTGATTTGTAAACATGGAACCATCTGGGACCTCATTTTGTAATCTCTGATATTTATATAATTTGAATGATAAATCTTTTAAAAACGACTCAATTAGAGTTTGTTTTCTATTATTGTAACTATTGTGCCGTCGAGTAACACCCAGTTTGAATTCCGCTGCAACCATGAATTGGGGGTGTTACAGATTGGTACCAGAGCCATGGTTATAGAGAAACGGGTCTAATTGAGACCTAAACTATAACTACACTTACAAGCAAAAACATTTTTACAGCCTTCCACTCTCCGTGTCTTCCATCCTCCAGATGATTATGGACTTAGTAAGCATGTTATGCTACCCAAACATATTAGTATATTCATATATACCCATTTTGAGCATTTCCTCGTAGACATTTTTATGCTACACAAACATAATTGCATATTTATATATGTACCCTTAACATAATTGAGCATTTCCCCGTAAGCATTTTATGCTACATGAACATATATAAGTACATTTATATATACATTCAAGTTATATTCAATCATTTTATCTAAACATATCTGCGTATGCCTATTCTAGGGCATTTCGGCACAACCACATTCTCCCAATCATGTTCCTACTCCAACATTTTATGTCCAAGACATTGTAACTGATTGCAATGGTCTTTCCTATTTCCCGGATATTGTATGATACAATGGTCTTAATCATTTCTCAAATGTTTTGAGTCATACAATGGTCTAACCTACTTCCTAGACATTGTGAATTGCACAATGGTCTAATCTACTTCCGAGACATTGTGATTTGTGCAATGGTCTCTGGAATTATTCCATCACATCATCAATATCATTTCATATGATATCAAAAACCCATCACAACCTATTATGAGATTTCTTGTGACAACTGGCAAAATAGGGAGCCGTTTTATAAAACCCGCATTACATTTATATAATAAATATGGAATTTTTGGAAATTTATTGTGACGAGATATTTTACAAACGTTGGTACTTGATTTTAATCGTACGATGTTTATGGAATTTAGTTATTTATTTATGGTTTGTTTCGTTTCGTTCGTGATGATTTATTTTGAGATCGATATCTTTGGCACTACTTTGACTCCGGCACTAGGTTAACCTAACAAAATTTTTATATTTTGCAAAACGGTCGCGGTTCACCGTTAAATTAAAATTATGTCTTGCGTACATAATTATATTTTCGTGAGGTGTATTGGGAAATCAATAACGTCGTGTACGTGTGTATTTAATGAAAATCTAATACTTTTATGGACGGGTAATCGGGTTACGGGAAAACCGATTAAAAAGTGTCCACTAACTATAAGAGTAATTGTGGCTAATTTTGGAAAAAGAAAACTTTAGGGTCAAAAATGGAAAATTCGGGTATAATACCCTAACCCTAACCCTCCACCCTCACACTAACACCTTTCTCATCATCTTTCTTCCCTCTCCCTCTCTTGGTCGCCGCCGGTCACCACCCTAAACAACACCACCACCGCCGACCTCCTAACTACACCACCACCACCAAAACGATCTCCACCATATTCTTGTTCAATTGAAGTGAAGCACGCGCCTCCCCTCCCCGTTTTCTTTTATTACCGCCGACCTCCATATCTCCCACAACACCACATCAACATTTATTTTGGTTTCTAATCGATTTGAGGTGAGAACATACGAGTTTTGGGTCGGGTTTGACTAATTCGAGTCAAACCCGAATTGGATCTTGACTTTTGGTAAGATTACATTGAAAATAAAAATGGGTTTTGTACAAATTCGAGTTTGGTATCCTTTGGGGGTCGATTTTTGATGTCTCTTGGCTCGGATTTGATGATGATACGCGTTTGGTTTTGGGTTTGTGGCTCGATGTGAGCTCGACCGAGACACAAGGTCTCGGTGTGACCTTCCTCGACTCGTTAAGAGTCTTGGAGGTGTGGTTTGGTCTTTGATTCATCTTGATTCTTGTTATAGTTTGAGCTTGATTGGATTTTGGGACCTTAATGGTCCGAATTTTTGATTGTTGTCGGTTGGAGTCTCGGCCGAACCCCCCCTCTTCGCGGGCTGTTTGGGTCAAGGGCTCCTTGGAGCTAGCCGAGACCGAAAGGTCTCGGGTGAGGTTGTTAATTTGGTTATGACCTCACAAGTTGACCCGGGTTTGACTTGGTAAGTCGACCTGTATAATTAGCTTTATTATTTTTGGTTTTGGTATTTAATTTGATATATATTGTTGTGACGTATTGTTGGGCCGAATTATTTGGACATTGGTCACTTGATATTTTGAATTGGAGTTGTGTTGACGAGAGTGGAATTGGAGACCGTTGTGATACGGTTATTAGATGACGGAGATAAGTTAGTTTGGGTGCCGTAGTCGGACCCTCATGTTGTAGCACGTGATATGGGATTGTTGGACGGAGTTGATTTATATTGTGGTTTGATTTTATCATTTTGGACTTGGACTGTGAGCCGAGGGTCATGACTCGGACATGAGACCAAATTCTATGACTCGATAAATCTTTAAAAGTCGATATTAAAAATAAAACTCGTTATAATATTATTAAGAATATAATCGTTTATATACGTATATAGACGTGTTAAACGTATATATATATATATATATATATATATATATATATATATATATATATATATATATATATATATATATATATAAATGCGTATATTAATAATAAAACAATCACGAGTAAACACATAATAATAAAGCGATAGTTATTACGCTATGAAAATGGTGTAATAAATGTCGGGGTATTATTATAAAGAATAACTATATAAATAATGGCGAATTATACGTCGAATAAATGATAACTAAAAATGTGATTTTATTTTATAAATTAGAAATGTATCGAGTTATACGGATTTTGGGTCTTTAAAGTCCAAGTGGGCTTTATATTGTGACTTTGTGTTGTCACGGATATATGACGGTTAATATAAACATTTTATATTATCGAATGACTTATTCTAGATTGAGTTATTTGACGATATAAAATGGGTATATTAATGGGCATCGTATCCCACGACGCCCATAGGATGTGGTATATATTTTAGGGTAATGAATTACTATATGTCTCGTGGAATTTGGCCAAATTCGACGGTATATATAGGGAATTTATTGGTCTACGACATATACCAAATAGAAACTTATGTGCAATGTGTTTTAGGTTGGGTATAATCTTGGAACGATATATTACGTAAATAAATATGGGAGATTATCAAATCGACGGATTTAATAAGCTTCGATAATTATTTAAATAATATGTTGGGCTAACATTAGACCTATAGTTATCTTATTATTGTTCTTTGTTGAGGCTTTTTGGTTTGAGATGTGTCGACCCTCCACCCGTATGGATACCAAACGTCAACTTTCAAATGAGTAGGAAGTTAATTTGAGAAATGGACATTTTGGAAAGTAAAATGGATTACGTTCGGGAATGGGAATATTTTATTTTGAGGAAATGATTTCTGAACGGGTTTAATATTGTTAGGAAGTGCCGAGTCAGTAGTCGCCGTTACGTGAGTTGCTTGAGATTTACTTACGTCTTTCTTCTATCGTTTCTTTTGAGGATTTCCGGACTTGAGGTGAGTCATAGCCCCACTTTTTACTCTTGAACTTTGTTTTCAATGCTTGGGGTGAGAAACGTGCAAATGCTTTATGTGGACTTTTATCGCTTTTTGATTTCAAAACTTGCTATGCTTATAGAACTAGGTAGAGCGAGGCCTAGACTAGATCTAGGTAAGCTATTGATACGGTTATTGAGCGAGGCCTAGACCTGAGCTAGGTAAGCTATCGATTTGGTTGTTGAGCGAGGCCTAGTCCCCGAACTAGGTAAGCTATTTGATTTGGTTATAGAGCGAGGCCTAGACTAGATCTAGGTAAGCTATCGATTTGGTTGTTGAGCGAGGCCTAGTCCCCGAACTAGGTAAGCTATTTGATTTGGTTATAGAGCGAGGCCTAGACTAGATCTAGGTAAGCTATTGATTTGGTTGTTAAGCGAGGCCTAGTCCCCGAACTAGGTAAGCTATTGGATTGATTATAGAGCGAGGCCTAGACTTGAGCTAGGTAAGCTATTGATTGGATTGATTTGAGCTATAGTGTGCACCTATAGGGATGATTTGATTTGGTTGGATTATTTTGGTTGGATGATTGAGCCCTAGTCTAGCTAGCAAGCGTTTTGCGTATATGTCCACTATATTGAATTAAGAATCTAAACCTATGATCTCACCAGCGAAAGCTGACTTTTAGCACGTTTTCTCAGGTAATTAAGTGATGCTCTGCGGATGCTTGGGATTGGAGGCTTGGCATTTGGCACTGGTTATGGATCTATATTTCTAAAACTCTGATAACTATTATGGACCTATATTTATTTCTTTTGGGCCTGACTTTGGATGATTTTGGGATAATGTAAACTTTAAAACCCCGCGTGGTTGCATTTTATTTTGTTTACTTTATCTCGTTCTTTTATGTCTTGTGTTTGGATACCAATCCCCGTAGCACCCCGAAAGCTTGTTGAGCCTTCCGCTGTATCAAATTTTGGGGGTGTTACATTTCTAAAGGATAAACTAATCCATCACCTACAAAAGCTGAAGTTCAGCTCTACATTCATCAAAGTTTTCTTCTGAAACCTTCATTGTTAAAAGCTTGTGATCCTGGCCAAGTATGGACTGTTACTTAAAACTTCCTTTCCACACACATACCTACCCGTACTATCTTCTATGCGATGGAATGTGAAAACATGGGTTACAAGTCTTGTATGGGCGGGACTTGCAACTGAAGGGTTTGACATCGCCTTTGTTTAGTGGACAGTTTCCCGAAAGCAACGGACATATCACAAGTATACATAATTTAGGTATTTGAAAATTTTATCGAACCTTGGCTAAATATAGACTAGTCACCTATATTTAACATAGGGACAGTGGAATATAGTCTGACTAACTATATTCGACTTAAAATTTTCAAATACTGAGAATAGTTGTATTAGGGTTATGTTTAGATTGATTTCCTACATGAACTCGATACACCACCAGAATTCTTTAAAACAATCTAGAGACACGATAGTGTCTTACCACTCAGCAAGATCTTAACACCTTATTTGTACTACCTAATTTCATTCTTGAAAGTTTTCAATTATGAGATAATCCGAACTACTATCTTGGGATAGTTATCAATTCTTCTCTTCATCCCGTAGAAGTACTATCCTGTTTAGGTCCTAGGGATACCATTCCATCATAAACCTTTAAAATCTCCTAAGATTTTCAAAACAAACTCAACATCTATACCTAAGAATATTAATGTTAAGCATACACTACCCACTTTTGTTCATCAACATATCACATCATTATCTTCACAACCGTTGAAACCACAAGCTCATTAACAGATCTTGATGCACTTTTAAAGCTCAAATCATCCTTAGTTACACCACAAGTACCCTCATTAGCTTTACAAGTTTGAATATTCATCTTGTACTTTTGGAACACCAGTATCATCTCGTAATACACTACCTTGTAACTCACCAGCTAAGTATGAATGTTGGGTTGGGAATTCTTAAGTAGGATGATTTATAATAATTGAATGGATTGGGATGCCTTTTCATTTAAATAAAGAAATTATAAATCACCGAACCATAAGTTTATATTTCCCTATTTACATTGTTTGGGATGCCTCTCTATGTAAATAAAGAATTATAAACAAGTGGGCTTATTTGTATCCGAAATAACATAAGTATGAAGTCAATAAACACTAGGTACAACAACAGATTACCTACTAGACTATGATTGCAACTACTATCCCAATTTCTGTTTGATATTCAACTACTATATCAATTCCTATTAATATTTGACTGCTATATCAATTTCCTTTGATATTCGACTATTACCATACCTTTCCTACATAAAAGTAAGCCTCATCCTACACCATACACTGAAACGACAAATCAAACTACATCACCAGTAATCCCAGACTTTAGTCCTCATAAGTAACCACACCTCTTCATCGACACGACTCCAACATATAACACACATAGAACTTCGGGACGAAGTTCCCCGTAAGGGGTAGAGACTGTAACAATTCACATTTTCAGGTTAATTGCTATTCCCGAAAAATTTCACTATTCACTTTTACTATTCATCTTTCCCAAAAATTTTCCCGAAATTTGATTTTTGTTTCTTGGCCTCGAGTGATAAATCATTTCCATGGCAAATTAAAAGTTTGACACTCATCAGATCATTTTCGCGAAAGTTAATAAGGAATTACACGTTTTAGGGTAAAACGTCATTCAAAAATTCTATGCACAACGAAACTCGACCGCGTTAAGTGACCCCGCATCAGAAAAATGTTTGACACACTCATGATTTCTTTGAGAATTAATCATGACTGAGAAAAACATGACCAAAATAAGCCTCGGCCGTGAAAAAACTGGAATTTTCAGTTTTTAAGCGTTTTTACTCAGCCGTAACCTTAGCCTATACTTGAACCGCGTTTCTAAGACAATTTGAGTTTTCAACTTTTTGGAATAAGTCAACATATTTTTCCCTCCTCCTTTGACCAAAAATCATTTCTTGATTTTATAAGTCATTCCTTGATTTTTAGGCTTACGGTTTTATGTCTAAAAGACATTTAATACCAACCGACACTAGACTGAGCCCAGTCTAGACATTATAAGTCTTTTTAAATCATTTGTATCCTATTAGAAAAGTAACATTTTACTTTTCTCAATTTTACGCAATATTCGTACGTTTTACGTATTACGCGTTTTAGACCCGTGTTTCCAAGTTTTAGCACCCCAATGGAACCTACCACTCATTTTATATTTTATTATGGAGTATTTTGACAAGTTTAACCATTCTTCCAAGTTTCGTATTTTTACGATACCCGGTTTTACGTTTCGTGGCTTAACCATTTACGGTTAGCATTTTACGGAGCCAAAACTAACTCAATAACTTGGATAATATCATAAAAAAGCCAACTCTTGCTCCCCAAGCCTTATGAACCGCCTCTAGGGGGGCGATTCACCACCCATGTGTCTTGATCTTATGCTTAGTACTCTAGGATGTGTACATGTGTTAACCTTGGTCTCCAAGGTTTGACAAGTCAAGGTTCTAACCTCCTCATTGGCATATAAATAGCCCTCTCCCCCTCTCATTTGTACGCCACACATAACACACACCATCATCTCATCCTTAGCTCATTTACTTCCAATTCTAAGCAAGATTCAAGTGCTACAACAACACATAAACACTAGTTTGGTTTTGATTCATCAAAACTACTTCCAATCTTTAGAACTTTGGTGATTTCTCTTGAGTTTGAATCCACTCAAGTCACCTCAACTTTCATCATCTCTCTTTCAAGAATACAAGTGTAGAAAGATTGCTTGAAGTGAATTAGGGTGAAGCTAAAGTCTATCAAAGTCATTTTCCTTACATGCTACTTACCTTTCTTTGTAGAAAGCCAAAGTTGTAAGCAAACTCTAATACACCTCCTTGCTTAAATATCATATTCATGCTATTTACATATCATTCATGCTATATTATGTCTTGTGATCATGTCCATGATGTATAAAAATGAGTAAAACAAGTTATTGTAAATGATTGTTAACTTATGTTATTTAAACAAGTAAACTAGTGACTTTCTTGGTATAATCTGATCAAAATGGTAAAATTATGATATTGGATCATTACATATTACAGTAGAGGACCTAACAAGGAAACCATAGCAATTTGAACCACCTAAAACGAATATACGAGTCAAAAGTTATGACCATTTGAAGTTACCAAAAACTTTGCGGCAAACTGCCTAAAATGTTTCTGTGACAGAACATAAAACACGCAAAAAGAGGCTTTTCTGGTCCGTTTCATGAAAAATTTAAAGCATGAAAGTTGACCGGAATCACGTTTTCTTCAAAAACTCAGGTGCATGTCTCCAGAAAACCAATAACGAATGAGATTTTTCTCAGTTTCTTAACAGCTATTTACATATATATAAGTCACTATATAATAGTTATGTTTTAATAAGACCAAGAGGTCTTATGACCTAGAATCAAGACCACAACCATGGCTAGAGCCAAGGTTGAGTCTCAAGACCATGGAACAATGACCAAAGGTCATGGCAAAGCCATGAGTTAAGACCATATATACATACCAAGGCGAAAACATGAGTTAAGACCATATATACATACCAAGGCGAAAACATGAGTTAAGACCATATATACATACCAAGGCGAAAACATGAGCTAACGACCATATACACTTACCAAGGCAAATACATGAACTAGAGAGTTAGCGATAACTTAAACATACAACTTGGATCTACTTCATCTAAAGAACCATGAGATATTACAAGAAATTGTCATACAAGTTATAAGAAACTCACCCTAATAACAATGTTCATGTAATCATAAACTTTCCTAAGTTTATTCAAATATTGGACATGTAACTTTTCGGATCAAAACTTATATATATATATATATATATATATATATATATATATATACTTTATCAACTACTACAATAGTAGGGAGCCTCATGTGAGGAGTTCATTACGTAAGCCATCGAGATGAGTTGTGGATTTACGAATTAAAGTGTCCTGGCTCCTCGAACGTTTATTACTTGACTTCTGAATTATGTCGGCCCGAACGGTAGTAAACGATATATAAACTATACATGTTTCATGAATCATTTCTTTTCAAAGACTTACACTATACATTGTACCACATTATGGACTAAATGCAAGACATATATTGGCATGTTTATGTTTCCTTAGACATTATTCCAAACCTAAGTTGCAACAATTATTCTAGGTTGCTCGTAGAAGTTCTTACAGCATATCCATCATTCTCATTATACATCATCCAACTCAAGGTGAGTTCATAGCCCCACTTTCCATTACTTAATTGTTTTACAAACCCTTGGGGGGAATACATGCTATTTTAACCGAACACAATGCTTTCAAATTGTATGCTTGCCTGATTGTTTTATTATCACTAAGTACTAGCCTTGCTAAACCGAGATCCCTTATTATGAACCATTTAATCACTAGCAATAGTGAGCGCGAATATTGTGAATAGGCCTATTGGGATTGATGAATTCCATTTGTATTGACTAGGTTCATACAAATGCATTAATATTTGAGACATGGGTATGACAGCAAAGTACCTACCGGGATAAATCTGCCAATCGATATTGGTACACGTTAACGTTTTGGTGTCATAAGCTTAGTAATGATAATAACTATTTTGTTTTCCAACCATTGGTGTGAGCCTATAACTCACACTACCAACATATTGTGTTCAACCATTAAACAAACTCTATGAATATCACTCAACCTTTGTGTTGACCTTTTAAGCATGTATTTCAGGTTCATGATGATCAAGGATGGCACGGAAGGGCACGGATGTTCAAGAGGGCTATAAATTTTATTATCATTCAAAAACTCATCTAATGTGATTTGTAAACATGAAACCATCTGGGATCTCATTTTGTAATCTCTGATATTTATATAATTTGAATGATAAATCTTTTAAAAACGACTCAATTAGAGTTCGTTTTCTATTATTGTGACTATTGTGCCGTCGACTAACACCCAGTTTGAATTCCGCTGCAACCATGAATTGGGGTTGTTACAGTTGTATAATTATTCAATAATTTTTTTTAAACGATGTACCTGAAGACGCAACTGCAAGAACTATCATTCTTTCTGACCTTAGCTTTGATATTATAGTCTTGTATAAAAACATCTTACCACTCCCTCCAGGCCCATAAACAAAGTAAAACCCTCCTTTTTGACTATATACAGATTCAATAACTTCTTGATAAATCAGTTATTGATCGTGGTTTAGCATCGAATGAAGTTGTTCATGTTCAATCTTGCTTTTTCTCATATCAAAGTCCAATGCTTCTCTAATCAAACGATTGTCCATATTTGTTAGGAGCTTTGGGTTTGGGCATGGAAGATCTTGGAATTCTGCTAAAGATCTTCCAAATCTGTGTAGCAGTTCCTCTATTTCCACCAAACAATAATTCTGAATCTGTTCATTTGTAAGTTCTAAGTCTGGATACCTGAAGTATTTTCTTTTTTTATGTAAAATATCCTCTGATAAAGCTTCCCAATTTTCTTCCCATAATTGTCGCGGCCAAGTAACTTCACAAAACAGCAAGATTGTAACAAATAAGTCTCGTAATTGAGGTGCTATTGCCCAAAACCTTGCTTCTGATATAGCCTGGGTCCATTCCTTGTCATCATTGAGCAATCCATATGAAAAACAAACTTCCTTAAATGTCTGATATGGTATCTTGTTAACTGTCATCAGCTTTTCGAACAATTCAGGACCTTTGGCTATATTCAATACCATTCTCAGATAGTAACGTTCGCCTGAAGTAGGGTTGGAATAAATAATTCGGCCTATGCATTTTTGTTGTTTTCTATGCTTCCAAATTCTTTCTTTTTCATGCCATACATAATTCGCTGGAATCTGAGCGTAAGTGAATTCACGTGCTTCTGTATCTCGCTTGTTTAGTTCAAACCACTCGGTAAACATAGTTATGTTGATGCCTTCCCTTTGAAGTAGAATCAGTAAGCTTTCAGAATCACGCAGTGTTATTGCGTTCTGGTTGGGTAGGTGGTAAGTTAGTTTCATTACTGATGGGGAGGAGTAATGGATGTCAAAAGAAAAAAGTCACCATACAGCTTCACATGGTGCTAAGTAACGGCAATTCAAGAAATTCTTGATTTCGTCAACTTCAATAACTTGTGTAGGATGTGTTGCATCAGCGTTTTTAATGTTTTCTATAGTAGCTCGGTCAGGCCCTTTATTTAAGTATTTAAATAAATACTTAATTGCCCTTGATCTATTGCACCATTCAACATTTATGTGTGCTTCGTACTTAAGGAGAAGATATCTGTTGTAAGGAACGGCATATCTATTATTGAAATTGAACTTGCCCTTTAGAAAATAAATTTTATTATCTCTACGGCGGTAAACAGGGTAGCCATCTCCATCAATCGTTGTTTCTGGATAAAATGATTTAGGGAAATGTTTTGAACATTTGCCTTCTATGTTGCATGGGGCATATTTTGCATCCTTCCCGCAGGGTCAATGCAACATATATTCAGTAACAACTTTGTATCCATCCGGATCATTTATAGGGCATGGAATCTCTGCTGAGATTAGATCATCTATTTCTGCCCCTGTTCTGAATTTCGCATCATTTTTGAGCCATAATAAAATATGTGCATGGGGTAAGCCACGTTTTTGGAATTCAATAACGTACACAACTGAAACGAAATGTTTGGAAAGTATTAGTTACAAATTATAATGATTTTAATGAATAATCTTATTGACTTTAGTATGTGTCATATATTACCTGCACAACAGTCACCGAAAATCTGTCTTTTTGTGAGATCATCCAATAATTAAGTTAATTTAATCTTAAAAACCCTTGTTCCAATTTTCGGCCGATCGTGTGCTTTCTGGCCAGGAATATGAGCAAGCATCTCAGCAATTTCGGGCCATTTTGGATTGGACGTGAACGTGATGAACAAATCTGGATTCCCAAATGTCCGACATAGAGCCATGGCGTCTTGGTAATTTTGCATCATATACCTTGGGCTTCCTGTAAAGCTTGAGGGTAACACTATTCTTTTTCCAATCGCGGCTGCATTTGAGTCTCCTCTTGTAACAGCATCAAACACGTTATGATAAAGATCCACACGTAGATTATCTTGATTTTTTCTCGTCCATTTAAGTCTTTGTTCTTCAATAGATGTGTATGCATCAACCAAAAATTGCTGGAATAACCGTCCTCCTCTCAGTAAATTAGTACCCTGGTTATTTCGTTGTTGAATTATGTATGCGTAGTACTCCTTCATTGTAATAAATCCACGTACAGTTCTCCGTACACCTGTATTGTTATGATAAGGTATCCTATCATGGAATCCGTCCTCTCCGTACGGAAAGAGTAAAGGATATTGTAGGGCCATGTAAGATGGATACAATTCAGATATTCTTTGCTTGCCCGTGTTCTTACAACTAACAATGATATTGCGTACAGGGATGCCCTGACCAAAATCATTTGTGATTAGAGCAGCCACTTCAGAGACACTTGGCGTGTTGTTTGTCTTGCACTTGTTCTAGTGCTAATAAGCTGAAGCTGTAGGTTAGGTGTAGCATGAGAAGCACACCAATCTCTTGCCATGCGGAATGCCTTGGCCACAGCGCTTGACTCATTAAGCATTGCAATAAGGTTCATGATTGTTGTTTCATCAATTTGGTGTTCTGTGTCTTTATCAATAAAAGCAGACATGCGATTGTTAACTTCATTTTGTGTGTCAAAGAAATAAAGTTGAGCAAACTTTGGTTGTTCTCCTTCGTTCGGTAGAAGTGACCCAATTAGATGATAGTTTTGTCCGTTTATTCTAAAAGTATAGGGCCCCCGTCTTGAATTAATGGAGTTATCTATTTTTGCTCCAAAAGATGTAAAGCAAAACATACTATTGTATATTCTAATTTGATCTCTAAATTTTGATGCAGAAGAATCAGTATAATCAAGGAGGTTGTTTAACAATGTCGGTGCTTCTTTGAATTTGGCGAGTAAAACTTTCCCACTTTGACAGCAAAGGGAGAATGTTGGATTTAAAGGCTTGAACGCCTTATTAGTTCTTTCTTCATACCACATAATCGCATCACAGTTAGAACATGTATACGATGGTGGGCAAAGATTATGGTAAGAGACGGTAACCCCTTGTTTGAATAACATAAATTATGATAAGTTATTTTGTTACTTAATTTTAAATTAGTAAAGCTGAAATGAAAAAGAGTAAAATTCTATGAAAAGTTATCTCTAGATGCGAACCCTATTCTTTTATGGCTTTTTTTAGGCGTACGCTTTTTCACTTGTTTGGCTGTTGCTGGTAACTAGAAATTGGTACCTTTATATCTTTTGCGGGTATTTTTAGGCATGTTGGAAGAAGAACCTGCTTCTTTTTGTTTAATAGATTCCCTGTTATTCCTTGAAATTTTGGATGATTCTGTGAAAATAGTTTCAATTTTTAGCATAATTGTATTGATTAATAATTGAATGAAAATGTATATTTGTTTATGTTTACCTCCTTCCTATGTGATTATTTCTCTTATTTTTAAACCACAATAGCTCTCAATTTTCCCATCTGATCTGATCCTTGTATGTGACTGAATCATTATGGAGTTATGGATCATGTTTGATAGGGATGGTATCCTCCTATCCTTCTTAAGTGTATCTGAAAAATAAAAAAACGATTATATTATTTTTTTCAACAATTTAAATATATTTAAAAAGCTAATAAATTGAAACTTACCATGATTCATAGGTTCATAAAAATGGCTGTTTGTCTGTGTTGTATATGGTATTAAATATCATAGATATATTTATAGAGTTACAGAATTAAGAAGCTCAAAGGATTGACTTTTCGTATTTTGTGATGTAAATTCTTCATTTATTGATTGTTAATATGAAAGATGTTTCAGATTTTATGATGGTAAGAGTTAGGGATAGGTTTTATAGAGTTATATTGACCTGCTGAAAGTTTGATTTTGTTAGGGAAGTGATAATTACTTTGTTGGATTCATCAAGTATACATAATTTCCATTTTTCAACTAAATTAAATAGACTGATAGGTCTTGTTGTCTAATTTTGAATTGTATATACACAATAAGACAGAAAGATTGTATTATTGCAGATGTAAACATTACACAACCACTAACAATCTTCTAATTATTAGTAACTAACATTGTAAATTCAAAGACTCCAATATCATTTTTCAACTACTGTGTGCTATCTTTCTCACTTTCATAATCACCATCCATCTCTTCATAGTCTGACTTATTGGTTGGATATATAACCTGCAATGGGGTAGCGTCAATTGGTGTTGCTGGGACTAATCTCAAGTTTTTCTTTCTGTTGTATCTACTTTTGAAGTTTCTCTGTCTCAACTTGTTCGTGCTTGGAGCAAATTTGTAATCAGGATTTTCTATTACTCGCCTCCTTTCTTCTTTCAAACTTGTTATGATTACATTGGTGTAGTTATCAATTGTTGCACCTTCATTTTCAGCCTATAATTCAAGCGATTCATTTAGGGGAAATGATTTTGTTGGATTAGACTTAACATTAGTAAATCATAAAAAGAAAATGTTAGGTTAATTTGAATTCTGACCTGGAGATTACTGATTAATAAATCTAAACTTTTCAGCTTGCGTTGTGGCCAACGCTGAAAACCCACATCTCTACAGAATCTTTGTAAAGTACCCAAACCAACATTAAGTTGCTTGGCAGCCTCCGTTATTGTTAGGTGAAAATACTGGGTAATCACTTCCTTGGTTAATTCCATGATATAGGAATATGATTAGTAAATATGTTTTTGTGAAGAAACAATTTGATAAGTGACTGTAGAACTTATAATGTGTCTTTTTAAAGGCTTCCCAACCTATTTAAATTTTCTGCAGTTACAAATCAATTTTATAACTTCCAGTGACCCATAAAGTATATTTAGAAGGTATTCATAAAATTTTATAACAAAAAGGTCATAACAAAAGAAAGCATTCATTAAATTAAAACAAATAATCAAACATGATTGATTTGATGAATATGGGAAAAAGCTACATAGACATAACAATATTTGTGATTCATCTTATTAATTTTATTGGCAATAAACTATTTGTTCAAGTCGTCAATCTTCATGTTGTTTATCATCCTTGATTCCAACAATTATCTTTGCATCACATATTTTTATGGGAAATTGTGTGCACTTCATTTTGAATGGCCATCTTGTCATGGTTATTATGAAGGTAATTCTTGGTATAAAAACTGTGTCCTTTATATTTGGCCCGGTGATGATTTCTGCCTCAATAACTGATCGGTCCAACCGCTTGATAGTTAAGTGGGTTCCAATGCACAAACCTTTGTTTGGATCGATATTCCTGATGAGGAAAACTCGTAGGTTTTTTTTTTTTTTTTTTTTTTTTTTTTTTTTTTTTTTTTTTTTTTTTTTTTAGCTTTAGGATGGATGGTGGGATAAGGTGAATAGGTGTAGGATGTGACATATTGTTGAGTTGTGTTGGTAGCAGGGTATTACTTTCTTATTTATACTATGACATAGAATGGTTAATAAATGGAAACATTTATTGATAAGCAAATGAAAAGGATTTGCAGGTTATTACTTTGATAGTTATAGGTTAATAAATTCATGTTCAGTTACACTTTTAGGTTATTTCATAAGTTTTCTTATATACTAAAAGATGTAAAATTTGTTATATTTGTGTTTCTGTGTTTGATATATGTATGCACAAACTTGAATGGCAGTGTTTGAATATGGAAACAAAGACAACACATGCAAAATATGGGAATTACTCATGCTGAGTTATACTTGTGTATGACTTCATAAGTTTTCTTTTATGCTAAAACGTTTAATTTTATTTATGTGGCAAATAAAGTAGTGCACAAACCTTTGTTTGGATTGATATTCCTAATGAGGACATCTCGTAGGTTTTTTTTAGCTTTAGGATGGATGGTGGGATAAGCTGAATAGGTGTAGGAAGTGACAGATTGTTGAGTTGTGTTGGTAACAAGATATTAGTTTCTTATTGATACTATGACATAGAATGGTTAATAAATGGAAACATTTATTGATAAGCAAATGAAAAGCATTTGCAGGTTATTACTTCGATATTTATAGGTTAATGAATTGAAATATTTAT
This sequence comes from Artemisia argyi, assembly GCA_030686995.1. Lineage (NCBI taxonomy): Eukaryota > Viridiplantae > Streptophyta > Magnoliopsida > Asterales > Asteraceae > Artemisia > Artemisia argyi. Next base: position 178,631,569 of record CM060704.1, read on the forward strand.
TGATAAGCAAATGAAAAGCACTTGTAGGTTATTGGTTTGTTATTTATATCATGTCTTAGAATACTTAATAAACTGAAATCATTCATGCTCAATTACACTTTTAGGTTATTTCATAACTTTTCTTATATACTAAAAGATGTAAAATTTGTAATTTGCCTAATAAAGAACTATTAAATTATTGTGTTGATGTGTTTGATATATGTATGCACAAACTTGAATGGCAGAGTTTGAATATGGAAACGAAGACAGCACATGCAAAATATGGGAATCACTCATGTTGAGTTATACTTCTATGTGACTTGATAAGTTTTATTTTATGCTAAAACCTTTAATTTTATTTATGTGGCATATAAAGTACTAACAAATATAGATAGAGAACATGGAAACAAACACAACTCATTCAAAATACGGAAATCGATAACTAAACATAAATATTGTCTCAATGTAGGAAAATTCATAAATCCTATCTGCTAGTAGGATCCAATTTATTACATTTTTCCTAATTGGTTATTCTTTGCATGGTTCACTCATCATTTGATTCATTATGCCTGCTGAGTTCAAACGCTTGGTTGCCTGATGACTATTCCTCGTCCGATGTTGCAACAACCATCCTAAACAAGACATGAAAGAATAAAAAGACAATAAATAACATATTAATTTATAATAGAATTACAAAAGAAATCACTGGAATTCAGACCTTCTTTTTTTTGTCACTGACTCTATTTCAGTATCTGAATCCTCAACATGATCACTGAGACAACACAATCATAAATATCATATAAGCAATTGTAGTTTAAAATGTTTCTAGATATGAATACATGAATCATTGCCTAACCTTTTTTTGTTTTTTTTTTCATCAGGTTTTGATGGAGTAGAGAGGGATGGCTCATCTGATAATTTCTTAAACCGACATTTTTCAGATGCAGCATGTGCTTTCACTTTCTCTTCAACCTCTTTTGTATCCAATTCGAGCACTTCATGTTCACCTATTGCAGTATCCAATTGCTCAACATCATCCATAAAATAATACAACCATCAATAAATTAATCAGTTGCATTATAAAATTTGTAAATATATATGTTGTGAAATTATTGGCTAACCCTTTTTTAATTTGTTCCTCAGATAGAACCAATGGGGTTGCTTCAGATGCACCGGTTTGGTCAACCGTGCTTGAACTCGCACTTTCATCAGCATCGTGGTCTACACAAATTGCAGAACATGTGAAGCTTTCATAGCTTCCATGTTCATAGTAAGTATGTGTTTTTATCTCCACCTTGTGAGTAGTGCCAACAATATTAGCTATGGCACGTGGCAAAACATTGTGTTCTTCTGAATCCTGAAACCGAATAACAGGTTAGTAAAATTATTGCAAAACCCTTTAAGATTAGTAAGATTTTAGTAATATACCTCATATTCTGTTCCAAAAAGTGAGGCTGCCGAGTGTTTAACCAACTCAGTTGCAGTCTCATCAAACAAAACAACTACAGTCTGATCCGTCTCATCAGAGACACCAAGCTCAAGTCTGTACCTGCACAACCAATAGCGTACACCGAATTTAAATAATAGTTCCAATTCCTATTTAATGTATCATTTTCTTAAAACGGTGAGGCATAATTTTTTTACAACAATTGATTAATGATGTTGTTATTGCAATATAGTTTTTAAAAGAGTCAATTACTATTGAAAAGTAAGATCAACACCTTATAACTGGGTAGTCAGTAGTTGAGTTACATCCATCACACCAGAATTGGCCTCCCTGCCTCGTCAATCCTTTCTTGCATTTTTCACCTCCACACGATGGATAGTTCCACCCTTTCTAGTTATGACATTGTCTATCCTGACCTTACAGATGAAGGTTGAACTCTGTGAAAGGGAAGGACATCAATAATGGTAATGAGATATAATTAGAGTAAAAGAACAATAGGAAAGTAGAGGTGTACATCATTCTTCCTGTTTCTGGCCCACATCAACACATTCTCGATGGTTCCAGCCTTTGGTACAGAGTGATCAACAACTACAATTTCTTTCTTTTTATTGACACCACTGCAATGATCAATATAATTAAATTTCCATGTGACATTTAAATGCTGCTTATAATGAGAGATGTATGTAATATAAGTTTGCTTACCTAGTGCCTGCTTTAAATCGTTTCAGATCTGGGATATCATCAGCATCGAGAATCAATGTGGAGGAGGTACTCGACAAATATATCTTATCTGAAAGGTAAATACACAAACTGAGTTAATTTTCAATGTTTAAAAGAATACGAAAACATTATGTTGAATGGACCCTTACTATTGTAGCTTCTAGCATTGACTAAAGTTAGAATCACGGCACACAACCCAGTATGCTTGGTTTTCTTTTCTATCAAGACTTCACCAAGCCCCCCCCCCCCCCCCCCATAGGGTAACCCTAATAGACTCGCCACTGTTGTAAGAATTATAAACCCAATGATTTCATTAGAAATATATGGTTAGTTATAATAACCATACAAAATAATACTTACCTTTGGTTGGCAAGATGAAAATCAAGATTCCTGGAACCTGTCTTTTGGTAAGTGGTCCTACCCACATTGGTGATGTATCCAATAACATCTGGAAAATGTGAACTAAATTATAATTGTTGCTATAATTTGGAAAACAACTTTTAAAAATGAACAACCATGACCTTACCAATAAGGAATTTATTGTCATTGGATTCAAGTTCCTGAAAAGGCACCAATTGGAAAGGGTGTCTGACAAAACCATCTGGCTTGTCCGCAACTTTCCTTACAGTCGTTGAACAATCAAATTCAATCATGCAATTAGAATCTTTCAAAACGCGGTACTCATCCTTATTTGGTATGACAATAAAGTCTTTGATTGAGTAAATAAACCCATCCTTTAACTTGTCTACAAAATTATGTGAAACGCTAGCCTTTGAAGTATAATGCACAATATTTCCCTGAAACTACAAAATATAATCAGTTTATTGAATACTCTATGTGACAACTATGCATGCTTATAGTTTTTTTATAATTTAATACAATATCCATATTTCTAATAGTCACCAATTGACTTGCAGAGGAATGAAGACCTAACTTACCTTCCTATCAGAAACAATGAAATCTGTGCTTAAATAACGGCCGGTTCTAGCACACACATCCCATTTTCTACAAACCATGACAACTATTGTTCCGGAGGCACCAACTTCCAATGCATCAAGGAAAAGCTGTTTCTTTGCATCAATGACCTTTTCTGATTGTATGATATTATTTTCAATTGCCTGGACCTGTCTGCCATTATGACTTTAGATTGAATTGAGCAGGGATGTAAGACCAAGATGGAAGTGTACAAAACTGCAGGAATGGACTTCAAATTTATACAGGTGACATTATGTAACTGTAAAATTATATGCTATTAATGGAGATGGTTGATATACTTTGTGCCAATGTTTATGTTTCATAATTGCATTATGGCAATGTTTATATTTCATAATTGCACAATTATGTAGCAAGAGATCCCTCGGCTACCTGGAATCAATATGGGGTTCCTTGAGCTGCCATGCATTACATTCGATATTAGTGACCTCAATCAATTAGGCAGTAAATATATATGTCATATGTACTTACAACTTAAGCATAAAACTCAAACAAGGTACTTACACATGAAGTATACACATATTACAATCAATTCATGAAACATTTATGAAGACCACTTTACATTGATAACACTACTTAATCTTTTAGTATATAAGAGTAATAGAAGAAAACAACACTTCGAAGCAATTTCAGGTTAACCTTTAATTTAGAAATCTCGAAGCGTGACCTTCACTTTAAAAATGAAAAATCCAACTTCTATCTTGAACTGAAACCTCAAAGTTCCGTTTCCAAGCTTGAACTTCATATCTTTCATCTCTGGCGTCCAGCTTACATTTACAACTTTTAGTTCCAGCTTAAATTTCCAGTCAGCTTTTTGAAATATGCTCAAAATCCACTTCTTGTAATTTATGAAGCATCGCCTGTTGGAAAAATAGTTTCAAACATATGAATAAAGCAAGAAATTACGTTTCATGCATTTCCATTTTCCTACAAAATTAAAATTTGAAAGGAAAATATGGCGCACAAATATGTTCTTTCTCAAATTGATGCCTCAAATATGGAGTGATTACACAGGCCTCTTAGGGACAATTAAAGTTTCAACGAAGTGAAAAGAGCCATGCATGATGCACTCTTTCCTCCATCGCTTTCAAAGAGCAAATCTCTTTCGGAGATGGATACACCTATCTACTGGGTAGTTTACCTGGATGAGATGTAATTCAGTTATTGAGAGAAAAGAAACAAAACATTAATTGTGTTTTTATTCCTTTCAAAGACATGTACATGCCACATATTACAAGCAAATGGGTAAACTACCCACCGGGTAGATTAAGTTTTCTCCATCTCGTTCCTCCACATCGTTGAAACTTTCAAAGAGCAAATCGCCTTTCAATTAATACCCCTCCCCACCATCTAAAAATCTAAGGGCCCGTAAGTTGCATGGGTTCCTTAATATTGGCATCTTGAATTCCCTACAAGTCTTCTAATGTGGCCCTACTAGCATCATTTTAACCAAGGTTGTCAGGATCGGGATCCTACCTAGGATCGTTTTCGGCTTCACAAGATCGGGATCGGGATCGTAAGATCCTATGAAAATGTATATATTATTGTATAAGAGTTGTAGTTTTATACTTTTATAGAATATTTTATATGATAAATGAATTTAAGTGAATGATAAAAGAAAAAACAATAAGAAACATGAGCTTCTAGTAGGATCGGATCGTTCACGATCCTACGATCCTGTGTGCGATCCTACGATCCTACAACGATCTTGCTCCCCTCGAGATAAAAACATGGGCTTGTAGTAAGATCGGATCGTTTACGATCCTACGATCCTGCGTGCGATCCTACAATCCTATACCGATCCTGATAGAATTAAGATCTTACTACGATCCTGCTCGTTTTTTATATGTAGGATCGTACGATCAGGATCGCGATCCTGACAACCTTGATTTTAACCGTTCATTATGTATTATTATTATTTTTTAAAATATATGTATTTTAATCCACTTCTTGTAATTTATGAAGCATCGCCAGTTGGAAAAATAGTTTCAAACATATGAATAAAGCAAGAAATTACGTTTCATGCATTTTGTAATAAAAATATATTACCTATTGAGGGTTAATTTGATGTTCAAACGAAAACCATATATATTTACTATAAAATATGGATGAGTATTTATTCGATTTCACTTTATCAACTATTCACAAACAGTTTTACTAGTGATCTCCGAGTATGGCCGATTACAAAACTTGCTTTAATAAATTTACTACAAATAAACTTGTAAAATCTATAGGGATAAAGTCTACGAAGTGTACCCCCCACCCAATCTAAAACGTTTTGTATTCACCATCAAATAGAACATATGCATTCACTAGATTTGCGTGCACGTTCGAAGCGCTAGAAAACTGTTAAATGTTACGTATAAACATTAATAAGTAAATGTCTAGTATCGAACCCGAGACCTCGGGATTGCACACTTTACAAACAAGAATAATGTAAAATAAATATATATATATATTAAATGTATTGAATATATATATTTATAAACACTTAATGGACTAAATGGTCGTTAGTTATTAACCGTATGGACTAACTATCATTAGTAATGAAATATATGGACTTGAGTGTAACTTGGGAGTCAAGAAAGATCTAGAAACACCCCTTGGGTGCTATGGCTGGTCGAAGCCCATCCCAATGGGTCGACCCATGATTTCTTGGTCACCAAGATATCCTCTAGTATAAATACAAGGCCAAGGATTAGGGTTTCACATCTTTTGTGCACACACACTAACCTTAAATCTTTTCTCTCTTGTGTTTCTTTTGTTGGCCGATCGGTTCACTCCCCACCTTAGGGTTTGGATCGATTTTGGTTCTTCCAAAATATAAGTGATTTGTTTACTTGCATCAAACCTTTATTCGTTGGTAGTTTGTGTGTACAAGAACGAGGTAATTACTTACTTTAGTAATTATCAAGAGATCGATAAACAAAACGGTAAGGGGTTTATCATTGATCTATTTGTACAAGAATCAAGGTTAATTTGAAGTGCATCGGGTACGTTTACTATTTATGTTTTAGTTAATATTTATGTGTTATACTTGATCCTAGCTTCCGCAATACGTGCTATTTAATTGTTAAACTCTAACAGTGGCATCACGAGCCATGTATAACATGTAATTGATTACTATAACGTAATAAAAATCGGATCTTTAATTGTTTTAGATACATGTTTTTTGATCTAGGGTTTTTCCTATTTTTTTTAATTAAATTCGAAACCCTAACCCTAATTTTAGGGGGGGATCGATTTTTCCATGAAACCCTAATTAGGGTTTTGTGGTTTTCTTGGATTATATGTAATCACTAGAAACCCTAGGTCATTAACCGGTTAATTGAACGTATCTTATGACCTATGTGCTAATTGTTAGGTTTTAATCCGTGACTTACTTGCATGTTCGTCATGGATCTTGTTTTATTATCACATGTTTAGATAGATCTTAAATTGGGGAAGACTCCAATACATATTAAAATCGATTAATATATGCTATGTGGTATGTTTATTAGCTTTGGCCTACGCAATTGATTCGTCAATGTATGTGACTCTCCTCCATCAAGAGGAGAAGGCCTTAGTTGATTATATGCATTATTATACCTAGAATTGATTTTATTAGGATCTTTTCTAATACGGATTGCATGTGGCTAATTGTTTCACTTATTTATTATTGGTTGTTTTGATTTTCTTTGATACTTGTTTTATTGTTTTAGTTTGACTTGATGTAAGCAATAAAAGGGTTGTTTTTATAAAGAAAATAATACAGACTAATAATGGTGAAACCCTAAGTGGTAAAGTAAGAATTTTGCAAGGTCTTAGGTGCCGATAGTGGTCCGATTCGCACGGTAATCAGCTCCCAGGCGAGACTAGCAAAAATTCATACTTTATTACAATTTTGAGATTGAATCCACAAACTTTTGCTTGATTGATGTTTTGTACAAATATGCTTTTAAAATTAAGTCCTTTAAGATGATATTTATAACCGTGATTTGAAGGCTTTGAAAAGAGCCTTAGAGTCTGCCTTGGTTATCACAATCTTGAATATGTCTTAAACGAATTACTTTTAAAATCATATATTGTAGAAAGTCATCTTAGGGTTTTGGCATAAACCTCAAGTAAAACTTTGTGTATTAATTTCACGAATTGGATATAAAAAGTTTTTATGAAAACTTATGTTATAAAGATGAGTGCATGCATCTTTGTACATATTTTTGATTGACATATCAAAAATTAATACCCTTAATAATTTAAGTTACGTGCCATCTACCTATAAGAAACACTTGGAATTTTAATTTAGTAAACGTGAGACCTAGGCTAAATTACTATAACAAGGTAAAATTCTTTTAACGCGTGAGACCATAATTGTAATTTTACAGTTTCTAAGGTAGACGACTTAATTAAGTTGTGCGTGAGACCTAGAACTTAAGGCATGAGATGGGATGAAACATGCTTACAAGGCAAATTGATGAATCAATTTGATGTAAATCCCATAATGATCTAGGAATTGGAAATCTTGTTTGCCAATTATTGTTCGACAGATTACCAACTTTTGTACTTTCACCACTAGCAGATCAACTGATGTGGTGGAATCTATGTAAAGTTGGATCCTAGATTTTCAAGAAAATTAGTTGGTTATATGAATATAGCCTTGGGTATTTTATTTTTCTTGAAGATATTGATTATCGAAAATACTAATATTTGAACTTTATCTGTAGATATGGCTCAACCCGATAACCAAACTGTGATTTCTGCTTTCAAGAGTCATCTTGAGAGGGACAAACTGACTGGAAAGAATTTCAATGACTGGCACCGTTCGCTCAGAATTGTCTTGAGGGCGTCTGGTAAGCTAGACTTCTTGACCGAAGAATGCCCAGCTGAGCCTGAAGCTGCTGCTACACCAGAAGCAAAGGCGGCTTGGAAGGTGGTAAATGCTAAGTTTAATGAGGTTGCTTGTTTAATGCTCACTAGCATGAGTGCTCAGTTACAAAAGAAGTACGAGTACGCATTCCCAAAAGACATGCTTGAGATGCTTAGGCAGTCTTATGAGAAGCCACCTGCAGTTGAATTGTATGATGAACTTGACAAGCTACACAACTGCAAGCATGGTGATGGTAAACCAGTAGCTGATTATGTGGATGAGATGAAAGATTCGTTTGATCAACTTCACAGAATTGGTTTTGGTTACCCCGACAATGTGCAAGTGCACTTGATCAACAGGTCCCTTAACAGGGATTTTGCTGGTTTTGTGCAGAACTACAACATGCATTGCTCGGGGAAGACAGTCTCAGAATTACTCGCATTGCTTGTTGATTATGAGAAAAGTCTACCAGCCAAGGTCAAGGCTCCTACCCCACAAGTGTTGGCAATTCATGGGGGGAGAATCCAGAAGAAATCGCATGTGAACAAAGGCAAAGGTAAAGGTGATAAAGGCAAGCAGGTCATGGCCTATCAACCTCAACCCAAGATGAAGCAACATCAGCCTAAGCAGAACAAGGTGAATCCGCCAAACAAGAAGGATCAGGCTTGTCACCATTGTCATGAAAAGGGCCATTGGAAGCGCAATTGCCCTCTCTACATTCATGACTTGCGACTCAAGAAGCAGGGGAATGATGCTGGTAACCCCAGCACATCAGGTGCGTTCTTTATGATTGAATTATTCACTCTTACTCCTAAATTGAATTCATGGATATATGATACGGGATGTGGCATTCATATTTGCAATACCTTGCAGGGGTTTAGAGTTGAGAGAAAGCTGGCCTATGGACAACAATTCTTGCACGTTGGTAACGGAGTGCATGCAGGAGTTGAAGCTATAGGAGTTTTTAATTTAGTGTTGCCTTCGGGCTTAGTACTATCTTTAAATAATTGTCATTATGCAGCGTCAATTGTTAGAGGTGTAATTTCATTTTCATGTTTGTTGAACCAAGGTTTTCATCATACTATTTCAAGCAATGGAATTTCAGTTTCTTTAAATAATGTTTTTTTATTTTAATGCTGTTGCTGTGAATGGTGTATTTGAAATTGATATGAATGATAATGATAATGCTTTTGTTACAAATAATTCAATGTATAGCATCAACAATAAGAGAATCAAGAAAGGTCTGGATTCGTCTTATCTTTGGCATTGTCGACTTGCTCACATTGGCAAAGATCACATGAAAAAGCTGCAACATGATGGGCTTTTTGATAAGATTAATGATGAATCATTTGATAAATGCGAATCTTGCATTGCTGGGAAGATGACTAAGAAACCCTTTAAAAATAGGATTGAAAGGGCTAATGATCTATTTGGTCTTATTCACACAGATGTGTGTGGACCACTTAGACATGTGTCAAGGAGAGGTGCTAGCTACTTCTTAACATTTACGGATGATTACAGCCGTTATGGTTATGTTTATTTACTTAAACATAAACATGAGGTATTTGAAACATTCAAAGTGTTTAAAGCAGAAGTAGAGTTGCAACTTGGAAAGAAGATTAAAGCTCTTCGATCCGATAGAGGTGGTGAATACCTGAGTCAGGAGTTCATAGATTATCTAGCAAAGGAGGGAATTGTCCAGCACCTTACTTCTCCATATACTCCACAACAAAATGGTGTATCTGAGAGAAGGAATCGTACATTGCAAGACATGATACGATCTATGTATAATCTAACAACTCTTCCTTTTTCGTTTTGGGATTATGCCTTAGAATCTGCGGTTCGCATTCTAAATATGGTTCCAACAAAGAAGGTTGATAAGACACCATATGAGGTATGGACTGGAAAAGCTCCTAACCTGTCTTATCTTAAGGTCTGGGGTTGTGAGGCGTATGTTAAACGTGACTCAGCAGACAAACTCCAACAAAGATCTGTGAAGTGCATCTTCGTAGGATACCCTAAGGAAACTATGGGTTACTACTTTTATTACCCACCTGAAAACAAAGTATTTGTTGCAAGGTATGGAAACTTCCTTGAAAGGGAGCTCATATCTCAAGAATTCAGTGGGAGAGTATATGATCTGGAAGACGGTCAAGAAGATGTAGCACCTTCTGAAAACACTAACCAACTTCCGGTAGAACCTGAAAGTTTAGGTCCTCCACCTGAAGTTGAAGTGATTCCCATTCGTAGGTCAACAAGACCAGTAAAAGCTCCTACTCGTCTATGTCTTAATGTAGAGAGTGATGAGAATTTACTGGGTGATCTTGATGAGCCTACAAGTTATAAAGCTGCCATGAATGGTCCTGAAAAGGCCAAATGGAAAGAAGCTATGGATGGGGAAATGCAATCCATGGAAGACAATGATGTCTGGGAAGAAGTAGACCTACCTCCGGGTGCCAAACTAGTTGGGAGTAAATGGCTCTACAAGAAAAAGACTGACATGGATGGCGTTGTACACACCTATAAGGCCCGTTGTGTAGCTAAAGGCTATACTCAAACTTTTGGTGTTGACTATGAGGAGACCTTTTCTCCTGTAGCTGACATAAGGGCAATTAGGATTCTTATAGCCATAGCCGCTTACTATGACTATGAGATTTGGCAAATGGATGTAAAAACCGCCTTCTTAAATGGTCGCCTAGATGAAGACATCTATATGGCGCAGCCTGAGGGGTATGTAAATCCAGAATTCCCAAATCGTGTATGCAAGCTTAAAAGATCCATTTATGGATTAAAGCAAGCATCACGACAATGGAATAAGAGATTTGATGGTGAAATTAAAAAGTATGGATTCACTCAAAATCTTGATGAGCCATGTGTATATCACAAAGTTAGTGGGAGTAATGTAATTTTCCTTATATTATATGTTGATGACATATCTTGGAAAGTGTTTTTCTATGAAAGATTTAGGGGAAGCTGCATTTATTCTGGGAATCAAGATATATAGAGATAGATCTCAGCGATTAATTGGATTAAGCCAAAGTGCTTACATTGATAAAATACTGAAGAGATTCAGTATGCAAAATTCCAAGAAAGGATATTTGCCGATGCAAGAACAACATGGCTTGAGCAACAAGGTTTGTGCTTCAACACCTGCAGAGGTGCAACGCATGAAAAAAGTCCCTTATGCTTCGGCTGTGGGATCTATTATGTATGCGGTGAAAAGTACAAGGCCTGATGTGGCGTTTGCTCAGAATTTAACCAGTCGATATCAGCAAAATCCAGGTGAAGCTCACTGGACTGCTGTTAAGAATATTCTTAAGTACCTTAGGGCTACTAAATATATGTTCTTGGTTTATGGGGGAAATCCATCAGCAGAACTTGATGTTACAGGTTACTGCGATGCTTCTTGGAAAGGTGATAAGGATGATACGAAGTCTCAGACGGGTTATGTCTTTGTCATTAATGGAGGAGCTGTGGATTGGAGGAGCAGAAAGCAGAGTGTACTAGCAATGTCTGCTACAGAAAGTGAGTATATAGCTTCTTCAGAAGCTGCAATGGAAGCTGTTTGGATTAGGAAGTTTGTTTCAGGGCTTGGAGTCATGCCTTCGATTCAAAGACCTATTAAAATGTATTGTGACAACTCAGCTGCAATTACATTTGCCAATGAGCCGGGAATCATGAAAGGCACCAGACATTTCCCGATTAAGCATCACTATGTTCGAGAACAAGTCGAAATAGGCGAAATCGAAATGCTCAAAGTTCACACAGATGATAACTTGGCAGATCAATTAACAAAGCCTCTACCTGGCACCAAGCTTTACAAGCATGCTGAAGGTGTAGGACTTAGATTAGCTGAAAGTTTCATGCCCATTTGTGATTAGTGTTTGGATAAAGGATGTAACGTACAATTATTATTTTAATGAAATAAAATATGTTTTATGTTATTTATTCATTGTCTTAATAATATATCCTATATTTGCATGTTTAAGATCCATGAATAATTTATTATTCTAAATTGTCCATTGTCGATTAATGATATGGGAATATCATTAAACTAAGAAAAATTTGAGTATTGGTTTAGGATATACTTGAAAGTATATTGATGCGTAGTCATACCAATTTCACATGATATTCGATGAATTGAATATTGGACTTATCCCAATAATATGATTTAATATTTAATGTGAGAATCATATTTAAAGTTATCCTCAGACTTGAGATACCAGATAAGTGTCATGGATGTAGTGCATTTTTGTGAAGCAATCTACCGCTCACCGTAACAGGGAGTTATAAGGGTTGTTTTCAGAAGTGTTGCAAAGTTCATGGGTTATTCTTGTAGTCAAGAAAGAATTTATTCCTTCTGATTTGTTTAGAAGTTTAATACTGCTGGGCCCCTCGTAGGGTTGACAAAATGTTTGCATGGCCATGCCCAAAGTCTATCTGGAATACGTTCAGATGTTTTGGTAATTTTGTTCAATCATAAAGAAACGAGAAACAGAAATTTAATAAAGAACCTCACATCTTTATTAATGTGGTATTAGTAATGAAAGGATAATTATAATGATGAAGTATTAAAGGTTTTTCCAGGAAACCTAGCTCGGATTGAACTAGGGGCATTGGAGTGTTGCAAGACGCTAACCAATGTCATTTTACTATTAATAAATATACGAGTGGGAGCTGTTAAATGTTACGTATAAACATTAATAAGTAAATGTCTAGTATCGAACCCGAGACCTCGGGATTGCACACTTTACAAACAAGAATAATGTAAAATAAATATATATATATTAAATGTATTGAATATATATATTTATAAACACTTAATGGACTAAATGGTCGTTAGTTATTAACCGTATGGACTAACTATCATTAGTAATGAAAGATATGGACTTGAGTGTAACTTGGGAGTCAAGAAAGATCTAGAAACACCCCTTGGGTGCTATGGCCGGTCGAAGCCCATCCCAATGGGTCGACCCATGCTTTCTTGGTCACCAAGATATCCTCAAGTATAAATACAAGGCCAAGGATTAGGGTTTCACATCTTTTGTGCACACACACTAACCCTAAATCTTTTCTCTCTTGTGTTTCTTTTGTTGGCCGATCGGTTCACTCCCCACCTTAGGGTTTGGATCGATTTTGGTTCTTCCAAAATATAAGTGATTTGTTTACTTGCATCAAACCTTTATTCGTTGGTAGTTTGTGTGTACAAGAACGAGGTAATTACTTACTTTAGTAATTATCAAGAGATCGATAAACAAAACGGTAAGGGGTTTATCATTGATCTATTTGTACAAGAATCAAGGTTAATTTGAAGTGCATCGGGTACGTTTACTATTTATGTTTTAGTTAATATTTATGTGTTATACTTGATCCTAGCTTCCGCAATACGTGCTATTTAATTGCTAAACTCTAACAAAAACATCTGTCAAAAAGCCGTCTTTTTAGAATATCTACCACCAATCCTTATTTACGTTAAATTGATAGATATCAATTTGTTGGATATAGACATATAGTTTATGTGGTCCCAATTTGCGTGCATATGTTCGAAGTGCTAGATAACATCTCTGGCAAAAAGCCATCTTTTCAGCACCCAGTAATCCTTATTTACGTTAAATTGATAGATCAATAATATAGGAGACCACTTTCAAACTTATTATTCTTTCTATTCCTCTCTAACACAACACCACTTTCATCACATATAACCTATTCACCACACCAAAAATATGATGCCCCTATTTGTACAATGCCCTAAGCCGTCACCTAGCTCGCCCACCCCCGAGCCAGGCATGCCTGTCAATGGCTCGGATCTTGATCTAGATACGATTGTGATCTTATATAAAACATGCCAAGTGAACATCAAAGGCTGAGTTAAATTACAACTTTCGTAATGTTAACTTTATTGAAAAAGCTTACCCAAATTGAAAAGTGACGGAAAGAATGTTACCCATTATTTTTGCATTTTTCCTTTACACAAATTTAATTACTAGATAGGGAAAAATATATTAAAAGGTAATATACTTGTCACGTATTCATCTTCTGGGTAGTAAACTAAAAATTTTCAGAATTAACACCATTAACTTGTAAATTTTTCATCTTTTGGGTAATCTGTCACTTGCTAACCGGTCACCACTACCCAAAAGATGAATATGTGGCAAGTATAATATTTTTTTTTTATAATTTGCCCTACCCATCACTCCGACGACCACCGCCGCTCCGGCCACCTCAACCCACCACCCACCTTCTCCTTCCTCATCACACAAACCTTAAAAAAAAAAAAAAAAAAAAAAAAAAAAAAAAAAAAAAAACACCCAAACAACTCCACCATTATTCGCCGCTGTTATTTCTTCTGGAAACCACCACCACCATCACAGCAGTCGCCGTTATTTCTACATGAAACCACCACCACTAAACTAAGGATTTACCAATAGGGCAAATTATATAAAAAAAAAAAAAAAAAAAAAAAAAAAAAAAAAAAAAAATTTTTACCATAATAGCAATTCAATAATTTTTACGTTAATAGCAATTCAAGAATTTTTGTTAGTAAAGCAGCACATCAGATGTTTGGTTAGTGAACTAGAAACATCTCTACATGCCTGAGAGAGATGTGGGTGTTGGAATACGGTTATTTCGTATTATTTACATGATGGGAAGTAAATACGGCGACTATTGTGTTAGTGGTGGTGGTTTCATGTAGAAATAACGGCGGCTGTTGTGATGGTGGTTTCAGAAGAAATAACAGCGGCGAATAATGGTGGAGGTTTTTTTTTTTTTTTTTTTTTTTTTTTTTTTTTTTAAGGTTTGTGTGATGAGGAAGGAGAAGGTGGGTGGTGGGTTGAGGTGGCCGGAGCGGCGGTGGTCGTCGGAGTGATGGGTAGGGCAAATTATAAAAAAAAAGTATTATACTTGCCACATATTCATCTTCTGGGTAGTGGTGGAACTTGCTACCGGTCGAGCAAGTGACAGATTACCCAAAAGATGAAAAAATTACAAGTTAATTGTGTTAAATCTGAAAAATTTTAGTTTACTACCCAGAAGATGAATACGTGGCAAGTATATTACATTTTAAAATATTTTTCCCTACTAGATAAGTATGACACATCTATTTTTAAAAATCGTTTTCCTTGTTAAAAACATCTATTTAGGAATATAATCGAGTTTACTATGACAAAAAACTAACTACCTAGGATGGATACACATATAGAGCATTAGAACTTATAAACAGAAGTGGTCAGATTGAGTTTGTTAAGGGTTGAAAACTTGAAACCGTTATTTGAAAATAAAAAGTAGAGGTCAATAAATCTACACGAAAACTTGTGGAGTCTACTTTAGGAAAGCCTATCTACTATAGCCAAAGTTGGAAAGGTCTACTTCATTTTATGCGTACATTCTCGTCGTCTTTAAAATAGTTTCTATAACTACACTAAACTAACACAAACTAATTCAATGGAACAGTAATATCTAAACTTAATGATTAAGGAGAGACAAACCTTTGGAAGTATTCTATGTGAATGGAATCAGCTGTAGAGTTACTCATACTGGTGGTGATCGCTTTAAATGCGGTCTCTGACAAAACCATGGTGCTTCCTTCCTGTGACGGTCGTGAAACCGAAGTTTTCGCACGATCGACTATTTTTACTTCAATCACCTGACCAGCACAAGGACCACCTACACATTTCAACCAATAGTGCCTTCCACATGCAGTACCATTGCTCCATATTTCCTCACCAGCAGCCGCGAAAAAGCCGTTGGATGGTAACTGGGTAGTATCATTACCATAACATGCTGTTGCTGTACATTAAATAGTCAAGAAACAACAAAATTCTTAGCACAGTTATATATATGTACACTTATAACCTCAAAACATGGATTTTTTCCAAAACATCCTGTTGAAATGGGCAATTAAAAACCGTACTCAATGTACCATTAGCATCAACCATAACCCTAATCCAAACAATCCAAACATCCAAAAACACCTATAAACCATACCAAATAATGCATTTGTAGACTTATCAGATGTTCAAGCTTTGCACCAAAAAAAAAAAAAAAAAAAAAAAAAAAAAAAGATGTTCAAGCTCAGAAAACCATACTTACTAGTCAAGATTAATGATTAACTTACGTGAGAATGGTGATCCATAACTAGCGGCGGTGCCAGCTTCGCCATAGAAGGATTTAAGGAAAGTTAAGGGGAGGAGCAAGAGGAGAGGAAGGAGGCCGAGCAAGAGGAGAGGAGACTGGATGCGATGATTCATGACACCCACTCAGCTCAAGCTCCTAATTGATAAGTGTTTAGTAACATAAAAATGATTTGCTTATTCTAAGCTTAGTTGACAGCTATATATAGCTAAGAGTAAAAGGTTCGGTACGTGTGAAAGCTGAAAACTTGAAAAGGGTTAATTAAAGGGAGCAATGATAGCAAAGTTCAACTTACAAATCAAACAAAGAAATAGGCTTCCACCTCATTAGTTGTAAAAGCTGAAAACTTGAAAAGGGTTAATGAAAGGGAGCAATGATAGCAAAGTTCAACTTACAAATCAAACAAAGAAATAGGCTTCCACGTCATTAGTTGTAAAAGCTGAAAACTTGAAAAGGGTTAATGAAAGGAAGCTTCGCCATAGCAAAACTTACAAATCAAAGAAAGAAATAGGCTTCCACGTCATTAGTTGTAAGGAGACTATGCGCGAGTTAGTCACTCTATGACACTCTATGATGGATAGGTGAGGACTCATTTAAACTGACTACCACTACCACAAAAAAGGACATGAACACCCCTAATAGAAACCGGTTATGTAATAACTGTTGGAATTATGATATCATGACATTTATATAAAATAAACCAAACACATCAAGAGAGTATAGCGGAAGCAATTATAACAAGATCATATAACATGTAATTAATTAATCAATATTAAATAGTAAACATACCTTTGTGATTCTAGCCCGAACAAGAATCAAATTGCAATCTTCAATCAAGAACCCTAATTAGGGTTTATGTGGATTATAAGAATTACCCCTTACATCTTTTGTAATTTAATCCAAGAATCAAACAATAGTGTGTTTGAATCACGTTATTGTACACACGTACTAATTCAAGAAAAAGTTTATGCAAGTAAATAAAACACAAAACTTATTTTGATCAATGAAAATCGAATCCCTAAGGGATTGTTTAGATGGATTGATTATGAGACAAAGAGAAGGAGAGAAAACACCAAGATGTGTGTGTACAAGTTATGAGAAAACAATACATCTTGGGTTTGCTTATATACTAATCAATACTTGGAGCACAAGGCACAAAGGAGGTGGAGAACCTTCCTTGGCCGATTGGTTTAGGTGTCCCCAAAGGGATTTCGGAACCTTCCCTTGTTTCCAAATATTCATTAGTATTACTTTCCTAATCTTCGTTAATAGGTCATTAGTCATTTATCATTAAATACTAATTTCCATTACTAGTTTTGTGTTTATTAATAATTACGTATAACATTTATAAATAATTATTTCTTTTTCTCTTCATACGTATTGTGTGCAATCCCGTGATCTCGAGTTCGATCCTAACATACGACTACTAAAATAATGTCCATAATCTAACAGCTCCCACTTGGACATATTTTAATAGTGTAATCACATCGGTTAGCGTCTTGCAACACGCCGATGCCTCTAGTACGATCTCGAGTAAGGCTCCTGGAAAAACCTTTTAATGATTTCTCATTATTATTATCCTTTTGTTTCTAATACCATGTTAATAAGGATATGGATTAAAGTCATCCCTTAATTAACCATTCTGTTTCTCGTTGTTAGTGATTGATCAAGATTACCAAATCATCTGAACATATTAAGGGAAGATCTTGGGCACGGCCATGCAAACATCTTGACAACCCTACGAGGGGCCCAGCAGTATTAAACTCCAAAACTAAATTTGAAGGAACAAATTCTATCTTGACTACAAGCAAAACCCACAAACTTTGTAACACTTTCGAAAACAACCCTTATGACTACCAGTTACGTATAGCGTTAAGTTGTTCCACAAAAATGTACTACATTCATGACACTTATCTTGCATCTCAAGTCTGAGGATAACTTCTCATGATTTACTTAATAGCAAAATCCATAAAGTAACATCATGTAGTTGGGATAAGTCCTATATTCGGTATCATTGAATATTATCTGAAATGGCATGACTACGCATCAATATACTTTAAGTATATTATACCAACCTTCATATTTGTCTTGATTTAATAATATTCGCATATTATTAACTGACAACGGACAATTTAAAATAACATTTATTCATGGATTAAACATACAAATATAGGATACAATATATTATAAATTAAACATACCATGTATTTAAATTTATTATAATAATTGTTTAACATCCCTTATCCAAATACTAAATAGATCAATGCATGATAACTCTTGTTGATGAATTATGTCTCAAGTAATGACATTCCTACTTGTTGACAAAACATAAATGATCCAACTTTGATCTATCGGAATTTTAAGAATACTTATTTCAAGAATTCAACTATTGAAGTTCTTATATGTGCATACTCAACAATTTTGATTATGCCATATAATATTTCATAACATGTGTGACATCGTTAACCACCAATTTATGATAATCAAACTTCTAAACATTTTGAAGTTTAAACTATTCTTATTCTCTTAATCTATAATACAACTATGCTTTTATTAAGCACAACTAGTACATATAGTCAAAGATGAAATCTTTACCATAACTAGTATTGAGTGTCATCTCAATTTCATTAGCATCATTGTATGCAACAAAAATATGCTATTAAAACTTCCCGTAAATATTAATATCTATTGTGTAATGTTTGATGCCCTTCAAACTTTTAAGTTTGTTGACTATGACAATTTTCACAACAATTGAAAAATTGTTCATCTATAGAATTTGGAAGCTATTCCAGATTTAGGATGTGATTCTATAATCAAACATATTCATTTAGAATATTACACAAGTTATCTAATAACTTTTTAATTAGATATTAATATTGCCAAATCATCTTGTAATCAAGCATGATAAAACAAAACATGATGTTCATGAAAGATCTTTGAGTCATACTTAGATTTTATTCATGTCATTCATATCCATTTAGACTTTCTAAATAATATATCATGTTATATTAGATTCATTTACCACACATGTTTCAACAATAAACATTCATTCCAAGGTTATATGTCTTATTTCCTAAATCTTACAAGTAAAGTTTCATTCCATTCTAAGACTTAACATTTACTTATATGGAATGTTACTTTTCATATGTTCTACAACATATATGATTTAAGAAATTAAACATAATACTCCCACTAGCTTTTAGGAATACTTAGAAATTATCTTATTTCAATTATAAATCAAAACATGAATTTAATAATTAAACATAAGAGTAATCTTCTAGATGCATGCATTTATCTATCCATGGATTATTGCACTTTGTACACTTCCAAAGATTTATTTGAATTCATAAACTCCTTTTGATTACTTATCGTTCTTGCTCAAGTAATCACTCAAGAAAGAGTTTTGATATTCTTTTGTCAATTTCATAAATATGACAATCATAATCTTTATATATTTAATGTGTTTAGAAAAGAATATTCAATCACAGTTAATTGCTTAAGTGTGATTAATAATCTTGTCATAAGACATGCATTAAATATGTGCACAATATTGTCCATATGATTTCTATACAAAGATTTAAACCACAAGAGTTACCTAATCTTTGAAGAAACTCATCTTCATTTTCTAGTCTAACTATTAAGATAAACCAAGTTTCTAAAATTGATTATCTTTATGGACAGCATCTTAATCATTCATATTATGTATACTTTACCCAATTTCGTATTTGGTAATGTATCATAATGATTATCAGGTTTACAATAATCCTGTAAATCATAGTCCTCAGCATATTAATCAAATATCTGAGATATATTGCTATTCTATGAATGATAATTCCATCATCTTGAGATTTAACATTTAAATGTCAACCTTTATTATCATGTTGAGATTTAACATTCAAATGTCAAACTTAATCATGATATTTACTAGTGTATTTTAGAAGATTATGTATCTTATAATTTTATCTTTTAAAGATCAAAACTCCCACTTGCTTTTAGTAATTTAAAGACTATCTTTAAATACTTAGCAAATAAAGAAACAATACAATGTTCTCTTTTGGGATATTACAAATACTTATTGATAGTTCCTGACTTAACTTTGTTAATAACCTCTTCATAAGCAGTTAAACAAATTTAGAACTTCAATTTAAGACTTAATGTGATTCATCACATTCCATCATATGATAATGTCTTATTAATCTTCTATGTTGGAGTTTTATTAAATATGTCCAAGTCATACTCAACATTCTAACCTTGATAACTTTTGGAAGAAAAGAAGTTATAGTTATCTTTAATCAAACAATATAACAAGAGTTTGATTTTCCTAACTGAACATACCATAAACATTTGATATTTCATTAGTATTAATATTGTAGGACAATCTAACAATATTAAAGATAACCATATTCCTTTTGACTTGTCTATTTACCAACTAATTCATTTTAATGGTATAATAATATTCAAGCCAATTACATGCTTTATAACACAAGTACTTTTTACAAAGTCACTTCATGTCCATGTCTTTACAAGAAAACATAAACTGTTATAATCCCACTATACGTTATAAGTTATTTAACAATTTAATAACTTCATGTATATGTCTTAATTTAAAAAACACAACAAGATAACGTCTTACTTTATTATAAGTCTTGTAACAATTAAAAGACTTAATGTTTATATCTTTACAATGAAACATAAACATGTTTAACTAAAGTAATTATGAACACCATCTTTTGGTTTCAATAGTAATTTCAAGTTAATTTATTACTTCACAATAATGTAAATAACATTATTTCTTCATTTATTTATGTCATTTCAAGAACACATAAATATTCAAATTGAAGTAGCATTAGATTACTTAATTAATTTATGTCATTCCATGAATTCATAAATCTATAAATTAAAGTAGTCTTGATATCATATTGACACATGTTCTAATAGGTATCTAATTTAAAAACTGCAAATTCTCATAGTTCAATTACATCAGTTGATCTGCTAGTAATGAAAATATGAAATTCACCTTGTTGTTGCAATCTAGTTAAGCTCTCACATAACATAAATTGTAACACCAAATGTTTCTTGAATTAACCTAGTATAATTCATATCAGAACATTATTTTAATTTAGAAACTGCAAATTCTCATAGTTCAATTACATCAGTTGATCTGCTAGTAATGAAATATGAAATTCACCTTGTTGTTGCAATCTAGCTAAGCTCTCACATAACATAAATTGTAACACCAAGTGTTTCTAGAATTAATATTAGAACATTATTCTTTTACCTTGTAGTCAAGAGAATCCATTAGATCATATCTTTATGAGTTGTTTCTTGCACACATTAAAGATAACATTTCTCCCACTTGTGCATGGAACAACCTCATATAGTTAATAAACAACATGCCATGCATTTGTTTATGTGTTCAATATCATTGTGTCATAGATTTTAGCATAACAAGTATATGTAAAACAACAATGTCTAGTAAGGAAACGTACAAGACTATCCTTAAAAGTATGAGTGTCTACACTTGGAAAGTAATTATCTTTAGCTACCAAGATGTCAAAGCTTGTAACTCCCACTGAATTAAAGATCATTACAATAATTTCTTATTCAGTGATAAGTACACAATACTCCCACTGAATTTGACAACATTGTAAATGTTTCATATCTAGTGAAAACAAATATTGTGTCTTTAACTTTCCTACACCTTTAAATGTCCATGCGTAACAATTATTTATGCACTAAAGAGTGTATTGTACTACGTAAATGATGGACTATCCATCAAATGCTATTAACTTGAAAATTGGGCATGCAATTTCTTCCTTAACAGGTCTACCATCTTACAATGTATGTAGCACCTTTAAATTGTACAATTTTATAAACTTTTAAAACATACGCTTAAATCACAAGGGACAAAGACGTACAATTCTATAAAATATGAATATCGTTGGGAAATATAAACGTAAATATTCATAAATTAAAAACGGTATAATTTTATAAACCTATAAACGGAATTTCAAAATTTTACAAAATCGTACGTACGTCAAAAGCATATCAATATTGAGCTCGTTTTGTTCGTAATTCAGAGCTCTTCGTAACGATATTTTTTTCATTAACAAATTCGCTAGATATTTGCTAAATGTTTGACAAATAAAGTTTGTTATATAAAAAATTTGTAATTATTAAAAAGTTAGAGGGTGCTTTTTGTAAGTTTTGAAAATTTTGTTTTACAAGATGGTTGCTCCTTTTTGTAACATGTCGTGTAGACCATATACATCTCGCTTATTATTGTACGCGACATGCTTTTAATCCTTTTTTTTTTCGCGTTCCATAATTGGTAAGAGAATGACACGTGCATGTCAAGTATGTCGTGACCTTAAATACGCGACATGTTAGGGTATTTTTGTAATGTACAAAAAGCTTGGGTAGATCGGGACACAACCCCTTTGGCAAGGGCTCTATCGTAATTTTCGCTTGATAAAATTGTTAGTTCTACTCACAGTGTGAACCTTTTGCATGCATAGACATTAAAACTACAAAACAACTTTCTGGTTGCAACATTCAAAGTCATACTATATTCACTATTAATATATAATATAAAGTTTAATATCAAATCCCGTAGCCATATATCATAACCTTACTATATATATATATATATATATATATATATATATATATATATATATATATATATATATATATATATATATATATATATATATATATATATATATATATATATTGAACTTAACCTTACTATATTATGATAGCGAAGTTTTCTTCTATATTATGATAACTAGTTATAATACCCGCGCACGCGCGAGTTTTTTTTTTAATTTTTTGAAATAATTATTTAAAAATTTTATTTTTTTTAAAATTTTTTGAAATAATTATTTAAAAATTTTAATCCTATTGTTAATTGCATCTTATCTATATTTTTTGTATTTATCTTTTACTTGTGTTGTGGATAAATATAAAATAAATAATCTTTTTTTAAATATCTTATCTATATTTTTTGTATTTATCTTCTATTTGTGTTATCGATAAATATAAAATATTACCTAATAAGAAAATAATATTTTTTTTCAAATAAAATTATTACTAAATCAGGTATGAATTGATTTTTTTGAAATGCAAAATTGCCAATATGTGTTTTGTTTTATTATATAAAAGATGTATATATGTGCATCTAAAATGTGTGGTTGTGATTACTTCCTATCCTTCTTATTTTTATTATTCTTCTTATTTGATCATAACTATATATATATATATATATATATATATATATATATATATATATATATATATATATATATATATATATATATATATATATTAGCTACAATTTATTGTAGGTAACTCCCTACAATTTTGTGCTACATTTTGTAGGTCACTAAGTCCATTTGTGGGTCCCTGATTTATTTTTGTGGGTTCTGAATATTTTCTTATGTAATTTTAGTAAAAGATTGTAGTTAGTTGGCTACAATAATTGTAGCCAATATATATATATATATATATATATATATATATATATATATATATATATATATATATATATATATATATATATATATATATATATATATATATATATATATATATATATATCCTATACTCATCCAAACATCCTCTCAAACATTTAAGTTCGTAGAGCTTAAAAGTTAATATGAATAAAGCACAAT
This sequence comes from Artemisia argyi, assembly GCA_030686995.1. Classification (NCBI taxonomy): domain Eukaryota; kingdom Viridiplantae; phylum Streptophyta; class Magnoliopsida; order Asterales; family Asteraceae; genus Artemisia; species Artemisia argyi. Next base: position 178,655,363 of record CM060704.1, read on the forward strand.
TTCAAGGTCAAAACCTGGAACTTCCATAACCTAAGAATCCGAATCCAAAAACATGCACAAATTAAGTATTTCTGCAACCGTAAATGCAAAAAATATTATTTGTTAAAGCTACGAAATCAGAAGCAAAATATCATTGCCTGTTACAAATATGCAGATGGAACCAAGCTACTATATATATGAAATCCATCAATTTGATGATCTTTGGTTATTAAGATGACAAACTGGAGATGAAGATGACAATGTCATATCACGAATCCACCTTCCGAACTTTAAATTTGCATGGAAAATTTTCCTGCAACATCAGAAACAGGTTGAAGTTTGTCGTAGGCAGAGAGGCAAACTTAAAACGGTGGACGTATTACCAAAGTAGCTTAGTGGGAAGAGCATTGGCACTTTTCGTATCATATGTTGCTGTTTTCCTAGGAAGTGGAGCGAACCCACCAAAGAACTCTCCAGTTTCAGCATCGGAAATCAACTTTCCATCCTCTGTTCATGAAAATAAAAAGAAGACTTCATTTATGAAGATCATTCCGATTTAAAGTACCAGTAAAATAAAAGAAAGTGGCGGGTCAGGTTTGGGTTGAACTTTTACATAATGTGGAGCATATAAGGTTGCAACTAAAACGACCAACATTGCGTGTATCCTTTAAAATAAGTTCCAATGATAACTAATGTGCCGGTGATCCATAGGTTACCATACATCCAAGGGACCAAAATTGAAATTAAACCTACTATAGATATACCGGGAGTCTGGCCTAAGTAGTGGATAGCACACGCAACAGCGCCCTATGAAAATCAGTGAAACGGTTAATGCCATGAAATTATTTCACATTTTGCTATTATTTATTTTAATCGAAATACGAAATTCATAGGAGAGAAGTATTTAACTCGTAATGAGCCATGTCAAGATATATGTGTGGTATATGAAGATATCATATAGGTCGTAGTCACACACACATACACATCTCGTTATACCAGCTAGGGGGTGTTTGGCATTGTGTATTGAGAGTGTTCCTATGTTGTGTTTCCAATTCAGTGTCTGGTGTTTGGTTATAGCAAAACCAATTTGGCAATTCTGATTACGGGATCATTTAGTGACATTACATGTCAATACTAATTAATGAGAGTTTGCCAATAACAAAGACAACTACTTATCTTATTATCATAACATCCAAACACTATCTACCGGTTTCTGATTATTCCAAATCACCTACTCAAGGGGGTTTCAGGGCAGCAATATTGTAGAATCTCATAAACCTAATGTCAAAATCAAGAATCAGTCATTAATTTAATATCAAATGAATCGTAACTCAAAGATTCAAAACAAAAATCATACCTTGGATTGATCACCTTCAACTTTTTAACAATAATTAACAATATTTTGATTATAATACACGATTCTGGTTCTTAAATCGTATGAACTTAGGGTTTTATAAAGATGAATTGATATGTAAACACAAATAGATAATAAATTGGTGATTCAAACAAAAAGTTAAGATAAAATGGGGTTAAGAGTTACCTGATTTTGATGCCGATGATGAGAAGATTATAATGGTGGAGATGCGAACCGGTGGTCGTGTTGTGGTCGGGTGGTGTGGTGGCTGCATTGATAAGAATTGGAAAACATAATAATGGAGTTTTAGGGATGGAAAGCATAATAACCGAGGGTGCTTTTTAAAGATTTTTCTATATTAAAACTCTCAAGTAATCTGTTTTTTGGAAAACATAATAACAGAGGGTGCTTTTTAAAGATTTTTCTATAACTAACATAATTTTATTGGTATATGCAGAAAAATTCAATCGACGTTTACGTTTTAACTTTTAACCCATTTGCCGAATACTTTAAGTTTGGCTCAACACTTGCCAATTTAGTTCTATGATTTAGCTTAAGCAATGGATGCACTTACATAAGCTCAAATGTAACCCATCCATTTTGTTTGTACATCAAGAAAACAACCATAACCATTGAATACATTGAAACAATTTTTTTGCATCTTTTATCAACAAAACTATTTGAACGTCTAGCAACATACCCGTAGCCATGTTGACTCAACATATATTCTGACATCATAGTCGGCCACCTTCTGGGTTTTATCAGCATAATTCAATGATATCATCTTCATTACAGCCAGATAAAAAGTTTCATATTGTGATACCTATGGAACTGTAATGAAAAGAGAAGAAAGTATAACATTAAAGAAGATTGCACAATGTAATATTACGAAATGCAAATGGGTGGGACAATATAATATGCTTAAAGTTTTAACAATTATATTTTGCTCCTCTAATATAATGAAAACATTAAATCATAACCCACAATATAGCTAATTGCTATCATTAAAGGCTCACTGCTCACACACTAAAAAGCCAATATCCCCAACCAATAATTTTATATATTTGACCTCAGTTTAAACCTTTGCATTTTTTATTTTATCTTTGTGTACTGGGTATAAGCACGATACCTTAAGAGCCAAGTTACAAATGCCAGTGACCAAGCAACCTATTGCACCCATAATTTTTTCAACCATACTGAACCATTTCCCATTTTCAATAGCTTTAAATCCATCTTCCCATACTTATGGTTAGCCTACTACTTCCAAGTTATCAGCTTATCATTTATAATTATTTTACCTTTTCTGTGCAAAAACAAACATTCCAGCCCACTAAAAAATCATGCATAAAATACTCTACGAAATGTAGATTAACTCCCAAGTTACAGTAGATACAACGTAATTATATAAAAGATATTGATTAGTAGAGTGACAATAAAAACATACTTATGGAAAAAAAATAATATTATGTATAACCTGAATCGTAGCTGCAAATTAAGCATAAGTTCATCATTCAACGTAATTATATAAAAGATATAGATTAGTAGAGTGACAATAAAAACATAGTTATGGAAAAAATATATATATATATATATATATTATGTATAACATGAATCGTAGCTGCAAATCAAGCATAAGTTCATCATTCTTATGTCCTTTAGAGATAGTTTATACATGAATAAATAGTAATATATAAAAACACCATTATATGTCAATGGACTTTTAAAAACTTTAGTAGTATAAGAGCTCTGGGTGCAGTGGCAAGGTTTTGCCTCCCCATTCGGGCCCCACCATGCCACATCACCAAAACACCCCAACTTCAACAAACCACAACAAACCCCCCCTCACCAAACAACAAACCTCCACTTCCCCATTCGGGCCCCACTTCTTACACATTTATTTTTTTTATTTATTTCATTAAAAAAATTAAATTCTTTTCACAAATACTTAAAAATAACACAACACATTAATTTTATTTCATCAAAATTTAAAAAAAAAAAAAAAAAAAAAAAAAAAAAAACTCAACTGTGTAACAAAAAAAAAAAAAAAAAAAAAAAATACTAAACTGTGTAACAAACAACTGCTGCTGTGTCTTCTTCCTTTTGAAAAAAAAAAAAAAAAAAAAAAAAAAAAAAAAAAAAAAAAAAAAAACACTTGCTGCTGCTTCTTCTTCTCCAACCAAAACACACACAAACACACACTAAACTCACACTAAACTCACACACACAAACAACCAAAACCAAAACACCTGCTAATATGTCAGACGTTTGCTTCGCCGTGGCCACGACGAGTTTGCCAACGGCGAGCAACGGCGAGGCATCTCCGGTGTGGCGGCGAGCAACGGCTCGCCGTTGGAATTGCCACATCGGACGGCGAGGGGGTCCTCGTCGACTGCACCCAGAGCTCTAATAATATATGTGATGATAATAATTCATGCCTATAGCAATTCACTGTCACGAGCATAGGCGGAGCTATGTGAGGACAAGGGAGGGTCCCCGCCCCCCTAGGTCCAAGCTCGTTAGTGTATTTATTTGCGATTTCATGTGTATTTTCGGAAAAAAATTTATTTTCGCCCTCCCATTTAATGTATTTCCCGAAAAAAATTTGCTTCGGCCCTCCCACGGAAAATTTTCTAGCTCCGCCATTGGTCACGAGATGCTTTCCACTGAAAATTGTTCAGCCTCTTGTTTTATTTTGTGTTGTAGATGAACCTAAAACCTATATAATTTAGCACAAAATTTAATTCATTAATTGTAGTTAATTTATTAGCTTCATAGAACAAAGAGCTGAACGAACTTATGTCTCTTTACTACTTTTACATGATAAGTATCACATTCCTTTATGTGTATGCTGTCAAATAATTTTACTTATGCGCATATTTATCACCTCATAACTTATGCTCTTCATATATTCAGATTAGTGAAAATGTAGTACTTTACGACACACCAAAAATAAATTAGGCGATGCGGAAAAAGATCATACAACTCACGTTAAATCTCACCTTAAGTATAATCCATTTCAGCGTGAAACAGAACTGTCGATGCATCTCACTTGACCAATATCAGCCCTTGAACCCGAAGTGCACCATCACAATATAACTTTAACCAATCTGATATGCAAAATGCAGAAAATACATCATGTTCACCAGTGGCGCAGCTTCATAGGGGGGGGGGGGGGCGGCCGACCCCCCGAAATTTTTTTTGCGATGTAGGGGTATATAGTTTTCGTGTAGAAAAATTTCGGTATTTTCGGTTTCGCCCCCCAATTTAATTCGGTTTCGACCCCCCATAGTGTTAAGAAAAAAAAATTTTAGATCCCGACCCCCCACTCGAAAAATCCAAGCTTCGCCACTGATGTTCACCATATGACCCAAGCTACTTTTATCCACAAACAACAATTACTCCAACATCCTATCCCAAAACAATTCTGCTGTTACACGGTACTTATTAGCGAAGAAACTAAAACACATAAACGGAAATAATCAGAGTCTATACGGCAAGAAACTCTACCAAAACACTAACTATAAAATAACCAACATGACCAAATGGAGTATACTATTTATTATTCTGCTTTTTAAGCTCATATGACCAAGTAGTAATAGTACTCATTTTTAAGCCGTTTATTAGACCCGTAAATAATCATCCACATATAATAAAAAGATTAAAACAGTAAAAGACTATTTTAAGACCATAGCAATTACACTGATATACCATTCTTTTAAACAAATCCCTACTCAACTTCACCATATATATGTATCGTAAACATTTTTTATATAATAAAGAAAAACCCAAAGTTGAGATATCGGAAAACTAAACATATTCATCCGATAGTTGTTTTTTCCTAGATTGAACCATTGCTACAAATTCTTACTTGCGAATTTTAATTAATTCACAAAAATTAAATTAAATTATAAAACATCACATAAACAATCATAACTCATAAGAAATCTAAGTGAGATTGAAAAAATCTATCCTCAATTCCCAAAGCCCAGAGCAAACAATTAAAGAATCAAAATACTAAATTAAACAAACCCTAAATCAAAACAGTTGAGGCAACAATTGAAAAATCAAAATACCTGCTTAATTACTTACACAATCACTTTAGAATAAGTGATATAGATTGAGATTGAGGTAACTTTTGCTACAACTTTGGGACAATTTTGTTACAACAGATTGGAGTAACGGGAATCTACCTGATTGTTGATTTAGGTTTTGGGAAAGAGAAATCAATGATTGAGGTAATTGTGTTATTTTAGTTAGTTTCAAATTACATAATACACCCTTGAATATTTGTAGATTACCCCGCCTACCCATATCTTTTTATCTTTTAATTTTTAACACATGTATTTTTTACCTCAAATCTTCTTAAAAAACGAATTTAGAAAATACTTTTGCCAAATAAGGAATTATTTAGGTTTTTTAAGATACCATGCTTAAAATAAATGAATAATAATTAAAACAATATTGCCTAATAAGGAATGATTTGAATTTTTTGAAATGAGAAAATCCCCACTAGAGGTTTTATTTTATTAGGAAAAAGATATATAGAAGAAAACAACGTTTCAGGTTAACCTTTAATTTAGAAATCTCGAAGCGTGACCATCACTTTAACAATGAAAAATCCAACTTCTATCTTGAACTTAAACCACAAAGTTCCGTTTCCATAATGGAACTTGATATCTTTCACCTCTGGCGTCCAGCTTGTACTTGCAGTTACAACTTTTTGTTCCAGCTTAAGTTTCCAGTCAGCTTTTTGAAATATGCTCAAAATCCACTTCTTGTGATTTATGAAGCATCGCCTGTTGGAAAAATAGTTTCAAACATATGAATAAAGCAAGAAATTACTTTTCATGCATTTCCATTTGCCTACGAAATTAAAATTTAAAAGGAAAATATGGCGCACAAATGTGTTCTTTCTGAAATTGATGCTTCAAAATATGGAGTGCTTACATAGGCCTCTTAGGGCTGGTTATGAGATTTTTGGTGAGATTATCAAAAAATACCTCTACCAAATGTTGTAATAAAAATATCACCTCTATCACCAATCCTTATTTATGTTAAATTGATATATCAATATAGGGGACCACTTTCAAACTTATTATTCTTTCTATCCTTCTCTAACACAAGACCACTTTCATCACATATTTGTACAATGCCCTAATTAAGCCGTCGCCCAGCTCGCCCACCCCCGAGCCAGGCATGCCTGTCAATGGCTCGGATCTTGATCTAGATATGATTGTGATCTTATATAAAACATGCCAAGTGAACATCAAAGGCTGAGTTAAATTACAACTTTCCTAATGTTACCTTTATTGAAAGGGAAAATTGTCCAGAAATACATCAAACTTGCCACCTTTTGCTTTTGTATACCATGAACTTTTTTTTATCCTATTGTAACTATAAACTTTCTTAATATTGCTTTTGCATCCTAAAATGGCCAATTAGCTGACGTAGCAAGGTGATTAAGTGAGGGTGATTAGGGACACTAATACATGCCACGTCAGCTAATATGCAATTTTAGGATACATAAGCAATATTAAGAAAGTTTGTAGTTACAATAGGAAAAAAAAAAGTCCATGGTATACAAAAGCAAAAGGTGGCAAGTTTGATGTATTTCTGGACAATTTTCCCTTATTGAAAAAGCTTACCTAAATTGAAAAGTGACGCAAAGAATGTTACCCATTATTTTTGCATTTTTTTCCTTTATACAAATTTACTAGATAAGTATGACACAACTATTTTTAAAAATCGTTTTCCTTGTTAAAAACATCTATTTAGGAATATAATCGAGTTTACTATGACAAAAAACTAACTAGCTAGGATGGATACACATATAGGCATAGAGCATTAGAACTTATAAACAGAAGTGGTTAGATTGAATTTGTTCCAAAATTTACTTGTAATATGATGTAATTCCTTATTCTCTAGTGCCTTTAACGCTAAAACCAAATCAAATCAACCAAGACGTGGTTAAGTTGTAATCGTATTGGACAACCTTGTAAAATATATAATAAGGGTTGAAAACTTGAAACCGTTATTTGAAAATAAAAGTAGAGGTCAAATCTACACGAAAACTTGTGGAGTCTACTTTAGGAAAGCCTATCTACTATAGCCAAAGTTGTAAAGGTCTACTTCATTTTATGCGTACATTCTCGTCGTCTTTAAAATAGTTTCTATAACTACACTAAACTAACACAAACTAATTCAATGGAAAACAGTAATATCTAAACTTAATGATTAAGGAGAGACAAACCTTTGGAAGTATTCTATGTGAATGGAATCAGCTGTAGAGTTACTGGTGGTGATCGCTTTAAATGCCGTCTCTGATAAAACCATCGTGCTTCCTTCCTTTGACGGTCTTGTAACCGAAGTTTTCGCATAATCGACTATTTTTACTTCAATCACCTGACCAGCACAAGGACCACCTACACATTTCACCCAATAGTGCCTTCCACATGCAGTACCATTGTTCCATATTTCCTCACCAGCAGCCGCGAAAAAGCCATTGGATGGAAACTGGGTAGTATCATTACCATAACATGCTGTTGCTGTTACATTAAACAGTCAAGAAACAACAAAACTCTTAGCACAGTTATATATATGTACACCTATAACCTCAAAACATGGATTTTTTTCAAAACACCGTATTCAATGTACCATTAGCATCAACTATAACTCTAATCCAAACAACCAAAAACACCTAAGAATAAACCATACAAAATAATGCATTTGTGGACTTATCAAATATTCAAGCTCTGAAAACCATACTTACTAGTCAAGATTAATGATTAACTTACGTGAGAATGGTGATCCATAACTAGCGGCGGTGCCAACTTCGCCAGAGGAGGATTTAAGGAAGGGTGTTAAGAGGAGGAGCAAGAAGAGAGGAAGGAGGCCGAGCAAGACGAGAGGAGACCGGAGTCCTTGGTGTGGATTCATTTGCTTAAGCTACAAACCGATTGATTAGTTGCTTAAGGGTATGAGAAAATTATATAAGAGACGACATGAAAAACTTTGAAAAAGAGGAGTACTACTATTTATACCAAGAAATTAAAAAATTCAGACATGCATATAATTCAGACTTAGGTCCTTAAATAATAATCAAGTCGGCAACACCAAATTTGTAACTTTTCTTTATTTTGTGTTTTTTACTGTTAGTTTATTTTTACATTATCACAAGGTTATTATATCATATTAACTATTGCGATTTTGATTTTCAAACAGAACTAAATTAGAGAAAAGTTCAATGTAAACCTCAATTTTTTTTAATAGATCTAACTAACCAATCTTGGCTATTCGTTTTTTATTTGAAAAAAAAAAAAAATCACTTTAATCAATTTAAAAAAAGAAATAATAAGTATCTAAGAAACCTTTTTTTCTTTAGTAGTGAACAATTAAATTGGGACTTTCAAAAATGATAATATGGACAATAAAAATAAGACGGAGAGAGTAGTATTTTACATATGGTTTGTTTATGATGATGATAATTACACACTAACTTGGCCTTCAAAAGATAGTTGGTAAAGTGCAACCACCAACACTTCCTCAATGTATATGTACGAGGTATTACCTCTTGTTAACTTGAATAAACTCTTCATAACTCGTTTGGATTAGTGTGTATAATGTCCGTAATTGGGATCGACACTAACCCAATCTTCATAAACCTTGAAACTATAATAGCGTTTTTTATTTTTTTTATTTTTATTTTTTATTATTACTACTTTTTACATCATAACAAATAGTACATCCCCTTATCTTATCTTACCTAAACGAAAGCCTCTTAAAAGTAAAAAACATTTCCATAAGCTATGGTCGCGCGTGAGGCGATAATATTCTCTTCATATATGCTCTAATTAAAAGTAAAAAACCTTTTGGCCAGTAAAGAGACATTACCATGTTGTTTTACCATCTTTATCCACCCATTTAGAAATCTTGATATTTACTATCTCAAGATCTTTATGCATTCACAATAATACAAGGTTCCCTAACATATAAATTAAATAGCTATTCTACATTCACAAAAGAACCTCAAAATAATATTTATCTCATGTTTTGATTGATGACTTTTCAAATAATTTATCACTATTCTCTTTGAATAATCCAATCAAAACGTGACACTTCATTTTTTGTGATGGTTTCTTTGTAGTTCTTTTGTGATCGTAGCATAACTTTGATATTGTATTTTTTTCAAGTGTACTATCGTGATGGTCGTATATAGTCGCACAATTAATACCAAAAAAAAACACAAATAATTCAAGTGTACACACTACATACCTTCGATATTTTTTCCTTGAGCGCGCACAAACATCATCTTTGAGAAGATGTATTTTAAAAGTTGCAGGCTGCGATGGCTGTCAGAGGCCTAGCGGAGCAGATGACCGGACAAAGTTATAATAGGAGATCTTCAAAAATCACATAATGAAAACTACTATATGCATGATCCTCATTTGTTGCACACCATAATTTTTTTAGAACGGCGATTCTATTAGAAACTAGTAAGGAGCTAGAAAAAAAAACTACATACTGATAAGACTAGGATTTTGCATCCAAGTTACCCAGTCGAATTTAGATTTACAACGACTAGAACACCACGTAAACGATAATTGAACTATGTCGTCAAAAAAGGTCTCCTTTCAAGAGTGATATATGCTAAACACCACCTGATTTCTGTTATACACCGTATTAATCGAGTTGTATGAGTATATAGTAGCACAAAAACTACAACTTGAGAAACTTACATAATGATAGTGAGAGAAAGTTAATGTGTTCCAACATCTCTACGTACCTACATACATCGTGACATAATTACATGCATTGTTTAGATAAATTCGATCTTGCCAAAACTTGTAAAAGAAAATACAATTTTCTAGATTTTGTATTTAAAGCACATTAACAAAAACAAGTGAACGATCAAGAATAAGCACTCACCTTGGCTTTGAAATGCAACCACAGAGTTGTTTCACTTCCATTTATATGAAACGTGATATGATGATCATATATATATAGTTCGGAAAAGAAAATCACCACAAACATCTCAAGTAAAAATCCAAAGAGTTAAAAGCTGAAACAAAATGAGTAACATGAACACAAGAATTACAACATAAACTAAACAGGAGTCATAGGATACTTGTTGAATAACTGCATATGTTTAAGAGTATTTCTCAACACCGTCTTGTGTTGTAAATACAGAATAGAAACGATAACTTCTGTAACGCTTAATTTATGGACTACATTACGATAAAAATAACACACAAGTATGTGACTGTGAACCTGGAAGTGACCGTAATGCATCATGTTTGTTCACAAGTAACACCAACATAACCTTAAGCCCTTTACTGAAAACAGCAGCTTCATATCATCTCTACCGACATCGACACGAACAAGAAACCGTCAAAGAGTCTAGCACGGGAAGAGGTTCCCTGTCCTTAAAGGATTTTACGTGCTCTATACGCTGTGAGCCTCAGTACGTAAATGCCCCAGGATTAATGCAGACTCGCGTTGTATGTCGCCAGCGAACGAGCACAACGCAATGTAAATGGTGATAGCAAGAAAACTCAAGATGGCACAAGCAAAATGCACCAGAACCATAGTAGCTTGATAGAAGATGTGTGTGTGTTATATGTGTTTTTCTCCTTCTGAAGCAACACCAGTATACCCCCTTATATATAGGGCTGAAATAACCACTTAAAGGTGATCACCATGATTTCAATCATGCCTAAAAGAGTTGAGATCATGGGCAGATGGTTGTATTGAGAAATGGAGAGAAGTCTTTTAGACTTGAAAATGCATTATTCTCATTCAAATGAAATGGATCATACAGCACTCTATTTATAGAGTGGCATATCAAAACTGCTCAAGCTCAACAGCTCAAGTCAACAGCATATCAAAACAAATCAAGCCTGCAAAGCCAGCCAAGCTACAACTTCATAAGAAGGCTCAGATAGATTGTGGCATTATGTAATTGTATTTGTAGTGATGTATTAGTCATAGATGTAGTACTGTACAAGTAGAAATAGCATAGTTTGACTTTGTAGTTTGACTCCACTCTATAAATAGAGTGTTGTATGATCCATTTCATTTGAATGAGAATAATGCATTTTCAAGTCTAAAAGACTTCTCTCCATTTCTCAATATGGTATCAGAGCTATGATCAAGCTCAACCATAACCATCATACACTTCCGCCATCAACATAACAAACTCTGTCACAAAATAACCGTTTTTCCACCACTGTAACAAACTTTCTCCACCCTAACAAACTTCTACCACCGTAACTAACCACCATAACCCATCATACATCATCAGAATCCATAACTGAACACATCTCCTTGCTCCTCATAACATCAAGAATACAATCATCATCACCAATTACTCTCATTCATCATCAAAATCATTCAGTTCATCAACTTTTATCAAGAAAATTCAAACAAGAAAATGGCGCCAACACAACAAACTATCTCCACAACTGAAGAACTTACATCCAATCATCCACTCTTCTTACATCAAACTGATCATCCAGGCCTCTTACTCATCTCAAAGAAACTTACAGGATCTGACAACTACAGTTCTTGGAAAAGATCATTGATGATAGCATTGAATGCAAAGAACAAGATGAAATTGATCACTGGTGAGTTTTCTGAACCAGCAATGGATTCTGAGTTGAGAGCTTTATGGGAAAGGAACAATGATATATTGATCTCTTGGATACTGAAGACTGTAAGTGAACAGATTAGTAACAGTTTGCATTTCATCAATTCTGCTTCAAAACTATGGCTTGAGTTACAAGAACATTATGCTCAAATTGATGGTCATAGAATATTCCAATTAAGTCATGATATAGTGCAATTAAGGCAAGAAAACTGCAGTGTTGAAGTTTACTATCATAAATTGAAGGGATTATGGGATGAATATGATGCATTGGAAGCACCATATTTGTGTATTTGTACTTGCAGTTGTGAAAATGGTAGGATTAATGGAGAAAGGGATCAGAGGAAAAGGTTGATTCAGTTCCTTATGGGGTTAGATGAAGGTTATTCTAACATCAGGGGTCAGATTTTACTCATGCAACCATTACCATCAGCAGCCAAAGCTTACACTATGGTCAGACAAGAAGAAAAGCAAAGAGAGGGATCAAATTCAAAGTCTGTATCATCTACAATTCTCAATTCTTACACCAACTCTTCAAGACCAACAAACAGTGCAAATCAGAGGTATAATCCACCAAAACAGACTCATCCAAACACAACTTCTGATAGGAGAAGTGGTTCTAATCCAAACACTGGTTATGAAAGAAAGGGTATTTTCAGAAAAGGAGTTTACTGTGGAACATGTGGAAAAGAAGGACACATACAAGAGGAGTGTTACAAAAATGTGGGGTATCCAGTGGGTCATCCACTTCATGGCAAATATCAGCCTGCAAAGCAAAACAGGTCCTCTTATGATCAAAGACCTCAGAGGACTGTAAACATGGTTGTTGGACAAGAGAATGCAAAGTCATCAACAACACAAGTTCAAGCTCCCACAACATGCTCAAGTTCCTCACAAGATGCAACTCATGTTTCTGCAAGGATGGATCAATTACAAAACCAATTGAATCAGGTCATGCTCATGTTGCAGAACAGTCAAGGGAGTCTATTCCAAGGTATCTTTTCTTCTAGCAGCTTTAAACTTCCTAAATTCATTGCAACTCTCAATACTAGTTTTAAAGATGCTTGGATAATTGACAGTGGAGCCACAGATCATATATCAATCACACTCACCTTAATGCACAACATTCACACATTAACCACACCAGTTCTTGTATCTTTACCCAATGGTCACACAGTCAAGGTTACAACTTATGGTTCAGTCACAATAAATGCTCACATAACTTTGCACAATGTGTTTTACATACCCTCATTCACATATAACATCATCTCAGTTAGCAAACTGCTTCATGGTACAACCATCTCACTTACCCTCACTGCTTCATATTGCATCTTTCAGGACCAGAACAGGAGGATTGCACATGGCACCCTCTGTGATGGACTGTATTTCATGAATCCACCATCATCATACCCAGCCAACTCATCCACTGTTCTACATCTCAGTTCAAATCCATCATTGTGGCATTCAAGACTAGGCCATTCATCTTACAGTGTACTTAAGCAAATAAAACCTTTAGCATCTTTGTTTAGCAACAATACTCATTCCACTTGTGAAATATGTCCACTTGCAAAACAAAATGCTTTACCTTTCAATGTTAGTACCTCTTATGCTACAAAATTATTTGATCTTGTTCACATTGATGTTTGGGGTCCATACAAACACACCACAATCAACAAATGTAAATACTTCCTCACAATTGTAGATGATCACTCAAGGGCTGTTTGGACTTATTTAATGCCAAGTAAAATACACACCAGTTCAAATATCAAAACTTTCTGTGCATATGTTAAAAATCACTTCAACACAACCATCAAAACAATAAGAACAGATAATGGAACAGAGTTCCTAAATGAGACACTCAGAAGCTATTTCACAACACATGGTATCTTACATCAAACCTCATGCCCAAACACTCCACAACAAAATGCAAGAGTTGAAAGGAAACATAGACAACTCCTTGATATGGCCAGAGCCATAAAATTCCAAGCCAATTTTCCAAATCATTTTTGGGGCTATTGCTTACTAGCTTCCACATACCTCATCAACAGATTGCCTTCCAAACCAATTCACCACAAATCACCATATGAGCTTCTTCACAATCAACCTCCACCACTAGATCATCTCAGAATCATTGGATGTAGAGCTTTTGTACACTGTCACAGTCCTGATAAACTTGCACCAAGATCCATACCAACCATTCTAGTTGGATACTCATTCACTCAGAAAGGATATGTTCTTTATGACCCCATCACACACAAAATAATCACAAGTAGGCATGTCTTATTTGATGAAACAGAATTTCCTTTCAAACAATCTACACACAAACAACCAACTTTTACACCATCATTCACTGATCCTACAACTCTACCCACATTTCCTACACCAACTCATACAACAACTACCATGGAAGCAGATCCTACACCACTTCCTTCACCAATCACATCACCACAACCAACATCTTCTCCCATCTCTGAACATACACATGCTCAACCTCAAACAGCATCCACACCATTACCACAATCAATACCTGTTATCAATGAATCACCACCCATCATCAATGAGCCAGAACCACCACCACCACCACCACCTCAGAGAGTCTCCACTAGAACCAAACAACCATCAATCAAGCTCACAAACTATCAATGCAGCCTTCCTAAATCTCTCATTCACAACATCACCAAGCATCATTACACACATTACATCAACTACAGAAATATACAATCACCAATCACCAGACATCTCATTCATAACATCAATAACATCACTGAACCTCACACATTCACACAAGCATCTAAGAATCCTAAATGGACAGAAGCAATGGATAAGGAAGTAATAGCTCTAGAATCAAATGATACTTGGGAACTAACTCTTTTGCCACCAGACAAATGCCCCATTGGCAGCAAGTGGGTCTATAGAATCAAGTTTCATGCAGATGGAACTGTTGAAAGATACAAAGCAAGACTAGTTGCTAAGGGGTATACACAAAAAGAAGGAGTGGACTACAAGGAAACATTTGCTCCAGTGGCCAAGATGACCTCAGTCAGAGCATTACTTGCTGTTGCAGTTTACAAGAATTGGTACATTGAGCAACTTGACATAAACAATGCTTTCCTTCATGGAGATCTTAATGAAGATGTGTACATGACTCTTCCCCAAGGATACTACACTGATGCACCTCCCAACACAGTTTGCAAGCTTAAAAAGTCACTCTATGGATTGAAGCAAGCCAATAGACAATGGTTCACCAAGCTAACCACATTCCTCTTATCCCTGGGCTTTCAACAAAGCTTTGCAGACACATCTCTCTTCACTCTTACTAAAGAAGGTAACTTTCTTGCTTTGCTCATTTATGTTGATGATATTCTACTGTGTGGCAATGATAAGATCATGCTTCAATCAATCAAAAGTTCCTTAGATGATCAATTCAGCATCAAAGACCTTGGATCAGTACATTATTATTTGGGCATAGAAATATTTCAAAATTCCAAAGGATTGGTCATGTCTCAAAGGAAATATGCCCTGGACTTATTACAATGTGCAAACATGCTTGATTCAAAACCATCCACCATCCCACTAGATCCAATCAAACACCTAAACCTCACTGATGGAGAACCACTATCAGATCCTTCACTATACAGAAAACTAGTTGGCAAGCTTATTTATCTCACAATCACTAGGCCTGACATAGCCTTTGCAGCTCAAAACCTAAGTCAGTTCTCTCATCAGCCTAGAACAACTCACTTGGAAGCTCTTTACAAGGTTCTTAGATATATCAAACTTTCTCCTGGACAAGGTCTTCATTTCTCTAGAGAAAACAATCTTAACTTGTCAGCCTATTGTGATAGTGACTGGGCTTCTTGTCCTATCACTAGAAGATCAGTTTCTGGATATGCAATTTTCCTAGGCTCATGTCTCATCTCATGGATATCTAAGAAACAATTGGTAGTTTCAAGGTCTTCTACAGAGGCTGAATACAGGGCTTTAGCAGATTGTACTTGTGAACTCACATGGTTGCAGTGCTTATTCAAAGATCTCCAAGTTTCTACTCCAACTCCTATTCCTATCTACTGTGATAATGAGTCTACTATTGCCTTGGCCTCTAATCCAGTCCAACATGCCAGAACAAAGCATATAGAGATTGACTGCCATTTTGTTAGGGACAAGATCAAGCAAAATCAAGTCAAGCCAATCTTCATTCCTACAAAATTACAAGCAGCTGATGTTCTTACAAAGGGTCTGTCAAAAGCTTTACACTACAACTGCATTTCCAAGTTAGGCATTTGTGATCCATTCACACTGCCAACTTGTGGGGGGGTAAAGGAGGTCAAAACTGCTCAAGCTCAACAGCTCAAGTCAACAGCATATCAAAACAAATCAAGCCTGCAAAGCCAGCCAAGCTACAACTTCATAAGAAGGCTCAGATAGATTGTGGCATTATGTAATTGTATTTGTAGTGATGTATTAGTCATAGATGTAGTACTGTACAAGTAGAAATAGCATAGTTTGACTTTGTAGTTTGACTCCACTCTATAAATAGAGTGGAGTCAAACTACAAAGTCAAACTATGCTATTTCTACTTGTACAGTACTACATCTATGACTAATACATCACTACAAATACAATTACATAATGCCACAATCTATCTGAGCCTTCTTATGAAGTTGTAGCTTGGCTGGCTTTGCAGGCTTGATTTGTTTTGATATGCTGTTGACTTGAGCTGTTGAGCTTGAGCAGTTTTGACCTCCTTTAGGTTGCAATTGAGAATGCCCTCCAAATCAGCCCACTCTCCCTTGTTTCTCTCATTGACTAGATCAATATCACGCACACATAATCTACACATACTCTGTTGATAGTTTCTACACTAACAACTTGTATCTGTTGGAATTAATGTCCAAGTTCATAACTAATTGGTGAGACTATCATCAAAAGTGGAGTCCTTTTTGGGTCGCCCTCAGTGAACCGTAAAAGAGAAAATGATTCAAAGAATAAGTCACGGCATAAGCACGTTAAGTGTTACGCCGTAACAAGGCATGTGATGTTGTTTTTTGGGAAAAGTCTCACATCGCTCCAAAGGGTAAACCAAGACCCTTTTCTTTCCTTATATATAGAAGGAACATGCCTTGGCTTTTAATTGCTCATTCCTATCTTTCTAATTCCTACTCCTTATAAGAGTCTTTCGTTTATCGGGACCTTAGGAGTTCAAAAGAATAGTTTCTTTTTTGGTTCTTGGGTGTGAACTATTAGAGGTACTCTCGTTTGGGTACTCGCCTCCAAGTTCGACCAAGGTGGTCCCCGTGAGAAATTCGATTTTCTCAAAGGTTAGTAATTTTCTTCTTTCCTTTTTAATTACTTATTTATTTATTTCTTTTAAGTTGCTTTTAGTTAATTAGGTTTAGATCCTTTAGGGTTTAGTTCCCTTCTTGCCCTAGATTATTATTATTTCCGCTGCGTATTAATCTAGTTGGGAATAGAAAACCAATCAGTGGCATCAGAGCTTTAGCCTAATTCTATTAGCACTTAAAAGGTAAATTGTTAACATGTGATAAGTGTAAATAATAATTGTATATTATATTATTGTCTTATGATCATTGAATGTTAATATGAATTTACATTTTGAACCTTATATTTTAAAATGTTTAAAATAGAACCCTAAAGTTTAAAATGTTTCGTTTTTAACCTTATATTTTAAAATGTTTAAAATAGAACCCTAAAGTTTAAAATGTTTAAAATAGAACCCTAAAGTTTAAAATGTTTCATTTTGAACCTTATATTTTAAAATGTTTAAAATAGAACAAAAGTTTAAAATGTTTAAAAGAAACCTTATATATATTATAATTGTTATATTACTTGAAACTACTAAAACAAAATTCCCGTTTTAGATATATAGAAAAAGTGAATAGTATGCCAACCCATGAAAACCGCACATCTATCATATGGGCTATTAATGGAGCGTGTGTGGTTTACCGGCACATTAATAAGAGAACATAAGTGAAAGGTGATGTGGGTCTCGCGATTCTCGGGCTGACTCGAGCCGGGTACCACGCGGGTTTTGCATGGTTAAATTCACTATCTTATTCATGATCCTCGGCATCCCAGTCATGAATTGTAGATAAGCATATACGAGATTAACATGCCATTGATTAGAATCAATGAATCTCAAAAGAACTAGGAATTTCATAGAGAATGAAATTGACAAAGACATTGTCTACCTAAAATAATTTCGTGATGTGATTACGGCAACCCTCTTCATAAAACGAATCTAAAATATGGATCCTAGCCTTAATATAAAATTGGGTAATTGATTAAGGAATATTCATTCTAAACTAAAATTATTTTATCTTATAGATGTCTACTGAAAATGGTATCAATCCTCCCGTTCCCAATCCCTCACATAACCCAAACTTCTCATTACTCTCAGTTCTTGGGAGGGAAAGACTCACCGGTCCTAACTATATGGACTGGATGCGAAACCTTAGGTTCACCCTAAGGTACGAGAACAAAGAGTATGTTCTCGATGAGCAAATTCCCAAAATTGATGATGATTCAACCCAAGAAGAGATTGAAGCTCACCGAAAGCACTATGATGATGCAAACAAAGTGTCATGCATCATGGCATCGTCCATGAGCCCTGAACTGCAAAAGACTTTTGAGAACACTTGGGCTTATGAGATGAACCAACAGCTCAAAGAAATGTTTCAGGCAAAGGCAAGCAAAGAACGCCTTGATGTTTTTAAATCCCTCATGGCTTGCAAACCGAAACATGGAGCCTCTATTTGTGCTTTTGTCTTAGAGATGAAAGGGTACTTTGACAGATTGGGATCTCTGAACATGGTATTCGATACTGAGCTTTCTATCAACATAATCCTATCTGGTCTGCCAGCTGATTACAATCAGTTTGTGCTCTCGTATCAAATGAATGGGAAAGAGACCTCAATAATGGAACTCCATAGCTTGTTGCAAACCGCTGAGCAAGGGATCAAGAAGATTGATATGCCCTCTACTTCAGCGGCTCCTGTGTTGACTGTTGGTCATAATGCAAAGAAAAGAAAGACTTCTCATTCCAACTGGAAAGGAAAGGCCACAAAAGGAAAGTCCGATCATGGGTCTAAGAGAAAGGCTGAATCTGATATTGCACCGACAAATGATCCAAAGGAAGCAGTGTGCTTCTACTGCAACACAAAGGGACATTGGAAGCGTAGCTGCCCAAAATATCTGAAGGACCTCAAAGACGGAAAGGTCAAAAAGGGTAGTCACTCAGGTATGTTTATGATCGAACTCCACAATACTACAACTTCTGATTCGTGGGTCTTGGATACAGGGTGTGGTACTCACATTTGCACTGTATTGCAGGGTCTAAAGGAAAGTAAGAAGTTGAAGCATGGAGAGCTCAACTTAGTCATGGGGAACAGGAAAATCACACCTGTGACGAAGATTGGAAAGTACGAGCTCATGCTAAAGTCTGGAGTTAGGATAAATTTAAATAATTGTTGTTATTCGTCAGAAATGACAAGAAACATGATTTCATTTCATGTTTTGTTTAAGGATGGTTATCAATTTTCATTTGACAATGAGAATGGAGATATTTTGGTTTATTCAAATGGTTGTTTTATATTTAAAGCTTCTCCTTGCAAAGGCATATATGAAACTGTTGAATGTATTAGTAATAATGGCAATGTGATTTTAAATGTTGGTTCGTCTAATGAGCTTGATAAATCAAAATTGTGGCATTCTCGTCTTGGGCACATAAACAAGAAACGCATCGCCCAACTCCAAAAGGATGGAGTGCTGGAATCATTCGACTTCAAATCGGATGATGTATGCGAGTCTTGCTTATTGGGAAAGATGACTAAATCACCATTCACAGGAACATGTGAAAGAGGTGAAGGATTATTGGACTTAGTACACACGGATGTGTGTGGACCATTCCGATCAACCACAAAAGATGGAAACCGCTACTACGTTACATTTACTGATGATTTCAGTAGATATGGATATGTTTATCTGATTAAACATAAGTCGGATACTTTTGAAGTATTCAAAATGTTTCAAAACGAAGTAGAGAACCAACTGGGCAGAAAGATAAAGGTACTCCGATCCAATAGGGGAGGAGAATACCTTAGTATCGAATTTTTCGATCATCTTAAAAACTGTGGTATAGTTTCACAGTTAACTCCTCCTAGAACACCACAACTAAATGGAGTTGCGGAGAGGAGAAATAGAACCTTGTTAGACATGGTTCGATCTATGATGTGTCGAGCAACACTTCCAATAAGCTTCTGGGGTTACGCATTAGAAACAGCCGCCCATATCTTAAATCTTGTACCCACTAAGAAGGTTTCAAAGACACCTTTTGAGATGTGGAAGGGAAAACGTCCTTCCCTTGGGCACATCAAAATCTGGGGTTGTGAAGTTTTTGTTAGACGAGAAGCTCAGGACAAACTAGAAGCCAGATCCGAAAAGTGTCTTTTCGTCGGTTATCCTAAAGAGTCATTTGGATATTTGTTTTACAGACCCAAGGATAATGTGGTGTTTGTAGCTCGAAGAGGAACGTTCCTCGAGAGAGAAATGATATCCAAAGAGGACAGTGAGAGTAAAATAGACCTTGAAGAAATTCAAGATTCTTCCGATGAAGAACCTATAGTAAACACTGACATTCAACAAGAGGTGGTGACACCTGTTGAACTTGATGATATATCCTTACCCATTCGCAGAACAAGTGGTAGAGTTAGCAAGCCTCCTCATGATCCTCAGTTCTACTATGGTTTTCATATTGAAGAGGACAAGATTAGTGATAGTACACTAAGTGAGTTGGATGTGCCTGTCAACTACAAGGAAGCGATGGCAAGCCCTGAGGCTGCTAAGTGGAAGGAAGCAATGAAAAGCGAGATTCAGTCTATGTATGACAACCAAGTTTGGAATTTGGTTGACACTACACTCGGTCTTAAGATTGTGGGATGTAAGTGGATCTTCAAGAAGAAGACAAACATGGATGGGAATGTACACACTTATAAAGCTAGGTTGGTAGCGAAGGGTTATACTCAAACCCACGGGATTGATTATGAGGAAACCTTCTCACCAGTAGCTAAAATAAAGTCAATTAGGATAATGCTTGCCATAGCTGCGTTTCATGATTATGAAATATGGCAGATGGATGTCAAGACCGCTTTCCTTAACGGAAAACTAACAGAGGATGTGTTTATGGCACAACCAGAAGGTTTTGAAAATGCAAAGTATCCTAAAAGAGTGTGCAAGCTTCAAAAGGCCATTTATGGACTTAAACAGGCATCTCGTAGCTGGAATCTCTGCTTCCATGAGAAAGTCACACAGTTTGGATTTTCTAGAAGCGAAGATGAGTCCTGTATATATATCAAAGTCAGTGGGAGTATTGTAGTCTTCCTGGTATTATATGTGGATGATATACTACTCATAGGAAACGATATCCCAACATTACAAAGTGTAAAAGAATGGTTGGGGAAATGTTTCTCTATGAAAGATTTGGGAGATGCAGCATATATTCTCGGTATAAAGATTTACAGAGATAGGTCAAAGCGTCTTATAGGACTTAGCCAGGACACGTACTTAGATAAAATTTTGAAAAGATTCAAAATGGAGAATTCTAAGAAAGGGAATCTACCCTTACATCATGGCATAAAGATTAGTAAGGATCTATGTCCGAAAACTAATGAAGAACTGGACAAAATGAGTCGAGTCCCATATGCTTCGGCTGTAGGATCGATCATGTATGCCATGACGTGTACAAGGCCTGATGTCTCATTTGCTTTGAGCATGGTGAGTCGACATCAGCAGAATCCTGGTGAAGGTCATTGGACAGCTGTAAAGAACATTCTTAAGTATTTAAGAAATACTAAAGACAGATTCTTAGTTTATGGTGGAGAAGAAGAACTCAGAGTGACTGGTTATAGTGATGCAAGTTTCCAAACAGATAAAGATGATAGTCGTTCACAGTCTGGTTGGGTATTTTTGCTAAATGGGGGAGCAGTGACGTGGAAAAGTTCAAAGCAAGATACAGTGGCAGACTCCACATGCGAGTCTGAGTATACTGCAGCTTGTGAGGCTTCAAAGGAAGCTATTTGGATGAAGAATTTCATTGGAGATCTTGGAGTTGTTCCAACAGTACAAGATCCCATTGAAATATTCTGTGATAATGAGAGTGCAGTCGCCTTGACTAAAGAACCGAAGGATCACGGAAAGTCAAAGCATATTGAAAGGAAATACCATTTTGTTCGAAGAAAGGTAGAAGAAGGACACGTGATTGTGAAAGACATACGATCAGAGGATAATCTAGCTGATCCATTCACAAAAGCATTGGCCAAGTCCAAACATGATGAACATGCTTGGAGCATAGGATTGAAAGATAAAATAAAGTTTTATTTGTTAGTTTGAGTTTGAAACATTATAAACAATGATTGAAATCGTAATAGATTTGGTGATTAAATAATGGAGATTTGTTTATTTGCAAGTGTGCTACCATTTACTATTGTTTATCATTGTGTTTCATTTTGCATGTTTAGAATCCACTTCCTGAGTACTTAGTTTACTCGAACCTCCTCAGTCATTCATACTACAGGAAGTAAGTATTGATTTAAGACTGTCATGAAGTGTTAGTAGATTGTCTATGGAGATTAGACATAGCATAGAGAATGCTGCAACACTCATGAGTACTTAATGGGAATTAAGTATAGGACAAACCCGCACTTAGAAAGATTACTTCATGGATTGAGATCACGAGTAATTCTAAGATGATAATATCCTCTATTCTTAAAATGGAGATACATCGAGTATCTAGTTTTCAAGTCTGTTATACTTTAGTTTATTCAAACGCTGTGCGTAAATGCCAGTTATAAAGGGTATGCTAGGTATGACATGATAAGTTGACTAGTTCTATGTATTCAAAGTTTATTTGTTCCTTTCGCCTAAAAGGGAAAGTGATATCAATGGGCCCCTCGATGATTAAATGTTGACTTAAATGTACTAGGCCTAGCCGGGACTAAATTGATGTGTTCAATTCAGTAGTCTCATATAGTCAAATAATCGGAAATCGAGAAACATAATGTTGAACCTGGAGATTGATTAAAATCCATGTCTCAGGTTCATACGATATCAGTAGAACAAAGGAATAGTTGATCGCTTATCTAAGGGCTAACTCTAAGATATGATTCAGAGTTCGGCAGTTGCATTGGATGGCACTCTCTGCTTAGTTGATCGGAATAGGCTTAGACCAATTATAGTTGATGAATTGTCCAAGTGGGAGACTGTTGGAATTAATGTCCAAGTTCATAACTAATTGGTGAGACTATCGTCAAAAGTGGAGTCCTTTTTGGGTCGCCCTCAGTGAACCGTAAAAGAGAAAATGATTCAAAGAATAAGTCACGGCATAAGCACGTTAAGTGTTACGCCGTAACAAGGCATGTGATGTTGTTTTTTGGGAAAAGTCCCACATCGCCCCAAAGGGTAAACCAAGACCCTTTTCTTTCCTTATATATAGAAGGAACATGCCTTGGCTTTTAATTGCTCATTCCTATCTTTCTAATTCCTACTCCTTATAAGAGTCTTTCGTTTATCGGGACCTTAGGAGTTCGAAAGAATAGTTTCTTTTTTGGTTCTTGGGTGTGAACTATTAGAGGTACTCTCGTTTGGGTACTCGCCTCCAAGTTCGACCAAGGTGGTCCCCGTGAGAAATTCGATTTTCTCAAAGGTTAGTAATTTTCTTCTTTCCTTTTTAATTACTTATTTATTTATTTCTTTTAAGTTGCTTTTAGTTAATTAGGTTTAGATCCTTTAGGGTTTAGTTCCCTTCTTGCCCTAGATTATTATTATTTCCGCTGCGTATTAATCTAGTTGGGAATAGAAAACCCATCAGTATCACGAGCTACTACTATTGTACAATGTGTCACCGCATAGACCATTTGTACATTATGCTTTATATATTCATTAAAACTTGCCAAGCTCATCAAAAGTTCCAACAATACTAACCAAAAATAGATCACATCTTTAATTTATAGAACAAGAGAAAGAGAGAAAGATATGAAGGTGAGGAATAGTATGGAGAAAGCCAAAAGTATGCGACTATTCTTTGCTGACTCGGCCAAATTTGAGGGCTGTAGCGGTAGAAGTAGAACATGTCTTTTTATCTACTACAGTAGTAAGAGTAGGAAGTGTTTTTGGCCGTGCTTACCGATGAATCAACATTCGCGGTTAATTTCGGAAATGTATAGACCTTCTGAAAGATTAAATAGAAAAAGGTTAACTAATACAGTAGTAGTTTTAAAAGAAAAGTGTTACACTTGCGTGAGTTGTACTATTTTTAATGTATTAGCATCATTTAAAAATCCGGAGGACTCAAACTAGCTAGATAGAACTTTTTGGTAAGCTTGAAGAATTGTAGTTAACGAATATGTGACAATATAAAACGTATATCTTCGTTTTTCTCAAAGGTATCGGAGAAATTTTTAGTCACTCTAACAAAAAATACATAGCTTGGGATATTTCTAGCATTAATTAATAATTTTACAACTCAAACACTCTTTCTTAATGGCTATGTTTGGCGACACGTAGCAGAAGCAGTAGCAACAAGCAGTAGCAGTAAGCAGTAAGCAGTAAGTAGTAGCAGTAAGCAGTAGCAGTAAAAACGTGTTTGGTAACGTAGCTGTAACTGTAATTATAAAGTGTTAAACAAGTAAATGTTTACCGCTTGTCGCTTGTCGCTTGCTGCTTCTCCAGGAAGCATTTAAGATTGGAGCGGTTAATCATGTTTCAGACGCTTGTTGAGGTGTTGCCAAACAAGCAAAATATGTTGAATCACCAGCTTTTGTCTTTTTAATAGTTTAGTAGAAGACAATAAAACAACACGTTAGTACCGTGTGCTCTATGGGTTACAAAAAAAGCAAACACACGAAAGTATACTAACCAATTTTAGGTTCCCTGGTTGATAACATAAATCATATATAATATGCATCTATGGTAATGTTAAACTTAGTAAATGTTGTAAACAAGAATGAAGAAAATGGAAGTAATCTTCAATTAATCATTAACTATGAGATTTACAAAGAGTATATATAGATAAACATTAGGGCAAAATCCTAACAGCTAACATGGGCCGTGGGCCTATTATGGGCTATATGGACATCTACATATAATTATTTATAACACTCCCTCTTGGATGTCCATATTCTTAATACGCTTAGAAAATGTTGCCTCATTAAAAACCTTGTCAGGAAAACCCAGTGGGACAAAACCATGACTAAGGACAAAAAGAGTGCAGCGCGTATTGTCTCCCTCTGATGACTATATCACTTGATATCTTGTAAATAGGTACACGAAATAATCACTTGAACGAGAAGTGCCTTGTCGTCTTTGATGTAACATTTCTTAAATATCAATACTTGGTATCACCCTTCCAGAATTTATGTATTGTTTAATGCAGTCGCCGTGATTGTTTGCTCTATCAAATGCCAGGAAAATAGCTACCACTTGTAAAATCTATCCATTTTGAGATCGATCATGGTAAGTTAAACATATATCCTGCATCTGCAAAACTAACTAAACTTGTATTTGATGGGTTAGTGAAATATAAACCCATATCGTTTGTACCTTGAAAATACCTAAATATTTGTTTTACTCCATTTGAGGATTATGCCTCGTTAAAACCTTACTAGATAAAACTCAGTGGGACAAAATTCTAGTGAAGGAAAAAGAGTACATAAATCCTTTATACGATTGGGGATGTTGCCTCATTAAAAACCTTGCCGGAAAACCCTGTGGGGACAAAACCATGGTCAAGGGAAAAAGCGTGAAACTCATATCTTCTCTCCCCTTGATGATCACATCACTTAATCTCATTGTGTCAGTGAAATGCACATACAAGTGTCTTGATAGAATCACGTGAATAAATATCTCTACATGTTATTTTCATATCCATTTTAAGGATTAAGATACGTTATACATCTCATATAGGTACATCCGTGTAATTCACATATACACATTTTAGTATGATACATTTAAATCGATATTGTGATCATCATCTTTATAAATCAATGGATCTTTCTTGATCATGTGACCTCATAAATATTAGTCATTTATACATATAAAGATATGTAGCATCTTTCTTTAGCTTTCATGATCCACAATGATTTCATCTTTAAGATGTTCAAATCATAAGCTAAGACAACTATTTCTTTTGTTTCAAATTCAACTTCTATGCATTCAGTTGCCTTTATAATCATAAATCAAACTTCATGAAACTTAAACAATATTTAAATCTAGATCTCTTTATAAAGTTTCATAGGCAAATATAATTCTTTATTAGACACAATATTATACACTAAGGCAATTATTAAATGCATGCCAAAAACATGATTAATTCGATACAATCAAGTAGTGTTCTCGAGAACTTCTCTTATATGCTTTAAGCATTAAAAATCACTAGAATGCTTCATTCATTTTATATAAAATCTCGTACGAGCTCTATTCATTTATCATTTAGACGCATATCAATTACTTATTATATTGCCAGACTTACTAAATACATTATTGAATCCACCACATGTGAACATACAATGTATGTGCATTATCATTTACAAGTCTTTGAGAAAATATACATGTGCCATCACTTGTACCTTATGCATAATTTAATTTAATTTTCTCATAAAGACTGATGCATATCCAATAAGTTTACATATTCATATGTACGGACTTCAAGTCCCAGTAACCATGTCTCAAGAGACTTCAATATTTCATTAGTTCTTTGCGTCTTTACTTCTTTTAGCCATTCATTTATACATATGCATTTCTTGCATGTATATTTTCATGATCCTCACCATGATTATAGCGCTATCTTATTTATTTACATAATCATTATCATGCACATTATTGTATACAATATTTCCATCGACGTCGATTCATTTATATTTTCGATTCCACACTTTACTAGACATTATATTCTATCATTTGTTGAGATCTCAAAGTTTTTCACATACCCGGGGTTTTCAATAACCTTCATGTCTAGTTTCTCTTGAAGAGACTATTATGGGGTCTTTATTACCTCGATTTGACCATCTTTATTTTATTGCTCCATTTTATCTTTTCATTCAAGGACTTTTTATTTGGAATCGATTAGTCTATCACATTGCAGACGTGCCATAGACTTACTACCAATCATTGGTTTTTACTGTTGGGACACACAATGTAATTGGAGCAATAGCAACATATATATGATCTAGTCACTTTCTTTAGGTCACTAAACATGTCTGGCATTTACTAGATCTGGAATGTTATTTGTCCCTTGAACTTTAACTTCATATTCATTAGTGGTGAGGATCAACATTTATATCATAATTCATTCCAAGTTTCTCGCTGCTCATCATTTATATCATAATTCATTCCAAGTTTCTCGCTGCTCATTATCTTCCCCTGAATGGATTATCAATTTAAACATCCCATTTTGTGTGTTGTGGTGGATTTACTATGTATCACACAATTATAAAATCTCACATGGGAATTATGGTTTGTGACCAAAACCATTCTAACGGGGAGGATTCATTATAGATTGTTGGCAAGATGCGAATTCATATTTTATAACATGCCCCATAAACTAATACTTTTGTTCTCATAATTATTGGATTTGCAATCATCTGAAGATGTTTTATTAACGTTTCAACAAAAGCAATTCACGTATGAACATGTGATACCTTTAAGTTCAACACTTATTCCAATAATCGCCCAGTACTTGAAAGTATTCACCACCATTCTCAAAAATATAATTTGGAAATCCGTGCTCACATTTTATAAGTCGAGCCACTAACCACGCTAACCTTAAGTTGCGTATTTGATGATCATTTTGACGATGCATCGATTTTAAAACTCAAAATGATCCACATGGCGGATGTATAAGCCTGAATACATCCCTTTATATTCTTCCCAAAACTTTATAGGACAAAGTCCTTACTTTAATATGGTGGTGACAAATGAACAATTAACTTCCAATGAGAACAATCAAATCTATCTTTGAAGAAACTTATGGTTCTTCTATACATTCGCATCATCATTGACTCGGGATGGTCTAACCGGTCATGCTACTCAACAAAATAATCCTGACTCATAAACTCTAGTTTATGACCACATGTGCTTAGATTGTACTTTCTATGTAAACCTCAAATAATATGGAGATTTTAATACAACATCATATTTCTCCAATCAAAAATCATATAAGCTCTTTTATGGCTTTCATATAGTTCAATATAAATAACATGAAATTATGTTATTTGATTCTCTTGAGGAAATTATAATAAAACTTGAGGTTTTATTTTCTTTTCTAACATAACATGAGGTTATGCTATTGATTCTACAAATTGAATCAAGATAGAACTTGAGGTTCTAATTATATTTCTTTTTCGTTAACATAACATGAGGTTATGTTATTTTGATTATTTCTTTATAATCACAATAAAACACTTATTGTTCTCGTTAACTATAAGAGAGTTTAAGAGAATAATTGCACATTAACTTACAACATTATCATATAATAAAACATATCCATTTATTAATGAAGTTGCATAATTTGCAAAACATATGCATGCCATTACTCAATTAATCAAATACCTTATAAGCAAACAAAATCACTGATAAATAATGATATACTTAATGACACAATTTGAATCAACTAAGATATATTTTTCTTATACTTAATAGCTGTTGCAAATTTCACAATAATTTCGGCTTATATTTTCTCATGTGTTCATGATCGGACATCATACAGAAAAATGATGCTCAATTCACTTTCAAAGTCCGATCATGTGCTAATTGCAATACACTCATGTTTCAACTCAACCAAATTTCACGAAGCATAACACAAACGCATGTATCAACTAGCAAGATCAAACAAGTACAATATCAATAATTCACTAATCATTATTTAACTTTTGTAGCTTTTATTATACTTTACTTGCAATCAAAATATAGTGTACTCAACTATTGCAACACATAAGGTCAAATATATTTCACATAATAATACATTAATATAGCTCAAATACACTAGTAACAAGCTATCAATTAATACATCAAATCATAGGTAATAGTAACTACCCATATCAATAGCCGAATAGATAACACTAGTGCCAGGTTATTGAAAAATAAAAATAAAATCGGACCACCTGATTACTTTTAACATTTATGAGAAGCTCATTAACTAATTTATAATTAGGCCCAATGACATCGACAAAGATTTCAATGTGATGTACTTGTTTCAATATAAATCATGTATTTCGTATAATTTTGTTTATTGACAGCCTCATTGCTAGCAATCTCTCCATAAATTTTATTTGCAAAAACTAAGGCATATATTCTTAATCAACCTTTTGCAAAACCATTGTGTAGCTCACGTAATGATTTTCTCAAGTTTAAGAGTTTTAAGGGGATACAACAGTTAATATGACAACAATATAATTAGCGCTTGTGTAGCAAAACTAAAGAACATATTAGATGCATGTCAATCGAAGAAGTATGTGAACAAACAATACTAATCAATAATCAAGAACTAAAGATAAAATCATGGACTCATAAATTTAAAGAGGTATAGTAAAAGAGTAAAACACAGGAACAATTGCGAGCGAACTTCATTACACTTCACATGATCTATTTCTAACATCACATTTGTTCATTTAATTTAGATTTCATGGTTTCAACTAATAAATTACGCTACATCAATAGTTCTATACAAGAATATTGTATAATAAGGCTTTAAGATTTGCCTCTTGGATAAAAAATTAATTTGAAATTGTGGTCTACTGCGTGTGGGGTTCTTAGGAACTGGCAGTTAAGCGTGCTCATGTGAGGGTAGCACTGGTATGGGTGACCTGCCGGGAAGTCTTCAAATGAGGCCACAAAAACAAAGCCGTGAGCCTGCGGGCAAAGCGGACAATATTGTGGTCTGCGTAAGGCGGGGTGTTACAAGTGGTATCAGAGCCACTCCAGAGTCGTTCGGGATGGTGGGGCAAACCTCATCGAGGACGATGAGTCCCTAAGGGGGGTGATTGTAACACCCTAGGCAAATCCCACATCGGCTGTGGCCTGGAGAGATGCTGGGCTCATAAGATAACATTCGCCTTACAATGACACAACGCGTTTTGTGGTCTACTGCGTGTGGGTTTCTTAGGAACTGGCAGTTAAGCGTGCTCATGTGAGGGTAGCACTGGTATTGGTGACCTGCCGGGAAATCTTCAAATGAGGCCACAAAAACAAAGCCGTGAGCCTGCGGGCAAATAATATTGTGTTACATAAATAATAAGTGTTTGTCAAATACGAAAATAAATACATTCATTTAATTTAATCTTGCATAATTCAAGAGTGTGCATTTATTAAGTTATTATTATATTAACAAAGTATATCCTGAAGAAAACAAGAAGCTAAGTAAACTTTCACATAGTTGTAGACGATAAGGAGTTCTTAGCATACCTTCGGGAACCGGAACAAATAAAAAAAAATATTAACCGGAACAAAGTATATCCAGAACAAATAAAAAAAAATAAAAAATTACAATAGTTAACATGTCAACAAAACTATACACATAATCACATAACCAATCATCATATTCATTAGTAAACGTACATATAATATTTATAGTTAAACTATACAACTAACAATAGTGATCATATTTACTAGACAATCAATATTAATAAATCATGTGTATACATGAATATGATATCATAAATAAATAGATTATATGGTTGTAGATATTGATTTTTCTATTGTTATTCTTTACTGTAATAATGATGCATGCAAAGAAACATATACGGAGTAATAAGTGCGTATTTAAGAAAACAGCCGAATCATATATGTGAACGATTGAAGACATACCCGTGGAAAACATGAAGACCTAAAGCCTTAGAGCGTGCTGATAACGTGTTGTAAACAAGAATAAAGAAAATGGAAGTAATCTTCAATTAATCATTAACTATGAGATTTACAAAGAGTATATATAGATAAACATTAGGGCAAAATCTTAATAGCTAACATGGGTCGTGGGCCTATTATGGGCTATACGGACATCCACATATAATTATTTATAACAGTAAACACTTTCTTTAACTTTTCAATATCTAATACTAGTAAATCATGCAAATTTTCAATGCACCTCAAATTTTATCATAGATTCATTTGACAGTCCAAAGAAAGTAAAAAATAATAATGAAATTCATGAACCAAAATGCATTCAAGTAGTTTATGACATACATAATTCAATATAGGGAAAATGATCCCTGCTGTAAACAGCAGGGACTTATCTGCTGTAAGGGCTAAATCAGGGACCATTTATGCACATCAGGCTGTTTATCAGGGACTATTTGTGTTGAACTAGGAACTATTTTTGCACTATACTGCAGATAAGTCCCTGCTGTTTACAGCAGGGATCATTTTCCCTTCAATACATATGTCACTAAAGAAACCTTTTAAAATATAGATCAAATGAGAAACATAATTAAAATGATTAGAATGAGAAGAAACTACAACCACAAATATTAGATGCATCCATAAAAAATATATGCATCTCCTATTATTTCTCTTTCATTATTTAAAATATGTGGCTATAATTTTTTTTTTACTCTTCTCATTTCATTAATTTTTCTCACTAGATCCATGCTCTAGCTACTATATCATAAAAATACAAAATGAACCTCTTAACAATTTTTCTTGCGTGTTCCTTATACATTTTACTCCAACATATATATATATATATATATATATATATATATATATATATATATATATATATATATATATATATATATATATATATATATATAGGGTGACTTTCTTACGAGAACCATTTTATATGCGAGAACTGAGATAACCACCAAAAACATACATGCACGCCTTATAAAATCAAATATAAATACATGCAAATCATCAATAATCGTAAGTATCCACCTATGTTCTTCAATATCATCATGAACTCATCCTCTTTTTTTACAAAAACCTTACACACAGCCGCAATATTGTCGTTGCACGCCTTATAAGAACATACATACACACCTTCAAAAAAAAAAATTTGTATTTCCAATTTCTTATCAAATTCTTTAGAACAACTATGTTTTTTTTTAAAACATATATGTTGTTTTTAGAAAATATGTGCAAAAATACAATCATATAAGGCGTGCATATATGTTTTGAATGGTTCTCTCAGATAAAATGGTTCTCGCAAGAAAGTCTCAATAAATATATATATATATATATATATATATATATATATATATATATATATATATATAGTGTAACTTTCAAACGAGAACCATTTTATCCGCAAGAACTGAGAGAACCAACAAAAACATATATTCACGCCTTCAATAATTGTATTTTTGCACATATGTTTTCAAAACAACACATATATTTTAAAAAAAACATAGTTGTTCTAAAGAATTTGATAAGAAATTCGAAATACAAAAACTTTCTTTGAAGGTGTGCATGTATGTTCTTATAAGACGTGCAACGACAATATTGCGGTCGTGTGTAAGGTTTTTGTGAAAAAAGAGGATGAGTTCATAATGATATTGAAGAACATAGGTGGATGTTTACGATTATTTATGATTTGCATGTATTTTTATTTTATTTTAAAAGGCGTGCATGTATGTTTTTGGTGGTTCCCTCAGTTCTCGCGGATAAAATGGTTCTCGTAAGAAAGTCCCCCTATATATATATATATATATATATATATATATATATATATATATATATATATATATATATATATATATATATTAGTCATATACAATATATAGTACGTGTTGTACCAGAAGTTGGACTTGAACCATAAATAAAATCATCAATTGGTCAGAAGAACATTCCATTAGCTTTGAGCTAGTGCGTATCTTCATCTTTTACAAGATTGAAGCTAAGGTTATAAAGATAAAAAATGACTATAACTATGTACTCTAAAAAATGAACATCGACCATGAGTTTCTAACAGCATGTCGCAAAAAGTATCTTGAAATGAGTATTACTATGTACTCTAAACAATAATATGAAAATGCTCGTTCTTTCTTCTAGGTCAAAATTCACATAAAATATTATTAGGCGACAAAGAATAGGAAAATCATAAGGAAAACAATCAGTATAAAGAATATTTTTATCATAAGCCATCTGTTGGATGATATACCATTGAGGTACTTCATTAGTTGCCCTTGCGCCCCTTCTACATTTGCTAGTGTATCTTCCATGTTCTCGTCGATCCTGTAATACAATAAATTTTTTGTTCATCCAGTAATTATTTAAGAGCTTTTTCATATCTATAAGAACAAAAAGGAAAGATTGCAGAAAAAATAGCTCTCCTGCAACATTCTCAATAGCGGAATAAGTACCCATTTTTGTTGATTCGTACTAAATTGGAATCTATTGTCTTACCACGGTCTTATCCCATTAGTTGTTGATTACAAGTACTATGACTAGTTGCCTTTGAAAACTCGATAAGCTATAAGATAATTTGTAATATATACAGAATTACATAAAGCGGACATGATTAAATGATACAAGGATTTATTGCCAAATACACAAATCAGGCATGGTTCAACTAAGCTATATAGAATTCTCTCACTTATTACTTCATTAATGATATCAAATCGAAATTCCAAAATTCTGACTTATACAATCTCTGAAACTACGGTAGTAATATTAGGAATGATCATACGGCAGTTTAATGAGCATGCATCATCTTATTTTGATATTATAAATTGGGCCTTCTCAGTAAAAAGGGCCCAACTAGATCAGACGCTGAGTATTGTAAAATTACCCGTTTTCGCCGTTACCCTACCTGGCCCAACCCGTCCATTTTGGTACCTAGTCAATGGGACCTAACGAGGTATTGTTTCACATAATGCCTTTCCTATCTACCTCCTTAATGACCGTTTCATGCATTTAAGGGTATGCAATATAATATTCTTGATGGTATTTGTATTTGGAAGCACGGCACGGGACTAACCTAATTGCAAGCTCCCCTTGCTGAGAAACCACGGTTGCCAATTGCGTAAAAATGCCGCTCAACTCATGAACGGTTGACTCAACACTTTCAAGAGCCTCAGCTCGGCTCTGCATGTAATTATCCTGTCCCGGGACCATCTGTTGCTGCTGTTGACTTTGTTGCTGTTGTATCAATGGCTGAGATTCTCCGTCCGCCTGCTTCCTGGAAAGTAAATATTTGACAACAGAATCAAGGGATGACTAGATAGATCATAATTCCAAGGTTCATTTCGAATACAGTCATTTATTGAATTTTATGTTCAGAGGAAGTAAGTGGCCTTCAGGAAGTAGTTAAGGGTTCAACTACGAGATTAGCTGACCAGTAACTTAAAGCCTTTGAAGAGTTAAGGTGGTTGGACGTGCATTTTAGAACCATTTGATATTGAATAATCAAAATAAGATAACTAGTTGTAATAGAACGTGATGCAAAAAATTGTTTTGGTATGTGGCATTGTACCTAATTACCTACCTGTCCCAAGTGGGACTCGAACCCTCAACCACTTGGTTTAGGAGCAACGGATGTGCACTTTTGTTTGAAGATGTAATAATCAGACGAGCATTTGTTTAAAGTGTTCAACAAATTTTAATTTCTAACAGAACAGAAGTTCATATATATGTTGAGGCATTCAAATTTTGAAACCTAACAATTTATGGTATATAATTCCAACAATTATTTAAATGATCATCAGCTAGCCTAAAATTGATCTTATAACCTCTAATTAATCATATAATAATAATCGGAATCACTTTATTACCTGGGAAATAGTGGAGAACTTGAGGAGTTCTTAACCCAAGCAGGAGGTGCATTTGATGCATTCGCTGATGATTTATGAGCTAAGGGCTGTTGTCGGGCAAATGGGTTTGCAGGCTCTTTTGATGTACTCTTAGAAAATTTGTGTCTTCTAGTTTCACGGTCCTCCAACTTCTGCAGTAGAAAGATCACAAGATTGACGAAAATGAGTCACGTGAAGAAAGATGTTGCAAAAAAAAAAAAAAAGCTTTTAAATATTTAGATGTGCGCACAACATATTTACACCTTTGTCCGCATAGTAAGGACTTCTTTGAACTCCTGTGTGGCACCCATAAGATGATTCTTAAGATTAATAACAACTGTAGTTGAATGGGTACTTGTGTCACTCGAACTGCTATCGCTTTCTTGTTGTGAATTGCAGACAAGCTGCAAATCCACCACAGCTCCATTAAGGGCAGTAATGTCCTGCTTGATGACAGCAGTCAATTCTTGAATCTCCTTAGTTGGATCATTAAACTTGTTGGTCTGTTTGGCCACTAAAAGGACAGAAAAAGATCATGTTAACTTTGAGACGAAACATCTATAGAAATATACTGTTCAGTTAAAAAAGCGTATTTCGGATCAGTATATAAATAAGCATTTAACTTTCTATGTTAACCAAAGCCTCTAAGGCCTTCCTTATATAAGCAAAATTTTAGATGTACACTTTATTTCTTTGTCAACCGTTAAAAAAAGACTTTCATTTTTCCTCTGCTTATCAATTCCGGACTGTAACTTAACTGAAAAGTTTCACAAAGATTCTATGTATCAAATTAAGTTATTGATTATTGATTTCCATTAATAGTTAGACCTGCACAAGAATGTTTTTTCTTCTTCTTGAATTAGTTAGCACCAATACAAAAGCTTCGGAGTTAAATTTATAGAATCTAGAGTTCAACAAGCAAAATATTCTACTAGAGCTTTTAATCAAGCAAAATGACTGTCATAAAAAGATTTAGTCAAATTGACACCTATCAGTTTGTATATGCACATATCCTCTACTAGTAACATGTAATCCCGTAATCTTCAGTCATTGACAGTACATGACTCCAAAGATCAATTGCACAATTATGGATATCTAGGTGAATCCTAACTTGGTACAAAATATAACAGACCCCTAAGAGATTATAGTAGGGCAAATTTTGATGTAAACACTTGCATAGTTGCATGATCCACTGGAAATGTTATTCTACACTACATAAAAGTGGCAACCATAATACACACAGAGCTATAACTTGCCACTTATTCTGGTACCTAGCAACCATAGTGATAGGTGAAGTGATTACCCGATTGATAAATGATAACTATGCATCAGCTTACAGGATTTTGCTGGTATTCATCCATTGAAGTGGCCAAACATGTTAGTGCATTAGTGGGTTGAGTTTATGTTCTCATAAAAATGGTCAATACGAGTATCATGCAAATTTCTCATTATTTCCACAAGAAAAGATAAGACACTTAAGGTCTCAAATATCATAATCCTAAGTTATTTAGAAACTGATCTATACGCTAACCTCCCTAAAAGAAATAGGGACTTAATTGCACCAACAAACACCACATCAGATTATTCTAGAAGGTCAAGATTAGTCAAGTTTTAGATTGCATAGTATTGTTTTAACTCATAGTTTATTTCCCACATGGTCTCTGTGTGTATTATATCCTAATCAAATGCTACCACACATAAGTTTTAAGTCACGAGTCACGACATGAAGTTAACAGCACATGCTAAATCCCGTACTAAACATCCCGTCACGTTTACTTAATCCCCAGAGACTTCACATATAGCTCTAGACCTTCATTATCTATTCCTACAAACAAGTTAATCAATAATTACACACATTTATCTCATACAAAGCCAAATCAACTACCATCTCCCTAACAGTTTCACATAAATATACTATATATATAATCTATGCACCTCCATCAACACACGGTAACAATAATGTCAACCTTCAACACATTCAACACAATTCACAACCTAAGAAAGCTAACAACCAACGAATCCTCAATATCATAATGATGTACGGTCAGTTTAAACAAAGTTCCTAACTTTATTATATAGAAATATAAGTAAACAGAGACACTCTCCTAAGCACCGGACACTAAGTCATTTCAAAGCATAATCTCATAGTTTCCTTCCATAAATTATCCTCGGGTAAAACATTTAGGCTGTGTTTTGCGACAAGCTTTTTAGAGCATTTAGAATATAATGGTAGAAGTTTAGCTTTTAGATTTTGTTAAAACGTTCTTCACAACACTAATAAAAGAAGTGTTTGACTTTTACGTCACACACAAATTAATATTACAGCTACAAGTTACCAAACACTTTCATAAAACAAACAACTACACTTTTTATCAAACATAGCCATTATTATCCTAGGACAGACACTTTACTAAGCGGGCACTGCGGGCCCTTGTAATGCATATTATCCTCCTTGGGACAGAGGATTAAGTCAGTATGCTCGTTTATCAACATTTTACAAATAAATACTATTGCGTTACAACTACATCTATCTTATCAAACACTTTTATTGCTAGTTTTACCGAACATATCCATTATTATCCTATGGGGCGAGGCATGTGCGGTTATCAACATGAATATGCTAATCTGAAACTATATTTTCAATGTATAATACTATCTATTTATTGTAGACACTCTACTAAGGGGGTGTTTGTTTCGGCTTATATAGCTGGCTTATGACTTATTTGGTTATGGGCTTATGTTTCATAAGCTCATTTTTTGTGGTTTGTTTTGAAACTTTTCGACTTATATAAGCTTGTTATAACATAAGAAACATATATAAGCCGGAAAGTTTCAAAATAAGCCACAAAAGTGAAGCCGAAAACCAAATAAGTCATAAGCCGAAACAAACACCTCCTAAGTGGGCCCCTATAAGCTCAACATTGGCTATTGTGACCACAGCTCACTACTCACCGCTCACAACTTCTTAAATAAGCATTGGAAAAATGAGCTTTCCTAAAAAATAGCAAAACTCACCGCTCTTTTGCCAAACGAACACTAAAAATCAAAAAGCTCATTGTTCACCGCTCATCGTTTCAAAAAGCTCTGCACCAAACATAGCCATTAACTTCCGCGCGGTTATCATCATTTTACAAACAACTACTAACATTTACGTACAAAACGCTTCCATAAAACAAAAAGCTTCTGCTAGTAAAACTAACTGATACTACTAGTTCTAGGAATATTATCCTCGGGACAGGGCATTTAATAAGTAGGCGCGGTTATTCAACATTTTACAAATAACTACAGAGTGAGCAAACATCTTATTCTAAATTTATAAAATTATTAAAAACAGATTAAATAGAATTCTCACATTGGGCGAGTTTCGCAAGCTTTAACGAGGTCTGGTGAATTGCAGAGCCAATTTTAGAAGCTCTTTGATTAAACTCCGTTTTCAACGCAGCTTTCGCTCGAATATCACTGCCATGATTCACCTTCAACGGTCTCAATTGTCTAAACTCCTGAACAATGGTATTAAACTCATGTGTTCGATCTCTAAATGAAGAATGTGTTGATGATCTCATAATAATTTTTATAAAAATTTATTTGATTCTAATATGTTTGTTTGTATTGACTGTGTGTTGAATTCAAATTCGAATTTTAAACCCTAAGTAACTGAATTTTTTATACATATAATTTTGAATGGAATTGTGTTTGTGTGTATTTTGAATTAATTTATAGATTCGGGTTGAAAAGATGACCCGGGGCTAAAAATAGATTTTTCATTTTATAATAATCTTAACTGTTAAGTCTTTGAATATTCTTTATTCAATGTTTTCTAGTATTTTTTATACGAGTACAATTTTAAATAATCTTAGTTGTTAAGTATTTGAATCAATATTTTTAGAGTTAATTGCATTTTTGGTCTCTATGGTTTGGCCAAATTGCAAATTTGGTCCCCAACTTTTTAAAAGTGCACCAGATGTCCTCATTTTTAAGTTTTCGTTGCATTTTTGGTCCCTGACCAACATCAAATGACTAAAATACCCCATCACTATTTTCTTTTTAGTTTTTTTTTTTACATAAATGGCCCCTGTGTTGCGCCAGACTTTACAAAAATCGTCCCGTTTTTTTTTTTTTTTTTTTTTTTTTTTTTTTTTTTTTTTTACTTTTAAAATTAGTATTATTTTTTAATTAAATAATATTCAAAAAAATATTAAAGATATTCCAAAAATATTCAAAAAAATAATCAAAAATATTCAAAAAAATTCATTCGTATTATACGTTTTTTTTTTTACGTTTTCGTCTACTTTTTTACGTTTTCTTCCGTTTTTTATACATTTTCATCTTTTTTCTTACGTTTTCGTTTATTTTTTTACGTTTTCGTCTGTTTTTTATGTTTACATCCTTTTTTTACGTTCCTGTCTGCTTTCTTACGTTTTCGACCACTTTAAAAAAATGACAAAAACGTAAGAAAACGGACAAAACGTAAAAAAGAAAAGAAGAAAACGTAAAAAACGGACGAAAACATACGAAAACGTAAGAAAACAGACGTCCGTTTTCTTCCGTTTTTACGTTTTCGTCCGTTTGCGTTTTCGTCCATTTTTTTACGTTTTCTTATTTTCTTTTTTACGTTTTCGTCTATTTTATTACGTTTTCTTCTTTATTTTTTGCGTTTTTCGTCTGATGTTTTACGTTTACTTCTTTATTTCTTACGTTTTTGTCATTTTTTAAAGTTTTCGTCATTTTTACGTTTTGTCCGTTTTCTTACGTTTTCGTCTGATGTTTTACGTTTTCTTCTTTCTTTCATTTTCGACTGTTTCTTTTTTAGTTTTCGTCTGTTTTTTTACGAAAGAAAACAGACGAAAACGTAAAAAACAAACGAAAACGTAAAAAAGAGAGGAAAACGTAAAAAATAGACGAAAACATAAGAAAACGGACGAAAACGTAAGAAAACAGACGAAAATGTAAGAAAGCAGACGAAAACGGAAGAAAAAAACGAAAACGTAAAAAAATAGATGAAAACGTAAGAAAACTGACGTAAACGGACGAAAACGTAAGAAAAAAGATGAAAATGTATAAAAAAACGGAAGAAAACGTAAAAAAGCAGACGAAAACGTAAAAAAAACAAACGAAAACGTAAAAAAAAAACGTATAATACGAATTAATATCTTTGAATATTTTTGATTATTTTTTTGAATATTTTTGGAATATCTTTAATATTATTTGAATATTATTTAATTAAAAAATAATACTAATTTTAAAAGTAAAAAAAAAATAATAATAAAAAAAAACGGGACGATTTTTGTAAAGTCTGGCGCAACACAGGGGCTATTTATGTAAAAAAAAACTGAAAAGAAAATAGTGATGGGGTATTTTAGTCATTTGATGTTGGTCAGGGACCAAAAATGCAACGAAAACTTGAAAATGGGGACGTCTGATGCACTTTCAAAAAGTCGGGGACCAAATATGCAATTTGGCCAAACCACAGGGACCAAAAATGCAATTAACTCATATTTTTAAACCCTGCTCACAAATAATACCAGAGTAAATTGCATTTTCGGTCCCAAAGGTTTGGCCAAATTGCAGATTTGGTCCCTAAGGTTCTGAAAGTGCAACAGTGGTCCTCATTTTGAAGTTTCTGCTGCATGTTTAGTCCCTGATCAACATCAAATGACCAAATTACCCTCGCTTTCTTCTTTTTGTATTTTCTTTTCATGTTTTCTAACATAAATGGTCCATTTTATTTTTCGAAAAAAAAATAATTCGAAATTTGTTTTTAAGAAAAAAATTTCTAAAATTTTTTTCTAATCAAAATTTTCTTAAAAAATCGGAAAAAAACTCTAAAAAAAGTTTTTTTTTATCAAAAAACCTTTTTTCCTAAAAAAATAATTCGGAAATAAAAAATTTAGAAAAATTTTTTTTACTTTTTTTTCTAAAATAAATTCTAAAACAATGCGAAAAAAATTCTAAAAAAAACTTTTTTTCCGAAAAAAATAATTTGAGAACTTTTTTTTCGAAAAAAATAATTCTAAAAAATTTCTCTAAAAAAATTCTAAATTTTTTAAAAATGTATATACATTGTAAAAACGTATATACATTACAAGAATGTGTGTAAAATGTATATATGTTTAAAAAAAATACCAATGATCACACACATTTTTTTCAGAATTTTAAAAAAAATATTAGAAATTTTTTTAGCATTGCCAATTTGCGATTTTTTAAAGAGTTAATTCTAAAAAAGTTTTTCAATTTTTTTTAGAAATTTTTTATTTAAGTATTCTTATAAGATTATTTTTTTCAAATTTTTTTCGCATTTCTTTAGAAAAAAAAAATTAGAAATTTTTTTTCTATTTTTTTCCGAATTATTTTTTTAGTAAAAAAAGTTTTTTGGAAAAAAAAACTTTTTTTTTAGATTTTTTTTTGGATTTTTTAAGAAAATTTTTGTTGGAATTTTTTATTTCTTAAATGAATGTGTTGATGATCTCATAATTTTTATAAAAGTTTATTTATTTATTGTATGTGAATTTGGTGATTCTAATATGTTGTATTGACTGTGTGTTGAATTCAAATTTGAATGGATTTGTGTTTGTGTGTATTTGAATTAATTTATAGATTCGGGTTGAATTCAAATTTATTTATTTCTTTATTCAATGTTTTCTATTTTTATACGAGCGCAATTTTAAATAATCTTAGTTGTTAAGTATTTGAATCAATATTTTTAAACCCTGCTCACAAATAATACTCTTAGGAAATGGTGTCTAGTGGATTTAATTATATAATGCATAAATGTTATTTTTAATTCTTAAAAATATAAAAATAAGTTGTTTATTCCTCAAAATATTTTTCTAAAACTTAAATTTCAATCTTTTATTTGTACTGTACTTTCTTACAAAACATGTATTTTTAAAATAAGTTTTTGAAATAGTTGCTTTAAAAGAGCTTATCTGAAATTAAGGTTCTTTTCAAAATTACCAAATCTCTATCATTTTTTTCTTTTTTACAAATTCATCACAATTTTGTTCTCAATCTCAATCCATATTTTAATCCTGATTTGTTAAATTGGAACTCGTATGATGTTGATTTCTTCTCGGATGATGATGAAGAGTTGGTTACGCCAATTGCTGAATGTTACACGAAAACCTTAACCACAATATATTAGTTATAACTATTTGTCGCTATAAAATCTCGTCACTATGCACAAACTACACAACTAAATTTTATAGAAGCACCTAAGGAATACTAAAAAAAATTATTTGTCGAGAATTTTTACCCTATTTATATAAAATAAGTAATTTAATTTCCAATCATCTAATTATGTCTTTAATTTAAATTCAGAAAAAAAAAATCTAAATTAGCAATTTTCAACATTATTATTGTAATCTGCTTACTTAATAGTATAAGTAGATCGATAAGCTAAAACATTATTATTGTAATATGAGACAATATTCTTTAGATCTTTCTTTCCGTCGTCCTCCTCTAACCTCATTGATGCTTCTCTTTTACCTAAGCTTGATGCTCCTACCAGGTGGGTAAAATTGATTCCTATCAAGGTTAACATTCTAGCTTGGAAGATTCGATTGGATAGGTTACCAACTCGGTTGACCTTTCCTCTCGAGGTTCGGAGATTCCTTCGATTCTATGACCTATATATATGTAACGTGGCTGCTAAAACTACTTCTCATATCTTCTTTTCTTGTTCTTTTGCTCGGCAAGTCATGAGAAAAGTCTTACGTTGGTGGGAGCTTGAAGATTACTCTTTCAACTCTTATGAAGAGTGGCTTAGTTGGTTATGTATTTCTCGCCTTCTTACTCATAAGAAGGAGATTCTCGAAAGCACTTGTTATGTGACGTGTTGGCTCATTTGGCGCTTCAGAAATCAAATCTTATTTGGATCTCGTCAGCCTAAAAGAGAGATTATTTTCGATGACATTGTTCAAATGTCTTTTTTATGGATTTCTAGTCGTTATAAATCTAAGCTTAGTTGGGATTTTTGGATGGAAAATCCTATGTTTCTAAATTTGTAATCCTTCCTAGCTTCTTGCTAGCTTTTTTAATAATATAGCCGTTCAAAAAAAACATAAGCTAAAACAAAAATAAGAAAAAATTAATAAAAAGAAAACCCGAAACACCCTCTTAGTTTATTACTCCCTCCGGTCTTCAAATCACTGTTTCCCAAAAAGAAAAACACAGATTAATAAAAGCATAACCATTACTTTTTTCTCCTTCTTTACTTATTGTTGAATGTAACAACAGACTATGGACCTTCACCATTTAAACTATACAATAGTTGGTTGCTCCATGAAGACTTCACATCTACTGTTGTCAACTGTTGGACCACCTTGAACCTCGTCCCTCCTAATCCGGCTAATGTCTTCAAGTCCAAACTATAGCAACTTAAAGCAACTCTGAAGCAGTGGCGGAAAAATGTTGTTGAAAAAGAAAACTTGGTTTCTATGGATCTTCGCAACAAGATTGATGAACTTGACATGAAGGCAGAAACTTCATATCTCTCCACTGTTGAAGTCGAGTCTCGAGCAACCCTTGTTAAGTCACTAGTGGACATTGAGTATGGCAAGGTTAAAGACTTAAAACAAAAAGCAAAAACTCAATGGGCATTGGAAGGTGATGAGAACACAAGTTTTTTCCACGGGATCATAAACAATTGAAGGAATAGATCTCGTATTAATGGTCTTAACATACAAGGAGAGTGGGTG
The DNA here is from genome assembly GCA_030686995.1 of Artemisia argyi. Lineage (NCBI taxonomy): Eukaryota > Viridiplantae > Streptophyta > Magnoliopsida > Asterales > Asteraceae > Artemisia > Artemisia argyi. Next base: position 178,698,827 of record CM060704.1, read on the forward strand.
TCAGATGCAATGTCGATAAAAAACCATGTGTTTCACTTCTTCAGTACCAGATACAAAGAGGTTAGCTACTAAAGGCCAATTTTCAATAGCAACCTCTTCAAACGACTCTCTTTCGATGAGGTACATCTTCTTGAAAGCCATTTTTCTTCGATAGAAATAAAAGACGTGGTTTGGGATTGTGGAAGTGACAAAGCACCGAGGCCGGATGGCTTTACTTTCAAATTTGTTAAAAAGCATTGGGACCTTCTTGAAAATAATATCATCTCGTATGTGAAGGACTTTGAAACGTCCTCCTACATTCCTAAAGGATGCAACTCCTCATTCATTACTCTTGTTCCTAAGTTGGAGGACCCTCTAGTCATTGGTGACTTTAGACCTATTAGCCTTATCGGGTGTCAATACAAAATCATTGCCAAGGTCCTTGCCAATCGTCTCTCCAAAGTCATCTCTTCAGTTGTTGTTGAGGTTCAGATGGCTTTTATTAAAGGAAGGCATATCATTGATGGCCCCCTCATGGTCGACGAAATAATCTTGTGGAAAACTAGAAGGGGGGGGTTGAATAGTTTTACGTTCTTTTTGTGTTTATTTTCAAAAAACTTTTGTTGCTTATTAAAACTTTTATTCGATCTTATGTGAATTCAATTGTTACCAAATATGAGCAAATCTAAACAAGTATAATCTAATAATGTACGTAATGTAATGAAATGAATGAACGATAGAGATGAAAAGATCAAACCACAACACGCGAATTTATAGTGGTTCGGCTACAAGGACACATTCCTTGCCCTACTCCACTCCCAGAGTACCACACTCGAGAGTTTTCTTCACTATGTCAACAAACTCCTTATGGAGGAGAAACCTTACACACCTTGGCTTACACCGATTAACGACATTAAGCTAAATGTCGAGTTCTAATCCTAGCTAAAACTAATCTCACGACTTCTTCACAACTTCACAACTTCTTCACGATAGCCTCACAACTTCTTCACACCCTCTTCTTTGCACAACTTATTCACAACTTCTACAATACTTCTTCCCAACACAACTAATATTTACAACTAACTTAATCACACAACACTTTACAAATAGTCAAGCTAGTACTACTTAGTATTGAAGGAGTGTTCTTCTTTTTGCACTTGTGTGGATGAAGCTTTGGATCACTTGAAAACAAAGACTTATGAATATATAATCAAAGGCTTTTAGAATAGAAATAGAGATTGAGATCAGAAGGTGTTTTTGGTGCAAAAAGGTGAGAAAATCTGTGGGAATGAACCAGTATTTATAGGGACAAAAATACTGTTCTGGAGCGTGGCCAGTCCCCTTAATGATTAAGGGGGCCGCCCCCTCCAGAACGTTGGACATTTTTGTCCTTTTGTGGGAAGGTTTTTCTGGATTAATTTTGCCATTTTTGGTTAAAAATTTGAATTCATATATTTATAATGAATTAAACATATTCTTTTAATTCCAAAAATATTTTATAAAAGATATAAGATGTTTTATGACATTTTACAAAAATCTAGTGATTAAGAAAATGTTCGTTTGATCATATAATACATTAGTTATTTTGTTTATTCATACCTTAAGTGATTAGGTTGTTGAAATGAATAATTATGACTAAATACTTGTTTATGTCATAATCTCTAGTTTAATGAGTTTACATTTTGTGATTATCAAAACATAGAGATATCGAAAAATATGAATAACGTTTTTAGACATTATTTATATCAATAAATCTCATGGGCAAAAAAGCAAAAAAAGAAATTTATGTTTCTTAAAGTGGACTTTGAGAAGGCATTTGACTCATTGTCATGGTCCTTTTTATTCTCAACTATGGAACAAATGGGAGTTAGCGAAAAATGGAGTACATGGATTTATTCGTGTCTTAATTCGGCATATGCTTCTGTTCTTATTAATGGGTCTCCTACCAATGAATTCAAACTTGAACGAGGATTACGCCAAGGATATCCCCTGTCTCTATTCCTATTTATATTTGCAGCGGAAGCACTTAATGTGGCCATTTTAGAAGCTACTGATCACAACTTCTTCCATGGCATAAAAGTAGGAAAAGACAAGCTCCACATCTCCCATCTTCAATTTGCAGATGATGCTCTCATTTTTGGAGAATGGTCCCTTACCAATGCTAAGAATCTATCTAGGATCCTTACTTGCTTTCACCTTGCCTCTGGTCTCAAAGTGAACTTTAACAAGAGCAAGTTATATGGAATTGGTGTCTCTAACCTTGAACTTAACTCCGTTGCCACCCCAATTGGATGCTTTGCTTCTCAATTCCCTTGTACTTACTTGGGTCTTCCTATTGGGGCAAATATGTCTAGATGTTTAAATTGGACTCCTATCATCAATAGATTTCAAAAGAGATTGTCCAATTGGAAAGCTAAAACACTTTCATTTTGAGGTCGCTTAACCCTTGTTAAGTCCGTTCTTGGTAGTTTAGGAGTATACTACTTTTCAAATTTCAAAGCCCCTAAAAAGATAATTAAGAAGCTTGAAAGTATTCGTAGGAAGTTCTTTTGGGGAGGAAATTCGGTTGAAAATAAAATCTCTTGGATAGCTTGGGACAAGGTTATCTCCCCTCATCATAAAGGAGGTCTTGGAATCAGTAGTCTATTGGCAAGCAATGAATCCATGTTATCGAAATGGTGGTGGAGATTCCGCACCGAAGAAAATGCTCTATGGCGCAAGGTGATTTGTTCTATTCATGGTCCATCAACAGGTATGGATCACTCCTCTTCTCGTTCCTTGTCCTCAGGTTCATGGTCGCGTATTTACAACCTAAAAAATGATCTGAGCAACATTGGAATCGAATTACCAAAGGCTTTTCAAGAAAAATGTTGGAAACGGAAGAAACACTTCTTTTTGGCATGATAATTGGATTGGTGGAGCAACTCTTCAAGACTCATTCCCGTGATACCGTTTTGAAACAAACAAGAGTTGTCTGGTTTGTGATAGATGTCCTACTTCCTCTCATAACTCACATCTCACTCGTTCTGTCTTTCACTCGCCTACTGTACCTGACCCATCTTCAGCCCTTGGCCCAAACCAACAGCCGACTACACTTCCGTTTGGCCTTACTTTTAATTGGGCTTGGTTAAGACACCCTCGATCACAAGCTGATCAAAATGAATTGATTGAACTAACAAACCTTCTTTCTGAGTTACACCTTACTGACACCCTTGATACCCGGCAATTCATTGAGGACTCTTCAAGATACTTCACTGTGAAAAGCATGCGGAACCATATCAACCACATGTCAAATCCCTCAACCTCTCAACCCATCAGATGGAATAAATTCCTTCCCACAAAGGTGAATATTCTCGCGTGGCGCATCATGAACAAAAGGGTCTCTACACGAGTTAATCTCGATAAGAGAGGGATCGGTCTTGACTATGTTCGATGCTTCTTTGTGATGACGATATTGAAACTGAGGACCACTTATTTGCCTTGTGTTCAATTGCTAAAGACGTATGGAAAGAAGTCATGGCTTGGTGGAAGGTTTCGGGTGTCCTTGTTTCATCCATAGATGATGCGGCCCTATTAGCTGATGGAGTCCTCATTCTGCCCAAACTCAAAAAGGCTTTTGATGTTGCTGTAAACACCACTTTGTGTCACCTCTGGAACTTCAGGAACAATGCAATCTTCTCGCCCAAGCGTCCAAGAAAGGAGTTGCTCTTAAATGACATTAAGCTTTCGTCATTCACTTGGTTTTCGAGTAGGAACAGGAAAGCTTCTCTTAATTGGATAGAGTGGTGTAGTAATCCATGTAACACTCTATCCACTCTTTTAATTTGTAATTTGCTTCTCTAGCATCTTGCTAGTTTTTAATTAAATCGCCGTTCAAAAAAAAAAAAAAAAAAAAAAAATCTTTGACTAATAATTAATACTTTCTTTTATAATTTGTGAAATATAGTTTCAGGTAAAAACATGGTCACACTTTTTAATTTTAGTATAGTAATCGACAATTATTTTAGAGCAACAAAAAAAGTAAAGTGAACAAATATGGGACGAAGGAACTCAAGGAAGTACAAACTTTTGTGTCGATATAAATACATTAGCCAAATACAAACGTTACTTACTAACTGTATCTGTAAAATACTGAAAACAGAAGCAGAAAATGCACAATTACTTGTACAATCTTTTGTTAAAACTTTTCTAAAATGTCAGATAGCATCACAACAAACAATTATGAATATTGTGTATTGCATTATCATCAGTTACATCACAACAAACTTTTGTATTACTTACTAGTATTCTATATGAACCTTGAGTATGATCATCAGTTATAAACTCAGCCTAAAAAAACTACTAAAAAAACCGAAAAAAGATATCCAAATACTAAGAAACAAGAAGCAAGAACACAATGCAAGCTTCAAGCACACCAATCAATACCTTCAAAACTGTCCATGATGAAACTCATGAACCGAAGTATCATCAGCAATGTTAACTAAATTATGTCTGGAGCTCATAAAAATTAAAAAAAAAAATGTTATATATTTTTATTGACACAGAAATGTTGATCTAGGAGTTATCATTATATTATATTTCTATTGTCATTACAAAATTTTGACTTGACTATGGCTAGGAGTTATTAAGACATTTCTAATTTATTGTAAAAGACAAGGAAATTCGTGTAGCGAATTATTGGTGTATGAGTTGAATGTTAAAAAATGGTCCCTATCAAAGAAACAAGGAAACTTTCATGTAAGATTCATATAAATTAAATAATTCTTATATGATGGTAACATGTGCGACGACTCACGAAAGTTGAAAATGTGGTTGCAATATACCTTTCTCTATTTTAATATCCCATTCCCATCTCACAACCTTTCATTTCTTATTTCTCAAAACACACAATCATCACAACCATCTCTTGCAGCCACCACCACCACTTTTATCAAGTTTGGTTTGTTCATTTTTATTCAGTTATTTAGAGTTTATGTATTTTGTTTTGTGTATAATTGTGGTGTTAATGTCTACGTGTGTATAATTAATTTTTTAGCTTATTAGACTTTTGTAGACACTTTAGGATTTTAGTGACTTATTTCGTAGTTCGAAACTAGTTTATCCTATAGGAAGTCCGTCTGAGATTAATTTATTAGAAGTTAATTTCGGAAAGTCCCTTAGACCGCTTTTAGAATGTTTTGTCTTATTAAGGTTATGAACGTTAATAACCGGTTTACGGATTTAGTATTTGAGTATATTTTACAAAAATTTAAGGCTACGAATGTTTTGCCCCTTTACTCCACCAGTTACCAATCATGCTAACTCGTTTTGACTCGTCTTCTTGTCATCTAAACAGTTTTTCTGTATCTATATATTTCAAACGTGAATCACTGTCCTAAGGACCAGAATTTCAATTTAACAGAAATTTCATATAACAGGATCATTGAATGGCATCTTTTTCAAACTCATCCGTTCAAAAGAGCTTCAAGTATGATGTTTTTTTAAGCTTTAGGGGTGAAGACACCCGCAAAAACTTTGTCGATCATCTTTATCAATCTCTGAAGGACAAAGGCATTTACACATACAAAGACGATGAGAAAATCCAGAAAGGGAAAAGGATCAGCGATGATCTCTTCAAATCCATTGAAGACTCCAAAATGTATATCATTGTTTTTTCTAAGAACTATGCTTCTTCTTCATGGTGTTTGGAAGAGCTTGTCAAGATTATGGAGTGTCAGAAGATGTCTGAGCACACTGCTTACCCTGTATTCTATGACGTGGAACCCACCGAAGTGAGAAAACAAAGTGGGGCTATTGGTGAAGCTTTTTCCAAACATGAAAAAGAAGAGGCTGCTGGGAAATGGAGAGAAGTTTTGAAAGAAGCAGCCGATCTGGCTGGGTGGGAGCTGAAGAACACTCTTGATGGGTAATTTTTTGAGTTTTTGACCAACTAATTGTGTTTGAAATATTTGTTAACCATAGCATTGCATGTTTAAAACTAAAAGTATCGACTACTCTATGGTATTTTTTTTTTCCTATTTTAACACATAATTTACTTTTTACTATTGTAGAACAAATTGTCAAGAACATAAAAAGTAAAACGAAAATAACATATAAGCCCAGTAGTTTGGACGCTCCTTGCCACACTTGATCACTTTTATAAGAATTGAATCATTTATCTATAGTTTCAGATTCTATGTATTGATTTTGCTATTTTTTCAAATATGTATATCGTTGCCGAGTTCTAGACTTCTAGTTAAACATATGAAATCTAATTGGCTGATTGTACAATTGTGCATGATGACTTTTAATCTGATCGTTGCCACATATGGTAGTTCTAGAACTTCATGATGCAAATTGTAATTATAGTTCAAGTTCATAGCTATGATTGATTAGTGTTTGGTTAAACAAACAATGGATCTGTTGATGTGACTGAAGCTTTAGAAAACGAAGTTGAAGACAAGATGAGATTGATGACACATCATAAAATGAAGACCTAAAGGTTGAAAGAAATGAAATAGCCAACAACTCTCATATACCCTTTAATTCTACTAATCAATGGGTTCTTTTTCGTATGGTTGATCACGAAACTTGAAAAAAATAGACTAAATTTAAAGGTGAAAAGAAAGATATAAAGGAACACCATACGATCGCCATTATTTCTTTAAACACAATATAGCGGGAAATATGTTTTGTAAGAACCATTAGTTAGTTAAAAACTCGTAATTTCTTACTTTTCTTTGTTGCTAATATGTGTTGAAAAAGGATAATGGATAAAAGATTATTATAGTACTAAACAGATCTTGTTTTTACATACACACAGGCACCAAGCTAGATTCATCAAAAAAATTGTTCAAGAGATTTCATTAGAGTTACGTTCCATCAATTTCGGCTTTGATGAAAAGTTGGTCGGCATGGAGACTCGAGTAAAGGATGTTATTTCATCTTTAGAAATGGGTATTGATGAAGTTCGCATGATAGGGATCAAGGGCATGGGAGGGACTGGGAAAACAACTACAGCAAGAGCTGTTTTTGAGCATCTATCTGCTGATTTTGAAGCCAAAAGCTTTGTTGAGAATGTCAGAGAAGTTTCAAATGACTCAGCGTTTGGTTTAAAGAAATTACAAGAACAAGTCCTTGCAGATGTGCTAAATGAACATGTCACTCTAAATAATGTTAATGACGGGAAAAACATGATGAAAAGGAGGATGTGCGGTAAAAAGGTTCTTCTTGTTCTAGATGATGTGGATCACATAGACCTACTTGAGGCGTTAGCCAGTGAGCCTAAGTGGTTTAAGCCAGGAAGTAGAATTATCGTGACAACGAGAGATGAGCAAGTGCTGGTCGCTCACAGAGTGAACTTGATTCGAGATATTGATCTCTTATCAGATAAGGAAGCAATTTGTCTCTTTAGTAGGTATGCATTTGGAAGGGAGATTCCATCTCAAGGATACGAAGAGCTATCAGGAAAAGTTGTACGCTATGCTGCTGGTCTTCCCTTAACAGTCAAAGTCTTGGGTTCATTTCTATGTGGTAAAGATAAGCTTGAATGGGTAGATGCTATAGACAGATTAAAAAGAATTCCCTTAAAGGAAACTCTGGAAAAGCTAGAATTAAGCTATATCAGTCTGGAAGATGAATATAAGGAAATATTTCTAGACATTGCATGCATATTGAAAGGCCATACCAAAGCATATGCAATCAGAATTCTTGAAAGCTGTGGATTTCATGCTAGAAATGGTTTAAAAGTTCTTGAGCAGAGATCTCTAGTAACTATTTCTAAACATGATCAGGCCTTGGGCATGCATGACCATATAGAAGAAATGGGAAAGAACATTGTTCGTCGTTTGCACCCCGATGAACCTAACAAACATAGCCGATTATGGATTGATGAGGAGATTGAAGATATATTGGCTAATGACATGGTAAAGATCAGTTTACTTGTAAGGTGGAGAAAACTAATACATTTTCATTTGTCCTGACTTCTGACATGAGGTTTTTGGACGTTGTTTTTGGATTGCAGGGTACCGAAGCAACAAGATGTCTAAAACTTAATACGTCGAACAGAAATGCGAGAATTGTTATGAAAGGTCTTGGAAAAATGAAGAAACTTAGATATCTTGAAGTGAATTTTGCATATTATGATTTTGCAACAAGATGTCCAAATGATAGCAACCAATACTTTTCAAATTCTTTGAAATATCTAAAATGTTCTTATTACCCTTTCTTGTATTTACCCAAAAAAAAGGTACAACTTTGGAAAGAGAGAAAAAAGGTAGAATAATTGTTGATTGGTTATTTTGCATAACTTGTAATAATGCTATTAATCTGTTGGTTTGTTTCATATACTAATATTTTTACCTTATTTTTGCTGGCAGGTTCTTAAAAAACTCAAATTCCTTTCACTCTCTAAGCCAAAATTGACGACCTTTGACTTTAAGATTACTCCGAATCTAGAGATGTTATCTCTAGTTAATTCTTTTAATTTAAAAGAACTTTTCATGCATGTTTGCTGTCAAAAGCTCAAGCATCTCAACATCAGTCAATCAAAGTTAAGAACTTTTGACCTTGGGTTGACTCCAAATCTCGAGACGTTATCTCTTTTGGATTGTGCTCATTTTGTTGAACTTCATGTGCCTGTTGCAAGTCAAAACCTCAAATTCCTCGACCTTTGTGGATCAAGGTTGAGGAGCCTTGACCTTGAGCTAATTCCAAATCTTGAGAGGTTAGATCTTGCAAAATGTCATGAGTTGGTAGAAATTAACGCTCCCGTTGGATGTCTAAAAAAAGTTGTTAACTTAGACTTAAGTGGTTGTTTGAGGTTTTCCGAATTTATGTTTGGCGGTGGATGTGAGCCAAAGGTTAGTAGTTCTTCAGCGACTTTAGATTTGGTTGGTGAGTCCCTAGATTTATGCCCATTGCACCCCAACAGTAATCTCCCAAAGTTGCAGTTTTGTTGTTATTATAAAGAATGTCTACCGTCATCGGTTGGAAATATTGAGAAGCTTATTTCTTTTGGTCTATGTGCTTGCACAGACTTTAAGAAAGTTTCAGACATAATTTGTAGTTTACAATGTTTAAGAAACCTTAAGATCAAAGGCGATATTCCAAAGTTTCCCAAAGATCTTGGCAAGTTGGAATGTCTAGAGGAGCTCAGTTTGACATCTAAAAAGATAAAACAGATTCCGGATAGCATTTGTATTTTGAAACATCTCAAATCTCTCACAGTCGATGATGGTGATCTTCTTGAAAAGTTACCAGAGGATCTTGGCAAATTAGAGTGTTTAGAGAGGCTAGATGTGAGGAGTAAGAAGATTGAATTTCTTCCGGATAGCATATGTTTGTTAAAACGTTTGAAGTATCTCATACTTGATCGTTGTGCTCTTCTTGAGAAGTTACCTGAAGATCTTGCCCAATTAGAATGTTTAGAGAAGTTACATGTGAGTAGTAAGAAAATTGAATATCTTCCAGATAGCATCTGCATGCTAAAACGTCTTAAGTCACTCGATGTTAGAGAGTGTTGTTGTCTTGGGAAGTTGCCTGAGGACATTGGCCAGTTAGAATCTCTAGAGAGACTAGCTTTGTGGGCTACAACGATTAAACATCTTCCAGATAGCGTTTGTATGTTAAAACATCTGGAGTATCTCGACCTTGATCATTGTGCTCTTCTTGAGAAGTTACCTGAAGATCTTGGCCGACTAGAATGTTTAGAAGAGCTAGTTATAACATATACAGGCATAAGTCATCTTCCGCAAAGCATATTTGGGTTGAAAGGTCTGAATATCGTTGCATCTTCAGAGCTTCTGCAGTTGTATGATTTTCCTTCAGAAACCTGCTGTTCCATATTTCCCTATCGGTGAGTAAATAACATGCCCTTTTTCTAATTTCATTTTTCTCATATTTGAATATACGTATCGAATTTGATATTGGCCGACAAAAAAATTATTCGAACAAAATAATACAATAGTTTTTTTGAAAGAAAAAAATAAAGCAACCCTTACACGAATGGTCTTTATAGTTTATACCAAATTACATAATTAGTTTTTGAATATCAAAATATACATGAATGGTCTTCAATTTAAAATATGTTACACTTTTGGTCCCTTATTGTATTAAAGATGTAAGAGTTTCAAAAGGATACTAGATGATGGTACATAGATAAGACAATTATGAATTTTATTAACTGTGTCTCGTACCTATTTTCATAAATTCTCCATTTTGTTAATTGCATTTTATTTTCATACTAATAGTGCAATTCCATATAAGCTAAAGTAGTTTCTTGGTTGATAAGGAGGTGGCACTATTACATAAAGTAGGATCAAGCTGAGGTCATACTGGCTACCTCTAATAGAAGATTCATGCAAGCAAATTATGGATGCTGCTAGCTAGAACAACAATTGCAAAAACAATGGACCCAGTTCCATTACCCACCAAGAAGTGAATCTACTGAAACCCCTCATGTTTACAAAGACGCGAGAGATTCCACTTTGAGATCAGGACACACCAAAGGCTCATTGATATCCTACACCCAACTGCACACACCGTTGACTCTTTGATGCAGCTTGATCTACCTGCCGGTGTCGATATGATGTCGAGGTTAAGTTTTAGAAGTGTATTCCAAGTCCTCTTTTTGGTATTAAATATTGTTATATACACTTTTATGTAGTAGATTTGTTACTTGTATCATTGTTGATTAAAGGAATGGTGTTTAGTAAAATATTTTGTAATGTCATAACCTTGAAATGGTGGTTCTGCAAGTCACAAATGGTTCTGGTTATTGTTTGCAATTGAAACACGATCATGCCTTTGCATTATGAAGTTGACGTTGATTATGTGCTTCGACTTTATATGAACTGCTTACTTGAAAAAAACATTGGGACATAACTTGTAAACTTTGAATCATAACTTAACTTGAAACTCTAAAAAGCATGATCAAAGTTGAGGGCTTTCAAGTTTGATTCCTACTAGGTACAGTTAGGTGTCTGGTTTTATCCGGTTTGGGTTTGGGTTTGAGTCTGTGTGCCTAGATTAAACCCGTGAATTAATTGGTCAAAACCCGAATAACCTGAATGCTAAATAAGTTAGGGTATCAGGTTGAACATTTTTTGCTAACATGGCTATCAAGATATGGAGATATGCATTATTTACCTGTAACCATACATCATTCAATTTAACTTATCTCAACAAACTATATGTACAATTATTGATCCATAAAAACACTTTTTATTCATAACGACTATGTTCTTATAATAAAAGATAAAAGATAAAGAGGTTTGCATTGTACAATACTTTTGTATCACTCTAAAGAGGACGAGTACATTTAATCAATTGTTGCATTCACAAGCATTCCGTCAAGAATACTTTTTCAAAAGGTTGAACCAGCTAGAACTAATCAATTTATGAAATATCCCGCAAAGATAACAAACAAGTTATTATTACTTAACAAAGTTCCAGACTCAGCCACTTCTACTCATGAATCACTATAAAAATCCAACAAAATTATAAATTTCATGGTTACATAACTTCCATTGTAACTTAAAACCGCTAAAAGGTACATAAATTAAACTAGTATATTGGTTCTGCTCTAACATGAACAGGCTCTAAAAATTATCAAAGACAACAAACTAAGCTTTGCGAGTCCAAACATGAAACAAAATATTTGCCTCGACACATTCGAGTTGTTTCTATAAATAGATATCTGGCAAATCAAAAACCGTCTAACGCTTGACCCATTGGAAGCTCTTTCTTGCTTTCACCTTACCAGGTTTCTTCCGCTCCACAATTCTCGGGTCTCTTGCAAGAAACCAGCTGCCAAAAACACAAAGTACACGTTACGATACAAATTCAGATATCAATGAGCTACATAACTTCTACAACTGGAACTTTGGCCATATAATGAAAGATAACCTACAAATGTGACCTAACGAGTAGGACTTGGGATAAAATGAAAACATAGAAGAAGAAAAAAAGCAAACCGGTCAGATGGTTGAACGGGTCAAAAGTAGCCAAAGTGCAACTTTTATTGAATAAAACCTACTAAATCAATCTTTATTTACATAACCAGTTGTGGGTGCAAATGGGATAGGATGGTACATCTGGCATGGAACAATATAGTGAAAAGAAATATACAATACATATAAGATCCTCATATGATCGACCTCGTACAACCCAATCACACGTTTCTGAAACAATGCCTTTCACATGGATATATGATATAGAGATGCATTGTTTCTGTAAATTCTACTTACTAGTACCATGTTACAAATATGACATGTGCAACTTTTTGTTAACTAAGAAATACTCAGTCAATCCCACACACATTGCAATTATACTAGAACGGTACCCGCGCAATGCGGCGGCGGGTACCGTGTGATTATATTTTACGTTATTTGGTTACACGTTTAGTTATCTTCATGCATAAGTAGAGATATTAGAGATGGTTAAGCCAAATAATTTTAGTTTGAACAATCAACCGCTTCCTAACAAACTTCCAAACCAACTTGCTTCCTAACCAATTAATTTTGAAATCTTTCCATAATAAGCAAGAAAAAAGTCTGAATTTTAAGCCTTTTCTAATTATAGAATAGTCCTAAATGCATTATAATGTAGTATAGATAAATGATGTTTAACGATTAACTCAATATTTGTGTATCTTTAATTATAATAATACAGTCAAACTTGTGAGTCCAAATGAATATCCTTAATTCTTTGTAACAATGATATTAGATTATTAGACTAGAAATTTTAGATTAAGGTTCCTCTAGAACAGGGAGGGCTAGAAATTTTAGATTAAGGTTCCTCTAGAACAGGGAGGGCTAAAAACTGTAACATGCATGATCCCTGTTTTGAGTCTAGAGGTGACAAATTATGCCCGTTTGCCTAAATATGGGTAAATTGGGGTTTCAATTTATCTCCAAAGGCTTTAGCAACACATTTTCTAGAGTTGGTTAGAATGAAAACATGTCAGACGCGTTTTCAAGTGCTAAAATCTCCTAAATTGCTTTATTAAAAGAATTGGACTATCATTTTAACATTATGGTAGTAGCTACAATCTTACCTAATACATTGATTATCTACGAAACTGGAAAATGACAAAATAACCATTGACTGGTCGACCCATCTCTGTCTGGAACTGTTACTAACGACTCATTATGACCTGTTGCACAAGTGGTCCTTCTGCCTCATATAAACTGTAATGATCAACTTTCAAAGGCACAAGTGACTCATTTGTTAAGTGACCATAAAAACAAACTTAAGGAACCATGTGGACTCTTATCAATAACTCGAGTTTCAAGCATATGCAAAAGAATGAAGGGTAAATAAAAGCTAAAGGTACCTTCTTTCAGAGGAGGACGGAACTGATCTGGTGCCCAATTTTGCAGTGCCCTATTCATACCAAGACGAATTGAGCCTATTTGACCTGTTTCATGCACTTATGAAGTTTAGATTGGTGTCTCTGAAGTTTAGATTGGTGTCCCCAAACAAATGAAAGAACAAAAAATAATAATACTATGCATAATAATCAAGCTAGACTGAAGTTGGAGAAAATATTAATGGAATTTGCGAAAAAAAAAGGTGACATAATGAGAAAGAAGGATTGCCGAGAACACTAAAATCGAGTTAAAACTAACATCATAAGCACACTCTGCGTGCATACGTGTAGAGTAAGGATCAAAAAAGAAATGGCACTGGCTAAAAATTAAACGGTAAAATAGTAAGCATGAAGTTCGGGTTTTCAAATGTTAAGGAAAGCAATTTTGAAAGTATTGCATTACCTAAGAACACATGTGCTCCAATCTCTAACTATGAGCTTTTCACAATAAATTCAGCTTCTAACGTTGTATTAGAAGGGAATTGGGTATCTCATAGCTAGTAGATTTATATGGACTTTAATCCCATCCCTATCACAGACTTAATTACTAAGTCCTTAGCTAACCCTTTCGTCAAGTGGTCAGCTAAATTGTGTTGGGACCGAACAATCTCTACGGATATCACATCATGCATTATTAGCTTCCTAATCATACTATGTCTAAAGTGTCTAGACTTGCCATTGTATATTTGACTATAAGCTCTGGCCAATGTGGCGTCACTATCACAATAGAAAAAAATTGGTGCTCTCGATTTCGGCCATATTGGAATTTCATGTATTAAGTTTCTTAGTCATTTTGCTTCTTTACCCTTAAGGGGCGCTGACCCATGACCCTGCAAGGGGGTTTGGCCCACTTAGCACCCACATCTTTGTCCTAGAGATGTTAAATAATAATAATAATAATAATAATAATAATAATAATAATAAAGAGTAGACAGTAAAACCTCTATAAATTAGTGATATTGAGACCAATATATTTTATTAATTTACCGAGATATTATTATATCCATAAATTAATAATTATTAATATAAAGAGGTTTATGTATGATCTTTAAATTTTCAAGTCCAATATAATAGTTACAATGTATACTAGTTAGAGATGAAAAATAAATTAGAAAAACAATTTCTAATTAACATTTTATGAATTAACATTCACAAATTAATTGAATTTGTCAAGTTCATTGTTTTTGAATAAGTAAAAAGTTAGTTTTGTTGAGACAAGTTCCAATTACGTATGACCTTAATTGAATTAATTGAATTTGTTCAAGTTCTAATTACGTATGACCTTTATATATATATGGAATTTTTTAGTAATTATTAATTTATAATTTCGTTGGGATCAATATATATACGCTGGGGTTTCAAAATTTTATTATCTTATTATTTTATTGATTAAACTCCAAATTTGTACTGGTCTCAAGTTGGGACTGGAAAAATTTTATAGAGGTTTTACCGTAGATTAATCTAAATTTGAATTGCTTCTTTTTAATAAGCTTAGCTGTTAACACTCAGTGTTTGAGTTTTAAAGGAAATGAAAAGGAAAATAATAGGAAAGGGAAAAGTAGAGTAATTGTTGATTGATATGTTCTTGAGATAGAATAAAAGAAAAGGAAACTAATCATAATTCATGTTTTTAAGTTGGAGGAAAAGAAAAATGACTTGTTAAAATTATATGTATTCCCTTTGTTGTTAGTGTCAAATCTTTAAAAAAGGGCATATGAGTCTTTACGCCATATTTTAAAGTTTCCTTTCCTTTTCATCCCAAAAATGGGAGGAAGATTTAAAAAAAAAAAAAAAAAATATCTCCCATCTTCCTCTCCTCTTTCTTTTCTTCTCTTAAAAACACAAAAAAAAACATTCAATTTTGTTTTCTTTCCCCTCAAATTTTAACTAAATAACACAGCATAAGTCTTTTAATATTTTTGAATTTGGTACTTATAAACTACTTACAAATAAAGATGATCACCCGCGCATAGACTAGCCGTGATGGTGTATAGTAGCGTTAATTTGCGTTTGGAAGGTTTTTTTTTTTTTTTTTTTTTTTTTTTTTTTTTAATTTATTATTATTTTTTTTACATGTGGGTGTGGAGTAAGTGAACGTGATATTTCTTTTAATCTAACATTTGTATTTTATATGAAAGAGAATGGATAACTTTGTGTATGTGCTATGCTAAGACGTAATCATGGATTATAAAATATGCATTTTCAAACTTTGTTTGAGGAGTTAAAGTATTAAAAAGGCTAAAAGAGTAAATTACATCATTCATCCTTGTAGTTTGGTCGAAATCATATTCACAGTCCCTCGACTTTCATTTTTGCATCACAAGTCCTTATAATGAAGTTTTGTTACATGGTTCATCCTTATCTATAACGGCAGTTAAATAATTTCGTTAAGTCACCTCATGTGCTTTGCACATGAGGGTATTTTAGTTATTTTTCATGTCTTCTTCAACCTATAATTTCTTATTTTACTTGTATTTATTTAAATTTTATAACATAAAATGTAAAATTCATGTTTATTATTATTATTATTGAAGAGAAATATAAAATTTAGATATAAAAATTAAAAACCAAGTTTTCATTTTTCAATCAAACAAATTAAGCAAAATTTCATTTTACAATACAAATACTTCTTGAAAGATATGTCCGAGCATAAATTTTGTCTCTACGTGCTAGACGCTAACTTGGTCATTATAAAAATAAAAAGCAACAACAAAATGATCTAGCTCAATAAGCATTATGGCCTTTTCGGTTAACAATTGTGCTTATTTGTCTTTTTTCATGATTTTGTTAATCCGAAGTGAAATATGTGTACCTGTGTAAGTTTCACCACATGATGAGGCTTCATTTTATCTTGCGTCAGAATAGTAGTGTTGCCATATGCATTCACATTCCCCAAACCTTAACATTAATTAAAATAAGAATATTTTCTTATTGTGTCTTCGAATGTCAGTGATTTTAACGAATAAATAAATTTAAAAGCGAACAATGATTCTTCTTTGGACTCGTGACTTTAGATAATTTTATTTCTATGATATAGATTTTAGAATCTTAAATTGTTTATTTTTAATCTTAAGGGTGCATTTGGTTTGTAGGGAGGAATGACAATGTGTATAGGAATGAATGGCAATGGGTGTGGAACTCTGGATATATCAATTAGATAGTTTGGTTTGTAGTTGGGTTTAGATAATACATCAAAAAGATAAAGGAAATTACTAAACCTGCCATTTCAGTGAGGTATGGCCAAATCCATAGTTTGTGGTTTCAGAAACCTATCCCCATCAACCAAACTTGTTATTTGATTTTCATTCCCATTCCTGGCAGCCAAACTCTCCAACCAAACGCCTTTGAATATTTTTAAATTTGGTACTTATTTAAAACAGGAAAATAAAACCATGTTGTGAAATTGAAATGTGAATATATGCTCTTGTCTCATGAAATTGTTCATTGAGCATCAAGATTAAGTTATTCCTTGTTCATCTTGCATATGATTTCCGTTGTAACATTTCACTATTGGTCAAAATGGTAAATACATTAGCCAAATAAAAACATTACTTACTTAGTTACTTACTAATTAATTGTCTGTGTAAAACACTGAAAACAGAAGCAGAAAATGCACAATTGCTGGTACAACTTTTTGTTAAAACTTTTCTAAAATGTCTGAGATTATGATTGCATTATCATCAGTTACATCACAACAAACTTTTGTATTACTTACTAATATTCTATATGAACCTTGAGTATGATCATCAGTTATAAACACAGTCTAAAAAACTACTAAAAAAACCGAAAAAAGATATCCAAATACTAAGAAACTAGAAGCAAGAACACAATGCAAGCTTCAAGTACACCAATCAATACTTTCAAAACTGTCCACCGATGAAACTCATGAACCGAAGTACCATCAGCAATCATCACTGGAAAATGACATTCACCAACCGATGGATCCTCACCTGTCACAATAGCCAGCCCCGAAAATTCACAGTCCCATGCATTTTGAGCTTGAAGTTGATAATACATGTTAAAAGCATAAGAAGCATTGCCCGACAAACTTAGATGGTTACAGGATGACCCGTATCCTAAAGA
Organism: Artemisia argyi; assembly: GCA_030686995.1. Taxonomy (NCBI): domain Eukaryota; kingdom Viridiplantae; phylum Streptophyta; class Magnoliopsida; order Asterales; family Asteraceae; genus Artemisia; species Artemisia argyi. The sequence goes on from CM060704.1 coordinate 178,716,240, forward strand.
TGTACAATCTGATAAGCTGCACGCGTAATCTATCTCCTTAGCTATCCCTTCTAAGTCTTTGACCTTCGGGTTCAAGACACACCACCTTCTTTTCATGTATTGAACACCTACAACTGGTGCTAACCCCTTGTCCTTTTTGGACCCTGATATGTCCAGTTCATATTTTGGTTTACCGTCATATTCGAATATGCCCCAATGTGTCTCAAATGAACCTGGTGCTACACTTTTCTTGTTTTCGTCTAGCAGGCTAAAAAGGTAAATCTCCAACGGGCCTGTTCTGACGGGGGTACCTTTCGAGCTTAACACGTGATTAATCACACCTTGCATAAACTTCTTAGCGTTTTTTATGTTCGCGTTTATATCACCATCTGTGGGCCACCCAATTTCCCCTACTATGATTTTCATTTCGGGATATCCTGCCTTTCTTAGTGAAGCTACTAATGTGTCATAATTTGCATCGAACACATTGGTGTACACATAACTTCCGTCTTTAACAGCGTTTTTGGACCCATCAAAGAACGCAAAATCCATTGGGAAATACGGGTTGCCATAAAGGCTAAGAAACGGGTAAATATTGACTGTGAAAGGGGCATCGTTGGCATAAAGATATTGAATGATTTGGATGGTTTGGTCTTTGATTCCAGGCCGGAAGTCACCTGCTGACGGGACGGGATTTGATTCTGGTGACTCGTAGATATCAGCGTTTAGAGGGACTGTGGCTTTGATCTGGTGTCCTAAACCGGCCCGGTTAAGGGCATCCTGGACATTTTTAAGAGCTGGTAATGTGATTTCTAGATAGGTAGCATTGTATGCTTTGAGGAAAGGCTCGTTTCCAACTGCAACGTACCTGAAATAACCGATCACAGTCATTTAATATTACTTATTTACCCTTTTCTAGTACCATTAACAATACACATGTTTATAACGCAATACAATGAACATTTGTTACACTCAAAGAATCACTTCGTCCAAAATAATGAACGCTTTTTGTAACAAAACGAATGCTAATCTTGAACGCAAGGTTCTTACAAAGATTAAATACACTGTAATCAAGTTGGTGGCAAATACAACTGAAAATAACTTCAGTAGCCAAATCAGACACAATGAGTAGTGCAGTGTGTGTAGGAGTGAAGTGTTGTAATTGCTGCTTACTTGATATTGACACCACCAGTAATATCAGCAAGATTACACAGACGGAAACAAATTTGGTAGCCAATAAAAAGTAATTGAACCAACAAGTTCAGTAACAAAACTCACACATGGTGAGTGGTGTAGTGTGGAGAACTGATATTCATAGCACATAGAAGTGAACGAACAAACTATTTCAATTGCAAATTCACGCAGGGTGCAGCATGTATTAACTTGAAATGTTGCTTACTTAATATCAACAATTGGCAACAGAGTGTATACTCAATTGACAGCATATAGAGGCAATTTAACCTATCATCTCAGCATCAAAACTCACACACGGCGAGTGGTGTAGTGGCGCAAAACTGAAATGTTGTTGTTGGTTATTTGATATCAGCACTACCAGGATCAGCATAAGTACTAATTTTAGCAACATTTAACCAGTTATTTCTATAGCAATATCCCACACAATAAGTAGCCGTTATTTCATACTGTACTTTATATCAGCATATATACACCAATTAGCAATATCACACTCGTGAGTTTGTACAAAATCGGTACCAAACAGATGCAACTTAACCAATTACGTAGTATTTCAATAACAAACGCACAGACCTTACTTGATACGTGAAACCAACAATTAGCAAAATTTCACAGTACCCATTCGATAGCAAATACAAGCAATTTGAACAGTTTTCTCAGTAGCGAAACTCACATACAGTATTGGGAACAAGGTTATACACATGTATACGAAACTGGTAGCAACTAGAAGCAATATAGAGGGTGTTTGGGATTGCGTTTTGGAAGTTTCTATCTAATTAACCTGCTTGCACAACGCAAATAATCAGAAAATTTTGTTTGGCGAACAATCATCAAAAAGTGACTACTGCATAATATCAATATTTTCACACAGTGAATGACGTGCTTCGTTTAAAATCCAAATCTCATTACATTTTCGAAACACACATAATCACAAAACACTTTTTTGAACAAACCGTTCGGAAAAAAAAGTAATTATCTACAGACAAAAAAAACACCGTCTCAAACTGCTTTTTCAACCCGCATAAATCATACTCCTATATTCTCAAAACGCAATTCCTAAAAAACACAGTTTTCAAAAAATACTTTTTCAAAACGCATAATCTATTCTAAACAACGTAAAAAATAAATAAATAAATAAATAAATAAATAATAAAAAAAAAAAAAAAAAAAAACGACTTACTTAATATCGACACCACCAGGATAAGCATACTTAGTAACATTAACATCAACCCAATAATCCGCGTAACTCGAATCACGGCTCATATCAAGCAACATAAAATTCGGTATAGCCACCATCACCTCAATCCCGGACCCAATCAACGCTTCCATAATCCGTTTCTCGGCTTCAAACAGCTTCACTTTCTTGAACCCGTTCTCCTTCATCATCTCGACTACGTTTTCGGGTGGGAGCTGGTGGCTCGTCATTGTCCCCCAGTTCACTCCCACTCCAATATCGTTTTTATTATACGGTTCATCATCGTCGTCTGACGACGATGATGATAAGGAGCGCGTTACGAGTATCGAGATTAGTAAGTAGATGAAGGTTAGTGATTTTTTCATTTTTGGGGAGAATTTTGGAGGGAAAATTTAACTGAAATCTGTTATTCTGTTATGTATTTGTAAGAAGCATGCAAAAAGGGATATAATTGTTTTTTTTATTATTTAGTACTACGTAGCTTTTTATAAAAAATAATAAAAAAAGAAAACTTTTTTACTTTTTCGTCACTAAAATGATTTTCTTTTTAGTAGTTTTCGAATATATGGTTTTATGGATAAGTTTTTTATTTAAAGTTGTTTTTACTTTTTTTTCCTTAAAAGATAGGATTAGGATAAAATGATATAGTCTATGTTTGGCAAAACTAGCTCTGAACAGTAGCAGTGAGATGTGAGCGGTAGCTGTGAGGTGTAGCCATAACTCATCGCTCACCGCTTCTTAAAGAGACATTGGAAAAAATGAGCTTTCCTAAAAAATAGCAAAGCTCACCGCTCTTTTGCCAAATGAACACTAAAAATCAAAAAGCTCATTGCTCATCGCTCATCACCCCAAAAGGCTCCAAAAAGCTTTGCGCCAAACATAGCCATAGTTTACGGTAGGGCTTATCACGGTCTGAAAACCGGATTGGATCAGACTAAAAATCGTTTTGGTTCAAAACTCTGGACCGAAATGCGGTCAAGGTCCGGTCCAACAAAGCATACTAGCCGATGTCTATGAGGCCGAACCAAACACTGAAAATGAGGAAAAAGGTGGATCGAGGACTGGACTGAAATATGTTTGGTTCAGTCCTGTCGCTCCGTTTCGGTCAGGTTTCTCAGTTTAGTCTGATCCGTGGTCTATAATGCTCGGCCCTAGTTTGCAGTTTTGGGTTTTCATAAAATATAGATTAAGATTTTCGGTAGTTTTTATAAGCATTTTGAAGAGGTTTGTGTTTAACATTAAAAGTAAAAAAAACTTGTTTGGCAACAAGCGGTGAAAACAATTTTTAAAGTACCAACGCTACTGTTACATCATTTTAACATTATACGAGTAATTTATTTGCAATTATCTTGCCAAACACTTGTACAAAACAACTGTTTACCGCTAACCGCTTAGTTTTACCATCTTGTAAAAGCAGGTTTGTTTAGTAGTTGAAAACTTAAAGGTTATATCAGCAAATTTGTCTTTAAAATGAGTAGTTTATGAAATTTTAATAGTTTTTATCATTTATAAATAGATTTGAGAGAACTTGGGTTTATATTTTATCATGTTTCTAAAACTCTCTAAAACTAAACATGCTTTATTATTCTCAACAAACTAGAGATTCAAAACTAAGAAAGTTTTTTTGGAAATAAACACACATTTATCTCTGATTTTTTCGGAATGTGTTCATTTGAATTTAATTTTTACAGAAAAAATCTAGCTCCCATTAAGATAAGTATCATAATTTAGAACCAGATAGATAGTTAACATTGTATTATCTTTTTATTTCCCGTCACTAAAATGTAAAATGTTTCAGGTTTAAATTATGATTAGTGCAAACAAATCTGAAATGACTACATTAATCTCCCTAAGAAGATAGCTTACTTAGTTCAAATCTATGTGTCAATGAGTTCAATCTTTATAAATTAGTCGGTCAAAAGATTAAAACAAGTTAAACAACTTTTAAGGGTGAAAAAAAAGTATTAATATGTCCTTGATCAAAACCAAACAAATTTATGATGGTTCTTATACCAGTTATGTACTTTTATAAAGATTGGTTAATTATGGTAATCCTACGGAATGTTGACTTTGATCCTCATCTTTTTGGTTTTTTAAGCTAGATAATTTTAGAATTAATGTTTGCTTACTAGTTAAACACTTTCACTAAGGTACATGATATATCTTAATTATATATCAGCTTTTTCTTTTGAATGATAGCAGCTTATTTCTCTTTCGAATGGCTCACTTACATTCTACGTAATTTCTTTTGAAGGATAAGCTTTTATTTGCTGAGGGAATAAAGCTTTAACTTTGATTTTAAAAAGAATGTTTAAAAAAATCAATGTATTACTGTTAGACTACATAAAACCCGTAGGTATAACTTTATTAATAACCACTATATATAATAGTGAAACCCTAATACCCAAAACCCACAAACCGGGCTTGGGCTTAATTATCCACTAATACTCTAGAAAAGAAAAGAAAACATCAAAATAATAAAAACATAACTTTAGTCGACTCGTAACAAAACTGTACCAAGGGTCAACTTTAGTCGACTGGTACCAACGGTCGGCTAAGTCGACTGGTAACGGTCAACTTTAGTCGACTGATAACAAAGCCGTACGAACAATCGACTAACAAACAAACATAAAAAGAAAACAATAAAACAAATCTTCTTGTAGCAAGCGGAAGCACGTATAAATCTTCAAAGTCTTCATCATCATGCATAACTTTTAATTGAACATGTTACGACAAACACTCGGCCCGTCTTTTTTTTTTTTTTTCATTGCTTCGATATACAAACATTCGGCAAACATTGAGATCTATAATATTCAAAGAATGAATGAACATAATACTTATGATATTAATTCAAAAGCTTGTGGTGGGGTTGGCTAGAATACTATATTGTGGTGGAGTTGACTATAACATGAAAACACTGAATGAAAGAACGGTGTATAGTAATCGGTGTGTGGGATTTAGACGAAAAGAATAAAAAAATATATAATATTTAGGGTTAGGAACCTGGCTGTGATACCATGTTAGACTACATAAAACCCGTAGGTATAACTTTATTAATAACCACTATATATAATAGTAAAACCCTAATACCCAAAACCCACAAACCGGGCTTGGGCTTAATTATCCACTAATAATTACGAGCATGCCGACATCTAATAAACCTATATACCCTTTTTACAACTATCCGGATTATGTTTTTTATGCGATGGCACAATTTATGCTCGAAATGGGAGAGCTCGGGGTTGAGGTGGGTCTAATTGATTGCCGACATTTGTTAGCCGGCTCAGTGTCGAGTGGCTCTTGGGCTCGTTGTGGAGTCAAAGTGGCAGAAGGGTATGGTGATGCGACGTTGAGGTGAATTATCAGATCCTCAAAGCTAGAAATTAGACACTATTTATACAAGTCATAACAACCCAATTCACGTGTACATCCCACTAAGTGAGATAAAGATCTCACAAACCATACAAAGAATCAAATCTTGAATTCAAAGTATAGTCTCAACACTTCAACATCAACCAAACAAACAGTAGAGAAAAACCATAAAACGATTGTACTATGTGTATTAAAACCTATACATTACCGACGACCCGATATGGGTCCTTATGTTTACCATAAAGGGTCAACATAACAAAGTTCTGAAATGAAGATAGAGAGAACCAGAAAAGTTAACTACATCTTTTTGACAATAAGCAAAAAGAAAAAAAAAGATTACCACATGGCTTAATTAAACTTTCCAGCCTGAATCTACGTGTTATATTTTTGTTGCAGTCTTCTCATTTGCTTTCTTTCGACTTTTAAAATATATTTTAGGTCTTTGTTTTTCTACCCACTTGAACAAAAAGCTTAAAGATATACGTATATACTATGACAATATGATGCAATTCCAGTCAAGAAGATATGCTTTGTGCATAAAGATCATGATGGCATCTTTCAATGGTGGGGTTGTAATTGTTCTTTTTCTTGTTTAGGATCTCCGTAATCAGGTCTGTTTCAAAAGATGATGTTTTGGCTAAATAAAAAGAGGACGGGGGAATTGTTTATTTAATACGCATACTCTAAAATACACGTAGATTAACAAGGTATTAAGGAAGGGATAAGAACCTGAGACAAGGTAGGATGGATGCCATTCGGCTAAGCACTTGATGGACATTTTTTTTCTAAATTAATATCTAAAGATAATGATGCAAAAAGTTGCAATAAATAAATCAACAAAGATAGATGACATGGTCTTTCCTTGAATCAAAGTGTTTTCATGTGAAATAATATATTATTATAATGTGTATACTTATCTATCAAGAGAACATGGAACCGTAGTGGTGATTTCGTCAGTAGTGGTGATTTCGTCACTGATGCATGCATCTTCGGGCAACTGAAAGCTGAAGCAATACATTGCCTGCAAGACAGATTAAGGGTACTAAGTAGATGCGAAAAAATAGGCGGTTGGTGATGGGTCATAACAGCCTAATGGGAGTAATGGGTATGGGATGAAACAAGTAACTTTAGTTGGGGTTAGTCGGGTCGACCCGCAAACACTTTTAGATAAATATGATACCAAAAGCTGCATATTATGGCGATAATAATCTAAATCTTATAATATAAGCAATTTAGGCAAAGTTTTTGGGCAACCTTTTTTACCTGTTCCATTTTGATATCGCCAGAACAATTTATTCACAAGTAAATGTTTCAATACCACCACCCCAGTGGTAAGACACTAACGAAAGCATTTTGCAAAGATATAACACTACAACCCTTGTAGCAGGACTGCTGTCATTTTGTAAAAAAAAAAACATTCCTTTTTCCATTTATTAACCAAGTAATCCGGTGACAATCAGCAATCTTTTTAGAAGATTATATATCAGACTTTACCTTGTTTGGAGCTACATCTCTAACCCGGTGAAATATTGGCTGGGGTATCTTAGCATTCAAGAGCGATTCCGCCTCCTGCAAAAAAAATAAAATTATAAGTTAATTAAAGCATGGTGATTATCATTTTCACCTGATGCATCCCTTTAGTCAATCATTCACTTTTTGGATGGTCCTGGGAATAGAATGCTTACTGAAACCACTGATTCTTGCGTCTCATTTGCCCGAATGAAGCAATAGCAATGTATCCATGGTAGAGAACCTTTCCAATATTTCCTCTGTATTAGGCCTCTAAATACATCTGAAATGATAAGATTGACAATTTCCATTTTAGTTTATTATCATCCGTGTTTAATGGACAAATAAAGATTGCATAATGCAGAAGCCTATTTGTGAGAGCCAAGCACTACACCATTATCTTACCTAGAAACTGTAGAGCAGAAGCAGGAAGATTCATAATAACATGATCGATGTGCTCCCACGACTTATCAGTAAAGGGCACAGAAGTTTTTATTCTTTTATTTTTGCTTCCTTTTGACTTGACAGCTACATGTGTCTCAGCACATTCTAAACTTCCAGTTTCTGTCATAAAGATTAAGCAGAAATGTAGTTAGTTTGACTGCTAAATGTACCTCAGCACATTTTATGAAATGGGATGCCTTGCAAATTGCAATTTCTTTAAGTAACATTTTATTTAGGAACTGTTTAGTTGCTCATTGATAGAAGCAAAGTTTTCATCATTTTGCCATCATACTATCATAGGGAAGGCATTATGACGGACCACCAAGAGTTAAACAATTTATAAAACTAAGTATGAAGCCAAGCATTGCAAATTTCATGGGGCAAAGAGACTACAGGGTTAAAATCACACAATACTACCAAACTTGAAGTACTGCACACATAACAACTGAATAAAATTTACTAGTTTATGAACACATCATGCCTTTAATAGAGCTTTCAATGGCGGCTACGTTTGCTTCGTTGTTACTTGAGATGTTATCACCGGCTTGGCTACATAAATTGTCTCCTGCCATCCCAAAAACATGTATAAAAATCAATATACAGCTTGTTTTTTAGTTTAAATCGAATGATCAGGTGTGATGACCATATCACCTTGTACTAGGTTTCAAACAAGCTAGACCCCAAATTAATTTCATATAGTGACACAAGTTTCTGAATTACACCGTATATCTCTAGCTCAAGTACAATTGCAGCTTTGATTAAAGAAAGCTATAAACATGGAAGTTTATATACCGAATAGTCTATATCATACTAGCAAACGAGTGATAGTCGATGTTTATCTAAAGGCAAGAAACTACTTATTTACGCTTTTCAATAACCTCATTTCATACACATCAATTTCATTTTCACAAGGTGCATTTCTTTTTTTTAAATGTGACTTCGTGATTTTATCTATTAATTTGCTAAGTAATCAAAATCTGCCAAGCATCCAAACACCTAACTGTCTGATTCTTACTGGTACTAATATACTACTTTGAACATCAGAAGCATATCTAAACACTATTTTTCTGTTGCCTACTACACTGCAGTTGATTCTGTCATCTAGATAATTCAGTATCATACAATCACTTTCGAAAACGCATCTAAACACACCCAAAAGTTAACAAACATACCCGCATTCCTTTCTTCAGAATTCGCTTTCACATTTTCTTGGGTATTGCATTTCACAGATGAATCCAAAGTTGACGCATTGTCTTTTGACTCGCCATTGGGCACTGCCATTAACTGAGACATGAAATTTCTTGCATCCATATTGTAAGCACGGAGATTGTTGTTAACTTTGTTGATATCTGCATTGATTTTCAGATAACGAACGCTGTCTGGGTTCAAATCATTAGCATAAACCAAGCATCCTTTTTGGGCGGCTGGAACAGCAAAAGGACCAATTCCTGCAAACATGTCACAAATTATCTGTCCTTGCCGAAACTTGTTGACCAGCCTTATGTGTTCATGTTCCAGTCTTGAATTCCAATATACCAATCCATAATCGAGCTTGAAGGTTGCGCCATACTGCTTCACCTCTGTAGCCATGTCAGGTTTCCCCGCCAATACTTCAAATGTTGGTACACGAAACTCATTTGCAATGGAACCAACTTTATTGACAACCGTCTGGATTCTTGGGTAGTTTTTCTGATAGGTAAAAGATAAAAAAGATTAGAGCAGATTATAAAGATTGTCAAACGAAAATCCGTTACTCTCATATTGAGGTGTAAACATGAGCGGGTGGGGCGGATTAAGGTAACGGGTCAAGATTGGTTCCAGTTGAAATGGGTCAATTTTAGTTAGGAGGTTGCATGCATTACAGCACCAAAAAGCATATGTTTCATGATTTGTTAAAAATCCTAAACACAGGGTTATGGATCACCAAAATGTATGACTAAATGAAAGTTTGACACATACATCATAGATGACCTTTGCAATTACATCCTTGTAAGGAAGAAGTTCATCTGGTATATTCAGATGAGCAACATGACCTGCAAAATAAAAACAAGGTCAATTCATTCATCAAATAAACTGTTTGCTGGTTCCCACATGTATAAAACTTCTACAATGGATCTTCAAATGAAAGGTAATAGATTTAAGAATAACAGAATTAACACATCCAGAATACTTAACTATTGTTTCAAAAGATGAAGGAGCCTCAAGTCCAGGAGGTAGAACCTGCTTCAGAACATGGTCTGTAACAGATTAACAGTCATTTATATGTACACTACATAATAGATCTTTTGCGTAAGAAATTGAAAACCATATAAAGGTAAAACTTCTCATTGCAAAATGCAAAGGAACGAACAAAAAATAGCATATTGTCTGTTGTCATCTTTCATATATTTTAAAGCATGAATATAGTAAGACTTCTATTTTAGAAGACATTATTATATGACAGAAATGCAAGTACTTCGATTCTCTGTGTTATGATTTAAATAACCTTTTTCTAACCATCACAATCTTACAAAACTTCAGGTTCTAAGCATGCTGCTTTGTATACAATAGCAATCTCACACAAATATTTTTTATATAAATCAAAGTATATTCTAATACCAATTGTCCGATTTGTCCCAATATTGTCTATAAAGCTATTTGCCATACGAAAAGTGACCTGAATATAGTATGATATGTTATGATACCTACTAAAAACAATTCAAAGCAAAAGTAAACAGCAAAGAAGAGCATTTTAAGTTTGAGATTCAAGATATCCAATTCACCTGCACCCCAGTATGAATATCCGAGCGTTAATGAGTATGGAACTGTTTCAATCGTGCACAGCTTCTTTAATTCATTGAGTGTCTGGGTAGGTATATCTGAAAGATCTGCTTTGAAAAGTAAAAACTGTAATATTATTATCAAATATATAAGAAACTGAATTATGTAGTAGTAAGCTATACAATCAGAACCGGTTCGTATTAATCACTCACTAAAGAGATGTGAACAGATGTTACTAGTGCAAGCTACACAACCCATACAACTAGAAAACAAGTACTAATTTATATCTATGTAACAATGTGCACATTTATGAAAACATTTCTAGTATAGGGAGCATTTAGAGACAAACAGCAAGTCATGCTCGAAATGTGCACAACAAGTAAGTGACTGATTCAATTGGGACTGGGGGTATTAATCTGTTAAGATGTATAGACTGAGTTCTGGAACTTACTATAATGTGGAGTAAAAAACCAAAGAAGTAGTAATTGGGTTGGAATAAGAAACATGTTGGACCTATTACATGGTATAAACAGTTATAATTATCAAATCACTCCACTCAATGCTTAACGAATCCCACTCGATGCACAGATAAGTCAAAAGCAAGAATTATAAACGATGAATGATTCCTTACCTGGATTTTGAACCTTCTCGGATAATATCACATAACGGGTTTTATCACTAGTTGGGTCTTCAGTGATGGGCTTAATACGTGGTTTATCAAACATATGTCTACAAGTTCAACAAAAAAAAGAGCAACGATTAACAACATAACGTGAAAGTCTACTACCAGAAAACACTTTACGTAAACTCCTCTACTAGTCTACCTTTACTATAACGAAATTCTATAGGAGACATTCCTACAATAATAGTATAATACAGTAACTTAATCCATCAACGATCACATACATTTGGTATTAAATTCAAGGGGGTGTTTGTCTAAGCTTATAGCCTATGATGAATAAGCTATTAAGCCAAAGTTAAGCATTTGGGTTAGCTTATGATAAAAAGGTGGAAAAATAGGCTTGTAAACTTACATAAGCCCATATGCGACAGAAAAAAAGGGGCTTATCAAACCCCCCTTATATAAACTCACAAGCCTAAACTTATATAAGCTCATCCAACACTTTAATCTAACTAATAAGCCTCATTGAAAGCTATAAGTTCTGCAGATTGGAACAGCTATGCTTTACGACATCTAGGAAAAATATAGCCACCGTAAAATGATCCAATGACTGATACAAACAACGACTCGCGTAAATGCAGAATAACTAACAGTAAACTCAAAATTTAAAAAAAAAAAATTATAAAAGCATCAGTATACCCATCAAGTAACTTAGTAGCTAGTTTACAGAGCTCTTTCGGGATGCGAAGCGCCAAAAGCTTCAAATGCACATCAAATTTACTTTCATCCAACATTACTGCACACTCAAAAAACATCAAATCATAATTAAACAACTAATTAAGCTGTAATTAATGAAAGTGAATGTGTAAAGTTAACTAATTTAACGAAATTAGCAGAATTAACTACCTGATGTTTTCTAGGGTTTAGGGTTTTAAATTTGGGGATTGTTATGTTATTATGTATGAATGAATATGGGCGGGTTAAACCGACCCGATGAAATAAAATGTCAATGGGCCCAAAACTGGATTTTGATTTATGGGCTTTATTATTTATGGGCGTTTTTTTTTTCATTCATTCATTCATTCAAAACCAGACCCGAATTGAAAGTTTCAGTTTTTTTAAATTGCAAACCGGTTCAATTTCGGTTCGGTTTCGAATCTTTTTGTTTAGCTTTGAATTTGCCGATAAATAAACTAGTTAGTTATGAATCATTACAACACTTAACCTATTTTGTCATTCTTTCAATCTCAATCAATAGAAAATAATAGCTAGCAACATACCCATCAAACATAGAAATTACTCCGTATGTTTCTCAACAACTTTATTCCAACGAGATTAATAGTAGCATAATATCTAACAATCTATCCAAAAGTATCAAATAATGCATGATAAGTGATACGGCCATATAAAAAGCCATAAACATGAAATGAAATTCTTAGCATTATTTTTTTCACACTTCAAGAGATACCGAATCTTTCGTTAATTTAAATAAGTAGATGAGATCAATGTTGCAAAAATCGGCCGAATCGGCCGATTAATCGCCTATTAATCGTTAATCGGGCGTATACCTTGTAGAATTTTGAAAATCGGTCAAAAAATCGGTCTAGGCAAAAAATCGGCCACTAATCAGTCAAAAATCGGCCGAATCGGTCAAAAATCGGCCGAATCTGTCAAAAATCGGCCGAATCGGTCAGCTTTAAAAAAATAAAAATTTAGCCATTCTAACTAATTTGGGGATCATTTATTTCACTTATAAGGCACAATAGGCCTCATAATCATAATTGGAGCATTTAATTGAGGTTTGCAAACATAGTAGGCTTGGAATCAATGAAGATCTTTTGTTTGGTCTACAGAAATACCCAAAACATGCAAAAAATGCCAATCCGATTAATCCCGCCTTGGCTGATTAATCGCTGCAGGGTGGTCGACCGCCCGGCTACCGATTCACGATTTTTGCAACATTGGATGAGATTATTTTAAATCTTTTGAAAATAGATTAACGTGAGGTGGGGCGGTTTCTTTGGTTAATTTTTTTTTTACCGGAAACCACCCCAACATTCGGTTTTTAAGAGAACAAAACCGCCCCAATCGGTTTTTCATTTGGTTCAATTTTTTCAGTGTTGTCTTTTCGGTTTTTTCAGTTTCGATTTTGTTTTTTGATTTTGGTGCTCACCCAATCACCCCCCTAATATTATGTATGGTGGTACTATTGTCTATTGGTACCCATTAAAAGGTGGCATGAATCACCAATGCTAGTTACATATAAAATCTGAATATGCAGTGAATAATTTTGTTTATTATGGTGGCAGTGAATAATTTAAAGGTGGAAGTAAGAGTTGGAAGAAAAACCGAATATTCACGTCGCTATATAAGTTACCTCGTTTTTAAATCGCTAATATGGTTTTTTGTTTTTTACACTTTTTGTGGCTACATGTCCCCTAGCCCAAAAGGCGAGCCCATACAACCAGGTTGGGTCCAACCCAGAAGGCAATGGCACCCTTCCCTTTACGCACGCGGGAGGAAACCTTATCGACCTAGACAAGACTCGAACTTGAGACCTTGTATAGGAGGGTAAAACCACGATACCGCTAGACGAGAGGCCCATCGGTGTAAGTTACCTCTGTTGCGTGCCAATACTTTGATTTCTCAACCGAAGTCCACAAATTTATGCTTCTCACATCCTTATTGTCATTGACAAGATACACTGCAATATATATTAATATAAATATAAATTGGAAAAACTAAACAGTGGGGGTTATAAAACATAATAGATGATGAAATGTTTAATTAATCATCATAAAAAAAAATAAAAAAAATAGAGAAATGTATGGATGGAATTGAAGTTTCAAAGTTTAGTAATCCAAATCATAGTGATCAAAAGTGCACTTGAAAGCAGACTTGGAATCATGTTTAATATCTAATTTACATTTATAATCATCATGATCAAGAGAGATTTCAGAGGAGGAATGGAGGGTTGTTTCCATTCGACTACTGCTACTACTTTCAGCAGCACCTCTCTTGGGAACCAGCTTCAATCCACACCCATTAACATCATAATCCGAGTCCATCTCAATCTGAATGGCAGAGGATGTTGGATCCCACCATGAAGTGTGTCTCAATAAACTAAATGGAATATACCCCACCCATGAGTAGTACCTTCTCCAATCATAAACATAATCATCATCATCATCAACACTGTCCTCCTCCCAATATACGAGTTCGTCATGTTGAGAATCATCCCCCATTCCCATCCGACCACCATTCTCCTCCTCCTCCTCCTCGTGCTTCATACTTATCATCATTCCTTCAAACAAGTCATAGGAAGCTGCGCATAATAAGAATCCAGAAAAGTCATTATACCAATTCTCTGGAAGTCGCGTTCTACATCTCCTCCCACTAACCACACGAGGTTCAAACCCCCTCAGCATCTCTAACTCTTGTAGTTGAAGGCTCATACACCTACTTTCAATACCATTTCCCTAATTAAATACATTAACACAAGTTTCATTTAGTTAATTAAATACATATATATATATATATATATATACACATAGGGCTTGAGAGCTTCAAAATAACTTGCACACGGAGAACCACATACCTGAAGCATGGTTTCTAGCATTCTCGCCCCACCAATTATATTCTTCTTCTTTCCAAATTTCCGTCCCCATATTAAGACTTGAGATAAGCATTTACAGTTTGTGTGAATTTTATCTCTGACGATGGCTTCAAGTGAGTTGCAATAGTATGCATTGAGAATAGCTAGACTTGATGGGAGCTCCAGTAATTCAACAAGATACAGGCAATAACTCAATTGAAGGAGTTTGAGGCTAGTAAGTCTTGAGAGGCTGAAATCTAATCGTGTAAAGTCATTCCGACTAAGATCCAGCTCTTGTAAGTTGTATAATTCACCAATCTCATTGGGTATTTCTCCATCTTTCAATCGACACCCCCTGAGATTCAACTTTCTTAAGAAACGTGGAACGTGAGAATGAATAAGTTGGCTGCATTTTAATGCACGAAGGTTGGTAAAATATTCTCCGACTGATGAGGGTAGGACTTCTGTCCCAAGTCTATCCAAAGATAACTCTACCAAGTTATCCATCTTTGCTTCAATCTTTGGAAACTCAACAAGTACTTCGCATTTTGAAATTCTAAGAATCTCCAGTTTTTGCATCCCAACAATGCTCGGAAACGTTCTAAGCTTGTTACATTCCCTTACCTCTACAAAAACAAGACTTGAATGATTTCCAAGTGATTGATGAATATTTCTTAACCTATTACATTGAAGGAGTATCAACTTCTGAAGACATGGGAGTCCACCAAAATCAGGTGTCCTCACTAGTGCTTCCATCCAAGAGAGCTCCAGCTCTTTCAAACATGGTAGATACTGATGCATATATACATAAGTCAGATTTACGTACCCAATTTATTAAATGAATACGAGATTCAATTTATGATGATAAGTATGGCTATTACGCTACATATATGGCTCATACACATATTTTCATGCCCAAGAACTCTTATTTTTTATAAAGGAGACAGTGGTTAAGCAAGCAACTCTTTCGTAATACACGGCTAGCTTAGCTGCTCATAGAGTAAGTGACAGGGAAGCAAAGTCAAGTGGCTATTACATTTACATACATGGCTCATACACATATAAATATTATTGTTTAAAAATAAGAGCGTTAACAATTCAAGTACCTACCTTGCAACCCTTCCAAAGCTCTTTTAATTGCAAGCTTTCCACGAGTTTTAAAGTAACAAGCTTTGTTGGTTGAAAACTTTCAGGGAATAGAGTCGCAGGATACCCTTGCCATTCTATATACCTCAAATTATTTGAAAGAAAATTAGGCCCTTCATCATAGTTGCTGTCAGTCCTCACTCCAAGGAATCTTAGTTTCTTCATGTTTGAAACAAACATAATGAAGTCTGATGAACAAACATTATAAACTAATATGGCTTCAATCTTTTCATTTCCCTGCAATAAAAGAAAAAGAAAAAAAAATGTAAGTTAACAGTGGTATGTGTATCATTCAGTGTACTTGAAACGCTAGTATAATATTTACCGTTGTTGCATTCCTCAAGCATATGTCTTCAATATCTTGGTTTCGCCAAAGCCTGCTATGTTTTTCGGGATTGTTGGGATGTTTCCCTCTAACAATGTAGTGTCCCATTTCTTGAACCAGATCGTGCATGTCAAACTCACCATCAGCAGAAATAGTTATGAGAGCCTTTTGTATCAACACCTTTACCCCTATATGAGGGTGAAAGCCGCAAGCATCAAGCATCACCATTGCCTTATCTTTCGACCATCTCAGCCTGTGAAAACATGCAATATCCAAGAATAACTCTTTCTCTAAAGGTTGAAGTCCATCATAACTGATTTTGAGCTTTTCCAGGATATTCATATCCGGATGATCTTTTAGTCTAGCCAGTGTACTAAGCCACTCATCCTTATCTCTTCCATAAAGAAAAGACCCCAAGATTTTAAGTGCTAATGGAAGCCCGTTAACATAAGAAATCACACGTAAAGAAAGCTTCTCATAATCTTCTACAGGATTATTCTCGTGATATGCATGTCTTCTAAAGAGCCGAATAGCCTCGTCATCTGATAATAAACTAACAGGACACACCTCGTCTACCCTGTGAGATTTTAGCACTTGTTCATCCCTAGTTGTAATTATTATTCGGCTCCCATTACCAAACCAATTATGGCGTCCGGCTAAAGCCTCTAGTTGGTCAAGATGATTGACATCATCAAGAACAATCAACACATTCCTACGACATAACATTGCTTTTATTGTGTCTTTTCCTAAATCAACACTCTCAACTTGGATTTTTTTGTTAAAAACAGTTGATAAAATTTTTTCTTGTAGACTTTTTAAACCATTTTGCTTGGATTCCTCCCGAATATTTTCAACAAAGCAACAACCATGAAATTGACCAGAGATTTTCAATTTCTTGTAAAGAGAAGTAGCAAGAGTGGTCTTACCACCACCCCCAACCCCCCATATCCCAACCATGCGCACACCCCCTGACCCAATTACTAAAACCCGTTTCAAATCTTTTAATCGAGTTCCCATTCCGACAAGGTCTTCATCCTCAACTGCTTCTGATTCTAAAGATGACAACTTAACTAAAATGGAACTAACAATCTCTTGGATACATTTTGCTTCATGCCTGCACAACGGAAATAATTACTACTATTAACATATAATTATTCTTTCACATTCACAAAGAGAGATAGATGATTTACAGCGTTGTAATAGCATAACTGCTTCCGGTTCTACTAAAGGTAGAAAAGGACTTCCGGCCTTTTGTAGGGAGTGAGGATTGAACCCTTGACCTCCAGGTTAAGAGGCAAGGGTTTTTCCAACTGATGCAACCCTACTTGTTTAATTTTCATTACAAAAGAAGAAAACAAGAAAAAAGTACCCATTAGCAACGTGTTTGGGTTCCCATCCAGCAATGTTAGTTGCATCAACAAGTGCTTTTTTCCATGATTCAACTATCATCTTCTTCTGCTTCTTGTGTTTGGCAGCAAATGCTTTACCAAATTGACCTTTCTGTTTTCTGACATCAGATGGATCCACGTGATAGAATATAGGGAAAACGATTTGCCCTGTTTCGTTATCCCTACATTTCATAATATGTGAAAGCTCATCCAAACACCATGAAGAATCGGCATAGTTTTCAGAAAATATGATCACCAAAATCTGCGATGATTCTATAGCTTTAAACAGTGCTGGGCCGATGGTGTCACCCCGATCAAGAGTTACATCGTCCTTGTAAGTAAGGATTCCATGTTGTTGAAGAGCAGCGTAGATATGGTCTACAAAGGTCTTGCGGGTATCTTCACCTCTAAAACTAAGAAACACATCATACTTCCAACACTCAGATGACGATGTGTTTGGAATGGGTACAAGTGGTAGACCACCAGCACCAGCATCATCAACAACACCGGCACCACTAACATCACCGCTATTTGTGTTGCCACTGCGTGAGAATAACTTAACTAATATGGCAGTAAGTATAACAACCACTACCGAAACAATGAGACCTCCCACCGTTGTTGTAATTTCTGTCATTGATGATGATGTGTTTGGAATAATAATATACAAGTGAAAACCAAGTTGAAAAAAAAAAAAAAAAAAAAAAAAAAAAAAAAAAAAAAAAAGATTAATGTGGTGGTGATTAAAATTTAAAACATGTTATAGATCTATCAAGTTGTTAGATATATATTATTTCATATGAATTTTCAACCAAATCTTCCCTCATCAATTATTTCACACTTTCTTTTTTTGAACTTTCTTCATACTCACTACGGTCAAAGAAATATGCAGGAAATTTCATGGGTGGGGGGACCAGGGACATCACATAAATACTTTCTTTTACTTTTTTCTTTTACTTTTGCTTTACGATATTACTACATTTTTTTTAACCGTCATTTGTACAGGAAAGAATCAATGTGAGAAAAAATCAATTTGTAATGCTATAACTATTAATAGGTAGATAATGCAATCTTCATTTTTATTTTTTTAAGGCATTAGATCGTAGCTTTTAACATTAGCTTTAACTTGAACCAGTAATTTTGAGAATGAGAAACTGAGTAAGAATGGACATTTTAACTGAAATCACAAGCAATCGCGTATTACGGAGGTACTAATTTATCTAATGAAGCTGGGATCAGAAGCCTAAAGTCAACCCACTGTGTGAAGAACGTGCGTGCCTCAGATTAGATGCCCCTTGATTAAACAATGTTTATGACCAACTCTTATATACTAAACAAATCATAATCCGTTGTGATCATGTCCCTTTCTTCAACCTTGGAAATTAATCGGTGGCCAATAATGTAATTCATTATATGCATTATGAAAGTCACTTCTTTTTGTGTATGAAAATCCATAAAAAGATATTATATCTGGTGGCTTACACGTTGAATAGCAGTGTTAACAGGATCTCAAGGAACCTCTAAGCAACCTTATAGAGGAAACTTACAAACTTTTTCTAAGGGCTGGAAATCAACCTATATATATTAGAAATTACTTATCAGTCATCTTTGACAAATATCATACAATGGCTAAGAAACAACGTCAGTCAATTTACGGTTTAAACATGCAAAAAACATATACTCGTATTAAACACGCAACAGCAAGAAACAGAGAGACGCAAGGAGAAAATGTAAACTGGATCCGTTTTTCACAATCAAACCAATAAAGTAATAAATGTGCTAAGGACTTTCTTCGACATTTTGAGCTTTTCTTTGATCATTTTACTTCCCCAGCTTCGGCTTTTGACACTTTTCTATTCTCGTGCTCGTTTTTGTCGGTTTTGCTTTGTTTTTGTCCCTTTTTCACATATCCCTTCACCATACTATAAGCACGTCTACTTATGTTAAGAGCAAACTTTTCAATGTGCTTCGAGACACATGTTGCATTTACCCTTCCAAAAAGTGTAAAAATATACAAGCATGAATTTTGACTACTCTATACCAAATTGCCTAGCCCTCGACATTATAAATATTTTTGAAGGAGCCAGCACCACAACAATATATATTAACAGTGACCTTGAAGATCTTTCTTTGAATCAGCATCATCAATAACGAAATCACCAGTGACTCTGATGACTCAATCGGTTTTCGGTTTAACCGGCCGAGTCAGCCCACGCTTTAAAACATTGGTCAAAAACTCCAAACCATAAACATATGTTGATCAACCATAAAATGGCCCTTTAGTACTCCTTTACTAACCACATGCATGTTGTTTTTTTAGTATTCGCAATTGGTCATTAATGTTCAAACATATTTTGATTAACCAAACCATGACCCTTTACTAGCCACATGAATGTAGTATCTCCAAAGCACGGTAGCATATTTTATCATAGCTTAAAAACATGTAGTTATAAATTTTATCTGAAAAGATGAAACAGATTCATACCAGTTTATTATCTTAAATGTGTATCATTTAAGAAAAGTTTTATACACAAATGTTCTCAGATTCTCCAATACATATGATCAAGCTAGAGAGTCGAAGTGCATAAGTCGATGTCCGTGTTGAGTAATTCAGAAATCTCTTGTTCATTCTTGCCTTCGGTCACGGAATCATAATTCATAAGTTTTTAAGAAGTGGTCCACCAGGGTATCAATTGATAGCTAGAGTCGGCAGCCTGAAACAAAGAACTAACTTAGGAAACATGCTTCAAACAGTATTTCATAACCTTATTGAGCATCAGCCCGACCCGTTTTAATTTTCATCAAGTATCTGAGGCCCAGAGACCCGAGCGCCGCAATCTTTATCAGGAAACTCAGAAAACATACCCTCAATATAGTCTTGAGCATGGCACAATCATCTTTTCCTTTTCCAAACACAACAGCACCGTTAGTCCCCGAAGTCTCGAAGCCATTTCGTCAGGATTTCAATTTTTTATAGCTCGTTAAGTGTAATGGTATTTTTCTTTCTAAAGCTCTAATGTTATCTCGTCACTACATACCAAGTTGAGCAACCTTGTTCCCCTTTTTTTAACAAATTTTTTTGAGTAAATTACACCGTTAGTCCCTATACTTGGCTCAGATTTCATACTACATCCAAAAGCGCTGATTTTTTCGTTTTTATCTAAAATCAAGTTTTTATTACGCCGCTAGTCCAAAATCCTGACGGTCGTTTTTGATCCAAAACCCGGTTTAATTTGACCCGTTTTTCGACACACAGGTTGACCCGTTTTTCGACCGGAACAGTTCAACCGGTTGAACCACCTGGGTCGAACCGGGTTTCAAAACATTATGTTTTAATCCTCATATCATCAAACTTTTATTATTTTCGTTTATAACTCATAAACTTTATTTTTTATCACGAAAACTATTTGCTTCTATAAAATCATGTTGCTAGGCACGGGTACTTGTCTAGTTTTGCTATATACAATCAAAAAGTATAAAGTCGTATGGTTATTCCCACACAATCGTATCGTACCTTTACGGGATTAACAACACACATGCAAAAACCTGGCAACAAAAGAAGTGATTAACTTATACAATTAATCAACGTAAACCAATAGAAGTCATAACACTAAGTTCAAAACCATAGTAACACAATCAATCTAAATTATGAAACAAATGTCTACATGCATTCTTGTCCAAAAATACAATCAAATGCAATTTCGTCAATTTCTTGTCCATTACCTATAGAAGTGATAAAAGGCAAGTAATTCAATATTGATTTACTTTGTGATTTTTTTTTCTTTAACAACAACTTTAGTTGTTATAAAAAAAATGAATTTTACTCAAAATCATCTGGATAATCAACTTGTGAAAACAAAAGGTAGCTAAGATTGAGTACGAGTGGAGGTAATTAAAGAACCCTCATTGTAAAAAGGCATATTGCTTGCATGAGTTTATATATTTTCTTGATTAAAGTTTGTTTTTGATCCCACATAGGTAATATAAAGAAAACAATGGTGGCTTATATACTAAAGTTATGTTGGTCGGCTAAGTTGAAATTAGTATTATGTTATCCTACGGGTAACGCATGCACTGGATGACATCGATGTGTGCATTATCTATATGATAACTTGTATGATTAATTAATGTTGATATAAATATGCCTAAAAATGTTATTAATATTTTTTGATATCTTTACGTTTTGTTAATCACAAAATGTAAACGTACTCATTAAACTAAAGATTATGACGTAAACAAGTATTTAGTCGTAAATATTCATTTTAACAACTTAATCACTTAAGTTATGAATAAAAAAAAATGCCTAATATATTTTATAATCAAAGAAACATTTTCTTAATCACTAGATTTTTTATAAAATGTCACAAACATTTTATATCTTTTAGAAAATTATTTTTAATATTAAATAAATATGTTTAATTCACCATAAATATACGAATTCAAAATTTCAACCAAAAAGGCTAAAAATGTTCTAGAAAAACATTCTCCAGTAAAAGACAAGCCTAAGAGCCGTTGGAGCCTGGGCGGCCCCCTTAATATTAAAGGGGTCAGTGATTGCTCCCAAACAATCAGTTACAAATCAACAAAGGATGTTGGTAAATGAGGTCAGACCATGAGGGTGTGTGCAAGTGTGATCCGGTGTAAGCACAGTATTTTCCCGGGTCGTTATATCCCAGCGAGGATTGAAATTGTATTTTGAAAAACGTTTATTGATCGGGTGATTTGGACAAAGTAACACGAATATGATTTAGATGATTACACTAAGAAAATAACAATGGAAATAAACCAAATAAGCAATATTAACAAATACTGAAAACCAAATAATCTTAAAACGTATTTAAAATAAAAAAATGTAAGTTTAAATTAAAATAAACGTAAACGCGTACAGGAAAAAGTTAATTTAAAGCAGAATTAATCATATGGGGATGAAAATTACCTTTTTTATAAACCTAATAATAATAGAAGATTTTAGAAAAAAGGAAATTATTTTTTTTGATTTTTTAATTATTTATTATTAATTAAAAACTATTTAATTACTAATTAAACTAATTTAAATTATTAAAAATAATAAACTAACTTGGAAAATTATGAAAATTTTCCTAAAACTTCTTAACCATCACAGGAATCCTAAAAAATTATAAAAAACTCCTACAACTTATAAATAAGCTGTTTGAGAATTTATTTGCTTATTATTAATTAAAAACTAATTAAACTAATTTATTTATGAAAAATACTAGATGAACAGTAAAAATTATGAAACTTTTTCTAAAAATACTTTATAATTAAAGAAAGCTAGGAAAAATATAAAAAGTACTAATTGCTTAATAATAAGCAGTAAAACTCAAGGTTGCAAAAATCGTGAATCGGTAGTCGGGCGGTCGACCCCCCTGTAGCTTTTAATTGGTCTAGGCGGGATTAATCGGTGATTAATCGGGTTGGCATTTTCGACAAGTTTTCTGTATTTTCGGCAAGTTTTAGGTATTTTTAGCAAATTTTAGGTATTACTGGCAAGATTTTTCTTAAAAAAACATCTTGATATAGATATAAAGAAAAAGTATAACTTATTGAATAATTTTACGACGAGTTTTTGGAACTTGTTGCAAGGTTTTAAGGTTTTGGACAAGCTTGACCACCGTTGACCATCATTAACCGTCGTTGACCACGGTTGACTGAGTTGTTTGACCGATTTACACAAATCGGCAAGGTTGGTGACCTTGTAACACCTAATCGGCGATTAATCGGCCTTGTAGGCCTTGTTTTGCAACACTGGTAAAACTTATATATATATATATATATATATATATATATATATATATATATATATATATATATATATATATATATATATATATATATATATATATTATTAATTAAAAACTATTTAAACTAAATTTAATTATTAAAAATACTAAATGAAAAGAGAAAATTATGAAAATTTTTCTACAAATACTATAAGATGGCAGAAACCTAGGAAAAATATCAAAATACCAAAGTGCTTAATAAAAAGCAGTAAAAGAAGCAAATAAGCTAAATTAGCTTAAATAGAAACTATCACTATAAATTAAAATGAGGGAAACTAAAACACTAAGTACCCCTAGCGGAGATGGTGCAAGTCACAGGTTTGGTTTTTTCTATGGTAAGCAAGAGGTCTCAAGTTCAAATCCCACCTTGGCCACTTTTCTGTTTTTATTTTTATTTTTTTATTTTTTTTACACAACTGAATAAAAATGTAATACCCGAAATTTTATTGAATGAAATTGGTGGTTTATCTAACTTTGGGTATTAGATATAAATTAAATAATTGGCTAAGGGTTGTGTTTGCATTAAATAAAAGTGAATGGTATTAAATTTGTTAAATAATTTGGAAAGTTAGGAAAAAGAAAAGGTAGTTGAATTTGGCCTCTTATGATGTGGGTTAATGGACTTGGGCTTTGTCGTGATATTAACGAGAATTTCTACCAAATTCATCCTTAAATATAACAAACCCTAAACTAAAACGAGTGGAAAATGGCAAAAAGAGACGAGAAGACACCATGAGTTTTGTTTAAGTTATTTGATTTGAGAACGTTTTGGTTCGTTTAAAGATGAGCGGCTTTAGGAATCAAGATATTATTTGAGCCTGACTATGAGTAGACGTTTCCGCTGATATAAGGTAAATTAAAGGGTTTAACGCTCCGAAAAGGGAGGGTGTTACAGTTGGTATCAGAGACATTGGTTTAATCGAATTAGGTTTTAAGAACCTAGTCTTAAACCGAGTGTGAGTATCAAAGTAGATGACTCAGTGAAAAGGTTTAAGTTTATGTAATGTTAGTAGATACAAAAAAAATTCAAAAAATGAAATAAAAATATAGTTTTGTTGAATCGAGCTGAGACCGTAGTCATAGAATTTAGGAATAAAAATACCTTCAATATCATAAGTTAGAAGGATGCATTATATATAAAATTCTCTAGAGAAGGTAATAGGGAAGCAGCAATAATGGAGTAAAAGATGAAATGTTTTGTTAAATACTGTAGCAGGAGATGAATATATTTGTACGCATTATTTGATAGAATTAAGGTCACTGTAGCTGTTGTCAAGCTTATAGAAAAAGAGGCGCACTATAAAATATAAACACAATATCATTAGGGAAGAGATGAACAAGTAAGATTTGGAGTTTGGATGACCCCAAAAAGTAAAAACATATGTATTGTAAGAAGAAGATTGTTTTTTTTTTTTTTTTTTTTTTTTTTTTTTTTTTTTTTTTTTCAACTGACAGTTAAGAAGACTCTAGACACTACGTATTAGTAAGAATACGTTAGTAGGACCTTTCACTAATTGGCATTTTGTTGTTTTAAACTTGTTAAGTTTCGTTCAGTTTCGTGAAAACTTACCTTTTTATTTATTGCAAGAGTACCTTTGTTCATTAACTTTCAAATAAGGCATAAGAGTTTTAAATGAACATGATGTTATCTCAAGGTATCTAAGTATATATATCCGGACTAAATTTTGGGGACAAAATTTTTTTTTTAGGAGGGAAGAGTTGTAATACCCGAAATTTGAATGAAATTGGTGGTTTATCTAACTTTGGGTATTAAATATAAATTAAATAATGGGAAATAATTGGCTAAGGGTTGTGTTTGCATTAAATAAAAGTGAATTGTATTAAATATGTTAAATAATTTGGAAAGTTAGGAAAAAGAAAACGTAGTTGAATCTGGCCTCTTATGATGTGGGTTAATGGACTTGGGCTTAGTCGTGATATTAACGAGAATTTCTACCAAAGTCATCCTTAAATATAACAAACCCTAAACTAAAACGAGTGGAAAATGGCAAAAAGAGATGAGAAGACACCATGAGTTTTGTTTCAGTTATTTGATTTGAGAACGTTTTGGTTCGTTTAAAGATGAGCGGCTTTAGGAATCAAGATATTATTTGAGCCTGACTATGAGTAGACGCTTCCGCTGATATAAGGTAAATTAAAGGGTTTAATGCTCCGAAAAGGTGGGGTGTTACAAAAAACTAATATAAGCTAACTTTTATAAAACAAACTTTACTAAAAAGCATTAATAAGCTCTGTGGGAGCTTGAAAATCCTAACAGAAAGCTAATAAGCTTAAAAAAATGGATTTTTGTGGCTCAAAAGCTATTAAAACAAGCTATAAGCTAGATCTTAAATGCAATAAGGTAAGACCTACTGAGACAAGTGAGAATAAGCTAAAACAAGCCAGGAAATACACTAAGATAGGCCAATAAGCAGATTCAATCAAAATCCAAACTCTCAAACCAAACAGTCCAAAGGGGTGAACAGCAGGCCTGAATTAAGCTTATTGGATAAGCTCAAAAGCACAAATTAAGCCTGGAACCAATAAGCCATTACAATTGGCTTTCCACAAAGCCAATAAGCTCAGGCTAAGCTTATCTGATAAGCTAAATAGGGGATTATGAAATAGGCCTTGTGGGACACTGACCCCTGGTGAAGGACAGGTTCTTTCCAAGCCGGCCAAAAGAAGCCCTTGATAAGCTATTTAAAAAAATTATTAAAATTATGAAAAAAAATATGTTTGAAGACTTAAGCTAGCAAACATTCAAATTCAAAAATTCCAGACAATTTGGGTGAGAATTGAAGCATTGAAAAATGCAAGGAAAAATGGCTTGAAAACTGGTATGCAAATTTTTTGACTTTTCAAGTTTTAAACTCAGTTGAATTTGGGGGAATTTGAACACTTCCAATTGACTGAAATGGATGTTATAAGCTATAATATGACTTAATTAAGCTAAGTTACCAACTAATGTACCCATATTTAAGATTATGCACTTGAAACCAACTCACTGATTTGCAGAAATAGCAAATACAAGTGGATTTTGACTTTTAATTGAATGAGTACTGAATTTATTTGTTTGACTAACCTAAATGCATCTATAATGAACTGCCCAAACTAACTTTAGCACCCAAAACAAACTGAAACTAAGGATTGAAGCTTGAACCAAACACTCCCTTAATAACTCAATTGTTTTTAGTTCTTATAGATTTAAGGTGTGTTAAGCTAAACCATGCATGCACAGTGACTAGTTAAGCTATAAGAGATGTTTTTTAGACTAAAATTATGCAGAGATAGGTAATGACATAAACTAAAACAAATTATGCTAATATATCACTAAAACATGTAAATCAAGCAATATGAGAACTAGCATATAAGATACTATAAATAAGCAATAATATAACTTAAATACACTGAATAGGCTCAAAGACACATAAAATCAATAGGGATAAGCAGTTATAAGCTAATATGAAGAAATTGAGAAAATAGTCTAAATTAGTAAAGTAATCTTACCATTACCACTTGCTCAAAACAGAGGTGTAACTTCAACCAATTTCAAGACCATAATGAGTTCCTAAAAGACCTAGAGGTCTTCTCTTCAAAAAATAAGCTGAACTGTTTATTGAGATGCTTTTTTGACTTTTGTTGACCAAGAGATATTTTGAGCTAACATCTATATAAATTCCTAAACAAGCTCACTAAAGCTATAAAGAAATCTGAAATGAGCTTCAACGGTTGGAAAGAAGCTTATTGAAGCTTGGTGTTTATAAATGAAAATATATTTTTGGATTTTTTTTAATTTATTTTTTTATTTTTTATTATTATTTTTTTTGTTTTTTTTTTTAAATGAAAACAAGTAATGATTAAAAAAGCTTTAACTACTTATATGAGGGTGAATGAAACAGAAAACTAGCTTAAACCAATATAATTCAAATTATCGAAAAGAACTTAATAACTAAAATTAAAGTACAAATGATAATAAACTGAAATTTTATTGAATTAAAAGCTCTGATTACAAGTACTAAAGGTCTACAAGATGAAAATAATAATTGAGAAGGAATTTTAACATGAATTCGATATTACACTAAGTTACACTACTCCTAGATAACTAACTCCCCCAATTGTGAGGTGAGAGTTCTTTTTATAAGCTTCCTGTACTCCTGGTGCTTTCCCACTTTCATTCTAGTCCCTTGGATAAGTTAAAGATGATCCAGACCCTTGAACCAATTTTGGCGGGAAAATTGGATTTGCAATTAGACCTGATAACTGGTGCAGAGAGAGGTGCAATTAATGCATCTTGGACATAGGTGTTTGGAGTGATAAGGTGGTGGTGGTGATGGTAGAGTTGCAGGGCAAGTGGGGGTGGTGGAGTTTGGCGGGGAGTGAAGGAGAAGGGATGGTGTTTGAGTGAGGGTTGACCATGGTTTTATTAAAAAAGGGGAAGTAGGCTTGGAAGGGAAATGGGCCAAGGGTGGAAGTGGGTTGTGTTTGTTGTGTTTGGGTTAGATTTTGGATTTTTGGTTTTGGATAATAAAAAGGGTCCGTTTGGTTTAAGTTATCACAAGGACCATATTTGCAATTTGCTGCAAATCCAAGGACCAATTATGCCCACTTTCTAAACTTGCCATAAGGATCGAAATTGCCAAATTTCAATTATACAAGGACTTTTGAAGTTTATTTTGCAAAATGAATTTTCTAGGGACCATTTCTGTCAATTCTAAAAATTGAGGGACTGAAACTGCCAAATCTTCAAAATTTTCATCCAAGGACTAATATTGGCAACTTTTGATTTCCTAAGGACCTTGATTGACTTTTCTTCAACAATAAATGCTCAGGGGCCAATTCTGTCAATTTTGAAACTCGATGGACCATTTCTGCCAATTCTTCAAACTTTTGTTCCAAGGACTATTTCTGGAATTTTGTGATTCCCCAAGGTACATTTTGATAATCTGAGCTCAAAAAATGGTAATTTGCTTCCCCGGCTCTAGCTTTTGACACGTTTTCCAATCTCATGCTCGTTTTGTCTTTTTTGGCCTGTTTTATGCCTGTTTCTGGAATATCCGTTAATGCACGATCACAAACACAAAAACACAATATCTTTGGCATTTATGGTTAGTTTGTGTCTGTTTTGGTCTTAATTGGGCAAGAAAAAGGTGTGTGAATAAGCACACACCAGCCGACCACTATTAAGGGGACCGGCCCCGCTCCTCCAGGTCTTAGGTTTGCCTATAAATGCCTCCTTGTAAAAATTGGCTCAGGCAGCCGATTAATCCCCGCATAATCGCTAATCGCTCACTAAGCGCCTTGATTTATCATAATCGGCCCATTTAATCGCTTTAGTCAAATATCGGTTAACAATCGGTTAACAAACTAATTAATCGGACAAAATCGGTCTAATCGTATTAATCAGACAAAATCGCTTAAAAATTGGTCAACAAAATTACTTAAAAATCAGAAAAAATGGCTTAAAAATTGATCAACAAACCGATTAATCGGACAAAATCAGTCAAATATCGCTTACAAATGGTTAACAAACCGAGTAATATCTATATTTGACTTTGAACTTTGAAGAATTATGTATTATGTTTATATTTGAACACTTGAAATATTTGAACTTTGATGCATTATGCTTATCTCATACATATAATATAATTTAATAGCTAAAATAACAATTTTATGAATAAAAATTCCAATCTGATTAATCCCCGTCTAACCAATTAATCGCTAGGCCCTACCCCCACCGCCTCACTAGCACCTAGCAATTTTTACAACCTTGATTAATACTGGTTCATTCCTGGACTTTTTTCTCACCTTTTGCACCTCAAACTTTCTAATCTAAATCTTCCTCCATATCTTCTAAATCCTTTGATCATATAATCATAAGCTTTTGTTTCCAAGTAATCCAAGCTTCAACAATTCAAGTGCAAAAGAAGAATACTTCTATTCATCAAGACAAAAAGTATTACAACTTAGTGTGATTCTATCATCTAAGTTATTAGTGTATTATAATTTGTAAATCATTCATTCATTTGTGTATAAGGTGTGAATATTTGTAAGATAGGTGTAAACATAAAGTGCAAAAGAAAAATACTTCTATTCATCAAGACAAAAAGTATTACAACTTAGTGTGATTCTATCATCTAAGTTATTAGTGTATTATAATTTGTAAATCATTCATTCATTTGTGTATAAGGTGTGAATATTTGTAAGATAGGTGTAAACATAAAGTGATTAGGTTAGTGTGGTGTGTTAGTAGTGAAGTTGTGAAGATAGTGTGGTGTGTAAGTCGTAAAGGTGTGAAGAAGTGGTGGTGTGAATAAGTAGTGATAAGTCGTGAAGAAGTTGTGTAGTGACTAGTGGTGCTTGAATAACATTAGTGGCACCTATATGATAATCAGAAACAATGTCGGTTACCGTTTCATTGTTAGAAAGTGTAATAGGGTTCTGATGTTTCGATGTCCACAAAATATGGATGACGGCTGAAGTTTCAGATGGTTGGGAACCGTCTTGGGACTATACTTTATTACCGCCTTTTAAGTGCGTGTATGACTAACATTAACAGGTCCAATAAAACCAACGCCGTCAAATGCACTGGTTCCGATCACCGGTGAACATACAATGTCGGAAGGATCATAATAGGAGCAAGATACGGTTTGCAAAAAAAATTAAGGAGGATGATTTACTAGTTATGAGAAAGAGAAACTTAATAGTGCTAAAGACCAGAGAAAAGCAAATTACCACTTATGCCCTTTTGATTATATAAAACATTTTGTTTTAATTTAATAGTTATTTTCTACTTGTCATATGATGTATGGCTTCCTACACTAATCTACTTTAAAAACTACTATTTTACATGAACCTCATTCTATATATATATATATATATATATATATATATATATATATATATATATACTTACATGGCTTAACAATATTACCTTTCCAGGTTTCGGGTGTAATATTATAACCGATTATAACTTTTTTGAGCGAGTTCTTTTGAAAACGGGTTCAGACCGAACCGGTCACGAAAACCGGTTTGAAACCGGTTCACCTCTAATAAATATGGACATATTTCCACCTCTAAAAAAACCGGTTTCCGAAAATAAACCATAATAGGCCTCGAAAATATCAGTTTCGCATGCATGCATGTGACTAGTCTATGCATTAAAAACACAAAAGTAGGACAAATGGATTGGAAATCAAATAAGCCATTGAAACAATAAACGCTATACCCACTTTATTCTATATATCCTCCAAAATTTACATTAAACTTTTTCACACACAAACTTTTTAACACTTTTTTTTTCTCTCTAAATATCAACTGAAAACATTATCTGATAATGGTGGCACCACCACCACCACCAGCTATGGTCATGACCACCATCCAACCACACAACTTGTAAACATGGTTCCCACTAGCAGCAATATGAAAAAGGTTGACCACAACTTGGTGGGACAGGCTGTCACTTGTGTGATTGATTGTATATTTGACAACGAGTATCTTCTCTCAACTCGTTTGGGTCCAAATAATTCGATCCTTCGTGAGATTGTGTTTCAGCAAGGGCATGTTGCTCCACTTACAACCACAAATGATATAGCCCAACATGTTGAGATGTGCACGAGAGGTGAATATACAATCCCGCACTCAAACAATAGAATCCCGATACAAATATGCATATTAACTACAACCGATACATATGTACTTAATCTATATGTGCAAAGGAGCTAGCACAATATGTGATGGTGCAAAATTATCACAAAACCGGTTAGAAACCGGTTATTACCGGTTCAAGATTTTCTTCCTTCAAACCGGATTGAAACCAGACCGGTTTTATCCAAAACCGGTTCTTAACTAGTCAATGAATGCCAAAACCGGTTTTAAACCAGTTCGGTTTTGAATATAAACCGAAATGCGCACCTCTAGTTTTGCTTATGCCTTATGATGAGTTACCACTTCAACTTTGTGAACACCCAATCAAAATCATCAAAAACAAAACACACACTTTGTTATGCATTGTTTGTGGCTTTCGGTCTTTGATTATTATACCAAATTTGGCAAGCATACACTACGATAAGTATGCATGGTGAGACTGTAACAATTCTCATCAACAAAGATCAATTTTCCAACATGCTTGGACTAAAAGGGCGACTCAAACTCAAGCCAATGTTAAATTTTGAGATTAAAATGTTTTTGACAATGGGTAATTAGGTCACACATTCATGTGAAATTATACATAAAAATTTATCATTATTTGCAATAAATAATTTTAGAGTATCACTTTGCATTTGCTCAAATAGCTTTGGCTCAATTTTATACCGAAGGTAACATTCTTTAGTTTATGCAGGGTTTTTAAGATCGGTATCCTACTTATGATTGTTTTCGCTTTTGCAAGATTGAAATTGTAAGATCGAATCGGGATCCTAAAATCCTACTATAATTTCATTCTCTTAAGAGTGTTTGTAATATTATTTAAATCTACAAATTATTATATATCATAAACACAAAATTATAAAAATGTTTCATGAAAATGTTGACTTAAATTATGAATATGGAATGTTTAATATGGTGAACATATTGCTTTTAAAATTCGAGAAAACATAATCCATAACTTTGTAGATTTTTAGTTTGCGGTTCGAGAAAAATAAGATTGGATCGGATTAGATCTTAAGATCCTATAGTCAAGATCGTGATCTTGTAAGATCTTAAGTTTGCTAAAATCCTACGTAGGATCCAGATCGTTTTTGATTTTTAGTATCGTAAAATCGTAAGATCATACGATCATAATCGGGATCTTGACAACTATGAGTTTATGCATTTGTCATCTATAGTCTAAGTTCATTCTTCAAAAAAATCTATAGTCTAAGTTCGGAATCCTAGAACTTTATTTTCATTTGTTAATAGTCACATCTTTTATATGAAGTGCTAATATCATCTGCAATTGGGTGCTTGAACAAAGTGTTTTAACGATTATGAATAACGATCTTATAAAATATTTGATTTATTGTCAAGCAAATAAAAAAGAATGATCGTGTGTTACTGATCGCATCTTTAACAGGCTGCTTGAACAAAAAATTTTAATGATTACGAAAAACTACCTTTTAGAATGTTTGAAGAAGATCGACATTATAAGGTTTTTTTTTTTGAACGGCAAATTTTATTAAAAAGCTAGCAAGAAGCCAAGTACCTTATAATAACTTACTTGGCTTCTTTGCAAAAAATCATAAAAATATGTAAGAAAAGTTATTGCAAGTATTAAAGTTAACGAATAAAAAACATGTGAGAAAAGTAGTAGTATTACATTGCTACTATCACCTTCAACGAGTTATTTATTTAACCACAGTACTTTAAAATTTTATTTAATAAAACATAGCACTTTCAAATTTATTTAACAAAATATAGTACTTTTACTTTAACCTAAGTATTTTACAAAAACAAACAAACTAAAAGCACAACAAAAAGCTCCCACATATGATGCATACAATTAAAGAAAAAAATAAGGGAAAAAAAAAACCAAAAGTCACCCTTCTCAATATGATCGAGGTTAAACGATGAAGTTTATTGTCGATGAAGATTCAATATTGAATGTTAATCAAAGAAACATATTGAAGAAAATGCCACTTGAGTACGAGATACAGGTTAGACGATGAAGTTTATTGACGATGCAAATGTGGTGACATTGGTTTAAAGTCTTATATTTTTACGTAATATGATTTAGTGAAAGAAACATCTTTTGAAAATTATATTCGAATACTTTGAAATAACTCATTTGTTTCATATAGATTCTATCACAATCTCACAAGGTTCATACCGGCAATAATCCACAACAACATATCAACACAAAATTTCCAAACCCATTTCTTATATTTTAATCAGTTCAAATCACAATCATCTCTGCATTTTGTTCATACCGTTTTATTTCCATCTTCTGGATTATCATTTATTGTTATCTTTGTTTGTGGTATATTTTTGCAGACAATAATAGTTGGCCAACCTTTAATGGTAGGATTATATGTGCGGCAAAATGGTGTTGAGCGACAACATTCGGTTAGCCAGGCTAGCAACTCGAATTAACTAGATGGATAATTTCTATGTAGTGAGTATGACTGAAATCTTATTGACTTAGAATGAAACTTATATGCTTTCCTTTTTCAATGTATGTGCACCACAAGTCACAACTAAAATACTTTGGTTTATGTAAAAGTACTATGTTTTGTTAAATAAGTTTTAAAAGTACCACCTTCAACAGGCATTCAAGTGTTTAAAATGTAATG
The DNA here is from genome assembly GCA_030686995.1 of Artemisia argyi. Lineage (NCBI taxonomy): Eukaryota > Viridiplantae > Streptophyta > Magnoliopsida > Asterales > Asteraceae > Artemisia > Artemisia argyi. The sequence continues at coordinate 178,749,832 of CM060704.1, forward strand.
AGCTTTATAAACCCGGTTTCACTATTATCCCTAACCAATATGGGACAACATCAAAACACAAATTGTGTCATATGAGACCACAAGTTCCAACATGAAACAATGACACGACAAATTAAAACGCAAAACTTGACAACTGATTTAGTACAAAGAGTATTGAAAACCTACACAAATAATTTTACGAATCTTTAACTTTTAGCCAGTTAGCCTCAAAATGCTTGACATTGCGGGAGTGAATGTACTCCTGCTACTGCAACTATTCGTTTTAACAGATTTAAGGTTTGAGCATATGTATTTTTCTTTTTCTTGCTTAACAATGTTTCGAAAATTGTTCGTGTTAAACTTTTAATATTTTAACACACATTCAAATATACGGTTTGTAATGAGCATTAAAAACCAACTTTCATTTTTATCTTTAGTCAATGAGGAACAATTTCAAAACACAAACTTTGTTGAATGAAACACAAAGGTTTTAATAGCCACCTGGAAAATCCTCCGAGCTTTTAACAACTAAGAAGAATGGGTTTGGTATCCTACTATTCGAATAAGACTATTACTATGAAAGTAATTAAAGGTGTTTGTTTAAGATGAGGGGTCATATAACTATGGTAATGAATGATAGATATAATTCATACTCCATATACATCAAGAGAGCTAGGTATGGATCTTTCATTGGTGAGAGACTCACTACTACTATCAAACTCATACTAAATATCATTCATGGCAACATACCAAACGCACCATGAGTATTTGGGGCCCGTTTGGTTTATAAATGGTTTTGGATTCGGATTCTGTTTTGTAAGGAATGTATATTAAGAGAGAGAAAATATATTTTAATTGATATAATAATTAAATTGTATTTAAATATATTATTTTAATAGAAAAAAGAAAGTGTTGTGAGAGAGGTACAATGGGTTCTACCGGTTTTATATAAAACCTACCATAAGTGAGTGGAATGAAAAAATAGTGGGGCTCGCAGGTTTCAAAGTATTACTTTGTCTACCAAACACCATTTATCATCTTCCATAACCAAATCCGAATCCCACACCCTTCAACCAAACGGGCCATTGATTTCTCCCCAAAAGAACTTTTGTGAGGTATTTGTATTGGAAAAATTGAAATTCCAAGATAATCTTCTAATGTAAAAGGTACACATGTAATAAGCCTTGTAAACCCACTTTTGCTTATATCCATGACTAATGTGGGTCAACATTAAAATACACACTCTAAAATTATCAAAAAGGTAGAAAAATTCAAGCTCAACTTCTCGACTCCACCCAAATTTTGACATGTGTCATTCCTTTATACTTTTTTTTTAGAAAAAGTAAAAAAGTATGACACGTGTCAAAAATTGGGTGGAGTCGAGCAGTTGAGCAGCCAAAGGAATGACACGTGTCAAAATTTGAATGAAGTCGAGCAGTTAAGCAGTCGAGCAGAACCATTTTAGAAAGAAAAAAAAAAGTGTTAAAAATGTCTATATAATGGATCAACCTTAGATTTTTTTTACCTTTTTGATAATTTTCTCCTCTATAAAATGTAACCACACGTTCGGATATGAAGCAATGACACAAAATCATGGACCATATTATAAATTAAAACGTGAAACTTGTCGACTGATACAAATCGTTGTACGAAACATAAACTCTTAGCCACAAAATGTTGACATAGTAAGGCAAGAGTAACTGCACCTAATTTGTTTCATTGGATGTAAAAGTATAACAAATATGGTATGTTTTTTCTTTTTCTTGAATTATAACGTTTGAAGATTTTTCAAACTTACAACTCCAAAACTCGGTCTCCTTTAGCACCCCTTTACTCACTGTCTTAATGGTATCCAAATTATTCATTTTTTTTTTTCCTTTTTCTGAATTCAGAAGCCGGCTCAAACACGGGATGTCTTGGTTGTAGCTAGAGAAGGCACGCAAATATGTTGTCGAAATGTTGTTTGAATCTCGGTTAACGCGAAAATATTGTCAAAATTTATCAGAAAATCACCGTTTTTGCTTTGTTTTCAAACCCTTGTACGTGCAAGATATAATAACACATACCAGACATATTTGCAATATGATTTCACATATTTTATGGTTATTAGTCCTTTTTTGTGTATTTTTCGGTATAAAAATGATGACATAACAAACTTTCAAATTATGAAAAGAATCTATGGGAAAACTGGTTAAGAATATAATGGAACATATTTTTTTTCTTAAGAATGAAATAAAGGAATTTTTTGGAACACAAGGAATTGATTGGGACACTCAATGTACAAAAAAATTGATTGTGACACTCAATGTACAGACATTTAAAGCAATTTATATTTACAATACAACTGTTTAATGCACTGTTTGGAGTGTCTAATTCAAATATGGGACTGTGAAAATCACTTCCCCTTCCTTATAGCTACGCATAAATAAACCTTTTATGGTCTTTTTACTTTCGGTCCGATTATTAATAATAAAAAGGTTCATTTGACCGGTTCGTTTAAAGAGTTTTACACTGGTTCAAAAAGTGAGGAAAGAACCGATGGACTCGTAATTTCGTGCTCTTTCCAATGGAGTGCTCGGGGATTTTTTTCGACTTCGTTTGAATCTCGGTTAACGCGAAAACGTTGTCGAAACTTATCCGAAAATCACCGTTTTTGCTTTGTTAGTCCGTTTTTGTGTATTTTTCGGTATAAAAATGATGACATAACAAACTTTCAAATTATGAAAAGAATCTATGGGAAACCTGGTTAAGAATATAACGGAACATCTTTTTTTCTTAAGAATGAAATAAAGGATTTTTTTGGAACACAAGGAATATTTGATTCCAAAGTAACGCATAAGAAACTTTCAAATATGAAAAGAATCCATGGAAAACTGGTTAAGAATTCATTACAAATATGATTTATCTCAGATTACATTGTCTACATTAATCCCACAAAAATGGATCTTTTTGGTATTTCTAGTAGAAGAAAGGTTGTGCTTTTAACAAATGAAAGGGATAGGATTCAGAGGGATTTGGATGCGTATAAAAACATGGTTAATGATTTGCGAAGAAGTATTGATCAGTTACGACAAGAAAAGAAGGTGGTTGAAGATAAAAAGAGTACACAGGAGAGGAAGAATGACATGCTGCAAACTTCTGTAGGTGAGCTTGAGAGATTGGTAGAGAGTATGAAAATTGAGGAGGAAATGTTAAGTAACAAGTTTGCTGATTTGGAGAAGAAATATGTAACGATTTGTAATAATGAAGCTGAATTGCGGAAAGAAATCGAAGTATTGGTTGAGAAAAATAAAGGAACGGAGGAACGCATTGTAAGTTTGGATAAGGGAAAAAGTTTGATTACAAAAGATTTGGAAGATGCGAGGAATGAGTTAGAACAACACAAACTTAGAATTGAGCAGATTCTTCATGAGAAAACCGAACTAGAGAGTGCTAAGATACAAGGGGACAGTGAGATTATAAAGTTGAATGAGCAGTTGAGGGTTTCCGAAGACAAGATTTCATCACTGGAAATGTCTAGTGTCCATCAAGTTGAAAAGATTAAGCAATTAGAGGGTGAAGTCAGCACCTACAGAGCTTCAAATGATCAAGCAATAATCAAGAGGGATGAAGCTCTCGAGAATCTTGATAAGGAAAAATCCGTCACATCTTATTATAAAGAGAAGATTGCTATAATGGAGCAGGAGATAGAAGATTTGCGTAAAGAAGTAGCCAATATGACAACAGAAATTGGGGAACATCTAAGAGAAAAGAAAGAGCTAGAAACTCGATGTGAAAAGTTGTTGAAAGATGTTGTTTCATTAGAAACAGAACTAAATGAAACACGTATGGAGACTGTTAAGATTCTTCTTGAGAAAATCGAACTAGAGAGTGCTAAGATACAAGGGGAGAGTGAGATTGTAAAGTTGATTAAGCAATTGTGGGTTTCCGAAGAAAAGATTTCATCATTGGAAATGTCTAGTGCCCATCAAGTTGAAAAGATTAAGCAATTAGAAGCTGAAGTCAGCACCTACAGTGCTTCAAATGATCAAGCAATAATCGAGAGGGATGAAGCTCTCGAGAGTCTTGATAAGGAAAAATCAATCACATCTGATTATAAAGAGAAGATTGCTCTAATGGAGCAGGAGATAGAAGATTTGCGTAAAGAAGTAGCCAATATGACAACAGAAATTGGGGAACATCTAAGAGAAAAGAAAGAGCTAGAAACTCGAAGTGAAAAGTTGGTGAAAGATGTTGTTTCATTAGAAACAGAACTAAATGAAACACGTATGGAGACTGTTAAGATTCTTCTTGAGAAAATCGAACTAGAGATTGCTAAGATACAATGGGAGAGTGAGATTGTAAAGTTGATTAAGCAATTGTGGGTTTCCGAAGAAAAGATTTCATCATTGGAAATGTCTAGTGCCCATCAAGTTGAAAAGATTAAGCAATTAGAGGGTGAAGTCAGCACCAACAGAGCTTCAAATGATCAAGCAATAATCGAGAGGGATGAAGCTCTCGAGAGTATTGATAAGGAGAAATCCATCACATCTGATTATAAAGAGAAGATTGCTATTGCGGAGCAGGAGATAAAAGATTTGCCTAAAGAAGTAGCCAATATGACAACAGAAATTGGGGAACATCTAACAGAAAAGAAAGAGCTAGAAACTCGATGTGAAAAGGTGGTGAAAGATGTTGCTTCCTTAGAAACAGAAGTAAGTGAGACACATATGGAATTTGATGATACAAAAGGTAAATTAGGTGTAGCGGAAGCTAACACGGAAAGAGTCTTGATGTTATTGAAGAAAACACTTTCGGTTTGTGATGAGGATGATGAAGAAAATGGCGTGGAAGAAGGGATAAAAGACCATGTTACACAGATCAAAGCAATTAAGAGCGCTTTCAAGGATAAAGAGAGTAGACTAGAAGAGATGAAGAGGCAACTTGAGTTAGTAAAAAAAGATGCTGCTGAAGCTCGTAAGAGGAAGAGCTTCTGGATAACGGTGTCATCTGCAACAACGCTATTGGCAGCTGCTGCTTCTTTTGCCTATGTTGCTCGATCCCATAGATAGAATCCAAATTCTTTCATCAATAAAAAAGTGTTCATGATAGACGTTTTTTTTTCTTCTTTTTTTTAAACTGTGTTCATGTTAGACGTTATTAAAAAGAGTCAATAACATAATTGTTCATTATATGCGTGTTTATCAATAAAATGATTTGTTTATAAAAAAGAGCGTTCATCATAGGCATTATTTAGCAGTAAATTAAAATTAGTGGTTCATTAAAGTTGTTCATCAATAAAAATAGTTGTGCATTAATAAAAGAGTTGTTTATCAATAGAAATAGTTGTTCATCAATAAAAGAGTTTTTCATCATATGTGATTATGCGTTGTTCATCAATGAAAATAGATGTTCATCTATCAAAAAAGTTGTTAATCAATAAAAAATGTTATTTATAATTAAAAGTTGTCATTATTCATCAATAATTTTTTTTAATCATATACGTTGTTTATCAAATATAATTTGTATTTATCATCAATTTAAAACATCAATTAAAAATCTGAACTTTAATAATTTTTTCTGAGAAAAATTGTATATTATATTGTTAACTTTGATGACAAAAAATAGTATTAAAAAAAAAAAAAAAAAAAAAAAAAAAAAAAAAAAAAAAAAAATTATAAGTGAAATTAGAGAAAGAAAGGCCGGAAAAAAAAAAAAAAAAAAAAAAAAAAAAAAAAAAAAAAAAAACTTGTCATCATCTCATGACCTTTTAGACTTTACTTTTTAGAGGATCCTAACCCTTGAACTTGATACCTTCCTTTGATAAATGGTAACAAGTTCTTTTTATAGTTCGTTTACATGTGAGTGATTATCTTTTGCCATTTGTGCTGATTTGCTGATAGCAGTTCGTTTGAGCCGTTTTTTATTTTTGATAGCTGATGTTTTCATTGTGGTTCATGTGCAGGTAAAAATAAAAATCTAAAGCATATGTTTTTTTTTATAATTATTTTAATACGTACTACATAATATTGAAAAGGAAACTGGAAAGGTGTTGAAATTCAATGCTTCCGAACTTAACCCACGATATTGACCCTCTATTGAATTCAATTTAGCCTATCCATTTTGCACATGTACCATAAAATGGTTTTTGAGTATATGTAACAGACAGATATATAATGAACATAAGAATATTGAATTGTGTTTGGACATTTTTTAATTGTGAGTATGTAGTCACTATTTTGCTTTGATATAACTCAGGTTACTTTAAATTCACAAACGACATATTAGAAATGCGCTCGCCTTTTAACACACGAAAACAAGAGCAAAGACAGTATTACCTGAATAACATATAGATAAACAACTGATACGTATGCAAATCATTTTCTCCATACAAAACCTACATCTTTTAAGAGAATTTAAGTTAGTTTTCGCGACTTTATTTATGTCATTGTGTTAATAATTTTTCTTTTTTGCCAACTTCTTTTATTCACTTTACGAACCGTTTTGAAATTTGAAGTCGTCATCGCACTTTATCTGTCGATGGGTGGTTGTAGTTGTGCGCCATTACATATATACGAAGGTATGTTTTTAACCGAGAAGGGGAGAATTAATATAATTGTCTCTAATCTCGTATCGATCTTTCTGCCAAATGAATGATGTTGTTCGATGAAGAAGATGACCCACTTTTCTACATTCTAATATTTTCATGACGCGTCATGTCATGAGCATTCTTAAAAAAAAAAAAAAAAAAAAAAAAAAAAAAAAAAAAAAGTTTCACAATTTCAAAATACATTATATGTTATATTTCACATACGTAAAAATGGCATTCTTCATTTATATTGTACATATATATCAGTTATAAAACTATGTTGTTTAGAAAGTTATAAAATAACTTACAAGTTACTCTATATTTCAAAATAAAAGTGGGAGGTGTTATTAGTATCCTTTTTTTTTTGAACGGCAAAGATATATATATAGTGTAACTTTATTTTCAAAACCTTGTTAAGTGCAAGAACTGCGAGAACCATTTTTGCCCAATTAGAATTTAGTAAATTGATTTTAGTTTATTTTATTTATTTAATATCGTAGGGGCATTAAAGTAATTTACAATATATTTTATTAATCCTGATCTTTTTCAAATTCAACTTTTGCTACAAACATGGAAAACATTCTCTTTGATTTTCACTATTTTTTTTTTCTGATCTTTAATACGGTTTATTTTTTTATCCATGTCTTCTTCTTCATTCGTATGAAACAAACCCTAATTTAATTTCAACATCATATCAAACACACAATTATTTAGATAGTACGTAAGATTGAACATGGAAAATATTGTTCAAGAACAAGATGCAGATATTAACGTTAATCAACACCAGAATTATTGAGTAATTGTGTTATCTGAGAAATCAATTGATATCGAGGATGTGGAACATGATCAAGACGGGAACAATGGTATTATTCCTATTTTTCTTTTTTCTACACTCGTTACCCTTTTAACATGTTTATCATACAGTTAAACTGTCCATATGATTTTATGTGCATGCATGTTTCAGGTTACACTAAATGATCATATGTATCGATGTTAAACTAAGTTAAACTGATTTATGATTTTATGTGCATGCATGTATCAGGTTACACTATTTGATCATATGTATGGATATTAAATCGGTTTTGTATCAGGTTACACTTATTTAGCATATGTATGGGTTGTTAAACTAAGTTACAGCTCATAACACCCCTTAAGACTATTGTTATCTTTTTTATTTTTTATTATTTTTTATTATTTTTTTTTATGAAATATTACTTATATCTATAAGCTCTAATAATATCCTAGTATAATTTATTGGTTTTGTATTTTTTGTAGATGCTAATGACGTCGATGTGTATGACATTGACCCCGACTTTATTCCCACGCCCAATGGACGCAAATATTGGGTTCCAAAAGTTATATGCATGTGCACAGATTGCTTCTCAGACTGAAGGAGATGTTGATTATTGTGTGATACAACATAGGAATAAGAGAAATAATACGGTCCTAGATGCAACTAGGGGTGTCATTCGGGTCAACCTGACCCGATAAGCCTCTATCGGGTCAGGTCTATCGGGTTTTCGAAAAATAAAAATTAACCCGCAACCCGATCCGATAAGGAATCGGGTTATCGGGTTCGGGTCTATCGGGTTATCGGGTTTATCGGGTTCGGGTTATTGGGTTTAGTTCAAAACTTATAAAACTTTTAATGTGTTATTATAGCTTATCGGAATTAAGACCCGCAACCCGACCCTATAAGGCTATCGGGTTTATCGGGTTGACCCGATAACCCGATAAGGTATATTGGACCCGAATCAACCCGACCCTATAAGGCCTTATCGGGTTCGGGTCGGGTCGGGTCGACCCATATGACACCCCTAGATGCAACGGTATTTTTCTTATTCAGATTACATGTTTATTATTTGTTTATTAACATTCATACATTTTTTCGAAACATCTTAGTACTTTTAATATCATTACCAGCTAGCTTTTTACTTGTTTAAACATCAATGGTATCATCTTGTTGCATTTTGTGAATTTTTTCCCGCTTGTTCCTTGCATATTTAAATTGTAATTTTTTTTTTATTTTTTTTACATTTATTCGCATTATTTATTGCTTTACATTTTATAAACTAATAACATCTATTGTCACAGGTTTCTCTTAATCAGTTGGATGGTAGTGTGGAATGTTCTTGTGGTCATTTTAACCGCCATGCATGGTTATTTGTGTAGACATGTTTTCTGTGTATTTGGTATTCATGGAATAAACACAAGTCCACAGAATTGCATACTTAATTGTTGGCATAAAAATGGCGTACCTGAGCATTTACGTGAAAAGAGACATCATTATGGTCCGTGTATTGAAGAAACAAATATTATAGCATCTGAGATTCTTTCAACAGTTGAAGAATCTATAAATCTTATAAGATCTGAACCCGACAAGTTATCTAAGTTGATTTCAAATGTTAAAGGTTTGAAGACAGATCTAGAAGCTAATGTCCCCGTACCAAAATGCTCATCACAACAAGGATGAATTGTATTAGGATCTTTTGGGTGTTTCATACCATATCAAACAGTCAACACACATATGTTTTATCAACATATAAATGTTTTTTTAGAACATACCCGTTTTGAAACATGTATGTTTCATTTCAATAAATGTTTCTTTGAAAACATGGTTTGGAAACACGCATGTTTGGAAACATGCATGTTTTACTGAACACATGTATGTTCAAATTAATCTAATCATATGTATTCGTTTTAAAACATATATCTTTTCTGCTTTCAAGTTTTAGAAATTACTAGGACATGTATGTTTGCATACCATATCAACCATACTAGCCTAAGGCCCGGCCGTTGGCCGGCTAGATAAAAATTTAATTATTAAACATAAAAATGTAATATAAACATGATGTAAAAATTTAGTACATAAATAACGTAAATGAAAGTCGATAAAAAAGAGAAAAAAAAATGTAACATAAATAACGTTGAGTGTATTGTTTAAAAGATAAAAAAGAGAAAAAAAAAAAAGGAAAAATGAAAGTCGATAAAGGACTTCTTTGTACCCGACGTTAGTTTTGTGATTGCAATGTTGAAAAAGCACTGCAAAACTGTTATCTTGATTATGTTTAACAATGAATAAATAGATACAAATGTATAAAATCTTTATCTCCAAACAACCGTTTGATATAAGCAAGAGGATCTTCCATAAAGATTTCCTCTCCCCCACAACAGCATGATATTCAACTTTTTCGGTGCTAAAGTGTCCTTCGAGATGCCATGCATAGCAGACCGCAACTCCAAAATGTTGACAACGTTGATTACTGATGGGTGTACAAACCCAATCCCTCATCGGTAGAACTATAATCTCAAAATTAACTTATAAGCTTGGTGGGCTACTCCTTCTATCACCAATTGGTTTTAGAATGGAACCTCAGTTGGGTTTATATGTTAGACTTGGTGAGATGCTGGGCCGTAGGAATCTCTACAAGTGGTATCAGAGACAGGTTGGACCCAGTGATGATGTGGATGGTGTTCCCTTTATTTGACCCCGGTTCGACGGTATTAGTGGATCCCGGTAAACCTTGTACCGAAAGGAAGCCGGTAAAAGGCGGTGTGTTCCAATGGTAAAGGTCGGCGGTATGAAAAAGGTGGGATCATGGCTATAGTCGAAGGGGTGGCCCATGGTGGTTTGGATTTGAGGGGAGGATTGTTGGGTGTACAAACCGAATCCTACATCGGTAGAACTATAATCTCAAAATTAACTTATAAGCTTGGTGAGCTACTCCTTCTATCACCAATTGGTTTTAGAATGGAACCTCAGTTGGGCTTATATGTTAGACTTGGTGAGATGCTGGGCCGTAGGATCTCTACAATTAAAGTCGCCCAAGTGAATATAAGCTGGCGACACACCTACAATCAGTAGTTGACACAATGTTATTGAAATGTTCAGAGAAAAAAACTTAAAAAATAAAAAAAACCAAAAAACCAAAAAAAAAAAAAAAAAAAAAAAAAAAAAAAAAAAAGGAAAAAAATTGTTTGAGTTCAACATTTTTAGTTACAGCAACCTTATCTCGAGTCGAAATAAGGATATACCGAATATTTCAGCGTCTCATCCTAACTTTAAACTTGTCGTATGATTATTGCTTCATTGTTAACCTAGATTTGGTAAATTTATTTTCTAATAAGAAAGATTGATCTACTCCCTTAATCTAATAATGGACCATTTCAAATGAATCTTTGTCCATAACATTCAAACTCAGTTTGTTAGCTAACATACACAGTAGTCATGATTTGATTTTCAATTAAATTAAGTATATTAGTTAGCTTGATTAGGAGATACGTATTCAACTCATGTTGTTTGTTGCCACAGCGTGTTCAAGCATGTAGAATATTACCCATTGTACCTATCAACAACAATAGAAATATTAGTCAACTGTGTGTCTATTTTAACATCTCAAATAGACTATATGATGTTGAGCAAAGAAGCCCATAATGTTCAAGGTAATCATTTTCGAATAAACTTACTGTTTGAAGCCTCTTAACACCACTGCAACCAACAACTAAATTTTCACCATTGACATTACTTCCTGTAAGAGAAAATATTGATACAGGGAAACCATCGTCGTGCGAAAATAGGAAACATTATGAGCCATTCCTCATCCATATATTAGAGCACAAAAAAGGATTACTTTTCTAAAAGCATCCTCGATACCTATATACTAAAAAAATTCAAGTTTAGCTAACAGGTTTGTTAGTGTAGATGTGTAAAGTTTTTGCAACCCAAAAAGATGGTAACTACAAAGACATGCATGTGATGGAGATGTGTAAAGTTTTTTGGACTAAAATTAACCATATAATAAGAACATAATATTTATGAAACAAAAGATATAGCTCTCAATTCTAGGATAAATATCTTAAGCAGGTGATATCACACAATGAACAGGTACATTAACTTCGGGCATTTTCTTACTTGCAGTAAAATTATCATTGAATAATTGTAATTCGATTAATGTTACACATCTTTCATATATATCTTTCTCCCGGATCAGAGGGGTACATTATAAGAGTCAACTTTAACAACCCCAAAGCCGTTACATAGATCAACACACAAAAGGCACAATCTTAGTGGTTGATTGGTATAGTGCAACTGGTTACGATTATATGGCCATTTCTGGTCGAGTACTCAGTTTAAGAGTAGCTTGAAAAAACTATTTTTAGTATCTAACTATTCACTAATCATTTTACATATGAAGCATTAAATAATCAAAACAATCAAAGGACATGAACAACTAATTATGTTTATTTTTACAGCTAAAAATTTAATGGCAATGAATTAAAACAATTGTGCATCTTGAGAAAAAAAAGTGCCACAATGATATTGATACTCTTTAGTGACAACATATTCAACAGCTTCAGCTGGGTTGATAACCTGACAACCGTTCAAAGGAAGGCTATCCCTTTATTCTTTGTAGCTTCGACCTGCACAACAAAAAAAATATTTGTAATTGTATTACAGTCGACGGACAGTTTAATGGCGAATGGAATTCTTGTAGCAGGATCTGAGTTACCTAAGCAACGGTTGCCCTGAATGCACTTGCAAGTATCCAAAATTCAGTCAAATCGAATATAAAATCTTGCATCAAAAGGTTTCTTACAACTTGCACCAAGAACTTCTTGGTAATACTCCCCCGGTAACCAAGTTTTCATGCCATTGTATTGGTATTGTTCCTTTCAGTGAGTACATTTAGCTTTTAAAGAAAGTCCTAAACACCATGAATTTGTGTTAAACAGTGCCAAACTCAACCTATTTAATCTAAAAAAATCAGTCCTAAACACCCTTGAGTTCAGCTATAAAGATAGCCCACAACGCTATTTAAAAAGTAAATACATATTTAAAAAGCAATCCCAAACACCCTTAAATTCAGTAAATCTTATTAAGCTAATAAACTAAACTTGTAAATTTATGGGTAAAACAATAAACTCAACTTCTAAACTAATTAATTTGATGACTCAAAATGGGTAAAACAAAAAACTGGTTTAAAGTTGCAAAAAATATGTTTTCTAACCTTAATTCGAACATTCCATAGTCGAGTAGTTTTCTAACCTGATGCAGCTGCAATCAAAGCAAAATGTTTGGATCCAACCACAAACGCTCAACACTATTGGTATACCCCTTTAGCTCAAGGTCTTTAACCTTGCTATGCCGCAAAGGTCAAATCCAAACATCACATGTAAACTTTGCCTGCACATCAAATAAACACCTTAAACTTTAATGAATAAGCTGTTTCTAAGGAGGTGTTTACGCATTAAGTATGGTTATATGATTGTAACAAACATCTTCAACTAATGCATAAAGTGTACACCATGCCTTTATAATCAAATTTGTACTATATTCAATATAATGAGATTGTTCTAAACTTTTGATATAACTGTAAGTGCAAATAAATAGTTTACGGTGTCTTTTTGGCTTTTAAAGTGCATTTCCACTCTTGATCAGGACACCTTGTGTAGCATCCTAATCAATGGCATAGCACCGTGGAAATACATGCCGCTTGGTATCTCTATAATGCTGTATGCCATGTAGTAAAATTTAGTTGATCACTATATTGATGTTTCGGATCAGTTATTAAAAATTAAAAACTGCTTATTACATTGGCATTTGGTACATTTGATAAGAAGTTATTAGTAAAATCAGTTACTCGGGATCATATGGATGTACCTGAACTTACTTGAAGAATACCATCACCACTACCACCCTGATCCATCACCGCTACCACCCTGATCCATTTTCATAAGTCAACAGAAAGTTTAACTCGGCAGGGAATCTTTCCGTTAAATGGTCCGTCTAAGCCTCTACAATTCAAATAACTCAGAAAAGATACTGTCTACAATGATTTTCCATTGCCCACATTATTTTGACATTTAATAATTTCTTTATTATATTCCCTTTTAAAATATCTATTAAGCGTTGCATAGCTGCAAATAGATGAGAAATTACTGTCAATCAATAGACTACAACGGACGGGTAAATAGACATACTAACAATATTGATGCGTGGTTTTGCAACCTTGCAAAAGGTTTTACCTCTTGAGGGATCTCGAGAAGCTTGCAATCCCCATCAGGCAGTGTACCTGACTGATGTAGTATAGTGTAGTGGCAAGTACAGGGGGATTGATCGTTCTACTTGGGGAATAGTGTTCGTTAGGATCAAAACTTAATTAAACTAGGTCTAGATGTGAGGGATGATTCTTTTTGTATTTTTATATTTTATGAAAAGCAAGTAAAAATCTCGGGTATTGGAAGAGTAGGCGGAATTAGTTGCTAGTCAACTAACCCAAATAACTACAAATGCAACGAAAATAAAATAACAAGAAAATAAAATGTGAGAAAAACCTTATAATGAGAGAAACGTGTTTACTTAGATTTCACTACTCCCTAGCTATCTTTCATTAATTGACTAGTTTGTTACAATTGCGTGGATGACGGATTATATTCCTTAATACCATTCATGGGGCCGTGTACGATCTTCCCTAACTCTATAAGCTTCTACCTCTTCCTATGTCGAGCCGACAACTAGCTCCTAACATGGCATCCGTAGTAGTCATTTATGCATTAAATACAACCATTAAAATCATAGTACACATCCGATTCATGTTTCTTAAGACGTTCAAGCAAATTACCAATTGGAGATTAGCCAGTTTTCTTAAGCCTAACATTGAAATCATTCATCTAACAATAATTAATAACAAACAATCAACCAATAATCAATAGCCAGGTTTCATTATATCTAGGTAAACACAAACAAACCTAGCCTAGCATGTTAATTTAAAGACAAGCATAAGATAGAATCAAGCAACACATAGACATATTGAATGATTATTGGAAGACTTATCTTTAATTAAACAGGGATGAAAGAAGGGTTTGAAACCCTTACAAGAAGGTTAAAATTCATCCTATCCAAAAGTTCTCTCCCTAATGAATGAAAATTAGAAAACTATATATAGAGATTACAATCTGACGGCGTCACGTTATACATGTGATGCCGTCAACTAGCCACCAATGCTTTCCTCGGATTGCCTAGATCCAGATCTGACGCCGTCACTTGTTATTCTTCACTTGGCCGTCACCCTTTAAATTGCACGTGACGGCCTAGGCGTCCCAAAGGGTGACATCGTCACTCTTTAATTCCAAAAATCTTTTTGGCGCGTCTCGTGTAAACTTCATATCCACCTCTTTGCCAACACATGGGGCCATCACCTGTAGAGCGTGACGCCGTCATGTACTGTTTCCAGCTTGATTTTGGAGACTTTGTCATTTTCTTCACTTTTCGCTCCAAAAACGTCCAAAATGCTTCCTTTTCCAGATTTCTTCTCCAAAGTGCCTAAAATGATAAAAGGAACGATTTGAGGCAATATTTGATCAAATAATCACGACTTAGGGCTTAAATGGCCCCCTAAAAGCGTAACACTTTTCGCCTCATCAAATACCTTAATGCTTCAGCTTCTAATATTTGCTCATGTGTGTATCCCATCCGTCTTGTCTTGTGGGTTATGAAACATGTCGTTATTTTTTTTAATGTGCTTCTTAGGTTTGTTAAAAGAACTTTGCATCAGTAAATGTGAGCAAGACTAATGTAAAACATATATCTAATCCTCTACTGATGCACAAAACCTACCTCTTTATCTTTATTCATGTATAAATTGAGTGGTTTGATGTAATGCTAAAACTTAAGTGTAGCCATTGCCCAACACTGCCAAATGAATAGGTAAATTTTACACGCACAAACACATGCATATCCTTAACAACAAACTTACCTTAACCGACTTGAGCTATGGCGCAGTTTTTGCTTAATTCTTTTGGACATTATTCACCTGCATCAAGCCAACCAAAAACTTAATCAAATATTAAACCATTTGAAACCATCAGTGAATTCAACAACCTAAAAAACAAACAACAAAAACTGCAATTGATTAACGTATTTAGCTTCAAACACATTTCATCAAACACATGGTGTACATAAAATCCTTTTATAAGCAGTTTTTGATATGCAATTTCAAACAACATCTTTAATCTTTATTATCATTAAAAACAAAAAGCACGAACATTATCATCATCCAAGTTGATATAAAAACATGTAATTGAGACAAAAAAATATATCAAAATGAAAATTTAACCTGTAATTTATAGTACCACGAATCAGGCGTCAATTAGGTCGCGGAATAATTTGTCGACAATAATAAGCAGATATGATTGGTGATGAATTGATTTAGGGTAAATAGATTTGTTGTAAATGTATTTAGGGTTAAATGTTTCAGTTATTCACCATGAGAAGATTATCAAATCATTGTAACTGAAATTGGGGATTATTTGATTTAGGGTTAACTGATTTTATGGTATTTGATTTAGGGTAAAATGTGTGTGAATTAAAATGATTTAGGGTTAATTGGTTGGGGTTTTCGATCTAAACGAAACTGATTTTGGGGAAAAATTGTGTTTGTGTTAAATGTTTGTGAGTATTTTTAGGGGTAATATTGAGTATGGACCATAGATTAGAAAAAAATGTCACGTTTCGAGTTTTAAAGATTTTTGGGGGGTTGACTTGCCAAAACCCAACCTTGTTTTATATAGGTGAGAGATGTAAGCATTAAGAAAATAATAATAATAATAATAATAATAAAAATCCACGTCTTATTATTGAGTGAACCTTATCTTATTATTGAAAAATATCCTAGTTTTTTATATGTTGCGTAACTTTTTTAACATGTCAACAGGTTGGGTCGGGTTTGGCTGATGCACACACTTGTTTTCGCATTTTATAGATTTATTTGGTTTATTTCACAAGTTAGATTAAAACTAACCATAACTTCTCAACAACACGGACTAGGGCTGAACAAACGAACCGTTCTGACCGGACCTACCGAGGGACTAACCGGACCGAAGGACTAGCGGTCATGTCTCGGTCTCGAGTTTTTTCTTATTTCTGTTTATGTCCGGTCCGGTCTCAAAACGGACCATTTTGCCTCCCGTTAGTGACTTCGGTGTTAGTCGAAGACCGTACCGGAATGAGACTGACCGGACCAGACCGAGTACATTCAGTCTCGATTTCGGTCTTGGTTTTCTTGGGCAATTTCGGTCTCGGTCTTGGTCCATCCGGTCTGGTCCGGTCTTCGACCAACACTGAGATCACTAACAGGGAGGCAATATTGAGGTCACTAACACGGTAGTAGCTAAATTTCTTCGTGTTAATGTTTCAATATATTCTGAGCTGTAGGCAGTAGCAGCAACATTGAGGTCACTAACTAAGAGGCAAAAGAAGATGGTTGACCCTAGAGAAGTCAAACCTCGAGTCAAGCCTTATCTTATTATGTATAAAATTCAATCAGTTAATCAATTACTTAGAAAATGTTGAATATGAATATGAAATCAACGTCTAAGAGTTGAATTATGATTTTGGAAATTAGGGTTCTTGTGATTCTAAAGAAATTAATGTATTTAGAAGATTGCAATGAATTATGAATAATCAGAAGAAAAAAAATATTACCTTGGATCGATTGAAAAAATCGATTTTAATAAAGCTTAAATCAATATTCAGGGCATGAGAGTTACAAATCGATCGGTGATTGTTTTGCCGGATGAGAGTTACAAAGATCCATAATTGTTTTTTGATATTTGGGGGAGGGTTTATTGTGAAGTTAACGCTGTGAGGGAAAATTGACACTGGACCACTAGATGTCATTATTTGGGAATTTTGATGGAGAAATTCTTGGAGGCAACCTTGTTTTATATAGGTGGAGATAGAAAGAAAAGGAGGGTAGCTTATATACTAAAGTTATGTTGGTTGATCAAGTTAAGATTAGTAATATGTAATTGTACATTGATTCCATGTGCTGTTATTAAATATGTACATGTAATTTGGTGTACGATAACTTTTATAATTAAATAACTTTTTGTTTTTTTAATGATACTTGTTATGAGTCGTGCATAATTTACACATAAATAAAATTTATTTTAAAATTTTAGTTTACTTTACTGACATATAAGAATTTACCCGTAAAAGTTGTAATATAAGTATAACTAATAAATATGCATGAATTTTTCATTTTGTGTTAATATCTATTAACATTTTGTAAAAAAAATTATTTGATGAAATATTTAACTTTGTTTAGCTGACATAGATGTTGAGGTTGATGTTGTTGTTTAAGTTTAACTATTAATATCATGTTGTACAAAATGTATGAGTTTTGTAGCACAAAATGAGCGTTGATGAAGTTAAAATATACTGCGTAAATTTTTTAAAAATGTTTTTCCGGATATCCGTATATAAACTTTAAATAATAATTATATAAGTCGTTGTTATAACTTATAAGTACAGTCACGTGGTACTTAATGCTTTTCAAATATTTTTATGCTGTGATCTACTATTTTACATGATTTTGAACATATTTGTATGATGATGTGATTATATGCTGTGAAAGGTTTTGTTTTGTGAGTTCATGACTGCGCAACTTTTAACTCTCTGTTGAGGGCCCACAAAATGATAGATCTATCAGGGTAGCTCCCCACGCGGTATTGGTTATGTGTATGATGAACACGATAGGCTTAGTTGGTGCGACACTATTGTTGTTTTTGATAAAGTGCTTGTAATTTGTTATCATACTTACTATTGTCCTACATTATATTATTCATAGCTTTGAGGTTTAACTCTTAAACATACGAGCTCACCAACATTATGTTGACATTTTCTAGTACCATTTTCAGGTGATCGTTGTTAAGGTATTCGAAGGTACGTTTATTGGAGTCAGACCATTCGATACTTTGCCATCATGTTTTCAAGACGATGCGATTTCAAAAGAGACGTGTTTCACTTTCAAATTTTAGTCGATGAATGTTTTGTAAACTATTGTTGTAATAATTGTAAGGTATGAAACGATGATGTTATACAATGTGTCTTTCTTAGTTAAATCTCATGTTTTCGCCATTGATGGGGTATGACAATTACGATTTACAAAAGAGAATGAATGAGAGAGAGAGAGAGAGAGAGAGAGAGAGAGAGAGAGAGAGAGAGAGAGTTATGAGGAGAATATTTGTCTTTTCTCTTTATATAGTGCCTTCACTGACTTATATCTAACTTGTTAACTTTAGCCCTCCATCTTTCACTCGTTTGCTATCAACCTTCCAAACTATCATCACATCTATAACTGAAATTGAGACAATAGCACAATTAGTCCCTCTAATATACCCAGGCCAGATTACCTTTTTAACAACCTGATCCATCCATAAATAATCTATCCAAACATCAAAAAACAAATAGCCACATGTAGTTCGCATAGCAACCACTCGATCTATATTTGCTTAGTTTAGGTGATAGTTTGTTAATGTTGTGATATGTTATGTTGCAGGTGGCTTTGGATATGAGTAGAATTGCAGAATTGTGGTAGACGCAGAATTGTAGAATTGCATAATTGAGCAAAAAGGAGTTAACTAATAGCTAGTATCACAAGTAATTGTTGAATTGTGGTAGATGTTAGAGAAACAACGAACAAAAGTAATTGAGTTCTTGTGTCTGTTCGTTAAAACTCAAAAGTAATTGCAGAATGTTATGATTTTTAGTCTCAAGTTGAATCCAGTTTATACGATGTAATCGAGTCCTTGATATTAAAGATTTAAATTTGGAATTTGTTTAGTTTTATATAATTTGTAAAAAATCTGGATATATAATTTGTTTTGGTCAATAGCACTATATAATTTGTCACACTTTCAAGTGTGAACTTTTCGAGGATATCTGCTTTTTTAAGTTGGCTTTGGTTGGTTTGTTCACACTTTCAAGTGTGGAGTTTTTATAATCGTCCATGTTATAAAGAGTTAGCTCCTTCTTGTTGTTCACAGTTTGACACTTTCAAGTGTGGACTTTTCAATTCTTGGTCTTCTTATTTGTTCACATTTCTAAATGTGGACTTTTCAATTCTTGTCCACAGTTTACAATGTAAAGCTTCTTTCCTCATGTTCACAACTAACTACGTGACAAAAAAGGTATTTCTCCACACTAACTTGTGTGAATAGTCTGTTTATATATTCACGAAAAGCAATTCACAATAATTTTATAACACTGAAAATCCCACGCAAGAGTAAAGTGTGGAGATTAGAATTGTACATGCTTTAATGTGTGAAGATGTACCAAATAAATGGTGTAAAATGACATGGTTTTTTGTATTGTTATGTGCAAATCTTAAGTAAACATGTGCAAATCTAAAGTATATGTGTATGTAAATCACCTCACACTAAATCAAACAAGTTTCATTGCCGAGACCCTTTAAATAAGGCATGACTTGATAAAAGGGGCAATTACATATATCCCCATTAAAACTATGCTAATTACATATTTCCCCACTCAAATTTTTTAATTACAACCTTAGAAATCAAATTGTGTTTTTAATTTCTGTTTAGTGGTTCATTCTGTTGGACTACATTGAAACACGTAGGATATATGTTTTATTGATACGATATATATAGAGCCAATACATAATGAAACCCTAATGGACCCTGAGCCCACAAGCCGGGCCGGGCCTATTTATCCTCTAATACATTCATCTTGTGTTCATATTCATAATCAATATTTCCGAAATTAATTGTCAACATCAATGATTGTCAGGTGACATTCATATACATCAGCAATTTTTTGATATTAATTGTTCAACTCTTGATTGATTGAGAAAGTAAAATTGATTAATAGGGGGATACATGGGTAAACCGTTATGAATTGACTCCTAATTCGAAGAAATATATAAGGAATTAAGGGTCCAATTGTCTTAGAATGGATTTCATGAGAATTGGGTATATTTGTAATTATAAAATTTAGGTGGGGAAATATGTAATTAGTCATCTTATAATGGGGATATATGCAATTCTTCCTTGATAAAATTATAAAGTTATTCAAATACTTTTGTTACATGTAGGGGTGTCATATGGGTCAACCCGACCCGACCCGAACCCGATAAGGCCTTATAGGGTCGGGTTGATTCGGGTCCAATATACCTTATCGGGTTATCGGGTCAACCCGATAAACCCGATAGCCTTATAGGGTCGGGTTGCGGGTCTTAATTCCGATAAGCTATAATAACACATTAAAAGTTTTATAATTTTTGAACTAAACCCGATAACCCGATAGACCCGAACCCGATAACCCGATTCCTTATCGGATCGGGTTGCGGGTTAATTTTTATTTTTCGAAAACCCGATAGACCCGACCCGATAGAGGCTTATCGGGTCGGGTTGACCCGAATGACACCCCTAGTTACATGTATAATTAATATGCATTATCTTTTCTTTTGAACTTATAATATGCATTATCATCAACATATGACCCTACACATCATTGACTAAAGCATATTAGAACCACAAATCATTTTGCCAAGGATGCACTTAATGTTAGTCTATCCTTTATATTAGTCTTTGCATAACAACGACAGATGATAGCGATTGTTGACCCGGACATTTGATAATAATAAATAAATTAGAGGGTATTTTTCCTATAGATAATAAACTTAATATATATCCCGTGCTTTTGCATAAATCTTACCTGATGTGTTATATACCCAAAGCATAAGGCGAACTTTAGAACTCTAGAAGCTAATGTCTTAGTTTCGTTATATTATATGGTTATTTTATAGGAAAAAGGCTTGCTTTTCCTATTGTGGAGAATTACGTGAAGAATGCTTTGGCGAAATATGGTATTCAAAGAATCTGAATGGGTTCTTCTTCTTCTTCAAATTTAATAAAAAACAGGTATGGAACAAGTTCTTAAAAATGGCCAATCGATCTTTAGGAATGTTCCTATTATCCTTAACATATGGCCTCCTAATGCAAGCCTTAAAAAGGAAGATCTTACACGAGTTCCTGTTTGGGTCAAGTTGCATAACATAGCTTGAGTATGATAGCAACTAAGATTGGTAAACCAATTATGTTAGACGCCTATACTAGTACTATGTGTTTGGAGTCATAGGGTCGTAACAGTTATGCAAGAGCACTTATTGAAATTAGCTCAGAACAGGTTTTGAAAGACTCGTTGGTCCTTGCTATACCTATGCTTGAAGGGGATGGTTATATTAAAGTCCTATCACAATTAAATATGAATGGCAGCCACCTTGGTGCGAAACTGCCGAAACATGGAAAACTTTTGGACATTCTGATGAAGACTGTCCAAAAATGGTTCGTGTTAATCAACATGGGAGGAAGGAGGATATATAGTAGCGATGGATTTGTGGAAGTAATTAACTAGGAAAGGAGGAAAAGGGAAGCATATTGTTAAGCAATCTGCTTGTCACATTGATCGGGTGAGGTTGTGTAAACCAAAACCTAACTACTATCACCGTCCTAAGCAAAAAAACACCACTGTGAATGCTAATAATGCTTCTACTTCTAATGATACTTCTATAAGACTGTTAACATATCAAAATTGACAGAGCTCGTTTTTGGCCTTTTTCTACTTTCGCACCTGGATCTCTACAAAGCACATAGTTTCACAGTTGATCTCACATTCTGGATCATTTTGATCAAAGCTTTTATTGGAACTGATTTGAAAACAAAAATAGAATATTTGTTTACAAAGCGATTAAAATTGTACTAGACAGTTAAAGTATTCTCTAAAAGGGACATTAATTTCTCAAGTAAAACAATCTTTGTGGAATAATATGACACCACCTAAGAATTTCTAAGAATTGGAAATTAATTTATGAGTAAACGATAGCTCAAGTATAAATATAGACATACGAACCTTGACTTTATAGAAAAAAAACATGCAAAAGCAAGTAATGGCTTCTTCAAACTTCTTACTTTTATCTCTAGCTCTACTACTCATCCGTCTCTCATTTGTACCCAACTTTACTTCTGCTTCTTTGGAGGAAGCAAATGCTCTTCTAAAATGGAAAGCAACCCTTAAAATCCCAAACGACTCCCAAATTGTATCTTCTTGGACACCCCTTCCAACGAATACTAGTGCACCCGCTTCGTGCCCTTCTTGGTTTGGACTTGCTTGCAACGCTGATGGGAACATTAACATGTTGAACCTCAGGTCGTCTGAATTAAAAGGTACGCTTCACCAGTTCCCGTTCTCTATTCTAGGCAGTCTTACCCATTTTGATCTTAGTGTAAACAGCTTCTTTGGTCCCATCCCACCAGAAATCGGACTCCTGTCCAAACTTGTCTATCTTAATTTTTCAGTCAATCAGTTTTCTGGTGTAATTCCACCTACCATTGGTAAACTAAGCCAGTTAACCGTTTTAATACTTATCGAAAACAATTTTAGTGGTTCAATCCCTTCATCGTTGGGTGACTTGACGTCTTTGAATATCCTTCGTTTGGGGCAAAATCAACTATCTGGGCCCATTCCTACTGAATTAGGGAATTTGAAGTCTCTCACAAGATTAGGTTTAGCCAAAAATCAACTCTCTGGTTCAATCCCTTCATCGTTGGGTGATTTGGAGTCTTTGAATATCCTTTATTTGCACGAAAACAAACTCTCTGGACCCATTCCAATTGAATTAGGGAATATGAAGTATCTAACTGATTTAGACTTGGCCAAAAATCAACTCTCTGGTCCTATACCAAGATGGCTATGGAATTGCTCCACCTTAATAAGAGTAAGGTTTCGATTTAATCAATTTTGTGGAGATATATCAAATAGTTTTGGTGTCTGCCCAAGCTTAAATTTCATGGATGTCAGTCATAATAAATTTCATGGGCAACTATCTCAAAACTGGGGTAAATGCAAGAAATTGACTACATTAAAGATAGGAAATAACAACATCAACGGTAGCATACCACCGGATATTGGGAATTCAATTCAAGTGCTTGATCTTTCTTCTAATAATTTGGTTGGTCAGATTCCAAAGGAGTTTGGGGAGATGAAAGGTTTGTTAAATTTAAACTTGAGTGATAACAACCTTTCCGGTGTTGTACCTCAAGAGCTTGGATCACTGCATGGCCTCCTTATTCTTGACCTATCCAAAAATAGGTTAAATGGGTCGTTACAAAGATATATTGGTGATTGGGTACAAATCAATCATATATATCTTAGTAATAACAAGCTCAGCGGAAAGATCCCATTGGAGATCGGTAAATTAAGTCAGCTCAACTTTCTTGATTTATCTTGGAATTCACTCACAAAAGAGATACCATCGGAAATTGGAAGTTTAGAAAGTCTGATAACGATGAATCTTTCTCACAATCGGCTATCGGGTTCTATTCCTAATGGTTTCAGTAAATTGCCAAGAGGGATTGATATCGACTTGTCTTACAATGAGCTCACAGGTCCGGTTCCCCCTTATGCTGTCTTTGTAAATGTGTCTGGAGAAGCATTACAAGGAAATGATGGTCTGTGTGGAAATGTTACTGGTTTGAAAGTTTGTGAAAGTCAAATAGTAATGAAGAAAAATAATCATTTTCATCATAAGCTCATCCTTGTAACTACGGTCCCACTTTTTGCGGCTCTTTTACTTGGTTTATTCTTGTGTGGCCTCATTGCTCATCGACGTAGAAAGACAACTTCTCCACAGAAACCATCAGGCGAAGAAGGTGGCAAATTTTTCTCAATAACAAGATTTAATGGAGAGGCGATGTATGATGAAATCATTAAGGCAACAAATGATTTTGATGATGCATATTGTATTGGGATGGGAGGATACGGTACTGTGTATAAAGCTGAGTTACAACCGAACAATTTAGTAGCTGTCAAGAAACTTCATTCATCATCTGAGAATGACGATCATATAGGCTTCCTAAATGAGGTACGAGCATTAACAAACATAAGGCATAGGAACATAGTTAAACTGTATGGATATTGCTTCCATGCTCGTCACTCATTTTTGATTTACGAATATCTTGAGAAGGGAAGTCTAAAATCGCACTTAAGTAGCGATATCACAGCAAAGGAAATGGATTGGCTGAAAAGGGTAAGAATTGTTAGGGCTGTAGCGAATGGTTTGGCTTATATGCACCATGATTGCACACCACCTATAATTCATAGAGACATTTCTGGAGCTAACATCCTTCTCGATTCTAATTATGAGGCACATATCTCGGATTTTGGAACAGCGAAGCTTCTAAAGCTGGATTCATCCAATTGGACTGCGGTTGTAGGCACCTATGGCTATATTGCACCAGGTAACAACCACATATTTTAAAGTTATATATACGTACTTACTCACAAGTTTCAAATTTATCTTTGTTACATTTAATCATGATCTGATATTTTTTTTGTATTCTCATGTTTCCTTCCATGTAGAGCTTGCTTATACGATGGTGGCGACAGAGAAATGCGATGTGTATAGTTTTGGGGTTGTTGCACTAGAAGTGATTATGGGAAAGCATCCTGGAGGACTTATATCATCTCTACCAACATTGTCTACTGATGATCTATTGCTAGCCGATGTAGGAGATAGACGGATTCCGCCACCATCATCTCTAGTTGAGAAACCAGCTCATACAATTTTGAGTGTCTCACGGGCATGTTTGAACTACAACCCACAGGACAGGCCAACAATGCGCCAAGTTAAAGATTTATTGTCAGTGGATGATCAACTTTGGATGAAGATGCAGGTATCGGTAACTTAATGCTAGCTTGATCGATTGTGTCTGATGTCTAGTCATAAGTCATAAAGTTTAAGAAACTTTTTATGTTTTTTTGTTGTCCTAAATTTGTATCATTGAAGATTGCTGCCTTTCTTGACTAATATAGTTACGTGTATTATGGATCTTTTTGGTAATTTCTTTAAATTATTCCTGTTTTACAATTAAAAATTTACCAATGGGAAATTTGTATATCAGTTAGAATTTATTCTTACTCATATCAAGAAATTAAGAAATTTGCACAAAAAGATAGTCAAAGATGTCAAGTCGTCAAATCACCCAACGATGGAAGTCTGTTAATTTGTCAAAAAAGATGGCATAGCCCAGAGAAGAAAGTTAGCTAAAGGAAATTTGAGAAAAAAGAAGACCGTGGAAGTCTGTTAATTTGTCAAAAAAAGATGACCTAAGGTATGCAGTAACTAATGTAATGTTGTTTTCAGATAGGGAAAAAGGTGAATAAGGTAGCAAGAAGGCTTGTACGAATATCAACAGTAGAAGGGAAATGGCAGAGAAACTGGAATGCTGACTATAACTTCACACTTCGAGACCTACAATTGGATGACTTAGTTGAAGTTGGCAATCCAAAAAATGCACGAGTCTTGGTGTCTCTAACTATTCATAGGGTATCTAATTTCTCCTTGTTGTGCTTAGTGAAAACAATAGAGTTGGGAACATGAGCAGGAAAATTGGGTTTAGTAACGGGTCAAAACAGTTAACTTTTCAATTCGTTTGCCAGAAACACCTTTGGTCCAAAATTTCATTAAATCTTATTAGAAATAATCTGTGTGACACGTATGATAACAAATACATATTATTATCAACCAATGTTCTTGAATAAATTGTACACTATGTGAAACCTTCAACCCCTTTTGACCCGTTTTCTTTATCTAACTTTTTTTTTTTTTTTTTTTTTTTACTCGTTTGACCTGTTAGAGATGAAACATATCCAACATTGACTCATTCATACTTAAATGGGTCAGAATTTCCACGGCTATTAAACTATATGGGAATGTATTTTATAATAAACTATAGACGGCAAAGAAGACCGTGGAAGTCTATTAATTTGTCGAAAAAGATGGCATAGATTGGAGAAGAAAGAATCTAACAAAAGAACATTCCCTTAAGAGTGATAGCAACTTTTAGGGGTGAGCATCGGGCCGGTCCCAACCCGTCCCGAACCGATCCCGAATCATCCCGAAACAACCCTTGTTATAAGAAAAAGAAGCATACACCTTACATGTGTTCAGATACATTTTCTTGAAAAATAATTGTTTTTGATCCCACATAGGTAATAGAAAGAAAAGATTGGTATCTTATATACTAAAGTTATGTTGATTTGGCAAGTTGAGTTTGATATTATGCTGTTGTGTTTATACGTTATGAGCTGATTATTCAATCTGTCCATGTCGTATCATCACGATAACTTGTACGATTATTCGTTTTTCTAGGGGTGAGCATCGACCCGAATCGTCCCGAAACCAATAACATGGAAACCTGTCCCTGTCGTATCATCAGGATGACTTGTACGATTATTCAACTTTTTGGGTCCCGAAACCAATAACATGGAAACCTGTCCCTGTCGTATCATCAGGATGACTTGTACGATTATTCAACTTTTTGTGTTTTTCTAGGGGTGAGCATCGGGCCGATCCCGAATCATCTCGAAACCGATAACCTGGAAACCCGTCCCGACCCGATCCCGAATCATCCCGAAACTGATAACCTAGAAAACCATAACCGAATCCCGACCCGAGTATAGGTCGGTTTGTGTCGGTCGGTTTTGGTTTTGTCCATTTTGGTCGGTTTTGCTTGTCTTTTCTCAAATTGCTGAAAACCCAAACCGAGTACCGATCCGAGTATGCTCGGTTCGGTTTCGGGACGATCGGTATTTGTCGGGATTTGATCGGTTTTGCTCGGCCCAAGATTTTCATGATATTCGAAACTATTTGTTAGTGGATAATTAGGCACAAGCCCGGATTATGGGTCTTGTGTATTAGGGTTTCACTATTATATATAGTGGTTAATAATAAAGTTATACCTACGGGTTTCTATCATTATCTATTATCCTACATGGTATGAGAGCATAATCGATCCCTAATCTAAAACCCTAAAACAGCTGCTGCTTTCAACCGCCGGCTACACGCCGGAGGTTCGGAGGGCTCTCTTTAAACCTTATAATAAAGGTGTGATTTAGAACCACCACCCATATTGTAACGTACAGAAACAAGTTCATCACATCTTCCTGTCGCCCAATAATCCCTTCACTGCCATCATAGATCCACAACCCTAAAAAAAAATAAAAAATAAAAAATAAAAAAAATAAAAAAAACCTTCCACTCCCTAATCCTCTTAACCTGCTACTGTTCTTCTTCTTTACGTGTCGATCGTTGGTACAATAAGATTACCAGTCGACTAGTTTGTTTTGTTTGGTGGTCGATTGTGGAATTGATACCATGGATTCGACACCAAACAAAAGTCGTCTCATGAATTGATACCCTGAATTCGACACAAAACAAAAGTCGTCTCGGGAATTGATACCCTGGATTCGACATTAAAAAAAACAATTAAATAACTATAACTAAAAAAAAAAAAAAAAAAACTAACTAATCGACACAATAAAGTAGTAAGATGATCATCAGTTTCATGAAGTAACAACTACAACTTGCTCTTCATCACCAATTTCTAAACACGACAATCACTAGAAAACATCAAAACCCATCATCACACTCTTCTCACTTTATCAAAACCCATCATCATCACTTCATATTAACATGGTATCGGAGCAGGTCTACTCCTCAGACCTATAGGTGGCAATGTTGAGCCGCCTCACCAAGGCCGCCCCGTCAAACCCTAGCCACAATTTTCTTTTCTACCCTTATCCGCTGCGTGAAAAGTGTTGGTATGTTAATCCTTAGACCTAGTTTATTATCCTACACTATTCATGTGTTTTTTATGATACTTAAAGCTAGTTTAAAAAAGCTTTTTGTTTGTTGGACTTAAAGCATCAAACTTTTATATGCATATATTGATCGTAATGTGACCTAAATTATCCGACGACTTTGCATGAATATTTCGAGTGTTAGACAACTCCCGGCTAAAATTTGTGCTGTTTCAAGCTAACACCACCTCTTCACATCAATTGTTTGAAACCTCTATTCCTTCATCAACATATATATAGTTACAAAGATGAAAAAGTTTCACAAGAATGATTAGTTGTTGTAGAGCAAATATATTGCCCAAGAATAAAACGTATACAACTGATTGTACAATGGCTATGACTGGATTTGGAGATTATAGCACACATGTGTCAATTTCTCGCAAAATTGTTTTATAACTATCCAAGATTCTCATAACTAGTCTTCAACGAGTGGGGTAACCCGCGCGTTGCTGCGGGCGCGCTATGATTAAGACATCTTGTGATGCCCGTTTGTATGAAACAAATGATTTAAAAAGACATTATCATAAGTTGATCTATTATAAACGTTAGTAATTTCTACACATTCAAAACTATTGAAGGTAAATGTATTCATAGTAAAAGCTCAAAAAAAAAAAAAAAAATTATATACAATCAACCATTTCATCAAACACGTATTCATAGTAAAAGCTCAAAAACAACTATTTTAACCACATATTGATAAATAAGAACTTCGTGGAAGCTTGGTCTGAAAAGGGGTTGCACATTAAGTTAACAATTACCACCAATAAAGTACACCTCTTTCTGATTACTATTTTTTTTGTTCTAAATTTCTTATACAAAATAATCAGATGCGGGCAGTATTTCCTAGATAGGTTAAAAGGGATTGTCTATAAGCAAAATCAGGGAAAATAAGAAATCCCAGACACCCCTTAAATTAAGTTCAAAAGTACCCAAATTAAAATATATGAAACATAAAAATAAGAGATCAGCTCTTACCAAGCATATCAATTTACAAAAAAAACCCCTAAAATGGTTAAGTAACAAAAACCCCAAAACATCAAACAATCATGCATCTGATTATCTGAATGACTTTAACTAAACACAAACATAAAAATAAGTATAATTGAAGCTGAATCGAGCATAAAGAAAAATAAGCTTACGGCAAAGAAAACCCCCAAAATCGAAACCCTAATTATTGGGTTTTGATTTTATGATTTAAGCGTATGTATGTGTTTTTGTGTGATTTATGATTTCCCTGGATGAATTTTTTTTAGGATTTGTGTAGATGATGGTGACTTCTAGAATGAGGAATTTTGTTTCGTGTGTGTGTGTGTTTGTGAATGGTATGTGTGGAGAAGAAGAAATATCTAGAATGGGGAGAACGGAACGGCCACAGTGACAAAAGCTAATGAACAGTGGTTCAAACAGTGCACAACGGGACTCCATCCAATTAGAAAGCGTTTTTGGCAAAACGCAAATTCTGGGGTTTAGTATATATAGTAATATTGCTTGGAAAGGATAATGCAATCAATTGATAAGTAATAAGTCGAACCAATATTTAAATAGTTTGAAATCTTCTAGATGTAAATACTGTTCGAGTCTATGTGCAAAACAAATCAACCCAACTCTCTGTGTCCTTTAAGATAAAGCATGGGTTACTATAACATATACATGAAAGTTGTGTGTCATCATGTTTGTGCCAAACTAAAATTGGAAAAATGGTAAGAATTGAACCTACTACTTTTGAAGAGGTTCAATGCTGGTTTGAATAAAACATTAAGCCTTAAAAGCTTTATTTTGTTAAAATTTATCACCTGGAGTAATAATGATGTAATTTTATATTAAAAAAAAAAAAAAAAAAAAAAAAAAAAAAAAAAAAAAAAGGTTGTTAGGTTTGAATTTTAGAAGAGATAAATAAAGAACCTTCTTTAAAAATGAAAAAGAGCTAGATAGCATAAATGTTTTGAAACATCTTTTAAAATAAATTGTTTTGATCCCACCTAGGTAGTGACAAGATGAAAATCTAGTCATTCAGTACCCGTTTGGTTGAATACTATGAGAATGATACTATAATTTTGAAAGTGATTAATTGTGTTTGTTTTGTGGGCCCAGTAATGAAGTGGGTATATCATAGTCATAGATTCATTACACATTAATTTGGTGTATATGAAATCCATTCCTGTGGGTCTATCTTTTTTCCACTACAAAGCTCAAATATCTTCACATTTTTTCATATCATATTTTCTCATCCAAACATAAACAATTGTAATCATACACTTTTTCATATCCATTGTCATTCTACCCCATACTAAATCCGATACCCATTGCCATTCCTAGCAACAAACCAAACGGGCCCTCAATGTTTCATCGATAACTTGTGTGACTTATTAACTTTTTGTGAATTTAGCAAAAGGTTATGTTCATGAATTTTCAAGCAGTTATTATATGTAATGTTACATTATTTCAAGGTTAAATAGCTTCTTATTTGTTGAAACCTCTGTTCTTCGTTTACATATAATTTGTCGTCGAACAAATATATCTTCCATGGATAAAAAGTATACTAGTGATTATATTTGTATTAGTTAACAAATGATGAGTACTATATTTCATGATTGAAGTACATTTAAAACTTAAATGGGCTACACACTTGCACTGTAATACTTATTAATAATTATATTATCTAATTACGAGTTTATGACAAGATGAATATTTGAGTTTAAATGCGTAAGCAGCACATTTGCGGTCCCTAGTGAAGGATTCTCACTATACAATAATAATACAACATATTTTAAGTAAGTGTTTTTGAGTGTATCTTATCTTATTATTGAGAAATATCTTAGTTTGTTTATAAATTGTGTAACTTTTTTAACATGTCAACATGTTGGGTCTGGTTTGGCTGATCCACACACTTGTTTTCGCATTTTATGAATTTATTTTGTTTATTTCACAAGTTAGATTGAAACTAACCATTACTCTTCGACAACAACCCAATTAGCTAAATTTCTTCGTGTTAACGTTTCTATGTATTCTGAACTATAGTTAGTAGCAGCAACACTCAGCTCACTAACGGGGAGGCAAAAGAAGACGGTTGACCCAAGAGAAGTCAAACCTCCTGTCTTACAATTTGGATTTTTGGGTGTCAATAACTTGATATCCTGTACTTTCAAGCATAACCCTTACTTTAGAATTTCTTCTGTTTGACTAACATTTGAATCTTCATAATCTTTTGATAGTAACTAAGATCCAAGATTCTTTCTCAAGCTGATGATATAGTGATAAACAGAAACCCATAAGAGTTAAAGTTCCTGGACAAAAAGTTTATAAAACATTATGTAAATAAACAGATAACATCATCATCATCAGATGACTTATTCTTTTTCATCAAATATTTCAACAACACCATTAGTCTCTAACGTCTTGAAGCCATTTCGTCTGGATTTTTATTTTCTATAGCTCGTTACGTGCAATGGTATTTAGGTCTCTCTAAAGCTCTAAGGTTATCTCGTCACTACATACCAAGTTGAGCAACCTTGTTCTTTTTTCTTTTTTTTTTTAGTTTTTTTTATGAACATTTTTTCTGAAGTTTCTAAACAAATAGGTAGCAAAGATTGAGTATGATTGGAGGCAATAAAGAACCCTCATTGTAAAAAGGCGGATAACTTGCATCGGCTTATATATTTTTTAGATAAAAGTTTGCTTTTGATCCCACATAGGAAAAAGAAAGAAAATTATGGTGGCTTATATACTAAAGTTATGATGATTGGTTAAGTTAAAATTAGTATTATGTTATCTCATAGGTAGAGCATGCACCCGTTAATACATAACATTGGTGCATACATTATCTATATGATAACTTGTATAATTAATTAACTTTTTTATTTTCTATCATATTCGGAGCTATCGCTCATGGTAAAAGCTTTTTATATGTTGGATTCAAAGCATTCATCAAACTTTCTTACGCATCTATTGATTGTAATGAAATTTAAAGTATCCGACTTTGCATGAATATTATAACGTTAAATCACCTCCCGGCTAAAATTCTATTTTGATCTACATAGAGAAGTTAAAGTTAAGAAATTTCACAAGGATATAATAATCTATTATAGAGTAAATAATATCATCCAAGGATAAAATCCTATACAACAACTGATTGTAGCTAAGGATGTGATGATTTCATCTAAATTTGATTAACAAATGATGAGACTATCAAACTGAAAGGCCGTGTCTTTTTCGCTTGGTTTTCAAATGTTGGCCTTCGAAGATTGGTCAAATCATATCGATGAAGCACTCTACGAATTTTAGATTATTGTGAAGAAGACGTGTTAATGTCCAATTATTTCAAGTGGTGCCAAGTTTTCGCCAGGTCTTTGTTTCGTGGATGAGGATTCTCTTGCGACATGAACGATATTTTATTTTGTAGTTCGTAGAATTTAGCTTCTTGGTTTATATGTGATAAACTATACGTATATTTGTTGTTTAAATATAACGAAAAATGTCTTTTTTATAAGGTGGCATGAATCACCATGCTAGTTAGAAACATACCCTTATACGATACTGATGTGAAAACCCTGACATCTCATAGCTTGTTAAGTGTAATGTTATTTTTCTTTCTAAAGCTCTAAGGTTATCTCGTCATTATCTTCCAAGTTGAGCAACCTTGTTCAGTTGTTCCCCTCTTTTTTTAACATTTAATTTTCAAGTTTCAAAAGAAAAAGGTAGCTAAAATTGAGTATGAGTGGAGGTAAGTAAAGAACCCTCGTTGTATAAAGGCAGATAACTTGCATATGTTTATATATTTTCTAGATAAAAGTTTGTTTTTTATCCCACATAGGTAAAAGAAAGAAAAGGATGATGGCTTATATACTAAAGTTATGTTGCTTAGCTAAGTTGAGATAAATATTATGTTATCCTGTCAGTAACGTATGCATGGGTTAATAAATTTGTGCCTGCCTTATTTGATTGATAACTTGTATGATTAATTAACTTTTTATGTTTTATCAAAGCTAGATCACTCAAGCTTAAAAAGCTTTTTTAATTACCAGAAGGGTACCCCGCGTAATACGGCGGCGGGTACCCGGTGACTGTTTGTGACGAGCAAATATTTTCATTTTAAACTTTTCTTAGGGGGCGTTTGGTTGGGGTAAATTCAAGGTAATTGATGGGAATTGAAATTAAAATTGCTTCAATTAACTTGTTTGGTTCACAATAAATATGTGAGCCCAGGAAATTTATTTGCATGATTAAAACTAAAAATGGGCCATTTTAATTTCCTTCCACATTGGAAGAATTTAGATTTGCTTAGAATTTTAATAACACCTTTTATATATCTTAAATAAAACGCACCCTTAGTATTGTCTCAAATACTTTAAAACGTAGTAGATATTGATCGTAACGTAATTTAAAGTATAGGACTTCATAAATATTTTGAACGTTTGATCACCTCGTGGCTAACATTTGTACTATTTTTTGTCAGTATACCCTCTTCACAGAAATTGTTTCAAAACTAAGAAATTTCACAAGGATGATAACATATTGTAGAGTAAATAATATCATCCAAGGATAAAAAATCGTATACAACAACTGATTGTAGCTAAGGATGCGATGATTTCATATAAATTTGATTTCTTGTGTTTTTTTTTTGGGTAAAGGGTTTCAATATCCGGTGAATTGAATAAATGAAATTATAATGTTGTTACATGAGGGAGTGGTGATGAGCCACTCTAAACCAATTGCAAATGCAAAAGGTATATGTTCGAACACATTCAAACATAACAACCAAAATATAAACTAGATAATACACGACATGAGCTTGGACAAGAAAATAACACCTTTCCATGTAGTCAAGACCATGCCTTGCTCATAACACGTCACGTTTAAATTAATCTTCCACTTGAGCAAAATGTCCATGACTTTTGGCGATTTCTTGAAACGAATGGACGTCATCTTTAATCTCACAGTTTCCATGATAGCATCACACACCTGTTCTTCACAACGAGAATCATTGGAAAAGAGGCGGTTGTTACGTTCATGCCATATGAAATACGAAGCCGCAGCGAACACCAAACGACTCACAATGCTTTCAATGGAGTTTTTTAGTGAAAGCGGCACTAACCAAGCAATAATATCATTCAACATTGGAGATCCATTCTGTAGACCAGCTTTAACCCCAATAACCTTTCATACTTTAGAGGAAAAAGAGCACTCAAAGAACAAATGTTCATGTGTGTCGGGTTCAAGCTTACCTAGAGGACACTTAAGCAGGTTTAAGTCGACCGACACCCCAACATCCCATTGCTTCAGTTTATCTTGTGTTTTAAGCTTTTGACACATGATTAGCCATGCATGGAATGCATGTCTTGGAATAGCAGTAGTGAACCAAATAACACGAGCCCATGGCACCACTTGACCTCTCGGACGAATAGTGTCTCAGACTAACCGGGTAGCAAACTCTTCTAAAGTACCATCTCTTGTTTTCCACAGAACCTGGTCAGTTTTATCTTCTAACAGTATTGGTGGTGTAAGTGATTCAATACAGGAAATAAGGTGTTCCATGCATTTGGCCAAGTCCACGATCCTTCGTGAACAATATCCTTAACACTTTCAAGTAAATTAAACCCTTCACGAGTGATAGTATGAACACTTAAATGGTTGCGAATAGGGCTTTGATCACACCAAAGATCGAACCAAGGCGATGTGTTTTTTCCATTCCCAATTCTGTGCCAGAAGTGAGGACGAACAACATTCCTTATTTGAAGAAGTTTTCTCCAACCCCAACTTATATTTGACATGATTGGAACATCCCAAAAGCTTCGACCCTTTAATTTGTACGCATGGATCCAACGCACCCACATAGATTCCTTTCGAGCCACAATATTCCAAACGTGTTTTGTCATTAACGCAACATTAAACCATTGAATGTGCCGGATTCCCAGCCCACCTTCATGTTTGGGAAGGCATAAGTCTTCCCAAGCAACTTTTGCTTTTCCCCGTTTCGTTTCACCATGACACCATAAGAAGCCCCTCATAAGTTGCTCTATATCTTGAATAATTCGGATATGGAGGATAAAAACCAAAGCCCAATAGCCATGCATAGATGAGATAACCGATAATACAAGTTGCAGCCTTCCCTCAAAAGAAAGACTTTTGTTTTTCCAATCATATAACCGATTTTGCACCCTTTCCACAAGGATTTTACAATCTTTATAGAGAAGACGGGACGAAATCAAAGGAACTCCAAGGTATTTAACCGGTAAAATGCCTTCTTCAAATGCAATTATTTGAAGAATAGAGGCCTTAACATGACTCGCCACGTTTCAAAAGAAGGCCTTGCTTTTTGGGATGCTTGGAACGAGCCCCGACACTTCTTTAAGGTACAAAAATTAAGAAATCTCTTGTTCGGTCAGGGAATCATAAGTAATTTTAAGGCAAGGTCCACCAGGGTATTGACTGATAGCTCGAGAGTCGGCAACTTGAAACAAGGAAGTGACTTTCAAGATCCTTGTCAGTGTTGCAAACATGCTTCAAATTCTACTCAGAAGACTTGTTCCTTTTCATCAAGAATCTAAGGCCCGGAGAATCGAGCACTACAATCACAGGAATATAAGCAAGCATACTTCCCTCATGAGTCTTGAACATGCACGATCATCTTTTCCTTTTTCAAACAAAAAAATTATGACCACTATGACATTATATTATCAAACAGATCAACACCGTTAGTCCGACATTACATTACATTAACGACTACCATGACGTCTTAAAAAGCCATTTCTTTGGCATGGTATTTTTAAAAGATCTAAAGTTATCTCGTCACTAAATCAAGTTACCAACATCCAAATGGATATACTATATATGAGCAACCTTATTCCTCTCTTTTAACAAAAGATTTTCAAGTATCAAAAACAAAAAAGGTTGATGAGCTAAACTTGATTATGAGTGGAGGTAAATAAACAGCTTTGGTTTAAACAAAATTAAAAAATGAAAATAAAAATAAAAATTACATGTGTTAAGATACAATTTCGTGATAAAAGAATTGTTTTTATCCCACATAGATCATAAAAAGAAAAGGATCGTAGCTTATTTACTAAAGTTATGTTGGTTGATTAAGTTAAACGATTAGTATTATTTGAATAGTAACTTGTATCAAATTAACCTTTTTATTTTTCCATGATATTCAAAGCTAGACCACTCATGGTTAAAAAGCTTTTATATGTTGGATTTAATTCATAGCATCAAACTTTCGTATGTGTCTATATTTATTGTAATGAGATTTAAATTATCCAACTTTGCATGAATATTTTGAACGTTTCAACCCCCCCACCCCCCGGCCTCAGTTAAAATTTGTGCTATTTTAAGTTAATTACAACACCTCTTCAAATCAATAATATTGTTTGAAACCTCTATTCCTTATGCAACATATAATCAATTACATAGTCTTATGAATCAGATTATGTAATCTGTTGCTAAAATTTGTGCTATTTTAAGTTAACAACATCTCTTCACATCAATTGGCTAAAATTTATACTATTCTTGTAACATATAAGTTACAAAAATTAAGAAATTTTGGAAGAATGATTAGTTTTTGTAAAGCAAATATATCGTCCGACTATAGAACTTGCACAACTGATGATTTGGGTAAAGGGGAATTTCCCCGGTAAATTATATAAAACCCAAAAGCCAATAGGTACAATGGAATGTGGCTAAAATGTCACATTAACCTCAAGCAAAAGCTTGAACTTCTAGGAGACCAGATGACAAGCCATCCGTCTAAACTCTAACTATTACATAACCAATAACACCAACCGGAAAAAACCACCTAACGGTGCATAAACAAACACCAACAAACATAGGAAACTAAAATAATAACCCCTCCGGGAGCTTCCAACACTGCATGAGATCCAAACCAACCTGGGACTTCTTGAAGTGACAAGACATTAGCTTGAGACGAATGGCTGACATGATACATTCATTAACTTGGCTGAACGTACGCTTATTTCCTTTAAAGAGACGTTCATTCCTCTCTTTCCAAATGAAGTATGCTGAGGCAGCAAGAACCAGTTTAGAAATAACACTCTCAGACCTTCTTCTATTTGCCACAGGAACAATATACTCAAGAATCTCATCAAAATATGGAGGAAGGTGAGACAAATCTGCCATATCCTCATATGAAGCCACACCTGCGTAGAGAAAGGGCAATCAAAGAATAGATGCTCATGTGAGTCTGGTTGGGACTCACAAAGAGGACAATTAGCAGCAACCGAGTTCGATATATCCCAGCTTCTTAAACGATCTTGAGTCTTCAACTTTCTTTTGATAATTAGCCAAAGATTAAACGCATGTCTAGGAATACAATTTGAAAACCAAACCGCATCGACCCACGCAACCTTAACATCTCTTGGACGGATATCTTGCCAAACCGAATTGACCGCGAAGGGCTTAATAGCACCAGAACGAGACAGCCATTCCAGATTATCTTTAACACCTTGATTCACCTGAGGAGACGAAATAAGAAGAACATTAGGGTATTTAACCCCTAACTCGTGAGGCCATTCCAATGTACCTGAACCAATAAGATCTGCAACTTTTGTAGACAAATTCAAACCAACTCGAAATATATCTCTAGACGAAATGAAATCAGCAAGAGGACTAAGGGAGCACCACTGATCAAACCAAAGAGAAGTGCTCGTTCCATCTCCTATTTTGTGCCATATAAATCACGGATACAAGGACGAAGCTGCAAAACCTTCCTCCATCCCCAAGTCATTTTACCACGGCATGGAATATCCCAAAAATTACGATCCTTTATCTTGTACAAGTGTATCCATTTTACCCATAAAGAATCCTTCCTTAATAAGAGCTTCCATATATGAACCGACATAAGTGCTTTGTTGAAGAAATCTAATCTCCTAACGCCAAGACCTCCTTCATCTCTGGGCAAACACACTACATCCCAAGCAACCTTCGCCTTTCCTTTTCGCATACTACCTTGACACCATAAAAAACCTCTCATAAGTTGTTCAATATCAAGAAGAATACGTGTAGGAAGGATAAAAACTGAAGCCCAATATACATGCATAGAAGCAACAACCGATTGCACCAATTGTAATCTGCCCGCTATTGATAAAGACTTATTTTTCCAATCATTGTAATCTGCACAACTCATGATTATAGCTAAGTATGTGAAGATTACATTTGTCTTTGTATTTCTTATGCAACTCATTTTTTTTTTTGAACGGCGAGTTAGTAGTTAGTGATTTGAGCTCACAGTGACATCCAATTGGGTAGTATGCAAGCATCGAACCTTTCTCCTTAGGGGATAAACCCCACTCCTGCTTCTATTTTTTCGGGCCCCTGAAGGTCTATGGTGAGACTCAAACCTGAGACATCTCCAAGAATACCTCCCCAAGATTATACTATCCAAAATAGTTTTTATAACTATCCAAGTTTCTCATAACTAGTATTCAATATTGCTCGGAAAGGATAAGCAATCAATTGAAAGTTGTGTCAAATTAAAATTGGAAAAACTGTAATAATAGAACCTACTACAGTTGAAAAAGCTGGTTTGGACCAAACAATAAGCCATAAAAGCTTTTTCTTTTGTTAGAAATTATCATCTAAGAATGACTTTATAGTTTCATAAAAAAATAAATATAATTCTTGAGTTTGAGTAGGGGGTAAATAAAGAACCATCATATAGCTTATATGATACAATTTCTTGAGAGAAGATTCTTTTTTTATCCCACATCGGTAATAGAAAGAAAAACTTGGTAGGTTATATACATTAAAGTTAAGTTCTATTTGTAAGTTGATGTTACTATTATGTTATTGTTCGTCAACAATCATAGATTGATAAATAATTTATTTGTGGTGTTAGCGCGAACGGTAACTTGTATGACTCATTAATATTTTTGTTTTCCTAAAAAGCTTTTATTAATCGTTAATTTTTTGTAGTTTCTGAATAGTTTTTATTCATCGTTAACTTTTTGTAGCTATCTTAAAGCAATTTTATATATGATATTCAAAGCAATAACTATTACACTTTTAATTTTTGACTCAAATACACTTTTTAGATAAAAAAACTATAGCCTTTTGTGGTTAAAAAGCAATTAACTTTTACAATTAGCTAGTTAAATGCTTCTCGTATAACTCAGCTTGTTTGTTTATTACTTGTTACAAAGCGATGTATTATATATATCCACTTGGGTTATTCATCGTGTAATTTGAACCAAATCAAAAGTACAAATATTAAGAGGTCCAATAGTATTTTTGTTCCAAAATCAAACCGTAAAGCTGAAGTGTTTTTTCGTTACAAATTATCTTCTAGAAAAAGGATTTTCATGTTTCAAATAAATCGGTGTCTTCCCAAACGCGTTGGATAAAAAAGGTGCCCATTAAGGTGAATGTTCATGCTTGGAAGGTGAGATTAGATGGTTTACCTTCCCGCCTTAACATCTCGCGTAGAGGCATGGATATTTCATCTATTCTATGTCCTACATGCTATAGAGAGGTAGAATCAACGAGTCATGTGTTCTTTGCATGTCATGTGGCTAAGGATAACTTTCGTAAGATTTGCCGGTGGTGGATGTGGATTTCATGGAGGTGAATTCGTATGAAGATTGGTTATCTTGGATGATAAACTTAAGAGTTCCCGGTAAACATAAAAAGGTGTTGGAGGGAGTGTGTTACGGGTTGTGGTGGCATGTATGGTCTTTTCGTAACAAATACGTTTTTGGCTCGAATATTCCCCCTAAGGAGTTGATCTTTGAAGACGTAGTGTTGCGTTCATTTTATTGGATTAGGTATCGTTGTAAGGCATCTTTTAGTTGGGTAGATTGATTGAAAAACCCTTATCTTGTGAAATTGTAATTCCTAGCGCCTCGCTAGTTTTTTTGTTTAATAAATTTGCCGTTCAAAAAAAAAGTTTAGTGGAGTAAATTGAAATGTAGCATTAAAATATAACTCGTACATGTGCCGATATTCTTTCATTGTACAAATTGCTATTATACAAAAAACAACTAGACAAGACTCTCGACCAAAATGGTAGTGTCTTTCTCGCTTGCTTCTGTAATGTTAGTTTTGGATTATTATTGGTCAAGTCATATATCAATGAAACACGCCACAAACGTTAGCCGGGTTATTGTGAAGAAGCCGTGTTAATGAGCAATTATTTCAAGTGGTGTCGAGTTTTTAGCCGATGGTAATAAGTAATAAACGGTTTAATCAATGTCAAAGAAGTGACAGTTTATTACTCCCTCTGTTCTAAATTTATTGTCAACTATTGACTTTTTTAGTCTTTTTTTTTTCAACTTTGACCTTAAATATTTTTGTGGGTGTTATATAATATTTGATGCAAAATATATAAATGGATTTGGTTTTTAAGTGTACTTTTGAATGGTATAATTTTTATCAAGTATTATATAACAAAAAATATATATATATTTATGGTCAAAGTTGAACTAGTTTGACTTTGAAAATTCAAACTGGACAATAAATTTAAGACGTAGGGAGTATTAGTAAAAGAGGAACACTTGAATTGGGGCTTATATTCACCTAATGCGTATTCTAATTTAACCGGAATTTACGGTTTGGTTTTTGGTTTTAGCATAAACCCGACCCACCTTGCCTCATGCTCACCCCTAAAACTTGCTATGTTTTTCATTTATAGTAGAAAGTATGTTGGTGGTCACGAAAGCATGTTAAATTTGAGTGTATTTACAATTTTTTACGACTAGCTATTGCGTAATCACTTCACCGAACTATACAAGACCATGAGAATGTGTATGACAACACATTGAGAGTACTTTTAGCATCTTTAACTGATCCTTCTTCTAGAGGTGCATTTCATGCACATGCTTACACCGTGTAAGCTTGTTTGTAACTTTATTACATCTATGAATCAACAAGTGCCATAATGCGCGGGCTGGGTCTTGAGTCTAGACGAGCGTGGGATGAAACGGGTAACTTTTATTACATGTCAACAGGTTGGGTCGGGTTTGGCTGATCCACACACTTGTTTTCGCATTTTATGGATAGTAACTCATTTGGCATATGCTTTTGATCCCACATAGGTAATAGAAAGAACAGGATGATGGCCTATATACTAAAGTTATGTCAATTGGCTAAATTAGAATTAGTATTATGTTATGATGCAATGGTTGATAAATCAGTACGTCCATTATCTGGATGGTAACTTGTATCAATGATTAACTTTTTATTCTTTCTTAATATTCGAAGCTAGATTACTCAAGCTTTCAACATTGATTGTAATGAGATTTAAAGTATCCGACTTTGCATAATATTTTAACGTTAGATCACCTCTTGGCTAAATGCGCTACTTTTAGTCAACATCGCAACTTCTCAGCAATTGTTTCAAACGATCTACGTATAGTTACATAAAAGTTATAGAAAGTAGGAAATTTCACAAGAATAATTAGTTGTTGTAGAGCAAATATACCGCCCGAGTATAAAATGTATACAACTGATTATAGCTAAGATTTCATTTGTCTTTGATTCCTTATACAACTGATTATACTATGGTTATGACTAGATTTGGAGATTATAGCATTCATGTGTCAATATAAACTCTCACTGCATAAAATAGTTTTATAAGTACAATCGAAGCTTCTCATAACTAGTGTTCAATATTGCTTAGAAAGGATAATGCTCGTTTGATAAATAAAAGTTGAATCAATAAAACAATACACGAAATACAAACCATGCAAACATACAAACTTGGATAGGCCTTGACCAAAGTCAACTAGTATTTTTACATGTGTGCAAGTTAGATACATTTTACTGATAAATGATTGAGTATGAGTATGAGTGGATCAGGTAAATAAACAACCCTTGTTGCAAATAAAGGGAGACACTTTACATGTGTGTTAGATACATTTTATTGATAAATGGTTGTTTTTGATCCCACATAGTTAATAGAAAGAAAAGGATGGTAGGTTATATACTAAAGCTATGTTAGTTGAGCAAGTTGAGTTTCATATTATGCTATTATTCAGGAGTTACAATAGACAGATTAATATCTGTCCATGTAATATCCTGAATGATAACGTATATGATTAATTAACTTTTTTGTGTTTTACATGATATTCCATTCATGGTTAAAAAAGCTTTCTATTTGTTTTACTAAAAGCATCAAACTTTTATATGCATATATATTGATCGTAATGTGATCTAAATTATCCAACTTTGCATTAATATTTTAAGCGCTAGACTCCTCGCGGCTAAAATTTGTGCTATTTTACGTTAGCAACACTTCTTCACGTCATTTAATTTGTTGAAACCTCAATTCCTTCATCTGCATATATAGTTACATAAAAGTTACAAAGATTAAGAAATTTCAAAAGAATAATGACTTGTTGTAGAGCAGATATATCGCCCAACTGCCCAAGTATAATACGTATATACAGGGGCGGACCTAGGTGCAACCAGGCGATGCCCGGGAACCACCTTAGAAAAAAAAATTCTTTTACAACTCATGTAGTCATTTTCTTAGGAACCACTTTAGAAAAACTCAAGGAACTACCTTGGAGTCCTTGGATCTAATCATGGTAAAAGAAAGAAAGAAAATAGCCGACGTACGTCGGAGATTAGTGGCAGCAAAACCAGTAAAGAAGATGAGGAAATTTGGTCAAAGTACAAAAACTTTTTCAATAGTCCCTTTTATTCTCGAATAGCAATTTAAGGAAAGATCCATAATTTCATAAGGAAGTCCATTTTAATATTGGATATAATATTAGATTTGGTTGAAGTTATTTTTTCTTGTTAAGTTTGTTCCAGTAATAATGTACTCCCTCCGTCCCAAAATTATTGTCCCCCGACAAAAAACACACAGTTTAAGAAAAGTGCATTTATTACATCTTTCTCTTTCTTACTTTTTAACAGAATGACAGTTTTACCCTTAAGTAATTAATTAAGTTATTCATTAAAGTTTGTAATAATAATTTCAATCAAGGGTAATATGGTAAACTCGATCAAACTTTCCTATCTATATTTAGTAGTGGACAATAAAATTGGGACATCTAAAAATGGTAACATGGACAATAAAAATAGGACGGAGGGAGTAACAGAATAAATTGTTATGTTCTTCTAAAATAATCACTAATTATCAAAAGTTATTCAATATAATTTTGCTTTAATCTTTGTGTTATACATATATAAAGTACCCAAGAAGACATAATTACTTTACTTGACCGGATCCGACCTGACCCATTGAAAACAGTTAACTTGTTGACCTGCTAGTTTTGTCGTCTCGGCTTAGTGAAGGAACCACCTTAGGTTTCTTCTTGGTCCGCCACTGTATACAACTGATTATAGCTAAGGATATGTGAAGATTTCACTTGTCTTTGATTTCTTATACAAGTGACTGATTATACTATGGTTATGATCGGATTTGGAGATTATAGCACACATGTGTTAGTTTAAACTCTTACAAAATAGTTTTATAAATATTCAAGCTCTCATAACTAGTTTTCATTATTGCTTGGAAAGTAGAATGCAATCAATTGATAAATAAGAGTTGAACCAATAAAACAATAGACTAAATACAAACCATGCA
This sequence comes from Artemisia argyi, assembly GCA_030686995.1. Classification (NCBI taxonomy): domain Eukaryota; kingdom Viridiplantae; phylum Streptophyta; class Magnoliopsida; order Asterales; family Asteraceae; genus Artemisia; species Artemisia argyi. Next base: position 178,793,425 of record CM060704.1, read on the forward strand.
AACAAAGAAACTTGGATTGGCCTTGATCAAATTCAACGTGTATTTTCTTTTCTTCTTGAACATGTTTAAAATTGTGCAAGTTATATGTGACACGCGTTGATGAGAACAATATCAATCTTACAAGTTGATATTGACAAATAATTAAAACAGTAGCCCATAACAAATATATGAAAGCTGAGTCTCATCATGTTTGTGTCAAAACGAAGTTGAAAAAAAACGTAAGAATAGAACCTACATTTGAAGAGGTTCAATGTTGGTTTGAATCAAACATTAAGCCTTAAAGGCTTATTTTAGTTCAAAATTATCACCTAGAATAATAATTATGTAGTTTTATAACAAAAAGGTAGTTAAGCTTGAATTTTAGTAAACATAAATATATAATCTTCGTTAAAAATGAAAAAGATGATAGCTTTTACATGTTTTGATAAAATTTTCCTCTAATGTTTTTCATCCCACATCGGTAGCGAAAAGAAGAAGTTGGTAGGTTATATTGTAAAGGCATGTTGGTTGTGTAAGTTGATAATAGTATTATGTTATTTAGCTGACAATTATGCAATAGGTTAAAAATCTATCATCTAATTGTCTTTGCTAGTAACTTGTGTAATTTATTAATTTTTTTATGAGTTTTGCAAAAGGAAGCAACTTATTACATGTGTATCTACATTTTGAACGTGGTGAGATTTATTTATTTATTTATTTTTTTGGTGAGATTAAAGCATCTGAGTTATATATGACTACTTTGAATATTAGATCACAACATATAAAATTTGTGCAATTTTAAGTTACAACAATCTTTTTGCATAAATCATTTGAAACGTCTATTCTTCGTCTACATATAATTTGTGGTAGAACAAATATATCTACCAAGGATTAAATGTATACAAGTGATTAGAGCTAATGATGTGATGATTCCATCTCTATTTGATTTATTTTTATTGGTTAACAAACGATGAGTACTATATTTTATGATACAAGGACATTTTAAACTTAATTGGTTTACACACTCACCAAGTGTTTTTGAGTGTAGCTGTGTACCTCATGATCTAATTATTGAAAAATATATTAGTTTGTTTATATTGTGAAACTTGTTTGTTACTTATGTCTTATCCACTTGAGTTATTCATCATATCAATTTGTAAAACAACCGTATGTTTATGCTGTTTGGATCTATGATATATGTTCCTTTAACTTTAATGTTGCTTCGAAAACCATGATTCAAGTTTAGTTCGAATTATCATCTAAAAGAGAACCATCAAATAGCTTATATGATACAATTATTTGAAAGAAGATTGATTTTAATCCCACATAGGTAATAGAAAGAAAAACTTGGTAGCCTATATACTAAAGTTAAGTTGGTTTTGTAAGTTGATGTTACTATTGTGTTATTGTTTGTGAATCCTTTGGCAAATAAATAATTTGTCAATGGTGGCATGAACGATAACTTGTGTGACTCATTAACTTTTTGGTTTTTTGAAATAGTTTTTTTTTTTCATCGTTAACTTTTTGTGGTTCTTTGAAAAGTTTTTATTCTTCGTTAAATTTTTGTAGTTGTCTGAAAACAATTATATATTCAAAGCAAAAACTATACACTTCGAATGTTATACGTTAAAACACTTCATAGTTAAGAAAACTTTAATTTTTTGTGGTTAAAAAAATAGAAAGCATTTAGCTTTTAATTTTATAAGTTAAAACACTTTATATCCAAAGTCAGAATGAAAGACAATGTAATAATAAATTAAAACCATCAAGAGTTGGGTTCCAAACATCAAGTGACAAAGTGAAGACCTACAAAAGACACCCAAATATAACCAACATCATACAAGGCTGTAGCTTCATACAAGGCTGTAGCTGTTTGGTGTAATTCTAGAACTAATTGGATTGGTTGGCTTCAAAGTCCTTTGTTAGCTATTATGTAATTTCGTTTTTTATTCTAGCTCCTTGCTAGTTTGTTTTTATTTTTTTTTTATTATTTTTTTTTAGTTGCCGTTCAAAAAATAAGAAAGAAAAAAAAAAAAAAAAAAAAAAAAAGAAAAGGAAAGGCTATAGCTGTTAACAATAAGTAATAGAAAAATATCTTAGTTTGTTTATATTGTGAAACATGTTTGTTACTGATGTCTTATCGACTTGACTTTTTTCATCATGTTAATTTGTACCAAAACAAAACGAGAAATATTGAGAGATTCAATGCTATTTTCATTTCGTTACAATTTATCTTATAGAAAAAAGATTTTCATGTTTCACATAAACCTAACTAGCTTTTATTCACACAACACAAAACAAATTCATATCATTTCCTCTCTAATAATTTCGACAAGATTATCACAGAAAAGGGGGGTCCAAGTCTTAAGGCAAGGTCCACCAGGCTATCGACTGATAACTCGAGAGTCGGCAGCCTCAAACAAAGAAGTACACTTTTTAGATCATTACCATGGTTGCACACAGCACACATGCTTCAAAACAGTACTCAAAAGACTTATTCTTTTCATCAAGTATCTACGGCCCGGAGACTCGAGCGCCGCAATCTCATGAGTCTTGAACACGCTCAATCATCTTTTCCTTTTCCAAACAAAGCAATTAATGACTACTACGACATCATATTATCAAACACGTCAACACCGTTAGTCCCTGACGTCTTAAAGCCATTTCGTTGGCATGGTGTTTCTAAAGCTCTAAAGTTATCTCGTCACAACATCAAGTTCCCAACACCCAAATAGCTATACAATATATGAGTAAATTACCTTGTTCCCCTCTTTTAACAAAAGATTTCCGAGTTTCAAAAGCAAAAAGGTAGCTAAGCTTGAGTATGAGTATACATTTTCTTAACAAAAAAACTACCTTGTTATAAGATAAAACACGCACCTTACATGTGTATACATTTTCTTGTAAAAAAATGTTTTTGATCCCTCATAGGTGGTAGATAGAAAAGTATGCTAGGTTAATAATATAACAAATATATGTTAGTAGTGTGTCATCATGTTTGTGTCAAAATTAAATTGGAAAAATTGTAATAAAAGAACCTACTACTTTTGAAGAGGTTCAATGCCTCGTTTTGAATCAAACATATTTATCACCTAGAATAACAATCATGTAGTTAAGCTTCAATTTTAGTAGAGATAAATCAAGAATCTTCGTTAAAAATGTAAAAGAGGCAGATAGCTTATCTGTGTTAAACATCTTTAAAAAAAAACAATTGTTTTAATCCCACATAGGTGGTGAAAGGAAGAAATGGGTAGGGTATAAACTAAAGTCATATTGCTTAGTTAAGTTGATATGAGTATGATGTTATTGGAGAGATGTTAATTGGTAAGATTATAAATCTAGTCCGTCAATGTTTTTCCGATAACTTGTGTGACTTATTAACTTTTTGTGATAACTTGTGATTAACTTTTTGTGATAACTTGTGCGACTTATTAACTTTTTGTGCTTAAGCTTTTAGCAAAGCAAAATTAACTTTTTGTGCTTAAGCTTTTAGCAAAGCAAAAGGTTACGTTCTTGATTTTTCAAGCACTTATTATACGTTAGATTATTTCTAAGGTTAAATAGCTTCTTATTTGTTGAAACCTCTATTCTTCGTCTACAAAGAATTTGTCGTCGAACAAATATATCTTCCAAGGATAAAATGTATACAAGCGATATAGTTAAAGATGTACATCTCTATTTGATATTTTGTATTGGCTAACAAATTATGAGTACTATATTTTATGATTCAAGTATATTTTAAACTTAAATGGTTACACACTTGTACCGTAATACTTATTAATAATTATATTAACTAATTACGAGTTTATGACAAGATGAATACGTGAGTTTAAATGCGTAAGCAGCACATTTGCGGTCCCTAGCGAAGGATTCTCACTATACAATAATACAATATATTTGAAGTAAGTGTTTTAGAGTGTACCTTATCTTATTATTGAAAAATATATCTTAGTTTGTTTATATATTGTGTAACTTTTTTAACATGTCAACAGGTTGGGTCGGGTTTGGATGATCCACACACTTGTTTTCCCATTTTATGGATTTATTTGGTTTATTTCACAAGTTAGATTGAAACTAACCATTACTCCTCAACAACAACCCAATTAGCTAAATTTCTTCATGTTAACGTTTCTATGTATTCTGAACTATAGTTAGTAGCAGCAACACTGAGCTCACTAACGGGGAGGCAAAAGAAGACGGTTGACCCAAGAGAAGTCAAACCTCCTGTCTTACAATTTGGATTTTTGGGTGTCAATAACTTGATATCCTGTACTTTCAAGCATAACCCTTACTTTAGAATTTCTTCTGTTTGACCAACACATGAATCTTCATAATCTTTTGATAGTAACTAAGATCCAAGATTCCTTCTCAAGCTGATGATATAGTGATAAACAGAAACCCATAAGAGTTAAAGTTCCTGGACAAAAAGTTTATAAAACATTATGTAAATACACAGATAACATCATCATCATCAGATGACTTATTCTTTTTCATCAAATATTTCAACAACACCATTAGTCTCTAACGTCTTGAAGCCATTTCGTCTGGATTTTTATTTTCTATAGCTCGTTACGTGCAATGGTATTTAGGTCTCTCTAAAGCTCTAAGGTTATCTCGTCACTGCATACCAAGTTGAGCAACCTTGTCCTTTTTTTTTTTTTTTTTTTTTTTTTTTTTTTTTTTTTAACACTTTTTCTGAAGTTTCTAAACAAATAGGTAGCAAAGATTGAGTATGATTGGAGGCAATAAAGAACCCTCATTGTAAAAAGGCAGATAACTTGCATCGGCTTATATATTTTTTAGATAAAAGTTTGCTTTTGATCCCACATAGGTAAAAGAAAGAAAATGATGGTGGCTTATATACTAAAGTTATGATGAATGGCTAAGTTAAAATTAGTATTATGTTATCTCATAGGTAGAGCATGCACCCGTTAATACATAACATTGGTGCATACATTATCTATATGATAACTTGTATGATTAATTAACTTTTTTTATTTTCTATCATATTCAGAGCTAGATTGCTCATGGTAAAAGCTTTTTATATGTTGGATTTAAAGCATGCATCAAACTTTCATATGCATCTATTGATTGTAATGAGATTTAAAGTATCCGACTTTGCATGAATATTATAACGTTAAATCACCTCCCCGCTAAAATTCCATTTTGATCTACATAGGGAAGTTAAAGTTAAGAAATTTCACAAGGACATAATAATCTATTATAGAGTAAATAATATCATCCAAGGATAAAATCTTATACAACAACTGATTGTAGCTAAGATGTGATGATTTCATCTAAATTTGATTAATGATGAGACTATCAAACTGAAAGGCGGTGTCTTTTTCGCTTGGTTTTCAAATGTTGGCCTTTGAAGATTGGTCAAATCATATTGATGAAGCACTCTACGAATTTTAGATTATTGTGAAGAAGACGTGTTAATGTCCAATTATTTCAAGTGGTGCCAACTTTTCGCCAGGTCTTTGTATCGTGGACGAGGATTCTCTTGCGACATGAACGATATTTTATTTTGTAGTTCGTAGAATTTAGCTTTTTGGTTTATATGTGATAAACTATACGTATATTTGTTGTTTAAATATAACGAAAAATGACTTTTTTATAAGGTGGCAAGAATCACCATGCTAGTTAGAAACATACCCTTATATGATACTGATGTGAAAACCCTGAAATCTCATAGCTTGTTAAGTGTAATGTTATTTTTCTTTCTAAAGCTCTAAGGTTATCGCGTCACTATCTTCCAAGTTGAGCAACCTTGTTCCCCTCTTTTTTTAACATTTATTTTTCAAGTTTCAAAAGAAAAATGTAGCTAAAATTGAGTATGAGTGGAGGTAAATAAAGAACCCTCGTTGTAAAAAGGCAGATAGCTTGCATATATTTATATATTTTCTTAGATAAAAGTTTGTTTTTTATCCCACATAAGTAAAAGAAAGAAAAGGATGATGGCTTATATACTAAAGTTATGTTGCTTAGCTAAGTTGAGATAAATATTATGTTATACTGTCAGTAACGTATGCACGGGTTAATAAATTTGTGTCTGCGTTATTTGATTGATAACTTGTATGATTAATTAACTTTTTAGTATGCATGGGTTAATAAATTTGTGCCTGCCTTATTTAATTGATAACTTGTATGATTAATTAACTTTTTATGTTTTATTAGAGCTAGATCACTCACGATTAAAAAGCTTTTTTAATTACTAGAAGGGTACCCGCGCAATGTGGCGGCGGGTACCCGGTGATTGTTTGTGGCGAGCAAATATTTTCATTTTAAACCTTCTATAGTATTGTCTCAAATACTTTAAAACGTAGTAGATATATGTTTAGAAGCTGAGATGAAACTATGTTAGTTTGTGGGTTAGTTTATAGGCTTTATATATATGAAATATGCATTAAAAGGTAGTTAATTGAGCTGTTATATCACATTGATTATGGATTATTGCAAGTTAATGAGGTTCATAAATATTAGTGGCTCCTACAATTAAAGAGATTAAAATTCGTAATGTAACTTAACTCCTATTCATATATATGTGTTATTTTGAAATTCTTCCAATTAAAAAAATGTTTTTGGTCTTATTTTTTTAAGAATTTCCTAAATGCATTATAATTATAATGTAGTTAAGATTGGATTTAAAGTATGACTTCATAAAATTTTGAACGTTAGATTTCCTCTCGGCTAACAGTTGTGCTATTTTAAGTCAACATACTCTCTTCACAGCAATTGTTCCAAATCTCTATTCTTGATCTACATATAGTTACATTGAAAGTTACAAAAGTTAAGAAATTTCACAAGGATGATATTAAATATATTGTAGAGTAAATATATCGTCCAAGGATTAAATCGTATACAACAACTGATTATAGCTAAGGATGTGATGATTTCATCTAAATCTGATTTCTTGTGTTGGTTAACAAATGATGAAACTATTGAACTAGAAGGTCTCTTTCGCTTGGTTTTCAAATGTTGTTTTTTGATTTTTGTTTAAATCCTATCGATGAAACACTCTACAAACATTAGATTATTTAGGAGAAGCCGTGTTAATGTCAGATTATTTCAAGTGGTGCCAAGTTTTCGCCAAGATCGACTTTGTTTCGTGGGATAAGGATTCTCATGAGGCCTATACGAGTTTGTATAATTTCTTGGGATAAGGATTCTCTTGAGGTCTGATAGTTGTTAACACTAGTGCGATATAGACAATTAAAGCCTTCGGGGTTCTATGTTATTGCTGCCTTTCCAAAAAAAAAAAAATTAGACAATTAAAGCCTACGTGTTTTCAAGATAAGAAGCCAAGGGGTAAACCTTGGGGTCAGGAGCGTAAGAGTCGATGCTCGTGTTGAGTATCTCGAAAAATCTTGCCCAGAAATATCTTGTTCGGTCAGGTAATCATAAGTTTTAAGGCAAGGTCCACGAGGCTATCGACTGGTAGCTTGAGAGTCGGCAGCCTGAACAAAGAAGCGACTTTCAAGATCCTTGACAGGTTGCAAACCTGCTTCAAAAAAATACTCAGAACTCTTATTCTTTTTCATCAAGTATCTAAGGCCCGGAGACTCGGGCACTGCAATCTCAGGAATATTAGCAAGCATACTACCCTCATGAGTCTTGAACATGCACGATCATGTTTTCCTTTCTCAAACAAGGAAATTAATGACTACTACGACATCATATTATCAAACACATCAACACTGTTAGTCTCTGACGTTTTAAAGCCATTTCGTAATTGGCATATGGTCTTTCTAAAGCTCTAAAGTTCCCAACACCCAAATAGCTATACTATATATAAGCAATCTTGTTCCTCTCTTGTAACAAACGATTTTCAAGTTTCAAAAACAAAAAGGTAGCTAACCTTGAGTATGAGTGGAGGTAAATAAAAAATCCTCATTGCAAAAATGAAGATAGCTTGCATGTGTTTATATAATTTCGAGATAAAATTTTGTTTTCATCCCACATAATGTAATAGAAAGAAAAGGTTGCATCTTATATGCTAAAGTTGCGTTGGTTGACTAAGTTAATATGAGTATTATGTTATTGTGGTGATGATATGTGTACGGCTAATAAATCTGTTCATGTATTATCATGACGATAACTTGTATGATTAATTAACTTTTTATTTTTCTATGATATTCTAGAGCTGGATCACGTTGAAAAGTTCTTTGTTTGTTGGACTTAAAGCATCAATCTTTTATATGCATATATTCACCGTAATGGAATTTAAAGTATTCGACTTCATAAATATTTTGAACGCTAGATCACATCGTGGCTAACATTCGTGCTATTTTAAGTCAACATACCTCTTGACAAACAATTGTTTCAAACCTCTGTTCCTTCATTACGCACCAAGTTGAGCAACCTTGTTACCCTTTTTTTAACAATTTTTTCTTTTCAAGTTTCAAAACAAAAAGGTAACTAAGATTGAGTGTGTGTGGAGGTAAATAAAGAACCCTCGATGTAAACCGGCAAATAGCTTGCATGTGTATATATATTTTCAAGATAAAAGCCTTTTTTTTTTTTTTTTTTTTTTTTTTATCCCACGTAGGTAATAGAAAGAAAAGGATGGTGGCTTATATAATAAAGTTATGTTGGTTGACCAAGTTTAAATTAGTATTATGTTATCTTCTTGATGACGCTAGCACAGGTTAATAAATCTGTGCCTGTACCTTGTATGATTAATTTATTTTTTATTTTTCCATGATATTTTTGAAGTATATATATGAATATTTTAACGTTAAATCACCTCCTCAGCAATTGTTTAACTCAACATCGCAACTTCTCAGCAATTGTTTCAAACCTCTATTCCTTCATCTACATATGTAGTTACATAAAAGTTATTGAAAGTAAGAAATTTCACAAGAATAATTAGTTGATGTAGAGCAAATATATGGCCCAAGTATAAAAGGTATACAACTGATTTATAGCTAAGGATGTGATGATTTCATTTGACTTTGATTTCTTATAAAACTGATTATACTATGGTTATGACCGGATTTGGAGATTATATATAGCACACATGTGTTAATTTAAACTCTCACTGCACAAAAGTTGAATCAATAAAACTATAGACTAAATACAAACCATGCAAACAAACAAACATGGATAGGCCTTGATCAAAGTCAACTTGTATTTTCATTTTCTTCTGGAACATGTTATAAATAGTACAAATGAGTGACACACGTTGATGATGTAACACCCCCAAAATTTGATACAGCGGAAGACTCAACAAGCTTTCGGGGTGCTACGGGGATTGGTATCCAACACAAGACAATATAGAACGGGATAAAGTAAACATAATAAAAACACAACCAAAACGGGGTTTTAAAGTTTACATTTATCCCAACATCATTCAGAGTCAGGCCCAAAATAAAATAACAGTAGGTCCAAATTTAGTTATCAGAGTTTAGAAAAATAGATCCATAAACCATGAGCCTTGGCCGAGCCTTCCATTCCAAGCATGCATCTCATCACTTAATTACCTGAGAAAACGTGCTAAAAGTCAGCTTTCGCTGGTGAGATCATAGGTTTAAGTTCATCTAACAATATAGTGGACATATACGCAAAACGCTTGCTAGCTAGACTAAGGATTCGCTAAAAGCCTGCGGATACCCTCCGTACTAACATAGATATTCGGGTAACCCCCGCAATACCAAAAATACTCGGATAACCTCCGAAGTATTAATAACCTATAGGTGCACACTACAGTATCTAAATAAGTCAACCTTGAATAGTACACACAACATATATGTGACTAAAGCTGACAATTCCGAATAACCAAATAAGCCAACCTTGAATAGTACACACAACATATATGTGACTAAAGCTGACAATCCACCAATAACCAAATAGGCCAACCTTGAATAGTACACACAACATGTATGACTAAAGCTGACAATAGATCCTAGTCCATACGCATAGCAAGTTTAGAAAGAATATAAAAGCGATAATAGTCCACATAAAATAATTTGCACGTTTCTCACCCCAAGTATTGAAAACATAGTTCAAGAGTAAAAAGTGGGGCTATGACTCACCTCAAGTCCAGAAAATAGCAAGAAGAAGTCGGTAAAAATAAGATGTATGATAACTCACAAAACAGCAACTACGGACTTGGCACGACCTAACAATATTAACTCGTTCAAAAATCATTTCCTCAAATTTAAAATATTCCCAAACCCGGACGAGAATCCGTTTTATTTCCGAAAATCCATTTCGTATTAGTTTGGTGTATTTGCGTTTGGTATCCATACGGGTGGTGGGTCGACTCAAAACAAACCAAAAAGATCACATAAAGAATAATAAAATAAACTGGATCTAATATTAGCCCAATATATCATTTAAATAAATCGCCGAAGTTTATCAAGTCCGTCGATTTGATAATCCCCATATTTATTTACGTAACATACCGTTCCAAGATTACACCCAACCTAAAGCACATAGCACATAATTACTATATAGTATATATCATAGTTTAATAAATTCCTCATATATATCGTCAAATTGGCCAGATTTCCCGATATATACACTCACAATTTATTACACTTTACATATACTACAACCTATGGGCGTCGTAGGATACAATGCCCATTAATATATTCATTTCATATAACCAAATAACCCGGTTCAACCTTACGGTTAAGTGGTTATTTAGTTATAGAAAACGTTTATATTAATCGTCATATATCCGTGACAACACGAAAGTCACAAATAATAACTTACCTGGACTCGAGTGACAACGACTCCGCATAACTCGATAAGTTTACCCGTTATATATACAAAATGACATTTTATTAAACGTTTAATAATTGTCGGGAGTTTCCCGTTTTATAACAAAATTTTATAATAATAATACGTTCAATAATATTACGCCACTTTCGTAGCCTAATATATATATCTAATTGTATTATTTATAATACGACTCGTCATTATTATTATTATTAATATACGCGTCTATATAATTATATATCCGTTATTCACGTCTATATATTCATATAAACGTTTATATTATCAATAATTGTTATTACGAGTTTTATTATTTACATTTTAGTTGTAATAGTTATCGAGTCATACGAAATGGTCACATGTCCGAGTCATGACTCTCGGCTCATTGTCCAAGTCCAAAGTAATAACAAATGTTATAAAACAATATATCTCCGTCCAATCAATCTCAATCCACGTGCTACAACAATAGGGTCCGACTACGGCACCCGACTAGCCTATCTCTGTCAATCTAAGTGACCGTCTCACAATCGGTCAAACAACAAAAATGAGAATCCAAACATCCTCAATCGAACACCAAGAATCAACAAAGATCAAATAATCGGAAAAAGCACAAACCGAGGGTATCACCCTCGGGTACGCCTCGACCCAACAAGAATAAGCCAAACCCGGATACCAAACGATCAATCTTTACATTTCTTTTAAAAAAATCCACTTGTATTACATGTATATAACCAAAACCCACAAGAAAGATTTGGATTCGTGACCTTAAGTCACGTTTTCGCCACAAATACGAGTAAGACTCGCCTCACCTTCGATCTAAAAAGCTCCAACTCGTATCACACTTCGAAAACAATAAAATGGTGGTGACTTTTGATGTTTAACGAGATGAAAGAGGGTGGGAAATGGCGCGTGTGGTAGTAGATCTAAGAGTAGAGATGATGGGGAATCGATTGGTGGTGGTGGTGTAGAGTGGTGACCGGCGGTGGTTGTGGTGGTGGCCGGATTTTAAAGGGCGGCTAGGGTTTGAGAAGTGGGGGAGGGAGATGATGAGAGAGAGATGAAAATTGGTGAGTGTTTGTGTTGTTGTGTTAATACCGAAACCACAAAGGGCCGGATTTTGTAGTTTACTCTTTTTCCTTTTTTTTTTTTTTTTTTTTTTTTTTTTGTTATTATTAATAATAATAATAATAATAATAATAATAATAATAATAATAATAATAATAATAATAATAATAATAATAAGAATAATAATAATAATAATAGTAATAATAATATTATTACGGTGTGGAGCGGGTAACGTGGGTAAATGTAAAAACATGTGGCCCGAACCCGAACTCATTTCAAACTTCAATATCTCTCGAAAAACATCTCGTAAATAATTAAAATATAGTCAGACTCGTAAGACGAATCATAAAATTTTCGTTAGGTAAACCTAGTGCCAGAGTCAACGTAGTACCAAGTGAGAATTCAAGTATACATCACCGAGCATTAAATCAATAATGAATTATGAATATAATTCACGAATTCCATAACGTCTTTAATTAAAAATATCCATAAAATAGGTCTTACAAGTTTGTTGTGAAATAAAATTTCAAATAAAAATTATAAACGAACTTTAATCGTAATGCGGGTTTTTAAAATAGCTCCCTAAACTGCCGGTTGTCACATCCTCCCAGTCTCAGAAGGAAACCCGTCCCGGGTTTCACTCGGAAAAATTCATCTACGAAGTGAAAAGCTTCGGATATCTCTTCCGGAACTCGTCCTCACGTTCCCACGTAAATTCTGGTCCATGTCGGGAATTCCAACGAACCTTGACGAGCGGGATGCGACTTCGCTTGAGTCGTTTGACTTCACGATCTAAAATCTCAATTGGCTCTTCCACGAAATTCAATTTCTCATCTACACGAATATCCCTCATTGGAATGACGGGCATTTCATCGGAAAGACATTTCTTCAAATTACTCACGTGGAACACGTCGTGAACTTTACACAGTTCATGTGGTAATTCCAACCTATAAGCCACGGGCCCAATTCTTTCTAAGATCAAGAATGGTCCAATGTAGCGTGGGTTGAGTTTACCACGTTTCCCGAAACGTATCACACCTTTCCAAGGCGAGACTTTCAGCATTACTTTGTCTCCAACCTGGAACTCTAAAGGTTTACGTCTCTGATCGGCGTAGCTCTTCTGCCTATCTCTGGCTGCTTGCAATCGATCACGAATCTGAGCTACTTTCTCTGTAGTTTCTAAAATAAGCTCAGGGCCTGTAAGTTGGCTATCTCCAACTTCTGCCCAACCAATAGGCGAACGACACTTTCTGCAATACAAAGCTTCGAATGGTGCAGCCTTAAGACTTGTGTGGTAGCTATTATTATAGGAGAATTCCGCAAGGGGTAAATACTTCTCCCAGCTTTTACCAAAGTCTATGATGCATGCACGAAGCATATCCTCTAACGTCTGAATGGTCCTCTCGCTTTGACCATCTGTTTGGGGATGATATGCAGTACTCATATCAAGCCTCGTCCCCAAAGCCGTTTGAAGTGATCGCCACAAAGCTGACGTAAAATGGCTATCACGATCCGAAATAATAGATATCGGGACTCCATGACGCGAAATAATTTCCTTCACATACAACCTCGCAAGCTTATCCACACTATCATCTTCACTTATTGCTAGGAAATGAGCAGACTTTGTCAGACGATCCACAATTACCCAGATAGCGTCACAACCGCTAGCTGTCCTCGGTAATTTGGTAATGAAGTCCATAGTAATCCGCTCCCATTTCCAGACTGGAAGTTCTGGTTGCGTTAGTAATCCTGACGGTCTCTGGTGTTCAGCTTTAACTTTAGCACATGTCAAGCACTTACTAACGTACGATGCTATATCTGCCTTCATATTTGGCCACCAATAGAACTTCTTAAGATCCTGGTACATTTTATCGGAACCAGGATGAATAGGGTACCTTGACTTATGCGACTCACGCATAATCAATTCCCGAATTTCTCCATATAAAGGTACCCAAATCCGATCTCCAAAACATAATAATCCATCAGAACGCTTAACAAATCCTTTCTCATTATCAGCCATCCCAAATATATTCTCGGCAGATCTATTTTCTGCTTTCAACGCTTCCGTTTGAGCTTCAAGTATTTGAGACGGTAATGGCGATACGATAGTCATTCCCAATGACCTAACTCGTAACGGTGGTACTCTTTCCTTTCGACTAAGAGCATCAGCAACAACGTTTGCTTTACTAGGGTGGTAGCGAATTTCACAATCATAATCGCTTAGCAACTCGATCCAACGTCGCTGTCTCATATTGAGTTCTTTTTGATTCAAGATGTGTTGTAGACTTTTATGGTCAGTAAATACAACACACTTTGTTCCGTACAAGTAATGTCTCCATATTCTTAAATCGAAAACCACAGCACCTAGCTCCAAATCATGGGTAGTGTAGTTTTTCTCATGCTTTTTGAGCTGTCGGGAAGCATAAGCTATCACCTTCTCTCGTTGCATTAACACGGCTCCCAATCCTTTATGTGAGGCGTCACAATAGACGACGAAATCCTCGTTACCCTCCGGTAACGCTAAGATAGGAGCACTACACAACATCTTCTTCAGCAATTGAAACGCTTCCTCTTCTTTATCTCCCCATTCATACGTGACACTCTTTTGAGTCAATTTGGTCAATGGTTTAGCTATCTTCGAAAATCCCTCAATGAATCTTCGGTAATAACCAGCTAAACCTAAAAATTGACGAACTTCGGTTGGGGTTGTAGGTGCAGCCCAATCTTTTATCGCCTCAATCTTAGCAGGATCCACATGGACTCCTTGTCTATCAATCACATGACCCAAAAATTGTACCGTCGGAATCCAAAATTCGCATTTCGAAAACTTGGCATAAAGTTTCTCCTTCCTGAGCAATTCCAAAATGAGTCTTAGATGCTCCTCATGCTCTTTCTCACTCTTTGAATAAATCAGAATGTCATCGATGAATACAATCACGAACTTATCTAAGTAGGTCTTACACACACGATTCATGAGATCCATGAATATTGCCGGTGCGTTAGTCAACCCAAACGGCATCACCTGAAACTCGTAATGCCCGTAACGGGTTCTGAAAGCCGTTTTCGGAATATCTTCCTTGCGAACTCGAAGTTGATGATATCCCGATCTCAAATCGATCTTCGAATACACACTCGATCCTTGGAGTTGATCAAACAAGTCGTCGATCCTAGGTAACGGGTATCGATTCTTCACCGTTAACTTATTCAACTCTCTATAATCAATACACATACGAAACGATCCATCCTTCTTCTTCACAAATAAGACTGGGGCTCCCCAAGGTGAAGAACTTGGTCTTATGAATCCTTTTTTGGCTAACTCCGCCAATTGTTTCGACAACTCTTCTAGTTCGGTAGGTGCAAGATGATAAGGCGCTCGTGCTACAGGTGCAGCACCAGGTATCAACTCAATCTGAAACTCCACTTGTCTAGTCGGCGGGATCCCCGGCAAATCATCGGGAAACACATCAGGAAAATCACGAACTATAGGCACATCTCCAATGCACCTTTCCTTTTTCTTCGTCTCTCCCTTCTCAGAAATTTGAGCTAAGAAAAGGTAACATCCCTTCTCCATTAACTTCGGTAACTTTGTGCAAGATATAACTGCTAATCGGGATGGGCTCCTAGAATTCTTTCGGTCTCCTAATATGTTTAGGACTTCCTTTCCGTATGGTACACGCACGATCTTCTCGTCGCAAAGTATGTGAGCACGATACTTCGACAACCAATCCATACCAATAATGACATCAAAACTTCCTAACGTGACGGGTAGAAGATCTATGTTGAAAGGGTGGTTCAAGAAATTTAACGTACAACCGCGAATGATGGTATTAATCCGTTCTATATTCCCATTTGCTAACTCAATATCATATCCAATTCCTAAGGCCATCGGGGGTTTCTCTAGTAAGGGTGCAAACGTAGTGGACACAAAACTCCTATCGGCACCAGTATCAAATAGTATGGAAGCATAACGATTATTGAGAAGGAACATACCAGTAACGACGTTCGGATCTTCTCCTCTCTCGTTCCCGAGTGCATACACTCTTCCCTGAGCAGCTCCAGCTTCCACACGTTGGTCCCCATTATCTTGTCGTCCACGGTTTCCTCCAGCTCCACGGTTTCCATAATTGTACCCATTACCACCCGAGCCTTGATTTCCACGGTTCCGCGATTCTCTACACTCATTCCTATAGTGTCCCTTCTTTCCACACCCATAACAAGTAACATCTGCCTTATTTCTCATCTCAGGAGCAGCTTGAACCATAGCAAGAGGTCGAGCTCTACAGTCCCTAGCTGTGTGTCCTTTCCTTGAGCAATTCTGGCATTTCACACTACACCATCCAGTATGATGCTGGTGGCAACGATCACACTTGGGTGCATCACCGTTCTGATTCTTCTTATCTCCATTCCCAATAGCATAAGCCTTAGCTTGCCTCTTGCTTCGGTGATCATTACTCTTAGAGTGACGGTCTCTCTTTCTCTTTCCATTCTTCTCCTTATCAGCTTCTTCTAATTCCAACGAATCCATAAGTTGTTGAGCAATTGTGATTGCCTCATGGATGTTTGCAGGCCTAGCAGAAATCACATCATTCCTCGTAGCTACAGGCAACCCATCAGTATACCTCTCGATCTTTTGAGTCTCAGTTTTCACCATATCTGGGCACAACAAGGCTAATTCCTGGTAACGATGATTGTAAGTTGCCATATCATTACCTTTCACCTTGTGGTTCCAAAACTCAATCTCTAGCTTCTTGACCTCATTCCTTGGGCAATAAGTCTGAATCAGCAAAGACTTGAATTGCTCCCAAGTCATGGCATAAGCTACATCACTCCCAACCGCATTTCGGTAGTTGTTCCACCAAGTCAAAGCTTCATCCTTGAAGGTAAAAGAAGCAAACTTTACCTTCGCATTCTCCGCACAACCACTGACATTGAACACAGACTCAGTCTTCTCAATCCATCTGACTAAGTAAACCACTCCTTCAGTTCCACCAAACTCAATGGGTCCACAAATCTTGAACTCCTTGTATTGACATCCATTAGCATGAACAGGTGGAAAAGTTCCTGCAGAATTGTTGGAATGATTTGACTCAGCTAGTAGTTCAGCAACTCTTTGCTCCACAAGTTGATTGATCATTGCTTGATCCACAGTAGGTGCATTAAGTGGAACATGATCATTGTCTCCCTGAACATCAACATTTTGATTCCTGTTGTTGCGGTTAGTGGTGTCCAGGTTGTCAGGAGTAGGGGTTTCAACATTTCGAGTAGGTCGACGTCCTCGGCGAACAGGAGTAGTCACAGCAGGACCAGTTCTGGTAGACCTAACAGGGTTTCGACGTGGTGCCATTGATCTGTAACATCACACAAGTTCATGAGTCTCCAATAGAACTTATCGATATGCTCAACAAAACATTTCAACGAAACCAAATCATGGAAAGAATAGCAACAATACACCACGTAACATCAATAAAGCGAATAAGGACTCGATTTCCATAACACCCAAAATCACATAACACCATATACTAATAACCATCAACCATACAATAGCGATCT
This sequence comes from Artemisia argyi, assembly GCA_030686995.1. Taxonomy (NCBI): domain Eukaryota; kingdom Viridiplantae; phylum Streptophyta; class Magnoliopsida; order Asterales; family Asteraceae; genus Artemisia; species Artemisia argyi. The sequence goes on from CM060704.1 coordinate 178,810,744, forward strand.
AACATCGTTCCAACTAACGGATAACACAAAACGTACTAATCGTTCCACAAGAGACGAATACTGAACAAAATACATCAAAATATGGTAAATAGCTTTTCTAACCGAACACTCCTCGGTTAAGAAAGCAACAAGACAACATAACTCAAGCAACTAGCCACGCGGCTGGCGGAGGCTCCTCAACTCCTGCCTCAAGCCATCAAGATCCCTCCATAACGATCCTAGCTCCACGCTATGGGTGTCTCGGTCTCTCTTGAGGTCAGCCACCTCCTTCTCTAGCTCGGCATTCCTTTGCCAAAGCTTACGGTCGGCCTCACGAGCAGTAACAAATCCTCGCTGCAAACTATCGATATGCTCGTGGACATCCATCAAAACTCTCCTCAACTCAGTAGTCCTGCCCACAACGACAGTCAAATCAACTCTCAAATCTGCTAAAAACTCTCCAATAACTCTCTCAAGTCGATCAGATACACGTGCAACTCTCTCTCTAAGCTCAGTAATCCGAGCCCACAACCTGCCAACCTCACCCAACTCTGCATGCTCAGCAGAAACCTCAGAAGATGCATCCGACTCAACGGGACTACCAGGTGGCAACTCAAACAAGAACGGATGATCAGGTGAATCAGGCTCAATCGGGTGTACAGGTGAATCAGGCTCCTCAGCCTGAGCTGGTGGTACTAACTCATCATCATCATCATCATCAGGCATCTCATCCTCCTGAGGGTCATCCTCCTCCTCAGGGTCATCATCATCACCCTGCTCAGCCTCCTGAGGGTCATCCTCCTCCTCAGGGTCATCAGCCTCATCCTCACCCTCGTACTCCTCCTCCTCCTCATCGGAAGAGTACCTCATCACTCGTCGTCTCCTACTAGGTGAACCATGTGGAGATGTAGTAGGTGATCTAGGACGACGACGCAATGATGTGGGTGGAGCCTCAGACAGAAGAGAATGAGCATCAATCTGTAAAGGTGATGGAGTAGGGCGTACCGACATGCACGCCGTAGCTCGGTGGGCAAAGCGTGGTGCCACACGAGCCAAAGCCTGATGAAGAGTAAGCTGCCTCGATGTACCAGGGAGCCCTAGAGAAGATGAGGGTCCCTGCGTAGATGCAGCAGGTAGTGCTGAAGTAGAAGCTGCGTGTGGTACAGTAGCTGAAGACATGGCCATCTGGTAAGGGTCATCAGATGCCATAGTGAACTGTGCAGGTAAAACCGGTGCAGTAAGAATATCCTCGACGACATCGGGCATATGGGAGGCCATGGTCTGTGACAACGGCGTAGGGTAGGTGTAAGTGTTTCAAAACAACTAAATCACAACTCATAATACCATACTAAAAATACTCATCAAATAGTTCCTTCATATAATCTCAATAAAAAGAATTTCAAACACCGCATTACTAAAATGTTTATAAAACATATAGACCATATAAATCCTCGAGAACGCCATCTTATTACTAAAAATCCATAAACCTCAAATCATCTCAATAAATCCCAAATCTAACAATCATCTCAAATATCTCATAATACCTCAAATAATAGAAGATGCTTCGGCTTGGCGGGCTGGCGGGCGGTGGTCAAGGATCATTTTCTATAAAAATACGGTTATAGTTTAGGCGTTTATTTACCTAGTTCTCTATAACCTTGGCTCTGATACCAATCTGTAACACCCCCAAAATTTGATACAGCGAAAGACTCAACAAGCTTTCGGGGTGCTACGGTGATTGGTATCCAACACAAGACAATATAGAATGAGATAAAGTAAACATAAGTTTTAAGGCAAGGTCCACGAGGCTATCGACTTGTAGCTTGAGAGTCGGCAGCCTGAACAAAGAAGCGACTTTCAAGATCCTTGGCAGGTTGCAAACCTGCTTCAAAAAAATACTCAGAACTCTTATTCTTTTTCATCAAGTATCTAAGGCCCGGAGACTCGAGCACTGCAATCTCAGGAATATTAGCAAGCATACTACCCTCATGAGTCTTGAACATGCACGATCATGTTTTCCTTTTTCAAACAAAGAAATTAATGACTACTACGACATCATATTATCAAACACATCAACACTGTTAGTCTCTGACGTTTTAAAGCCATTTCGTAATTGGCATGGTCTTTCTAAAGCTCTAAAGTTCCCAACACCCAAATAGCTATACTATATATAAGCAATCTTGTTCCTCTCTTGTAACAAACGATTTTCAAGTTTCAAAAACAAAAAGGTAGCTAACCTTGAGTATGAGTGGAGGTAAATAAAAAATCCTCATTGCAAAAATGAAGATAGCTTGCATGTGTTTATATAATTTCGAGATAAAATTTTGTTTTCATCCCACATAATGTAATAGAAAGAAAAGGTTGCATCTTATATGCTAAAGTTGCGTTGGTTGACTAAGTTAATATGAGTATTATGTTATTGTGGTGATGATATGTGTACGGCTAATAAATCTGTTCATGTATTATCATGACGATAACTTGTATGATTAATTAACTTTTTATTTTTCTATGATATTCTAGAGCTGGATCACGTTGAAAAGTTCTTTGTTTGTTGGACTTAAAGCATCAATCTTTTATATGCATATATTCACCGTAATGGAATTTAAAGTATTCGACTTCATAAATATTTTGAACGCTAGATCACATCGTGGCTAACATTCGTGCTATTTTAAGTCAACATACCTCTTGACAAACAATTGTTTCAAACCTCTGTTCCTTCATTACGCACCAAGTTGAGCAACCTTGTTACCCTTTTTTTAACAATTTTTTCTTTTCAAGTTTCAAAACAAAAAGGTAACTAAGATTGAGTGTGTGCGGAGGTAAATAAAGAACCCTCGATGTAAACCGGCAAATAGCTTGCATGTGTATATATATTTTCAAGATAAAAGCCTTTTTTTTTTTTTTTTTTTTTTTTTTTATCCCACGTAGGTAATAGAAAGAAAAGGATGGTGGCTTATATAATAAAGTTATGTTGGTTGACCAAGTTTAAATTAGTATTATGTTATCTTCTTGATGACGCTAGCACAGGTTAATAAATCTGTGCCTGTACCTTGTATGATTAATTTATTTTTTATTTTTCCATGATATTTTTGAAGTATATATATGAATATTTTTAACGTTAAATCACCTCCTCAGCAATTGTTTAACTCAACATCGCAACTTCTCAGCAATTGTTTCAAACCTCTATTCCTTCATCTACATATGTAGTTACATAAAAGTTATTGAAAGTAAGAAATTTCACAAGAATAATTAGTTGATGTAGAGCAAATATATGGCCCAAGTATAAAAGGTATACAACTGATTTATAGCTAAGGATGTGATGATTTCATTTGACTTTGATTTCTTATAAAACTGATTATACTATGGTTATGACCGGATTTGGAGATTATATATAGCACACATGTGTTAATTTAAACTCTCACTGCACAAAAGTTGAATCAATAAAACTATAGACTAAATACAAACCATGCAAACAAACAAACATGGATAGGCCTTTTGATCAAAGTCAACTTGTATTTTCATTTTCTTCTGGAACATGTTATAAATAGTACAAATGAGTGACACACGTTGATGATGTAACACCCCCAAAATTTGATACAGCGGAAGACTCAACAAGCTTTCGGGGTGCTACGGGGATTGGTATCCAACACAAGACAATATAGAACGGGATAAAGTAAACATAATAAAAACACAACCAAAACGGGGTTTTAAAGTTTACATTTATCCCAACATCATTCAGAGTCAGGCCCAAAATAAAATAACAGTAGGTCCAAATTTAGTTATCAGAGTTTAGAAAAATAGATCCATAAACCATGAGCCTTGGCCGAGCCTTCCATTCCAAGCATGCATCTCATCACTTAATTACCTGAGAAAACGTGCTAAAAGTCAGCTTTCGCTGGTGAGATCATAGGTTTAAGTTTGGTGTATCCGTTTTATTTCCGAAAATCCATTTCGTATTAGTTTGGTGTATTTGCGTTTGGTATCCATACGGGTGGTGGGTCGACTCAAAACAAACCAAAAAGATCACATAAAGAATAATAAAATAAACTATGGATCTAATATTAGCCCAATATATCATTTAAATAAATCGCCGAAGTTTATCAAGTCCGTCGATTTGATAATCCCCATATTTATTTACGTAACATACCGTTCCAAGATTACACCCAACCTAAAGCACATAGCACATAATTACTATATAGTATATATCATAGTTTAATAAATTCCTCATATATATCGTCAAATTGGCCAGATTTCCCGATATATACACTCGCAATTTATTACACTTTACATATACTACAACCTATGGGCGTCGTATGATACAATGCCCATTAATATATTCATTTCATATAACCAAATAACCCGGTTCAACCTTACGGTTAAGTGGTTATTTAGTTATAGAAAACGTTTATATTAATCGTCATATATCCGTGACAACACGAAAGTCACAAATAATAACTTACCTGGACTCGAGTGACAACGACTCCGCATAACTCGATAAGTTTACCCGTTATATATACAAAATGACATTTTATTAAACGTTTAATAATTGTCGGGAGTTTCCCGTTTTATAACAAAATTTTATAATAATAATACGTTCAATAATATTACGCCACTTTCGTAGCCTAATATATATATCTAATTGTATTATTTATAATACGACTCGTGATTATTATTATTATTAATATACGCGTCTATATAATTATATATCCGTTATTCACGTCTATATATTCATATAAACGTTTATATTATCAATAATTGTTATTACGAGTTTTATTATTTACATTTTAGTTGTAATAGTTATCGAGTCATACGAAATGGTCACATGTCCGAGTCATGACTCTCGGCTCATTGTCCAAGTCCAAAGTAACAACAAATGTTATAAAACAATATATCTCCGTCCAATCAATCTCAATCCACGTGCTACAACAATAGGGTCCGACTACGGCACCCGACTAGCCTATCTCCGTCAATCTAAGTGACCGTCTCACAATCGGTCAAACAACAAAAATGAGAATCCAAACATCCTCAATCGAACACCAAGAATCAACAAAGATCAAATAATCGGAAAAAGCACAAACCGAGGGTATCACCCTCGGGTACGCCTCGACCCAACAAGAATAAGCCAAACCCGGATACCAAACGATCAATCTTTACATTTCTTTTAAAAAAATCCACTTGTATTACATGTATATAACCAAAACCCACAAGAAAGATTTGGATTCGTGACCTTAAGTCACGTTTTCGCCACAAATACGAGTAAGACTCGCCTCACCTTCGATCTAAAAAGCTCCAACTCGTATCACACTTCGAAAACAATAAAATGGTGGTGACTTTTGATGTTTAACGAGATGAAAAAGGGTGGGAAATGACGCGTGTGGTAGTAGATCTAAGAGTAGAGATGATGGGGAATCGATTGGTGGTGGTGGTGTAGAGTGGTGACCGGCGGTGGTTGTGGTGGTGGCCGGATTTTAAAGGGCGGCTAGGGTTTGAGAAGTGGTGGAGGGAGATGATGAGAGAGAGATGAAAATTGGTGAGTGTTTGTGTTGTTGTGTTAATACCGAAACCACAAAGGGCAGGATTTTGTAGTTTACTCTTTTTCCTCTTTTTTTTTTTTTTTTTTTTTTTTTTAGTTATTATTAATAATAATAATAATAATAATAATAATAATAATAATAATAATAATAATAATAATAATAATAATAGTAATAATAATATTATTACGGTGTGGAGCGGGTAACGTGGGTAAATGTAAAAACATGTGGCCCGAACCCGAACTCATTTCAAACTTTAATATCTCTCGAAAAACATCTCGTAAATAATTAAAATATAGTCAGACTCGTAAGACGAATCATAAAATTTTCGTTAGGTAAACCTAGTGCCAGTGTCAACGTAGTACCAAGTGAGAATTCAAGTATACATCACCGAGCATTAAATCAATAATGAATTATGAACATAATTCACGAATTCCATAACGTTTTTAATTAAAAATATCCATAAAATAGGTCTTACAAGTTCGTTGTGAAATAAAATTTCAAATAAAAATTATAAACGAACTTTAATCGTAATGCGGGTTTTTAAAATAGCTCCCTAAACTGCCGGTTGTCACAGATGAGAACAATATCGATCATACAAGTTGGTATTGACGAATTATGAAAATAGTAGCCCAACTCAATTTCATGCTTCTCACTTGGCATATTGCTGGGTACTCTTGAAAAAGAGAGTTTTACCGTGAAGATGCAGTCGGACAAGATCAAGGTTATAAAGGGTTCACTGATGGTTTTATCAGGAACAAGGAAGGGTAATTGCGTATATACCCTGGACGGTCAGGTAGTGACCGGGAAGACATTCAAGGGTAGGAAGCAGTTAGGAGAATCTCATATTGGGAAAAAGATCAAGATAGGTAATGTCCTTGATTCTTGTAATCAGAGGTCTACACAGCAATGTACGAAGAGTGGGGTCGCCAAACATTTGGGTGCTGCAGGGATACAACAGTAGAATGGGTTGGTTGAGAAGATGAACGTGACACTCTTGGCTAAGGTACGTTGTTTTCTGATTCAGTCTGGTCTGTCCAAGGTTATTTGAGCAGAGGATACAGCAATGTCTACATATCTCATGAATAAGTCACTATCATCAGCGACTGGAATCGAGACACCTATGGATATGTTTGGGTCTTTTGGCTGGCTTGCTAGTATAAAGCAAGGGATGCTTGAACCGGTTAAGTTCAAGTGCATATTTCTGGGATACCGTCAAGGTATGGTGGGTTATCAGCTTTGGAGGTAGATGACGTTACTTCAAAGGGAGTACATTACAGGAATATGGATTTCAATGAGAGTAGGGAATAAAAGAAAACTTTCATTGGTTCTGGTGTATGTGCGGGTTTAGTGCATGTGTTGCAGGGAGTTGAGTTTGAAGTGGAGCCGCTAAGGGATCATACATTTGAGGTGGAACCTCAGCGGAATGTCGGTCAGGTAGCTGGTTCACAGGAAGTACAAACTCAGGATTTGATAGACTATCATTTAGCACGTGATAGGGAGCAACACTCAGCACATAAAATTCTAAAATAAAAGAAAATGCAAATAAGGCGAGAAAAATGAAAAATTAATTTTGAAAATTATAAAATAACTAAAAAGTAATTTTAAAACTAAAAACTAATTTTTTTGGCTTTTTGTGTAATTTTTAAAAACTATTAAATCTAATTAAAACTTCAAAATAAATGGGAAAAATGCAAAATAAAATTCTAAAATTCTAAAATAAATGAAAATAATTTTCTAAAATATTTTTTTATTTTTCTTGACTTTTCTGATTTTTTTGGAATTTTTGGTAATTAAAATGAATTAAAAATGGAATAAAAATGAAAATAAAATAAGAAAAATAGTAAATGGAATCATAAAAATTTGAAAGAATTACAGAAAATCTAAAATATTAAAATGAGCTTGAGAAAAAATTTTGAAACAAAAATAAGCTAGGAAAGTACTGATAAGCTGAAAACTGCTTATTTAGAGTGCTTATTGATAAGCACTCCTGACCCAATATGATTCAAACTTTAACCAAATGTTTTTAGGACTCAAATAAGCTAAATGGAACAGTTTTTAGACCAATTTATATTCAGAAACACAGGTTATAGCTCAAACAGTGCACATAAGCTCTTATCAAATAAGCAGTGTTCAAACAAGTAAAAGTAATGGAATCCGAATAGTGAAATAAGCAATAACAAACTCAAATGAACTAATATGAACTACTAATCTCATATAATGATCAATAAATCTCAAATGCAGCCTCAAAATAGAAACAGACCCTAGGCTTGAACAAAGCAACTTAATAAGCCAAATAAGCTGTACTAAAAAGCTGAGAAATGTAGGTTTATGGGGGCAAAAGTTAAAGTGCACAGCTGAGAACTAAGAAAACCATAAAAATTAAACTTCCAAACCAAATTAGACCCTTAATAGAAGCCTAGATCAGATGCTAATGGACCTGTAGTCCTGTGCGTTTTGACTTTTCTGAATGCACCAAAGGTATGACCTAATTGAGATTCTAATGATCTAAGCTTACTAAAAATGATGTTTAAAGCTATTATATGAGATAATCAACCTAAATTAACCCTATATCTAACAAGATGGCAAATCACAGATTCACATGAAGCCTAATGAACACAGATTTTAGCTTAAGAAGTGAATTTTGACTTTTAACTGGTAACCCTACTTAAGTTGTGCTTGTTATAACCTTCTTATACCTAGAGAAGCCTTATGATGCAGTAAACTCAGAACTAAGGCAACCAGAATTCACCAATCCAATATCATCCAAACACCCCTTAACACCTATGAATTGCACTACACTACGATATTTAAGCTACCACCCTACTGATTTCAAGTCTTAAGTAGTTCAAGTGAACTCTAAGAGTCAAATGAAACACCAATATCATAATAAGAACATCAAAATTAAAATAGAAGAAAATTAGCACTAGATGACAGATAACAACCAACAATTAAAACCAAATAAAAATAAACTAATCTAAACTAATGTAAACAACTATTATGAGTACTGAAATTAACTAATTAACAGAAGTAAGCAAACAAACACAGATTTAAGATCTTATGCAGAAATTAGAAACAAGGTTGAACTTTAAAAGAGAGACTTACAAGCATTCCCCAGCTGAACAGGGGATTCATTTGATCCAAGCCTATATTTAGATAGGCTTCAACATAAAACCAGAAATCTGAATCCAACATCATTCTAACCTAGAATCCTTATCATTCAAATTTCATTGATATTCATTGACTAAATACTTGAGCTGGATTAGAAGCAGAACTACACCATAAAACTTACTTCAAGCTTTCTTAATGAACTCAATAAAACAGTACCCAAAAGTTTAAACATAAACAGAATAGATTTACTGAGAATTAAATTGCAAAGGAATAAAATGAAAATTTAGAATTATATTAAAACTGAAGGTTGAGTACAAATTTTAAAAGCAGAAATACAAATACTAAAGCTACGTACTTCTAAATTAATCCTACTCCTAATCCTACAATCTAACCATAAAATCTAACACTCTCAAATGAGTGAGGAGCGCGGTATATATAGGTGAGCAGGGATGAGGAGTGAAGCTTCTAGTCCTTGCCAGGTCATCGATCCGTGCTCCTTGTGTTTCTTTAAGTCCTCTTTCAATCCGTTGATTATGTGTCCACATCCAATTCATAAATGTTGTAAGAACCAAAAGTCCAAAGCTCCATGAAGCGGCAAAACTTCAACATTCACATAGGTGGTTCATCTTTATCCATGCTCCTGCCAAGCACTTTTTCAACGAAAATTAACCATTAAGAAGTAATGACTTCATCCTCCTTTCCAGCAAGTTCCAAGCACAAACCTTGGGATGATTGTAAAACATGTACTTCAGTACACTGAATGTTCAGCTTTCCACATTGAACTCAGCTCCTAAGTTTCCTCAAGAGGGAGTTGGGTGTCTTAGCATTCAGTGACTAAGTTGGATTTTAAACCCATCCCTTTAGCAGAATTTATAACCAAGTCTCTAGCCAGACCCTTCGTCAAGTGATCAGCTAAGTTCTGTTGAGATCTTACAAACTCTATAGATACCACCCCATTCATGATAAGCTCACGAATCATGCTATGCCTGACACCTAAGTGTCTGGACTTCCCATTGTACATCTGGCTATAAGCATTTGCCAATGTAGCGGCACTATCACAACGGATAGAAATAGGTGCTATAGGTTTAGGCCACAATGAAATCTCAAGAAGCAAGTTTTTCAACCATTCAGCTTCTTTACCAGCAGATGCTAAAGCCACAAATTCAGATTCCATGGTTGAACTGGTGATGCAAGTTTGTTTCTTGGATGCCCAAGAAATTGCACCTCCACCAAGTAGGAATACCCAGCCTTTGGTAGACAAATTGTCTTCAGTGTTACTGATCCAACTTGCATCAGTGTATCCTTCTAACACTGAAGGATAACCAGTATATGAGAGACTATAATCTATAGTTCTCTTCAAATATTTCAGTACCCTCTGAATTGCTTGCCAGTGCTGAGCACTAGGATTACTAGTATACCTGCTCAGTTTACCCACTGCAAAAGCAATATCAGGCCTTGTACAAGTCATGGCAAACATCAGGCAGCTAATCACCCTATAATACTCAAGTTGAGATACAACTTTGCCAGTATTAGGCATAAGCTTATCAGTGGTTTCCATGGTAGTACTCACTGGAGTACAATCAAAGTAGTTAAATTTCTTCAGTACCTTCTCAATATAATGAGACTGAGAAATTGATACACCATTACTTTCACGTTTGATCCTTATACCAAGGATAACATCAGCCTCCCCCATGTCCTTCATGGAGAACGTTGATGACAAAAATTCCTTTGTCATGTCAACCTGATTTTGGTCAGTGCCAAAGATCAGCATGTCATCAACATATAGACAAATGATGACTCCTTTACCTGATTAATCAAATTTGCTATATACACATTTGTCAGCCTAGTTAAGAACATAACCATTAGACAAAACTACTTCATCAAATTTTTGATGCCATTGCATAGGTGCCTGTTTTAGTCCATATAAAGACTGAAAAGATTTATGAAACCTGAAAAGATTTATTAAACATATTCTGAACTTTCAGTGAGTTGGAAGAACCACCATTCCCTGAACCACTAGTGCCTGAACCATTGGATTTACCACCAACCTTAACACCTTTGCAATCCCCTTTAATGTGACCAGATTTGCCACATTTCCAACAAGTAGGTGTTTCCTTCTTGTTAGGATCAGCCCTTGTGTTATCCTGATGTTTAAGTTTGACTTTATTGTCATTGTACCTGGTGGAATTGTTATGTTCCATCATATTAACAACATATGCACCAGTAGCATTGCTACTCTTTGGCTTGTCATTATCCTGCGCCCTGAGGGATTCCTCAATACGCAGATGACTACCCTACCGAACAAGTGTCAGTTATGCCTTCTTATGTTTCAAGGTATGCTTGAAATCTTTCCAAGAAGGAGGTAATTTGTCAATGATACAAGAGACTGAAATAGCCTCATCCATGTTCATTTTGTGTTGTTTAAACCTTTAAAGTATTCCAAGAAGTTCATTGTATTGTTCCATAACTGGTTTTGAATCAGTTATTTTGTAATTTGTGAAATTACTTACAAGAAACTTCTTACTTGAAGCATCCTCAGCCATATATTTGGCATCTAAGGAATCCCATAGTTCTTTGGAAGATTCAACATTCTAATAAATGTCAAAGAGAGAATTAGACATTCCATTGAGGATTAAGCCTCTGCAGACGTAATCATCATTCTCCCATTTGCTTCGATTCCTTATCTGTTCCACAGTAGTATCATCCCCATGATCTTCAGGAATAGCAGTGCTTAGAACATACACCACATTTATGCTTGACAACAAGAAGTGCATCTTCTTTTGCCATCTTCTGAAACCAACACCTTCAAACTTTTCCAATTTTGAAAAGTTTGCAGCCATATGCCTCATAGCAGCAGCTATTGATTATCACAAAATAGTTTACTTTGATTGTTGGTGGTTATGAGCCCAGAACAGGGTGAAAATAATCAATAGCCTAACTACGTACCAATTGAATAGTTACCGAATATCACTTGGAATCATGTTATCACTTTCCGAAGTAAACTATTCGACACTAATGCCTGGATATCACGAATATCTACTTGGGATAAGACCAAATGTTTGTTATTGAATTAGGCACAAATCAATAACCCTTTGCATTTAAGTGTTATGTGTTTTTTGTATATCTCTCATGCGTGATTCGTCTTTCCTATTTATAGGTAAGATAACTCAACCCTAATCAATGGAATTAAGAGTGATTAACGGCCCATTAATCCCACTTAATTTGCATCCATTATAATAGGAATTAGTGGTTACACGACCAATTAAATGTGGTCTTTAATGTAGTTATAACTGCCACTTGAATAGGTCAAAGCAATTACAAACCAAGTTTCAATTTAGTCCAGTGAGTTCGTTATACTCACTGAAGAGCTAGTCCCTGAAAGGGTTGCTCCCTGAGTGTGGTCATTGAGAGGTTCACTTACTGATGACATGAACTCTCTGATGACATTACTCCCTGATGAGATCCATCAGCTTATTACTCATAGAGTACAAAGCCAAACTCACCAGCCTGATGAATATCATTCAGTCCAGAGTGTCACTCACTGAAGAGTTAACTCACTGAAATTCATCATACACTGAATAACACTTAATCCCACAAGTGCTCTAAATTTTCCAATAGTTATCTTGATATCCCGAACTAGATTCCCGGTTTCAAATGTTACCTTTACTTTAAAATTTCTTCTATTTGACCAACACATGAATCTTCGGGATTTTTTGATACTAACTATTGTCTATGGTAAAAGATTTCCTCCCAAGCTAATGATAACAGTGATAATTAAGGACACAAACCCATAAGACTTAAAGATTCCTGCACAATAAGTTTATAAAACATATAGTAAGTACACAGATAACATCATCATCATGAGGCGAATTATTCTTTTTCATCAATTATCTGAACAACACCATTAGTCCCTGGCGTCTTGAAGCCATTTCGTCCGGATTTCATTTTTCTATAGCTCGTTAAGTGGAATCGTATATGTGGACGTATGGTCCGGACTGGACCCTACATGGGCCAGGCCCGGCAGACAGCGGCCCACTCTACGCCTAAAGCCTAATCCATGCCCTATAAATACATGGCTGGAATCTCCTTATTGACTACGACCAAACAGGTTACCTTAAACCTAATTCTCATATGCTCTACGCATCAATACTAACTTGACCGTCGGAGGTGGATCCCGGGGCTACGGCCTCGGGTCCACTCCTAACGGGTTCTCTTTGTTGACAGGTCTATTTAGGGCTTGAGAAGACGATTAACGGCCCAAGGAGAGTCGTTGAATCAGTCCGCGCCAGATTATGCATCAACAAGTGGCACCATCCGTGGGACCACGACAAGTTTTGTGCTCTCACATCACCGGAAAGCAACATCCGGATAATAAATATTCTCGTACCAATCTGCGAATATTTTGAGGTATTTGTATAATAAATATTCTCGTAATAAATATTCCCCAGGTACCCATGATTTTGACTTTTATGAGATCGCATGTTGAGGTAATCAATCATGTGGAACATACAGAAGTATTATTGATTCTTACTCACGTGGTTATTATTGAATTAATTACTTCAGTACATGACAATATATTTTTTGATAAATAGCCATGCGCTATCATTCTAATTCAATAGCCCATGCGGTATTCATTCTTTACTAATATATTTTTTTTGATAAGGTATTTTGATATTTTGTGCATATCTTTTAAATCGATAAGATTTGGTATCTTTTCATTATTAAAAAGATTTTATGTAAATCTTTTAAACTTGGTAAACACGATTTTACTTAAAGTTGCATTAAGTCCGCACGATCGGACCTACTTTATCTTTTAGCCGCGAATTAATTCGCGCACATAATGTTTTTTCGGTTGGTATGCCTGTTCGTGCTAGTTTTCGTGTTCGAACAACGCAGTCACGATAAATCTACCTGCGTTAGGCCATGCGTCCGGAAATCTTCGCAGATTGGCGCCATGAGCGCATTGTCACGTACAGGCACCACGATGCTAGTCAATCGCCATGAGCGCACGAGACAAAAAGCCGTGGTCATCTGCGATCATCCACAAATGTTAGAGTCTATGCGGTCACGATACATCTATCTGCGTCTGTACGTGCAATTGAAATTATTAGTCGCGGTCACGGTGCATCCATCCGCGCCATTGTTTTTATTATAATAATAAAAAAACATCACCTTAATTGCCATGCGCGCACTATTTTTATTATTAGCTACGTGCTACTTTTCTTATATAGTTTGTAAAACCTCACGATAGGTGTAATTCGCACTGCTACTTCTTTTATGTCTTAATTATATATGCTATGTGCAATATATTGCTTCACGCTAATCTTTTACTTCTTTAAGTTTTATATGCCGCGATTCGCGGCATATACTTTTAATATTTGCATTAAGTGTTTTTCAGGATTTGAATAACTAAGTTAAATGCTCCTACAAGAGTAGCACCATCCAACTTGGGGGGCTACCAGTGTATATACTACCATTGTTTTCGTACAAGTCACGCAGGCATATTTGGAAGCAGATCGTACGTAAGAGGTATTGCAAGCCCAGTACAAAGACGGATTTAAATATTCGCACGATCTTGCCGCAGGGGAGACGTCCTTTGTCGGTTGTAAAGACGAATGTAATGTTCGCACACAGCGCGCACAGCGCGTACCTTTGTTGCGCACTGCGCACATCCTTGTTGCGCACAGCACGCATTTCTGCCACAGAAGCACGTCTTCTGTTGCGCCATGTTGCATCGCTACTGGTACAAAAGGTACGCCTTTACCTAGAATGCAACATACGAGATCCACCTTCACCATTGTGAGACAATCACAATCACAATCCCAGTGCGCACTATCGCATGTGGGCTGCGCAGTATGATCCGTCCTATGTGCACACAAGTTGCGCACACATGGGCCATGCCATCTTGGTTGATTGGGCCTACGTGGCTATGAACAGAACTTAAGTTTAGCATAACATAGCCACGCGCTATGTCATACTAAACTTGGGGGGCTTGTGGACGTATGGTCCGGACTGGACCCTACATGGGCCAGGCCCAGCAGACAGCGGCCCACTCTACGCCTAAAGCCTAATCCATGCCCTATAAATACATGGCTGGAATCTCCTTATTGACTACGACCAAACAGGTTACCTTAAACCTAATTCTCATATGCTCTACGCATCAATACTAACTTGACCGTCGGAGGTGGATCCCGGGGCTACGGCCTCGGGTCCACTCCTAACGGGTTATCTTTGTTGACAGGTCTATTTAGGGCTTGAGAAGACGATTAACGGCCCAAGGAGAGTCGTTGAATCAGTCCGCGCCAGATTATGCATCAACAGTATATAGGTCATTCTAAAGCTCTAAGGTTATCTCGTCACTACATACCAAGTTGAGCAACCTTGTTCCCTCTTTTTAACATTTTTTTTTCAAGTTTTAAAACAAAAAGGTAGCTAAGATTGAGTATGAGTGGAGGTAAATGAAGAACCCTCATTTTAAAAAGGCAGATATCTTGCATGTGTTTATATGTGTTCAAGATAAAAGTTTGCTTTTATCCCACATGGGTAATAGAAGGAAAAGGATGGTGGCTTATATGCTAAAGTTATGTTAAGTGACTAAGTTAAGATTAATATTATGTTATTGTCAATGTATCAGTACAAGCATCGATTAATAAATTTGTGCTTGTAATAATATCGTGACGATAACTTGTATGATTAATTTACTTTTTTTGTTGGATAATTACTAAAATAGACCGGGCTACCAGGTGGTTGGCGGTTTCTACCCCAAAATCGGAAAAATGACTACACAAGTTGCCCCAAAAATTGTTTGAAAAGTGACACTTGTCACTTGCAGATCCCAATTGCCAAAAAGTACAGGTTGCCGTGGTCTAATAAAGTCATTTTTAGATCTTGGGGTAAAAATCGCCAACCACTTTGTTGCCCGGTCTATTTTAGTAATTATCCATTTTATTTTTCCATGAAATTCAAAGCTAGATCATGTACTCATGGTTAAAAAGCTTTTTTAATTGTTTGATTTAAAACATTAAAATTTTATATGCATGTATATATTGATCGTAATGAAATTTAAAGTATCCAATTTCATGAATATTTTGAATGTTAGATCACTTCCTGGCTAATCGGTTCATGGCAAATATTTGTGCTATTTTTAAGTCAACATACTCTCTTCACAGCAAATGTTTCAATCCTCTATTCTTGATCTACATATCTTCTTTTATATTTATATAATAAAAGAATTACATAATTTCGGAGTATTTTTGAGAATCCTTTCTCATTGAAAAAAAAAATTAGAGCAATAGGAGAGCTCGATTTTGCCACGTAGACAAAATCAAGCAACATGATTGATCAATAAAATGTCAAAATTGAATTAATTTTGGTAAAACTTTAATAATTTTGGTGGAGAAATTTCGTTAAGAAAAAAACACATAAAAATATTTGTGTCAAATTTGTAAAAACAAAAACTTAAAAAAAGAGGAAGTAATTAATAAAACTTTAGTTGTTGAATTTTACAAAAATTATATAGAGATAAGTGTAAAATTACAATTTTTCATATTTTTTATTAACTTTATAAAAATAACAAATAACCCCTTACAGTTTATACCCTATACTTTATAAGATGAACTTTATTTAAAATTACATAAGTATTAGTAATATTTTCAGACATTCATATATTAAAATTACAAAATTTTATAAATATACGAATTAGTTTTAATATACGTTAAATATTTTTTAAAAATAATATTTGTTTTAAGCTTTCATCTATTAAAATATTTTTTTACTATATACGTTAAATAAGGACTCATGTTATTTTATTTGAAAAGTTTAATTTATGCATACATGGGCTTGAATATTAAATACGGCTAAACTATTGTTAACGGGAATATGAATATCAAATGTAAGCACGAATTACTGTGATATGAAAAAAAAATATACGCTATTTTACTTATAACAACGACTCATGAAATTCTTATTTAAAGTTTATATATGGATATATAGAAAAACGTTTCTGAAAAACTTTACGGAACATATTTTAACTTTATCAAAAGGACTTCCCTCATTACGAAAGGTGTCCCATGGATGGCATACTCATATATTTCGCTTGAATATTAAATACGGCTAAACTATTGTTAATGGGAATATGAATATCAAATGTAAGCACGAATTACTGTGATATGAAAAAATATATACGCTATTTTACTTATAACAACGACTTATGAAATTCTTATTTAAGGTTTATATATGGATATCTAGAAAAACATTTCTGAAAAACTTTACGGAACATATTTTAACTTCATCAAAAGGACTTCCCTCACTACGAAAGGTGTCCCATGGATGGCCTACTCATATATTTCCTATTCGTGCTGCTTATGTGCTTCTAAACTCGCACATTTTGTACAACACGATATGAATAATTAAAGTTAAACAACAATATCAATCTCAACCTCAACATCTATGTCAGTTAAATAAAGTTAAATCTTAAACCAACAAATTTTTTTATAAAATATTATTATAATAGATATTAATACTTAATAAAAAAAAAATCCTAGACAATGTATTAGTTATACTTATATCAC
Organism: Artemisia argyi; assembly: GCA_030686995.1. Classification (NCBI taxonomy): domain Eukaryota; kingdom Viridiplantae; phylum Streptophyta; class Magnoliopsida; order Asterales; family Asteraceae; genus Artemisia; species Artemisia argyi. Next base: position 178,827,935 of record CM060704.1, read on the forward strand.
AATTTTCACGGGTAAATTCTTATATGTTCATATACTAAATTAAAATTTTAAAATGAATTTGATTCATGTGTAAACCCCGTGCATGCACGGGACTTATAGCTGGTAGAGTTACATAGAAGTTACAAATTACGAAATTTCATCCAAGGATAATATATAGTTACATATAGATAGTTACATAGAAGTTACAAATTACGAAATTTCTTCCAAGGATAATATATTGTAGAGTAAATAATATCCTCATCGTATACAACAACTGATTGTAGCTAAGGATGTGATGATTTCATCTAAATTGGATTTCTTGTGTTGGTTAGCAAATGATGAAACTATCGACCAAAAAAGGTCGTGTCTTTTTCGTTTGGTTTTCGAATGTTGGTTTTTATCATTGGTCAAATCATATTGATGAAACACTCTACGAACATTAGATTATTGTAGAGTTAATTTAGGGGCGAGCACAAAAACCGAAATATCCGAATAAACCAAAAACCGAAACTGAACCAAACCGAAAATAACCGAATCGAACTAATAACCGAACCGAATTTATCAAAACCGAACCAAACCGAACTTTTAATTCGGTTCTTGGTTTGGATATGGTTTTGGTAATCAAAACTAAAAACCGAATTCATATAAATTTATATATTTATATATATTTATATATATTTAAAAAGATCAATAAAACGTTATATATATTTATATTTATATATATAAAAATAACAATAAAATTTTATCCTAATATTAAAAAATACTTTTTATGTTTGAAATAACTTTTTTGGCTAAATATATTTGTATATTTTTATTTTTTTTAAATAAAGTGTGGAATTCGGTTAAACCGAAAACCGAACTGAACCAAACCGAACTAGAATTCAACCAAACCGAACCGAAAGCCAAATTTGAATTCGGTTTGGTTTGATTCATGGTTTAATCCAAAAAAAACTTTTAACCGAATTAACCGAATAACCCGAAAACTGAACCGATCAACACCCCTAAGTTAATGTCCAATTATTTCAAGTGTTGCCTAGTTTTTGCCAGGTATTTGTTTTGTGGGATAAGATTCTCTTGCGACCTTAACCAATTTTTATTTTGTATTTTGTGTAATTTAGCTTCTTGGTTTATTTAGTTTTGTTTATTATGGTGACACTAAATAGTTTAAAGGTGGAAGTAAAAAAAAGAACATTCACCTCGCTATCGAAAAGAAACTCATGGGAGGGGAATGAATCTCTCCCCTAAACAATCTGAGATTCGTCATGTTATTTTTGAAAATAAACTCTCGGTGTGTGCGATTCTTGAATCTCATGTGGCGAACCGTAATCTTGATAGATTGTGTATGCATGTTTTTAAGCGTTGGAAGTGGGTTTCTAATGCGTCGTCGTGTCTTAAAGGCACACACATTATTGTTGGCTGGAATCATGATGATGTGGATGTTAGTGTTATTCATCAAGATCCTCAAGTTATTCATACGCGTATCTGGATTAAAGCCGATAGGAAGGAGCTTTTTTGTTTCTTTGTATATGCTCATAATTACTATATCCATAGACGTCCGCTGTGGAACGGCCTCTGTTTGCAAAAACAATACATTAATAACAGGCCGTGGTTTCTTATCGGGGATTTTAATGTTTCTCTTTATGTGGATGATACTTCTATAGGTCCTTCGACTTTAGATATCACCATGCGTGAGTTTAAAGAGTGTGTTGAGACTATGGAAGTAATGGATATGTTCAATGTACGGGATTGCATTTCACTTGGAACCAGAAACCTAAAGGTAAAGATGGTATACTTAGGATGCTTGATCGTGTCCTTGCTAACTCTGAATTCCAGGATTGTTTTGTGGGAGCTCATGCTATTTTTAAGCCTTATAGGATTTCAGATCATTCTCCATTGAAGTTAAACCGAAACCTTTTAAATTCTTAAATGTTTCTATTTGTGATAAAAGGTTTAAAGACGTGGTGCGTGATGGGTGGTCTTCTAATGTTTCTGGGTTTGATGTGTACCGAGTGGTTAAGAAGCTTAAAGGCCTTAAAAAGCCTATTCGAAAATTGATGTATGACAATGGCAATCTTCATGCTAATGTTATTCGTCTTCGAGAGACTCTAGATAAATTGCAAACTGATCTTGATAATGATCCGGGTAATACTAGCATCCGTGCAGAGGAGGCAGCGGTTGTTGTTGCATTCAATGAGGCTGTTCTTATTGAAGAGAAATTTCTTAAGCAAAAGGCGAAGATTACTTGGTTAAAGGAAGGGGACTCCAATACAGCGTACTACCATAAAATGGTTAAAAGTCGAGTGAGTCGTAGTAGAATTGATGTTGTTACGGACACTAATGGGGCTGTTTTCCAGAATGACGAAGTTGCTAACGCCTTTATTAATCATTATGAGGTTTTTCTTGGTCAAGCGGTTACTACAACTGATTTCGACACCATTAAATTGTTTTCAACTCGTTTGAATGCTAATGAGGCTTTAGATATGGTTCGTGTTGTTAGCAGCCAAGAAGTTAAATCGGCTTTGTTTTCTATGGGTAATGATAACTTATATGATTAATCTACTTTTTTGTGTTTTATATGATATTCCATTCATGGTTAAAAAAGCTTTTAATTTTATTTACTTCAAGCACCAAACTTTTATATGTGTATATATTGATCGTAATGTGATCTAAATTATCCAACTTTGCATGAATATTTTGAGCGCTAGACACCTTGCGGCTAAAATTTGTGATATTTTAAGTTAGCAACACTTCTTCACGTCATTTAATTTGTTTGAAACCTCAATTCCTTCATCTGCATATATAGTTACATAAAAGTTACAAAGATTAAGAAATTTCAAAAGAATAATGACTTGTTGTAGAGCAGATATATCGCCTAAGTATAATACGTATACACTTGGGATATTATTGGTTCGGATGTTACTAAGGCGGTTTGTGAGTTTTTTAAGAATGGTCAATTGCTTAAAGAGCTAAATCACACTATTTTAGCATTGATTCCTAAAGTTAAATCTCCTGCTCGTGTGAATGATTATCGGCTAATCTCATGTTGTAATGTGTTGTTTAAGTGTATTAGCAAGATTATTGCTAACCGCTTAAAAGATAGCTTAAAGAAGCTGATTAGTCCGAACCAATCTGCGTTTGTTCTGGGCCATAGTATCTCGGATAATATTTTACTTACTCAAGAGATCATGCATAACTACCATTTGGATCGCGGAGTGCCTAGATGTGCCTTTAAAGTTGATATTCAGAAAGCGTATGATACGGTTGATTGGGAGTTTTTACGGGTAGCTCTCATTGGTTTTGGATTTCATGATCGGATGATATCTTGGATTATGGAGTGTGTTTCTACTACGTCATTCTCGATCAGCATTAATGGCTCTCTTGGATTATTTGTTTACTCTTATTATGGAGGTCTTTACTCTCATGCTTCATAGACGGGTTCGTGACTCATCTAACTTTACTTATCATCGCTATTGCTCGAAACTGGAGTTGATTAATTTGTGTTTTGCGGATGATTTGTTTCTTTTTGCGCATGGTGATGTTAATTCTGCTAGTATCATTAAGGAGGCATTGGATGAGTTTAAGGATGCTTCGGGGTTGAACCCGAGTATGCCAAAAAGCAAGGCTTATTTCTGTAATGTTATCAATCACACCAAGTTAGCTATTCTTCATGTTCTCCCTTTTGAGGAAGATCGTCTTCCGGTGAAGTATCTTGGTGTTCCTTTGGTTTCTTCGCATTTGATTTTTAGGGATTGTAAGGAGATTATTGATAAGGTTCAGAATCGTGTTAATGATTGGAAGAACAAGTCTTTGTCGGTCGCGGGAAGGCTTCAACTTATCCAATCTGTTTTGGGCTCTCTTAATGTTTTTTGGGCTTCGGTTTTTGTTCTTCCCTCTCGTGTGCTGATGGATATTGAACAAATCATGCGTGGTTTTTTGTGGTGTCAAGGTAGCTTGGTATTCGTCATCTTGATCATTTTAATAAGGCCCTTATGGTGTTGCATATTTGGAAGCTCCTCTCTTTAAAGGAGTCTTTGTGGTTGAAGTGGATACATGCTTATAAGCTTAGGAATCATAGTTTTTGGGACATTCCGTATAGAGGCAATATGTCTTGGGGTTAGAGGAACCTTCTTAAGCTTCGTCCGCTGATCCGAGATTATATTTGGTCTTCTATTGGTGATGGCTCTAAAGTTTCTATGTGGTTCGATATATGGTGTAATGCTAGCCCTTTGTATAACATCATTTCAGCCTGTGACATTGCGAGGGCTGGTTTTAGCCTTGCATCGAAGGTTCGTGAATGTATTCATGATGGTATGTGGAGTTGGCCGAATGATTGGTTGGTAAAATATCTTGTTTTAAACTCTATTCCTGTTCCGGTTCTTAATGATGCTAAATTTGATGTGTTGGAATGGCGGAATAGTGATGGGTCCTATAGTCCGTTCTCGGTTCAGAGTGTGTGGGCCACTATTTGACCTAGGGATAGTGAGGTACCATGGTATGATTTGGTGTGGTTTTCATCTTGTATTCCTAGGCATGTTGTTATTATCTGGCTTATTATGAAGAAAAGATTGAAAACACAAGACATATTGAGCTCTTGGGATGTGACTGCTGGGCTAATGAGTGTATGTTCTCTTTGTGAGATGCAACCGGACTCTCACGAGCACTTATTCTTTGATTGCTCATTCTCTTATCAGGTTTGGAGTCGTATTAAGCATTTGGCAAGCCTTACAGGTTCAGGTTCCTCTTTTGACTCCATTGTTTCAATCCTTATGCCTATTGCTAAGCAGAAGTCTTTTAAGAGCTGTATTGGGAAGCTTTCTCTTGCGGCTGCTGCTTATTTTGTGTGGCAAGAGCGTAATTTTCGGCTGTTCAGGCAATCGAAGAGATCAGTCCAGGAAGTGGTGGATTTCATTATTTCCTCCGTTCGATTGAAACTTCTTTCGTGTTGTTTCAAGAAGTCCAAGGATGCGGTTCTATTTTCGCGTCTTTGGGAGCTACCTTTGTCTATGTTAAAGTAACCATGTTTTATTGCTTATGTACTATTAGATGGTTGTTTCCTATTGGTGTAATTGGGTATGTAAATGGTAGTTAGTTCTCATATGGCATGTCATATGAGTAGGGGTTGTTCAAGCTCGTTTAGCTTGAGGTTTTACATGATATTCCATTCATGGTTAAAAAAGCTTTTTATTTGTTTTACTTAAAGCATCAAACTTTTATATGCGTATATATTGATCGTAATGTGATCTAAATTATCCAACTTTGCATGAATATTTCGAGCGCTAGACACCTTGCGGCTAAAATTTGTGCTATTTTAAGTTAGCAACACTTCTTCACGTCATTTAATTTGTTTGAAACCTCAATTCCTTCATCTGCATATATAGTTACATAAAAGTTACAAAGATTAAGAAATTTCAAAAGAATAATGACTTGTTGTAGAGCAGATATATCGCCCAAGAATAATACATATACACAGGGGCGGAGCTAGGTGCAACCAGGCGATGCCCGGGAACCACCTTAGAAAAAAAAATTCTTTTACAACTCATGTCGTCATTTTCTTAGGAACCACTTTAGAAAAACTCAAGGAACTACCTTGGAGTGATCCTTGGATCTAATCATGGTAAAAGAAAGAAAGAAAATAGCCGACGTCGGAGATTAGTGGCAGCAAAACCAGTACATTAGATGAGGAAATTTGGTCAAAGTACAAAAACTTTTTCAATAGTCCCTTTTATTCTCGAATAGCAATTTAAGGAAAGATCCATAATTTCATAAGGAAGTCCATTTTAATATATTGGATATAGAAATATTAGATTTTGTTGAAATTATTTTTTCTTATCTTGCGCAAGCATATATAGCTTGTTGATTACTTTGTTAAGTTTGTTCCAGTAATAATGTAACAGAATAAATTGTTATGTTCTTCTAAAATAATCACTAATTATCAAAAGTTATTCAATATAATTTTGCTTTAATCTTTGTGTTAGACATATATAAAGTACCCAAAAAGACATAACTTTACTTGACTGGACCCGACCCGACCCATTGAAAACAGTTGACTTGTTGACCCGCTAGTTTTGTCATCTCGACTAAGTGAAGGAAACACCTTAGGTTTTCTTCTAGGTCCGCCACTGCGTATACTACTGATTATAGCTAAGGATGTGTGAAGATTTCACTTGTCTTTGATTATTTATACAAGTGACTGAGTATATATACTTTATTTATTTTATTATTTTTTTTAACGGCGATTTTATTAAAGAGCTTAGCAAGGAGCTAAAAGCTCAAACAAAATTACATAAGAGCAAATAAAGAGCCTTTAAGCCAACTAACCCAATCAAGATTTCTCCTAGCTCTAGCATTACACCATATAATGAACAAACGTCCTGTAAGATAAGTTTATTAGGACACAAAATTGAAGTGTCCCATTAGGATATATCCTAATAAGACCTTAACAAATAAGTGTCCCATAAACTCATTATAATAGGACCTATATATTAAATGTTATATTAGTTCGACCGTAATAGGACCAAAAAACTAACGCGTTCTAACAAGTTAATAATTAGGACGCCCGATTGTAAAGGGTCCTATGAAAAGGTCCTAAAAGCCCCATTTTGTTGTAGTGTACGTACATAATGTCACGGATTTTAATGGGTCGAGCTTTAATAATTTGGATATGAACTTAATCATTGTTATCACTGTCACAAGTCGACAGAGGCCAGAGGGTATATCGTTTGATAGCTTGATATATCTCCCTTAGAAATGCTTCAAAGGCATTCTTAACGACGAAAATGTTACGTAAACTTTGCATTTATAAACTAGAATTGTTGTTGCTTCTTATAGATAGTCTTGACGAGGAAACACCAACTGAAGCTAAAACAAGTCAAGAACAATATTAAACGAATCTTTCAACTGTGCAACACGCACCCAAGAAATAAGTAACATATCAAATAAATACAAGAACTATATAACTGATACCTACCCACTTTAAACCAACAAAAGCCAACTTCAAATCCAAAACCATACTCTACAACCGACATGTCAAAAGTCAAAACAATGGACTCTTGGTATCATTGTACTTTACCTTTCGTTCTAAACAAATTACCATTCTACAAAATACAAAAAGAATACTATACCTCGCAAAAATGAGCAATTTTGAACAAACAAAACGATCTCTTCATCAAATCTCTATACAAGTTCATTATAATACCAAAATAAAAAAAGTGTGCTCCTTTTGTGTAAATTTGAAGACCAAGTTTTGAAGTTTTTTGTTTCATATTTGAAGATATATCATAGTTTGATCAAGTTTCTTTGCTCATATATATATTTCTGGTAATTTACTTGCTTTCATTCAATTAATTTATTGATTTTCATGTGTGATGTTGATGTGATTTGAATTGTGCAAAACTTTGAGATGAAACCGCGATAGTATCGCGGTACAATATTGTGTACCAGTAAGGATCATCTGGTGTGGGACATAAGTAGTTCAATGACTCATGATATTTATTTGAGAGTTATATCTGAATTTATCTAAACATTTGGTTTACTTGTTCATTTCTTTCTATATAATTAAGAACCTGGTATTCTAGCTAGTTTGATAGCTGAAATAGCTATCTTTAATGAACTTTGGCACTACTGGAGTCAAGTAGCCATTATGATATCGTTATTCAAAACCTTTGAGAATGTCAATATTGGGTGCAATGGGTTGAAATGAATCAAAATGGTTTCAATTACGTATTACATGTATATTTTAAATGCTGTTAATATTTATATTTGCAGGTAGTGCAAGAAATGTTGAGGAGCACCAAGCCCGTTGTTGGGAGGTGACACTGTGTTTGTTTCAGAATCCATATATTATGCTTATAAGTAAGAGTTGAAATTGATCGTACTTGTTGAAATGAGTTATATTATGTTGAAGCATGTCACAAGGGGTCTGAATGTGTTTCAGTTTAAGGTGTGTAAGTACTTACTTCAAGATATAGATATCCATCTATGTTTTAATTTTTTTTGACTTAAAATCATTTTCATTTCAGTGTGTTTCAGTTCAAGTCGTGCAGCCAATACATGGGATATTAGTGTCTAAAAAAGTATGTTACCCTCCTTTTTCTTGGATGTTATTGTCACTGTTAATTTTATACTAGTAAATTGTTTTCATTCTTTATTTTTACTTTTGGACAGAGGGGTTTTGGTGATATTTTAGTGGAGCCAATTGTATGTTTATAACATAATCTCTTATTGTTTAATAGATTACTGTGATGATCAAAGACAAGATTAAAGTGCATAAGAAATACACGAAAATCATCAATGTCCATGATTAAATATTTGAGGAGCAATGACCTGATAGTGCTTTTTTTTTTTTTTTTTTTTTTTTTTTTTTTTTTTTTTTTCTATGTACCTAAGTAAGTTTCTCATGTTTTTATCTTATATGTTTTAGTGCATGCAGTATATATACTTGTTGTACTAGCTAGACTATTTATGCATTAAATTGAGTTGTAATTGGTTTGAGTATGGTGTTTCACATGTTGAAGTACTGGAAAAGTATGTCAATGACTTGGAGCAAGCGAGGGAGAATGATAAAGACCTTATTGAGGAATCTATAGAAGAATAAAGAATGCTTAACGAAGATATACTAAAGACATTTAAGCAACATATAAAGAAAGAATCAAATGAGAAGATTGTCAAGATGTTTACACAAATTGAATGAGCAACCTCTCACTCCGCCTCTTGCATAAGCGTTCATTACTTATCGAGTTATGGTACACTTCATGTTTCATGCACATTCTGTTTAGAAGTAGTACATTTGGGTAGATTTCGTATACGTGGTGGATTATTTCATTAAGAAGTGGTGCGTTTTGTAGAGTTTGGTTCAACACTTTGTGCATAATGCACTTTTGGTTTAGAAGTGGTGAGTTTGGTAGGATTCGATAATGTAATATGATGTTCAGATGTTCGTATAATTATTAATTGCGGTTACATTGGTAGATCGTTGCATATCCGTTACAATTGTATACCCATTGCAAAATCTTAATAGTTTAAAGTCGTTGCAATTCCATAGCAAACTTATTCCATTGCAATTCCATAGCAAACTTATTCCGTTGCAATTCCATAGAAAACAGTTGCAATTTTTTTCCTACGTTAGAAATCCGTTGCAATTTTTTTTTTCCATGGAGCATTTATGCTACGGTAGAAATCTGTTGGAAATCCGTTGCAAATGGTCAGTTGCAACGGATTTCCAACAGATTCGTACCGTAGCATTAGCCCAGTTGTGTTGTAGTGTTTAGTATCATCATGAACTTGTTGACTTTGTATAAAAAGACATGAATGGTTATTTATCTATTTATTTATGAACTTGCTCATTAAGTTTTCTACTTTGATTACTAAGTAACTTACTAATGATTTGTGATGTTCATTGTATAGATGTCAACTAAAATGGAATTAATTCTTGCTAAGTGCGAATGTTGCGGATTAACGGAAGAGTGTACATTTGAGTACTAACGAGGCAATGGCTCATCTTATGAACTTTTGCAAGGAGTCTAAGCTCTCAAATAAGATGACCGAGCCCACAATTCATTTAATCGCGGCTATGAGACAGATTCTCTTGCGAAGTTTGGACTCACCAAGAGCATTAAGGTCTATGCCAAATAGTCCTTTAAGGAGCATGGATAAAATAACACTCAGCCGATCTGATAGTTGTATTGCAAATCATTCCCTTGAGACGTCTTATACTACATTGCAAGAAATTACGAAATGATGTAAAAAAGGTTTAAAAAAAAAGGAAAAAAAAAGTTGAAGTAAATACTACGAGTAAATACTAGTGAAGGGTATAAGTTTGAAGTTTGCTTGTTATGAAATGGTTTTATATACTACTAGTGTTATAGTTGTGTAGGATCTAAATACTATGCTTTAAGGAATTGGAGGTAAAATTCGAGAACTCTGTGTTTTTCGTCTAGGTACCTTAAGCACGCCCTTCTCCCAAAACTTAGGATGTATCATAAAAATGCACTTGATTCTAGATGAGGTTCTCACCTGACCACTGCAATGCTTAAGCTAAAGGTGTGTGGCAATTTCGACCCATTCACTTTTAAGTGGGGCATTTTGGTCGGTTAATTTGAACAAGAAAGTTGTTGAAGAATTATATATTTTTTTAATCATATAGGCCGCACTGGTAATGTATACAGATAACAAATTACAAATTTTGGATAAAAAGTGATCCAGGCACAATCATGGAATAAAGATTTCAATGAAAAGCTAAATTTATGAAATCAACAAACTAGACATGGAGATGGCTTATTTGGGAGCTTTTAACTATAGAAAGAAATTCGATTTGTGAAAATCCATAAGATCCTCATAACAGTGTGTTGGGAATTTGAAGTTGTACGAAAATAAAATCAAAAGTGAGCGCGGCATTTCATCAAAAATTAACTTGACAAGTAAAAAACACATTGTGTGAAAAACAAATGAACTTGAGTCTGCCGAGTAATATGAATAATTAATACACATTCACACATGCTCTAAATAGGACTTACGTAAACACAACCTGTGCGAGAAAGTATGAACGAGATTATAGGTTTTCCAATGCCAAACAAAAACTAATAAAAGCTGCAACACCTTGATGAAATGATGATGTGTAATGAGTCCTTCCTTAGCAAGGTTATAACCACTTCCATTTTTATACATCATCCTGTGACCAAATTAAGAGCTAAAATGAATAAATATTCGGTTATGAAAAAGTGTTTGGGTATCGAAAAAATAACACGATTGTGCGGGCTCGTGTGTTGGAGTTCTTCTTGGAGAGAGCTTTAAAGTTAAGTCTACTGACTCTACAGCCTGGTGTGCCAGCTCAGCAACGTTTTTGTCGTTTAGCGACTTTCGGTGGGGACATAGGCGTCCCCGCCAAAAGCTTCCTCACCCGTCCTCCTGATTGTTGTAGTGCATCCTGTTACCAATTAAGAGCTATAATGAATAAATATTCGGTCGGTTATGTGTGGTTTTTGTTGGTATTATGAAAAAGTGTTTGGGTATCGAAAAAATACCTCAGTATTTGCGTGGCCACGTGCGTTGGAGTTCTTCTTGGAGAAAGCTTTAAATAAATGTCTACTGACTCTGCTCGTTTTTTGATCGAAACTGCCTCTACTCGCTGAGATAAAAAATAATAATACTAAAAATTAATACTCCAACAGACAACAACTTTTTAGAAAATATATAGTAAATGGGTTCTACCTTTAGTGTTGTCTAGGTTGTATAGCTTCTTGTATTCCTCTGTTGGAAACTCAAAAGGAGAGAGATCTCCACCAATGATGTGATTCCATGACTTGTAATAACTCAACGGATCTTCTTCCTTCTCATTCTTTCCATCATCATACACAAAACTCACCCCACACTCCCTTACGCTGCTACGATTATGAGCAAATGGCTTATCGTCTATAGAAATAGTAACTTGGTCACCATTTTCCATCTCATTCTCCCCAAACATCCAATGACTTAAGAATGTTAAACTCTTTCCACCTACATTGACTTTATAAATATGATGATTGTAAAACCAGGCGAGGTTCTTTGTTGTATTATTAATTTTGATATGTAGCAAATAAATCAACTGATGATATGGATATTTAGAATTCCCATCTTGATCTTCAGACCTCCAGTATGGATTTATTAATGCATGTACATAGGAGAGATTTAATCCTCTGAGCTTATTAGGAGATGATGGGATGGTAAACGAAATTGATGGCCCCTTGCTTTTGTGCGTAATCCACTCTGGCATCACTTCACCCCCATAAATTGTGCTGAATATTCCGAATTCATAATACATCTGCCAAAACACAAGCAAAACTAATCAGAATAACTTATCTATGTATACATATTAATATAAACACATAATACATTAGTTAGAGAAACCTGGGTTTGAGATCCCTCTGGTCCTCTTTTATAAATATACGTTCCCACACGCCTTTTATAAATGAACTCTAAGTTACTCCACCCCAAACTACATAAAATAGCTTCATCAACACCTGCTATAGGTTGGATTTTGATCATTCCTTCGATTTCAATGGATGAAGCTGCTAATTGATTAGTCATCATATTTAAACTGAGTGGAGACATTTCTAGATCAAATGAAATTTTCCGTATCAAAGTCATATGGTCATCATATATACGTAAACTCAAAAAGCTTAGTGTACATGGAGGATGTTCAATTGAACCCAGCCTTACACAGTTATCCATCAAAAGCGTCTGGAGCCTACGAAGGGTTCTCACACAATCAGGCATTGAAACAATTGGATTACCATTTAAACATAGCTCCTTCAACATGGAGAGGCAACTCAGGTCCATGGGAAAGGATTCATTGGACAAGTTATTATTTGCAAGCGACAACTTTACTAATGAGCTCGGAAAATAAACAGCAAAGGACTTGAAAGCTCTTGGTACAGCCTCCACAACGGCAAGTTCGCATTTATTACATCCATCTAGTAGTAATGTTTTGACCTTCTTTAACTTGGCTAAAGTCCTTGGAAGCTTTCGTAAATCTTTGCAGTTACTGAGATCAATGAAGACAAGCTCATCACAATGGTCAATTGATTCACAGATTTCAATCAAGCTCGAGCAATTACTAAGAAATAAACTCTCAAGTGAAGGGAGTTCACAAAAGCCACCGACACCACGAAGCTGTTTACTGAAACTCAGATCAAGAATCTTCAACGATACAAGCAACTGTTGAAATGGGTATAACAGTTGGTGAATTGCAGTAAAACAACATGGACAAATAATAACAACAAAAATAGATCATGAAATTTCTAACCTTTTGCCTCTTCTCTGTTCGTTGCTGGCTACTACAAGACATATCAAAGAATTCGATATTGCTGTAAGACATGTCAAGAGCAACTAGATTCTCCATTGGAAGCTCTGAAGGTATAGACTTTAATGAAAACCCACACATACGCAACCATCTTAATTCTTCCGGAAAGTTCTCATAAGGCCCATTGATTTGCACATGATCGAGAAGTAATATCATTAGACTATCCATATTACTAAACGCAGCTGTTTTAAGTTCGCTTGATCCTCGTAACTTCTCTTTCTCAAGCATCTGCATATCAAGGCTCAGGCCTAGTAGATTTCCCTTACCCTATGAAGAAATGACCATATACAAAAATATTATTTACATGTACAATGATTAAGAATGCAAAATAGTTGGAAACATAAAGCATTACTAATATGCCTCTTACCTTTTTTTGTTTCAGAACTTTGAATGATTCCTCATGACACCATAATCGGCTACGCTTCCATGGTTTGTCAGGTGATTCTTGACGTACCTCATCTCTTCCCATTTCTTGAATCAGTGAATGCATACTCAACACGTTCCAATTGATATCGAGAAGGCATCTGTCAATGAGATGAGTGATCCCGGATCTTGTGTTTATATCACATGCTTCTAATATTGTTTCAGTAAAATCTCTACCTTTTCCAACAAAAAAACAAGCAATATGCTTGAACAATTCCTTATCATTTTTGGATGGCAAAGATTTAAAGCTCAATCTCATGACATTAGTTATATGGGAATCGGGTTCTTTCTTTAGCCCTTTTATGCAGTCTTCCCAATAAGCAACATCTCGGTTACGTAGTGACCTGCCTAAAACTTTAAGAGCCAATGGATGCCCTTCACAGTAATTCACAATATTATCAGAAACTGCTTTGTAACCTTCTTTGAGATCTTCAGACTCGAATGCATGAAGACATAAAAGCTTTAGTGAGTCAATCACATGTAAACTTTTAAGATTGTGCTTGATATGCTTGGGTTGAACTTGCGGATTGAAAAGTGCACATCTCTCCGTCAGCGACCCGTCTCTAGTGGTTATTATGATTTTGCTTCCCGGATGAAAACCTTTATTTCCGAGTAACACATCCAACTGGTCGAGACTATCAATATCATCAAGAACTATAAACACTTTTTTACGGGCTAGTGCATTCTCAATTGTAGAGGTGTACACAGAAACATCATGAGCTGGAATTGAAATTGCTTTCGAAATGTCATCACAAAGTTGTTTTTGTACATCACGCAATCCATTAGATTGTTCCATACATCGCCTACTTATATTTTCAACAAAACTGTATCGGGTGAATTCACGACAATGTAAGTTATAGACATGTTTGGCCAAAGATGTCTTCCCGATCCCACCCATACCCAATATAGTGAGGATATCAGCAGTATGTTCAGATCCATCTCGGAGCCATGAACTGAGGAAATTAATGGAATAATCTATCCCAATTAGTTGTGGGTCTTGTGGCAGAGTACTCCTTAGGAGTACGCCCAATTGATGATAGATGTTGGTAACAATTTCTTCGATAAAATCCGTCTCTAGCCTGAAATAAATTTTACTTATTAGAAGTAGAAAATTCAATCCATGCATCTAATAATCCAAATTTTGATAGGTCAGTCATATGTTTTTTGCAAGGTTGTCAGGATCGGGATCCTACCTAGGATCGTTTTTGGCTTTGCAAGATCGTGATCATGATCGTAAGATCGGATCGGGATCATAAGATCCTATGAAAATGTATGTATTTTTGTATATGGGTTATAGTTTTACATTTCATATATAATATTTCATATAATAAACGAATGTAAATGTATGATAAAAGAAAAAGTTATATGTTCAAGTACACAGTAGTAGAATATTAGATATATTCCAATGCTCACTTGCACAAAATTACTGCATACGTGCACCTACTTCTTGTTCAATGTTTTTTATTATAGGTTTTTTATGATAACATTTAGTTTAATGCAAAAATATAGTATTAAATTATTGGTATGTGATTCTGTGACTTTTTTTTATTACAATATATAGATTAATGCAAAAGATAAATGGATTGTTTATGAAATGAAACGACATAATTTATAATAGAGGGAAACACAATTTTTTTTTTCTTGATAATCAAATAAATTAAATTAGGATATTCTGATAATATTACTGAAATTTTTTAACATATAATTCATACTTTTATATGAAACATAAAATAAATTATGAACAAAATTGGGTCAAGTATCTATATGGTTTACTTCAAAAACAAGCTTTTGACATGTTACAAAGCACGAAATCGTTTTTTATAATAAACCCAAAAAGACACATCTAAAGTATTTCTAAATAATCCATAAAAGTATAATGATTTGACACTCATTAATCTCCCAAAAGATAATCAATTAACAACATCAAAATAATAGTTTTGATTAAGAATTCTTAGTCATTGGGCTTTAAGACATGGTCTTATGTATAGTAAGTTAATATAGCAAAGAATAAAAAATTGGAAGCATTTTTTTTTTAAATATTAGGCGATCCTACGATCCTGATATGATCCTACTTGAATTACGATCTTATTAAGTTCCTGATCGTTTTTCTAGTGTAGGATCATAGGATCGTACGATTAGGATCGCTATTTTTACAACTATGTGTGAAATGGTCAAAATTACAGGGCTTAATGTACCAAAAATAATACTAATAAATCACGGAACACAATTTACGTCTAATTGCATTTATCTATATCACATATAAAGAAAACGTTTATGTATATTCGACTTAAACTTATAATTGTATTTATCTATTCTATATATAAAGCAAAAATGGTCAATGTTGAGATGTTGAAATGTTGAAAAATGATCAAATTTTTAGCATACTTGGAAAGTATTGAAATTAAGCCATACATTTGGAATGTATTGAAGTGTTGAAATGTTTGCTATTAATACACATCGAAAACCGGGTTTACTCGGGACGCTTCACACCCGGCGGTTTGACCCGGTTTAATTTGACCCGTTTTTTTGACCCAACCCGTCGGGATAACCCTGTTTAAATTGACCCATTTTTCAACCGGAATGGTTTAACCGGTTGAATCACCCGGGTCGAACCGGGTTTCAAAATATAATGTTTAATCCCCAAATCTTCAAACTTTTATTATTTTTCGTTTATAATCCATAATTTTTTTTTCTTTTTTTTCACTAAGGCTATCTGCAGCTATAAAATCCCGTCGCTATGCACGGGTACTCATCTAGTATTCTCAAAAAATTAAAATATTACATGTATATACAACTTAAACAAATAATTGCATATACATCTTTTCTAAACCTTCGTAATTACATATATATCATTTCTAAACCTTTAATATGTCATATATATTAAAATTATTATGCAATATAATTATAAACTCTAAATTTTGGAAATTTTAATTTTAAAAATAGCAATAACCACATTTGTTTCAAAAACACGATGTCTCGAGGTTCAAAATAAATTAGATGACAAATAATATATCGATACAATATATAACCTCAAAAAAAGTCACCTTATCTCATATATAATAAGAATACATGAAATAAACCTTTCATAGATATCATAAAGAGGTGTCACAAAAATCAACCCGGTCCGAACCCGAATATGGATTTCCAGATCGGGTTAATTGGGTTCAAAATTATGTTCGGTTCAACTAAAATTGACCCGAGTTCTACACAAGGTCGGATTCGGGTTTAATAAATATCTCTTACTCGGGTTCGGGTCAACCTGAGTGACCTGAGTTTTATTTTTTTTCTTTCTAATTTGTATGTAATCACAAAAATTGTAAATTTTTAAACAACATAGACCCGAACCCGAATTGACCCAAACCCAAATAACCTGAGTTCTAAATAAGGTCATGTTCGAGTATGTTTTTTTAGCCTTGACCCAAATTGACCGGACCCGAGTAACCCGAACCCAACCGGTCAACCCGAATAACAACCCTAGATATCATGATTGTTAGATATGTATAATAGATTAATAGATAAAATATTTTTACAAGAAAGCGTATATATATATATATATATATATATATATATATATATATATATATATATATATATATATATATATATATATATATATATATATTACTGTAACAAGTTTATAAATAGCGAAAAAATAATCTAAAGTAATAATATTTTTTATAACTATAGTTGTAATGTATAATAGAGCTGTGAATTTATAATATAGTTATTTGGATATATATGACATATTTAAGGTTTAGAAAAGATATGTATGCAATTATAACTTTAAGTCGGATGTAAATTCAATTTTTGAGCTTTTTAACCGATATATATGCAATTATTATTTTAAGTTGTATTTATACGCAATTTTAAGCTTTAGAGAAAAATATATGCAATCACTTTTAAAAAAGAAGCGTAAACTAAGGGACAATACAATTCAAAATGATATTCATTTTAAATATTTGTAAAAAGAAAAGAATGTGATATTGGTACCATTTAAAATACAAGTAACACTCTCCTAATTTTTATTTTTATAATTTTGTTTTTATTATAAAACTACTAAAAAAGAAAATACAAAATTAAAAATATAAAATTTGACAATTCAAAAATAGTAAAACAGAAAATATACGGATCAGAAAATCATAAAAAATTGTCTTATCCCGTTAATAAAGTGTGTAAAACTGTCGAAAAAAATACGAAACTTAAAATATACTTCCTTCGTCCAATAAAGGCCGCTCACTTTGACTTTTTTAATTTTTTTTTCAACTTTGATCTTAAATATTTATGTTTGCATTATATAATACTTGATGAAAATTATACCAATGAAACTACATTTAAATCCTAATACATTCATATATTTTTCATCAAGTGTTACATAACACAAACATAAATATTTAAAGTTAAAGTAGAAAAGAAAGACTTAAAAAAAGTGAAAGTTGTCAGTTTTTATAGGACGGAGATACTAACATTTAACAAGTCAAAATTATTAAAAAAAATTAACGAAAAAAAAAAAAAAAAAAAAAAAAAAAAAAAAAAAAAAACCCGTCTTTTATCATGAATAAAGCGGGTAATAAAGGGGTGGGAGGGGTAAGGGGTATGGGTGGTACTATGGCCCCCCTTAGAGCATTAAGTACGTTAACCATGCATCCCACGTTATTCGATCACTACGCTGCTTTATGGCTAGGGATGGCAAAAGCACCCGAAACAGACGGGAAAACTGAAACCCGAACCGGTTGGGTCGGGTTCGAGGCGGGTTGGCGGGTTTGGATGCGGATTTGGGTATTGATATAATTTTTTGCCGGGCATGGGTTCGGGTACGGGTTCTAGCAATACGTGCCTGATTACCCGTACCCGTACCCGTACCCGTATCCGTTTACCCGAATCTATACCCGCTTTATTGATATTATAATTAACTGGAATATATAGACATTAAATATAATTTCTTTCATTATATTTTTTTATATACGTATCTTTATTACATAACATATTTTATTTGGTATATGAATTATTAAAAAACGTTAGATTGTTTGATACGATATTAATTTTCTTTAACTTAAAAAAAATGAATATATTAGGGTGATTTCTTTTGTTTTTTTTTTTTTTTTTTTTTTGTGGATTTTAGTGTGCCTTAATCTTAATACCATCATTTTGTCCATATATTATTCAATTGGGGATAACCGAAACCAGTGGGGAAACATGAAAAACCGACGGATAATATTAATCGGGTATCCGATGGGTAATGGGGCGAATATGGGTTTGAATATTATAAACGGGTACGGGTACACTAAAACCCGCCCCGAACCCGACCCATTGCCATCCCTAGTTATGGCGCGTTAAATACCCTTTTCATATTTTTTTTTTCACACTTTTACAACTCAAATTCAAAATTTTTTACTTTCTCTCTAACAAAAAAAAATAATAATAAAATAAAATAATAAAAATAAAAATAAAAAAGCTTGTTCATTCACAATGGATCCGTATCAAAATCACCAAGAAAAAAGGAGCTGGTCCGATGTAGATGATGAAACTAACTTTGAGTTTATGTTAGCCGCGTACGAATATCAGCAACATTTGGAACAAGCAGCAGCAGCTCAACCATGCTTAACCCGTAACGTGATTTACCGTGAATGTGAGATTGCCGAAGAACGTTTGCGTAACGACTACTTTTATCAAGGGTTTAAGTATCCGCACCGGAATTTTCGAAGAAGGTTTCGCATGAGCCAGAAACTATTTCTACAAATAGTCGAATGTATCAAATCTTATTATTCCGATCCTCTTCTAGATCATTTTAAGTTCTTTAACAAAGGACCCGATTGTACGGGTCGAATGAGTATGAGTGTACTTATGAGGTGTATATCTGCCATACACCAATTGGCATACGACAACTCACCTGATGCATTTGATGATTATTTGCAAATGGGTGAGCATACTTCACGTGATTGTCTTGATAATTTTAACAAGTGCGTTATCGATTTGTTAATGTCGGAGTATTTAAGAAAACCTGGTCCGACGTTCAAAGTATTTACGAAAAACATGAGCGTGAACATGGTTTTTCGGGAATGCTTGGTAGCATTGATTGCATCCATTGGGAGTGGAAAAATTGTCCGGTTGCGTGACAAGAGCAATTTGGCAGGGGTGACAAAAAAACACCCAACAATAATGATTGAAGCTGTTGCTTCGCAAGATTTATGGATTTGGCATGCATTTTTCGGGATGACGGGGGCAAATAACGATATTAATGTTTTAGGTAACTCTTCGTTATTCGACGATATTCTTGCTAACGAAGCCCCAAGAGCACCTTATACGGTAAATGGAACCAGGTATGAAATAGGGTATTACTTAGCTGATGGAATTTACCCGCGGTGGTCGACTTTTGTCAAATCCTTCTCGGCAACAACTGACAAAAACATGGTTATTTTAAAAGGAAGCAAGAAAGTGCACAAAAAGATATCGAACGTGCTTTTGATGTGCTTCAAGGACGTTGGGGTATACTACAACAACCGACACATCAACCGGAAATTGTCAGGATACGTAAAATCATGTATTCTTGCATTATTTTGCATAACATGATTTTAAAGGATCAAAAGTTTGCACTACATGAGTATGGCGAAATGTAGGTGGATCCGTCATCACGTATGAGGCAAGAAAGATTGGTCGACAGATGTGATAGCCAACGACGCATAGCAAGAGAATTACGCGACCAAGAAATGCATACTCAACTCCAACAAGACCTTGGCAAAAATGTCTTCAATGACAACAACAACAACAACAACAACAAAAATATTCCGAAGACGATGAATAAGTGTTGTAATTCATATGTTTTTAAATTTCTTATGGTTCGTTTTCGTTTTCCTTTTTTTTTTTTTTTTTTTGGTTTGGTTTTTCTTATAATTCGTAGTGTAATATGTTTAAGAATTAATGTTATGTTATTTACTAAATGAAGATTGTGTTAAAGTTTAAGGGTTGAATTTGAAAATAATTAAGTAAAAGTTGAGTTAAGGTTAGTTATTGTAAGGGATGATTTTATTAGTTAAGGTGAAAAAGTTAAAGCTGATGTGGCGCTGACGTAGCAGTCTGTTAAGTTATAACTCAAGGTGATTATACCTAGTGCTCTTACTTTCTTCACCCTGTTGATCCACTGTATTTATAGAATAAGACACTTCTTTTTTATTATTTGTTAGTATCATTTTGTATTTTTAACTTGTCAAAATTTATATTTTATGTTTCATACATTTTTCGGTAGTCTTACCCACTTTATTAACAAAACAATACAGTTTTTAGTGGTTTTGTGCTCGGTATTTTTGATGTTTTATTACTTTTTATTAATCAAATCTACATTTTCTGATCTGTTTTATTATTTTGAAGTTTTATAATAAAAACAAATTATTAAAAATAATAATAAATAAATAAAAGAGATATTAATCAAAGAGATGAAAGTAGTAAATTATTACATGTTCTTTGGTTCTTTCCCTTTTAGATTAGCAACTTGTGTAAGTGCATGCTTCCATATCTCCATCTTTTGAGCCCATTCGCTTTTTATCTCTGCATTTGTTTCGGCCTCCATCTTCTGTTTATGATATGCCATCGCATCTCCGAAGCTGTTTTGTTGCTTCCTCACATCGCTAGGATCGACATGATAGAATATGGGGATAACTATGTGGTTAAAGTCCCTATGCTGCTCTAGGATTAACGCCAGTTCATTAAGGCACCATGTGGAAGAAGCATAATTCTTTGACAGCACAATTATAGAAGCTCTCGATGCTCTAATGGCACTCTCTAACTCCGGCTTCAAATATAGCCCGGTTTCAATATTTTTATCATCCAAGAAGGTTATGAGATTAGCATCCTCAAGGGCTTTGTGGAGGTGATTGGTGAAACTGTTACGAGTGTCTGAGCCTCGAAAACTTAAGAACACATCATATTCATATATATGTTGACGATCATTACTTGATGACGATGCTTCTGAAATATCTGTAAGAATGACCATTGTATGTTATGAAATATTTGAGTGATCAGATGAGGATTTTTTTTTTTTTTTTTTTTTTTTTTTTTTTTTTTTTTTTGGGTGCAGTATCAGATGAGGAAATGCATGTGTGAATAAATTATATAAAGACCAAATTATATGAAATTTGCTCGGAAATTTACGGTCTTCACGCGGTGAAGATATGTGTGTGTACGTAAAATTAACTGAATGGGTCAAAAAGAAAAAGTGAGATCGTTAATTCATGCCATGGCTCATTAAATGTCAGTAAATAATATTGACTAGTGACTGTAAAGTTGATGGAAATTATCGATCACTCAGTATTGGTCGGCATGAAATATGGTTCCTGTCCCTTGTACCTAGGGGTGGAAACGAGCCGAGCCGCTCGTGAAAAGCTCGAGATCGGATCGGTAAAAAGCTCGAACGAGCCGAGCTTAAACGAGCTCGAGCTCGGCCTAAGTTTGGGCTCATTTAATAATCGAGCTCGAGCTCGAGCTCTATACCAAAAGCTTGAGTAGGCTCGCGAGCCTAAACGAGCGCTAGAAATATATACGTATATATATTGTTTATACGTATAAACGAGCTTAAAATTAGTAAACGAGCTCGAGCCTTATGTAATTAACGAGCCGAGCTCCATTTTAAATTTGTTTTCTTTAAAACATCATACACATTTGTCGAGCCCGAGCTCGAGCTCGAGCTTGTGAAAATTTTCACGAGCCGAGCTCGAGCTCAAAATTTTAGGCTCGAAATGAGCTCGAGCTCGAGCTTTATATATATAAACGAGCCGAGCTCGAGCTCGAGCTCTGACAGGGTCGGGCTCGACTCGGCTCGTTTTCACCCCTACTTGTACCCTTGTAAATAAACTATTTTGCTAATAACGTTAGCTACGGTTGGTCAGGTGAGTTTGTCAGTTCAGCGTTATTTCAGCAACTCACTTTTAACACTCACAGATTAGACTAGCAACCATGCTTACTTAATTTTTTAGCATTCTCACCTTACACATCAGCGTCACATCAACTTTCTCTCCTCTTACTTCTCTTCACTCTTTCTTAATTTTTATTCAACATGATCACCTTAGCCTCACCTTTTATTAAAATATCAACTTTATTCATATATACCCTACAAAATACAATACAAACACTCACAAACAAAATAAAAAAGAATAAAACAAAACCAAAGGGCCCACATCACTCCAATGCTAACTTGGTGACCGAGTCACCTTATATTTGCAAAAAATACCAAAAGGACTAAGGTTGTGTTTGTTTTATAAAAGAGACTCTTAACAGCCTCTGAATTTGAACCGTTCAGACGCGGTCAGATATTTTGGCCATTCAGACCGTTTTTTTTTCCCGTTTAGACGCGGTCAGAGGCAGTAAGATCTTAATGGCCTATACTTGAGAGAGGTGTTGTTGGCCCAATCCTAGATAGATCTTTGAGCTTGGTTTACAACTGATAGAATGCTTATGTAATCACAAACAAACTATATGAGAGACTCTACTAAACTTGTGCTTACGCGGAATATAAACACAAAAGTTAAAGAAGAATTAACTAAAAGACTTGATCCTCTATGGATCTATATTAATAACTAATGAAGTTGTTTTTCAAGACATACATTGTTCATTGCCATGAGTTTCTTTTATACTACAAGAAACCCTAATTTTTTATTCATTACAAAACGTGTAAGGAGATATGCAAAATCACTTCATAATATAACTAAAGCATATCTCTTTCTTTACAAGACATTCTAAACATATGGGTTGACTATTTCTATTACCCGCAGAAACAATACTAACAATAGAAACAAAACTCTGCTAAGAGCAGAAACCATACTAGCAGAAACTACATACCTACTAGCAGGAACCAATACTACACTAATAGTAGCATTAAACTATTATATTATATATTAATTCCTAACAATGCTCTCTTAAACTTGAATTTGACTAGGTTAACTTCAAGTTTCTTGATAGAGCTTTGACGTCTAGAGCATGAGGATTGACATTTGATATTGTGCAGCAACAGTAGGTAACCAGAAGCAACTTGGCAAGAGTCAGCAGCAACAAGTAACCATCTTGAAGAACAAGGATCCAGAAGCAACATGAATAGATTTGATAAGCCTTTACCAAGTAGCTACTCAGTCTTTGGCTAGCTAATCCTTTGGTGGAATCATGGCATCACCCTGGTGAACTAGTAACCAGTTCAACACTTAGAACATGAATCAATGATGTGTTGAAAGACCTTAATGATTTTTGGCAAACCATCACAGCCATATACGGATTTGATATGTCTTTACCTGTAGCTGTTTGCTCAGGACTAGTCAATTCTTAGGTTCTCAAAAAGGGCCTTATCAATGGTGAATTGAAAACCATTTTCACTCTCAGCACATGAAGCATGGGTGAATGAAATACCCTATAGTTTTGAGCAAACTATTAAAGCTATCAACGAAATTGAGTAGTCTTTACCAAAAACCGTTTGCTTTTGGACTAGCCAACTCTTTGATTGAATGTAGTCGTCATTATGGTAAGTTAATTACCATTTATGGTTTTCCACAACATTTACCACAAGCCATAACCTTGTGGGCTAGTCAACTCTTAATTGTCAGGTAGACATGGTGAGTTGAGAACCATTTATTATGTGGTAATTAGCCAACACTGAAACCTACAAACATGATAGAACAACAACTATACAAATACAAGTTAGGAGACTTAGTTTTTTTTTAACTAAAAGAAAAGAAAACAAAGAAAGAAAAATATACACATGAAATGTTACAGAGCACCATGATCAAGAAGAAGCTCTCTTTGCAGCAATTCTGGTCTTGATCAGCCTAATCAAATGTTCTGCATTTGTCATATCACTACCCACCATATCAGGTGGAACCTCTAACTTGAGTCTAAGCATCTACTCCATACGATTCATTGATAGTGGATATGATACATCTGACAGCATATACACAATGATGCCAGAAACAGTCTCCACCACATGAACATTGGAGTGAGGATAAAACTTCCAACTACAAACCTTCCACTGATCCTGAGTATCCCATATGTGAAAACCTTTACCATCTTGATAAACAGAATTAAAGAGCACATGAAGATCTCCCAACAATAATAAACTAACACCAACTAGTTTCTGTTTGTTAAAGTAATTGGATACCAATCCATAGAGCTTGATCAGATCCTGTCTATCCACCAGATGAAGAATCTCATTAAGAAAAGTAAAATACTTGCAAGATCCATGATGAGGATCTAAACACACACCTTGTGTTAGATAGATACTTTGATTATTTACTTTGTAGCACGCGAAATTTATCACAAAGTATTTAAAAGATGTATATGAGTGATGTGTGTAAGTTGTATATGAATGAAACAATGTAAACATAGGGATTAACCAAACTTTAAGCTTCAATATTATTAATAATAATACGAGTGATCTATGATATCACTAGGGTTACACCTTGAAGCTCTTGATAATAATTCGTACATAAACCTAAACCTAGGAGCTCCTTTTATAGGATACAAGGAGTCCTTTACAAGATAAGTATAAACCTTACAAAATAGAATATACATAAGATCATTTCTATACTTATCTAATACACGGTCTCCTAATAATTATCCTGTAAGCAGTGGTAATAATATGTACTAGCAGTTGTAATGAGTTTCCACTACTAGTGCATTCTTTAGCAGTGTCTTCATCCAAGCTTAACAGTGGTAACTGTTAGTATGATTCCCAGCAATCCATCCTTCCTATGAATATAACTAATAGCCGCTGTAGGTGTAGTAACCAACTCCCATTTAACCAAAGCATGCCACGTAACAGGGTCCTCATCAGAAGAAACCTCATCCATATCTTCCTTGATAAATGTACTATCCTCATCTTGTAAATCAAGATGTCTTGAGGAAGGTTTCTTAGATATACTCTTCTTCATTTTACCTAGAGTAGAAGAGGGTGAGGATACATTGGAAGTAGACAAAGTAGGAATAGATGTCTCGTTTGTTGCACCAGAAGCAACAACAGGAGTGGGTGAAGAGGATAGAACATCAGCAGTGGGAATGGTTTGTGTTGTAGCAGTGTGAATGGGTGGTGTAACCTCAGCGGAAACAACTGGTGTGGCACCAGATGGTACAGAGGATTGTGCCTCATAAGGAACAGATGTATCCTGTGGGGTGTGAGACGCAGAAACTTGATCACCAGTGATATCAGCCGTAGGAGTAGAAGCAGCAGTAGGATCATGACCAGTGGAATCAGCAATACCAGATACCTTTGACCTCTTAGAAGAAGGTTCATCAAGAGCAGGTGGAAATTGTTCCAAGGGCCTCTTAAAATTCAAGAGCCCAGCTCTTTGAAGTGACCCCTGAATCTTCTCATATTCAGTTCTGAGCTATTCATCAGTGAATCTCCAGACCTGAGCCATTGTCCAACCATTATTATAAATAGCAGAATTATGGTTCTTGACAAAGGTCCTCATGTATTCCCTCTGTTGGGCATGTGTCATAGGCTTCTCTCGTTTCTCTTTGACTATCCTTGCAACAATTGCTTGCTGTTTATGTTGCATTAAAGCAACCATTCTAGCAGGAAAGTTCTCTTCTGTGACATCCTCACCCAAAAGTTCCTTGGCCAGTGAAGTGTTGGAAGCAACCTGATTCTGAACCTGCATCTAATCAGGTGCAGAGAACTTCAAGACAGCATCATCTAACTCTTGTTGCCTTTGGTTGGATAGAGTGCTTTCCACGGGTGCATCTTTCTCAGCCATAGCTTGCCTTGTCAATGCTGCATCATTCTTGACTTATCTAACCTTTACAGCATGATGCTTTGCCAAATCAGCTACCTGTTCATCATATAGTCTTTGTGCAGCCTTCGCACCAAGTCTTTCTTCTTCCAGTTGCCTCTTAGTTCTTGCTTTAGGAGTAGGATATTCTTCCACCATGGGAGATTTTCCTTTTATCAACAGAACTAAAAGGAGAATAAATGTTGACAGCAGGAGCAGAGGTAGGAATGTCCTCAATAATTGGTTCTCCAGTAAGAATATCATCATTGAGATTACTACCAGAAGAAACATGAGCAGCATGAATTAGAGGAGCAGGAATGGGACCAGAAGAATCTTGAACATCAGCAACATGACCAGGAGGAATGTGATCATTACTAGCAGCAATAGGAGCACTGCCAGCAACTACATCAGCAGTAGCAGTAATAATACAAGGACCACTAGTAGCAATATTATGCTGGTACTGGGCATATGCTGAAACATCTGTGTGCCTCACTATCCTTCTGAAGGTTGGTCTTCTTGTATATGAATGCTTAGAAGTGTCCGAAATAGGGTGCTTTGGAATAGGAGTAGTTTATTGTTGAGAAGAAGTAGGTTCCTCTTTGTTGGCAGATGCTAAGGATGTATTAGCCAACATATGAAGACCATCAAAAGCAAAATCCTCCTTCTTTGAACCAGCTTCTTCATCTTCTGAGTTAGAAAGCACAAACTTTCTCTTATTTTATTTGAGTTTCCCTTCCAATCTCTGCACTTTTCTAATCAAGGAAAGGATTGAAGTGTCATAATTCTTTTTAGTCTCTTTGAGATCTTTCTCCAATGTCTCCACCTTTTCCATGTACCTGTTGAGTAAAGAAGACAGAAAAGTGAAAGTAACAGGTTCCTTTGCTCCACCAATAGATTGACCTGGTGAGTGTGGAGCTTCATTGGACCTTGTGGGAGAAACAAAAGAGTCACCACCAGTATTAGTCTCCTCAACAAAAGACCCCCTAGGTGGACTAGGAGTTGGTAGCCTGTCAAAGGTTGGTGTCTTAATATTTGGCTCAACTACAGGCTCCACTATAGGCTCACGAATGGGACTAGGAGGGTTATCCTGTGTGTGAGAGACTGGGTCATCTATGGGCCTAGGAGAAGATGGTGGATTGTCACCAGCAGCATCACCAGCAGTATTGCCAGCAGCTTCTGGTGCAGGAGCACCAGCTGCATCAGTTGAACTAACACCAGCAGGATTTGGTACTGGTAGTGGTATATCACCACCAGCGCCACCAGCAGCAACAGCTGCATAAGCACCTTCTTCCCCATCAGGCAACATAGCAGACTTGAGAGGTTTATGTTCCCTTGCAAAATTAGTTGTCATAGTGGCAAATAATTTTGCAGTAAGCCTACTTATGACTCTAGGAGAAGGGTTAGTGGTCTAAATATCTAAAATCATCTATAAAAACCTAGAGTACATAAGTAATTTATGTCGGGTATCCTTAATGTTCTCATGCATTTCTTCAAAATTGTACCTAGACCAGTTATAACACCTCCCATCTGAAAGACAAATAAGGCCAGAGGCCAAAAGCACTAGCAAATTGATACCAACTCCCTATTTTGGACTAATGCACTGTAGTAAGGCGTGTATAAGAAAGGGAAAATTCTTTCAAAATGTACCATACTTGTCAAAAAAATCACTTTTGAGTAACATACTTTTTATTTTCATCATTGTGGTACTAAAATTTCATTTTTGGTCTCTTTTACGCACTTTGGGACATTTTTATAACATTTTTGCCCCTGGATTTCCAAAATTTTGAGGGGCAAAAATGTCTCAAAGTGCGTAAAAGAGGCCAAAAATGAAAGTTTAGTAACCCAATAAGGAAAAAAAAGTTCGATACTCAAAAGTGATTTTTTGGACAAGTATGGTACGTTTTAAAAGAATTTTCCCTATAAGAAACCTCCAGTTAGGGCAAAATCTCTTTTTCCAAAAAGTAAAAGTGCCATCAGTTGGATAATCAAGTTTGCCCATACCCTCAAGAATGTCTTTTTCAGCAAAAGCAAACAACCCACCCTCATCATCTAATTGAATTTGAGTCTGTACAGAGGATTCAGTGATAACGTATTCCCTACCATCAATAGTGGCCACATCTCTTTGGGTTGACCCTCAAGAGATCTTTCATGAGTTGTGGCCCAGAATTGTCTGACTAAAGAGTCATAAACAACGGGAGGGCAATGTGCTAAAGAATACTTTAGTTTGGAGCGATTCAAGAAGTCAATCATTGGATAATAAACATGTCTGCCTTTAGTCTTCTGCAGAAAAGCTACTTTGTTGTGGTCTCCCTTGAATTGTAGAGGCGCCACTGTGAAGATTCCGTGAGGGGGAGAAATGATTAAATGAGTTTGATGAATTGACGAGAGAAAATTAGGTCGTGGGATGGTTTGAAAATGAGTAGAGAGAAGTTACTTTAGGCGGTTTTATAATTTAGGTATTTTTGTAACTTCCCCCATTACGCAAATCAATAGGCAAGAATCTCGCAAAAAGAATCGTCGTCTAATTGAGGTGTAATTGAATCCAAAAATAGATACCTACGTTCTCATTACCAGCAGAAACCAAAGTCCACCAGCAGGAATACCAGTCAACCAGCAGCAACAAACCAAACTCATAGAAACACCAGTCAACGAGCAGGAACAATGGTCAACCAGCAGCAACCAGTCAAACCATCAGGAATACTAGTCAACCGGCAGGATTACTTGTCAACCAACAGGAACCAACATATGTTTAATGGACCCAAATTACCATAAATTTAATTGATATGGTCAATGCCTCCAAAAAGTTGCCCTTAATTACTCATTCCTGCAAACCATTAACTCCAATTAACCTACCTTACATTCAATAGCATTTTAATCTTCTTTTGGGTCTATAAAAGCCTCGATTATCAACAAAAACACACCAAACAATCTTCAAATCCTAAAGCATCCATCCAAACAATAACAATGAGTTCATCTAAACCAGACATCATTAAAATTTCTTCTGCTTCGTCATCAGCAAAATCAGCCTCATCAGGGTGGAATAACTACTTTCCCCCTAATCTCCCATCAACAAGCAATAAGAAAACAAAGGGTAAAGCCCGGGAAGCAACCCCTTCGGATGAGCTTCCAACTCCCCCACCATATGTGGATGATTCAAGTGCAAACTATGAGTTGAACTCAATGCCTAGCTATGTGTCCGCCTCTGAGGATAAGGATGATGATTCACAAACTCAGCCACCTCCAGTCTTAGTCATGCGACCAGAGCCACCTCCACTCTTATTTTTACTAATAAGTGAGCTTGAGAAGGCTGTGTCGGCTATAAGCAGAATCCCGGTGCCTCTGACCCCTCAGCCACATACAAAACTAGCGAAACAAGTGTTAGGACTCCCTTGTACGAAGGTGTGGAAGGGAATCCAAGACAAAGGAGTCCACACGACCGTGCCTGACATCAAGGGAAAGGGGAAGAGGAAGATGGAGTAGTGGGGTTGTTATGTGTTTGCTTGGGTAGGTAGCTTTTGGTTGTGTTAGGCTATGTGATGTAATAGGACTCTCTTTCTATAATTGGCATCTTTAGATGCCAAATTATGAATGAAATAAAATTTCAAGTCCTCTGTTTATTTATGTTGATCTTGATACTTGCCAATTAGACTACCAGCAATGTGAACTCATAGCTGCAAAACAAAGTTAATGTACAAACTATACAAAATGTGCAAAACAAAGTTAGCGTACACAAAACAAACTAAAAAAATGTTAGTTAAAATAACTTGTAGTTGCCCCTCAAACCCAGAAATTAGGGATTGACCATCCCAATGTGGACCACTAAGTGATTAAACCTAGGTCCATCAAAAGACTTTGTCAACAAATCAACCACATTATCATCTGTATGAATTTTAAGAACTTGTATCAAATGTTTCTCATTTGCATGTCTAATGAAATGGTGCCTAATCTCAATGTGCTTGGTTCTTTGATGAAAAACTGGATTTTTAACTATGTAAATTGTACTTTGATTGTAAATAAAGTTTTTTGTGTTCATGAAATTGAACACATAATATAGCATTTGATTCTGTATCCAAAGTACCTGTCCACAACAATTATCAGCAGCAATATATTCTGCTTCAGTAGAAGAGGTAGCCACAATGGTCTGCTTCTTGCATTGCCAAGAAATTAACCTTCTACCTAGAAACTGACAACCTCCGGTAGTGGACTTTTGATAACATCAAATTTACCCATGATTTAAGCATTAATTTCCCTTTGAATTGCTCATCTTTTCTATTTATATGAAGAATATCTACTCTTATTTCTTCCTATTTTGGTTTCAGGGTAAAGATGAGTAAAAGTACGTTATTGATGATTTATTGGCTTAAGAGTGGGAATTGCACTTAAAGTTACATTGAAGACACAAACACTGCGGTCTAGTTAAGTGACGATACTACACCGTTAGATGTTTTACCCCAAGAAATGAAGACTACGCCGTAGTAAGCAAATGAGCTACGGCGTAATAGAGGTTACCAAAGGCTACACCGTTGTTAGTATTAGACTATGGTGTAATATTGAAGATATGAGCCCTACGCCCGTAACGAGTAGTTGAGATACGGCGTAGGAAGGATTTTTTGAAGACTACGCCCGCAACAAGTCATTGAGTACGACGTAGGAATGATTTTACGAAGACTATGGTGTAGCAATCCAACAAGCTACGCCATAGAGGTTATTACAAAGATTATAGCGTAGTCCTACCATACGAATACGCCGTAGCAAAGACGAGCCCTATAAATACCAAAGGAAATTCGTCCACAAATTGTCAAGTTCCTCTCCCCCATACCTGCACTAGGTTGTGGGGAGAACGACCCAGAAGAAGAAGGAAGACCACGAAGGCTTGAGAGATGGTGTATAATTAGACTAGGAACCACCTAGTCTAATACATGTTCGAATTCTATTTTTGTTTTACATTCATGAATTCTCTTTATTAAGATTTGGTTTTAGTTTATCATTCATACTTATCTATGTAGACGTTATCTTAGTGATCGTCCTGGAAAAGTCAACTAATATTGACCAAGATAATTAGTCAACAAGGTCAAACAGTTCAGGCCAATGCTCCGTGGAGTACAATGTATCCTCGGGTCGTTTTTAATCCCAACGAGGTGTAAAATCTGTAATAAAATGGAATTTGGGATCGGGTGATTATGGACGGGAAAAGGTGAGATTGATTTATACTAAGGATTTATACAATGAAACAGTTTAAACAATTTACTTAAATAATTACGTGAATTCAAATAACCTAAAAACGTTTTCAAACCTAAAAACTCACGTTACGTGCTGGAAAAAATGTGAGTTTTAAACAAATATAAACTACAAGGGGTAAAAATTAAATTTTTACAAACTTAAACTATTTAATTAAAAAGAAAATTATTTTTTTATATTATTTTATTAATTAATATTAATTCAATTCTATTTAAACTATTTAATAATTAATTAAAACTAATTTAAATCTAATTTAAATTTCTTAATAATACTAAAATAACTTAGAAAATTATGAAATTTTTTATAAAACTAATTAACCATTACAGGAATCCTACAAAAAAAAAATCATTTTTAAATTATTTATTTAATTATTTATTAATTAATATGTATTTATTAATTATTTAAATGTATTTTAAATTAGACTAAAATACAATTAAATATTATTTTAAGTAGGAAAATTAAAAATTAAATCTTCAAAATTCTAAAATAACTTAAAACTATTTTTAAAACTGAAATTATATTTTTTATACGTTTTATATAATTATTAATTAAAAACTACTTATTAATTATTTTAAATTAATTTAAATTCTAATAAATACTAAATGAACAGTGAAAAATATGAAACTTTTTCTAAAATTATTTTATAAGTATAAGAACCTAGGAAAATTATAAAAATGGGAATTGCTTATTGAATAAGCAGAAAAATAAGCCAAATGTCTTAAAATAGAAGCTATCACTTATTTTAAATATGTCTTTTATGGATTTTTCTATTACAAATCTATTTTACTACTAAAAATAAACAACTTTTGCAAAGACAACTTATTTATAGCTTAATAATAAGTGGTGTGGAAATTCAAATAGTAGATAGAAGTCCTAATAAGCTTTGAGATTTGAATTTTTGAGCAATAAGCTTCTAATAAGCTACAAATTATGAAATAAGCTGCAAACTATATAGATGGACACAAAACAATCACAAAAGACAGAATAAGCACTTTGGAATAAGCAGAATATCAAATAAGCACTTAACAAACCACACAGTCAACACAGGCCAAATTGGTGAACTTGCAGCCCTTTGTGGGGTCCACAAGAGGGTTCAAGGGTCCAATTTAGAACTTGATATGATAAGTAGGCCAGGAAAACATTCCAATAAGCCAATAAGCAGAGCTTATGGCTTATTATTAATCTTTTGGTGGTCTTGTGAAATTGGGTCCAAATACTAAATACTCAGTATGCTATTTGAAAATGAACAAAGTTTAAAGTCAAATAAACTAGTGGCAAAAGGACTAAGGTCTGAAATAAGCAATCCTCCAATAAGCTAATGTGGAGGGCTTCTTAAAAAGCCAAGGATCAGGGTGTGGGTCCCACAGGTGAGCACATAAGAGGCTTTGGAAGTTTGGCTTATACACTGAGTCACTCAGTGTGCTTTGTGTGGTCAGGTCAAATTTAAGGCTCACATAAGCTATAAGCTAATAAGCTGAGATCCAAAATAAAACCTGAACTAAGAAGCCTTACTAATAAGATATCTAAAAAGCTAAAAGTCTAGGGGTGGGGTCCACTGTTTAAGCCAGAATAAGCCAATATTGGTTGAGCAATTGCCCTGGTGCAGGGGAAGGTATTACCCTTGCAGGTCCAAATCAGCATATCAATAAGCCAGACAAAAAATCACAAAAATAAGCCAGTGATGAATTTTGAAAGTTAAGCTGGTAGACTTTGTTGATATAAATAAATGACTAAAAATGTTATTCATATCTTTCGATATATCTATGTTTTGATAATCACAAAACGAAAACTCATCAAACCAAAAATTATGACATAAACAAGTATTTAGTAGTAAATACTCATCTTTACCATTAAATCACTTAAGGTATGGATAAACAAAGTGTCTAATGTATTACAAGATCAAAGGAACATTTTTATTAATCACTAGAGATTTATAAAATGTCACAAAACATTTTATATCTTTTGGAAAACATTTTTGGAATTAAAAGAATATGTTTTATTCATTACAAATTTGTGAATTCAAATTTTCAACCAAAAATGGCAAATCTAATCCAGAAAAATTCCCCTCACAAAAGGACAAGAAAATCCAACGTTCAGGAGGGCGGCCCCCTTAATTATACTAGGCGGCCCCCTTAATTATTAAGGGGACCGGCACGCTCCAGAACAGTATTTTCTGGCCCTATAAATATTGGATCATTCCACATATTTTTCTCACCTTTTTGCACTAAAAACTTTCTGATCTAAACATCCCTCTCCATCCTCTAAAAATCCTTTGATCTTATATACTTTGATCTTTGTTTCAAAGTGATTCAAGCCTCAACACTCAAGTGCAAAGAGAAGAATACTTCTATTAGAAGTATTACAACTTAGTATCATCTTGTTGTCTAAGTTGTTTGTTTGTTTCATCTTGTTGATCTTTCATATCTTGGTGAATAAGGTGTATGTGTTAGTTTGCTAGATTTAGTTGTAGAATCTAGAATTGTTGTAAGTGTGAAGTGGAGTTTGAAGTGAAGAAGTAGTGTTGGATAGTAGTGAAGATAGGATAGAGTGGCAATAGTGACTAGTAGTGAAGAAATTGAAGCTTCCAAGTGGAGAAGACTTGAAGACATTAGTAGACTAAAGTTGTGAAGACTCTAGTGGCTTGAAGGTGCAAAGATATTATTGGTTTGAAGTTGTGAAGACATTGGTGCTTTGAAGTTGTGAAGTAGCAAGACATTGAAGTCGTGAAGTATTTTGTGAAGGCGTGAAGATACTCGTGGTGTGAAGACGTATTGAAGAAGTAAAAGGTGTGAAGAAGTTGTGGTGTGTTATTTGGTGTGAGATTGGTTCTAGCTACGATTAGAACTCGACATCTTGCTTTGTGTCGTTAATTGGTGTAAGCATTTGGTGTGTACGGTTTTCTCCGCCATAAGGGAGGTTATTGACTTAGTGAAGAAAACTCTCGAGTTCGGTGCTCGGGGAGTGGAGTAGGGCAAGGAAGGTGTCCTTGTAGCCGAACCACTATAAATCCTTTGTCTCTAGGTTTGTTCTTTCCAACTCTCATTCTTTACATATTTACTTACTTGCTTCTCATACATTATTATTAGTGTGTGTTGTGCATATATTGGTTTCACATAAAGATCAAACTAGGTTCCATTCAAAACATTAATTATACATTAGTAAATTAAAAGTATATACAATCATTAAAACACATATACATATATAAATACAAACTTATAATCAAGTGAGATATATGAAATTATAATTTCTATTCAACACTTTAAATAAGTAGTATCTATGTGACATATGTGAATTAATTTGTATCTATACTTTAGCTTCAAAGGTTTTTACAAATTATTATCAATTCTTTGAAAGTGAACTTTTATTAAACGAAAAAGACGCAAAACTATTCAACCCCCCCCCTTCTAGTTTTCCACAGACTTTGATTTGTTAAAAGGTCAAGGTCTAATTTGCAACACAAAATTCATGAAAATTCCTTGAAAATTTAGATTTCTATTAAGAGTATGGAATTTGACTTTTTAGATTTTAACCTTATGTTGACTTACATGAACTTCTACTGGATCCTAATTACTTGCTATGTTATATTAGGCTAATTAGAGGTAAAATTAAGCTAAATAATCTACTAATGAACTGGTTTGATGAAAATGGTACTCTAAATCCTAGCAGATAACAAATTGGGTGAGATTCAGATGGATTTAGACTAACTCTCAAATAAAGACTGAATTTTATGGTTTCTAAGGTCTAAGTGAGACTAAAGAAACATGTTTGATCCAGAGATAACAACATACACAGTCATTACCACAGCTACACAGTTAATTCCAAACACTCCTTACTATGCAATGATTTTTGATTTTCACTACACAAAAGTGATTCAGTCCATGAATTTGATCCACAAAGATGTAATATGATGACAAGTGATCATTTAAGCTTAAAACCACAAACAAGAACACATATACTCATGGTTTACTAAATAGCATTTTTGACAGAAACCTAAGCAACTTTGAATCCAAATTAACAAGCCTGAACTTTTAAGCAACACTATAACTTAGATACACTAAACAAACCTAGAAATACAAAGATTAACAACTAACATGCATTTATATAGTAAATAACTAAAATTTAAAATATGAGCTTACAAACGCTTCAAGCTGAAAAACCAAGAACCAAGGACCAAGTAACACTCCTATAGGCTTACCACTAAGCCACTAATACCAGGGCAATCCATTATGCACCATGCTCCATGAATCAATCTTTATCTCCATTGATTTTTTTTATTTTCTTTCTATTTTTCTTGATTTTTTTTATATTTTTGAGTTTTTGATGACAGCTAATTTTTGATAATTCTAATACATTAAATAAGTTATTATATGAACTTATATGAGATTATAAGTCAAATAATAACACTAATAACAACATTATAATTATATGAGAATTTTAAGTTAAATTTAAGCATAAACTGAAATTATATTGAGAATTTGAAATTAAAGCTTGAAATAGATTCAATTAATACTGAAAACACTAAATATAATGTTTGAAAGCTTAAAATTACACTGAGACTATAGAACTAAACTATTCGACATACAAGAAATAAAATTAAAAACTATATCTTCAATCTCTGCTTCTCCTTGCTTTTATAGTCACCAGAAATGTTCAAGGTGTCCTTTAGATCAAATCCCACTTCAATTTAGGCCATTGGATTGCCTCAATTCATCACAGCCATTTAAATCCACTTTTGGCGCCAAAAGTGGTTTTGCATTCTTGGAGCAGACTCAGTGCATTAATTGCACTTTGGTATGTTGTGATGGTAGAGGGGGACAATTTGGATAGTATGCTGAGCTAGGGGTGGTGGATGGTGTCAGTTTATAGGTAGTATGGTCATGGAGAGGATAGTTGTTGTATGTGGCATCCCTTGGTGCAAAATGAGGGGATTCGGTTTGGTTGAGAGGGTGACACATGGAAGTGAGGTGGAGGTGGTAAGGTAGTGGTGGTAGAAGGAGGTGGCAGAGGTGAGGTGGATGGTGAAGCAGGAGGAAGAAGATGGGTCAACGGGGTCAACCCTCGTTTTATTTATTAAAAGGAAATTGGGCTTATGGATGGTCTTGTGGTATGGACTGGGTAAAGGATTGGGTTGGATTTGAAATTGGTTTGATAGTAATAAGGATTTTTTTTTAAGGTCCGGTTTGGTTTTTAGTTATCACAAGGACCAAAATTGTAATTTCTGCAAACTTGAGGGGTGAGAAGTGTAATTCATCCAAAATTCTTAAAAGGTCCTTTCTTGCCAAATATGAATAGTACAAGGACTACTATTGATAATTTACATTTCTAAAATTCCAAGGACTATTTTTGCCAAATTTGAAACTATAGGGACCAATTTTGTAAATTCCTCAAACTTTTCATCCAAGGTTAAAACTTGATAACCTATGAAGTCCAAGGATCATTTTTTATTTTGTTTTCAAAATAAACTTCCAAGGACCAAAACTGTCATTTATGAAACTTAAGGGACTTGTTTTGCCATTTTTGCACTTTTGAACTTTCAAGGGTAAAATTTGTCATTCTTTGATTCCTGGGGGACTGTTGTTGACTTTTCTTTAAAATAATTCTTCCAGGGACCATTTCTGACAATTCTTGAAAGTTCAGGGACTGAAACTGCCAATTATGTAAACTTTGCTTGTTTTACATCTGATTTCAATCCTTTAGTACCTGAAACATATAAAAACACAATACAGGGATATTTTCTGTATTTTGAGGTGTATTTGTGTGTTTTTAAATATTTTTGTAGTTTAAATGAAACAGATTTGATGAGTAATTACACACTCATCACTTAGCTTGTTCGTTATTCTTTCATTTCGGCAGTGTATAAGCTTAGTTGAATCTACTCAGTCTAGGTGAATTAACCCTAGGACCCTAGACTAATAGGTTGTGAGGATTGGTAAGAATTGGCTATAGTACTACCTTTCCTTATGTGCGAATTAACCCTAGGACCACCTACCAACCGGGTATGCTTAAGAAGCTAGAGGAAATCTAAGATCAGACCATGCCGGGTTCCACTAGAACAAGTCTATTAAACATGGCACTTAATGACTCTTGTATCTTGACTGATGAACTCTCGGCTTTACAATAGTCGAGAATAGGACAAGGTGCAAGATAGGGCTGACGATATGACCATTTGACTCTTGTTGACTTGCACCCACTACATAGAACATTAAAATATGAATATGCTTTGCCTTAATAACTTAGTAACCTATCTTATGCCCTAGTATCTTTATTTTCTCTTTTGTTTATTTTATGTCTTGGTTACTATTTACTCTATTTAACTAATACCCTTTTTAGTACTTATCTTAGTTCGCCAGAACAATAGCTCTTGGGACGAAACTCGGATTTATCTAAAGTCGTACTACACATGACCGGGTACACTGCCCGTTAGTATGTATTAATCCTTATAACTCCAAGTTTATAAATGTAAAACAGGATGAATATAACGCATCAAGTTTTTGGCGCCGCTGCTGGGGAGCAGTTTATTTAGGCGAATTAAGGTATGTTTCAATTTATACATTAAAAGATCAAAACAAAACATGCATTGACGATCTACATACGAGTTTTGACCTCGTTACGAAATCCAAGTACGCAAATTTACAATTTATCATTTAAACTTTAACCTAACTACGGCATAGCAGCTAAACGAACTATGCCGTAGCAATGTTAGGTGGTTAAAATACACTGAAATTTTGAACTAGCTACGGCGTAGCTCATTCAAAGAGCAACGGCGTAGAAACCTGAGGGTATAAAAACGTGGGTCTGCATACACATACACTTTTGTAGCCCACTCTTCACAAACACACGAACCCTCTTCGAAAATTTTTTCAAGAAATTTGTTCATTCCCTTTCCTTGGCATCTACAATGGCAGGTAAAAACCCCTAACTTCATATATTGACCTTTCTTATAATTTATTTGCAATTTTTAGGGTTTGTTCTTGCTAGCATTAGATGGGTAGAAACGCGATTAGGGTTAAGATCTAACATGTTAATTGATATTTTGAACAAATGAATGAGTTTAGTTTAGGTTTGCTCGATTCAAATTAATAAAAAATTAGGGTTAGGTTTAAATAGCTATTAATCGATGTAATTGAACTTGCCCTGTTAAATATTTGAGTGGGAAACCTTTATTTGAAACTTTGGTAGGAATTTTTATGGTTACGGCGTAGCGAAATGATCATTTCTCCGTAACAGTAGTAGATAGTGACTGCAATATGGTCATTACGGCGTAGCTAGTAATAGCGCTACGCCGTAGCAATTGTTTTTACACAGTACTAGGTTTTCAAAATTGACGACTACGACGTAGCTAGTTGTAGCGCTACTGATGCGTGGGAATCGCAACAGGCTTTACCTCTCGAGGGATCTCGAGAAGCTTACAACCCCCACCAGGCAGTGTACCTGATCGTTGTAGTATAGTATAGTGACAAGTACCGGGGGATTGATCGTTCAGCTTAGGAATAGTGTCGCTAGGATTAGAAAGCCTAAATACTAGTTCTAAAGGTGAGGGATGATTATTTTTGTATTTTTATATTTTTTGGAAAGCAATTAAAAATCTCGGGGTTGAAGGATTTGGACGGAATTAGTTGCTATTCAACTAACCCAATACTAAGATGCAATCAAAATAAAATACTAAAAATGAAAATAAACTAATTTATACTAAAGTTGTGAGCAGTAATTGGAGAAAATGTGTTCACTTGGATTTCACTACTCCCTAGACATCTTTTACACGTTAATTACTTGTTATAAATGCCTGGATGACGGATCGTATTCCTTAATACCATTCATGGGGTGGCACACATAAATCCCCAATTCTATGAGCTCTTATCTCCTCCTACACCATGCCCAGCATAACTATAGGGATTGTAAACAGTGGCTCATGCATTAAATACAACCAATAAAGACCTAGTGCGCGTTGGTTCATGTTTCTTAAGACGTTCAAGCATGTTACCAATTGAAGATCTGCCAGTTTTCT
The DNA here is from genome assembly GCA_030686995.1 of Artemisia argyi. Taxonomy (NCBI): domain Eukaryota; kingdom Viridiplantae; phylum Streptophyta; class Magnoliopsida; order Asterales; family Asteraceae; genus Artemisia; species Artemisia argyi. The sequence continues at coordinate 178,867,155 of CM060704.1, forward strand.
TAAGCCTAACATATAAATCATTCATCCAAAACAAGTATAAACAAGTAATCAACACATAATTAACATCTAGGTTTCATTAGATCCAAGCAAACAGAAGATAGATCTAGCCTAGCATGATGGAATTAAGACAAGAAAAAGATATAGACAACCAACACATAGACATATTGATTGAATTGAAAGAACACTTATGTTAATTACACATGAAAGGTTTCAAGGGCTTGGAACCCTTGAAAAACCTGTAAAATTCGCACCAAGTTCGTACATAGGGTTTCTCCAAAACTTCTCTCTTTTAAATGTGAAAATTAGAAAACTATATATAGGAAAAGTGGTCTGACGGCGTCAAGACAAGCCTTGTGACGCCGTCACCTCACCGCCAAAACTATTCTCGGACTGCCTTGATATACATTTGACGCCGTCAAGACTTAATCATTTCCAGGCCGTCATGACTATTACTCTTGACGCCCTACCTTCATGACGCCGTCAAATCTCTTCTGGATCGTCATGGAATTTTGCTCTTGACGCCGTCAGGGAACTACTCTTGACGCCGTCACCTACTGTTCCCAGCATGGAAAATTAAGACTTTGGCGTTTTCTTCACTTTTATGCTCCAAAAACGTCCGAATTGCTTCCTTTTCCAGATTTCTCTCCCAAAGTACCTAAAATCACAAAAGGAACGATTTAGGGCAATATTTGATCAAATAAATTCGGATTCGGGCTTAAATGACCCCCTAAAAACGGATCATTTTTCGCCTCATCATATACCCTTACACTTGAGATTTGCTTGTCCTCAAGCAAATGCGCTTTTATTTTACTCAAAAGACAAGTGAGGGGTCATTTAACACTAATATAAAAGTAATTACAACAAATAATCGTTCCACTAAAGACCAATAGACAAGCACGGAGGTCATACACAAGCACCTCACAAATAGTGTTTAGATACTCACATCTCTCGGGTGTAATATAGTGCAAATTACAATATGAAAACGGAAGATATCTCTCACTACCTGTCATAGCAAAATAGATTACCATAGGCTTGGGAAAGGATCAAACCTCCACCACATGGCGTAAGCACCTAGGATAAACTATCAAAGAGGTCTTTTAAAGGGTTGTAACGTTAGGTGTAGGGATATGAAATACACGGTTTTGTTGGATAAGGAAAGTTTTTACTGGTGGCGAGTTAACACTCTTGGTTAATTACATGTACAATATGGCGTTGCTAAGCCAAGACTAGACTCGACTTAAGCTAATAAATGAAAAATAACAAAAACATAAAATGAACATAGAATGAAAAGGGATGGTAGTCCGTATGTTTTTTTTTCCCTTTTTCTCTTTTTTTTATTTTCTTTTTTTTTTTTTTTTTTTTTTTTTTTTTTTTTTTGTGCATACACTCTTACCCTACCATCCAAAATAATACATCATAGGGGATTGAGCATTCCCCTTACACTTGAATTTTTACATACTTTACAATTAACTGATCTAATGACTCGAATTAAGAAAATCAAAACACTTGGAGCACTTTTAAGATTAACGCACATATAGGGGTAATAAATGATGTTCTTCCCCATTACTCCATAAATAAGTACTTTACCCATGAGTCCCAATCGTCTCAAAACAATATGTACAAGGATATGACTCGACTTAGCAACCATGTAATCAATTAGATAGTTAACTTAGGGTTTAACAAATAACCATAATGCACCAAAAATGAGTGCATACACGGAAGGCTAAGGAGATTTGGTTGTACATTTAAGTGGGGTGTAACAAATTCTTCCTTTAAGTAAAATGCTTAAAGTTAGAAACGAAAAGATAGGCTCGGAGGGGTGTACTAGGGGTTTCGTGTACTAAAAATGAGTACAACGCTAAGGGTGTGGGAAAAATTAGTTGACTTAACTAGCCAAATAATATGACTTAAATGGTCAAGTAATTATGATACGGGTTTAACACAAGGGTAATCCTAATGCCTCTTATCATGTAGTAAATCCTACCACACGAATGTAGTCTCACTAGCGGTCTCGGGATGCATCACTAACGCAAGTTCTAGAATCTAAATGCTACCGGTACACTCATAAGCACTAATAGTAAATGCTTTTCCTATCAAATCTAAAGGCGAACCTCACATATTTGGGTGGAAAATTTTTCTGAATATACGGTTATGTGCTAGTCATACAATCTCCTATCCATGAGACGCTTGCTATGGCTAAAGTTTCACTCCTAAATGTTGTAAAAAATTTTAAATTTGGCGCTAAAATTGCACTAACAAGTATTTCTTATAGTTTTATTACACATCTACCATTAAAGAAAACAAACTCAAGCGAAAGTGCATATGTAAGGTATCATCTTTTTACCCTCCCCTTACACTTAAGATGAACATTGTCCCCAATGTTCAAGTAAAGAATGTAAAAGTGAACAAGTAAAGAGAATGAAATCAAATACTCCCCTGATTCGCTCGGTATGGATAATAAGGTGGCCAGGTTAAATCTTCCTCCAAGAAAATGAACAATCAAAGCTTCCCTTCCAGCATATAAATCATCTTCTTGTCATACATAACCTGTAAAACCTGACAAAATAGACAAGACAACCTCGCGTAAAATCGGCGGCATCCTATATAAGTTACTAAATCCTAGAAAACAAGATAAGATATAATGCTTGTGGAATGAAGTTTGCAGATCTCCTGGAGATTATAAAACTTAATAATTCACAAAAACCATGAGACTCCGTTAGAAAAACAAACCCGGTAAAATTTCCAGATTTTTACACTTGACGCCGTCAAGAGTAAACTCTTGACGCCGTCAGAAGTGACCTGCAGAAATTCTTATGTTATGTTTCCGGAAAATTTCTGGAAAAACTTGGTCCTACTTCCTGGAAAATCCTGCAAAACTTCATTATGACTCAATACAAGCATTTGACTCTAACAAATACGAATATACATGCTCATTTAATATTGTGGAGAATCATGATCAGTTTATTTCTTGAAAACATATTTGGGGTTTCCCCTTACACTTATCTTTTGCAAAAATACCTTTAGGTGGAGTTAAGACTAGGCCAAAACAACAAAGTAAAGTATTTTCACTATTTAATTGAGAAACATGATCAACCAACAATAAAAATTAAACATGCATACGGAAGCAAATAACAATCAAACAATTAAAATCACACAAAACATGGGTTGCCTCCCAAGAAGCGCTTTTCTTTATTTACGAGTCTTGTAGCTAGACTCAAGGTCATGGGCTACTACGTGATCTCATCATTTGAAATGATATACCCCATGTAGTTGCAATCATTACTGTTATGGTGGTAGTGCCTCAATCTGTCGATACTCGCAATCACCATTCCACCTAATTTACTTCTCAAGTTAGCTACCCCATCTTGGCTCAAACCTTCGATTGTGAATGGCCCATACCACCAAGGACTTGGTTTATCGGGTGGTATTGTTGTTTCCAAGTGTCTCAAGAGTACCAAGTTCCCTTCCTCAAATGGTATATGATTTTCTGCGGGTCGAGTATGTTCGAGTTCGACCCGAACCTTATTGCTTTTTCGTCTTTCATTTTTGGCTTTCTTATAGCTTTTGATTCTTGCCTCCCATGCAAGAATTTTATTCTGAACATGAATGGGTGTCGTGCCAATGTTGTTTTTGATCTTTCTCCAACTCAAATTCTCATGCCCACTTCGCGGGGTCATGGGGAAGCTAATCTTTCTTTTTCCGGATTTAAGCTCAATCTTCCTACCTTCATACTTAATGACAGCCCTAGCGGTGGCGAGGAATGGTGCCCCAAGGATTATTGGCATGCATCCATCCCCTTTATCATCGATGATCATAAAATCAACGGGGTACATGAATCCTGCAACATTAACTAATACATCTTCTGCGATTCCTAGGGGGTATACGTACGAGTGTCCAACGAGAGATAACCTAACACGAGTAGGTGCTGGCATTTTAGACGTTAGTTGGATGTAAATAGTTAGGGGCATAAGATTTACTTTCGATCCTTGGTCGGCGAAAGCACTAAGATGTTTCAAGTCCCCGATGCTCGTTGGTATCTCAAAGTTCCCGCATGCTATCTGCTTAGTAGCCACTTTTTGTACCAATAGCTTCTCGAATACTGATCCTCCAGGAAGCGTATCATACTCATCTTTCACTTCTTCCTCTTTCTCAGAAACCTGTCCGGAGGGTTGGTTACGCCCATCACCCTTAATCCAATTTGTTATGGTGTTTTTGTTTATATCATGTTTCAGGTAGTAACTCAAAGGTTGGGATTCAGGTGGTTTTTCTAAGGTCTGTTTAGCAGGAGTTTCTACCTTCTCGTTATCCTTTTGGACAATGGTGATGGAGTTAACAAATTGGGTGGTGGGAGTGGCGCTTTCTCTTCTTAGTAGTATTCTTTCGGGGTTTCTCTGGTTGGTATACTCCTCTAATAGACTCATCATCTCATTCATTTTCTCCTGCATCTCCTCTTTTTGCTTATAAACTGCTTCCTCGAATCTAGCAAGCCGATCAGAGTGAGTTGCCATATATTCTCTCATCCTAGCTTCAAACTCCGAGCTAAGTTCCTTGGGAGGGGGACAAGGTGGGGTGTAGCTCTGAAAAGTCTCGACATGTTCTCTAGAAGGCGACTCAGATAATGGTGCCGAAGTTGGTTTTGAGACAGAATTGACAGTAGCTCGTCTAGGACTTAAAGGCCTCCTTTGCCTTTCCTCAAAATAGTCAACTTTTGCCTCGAGTTTGCATAGGAGTTCATCGGGGATTTCGGTGGTCCCTCCAGATGTTGAGACTGCATTGATAGCTGCTTCTACTGTATGATTAAACTCCCACATTTCCTGATTATCAGTGGCGAGCTCCTCGATAATTGCCCAAGACTCCTCGGCGTTCTTATCACGCAGTTTACCTCCCGTGGCCCTATCAATTGTGCGCTTAGTGTGATAGTCAACATGGTCGTAGAAAATCTGGACTAATAACCAAAGGTTTATACCATGATGAGGGACCTTGTGGAGGAGATCCTTAAAACGGGCCCAAGCTTCGTAGAAAGTTTCACCCTGCTGCTGTTCAAACATCAGAATGTCATTTCTAAGCATTGCAGTCTTTCCCGGTGGGAAGAATTGAGTAAGGAAGCGATTGGTGAGGTTATCCCATGTGGTGATGGATCCCGCGGGTAAACGCTCAAGCCATTGACTAGCTTGATCCCGTAGAGAGAATTGGAATATAATCGGGTTGTCTCTCTAGTTTCAACATCTAGGTCTATGGAATCTACGATTATGAGGAAGTCCTTAAGATGTTGGTTTGGATCTTCGGAACGAAGTCCATGGAATGCACATCCGCTTTGTACCAACCGGATGGTATCGGATCGCAAGGGGGTCACATTGGCTCCGGTGAGCTCAATGGTGTTTCAGTAGCCTTGGTGGCTAGGTCAGGAATACTCTCCTAAGGTTCGGGGCCTAAGGGGTTCTAATGGTGGGTTTTGTTGTGGTGGGATCACGGGTTCAAAGATGTTCCCGTTGTCCATGATGTGGGGTGGTTACGAACAAAGGCACAAAGAACTAAGATAGACTAAAGAAAACCTAAAAAATAAAAATAAAATCTTACTAGAAAGGAATCTAGCAAGTAGACCTAATAAAAAGAAATTCTAACCTAGACAATAACTATTCCCTGGCAGCGGCGCCAAAAACTTGATGCGTGGGAATCACAATAGGCTTTACCTCTCGAGGGATCTCGAGAAGCTTACAACCCCCACCAGGCAGTGTACCTGATCGTTGTAGTATAGTATAGTGACAAGTACCGGGGGATTGATCGTTCAGCTTAGGAATAGTGTCGCTAGGATTAGAAAGCCTAAATACTAGTTCTAAAGGTGAGGGATGATTATTTTTGTATTTTTATATTTTTTGGAAAGCAATTAAAAATCTCGGGGTTGAAGGATTTGGGCGGAATTAGTTGCTATTCAACTAACCCAATACTAAGATGCAATCAAAATAAAATACTAAAAATGAAAATAAACTAATTTATACTAAAGTTGTGAGCAGTAATTGGAGAAAATGTGTTCACTTGGATTTCACTACTCCGTATACATCTTTTACACGTTAATTACTTGTTATAAATGCATGGATGACGGATCATATTCCTTAATACCATTCATGGGGTGGCACACATAACTCCCCAATTCTATGAGCTCTTATCTCCTCCTACACCATGCCCAGCACAACTATAGGGATTGTAAACAGTGGCTCATGCATTAAATACAACCAATAAAGACCTAGTACGCGTTGGTTCATGTTTCTTAAGACGTTCAAGCATGTTACCAATTGGAGATCTGCCAGTTTTCTTAAGCCTAACATATAAATCATTCATCCAAAACAAGTATAAACAAGTAATCAACATATAATTAACATCTAGGTTTCATTAGATCCAAGCAAACACAAGATAGATCTAGCCTAGCATGATGGAATTAAGACAAGAACAAGATATAGATAACCAACACATAGACATATTGATTGAATTGAAAGAACACTTATCTTAATTACACATGAAAGGTATCAAGGGCTTGGAACCCTTGAAAAACCTGTAAAATTCGCACCAAGTTCGTACTTAGGGTTTCTCCAAAACTTCTCTCTTTTAAATGTGAAAAATTAGAAAACTATATATAGGAAAAGAGGTCTGACGGCGTCAAGACAAGCCTTGTGACGCCGTCACCTCGCCGCCAAAACTATTCTCGGAATGCCTTGATCTACATTTGACGCCGTCAAGACTTAATCATTTCCAGGCCGTCATGACTTTTACTCTTGACGCCCTACCTTCATGACACCGTTAAATCTCTTCTGGATCGTCATGGAATTTTGCTCTTGACGCCGTCAGGGAACTACTCTTGACGCCGTCACCTACTGTTCCCAGCATGGAAAATTAAGACTTCGGCGTTTTCTTCACTTTTATGCTCAAAAAATGTCCGAATTGCTTCCTTTTCCAAATTTCTCTCCCAAAGTACCTAAAATCACAAAAGGAACGATTTAGGGCAATATTTGATCAAATAAATTCGGATTCGGGCTTAAATGACCCCCTAAAAACGGATCATTTTTCGCCTCATCAGCTACGTCGTAGCTTCAGTTCATTCAGTAATATTTTCAAAACTACGGCGTAGCTAGTTATAGCGCTACGCCGTAGCTTTAATTTTTATACAGAACAGTATTTTTGATAACTACGGCGTAGCTAGTATTGGAACTATGCCGTAGAAGTCTGAATTGGGAAAGCTACGGCGTAGCTATTAATAGCGCTACGCCATAGGAAATAGATGTTTATTTATTTTGTGACTCTAACTTTTATCTTTTGTAGGCAACAACAACGACAGCCCCTCTTAATTGCTTAAGTTCTTGAACTACTCTCCGGAAATCAGGAAGGCATGCAAGGAGCTTAAAGCCAAGACTATTGAGATTCTGGAAGCTCTCAACATGGTTGAATTTGAAAGAGTCAGTGAGGGGGATGCCGCTAAGAAATTAAAAAGGAGATGCAACATTGTTTTCAGACAAGGGGAAGATAATTTTACATGCAGGGCTTGGTTGAAGGTCTTTACTGTGAATGAACCTATCATCCATGAGAATGGTAACATGCAGGTTTTTATCTTCTGGAATTTGTTTCAGACTGTTGCTACGGCGTAGCAGGTCTTTGACCTACGCCGTAGCAACCTGGAAGAGACAATTGAGCATTCTGTCTCAAATTGGTAGCTACGGCGTAGCTAGGTCCACAGACCTACACCGTAGCTAGTACCCATTGGGAATAATTTTTGTGAGAGAACTTCCGAGAGTGCGAGTGTGAGAGGGGAGTTTTTCTTTTTCATTTCTATTCCATTTTTCTATTTTTTTTTTATTTTATTCAAAAGGGACTTTGCACAAACTAAGTGGCGGGATAGGAAATAGAATACGAAATTATCACTTAAATTAGTACATGTCCTCATTTTTCTATTTTTACAAAACATATTAAACGTGCCATTTTGAAAATTTTTGACACATTTTTACAAAACTAGAATAAATTTAATCCCGAGCACACTATAATCTTTGATTACATGGTGAGATCTAACCTTTCCATTTCCAACTATTTTACCCCAAATCCACCAAATATTGAGTGTGCCGGTAGTAGCGTAGATTTTAGAACTTGGCTTTTACATCATTTCGAGACCATAAATGAGTAATGTGTTTTTATAATACGTTTGGAAGAAACTTTTTGAGAAAACAATATTCTTAGGATTATCAACCATAACCATAAATACCCAAACCCTTCGATTAGTCGCATTGAATTTTCGATCTACACACTTAAGCCCTTGTTTGCACTCACTTTTAGTGCAAGATACCCTTAGATACACCTTACAATTAAATTAGTCCTTTTATTCCTTACCTTATTATCTCATTACACCCTTTTACCTCAATGTCATGAAATGCGTAGTTCAAGAATCAAGAAAGGAAAGTTATGATCAAAGACCCCCAAATGTTCCCTACCTAAGTTCATCTCAAGTGGGGGAATGATATTATCAGTCTATCATTAGTTTATCAAAAAAAAAGGTGAATTTCAGTATTTAGAAAGTAGAAAAATAAAGCGTGCAAATCGTAAGCACCAATAAGATAGCTTATTATGGAAGACATGGCTCTCTTCACTGGAAGAAGTTTTGGAAGAAAAACTGTATCACTTGTCACACATATGACGCAACACTTCGGAAGATTGGCATTTTCTGGCAAAAGGACAATGTCGGTTGAAAGATAAGATTACTTTTCCTCTTTACCCTTACAATATTCAACATTATAACATACCCTTTTTAGTTGTGAAGTATTCTTAGGTAAAGGATTCGAGTAGTCTATGGTGTCTTGCTCGACGTTCCAGTCATGTACCATTACCTTTGTCGCCCTTGCCGTAGTATATTAGTAACAACTTTACACCCTTAACCTTATAATTATCTAAACAGTGTTATTTTCAAAAACTGTTTCGACCTTAGCTCTAGTGGTGGAGTTTTGTGTAAATGTCAAGCTTATGATAGAATACCTGCTATGACCGAGTGTTTATGAGAGCACCCCGAAATTTAACACTTAGAATAGGGAGCGTGTGAGTGAATTTCTTCCCTTCTTTTTGTGAGATGTTCGGCTTAACTTTATTCTAGCAGCTGTACTAATTTAAATTTGTGTCTTCTAAATGATGAGGAGGATACTCTTTTAATTATTAATACAGTCTACTTGAGGACAAGTAGAGTTTAAGTGGGGGGATATTTGATAACATCAAATTTATCCATGATTTAAGTGTTAATTTCCCTTTGAATTGCTCATCTTTTCTATTTATATGAAGAATATCTACTCTTTTTTCTTCCTTTTTTGGTTTCAGAGTAAAGATGAGTAAAAATACATTATTGATGATTTATTAGCTTAAGAGTGGTAATTACGCTTAAAGTTACATTGAACACACAAACACTGCGATCTAGTTAAGTGATGACACTACACCGTTAGATGGTTTACCCCAAGAAATGAAGACTACGCCGTAGCAAGCAAATGAGCTACGGTATAACAGAGATTACCAAAGGCTATAGTTATTGGACTAGGGCGTAATATTTAAGATATGATCCTTACGCTCGTAACAAGTAGAGTTACGACGTAGGAAGGATATTCTGAAGACTATGCCTGTAACAAGTCATCAAGTTACGGCATAGGAATGATTTTACGAAGACTATGGCATAGCAATCCAACAAGCTACGCCGTAGAGGTTATTACAAAGGTTACAGCATAGTCCTACCATACGACTACGCCATAGCAAAGACGAGCCCTATAAATACCAAAGGAAATTCGTCCACAAATTTTCAAGTTCCTCTCCCCCAAACCTGCACTAGGGTTTGCGGAGAACGACCCAAAAGAAGAATGAAGACCACGAAGGCTAGAGAGATGGTGTATAATTAGACTAGGAACCACCTAGTCTAATACATGTTCGAATTCTATTTTTGTTTTACATTCATGAATTCTCTTTATCTAGATTTGGTTTTAGTTTATCATTCATACTTATCTATGTAGACGTTATCTTAGCTTGTTTTTTATTCTTTCGTTTTGGTAGTGTATAAGCTTGGTTGAATCTACTTAGTCTAGGTGAATTAACCCTAGGACCCTAGACTAGTAGGTTGTGAGGATTTGTAAGAATTGGCCATAGTACTACCTTTCCTTATGTGAGAATTAACCCTAGGACCACCTACCAACCGGGTATGCTTAACAAGCTAGAGGGAATCTAAGATCTGACCATGCCGGGTTCCACTAGAACAAGTCTATTAAACATGGCACTTAATGACTCTTGTATCTTGACCGATGAACTCTCGGCTTTACAATAGTCGAGAATAAGACGAGGTGCAAGATAGGGCTGATGATATGACCATTTGACTCTTGTTGACTTGCACCCACTACATAGAACACTAAAATATGAATATGCTTTTCCTTAATGTCTTAGTAACCTATCTTATGACCTAGTATCTTTATTTTCTCTTTTGTTTATTTTATGTCTTGGTTACTATTTACTCTATTCAACTAATACCCCTTTTTAGTACTAGAAGCCACTCATTTGTGATTATTGGTTTAAGTTCACTGTTGATTTGCCTCGATTTTGTTTTGATTGGTTTTATCCCTAGTGTATGCGCACTCGTTCTTCTAGGTCCATGAGCCCATTTCGTGAGCTTGTAAAGAAACCTAGAAGACCTCGTAGACGTTCAGCACCAACAGTCGGATCTGAGATCCGTACTGTTTCCACTTCAGCTGTCACCATGGCGGAAGACCGCCCCATGTGTGAGCTTCTCCAAGCACCCATCGAGGGTTACGGAGATGCCATTGTTGTTCCAGCCATCATGGCTGATAGTTTTGAGCTCAAAACCGGGTTACTCAATCTTGTAACCTCAAGTCAGTTCTACGGTTTTGAGAGGGACGATCCTCATGCTCACATTCGATGGTTCAATAAAATCACGTCAACCATCAAATAGAAAAATGTCCTATGTGAAGCAATCAAGCTTCTTCTCTTCCCATTCCCTCTAGAGGGTCAAGCCCGGATTTGGCTTGAAAAACAACCCCCTCGCTCAATTGAGACATGGGAAGACTTGGTAAAAAAGTTTGTGAATGAATTCTTCCCACCTTCAAAGACCACAAGTCTTAAGAACGAAATCACCAAGTTCACTAAAAAATATGATGAATCATTTGGTGAAGCGTGGGATCGTTTCAAAGAATTACTTCGCAAGTGTCCACATCATGGTTTCTCAGAGTTGATGCAACTCGATGCTTTTTACAATGGCGTGAGCCAAGCTGATCAGGATTCACTCAATGCCTCCGCGGGAGGTAATTTCTTGAGTAGAACCACCAAAGAAGCTTTGCAAATCATTGAAAATAAGTCCAAGGTCCGCTCTACATGAAGCATTCCGGTTGTTTCTCAAATTAATGCGGGTCCTTCCACTTCATCTTCTATGAGTCAATCTAGTACGGATGCTAAGATTGACAAGCTCACTGAAGCTATTCAAGCTTTAGTTCTCGCCCAAACAAAGAAAGTTTCATTTCCACAACATCCTCCACCTGCTGAGGTTAAAAAAAGTGGAAGTCTGTGTGACTTGTGGTGGGCCGCATGCCTACTACAATTGCACAACTACTGATGGTTCCCCATACGAAGCTCATGCTATAGCCGAGTCTTCAAATCAAGGAGGCAATCAATACCGCCCTCCTATGGACCCGAACTTTCATCCTAATCATTACCCTGGACCACCTGGTTTTAATCAAAACCAAAATGTCCAAAACCGTAACCATAATCAAAATAGAATGAACCAAGGTTATCAAAACCAAGGTAATTTCAATCAGGGTCACGGTTTTCAAAGTCAAAACCAAGGTTTCCAAAATCAAGGAAACTTTAATCGAAACCAAGGTCAGGGTAACCTCAATCGAGGGTACTTTCATGAAAACAACAACCAGAATCAAAGGAATTTCCAACACCAAACTCAAGGAAATTTCCAAAATCAAGGTCCCAACCAAAACAATCGTGCTCCAAATGTTCTTAACAATCAAGCCATTGTTCCAACTGGGCCTTCATCTGACGAGTTGTTAAAACAATTCATGAAGTCCCAAGAAGAATTGAACAAGTTGTTGGTCAGCCAGATTTCTGACATCAAGAAGTCTTTAAATGATCGACCCTCGGGCTCAGGTACTACTTTACCTAGCAACACGATCGCTAATCCGAGGGGCGATGCAAAAGCGATCACAACTCGTAGTTGTGTTTCATATAAGGAACCCGCGATTCCTACTACCTCTTCTTCCTCTCCTCCAAAGGTAGTGGAACGTGAACCTGAGGTGACAAAGGACAAGGTGCAATCTAATAGTCCACGAAGTACCGCACATGTCCACCCTCAGGTTGTCCCAGAAACCATGCCGAAACCTGGAGTTGTCTTTGATCCACCTGAGATTCTAGTTGAGAAACCTAAATCTAAAACTTCTATTCCTTACCCATCACGCTTGAATGAACAAAAGCTCCGCGAAAAGGCTAGTCACCAAATGGATAAATTTTTCCAAATCTTTCATGATTTGCACTTTGACATTAGCTTCGCGGATGCTATCATCTTGATGCTCAAATTCGCATCAACAATCAAGAATCTGTTAAGTAATAAGGAAAAACTCTTTGAGATGGCAATAACTCCTTTAAATGAGAACTGCTCAGCAGTTCTTTTGAAAAAGCTTCTCGAGAAGCTTGGAGATCCCGGAAAATTCCTCATTCCATGTATTTTTCATGGGATGGTTGAATTCTTTGCCTTGGCCGATCTTGGTGCTAGCATTAACCTTATGCCATATTCTGTGTAGCCGAAACTCTCTCTTCCCGAACTTACTCCCACGTGCATGACTTTAGAGCTTGCCGATCGTTCAATATCACGTCATCTCGGCATTGCCGAGGATGTGTTCATTAAAGTGGGAAAGTTCTATTTTCCAGCAGATTTTGTGATTGTTGACTTTGATGCTGATTCGAGGGTCCCTCTAATTCTTGGAAGGGGATTCCTTAGAACTGGGCGTGCTCTCATCGATGTATTTGAGCAAGAGATCACATTGCGTGTTGGAACTGAAGCTGTCACCTTCAACCTCGATCAAACTTCGAGGTACTCCTCCAATTATGACTCTGAATCGGTAAACCAGATAGATATCATTGATATTACTGCTGAGGATTACGCTCAAGAGGTTTTAGGTTTCATTGACGATTCTTCGAGGGAAAACGTCACTCAATCTTCTCATCCCATCATTGCCAATTCTTCTCCTTCCCTTACTCCGTTTGACGGAAGTGACTTCATCTTAGAAGAAATTGAGGCCTTTCTCAAAAGTGATTCGATTCCCGATGGAATCGATAACCAATAGATTGACCCCGAGAGGGATATTCTCTTACTTGAGAAATTACTAAACGAAGATCCCTCTCCTCTTCCTGTTCTACCACAACAACTTCATAAAGAGGAAGTCAAAAATGTTGAGATAACTGATAACTTTCCTGTGGTTGAGCTTAAGGACTTGCCGCCTCATCTTGAATATGCATTTCTGGAGGGTGGTGATAAATTACCCGTCATAATTGCTAAAGATTTAAGTGTTGAGGAAAAGGCTGCTCTCATAAAGGTTTTGAAGTCGCATAAACAAGCAATCGCTTGGAGACTCTCCGACATCAAGGGCATTGACCCTGAATTTTGTACCCACAAGATTTTAATGGAGGATGACTTCAAACCAGTAGTCCAACAACAAAGAAGGGTGAATCCAAAAATTTATGAGGTTATCAAACAAGAAGTTTTAAAACTTCTTGATGCCGGATTGATTTACCCTATCTCGGACAGTCCTTGGGTTAGCCCAATACATTGTGTTCCAAAAAAAGGTGGCATTACTGTTGTCACAAACGAGGAAAATGAGTTGATTCCAACTCGTTTGGTTACGGGTTGGCGTGTCTGTATTGACTATCGTAAGTTAAACGACGCCACCCGTAAAGCTTCCTCGATGGTTTCTCGGGTTACTTTCAGATTCCCATTGATCTGCAAGATCAAGAGAAGACCACTTTTACGTGCCCCTATGTAACTTTTGCTTATAAACGTATGCCATTTGGTTTATGTAATGCACCGGGTACGTTTCAAAGATGTATGATGGCCATATTTTCCGACATGATCGGAAAAACTATGGAGGTCTTTATGGACGATTTTTCGGTCATTGGGGATTCGTTCCAATCATGTCTCTCCCATTTAGACAACATGCTCAAACGTTGTGAAGACACAAAGTTATGTCTAAATTGGGAGAAGAGTCACTTTATGGTCAAAGAGGGCATTGTCCTCGGCCATAAAATTTTAAAGAATGGGATTGAGGTTGACAAAGCCAAAATTGATGTCATTGCAAAATTACCTCATCCCACTACCATCAAAGGTATTAGGAGCTTTTTAGGTCATGCCGGTGTCTATCGTAGGTTTATTCAAGATTTTTCCAAGATCGCCCGGCCTATGACCCATCTCCTCGAAAAGGATGCTCCTTTTATCTTCTCACCGGAGTGCGTAGAAGCTTTGGAAACTCTAAAGAAAAAGCTTACTGAGGCACCAATTCTTGTTGCCCCCGATTGGGACTTGCCCTTTGAACTTATGTGTGATGCTAGTGATTATGCAATAGGGGCAGTCTTGGGGCAACGCAGGTCTAAACACTTTCAGCCTATACACTATGCAAGCAAAACAATGACCGAGGCTCAAAGTCATTACACCACCACTGAAAAAGAATTATTAGCTGTGGTATATGCCTTTGAAAAATTCCAGTCATATTTGATATTGACCAAGAGCATAGTGTATACGGATCACTCGGCTTTGAAGTATCTCTTTGCAAAACAAGATACAGAGCCGAGACTACTTCGTTAGGTTCTCCTCCTGCAAGAATTTGATATCATCATTCGTGATATAAAAAAGGAGCTGAGAACCTAGTTGCTGATCATCTCTCCCATTTGGAAAACCCTCATCAAGATGTCTTCGAAAAGAAGGAAATTAATGAAACCTTCCCTCTCCAGACACTCAATGCGGTTGTCTTTCGTGGAGATTCTATTACCTCATGGTTTGCCGATTTTGCAAACTACCATGCGGGTAACTTTGTGGTGAAAGGGATGTCGTCCCAACAAAAGAACAAGTTCTTTAAAGATGTGAAACATTACTTCTGGGACGACCCCTACCTTTTCAAAATATGTGCGGATCAAGTCATCCGGCGGTGTGTTTATGGACAGGAAGCCAATGACATTCTCAAGGCTTGCCATGCTGGTCCCACGGAGGGCCACCACAATCTAAACTACACTGCCAAAAAGGTGTTTGACTCCGGTTTCTATTGGCCCATGATTTACAAGGATGCCCAGGAATTAGTGAAATCCTATGACGCGTGTCAATGTCACGGGAATATTTCACAAAAGAATGAAATGCCACAAAATGCAATCCAAGTTTGTGAAATCTTTGAAGTATGGGGTATCGACTTTATGGGGCTATTTCCATCATCTCATGGAAATAAGTACATACTCGTGGCTGTTGACTATTTGTCAAAATGGGTTGAAGCGAAAGCTTTGCCCACTAATGATGCCCGAGTAGTTGTGAAATTCTTAAAAGCTCTTTTTTCTCGATTTGGAACTCCACGTGCTATAATTAGTGATCGTGGTACGCATTTTTGTAATGACAAATTCGATAAAGTCATGCAAAAGTATGGTGTAACTCACCGTCTTTCTACTGCGTACCTGATGCGTGGGAATCGCAACAGGCTTTACCTCTCGAGGGATCTCGAGAAGCTTACAACCCCCACCAGGCAGTGTACCTGATCGTTGTAGTATAGTATAGTGACAAGTACCGGTGGATTGATCGTTCAGCTTAGGAATAGTGTCGCTAGGATTAGAAAACCTAATTACTAGTTCTAAAGGTGAGGGATGATTATTTTTGTATTTTTGTATTTTTATGAAAGCAAGTAAAATCTCGGGTTTTGGAAGAGTGGGCGGAATTAGTTGCTATTCAACTAACCCAAAACTAATATATAATCAAACTAAAATACTAAAAATGAAATTAAACTAAATAATACTAAGGTTGTGAGCAGTAATTGGAGAAATTGTGTTTACTTAGACTTCACTACTCCCTAGATATCTTTTACACGTTAATTACTTGTTATAATTGTATGGATGACGGATTGTATTCCTTAATACCATTCATGGGGTGGCATACATAACTCCCCAATTCTATGAGCTCTTATCTCCTCCTACACCATGACCCAACACAACTATAGGGATTGTAAACAGTGGCTCATGCATTAAATACAACCAATAAAGACCTAGTACGCCTCGGTTCATGTTTCTTAAGACGTTCAAGCATGTTACCATTTGGAGATCTGCCAGTTTTCTTAAGCCTAACATATAAAATCATTCATCCAAGACAAGAATAAACAAGTAATCAACACATAATCAACATCTAGGTTTCATTAGATCTAAGCAAACACAAAAGAGATCTAGCCTAGCATAATAGAATTGAGACAAGAACAAGATATAAACAACCAACACATAGACATATTGATTGAATTAGAAGAACACTTATCTCAATTACAATGCAAGGTATCAAGGGTTTGGAACCCTTGAAAAACCTGTAAAAGATACACCAAATTCGTCTTTAGGGTTTCACCAAAACTTCTCCCTATGAAAAAACTAGAAAACTATATATAGGAAAACCGAGGTGACGGCGTCAAGAGTAAGAGTGTGACGCCGTCATCTCGCCGCCAAATACTTCCTCGGACGGCCTTGATCTACTTATGACGGCCTATGTAACGCCGTCAGCTACCACGGTATTTTATTCTTTGGGTCTTGACGCCGTCAAGAGCAATCTGTAACGCCTTCATGCACTGTTCCAGCTTAGAAATTTGAGACTTTGCCGTTTTCTTCACTTTTATGCTCCAAAAACGTCCAAAATAGCTTCTTTTCCAGAATTCACTCTCCAAGTACCTAAAATCACAAAAGGAATGATTTAGGGCAATATTTGATCAAATAAAGTCAGATTCGGGCTTAAATGACCCCCTAAAAACGGATCATTTTTCGCCTCATCATATACCCTTACACTTGAGATTTGCTTGTCCTTAAGCAAATGAGCTTTTATTCTACTCAAAAGACAAGTTAGGGGTCATTTAACACTAATATAAAAGTAATTACAACAAATAATCATTCCACTAAAGACCAATAGACAAGCACGGAGGTCATACACAAGCACCTCACAAATAGTGTTTAGATACTCACATCTCTCTGGTATAATAAAGTAATATAACATTATGGAAATGGAAGATATCTCTCACTACCTGTCATAGCAAAATAGATTACCATAGGCTTGGGAAAGGATCAAACCTCCACCACATGGCGTAAGCACCTACGATAAACTATCAAAGAGGTCTTTTAAAGGGTTATAAAGTTAGGTATAAGGATATGAATTACACGGTTTTGTTGGATAAAGGAAGTTTTACTGGTGGCGAGTTAACAATCTTGGCTAATTACATGTACAAGATGGCGTTGCTAAGCCAAGACTAGACTCGACTTAAGCTAATAAATGAAAAATAACAAAAACATAAAATGAACATAGAATGAAAAGGGATTGTAGTCCGTATGTTTTTTCTCTTTTTCTTTTCTATTTTTTTTTCTTTTTCTTAATTTTTTCTATTTTTTTTTTTTTTTTTTTTTTTTTTGCATACACTCTTACCCTACCATCCAAAATAATACATCATAGGGGTATGAACGTTCCCCTTACACTTGAATCTTTACATACTTTACATTAAACTATTCTAATGACTCGAATTAAGAAAATCAAAACACTTGGAGCACTTTTAAGATTAACGTACATATGGGGGTAATAATATGATGTTCTTCCCCATTACTCCATAAAATAAGTACTTACCCATGAGTCCCAATCGTCCCAAAACTATATGTACAAGGATATGACTCGACTTAGCAACCATGTAATCAATTAGAAAGTTAACTTAGGGTTTAACAAATAACAATAATGAACTAAAAATGAGCGCATACACGGAAGGCTAAGGCGATTTGGGTGTACATTTAAGTGGGGTGTAACAAATTCTTCCTTTAAGTAAGATGCTTAAAGTTAGAAACGAAAAGATAGGCTCGGAGGGGTGTACTAGGGGTTTCGTGTACTAAAAATGAGTACAACGCTAAGGGTGTGGGAAAAATTAGTTGACTTAACTAGCCAAGTAATATGACTTAAATGGTCAAGTAATTATAATACGGGTTTAACACAAGGGTGATCCTAATGCCTCTTATCATGTAGTAAATCCTACCACACGAATGTAGTCTCACTAGCGGTCTCGGGATGCATCACTAACGCAAGTTCTAGAATCTAAATGCTACCGGTACACTCATGAGCACCAATAATGAATGCTTTTCCTATCAAATCTAAAGGCGAACCTCACATTTTTGGGTGGAAAATTTTTCTGAATATACGGTTATGTGCTAGTCATACAACCTCCTATCCATGAGACGCTTGCTATGGCTAAAGTTTCACTCCTAAATGTTGTAAAAAAATTTAAATTTGGCGCTAAAATTACACTAACAAGTATTTCTCATAGTTTTATTACACATTTACTATCAAACAAAACAAACTCAAGCGAAAGTGCATATGGAAGGTATCATCTTTTTACCCTCCCCTTACACTTAAGATGAACATTGTCCCCAATGTTCAAGTAAAGAATGTAAAAGTGAAAAAGTAAAGAGAATGAAATCAAATACTCCCATGATTCGCTCGGTATGGATTATAGGTTGGCCAGGTTAAATCTTCCTCCAAGAAAACGAACAATCAAAGCTTCCCTTCCAGAATATAAATCATCTTCTTGTCATACATAACCTGTAAATCCTGACAACAATAGACAAGACAACCTCGCGTAAAATCGGCGGCATCCTATATAAGTTACTAAATCCTAGAAAACAAGATAAGATATAATGCTTGTGGAATGAAGTTTGCAGATTTTCTAGAGATTATAAAACTTAATAATTCACAAAAACCATAAGACTCCGTTAGAAAAACAAAACCGATAAAATTTCCAGATTTTAACTCCTAACGCCGTCAAGAGTAATACTCTGACGCCGTCAGAATGGACCTGCAGAAATTCTTATGTTAAGTTTCCGGAAAATTTCTGGAAAAACTTGGTCCTACTTCCTGGAAAATCCTGTAAAACTTCATTATGACTCAATACAAGCATTTGACTCTAACAAATACGAATATACATGTTCATTTAATATTGTGGAGAATCATGATCGGTTTGTTTCTTAAAAACATATTTGGGGTTTCCCCTTACACTTATCTTTTGCAAAAATACCTTTAGGTTGAAGTTAAGACTAGGCCAAACAACATAGTAAAGTATTTCCACATTTTAATTGAGAAACATGATCAACCAACAATAAAAATAAAACACGCATACGGAAGCAAATAACAATCAAACAAATAAAATCACACAAAGCATGGGTTGCCTCCCAAGAAGCGCTTTTCTTTATTTACGAGTCTTGTAGCTAGACTCAAAGTCATGGGCTATCACGTGATCTCATCATTGGTTCCACTCTCTAGGTCGTCTTCCAAACCAGTTTTGTATTCCGGACCTAGTTGCAAGCACTCTTTGTAGAAACCAAGCATCCTATTTCTAACATACTCTACTCCTCTACGTCTATCCTCCTCATTCCTATAATAAGCCGCTTGCTTATGTTCCTTTTCGAAATTAGAGAGAAGGCGGTATTGTTCGATCTTGTAGGGCATTTGATAAGCAACCTCATCATTCTCTTTCTTGAACCTAACTATCCCTAAAGTCGGATCATAACTCATCCTAGTGGCCTCAACAAATGGTTTCCCGAATATTATTTGGCTTAGGCAAGCATCTATCACCGGACGAGTGTCTTCCACTATCATAAAATCAATCTCATAGGTGAGATTCCCTATAATCACATGTACTCCCTTAACTCTTCCTGCAAAATTACTTATCCAATTTTTACCGGGCATCATCCTAAAATTGAGTTGCTTCTTCATCACCCAATTGTAATAGGTCCTAGTCATGATGTTCACGGGGGATCTAAGGTCGATGTAAGCTTTCCATATATGCATGTACCCGATATTACATGGGATGTTAATGTTAGAGGGGTCTCCCATTTTGATCAGGGGGTCGCCAAAGATATATGTTTTCTCGGGACTATCGATTAAATCCTTATGGTATTCCCGTTCTTCCTTGGTTGGAAACTTATCAAAGTATTCCTCTATAGGTTCTACCTCCTCTAATTCCTCATCCTTATTAACCTCAACTTCCCTACTCTCATCCTTACTATCGGCTTCTACTCTAACTTCATCCTTGTCACTCTCCTCTATCTCCTTATCTATCGGCTTAATGGTGACAACATTGACAAAGTGGACATGTTTGGATGATGAGGGGTCCTTAATTTGGATTCCACTATTGGTGTCCCTAGTGTGCTTCCTATGTGTGATTAATGTTTGGTTGTTGAGGGCTTTCAACAAGTTGTCAATCTTGTTGGTCATCTCCGTTTATTGTTGGTTGAATTCGGTTTCGAACCTAGCTATGCGGGCTTCTTGAGATGCCATGAACTTTGACATCAATCCTTCAAGATTGTTGGTACTACCATAGTTAGAAGAATTGTTGTTGAAAGTACAGTTGGATGGTGGACCGTTTGGTTGGTAACGATTCGGCGGATTGGAAGAATTGGGTTGATTTTGTTTCCACCTAAGGTTTGGGTGATTTTTCCATGAGGGGTTGTATGAATCACCGTATGTGTTTGGCTCGGGCTTGAAAGTGTACCACTTATCTCCCGCTTCGTCGGTACGCGTGGATGCGTAGTCCGCAAAAGCTGTTCCGGGGAGTTCCACACAATCACGAGTGTCATGGGGACCACTACATAATTCGCATGAAGAAGTGATTTTGTTCACTTGGCTTGAATGCTTCGGAGCTTCGTAAGATTTCATGAGAAACTTGACTTGGTCCTCAAGTTCCATGATCCTACGGTTGGGAGTGCTAGAATTGTTCGAAGGCAAAGATATTGCCTTGACCGTTTTGTTCAAATCACGGGGATCATTCCAACTTTTGTTGTCATAGAGAGCAAGATCTTCTATAAGTTCCCACGATTGTTCCGCACTAAGATCACGTAGCTTACCACCGGCCGATTGGTCAATGGTTCGCCTTGTGGAGATGTCGATATGGTCATAGAAGATTTGGACTTGGAGCCAAAGATCTATGCCATGATGAGGGACTTTTTGGAGTAAGTGCTTGAAACGAGTCCATGCTTCATAAAGAGATTCATTTTGACGTTGTTGGAACATCAAGATGTCATTCCTAAGCTTAGTAGTTCTCCCCGGTGGGAAAAATTGAGCAAGGAAACGAGTGGTGAGATCATCCCATGTGGTGATGGATCCCGCGGGTAAACGCTCAAGCCATTGACTAGCTTGATCCCGTAGAGAGAATTGGAATAGGCGTAAACGGGTAGTCTCTCTAGTTTCAACACCTAGGTCTATGGAATCTACGATTTTGAGGAAGTCCTTAAGATGTTGGTTTGGATCTTTGGAACGAAGTCCATGGAATGCACATCCGCTTTGCACCAACCGGATGGTGTCGGATCGCAAGGGGGTCACATTGTCTCCGGTGAGCTCAATGGTGTTTCGGTAGCCTTGGTGGCTAGGTCGGGAATACTCTCCTAAGGTTCGGGGCCTAAGGGGTTCTAATGGTGGGTTTTGTTGTGGTGGGATGACGGGTTCAAAGATGTTACCACCTTCCATGATGTCGGATGGTAAAGAGTTACGAACAAAGGCACGAAGAAATAAGATAGACTAAAGAAGACCTAAAAATAAAAATAAAATCTTACTAGAAAGGAATCTAGCAAGTAGACCTAATAAAAAGAAATCCTAACCTAGACAATAACTATTCCCCGGGCTGCGGCGCCAAAAACTTGATGCGTGGGAATCGCAACAGGCTTTACCTCTCGAGGGATCTCGAGAAGCTTACAACCCCCACCAGGCAGTGTACCTGATCGTTGTAGTATAGTATAGTGACAAGTACCGGGGGATTGATCGTTCAGCTTAGGAATAGTGTCGCTAGGATTAGAAAACCTAATTACTAGTTCTAAAGGTGAGGGATGATTATTTTTGTATTTTTGTATTTTTATGAAAGCAAGTAAAATCTCGGGTTTTGGAAGAGTGGGCGGAATTAGTTGCTATTCAACTAACCCAAAACTAATATATAATCAAACTAAAATACTAAAAATGAAATTAAACTAAATTATACTAAGGTTGTGAGCAGTAATTGGAGAAATTGTGTTTACTTAGACTTCACTACTCCCTAGATATCTTTTACACGTTAATTACTTGTTATAATTGTATGGATGACGGATTGTATTCCTTAATACCATTCATGGGGTGGCATACATAACTCCCCAATTCTATGAGCTCTTATCTCCTCCTACACCATGACCCAACACAACTATAGGGATTGTAAACAGTGGCTCATGCATTAAATACAACCAATAAAGACCTAGTACGCCTCGGTTCATGTTTCTTAAGACGTTCAAGCATGTTACCATTTGGAGATCTGCCAGTTTTCTTAAGCCTAACATATAAAATCATTCATCCAAGACAAGAATAAACAAGTAATCAACACATAATCAACAACTAGGTTTCATTAGATCTAAGCAAACACAAAAGAGATCTAGCCTAGCATAATGGAATTGAGACAAGAACAAGATATAAACAACCAACACATAGACATATTGATTGAATTAGAAGAACACTTATCTCAATTACAATGCAAGGTATCAAGGGTTTGGAACCCTTGAAAAACCTGTAAAAAATACACCAAATTCGTCTTTAGGGTTTCACCAAAACTTCTCCCTTTTATGAAAAAACTAGAAAACTATATATAGGAAAACCGAGGTGACGGCGTCAAGAGTAAGGGTGTGACGCCGTCATCTCGCCGCCAAATACTTCCTCGGACGGCCTTGATCTACTTATGACGGCCTATGTGACGCCGTCAGCTACCACGGTATTTTGTTCTTTGGGTCTTGACGCCGTCAAGAGCAATCTGTGACGCCTTCATGCACTGTTCCAGCTTAGAAATTTGAGACTTTGCTGTTTTCTTCACTTTTATGCTCCAAAAACGTCCAAAATAGCTTCTTTTCCAGAATTCACTCTCCAAGTACCTAAAATCACAAAAGGAACGATTTAGGGCAATATTTGATCAAATAAAGTCGGATTCGGGCTTAAATGACCCCCTAAAAACGGATCATTTTTCGCCTCATCAGTACCACCCTCAAACAAGTAGACAAGTAGAAGTTTCCAATCGAGGCATCAAGAGAATTTTGGAAACAACCGTTGGTGAAAATCGTGCATCGTGGTCGGATAAATTAGATGATGCACTTTGGGCTTTCCGTACGTCTTACAAAACACCCATCGGGTGTACACCTTACAAGCTTGTGTACGGGAAAGCATGCCATCTACCGATCGAGCTTGAGCATAAAGCCTATTGGGCCCTCAAGCATGCAAATTTTGACCTTAAAACTGTGGGTGATCATCAGAAAGTTTAACTGAATGAATTAAATGAACTTCGTGATCAAGCTTACGAGAACTCTTTGATCTATAAGGAAAAGACAAAGAAGATTTATGACTCAAAAATCAAGAACCGCGTTTTCAACGTTGGTGATCGAGTCCTTCTTTTCAAATCTAGACTCAAGATCTTCTCGGGAAAGCTCAAAACCCGATGGACTGGTCCATTCACTATCGCAAAGGTTTACCCTTATGGCACCGTCGAGTTATCTCAAAATGACGGTCCTAATTTCAAAGTGAATGGACGTCGTTTGAAACATTACTTTGGAGAGGACATACCATCCATTGTTGTCCCGGATCTCCAAACTTTCCCCAAGGACAATTGAATTCAGGGATCGAGTCAAGCTAGCGACTCGATAAACAAAAACAGTAGCAACAACATGGGTTTTCACCCATGTCTCTGACTTCTTTCTACTTTCTAACACCCTAGTGTGGGGGAGTGGCCATCCCTTGCAGCTATTTGAAATGTATATATCTTTGAACAAAAAAAAATGTGTGATTGTATGTATATATAAATAAAGTGAAAAATGCAAAACGATATTTCCACAGTTAGCTTATAATATTATATTTTTACGTTCAAAGAGTCGGCATAATAGCCGGGACTTTGAATATTGAGGACAATATTCAATTCTAAGTGTGGGGGGGGGGGGGGGGGAGGAAATTCTAGCGAATTTTATCACATTATATCCTCTAGAACCCCCGTTTTTTGCCCAAAATTTTCAAAAATTTTTCACTTTATTTCAAAATTTTTGTGGTTATT
Source organism: Artemisia argyi (assembly GCA_030686995.1). NCBI lineage: Eukaryota > Viridiplantae > Streptophyta > Magnoliopsida > Asterales > Asteraceae > Artemisia > Artemisia argyi. Next base: position 178,891,508 of record CM060704.1, read on the forward strand.
AGTCCGCCATGTCTAAACGACAAAAGGATTGGCTAATCCAGGAGCAAACGGCTCTTGGTAAAGATATCTCAAATCCGTTGACGGCTTGCAATTTGCCCAAAATTGTATGGTATCTCAACTCGCCATATCCTAAAAAGTGAAAGAGTTGGCTAGCCCGCAAGATTATGGCTTGTGGTAAAGGCAGTGGAAAACCATAATTGGTAATCAGCTCACCAAGATGTTGACTATTCCATCAAGAGTTGGCTAGTCCAGAAGAAAACGGCTTCTGGTAAAGACAAATCAAATCCGTTGAAAGCTGGTGGTTTGCTCAAAATCACATGGTTATCAGGTGGACCATAGTTCTTACTTGAACTGAAACATTTGGCTACTCCAGAAGTGATGGCTTTTGGTAAAGAGATTCAAATCCATCAAGTTTTCTCAAACTATTGCTAGGGACTAGCAATAGTTTAGTGTGGGGGATTGATGAGTGTGTAAATACTCATCATTTTTATCGTATCTGAACTGCCAAAACATCCAAAAACACTCAGAAATGCATCAAAATACAAAAATTATCCCAAAACTGTGTTTTATATGTTTTAGATGCAAAATGTTTAAAAAAAAATGAAAAACGAACAAAGTATGCATAATTGGCAGTTTCAGTCCCTCAAGATTCATAAATTGACAAAACTAGTCCCTGAAGGTTTAAAATAAAAGAAAAGTCAACCCAAGGCATTTAAAAGTCAAAAGTTATCAATTTTGATCCTTGGGTGAAAAGTTTGAGAAAGTTACACATTTGGTCCCTACAGTTACTAAATTGGCAAAAATGGTCCTTGGAAATTTCAAAATATGGAAAATATCTTTTGTGGCCCTTGTACTATTAAAGCTTGTCAAAAATGATCCTTGGTTGTGAAAAATGGAGTATTTGCAGTTTAGCCCCTCAACTTTGGGAAATTGGCAATTTTGATCCCCGGGTGTTTTATTTTGAGGAAAAATCAACAAAGGGCCTTGGGAAAATAAAAGATGGCAATATTAGTCCTTGAAGTGACTTAAAAAAAGATGGCAAAACAGGTCCTCAACTTTCCAGCTTTTGCAATTTTAGTCCCTGGGCTTGTTCGTTATTTAAACCAAACGGATCCAACTTACCCTTAAATCCAAATAAAAACCAAATCCAATTCCCCAACACCCCAATCCACCTTATACCCCCTGATCCACACCCAAAAGCCAAAACCAAACCCTGGCCCAACTCCTTCACCCCTTTAAAATCAAAATAACGATCAACCATGTTTGACCCGTCCCTTCCACATCACCACCCACTCACTGCAAACCTCCAAGACCTCCATCATCACCCCTACCTTCACCTCTGATACACTCAACCCCCTCCTACACCCCTCCAAACACAACACTCCAAGATTATATCCTCTGGCTTCAATTATCATAAGAAAATGCCAAAGAGAGTTTGGGCGCCAAAAGTTTGAACGGCCAAGATTAAGGCTTTGTGATCCTGTGGTCCAATATTGAGCTAGGAAAAGAAAAAAAGGACTCAGAAACCCTAATGGGAGGTTATTTAAAGGAAGAGAAGCAGTGGAGCATAGTTGGTAGAATTTTTAGCTTAATTTTAATTATGTCGAATTTATGCTTAATTGTCTTTTTTCAATCCAAATTAGTTAGGCAAGTTGTAATATTAGTTGTAATGTTGTAAGTTTGAAGTTTTAAATCAATAACATTCAAGGTTCTGTTGATTCTCAGTTCATCAAGTTCTCTTTTATTTCAAATCTATCAAAAAGTTCTATTATTATTTGTAGTGTTTCTCTGGACTTCTTTAGGATCACATAAGCTCCTAAAAAGCTTATAAAAGCTTTTAGAGACCTTAAAATATAGCCTAGTATTATAAACCAAAAATACCAAAAAATTCGGAAAAATAAAAAGAAAATAAAAAATTGATGAAGAAGAAGATGAAAGGCAGTGGAGCAGGGTAAAGCATGGAAGGTGGATTGGTTTAGAGCTCTGGGAGCATAGGTTCCTTGAGTTTGATACTTGGTTCATCTCAGTTTAGCAGGAAAGCTTTGTAAGGGATTCTTTCAAACTTGAATTTCACTGTTCAATCTGCTTATGAATTGCTTATCATTGTTTGCTTCTGCTTATTTGTGAGATTGACAGTTGGATATATTCAGTATAGTTCAATATTCATAGTTTTGTAAGCATTGAATCCATTTTTAATTTCTACTGTCTCAACTTTGCATAAGATTGAATCTTGTGGCATTTATGGATTCTGGTTGTTTAAGTTCATGTTTCTGAGCTCAAATAAGTGTCAAATATCAGTATGCATGATTTGTTTGGTAGTTTCATGGTTTAGATCAAGTATTTGATGCACAAATGTTTGAAACAGTTTCATTAAAGGGTGTTTGGAATAATCAATTGTGTTGAGTTGTTGTTGTTATTAAGGGTTAGGGTCTATTTGTTCATTGTTCTTAAGCTTAGTTGAGTCCATAGTAACTATTTCTTTGGTCAATTTTATAGAAAAAAGTCCAAATTGAACTTCCAATCACCAACAGCTTAACTGTTAGTGATTTGGTGTTCCAAATCCTTGAATTTAACTCAAAAATAGTTTAGTTAGATAGATTTGGCTTTATTTAGTTCTTACAAACATCAAGTAATCATCTAGGATCTGTCTAAATTCATTTTAGTCAACTGTGGTGCAAAAATAGGAAAAAGTCAAAGTTGGAATTTGGGTAGAATCTCAATTCTGGTGGGAATTTTCTGGAATTTAGTATTGAGAATTGGAACTTGAGATTCTCAGATATTATAGTGTCTCACCTAAGCTACAAAAACCTACATTCAGCTTATTTTCTATATTTTTCGTGTAGCTTGTGCAAACAGCTTTTTGAGGCTGCAGGGAAAGGCACCTCCCCTGCATCACCCAGTTGACCCATTTTCTTTTTGACCATGGCTTGTTTGTCAATTGATCTCATGGCTTGTTATTGGGTGATCTGGGAAGCCTGTTAGGAGGGCTTGTTTGGTTTATCTGTTGTTTTCCCTTATTAGCTTATTAGATAGCTTATTTTCACCCTTGAAGTTGCCCCTTGACCATTGTATATGCTGATTTATCAGTTTTCATTTAACTTGTTGATTAGTTGTTCTTTTATGACTCAGTGTGTATTTATAGTTGTTTGAAGTTGTTTTGTGTTGCTTAAACTTGTTTGCACCAGTGTTTTGCTTTTATTTGAGCTTGTGCACCACTGTGACCAAACTGCCACTTGTGAACTCACTGCATCATCAGTGAGTTCAAGCAATCTTGGCATCCCTTTTTCTTGGCCCATATCTTAGACTCACATTAAGTTCTTTGGTCCTATGAGAAGCCAGTTGTACTGACTTCTCATTGCCAATCTTATTTTGGGTTCTAAGGCTTTTGCCCCTAGCTTATAGGGGCCTGCTAGTTGCCCTCCAGGGCTGTTTGGTCCTGAGCTTGTTTGAAATGGCTTATTTGGTTGTTACAGCTTATTAGAGATTCAAATTGCATGATTTAGCTTGTTTATAGTATAAGTAAGTTGTTTATAGCTTGTTCCATCCTTTGTTCAGTCTTGTTAGCTTATCATTGGCTTTTTCATCCTAAAAAGCTCATTGTTGAGCTTATTTGCTTGCACAGAGCTTATTATAGAGCTTAAACAAAAGTCCTTTCATAAAAGTTGGTTATTTTGAGTAGTTAAACAGTTTGGTAAAAGAAAATTTAGGAAAAACCAAAAATAAATAAAGTGATAGCTTCTATTTAAACCATTTGCCTTATTTTTCTGCTTATTTATAAGCATTTCTCATTTTTAAATTTTTCTCAGGTTCCTTGTAGGTTAAAATAATTTTTGTAATTTTTTCAGATTTTTCTTTTGTCATTTAGTACTTTTTATAATTTAATTTAGTTTAAATTAATTAAATAATTAGTTTTAATTAATAATAAATAATTAAAAAGTAGAAAAAATAGGTTTTCTGTTTTAAAATTAGTTCTATAATATTTTAAATTTTTCTAAATTTAATTTTCATTTTTCTAGTTAATTTTCATAATTAATTAATAATTAGTATAATTTAGTTAATTAAAAAGTAATTAATAATTAGTAATTAATTAATAGTAATTAATTAAATAGTTGTAAAAATAATTTTTATTTTCCAAAAATTTCTCTTATAACATTAGGATTGTAAAAATATAATTTTCACATTCGTAGAACTTTATTTGCTCACGTTTCACTTTTTATTTTGCACGTTCACGTTTAATTTAAATTCAAACGCGCGTTTTTAAGTTTAACTTATGTTTTAGGTTATCTGTTCATCAGTAATTGTTAGAATAGTGTTTCTAAGTCATTCCCAATCTTAATCTCATAGTTTAATCATAATAATCAAATTCCTGATCCTCCTGTTAAATCACCCGATCACTTAAAACATTTTTAAATATAATTGCTTACCTCGCTGGGACATAACGACCCGGGAATACACTGTACTCCTTGGTTAGTTGGTTTTAGATGTTTGACCTGGTTGACCATCACCTGTTCAACTTAGTTGACCTTTTAGGACCAATCAATCAATCTTGCAATCCTTTACTTGAGAGTTGCCTTGGTGAGTGATAATGAGAGAACGCCAAATCTCCTTGGCGGTTTTACAAACATGGACCCTCTCGAACTCCCTTCGAGGTAGAGCATCGTAGATTAACATCTTGGCTTCATCATTCTTGCCAAGTTTTCTCCTCTCATCATCTTTAAGATCCGCATGTGGCTTTTCCACCAACAATTTTGTTTCGGTGTCTTCCACCATGAACACAAAGTTGCCGTTTTGGATGATTTCCCACAAATCAATTTCTTTAGACCTAACATAGGTCTCAAACTGGGTTTTCCAAAACCAAAACCCATCGGTTTCTAGCAAAGGTGGTCTTTGCATAGAACACCCCAAAACATAGTTCTCTTGAGACATGGATCTATACTCTACTTTACCAAAAATCTTAGTTAGGATTTTAGATTTTTGGGAAAGAAGTTTTTGACTTAAAACGACTTCTTGGAAAGGCTTTAACGCTCAAAAACTTGAGTATTCCGCTCTGATACCAATTGTAGAACCATAGAGGGGGTGAATACGGTTTCTTCGACCTTTTAGTGCGTTTAAAAACTTTAAGCCACGAAGACAACCGCGCGTTTTGCGTATATGTCCACTTGATTGAATTAAGAATTTAAACCTATGATCTCACCAGCGAAAGCTGACTTTTAGCGCGTTTTCTCAGGTAATTAAGTATGATTTTGGATGCTTGGCTTGGCAAAGTGGTTTAAGGATCTATTTTTCTCAAACTCTGATATGTATTTGTGGACCTACGTTTATTTCTTTTGGGCCTTACTTTGGATAAATTGGGATGAATGCAAACTTTAAAACCCCGTTTGGTTGTGTTTTACTTAAGTTTATTTATCTCGTTCTTTAATGACTTGTGATGGATACCAATCCACATAGCACCCCGAAAGCTTGTTTAATCTTTCGTTGTACCAAATTTTCGGGGTGTTACACCTAATGACTCAATTCTAGTAGAAATGGTATAGATAAGAAGAACCTCGACACAATCACAAGAGTGGATTAGGTTCTTGTGATTCTTCCCTTGCAAGGAGATGTGTTCTTTCAAAGAATGTTAGTGTGTTTAACTAAGAACACAAGAGAGATAGAGAGACTAGAGAGAAAGAACGTAGAGAGAAAGAATAATAGCAAGGGGTGAGGAATACAAGAGGTAAGGGGGTATTTATAGGGCAAGACCCAAACTTGGGAAAAATTTACCGAGGCCGGCGCGTCACCCGCGCGTCAACGAGCGGGCAGCGCCAGGATTCTGTCTCAAGTTTTCCCAAAACTTGGGTGTTGGTCCTTGTAAATACCTATCCTTGCTAAACCCCCAATTGTATTTCACACTAAACCTTAACATTAGTCAATCTAAGGTTTACCAACTCAAATAGCCAATTAGAAAATCATTTTGTGAAGTGTTTATAAAAAAACCAAATACCAAGGGTAGAAGAGTAGAAAGGGTAATTTGGTACGGGTAGAAATGGTATTCCTCACATGGTATAATAGAGAAGAGAATATGCCATGGGATATTCCTCCATAGGGAAGAGTGCGTGAGGTTAGGTTAAAAAGTAACCATGGTTAAGTTAGGTGTAGAGAACTAACCAAAGTTAGGTTAGGGTAACCATGGTTGGGTTATAGATAGAATATTCCAAAGGTATATTCCTTTGCTTGGGGGGAAAGAATGTGATGAATGGTTTAGATGGTTTTTTTTGAATTGGATGGCTAGGATCAAAGGGAGCCTCCTTTGAAATTTAAATTAATTGGCATGTGGGGAATATAGAGGGTTGAGATGGTTTTGTTTGAAATGGATGGTGGAGATCAAAGGGAGCCTCTTTTGAATTTCAAATTTAAATCCCATGTGTTGAATTAGAGAGGAGGTGAGTTGTATATGAGTTGATTTGTGTAAGGAATAAGGATTGCGTAAGAGATATGGATATGGAAAGGATATGGTGAGTTGGCTAGTGTGTTTAGAGAAAAGATGGTTGTGAGAGTAGTGTGTGTATTTTGAAATCAAGTGTGTTTACACAAGGTGTATAAGTTGTGTATAAAGATTGTATGGGAAGTTGGTAGATTGAGAGAATATTGTGTGGGAGTATGTGAAGATTGTGTGTGAGTATGGGGAGACACAAGGTACACATTGTAAAAGAGTGTAAGGGAATGTTGTAAGAGAATGTTGGAGAGGGATATTTAGGAAGGATTGTGGGAGATTTGGTGGGATTTGTCTTTTGTAAAAATGAGATTAAGAAGAAGATTAAGAAATAATCTAATTGTCATTAAGAAGAGAAAGTTTAGACAATTAAGATTATGAGTTGAGAAAATCATAGGTTACTTATAAGTTCAAGTAACACAACGTCGAGAATCCATAGTTTCATATCTCGTGACTTTCCACGACTCGACGTTCTCAACTAATACCTTGGTTCAAACAAGTTAAGTGCTTTACCTTAATGTAAAGCATAACCCAAGTAGGAAAGGATGCGTTTACGCAAAGTGACCTTTGACTTTGTTTGACCAATAAGGGATTAAACCCGTTACGTAATTAGAGAAGACGTAAGCACGGGATATGAGCAAATGAATGCTTTCACATGATGTTACGTGAAGTATATAAGCTACCTAAGTTTAGAAAAGCCTTGGCTATAGGCAAGTGTTAAAAAAATATGAGTTAGCATTTTCCCGTAAATGGTTGCTTTAAAAGTTGGATCTCTCTAATCCCAAAACTCGTTTCGAGTGTTCTCAATTAAGCACATAACATATTCATACCTGTATTGAAAGATCCACATTTTTCGGGTAAGGGGAAAGCCGACTTTGAAAATTCGCCTGGAGCAATACAGACTCCTGGCGCGTCACCCGCATGTTGACGCGCGGGCAGCGCGCCAGCAGCAGCTATTGGCTCCGGCGATTTTAGGCTACCATTTGTTATTTTATGTGTTTCGTATGTTTATTTCTCATCATTAAAATGTTAGGAGATCTTGATAATGTTGCCTCAACATGCTTCGTGACATGTATGGTCTCAATATACAAAAACAGAAAACAGGCACCATGACATAAACAAAATGCTTTGTTTGAGTATGGTATACTGTCCTCTATATTTAAAGAGCCAGGAAAAGAGATAGATGGTAGCTTCTAATCTAACCCTGTATGTACAAAAGTAAATGCATAGAAATTAGGCACACGGGTTTTTGGTATAATGTTTTGAAAGTAATCCTTGTAGCCCATTTTGTTTCAGTAGACTATTCGACTATGATTACTAAATATGGACTATGTCATATATTAAGACACAATGCCAAACACCACCTTAATATCTGATATAATATTAGAATTCATAACATGACCATATCTCCATGATATCACTTTCCTTGTGTGACTTATCACACTCTTAGTTGCATTTATTCAATAACAATATCTCCATGATCTAGCCTCTGCACCTGCATTGCTAGGTGCAACACCATGTCAACTAAAAGTTAACAGATTAGCAACATACGGTGCAAGAGAAACCTAAACATTAAAGTATCATATTTACCTTCTTGCAAAATACTCTTTCCTTTGGACATAAAACCTGGTAGTCAGGATGAAATTTTATAGTATCCAAGACCAAGCTGAAAAATTTCAAGATCATGACTCACTTTCATTACCTCGAATATCTTAGAAGCATAACATGCAAATCTATATTATTATTCTCCTCTCGATATATGCATGCCTGCATGCAGAAAAGATCAATGAACACATACTGAATAACACCAAACACACTGCAAATAAAGAAGACTCAACGAAGATATGCAAAGAAACATTTTCCATACCACAGCATGCAACCACGTACAGATCCTTGTATGACTTATCACACTCTTAGTTGCTATCACACTCTTAGTTGCATTTATTCAATAATCATATCTCCATTATCTTGCCTCTGCACCGGCATTGGCAGGTGCAACACCATGTCAACAAACCTTGCCAAACACATGTGGTTCCTACGTGATATAAAATTTTATACTGATACAGTACGAAGAATAAAGATTCATTACATTGTATTCTTCAAATTCCTAGGTCAACATGTTGTTTCCAAGATCACCAACATCGATGCTTACAATGTCCTTCCCTAGTGCGTGCAAATCAATAAATGTTTACTAAATCATTCAAAAATCGTAATTACATAAATAAGGCTTAGAACACTTACTTGTTTGAATGCTAATGTGAAAATTTCATACTGGACAATCTTCCTATGGCCAATGCTCCGACGACCACCTTAATAAAACACCATAAAAACCATAGAAAGTGTGAAAATTTAAAACTTACAGCTTTGTTGATCACCATATGCTAATGAAACCGAACTTGTTGCATGCAAAGAGAGAGATTATGTTTGTGTGTGTTTTTTAATATGACTATATAACGATTTATCAATGGAAAATTACAATGATCTTTAAAATAATGTATATAATTATTAGGGTTTTGGGGAAAAAAATTCCCTATAATGGATATTAATAATATTGGATTTACTTTGCTTAATATTTAACCATATATTTACTTTGTTTTGGGTTCTTGATCACAATCAATGGCTTGGCTCAATTGGTTGGGACGTTTGCATTGTAACCTAAACATGCAAGTTCGAATCTCACTATGGTCATTTTTTAAATCTGGAATTTATGTTACTGCCTAGTCATCGATGAGTCATCGATGACTGGGTGATGCTGACGTGTCCATCCAGTTATATATATATACATATATATATATATATATATATATATATATATATATATATATATATATATATATATATATATTAACTTTTAAATATTTAGTAATGATTAGTAATCGTTATTTTATATTTATGAGTTAATGATAATTATAATAAGTATTGAGATATGATAAGTACGTTATATGACGTTTTCAAGATTAATAGGAAGTATTAGTCAAACGTTGGAAACGTTCGCTAATATTTCAAAATTAATACGTATCGTTAAATAACGACGAATACGTTATCTAATAATTATTATTAGAAATAATAAACGAAATAAATATGGAAATGATGGGTTACTCATCATTTTGAGGCACGTTTATCGAGACTTACCTTTTGTAAGATTAGGGAGTCGTGTTAGAAATAGGTCGAGTTATGGATTAACTAACATTAATAGGTCCGACTTTCACGACTTATTGGGTTATTGGGCTAATTAGTCCAATTAAGGTCCAATAAGCGTAACGGTAGGAATCTATTAACGCACAATTCATCCTTACGACTCATTGACCAACGGGACATAGTTTTGGAGTAATGAATGAGACGAAAAAGTTATAGGGCTTATCGAGTTGACAAACTCGACAAAGATTCGATAACTCATTCGAGGAGTTTATTAAACCATAACTAATAATGTTTGACCCCGACCTAGCCGTTTGAGTTGTTTAAGTTTAATGTCTTTGTTTTGGCGTGCGTTCACTCGAGTCGGTGTCGTGTTAGCACATCACACACAAGACCAAACACACAAATAATGATACATCAATACGAATAAAGATTCATTTTATTAAATTTATAAACTTAGGATAAAATACTAAGACAAGTTTATTTAATAGGTTGTGCCGAGCCCCGAAGTGCCGTGACTTACTAGCATTCGTGTTTGCTTGTTTTGTATAACCTCTCGCCTACTACTAGAGGTGAGTTCATAGCCCCTATTTTATCATTTTTCTATTCTTTGGGGGAGAATACATGCTCTTCGCTATGCTCTTTGTTATCTCTTGGTCATTTCTTTGGTGTTTTGATGTTATTAGTTTTTGTTATGAGTTGTTGCGTATGTGATATTGGTTATGTTGTCGGTATGCTTATGATATTGGTTATGTTTTCGGTATGTTTATGATATTGGTTATGTTTTCGGTATATTTATGATATTGGTTATGTTGTCATTTTGTTATGGTATGATTGAGGTATAGGATTAGGCTGCGAGTTCCGACTATCAACTTTACCGCAGAAGTGCGATAGAATTGACGGCAAGTGCAGCATAGCTATAGTGTGCACCTATAGGACCATTATTTTATGTTCATGAGTGATTAGTGTTTGCCTTGGTATGTTACCCTCGTGTGCGTATAGTTTTATGTTTAACTCTATGAACTCACCAGTGTAAGCTGACCCGTTTTAGCATGTATTCTCAGGTACTGTGTAGTTGTGATGTGCTGTTTGCAAACTGAAGGTTTGGCAAGCGTAGCGGTTACAAAGATAAGTCATCGGTTAAAATTCTGATAATAATAAAATTGGGACCTATCTTTATTTATTTTGGGCTTGCTATATTTTGGGTTGTAAACCTTGAATCCTATCTTAACAATCTATCGAAACTTATTTATTATTATTCTGTTCTATAAAATCGTGTTGTGTGCCAATCCAAGTAGCTCCCAGAAACTTTGCTAAGTCTTCCGCTGTACCAAATTTTGGAGGTGTTACAATTACTTGATGAAGATGCTTCTGAAACATCTGTAAAAAATTGACCATTTTAAGTTTTGAAAGATTTGAGTGATCAAATGAGAAAATGTGTGAAGAAAGGGTTCTACTATTGGTATACACTAAAACATGTGGTAACACACACGTCAAATAACCCATGTCAACAAGAAAAAAATCACCATTATTCGTTCTCATGCCTGTAAATTGGTTCTAACAATGGCGCGGGGGGAGAGGGTCGGTACCGTGGCTTGGTCTGGCGGCGTCAAAACACAGTCCACATCAGATTGGCGAGGCTCAAATGCCATGGTAACTAGCTCTAATTTAGCCCCTAACCCTTTATACCCCTCCTATAACTCAATTTATTCACTCCAATATCAATTTTTTTATATGAAATGCATGCTTTCAGAACGAATAGTCGGAAGAGATCAAAGGGTTCTACAAATACCTCGGGGTTTACAAGAGGTCATTTGAATTTCCAAGGCGTGGATGATTTTGATAATGAGGAAGAGACTAGAGAATCACGACCACAAGGTCGTGACCCAGCCAAGAATAAATCTTCCTCCTCTCGTGATCCACCATCATCATTTACTAGTTCGTTAGCGAAGAGTTTTTCAAGTTCAAGCCGTCAAAACCGGGGAAAAATAAGGACACTGAAGAGTCGTACTTTAAGTTGAAGGAACAAGAGCTAGAGATGAAAAGAGAGAAAATTGAACTCCAACGACAGCAAGTGGAAATCATGGCCCAATCAAAACAGGAGCAAGACTTGATTTTCTACAATTCAACAATTGACGAAAGTTTGCCCCCACGACAACTAAAAGAATTTTTGCAGCTTAAGGCAGATATCAAGGCACACTACAACTTATATTACTAGTTTAAGTTTTTAATAAGTTTTGTAATGGTTAAGTTTTATTAGTTTAAGTTTTTAATTTAGTATTGCAATGTTTTTATTTTTAATGAATTTTAAATTTGTTGTTTGAAATATTTGAATTAAAAAAAAAAAAAAAAAAAAAAAAAAAAAAATTACCTCGGTCATCGATTGTGGCAATTTGGTTGTGTCTAGTTATCGTAGAGAGAAAGCTGATATGGCCGGGTTATTCTGGGTCACGACTCTGTCCGGCCTAAGTTATAAGGCTATGTACAGTGGTGACCCGGGTCATCCCCTGCGCATCAGCTTTCTCTCTCTAATGATTAGACACGACTAAGTTGTCACAGTCGGTGACCAAGTTAAAAAAAATGTGTGTGTAATAATCAATCGGGATGTAGACCGACTTCTCCAAAACTTGCACATTGACCGATCCATGACCAAATGCCCACAATAATGGCCATGACCGATTTAAATATCGGTTGACTCACAATTTTGACTGATTTTTTGCGGTCCACTACTACCAGCCTAAAAGATTTGAGTAATGCGATGAGAAAACGCGTGAAGAAATTATGTCAAGGAAATGGGTGGAATTTGCTTGGAAATTTACGGTCTTCGAATATTTGTGTACGTAAAAAAGAACGGGTCAAAAAGAAAAAGTGACATCAATAATTCATGCCATGGCTCATAAAATGTCAGTAAATAATATTGACTACTCATATACGCAAGTAAAGTTGATGGAAATTAATCAATTAGTGAGTATGGGTCGTCATGAAACATGGTTCGTGTCTCTTGTTCCTTTAAAAATAGGGAAATATTTTGTACACCGCATTTTTCTTTAGGATACTATGCATTACATACTTGTATAGTGCTTACAACGTGTTTTAATTGCTTATACAGTTAAATGTCCAAATAAAAAAAATATGAGTTACTCAATCACCTCTTTCGAAAATAATACTAGTAGTACTCATGTACTACTATACTAACCTCTAACCCTTTATACTCCTCCTTACGAAATTTATTCACAGTACAAAATAGTTTTTTATTTTTATTTTTGATCTTTGTAATTTATATTTCGTTTTTTTTTTTTTTTAAATTTTGTTCACTTTATTAATATGATAAGACAATTGTTTATGGTTTTCCGATATGTATTATTTGTGTTTTAATACTTTTAACTTGTCAAACTTTAAATTTTTAATTTCGTATTTTTTGTTTCGGAGGTTATAATGAAAATAAGATTAAAAAAAATAATAAATAAATAAAAAGTTGTGGTTATCACGAAAAGGGGTTACCAATAACCAACCTCGTAGTTTTATACTCCTTCCATCCCTAGATAAATGTTCACTTTGACTTTTTGCAGTTTTTCTTATTCAACTTTGATTTTAAATATTTTTGTTTGTGTTATATAATACTTGATGCAAAATATATAAATGCATTGTGTTTTAAATGAAGTTTTACTGCTATAATTTTCATCAACTATTGTATAACACAAACAAAAATATTAAAGGTTAAAGTTGAACAATAAAGACTGCAAAAAATCAAAATAGACATTTATTTAGGGACAGCGGGAGTATCAGTAAAGACTTAAAGTCAATAACGGAGTGTTTATATATTTATTTATTTATTATTACTTTTGTTTATTTATTAATTTATTTATTTTTAATTAAATGATGGTTTGGAGCATGTCTAATTTAGCTTTTTAATAAAGAGAGAAAGGTTTTGTAGGTCTCCCTGTTTGAACATTCTCTCGGCATAATATATAATTATATGACTAAATGTACGTGAGTCTTTGGGTTCACACACAAATACACATTAGAAACTTTAGTTTATTTATATTATTTTAACATAAAAATGTATTTACATTTGATTAACTAGTGTATTTATCGATAATCTATTTGTAGGACCGTAAAATACTCAACTAATACACAATATCTATGGTGGTGACATGGTGTGATGGTGAGACATGGTGGTGATGATGGTGAGACGAGGTGGTGTAGAGAGAAAGAAAATAGAGAACTTTATTAGCACACTAGAAACGCACATACACACCTTATCCTAACTCTATCATGTCTTCTACCTTACCCCTATTAGCACACACACCATAAAGAAGGATATTGGTTCCTTTTATGCGTAAGGATCCTTCCTATGGTTTACATATCCAAGCATGTAGGATAAAACAGAGTTTTGGTCAAACTAATATCACATACGGTTTTTACAACTTACTAAAACCGTCTACATATCGTTATAAGTTGTTGAGGCAACACTGTCAAGATCTCTTTAGTGTTTTAATGATAACAAATAAACCTTCGAGACACTTAAAATTACAACGTTAGCAAAAATTCTCTGATCTCCATACCTGCTCCTGACACTTCATCGACGCGTTGACGCATGGCTGACGCGTCGGGCTACTGTATGGATCTGGACGAATTTTGAAAGTCGGTTTTCCTCTTACTCAAAAATTGTGGATCTTTCAATTAGGGTTGAGGATCGGGCCAATCCTGACCCGATCCGGATTCATCCCGAAACCGACAAGCCAAAAAATCCTAACCGAATCCCGACCCGAGTCTAGTTCAGGTAATCCAGAATCTATTCCCGAGTCCCGAAACGAAATCTGTTTGTATGGTTTTCTTTGTAATCCCGACTCCATCCCGACTCCCGACCCGACCCGAGTCCCGAAAAGCTGAAAAACCCAAACCGAGTCCCGAACCGAGTATGGTCGGTTCGGGATTTGGGATGTCGGGATCGAGATGGTTTTCGGGTGTCGGTGTGGATTGCTCAGCCCTACTTTCAATACAGGTATGAATATACAATGTGCTTAATTGAGAACACTCGAAATGAGTTTTAGGATCAGAGAGATCCAACCATTGAAACACCCGTTTACGGGAAAATACCAACTCAAGTTTTCTAACTCTTGCCTCTAGCCAAGGCTTTTCTAAACTTAGGAAGCTTATATATTTCACGTAACAACATGTGAAAGCATCCATATGCTCATAACCCATACTTACGTCTTCTCTAATCACGTAACCGGATTACTCCCTTATTGGCCAAATTAAGCACAAGGTCTCTTTGCGTAAACGCACCCTTTCCCGCATGGGATATGCATTACATCAAGGCAAAGCACTTGGCTTGTTTGTACCAAGGTGTTAGTTGAGTACGTCGAGTCGTGAAAAGTTATGAGATTATGGATTCTCGACATTTAGTTACTTGAGATTATAAGTAATCCTTGATTTTCTCAACTCATAATCTTAATTGTATAAATATTTTTTTCTTAATGACAATTAGATTACTTCTTAATTATCTTCTTAATCTTACTTTCGCAAAAGACAAAACCACCAAACCTCCCAAAATCTTTCCCAAAATCCTTTCCCAACAACCTGTTAATATTCCCTTACACCTCCTTACAAAAGGGTACCTTTGTCTCATCACAAACTCACACACAATATTTCCTCTTACAATATTCTCCTCACTTATACATTTCTCATACACCTTTCTTATTCAAACACACATACACTCTCTTATACACACTGTTAGTAATTATTGAAATGTAATAGTTTTTTGTTCCTGCTGTCGGTAGGATATAGTTCCTGCTGTTAGTTTTATTATTAGTTTGTTAGGATGTGCATGAATTATATTAGGTAGTGATATGCATTTATTTTCTATTTATTGCTGTATTAGGTTTCCTTGTGAATAAAAGGAACATACAGCTTATGTTTATTGTCACTTGAAGAAAAACACTTTTATTAGATCCATAAAGGATCATTGTTTAGTAGAAAAATTTTGGAGTAACTTTGATTGTGTTCTTTATTATTCCGCTGTGTATGTTCAATCATTGTTATTATCCTAGATAGGGCTTAATGATCTTCTACAATTGGTATTAGAGTACAGGGGCTCTGGATATCTAAGGATCTCTAAGGTTCTGATTACACGGTTTGTTGTTGAAGAGCACATTCAAAAAGGTACGAATGAAGTAATGTTTATTTATCTACCTCGTACTATTTAATGGGTTTGTTGGTAGTGGTATATTTAATCAGTTTGTCAATAGTACTTTTGTTATTAATCATGAGTGGAGCTGTTGATTTTAATATTTGAAGATTGTCGTAACAATGATGGGACGATGGTAATCACGTGGGTCGATTTGGTTATCATAGCTGTGTCTCGTAATTTTATTGGGTCCGATTGAATCTATACTACTTATAATGCAGGAAGGACTCTCTATCCAAAAAATTCAGATTTAAAAAAAATGATGTATGGTTTACAACACTTTAAAGCAAGCAATTTTCATAATTACAACAACCAAGCATTGTGTACAACAAAAACTAGCATGAATCGAAATTCAGACCACTTTCCTTAAAATTCTACATTAATAGCATTTAAAACACCCCTACACCCAATATTTCAATCATTTAAACACAAAGTACAACCCTCGTTCTACATTAATAGCATTAAAAACACCCCTACACCCAATGTTATAATCATTTAAACATAATGTACAACCCTCATTCTACATAAATAGCATTGAAAACACCCCTACACCCAATATTACAATCATTTAAACACACAGTACAACCCTCATTCTACACTAATAGTGTTAAAAACATCCCTACACCCAATATTACAATCATTTAAACACAATATACAACCCTTTATCTTAACCTAGACACGAACCTGTGACAAAGACTCGACTCAATAAAACACGACTCGATACACAAGGGTGTGAGCTCAAGCTCCGGGCATCCATTGTTTTCGCGACTCAATAACAACGACAACAATAAAAAGAAAGAAAATGATGCCAGACAATTATTTAGCTTCACATTTATTAGTTTTAATCTTTATTTAATCAAAAACTCTTGAAAATTCATGTACTTATCCCCACCGTCGCTAGAACGATAAAAAGGGTGGTGGGTTTTCCTACCTTCGACCGCCGGTATCAAAAAAACAAGAGAAAGATGGTTTTGGTGATGAACTCGAGCTGTGGTGGGGTTAATCATGGTGTTGGGAGGTGTTTCTTGGTGTGTGATATACGTCAAAATGATGGGGAGTTTGAAAGGAGTGTGGTGGTGGTGGCGGTGAGTTTAAGTAGTCGGTGGTGGTGTTTGTTTGGCCGGAAAAACGACTGGAGAAGAAGAAGAAATAGGGTGCGGCTGGTTTGAGAGAGAAAGGGTGTCAAACCCTAAGTGAGGGTATAATGAGTTTATATAGAAAACTGTTTTGGACTTTGTGTGAACCCTATTGCATCCTTAGGGACTAAGATTGTAAATATATGCTAGGGTAATTTAGGTGTCGGAATGACTTCCCGTGACATTTTTATTAATTCTATCGAAAAATTTTATTTCAGGGTACCCGCCGCTGCAACGCGCGGGTACCCTGTTAGTATCATTAATTAATGATCGTGATTGAATATCATTAATTAATGATCGTGATTCAATAAGGTGTTAATCCTGACGTCGTCAAAGTGTTCTGACAGAAATTTCATGTTAAGTTTCCAGAAAATTTATGTAAAAACTTATGCCTTAATTCCTGGAATTCCTTGCAAAACATCATTATGACTCGATACAAGCATTTGACTCAAACAAATACTAATATACATGTTCATTTAATATTGTTGTGGTTCATGTCCAATTCCGTTCTTAAAAACAAATTAGATTTCCCTTACACTTATCTTTTGTGAAATACCTTTTTATGAAGTTAAGACGAAGTTAAAAACAGAATAAAGCATTTTCACAATTTACTTTGAAACATGAGCCACACAAAAAAAATAAAACATGCATACGGAAACAAATAAAATCAAATAAACAAACAATCAAACAAATAAATAAAAACATCAAACAATTTAAAACATGGGTTGGGTTGCCTCCCAAGAAGCGCTTGTTTTTGTTCGAGTCACGAGCCTGACTCTACCCTTATTTAATGAAAATAGGGGTGGTTTTTCCTACACTTAGGATTAAGTGCGGGTGGAATTAGCGATACACACCCTTAGGGTAGAAATATGCCACGTGAGGTGAAGGGGGTGAGTGAATGGCTTCCTTCATCCTAAAACCACCCCGGATAATATTGGTTGATGGGTGGATCGGGACCTTTTTCAATTCCTAAATTCACATCTAACGATGGAAGATTAGGTAATGATTTTGGTTGAGGCTCCGGTTCATCAAAACTAGGAACTTCCTTAGGACTAAAAGAAAGGTCATCACTACAAGTGTTAAAACCTATATTCTCTAGTTGTGCTTGTTCTAAGGGTTCTACCTCTATTGGGGTTCCTATAGTATCTTCTACTTCTTTCGGGTAAGTCAATGGAGGTGTGTACGCATCGAATGATGGTAGGACTTATGGAGCACTAAGTGGGTTTATGTTATTCACCTCGTCCTCCATTGTATCTATATTACCTATGTGTTCATCTTGTATTATGGTGGAATCAAACCACTCCGTGCACCAAGGTATCTCATACATAGGCTTATTATCCCCAAACAAACTTCTTGCTTGTTCCCTCAAACTTGCGATCAATTGATTTGTAACAACGTTTGTTGGGTTGTCTAGCTTTTTGCGAGTTGGACACAATTCTCTATGGCTTCCCATGCTTCTTTAGCACTTAATCCCCAAAGGTCCCCATCTGCGGCATTGTCAATGTCCATTTTGGTATAGTGGTCGACACGATGGTAAAATATTTCAATTTGGGACCACAAATCAAAACTATGATGAGGGACTTTTCGGAATAAATATTTAAAACGAGTCCATGCATCATAGATAGGTTCATCTTGATGTTGTTTGAACATCAAGATGTCACTAGGAGTGGGTGAATTTTGTGGTTGGTAGTATGGTGGATTCACGTTCTCCATAATTGCTAACGGAATAGTCAATGGAAAGGTTTTTACGAACAAAGACACAAACAAAAGATAGACTAAAGAAAGCTAATAAAAATAAAATAAAAATCTCACTAGATAGGAATCTAGCAAGTAGACCTAATAAAACGAAATTTCAACCTAGACAATAAGTATTCCCCGGGCTGCGGCGCCAATAACTTGATGCGTGGAATTGCGCCCTTGCAAAAGGTTTTAACTCTCAAGGGATCTTGAGAAGCTTGCAATCCCCACCAGGCAGTGTACCTATTCATTGTAGTATAGTATAGTGACAAGTACCGGGGGATTGATCGTTCAACTCAAAGAATAGTGTTCGCTAGGGTTAAAACTCACTAAAACTAGGTCTAGATGTGAGGGATGATTCTTTTTGTATTTTTATATTTTTAGGAAAGCAATTAAAAATTAGAAAGAGTGGGCGGAATTAGTTGCTAGTCAACTAACCCAATTAACTAAAGATGCAATCAAAATAAAATAAAATAAACTTAAACTAAATTGTGGTGTGAACAATAATGAGAGTAAATTTTGTTTACTTAGATTTCACTACTCCTTAGCTATCTTTTATAGGTTGATTAGTTTGTTACAATTGCATGGATGACGGGTTATATTCCTTAATACCATTCGTAGGGCCATGTACGATCTTCCCTAACTCTATAAGCTTCTACCTCAATCCTATGTCGGGCCGACTAAAAGCTCCTAACATGGTATCCCTGGAACTTACTTATGCATTATATATAACCAAATAATCGTAGTACACATCCGATCATGTTTCTTAAGACGTTCAAGCAAGTTACCAATTGGAAGTCTGCCAGTTTTCTTAAGCCTAACATCGAATTCATTCATCCACAACAATTATAAACAAACAACCAACCCATAATCAATATCTAAGTTTCATTAAATCTAAGCAAACACGAAGAAAACCTAGCCTAGCATGTTAAAGAGAAGACAAGCGTAAGATATAATCAAATAACACATAGACATATTGAATGATTTGGTAAAGTACTTATCTTCAATTAAGCATGGAAGAAACAAGGGGTTGAAACCCTTCAAAAAGCTGTAAAATTCGTCTAGGGTTTATTCCCTCAAAGTTGCACACAACGGATGAAAACTAGAAAACTATATATAGATTTTGTCTTCTGACGGCGTCAAGAGTAAGTGTGTGATGCCGTCAACTCGCCGCAAAAATAAACTCGTATTGCCTAGATCCACTTCTGACGCCGTCACTCTTTATGTGTTCTGGGCCGTCACTCTTTGCAGTTACTCTTGATAGCCTTGGAAATTTTGTACGTGACGCCGTCAAGACCCCTTTACAAAACATTCTGGCGCGTCACGTGTATTTGATTTATCCACCCTTTTGTCAACTCATGACGCCATCACTAGCACCTTGTGACGCCGTCAAGTGCAATTTCCAGCATGCTTTTGAGACTTTGTCGTTTTCTTCACTTTTTCGCTCTAAAAACGTCCAAAATGCTTCCTTTTGTAAAATTCTTCTCAAAAGTACCTAAAATGACAAAAGGAACGATTTAGGACAATAATTGATCAAATAATCTAGACTTTGGCCTTAAATGACCCCCCAAAAGCGGTACATTTTTCCCTTTATCAGTCTGTATATTAAAAAGTGATTTGGTGTCGTCTAATATTTCCCGTTCTTGCTGATAAGCTTATTTGTTGCTGCTGCTCGTTATTTTGATTCTGCTGATCGGTTAGTGACAGTTTAACAACAAATTAGTAACAGAAAAAGTGTTGCTAAGCAGTTTTGTGACATATTTTGCAACAGTTTTGTGACACTTTTCAAGTGTCGTATGGATACTAAAAAGTATCCTTGTTGTTTCTATTCCATCTGTTTGAAAGTCTTCGTTCACAATTAATACTGGTCGGTTCCTACTAATTGGTTTACTGGAGTGTAATTTTGTTTCTGCTGATGATGACTTTTGGTTCCTGCTGATCAATTCTGCTGCTGGTTCAATTTCTACTTCTGCATTCAGTTCTTTAAAAAACGTCACAACCAAACTTTCCACTCCTTTAAAATGGCAGAATCTGACAATGAAAGGGATGATGCAATGTTTCCTTGTTTGATGAATGATGACTACGAGGTATGGGCTAGGAAGATGGAACACTGGATCACAAACAATGATATGACTATCTGGAAGGTGATTCTAAATGGCAACAGCTTGAAAAGGACTGGAAGAGATCACGATGGAAATATCATTATTCACCCTCCAACGACTGTAGATGAACACATTGATGTATAGAGGGAATCAAAGGCAAGAACTACATTGCTTCAATCTATTCCTGCTGATCATGTAGCAGAGTTCCATTATATGGATGATGCAAGAGATATATGGAATGCAATCAAATCAAGGTATGGTGGAAAGGCTGAATCCAAGAAGATGAGTAAGGAAGCTTGTACTATAGGTGATGCTGGAGAATTTGCACTCATGGGTGTCATTCCAAAGGTACATAACTGCGCTTTTGGTTGTGTCAATAAGTATAATGATATTCAAATGCAGTATAATGAACTTAATGAACAATATAAAGAATGTTATCAGGTACAAGCCTATAAAGGCGCTGTTAAAACTTTAGAGGAACAAAAGGTTTGGTACTAAAATAATCAGTTAGCATATGAAGAGAAAATTAGGGTTTTACAAAGAGACTTAGAAAACACCACAAATTTGCTAAAATATTATGAGAAAGAGAAAGATAAGCTAGACTTAGAAAAACATGATTTGCAAGATAAGTTTGATAAAGAGGTAGCAGGTCGTATGAAGTGGCAAGAGGGAGCTAAAAATCTTGAGAAATTAATTGATAGTTCTTAGTCCACTAAGTCTAGAAGAGCATTAGGGTATAGTAAATACTTAGGGGCAGATGAAGTGTATGACCCTGATGAACCAAGTGTTTTTTACCCTAAACCTCTTCTGTAATACCAAACTCCTATTAAATATGTTAAAGAAGGGGGAATGAATGTTGTTTCTCCACCTATAACAGGAACATTTAAGCCTACCTCACCTTAAACAGACTTAGATGAATCGCAAATGTCTTATGGTACAAAGTCTTCAACCTCTAGTGATTCTAATTCTGGGTCTAATGACTTTGTGTCATGTGATAACTATGACATGTCTTCAAAGGTCAATGTCCCTGCCTCTAGTGTTTTCAGTGTCAAAAGATACTCAACTGAGTCTACCGCTTATGCATCTACTTCTAGTGTTTCTACAACTAAGAGTAAAGCTGAGATTGAATCCAAAGTTAAGGCACTTATCCAAGAACCCATTGTTGTTCAAGATTTACCTAGTTTCACTTGTAATAAATCTGATAAGAATACATACAATTCTAGGACTTCTTGTAATAAGAATGTATATTTTAATAAAAAGGCAAGTCATGTTAAGAAGAAATCTTGTTTTGTGTGTGGTAGTAAATTCCAACTTAATTAAGACTGTCATTGTCATGAGAATAGGATGGGTGTTTCCTATGGCCAATAGACCTTTAGACCCAGGTGGCATAATGTTGATAGTATTCCTCCATTTGTTCCTAAAGAAGCACATGTGAGAGCTGGTAAACCAGTTCCTACTGGTAAGCCAAAGGTGTATGCACCCGTTTCTATTGATAGGCTTAATAGGTCTTTTCCAGTTCCCTCTGGTAGAGTATATTCTTCATCAGTTACTACTGGTTGGTGGAAAAGTAATGCTAGACCTATGCCCTATAGACCTACAAGTTCTTATTTTCAGTCATATACACCTTATGTATCTCATATGAATATGGCACATGGTGGGGTAAGAGTGGAAACTACCGTTAAACCCTCCACAGGTTCTTTTTGGAGAACTAATAGGAAAGGTTCATTCTGGGTACCCAAGAACAATAATTTTTCTCAAATGCAATGATTGAGGGGAGGCATAAGCCTAAGGGGAGGCTTATTGTTGTATTCTTTGTATTCTAATCAAGTTTGCAGGTGCTGGATCCTCATTGCTGCTGGTGGACATTGTTTCTGCTGATTGCTTAGTGTTTCTACTGACATTACATTTTTATTTGGTTTATGCTGCTGATTGATGGTACATTTTACATATTTTGTATTTCTTTTTCTTTCGATCTTTTATTAGATATAGATTTTGTTTATTAAAAAAAATTTTAAAAAAATTGTAGTTGTTATTTTATCAAGCTTGCAGGTTTTGGTGTTGGTTAATTACCACACAACAAATGGTTTTCAACTCACCATGTCTTTCAGACACAAGGGTTGACTAGCCCACAAGATTATGGCTTGTGGTAAAGGCTGTGGAAAACCATAAATGGTAATCAACTCACCATGATGATGACTGCATTCCATCAAAGAGTTGGCTAGTCCAAAAGCAAACGGTTTTTGGTAAAGACACATCAATTCCGTTGATAGCTGTAATGGTTTGCTCAAAACCATAGGGTACTCAACTCACCCATGCTTCATTACTAAGAGTTAAAATGGTCATCAATTCACCATTGTTGTTGCCCTATTGGGTAACCAAAGAATTGGCTAGTCCTGAGCAAACGGCTACAGGTAAAGAAATGTTAAATCTGTTTATGGCTGTGATGATTTGCCAAAAATCATTAGGGTATTTGAACACACCAATGATTCATGTTCTAAGTGTTGAACTGGTTACTAGTTCACCAGGGTGATGTCATGATTCCACCAAAGGCTAGCTAGCCCAAGAGTGAATAGCTACTTGGTAAACGCTTATCAAATCTATTCTTGTTGCTGCTGGTTCTAGTTGATGCTGATTCATAGGAATTGCTGCTGGGATCTTGGTCATTCATGCTGGTTACCTATTGCTACTGATTACTTTAGAGTTGCTGCTGGTTAACTTATTTGCAAGAGTTCAAGTCAATCCTCAAGCTTTGGACGTCAATGATATATCAAGAAACTTGAAGTTAATCGAGTTAAATTCAAGTTTAGGGGAGGATTGTTAGGAATTATTGAAATGTAATAGTTTTTGGTTCTGGTGTCGGTAGGATATAGTTCCTGCTGTTAGTTTTATTATTAGTTTGTTAGGATATGCATGAATTATATTAAGTAGTGATATGCATTGATTTTATATTTATTGTTGTATTAGAGTTCCTTGTGTATAAAAGGAACATACGGCTTATGTTTATTATCACTTGAAGAAAAACACTTTTATTAGATCCATAGAGGATCGTTGTTTAGTAGAAAAACCTTGGAGTAACTTTGATTGTGTTTTTTATTATTCCGCTGTGTATGTTTAATCATTGTTATTATCCTAGATAGGGCTTAACGATCTTCTACACACATACTACTTTTCCACACACACACATCCCATCTCTATAACATATTCCTTACACTCCCAACACCTTTATTTTAAAAATACACACACTACTCACAACTATCCCATTCTCTACACATACAAGGCTCCCCATCACATCCATACTTACATATTCCCTTACACACATACAATCCAACCCTTATATTCCTTACACACTTTCACATCCCAACCTTTCACTCACCCTCTTCTCGAAGGAAGAAATATTCCCTTGGATATCTCCTTTAACCCAACCATGGTTCACTTTTAACCCAACCATGGTTCGTTCTCTACACACCCATTCTCATCCAACCATGGTTAACTCATAACCAAACCAAGGATGGAATATTCTCTTGGATATACCCTTTAATCCAACCATGGTTCACTTCTATCCCTAGTCCCCCTTACACTCACACCCTATAAATACCCAACCATGGTTCACTTCTAACCCCTAGTCCCCCTTACACTCACAACCATGGTTCACTTCTAACCCTAGTCCCCCTTAAACTTCTAACCCTAGTCCCCCTTACACTCACTCCCTATAAATATAAAAGAATTGGCAATAATAGCCCTTGTGGGAACAATAGGGTTTGTCCCTAGTCCCCCTTACACTCACACCCTATAAATACTCAACATATATTCGGTTTAGGGTATCATCTCTTTCTTCAATCTTTCTCTTGCCGACAAAAACATACACACAACACACACACATACCCGGCCACATTTCCGGCCACCACACCTTCACCACCGCGAGTCACCACACACCGCCACCACCATCACGTGTATCTTTTCATTCTCTTTCTTTTGAGCTATCACACACACTTTCAATCTCACCATAACAACTCTTTTGCTCAATATTTAGCCATCAATTCGTCACCCTTTTCACTTGTTCTCGTGTTCCTCGATAACCAAAGACGAAGGTGGGTTTTTCCCAACATTTTGTGCCTCGGCTTGACTCAAAAGCCCACGGGTTTGATAGTTTTTTAAGAAAGAATAGATAGAGCAGATGGACAGGGGAGTTTGTTTGGTGTCTGTTTGAGCAATAGGTCTGGGGTTCGACCCAGGCCTTTTACTTTTTATGCACGAGTTGCAATGTACACCGCATGGACCAATGGGGGGATCATGCAGTCCACTGTTCTAGTGAAGTGGGGGTTAAGTTCAGGCATAATCTGGTACGTGATATCCTTGTTGATATATGTTCCAAAGCCGGGATTATGGTGCGTAAAGAGGCTCCATTGGGATTTCTGTTAGAGGAAGGGAGAGAATTACGTCCTGCAGATGTGCTATTATTCAACTGGTTCCAAGGTAAGGACGCATGTCTGGATGTGACTGGGGTCTCTCCGTTTGCTGGGACTGGGGCGACGTCATGGGCCCCCGGGGTTGCTTTGAATAATGATGTGGAAAATAAAATGAAGAAATATGCGTCCAAGTGTGAAGACAATGGATACAAGTTCGTCCCTTTCGCCTTTTCTACGTTTGGGGAACTCGATGTGGATGCTTTAAATACACTTTCGCATGTCAAGACTATTGCCAGCAGCCACTCTAATAATGTTAAGAGTGGTGCTTTTATTTTTCAACGAGTTAGTTTCTGTATTCAAAAAGGAGTGGGAGCTCAGATTGTGTCTAGACTCCCCTCCAATTTCATGTAATTTCCATGTTTTCAATGAAAAAAAAATCATTTATAAAAAAAATAAAAAAATTAATAAAACAATAATAATAATAATAATAATAATAATAATAATAATAATAATAACAACAACAACAACAACAACAACAACAACAACAACAACAACAACAACAACAATAATAAAAATAATAATAATAATAAAATGAATCATTTGGTATCAATTGTGGGTCGTGTTAATGTTTTTTTGGTCGAATGGGGTGATGCCGAGAGTACTAGGCTCTTGGCCTAGATTGGTTATGAAATTTGGTCGTGTTTATTGATTCGGTTTTAAAGTGGGGACAGATTGGGATTAGGCTAAATTGGTTTTAGTTGTGTTGGTGTTGCCGAGAGGTGGGAATGGATTCAGATTTGGTGATGTTGTCGTTGTTGTTGTTTTTTTTGTCGTGGTATTATCGTTATTGTGTTGTTGGTTTGAGGCCGATAGTAGGAGCCGAGACCGCTAAGGTCTCAGCATGAGATTATTTTTATGGTGAAGTTGTAGTTATTAGTGTTGTCGTGGATTTGATGATGGGGAGTAGGAATAGTTAACGCGCCGTAGACGGCCGTTATTGTTGAAGTTGTGATTGCGGAAAATTTAGATACTAGGTGGAAACATATATGTTTTTGATGACTTGAGTGTGTCGAGTGTCATCGAGACTTTCTAGTCTCGTGAGACCCGATGAGCCGAAATGGAAATTTTATTGTTATTGACCCGTGATAAAAGTGACCCGTGATAAAAGTGACTCGAAATGAATATAACCCGTGAAATATAAGGACGATTAAATATTAATGACACGAGTTTATATATATATATATATATATATATATATATATATATATATATATATATATATATATATATATATATATATATATGAAATTAAGTTTTAAATATTTAGTAATGATTAATAATCATTATTTTATATTTATGAGTTAATGATAATAACAATAATAATAAGTATTGAGATACGATAAGTATGTTATATGACGTTTTCAAGATTAATAGGAAGTATTAGTCAAACGTTGGAAACGTTCACTAATATTTCTAAATTAATACGAATCGTTAAATAACGACGAATACGTTATCTAATAACTATTATTAGAAATGATAAACGAATTAAATATGGAAACTGACGGGTTACTCATTATTTCGAGGTCACGTTGACCCTGACCTAGTCGTTTGAGTTGTTTAAGTTTATGGTCTTTGTTTTGGCGTACGTTCACTCGAGTTGGTGTCGTGTTAGTACAGCACACACAAATAATGATACATCAATACGAATAAAGATTCATTTTATTAAATTTATAAACTTTGGATAAAATACTAACATGAGTTTATTTAATAGGTTGTGCCGAGCCCCGCAGTGCCATGAATTACTAGCATTCGTGTTTGCTTCTTTTGTATCACCTCTCGTCTACTACTAGAGGTGAGTTCGTAGCCCCTGTTTTATCATTTTTTTATTCTTTTGGGGAGAATACATGCTCTTCGCTATGGTCTTCGTTATCTCTTTGATCTCTTGGTCATTTCTTTGGTGTTGTGATGTTATTGGTTTTCGTTATGAGTAGTTGCATATGTGATATTGGTTATGTTGTCGGTATGTTTATGATATTGGTTATGTTATCGGTATGTTTATGATATTGGTTATGTTGTCATTTTGTTATGGTATGATTGAGGTATAGGATTAGGCTGCGAGTGCTAACTATCGACTTTACTGCAGAAGTGCGATATAATTGACGACAAGTGCAGCATAGCTATAGTGTGCACCTATAGGACCTTTATTTTATGTTCATGAGTGATTAGTGTTTACTTTGGTATGTTACCTGATTGCTCAAATTAGTTATAGTATAGAGTTTTCTCAAAAGAATTGCTAAGAAATAAGCAAAACCCGAGGTCGTAGTCCGTGTGAAGGTGTGAATGGAATTTCGAATTCCCGGTTCGTGAAAAGTGTCGTGAAAGTGGGAAAAGTGAATTCAATGAGATTACACTAATGAATATGAAAATGAAGCACAAGTAACCAATTAAGCACGTAAATCAGGTAAACAAACCTAAAACGTAACGTAGAATCGAAAACAAAAGCTTAAACGTAAACGCGCGAAATAAAAAGTGAATTTGAAGCTATACTAATCCTACGGGTTTGAAAATAATTTCCCTAAGTTAAAAATGATAAAAGAAAATTTTGAGAAAAAGAAAAATATTTTTTTAAGTTTTTATTTAATTTTTATGAATTAAAAACTAATTTAACTAATTAAAATTTAAAAGAAAATGGAAATTAAGTGAGAAAAATACAAAATAAATTTTGAAAATTCTAAAATAACTAAAAACTATTTTTAAAATTAAAAATATATTTTTTTTGGATTTTTGTGTAATTATTATGAATTAAAACCTATTTTAAGTAATTAAAATTCAAATAAAATTCAAATTAAATGAGAAAAATGCAAAATTAATTTCTAAAAATCTAAAATAACTAAAAACTGTTTTCTAAAATATTTTTGGGACTTTTTTTATGCTTTTTCTGATTTTTTTTAGAATTTTTGGTATTTAAAAAGTAATAAAAATTGAATAAAAGCTAATATTTAATAAGAAAAATAGCAAATCTATTCAGAAAAATCTGAAAAATTCAGAAAAAATCTAAAATATTATTCTAAATTTAAGAAAAATTTAAAAACTGAAAAATAAGCTAAGGAAATGCTTAATGCTTTAAGACAGCTTAATAGGAGTGCTTATTTATAAGCACTCTTTGACCAAATTAGACCAAACTTTGACCAGATGTTTCTATGACTCAAATAATTCCAAAAGTACTGAAATTAGATCAAATAGAACACAAAAACACAAAGATGATGAAAACAGTTGAATAAGCACTTTTTAGAAAAAGCAATAAGCAAACAGAAGAAACTAAGGGTTTCAACCCAATGAAATAAGCAACTACAAGTACTCAGAAACTAAAATGAATCACAAATCTCAAATTTAAAGCAATAAAACACACTATCAGCCCTATGATTTGAAATTAGAAACTAGGTAAGATACTTCTACTTGACAAGTCAAATAAGCAATACCAATAAGCTGAGGAATGTGAGCTTATGAGGGCAAAACCTCCACTGTCCTACTGAGAGACTATAAACACCATAAATAATTACTTAGAAACTTATTAGATAACCTCATATTTGCCCAAAACTTTAGTGAAAACTGATGGTGCAGGGGATGGGTCAATTCAAACAGTCCACTTAGACCAATATTTGTAATAAGCAAATGAGATCCAAATCTAAATTTTTTATTTGAACTTGATTCAATAACTGATAAACTCCACAAATCAACAATTAAAACTAATTTCCAAACAATATTAAGCCCTACAGACTCTTACAAAGATCTGTCAAAATTTGAGTTCAACTTTCTTTTTGACTTTTTGATTTGAATGAAACTTTGACTAAAATGAATTTATAACTGCCCTAAACGATTATTTAAGTTGTAATAAGCTACTATGAACCTTAATTAAGCAATGCAAACTACTTATGCAACTAATCTAATGTTTGTGCAATCTAAATCTCCTAATACATTATCTATTATGAAGATGTGAAAGCTAAGTGGACTTTTAATGTAATAACCAACTGAATTTATGCTAGAATAAGCCTAATTTTTCCCCTATTGTAATGTCTAAACAATTTGTATCCTATGAAACACAGTTAACACCAGCAGACAACTCTAATCCAAACACCTTGATAAGTAACTGATATGATCAAATGACCTAACAAACTGATTCCCAAGCGAATCAAACTACAAACTCTGATCTAATTCTAATCCAACAATCCAAAAATCAACACAGAGACTCAGAAATCAACCACTAGATTCAACAGAAACACAGATCTAATAGATGGACAAATATGCAACAGAAGTGATCAAATTCAATGCAAACTATGATATTGTGATGATATAAGCTACCACTAAACCAATTTATGATGCAACTACTAGTGTGAAATAGAAACAAACAATAATAAGCAGATTTAAACTACCACTACTAATTATGCAATATAGAGAATTAAAAATAATAAACTCACAAGCTAAATCCCCCTCAGCATGAAAAGAGGGGGTTCACTATGCTAGCCTGTCTTTAGACAGGCCAACTGGCTCCCTTGGACTGTCAATACTCCTTTGCTTAAGCATAGCTTATTGAATAAGATTATTTGGACTTTTGTTGACTTTTTATGAGATTGGAAGAATGAAACAGTAATACTCACAATAGGCTATTATTTGATCTTATATGAGTACATATAACATTAGATGAGCTTATTGAAGCTTCTAACTGAATTTGAAAATTTATTTTTATATTTTTTTGATTTTCTGATTTTTTTTTAATATATGATGAACAGAGCTTGAAATGAGAAATTGAAATAAGCTAATAAAAATTATACTAATATAGAAAGACAGTAAATAAAACTTAAACAAAACGAAATAACAAATTTAGATAATAAGCTAAATAATAAAAACAAAAATTATATTGATTGAGAAAAAATTGAGTACAATACTGAAAATCAAATTACAAAGGATTTATGCACTAAAACAAGCTACTCTTACATAAAAAACCTACACAAGCTAATGAGGGATGAGGGGTATATATAGGAGAGATGGGGATCCTTCTAGCCTTCCATGTCAGCAATCCGTGTGAGGATTGTGCTTCTTTGGGCTCATATCAACCCTTGATCTTGCTTCCAGATAATTCCCATCAACATGAGCCCTTGGATTGAATGATTTATATGATTGATCCTACATGTGTGCTCCTATTGGTCCATGTGTCCCTCCGGAGGCTCTCTGACATTCTTTGTCCTTGCTGTCAACTTCTAGAAGCACAATAATTAGGTAATGATGGTTAATTTGGGCGTGGGGTAAATCTAGGCTTTATAGCACAGTAGTTTCTGGGTTTGGTAATTTATTGGGGGGGGGGGGGGGATCGGGAAATGATTTGGGTGTTTTTATTAGTTTAGGTTAACCGGATATGTTGACCGGGTAAGTTGTGGGTAAAGCTTAACAGGCCGGGTATAGGGGGATCCGAGTATTATTATTTGTGGGCTTTTGGTGTCTTGGGCTAGGGGTGGTAAAGGGTTTAGTTTAATGGATTTGATTTTGGATCCGGTTGTAATATTTTGGTTTAGGACTAGTATTAGCTTATAAGGACCAATTATGTAATTATGCAAATAACAAGGACCAAATCTGTAAATCTTCAGAATTATCTTCCAAGGGCTTTTATTGTCAATCTTTGATTCATGGAGGATGCATATTGACTTTTCTTAAAATATTTCTTCAAAGGACCATTTTTGTCAAAATGTGAAACTTAGAGAACTGATTCTGCAAAGCTCTCTAAACTTTGACCATGGACCTTTCTTGTAAATATATGAATCTTTGAGGACTTCCTTAGACATTTTAAGCTTTCTTAGATCATTAAACTTCCCCGGCTCCGGCTTTTGACCTTTTTCATTCTCGTGCTCGTTTTTGTCGGTTTTGGCTTTGTTTTTTGTCTATTTTTTACAAATCCGTCCCTGCACATACACAAATACAAAAACACACATTCTCTTGGCATATTTGGTTAGTATTTGGTATTTTTGGTCTGATTTAAGGCCTAAAAAGGATGTGTGAATAAGCACACATCAAAACTCCCCCAGATGAAGGTATTGTCGTGCCCTCACGTAATATCATCACCTCACGCTTAAGAGGTAAATAATTTAAAAACCTCTCTTTGTTGACTTTGTAAAGTAGCAATGATGTTCGAAAGAGATCTCAAAATTATTTATTCTCAGAAACGCTCTGTTTTCCGATTTTCATAAATAATAACTACTACTACTACTATTTTTGTATTTTTCATTTTCATATATGTAACGGTTTGCTTGACTTTCATTATCTTTCAATAATTATTAGGGTCAACGAGTAAAAACACTTCTCATGGAGAAGAGACCGTACGGATAAAAATCGTCATCCTTGATTTTTCACAAGCCCCCAAATTAAGCGTAAAAAACGAGATCACAGTTTATCTACAAGTTAGATGCTAACACTACCCATAAGAGTTACTTGTGAAAACTTCTTACTCCCATTTCCTAATTTTTGTATCTCAAGATTTTATTTTTGTGAGAAATGAATTGCTTCATATTTTCTCGTTTCAATAACTTTTTAGTCCGATAGAGATACCAAGTTTGAAACGCTAAGTAGTTTTTCATTTTCTCTCAAGAACCACTGCTTTAGAAATTCGGTCCACATCAAGGAATTTGGGTACATACACTCTCATATATAAGTTGCGGAGTACTACACGTGCACCTCATGTGTCTAATTCAGAATCATCCACATGCACCTCACGTGCCAACAACTTTTATACACTCAAGCTCTTATTCAACATAACTTTCACTTTTCACTTTTTTTTTCATTTTTCATTTTTTTCCCTTTTTTTCTTTACTTTTTTCATCATCAATGGAAGCTTATCGGGTAGCTCCAAAATCACATAAATAAGCAACTTTTGACTTTTGATTTTTTTTCCATTTTTTTTGCTCTTATTTTTGATGTTCCTTGATATGTACCCAACTTCTAAAGCAAAGATTCTTTTAAGAAAATAAGAAACTAAATATTAACCAAACCTAAATACCACTAATTAACCTAGAACATCTATTATACATCGGTGAAACAATTTTTCGGGAGCAAAAAGCCTCAAGTACCTTTCATGAGCTCTAAAGAGAACCAACTACTCCACGTTTAGCATCTAACTTCTAAATAAACTGTATCATTTCTCGCTCTTCACAATTTAAGATTCCAAATAATGAAACCAGCGAATACTTAGCCGATAATCAGCCACGCATATATAAAGTCTGTTACGGAAACTTGCAAATTCTAGAAGAAGAATTCGTGTTTTCTAGCTCCTTAAGTAAAAGACTAGTGAAAGCTTTTAAGCTGCACATGTATAAAGTCAAGTATGGGAACTTGCAGACTCTTAAGAAAGAATTCACATTTTATAGCTTGATGAGGCAAAAAATGATCCGTTTTTAGGGGGTCATTTAAGCCCGAATCCGACTTTATTTGATCAAATATTGCCCTAAATCGTTCCTTTTGTGATTTTAGGTACTTGGAGAGTGAATTCTGGAAAAGAAGCCATTTTGGACGTTTTTGGAGTATAAAAGTGAAGAAAACGGCAAAGTCTCAATTTTCCATGCTGTGAACAGTACATGAAGGCGTCAAGAGTCACTCATGACGGCGTCAGATGTCAAGAATAAAAATACCGTAGTTGATGACGGCGTCACATAGGCCGTCAGAAGTAGATCAAGGTCGTCCGAGGAAGTATTTGGCGGCGAGATGACAGCGTCACACCATTGCTCTTGACGCCGTCACCTCAATTTTCCTATATATAGTTTTCTAGTTTTTTACATTAGAGGAGAGAAGTTTTGGTGAAACCCTAAAGACGAATTTGGTGCAACTTTTGCAGGTTTTTCAAGGGTTCCAAACCCTTGATACCTTGCATTGTAATTGAGATAAGTGTTCTTCTAATTCAATCAATATGTCTATGTGTTGGTTGTCTATATCTTGTTCTTGTCTCAATTCCATTATGCTAGGCTAGATCTCTTTTGTGTTTGCTTAGATCTAATGAAACCTAGATATTGATTATGTGTTGATTACTTGTTTATTCTTGTCTTGGATGAATGATTTTATATGTTAGGCTTAAGAAAACTGGCAGATCTCCAAATGGTAACATGCTTGAACGTCTTAAGAAACATGAACCGAGGCGTACTAGGTCTTTATTGGTTGTATTTAATGCATGAGCCACTGTTTACAATCCCTATAGTTGTGCTGGGTCATGGTGTAGGAGGAGATAAGAGCTCATAGAATTGGGGAGTTATGTATGCCACCCCATGAATGGTATTAAGGAATACAATCCGTCATCCATACAATTATAACAAGTAATTAACGTGTAAAAGATATCTAGGGAGTAGTGAAGTCTAAGTAAACACATTTTCTCCAAATACTGCTCACAACCTTAGTATAAATTAGTTTAATTTCATTTTCAGTATTTTATTTTGATTATATCTTAGTTTTGGGTTAGTTGAATAGCAACTAATTCCGCCCACTCTTCCATAACCCGAGATTTTACTTGCTTTCATAAAAATATAAAAATACAAAAATAATCATCCCTCACCTTTAGAACTAGTATTTAGGTTTTCTAATCCTAGCGACACTATTCCTAAGCTGAACGATCAATCCCCCGGTACTTGTCACTATACTATACTATACTACAACGATCAGGTACACTGCCTGGTGGGGGTTGTAAGCTTCTCGAGATCCCTCGAGAGGTAAAGCCTGTTGCAATTCCCACGCATCAAGTTTTTGGTGCCGCAGCCCGGGGAAATAGTTATTGTCTAGGTTAGGATTTCTTTTTATTAGGTCTACTTGCTAGATTCCTTTCTAGTAAGATTTTATTTTTTATTTTTAGGTTTTCTTTAGTCTATCTCATTTTTTATTGCCTCTGTTAGTAAATTAAACCCATTGACTATTCCGTTGACCATTATGGAAAACGCGAATCTACCCCTTTCCCCTATAGAAGTGGCTGTGTTACGTGAACAAATTGAGAGTGAGATTAGGGAGCTTAGAGAGCTTAATAGGTTGATTAAGATTGAACTCGAACATACATTTAGTGACCTAGCAACCGCCTTGTATTCAAATAAGGACTTAGGGCCTAATGACTTTGTGAATGTTGTTGAGAGACTAGAAGAGGAGGCAATGGATCCGAAGCTTAACGACTACTTTAATCTATACCCCACTAAGGAGGAGATTGCATATTATAATAATCTTATTGATATCCCGCGATCTCCTTTCACCATAATTGAACCTAAGATCAAGAGAGGCGATCCAAAGAATGCTAAGATACCATGTATGATTGGATATAGGCACATTAGCAATGCTTACATTGACTTTAAATCTCCAATCAACATTATGTCCTCAACGGTTTATAATGATATAGTGAACACAAGACTTGAACCTAGAAGGGATCCCAAGTACCCCGGTGGAGTTTGTAACTTTGTCGGGAGAGTTAAAGGTTTACGTGTCTTTGTTGGTAATTTCACTTTTGTCACTGACTTTATGATTGTGGAGGATCTTGCTAATGTTATTGATTGTCGATTATCCAATGTTGTGTTTGGCAAACCATTTGTTGAGGAGTCTAAGTTAGAATATGATGAGGTAGAAGGCACGATCCGATTTGCAAGTAACACCGATAGTATCACTTATAGGATGCCCAATAGGATGAAAGAATTTCGCTTTATATCTCGTTTGGATAAGGACAACGTTGGTGCTTTTGAGGATATTGATGAGAAGGATAAGAAAAAGGGCATGGACTATGTATGGGAAAAAAGGAGTCTTTACTTCAAAGATTGCTTGGCCCTTGGACCAAGGTATAAAGTCGATGAAGAATTTGCCCAAATGATTATGGGAGCGATTGAGAAAAAGGTGATTGGTTTCTACAAGGAATATCTACAATCGGAGAATGGAACCAATGATGAAGTCACGTAGTAACCCATGACCTTGAGTCTAGCTACAAGACTCGTAAATAAAGAAAAGCGCTTCTTGGGAGGCAACCCATGTTTTGTGTGATTTTATTTGTTTGATTGTTATTTGCTTCCGTATGCATGTTTTATTTTTATTGTTGGTTGATCATGTTTCTCAATTAAAATGTGGAAATACTTTACTATGTTGTTTGGCCTAGTCTTAACTCCAACCTAAAAGTAGTTTTGCAAAAGATAAGTGTAAGGGGAAACCCCGAATATGTTTTTAAGAAACAACCCGATCATGATTCTCCACAATATTAAATGAACATGTATATTCGTATTTGTTAGAGTCAAATGCTTGTATTGAGTAATAATGAAGTTTTGCAGGATTTTCCAGGAAGTAGGACCAAGTTTTTCCAGAAATTTTCCGGAAACTTAACATAAGAATTTCTGCAGGTCCATTCTGACGGCGTCAGAGTTTTACTCTTGACGGCGTCAGGAGTTAAAATCTGGAAATTTTACCAGTTTTGTTTTTCTAACGGAGTCTTATGGTTTTTGTGAATTATTAAGTTTTATAATCTCCAGGAAATCTGCAAACTTCATTCCACAAGCATTATATCTTACTTTGTTTTCTAGGATTTAGTAACTTATATAGGATGCCGCCGATTTTACGCGAGGTTGTCTTGTCTATTTTTTGTCAGGATTTACAGGTTATTTTCGACAAGGAGATGATTTATATTTTGGAAGGGAAGCTTTGATTGTTCGTTTCCTTGGAGGAAGATCTAACCTGGCCAACCTATAATCCGTACCGAGCGAATCAGGGGAGTATTTGATTTCATTCTCTTTACTTTTTCACTTTTACATTCTTTACTTGAACATTGGGGACAATGTTCATCTTAAGTGTAAGGGGAGGGTAAAAAGATGATACCTTACATATGCACTTTCGCTTGAGTTTGTTTTGTTTGATAGTAGATGAGTAATAAAACTATGAGAAATACTTGTTAGTGCAATTTTAGCGCCAAATTTAAATTTTTTTACAACATTTAGGAGTGAAACTTTAGCCATAGCAAGCGTCTCATGGATAGGAGATTGTATGACTAGCACATAACCGTATATTCAGAAAAATTTTCCACCCACAAATGTGAGGTTCGCTTTTAGATTTGATAGGAAAAGCATTTACTATTAGTGCTTATGAGTGTACCGGTAGCATTTAGATTCTAGAACTTGCGTTAGTGATGCATCCCGAGACCGCTAGTGAGACTACATTCGTGTGGTAGGATTTACTACATGATAAGAGGCATTAGGATCACCCTTGTGTTAAACCCGTATTATAATTACTTGACCATTTAAGTCATATTACTTGGCTAGTTAAGTCAACTAATTTTTCCCACACCCTTAACGTTGTACTCATTTTTAGTACACGATACCCCTAGTACACCCCTCCGAGCCTGTCTTTTCGTTTCTAACTTTAAGCATTTTACTTAAAGGAAGAATTTGTTACACCCCACTTAAATGTACAACCAAATCGCCTTAGCCTTCCGTGTATGCACTCATTTTTAGTGCATTATTGTTATTTGTTAAACCCTAAGTTAACTTTCTAATTGATTACATGGTTGCTAAGTCAAGTCATATCCTTGTACATATTGTTTTGGGACGATTGGGACTCATGGGTAAGTACTTATTTTATGGAGTAATGGGGAAGAACATCATTTATTACCCCCATATGTACGTTAATCTTAAAAGTGCTCCAAGTGTTTTGATTTTCTTAATTCGAGTCATTAGAATAGTTTAATGTAAAGTATGTAAAGATTCAAGTGTAAGGGGAACTCTCATCCCCTATGATGTATTATTTTGGATGGTAGGGTAAGAGTGTATGCAAAAAAAAAAATAAAAAAAAAATAAAAATAAAAAATAAAAAATCGAAAAAAAAAATCAAGAAAAAGAAAAAAAAATAGAAAAAGGAAAAAGAGAAAAAACATACGGACTACCATCCCTTTTTATTCTATGTTCATTTTATGTTTTTGTTATTTTTCATTTATTAGCTTAAGTCGAGTCTAGTCTTGGCTTAGCAACACCATCTTGTACATGTAATTAACCAAGATTGTTAACTCGCCACCAGTAAAACTTCCTTTATCCAACAAAACCGTGTAATTCATATCCCTATACCTAACGTTACAACCCTTTAAAAGACCCCTTTGATAGTTTATCCTAGGTGCTTACGCCATGTGGTGGAGGTTTGATCCTTTCCCAAGCATATGGTAATCTATTTTGCTATGACAGGTAGTGAGAGATATCTTCCATTTCCATAATGTTATATTACTTTATTACACCCGAGAGATGTGAGTATCTAAACACTATTTGTGAGGTGCTTATGTATGACCTCCGTGCTTGTCTATTGGTCTTTAGTGGAACGATTATTTGTTGTAATTACTTTTATATTAGTGTTAAATGACCCCTAACTTGTCTTTCGAGTAGAATAAAAGCGCATTTGCTTGAGGACAAGCAAATCTCAAGTGTAAGGGTATATGATGAGGCGAAAAATGATCCGTTTTTAGGGGATCATTTAAGCCCGAATCCGACTTTATTTGATCAAATATTGCCCTAAATCCTTCCTTTTGTGATTTTAGGTACTTGGAGAGTGAATTCTGGAAAAGAAGCCATTTTGGACGTTTTTGGAGCATAAAAGTGAAGAAAATGGCAAAGTCTCAATTTTCCATGCTGTGAACAGTACATGAAGGCGTCAAGAGTCACTCATGACGGCGTCAGATGTCAAGAATAAAAATACCGTAGTTGATGACAGCGTCACATAGACCGTCAGAAGTAGATCAAGGCCGTCTGAGGAAGTATTTGGCGGCGAGATGACGGCGTCACACCATTGCTCTTGACGTCGTCACCTCAATTTTCCTATATATAGTTTTCTAGTTTTTTACATTAGAGGAGAGAAGTTTTGGTGAAACCCTAAAGACGAATTTGGTGCAACTTTTGCAGGTTTTTCAAGGGTTCCAAACCCTTGATACCTTGCATTGTAATTGAGATAAGTGTTCTTCTAATTCAATCAATATGTCTATGTGTTGGTTGTCTATATCTTGTTCTTGTCTCAATTCCATTATGCTAGGCTAGATCTCTTTTGTGTTTGCTTAGATCTAATGAAACCTAGATATTGATTATGTGTTGATTACTTGTTTATTCTTGTCTTGGATGAATGATTTTATATGTTAGGCTTAAGAAAACTGGCAGATCTCCAAATGGTAACATGCTTGAACGTCTTAAGAAACATGAACCGAGGCGTACTAGGTCTTTATTGGTTGTATTTAATGCATGAACCACTGTTTACAATCCCTATAGTTGTGCTGGGTCATGGTGTAGGAGGAGATAAGAGCTCATAGAATTGGGGAGTTATGTATGCCACCCCATGAATGGTATTAAGGAATACAATCCGTCATCCATACAATTATAACAAGTAATTAACGTGTAAAAAATATCTAGGGAGTAGTGAAGTCTAAGTAAACACATTTTCTCCAAATACTGCTCACAACATTAGTATAAATTAGTTTATTTTCATTTTCAGTATTTTATTTTGATTATATCTTAGTTTTGGGTTAGTTGAATAACAACTAATTCCGCCCACTCTTCCAAAACCCGAGATTTTACTTGCTTTCATAAAAATATAAAAATACAAATATAATCATCCCTCACCTTTAGAACTAGTATTTAGGTTTTCTAATCCTAGCGACACTATTCCTAAGCTGAACGATCAATCCCCCGGTACTTGTCACTATACTATACTACAACGATCAGGTACACTGCCTGGTGGGGGTTGTAAGCTTCTCGAGATCCCTCGAGAGGTAAAGCCTGTTGCGATTCCCACGCATCATAGCTCCTGGTGTACAAGACTAGCACAAGCTTATGTGATTATCATTGGTTAAGGGAACAAGATAGGGCTCAATACGCCCGGTCAAGTCAAAATATTTATTCCTACTCTTGCCAGCTGGAAAATCAACAACGTGTCAAAACACTTATTCAAACTTTATTATATTTTTGCACAACTTTTTCAACTTTTCTCATTTTTTTTCACAACATTTTCATTGATTTTTTTTTCAAAAATTTTCAGTTTTTTCATTTTTTCAGTTTTTGAGGAAAAACGGAGTTGCGAGAGTTCATGACATGGTGAAAAATGCAAGGTGAAATCGAATCAAAGATTCAACCCCCCCCCCCCCCCCCCCCGCCCCCCGCGCAGACTAGAATGGAACATTGTCCCCAATGTTTTACGGGTAAAGGTAATCCTAACAAAAATCTATGGCCATTTATTAAGTATGCCAAGAGATAAACGTTAGTGCGATAAGACTTTAGATATGGTGAATTTCCGAAAGAGCCGCGAAGAATGAGACTCGAGTGGAGAGAATGACAAAACACGAGCACGAGAGTCCTCAATCTTCGGGGAAATTCCTGGACATTCACAAACAACCACGAAAACACGAGTTTGGAAAGGGTCGCCCCCTCACGTCATGTTACTAAAGAAATAAGAAAATAAAGAAGATGAAATGGCTAAGCATGGGGTGCCTCCCACGAAGTGCTTGTTTATTATTGAGTCGTATAGCTTAGACTCGCCCCGATTTTACTTAATCATGGGGGAGCAAATGGAATGGATAACAGGCACGAAAGATGGAGATGCCGGGGTCAAAAAGGGTATCCTCACTCCTGGTGGAGTGGAAAAGTGAAGAAATGATGGGATAAGAAAAGAATGGGTGAAACACTCGGATGACAAAAGCAAAGTCCACTTCTGAATTATGGGTGGGTTGGGTGGGTAAAATATCAAGCA
Organism: Artemisia argyi; assembly: GCA_030686995.1. Classification (NCBI taxonomy): domain Eukaryota; kingdom Viridiplantae; phylum Streptophyta; class Magnoliopsida; order Asterales; family Asteraceae; genus Artemisia; species Artemisia argyi. The sequence continues at coordinate 178,931,431 of CM060704.1, forward strand.
CCGCCCATGTTCAGAAATCTCGTCCACCACTCCAAAAATATCTTTATCCGTATCGGATTCAAAAACTTCATCCGGTGGTTTCGCGGGCGGACGAGAAGAAGGTAAAACGAAGAGTAATGAATCATCTTTGGAAAGTAAATCATCATTATTGATTTCTTTAAGAACATTTCTTCGAAGGCCATTCTCGTCATTCTCAATACCCGGTGGTATTGAGTCATCCGCAGCAAGAAATTAATCGACATCCTTTAAAAGAGGGTCACGTGACGGATTATCGAAATAGCACTCAAAATAAGCTCAGAATCGATCTCAAAATCAAAACGCTCAAAATCCGGAAGAGAGATATCAACATGAATAGTGGGACTGCCACTACTCGTCTCTTGTTGAACCAAGATCAAGCCCAATCCAGGATATGATAACAATGATTGAATATGCACAACGGAATAATAAAAACACAATCAAAGTTATGAACAAGGTTTTACTAATAAAACAATGTTCATTTATGGATCTCTATTGCTTCCTCTCACAATGTTTTTCCTGGAGTGTTTATTCAAGAAGCGTATATAATACAAAAGCCTATGGTTCCTTTTATACACAAGGAACCCTAATTAGCAATAAAAATAAAATATCAATGCATATCATTACCTAAAATAGCTCATGCATATCCTAACAAACTAATAAATAACACGGAATAACTATATCCGTAGAAACAAGTCTTCAGCAGGAACCATGTCATCAGCAGAAACCATCTATAGCTTCAGCAGTAACCATCCGCAGGAACCTGTCAGCAGACTTCCATCAGTAGGAACTTCTAAAATTCTCAACAATCCTCCCCTAAAGTTACAAGATTCTTGATAGATCTTTAAAGTTACAAACCAAGAGGATTGAAAGCAAACATCATCAGCAAAGAATCTTCATCAGAAGGATCTCTATGATCAGCAAAACTTGAAAAATGCTATTCTTTGCAGCAACAAATGACCAAATGTACATCAAAACATATTAATTTCAGACTATTCTCATCACATCCAGGTGTGTTAACTCCTGTGAGAGGTGAATCATTGAAAATAATGGATTTGATATCTCTTTGCCAATAGCCATCACTACTAGAGTAGCCAAATGTTTAAGTTCGAAAACTATGGTACACTGATAACCATATGATTTTTAGCAAATCACCAGCTATAAACGGATTTGAGATGTCTTTACCTGTAGCCGTTTGCTGAGGACTAGTCAATTATTTTGGTTGAGTAAATCACCTTGGTAAATTGAATACCAAATATGGTTTTCCACTGCCTTTACCACAAGCCATACACTTGTGGGCTAGCCAATTATTGGGAATCCATACGGAAAAATCGACAACCATTCAACTCTCAGCTGTTAAGCATGGGTGAGTTGAATACCCAATAGTTTTGAGCAAACTATTACAGCTATCAACATTTATGACTTGTCTTTACCAAAGTTGTACCCTTTGGACTAGCCAACTTTTTGATGGAATAGTCAACATCAGGTAAGTTGATAACCAGTGAAGGTGTGGAAAGAACCAACACCATAACTTGCATACAACATACATAAGACTATACAAATCTGTTAGGCTTTCTTTTTTCTTTTTTTTTCTTTTTTTTTTAACTAAATGAAGAAATATACAACAAAATACCATCAAGTAGCTCTAGGATTCCTGATCCTCATCTTGAACAAACGAACTAAAGATTCAACAAACAATCTAGCATTCCCAACTGAATTAGGAGGAATCTCCAACTTTTGCTGAAGCATTTTCTCCATAAAAGGCACAGTCAGAGGATAATTCTTCTCAAGAAGCATAATTACCCTGATTCCAGATGTAGTCTCCAAGACATGAACATAAGGCATAGGATAAAATTTCCAACTTTGTAATTTCCACCTCTCATTGTTCTTCCATACTTCATAGCCAGAACCAGTTGGTGAAGTAGAATCCATGAGCACTTGAAGATCTCCTAATAGATACAAACCTGCACCTTCAGGAGTATGAGTAGCATAATGCTTAGTAACCAACTCATATAGAGTGTCTAAATCCTGATGATCCACAAGATGTAAAATTTCTTGTAGAAATGTGAATGACAAAGAAGTTTTATCAAGCCTATTAATAGTGTTGATCTGTCCATTATTAGACAGTTTCCAATGAACCAAAACATCTCTAACAACCTCTGGCCAATCATCAGGTGATCCTTCTTTGATGAAAGAAGCATCAGTAGCATTAACATCTACTACATTGTGTGCTAGATGTGAGGCCCTCACTCTTGCCATTCTCTTGGCCCTTCTCCCAGGAATGTAAATAGCATCAAGTGGTGAAGAAGGTTCTTCAGGAGCTACATCCTCAGCAGATACATCTTCTGCAGCATGAGTTTCCACTGATGGAAAATCTAAGGGAACATCAGTAGAATCCTCAGCAGAAGCAAGTGTAGCAGATTCAACTTGTGCATCCATTGCCATCCTGATCTGTTTAGCCCTAGCAGCTGCAAGCTCTACTTCTCTCACTTTAAGCTCATGAAATCTTGCCATTTTAGCCTCTTGATCATAATGCAACCACTTAGCAGCCTCTTCACCCAACCTTTCCTCCTCCATTTGTCTTCTTGTTCTCTTTTTAGAAGGAAGATCTTCTGTGACAACTTTGGCTTTTCCTTTGTCAACAACAGATGAAGCAACATGAGTTGTCGTATCAGTAGAAGTATCAGGTAAAGATACTTGATCAATAGCAGGAACACCCATAACCATAGTAGAACCAGCATCAGCAGAAAACGATAGAGATATAGATGTAGCAGGCACATCAGCAGAAACAGTTTCATTAATTTTGACTCTCTTAGAATTTGGTTCTGCATCAGTAGTAAGTAGGGTAGGAACAAGCTTAGGAATACTCATTCCATCCTTTTCACATCTTGTCTTGATTCTATTATACTGATGAACCAGTTGTTCATCTGAAAGAGACCAAACTTGTTTCCTAGTCCAAGTGCTATTATAAAGTGCACTGCTTTGACTTTTCACATAATTTCTCATAAAAGTCCTTTGTTGTGCTTGAGTCATTGGTTTGTCCCTCTTTGCTTTGGCAATTCTTTCATCTGCTTCTTTCTTTCTTTGTTTCATAATCTTAACTATTCCAGATACCCAATCATCTTTCTTAACATCCTTTCCTAGAATATTTGTAGCTAAACCAGGAGTAGCAATCACTTGTTCTCCAATATGCATCCAATCTGCTTCATCAAAGTTTGGAATGGCAGCATCCAATTCTCTTTGTCTTTCAATAGGCAAAGTAGAAATATACCTGTTGGTAGTAGATTGGAACTCTGAATCATATTTATATTGCTCTTCCTTTGCCAATTCTGTACTTTTCTTATGATCTTCCCATTCTTTCAAAAGTCTTTCTTGCTTAAGTCCTTCCTTTTCTAAGATAAGATCATCATCACATACTTCAGCAACTTCAGCAGAATCATCATGAGGAATGACTAACTCTTCCATAGGATCAGCAGGAATATCTTGAACATTGAAACCAATGAGATTATCTGCATATCCTGTAGTATGAAGAGTTGCAGGTGTGTCTTCATGAGAACCTTCTTCAGGAGAATCCATATACTCTTTACCAGCCACAAAGAATGAATGTACTGATGTGAAAACCCCATCAGTAGTCTTTTTAGCAGCACTATCACTTATTAGTGCATTCTCCTGAAGAGTATCATCAACATCTGTCATAAGAATCTCAGCAACATTTGACACCTTAGAAGTTTCAGCAACCTTAGCAGATTCAGCAGACTTCTTTGCCAAGTACTGTCTTCCCCTTCTTCTACTAAACTGAATTGGCTTCTTAAGTTTTGAAGATTCTGCAACTTTGGGAGAAGCAGCATGAGTCTGTTGAGCAACTTCAGCCAAGATCTCAAGAGAATCCAAGTTCTTATCCTCATGAACTTCATCAGCATGAACCACAACCTTTCTTTTCTTTTACTAATCAAGTTGAGTTTCTAACTCCTGAACCCTTCTTTTCAACAACTCAATCTCACCACCAAGAGAAGATTTGGTATCAGTAAGCTCTTTTTGAAGATCATCATTCTTGTTAACATACTTGCAAAGCAAATCATATACAGAGGTGAGAGTAACAGGGTTCTCAGCTCCACCAACAGATTGCTCTGTGGTCATGGGAGCTTCATTGAACCTATCAGGAGAAACAGACATTTGTACAGCATTGGGAGAGGAGCCTTCAGCATAAGGCTCTCTCTCAAGACTAGGTGTGGGTAGTCTACTAATCTCAGGTTCAAGAGGTGTAGGTACTAGGGTACCAAGAGACTGAATTGTCTCTTCTACCTCAGTAACAAGCTCATCAGGATCAACCTGAAAAGGTGATGGTAAAGGACTAGGTGACAAAGGTAAAGGGGAAGGTGGAGGCAGGTCAGAAGAAATATGTAATGCTTCAGCAGTTTTAAATGGCTCTCCATCATTTACCACTGATGGATTACCATCAGCAGCAACACCCGAAGATGATGAATTACCATCATCAGCAGCATTTTGAGAGGGCATAGCACCAGAAGCATCACCCTCACCTGCAGCATCATTACCAATTGGAAACATAGCAGCTAACAGAGGGTAATGTTCCCCATCATAATTAGTTTTAATAGAAGCAAACAATTTATAACTAAGACCCTTAATGGGGATATGGACTCTATTTTGTGTGGTTATGTCTAAAATTATTTGAAGAAACCTAGGGTACATTAAAAACTTATGCTTTTCCTTCTCAATATTTTCTAGCATATTTTCAAAAATAAACTTAGAGAAATTGTAAGTTAAACCCTTGGAAAGACATAAAATACCACATCCCATTTGGGTAGAGAATTGATCCCATCTACCAGATTTGTTGCTGATACATTGGAGCAATGTGTTCACCAAAAACCTCCACTTGGGACAAAACTGATTCTTGAGCCACTTAGTAGTGTAAGTGCTTTGGTAACCAGCTTCCCTCAACCCAGCAAGTATAACTTCAGTGTTGGAATGAAAAACACCATTCTCATCATCCAAACGAAGCTTGGTCCTTATCAATGACTCAGTCACCACATACTCATTTCCATCAATAGTAGCTACAATCTCTGTGTCAGACCTTTTCCTAGCAGATGCCCAAAATTGTTTCACCATCGATTCATATATCACATTTGGAGAATGTGTTAACGCATAATGAATCTTGGAGCGCTGTAGAAACTCCACCATCGGATCATACAATTCATCATCTTTTGTCTTAGTCAAAAGAGCAACCATATTATGATCTTTCTTGAATTGAAGAGTTGCCATTTGAAGGATTTGTGATAAACGGTTATGAATTATGCAAATGAATGATGGGTTTAAATTGATTGATGAGGGAATAAGTTAGTTTGGGCGAAGATATGTGAAGTAGGTTATAAAAGGAAGTTACCCAATCATTGTCAAGAATATCGGAACAAATTCGTTGACCATATCTGACGTGTAACGCGGCTTCCTTCAATTTCAAAATTAACCTTTCAGCAGAAATGGTGGTCAATCTGTTGATACAAAGTCAATCAGCAGAAACAACTTAAGAGTCAAAATATCTTCAGTAAATATCTAGAATTTTACTGTGTCACCCAACTAGCATTAACTGCCATTAAGCCTAGACTTCGCGTATAAAATAATCCCCAAATCACACATTACAGATATCAAGTACCCCCAATTCTTATCAAAACCCTAATTTCTCAATCAACCCCAATTATCCTCCAAAAACATGTATTCCAAACCAGAAATAATTGATCTAACCTCCTCCACCTCATCCTCATCCTCATCAAGTGATGGTTGGAATGATTACATTCCACCCGGTGCATATCCAAAGAAAAATCCTGATGTGAGAGTTCCAAGTCCCTCACCATTAGAAGATTCTGCAAACTATCCCTCGGATTTGGATGATTCAGACGCTCAAAGGGAACTGGAGAGAAGGTGGAATGCTTTGGAGAGAGGTGTAACAAGCCATCCCCCCGTTCCTGCTGAGAGACCAAATGTCTCTCCCTTTCTCTTTACTTCTGATGAAGAGTCTTCAGAGGATGAAGATGAAGATCCTAACAAACGGTTTTTGGTAAAGACACATCAATTCCGTTGATAGCTGTAATGGTTTGCTCAAAACCATAGGGTACTCAACTCACCCATGCTTCATTGTTGAGAGTTGAAATGGTCATCAATTCACCATGGTTGATGCCCTATTAGGTAACCAAAGGATTGGCTAGTCCTGAGCCAACGGTTACAAGTAAAGACATCTCAAATCCGTTTATGGCTGTGATGATTTGCCAAAAATCATTAAGGTATTTCAACACACCGATGATTCACGTTCTAAGTGTTGAACTGGTAACTAGTTCACCAGGGGTGATGTCATGATTCCACCAGAGGACTAGCTAGCCCAAGAGTAAGTAGCTACTTGGTAAAGGCTTATCAAATCTACTCATGTTCCTGCTGGTTTTGGTTAATGCTGATAGGTTCAAGCTGCTATTAGCATCTTGCTCTTCACAGATGGTTACTGGTTGCTATTGACATAGAGTCTTTGTTGCTGCTGGTTACTTTAATTTGTTGCAAGTGTTCAAGTCAATCCTCATGCTTTGGAAGTTACTCTCTAATACCAATTGTTGAACCAAGATCAAGCCCAATCTAGGATATGATAACAATGATTGAATATGCACAGCGGAATAATAAAAACACAATCAAAGTTATGAACAAGGTTTTACTAATAAAACAATGTTCCTCTATGGATCTCTATTGCTTCCTCTCACAATGTTTGTCCTGGAGTGTCTATTCAAGAAGCGTATATAATACAAAAGCCTATGGTTCCTTTTATACACAAGGAACCCTAATTAGCAATAAAAATAAATATCAGTGCATATCATTACCTAAAATAACTCATGCATATCCTAACAAACTAATAAATAACACGGAATAACTATATCCGTAGAAACAAGTCTTCAGCAGGAACCATGTCATCAGCAGAAACCATATACAGCTTCAGTAGTAACCATCCACAGGAACCTGTCAGCAGACTTCCATCAGTAGGAACTTCTAAAATTCCCAATAATCCTCCCCTAATCTTAAATTTGACTTTGTTAAGTTCAAGATTCTAGTTAGATGAGTAACTTCCAAAGCATGAGGATTGTTTTGAACACTTGCAGCAAATTAAAGTAACCATCAGCAACAAAGACTCTATGTCAATAGCAACTAGTAACCATCTGTGAAGACCAAGATGCTAGTAGCAGATTGAACCTATCAGCAGCAACCAGAACCAGTAGCAACATGAGTAGATTTGATAAGCCTTTACCAAGTAGCTACTCACTCTTGGGCTAGCTAGTCCTTTGGTGGAATCATGACATCACCCTGGTGAACTAGTTACCAGTTCAACACTTAGAACGTGAATCATCGGTGTGTTGAAATACCCTAATGATTTTTGGCAAATCATCATAGCCATAAATGGATTTGAGATGTCTTTACCTGTAGACGTTTGCTCCGGACTATCCAATCCTTTGGTTACCTAATAAGGCAGCAACCATGGTGAATTGATGACCATTTCAACTCTCAACAATGAAGCATGGGTGAGTTGAGTACCCTATGGTTTTGAGCAAACCATTACAGCTATCAATGGAATTGATGTGTCTTTACCAAAAACCGTTTGCTTTTGGACTAGCCAACTCTTTGATGGAATGCCATCATCATCATGGTGAGTTGATTACCATTTATGGATTTCTGCAGCATTTACCACAAGCCATAATCTTGTGGGCTAGCCAACTCTTGTGTCAGTAAGACATGGTGAGTTGATAACCACGTGTTGTGTGGTAATTAACCAACACCAAAACCTGCAAACAAGAGAGAACAAAAACTATACAAATATATGTTTTTTTAATACTTTTTTTATTGTTTTTATTTTTATTTTTTTTAATAATAGAAGAAAGAAAGAAAAAGAAATACAAAATATGGAAAATATACCATTAAGCATCAGTAGAAACCAAATAAAAATGTACTGCCAGCAGAAACACTAAGCAATCAGCAGAAACCATATCCACCAGCAGCAATGAGGATCCATCAGCTGCAAAAATGGTTAGAAAACAAATAATACAACAATAAGCCTCCCCTTAGGCTTATGCCTCCCCTCAATCATTGCTTATGGGAAAGACTATTGTTCTTGGCTACCCATAATGAACCTTTTCTTTGAGTTTTCCAAGAATAACCTGTTGAGGGCTTTACAGTAGTATCCCATCTTGTCTCCCACCCCATGTACATTGGGTCAAAATAACTAGGCCAAAAACCAGTCTGAAAGTAAGTGCTAGTAGGTCTATAAAATGGTCTAGCAACTTGTCTTTTCCAACCGGCTGTAAAAGGTCTATCAGTAGAAACTGGCTTACCAGCAGGAACTGACTTATCAGCAGGATTTTTGTTTTGGGTTATTATTAGCTACTTTGGACTTGGGTGTGGTCTTGAGTGACTGCCTAGGTGAGTCAGACTTTTCACTTGAATCACAACTGGCATATGTAGTAGACCCTTGGTCAGAGGACTTGTCACTGTCAGAACAAGAGACAAAGTCAGTAGATTTAGAATCAGGGTCTGGCAAGTCACTTGACTTTTTGCCATAAAGATGGTGTGATCCATCAAAGTCAACAGTTATGGAAAGGTCAGTGGGCATGTGTTCTCCTCTAATAGGTCCAGCTACAGCATGTAAGTTACCTTCTTTTACATAGTTAGCTAATCCTGCTGGTGTTGATTTACCTAGGTCATTCCTAGCTTCTAAACCAACATACTTCTTAAATCCTAAACCTATTCCAGAGTTAACAGCCTGACCACCATAGATTAAGCTAGCTAGATTATCACCTGATATTACCCATTGTTTATGTCTAGCTACCTCTTCATCTAGTTTCTCTTTCAGGACTTGGTTTTCTGAAACTACATTATCTTTTTCTTTCTCATTACGCTTTAAATCAATCTTAGTGCATTCTAACTCACTTTCTAACACCCTTATCTTTTCTTCATAAGCAAGCTGATTCTTTTGAAACCAAATTTTCTGTCTTTCTAAAGTTTTTAAAGCCTATTTATAAGCCTCAACTTCTACATAACATTCATTATATTTAGGTTTCAATTCATAATAAGCTTCCTTAAGTTCATTATATCTTTCACTACAACCAAACACACAATTATGTACCTGAGAAGGGAGTCCGATCAGTGCAAATTCTTCAGTCTTGGATATAGTGCAAGCTTCCTTTCTCATCTTCTTGGATTCAGCCTTTCCACCATACCTTGCTTTGATTGCATTCCATATATCACTTGCCTCATCCATATAATGGAAATCTGCTACATGATCAGCAAGAATAGATTTAAGCAAGGTAGTGCTTGCCTTTGATTCCCTTTGTACAGCAATGTGTTCATCAACAGTCGTTGGAGGAAGAATAATGACATTTTCATCTTGATCTCTTTTATGCCTTTTCAAGCTGTTACCATTTTGAATCACCTTCCAGATATTCATATCATTTTTCATGATCCATTGTTCCATTTTTTTAGCCCAGACCTCATATGCATCATTCATCAAATAAGTAAACTTTGGAACATCCCTTTCATTGTCAGATTGTGCCATTTTAAAGAAACGAGCAGCAGAAACAAAGTGTAGCAGCAGCAGAAACAAATAGTGATATAAGCAGTAACAAAAATGAATCAGCAGCAAACCATCAGCACTAATATTTTTCGCGTACCAACCAACCAAAAACTTTACCACTGATATTAAATTATCCCAACATGTACCGTGCCTCTTGAAAGTGACAGATCCAATACAAGCGACAAAATAATTATCCCTTTATCAGATTGATATCTCACCACTCAAATAGACCATTAACCAATCACCATTAATTGCACTGTGACAACAAACCTCAATTAATTAATACGAGGTTTTTAATAACTCCATAAGACGACTATCAATTTAGTATTCACGTGACCTTTTTGACCAATCAGCAGCAGTACACGTTCAACTTAGTCCAAAACAATTAATCGGCAGCAACGAATCACCAATCAGTAGAAACTTTGACTAACATCATCTTGAATATTATTTTCACAAACCAATGATAATTCTTTCTTAATAACCGAGCACCAACAAATAAATTATTCACACAAGATGACATAAACCATCACTTTATTCGAGTACCCAATCACAAGGAACCAAAAGATGACGATCAGATAAAATCCCCACCGATTGATACTCCACTGACCCAAAAACAATATATTAATCCCACAACCAGTACTCGATAAAGCCTTCAATGGTTTTGAGTCACGTGATGATGAATTTGAGAAACAAATCAGCCCCACATGTAACCTATCCTCAGAGAAAACAACAACTCACATGAACCAATCAGATCTTCAATAATATAAATCACTAATCGACAATCTCCTTAGACAGCGACAACACTAAAAGCCCTACATGCTATCGTTTTGTTGCATTTACTTTGATCAATTAAAGCATCAACAATGTGCAAAAGACGACAAACAACTAGTACATATCGAATTAATTATACGAGATTGCATCAGCTAGTCACGATCAAAACCTCACTCAATAAATATCTTTATACCGCCATCAATTTATTATTCACAATTAATTAGGTACGAGGTTATTTATTCACCCACCAATCCAATTAATGAACAATATTATCAATTACAAGTATTAATTATACCATAAACACTATCATAAATTCATACGAGGTTACCTCAGAACCTTTGAAGACCATCGAATCTTTAGTACAACTGCATGTGTCGGCTTTTTCCGATCGGCTTTCTTCGACAAATCTCGTAATTAGATCTGCTTCTTACGTTTCCATCAACTGCTTTTTATTCAACAACGAAAACCTTGTAGATCCCTAGATATCAAGAGCCACCCGCTCTGATACCAATTGTTGAACCAAGATCAAGCCCAATCTAGGATATGATAACAATGATTGAATATGCACAGCGGAATAATAAAAACACAATCAAAGTTATGAACAAGGTTTTACTAATAAAACAATGTTCCTCTATGGATCTCTATTACTTCCTCTCACAATGTTTTTCCTAGAGTGTTTATTCAAGAAGCGTATATAATACAAAAGCCTATGATTCCATTTATACACAAGGAACCCTAATTAGCAATAAATTAAAATATCAATGCATATCATTACCTAAAATAACTCATGCATATCCAAACAAATTAATAAATAACACGAAATAACTATATCCGTAGAAACAAGTCTTCAGCAGGAACCATGTCATCAACAGAAACCATCTATAGCTTCAGCAGTAACCAACTGCAGGAACATGTCAGCAGACTTCCATCAGTAGGAACTTCTAAAATTCCCAACATCTCTTCAAATCGAAAAATTTCAAGTTCGATTAAGAAATCACTATCCATATCGGGGATAGGAGAAGAAATCGGAGGATCATTCAATGCCTCGATCTTAGAGATAAGAAGATTGATATTCAATAATTTTTCACGAAGAGCTTCATCTTGGATTTCCGTTTCAATATCTTCATCATTCTCTTCTACTAAGCTAATGAGCTCAGAAGGTACTTCTTCAACGTTTTCGATTTCTCCACAAGATATAGAATCGTCATCATCAAAATCGGAGAATATCTCAACACGATCATTCAGATTATCAAGACGATTATTTTCAACAAATTCACCATCACCGTTAGAAATTCCCCCAGACTCACTTGGGATTGGGACGAGGTTCTCAACACTAGACTTATTGAATTTGTTCGATTCAGTTGCCGGAATAGTGTTTAGATGCTCGTCCCCCATTTTTAGAGAGTCCTCGGGTTCTACCGGAAAAACAATGGAAGCTTTGTGAGGATTAAGAACGATCGTAATTTTCTCATCATCGTCGTCGGAATCATAGTAAATAAAAGATTTATAAGGATTAGACGCTCTCTCTTCAGCAAGTAACTCTGCAATAGACTTCTCACGAGGCTCGGGAGTATAAGTATCATGATTATCCTCCCACTTCCGTACCATCTCGATAAGGGATTTCATTTCATCAATAAATTCATCCGGAACTTGAAACATGTCGGGAGTTTGTGGGGGTTGGTTAAAACCATGAGAATTGTAACATGAATTCGGCTCATAATAAAAATTTTCAAACGATCCCCCACAATGTTCAAACTTTGATGAGTCATTATTGAAACACGGTTCTTGTTCATAAAAGTTTTGAGGGGGAAGATCAAAATTGTTTTGAGGATAATTATCAAAGCTCGTATCGTAAGCGTAAGACGTTTCAGCACTTGGGGCGTAGCACATACAATTGTTGTATCTACACTGATTACAGAAACATTGTCCACACGACACTCCTTCTTCGGAAGGGGTTCCATAATTATAGCAATTAAACGAAGACGATTGTGGTAGTGGTAGTTTTGGAGGATAATCGGGAATGTTTGAAGGATTGTTGAACGATCTTTGGATATACGTGTTAGAATTACAATACCAACAAACTCTGTCCTGAATATTACCACCACATTATTCGCACGTACACCAAACACACAACTTTCCGAAAAAGGGTTCTCCGCACTTAACACAAGTTGGATCCATAAGAATTAAACATATAAGGGAGAAAGTGAAAGAATTATCAGTTTAGAGGGTTAAAGAAGAAGAATCAAATGATAAGAGGAGAAGAAGATTATTTTTGAGTTTTTTAATTATCGAAAAAGAAAATCAAAGTAGAAAAGAAAAATCTTTTTGAATTTTTGGTTGGGAATTATTTTTCGCTTTTTTAATATATTGAAAAACAAAAATCAAAACTTAAAGCTTTTATTCTCTTTTTGGTAACCGTTACTTTAACCGAAACCGTTTCCTCAATTACTACATGCAGCGGAGCGGGAGAGAAGAATGGATCTCTCTTCGGTCTGCAATTTAATGTCAAGACCTGTAAAACCTCGCAAAAATCCATATAATTAAAAACGTTTAATTATATATTAATCTTTGTCATTATTGTAATCACCATTTTTACGGGGAAACTTAAATTTTTCTTATTATATTAAAATGGTCACGATTACGATATTGCAAAATTCACCAAACGACAAAACAAGTTCTTGACAAAATTAACAAAATATTAACAATTCACTAATCCTAATTAACAAATTAATTACAAAATCCAAACGGGCCCTTGATTTCCCAAGCCCAACCGGCCCAAAATATTTAACCCATTTTCATTTCAAAACGCCTCGCGTATTCCAAATTTTTACACACGACACATATATATTTTTACACCATCTCGTTTACGACCTAGGCAACTATTAGTGTGTCAAATCCCAAGTTCATTTGACGACGTTTGATACGTTTTTAAGTGGCAAAGTGTTTGACGAATATTCATGTCAATCGATTCATAATTTACTCAAAACTTAACCGTTTTGATTCCCGTTTGTTCCTACGTGTTCCTAATAATATTTCTAACATGTTTTTATATTTAAATATCATCTATGATCAGCTATAATCAAGTGGTACGAGATTATGCAAATCGTGTATGAAATATATACATGTCGACATCTTGGTGAATCACCAAACCATTTCTCTTGTTTCATGTGCTCACAACCAAATATAATATGATAAAAATGTTGATCAATAAGTCCATTGTACTGACAATGCATAGTTCTTATTGTTCCCTTAAGTTATTTCACACCATACGTGTTATTAAATGAGAATATATATACGTTACATGCATGCATCCGTTTCCATCCTTCCTCATTCACTATCACAATTTCCTTTCTTCATAAAAACTATCTCTACAAGACCAGGAGTTGAAAGAATATCGTTTGGAAGCAAGAAACAAGGATCGAGTTTAATATATTCGTATATTACTTGGGTTATAGTCGAATTTGATTATATCTTATGTTTCCTCCGTTCCTACTCATTTCTTCACCACCCTAGATGTGTTGTAAGTTGTTTCCAACTCTTTTCAATTCAATTCACACGTTAAATTAAGTCCATGCATCAAGTTTATTTTTATTCGATCATATATAAGTTCATGTATATATATTTACGTACGAATAAATTGTAGTAACACAAATGTGGCTAGCCTCTATCTTGGAAGGCCTAGGAGTCACGTAGCACACATATTTCACGTTAGTTTTTACCCAACATGCATCAAACAAATCATTTTCGAACCATACACAATCGCATGAAAATTCATATAAATACTTAGAAATAATTCTAAGTTTTTCATATATATAAACGCCATGTACATGCTAAGAAACCATCGTATATCTTCAAATATCGTGTAACAAGTATACCATATTATTACTCGACCTAATAGACCACCTAGAAAACTATTACTTTCGTTTATATAACTTGTAAAAATACTCACGTTTCGACACTCAAACTCACTCAATTTGATCGACAGTTACCAGGTTTCAAAATGATATTTTCTTATAAAAACTTAATATTTTTCTATTGGGCTTATTTCAGGCCCAACAATCAATAACGAACCATAAGCCCACTGGGCCCATATGAAACATTTTTGGAATCACAAAAGTAGCCCAAGTTCAGGACCAAAACAATTTACATGTCCTCGCCTCCAAATTTTCTAAATGGGCTTTTAGTTTGGCTCGTTAAGGCCCATAAGCTAGAAAATAACCACTTTTATCAAATAAGCAGTTAAAATAAGCTTATTACCAACTCAAAAAGTCACGGAAATTTTTACAAAATTTTTATAATCATTTTTGTAATTTTGTACTAAAAATGTAACGCGACGACACTTAGGAGGACTAAAACTATCAAGGACTGAAAACTAGGGACTGAAAATGTAAAAACAAAATCTATAGGATAAAACTTGATATTATTTAATATTCCAATCTTAGAATGTTATTTTGGACAAGTAGTGGACTATAATTGAAAATTAGATACGAAAAGGACTAATGGTGTAACGCTAAAGCTGTTAGCATAAAAAGTGTAAAAACTGGAAAAGGACAAGGACCAACATATTATATTTGACATTCTTATTTTATTTTCTATTTTACGTCACCCCATCACGTTATATGCATTTTTATTACATTATATATATATATATATATATATATATATATATATATATATATATATATATATATATATATATATATATATATATATATATATATATATATATATATATGTATATATATATATTATTTTTACAACGATATGTCAAAAGTTAATATTTTACTTACGATTAAAAAGGTAAAACTTCGATGGATAATTTAAATAACATATTTTGTCATATCATGCACATCATAATAATTACACTGCACATCATCTATTTGTCGTAACGAGTAATTATTATTCGTTATTCGTTCGTATTAACCAAATAGTATTTGGTCAAATTCTCAGATATATTTATTTATCAGGTTCCGTATCAAAGACGTTTTCATAATCATTCCCATAATCTCTCGAATTTACTTTTCATCATTTCCGTATCAATCCAGGTGAGTCATAGCCCCATTTCCAATACTTGTTTTTAACTCATTGGGGGAGATACACGCTTACATATACTTTGATAAATTGATAAGTATATGAATAAAACACATGATTCAAAACAATTTCCTAATTGATATTTATTTAATATGATTTGTGATTTAAGATGTGATATATACAATACTTGACGAAATACTTAATTGAAATACTGATACTCATATGATAATGCTTCCAATTTGATTATTGTGATATGTGATATATATATTTTATTGATGAATTACTTGACTGAAATACTGATACTCATATGGTAATGTTTCCAATTCGATTATTGTGGTTTGTGATATACATGTGTTACTGGCGAAATACTTAAACTGAATTACTGATACTCAGACGATAATGTTCCCAAATTGATTACTGTGGTATGATACTTGATTATATGATGCTATCCTGAATGATCCCATTATTACCTTGATATTGCCTAAGTTACCTTATCGCCATAAAGTCTCTCAATCATGAGCCATTAATCTCTGTTAAGTGGGCGCGAATATAGTGAACAGATTCGAAACCTGTTAAGGATTGACCTCCTATCCCACTAATATTTGACGGAATGCCATTTGCACGTGGTTAGTCATATTAGTCGTGATACACTATATTCGTAGACAAATAGGAATGGGCAAATCACCTATTATTAGAGGGCAAAATTTATCATTGATTTGATAAAACACCTCTTTTGGTTAAGCTTGTATGCCATGAGGCTTGGTGCAATATCTATAAAGGAAATGTATGTTTTCAACATATATTTAGATACAGCTGTTTAGGAATTTGACCATACTTGAATTGTATATGTTATTAAATTAGCATCATGAGTTTCCAGCTCATGTTAGGATTATTGATCCCTTATATGAATTTGATTGAATATTTATATGATTTATCTGTGATTATAGACAATATTACTCAATACTTGTTCCATTACTGTTTGTATTTATAATTTCCAAATATTCCTGAAATCTATCAAAATAAATGGTTTTCCATAAAACTCTATGAACTCACCAACCTTTGTGTTGACACTTTTAAGCATGTGTATCTCAGGTAATTTAACGGAGCAGGACAAGACACGGAGTGGGCATTTATTACTCTGATAAATTAAAATGGTGTAAAAATCAAATATGTCATTCTTTTAAGCTTTTATATCTTTTACTAAGATTTTAAATCAAATGGTTTATCTTTTATCAAAAATATTATTTGAGTGACAAATAACTTTCAAAACGTTTCTTCTAAGTCGTTTTATGAGATTATAACTTCGATCCTCCCCGTAACACCCAAATTACTTTTCCGCTACGACAAACTTAAATTTGGGGGTGTTACAAATTGGCATCAGAGCTGGAGTTATAGAGAATTAAATGTTTTCAAACATTAAACTATAACTACACTTTCAAAATAAATGATTTTACACCATACCATTTTATGCCCTCCGTGTCTGCAGACTGCCGTGCTCAATACCTTATCTGTTGAGATTATCTTACATGTTTAGAAATTACTCTTACACAATAATTATTTCATCTGTACTGTTATATTTTTAACATACAAAATTCTCATAAAATATTATTCTCGGTTACTACTGTAGCATGTCTTCAGGAACTCCTGTAAATATCAAAACTACTCTCCATAATAATAATATCTCGTCTATCAATCAAAATTCTCCGAATACTGAAGATCCTTACGTACAAATATCACAACCCCAACCTGATATAAAACTCACTCAGAGATCACTTCCATCGTCACCTATTTTTTTCATCTTTACGTCAAAAACTCAGAAGAGCTACCGAGTCATATGAAGATTTGATTGGTGGTCAAGCAGCATTCGAAGTTGGACGAAGTTCAAGCCAAGAGATGCCGTGGAAGAATGTTGAGCCAAATTCTCCGTTACCTTATACTTCAGATTCCTCAATACCAGATATTTCCGAATTCTCTACTTCCTGACGCTCCAAATTTCTCGATACAATACATCTCAAACGATGTATCTTCACTCAATTCCCCTGAACAGAAAGTTGTACCCACTAAACCAAAAAGTTTTTGGTTAGTGATGACAGATTTCCTAATAATTCCGAAACTCTCAAAACTTGTAATCAACTTTTAATAAAAATCTCCTTTCGTTATAACCCTCTGTTGTTAATAAATTCTTTACATCATGATACTATGCATGCATGTAATGATTCCTCATACCTTCATGAAAAATCTCACCATTTGTTACTCTCTTTGGTAGACAAATGACTCTCCTCATATCAATGGAGTATTAATAAAAGATCTTGTATCGTTTGTTTTGCAAAAACAATCAATAAAATTATTAATATAATGTTGATTATAGTGAATATATTCAAATTTACCTTAAGAATACCTAGGATTATTATGATTCCTTATACCTACCATGATTAGGCTATAACCATAGAATTTTATAAGACAAATTTTTGGAAGAGAACTTGAAGAATAGAGAGAAGGTTATTGAACTTTAGCTTTAGTAGATAAGTCCGTTTGTTCCTTAGCAATCCTATACCAACAGTTGATAAATTATCTAAGATACTTCCCAGACATATATTGAAATTAGATTACAGTAGGAATCTAGTTAACATCATTTCCGACTGAACGATAGATTATTACCACCCTGTAAGAATTATTTCATGAACTTTAAGTTTATACCAAGAATATCCTAGTATCTCCTTAGAAATTCCTGACTCATCACCATATTATGAACAAAAATTTACTAAATTCTTTTGAAAATGATTAGATGGCATTCAACGTGGTACTGAAACCATTGAGACTGAACCATCTAAAACAATTTAAATAAAAATAAATACCATTGTTACTGAGCCAAGCATCACATCATTTGGTCCTCAATTATACATAGCCTAGCTACCTATGTATAATTTAGGAAGAATTATGTCATAAATGGAACAGTTATCTTTTCAGATTTTCTAAATAACAATCTTCATGTAAAAGCAAAATCTTGAGATTAAATAAAATATTTATAAATCTCATTTTTTTTACAAACTCCAATAGATATTTACACTTTATACTCATCACTTTTATTATAGTAAGTCGAAAAAAGTAAAAACATTAGAAACCTAAGCGTTCACAAAGACTTATGGAAAACATCAATAGCGAAAATTTTATTAGAGACCACGAAAATTAATACATAGGCATATAATTAGCATAGGAAGTGCTATTATTACAATGATTACAATAAAAAGCGTAGAATCTTCAATAGGCTGACCCGGCTTAATAATAAGGATTCCTATCAACAGCACCATAGCAAGAACCACCACAGAATGAATCACACCGATTATTCTAAAAGATAAGTATAAGCAAACCATTAGAAACAATAGCAAGCCTAGTTCTTAAAAATAAAGACAAATAAGTATTATTTCATATTTATTGAGGATTACATAGAAACATAACAAGGATACATTTTAAACAAACCTAGCTTGAGACTAGTGCCTCCATATTTTATCAACAACATACGATAGAACCGTGAGTGGTATTAGGAACCCCAAAATCCCGACCAAAACTACATAATCTTCATCCGGAACAAAAGTCAAATAGGTGATGGAAACAACGATATATATCATTGCGATAATAGTAATTAGGCTTGGCATTTTCGGAAGTATTTAATGAGAGAAAAAGGTTAAGAATAGGAAATGTAAAATGATAAGAAAATGGTTGATGAAAGAATCGGAAATTAAATGGAGTATTTATAGGCTAAAAATCTAGCCATTGGGATCAAATATAGCCGTTATGTTACTATTCACGACCGTTAGTATTCACTATTCACAGCCCTTAAATACATCAGTTATTTTGTCTTGTTTGGTACAAGTAAATCTAACTGAATCACGTTTCCTTAATTTTAGGAATAAAAATCTCTCGACAACCCTCTGTTCAAAATTCTTTTACTCAAGTAGTCACGTTAAATTTGAATTTCGGGACGAAATTCAGAATGACATGTGGGTACTGTAAAACCTCGCAAAAATCCATATCATTAAAAATGTTTAATTATATATTAACCTCTGTCATTATTGTAATCACCATTTTTACGGGGAAATTTAAATTTTTCTTATTATATTAAAATGGTCACGATTACGATATTGCAAAATTCACCAAACGACAAAAAAAGTTCTCGACACAATTAATAAAATATTAACAATTCACTAATCCTAATTAACAAATTAATTACAAAATCCAAACGGGCCCTTGATTTCCTAAGCCCAACCGGCCCAAAATATTTAACCCATTTTCATTTCAAATTTTATATATATATATCAACCAAACTAGCTCCAAAACGCCTCGCGTATTCCAAATTTTTACACACGACACATATATATTTTTACACCATCTCGTTTACCACCTAGCCAACTATTAGTGTGTCAAATCCCAAGTTCATTGGACGATGTTTGATACGTTTTTAAGTGGCAAAGTGTTTGACGAATATTCATGTCAATCGATTCATAATTTACTCAAAACTTAACCGTTTTGATTCCCGTTTGTTCCTACATGTTGCTAATAATATTTCTAACATGTTTTCATGTTTAAATATCATCTATGATCAGCTATAATCAAGTGGTACGAGATTATGCAAATCGTGTATAAAATATATACATGTCGACCATCTTGGTGAATCACCAAACCATTTCTCTTGTTTCATGTACTCACAACCAAATATAATATGATAAAAATGTCGATCAATAAGTCCATTGTACTGACAATGCATAGTTCTTATTGTTCCCTTGAGTTATTTCACACCATACGTGTTATTAAATGAGAATATATATACATTACTTGCATGCATCCGTTTCCATCCTTCCTCATTCACTTTCACAATTTCCTTTCTTCATAAAAACTATCTCTACAAGACCAGGAGTTGAAAGAATATCGTTTGGAAGCAAGAAACAAGGATCGAGTTTAATATATTCGTATATTACTTGGGTTATAGTCGAATTTGATTATATCTTGTGTTTCCTCCGTTCCTACTCATTTCTTCACCACCCTAGATGTGTTGTAAGTTGTTTCCAACTCTTTTCAATTCAATTCACACGTTAAATTAAGTCCATGCATCAAGTTTATTTTTATTCGATCATATATAAGTTCATGTATATATATTTACGTACGAATAAATTGTAGCAACACAAACGTGGCTAACCTCTATCTTGGAAGGCCAAGGAGTCACGTAGCACACATATTTCACGTTAGTTTTTACCCAACATGCATCAAACAAATCATTTTCGAACCATACACAATCGCATGAAAATTCATATAAATACTTAGAAATAATTCTAAGTTTTTAATATATATATAAATGCCACGTACATGCTAAGAAACCATCGTATATCTTCAAATATCGTGTAACAAGTATACCATATTATTACTCGACCTAATAGACCACCTAGAAAACTATTACTTTCATTTATATAACTTACAAAAATACTCACGTTTCGACACTCAAACTCACTCAATTTGATCGACAGTTACCAGGTTTCAAAATGATATTTTCATATAAAAACTTAATATTTTTCGATTGGGCTTATTTAAGGCCCAACAAGCAATAACGAACCATAAGCCCACTGGGCCCATATGAAACATTTTTGGAATCACAAAAGTAGCCCAAGTTCAGGCCCAAAATAATTTACATGCCCTCACCTCCAAATTTTCTAAATGGGCTTTTAGTTTGGCTCGTTAAGGCACATAAGCTGGAAAATAAGCACTTTTATCCAATAAGCAGTTAAAATAAGCTTATTACCAACTTAAAAAGTCACGGAAATTTTTACAAAATTTTTATAATCATTTTTGTAATTTTGGACTAAAAATGTAACGCGACGACACTTAGGAGGACTAAAACTATCTCGGACTGAAAAGTAGGGACTGAAAATGTAAAAACAAAATCTATAGGATAAAACTTGATATTATTTAACATTCCAAGCTTAGAATGTTATTTTGGACAAGTAGTGGACTATAATTGAAAATTAGATACGAAAAGGACTAACGGTGTAACGCTAACGCTGTTAGCATAAAAAGTGTAAAAACTGGAAAAGGACAAGGACCAACATATTATATTTGACATTCTTATTTTATTTTCTATTTTACGTCACCCCATCACGTTATATGCATTTTTATTACATTATATATATATATATATATATATATATATATATATATATATATATATATATATATATATATATATATATATATATTATTTTTACAATGATATGTCAAAAGTTAATATTTTACTTACGATTAAAAAGGTAAAACTTCGATGGATAATTTAAATAACATATTTTGTCATATCATGCATATCATAATAATTACACTGCACATCATCAATTTATCATAACGAATAATTATTATTCGTTATTCGTTCGTATTTACCAAATAGTATTTGGTCAAATTCTCAGATAAATTTATTTATCAGGTTCCGTATCAAAGACGTTTTCATAATCATTCCCATAATCTCTCGAATTTACTTTTCATCATTTCCGTATCAATCCAGGTGAGTCATAGCCCCATTTCCAATACTTGTTTTTAACTCATTGGGGGAGATACATGCTTACATATACTTTGATAAATTGATAAGTATATGAATAAAATACATGATTCTAAACAATTTCCTAATTGATATTTATTTAATATGATTTGTGATTTAAGATGTGATATATACAATACTTGACGAAATACTTAATTGAAATACTGATACTCATATGATAATGCTTCCAATTTGATTATTGTGGTAAGTGATAAATATATTTTACTGTTGAATTACTTGACTGAAATACTGATACTCATATGGTAATGTTTCCAATTCGATTATTGTGGTTTGTGATATACATGTGTTACTGGCGAAATACTTAAACTGAATTACTGATACTCAGACGATAATATTCCCAAATTTATTACTGTGGTATGATACTTGATTATATGATGCTATCCTGAATGATCCCATTATTACCTTTACATTGCCTAAGTTACCTTATCGCCATAAAGTTCCTCAATCATGAGCCATTAATCACCGTTAAGTTAAGTGGGCGAGAATATAGTGAACAGATTCGAAACCTGTTAAGGATTAACCTCCTGTCCCACTAATACTTGACGGAATGCCATTTGCAAATAGTTATTCGTATTAGTCGTGATACACTATATTCGTTGACAAATAGGAATTGGCAAATCACCTATTGTTAGAGGGCAAAATTTATCATTGATTTGATAAAACACCTCTTTTGGTTAAGCTTGTGTGTCATGAGGCTTGGTGCAATATCTATAAAGGAAATGTATGTTTTCAACATATATTTAGATACAGCTGTATAGGAATTTGACCATACTTGAATTGTATATGTTATTAAATTAGCATCATGAGTTTCCAGCTCATGTTAGGATTATTGATCCCTTATATGAATTTGATTGAATATTTATATGATTTATCTGTGATTATAGACAATATTACTCAATACTTGTTCCATTACTGTTTGTATTTATAATTTCCAAATATTCCTGAAATCTATCAAAATAAATGGTTTTCCATAAAACTCTATGAACTCACCAACCTTTGTGTTGACACTTTTAAGCATGTGTATCTCAGGTAATTTAACGGAGCAGGACAAGACACGGAGTGGGCATTTATTACTCTGATAAATTAAAATGGTGTAAAAATCAAATATGTCATTCTTTTAAGCTTTTACATCTTTTACTAAGATTTTAAATCAAATGGTTTATCTTTTATCAAAAATATTATTTGAATGACAAATAACTTTCAAAACGTTTCTTTTAAGTCGTTTTATGAGATTATAACTTCGATCCTCCCCGTAACACCCAAATTACTTTTCCGCTGTGACAAACTTAAATTTGGGGGTGTTACAAGACTTCTGTATTCCCCGTTTAGTTGGTTGTAGCAAGAAAGTAATCCAATAACGCCTAATTTCATGATCTCTTTTGTTGTTTTTTCGGGATGGTTTACAACGTTCTCTCGAGAACGAGGATGTTATTTTATTTTTGGATTTTTGAAAACACTTTAGTAAAAGTGTTTTTGATTTTTTACTTTTATATTTTTATAGAAAATATATACAAGAAAGAGGAAGGTTTTCAAAACACGATTCGAAAATGAAAATCAAAAATTCACTTCAACCTTCCCCGGCAACGGCGCCAAAAATTGATTACTCAAATTAGTTATAGTATAGAGTTTTCTCAAAGGAATTTCTAAGAAATAAGCAAAACCCGAGGTCGTAGTCCGTGTGAAGGTGTGAATGGAATTTCGAATTCCCGGTTCGTGAAAAGTGTCGTGAAAGTGGGAAAAAGTGAATTCAATGAGATTACACTAATGAATATGAAAATGAAGCACAAGTAACAAATTAAGCACGTAAATCAAGTAAACAAACCTAAAACGTAACGTAGAATCGAAAACGAAAGCATAAGCGTAAATAAGAACGTAAACGCGCGAAATAAAAAGTGAATTTGAAGCTATACTAATCCTACGGGTTTGAAAAAAAAATTTCTAAGTTAAAAATAATAAAAGAAAATTTTGAGAAAAAGAAAAATATTTTTTTGAGTTTTTATTTAATTTTTATGAATTAAAAACTAATTTAACTAATTAAAAATTAAAAGAAAATAGAAATTAATTGAGGGAAATACAAAATAAATTTTGAAAATTCTAAAACAACTAAAAACTATTTTTAAAACTTAAAATATATTTTTTTGGCTTTTTTTGTTATTATTATAAATTAAAAACTATTTTAAGTAATTAAAATTCAAATAAAATTCAAATGAAATGAGAAAAATGCAAAATTAATTTCTAAAAATCTAAAATAACTAAAAACTATTTTCTAAAATATTTTTGGATTCTTTTTATGCTTTTTCTAATTTTTTTGGAATTTATGGTATTTAAAAAGTAATAAAAATTGAATAAAAACTTATATTCAATAAGAAAAATAGCAAATAAATTTAGAAAAATCTGAAAAATTCAAAAAAAATCTAAAATATTATTCTAAATCTAAGAGAAATTTAAAAACTGAAAAATAAGCTAAGGAAATGCTTAATGCTTAATGCTTAAAGACATCTTAATAGGAGTGCTTATTTATAAGCACTCTTTGACCAAATTAGACCAAACTTTGACAAGATGTTTCTATGACTCAAATAATCCCAAAAGTACTGAAATCAAATTAAATAGAACACAGAAACACAGATATGACGAAAACAGTTGAATAAGCACTTTTTAGAAAAAGCAATAAGCAAACAGAAGAAGCTAAGGGTTTCAACCCAATGAAATAAGCAACTACGAGTACTCAGAAACTAAAATGAATCACAAATCTCAAATTTAAAGCAATAAAACACACTAGCAGCCCTATGATTTGAAATCAGAAACTAGGTAAGATACTTCTACTTGAGAAGTCAAATAAGCAATACCAATAAGCTGAGGAGTATGAGCTTATGGGGGCAAAACCTCCACTGTCCTACTGAGAGACTATAAACACCAGAAATACTTACTTAGAAACTAATTAGATAACCTAATAGTTGCCCAAAACTTTAGTGAAAACTGATGGTGCAGGGGATGGGTCAATTCAAACAGTCCACTTAGACCAATATTTCTAATAAGCAGATGAGATCCAAACCTAAATTTTTTATTTAAACATGATTCACTAACTGATAAACTCCACAAATCAACAATTAAAACTAATTTCCAAACAATATTAAGCCCTACAGACTCTTACAAAGATCTGTCAAAATCTGAGTTCAACTTTCTTTTTGACTTTTTGATTTGAATGAAACTTTGACTAAAATGAATTTATAACTGTCCTAAATGATTATTTAAGTTGTAATAAGCTACTATGAACCTTAATTAAGCTATGCAAACTACGTATGCAACTAATCTAATGTTTGTGCAATCTAAATCTCCTAATACACTATCTGTTATGAAGATGTGAAAGCTAAGTGGACTTTTAATGTAATAACCAACTGAATTTATGCTAGACTAAGCCTAATTTTTTCCATAGTGTAATGTCTAAACAATATGTATCCTATGAAACACAGTTAATGTTAGGAATACAAATATTCCTGTAAAAGTCTCGGTCACCTAATGATTGTAATAGCATTAAGTTAGCTCGTAGTTAGTTTGTTTATTAGTTAATTAGTACTAGATTAAGTAACACCGTGGAAGAAGGAACGGGTCTTCACCCACTGTATGCCTGATCCACAGCCAGGGAGTGGGCGTAATATTGTAACTATAAATACCCCTCTCCACATGTGGAGAGGGTTGGACCTTCATTCATTTTTCAATCTAATCTTTTCTTTTTCTTTCAAGGTTCCTCTCTTTCTCTCCTTTCCTCCCTCCCCCTCATTTCTACGCCTCACACTTACCACTTGATCATGTTTCTTACATAGTTAGTATTCTACAATTGGTATCAAGAGCCAAGGTTTCATCTTAGGGCCTTGTAGAATCGAATTTGATGATGTTTTGAGTGGTTTTGTGAGTTTGGTGTCACTTTCTTGGAAAACATCTTGGTTTTATCCCTCTAGTGTTGTTATACATGTTTGTGATGTTCTTTTATGTTCATTAGTGTTCGTGTAACATTGTAGTGTAGAGTGTGTTACAATATCATCAAGCTATTTGAAGTTTGGAGTTGATTATGGGCGGTTTTCTTGGTTGCGGTTAAGTCCACTGTTTCATTGCTTGGTTGCGGTTAAGTCCTGCGAGCTGCGATTAACTTTATGCGTTTACTATTTCGGGAATACAAAAAAAACGCAATGACAGTGACACTTTTGGACCATTATCACTGCGTTTAGTTTTCTGCGGTTAATCATTTGCAGTTAACTGTTTCTGCGGTTGGTCATTTTCTGCGGTTTGGTATTATCTGCAGTTAGTGTCTTGCGGTTAGTATCTTTGGCCTGCGGTTTGCTTAGGTTGCGGTTAGTTCATACTGCGACTGGATTTTGTTGCGGTTTGGTATAACTTGCGGTTAGTGTTCTGCGGTTAGTTTCTTTGGCCTGCGGTTGGCTCTGGTTGCGGTTAGCTCATACTTCGGTTGGATTGTGTTGCGGTTTGGTCAAGTTGTGGTTAAGTTGCGGTTGGATTTTATTGTGGTTAAGTTGTGATTAAGTTGTGGTTAACTTATCTCCCACTTTTGGTTTGGTAATCTCTTATTTGTGATGTCGACTTTTTCCGATGACATTCAAGCTGCGGGGTCTGACACCCGACCTCCGATGTTGGACAGAACTGACTATGAATCATGGGCTCAAAGAATACGGCTGTACTGTCTAGGTAAAGATAATGGGGTTAACATCCTGAAATCCATCGATGAGGGACCCTTTCAAGTGGGTACTACTAGAGACACGATTTCAGAAGCAACTGATCAACTACCGGCCGTGTTTGGTCCTGATAGACCTCGCACTTACAATGAGTTGTCTGAAGAAGAAAAGAAACGATATGATGCAGACATCAGAGCATCTAATATCATCATTCAAGGCCTTCCCAAAGATGTCTACAAACTGATCAACTTCAACACTGAAGCAAAGGCGGTCTGGGATAATGTCAAAATGCTTCTTGCAGGGTCTGAGTTAACTAAAGAAGATCATGAGTCACAGCTATACGATGAATTTGAGCATTTCAAAATGAATCCAGGTGAAAGCATCACTGACTATTATGTCAGATTTCACAAGCTGGTCAATGATATGAGAGCCATCAAGATGACAATGCCCAACATACAGCTCAATTCCAAATTCGTGAACAACATGGCACCGGAATGGGATAGGTTTGTCACGGCTGTTAAGCTCAACAAGGGTCTCAGGCACACCAATCATGAACAGCTGTATGCGTATCTCCAGCAACATGAGAAACATGCAGCTTACGATCGGCTAATGCGAGAAAAGCTCAATCCGTCTGCAACAAATGAATCTCTTGCTTTTGTCTCC
This sequence comes from Artemisia argyi, assembly GCA_030686995.1. Classification (NCBI taxonomy): domain Eukaryota; kingdom Viridiplantae; phylum Streptophyta; class Magnoliopsida; order Asterales; family Asteraceae; genus Artemisia; species Artemisia argyi. The sequence continues at coordinate 178,958,795 of CM060704.1, forward strand.
AATGTTCAACAACCTAATCAAACCTCTAAAGATCAAGTACAACCATCACAATCATCCTCCAGGTCTACCCCAACCATTAGTCAATCATCAACTCCCTCACCATCTGCATTGAATACTCAACTTGATTCTGGGTATTCTCACACTGACATGATGATTGATAATCTCTCCAACCAAGTGTCTTTACTGGTCCAACAGTTCAGGGCTGCACTCCCATCTACTAACAACCAGCTCAGAATCTCATCTAATCTACGTAATCAGGCAGTCATTGAAGATGGTCGGGTAGTGGTGCAGAATGTGCAGGGAAGACAGAACTTCAACCAAAGAAATGCTGGTAGAGAGAATGGGCAGTACAGAGTTGGGAATGCTCTTCAAGCACAAGCTAAGCAACCGAAATGCTACAACTGCAGAGGGTTGGGCCATATTGCTAGGAATTGCACTCTCCCAAAACGTCCCCAAAACTCTGAGTACTTCAAAGACAAGATGCTGCTGATGCAGGCACAAGAAAATGGGACTGTGTTGGATGAAGAAGCACTGCTCTTTCTGGCTGGTAATGATGGGAACACCTTTGATGCTGATGTGGATGATCAACCTGTTCAGGACATGGCTCTTAATGACCCAAATATCTTTCAAGTTGAAGAGTGTGATGCATTTGACTCAGACGTGGATGATGAACCAACTGCTCAAACAATCTTCATGGCTAATCTGTCTGCAGCAGCATCCTCTTCACAGCATCCTGATCTATCCATCACGTCTGCTATATCTGAGGTACCAACATCTCCTAAACATGATCTGAATAATTCTACACCTGTACAGGGGGCATGTGACTCTGTACAAATCAAGAATATTGTCAACACAGACATCACGGGTATGGGTAATACCAATAATATCCCATATGAAATGTATGTGAGTGACAATGGAACCCAAGTTGTACCGAGTGACATGCTGTCTGTTGATTCTAGTAAGCATGAGATATATGAGCACTCTATATACAACCTTGATGATTCTCTGATCACTAGAATTAACACCCTTAAGGATCAAGTTAACATTTATGAGCAGCGTGCTAAGTTTGAGTTGAATGAACGTGAGCAGAAAATGGAATGGCAACTGCGTACTCACATATCAGAAAACAATTTCAAACAAGAATCATTAAAAAGGGAACTAGTTTCTTTAAAGAACCAATTGAATCAAACCGTCAAACAAAAACTTGAGGTTCAAAAAGGTTTGACTACAATCAAACAAGAATTCAAAGATAAAGAAACTAAACTTCTAAATGACTTCTCAAAATTAAAAACGTTAAAAAATAAATTGGAAGATAAGTTGTACACACAGGGCCAAACCATTCAATCTGCTCAAATGATGGAAAGCCACAGGAAGTTAAGTGATGAATTTAGTGAACATGATACCTCCAAACCCAAAGCAAGATTCCTTAAAATAGGTCTAGGTGCACAACCTGCATTATATGATGCAAAAACTATGCTTGAACCTAACCATGCACCTCCTGATACACGATCCTATGACCACATCAATGAGGCAGAGGATAGAACTAGGGCAAAACTTGCTGAACGTTTAAAGGATCCTAAATGCATTGCTAAGAATCTCGTGTTTCACTATGATTATGCAAATGACAATCATACTGCAATTTTTGTTCCGCAAAAGAGAATTTTTCCTGAAAAAGTGTTTTGGAATATTGACATTGACAAAATGCAAGCTGAAAGAGTTGTAGGCAACACACGCACTATGTTTAGAATTGCTCACCCAGCTGCCTATCCCCTGAACACACCCAGGCACCTTGTACCTTTCACTCTTCCCACACAATGTAATACTCTAATTGGGTTGTATGTGCTAGGTCAATTGTTTAATGACTTGAGAAAACCTGTAAAATTAGAATTACACCTACAGGGATTACAGAAGGGGAAAGGGGTTTTGAGCAAACAAAACAGTGTTACCTAACTGAAGTTATGCCATTCTTTAAACTTCTAAAAGAACATTTTGAGGGACTTAAAAACACCATTAATGATGATGTGACTCAAATGAAAAAGGTTTTTGATGAAGTGGAAAGTGAGGGTAACCAACTTGCTATTGATCTCAAACACAGTGAAATTGACAGGAAAAACATTCTCATCATGAATGAAAATTTGATTGCTAATTGCATTGCTAAAGATGTGTTTTATACTGTTACCGACTCTGCGCTATCTGCTCGAAATTTCATGAAATGTCGATTACTTTGAATGTCTTCCAAAATCGTGTGATTGAGCTTGAGGGGGAGAATTACAAACTTACTAAAAAAATTCAAAACGATGATCATGATAACATGGTCAGGAATTTCTCAAAACTAGAAGTTGATAATCTGAACCTATAATTAAAATATCAACATCTAGAAGAAAGTATAAAAATATCAAATGCCAAGATATCTTTGGATGTTCCTGAATTTGATACATGTTTTGAATTAGCCAAAAAGGATGAAGTAATTCAAGCTCACTCAAACATGATTCGGAAGTTGAAGGTCCAAATTGCACAATTAAAATCGAACAGAAACGATGTGATCAATACCAATTACCAGAAGTCTATGGATTCTCAAAATTTTCAAATACAGGGCATTATCAATGAGTTACAACACGAAAATGAGTGGCTTCGTGCTGAAATGTCCAACGCTAAACAACGTTATAAAGAATTGTTTGAGTCTATCAAATCAACACATGACCAAAACAATGAGAAAGTCACTTCTTTGTTAAATGAAATTGAGAATCTAAAGACCATGGTGAAGGGTAAAATGCCCGTTGTTTCATGTGATCATGCAATTTCCAATGTACATGCTTGTAATAAATATGCTTGCGATGCTGTGAATGTTTCTCTTCCCCTTAGGAACAATAAGTTAGTTCATAACAACTATCTTAGAAATCTTAAGGATTGTCTGGCCATACTTAGAGAAACCATTGAAGACGAGAGGATTTCTAAACCACTTGATGATGTTATTATTGGTGCGTGCTTCCTCACTAATAGGGCTCAGGAGTTATTAGAATATGCCATAGGATCATGCCCCAAGAATGTTACCAAGTCGGATAGGACAACTGCATTGCACCCTCTCAGTGGCAACAAGCATGTCACAGTTGACTTTCCCCAAACCATGCCACAATCCTCCATCTTGATCACCAGTAAACAAGTAGCAACTAATCAGACTAATGTTCCCATCATTGCTTCTACAGGAGTAAAAGGTGTATCTAATGCTAGCAAGTCACAGCCTAAGGGCAATACAAAGAATGATAGGACTTTGCCGGCTAAGAGCTCACCTATGAAGGAAGTAGAAGAATCATCTAGGAACAATAAAGTGTTGCTTAGTGAAAGGAATCGAGTTGTTTCAAACATTTGTGTGAACAATGATGTAATTAATTCGAATTCTGATGCTATTTGTAAGACGTGTAACAAATGCTTATTTTATGGTAATCATGATGCATGTGTTGTGCCTTTTCTTAAATCAATTATGCGATCACCAGATATAAATGTTTCTAGTGTTAAACGAGCAAAACAAGTATGGAATAAAACAGGAAAAGTGTTCACTAATGTTGGTTATCAATGGAGACCTACTGGAAGGAAATTCACTCCGAGGAAAAGGTGCCCAGTGACTAGGACTACTAACTCTAGAGATATGCCTATTAGGAAGTGGAGACCTACTGGTAGACTATTTCCTATAGAAGCAATAGATACCACTTCTAATTCTAGTGCATCAAAATGTGAATACTCTAGTGAGATACCTGTTACTTATGATAATCCAATATTTGTGTGTTCTAACCTAACGGACCCCAATTGTGTGTGGGGCTCCAGCTTTTTCAGTTATCCACGATTGTCTGGTTTCAAATGCAGGTCGTACAAATCGTCCTTTGGTATTTGGACTCAGGCTGCTCAAAACATATGACTGGTGATCGCTCAAGGCTCAAGAATTTCGTGGAAAAGTTTATTGGTACGGTTAGGTTTGGGAATGACCATTTTGGGTCTATAATGGGTTATGGTGATTATGTCTTTGGAGACAGTGTTATATCCAGAGTCTACTACGTGGAAGGTCTTGGGCACAATCTATTTTCTGTTGGTCAATTCTGTGACTCAGATCTCGAAGTCGCCTTCAGAAAGCACACCTGTTTTGTTAGAGAATTAGATGGTGTTGATCTTCTCAAGGGGAGTCGGGGCACTAATCTTTACACCATCTCCATCGAAGATATGCTACGGTCCTCTCCAATTTGTCTGCTCTCTAAAGCATCCAAGAACAAGTCATGGTTGTGGCATCGACGTTTAAAGCATTTGAACTTCGGTACCATCAATGAACTTACACGTAAGGATCTTGTTCGAGGCTTGCCCAGACTCAAGTATGAAAAAGATCATCTGTGTTCCGCCTGTCAAATGGGCAAAAGCAAAAAGCATACCCATAAACCCAAAACTGTCAATTCAATCATGGAAGTTCTTCATACCCTTCATATGGATCTTTGTGGACCAATGAGGATTCAAAGTATCAATGGAAAGAAATATGTGCTGGTTATTGTTGATGATTACTCTCGATTCACATGGGTGAAATTTCTACGATCAAAAGATGAAACTCCTGAAACCATCATCAAACTCATCAAGATGTTGCAAGTCCGTCTTAACAAAATAGTTAGAGTCGTTCGTACTGATAATGGAACAGAATTTGTGAACAGACAACTTACTCTATTTTATGAAGGTGTCGGGATTAGTCATCAAAAGAGCATTCCACGAACTCCTCAACAAAATGGAGTTGTAGAAAGACGCAATCGCACCTTAGTTGAAGCTGCAAGGACTATGCTCATCTTTTCCAAAGCCCCTCTATTTCTTTGGGCTGAGGCAATTGCTACCGTATGTTACACTCAGAACCGATCCATGATACATCCTCTCCACTGCAAAACTCCCTATGAACTGGTTCATGGCAGAAAACCCGACCTTTCGTTTCTTCGAGTTTTTGGTGCACTTTGCTATCCAACTAATGACAGTGAAGACCTTGGGAAACTCAAGGCCAAGGCCGACATTGGTTTCTTCGTTGGCTATGCTCCAGAGCGAAAGGGGTACCGAATCTACAACAAACGTACCAGAGATATAATGGAAACAATCCACGTTACTTTCGATGAGCTGACTGAGCAACCGGTTCCTGGACAATCAAGTTCTGGACCCGTACCTAACCTTTTGTCCCCTGGACCAATTAGTTCCAGGCTTGTACAGAATCCCATCCCTGCTGCTCCTTTTGTACCTCCTACGAGTGAAGATTGGAAGAAACTGTTTGACCCAATGTTTGATGAATACTTTGAACCTCAACAGATGAATGCTCCTGAAGCTACAATGGTTCAACCACCAGATGGGGTGGTGAATGATCAAGATGACAATAACGGTCCATCCACTTCATTGTCATGGGATTCTGAAGCCCCCGCCATCAGTCAATCGGTTAGCACGTCCAATGTCCAACCTTCACTTTCACATCAAGCAGCAAATGTAGATAATTCATCTGAAGTTAATCCTTTTGCTCCACCTGATAATGAGCCATTTGTTAACATCTTTGCCCCTGAACTATCAAATGATGTAACATCCTCTGATGAATCTAACACGGCTACCTCAATTCCACACTCTCAACCTCATGAATACCTTCGTAGATGGACCAATGATCATCCTATTGACAACATCATTGGGAACCCTTCACGTCCAGTATTAACCCGCAAGCAACTTGCAACCGACGCATTATGGTGCTTCTTCAATTCTGTTCTCTCTAAAGCTGAACCAAAAAGCGTCAAGGATGCAATGTCTAAACACTCATGGTTCACTGCAATGATGGACGAAATTCATGAATTTGACCGACTGGATGTCTGGGAACTAGTACCACCTCCCGAGTGTGCTATGATCATTGCTCTCAAATGGATATTCAAGGTTAAACTTGATGAGCATGGAGATGTTCTGAAAAACAAAGCTAGGCTTGTGGCAAAAGGATATCGACAAGAAGAAGGTATTGACTTTGAAGAATCCTTCACCCCAGTTGCTAGAATAGAAGCCATAAGGATCTTTCTCGCTAATGCTGCAAGTCAAAACATGGTGGTTTATCAAATGGATGTCAAGACCGCATTCTTAAATGGGGATCTAAAAGAGGTAGTGTACGTATCTCAACCCGAAGGTTTTGTGGATCCAGAACGCCCTAATCACGTGTATCGATTAAAGAAGGCTCTATATAGGCTTAAACAAGCACCCAGGGCGTGGTACGACACCTTGTCTAAATTTCTTCTGGCCAACAAATTCTCCAAAGGCGTTGTTGATCCTACCCTCTTTACCAGAAAAACAGGCAAAAACCTCCTACATGTACAAATCTACGTCGATGACATCATCTTTACCTCATCTGATCCCTCAGAATGTGATCGTTTCTCTCAAGAGATGAGCTCCAAATTCCAAATGTCTATGATGGGTCAAATGTCATTCTTTCTAGGACTGCAAATTTCTCAAAACCCCAATGGCATATTCATCAATCAATCCAAATACGCCAATGAAACTTTGAAGAAATTTGGATTCGACTCCAGTGATTCAGTTGATACTCCTATGATTGAACGTTCAAAGCTTGACGAAGATGATGTGGGAATTCCGGTCGATCAAACCATGTATCGAAGCATGATTGGCTCCTTAATGTACCTTACTGCAAGCAGACCCGACCTTCTGTTTGCAGTTTGCATTTGTGCCCGGTATCAATCCAAACCCACCAAGAAACATTTGGAAGCTGTCAAGAGAGTCTTTCGATACCTTAAAGGAACAATCCACTTGGGCCTTTGGTACCCTAAAGAAACTTCTATGGCTCTCACAGCATATTCGGATGCTGATCATGCTGGATGTCAAGACACTCGTCGCAGTACATCTGGGGGCGCACAGTTTTTAGGAAATAAGCTAGTCAGTTGGTCTTCCAAGAAACAAATGAGTACATCTATCTCCTCCACTGAAGCTGAATACATTGCCATGTCATCATGCTGTGCTCAGATCCTCTGGATGCGATCTCAACTTTCTGACTATGGCTTCATTTGCAATAAGATTCCTATGTACTGTGACAACAAAAGTGCAATTGCACTCTGCTGCAACAATGTCCAGCATTCAAGAACTAAACACATTGACATTCGACATCACTTCATCAGGGAACAAGTTGAGAAAGGAATTGTGGAACTTTACTTTGTGAGGACTGGGTTCCAACTAGCCGATATCTTCACCAAAGCACTTTCTAGGGAACGGTTTCACTTCATCCTCCCACGCCTTGGTATGAAGAGTCTCACACCTGAGGATCTCAAATGTCTTCAGGAAGATCAAGAGGAGTAAAGGGGTTGCTTCACATATCCTTGTATAGTATCAAATCAAAAAGGAAATAGAAAAATATAAAACCTATAAAAACCATAAATATCTGAAAAATCACCAAAATCTCAAAAATATTCTTCTCTCGACATGTCTCTTGTATAATCGATATTATGTACGTTTCTAGAAATGTCATTCAATAATGACACGGAATCATACATATGCTTGAGCAAGAGTTTTTCGGTTTCTAATAAAGTTCTTTTCAAAAACATGTCGTATCTCAAAACGTTCTTTAAATATGGTTTGCTATTACTTCAGACAGCAACCCGGTTTTCAAAATTAAGGAAAACACGTCGCCAAAAAGACGGTTGTTCCTAACAAAGGGTGCCGTTCATCCGAGCGTGAATTACTTTATATTCATGCACCCTCGATCTAATGTACGCTTCAGTGCATTATTTCTTGATAAAGAAGAGAAATCTTCTTTTTATCGCCAAATACTTTCCCTTCTATGATTTTTCCGGGAAGTATTTGTGCAAAACTTGGTGGTACCATGAGATTTTGATTGAAAATCAATTTGAACTCAAAGTTTGATAAAATTTTCACTCAATCAATGACGTTACTAGTTTATGAAAATATTTATGCTTTAACATCCGTCATTGACTGAGGGGGAGAGTGATTTCTCAAAATTTTATGTATCATCAAAACTCCCTACACTTCGTACATAATACCTTGCAACAAAATGATTTGTGATGTGTTATGTGTCAGAATGAGTAAATTTTCAAAGAGTTTTTCACTAAAACTTCGAATCTTTTACAAACTCTTCAAATCTGACACATAACAACCTCCCTCACAGTTTTAGGGGGAGCAAGAAAATGTTCCGTTTATCAGAAAACATTAAAAATTAACCGCATCTCTCTCCCATAAGTTTTCTAAAATTATTTAAATCAATTAAGATCAAAAATCTCGAATGATTTGAAATTTTTAATCGGGGGAGAGAATGTGATTTAAATATGAAATCTGATAATCAAAAGTGATCTTTTGTACTCAATAAAAGGCTCCCACATATGTGCTAAACTCTTTCATATATCGATGCACATATTGAGGGGGAGCAAAGGCGTTTGTGGAAGTTATATCTAAGACCGACCATTTATCTTTATGCATGGAGTTATAAGGATGTTAAGGTTAGGTATGAGCTCCCATGATCCACCAGAACCGGAAGGATCTTCCCAGGGACAATCCATAGATAGAATAGAAGTCCTTAGGAATGATTGAAAAAAGGAGAAAAGTGAGAAAGGGAAGAGTGCGGACTGAGATAGAGCTAGGACTGGAACAAACCCAACAAGGTTCTAGTGGTGAAGTCTCGGTAAGCACTGAAGGGGTTGAAGAATGAAAAAGAAATATAATGAGAAATGGTGAAAAGAAATAGCCCTCCATATATTCAACCTTAGGGCAGAAACCGGGTTCAATTCATAACCTACTGGCGGTTACTAAGGTAACACCGGTATTGAAGACAAGACGTCATGGACCCAGTGACGCACTGCACTAAACTTCCCAACCACTCAAGTTCTCTTAAAAGAGCTTGTTTCATTCTCACGGGGAACCCTGTGCAATGTATCGACCGCTCATTGCGAGCTATGTTGATACCTAAAACAGGAGACGCCTCCCCAGTCTCCAGGAGCGGATCAAAACGCACTATTGAGTCTAGAGCCATGAGATCATCCATAAATCTCGTTAGGACACATTCCAAATATGCTTATTGTTTCACATAATGTGGAAAATAAGATAAAATATTTAGAGTCCTACGCATTATCCTTGTGGTATTGCCAGAACATCCGAGTGATATGAAAATATTCACAATGACGATGGAAATCCTTCTAGAGCGAACATCACTCAAGCTCTTGGTAGGTGACATGTGAGATCCATCTTGGATCAATGATCAAGTGACAACTGGAAAGCAACAATGGTGCGATTCAAATTTGAATCAAACTTGTTCCAGGATATGGATTGACGGATACTTTTGCCAAAACCTCTCAATGTGCTCACCAACTTATCTTTCGAGCACATTGATTGTGTAATATCTTTCAAACAAAAGTATTTTTTATGGAAATGTGATTCAAAGTATAAAACTCTCGTCGTGTCTCAAAAATGTTTATCATATGACACGCGAGTGATTTCTATTAATCAATTTCTCATCAATCCGTGAATATCAACTCACCGATTCACTCTATCGTGCTGTCTGCTTTGAGTATGAGAACATGCTAAGTATGAAAATTCCAAAGTGGATTCTTTGGAAAATTCATTACTACAAGCTGGAAATTCCTGTCAAGGAGAGTCCTCTTTAAAAGAGACTCTACCTGATCACAGGTCGGTTTTCACAAAACCGGAGGGTAGTCTGTCCTCGCAGAACGAATGACAAAGCCATATTCGTTCTCTATCTTTATTGCTAACTGTTTCATTTCAGGGACACATATAAAGATGGCGTTGATGGCTCCAGTTTCCAGCTGAATCGGGTCAATCCATACCTCATGCTCACACATCCTCCACACTATCAATGAAGATGAGAGATTTGCTACAGCAAATGTTGAGAGACTACCAACAACGTTTCCGCAACTCTGATGAAAAAGTCTCCTAATCTACAAATCTTATGCAACGTCTCCAGATACAGAAGGGTGTGAGCATGATGGTCCTTGAGTCACTACATCACATAAAGGCAATTCTACTATGGATGAGGTTGGAGATTTGCTTTGGCTGATGATCTCAAAGAAGCTCAAAGATCACACATCACAAAGGAACTCTACTCACAAGTTCGCTTGCTTGAAGTACAAAGTGTGCCGAAAAGAGAAGAATCAGATCCTACGAGCTACAAAGACTAAAGAATGCTTAAAGACCAAAGAGCTTAACTTCAAAGGTGACCTTGCTTAGGGGGAGATTGTTAGGAATACAAATATTCCTGTAAAAGTCTCGGTCACCTAATGATTGTAATAGCATTAAGTTAGCTCGTAGTTAGTTTGTTTATTAGTTAATTAGTACTAGATTAAGTAACACCGTGGAAGAAGGAACGGGTCTTCACCCACTGTATGCCTGATCCACAGCCAGGGAGTGGGCGTAATATTGTAACTATAAATACCCCTCTCCACATGTGGAGAGGGTTGGACCTTCATTCATTTTTCAATCTAATCTTTTCTTTTTCTTTCAAGGTTCCTCTCTTTCTCTCCTTTCCTCCCTCCCCCTCATTCCTACGCCTCACACTTACCACTTGATCATGTTTCTTACATAGTTAGTATTCTACAGTTAACACCAGCAGACAACTCTAATCCAAACACCCTGATAAGTAACTGATATGATCAAATGACCTAACAAACTGATTCCCAAGCAAATCAAACTACAAACTCTGATCTATTTCTAAGCCAACAATCCAAAAATCAACACAGAGACTCAGAAATCAACCACTAGATTCAACAGAAACACAGATCTAATAGATGGACAAATAGGCAACAGAAGTGATCAAATTCAATGCAAACTATGATATTGTGATGATATAAGCTACCACTAAACCATTTTATGATACAACTACTAGTGTGAAACTGAAACAAAAAATAATAAGCAGATTTAAACTACCACTACAAATTATGCAATATAGAGAATTGAAAATAAGAAACTCACAAGCGAAATCCCCCTCAGCATGGAAAGAGGGGGTTCACTATGCTAGCCTATCTTTAGATAGGCCAAATGGCTCCCTTGGACTATCAATACTCCTTTACTTAAGCACAGCTTATTGAATAAGATTGGAAGAATGAAACAGTAATACTTACAATAGGCTATTATTTGAGCTTATATGAGTACATATAACTTTATATGAGCTTATTGAAGCTTCTAACTGAATTTGAAAATTTATTTTTATATATTTTTTTATTTCTTGATTTTTTTTAATATATGATGAACAAAGCTTGAAATGAGAAATTGAAGTAAGCTAATAAAAATTATACTAATATAGAAAGACAGTAAATAAAAATCAAACAAAACTAAATAAGAAATTTAGAGAATAAGCTAAATAATAAAAATTAAAATTATATTGATTGAGAAAAAATTGAGTACAATACTGAAAATGAAATTACAAAGGATTAAAGCACTAAAACAAGCTACTCTTACATGAAAAACCTACACAAGCTAATGTGGGATGGGGGGTATATATAGGAGAGCTGAGGATCCTTCTAGCCTTCCATGTCAGCAATCCGTGTGAGGATTGTGCTTCTTTGGGCTCATACCAACCCTTGATCTTGCTTCCAGATAATTCCCATCAACATGAGCCCTTGGATTGAATGATTGATATGATTGATCCTGCGTGTGTGCTCCTATTGGTCCATGTGTCCCTCTGGAGGCTCTCTGACATTCTCTATCCTTGCTGTCAGCTTCTAGAAGCACAATCATTAGGTAATCATGGTTAATTTAGGCGTGGAGTAAATCCAGGGTTTATAGCATAGTAGTTTCTGGGTTTGGTAATTTATTTGTGGGGCGGGAAATGATTTGGGTGTTTTTATTAGTTTAGGTTGACCGGATATGTTGACCGGGTAAGTTGTGGGTAAAGCTTAACAGGCCGGGTATAGGGAGATCCAAGTATTATTATTTGTGGGCTTTTGGTGTCTTGGGTTAGGGGTGGTAAAGGGTTTGGTTTATTGGATTTGATTTTTGATCTGGTTGTAATATTTTGGTTTAGAACTAATATTAGCTTATAAGGACCAATTATGTAATTATGCAAATAACAAGGACCAAATCTGTAAATCATCAGAATTATCTTCCAAGGCCTTTTATTGTCAATCTTTGATTCTTGGAGGATGCATATTGACTTTTCTTCAAATATTTATTCAAAGGCCCATTTTTGTCAAAATGTGAAACTTGGAGGACTGATTCTGCAAAACTCTCTAAACTTTGACCAGGGACCTTTCTTGTAAATATATGAATCTTTGAGGACTTCCTTAGACATTTTAAGCTTTCTTTGATCATTAAGCTTCCCCGGCTCCGGCTTTTGACCTTTTTCCATTCTCGTGCTCGTTTTTGTCGGTTTTGGCTTTGTTTTTGTCTATTTTTCACAAATCCGTACCTACACATACACAAATACAAAAACACACATTCTCTTGGTATATTTGGTTAGTATTTGGTATTTTTGGTCTGATTTAAGGCCTAAAAAGGATGTGTGAATAAGCACACATCAAAACTCCCCCAGACGAAGGTATTGTCGTGCCCTCACGCAATGTCATCTTCTCACGCTTAAGAGATAAATAATTTAAAAACATCTCTTTACTGAATTTGTAAAGTAGCAATGATGTTCAAAAGAGATCTCAAAATTATTTATTCTCAGAAACGCTCCGTTTTACGATTTTCATAAATAATAACTACTACTACTATTTTTGTATTTTTCATTTTTATATATGTGACGGTTTGCTTGACTTTCATTATCTTTCAATAATTATTAGGGTCAACGAGTAAAAACACTTCTCTTGGAGAAGAGACCGTACGGATAAAAATCGTCATCCTTGATTTTTCACAAGCCCCCAAACTAAGCGTAAAAAACGAGATCATAGCTTATCTACAAGTTAGATGCTAACACTACCCATAAGAGTTACTTGTGAAAACTTCTTACTCCCATTTCCTAATTTTTGTATCTCAAGATTTTATTTTTGTGAGAAATGAATTGCTTCATATTTTCTCGTTTCAATAACTTTTTAGTCCTAGAGATACCAAGTTTGAAACGCTAAGTAGTTTTTCATTTTCTCTCAAGAACCACTGCTTTAGAAATTCGGTCCACGTCAAGGAATTTGGGTACATACACTCTCATATATATGTTGCGGAGTACTACACGTGCACCTTATGTGTCTAATTCAGAATCATCCACATGCACCTCACGTGCCAACAACTTTTATACACTTAAGCTCTTATTCAACATAACTTTCACTTTTCACTTTTTTTTTTCATTTTTCATTTTTTTTCCCTTTTTTTTTCTTTAATTTTTCCATCATCAATGGAAGCTTATCGGGTAGCTCCAAAACCACATACATAATCAACTTTTGACTTTTGATTTTTTTTCCTCTTATTTTTTATGTTCCTTGATATGTACCCAACTTCTAAAGCAAATATTCTTTTAAGAGAATAAGAAAATAAATATTATCCAAACCTAAATACCACTAATTAACCTAGAACATCTATTATATATCGGTGAAACAATTTTGCGGGAGCAAAAAGCCTCAAGTACCTTTCATGAGCTCTAAAGAGAACCAACTACTCCACGTTTAGCATCTAACTTCTAAATAAACTATATCATTTCTCGCTCTTCGCAATTTAAGATTCCAAATAATGAAACCAGCGAACACTTAGCCGATAATCAGCCACGCATATATAAAGTCAGTTGCGGGAACTTGCAGATTCTAGAAGAAGAATTCACGTTTTCTAGCTCCTTATGTAAAAGACTAGCAAAAGCTTTTAAGCTGCGCATGTATAAAGTCAAGTACGGGAACTTGCAGATTCTTAAGAAAGAATTCGCATTTTATAGCTCCTGGTGTACAAGACTAGCACAAGCTTATGTGATTATCATTGGTTAAGGGAACAAGCTAGGGCTCAACACGCCCGGTCAAGTCAAAATATTTATTCCTACTCTCGCCAGCTGGAAAATCAACAAGGTGTCAAAACACTTATTCAAACTTTATTACATATTTGCACAAATTTTTCAACTTTTCTCATTTTTTTTTTCACAACATTTTCATTGATTTTTTTTTTCAAAATTTTTCAAATTTTTCAATTTTTTCATTTTTTCAATTTTTGAGGAAAAACAGAGTTGCGAGAGTTAATTACATGGTGAAAAATGCAAGGTGAAATCGAATCGAAGATTCACCCCCCCTAGACTAGAATGGAACATTGTCGTCAATGTTTTACGGGTAAAGGTAATCCTAACAAACATCTATGGCCGTTTATTAAGTATTCCAAGAGATAAACGTTAGTCGATAAGATTTTGGATATGCTGAATTTCCGAAAGAGCAGCGAAGAATGAGACTCGAGTGGAGAGAATGACAAAACACGAGCACGAGAGTCCTCAATCTTCGGGGAAATTCCTGGACATTCACAAACAACCACGAAAACACTAGTTTAGAAAGGGTCGCCCCCTCACGTCACGTTACTAAAGAAATAAGAAAATAAAGAAGATGAAATGGATAAGCATGGGGGAGCAAATGGAATGGATAACAGGCACGAAAAATGGAGATGCCGGGGTAAAAAACGGTATCCTCACTCCCGGTGGAGTGGAAAAGTGAAGAAATCATGGGATAAGTAAAGAATGGGTGAAACACTCGGATGACAAAAGCAAAGTCCACTTCTGAATCATGGGTGGGTTGGGTGGGTAAAATATAAAGCACAGGATCATCATGTTCAGAAATCTCGTCCACCACTCCAAAAATATCTTTATTCGTATCGGATTCAAAAACTTCATCCGGTGGTTTCACGGGCGGACGAAAAGAAGGTAAAACGAAGAGAAATGAATCAGCTTCGGAAACGAAATCATCATTATAGATTTCTTCAAGAACTTGTACGAAGGCCATTCTCGTCATTCTCAATACCCGGTGGTATCGAGTCATCCGCAGCAAGAAATCGATCGACATACTCTAAAAGAGGGTCACATGACGGATTATCAAAAATAGCACTCAAAATAAGCTCAGAATCGATCTCAAAATCAAAACGCTCATAATCCGGAAGAGAGATATCAGCATGAATAGTGGGACCGCCACTACTCGTCTTTTCAAATCAAAAAATTTCAAGCTCGGGTAACAAATCACTATCCATATCGGGGATAGGAGAAGAAATCGGAGGATCATTCATTGCCTCGATCTTAGAGATAAGAAGATTGATATTCAATAATTTTTCACGAAGAGCTTCATCTTGGATTTCCGTTTCAATATCTTCATCATTCTTTTCTTCTAAGCTAACGAGCTCAAAAGGTACTTCTTCAACATATTCGACTTCTCCACAAGATATAGAATCGTCATCATCAGAATCGGAGAATATCTCAACACGATCATTCGGATTATCAAGACGATTATTTTCAACAAATTCACCATCACCGTTAGAAATTACCCTGGACTCACTTGGGATTTGGACGAGGTTCTCAACACTAGACTTATTGAATTTTTCTGATTCCGTTGCCGGAATAGTGTTTAGATGCTCGTCCCCCATTTTTAGAGAGTCCTCGGGTTCTACAGGAGAAACAACGGAAGCTTTGTGAGGATTAAGAACGATCGTAATTTCTCATCATCGTCATCGAAATCATAGTAAATAAAAGATTTATAAGGATTAGACGCTCTCTCTTCAGCAAGTAACTCTACTGTTGGGAATTCTGCTAAGAGAGAATTCTGCTGAAGAATCTGATGATGGATTCTGCTGAAGAGACAGATTCTGCTGAAGAAGTAAATCTGCTGAAGTAGAGATTCAGCATATTATGTTTCTACGGATATAGTTATTCCGTGTTATTTATTAGTTTGTTAGATACGCATGAGCTATTTTAGGTAGTGATATGCATTTATTTTATCTTTTGATTATTGTATTAGGGTTCCTTATATAAAAGGAACACTAGGCTTTTATTGTATGTACGCTTCTTAAAAAGAAAAACACTAGGAAAAACATTTGAGAGAAAATAATAGAGATCCATAGAGGATCATTGTTTTTATTAGTAAAACCTTGTTGGTAACTTTGATTGTGTTTTTTATTATTCTGCTGTGCAAACAATCATTGTTATTATATCCTAGATAGGGCTTGATCTTGGTTTAACAATTGGCATCAGAGCTTAGGGGCTCGTGAGATCTAGGGTTCATCAAGGTTTTCATAGCTGTGGTATAGCAGAATTGAAGAAAGTTTGTCGTCGGTGAAAGTTGTTTCGGAAAAAAGGTAATCGTTATTTTATGCAAGAAAAGAAATTAATTCCTCGTACTATAATTAATGGGTCAAATTGATGAAGTGATTGGTCATTGCTACATTTAAGTTGTTTGATTTGTGAAAACATAGCCACATGAAGAATTTTGTTTGTCATTTTGTGTTGATTTGTTTGTACGTGATCTGAATATTGGGTTTATTAATAACTCAAGATTCGCTTGGGTTAGTATCATAGTATATGAAACGTGAGTCAGCAGCTTTGTGGGATTAAACTTTAAAGATTCGTTTGTGGGTACAGATTTAAGCTTTGTGGGATTAAACTTCATCACGTGATATTGTTTATTTGTGGGGCTAGATCTGTTTGTGATCAACATATGATTTTGATTGGTTGATTATTAAAAGTAATCTCGTACCAATTTATTATTCGAATTAAAAGTTCAACGCAAGCACTCCGATCTGTCGTTTCTTATTTATTGGGTGTCGTTGAAAATCAAATTGGATAGATCAAGTGCACGTGAAGGTCGGTTAGCATATAGGGTTAATAGTTTTTGTCTTTTGCACATGTGCTAACCACGTACAAATTAATGATTGTGAGGCTCCCTTGATCGGTAAATAATATTATCTGTGGGGCTGTGGTACATAATATTTCGAGGGTGTGTGCTGTCATTATTTGCATAAGTGGGTCGGTGGATGAATTTGCAACTAATAACCTCGTACGTTTGTGGGTCAAATGTGGATACATTCTCATATTGAGTAGAAAACATACTACTGGTTGTTCATTTGGTTACTACTGGTGCGAACTTTGGTACTACTGCAAGTTTTGTTAAGCTTATGTGTTGCTGCTGATAGTTATTGTGATTCTGCTGATCGGATAGTGACAGTTTAGCAACAGATCAGTAACAGAAAAAGTGTCACTAATCAGTTCAGTGACAGTTTTTGCAACAATTTTGTGACAGTTTTGGTATACTTGTTTCTGCTACTCGTTTGTAAAATGGCATAATTTAACAATGAAAGGGATGATATAATTTTTCCTTATTTGATGAATGATGAGTATGAAGTCTGGGCTAAGAAAATGGAACATTGGATCATGAAATATGATATGAATATCTGGAAGGTGATTCAAAATGGCAACAGCTTGAAAAGGCATAGAAGAGATCAAGATGGAAATGTCATTATTCTTCCTCCAATGACTGCTGATGAACACATTGATGTACAAAGGGAATCAAAGGCAAGAACTACCTTGCTTAAATCTATTCCTGCTGATCATGTAGCAGATTTCCATTATATGGATGAGGCAATTGATATATGGAATGCAATCAAAGCGAGGTATGGTGGAAAGGCTGAATCCAAGAAGATGAGAAAGGAAGCGTGCACTATATCCCTGACTGAAGAATTTGCATTGATGGGACTCCCTTCTCAGGTACACAATTGTGTGTTTGGTTGTAGTGTAAAGTATAATGAACTTAAGGAAGAATATGATAATTTGAAACCTAAGTACAATGAGTGTTATATAGAAGTTGAGGCCTATAAAAAGGCTTTAAAAACTTTAGAAAAGCAAAAGGTTTGGTTTCAAAAGAATCAACTTAAATATGATGAAAAGATAAGAGTTTTAGAAAGTGATTTAGAATGTGCAAAAATAGATTTAAGGAGAACTGAAAAAGAAAAATCTGATGTAGAAAAAGAAAAACAAGAATTACAAGTGAAGTTAGATAAAGAAGTGGTTGGTCGTATGAAGTGGCAAGAAGGAGCATCTAGTTTGAATAAATTGATTGATGGTCGCCAATCTGTTAGGTCTAGAAAAGCATTAGGATATGAGAAATATATAGATCCTGAAGAGTTAACTTATCCTGATATGTCTAGTGTTTTTGACCCTGAACCAGCCTTAGCTTATCAGACACCAGTTAAATTTGTTAAGGAAGGGGAAATGAAAGCTGTCCCTGGACCTATCAGAGGGGAGCATATGCCTATAGACCTGTCCATATCTGTTGACTTTGATGGATCACACCATTTATATGGCAAAAAGTCTACTGACTTACCAGACACTGATTCAAGTGACAAGTCTTCAAAGGTCAATGTCCTTTCCCCTAGTGTTTTTAGTGTCAAAAGCTCAGAATCCAACTCTACTGAGGCTAGCTCCTTTGTTTCTACTTCTAGTGTTTCTACATCTAAGAGTAAAGCTGAGATTGAATCCACAGTTAGGGCACCCAAACATGAACCTGTTGTTGTTCAAGACTTACCTAGTTTCACTTGTCATAAATCTGATAAGAATACATACAATTCTAGGACTTCTTGTAATAAGAATGGTCGTTTTAATAAAAAGGCAAGTAATGTTAAGAAGAAAACTTGTTTTGTGTGTGGTAGTAAGTCTCATCTCATTAAAGATTGTGATTTTCATGAGAAGAGAATGGGTGTGTGTGTGCTGACCAAAAGAGACCTAGACCAATGTGGACCAATGTTAATGATATTCCCCCATATGTTCTACAAACCAGCAGACCCAAACCTGCTGGTAAGCCAGTTTCTGATGGTAGACCTTTTCCAGCCGGTTGGAAAAGACATGTTGCTAGACCATTTTATAGACCTACTAGCACTTACTTTCAGAATGGTTTTTGGCCTAGTTATTTTGACCAAATGTATATGGGGTGGGGGAGAAGATGGAATACTGGTGTTAAGCACTCAACAGGTTATTCTTGGACAAATAACAGAAAAGGTTCATTCTGGGTACCCAAGAACAATAGTTCTTGTCAGGTGCACTGATTGAGGGGAGGCATAAGCCTAAGGGGAGGATTATTGTTGTATTCTTTGTTTATTAACCATTTTTGCAGCTGTTGGATCCTCATAAGCCTAAGGGGAGGCTTCGTGCTTCTGCTGGCACTACATTTTTCTTTGGTTTCTACTGATGCTTGATGGTATATTTTCCATATTTTGTATTTCTTTTTCTTTCTTTCTTCTATTAGTAAAAAAAAAAAAAAACAAAAAAAAAAAAAAAAAACTTTATTTGTATAGTTTTGTTTTATCTTGTTTGCAGGTACTTGTAGTGGTTAATTACCACACAAATGGCTCTCAACTCACCATGTCTTACTGACACAAGAGTTGGCTTGCCCACATGTATATGGCTTGTGGTAAAGGCAGTGGAAAACCATATTTGGTAATCAGTTAACCAAGATGATTTTTCATCAAAATAATTGACTAGTCCTGAGCAAACGTCTACAGGTAAAGACATCTCAAATCCGTTTATAGCTGATGATTTGCTAAAAATCATGTGGTTATCAGTGTACCTTAGAACACTTGGCTACTCCAGTAGTGATGGCTATTGGTAAAGAGACATCAAATCCATTATTTTCAATGATTCACCTCTCACAGGAGTTAACACACCTGGAAGTGATGAGAATAGTATGAAACTAATTTGTTTTGATGTACATTTGGTCATTTGTTGTTTCTCATACTTAGGAGTTGCTTATGGTACCTTGTTCTTCAAAGATGGTTTCTAGTTGCTGCTATAGAATTTACTGCTAGTTCTCATATTCTGGTGCACACTTCTTATGTTACAATCCTCAAGCTTCATATGATCACAGATTTATCCAGGAATCTTGAAGTTAACACAGTCAACATCAAGATTAGGGGAGGATTGTTGGGAATTCTGCTAAGAGAGAATTTTGCTGAAGAATCTGATGATGGATTCTGCTGAAGAGACAGATTCTGCTGAAGAAGTGAATCTGCTGAAGTAGAGATTCAGCATATTATGTTTCTACGGATACAGTTATTCCGTGTTATTTATTAGTTTGTTAGATATGCATGAGCTATTTTAGGTAGTGATATGCATTTATTTTATCTTTTGATTATTGTATTAGGGTTCCTTGTATAAAAGGAACACTAGGCTTTTATTTTATGTACGCTTCTTAAAAAGAAAAACACTAGGAAAAACATTTGAGAGAAAATAATAGAGATCCATAGAGGATCATTGTTTTTATTAGTAAAACCTTGTTGGTAACTTTGATTGTGTTTTTTATTATTTCGCTGTGCAAACAATCATTGTTATTATATCCTAGATAGGGCTTGATCTTGGTTTAACATCTACAATAGACTTCTCACAAGGCTCGGGAGTATGAGTATCATGATTATCCGCCCACTTCCGTACCATCTCGATAAGGGATTTCATTTCATCAATAAATTCATCTGGAACTTGAAACATGTCGGGAGTTTGTGGGGGTTGGTTAAAAACCTAAGAATCGTAACATGAATTCGGCTCATAATAAAAATTTTCAAACGATCCCCCACAATGTTCAAAATTTGATGAATCATTATTGAAACACGGTTCTTGTTCATAAAAGTTT
Organism: Artemisia argyi; assembly: GCA_030686995.1. NCBI lineage: Eukaryota > Viridiplantae > Streptophyta > Magnoliopsida > Asterales > Asteraceae > Artemisia > Artemisia argyi. Next base: position 178,979,335 of record CM060704.1, read on the forward strand.
TGAGGGGGAAGATCAAAATTGTTTTGAGGATAATTATCAAAGCTCGTATCGTAAGCGTAAGACATTTCAGCACTCGGGGCGTAGCACATACAATTGTTGTATCCACATTGATTACAAAAACATTGTCCACACGACACTTCTTTTTCGGAAGGGTTTCTACAATTATAGCAATTAAACGAAGACGATTGTGGTAGTGGTAGTTTTGGAGGATAATCGGGAATGTTTGAAGGATTGTTGAACGATATTTGGATATACGTGTTAGAATTATAATACCAACAAACTCCGTCCTGAATATTACCACCACATTGTTCGCACGTACACCAAACACGCAACCTCCGAAGAAGGGTTCTCCGCACTTAACACAAGTCGGATCCATAAGAATTAAACATATAAGGTAGAAAGGGAAAGAATTATCAGTTTAGAGGGTTAAAGAAGAAGAATCAAATGATAAGAGGAGAAGATTATTTTTGGTTTTTTTAATTATCAAAAAAGAAAATCAAAGTAGAAAAGGAAAATCTTTTTGTATTTTTGGTTGGGAATTATTTTTTGCTTTTTTAATATACTGAAAAACAAAACTCAAAACTTAAAGCTTTTATTCTCTTTTTGGTAACCGTTACGTTAACCGAAACCGTTTCCTCAATTACTACGTGCAGCGGAGCGGGAGAGAAGAATGGATCTTTCTTTGGTCTGCAATTTAATGTCAAGACCTCCGTATTCCTCGTTTAGTTAGTTGTAGCAAGAAAGTAATCCAATAATGTCTAATTTCACGATCTCTTTTGTTGTTTTTTCGGGATGGTTTACAACGTTCTCTCGAGAACGAGGATGTTTTTTTATTTTTGGATTTTTCAAAACACTTTATTAAAAGTGTTTTTGATTTTTTACTTTTTATATTTTTATAGAAAATATATACAAGAAAGAGGATGGTTTTCAAAACACGATTCGAAAATGAAAATCAAAAATTCACTTCAACCTTCCCCGGCAACGGCGCCAAAAATTGATTACTCAAATTAGTTATAGTATAGAGTTTTCTCATACTATGGTTATTGTTGATACAAAAGTTGGGCGTTCCTGATTATGGGCTCTTGCTCTCGTACCAATTAGCTTCTTAGTACTTGTAACCTGCGCACTAAGAAAATAAACAACACTGTTAGGCTTATCGTGGGATTGTCTCCCACGATTAGACTCCGGCGTGAGAGTAAGTAATCGATTTAGGGTTCTCGTAAAGAGTTTACGGTTTTGTCAATCGTACCTTGAATGAGAATTATGTCATTCCTTATATAGGCGCAGAATCCTTGTAGGGTTCGTGCTCCTTACGTTTCGCACCCATGGTGCTTATCCGGGTAAGGATATCTATTCCATAGATAGAAGATCCTTACCTAAACTGTATATGTGGTTTAGTTGGGCTTGGGCTTACATGAGCCTATTCCCATTATTGATGCGGCCCAAGTTATAATAGCCTACGCATGGTGGCTTTGGGCCTTAGTAGTGTTTATCGTTTGGGCTCGTGGCCCATATATAGACTATACATCATCATGTCCCCCCAGTCTAGTGTGCGTGGCTCGTAGCCGCGGATGCTAGACTAATCACAACAGCGGTAAGCGTGGCGGGAGATCATTGAAATATTGCCGCCCATTTTTGGAGTGCAATGTACCTAGGCATAGATATTTCATAGAAATACCTCGAAAATCGGGGGTTGTGTCCACGTGTCCCTCGTAAATCGGGAAAAAGTGCATGTACCGTTTCGGTTCTAGCCACACGTTTTTGTGAGTGGGATCAACGTGGACATCATCTAGGGTTTTTTACCGCCTATATAATAGTCACCGCCCCCATTTTTACAGAAACACACAGTAAAACACACACTCACCCTTGCTCACTTTCTTGAAAGCGTATTTTTGCAAAGAAAGTAATCGTTTCATTAGGTAATTTTGTGTGCGTTTCCCAGTAAAGTTATGAAAATGGTGGCCCAATTAGAAGACTTTCGCTCTGCGATGACTGAGAATGATGTTACTCAGTTTACATCTGACTACTTCATTTCTCTGGATGTGCATCCAGCGGCTCCAGATGTGGACGCGTGTATACCCGATTTTCCCGAAGGGAAAATAGGATTATACACGCGCTTCTTCGAGTACGCGAATTACCGCGTACCGATATCTATTTTTCTGAGCGATTTGCTCAACCACTATCGCCTCCACATCTCACAGCTGAACTGTATAGGTGCGGCTAAGGTGTCAAACTTTGAGGTAAACTGTCGTTTACTTGCGATAGAGCCGACCATTGCCTTGTTTCGCTCCTTCTACCACACAACGTGGTCGAATGGATGGGTATCCTTTGCGAAGCGCCCGGGGGCGCTTCAGTGTTACACTGAGAAGGTAGACTCCCTGAGAAATTGGAGGGAGCATTTTTTCTGGGTTGATGACGTGGTTTTTCCATCGCCCTTTGAGTTTTCTACTCAAGATACTTTGCCAAGGGATGGGCGCCCCGCACCTGGTTCCTATAGGCTGACCGATGCACAGACTCTTGATGCCAACCGCATACCCATTAACCCTTATCCGGAGGAGTTTTTGGTGCACATGGGGTTGAGTCGCAATTACTTCGGCGGTGCTGACGAGGTGCCAACCTTCATAGATGAGGAAGGCCGGGGTGGGTGTTCATCCCTTCTACTTCAAATATGTAAGTCTTTTTATATGCGCACATTTAGTAACTAATCCTTTCTGTTTTGCTGTTTGTTTATGTGCGCAGAGATGGATCTATTCGCTGTGGTGAAGCTGGAAAAGCCAAAGCAGGTGATGGTGGGAGTGCGCCCTCTGAGGGAGGGTGAGCAGCCACTACTGGAGGCGACCGAGGGTCGTTTGACAGTGCTGCCGGATGTTGTCCCTGAAAATACGCCGCCGCTCCAAGTAACGCCTGTTCAGAGCGTGGCGCCAGACGTGGAGATGGCGCAAGAGGAGGAGGCGCACGCTGAATCATCTGACAGCGTGGAAATCCTAAAGCCTGAGGAGGTGTTGAAGGAAGAGGTGGCGCAGAATCTTAAGCGCAAAGGGGAGGCCGGGAGTAGTGGCACTAAGAAGAGACGACGCTACCTTATTGGGGATGCGGAGTTGTCCGTGGAGGAGGAGACATCCGCTCCTGGCGCGGATAAGAAGGCTGCAGAGGCCTCTCCATTTCTGTAAGTATCTGCGTCTCTGTCTTGTTTCTTTTGTATTATTGTCGTAATATGTACTAACTATTTCTTCATGTTTTTGTAGTGATGATGCCACGAAGGGTGATGGGGTCTTCGTGGATGTGGTTTCCTCTCCGCAGAATGAAAACAAGGAGGGGAAAGCTAAGGTTGATGAGGGCGTACCTGCGCAGCAGCTGATGGATGAGTTGGCTGTGACTGCTGCGCGTCAGACTGAGCTGGTGGCTCAGTTGAAGACAAGGTACGTCGGGGAGAGCAGTTGATTGATGCTAAACCGTCAACCTAAATTGACCAGGTGATGGTCAACAAGGTCAAAGGCCTAGATCAATGCTCCGCGGAATATAGTGTTTCCCCGGGTCGTTAAGTCCCGACGAGGTGTGAATGGTTATGAAAACGGTTTCGTGATCGGGTGAATTTGGATGGATAAGGGTTTGAGTGAGATTAAACTAAGGAATATACGAAGAAATAGCTTATACAAGCTATATGAATAAGACGGGAAGCTAAGAAAAACCAGAAACGATTTAAACCTAAAAACGCGTACGTAACGTTTAAATAAAACGTAAACGTACAAAATTAAAAGTGAAAACGGAAATCTGAAAACACCCAGGGGGTGAAAATGACTTTTTTACAAAATAAAAGGTAAAAGAAAATTTTTAGAAAAATAAAATAAATTTTTACACTATTTAATTATTTAATATTAATTAAAAACTATTTAATACTTATTATTAATACTTAAATAACTAAAATACAATATAATATTATTTAAATACTAAAAAGGTGAAAATAAAATTTCTAAAATTATAAAATGACTAAAAATAAGTTTTAAAAATAAAAATAAGTATTTTTGTCTTTTTGTGAAATTTACATTAATTAATTACTTATTAATTACTAATTAACTAATTAAACTATTTTAAATTAAGAAAATTACTAAATGAACAGTAAAAAATCTAATAAAATTTCTAAAATTATTTTATAACATAAAAAAGCTATAAAAAATATAAAAACTATATTTTACTTAATAAAAACTAATAATGCTATTTAAAACTAATTATTAATTAATAATTAATAAAACTAAAATTAATTCTAATAAATACTAAATGAAAAGATAAAAATCTGAAAAAATTATTATAGCTACTTTAATATATGAGGAATTTAATAAAAATATAAAATAGCTAAGTACTTAATTAAAATTTAAAAATGAAAATTGAAATTAAATTACATTAAATAGAAACTATCACTTAAATTTAAATTAACTTTTTTGGATTTTTCTTTTACAAACTTATTAAATACCTAAAAACAAACAACTTTTATGAAAACAACTTTTTTATAACTTAAAAATAAGCTGTATGGAAAGCCATAAGCTTAACAGTTGACCAAAGTTGACCAAATGGGGAAATTAGCTTAAATGGCAATGAGTGGGACCCACAATGGTGAAATCTGATCCAAATGACTTATGTGAACATGTTTGAGCAAGTAGAAACCAAAAGGTCCAACAGAATAAGCTAATAAGCCACAAATAAGCACATGTAAACTTGAGACTTAACTGAAATGGGACAGACTTATATGGTAATTCCAGGTGGGGCCCAGTGGTTTCTAGGTCAAATCTTTGGTCAAACTAAGGTGCCTACCAGGGGGGGTTGAAATGTGCAAAGTTTGGAGTAGTGGGCCCACTGGGGTGATCAGAAACCACCACCAAAGTGGTGGTGGTGGTGGTGATGAGCTGCTGATGCAGCAGGGGAGGTTGCCCTGCAACCCACTTTGGGTGGCTATAGGGACAAGGGAAAAAATTGCAAAAATAAAAAGGATATGGAAACTTAAACTTGAGATGGTAGAGAATGATTAGAAACAAGTTTCACAATCTGAGCTATCACACAAAAATCAAAACAATTCTTCAAACTTTTGGAAAAATCTGAAATGGGGATTTTGACTTTTTGATAAAACTTGGTATTTTGACTTTTCCCAACTTTGGGTGATCACTAATGATGAAATGTGTTATGTTAAGCTAAGATACAACTATCCTAGGCTACAATGACAGATTATGCAATGAACTATTGGGTTTAGGGATCTCAACTGTCCACAGTTGACAGTTAAGGGACAAATGGGTGGGATTTTGACTTTGTGTGCTAGAAACCTGAGTTTGAGACCTAAACTGACCTAAAACAACCTAGTGTATTATGGCTAAAACAAAACAACAACAAAACAACAACCAGAAGGTAGCTGAATAGGCTGATCCAAACACCCCCTATGGGACTGTTTTGAGAATTTTCCAAAGCAAACTAAGATTATTAAACTAAAAACTAACTTACAACAGCTTAATATGATCTAAGTAATAGAAATAAGCATGACTTAATAGGTAATTAGCTAGAAATAGTATGCTAAGAAGATTTTGGAAATACTTACAAATCCTTGACCAAACTGAGTTAGGAGAAACAGAACCACAATATCAACCTAAAGCTCTCCACAGAGCTCTAATACCCACATACAATCAACATGTTTCCCTGAATTCACCTTCAATACATCTCCACAGTGATTTCTGACATTATGAACCATTTCTATGATTTTCTACTAATTTTACTTTTATGAGTAGAAACTAATGTGGGTGACTCAGAAGCTTGAGAAAACTTGAAAATAAGCTAAAGAGAGGTTAATGGAACAAAGAAACAGTACTTAACACTCTTTAATCAAAATTATCAAATTGGCATAAAAATTACTAACATTAAATTCAAACATGAGATTGAAATTGATTATTGAAACTAGTTTTTAACATCCACTAAAAACATTAATTTAGGATTGAAAATTACATTGAAACTGGATAATTAAGTTAAATTACATAAAACTACATTATACTACACTACTCCTATCACTACTGCTACAACTCCCCCCTTTCTTCAGCTTTTTCTTGACTTATATAGGACCTGCATTCTCTCTCTATCTTTCCCACATTCATTGCTGACCCTTGGATGGGTTTAAAGTGATCCAAGCCTTTAAAATTGTTTTTGGCGGGAAACTTGGAAAAGGCAGTTGGGTGGGTTAGGTTTGGTAGGTGGATGTATTAATTGAGGAGGGGGTTTTGATGGGTGTAGGTGAGAATTAATTGAAGGTTGGTGAGAAAAATGGAGGAGGGGGGAGGGGACATGGTTGCAGAAATCATGGAGGTGAAGGATGGGGGTGAACAGTGGCGAGGTTGGGGGTTTGACTGGAGTCAACGAGGGGGAGTATTAGTTTAAAAGGTGTGGGCCGGATTTTGTGTTTGGGCTGAGGGGTTAATGGATCAGACCATGGGTGGATTTTGGTGGGTCAGATTTGGGTGGATTTTGGCTTAGATAATATTAAGAGTCCATTTGGTTTTATAGAAATACACAAGGACCACAATTGTAATTTGGCCAAACTTGAGGACTGAAAATGATACTTCCCAAAATCTATTATAAGGACCAATATTGACAAGTTTGAAAATTATAAAGACCAAAATTACAATTTTCCAAAATTAAAACACCCGGGGACCAATTTCGTAATTTTTCCAAATTCCGGGGACTAAACTTGCAATTTTCTCAAACATTTTACCCAAGGACCATATTTGCCACATTTTTATTTTCCAAGGATAAAAAATGATTTTCCATCCAAAAATATCCCACCAGGGACCAAATCTGTCAATATTTGAAACTCCAGGGACCAAAAGTGTAAATTTCCAAAACTTTCCAATTTTTCACCAAAGGACAAAATATGACAACTTATGATTGTAAAAGGACCTTTGGTGATAATTTTCTATATTTTGAATATCCAGGGACTAGTTTTGTAATTTTATGAAAGTTGAGGGACTGAAACTGCCAATTTTGCAAACTTTGTGCGTTTTTCATTTGTTTTTGCTCATTTTGCATCTAAAACATATAAAACATAATTTTGGAATATTTTCAGTATTTTGATGCATTACTGAGTGTTTTTGTATGTTTTGCAGTTCATATTAGACCAAAAATGATGAGTGTTTGAGCACTCATCAATCCCCCACACTAAACTATTGCTAGTCCCTAGCAATACTGTTTTGAAAACTTGATCGATTTGAAAAACTCTTTACCAAAAGCCATCACTTCTGGAGTAGCCAGGTGTAAGAACTGTGGCACACCTGATAACCGTGTGATTTTGAGCAAACCACCAGCTGTCAACGGATTTGAGTAGTCTTTACCAGAAGCCGTTTGCTTCTGGACTAGCCAGCTCTTGATGGAATAGTCAACATCTTGGTGAGCTGATTACCAATTATGGATTTTCCACGGCCTTTACCACAAGCCATAATCTTGCGGGCTAGCCAACTCATTTGTTTTCGGGGAGTTGATGAACCATACAATTTTGGGCAAATTGCCAGCCGTCAACGGATTTGATATGTCTTTACCAAGAGCCGTTTGCTCCTGGACTAGCCAATCCCTTTTGTCGGTTAGACAAGGCGGACTGATTACCATAAAAATTTTGAAGCACCAGTGAAAATTTTTTTTTAAAAATTTTTGAAATTTTGGCTAAAACGGGGGTATTATATGGTAAAATGTGATAAAATTCGCTAGAATAGCGAATACCCCCCCACACTAAGCATGAATATTGTCCTCAATATTCAAAATCCCGGCTATTATGCCGACATTTTGAACGTAAAAGTGCAACATTACAAGCTAAGCGTGGAAAATACCATTTTGTTTTTTCACTTCTGTAATCATAGCATGGGGGACTCCCCCACACTTAGGGTGAAAACCCTATAAGCATGCTATTGTTTTTGTTTACCGAGTCGCTAGCTTGACTCGACCCCGAATTCATTAGTCCTTGGGGAAGCATGATGTGGAAGAAGCAATCTCACTCGGACTTTCATTCAAAATGTTTGGACAAACATATGAAGCACGTGAAAGTTCCACACCGATGAGATAAGTGTCCGGCTCAAGATAATGATACATGAAAATACCGGGATCAAAGATAGTGTCTTCATTCCCGAAGGAGTGAAGAACAGGAGATGTCACCCTGTAGGTGAAGAAAAGGAAGAAAATCATGATAAAAAGCATGATTTGATCTTCTTCCTCAAGAGGAGGCTCAATAGCCTGAGTTTGGATTTCAAAGGGTAAGCTCGTAAACAACCCGGGAGGGTGGGTGGGAATTTGCAAATTCTCATAATTGAGAGCATCTCCCCCCGGGATATCAAACTGATGAGCGAGTTCACCGGAGAACTCCTCATGAAGAGAATCATTCACAAGATGTGAATTTGTGAACTCATGTTCCGGAATAGACTCATCACAATCCTCGTCAAAGATTGGATTGTTAGAAATCATAGTGAATTCAGAATCGAATTCAAATAGAGGATTGGTGAGAGTCGTATTAAATGTTTCGGGAACAAAGAGATTATCATTCTCTTGTGGACTGTTGGGATAAGAAGTGAGTGACGGATCATGGTAAAGGAGACTTTCAATTTCTCCCAGATCGGCTTCGAAGTTAAGGAGACCATCCTCACTTTCCAATGAAAGTGGATCGATGTGAGCAAGTTCATAAGCGAACTCCTCAAGAAGATGATCAGCATCAGTTTGTGGAACTGATGCCTTAACATACTCGATGTCTCCATAAGATATACAATCATCGCTAAAATCTGAGAAAGTCTCAAATTGATCTTTAGGACACTCAATAGGGGAAGGAATATCACACATATCATCCAAAGTTCCCTGTGACTCTCCTGGGATTGGGACAAGGATCTCAACACTAGACTTTATGAATTCGTCCGATTCCTTTGCAGGAATAGTGCTAAGATGCTCATCCCCCATGTTCAGAGAGTGAGTGGGAACCTCGGGTATGATAGCAGTTGTTTGGGATGGAATCTCAACTGCTGGGATATCAACTGATGAACTTGAAGTTTTATAAAATTCAAGGATGTCAAGTGTATCCTCATCATCACTGTCATCAGGAATGAAACGGAACAAAGAGCTAGATTTGGCTGCTTTTTCTCTTGCAATGGATTCCCTCACAGATTTTTTATATGCATCTTGGGAATTTATTCTAGCAGCCTGCTCTTCAGCAAGCAATTCTTCCATGGATTTTTGATGAGTGTGTCTTTGGGCAAAGTCTTGAACTAAACCCTTAAGCTCATCAACGATTTTCATCATATTTTGCATTTCTGGAAGAAGTGCTTGATTCATATCGTACTGTGGAGGTTGGTCATAACAAGGTGTGTCAAAATTGTCACAAGGATATGGATTCCCTGATTGACAATCTGAGCTGAAGTGTGGACCTCCACAGTAATCACAACAGTAAAACTGTTGAGGCTGTGAGTTGTATGTGCTAGAGTCATAATTGTTATCGGGAAACTGCTCATAGACAAGCGTGTTTCCCGATTGACAATCAGAACTGTAATGTGAACCACCACAGTACTCACAACAGTAAAACTGCTGAGACTGATGGTGTGGTAACTGATGGAATAAGTCAGTCGTGTCATGGTAGGAATAGGGATCTTGGTTATAGACAGACCCGTTTCCTGACTCTACCATGCCACAACTGGGGCAATTGCCACCATTATGATGATTACCACACCATTGGCAAACCAGAAGGTGTGGGTGAGACATAGAAAGAATCAAATGGTTTGGGAGGGGTAGGGATGAAGAATCAAAGATGTCAGACGATAAAGGTGAATATTTTTGTGTTTTTGGAAAGACATTTTGTACAAATGAGATAGAAAATGTTTTTGTGTTTTTGTGTTCGTTGAAAACTGAGTTTAAAAAGTTTTCGTGAACGGTTTTATTTTGATAATGTGAAAATATGAACAAACGATGGATAAATGTACAATGGAACGAATTCCAAAGACACTAATCAGAAAAACCGTTTAGAATAGCGCGTACACCTCCCCGGCAGCGGCGCCAAAAATTGATTGATGCTAAACCGTCAACCTAAATTGACCAGGTGATGGTCAACAAGGTCAAAGGCCTAGATCAATGCTCCGCGGAATATAGTGTTTCCCCGGGTCGTTAAGTCCCGACGAGGTGTGAATGGTTATGAAAACGGTTTCGTGATCGGGTGAATTTGGATGGATAAGGGTTTGAGTGAGATTAAACTAAGGAATATACGAAGAAATAGCTTATACAAGCTATATGAATAAGACGGGAAGCTAAGAAAAACCAGAAACGATTTAAACCTAAAAACGCGTACGTAACGTTTAAATAAAACGTAAACGTACAAAATTAAAAGTGAAAACGGAAATCTGAAAACACCCAGGGGGTGAAAATGACTTTTTTACAAAATAAAAGGTAAAAGAAAATTTTTAGAAAAATAAAATAAATTTTTACACTATTTAATTATTTAATATTAATTAAAAACTATTTAATACTTATTATTAATACTTAAATAACTAAAATACAATATAATATTATTTAAATACTAAAAAGGTGAAAATAAAATTTTTAAAATTATAAAATGACTAAAAATAAGTTTTAAAAATAAAAATAAGTATTTTTGTCTTTTTGTGAAATTTACATTAATTAATTACTTATTAATTACTAATTAACTAATTAAACTATTTTAAATTAAGAAAATTACTAAATGAACAGTAAAAATTCTAATAAAATTTCTAAAATTATTTTATAACATAAAAAAGCTATAAAAAATATAAAAACTATATTTTACTTAATAAAAACTAATAATGCTATTTAAAACTAATTATTAATTAATAATTAATAAAACTAAAATTAATTCTAATAAATACTAAATGAAAAGATAAAAATCTGAAAAAATTATTATAACTACTTTAATATATGAGGACTTTAATAAAAATATAAAATAGCTAAGTACTTAATTAAAATTTAAAAATGAAAATTGAAATTAAATTACATTAAATAGAAACTATCACTTAAATTTAAATTAACTTTTTTGGATTTTTCTTTTACAAACTTATTAAATACCTAAAAACAAACAACTTTTATGAAAACAACTTTTTTATAACTTAAAAATAAGCTGTATGGAAAGCCATAAGCTTAACAGTTGACCAAAGTTGACCAAATGGGGAAATTAGCTTAAATGGCAATGAGTGGGACCCACAATGGTGAAATCTGATCCAAATGACTTATGTGAACATGTTTGAGCAAGTAGAAACCAAAAGGTCCAACAGAATAAGCTAATAAGCCACAAATAAGCACATGTAAACTTGAGACTTAACTGAAATGGGACAGACTTATATGGTAATTCCAGGTGGGGCCCAGTGGTTTCTAGGTCAAATCTTTGGTCAAACTAAGGTGCCTACCAGGGGGGGTTGAAATGTGCAAAGTTTGGAGTAGTGGGCCCACTGGGGTGATCAGAAACCACCACCAAAGTGGTGGTGGTGGTGGTGATGAGCTGCTGATGCAGCAGGGGAGGTTGCCCTGCAACCCACTTTGGGTGGCTATAGGGACAAGGGAAAAAATTGCAAAAATAAAAAGGATATGGAAACTTAAACTTGAGATGGTAGAGAATGATTAGAAACAAGTTTCACAATCTGAGCTATCACACAAAAATCAAAACAATTCTTCAAACTTTTGGAAAAATCTGAAATGGGGATTTTGACTTTTTGATAAAACTTGGTATTTTGACTTTTCCCAACTTTGGGTGATCACTAATGATGAAATGTGTTATGTTAAGCTAAGATACAACTATCCTAGGCTACAATGACAGATTATGCAATGAACTATTGGGTTTAGGGATCTCAACTGTCCACAGTTGACAGTTAAGGGACAAATGGGTGGGATTTTGACTTTGTGTGCTAGAAACCTGAGTTTGAGACCTAAACTGACCTAAAACAACCTAGTGTATTATGGCTAAAACAAAACAACAACAAAACAACAACCAGAAGGTAGCTGAATAGGCTGATCCAAACACCCCCTATGGGACTGTTTTGAGAATTTTCCAAAGCAAACTAAGATTATTAAACTAAAAACTAACTTACAACAGCTTAATATGATCTAAGTAATAGAAATAAGCATGACTTAATAGGTAATTAGCTAGAAATAGTATGCTAAGAAGATTTTGGAAATACTTACAAATCCTTGACCAAACTGAGTTAGGAGAAACAGAACCACAATATCAACCTAAAGCTCTCCACAGAGCTCTAATACCCACATACAATCAACATGTTTCCCTGAATTCACCTTCAATACATCTCCACAGTGATTTCTGACATTATGAACCATTTCTATGATTTTCTACTAATTTTACTTTTATGAGTAGAAACTAATGTGGGTGACTCAGAAGCTTGAGAAAACTTGAAAATAAGCTAAAGAGAGCTTAATGGAACAAAGAAACAGTACTTAACACTCTTTAATCAAAATTATCAAATTGGCATAAAAATTACTAACATTAAATTCAAACATGAGATTGAAATTGATTATTGAAACTAGTTTTTAACATCTACTAAAAACATTAATTTAGGATTGAAAATTACATTGAAACTGGATAATTAAGTTAAATTACATAAAACTACATTATACTACACTACTCCTATCACTACTGCTACAACTCCCCCCTTTCTTCAGCTTTTTCTTGACTTATATAGGACCTGCATTCTCTCTCTATCTTTCCCACATTCATTGCTGACCCTTGGATGGGTTTAAAGTGATCCAAGCCTTTAAAATTGTTTTTGGCGGGAAACTTGGAAAAGGCAGTTGGGTGGGTTAGGTTTGGTAGGTGGATGTATTAATTGAGGAGGGGGTTTTGATGGGTGTAGGTGAGAATTAATTGAAGGTTGGTGAGAAAAATGGAGGAGGGGGGAGGGGACATGGTTGCAGAAATCATGGAGGTGAAGGATGGGGGTGAACAGTGGCGAGGTTGGGGGTTTGACTGGAGTCAACGAGGGGGAGTATTAGTTTAAAAGGTGTGGGCCGGATTTTGTGTTTGGGCTGAGGGGTTAATGGATCAGACCATGGGTGGATTTTGGTGGGTCAGATTTGGGTGGATTTTGGCTTAGATAATATTAAGAGTCCATTTGGTTTTATAGAAATACACAAGGACCACAATTGTAATTTGGCCAAACTTGAGGACTGAAAATGATACTTCCCAAAATCTATTATAAGGACCAATATTGACAAGTTTGAAAATTATAAAGACCAAAATTACAATTTTCCAAAATTAAAACACCCGGGGACCAATTTCGTAATTTTTCTAAATTCCGGGGACTAAACTTGCAATTTTCTCAAACATTTTACCCAAGGACCATATTTGCCACATTTTTATTTTCCAAGGATAAAAAATGATTTTCCATCCAAAAATATCCCACCAGGGACCAAATCTGTCAATATTTGAAACTCCAGGGACCAAAAGTGTAAATTTCCAAAACTTTCCAATTTTTCACCAAAGGACAAAATATGACAACTTATGATTGTAAAAGGACCTTTGGTGATAATTTTCTATATTTTGAATATCCAGGGACTAGTTTTGTAATTTTATGAAAGTTGAGGGACTGAAACTGCCAATTTTGCAAACTTTGTGCGTTTTTCATTTGTTTTTGCTCATTTTGCATCTAAAACATATAAAACACAGTTTTGGAATATTTTCAGTATTTTGATGCATTACTGAGTATTTTTGTATGTTTTGCAGTTCATATTAGACCAAAAATGATGAGTGTTTGAGCACTCATCAGCAGTACTCTCGCCCAGAAAGATGAGGAGATAACTAGGCTCCGTGCGCAGCTGGCTGAAGCGCAGGCGGAGGTGGAGTCCTCCAGGGTGTATATGGAGAAAGTCACCCATGAGAAGTTGTCCGCACTGGCTGAGGTGGAGCAGGCGCGCGGGCAGCTTCATCACTACAAATCCAACATGACTTGGGCTGTGAGGTACTTGGAGGAGAAGAAGGAGGAGCACCATGCGAGCATTGTTAAGTTTAAAGAGCGTATGGAGGAGATCATCCAGATGCAAGAGAACAAGCTGCGTGGCTTAAGCATAGAGTACGATGAGGAGTTATATCCTCATTTGATGTCAACCATTGCAGAGCGCAGGTACTTCCTTTCCTAACTTTGTATGCTCTATTATAGTATGTTGCTATGTTTTCTTTAACACAAGTTGTCCTTGTGTATGTAGGTGGTTGATCAGTCACGGACTGTGCCTGGCAGCTATGGGCACTCTGGAGTCCCAAGAGGTGTTGGACGCCTTTGGGAAGGTGGTTCACTGTGCGGTGGCGAGAGGGAAGTCGCAGGCTATGGAGGATCTCCATGAAGCCAAGCTTTTGAGCAAGGATCTGGCAGAGGTACCTGGTTACAACGCGGCTGCATATGATGAGCTGATGCAGGCGATGGAGGGATTGAAAGTCCTTGAGTTGCCTCATATTGCGCGGTTGGAGCGTGATCAAGACAACCCCATAAAGGTAATTATGGCGGGGTTGACCTTGGAGCGCCACCTTTTGGAGGATTCAGAGGCGCAACCGGATTACTTCCTGAAGCCGGATGAATCGCAGCTGCAGGTTCCCGTGTTTGCGCAGCCTCGCCACATGCTCAACCCGTTTGCCCTTGAGAGGAAAATTCCCTTGAAAGAGGTTCTAGAGCGTCATGCGCAGAGGGCTGCCCAGAAGAGAGGAATTCAGGGCAAGGCAGTGTTGTGCGGTGTGGGCGCTGCACACATCCCCAGGTCTGATGGGGTTCCTGTGAGTGTTCCCACCGTATCTCCCAAGGACTATTTGATTTTGAGAAAGCTTCAAGAGGCGGGGAGTTCTGCTGCCCCATATGATAGCCCTGAGCATCGCCATAGCGTGTAGGCTATTTTTGTACATGTATTATGTAAAGAATGAAGTGTATCTTTTCCTTGTAATTTTTGTGTAAAAAATGTTGAATAAGATACCCTTTTGTTAACTAAGTGCGTGACTTAAAAATATACTTGCATCAATGTTTGCTAAGTTTTATTATTTGACCAAGTGTCTTGGCTCGTTAAGTGCGTGACTTTAGGAAATATACTTGCATTGTTTGCTAAGTTTTATTATTTGACCAAGTGTCTTGGCTCGTTTTTTGCTAAGCTTGTACGGTGTACTTAATATTTGCGCACCCGTCGTGGGATGCGCACGTGAAACTTACCTCAACGTCTCAAAAGTAAGGCGCTTAGTAAGGATGCGTGATCCAATGTTGATGGGTTTGCAACCCTCTTACTCAACGAGTGAATTAGTAGGTTTACTCATCCTTTATGCCTTCGTGGGTCTTAATTAGTGCATGCGCGCCATGTAGGCAAAAATATAAGATAACAATATTGACATATATAAGTATGTACGCAATAAAGTGAAATACGTTATGGAGTTAGCTAGAAACCATAACATTTTATTAATACTTGCAAGTTTTGAAAAAAAATAAAAATACAATTCCTAGGAAAGAAAAGAAAAACAAACACTTATTGGGCACCTCTTAGGGTGCAAAGGTGTCTGTGTAATGGCCGTAGCCTAAAAGTAACATCTTTTAAGATTGCAGATGTTCCAAGTGCGCGCTAGGTAGTGACCTTCCATATCGCGCAGTCTGTATGCACCGTTGCCGAGCGCATCTGTGACCTCGTAAGGTCCTTCCCATATTGGTCCGAGCTTGCCTGTGTCTTCTGCGTGGCTCGCATCGTTGGCGCGGTATACAAAGTCTCCTGGCCTGAATGAAGTGTGTTTGACCTTTGCATCATAATACTTCTTCATTTTTGCCTTAGCCTTTGCTTCGCGTATAGCTGCGCGTTCACGCCTTTCTTCCAGTAAGTCCAAGTCTATGCGCCGCTCCTCGTCATTTGTTGTGATGTTGACCTCTGCTGTTCGTATAGTTGGCATTCCTATCTCAGCTGGTATGACGGCTTCTGTTCCGTAGACAAGGGAGAATGGCGTGTCGCCAGTACTGGTTTTGATTGTGGTGCGATGCGCCCATAAGACATGCGAGAGCTCGTCCACCCACCTTCCTTTGTGTCTGTCAAGGCGCGCTTTTATTCCTTCCCCTAGACTGCGGTTTGCGCGCTCAACTAAGCCATTGGTTTGTGGGTGTTTTACTGAAGCGAAGTGTTGCGTGATGTTCAATTGCGTGCACCAATCTTTGAATGGGTTATCACATAATTGTTTTCCGTTGTCTGATATGATCTCTCCCGGTAGTCCGAAGCGACAGACAATGTTGTCCCAGACAAAGCGTTTGACTTGGTTTCCTGTGATACTCACCACCGCCTTTGCTTCAATCCACTTCGTAAAGTAGTCTATGGCTACGATGAGGAATTTTACTCCTCCTGCTGCAACTGGAAAGGGTCCCGCGATGTCAATGCCCCATTTGTAAAATGGCCATGGTGAGGTAATGGGTGTTAGCTCTTGTTGTGGTCAGAGCGGGATTGGCCTATGTACTTGACAATTGCTGCATTTCTTTATCATATCGCGTGCGTCGTGGTGCATGGTTGGCCAATAATACCCCGACCGTAGAGCGCTTGCCACCACAGATCGCGGCCCTGAGTGCATGCTACATGATCCAGCATGGATTTCTCGGAGTACATAGTCTGCTTGAAGGGGTCCAACACATCTGAGCCAAGGTTGCAAGAAAGAGCGTCGATAGAGTATGTTGTCTCGTAGTTCAAATCGTTGCACTGTGCGCCGCACTCTTCGAGCGTCCTTATGGTCTTGTGGTAAGATTCGCTTGCTAATGAATTCAATGATAGGTGTCATCCATGTAGGATCTTGTTCTTCTATCACTGTGGATATCTCTATTTCCAAGATTGACTTGTTTTGTAGGGTTTCTACCAATACCTGTTTTGAGAGGTGCGCGAAGCTTGTGGATGCGATCTTACTGAGCGCATCAGCCTTCCTGTTGTCTCCTCTGGGCACCTGTTTTATTGTGAACCTGTCAAAGTTTTTAATTAAGGATTTGGTCTTTTCCAGGTATTGGTTCATGTGTTCATCCTTGGCTTCATATTCACCTAGCACATGATTAGCGACTAGCCGAGAATCTACATTTGCTTCCAAGTTGTGTACACCCATTTGGATTGTGAAGCGTAGTCCGGCTACTAGGGCTTCGTATTCTGCCTCATTGTTTGTGGCTGTGAATTCAAAGCGCAGCGCATAGGTGAATTCCATACCTTCTGGGTTTGTGAGAATAAGGCCTGCGCCTGATCCATCTACACATGAAGACCCATCTGTGAACAGAATCCAGGGTTCTTGTAGATATGTTTTGGTTGCAGATGTTGGACTGTCGCTATTTGGCTTCTCCACGATGAAATCGGCTAATATTTGTCCTTTGATTGCAGTGCGCGGTCTATATGAGATGTTATATTCATTTAACAGTACACTCCATTTTTGTAACCGTCCTGATGCATCAGGTTTAGAGATAACTTGTTTGATTGGCTGATCGGTGATTACAACTATTGGGTACGCTTGAAAGTATCTGCGCAGCCTTTTGGCTGCGAATACTAGAGCTAAGACCAGCTTTTCCATAGCGCTGTAGTTAGTCTCTGTCTTCTTCAGGGCTTTGCTTACAAAGTATATGGGTGTCTGGACGGAGTTCCTATCTGTCAATAGTACTGCGCTAACTGCTCCATGAGTTGTAATACCTCAAATTTTAAAACAAGCAAAATGACCAAAATGCCCCTAAGTTTAAGATTTTGTATTAACATTTAAATAAATACCAAGAAAACCTTAGAAATTTGGAAATTTGCAACATGTGATCACAATAAATTATGTATAAATAAAATTTGTACTTTTTTTATTAAAGTAAAATAATTTTTATCATAATAAATAAATAAAATCAATTTATATATATTATATATATTAAATATATGTATTTAAATTAAGAAATAAATCCCAAAGTAAATAGGAAACATGTATAATCTTTTAATTTGGACTTATCACAATATATTACAGCCCAAGATAAATATTATACCCTATATATATACATTATACACGTTTTATAATTTTTGGATATCCCTAAAACCGACTTTTAAATCCAAATCAAATCCCTAAACCCTCACAGTCGATTCTAAAATTTCTGGAGCTCTCTCCTATTTTTCCTAAGTGTGTTTTAAGTTTGAGAATACCATAAAAATAGTTCCAAGGTCTCAGGTTCAATCGTTTGAACTTAGGAGTTTTGTTGGTGTCGATTTAAGCTAGCCGAGAACTCAAAATTATTCTGCTCAATCCACACGTTACAAAATCATTCTGGTATTTTTTCTATAACTCTTTATATCATATATGATCTGTAGAAATAGTAGAATTCATTCATGCAAGCTAATATGATCATACGAAATTATATAAGCTTAAAAACCCTAAATCGAATATAAATTATGAAAACAGCCATTCGAATTTTTGAGGTTTTTTTTATATTTTCTAAGGTCCTTTATACATCATATAACATTAGAAAAATAATCCTCACAATTTTTGAAGCCTAGAAACTCAGTTTTGAAATATTTTGTAATCGGTTTAATTGAAAAAAATAATAATAAAAGGAAAAGAAATCAAACTAGGGTTAGGGTTAGGGTTTTGGTATGGAAGCTGATCATTAATGATGTTTTTAAGGTTTTAATTAATGCTACTAATGATTGGGTAACCTAGGGTTATGGTTTGGTGGTTTATTATATAAATTCGATTATGTATTATAAGTAAAAAGGTGTGTTTTGTAAATATTGAAACTTGAGGGTTAATTTTATAAACTCTAAATTATAAAGGGTAACTTGTATAAAATAAGTAGAGGGGTATAAAATGTAATTTTGATATTTAAAAGGTTTATTTATAATTAAGGAGTTTAAATTGCAATTTTGTAACTTAAAGGGTGTAAAGTGTAAATTACTAAAACATAAGGATTAATTTGTAAAATATTAAAGTTAAGGGACTAACTTTGATAATATATAAAACTTATGATATTTATATTTAAAACCCTACACTTTAATATAAGTACACTTTAAACCCTAAAATCATATTAACAAGTTATCAAATATTTAACATAAATATTTATGTAAACCCTAAAACTAATATGGAATATGAAAAAGTAAATGATCGAATAAGATAGTAATGAATAATACATCCTGTGTAGATTTCTAAAGAAGAGTACTATTCTGTTATTTGATCTCTGTCAGCTTTGCTTTTGTTCGAGGTACGGATATTCTGACCTTACTTTTAAGGTTTTCTTCGTGATTACAACCTTTATTATGAACTTTCTGTTTTTGAAACATCTGATTTGAACATTTGCTATGAACCTTCTGTTTTTGAACTTTGATATGATAAACTTTGATATTTAAACTTTATGATATGAAAATTATGTTTTGAACCCTTATACATGAACCATTTGATTACATGAGTTTCACTAGGCATGGGGGTTCCATGTCCGTGTTAGGGATGCACCTCTGACATGACTCTAGGGCAGTAGAGTGATGTTCTGCCACGTCCCTTGGTTTGGTTGCAAATGTTTATGTGTTGGGAAGGGGCGTATGGATGCATCCTAGATCTGTTTCTGTTTCTGATATGATATGATATGATTTGTCTGGTGAATGTGACTGTGTGTGCAATACACGTCCTTCACATTTCTGGGAGCTAGCTACTCCACCCATATGAGGATACCCCTCTTTATTTTCTGATTATCTGAGAGGTCTCCCCTCTATATGTTTATGAAGATGTATGATTATGATTATGATAAGTTATCTATTTCTGAGCTCATGGTATTATTATGGTTCTATCTCTGTTCATACAGGTCACTGTATGAATTCCTTACCTAACCTATACATTATATTTCCGTATTATCCGTTATACCTAAATATGTTTTCCCCAAAATATAGCATCTGTACTTCAGCCTTTATTTCTGTTTACTTTTGTTATATCCGTTCACTGAGCTTTCGTAGCTCAGCCGCATTTCTTTTCTCTGCGGCAGGTATTCAAGATAGCTTTTGGGATAGCTTTCTGAGCTTGAGTGTAGAACTGAGTGAAGAATTTGACCTTAGCTATTTGAAGTAAGTTTTCTGCTTTTGATCTGTCTGTTTGTTCTGATGTAACACCATAATTTGTGATATTTTTACCCTTGTCGGGTTGGGGTGTTACAATTATGGTATCAGAGACAGGTTGGATCGGCGGATTCATAATCCGTAGAGCTTAGGCTATGACCTGTGAGTATTAGGCCTTGCACCATAGAGAGTTATGAAACAACCTTTGAGGATTTGCTTTAGGATTCCCTTATATGAAACCTGAGTTATGACTAGTGAGGATTGGGTAAACTAGGATATCTGCTTAAGTAGAATTGCTTCCGCATCACTCTGATTCGTGCTTCTGTCTTTAGTTAAGCCGATAAGATCATTCTTTCCGAGATTAGAAAGTTAAGCATGACATAAAGTTCAGTAACCTAGTAAGTTTAGAATGCTTTGAAAACTAAACGTGTAATTTCGTGCTTAACTAGTAACACAAATGACAAATTAGTGTTATAGCCCCATGGGCCAAATCTTTTCTCCTGTGAATCCAGTCAATGACGTTGTTGCTGGTATCAATTGACTTTGGATTTCAGGTCGCAGTCTTTTGAATCAATGATCATACAGGATGTCTGCGGATGCTCCTCCGTCAATGTACATGCGGTGGATATCATGTCCTCCCGTATGTATTTCAATAGTTAGAGGTTCTACAACTGCGTTGTCCGCAGCTATAGTAGGGAAAGATATCTCTTTTTCTGGAGAGAATTTTTGGCTGACTTTTTGCTTTATCTTACGCTGCCATGACTGTATCATGTATATGGTATCAGCTTTTTCTTTGGGGGGTTATTTCTTACCCCCGTTCCTTTGTTTGTCTTTTTCCTCTTTGATGTTTTTTACAAGGTGGTCCATTCTGCCTTCCCTTACTAACTTTTCAATTAGTTGTCTTAGCTGGACGCACTCGTTAGTTGTATGGCCTTTTTGACCATGGTACTCGCAGTATCCATTCCCTATGCGCTTTTCCTCTGCGGTGCGCATTGGTGGAGGTTTTGGAAAGTTTGCACCTTCTATTACAAATATTTCCCTCGAAGTTTTTGTGAGAGGGGTATACTTGTCATTGTCTCTTCCGCTGCGGTAATTCCTGCTGCGGTTGTTATTCTGATCGTTGGATTGTCTCCTAGGATGTTCTTGCTGCCTATAGTTCGAATAACCCTTTTTGCTGTCCGCAGCAGCTGCTTCTCCTTGTATGAAGGATCTGGTGCGCTTTGTTAGCTCATCGAAAGTTTGGGGAACCTTTTCATTTAGCTTCCGGATAAGTTCTGGGTTGTTAATTCCGTTCATGAACCCTGAAATTTTTAGAATTTCAGGACATGCTTTAACTTGTATGCACTCATCCATGAAGCGTTCCATAAAAGCATTGGTTGATTCCCCTTGGCGCTGTTTTACTCTTGCTAGTTCAACAGGATTTTTAGCGCACTTCTTTCTCTGGGTAAAGTTGAGACGGAATGCTTTCCGTAATTCCTCGAACCCACCGATGCTCCTTCGTGGGAGTTTGCTAAACCATGTGCGCGCGTTCCCTACCAACGTAGAATTAAACATACGGCACCACACAGGCTGCGGCCAGTTTTTGATAGTGGCGGCTGATTCGAAAACTTTTAGATGATCATCCGGATCACCTGTTCCATCATATGTTTTCACATTAGTGGGCATGCGTCTGCGCTTGCGGTCGGAGTAATCGCTGATGCGTCGTGTAAACGCATCAACTTTCTGGCGACGCCATGGAAGAGACATATCTTCATTCTCTTCTTCGCGACGTCTTCCTCTTGACTTCCAGTGTCCTGTTTCTTTATCCTCGTTGTCCGAGGAGTCACTGGAAGAAGAGTAGTCTCTTTTTCGGCGCTTACGCCGGCTTCTTTCAGAAGAAGAGCTTGAGGGACTTTCACTTGGGGACATTCTTTTCCCCAATCTGTCGTGAATCCTCTTACTCCCAGGTTTGGAGGACCCTTGGCTTGGTGAATGCTGAGGTCCTAATCGGTTTTGTGTCCCTCGATTGCCAAGTCTGGAGTGAACATTGGTGCGCCACTCGCTGTCCTCTGAGTATTGTGAATCAGATGTCGTACCCAACCTATCGTGGATAGTAGTACGTTCTGCGCGTCTTCCTCGTGGGTGGCGCAGTGGTGATGGTTCGCGTTCAGGACCAAAATTGAGTCGAGCTTGTAGGCGTGCTTGCCCTTCTTCTTGCTTCTTCTTGCATGAGGGCAGTTAAGGTTTCATAATTTTGGGATACAAAATTTCCCAACGTTAAGTTGGGTGTGTCCTCAGTTGCTGCAAGAATGTCTGGCTCAGTATTAGGCACCCTATCTTGGTTAGGCGCGCCCGGTGGCACAGTGTTGTTCACTGTGGGTACAGTTTGATGACGAGTAGTGAAGAGGGTACGCTGGAGTTCCTCAACGCTTGGGACCACTGTGGTGGTTTGAGTAGTCCTTACAGGTAGGTCTACCACTGGAAGAGGTTGGGTTGTCCCTGCCTCTTGGTGACCAGGTGCGCTGGTTGTCCCAGCAACCTGCCTAGGGGTCGAATCTTGTTGATTCTTCCTCTTGGGGTCACGTTTTTCCGGCTGCGGAGTCCGCTGGCTTGAATTCTTATTCTTCGTCATTCTAGTTCTTAGTAGGGTCCCATGAATGGTGCCACTTGTTGATACAAAAGTTGGGCGTTCCTGATTATGGGCTCTTGCTCTCGTACCAATTAGCTTCTTAGTACTTGTAACCTGCGCACTAAGAAAATAAACAACACCGTTAGGCTTATCATGGGATTGTCTCCCACGATTAGACTCCGGCGTGAGAGTAAGTAATCGATTTAGGGTTCTCGTAAAGAGTTTAGGGTTTTGTCAATCGTACCTTGAATGAGAATTATGTCATTCCTTATATAGGCGCAGAATCCTTGTAGGGTTCGTGCTCCTTACGTTTCGCACCCATGGTGCTTATCCGGGTAAGGATATCTATTCCATAGATAGAAGATCCTTACCTAAACCGTATATGTGGTTTAGTTGGGCTTGGGCTTACGTGAGCCTATTCCCATTATTGATGCGGCCCAAGTTATAATAGCCCACGCATGGTGGCTTTGGGCCTTAGTAGTGTTTATCGTTTGGGCTCGTGGCCCATATATAGACTATACGTCATCAGTTATGATCGGATTTGGAGATTATAGCACACATGTGTTAGTTTAAACTCTTACAAAATAGTTTTATAAATATTCAAGCTCTCATAACCAGTTTTCATTATTGCTTGGAAAGTAGAATGCAATCAATTGATAAGTAAGAGTTGAATCAATAAAACAATAGACTAAATACAAACCATGCAAACAAAGAAACTTGGATTGGCCTTGATCAAATTCAACATGTATTTTATTTTCTTCTTGAACATGTTTAAAATTGTGCAAGTTATATGTGACACTCGTTGATGAGAACAATATCGATCTTACAAGTTGGTAATTTGGTATTGACAAATAATGAAAATAGTAGCCCATAAGAAATATATGAAAGCTGAGTCTCATCATGTTTGGGTCAAAATGAAGTTGAAAAAAATGTAAGAATAGAACCTACATTTGAAGAGGTTTAATGCTGGTTTGAATCAAACATTAAGCCTTAAAGGCTTATTTTAGTTCATAATTATCACCTAGAATAATGATTATGTAGTTTTATAATTAAAAGGTAGTTAAGCTTGAATTTTAGTAAACATAAATAAATAATCTTCGTTAAAAATGAAAAAGATGATAGCTTACATGTTTTGATACATTTTTCCTCTAATGTTTTTGATCCCACATCGGTAGTGAAAAGAAGAAGTTGGTAGGTTATATAGTAAAGGCATGTAAGCAGTGTAAGTTGATAATAATATTATGTTATTTAGCTGGCAGTTGTGAGATAGGTTAAAAATCTATCATGTAATTGTCTTTGCTAGTAACTTGTATGATTTATTAATTTTTTTATGAGTTTTGCAAAAGGAAGCAACTTATTACATGTGTATCTACATTTTGAACGTGGTGAGATTTATTTATTTATTTATTTTTTGGGTGAGATTAAAGCATCTGAGTTATATATGACTACTTTGAATGTTAGATCACAACATATAAAATTTGTCCAATTTTAAGTTAAGACAATCTTTTTGCATAAATCGTTTGGAACCTCTATTCTTCGTCTACATATTTTTTTGGTAGAACAAATATATCTTCCAAGGATTATAGCTAAGGATGTGATGATTCCATTTCTATTTTATTTTTTTGTATTGGTTAACAAACGATGAGTACTATATTTTATGATACAAGGACATTTTAAACTTAATTGGTTTACACACTCACCAAGTGTTTTTGAGTGTAGCTGTGTACCTCATCTAATTATTGAAAAATATATTAGTTTGTTTATATTGTGAAACTTGTTTGTTACTTATGTCTTATCCACTTGAGTTATTCATCATATCAATTTGTAAAACAACCGTATGTTTATGCTGTTTGGATCTATGATATATGTTCCTTTAACTTTAATGTTGCTTCGAAAACCATGATTCAAGTTCAGTTCGAATTATCATCTAAAAGAGAACCATCAAATAGCTTATATGATACAATTATTTGAAAGAAGATTGATTTTAATCCCACATAGGTAATAGAAAAAAAAAACTTGGTAGCCTATATACTAAAGTTAAGTTGGTTTTGTAAGTTGATGTTACTATTGTGTTATTGTTTGTGAATCCTTTGGCAAATAAATAATTTGTCAATGGTGGCATGAACGATAACTTGTGTGACTCATTAACTTTTTGGTTTTTTGAAATAGTTTTTTTTTTCATCGTTAATTTTTATTCAAAGCAAAAACTATACACTTCGAATGTTAGACGTTAAAACACTTCATAGTTAAGAAAACTTTAATTTTTTGTGGTTAAAAAAATAGAAAGCATTTAGCTTTTAATTTTATAAGTTAAAACACTTTATATCCAAAGTCAAAATGAAAGACAATGTAATAATAAATTCAAACCATCAAGAGTTGGGTTCCAAACATCAAGTGACAAAGTGAAGACCTACAAAAGACACCCAAATGTAACCAACATCATACAAGGCTGTAGCTGTTTGGTGTAATTCTAGAACTAATTGGATTGGTTGGCTTCAAAGTCCTTTGTTAGCTATTATGTAATTTCGTTTTGGGGATAACATCCCTGCTGTAACACAGCAGGGAGTTACCTGCTGCACACACAAAAACCACCCCCCCATGTTACTAAATGGTCCCTGAATGTTCATTTTGCAGCAAAAATGGTCCCTGTCGAAGCCTTAAACAGCAGCTACGATCACTGCTGTTACAGCAGTGATCATTTTCCCTTTCGTTTTTTATTCTAGCTCCTTGCTAGTTTTTTTTTTTTTTTTTTTTTTTTTTTTTTTTTTTTTTTTTTTTTTTTTGTTTTGTTTTGTTTTAGTTGCCGTTCAAAAAATAAGAAAAAAAAAAGAAAAGAAAAGGAAAGGCTATAGCTGTTAACAATAAGTAATAGAAAAATATCTTAGTTTGTTTATATTGTGAAACATGTTTGTTACTGATGTCTTATCGACTTGACTTTTTTCATCATGTTAATTTGTACCAAAACAAAACGAGAAATATTGAGAGATTCAATGCTATTTTCATTTCGAAATCAAATCATAAGGCAGAAGTTCTTTTTTCGTTACAATTTATCTTATAGAAAAAAGATTTTCATGTTTCACATAAACCTAACTAGCTTTTATTCACACAACACAAAACAAATTCATATCATTTCCTCTCTAATAATTTCGACAAGATTATCACAGAAAAGGGGGGTCCAAGTCTTAAGGCAAGGTCCACCAGGCTATCGACTGATAACTCGAGAGTCGGCAGCCTCAAACAAAGAAGTACACTTTTTAGATCATTACCATGGTTGCACACAGCACACATGCTTCAAAACAGTACTCAAAAGACATATTCTTCTCATCAAGTATCTACGGCCCGGAGACTCGAGCGCCGCAATCTCATGAGTCTTGAACACGCTCAATCATCTTTTCCTTTTCCAAACAAAGCAATTAATGACTACTACGACATCATATTATCAAACACGTCAACACCGTTAGTCCCTGACGTCTTAAAGCCATTTCGTTGGCATGGTGTTTCTAAAGCTCTAAAGTTATCTCGTCACAACATCAAGTTCCCAACACCCAAATAGCTATACAATATATGAGTAAATTACCTTGTTCCCCTCTTTTAACAAAAGATTTCCGAGTTTCAAAAGCAAAAAGGTAGCTAAGCTTGAGTATGAGTATACATTTTCTTAACAAAAAAACTACCTTGTAATAAGATAAAACACGCACCTTACATGTGTATACATTTTCTTGTAAAAAAATGTTTTTGATCCCACATAGGTGGTAGATATAAAAGTATGCTAGGTTAAATAATATAACAAATATATGATAGTATTGTGTCATCATGTTTGTGTCAAAATTAAATTGGAAAAATTGTAATAAAAGAACCTACTACTTTTGAAGAGGTTCAATGCCTCGTTTTGAATCAAACATATTTATCACCTAGAATAACAATCATGTAGTTAAGCTTCAATTTTAGTAGACATATATCAAGAATCTTCGTTAAAAATGTAAAAGAGGCAGATAGCTTATATGTGTTAAACATCTTTAAAAAAAACAATTGTTTTAATCCCACATAGGTGGTGAAAGGAAGAAGTGGGTAGGGTATAAACTAAAGTCATATTGGTTAGTTAAGTTGATATGAGTATGATGTTATTGAAGAGACGTTGATTGGTAAGATTACAAATCTAGTCCGTCAAAAGGTTACGTTCTTGATTTTTCAAGCACTTATTATACGTTAGATTATTTCAAGGTTAAATAGCTTTTTATTTGTTGAAACCTCTATTCTTCGTCTACAAAGAATTTGTCGTCGAACAAATATATCTTCCAAGGATAAAATGTATACAAGTGATATGAGTATGATGTTATTGAAGAGACGTTGATTGGTAAGATTACAAATCTAGTCCGTCAAAAGGTTACGTTCTTGATTTTTCAAGCACTTATTATACGTTAGATTATTTCAAGGTTAAATAGCTTTTTATTTGTTGAAACCTCTATTCTTCGTCTACAAAGAATTTGTCGTCGAACAAATATATCTTCCAAGGATAAAATGTATACAAGTGATATAGCTAAAGATGTACATCTCTATTTGATATTTTGTATTGGCTAACAAATGATGAGTACTATATTTTATGATTCAAGTATATTTTAAACTTAAATGGGTTACACGCTTGTACCGTAATACTTATTAATAATTATATTAACTAATTACGAGTTTATGACAAGATGAATACGTGAGTTTAAATGCGTAAGCAGCACATTTGCGGTCCCTAGTGAAGGATTCTCACTATACAATAATACAATATATTTGAAGTAAGTGTTTTAGAGTGTACCTTATCTTATTATTGAAAAATATCTTAGTTTGTTTATATATTGTGTAACTTTTTTAACATGTCAACAGGTTGGGTCGGGTTTGGATGATCCACACACTTGTTTTCGCATTTTATGAATTTATTTGGTTTATTTCACAAGTTAGATTGAAACTAACCATTACTCCTCAACAACAACCCAATTAGCTAAATTTCTTCGTGTTAATGTTTCTATGTATTCTGAACTATAGTTAGTAGCAGCAACACTGAGCTCACTAACGGGGAGGCAAAAGAAGACGGTTGACCCAAGAGAAGTCAAACCTCATGTCTTACAATTTGGATTTTTGGGTGTCATTAACTTGATATCCTGTACTTTCAAGCATAACCCTTACTTTAGAATTTCATCTATTTGACCAACACATGAATCTTCATAATCTTTTTATACTAACTAAGATCCAAGATTCCTTCTCAAGCTGATGATATAGTGATAAACAGAAACCCATAAGAGTTAAAGTTCCTGGACAAAAAGTTTATAAAACATTATGTAAATACACAGATAACATCATGATCATCAGATGACTTATTCTTTTTCATGAAATATTTCAACAACACCATTAGTCTCTAACGTCTTGAGGCCATTTCGTCTGGATTTTTATTTTCTATAGCTCGGGTATTTAGGTCTCTCTAAAGCTCTAAGGTTATCTCGCCACAACATACCAAGTTGAGCAACTTTTTTTTTTTTTTTTTTTTTTTTTAACATTTTTTCTGAAGTTTCTAAACAAATAGGTAGCAAAGATTGAGTATGATTGGAGGCAATAAAGAACCCTCATTGTAAAAAGGCAGATAACTTGCATCGGCTTATATATTTTTTAGATAAAAGTTTGCTTTTGATCCCACATAGGTAAAAGAAAGAAAATGATGGTGGCTTATATACTAAAGTTATGATGATTGGCTAAGTTAAAATAAGTATTATGTTATCTCATAGGTAGAGCATGCACCCGTTAATACATAACATTGGTGCATACAGCCATACATTATCTATATGATAACTTGTATAATTAATTAACTTTTTTATTTTCTATCATATTCGGAGCTATCGCTCATAGTAAAAGCTTTTTATATGTTGGATTCAAAGCATTCTATTGCTATCGCTCATAGTAAAAGCTTTTTATATGTTGGATTTAAAGCATTCTATCAAATTTTCATACGCATCTATTGATTGTAATGAAATTTAAAGTATCCGACTTTGCATGAATATTATAACGTTAAATCTCCTCCCGGCTAAAATTCTATTTTGATCTACATAGAGAAGTTAAAGTTAAGAAATTTAACAACGGATATAATAATCTATTATAGAGTAAATAATATCATCCAAGGATAAAATCCTATACAACAACTGATTGTAGCTAAGGATGTGATGATTTCATCTAAATTTGATTAACAAATGATGAGACTATCAAACTGAAAGGCCGTGTCTTTTTCGCTTGGTTTTCAAATGTTGGCCTTCGAAGATTGGTCAAATCATATCGATGAAGCACTCTACGAATTTTAGATTATTGTGAAGAAGACGTGTCAATGTCCAATTATTTCAAGTGGTGCCAACTTTTCGCCAGGTCTTTGTTTCGTGGACGAGGATTCTCTTGCGACATGAATGATATTTTATTTTGTAGTTTGTAGAATTTAGCTTCTTGGTTTATATGTGATAAACTATACGTATATTTGTTGTTTAAATATAACGAAAAATGACTTTTTTATAAGGTGGCATGAATCACCATGCTAGTTAGAAACATACCCTTATATGATACTGATGTGAAAACCCTGACATCTCATAGCTTGTTAAGTGTAATGTTATTTTTCTTTCTAAAGCTCTAAGGTTATCTCGTCATTATCTTCCAAGTTGAGCAACCTTGTTCCTCTCTTTTTTTAACATTTATTTTTCAAGTTTCAAAAGAAAAAGGTAGCTAAAATTGAATATGAGTGGAGGTAAATAAAGAACCCTCGTTGTAAAAAGGCAGATAGCTTGCATATGTTTATATATTTTCTAGATAAAAGTTTGTTTTTTATCCCACATAGGTAAAAGAAAGAAAAGGATGATAGCTTATATACTAAAGTTATGTTACTTAGCTAAGTTGAGATAAATATTATGTTATCCTGTCAGTAACGTATGCATGGGTTAATAAAATTGTGCCTGCCTTATTTGATTGATAACTTGTATGATTAATTAACTTTTTATGTTTTATCAGAGCTAGATCACTCACGGTTAAAAAGCTTTTTTAATTACTAGAAGGTACCCGCCGCCGCGATAACTTGTATGATTAATTAACTTTTTATGTTTTATCAGAGCTAGATCACTCACGGTTAAAAAGCTTTTTTAATTACTAGAAGGGCACCCGCGCAATGCGGCGGCGGGTACCCGGTGACTGTTTGTGGCGAGCAAATATTTTCATTTTAAACCTTTCTTAGTATTGTCTCAAATATTTTAAAACGTAGTAGATATATATTTAGAAGCTGAGATGAAACTGTGTTAGTTTGTGCGTTAGTTTATAGGCTTTATATATATGAAATATGCATTAAAAGGTAGTTAATTGAGTTGTTATATCACATTGATTAAATGGATTATTGCAAGTTAATGAGGTTCATAAATATTAGTGGCTCTTACAATTAAAGAGATTAAAATTCATAATGTAACTTAACTTCTATTCATATGTATGTGTTAGTTTGAAATCCTTCCAATTAAAGAAATGTTTTTGGTCTTATTTTTTTAAGACTTCCTTTTTAGGAATGTCCTAAATGCATTATAATGTAGTTACGATTGGATTTAAAGTATGACTTCATAAAATTTTGAACGTTAGATTTCCTCTCGGCTAACAGTTGTGCTATTTTAAGTCAACATACTCTCTTCACAGCAATTGTTCCAAACCTCTATTCTTGATCTACATATAGTTACATAGAAGTTACAAAAGTTAAGAAATTTCACAAGGATGATATTAAATATATTGTAGAGTAAATATATCGTCCAAGGATTAAATCGTATACAACTGATTATAGCTAATTAGGATGTGATGATTTCGTCTAAATCTGATTTCTTGTGTTGGTTA
Organism: Artemisia argyi; assembly: GCA_030686995.1. NCBI lineage: Eukaryota > Viridiplantae > Streptophyta > Magnoliopsida > Asterales > Asteraceae > Artemisia > Artemisia argyi. Next base: position 179,009,864 of record CM060704.1, read on the forward strand.
ACAAATGATGAAACTATTGAACTAAAAGGTCTCTTTCGCTTGGTTTTCAAATGTTGTTTTTTGATTATTGGTCAAATCCTATCGATGAAACACTACATACATTAGATTATTTAGGAGAAGCTTTGTTAAGCAGGGACGGAGCCATAAAGAAATATGACCGAGGGCACAATTTTTTTTTAACCGTAATATAATAGGGTTAAAAAGTGGATTAAAACGAAGATTTTATTAAAACGAAAAATAAATGAACATGTTACATTCTAACTAGTGATTCCGCGATCTCTCACAGAAAAAAACACTTACGTGCACCCTCATTTTTAATATTAATAAGTTCTTCTTTCTCTATAGCACAAGTTAATGACCCGTTAAAATAATCATCACTCATCCGATTACGTAAATCAGTTTTAATGAACTTCATTTTAGAAAAACATCTTTCAACCGTAGCGGTAGCAACATGCAAGACTAAAACAAACTTCATTTAAGCACTACTTTTCATATATATTGTAAATACGACAACAATAAAAATGCCCAATGACAACACAATTAGTGTACTATTCATATTCTAATATACTGTTGACTATCACTTAAACTTGTTATTCTTATTTGTCTTGATAGAAATTGCATAGTTATTCACTTATTCTTATTGCCCGAATCCCTTATTGATGATGATAGACTATACGGAACGAACAAATTAGTCAAGATTTCATACAACAAATCAAAACATGAAAACTTTTAAAAGACATAACAAACAAATGAAAGATATATGTTACGACTTACGAACTTGTTTCATCTTTTTGGTGTTGGTTCAATTTTGGATTTTGTAAATTGTTAGGATGATGAATAAACTTGTTCAATTAAAAAACCTATTTCATGGGTTTTTGTGCTTTAATTTATTAAACTTTTTTCATCTTTAGGCTTTTACAAAATTTTATATTTATTTTTTATTTGTAAGTATACGAACCAAATAATACTAGAGACACATTTTAATGCACTGGGTGCATTTAAAATACATTTAGGAAAAAATCGATAATTTTTTCAAAAATTAACACTATATCAAAAAATCCATGGGGTGCACGTGCGCCCGCGGGCACCCCCTTGGCTCCATCCCTGGTGTTAAGGTCCAATTATTTCAAGTGGTGCCAAGTTTTCGCCAAGATCGACTTTGTTTCGTGGGATAAGGATTCTCATGCGGCCTATACGATTTTGTATTTTGTATTATTTCGTGGGATAAGGATTCTCTTGAGCTCTGAGAGTTGTTAACACTAGCGCGATATAGACAATTAAAGCCTACGTGTTTTCAAGATAAGAAGCCAAGGGGTAAACCTTGGGGTCAGGAGCGTAAGAGTCGATGTTCGTGTTGAGTATCTCGAAAATATCTTGCCCAGAAATATCTTGTTTGGTCAGGTAATCATAAGTTTTAAGGCAAGGTCCACCAGGCTATCGACTTGTAGCTTGAGAGTCGGCAGCCTGCACAAAGAAGCGACTTTCAAGATCCTTGGCAGGTTGCAAACCTGCTTCAAAAAAATACTCAGAACTCTTAATGTTTTTCATCAAGTATCTAAGGCCCGGAGACTCGAGCACTGCAATCTCAGGAATATTAGCAAGCATACTACCCTCATGAGTCTTGAACATGCACGATCATGTTTTCCTTTCTCAAACAAAGAAATTAATGACTACTACGACATCATATTATCAAACAGATCAACACTGTTAGTCTCTGACGTTTTAAAGCCATTTCGTAATTGGCATATGGTCTTTCTAAAGCTCTAAAGTTCCCAACACCCAAATAGCTATACTATATATAAGCAATCTTGTTCCTCTCTTGTAACAAACGATTTTCAAGTTTCAAAAACAAAAAGGTAGCTAACCTTGAGTATGAGTGGAGGTAAATAAAAAACCCTCATAGTAAAAATGCAGATAGCTTGCATGTGTTTATATAATTTCGAGATAAAAGTTTGTTTTTATCCCACATAATGTAATAGAAAGAAAAGGTTGGCATCTTATATACTAAAGTTGCGTTGGTTGACTAAGTTAAGATGAGTATTATGTTATTGTGGTGATGATATGTGTACGGCTAATAAATCTGTTCATGTATTATCATGACGATAACTTGTATGATTATTTAACTTTTTATTTTTCTATGATATTCTTGAGCTGGATCACGTTGAAAAGTTCTTTGTTTGTTGGACTTAAAGCATCAATATTTTATATGCATATATTCACCGTAATGGAATTTAAAGTATTCGACTTCATAAATATTTTGAACGCTAGATCACATCGTGGCTAACATTCGTGCTATTTTAAGTCAACATACCTCTTGACAAACAATTGTTTCAAACCTCTGTTCCTTCATTACGCACCAAGTTGAGCAACCTTGTTATCCTTTTTTTAACAATTTTTTCTTTTCAAGTTTCAAAACAAAAAGGTAACTAAGGTGTCGTTTGTTTTTTCAGAGTTTTTACCTCTTCATCTGCAAACCATGTCTACAGAAGAAGAGGTGCACATAAGCTCTTCATCTACAAGAAGAAGACCGTTTGTTTTTGTGCTATTGAAGTACTTCAATTCTTTCTTTCTTTCACTAGTATTTTTGTGCTATTAAAATACTTTTTTTTTCCTTTCCTTTTTCTTTTTCACTAGTTTTTTTAAGTTTTCGTTCGTTTTTTTATGTTTTGGTACATTTTTATGTTTTTTACGTTTTCGACCGTTATTTTACGTTTTTTCTGTTTATTTACGACTTCGTCTGTTTTTTTTTAATTTTTTTACGTTTTCGTCTGTTTTTTTTTAAGTTTTTGTCTTTTTTTTTACGTTTTCATCCGTTTTTTTTTACGCTTTCGTATGTTTTTTTACGTTTTCGTCAATTTTTTACGTTTTGGTACATTTTTTTTTACATTTTTGACCGTTTTTTATGTTTCTCATTTTTAAATTTTTGTTTGTTTTTAAGTTTTCGGCCGCTTTTTTACGTTTTCGTCTGTTTTTATACGTTTTCGTCTGTTTTTTTACGTATTCATCCATTTTTTTAATATTTTTTACGTTTTTGACCTTTTTTACTTTTATGTCAGTTTTTAAGGTTTTCAAAAAATACAAAAACGTAAAAATAATGGACAAAAACGGACTAAAACTAATGAAAACGTAAAAAAATAAGGCGAAAACGTAAAAGAACGGGTGGAAACGTAAAAAACAGACGAAAACGTAAAAGAAAGGCCGAAAACATTAAGGAAGGGCGAAAACGTAAAAAAAAGGGCGAAAACGCAAAAAAAAAAGGACGAAAACAGGCGAAAACGTAAAAAACAGGCGAAAACGTAAAAAAAACGAGCGAAAACGTAAAAAACAGAGGAAAACTTAGAAAAATGAGAGAAACGTAAAAAAATAGACGAAAACGTAAAAAAAACAGGCGACAACGTAAAAAACGGACGAAAACGTAAAAGAACGGACGAAAACATAAAAAAAAACGGACAAAAACGTAAAAAAAAACGGACAAAAACATAAAAAACAGGCGAAAACGTAAAAATACGGACAAAAAGGTAAAAAAAATGGACGAAAACTTAAAAAAACGGGCGAAAACGTAAAAAAGCAGACGAAAACGTAAAAATTCGGTCGAAAACGTAAAAAAATGGACGAAAACGTAAAAAAACAAACGAAAACGTATAAAAACGGATATTGAGAAAGAGATGTAAGGTTTGTGAAAGAAGAGGCAAGAAGTTAAAGAAGAGGTAAGAAGTGAAAGATAATGTCTAAAATTTAGAAGAGGAAAGAAGTGAAAAAAAGCACTTATGTCTGCAAAAAAACAAACAAAAACCTCTGCCCTCTTGCAGACAAAAGAAGTGAAAAGAGGAAAAAAGTGCTTATTGTGAAAAAACAAATGACACCTAAGATTGAGTGTGTGTGGAGGTAAATAAAGAACCCTCGATGTAAACCGGCAAATAGCTTGCATGTGCATATATATTTTCAAGATGAAAGCCTTTTTTTTTATCCCACATAGGTAATAGAAAGAAAAGGATGGTGGCTTATATAATAAAGTTATGTTGGTTGACCAAATTGAAATTAGTATTATGTTATCTTCTTGATGACGCTAGCACTGGTTAATAAATCTGTGCCTGTGCCTGTACCTTGTATTATTAATTAATTTTTTATTTTTCCATGATATTTTTGAAGTATATGAATATTTTAACGTTAAATCACCTCCTCAGCAATTGTTTAACTCAACATCGCAACTTCTCAGCAATTGTTTCAAACCTCTATTCCTTCATCTACATATGTAGTTACATAAAAGTTATTGAAAGTAAGAAATTTCACAAGAATAATTAGTTGATGTAGAGCAAATATATGGCCCAAGTATAAAAGGTATTCCCTCCGTCCCATTATAAGTGTCCAGTTTGACTTTTCTTGGTCTTTTTTATTTAACTTTTACCTTAAATAATTTTATTTGTGTTACATAATACTTGATGAAAATTATATCAATGAAAATACGTTTAAAATCCAATCCATTCATATATTTTGCATCAAGTATTATATAACACACATAAAAGTATTCAAGGTCAAAGTTGAACAAGTTAGACCGTAAAAAGTCAAACCGGACACTTATAATGAGACGGAGGTAGTATACAACTGATTTATAGCTAAGGATGTGATGATTTCATTTGACTTTGATTTCTTATAAAACTGATTATACTATGGTTATGACTGGATTTGGAGATTATATATAGCACACATGTGTTAATTTAAACTCTCACTGCACAAAAGTTGAATAAATAAAACAATAGACTAAATACAAACCATGCAAACAAACAATCATGGATAGGCCTTTATCAAAGTCCGCTTGTATTTTTATTTTCTTCTGGAACATGTTATAAATAGTACAAAGTCCGCTTGTATTTTTATTTTCTTCTGGAACATGTTATAAATAGTACAAAGTCCGCTTGTATTTTTATTTTCTTCTGGAACATGTTATAAATAGTACAAATTATCGATCATACAAGTTGGTATTGACGAATTATGAAAATAGTAGCCCAACTCAATTTCATGCTTCTCACTTGGCATATTGCTACATAGAATGTTTCGTGACCATAGTTCAAAGTCCTCTAGATATATAAATAATATGTGGAAAGAAAATCAACACACCACATAATATCATTTATAAAAATTCGTTTTGTTAAATAATATAACAAATATATGTAAGCTGTGTGTCATCATGTTTGTGTCGTATTAAAATTGGAAAATGTGTAACAATAGAACCTACTACATTTGAAAAGGTTGAATTAAACAATATATCATAAAATCTTTTTTTTTAGCTAGAAATTATCATCTGAAAGAATGATTTTACAGTTTCATAAAGAAAAAAGATAGTTAAGCTTGAGATTGAGTAGGGTAAATAAAAAACCATCATATTGGAAGAAGATTCACTACTACAAATTTTAGAATAGATCCCCCCAAATAAAGCCATGTTTATTGAAAAAAAGGGCTCTATGAAGAGTTCCACCAAATCCAAAAGCATAAAACCCTGTTTTAAAATTAAAAAACCGGGCTCTATTACAATAAAGATATAGAGTCATGTTTTCACTAAGAAACCGGGCTTTAATAGTTTGAGTTTTCATTTGAGCGGGATTTCTCCCTCCTATTTTTTTTTTCACTTTGCCTTCCTTTTCATCTAAATCACTTTTACTTTGTTCCCACCACCGCACAATCACAACCTAATCTCCAACTTAAACACTTCAAACATCACCACTACCTCTGCAGTCGCGCACTACCACCACAGCGACGTCACACATCACAACCACTGCATCTGCAGTCGCGCACCACCACCACAGCGACGTCACGCATCACCACCGCCGTGTCGCCACCATAATTACTAATTAGGAGGTATAGCATCCATTGTATTTACTGTCCATCTAAATGTTTTCTAGCAATTGGATACCAATATATGTTATTAAATATGTTGAGTTTGATTTAGGCATTTTATTGTTGAGTTTCAATATCCAGTACATATAAAGGATTCACAGTAATTACTCTAGTATATTTGAATCTAATTGAATACAAGGTGCTTGATGAAATGCTTAAGTGATATATGACAATAATATCAATGGATCTTACCTGTTCGTTGCTGTTATTGAACGGTTTTGATTAGTGATATTGCAACACCTTAGATTCTATGAGGAACCTTGAAACACTTTCTACTTCATTTATAACTTTAATGGTACAAGTGTATAAATTTAGATGCTTAATCTGCCCCATTCAATTGACGGGTAACAATGGTCGTAAGAAAAAAAATATATATAGTTGAATATAGCCCTCTAGTTGCGGTAGAAATGTGTCATGAATTGTTCTCTATCTGATGCATTTTGCTTCCTACAAGACTAAAGGTATAATCTTTCGTTAGATTTATGTTACAAGAAAGTCACTCATAAATGAGTTAATCATATGAATACTTTCATTGCAGGTTCTCGTGAGTCCATTACTTAAAGTGTTCAAGGCCAAAGTGAGTACTTTTCCCTCAGTTATACAAGTGAAAGGAAACATGGACTTATCTTTAAAAATTGTTGATTTGTTCCCAACGTAATAATTACTTCAACAACATGACAATGTGTCCTTTCCGAGCAGGTGATGGCGTTTATGAAGTTACACATCAGCACAGAGGTAGGATAGGTTTGCCTATGTGGAGAAGTATATATTTGATTTTTCAGACTTATGTTTTGATTCTTTTGAACTGTATTTGATTCAAGTATTACACATCGGCTAATACCATGTTCCAATTCTTAGTTTGGAGCTAGTTTTTCTTGGCAAAATCCGCCCCTATGATTGTGTTGTGGCGTCGCTTATCAAGCTATAGATATCTTTTAACAATATCCTTCAGATTTTGCTGGTGTGCTTAGAAAATGTATGTAAATTATAGTTTACGTGATACTTTCTTATTTAAGAATTTGGTTTACTTGTTTTTTCAGACTTGGAGTTGTTATTCTTATAAACTCTATTTGATTTGACTATTATTTTTTTTTTCAGGTTGGTTTTTAAGGATATGCGGGTTCTATTGTAAGAATTTTCACGTTCTATGTTAAACGAGGTTTTGTGAAGTGAAACTCTAACATCAGAGTAAAACTACTGTAATGCAAACTTCGTTGCAGTCATATTTGAAATGGTCCGATTCAAGTAAGATTTCTTTCGTTTTATTATTACTCTTTCCTTAACAAATGAGTTATGCATAATAATCTTAGAATCTTAGATACATGTAACAAGGATGCATCCTTGCTGTATTAGTAATTGTAGCAACCCTTAATATGAATATTTAGGTTATTTGATATTTATTGATTGCTACTGCCTCCATTTATGTCAACCAGGTCGGACTTGCAGCAACTAACCAGACTTAGAACTATGCTGGGATGATTAAGCTGCTTTCTTTCTCAAACGTGTGGCTATTGCTTCCATTCTTTTGGTTTAATTTGTCGGATTAGCAGTTTCATTGGTTGGGAAAAGGTGGCGAATTCTAAGAGCAGACTCAAGATTGTAGCTTATATTAAACTCAAATGCTTTTGTATAGATACTTCTGCTTAGGATTTTGTATAATGGATGACATATGAAAATTTCTAACCATGACCTTTTTTTCTTCAAGTTATAATTTATGGGCTGAATTTAGCATTTGTTAATAATTTGTTCTATAACAGAGCCATGTTTATGATTAGAAAACATGGTTTTATGTTTTTTTTTTAAACAAATGATTTCACATAGAGCCAGGTTCCTTAGTTAAAAACAGGGCTTTAAAATGAGGTATAGAGCCCGTTTTCTAAACAGGGCTTTATTGCTCTTTCACATAGAGTCCCCCCCCTTTTGAGCCCTCACCCAAAACCGGGATCTATGAGGTATTTCAACCGGGCTCTATTGCCTTTTTTGTAGTAGTGATTGTTTTTGATCCCACATAGGTAATAGAAAGAAAAACTTGGTAGCTTATATACTGCAGTTAAGTTGACCTAGTAAGTTGATGTTACTATTGTGTTATTATCTACCAAAATCATAGGCAAATAAATAATTTGTCTGTGTTATGGTAAATGATAACTTGTATGACTCATTAACTTTTTATTCTTCGTTAAATTTTTGTAGTTGTTAGAAAACAATAATATATTCAAAGCAAAAACTATACACCTTGAATGTTAGACGTTAAAACACTTCATGGTTTAGAAAACTTTAATTTTCTGTGGTTAAAAAGCATTTAACTTTTAATTTTTGAAGTTAAAACACTTTATATCCAAAGTCACTAATGAAAGACAATGTAATAAATTAAAACCATCAAGAGTTGGGTTCCAAACATCAAGTGACAAAGTGAAGACCAACAAAAGACACCCAAATGTAACCAACACCATACAAGGCTGATAGCTGTTAACACCAGTGCGATATAGACGATTAATGCCTACATGTTTTTTCTGAAAGCCAATGGGTAATCCTTGGGATCAGGAGCAGGGGCGCAGCTTCTAGGGGGGGGGGGGGGGGGGGAGGGCGCCCGACCCCCCGAAATTTTTTTTGCGATGCAGGGGTATATAGTTTTCGTGTAGAAAAATTTCGGTATATTCGGTTTCGACCCCCCGAAAATTTCGGTATACCTGAAATATAGCCTTAGGAAAAAAAAATTAGATCCCGACCCCCCACTTAAAAATTCCAAGCTTCGCCACTGATCAGGAGTGTAAGAGTTGATGTCCATGTTGAATATTTGTTCTCGCCCTAGGTCATTAAAAAATTTAGTTTGTAAGACGTGGTCCACCAGGTTTAACTGGCGGTTCAATCAGATTTTTTGGCTCAATACCGGCTTCTCATGACTCAACAGGTTTTCGGTTCAACCGATCGAGTCAACCCACGTTTTTTTAAAACATTGGTCCAAACCAGAAATATATGTTGATCAATTGCAATAAAAATGGCCCTTTAGTCCTTTACTAGCCACATGCATGTTGTTTTTTTTAGTATTGGCAATTTGGTCAATAATGTTCAAACATCACCCTTTACCGACATGTAGGGGTGTCAGTAGGGTCGGGTTGACCCGACGCGAACCTGAACCCGAACCCGATAAAGCTTATCGGGTCAGGTTAAATCGGGTTAAATAATATTGTCGGGTTGTTTGACCCTAACCCGACAACTCGATAGTGTTATCGGGTCGGGTTCGGGTTAGATAATTAATGTTATCGGGTTATCGGGTCAACCCGATAAGACCCAAAAATCAATATTAAAATTTTTCTCCTAATATTTTTGAAAGCGGAATGCCAATACCAGTTACCAGACACTACTGCAGATTGCATGGGACGTTGTTTACTCATTCCATTACACATTTACACCGTTTGTAACAACGAACCCTTCCATCACACATTTGCAAATTGCATGTAATTTACATAGGATGTGAATTTCAAAAGAAAATAACCTGGTGAACTTTTATCCATTATGAATGTGCTGTCAAAACTACAAAATAGTATATTAAGAAGTTCTATAACTGAGTGTAGAAGCAAGTCAAACATTTTACATTGTAGAATGGTTAACTGAAAGTAAATGATTAACTGAGTGTAGATTTTGGGTGTCTACATTTTACAGTAAATGGTTAACTGAAAGTAGAAGCGAGTCAAACTCATGGAAGCATGGACAGATGCTAATAAAATTGTAAAGAATGGAAGGTGTTTTAGTCCCCATTGTTCCACATACATACCTAACCCTATGTTTCAAATAAAAATTGAGATGACTTACTAATTAGTGGTGGCAGTGGTGGTATGATGGAGAGAGGAAGGGCAGTGACAAAGTGAAAGTGTGTTTGATACTTTTTTATTGAGGCGGAAAATAAGAAAAAGTGGTGGTATGAAATTTCATTTGAAAAAGTCAAAAACTCAAAATGTGAAATGATCCCGCCAACAGAATAGAGCATGGTTGCTTATTAAGAAACAAGGCTCTATTAGAAAATGTGGAATACAGCCCGGTTATAAATTAGGAACATGGTTTTTTTAGTGGGTAAAAAAAAGGAATTGCTCAAAGAACCCCATTTTATAAATAAAGGGGCTTTATTTAGGGGGTTTTATTCCTTTTTTGTTAGTAGTAACACAATACTATACATAGGGCTGTAAACGAACTGAACATTCATTGAACATTTCATGAACCGTTCGATAAAAAGTTCGTTTATGTTCGTTCGTTTATTAAATGAACGAACATGAACAATATTTTACGATCGTTTAGTTAAATGAACGAACATGAACAAAAGTCTCGTTCGTTCATTTATGTTCGTGAACGTCCGATTAGACATTCATTAAAGTTTATGTTTATTATCTATTTATGTTCATATATCATGTCTTTTAATTTTATAATTTTAAAAATTGGTTTGTTTAAATAAAACAACAGTTATAAAACAATATATTATGAAGAATTCAATAAAGTTTATGTTTGCTTGTCTATTTTTATTTATGTTCAATCATTTATGTTCGTTTAGCGTTCGTTTAGTGTCTTAATGAACGAACATAAACGAACATGAACAATTCATTTTCTAAATAAACGAACATGAACAAGAAAATTCGTCCGTTTAAGCGTCCGTGTCCGTTTATTTGTTCGTTTATTAAATGAACGAACATGAACATGGCTCCGTTTGTGTTCGTCCGGTTCGTTTAGAGCCCTAACTATACATATTATAGTCTCAAGTTTTGAATGAAAGAATTTAGCAATGTATATAATCCTTTGGCTTTCAACATGTAGTTCTATGCGAAGTATGGTGAAATATAATCATGGAGCGTATAAATGAATAGCTGCTCATGAATTCCTAATGTTACAAGAAACATGATGCAAAATAAATACTACGTTACTAAAGACATTAACTATTGTAGATTGTTTTTTGTTTTACGTCCCGTATATACAACAAACAAACGCAATGTAATTTGACATATTTAGGCAGAAATTTGATAAATAGATTTGTGTATGTAGGTTTATTGAATAATAATTGATCATATATTTAAGTACAGTGATTGTAGCAGCTTGTACCCGACAACCCGAATCACCCGGATCCCGACATAACCCGACCCAAATCCCACCTGAACCCGATAACCCAATTCTTAATCGGGTCGGGTTGCGGGTCACTTTTCAAAAATTCAAAACCCGACTCAACCCGACCTGATAGACCTGATAACACCCCTACATGAATGTAGTATCTCCAAAGTGTTGTTATACTGTAGCCTCTTTTATCATAGCTTAAAAACATGTAGTTATAAGTTTTATCTAAAAAGATCAAACAAATTCATACCAGTTAACTATCTTAAATGTGTATCATTTAAGAAAAGATTTATACCCAAATTCTCATATTCTCCAATACATATTTTTCTAGTTTTTTTGGTTGATTGAAACACAATTGAGCTTACTATAGAAATTTTGAACGCGATTAGGAAAAAGTGCTCAGTAATTTATGAGTCAAATGTGGGAAGGCCATAGTTGGTAACCCGCAACTTGATCGTAACGGGAAGTGTAACGGAATTTTAGTATTTAGGTGTTTCTAGAGCTCTAAGTTATCTCATCACTACATGTCAAGTTGAGCAGCGTTGTTCCCTTCTCTTTTAACATCATTTTTTCAAGTTTCAAAACAAAAAGGTAGCCAAGATTGAGTATGAGTGGAGGTAAATAAGGAAACCACATTGTAAAAAGGCATATAGCTTGCATGTGTATATATATTTTCTAGATAAAAGTTTGTTTTTTTTATCCCACATAGGTAAAAGAAAGAAAAGGATGATGGCTTATATACTAAAGTTATATTGCTTAGCTAAGTTAAGATAAATATTATGTTATTGTCCTCGATATACAAATGCCGATTAATAAATCTGTGCTTTGTAATATCATGACGATAACTTGTATGATTAATTCACTTTTTATTTTTTCATGATATTTATAGCTGAATCCACTCATAGTCAAACCTCTCTATTATTGATCTACATTTAGTAGTTACTCAAAAGTTGCAAAACTTAAGAAATTTCACAAGGATGATAACATATTGTAGAGCAAATTTGATGTCATCTAAATTTGATTTCTTGTGTTGGTTAACAAATGATGAGACTATCAACCAAAAAAGGTCGTGTCTTTTTCGCTTGGTTCTTAAAGGTTGGTTTTCGATGATTGGTCAAATATCGATGAAGCACTCTACGAACATTAGATTGTTGTGGAGAAGCCGTGTTAATGTCCAATTATTTCTAGTGGTGTCAAGTTTTTCACCAGGTCTTTGTTTCGTGGGATAAGGATTCTCTTGCGACCTTAACAATTTCTTATTTTGTATAATTTAGTTTCTTGGTTTACTTGTGATAAAAAATATATACTTTTGAAATAACTTTCTTTTTTTTTTTTTTTTTTTTTTTAATGGTGGCATTAGTTACATATAAAATCCGAATGTGCTATTATCGTATCATCTATTTACAGTTTTGCTTATTATGGTGGCAGTGAATAACATAAAGGTGGAAGTAAGAAAGAACATTCACCTCGCTATCGAAAAGAAACTCGTGGGAGGGGAGATGATATTGATGTGAACACACCGATTAGCGATTTTAATGGTTCAAGTATTTTTGACCGAGCAAAGGACGAACTTAGTGCTCTTATTCACACAATTTACCATAAAAATGAATATGATCATTTTGTTTCGCCACCAAAATTAGGAACTCAGGGAAGGTGGATTCCGAGCTTCTATTGGAATAAGACTAGATCGAAAATATTTCATCTTCAAGTAGTCTAATCATCGAGATTGAGGTCAATACCTCTACCGAGATCGTGTCCTTTTTCAAACTGATGGTAATGATGTATATATCCAAAGTGGCGACTTATTATGCATCGAATGCACCAAAATAGATTGTTAACAGAGACAACATTGCACTCTAGAGTCATATTTGCCATCATGTACCAAAGCATATATATAAAAAATAAAGAATGAAAGATAAAGCAAAAGCTTAATAAAGACAAGGGTTCCGAACTTCAGGTGAGAAAGTGCAGACCCACTAAAAACACCCAAGCGCGATATAGACAATTAAAGCCCTCATGAGTCTTGAACATGCACGATCATCTTTTCCTTTTCCAAAGAAAGATATTAATGACGACTATTACGACATCATATTATCAAACACATCAACACCGTTAGTCCCTGAGTCTTAAAGCCATTTCGTTAGCATGGTCTTTCTAAAGCTCTAAAGTTATCTAGTCACAACATCAAGTTCCCACAAAAATAACTATACTATATATAAGCAACCTTGTTCCCCTCTTTGAACAAAAGATTTTCGAGTTTCAAAAGCAAAAAGGTAGCTAAGCAGTATGAGTATACATTTTCTTACGAAAAAGCAACCCTTGTTATAAGAAAAAACATCATAGTTGTTAAGATCCCGATCCTGATATTAGGATCCTACGATTTTACGATTCTACAAATCAAAAACGATCTGGATCCTACGTAGGATCTTAACAAGCTTAAGATCCTATAGGATCTCGATCTTGACCATAGGATCTTAAGATCTACTCTGATCCGATCTTACTTTTCTCGAACCGCAAACTAAAAAACTACAAATTTATGGTTTATGTTTTTATATAATTTAAAAAACAATATGTGATTCTTCTTAAACATTTCATATTCATAATTTACGACAACGTTTTCATAAAACATTCATATAATTTCGTGTTTATGATATGTAATAACTTGTAGATTTGAATAATATTACAAAAATTAATAGAAAATGACATTATAGTAAGATCTTAGGATCCCGATTCGATCTTATGATCACGATCTTGCAAAGACAAAAACGAACCTAAAGTAAGATCCCTATTTTAAAAACCTTGAAAAACAGGCACCTTACATGTGTATACATTTTCGTGATAAAAAATTATTTTTGATCCCACATAGGTAGTAGATAGAAAAGGATGGTAGCTTATATACTAAAGTTAGGCTGGTTGTCTAAGTTAAGATTAGTATTATGTTATTGTGGTAATGTTATCGTTTAGGTTAAAAAGCTTTTTTACTTGTCGGATTTATAGCGTTAAACTTATATATGCATATATTGATCGTAACGGAATTTAAAGTATCCGACCTTGAATATTTTAATTTTTGAATGTTAGATCACCTCGCTAACGTCTGTGCTATTTTAAGTCAACATACTCTCCTCACGTCAATTGTTTGAAACCTTTAAATATTCCTTCATCCACATATATAGTTACATTAAGTTACAAAAATTAAGAGATTTCAAAAGAATAATTAGTTGTTGTAGAGCAAATAGCCAAATATATAGCCCAAGTATAAAACGGGATGTGAAAATTTCATTTGTCTTTGATTTCTTACACAACTGATTATACTATAATTATGACTGGATCTGGAGATTAGAGCACACATGTGTCAATTTAGACTCTCACAAAATAGTTTTATAGCTATCCAAGTTTCTCATAACTGGTATTCATTATTGCTTGGAAAGGATAACACAACCAATTGATAAGTAAAAAGTTGAATCAATAAAACAATAGACTAAATACAAACCATGCAAATAAACAAACTTGGGTAGGCCTTGATCAAAATCAACGTGTATTTTTATTTTTCTTTTGGAACATGTTTTAAAATTGTGACAAGTTATGAGTGACACGCGTTGATGAGAACAATATCGATCTTAAAAGTTAGTATTGCCAAATAATCAAAAATTGTGTTAGTTTATGAACATAAATTAATAGTTGTGTGTTAGGATCGAACTCGAGATCACGGGATTGCACACTTTACGTATGAAGAGTAAATGAATAATTATTTATAAATGTTATATATAATTATTAATAAACACAAAATGAGTAACGACCGTTAGTATTTAACGGAGAATGACTAACGACCGTTAGATGAAGAAAAGGAAAGTAATACTTGTGAATAATTGGAATGTCAAGAAGGTTCCGAAATCCCTTAGGGATGTCCATAACCAATCGGCAATAAGGGGGATTCCACCTCCTCAATGCCTTGGATTCCAAGTTCTCACTAGTATATAAACAAACCCAAGGATTCATTGTTTCCTACAACTTGTACACATAGTTCTAAGTGTTTTTTTCTCTCCTTCTTTTCTTGTCCAAATAATCGATCCATCTAAACCTTTTATAAAGGGATTCGATTTTAGTAAAGCTCAAAATAGTTTTGTGTTTAAATTACTTGCATAATCTTTTACTTGAATTAGTACGTGTGTACAAGAACGTGATACAATCACACTATTGATTGTATCTTGGATTGAATAACAAAAGGGTAAGGGGTTATTCTTACAATCCACATAAACCCTAATTAGGGTTCTTCAGTTGAAGATTGCATTTGATTCTTGTTCGGGCTAGAATCACAAAGATATGTTTACTTTTATATTTGATTAATTAATTACATATTGTATGATCTTGTAATTGTTTCCGCTATGCTCACTTGATGTGTTTTGTTTATTTATATGATTGTTATGATATTATAATTCCAACAAATTGTAGCCTAACTCAATTTCTTGCTTCTCTTCAATTTCTTGCTTCTCACTTGGCATATTGCTACATAGAATGTTTCATGACCATAGTTTAAAGTCTTCTAGATATAAACAATGCTCGAGGCCATGTGCGAAACAAATCAACACACCACTTAATGTCATTTAAAAAAATGCATTTTGTTAAATAATATAACAAATCTATATAGGCCGTGTCTCATCATGTTTGATCCACATAGGTAATAGAAAGAAAAACTTGATAGCCTATATACTAAAGTTAAGTTGGTTTGGTAAGTTGATGTTACTATTGTGTTATTGTTTACCAAGATTATTAGCAAATAAATAATTTGTTTGTTGTATTAGCGTAAACGATAACTTGTATGACTCATTAACTTTTTGGTATTTTGAAAAAGTCTTTTTTCATCGTTAACTTTTTGTAGTTATATGAAATAATTTTTCTTTGATATTCAAAGTAACTATTACAGTTTAGTTTTAGACGTTAAGACACTCTAAAGACAAATTACAAAAAATAAAATAATTAATTAATTAATTAATAATAATAATAATAATAATAATAATAATAATAATAATAATAATTTATTTTTTAGTTTTTTTTGTTAGAAAGCATATAACTTTTACAATTACCTAATTAAATGCTTGTTATATAACTTTGCTTGTTTGTTAATTACTTGTTACAAAACGATGTCTTATCCACTTAGGTTATTCGTCGTGTTAATTTGTACCAAATCAAAACTACAGAAGAGCTTCAGGATTGTTTAATTTTGTTCCAAAATCAAACGTAAGGCAAAAATGATTTACGAATTATCTTATAGAAAACAGATTTTCATGTTTCACATAAAACAAAAACTAACATTAAATGATAACTCGTATGTGGTGCCGATAACGATAATTTTATTATATTTTGAGTTAATTTCATAAATGGTCTCCGTGGTCTGTCAGTTTTAACGAGTTTAGTCCCTAAACTTTTTTTTAACAGATCCGGTCCCTGTGGTTGCGGCCCATAATGGATTTGGTTCCTGAGACTAACTGTCAGTAGTTTTTTCCGTTAGTCCTTTACACTAACATTTGCAACGTTAGTCCTTTAACGACCATTTGCAACAAACATTTGCACTGTTAGTCCTTTATACTAATGACCGTTTATACTTAATAAAA
The DNA here is from genome assembly GCA_030686995.1 of Artemisia argyi. Lineage (NCBI taxonomy): Eukaryota > Viridiplantae > Streptophyta > Magnoliopsida > Asterales > Asteraceae > Artemisia > Artemisia argyi. The sequence goes on from CM060704.1 coordinate 179,026,456, forward strand.
ATTTTGTTCTTATTTATTTATTTCTTTTTTAAATAAAAAATGGTTTTCTTATAGTATTTTTTAAATAACTTTAAAATTTATATACGTTTTTATACACATTTTTATACACGCTTATATATACACATTTTTATACCCACTTTTTATTTCACTTTTTTATACACACATTTTTATATACACATTTTTATGCACAATTTTATAAACATTTTTTACGCACATTTCTATACAGACATTTTTATACACATGTTTTTATATACATATTTTTATACACGTTTTTATATACATTTTTATACATACTTTTATATACATTTTTATACACATGTTTTTATACACATATTTTTATATACACATTTACACACATTATATACACGTTTTATACACACATTTTTATACACGATTTTATAAACACATTTATATACACGTTTTTATACACACATTTATACACATATTTTTATACACGTTTTTATACACATATTTTTACACGTTTTTATACACGAGTATAAAAATGTGTGTATAAAACATGTATAAAAATATGTGTATAAATATATGTATAAAAATTTGTATATAAAAAACATGTATAAAAATATGTGCATAAATGTGTGTATAAAAATATGTGTATAAAAACGTGTGTATAAAAGCATGTATATAAAAATATGTGTATAAAAACTAATAACAGTTAGTCTCAGGGACCAAATCCATTATGGGTCGCAACCATAGGGATTGGATCCGTTAAAAATGTTTAAGAACTAAACCCGTTAAACCCGACAGACCACGGGGACCATTTATGAAATTAGTTCTTTTATTATTATTATTATTATTATTATTATTATTATTATTATTATTATTATTATTATTATTATTATTATTATTATTATTATTATTATTATTATTATTATTAAATCCGATATGGGTAAATAGAAACAAGAAGTTCCCTTATTTTTTACATTGGGTTTAATTCTAGTCGAAATTAAAAACAAAAAAAAAAAACAAAAAAAAAAAAAAAAAAAAAAAAACAAACTATCGACCAAAAATGCCGTGTCTCTTTTGCTTGGCTCTCGAAAGTTAATTTTTGATCATTGGTCAAGTCATATATCGATGAAACACGCCACCACGTTAGCTAGGTAATTGTGAAGAAGCCGTGTTATATTAATGACCAAATATTTCAAGTGGTGCCGAGTTTTCAATAGAAGGTAATTAGTAATAATTGATTTAATCAATGTCAAGAAGTAACAGTGTGATATTAGTGAAAAAAGGAACACTTAAATTGGGGCTTATATTCTCCTAAAGCGTATTCTAATGTTAAACCGGAATTTACAGTTCGTTTTTTTTTTTTGTTTTAGCATAAACCCGCCCCACCACGCGCCATGCTCACCCCTAAAACTTGCAATGTTTTTCATTTAGAGTAGGAAGTATGTTGGTGGTCATGAAAACATGTAAAATTTGAGTGTATTTACAATTTCTTATTACTAGCTATTGCGTAATCTGTTCACCAAACTATGTATGCAGGACCGTGAGAATGTTTATGACAAAACATTGAGAGTTTTAGCAACTTTTATTAATCCTTCTTCTAGAGGTGCATTCGGTGCACATTCGTACGTCGTGTATGCTTCTTTGCAGCTTTATTACTTCTATGAATCAACAGGTGCCATAATGTACGGGTTGGGTCTTGAATCTAAACGAGCATGGGTTAAAACGGGTAACTTTGTATACATTTCAACAGGTTGAGGGCGGGTTTGGATGGTTGACACACTTGTTTTCGCATTTTATGGATAATCAACTCATTTGTCATATGCTTTTCATTGATTGGGTGAGTAGAAGTTTACTAAACTTCCGGAATAAAATTTGTTGGTTTTATAATCCATAGTCCATATAAACTGATAAATTTCTTGGAAGTTTACTAAACTTGTGGTTTTGGTGCAGCACAACAAGATATGATGGAAGAAAAGAGGTTGGTAGGCAAAGAAGAATTGTGATTACAGTGAGTGATGAACTAAAATTCTTTCGAATATATTTGGTTTATTTCATAAGTGAGATTGAAACTAACCATAACTCATCAAACAACAACACAATTAGTTAAATTTCGTCGTGTAAAATAACATTTGTTTATTTTATGAACGGTAGGCTGTAGCAGTAACAATGAGCTCACTAACGGGGAGGCGAAAAAACGACGGTTAATCCAGGAGAACTCAAACCTACTATTTTATACGGTTCAGATTTTTGGGTGACATTAACTTGATATCATGTACTAGATTATCTGTTTCAAGCATAACCCTTACTTTAGAATTTCTTCTATTTGATCAACATATAAATCTTCAGGATCGTTTGATACTAACTATGGTCAAAGATTTCCTCCCAAGCTGATGATTACAATGTTAAAGCTTGGCCTGCACAAAATTTTTATAAAAAATTATTAAATACCCAGATAACAGCATCATCAGAAGACTTATTCTTTTTCATCAAGTATCTGAACAACACGATGAGCACTTGACATCTTGAATCCATTTTGTCTGGATTTCAATTTTCTATAGCTCGTAAAGTGTAATGGTATTTAGGTCTTTCTAAAGCTCTAAAGTAATCTCGTCACACATCAAGTTCCCAACACCTAAATAGCTATACTATATATGAGCAACCTTGTTCCTCTCTTTTAACAAACGATCTTCAAGTTTCAAAACAAAAAGGTAGCTAAGCTTGAGTGTGAGTACTAGAGTTCAATAAACAACCCTCATTATAGAAAAGCAGACACCTTATATGCATATATTGATCGTAATGAGATCTAAATTATCCAACTTTGCATGAATATTTTGAGAGTTAGACACCTCCCTACTAAAAATTTTACTATTTTAAGTTTACGACACCTCCCGGCTAAAAAATGTGCTATTTTAAATTAATAACACCTGATCTTCACATCAATTGTATGAAACCTGTTGGAAGAAATCCAACAAACTGATTTCTAGAGCGGAACCACGAATCAAGAACTACTCGAACAAGACCTCGGCAAAGGGTTATGACCCCTTAATGCCGAGTGGCACCAACACACACGAGATATTTTACACTCAAACGTTTTTTAAACGTGAGCAAGAAAAGAAGGTACAAATAAAACATCACCCCCTCATCCCTATTTATAGAGAATGAAGGGGGAAGAAACCTAATCCTTGGTGAACAAGGATTCTACAATTGAGGAGTTTAGGAACTTTCCTAATACATGACTAACCTCCTTAAGTTTGAGCTAAAATACAATTAACCCCCTAAACTTATATCCTAACTATTACACACTAATATTCTAACAATTTCCGCCTTAGTGGTAATAGGTAGCCTTCTCCGATACGCGGCAGCTTCAACCAGTGCTGTTAACCTCGGACAGGGGACCGCCTTCGTTAAGGCACCAGTAGCAATACCCGCTACTAACCTTAGCTCAAATCCTAACTCTGTAGAGAATCCCTTTAGCAATGTATCCTCCTTCAATTCTCCAGTAAGTGTCATATATTCCGCTTTAGTTGTTAACAAAGTCATCATGTGCCACAACATAGCTTCCCAGCTCACTGCACATTCCTGTATCATAAACCCGTACATTGTGATTGATCTACCCATGATGTAGTCATAATCCACAAAATCTTGTACGTCCATCTGTAATCCACGATCAAACCTATCCAACATTCCCACATCCGTAGATGCTATGTCAGGTCTCATGCAGACAACTTGATACTTATGACTTCCAACTGCATATATACATGACCCCTTACTCTTTCTTTCTTCATCACGATTCTTTCACAGACTACCCTCTAACGACAGCGTAGAGTGTCCCCCCAACAATATCTGAACCGACATCCCGTTGGAAAACCTGAATCGTGACACCCTCAGAGTATTACCACTCTGAGTCCTGAAGATCTTCATACCAAGTATAATTTCCTTTGCTTGATCTAGCAAACCCTTGATAACCCAGATCTCAGCCTTGCTTTCGCAAGTAAACCTCGTATAATCTATATAGAGGAATAGATATATGAACATACCTTGTGCATAGTTCCAGTAATATATGTTACTGTCCTCATTGCTTCGCCTGAAACCATTGCTGAGCATACACATACTAGGCAGAGTATCCATATCTTCTTTCATTACAGCCATCCACTTGGAAATTACCTCACAAGCAACTTCATTCCTGAAAGTCAATGACTCATGTGCATATGCATTTATCACTCCAGCAACTCCTGAAGCAGCCATATTACTGTCACCTCTATACCTTTTAGCAACATTACCCTCTGCTCCCTCTTGACCAGGTACTCCGGTTATCGTAATGTCCGCCCCCACCTTTATACCAAGGTGTACCTTTTCCTGCTCTTTTACCAAGCAATCCGTGTTTGTCTTTTCTTCAAGTTGCTTGTCCTCCAACCTTCTTTGAGCCACTACAGCATGATCGTTACTAACCTGAACATCCTCAGCTTCACGATTCCCCTGAGCTCCCTGCAGTTCCACCTCAAACCAAACACGTTTATCAACCTGTACTCCATGGACTCCTGTTTTAACACCAGGACCAAGTTGTTTGAACCCAACTTGTTTATGACCAAGTTGTTTGAACCCAACTTGTTTATGATCAAGTTGCTTGAATCCAACTTGTTTTGAACCTCCATGCTTTTGTACACTATTCCTATCGAGCTTTTCGATATTTAACCTAGTATTCATACTAGCTCTTCTTTAACCTTGCTACAAACCTTGTTAAGTTGCTTTTTAACCAACTTTACCAACAAGTCTCACAAGCCGTGTGCTAAATCCGATTTCTTGTAATAATTGATCTACTAACCTTTAGAAAAACCCTAAAGCTTCGATCTTTCCACCTTAAGTCTACAACCTTGATATACCTTGTACTCCAAGTACTCACTTTTCTTGAATCCCAAGACAAAGCTAAACATTACTTGCCTTCCAAGAACCACCAAGACTTGAATCCCAAAAAACCGACAACTTGAAGTTGAAACTTCTTGCAAAACCTTGTCACCTTTGAAGCTCAAAACCGAAACTTCAAGAACCTTGTGACAAAAGAAAATGGTTTCCTATAACCTTAGGATATTCGATCCACCTCCTTGCAAGACAACTTCAAGAACCTTGTTGCCCAATTAATCTTGACTCGAAAACCTAGAAACCTTGAACCGTGTAATTTAAACAACTATAGCCAAACAATAACCGAAAATGACAAAGAACACAACAACCAAACCAGAAAATTCGACAACCTATATCTCTTTTCTGGAAGCTCCGATGCAAGATCCCTCCGGTGAGATCCTAGATCTATGTGTCTTCAACCTACGGTTTGAATTTCGTAGAAATCTAACGGTTAACGAACCCACAGCGCCAATTCTCCCACGACTGCGCAGTAACCGACGAACGAAACCCGGTTCACTCGTTTCTCTTGTTTTAGCTCTATCCACGTTGTGTGATTCGTTCTTCTCGAACCAGGCTCCGATACCAATTGTTGGAAGAAATCCAACAAACCGATTTCTAGAGCGGAACCACGAATCAAGAACTACTCCAACAAGACCTCGGCAAAGGGTTATGATCCCTTAATGCCGAGTGGCACCAACACAAACGAGATATTTTATACTCAAACGTTTATTAAACGTGAGCAAAAAAAGAAGGTACAAATAAAACATCACCCCCTCATCCCTATTTATAGAGAATGAAGGGGGAAGAAACCTAATCCTTGGTGAACAAGGATTCTACAATTGAGGAGTTTAGGAACTTTCCTAATACATGACTAACCTCCTTAAGTATGAGCTAAAATACAATTAACCCCCTAAACTTATATCCTAACTATTACACACTAATATTCTAACAAAACCTCTATTCATTAATCTACATAATTAGTTATTGTAGAGCAGATATATCACCCAAGTATAAAACGTATACAACTGATTATAGCTAAAGATGTGAATATTTTATTTGTCTTTGATTTCTTATACAAGTGATTATACTATGGTTATGACTAGATTTGGAGATTATAGTACACATGTGTCAATAACACTATTAGTCCATAACGTGCCGAAGCCATTTCGTCCGGATTTCAAATTTCTATAGCTTGTTGAGTGTAATGGTATTTTAGTATTTAGGTGTTTCTAAAGCTCTAAGTTATCTCATCACTAGTATATACCAAGTTGAGCATTTCCCCTCTTTCTAAATAATTTTTTTTCTACAAGTTTCTAAACATAAAGTTAGCCAAGATTATGAGACTATGAATGGAGCAAATAAAGAATCCTTATTTCAAAAACTGAAAAGGCAGATAGATTGCATGTGTTTATATATTTCTAGATAAAAGGTTATTTTTGATCCCACATAGGTAAAAGAAAGAAAAGTATGGTATCTTATATACTAAACTTATGTTTTTCAGGTAAGTTGAGATTTGTATTATGTTATCTTCATGGTAGTAAACGTACTGATTAATAAATCTGTGCGTGCATTATCTGAATGATAACTTGTATAATTAATTAACTTTTTATTTTTAAAAGATTATGAGAGCTACATCACTCACGGTTAAAAATCTTTTTTTAATTTTTGGATTTAAAGCATCAAACTTGTATATGCATATATTGATCGTATTGGAATTTAAAGTATACGACTTCATAAAAATTTTGAACGTTAGATTTGCTCCCGGCTAACATTTGTGCTATTTTAAGCCAACATACCTTCTTCACAGCAATTGTTAAACCTCTATTCTTGATCTACATATAGTTACATAGAAGTTACAAAAGTTATGAAATTTCACAAGGATGATATTTAATATATCATAAAGTAAATATATCGGCCAAGGATTAAATCGTAGACAAACTTATTATAGCTAAGGATGTGATGATTTCATCTAAATCTGATTTCTTGTGTTGGTTAACAAATGATGAAATTATAGAACTACACGTGTCTTTTTCACTTGGTTTTCGAATGTTTGTTTTTGATCATTGGTCAAATCATATCGATGAAACACTCTACAAACATTCGATTAGTGTGGAGAAGCCGTGTTAATGTCCAATTATTTCAAGGTGGCATGAATCATCAATGATAGTTACGTATAAAATCCGAATATGGTATTATCGTATCATCCTATGGTGGCAGTGAATAATTTAAAGGTGAAGTAAGAGTTGGAAGTAAGAAAGAACATTCACCTCGCAATCGAAAAGAAACTCATGGGAGGGGAGATGATATTGATGTGAACAAACCGATTAGCAATTTTAATGGTGCAAGTATTTTTAACCTAGCAAAGGACGAATTTGGTGCTCTTATTCACACAATTTACTAGAAGGAACTCAGGGAAGGTGGATTCCAAGCTTCTATTGGAATAAGACATGAAAAGATTTCATCTTCAAGAAGTCTAATCATCGTTGACATGGTCTTCCTAAAGCTCTAAAGTTATCTCGTCACAACATCAAGTTCCCACCCAAATAGCTATGAGTATACATTATATTTTCTTAAGAAAAAACAACCCTTGTTATAAGAAAAAACAGGCACCTTACATGTGTGTACATTTTCTTCATAAAAAATTGTTTTTGATCCCACATAGGTAGTACAAAAAAAAAAGGATGGTAGCTTATATACTAAAGTTATGTTGGTTGCTTGAGTTAAGATTACTATTATGTTATTGTGGCAATGATATGGTTTGGGCTGAAAAAATCCTACTCTATATTTTCTCCACTATAACTTGTATGGTTAATTATTAGGGATTATTATTATTATTATTATTTTATTTATTTATTATTATTGTTATTTTTTATTTTTTATATATATTTAGAGCTAGATAACTCATGGTTAAAATGTTTTTTTACTTGTTGGATTTAAAGCGTCAAACTTACATATGCATATACTGATCGTAACGACTTAATGGATATTTTGATTTTTGAATGTGTGCTATTTTAAGTCAACATACCCTCTTAACATCAATTGTTTGAAACCTCTATATATTCATTCATCCACATGTATATATAGTTACATTAAGTTACAAAAGTTAAGAAATTTCAAAAGAATAATTAGCTGTTGTAGAGCAAATATATAGCCCAAGTTAAAAAAGGGGATGTGAGGATTTCATTTGTCTTTGATTTCTTATACAACTGTTATATATTATGGTTAGGACCGCATTTGGAGATTAAAGCACACATGTGTCAATTTAAACTCTCACAATAGACTAAAGGTTAACGCTGTTTGAATCAAACATTAAGCCTTAAAGGATTATTTTAGTTCAGAATTATCATCCAGAATAACGATTATGTAGTTTTATAATAAAAAGTAGTTAAGCTTGAGTTTTAATAAAGATGATAAAAAAAAAAAAAAAAAAAAAAAAAAAAAAAAAAAACCTTCGTTAAAAATGAAAAAGAGGTAAATAGCTAAAAAAAAAAAAAAAAAAAAAAAAAAAAAAAAAAAAAAAAAAAAAAAAAAACTTGTTTTGATCCAACATATGTAGTGACAAGAATAAGTTGGTAGGGTATATACTAAATTCATGGTCGTTGTGTCAAGTTGATATTAGCAGGGGTAAATAAAGAACCATCAAATAGCTTATATGAAACAAATACTTGAAAGAAAGATTGTTTTTGATCCCACATAGGTAATCGAAAGAAAAACTTGATAGCCTATATACTAAAGTTAAGTTGGTTTGGTAAGCAGATGTTACCATTATGTTATTGTTCTCGATAACACTCCTGCCAAATAAATAATTTGTCGGTGGCGTTCTCGGGAACAATGACTTGTATGACTCTTTTTGGTTTTTTGAAAATAAAATTATTCATCGTTAACTTTTTGTGATTCTTTGAAAAATTTTATTCATCGTTACCTTTTTGTAGTTATCTGAAGACAATTTATTTATGATATTCATAACAATAACTATTACACTTTTAATTTTAGACGATAAAACACTTTATTAAAAAAAATAGCTTTTTGTGGTTAAAAAGCAATTAACTTTAACAATTAGCTAATTAAATTCTTCTTGTACAACTTAGCTTGTTTGTTAATTACTTGTTACAAAACGATGTCTTATCCACTTGGGCTATTCATCATGTTAATTTGTACCAAAACAAAACTAGAAATATTGAGAGATTCAATACTATTTTCGTTCCAAACTCAAATCGTAATGCACAAGTGGTTTTTTCATTACAAATTAGCATCTAGAAAAATGATTTTTCATGTTTACAAATTATAAATCAGGCAGTTAACTTTAGTGGTGTGTGTGTGCCGATATTCTTTCATGGTAAAAATTGCTATTATCCCATATGAGAGATAGAAATAAAAAATTGCTACCTTTTATAATGGGATTATGATAGTTTGAAATACAAAAAACAACTAGACAAGACTCTCGACCAAAATGGTCGTGTCTTTTTCGCTTGATTCTTGAATGTTAAAGCACTGTTAATGGCCAATTATTTCAAGTGATGTCGAGTTTTTAGTCGATGGTAATAAGTAATAACCGGTTTAATCAATTTCAAAGAAGTGACAGTGTAATATCATATCATATCATACTATATTATAAAACATGAATGCCTACTATTATTAGAATACTTAAAATTAAGCCTTACAAGTTTAGAAGTTATAAATACAACCCTCATATTTAATTCTAACATACAATTAAAACTAACATTAAATACAATAAATAAATCATTATGTACATTAAATATAATTAATTAACTGGTAAATAAATACAATTAATGCACTTATTAAACACCCCTTACATAAGAAATACAAATAATCAAGTATATTGTACAACTAACTTAAACACAATTCCTGCATTAAATGTCACTAATACAAATAATAAAGCATATTATACAAATATTCAAGCACGAACGGGCAATGGGCCAAATGGGCTCGAGCCCGAACGGGCACGGGTCAAACGGGATCGAGCCCGAACGCACACGAGTTAAACGAAAATTTTGATATCCGTAAATTTATTGTCAGAAAAAAACATAATAAACTAAAATATGTTCACATATTGCACAAATCAAGCAACTACTAAACAAAATAAAATAAAAAAATAAATAATAAATAAAATAATACAAACTAAGCAAAATTTCATCAAACTTTTGTCATAAAAAACTAATTAACGTACAAATAAAATAAATTGTTAGCCGAAAAAATTAAATTACAAAGTGCCTGCAGCTGCATCGCGCGGGGACCCTGCTAGTTAGTAAAAAAAACAACAACAAATGGGATAAAAAATAAATAAATAGCATAAACGAACATTAATGTAAAGAAATAAAACTTGGGTTTCAGTCGACGTATATATCTTGGATGTGACCGGAATCTTTCCATTTGCTGGTATTGGGGCGACTTCATGTGGGCTCCTGGGGTAGCCTTGCGTAATTCTGTGTAGAAGAAAAAGAGAAAGTATGCGCCCAAATATGAGGACAACGGATACGTGTTCATACCTTTGCTTTTTCTACGTTCGGGGAATTTGAGACGGAAGCTTTGGATACACTTTCACGCTTTAAGTCTATTGCCATTGGCCACTAAAATAATGCTAAGAGGGATTTTTTATTTTTCATCGAGTAAGCTTTTATATTCAGAAATGAGTGAAAGTACAACTTGTGTCTAGACTCCCATCCAACTTCATGTAAATTTTTATGGATTCAATAAAGTGGTGGTTTAAAAAAAAGTAAATAAATAAATAAATAATAATAATAATAATAATAATAATAATAATAATAATAATAATAAGGGAACCCTCCTTTGATGATGCTTTATGTACTTTTAATATGGCTATGGATATTGACCTTTTGAGTAACCTAAGCGAAGTCGCTGCCCCCAAACTCATAAAGAAATTGGCAGATATATATTTCGATCGGGTTACCCAAACTGTTGAATCTACATTACATCTTTCTCCTCGACATATTTTCATTTTAAACCTTCTATAGTATTGTCTCAAATACTTTAAAACGTAGTAGATATATGTTTAGAAGCTGAGATGAAACTATGTTAGTTTGTGGGTTAGTTTATAGGCTTTATATATATGAAATATGCATTAAAAGGTAGTTAATTGAGCTGTTATATCACATTGATTAAATGGATTATTGCAAGTTAATGAGGTTCATAAATATTAGTGGCTCCTACAATTAAAGAGATTAAAATTCATAATGTAACTTAACTCCTATTCATATATATGTGTTATTTTGAAATTCTTCCAATTAAAAAAAATGTTTTTAGTCTTATTTTTTTAAGACTTTCTTTTTAAGAATTTCCTAAATGCATTATAATTATAATGTAGTTAAGATTGGATTTAAAGTATGACTTCATAAAATTTTGAACGTTAGATTTCCTCTCGGCTAACAGTTGTGCTATTTTAAGTCAAGATACTCTCTTCACAGCAATTGTTCCAAATCTCTATTCTTGATCTACATATAGTTACATTGAAAGTTACAAAAGTTAAGAAATTTCACATGGATGATATTAAATATATTGTAGAGTAAATATATCGTCCAAGGATTAAATCGTATACAACAACTGATTATAGCTAAGGATGTGATGTTTCATCTAAATCTGATTTCTTGTGTTGGTTAACAAATGATGAAACTATTGAACTAGAAGGTCTCTTTCGCTTGGTTTTTAAATGTTGTTTTTTGATTATTGTTCAAATCCTATCGATGAAACACTCTACAAACATTAGATTATTTAGGAGAAGCCGTGTTAATGTCAGATTATTTCAAGTGGTGCCAAGTTTTCGCCAAGATCGACTTTGTTTTCGTGAGATAAGGATTCTCATGCGGCCTATACGATTTTGTATTTTGTATAATTTCTTGGGATAAGGATTCTCTTGAGGTCTGATAGTTGTTAACACTAGTGCGATATAGACAATTAAAGCCTACGTGTAATAACCCGTACAAACAAAATAAAAGTTATTTGCTCACTAGTACAAGAAAAAAAAAAAATCTTTAATGGTGAAATTTGTCATTAGGGGTTTGTTGACATAAATTAATAATGTCTAAAAACATTGTTAACATATTAACAATGTCTCTATGTTTTGATAATTACAAAGCATAAACTCATTAATCTAAAACTTATGACGTAAACAAGTTTTTAGTGCTTAACATTTGTCTTTACATCCAAATCACATAAACAAAGTGTTTATTGCATTCTATGATCAAAGGAACAATGTTCTTAAACACTAGACTTTTTATAAAATGTCACAAAACATTTTATATCTTCTACAAAACATTTTTGGAATTAAAGGAATATGTTTAATTCATTATAAATATATGAATTCAAATTTCCAACCAAAAATGGCAAATCTAATCCAGAAAAACCTTCCCCACAAAAAGACAAATAAACCCAACGTTCTGGAGGGGCGGCCCCCTTAATTCCCTAGGCGGCCCCCTTAATTATTAAGGGGACCGGCTCCTAATTAAGGGGACCGGCCACGCTCCAGAACAGTATTTTTTCTCCCTATAAATACTGGTTCATCCCACAGAATTTTCTCACCTTTTGCACTTCTAAACTTTCTGATCTAGATCTATTTCTCTATTCTCTCATCCTTTGATCATAAGTGTATATATATTCTTTGTTTCAAAGTGATCTAATTTCCATCCTCTCAAGTGCAAGAGAAGAATACTTCTATCCTCCAAGACAAGAAGTATTACAACTTGTTGTGACCTCCACATCCAAGTTGTTGGTGCATCATCAAGAATATTTACATATATCTTTGTTTAGTGTGTTGTGAATATTTGATTGTAGATAGTTGTGTTAGGAATATAGATAGTGTGATTGGCTAGTAGATTGTAGTAAAGATAGTTGGTGTGAAGTAGTTGTGAAGATAGGTGTGTAGTAGATTGGTGTGAAGTAGTTGTGAAGAAGGTGTGAATATTGATAAGGTGTGAAGACGGTGTGAAGTCTTGAAAAAGGTGTGAAGGTGTGATTAAGGTGTGAAGATCACGTGGTGTGATATTTGGTGTGAGATTGGTTCTAGCTACGATTAGAACTCGACATTTAGCTTAGTGTCGTTAACTTGTGTAAGCCAAGGTGTGTAAGGTTTTCTCCGCCATAAAGGAGCTTGTTGACATAGTGAAGAAAACTCTCGAGTAGGTGACTCGAGGAGTGGAGTAGGGCAAGGAAGGTGTTCTTGTAGCCGAACCACTATAAATCATTTGTCTCGCGGTTAGATCTTTCCATACCTTACTTATTATCTTGCTTATATCGTTATTACTTTTGTAGACGTAGACGTATATATATATAGTTGCTCATATAGTGCTAGTATTGATTTTACTTAAAGATCAAACGAAAGTTTTATTCACAAAATAAAGTTTTTACAATCAAACTAAAAAGGCTACATACATATAATTGATCATTTCGATCAAGTATAGTTTTCATACACAATACAACTAAGGATTATAAAATAAACGATTACGTACTTATCTCTCGTATATAGCTACAATTGTTTATATTATGCATGTGTTGATTTCACATACTTAGCATACATTATTATTATTGTTTATATTTAGACATACTTGTTCATATTGTTCAAGATTTGAGTTCACATAAGATTGAATCAAAGTTTTAAAAGCAAACAAGGTTTTAAAACTAAACTAAGTTTTCAAAATAAAATTAAAAAGACGTAAAACTATTCAACCCCCCCTTCTAGTTTTCCACAATTGGTATCAGAGCCACGTCTAGCAAGATTTTTAAAATATATTGTATTTTAAAACTTGTAACGATCTATGGAATCTGAAAAATATTTAGAAGGGCAATCTATGCAAAGACCACCACTATTTGAAAGTGATGGATTTTTATATTGGAAAAATCGATTCGAAACTTATGTGAAATCAAAGGATCTAGATCTTTGGCATGTTATTACTAATGGTGATTTTTTACCTACTCAAAATAATCCCGAAACAAATAAAGATGAAATAGTACCTTTTGAAAAACAAAATGATGATTTAAAAAGAAGACTTTCTAAAAACAATGAAGCAAAAATGGTTATTTACAATGCGTTACCACGTAAAGAATACGAAAGGATCTTTATGTGTGAAACCGCAAAAGAAATTTGGAATTCTTTACTAATAACTCACCAAGGTAATAGTCAAGTCAAGGATAACAAAATAGATCTACTTATGCAACAATATGAGCAATTTATGATTCCGGAAGAGGAATCAATTGATAATGCTTTTGCTAGGTTTAACACAATTATCACAAGTCTAAAAGCACTTGATGAGAATTTTTCTAGTAAGAATTTTGTCAGGAAATTTCTTAGGGCTCTTCATCAAAAATGGCGAGCTAAAGTCACGGCTATTGAAGAATCAAAGAATTTGTCAACTCTACAACTTGACGAATTGATCGGTAACTTAAAGGTCTACGAAGAAATAATAAAGAAAGACTCCGAGATGGTCAAAGGAAAAAGGGAGCAAAGCAAATCAATTGCGTTGAAAGCTAAAAAGGACTCTAGTGACGAAGAATGCTCAACCTCCAAAAGTGACGATGAAGAGTATGCTATGGCAGTACGAGACTTCAAGAAATTCTTCAAAAGACGAGGAAGATACATTAGGCAACCATATAATGAAAGGAAGTGTTTTAAATGTGGCAATCCAAATCATCTCATCGGAAAGTGTCCAATGATGTCAAGAGATCAAAATCAAAAGGCGTTTATTGGAGGTGCTTGGAGTGATAGCGATGAGGATAAGAAAGAAACCACAAATGAAGAAAAGTGTCTTATGGCTAAGACATCAAGCGAGGTACGTTCCGAAACCGAATACTTTAGTGACGAAAATTTATCATTAGATGAAAAAGACCTAGATAGTGAATATAATAGATTATGCAAATTAGGTCAAAAGGTTATAGCTAAAAATAAGTCACTAAAACATATTAATAATCAATTAGAAAATGAAGTACTCGAATTAAAAATTAAACTACAACATTTGGAAAAAGAAAAAGAAGTTTTTGTAAAATGTAAAACTTGCTTAGAGGTTAAAAATGAAAATGAAAAACTTAAAGATGAAATTTTCAAACTTGACAGGTTTAAAAATAGTAATAACCCACTTAAGAAAATACTAAGTGCTCAAGAAACTTCGGGAGATAAAACCGGTCTAGGATTAACTTCAACTAATGTTTCAACTAGTGAAAATAAAAGTATAAAGTTTGAATGTGAATCTAGTAAACAAAAATCATTAGAATCAAATCCTAAGTATATACTTACAAAAGATAGAAAAATACCCATTGCGAATGATGAAAAAGTAAAAACTTTTTATAAACCATCCTTAAAGACCGAAGTAGGATCCTCTAAACCTAAATTTAGATCTAAAACTCCACCACCAAGAAAACCTAAAAATCATCATCCAAGATCTAAAACATCTCAACCTAGAAGAAATCTAAATAGACAATATTACAATAACACTAGAAATCAAATGTGGAATTATCAACCAAGTTACAATCCTTGGGAAATATTACCACCATACATGCATCCTTGCCAAATGTTAAATATGTTTGGACCAAACAACTTTGGACCAATGAGACAATGGGGACCAAGTGGCTAAATTGTCAATCTTGGAAGAAGTTGAAATATCATCTACAAATGACTTCTATAAGTCAACATGGTCACTTGAAGTGCTTGAAGATACTCCATTGAAGACTAAAAGGTACGCGTTTCTTTTAAGTTCATCACTATAATTTGCATGCTTAGATAAATGATTAGTTAGATTAATGCTTAGTACTTAATTGATTATATTCTTATAACCTAGAAACATCATTAGTTGACTTTCCTAGGAATAAGATAAAATTGTTCATTGCCGAACAAAATAGAAAATGGAAATCTTCTATATCCACTATTAGGAAACTCATGGTGATGAAGTGAAATGAGTTAAGTGGATCAATCGCTAATATAGAAGTAGGATTAGATCTCTCGCGTAAGAAAACTATGGATGAAACAAGCTCTCGTAGACTATGGCATTAAGTCAGATAAGCGTGCGAAAACAAAGGAACTATAGATGTTAGGTTATACCCCATTCAACACTCTCGCATCTAACATATAAATTATCGTTTTCATTTCCTTTAGGATCATAGGATATGTAGAAACGATAGCATGAGATAATAATAGGATTAACCAATCCTCTTGAGCATGAGATCTTTAATAAACATTTTTTTAAATATTTGATTTATGATATTTGTTGTCAAATATCTAATATCTCTAAAAATATGCAAAAACCTCACATTTTGGAAAATAGTCTTTCAAATAACTATCCCACTTTTAAATAACATGTTTTCACTATCAATATCCACAATTTTGTTTTGATCAAAACTAAAGATTGGGAAAATACTCTTTACCGTTCATTCACACATTTTGAAGTAAAAACCCAATCTATTTTATTCAAATAACTCTCACATCCAAGTGAAAACTTACTTTCAAACATTGTTGAATAATGCTAAAAACGTCTCTTTTAAAATCATGCATGGTGATCTCATATTTGTCATCTATATTTATATAAATGACACTTATAAGTGAACTAAATCAAATCAAGAGGACCATGGTTTGTTCATTAAGACTTTGTTTGTAACAAGTCTAGAAATACATGCTATCATAACTACCCACTTATTGCACATTGATACACATTAGGATTAATCCTCATTGTTATGAAGTTATGAAATACTTGATGTTGCTTATTGTTTCCTAGCACTTATATTTTACTTGCTTGATGAGTATGTTTGCATGCTAGATGAAATTGCTTGTTTACTTGATCTCTTTGGTTAACATGCTTTGGCTACATAATTGCCTACATAATTAGTATTTGCTTGATTGCCTCAAAGAGTTGGACTTGTTTGAAACCAAAAACACAATCTTTCTGCAATTCACTACCAAAAACTTTTTTCTGGCAATCTGGGAATCACCAGATGGGCGGCCCCCTTAAATCATAAGGCGGCCCCCTTAATTATTAAGGGGACCGGCCTCCAATTAAGGGGACCGGCCATCTGATGGTCGAATGTGCTGTTTCCCTTTCTATTTTTTTTAGCCCATTTCATCCTACACTTCCCAAAATTCACAAACCTATTTTATCCTAAACCTTCCATCAATGTTTATCCATCCTTGATCCCACCAAACCTACACTATAAACACTCTCATTCCTCTCAATCTCCACTCATCTCATCATTTCCTCTCCCATTAAACCAAAACCACCAAGAAACTTGTTTGGAGAAGAAAGCCTAACTTCCTTTAAAATTCCGTCAAATCAAATGACGTTGTCAAACATCCAACACCAAATTCCTCCTATGTTTTCAAACATTACTTACCTAACACCTCACTTTCCTTCTCACCAACATTACATATCAAAAACCTTTACTCACCCATATCCTTCTACATTACACTCAAACCTCATAATCTTTTCACAACTCAAGCGATGTTGTTCACAATCAACCAACACCTAAACCTCACTTTCACACAAATGATCCATTTAACAACAAATCATCCATTCGTGCTTCGACTAATGCTCCTTCTTATGATGAGCATGCACAATCCCAAAACAATAATCCCAACCTCATTACCAACACTTTACATGTTACTCATTCAACAAAAACACCATCCACTCATGAAGGATCTCTTCCACCCATATCATGTTTTCATGATTACCCAAGCTCAAACATGACTCCACCACCAAGAATATCACCACCACATCCTACAACTTCACATGCCATTCCTATGTTGCATGTTCAAACCATCACCCAAGACAACTATCATGCTCCACCACCATCACCTTCCTCCGAACACTTGAAGTTCGTTGAGGCGCTAAAAGAAGCCCATGAGCTTAGTGCTCTTTTAGCCTTACATCTTGCTCAACGCAATTTGGATCCACCTTCATCTAGATCACCCTCATCACCACACAACATAAATCAACTTGAGAAGCATGTCAACAATTAACCTTGTTGCATCTTTCTCCTAAAACCCATTGCATTCAATGAACACTTGGATTAAATATCTTCTCACTAGATCACATCCAATACCCTCACTTGAACAACATCCAAAACCTCAATCAACCTCTTCCGCTACAAACTCTCCACCACTAAACAATCCAACATTCATGACCCGATCATATACCTCCATTAATCCAACAACCTCCATTAATCCAACAACCTTATCATGATTTTCACTTTCAAATACGAATCAACCAACCTTTTTGTTACAAGCAAGTCCGATGGCTCTCTTTGGCAAATTAGGATCTTTTAACATAATCACTTTGAATTAATTGTTATGTATCCTTAATATTTGTTTACTATGCTTGTTAGTTGTATATTGCATATTCTTCTATATATGCTTGTGCTTCTAATATTTTTCTTGCGAGCATTCCGTTTCTCGATCCCTTGGTGCCATCGAACAAGGGGGAGCACACATCAAGGGGGAGCTTTTATCCCGTCTAACTTCATTTACGAAGCTAGTCGGCCGAACCTTTTTGATTTTACAAAAAGGGGGAGAAGTGAATGTTAAACTCTAATACTTGTCTAAAAATTAATTTTTATGTTTAAAGAGTTTAAGGTTTTGTAATCATCAAAAAGGGGGAGATTGTTGACATAAATTAATAATGTCTAAAAACATTGTTAACATATTAACAATGTCTCTATGTTTTGATAATTACAAAGCATAAACTCATTAATCTAAAACTTATGACGTAAACAAGTTTTTAGTGCTTAACATTTGTCTTTACATCCAAATCACTTAAGGTATGAATAAACAAAGTGTTTATTGCATTCTATGATCAAAGGAACAATGTTCTTAAACACTAGACTTTTTATAAAATGTCACAAAACATTTTATATCTTCTACAAAACATTTTTGGAATTAAAGGAATATGTTTAATTCATTATAAATATATGAATTCAAATTTTCAACCAAAAATGGCAAATCTAATCTAGAAAAACCTTCCCCACAAAAAGACAAATAAACCCAACGTTCTGGAGGGGCGGCCCCCTTAATTCCCTAGGCGGCCCCCTTAATTATTAAGGGAACCGGCCCCTAATTAAGGGGACCGGCCACGCTCCAGAACAGTATTTTTTCTCCCTATAAATACTGGTTCATCCCACAGAATTTTCTCACCTTTTGCACTTCTAAACTTTCTGATCTAGATCTATTTCTCTATTCTCTCATCCTTTGATCATAAGTGTATATATATTCTTTGTTTCAAAGTGATCTAATTTCCATCCTCTCAAGTGCAAGAGAAGAATACTTCTATCCTCCAAGACAAGAAGTATTACAACTTGTTGTGACCTCCACATCCAAGTTGTTGGTGCATCATCAAGAATATTTACATATATCTTTGTTTAGTGTGTTGTGAATATTTGATTGTAGATAGTTGTGTTAGGAATATAGATAGTCTGATTGGCTAGTAGATTGTAGTAAAGATAGTTGGTGTGAAGTAGTTGTGAAGATAGGTGTGTAGTAGATTGGTGTGAAGTAGTTGTGAAGAAGGTGTGAATATTGATAAGGTGTGAAGACGGTGTGAAGTCTTGAAAAAGGTGTGAAGGTGTGATTAAGATGTGAAGATCACGTGGTGTGATATTTGGTGTGAGATTGGTTCTAGCTACGATTAGAACTCGACATTTAGCTTAGTGTCGTTAACTTGTGTAAGCCAAGGTGTGTAAGGTTTTCTCCGCCATAAAGGAGCTTGTTGACATAGTGAAGAAAACTCTCGAGTAGGTGACTCGAGGAGTGGAGTAGGGCAAGGAAGGTGTCCTTGTAGCCGAACCACTATAAATCCTTTGTCTCGCGGTTAGATCTTTCCATACCTTACTTATTATCTTGCTTATATCGTTATTACTTTTGTAGACGTAGACGTATATATATAGTTGCTCATATAGTGCTAGTATTGGTTTTACTTAAAGATCAAACGAAAGTTTTATTCACAAAATAAAGTTTTTACAATCAAACTAAAAAGGCTACATACATATAATTGATCATTTCGATCAAGTATAGTTTTCATACACAATACAACTAAGGATTATAAAATAAACGATTACGTACTTATCTCTCGTATATAGCTACAATTGTTTATATTATGCATGTGTTGATTTCACATACTTAGCATACATTATTATTATTGTTTATGCTTAGACATATTTGTTCATATTGTTCAAGATTTGAGTTCACATAAGATTGAATCAAAGTTTTAAAAGCAAACAAGGTTTTAAAACTAAACTAAGTTTTCAAAATAAAATTAAAAAGACGTAAAACTATTCAACCCCCCTTCTAGTTTTCCACAGGGTTACTAATCATTTTTTAGAAACGAATGAAACTTTAAAGGTTAGGTCGGCAAAATATTAAATAAATAATACGGAGTAATGGTAATAATTTTCTAAAGTTTAAAAGACGTATTGTATAAAATTAGAAGGGTGCATGGTGCAAGACATGAAAGTAAAAGGGACTTAAATATCCATATTAGTTTCTAATTCGAAAGAGTAGTAAAATGTGGGCTGAGCTTGTTATTTTCATCCGGTTATAAGGATAATTTGACCCAAAGTAATATATAATATATAAGCTAATAGACCCGATTGGCTATCAGGGAATACATTATCAAAGTTCATAAAACCCTAGTGAAAATAAATGAGAACGGCGGAGGCAAATAAAATGATTACATCGATGGTTTTTGAGCGGAATTGTAGTGTTCTTTTAAGGATTATTTGTCAACACCGAGAAGTAAAATCATACTATATGAGGTGAGTTTTCATGTGCTTTTTAAATTGGGTTGTACTTTTATTCAACATGCTATCTTGCAAGCTTGTTAAAATGATTTTACTTGGCTACATGTTTTAAATGTCTGATTATATGCGGAAGTTGTGAATATTTGACATGTTCATATAAGCGGTGTTATTAAATGTATATGTAGTATCGTGGATATATGTTAAACTATTAGAATAATGATAAATGTTACACGGTAAGAACAAACAAGGTCGGGTTTGCCACATCAAAAGAGAAAATATTGTAAGAGCAAACAAGGTCGGGTTTGCCACATCAAAAGAGAAAACATTGTAAGAGCAAACAAGGTCGGGTTTGCCACATAAAAAGAGAAAATATTGTAAGAGCAAACAAGGTCGGGTTTGCCATATAAAAAGAGAAAAAATTGTAAGAGCAAACAAGGTCGGGTTTGCCATGAAAAAGTGGGTTACGTTATTATATGTTGAATTGTTGGAACCGTTGAATCAAATAAAAATATGAATAGCTGGTATATGTTGTAACGTGATATAAGTTGAATCGTTGGTTTATAATAAATTGTTGATATTTGAATAAAATAAGAATATGTGCTAATGGAATAGTACTTATATGATATTTGAACAAATTTATGATCGTTTTACAAGTTTGATATTATTGGAAAAATATTTGATATTATATAAATTGTTTTGTATGTGAAAACCATGAATTCTCACTAGGCCTTTGGCTGACCCAAAACTCTTTTAAAATTTTTGCAACCCAGATGTGCTGCTTTAGGAATCAAGAGATTTTTTTGGGCCTGACTAAGAGTAGACTCTTCCACCGATATAAGGTAAATTAGAGGGTTTAACGCTCCGAAAAGGCGGGGTGTTACACTACGTGTTTTCAAGATAAGAAGCCAAGGGGTAAACCTTGGGGTCGATGCTCGTGCTGAGTATCTCGAAAATATCTTGCCCAGAAATATCTTGTTCGGTCAGGTAATCATAAGTTTTAAGGCAAGGTCCACGAGGCTATCGACTGGTAGCTTGAGAGTCGGCAGCCTGAACAAAGAAGCGGCTTTCAAGATCCTTGACAGGTTGCAAACCTGCTTCAAACAATACTCAGAAGTCTTATTCTTTTTCATCAAGTATCTAATGCCCGGAGACTCGAGCACTGCAATCTCAGGAATATTAGCAAGCATACTACCCTCATGAGTCTTGAACATGCACGATCATGTTTTCCTTTTTCAAACAAAGAAATTAATGACTACTACGACATCATATTATCAAACACATCAACACTGTTAGTCTCTGATGTTTTAAAGCCATTTCCTAATTGGCATGGTCTTTCTAAAGCTCTAAAGTTCCCAACACCCAAATAGCTATACTATATATATAAGCAATCTTGTTCCCCTCTTGAAACAAAAGATTTTCAAGTTTCAAAAACAAAAAGGTAGCTAACCTTGAGTATGAGTGGAGGTAAATAAAAAACCCTCATTGTAAAAATGCAGATAGCTTGCATGTGTTTATATAATTTCGAGATAAAATTTTGTTTTTATCCCACATAATGTAATAGAAAGAAAAGGTTGGCATCTTATATACTAAAGTTGCGTTGGTTGACTAAGTTAAGATGAGTAATATGTTATTGTGGTAATGATATGTGTACGGCTAATAAATCTGTTCATGTATTATCATGACGATAACTTGTATGATTAACACCAGTGCGATATAGGGTATGTTTGGCAAAATTAGCTGTAAACTGCAAAGCTGTTAACATGAGCTACAAGCTGTATCTTTTTTTCAATAAAAGTGTTTGGTAAGTTAGCTGTTAAATGTAAATGTAAGATGTAAAATGACATAAAAAGACATATCTATAATTGTAAACAAATGTTTGGA
This sequence comes from Artemisia argyi, assembly GCA_030686995.1. NCBI lineage: Eukaryota > Viridiplantae > Streptophyta > Magnoliopsida > Asterales > Asteraceae > Artemisia > Artemisia argyi. Next base: position 179,048,938 of record CM060704.1, read on the forward strand.
GGGTATATCAGTAATTTAAAGTTTTAACAGCTCCAAGATATTTAAAAAGCTTCATGAATCAGCTTTTCATTTAGGAGCTATTTGTTTGAAATAAAAGCTTAAAGTTAATATATCCAAACGAAGCTATTTATTTTAAAGGAGATTATATTTTAACAAAAAGCTAACAGCTCCCCCAAAAAGCTCCTACCAAACAGGCCCATAGACGATTAAAGCCTACATGTTTTTTCTGAAAGCCAATGGGTAATCCTTGGGATCAGGAGTGTAAGAGTTGATGTCCATGTTGAATATTTGTTCTCGCCCTAGGTCATTAAAAAATTTAGTTTGTAAGACGTGGTCCACCAGGTTTAACTGGCGGTTCAATCAGATTTTTTGGCTCAATACCGGCTTCTCATGACTCAACAGGTTTTCGGTTCAACCGATCGAGTCAACCCACGTTTTTTTAAAACATTGGTCCAAACCAGAAATATATGTTGATCAATTGCAATAAAAATGGCCCTTTAGTCCTTTACTAGCCACATGCATGTTGTTTTTTTTAGTATTGGCAATTTGGTCAATAATGTTCAAACATCACCCTTTACCGACATGTAGGGGTGTCAGTAGGGTCGGGTTGACCAGACGCGAACCTGAACCCGAACCCGATAAAGCTTATCGGGTCAGGTTAAATCTGGTTAAATAATATTGTCGGGTTGTTTGACCCTAACCCGACAACCCGATAGTGTTATCGGGTCGGGTTCGGGTTAGATAATTAATGTTATCGGGTTATCGGGTCAACCCGATAAGACCCAAAAATCAATATTAAAATTTTTCTCCTAATATTTTTGAAAGCGGAATGCCAATACCAGTTACCAGACACTACTGCAGATTGCATGGGACGTTGTTTACTCATTCCATTACACATTTACACCGTTTGTAACAACGAACCCTTCCATCACACATTTGCAAATTGCATGTAATTTACATAGGATGTGAATTTCAAAAGAAAATAACCTGGTGAACTTTTATCCATTATGAATGTGCTGTCAAAACTACAAAATAGTATATTAAAAAGTTCTATAACTGAGTGTAGAAGCAAGTCAAACACTTTACATTGTAGAATGGTTAACTGAAAGTAAATGATTAACTGAGTGTAGATTTTGGGTGTCTACATTTTACAGTAAATGGTTAACTGAAAGTAGAAGCGAGTCAAACTCATGGAAGCATGGACAGATGCTAATAAAATTGTAAAGAATGGAAGGTGTTTTAGTCCCCATTGTTCCACATACATACCTAACCCTATGTTTCAGATAAAAATTGAGATGACTTACTAATTAGTGATGGCAGTGGTGGTATGATGGAGAGAGGAAGGGCAGTGACAAAGTGAAAGTGTGTTTGATACTTTTTTATTGAGGCGGAAAATAAGAAAAAGTGGTGGTATGAAATTTCATTTGAAAAAGTCAAAAACTCAAAATGTGAAATGATCCCGCCAACAGAATAGAGCATGGTTGCTTATTAAGAAACAAGGCTCTATTAGAAAATGTGGAATACAGCCCGGTTATAAATTAGGAACATGGTTTTTTTAGTGGGTAAAAAAAAAGGAATTGCTCAAAGAACCCCATTTTATAAATAAAGGGGCTTTATTTAGGGGGCTTTATTCCTTTTTTGTTAGTAGTAACACAATACTATACATATGACTGTAAACGAACTGAACGTTCATTGAACATTTCATGAACCGTTCGATAAAAAGTTCGTTTATGTTCGTTCGTTTATTAAATGAACGAACATGAACAATATTTTACGTTCGTTTAGTTAAATGAACGAACATGAACAAAAGTCTCGTTCGTTCATTTATGTTCGTGAACGTCCGATTAGACATTCATTAAAGTTTATGTTTATTATCTATTTATGTTCATATATCATGTCTTTTAATTTTATAATTTTAAAAATTGGTTTGTTTAAATAAAAAACAGTTATAAAACAATATATTATGAAGAATTCAATAAAGTTTATGTTTGCTTGTCTATTTTTATTTATGTTCAATCATTTATGTTCGTTTAGTGTCTTAATGAACGAACATAAACGAACATGAACAATTCATTTTCTAAATAAACGAACATGAACAAGAAAATTCGTCCGTTTAAGCGTCCGTGTCCGTTTATTTGTTCGTTTATTAAATGAACGAACATGAACATGGCTCCGTTCGTGTTCGTCCGGTTCGTTTACAGCCCTAACTATACATATTATAGTCTCAAGTTTTGAATGAAAGAATTTAGCAATGTACATATAATCCTTTGGCTTTCAACATGTAGTTCTATGCGAAGTATGGTGAAATATAATCATGGAGCGTATAAATGAATAGCTGCTCATGAATTCCTAATGTTACAAGAAACATGATGCAAAATAAATACTATGTTACTAAAGACATTAACTATTGTAGATTGTTTTTTGTTTTACGTCCCGTATATACAACAAACAAACGCAATGTAATTTGACATATTTAGGCAGAAATTTGATAAATAGATTTGTGTATGTAGGTTTATTGAATAATAATTGATCATATATTTAAGTACAGTGATTGTAGCAGCTTGTACCCGACAACCCGAATCACCCGGATCCCGACATAACCCGACCCAAATCCCACCTGAACCCGATAACCCGATTCTTAATCGGGTCGGGTTGCGGGTCACTTTTCAAAAATTCAAAACCCGACTCAACCCGACCTGATAGACCTGATAACACCCCTACATGAATGTAGTATCTCCAAAGTGTTGTTATACTGTAGCCTCTTTTATCATAGCTTAAAAACATGTAGTTATAAGTTTTTATCTAAAAAGATCAAACAAATTCATACCAGTTAACTATCTTAAATATGTATCATTTAAGAAAAGATTTATACGCAAATTCTCAGATTCTCCAACACATATTTTCTGGTTTTATTGGTTGATTGATACACAATTGAGCTTACTATAGAAATTCTGAACGCGATTAGGAAAAAGTGCTCAGGAATTTATGAGGCAAATGTGGGAAGGCCATAGTTGGTAACCCGCAACTTGATCGTAACATAATGATAAGTGTAATGCAGGCATTTTAGTATTTAGGTGTTTCTAGAGCTCTAAGTTATCTCATCACTAAATGCCAAGCTGAGCAACCTTGTTCCCTTCTCTTTTAACATTAGTTTTTCAAGTTTCAAAACAAAAAAAAAGTAGCCAAGATTGAGTATAAGTGGAGGTAAATAAAGAAACCTCCTTGTAAAAAGGCAGATAGCTTGCATCTTTTTATATATTTTCTAGATAAAAGTTTGTTTTTATCCCACATAGGTAATATAAAGAAAAGGTTGGTGGCTTATTTACTAAAGCTACATTGGTTTACCAAGTTAAGTTTAGTATTATGTTATAGTAGTTGGTATATGCAAGTGCCGATTAATAAATCTGTGCTTGTAATATCATCACGATAACTTGTATGATTAATTAACTTTTTAGTTTTTCATGATATTTAGAGGGAAGGGTGTGGGCTCGTTGCCCTCTTTCGTCGTCCTACGTGGACTTCAGCATAGCTCATCACCACACCATCATGCCCTCGTCGTGCCTCCTCATGTTGGTGTTGCTCGTCTGCACGACGAAGCAAGAAGCTGACACATTTATCTTAACTTAGCTAAGCAATATAACTTTTTAGTTATATTGCTTAGCTAAGTTAAGATAAATATTATGTTATTGTCCTCGATATACAAATGCCGATTAATAAATCTGTGCTTTGTAATATCATGACGATAACTTGTATGATTAATTAACTTTTTATTTTTTCATGATATTTATAGCTGAATCCACTCATAGTCAAACCTCTCTATTATTGATCTACATTTAGTAGTTACTCAAAAGTTGCAAAACTTAAGAAATTTCACAAGGATGATAACATATTGTAGAGCAAATTTGATATCATCTAAATTTGATTTCTTGTGTTGGTTAAGAGGGGAGGGTACCCTGCGTTATGAGAGGCGTTTTCCGCCAAAACGCAACGCGACGGCGCCATGTGGGTACCGTCCCTCGCGTTTTCGAGTGCTGAGCCATCATGAACAGCCGAGATTATCCCGAAAAACGCAACGCCACGGCGCAAGAAGGTCACCGGGGGTCGTGTTATCCCGTTTATTTGTGGCGTTTTCACGGACTTTTTTTTGTTTCCACTTTTTTTCTCATTGTTGTGACTTGGTTTGAGCAAGAATCAAAGAAAGGTTGTCTTGATATTTGATGGGTGCTTTATTCCGTTTATTATTGGCTGTGACTTTTTAAAGTGAAATGAGAGATGGTGGCTGCAAACATATGAGGAAGATAGGGTAGATTGAAATATTAGGGTAAAACAAGTATACGTATTATAGTATGTCTTTTGGGCCTTGTTTTTTGTTTTTAAAAGAATGGGCCTTGTTTACAGTATTTTTTTAGAGTAAATATAGTTTTGAGCGTTTACTTTTTTTGGTAAATAATGGGGATGTGAAACAGTATTTTTTTAGAGTAAATATAGTTTTTTTTTTTTTTTTTTTTTTTTTTTCTTCAAGAAAGTGCAAGAAAAGATATCGAGCGAGCTTTTGGAGTCTTACAAGGTCGTTGGGGAATTATACAACAACCTGCACGTGCTTTCCAAATCAAAGGAAAAATAAATAACTTCGGGATAGGAGAGTGCACGACGAACTTCGACACGATATCGTGGAGCATTTATGGAACCTGAATCACTAAATTGTACTTCTTTAATATATCGTTATTTTTAATATATCATTTATTTGTATTCTATGTTTTTTTTTTAATTTATTTCTTTAATTAATGAAATTTTAATGTTAATTAAATTTGTTAGTTTATTTAAATAAATGAAAAAAAGAAGATATATATGTGGGGTCCAAGAGTGTGCATGATGGTACCAGAAACTAATGTTATAGGAGGGAGGGGATTTTTGGTGTTATGGTGAATTCTGGTGTTATGGGAAAATATGCTGATGTGGCAGCACTTTTTCCCACGGCACCAGCGGGACGACACTACGATACCTAGTGCTCTAACAAATGATGAGACTATCAACCAAAAAAGGTCGTGTCTTTTTCGCTTGGTTCTTAAAGGTTGGTTTTCGATGATTGGTCAATTATTTCTAGTGGTGTCAAGTTTTTCACCAGGTCTTTGTTTCGTGGGATAAGGATTCTCTTGCGACCTTAACGATTTCTTATTTTGTATAATTTAGTTTCTTGGTTTACTTGTGATAAAAAATATATACTTTTGAAATAACTTTTTTTTTTTTTTTTTTTTTTTTTTTTTTTTTTAATTTAATGGTGGCATTAGTTACATATAAAATCCGAATGTGCTATTATCGTATCATCTATTTACAGTTTTGCTTATTATGGTGGCAGTGAATAACATAAAGGTGGAAGTAAGAAAGAACATTCACCTCGCTATCGAAAAGAAACTCGTGGGAGGAGAGATGATATTGATGTGAACACACCGATTAGCGATTTTAATGGTGCAAGTATTTTTGACCGAGCAAAGGACGAACTTAGTGCTCTTATTCACACAATTTACCATAAAAATGAATATGATCATTTTGTTTCGCCACCAAAATTAGGAACTCAGGGAAGGTGGATTCCGAGCTTCTATTGGAATAAGACTAGATCGAAAATATTTCATCTTCAAGTAGTCTAATCATCGAGATTGAGGTCAATACCTCTACCGAGATCGTGTCTGTTTGGATCATAGTTTTCACTATTTTATGAAGTCTCGGTCATTTGTAATAAAGTTAGGTTGCTTAACTATTATTTACTTTCCTTTACTATTTGTATTAAGTTTACTAGGCTTAAGTAATGTAACCCATGGGCCTCCAAAGCCCACGAAATGATGAGTGGAAGGAGAGGGTGTGTTGCCCTAGCTCCTTCCCTATAAATAGTAAGCTTAGGCCATTTGTAAACTTGGTTGGTTATGTGAAATATTAAGGAAACTCTTGCAATTCTATTTCTCATTCTCATAATCATCCCAATCTCTTTTCTCATCTCATTCTTCTATCATTCTTATACTTGTGTTTACTAAATGGTGACCTAACAAGTGGTATCATTCGCCTAATAGAGATTGAAGTGTTGTTCTTATTGTTTACGTGGGGTTCTTCTCATATTTCTTCATCTTTTTGCATTTTTCTTGGTTTCTTTCACTCAAATCTTGAAGCTTGGACAAGTTTCAAGGTTGATATAGTGATTTGAAGCTTAGTTTTTGCATAAAGTAGTGATATTTAAGGTTTTTTTAAGGTTTTATAGCTTCTTTGATATTGGAAAACTATTTTTTGGTAGCAAAATCTTCAATAGTTAGTGTTTTCTAAGTATTGGTGAAGTTATTTGATCAAAAGTACCTTATTTCTAAGCATTTTTTCTTCAAAAATTTGAGATTTTTCAAGTTTCTGACCAGTTTACGCGTAAATTTGGTGAATAGTACGATCCTAAAGCTGTCAACAGTACTTTTTGTCCTTTTTACGCATAACTTTTGGCCTAAAACCCTTTTCTTACGCGTAACTAAGGTCAAAACCCTTTTCTTACGCGTAACTTTAGTCAAAACCCTGTTTTTACGCGTTACTTGGAAGTCTACGCATTAAAACCTACGAGTAAAGTCATTTTCTACGAGTAAGTGTGAATTCCTACGCTCAAGTCAGATCCTACGCTTAAACTTTACGCATAAGTTGATCTTACGCGTAAGTCTCAGATTCTACGCTTAACCTTCAACAAAGATCTTCTCCTTGTGTTCCGGTGACTCAGTACTTCCCTAGCTTGGATAAGTTAGTGGAATACTTCGACTACCGATATCTTTCAAGCTTGGATAAGTTTGAAAGATTTGTTTGGTCTTTGAACCTTACGCATAAAATCTTACGCATAACTTTACAAGTTTACGCATAAGATCATACTTTACGCGTAACTTTAAAGTCTACGCATAAGTTTCATTTTACGCGTAAGATTCCAACTTACCCCAGGGATTTTGAACTTAACCAAAGGAACGTGCATTTCAATCTTCTACATAGATCCATCTTACACACAAGTCTCTTTCTACTATCTTCTAACTTATTTTTAAAAAAAAAAAAAAAAAAAAAATGCAGATAGCTTGCATGTGTTTATATAATTTCGAGATAAAATTTTGTTTTTATCCCACATAATGTAATAGAAAGAAAAGGTTGGCATCTTATATACTAAAGTTGCGTTGGTTGACTAAGTTAAGATGAGTAATATGTTATTGTGGTAATGATATGTGTACGGCTAATAAATCTGTTCATGTATTATCATGACGATAACTTGTATGATTAATTAATTTTTTATTTTGCACGTTGAAAAGTTTTTTATTTGTTGGACTTAATGCATCAAACTTTTATATGCATATATTGACCGTAATGGAATTTATAGTATCCGACTTCATAAATTTTTTGAACGCCAGATCACATCGTGGCTAACATTCGCGCTATTTTAAGTCAACATACCCTCTTGACAAACAATTGTTTCAAACCTCTGTTCCTTCATTACATACCAAGTTGAGCAACCTTGTTACCCTTTCTTTAACAATTTTTTCTTTTCAAGTTTCAAAACAAAAAGGTAACTAAGATTGAGTGTGTGTGGAGGTAAATAAAGAACCCTCGATGTAAACCGGCAAATAGCTTGCATGTGCATATATATTTTCAAGATGAAAGCCTTTTTTTTTATCCCACATAGGTAATAGAAAGAAAAGGATGGTGGCTTATATAATAAAGTTATGTTGGTTGACCAAATTGAAATTAGTATTATGTTATCTTCTTGATGACGCTAGCACTGGTTAATAAATCTGTGCCTGTGCCTGTACCTTGTATGATTAATTAATTTTTTATTTTTCCATGATATTTTTGAAGTATATGAATATTTTAACGTTAAATCACCTCCTCAGCAATTGTTTAACTCAACATCGCAACTTCTCAGCAATTGTTTCAAACCTCTATTCCTTCATCTACATATGTAGTTACATAAAAGTTATTGAAAGTAAGAAATTTCACAAGAATAATTAGTTGATGTAGAGCAAATATATGGCCCAAGTATAAAAGGTATACAACTGATTTATAGCTAAGGATATGATGATTTCATTTGACTTTGATTTCTTATAAAACTGATTATATTATGGTTATGACCGGATTTGGAGATTATATATAGCACTGCACACATGTGTTAATTTAAACTCTCACTGCACAAAAGTTGAATAAATAAAACAATAGACTAAATACAAACCATGCAAACAAACAATCATGGATAGGCCTTTATCAAAGTCCGCTTGTATTTTTATTTTCTTCTGGAACATGTTATAAATAGTACAAAGTCCGCTTGTATTTTTATTTTCTTCTGGAACATGTTATAAATAGTACAAATTATCGATCATACAAGTTGGTATTGACGAATTATGAAAATAGTAGCCCAACTCAATTTCATGCTTCTCACTTGGCATATTGCTACATAGAATGTTTCGTGACCATAGTTCAAAGTCCTCTAGATATATAAATAATATGTGGAAAGAAAATCAACACACCACATAATATCATTTATAAAAATTCGTTTTGTTAAATAATATAACAAATATATGTAAGCTGTGTGTCATCATGTTTGTGTCGTATTAAAATTGGAAAATGTGTAACAATAGAACCTACTACATTTGAAAAGGTTGAATTAAACAATATATCATAAAATCTTTTTTTTTTAGCTAGAAATTATCATCTGAAAGAATGATTTTACAGTTTCATAAAGAAAAAAGATAGTTAAGCTTGAGATTGAGTAGGGTAAATAAAAAACCATCATATTGGAAGAAGATTGTTTTTGATCCCACATAGGTAATAGAAAGAAAAACTTGATAGCTTATATACTGCAGTTAAGTTGACCTAGTAAGTTGATGTTACTATTGTGTTATTATCTACCAAAATCATAGGCAAATAAATAATTTGTCTGTGTTATGGTAAATGATAACTTGTATGACTCATTAACTTTTTATTCTTCGTTAAATTTTTGTAGTTGTCAGAAAACAATAATATATTCAAAGCAAAAACTATACACCTTGAATGTTAGACGTTAAAACACTTCATGGTTTAGAAAACTTTAATTTTCTGTGGTTAAAAAGCATTTAACTTTTAATTTTTGAAGTTAAAACACTTTATATCCAAAGTCACTAATGAAAGACAATGTAATAAATTAAAACCATCAAGAGTTGGGTTTCAAACATCAAGTGACAAAGTGAAGACCAACAAAAGACACCCAAATGTAACCAACACCATACAAGGCTGATAGCTGTTAACACCAGTGCGATGACGATTAAAGCCTACATGTTTTTTCTGAAAGCCAATGGGTAATCCTTGGGATCAGGAGTGTAAGAGTTGATGTCCATGTTGAATATTTGTTCTCGCCCTAGGTCATTAAAAAATTTAGTTTGTAAGACGTGGTCCACCAGGTTTAACTGGCGGTTCAATCAGATTTTTTGGCTCAATACCGGCTTCTCATGACTCAACAGGTTTTCGGTTCAACCGATCGAGTCAACCCACGTTTTTTTAAAACATTGGTCCAAACCAGAAATATATGTTGATCAATTGCAATAAAAATGGCCCTTTAGTCCTTTACTAGCCACATGCATGTTGTTTTTTTTAGTATTGGCAATTTGGTCAATAATGTTCAAACATCACCCTTTACCGACATGTAGGGGTGTCAGTAGGGTCGGGTTGACCAGACGCGAACCTGAACCCGAACCCGATAAAGCTTATCGGGTCAGGTTAAATCTGGTTAAATAATATTGTCGGGTTGTTTGACCCTAACCCGACAACCCGATAGTGTTATCGGGTCGGGTTCGGGTTAGATAATTAATGTTATCGGGTTATCAGGTCAACCCGATAAGACCCAAAAATCAATATTAAAATTTTTCTCCTAATATTTTTGAAAGCGGAATGCCAATACCAGTTACCAGATACTACTGCAGATTGCATGGGACGTTGTTTACTCATTCCATTACACATTTACACCGTTTGTAACAACGAACCCTTCCATCACACATTTGCAAATTGCATGTAATTTACATAGGATGTGAATTTCAAAAGAAAATAACCTGGTGAACTTTTATCCATTATGAATGTGCTGTCAAAACTACAAAATAGTATATTAAAAAGTTCTATAACTGAGTGTAGAAGCAAGTCAAACACTTTACATTGTAGAATGGTTAACTGAAAGTAAATGATTAACTGAGTGTAGATTTTGGGTGTCTACATTTTACAGTAAATGGTTAACTGAAAGTAGAAGCGAGTCAAACTCATGGAAGCATGGACAGATGCTAATAAAATTGTAAAGAATGGAAGGTGTTTTAGTCCCCATTGTTCCACATACATACCTAACCCTATGTTTCAGATAAAAATTGAGATGACTTACTAATTAGTGATGGCAGTGGTGGTATGATGGAGAGAGGAAGGGCAGTGACAAAGTGAAAATGTGTTTGATACTTTTTTATTGAGGCGGAAAATAAGAAAAAGTGGTGGTATGAAATTTCATTTGAAAAAGTCAAAAACTCAAAATGTGAAATGATCCCGCCAACAGAATAGAGCATGGTTGCTTATTAAGAAACAAGGCTCTATTAGAAAAGGGGTATGTTATTCTCACGGGCCCTATTTCTATTAACCGAACCCTCTCTAAAAGAGGTAGCCCACTTTTTTTTTTTTGTTTTTTCCTTATTTTGTCATTTAGTTGTCTTTTTTTTTTTTTTTTTTAATGTTTTTTTTTGAAATGTTTTTTGTAATCTTTTTTTTGTAATGTTTTTTTTTTTTTTTACGTTTTATTTAATTAATAACAACAACAAATAGCATGTTAAACGTTACCACATTAAACGACTATGACAACAAACGTTACCAAAAAAATTTCGACTTTTATTATTTTTAACAAAATACTTTTTTTTTAACTTTTATAACATTTATTACAAAACAAAAAAAAAAAAAAAAAAAAAAAAAAAAAAAAAAAATTACAACTTTTTTTTTTAATTACAAAATTATATTAAAAATGTACAACTTTTATTTTTTTTACAAAAAAATTTCAACTTTTATTCAAATCATTTAAAAGATCATGGAGCCGGGCACTTGGCTGTTACAAAATTATATTAAAAATTTACAACTTTTATTTTTTTTACAAAAAAATTTCAACTTTTATTATTTTTAACAAAATACTTTTTTTAAAAAACTTTTATAACATTTATTACAAAAAAAAATAAAAAATAAAAAATAAAAAAATGCCAAAAAAAGTAGCCGCATATTTTGACCAAAAGAAAAGTGGCAGTGGGCTAGGGGACAAAAAAACAAAGGTGGCAGTGGGCAGTGGGCTAGATGGCAGTGGGCTAGGGGCTGTAGAGCCCGCCCGGTTAACAACACCCATTAGAAAATGTGGAATACAGCCCGGTAATAAATTAGGAACATGGTTTTTTTAGTGGGTAAAAAAAAAGGAATTGCTCAAAGAACCCCATTTTATAAATAAAGGGGCTTTATTTAGGGGGCTTTATTCCTTTTTTGTTAGTAGTAACACAATACTATACATATGGCTGTAAACGAACTGAACGTTCATTGAACATTTCATGAACCGTCCGATAAAAAGTTCGTTTATGTTCGTTCGTTTATTAAATGAACGAACATGAACAATATTTTACGTTCGTTTAGTTAAATGAACGAACATGAACAAAAGTCACGTTCGTTCATTTATGTTCATGAACGTCCGATTAGACATTCATTAAAGTTTATGTTTATTATCTATTTATGTTCATATATCATGTCTTTTAATTTTATAATTTTAAAAATTGGTTTGTTTAAATAAAACAACAATTATAAAACAATATATTATGAAAAATTCAATAAAGTTTATGTTTGCTTGTCTATTTTTATTTATGTTCAATCATTTATGTTCGTTTAGCGTTCGTTTAGTGTCTTAACATGAACAATTCATTTTCTAAATAAACGAACATGAACAAGAAAATTCGTCCGTTTAAGCGTCCGTGTTCGTTTATTTGTCCGTTTATTTGTTCGTTTATTAAATGAACGAACATGAACATGGCTCCGTTCGTGTTCGTCCGGTTCGTTTACAGCCCTAACTATACATATTATAGTCTCAAGTTTTGAATGAAAGAATTTAGCAATGTACATATAATCCTTTGGCTTTCAACATGTAGTTCTATGCGAAGTATGGTGAAATATAATCATGGAGCGTATAAATGAATAGCTGCTCATGAATTCCTAATGTTACAAGAAACATGATGCAAAATAAATACTACGTTACTAAAGACATTAACTATTGTATATTGTTTTTTGTTTTACGTCCCGTATATACAACAAACAAACGCAATGTAATTTGACATATTTAGGCAGAAATTTGATAAATAGATTTGTGTATGTAGGTTTATTGAATAATAATTGATCATATATTTAAGTACAGTGATTGTAGCAGCTTGTACCCGACAACCCGAATCACCTGGATCCCGACATAACCCGACCCAAATCCCACCTGAACCCGATAACCCGATTCTTAATCGGGTTGGGTTGCGGGTCACTTTTCAAAAATTCAAAACCCGACTCAACCCGACCTGATAGACCTGATAACACCCCTACATGAATGTAGTATCTCCAAAGTGTTGTTATACTGTAGCCTCTTTTATCATAGCTTAAAAACATGTAGTTATAAGTTTTATCTAAAAAGATCAAACAAATTCATACCAGTTAACTATCTTAAATGTGTATCATTTAAGAAAAGATTTATACCCAAATTCTCATATTCTCCAATACATATTTTTCTAGTTTTTTTGGTTGATTGAAACACAATTGAGCTTACTATAGAAATTTTGAACGCGATTAGGAAAAAGTGCTCAGTAATTTATGAGTCAAATGTGGGAAGGCCATAGTTGGTAACCCGCAACTTGATCGTAACGGGAAGTGTAACGGAATTTTAGTATTTAGGTGTTTCTAGAGCTCTAAGTTATCTCATCACTACATGTCAAGTTGAGCAGCGTTGTTCCCTTCTCTTTTAACATCATTTTTTCAAGTTTCAAAACAAAAAGGTAGCCAAGATTGAGTATGAGTGGAGGTAAATAAGGAAACCACATTGTAAAAAGGCATATAGCTTGCATGTGTATATATATTTTCTAGATAAAAGTTTGTTTTTTTTATCCCACATAGGTAAAAGAAAGAAAAGGATGATGGCTTATATACTAAAGTTATATTGCTTAGCTAAGTTAAGATAAATATTATGTTATTGTCCTCGATATACAAATGCCGATTAATAAATCTGTGCTTTGTAATATCATGACGATAACTTGTATGATTAATTCACTTTTTATTTTTTCATGATATTTATAGCTGAATCCACTCATAGTCAAACCTCTCTATTATTGATCTACATTTAGTAGTTACTCAAAAGTTGCAAAACTTAAGAAATTTCACAAGGATGATAACATATTGTAGAGCAAATTTGATGTCATCTAAATTTGATTTCTTGTGTTGGTTAACAAATGATGAGACTATCAACCAAAAAAGGTCGTGTCTTTTTCGCTTGGTTCTTAAAGGTTGGTTTTCGATGATTGGTCAAATATCGATGAAGCACTCTACGAACATTAGATTGTTGTGGAGAAGCCGTGTTAATGTCCAATTATTTCTAGTGGTGTCAAGTTTTTCACCAGGTCTTTGTTTCGTGGGATAAGGATTCTCTTGCGACCTTAACAATTTCTTATTTTGTATAATTTAGTTTCTTGGTTTACTTGTGATAAAAAATATATACTTTTGAAATAACTTTCTTTTTTTTTTTTTTTTTTTTTTTTTAATGGTGGCATTAGTTACATATAAAATCCGAATGTGCTATTATCGTATCATCTATTTACAGTTTTGCTTATTATGGTGGCAGTGAATAACATAAAGGTGGAAGTAAGAAAGAACATTCACCTCGCTATCGAAAAGAAACTCGTGGGAGGGGAGATGATATTGATGTGAACACACCGATTAGCGATTTTAATGGTTCAAGTATTTTTGACCGAGCAAAGGACGAACTTAGTGCTCTTATTCACACAATTTACCATAAAAATGAATATGATCATTTTGTTTCGCCACCAAAATTAGGAACTCAGGGAAGGTGGATTCCGAGCTTCTATTGGAATAAGACTAGATCGAAAATATTTCATCTTCAAGTAGTCTAATCATCGAGATTGAGGTCAATACCTCTACCGAGATCGTGTCCTTTTTCAAACTGATGGTAATGATGTATATATCCAAAGTGGCGACTTATTATGCATCGAATGCACCAAAATAGATTGTTAACAGAGACAACATTGCACTCTAGAGTCATATTTGCCATCATGTACCAAAGCATATATATAAAAAATAAAGAATGAAAGATAAAGCAAAAGCTTAATAAAGACAAGGGTTCCGAACTTCAGGTGAGAAAGTGCAGACCCACTAAAAACACCCAAGCGCGATATAGACAATTAAAGCCCTCATGAGTCTTGAACATGCACGATCATCTTTTCCTTTTCCAAACAAAGATATTAATGACGACTATTACGACATCATATTATCAAACACATCAACACCGTTAGTCCCTGAGTCTTAAAGCCATTTCGTTAGCATGGTCTTTCTAAAGCTCTAAAGTTATCTAGTCACAACATCAAGTTCCCACAAAAATAACTATACTATATATAAGCAACCTTGTTCCCCTCTTTGAACAAAAGATTTTCGAGTTTCAAAAGCAAAAAGGTAGCTAAGCAGTATGAGTATACATTTTCTTAAGAAAAAGCAACCCTTGTTATAAGAAAAAACATCATAGTTGTTAAGATCCCGATCCTGATATTAGGATCCTACGATTTTACGATTCTACAAATCAAAAACGATCTGGATCCTACGTAGGATCTTAACAAGCTTAAGATCCTATAGGATCTCGATCTTGACCATAGGATCTTAAGATCTACTCTGATCCGATCTTACTTTTCTCGAACCGCAAACTAAAAAACTACAAATTTATGGTTTATGTTTTTATATAATTTAAAAAACAATATGTGATTCTTCTTAAACATTTCATATTCATAATTTACGACAACGTTTTCATAAAACATTCATATAATTTCGTGTTTATGATATGTAATAACTTGTAGATTTGAATAATATTACAAAAATTAATAGAAAATGACATTATAGTAAGATCTTAGGATCCCGATTCGATCTTATGATCACGATCTTGCAAAGACAAAAACGAACCTAAAGTAAGATCCCTATTTTAAAAACCTTGAAAAACAGGCACCTTACATGTGTATACATTTTCGTGATAAAAAATTATTTTTGATCCCACATAGGTAGTAGATAGAAAAGGATGGTAGCTTATATACTAAAGTTAGGCTGGTTGTCTAAGTTAAGATTAGTATTATGTTATTGTGGTAATGTTATCGTTTAGGTTAAAAAGCTTTTTTACTTGTCGGATTTATAGCGTTAAACTTATATATGCATATATTGATCGTAACGGAATTTAAAGTATCCGACCTTGAATATTTTAATTTTTGAATGTTAGATCACCTCGCTAACGTCTGTGCTATTTTAAGTCAACATACTCTCCTCACGTCAATTGTTTGAAACCTTTAAATATTCCTTCATCCACATATATAGTTACATTAAGTTACAAAAATTAAGAGATTTCAAAAGAATAATTAGTTGTTGTAGAGCAAATAGCCAAATATATAGCCCAAGTATAAAACGGGATGTGAAAATTTCATTTGTCTTTGATTTCTTACACAACTGATTATACTATAATTATGACTGGATCTGGAGATTAGAGCACACATGTGTCAATTTAGACTCTCACAAAATAGTTTTATAGCTATCCAAGTTTCTCATAACTGGTATTCATTATTGCTTGGAAAGGATAACACAACCAATTGATAAGTAAAAAGTTGAATCAATAAAACAATAGACTAAATACAAACCATGCAAATAAACAAACTTGGGTAGGCCTTGATCAAAATCAACGTGTATTTTTATTTTTCTTTTGGAACATGTTTTAAAATTGTGACAAGTTATGAGTGACACGCGTTGATGAGAACAATATCGATCTTAAAAGTTAGTATTGCCAAATAATCAAAAATTGTGTTAGTTTATGAACATAAATTAATAGTTGTGTGTTAGGATCGAACTCGAGATCACGGGATTGCACACTTTACGTATGAAGAGTAAATGAATAATTATTTATAAATGTTATATATAATTATTAATAAACACAAAATGAGTAACGACCGTTAGTATTTAACGGAGAATGACTAACGACCGTTAGATGAAGAAAAGGAAAGTAATACTTGTGAATAATTGGAATGTCAAGAAGGTTCCGAAATCCCTTAGGGATGTCCATAACCAATCGGCAATAAGGGGAATTCCACCTCCTCAATGCCTTGGATTCCAAGTTCTCACTAGTATATAAACAAACCCAAGGATTCATTGTTTCCTACAACTTGTACACATAGTTCTAAGTGTTTTTTTCTCTCCTTCTTTTCTTGTCCAAATAATCGATCCATCTAAACCTTTTATAAAGGGATTCGATTTTAGTAAAGCTCAAAATAGTTTTGTGTTTAAATTACTTGCATAATCTTTTACTTGAATTAGTACGTGTGTACAAGAACGTGATACAATCACACTATTGATTGTATCTTGGATTGAATAACAAAAGGGTAAGGGGTTATTCTTACAATCCACATAAACCCTAATTAGGGTTCTTCAGTTGAAGATTGCATTTGATTCTTGTTCGGGCTAGAATCACAAAGGTATGTTTACTTTTATATTTGATTAATTAATTACATATTGTATGATCTTGTAATTGTTTTCGCTATGCTCACTTGATGTGTTTTGTTTATTTATATGATTGTTATGATATTATAATTCCAACAAATTGTAGCCTAACTCAATTTCTTGCTTCTCTTCAATTTCTTGCTTCTCACTTGGCATATTGCTACATAGAATGTTTCATGACCATAGTTTAAAGTCTTCTAGATATAAACAATGCTCGAGGCCATGTGCGAAACAAATCAACACACCACTTAATGTCATTTAAAAAAATGCATTTTGTTAAATAATATAACAAATCTATATAGGCCGTGTCTCATCATGTTTGATCCACATAGGTAATAGAAAGAAAAACTTGATAGCCTATATACTAAAGTTAAGTTGGTTTGGTAAGTTGATGTTACTATTGTGTTATTGTTTACCAAGATTATTAGCAAATAAATAATTTGTTTGTTGTATTAGCGTAAACGATAACTTGTATGACTCATTAACTTTTTGGTATTTTGAAAAAGTCTTTTTTCATCGTTAACTTTTTGTAGTTATATGAAATAATTTTTCTTTGATATTCAAAGTAACTATTACAGTTTAGTTTTAGACGTTAAGACACTCTAAAGACAAATTACAAAAAATAAAATAATTAATTAATTAATTAATAATAATAATAATAATAATAATAATAATAATAATAATAATTTATTTTTTAGTTTTTTTTGTTAGAAAGCATATAACTTTTACAATTACCTAATTAAATGCTTGTTATATAACTTTGCTTGTTTGTTAATTACTTGTTACAAAACGATGTCTTATCCACTTAGGTTATTCGTCGTGTTAATTTGTACCAAATCAAAACTACAGAAGAGCTTCAGGATTGTTTAATTTTGTTCCAAAATCAAACGTAAGGCAAAAATGATTTACGAATTATCTTATAGAAAACAGATTTTCATGTTTCACATAAAACAAAAACTAACATTAAATGATAACTCGTATGTGGTGCCGATAACGATAATTTTATTATATTTTGAGTTAATTTCATAAATGGTCTCCGTGGTCTGTCAGTTTTAACGAGTTTAGTCCCTAAACTTTTTTTTAACAGATCCGGTCCCTGTGGTTGCGGCCCATAATGGATTTGGTTCCTGAGACTAACTGTCAGTAGTTTTTTCCGTTAGTCCTTTACACTAACATTTGCAACGTTAGTCCTTTAACGACCATTTGCAACAAACATTTGCACTGTTAGTCCTTTATACTAATGACCGTTTATACTTAATAAAAATTTTGTTCTTATTTATTTATTTCTTTTTTAAATAAAAAATGGTTTTCTTATAGTATTTTTTAAATAACTTTAAAATTTATATACGTTTTTATACACATTTTTATACACGCTTATATATACACATTTTTATACCCACTTTTTATTTCACTTTTTTATACACACATTTTTATATACACATTTTTATGCACAATTTTATAAACATTTTTTACGCACATTTCTATACAGACATTTTTATACACATGTTTTTATATACATATTTTTATACACGTTTTTATATACATTTTTATACATACTTTTATATACATTTTTATACACATGTTTTTATACACATATTTTTATATACACATTTACACACATTATATACACGTTTTATACACACATTTTTATACACGATTTTATAAACACATTTATATACACGTTTTTATACACACATTTATACACATATTTTTATACACGTTTTTATACACATATTTTTACACGTTTTTATACACGAGTATAAAAATGTGTGTATAAAACATGTATAAAAATATGTGTATAAATATATGTATAAAAATTTGTATATAAAAAACATGTATAAAAATATGTGCATAAATGTGTGTATAAAAATATGTGTATAAAAACGTGTGTATAAAAGCATGTATATAAAAATATGTGTATAAAAACTAATAACAGTTAGTCTCAGGGACCAAATCCATTATGGGTCGCAACCATAGGGATTGGATCCGTTAAAAATGTTTAAGAACTAAACCCGTTAAACCCGACAGACCACGGGGACCATTTATGAAATTAGTTCTTTTATTATTATTATTATTATTATTATTATTATTATTATTATTATTATTATTATTATTATTATTATTATTATTATTATTATTATTATTATTATTATTAAATCCGATATGGGTAAATAGAAACAAGAAGTTCCCTTATTTTTTACATTGGGTTTAATTCTAGTCGAAATTAAAAAAACAAAAAAAAAACAAAAAAAAAAAAAAAAAAAAAACAAACTATCGACCAAAAATGCCGTGTCTCTTTTGCTTGGCTCTCGAAAGTTAATTTTTGATCATTGGTCAAGTCATATATCGATGAAACACGCCACCACGTTAGCTAGGTAATTGTGAAGAAGCCGTGTTATATTAATGACCAAATATTTCAAGTGGTGCCGAGTTTTCAATAGAAGGTAATTAGTAATAATTGATTTAATCAATGTCAAGAAGTAACAGTGTGATATTAGTGAAAAAAGGAACACTTAAATTGGGGCTTATATTCTCCTAAAGCGTATTCTAATGTTAAACCGGAATTTACAGTTCGTTTTTTTTTGTTTTTGTTTTAGCATAAACCCGCCCCACCACGCGCCATGCTCACCCCTAAAACTTGCAATGTTTTTCATTTAGAGTAGGAAGTATGTTGGTGGTCATGAAAACATGTAAAATTTGAGTGTATTTACAATTTCTTATTACTAGCTATTGCGTAATCTGTTCACCAAACTATGTATGCAGGACCGTGAGAATGTTTATGACAAAACATTGAGAGCTTTAGCAACTTTTATTAATCCTTCTTCTAGAGGTGCATTCGGTGCACATTCGTACGTCGTGTATGCTTCTTTGCAGCTTTATTACTTCTATGAATCAACAGGTGCCATAATGTACGGGTTGGGTCTTGAATCTAAACGAGCATGGGTTAAAACGGGTAACTTTGTATACATTTCAACAGGTTGAGGGCGGGTTTGGATGGTTGACACACTTGTTTTCGCATTTTATGGATAATCAACTCATTTGTCATATGCTTTTCATTGATTGGGTGAGTAGAAGTTTACTAAACTTCCGGAATAAAATTTGTTGGTTTTATAATCCATAGTCCATATAAACTGATAAATTTCTTGGAAGTTTACTAAACTTGTGGTTTTGGTGCAGCACAACAAGATATGATGGAAGAAAAGAGGTTGGTAGGCAAAGAAGAATTGTGATTACAGTGAGTGATGAACTAAAATTCTTTCGAATATATTTGGTTTATTTCATAAGTGAGATTGAAACTAACCATAACTCATCAAACAACAACACAATTAGTTAAATTTCGTCGTGTAAAATAACATTTGTTTATTTTATGAACGGTAGGCTGTAGCAGTAACAATGAGCTCACTAACGGGGAGGCGAAAAAACGACGGTTAATCCAGGAGAACTCAAACCTACTGTTTTATACGGTTCAGATTTTTGGGTGACATTAACTTGATATCATGTACTAGATTATCTGTTTCAAGCATAACCCTTACTTTAGAATTTCTTCTATTTGATCAACATATAAATCTTCAGGATCGTTTGATACTAACTATGGTCAAAGATTTCCTCCCAAGCTGATGATTACAATGTTAAAGCTTGGCCTGCACAAAATTTTTATAAAAAATTATTAAATACCCAGATAACATCATCATCAGAAGACTTATTCTTTTTCATCAAGTATCTGAACAACACAATGAGCACTTGACATCTTGAATCCATTTTGTCTGGATTTCAATTTTCTATAGCTCGTAAAGTGTAATGGTATTTAGGTCTTTCTAAAGCTCTAAAGTAATCTCGTCACACATCAAGTTCCCAACACCTAAATAGCTATACTATATATGAGCAACCTTGTTCCTCTCTTTTAACAAACGATCTTCAAGTTTCAAAACAAAAAGGTAGCTAAGCTTGAGTGTGAGTACTAGAGTTCAATAAACAACCCTCATTATAGAAAAGCAGACACCTTATATGCATATATTGATCGTAATGAGATCTAAATTATCCAACTTTGCATGAATATTTTGAGCGTTAGACACCTCCCTACTAAAAATTTTACTATTTTAAGTTTACGACACCTCCCGGCTAAAAAATGTGCTATTTTAAATTAATAACACCTGATCTTCACATCAATTGTATGAAACCTGTTGGAAGAAATCCAACAAACTGATTTCTAGAGCGGAACCACGAATCAAGAACTACTCGAACAAGACCTCGGCAAAGGGTTATGACCCCTTAATGCCGAGTGGCACCAACACACACGAGATATTTTACACTCAAACGTTTTTTAAACGTGAGCAAGAAAAGAAGGTACAAATAAAACATCACCCCCTCATCCCTATTTATAGAGAATGAAGGGGGAAGAAACCTAATCCTTGGTGAACAAGGATTCTACAATTGAGGAGTTTAGGAACTTTCCTAATACATGACTAACCTCCTTAAGTTTGAGCTAAAATACAATTAACCCCCTAAACTTATATCCTAACTATTACACACTAATATTCTAACAATTTCCGCCTTAGTGGTAATAGGTAGCCTTCTCCGATACGCGGCAGCTTCAACCAGTGCTGTTAACCTCGGACAGGGGACCGCCTTCGTCAAGGCACCAGTAGCAATACCCGCTACTAACCTTAGCTCAAATCCTAACTCTGTAGAGAATCCCTTTAGCAATGTATCCTCCTTCAATTCTCCAGTAAGTGTCATATATTCCGCTTTAGTTGTTAACAAAGTCATCATGTGCCACAACATAGCTTCCCAGCTCACTGCACATTCCTGTATCATAAACCCGTACATTGTGATTGATCTACCCATGATGTAGTCATAATCCACAAAATCTTGTACGTCCATCTGTAATCCACGATCAAACCTATCCAACATTCCCACATCCGTAGATGCTATGTCAGGTCTCATGCAGACAACTTGATACTTATGACTTCCAACTGCATATATACATGACCCCTTACTCTTCCTTTCTTCATCACGATTCTTTCACAGACTACCCTCTAACGACAGCGTAGAGTGTCCCCCCCAACAATATCTGAACCGACATCCCGTTGGAAAACCTGAATCGTGACACCCTCAGAGTATTACCACTCTGAGTCCTGAAGATCTTCATACCAAGTATAATTTCCTTTGCTTGATCTAGCAAACCCTTGATAACCCAGATCTCAGCCTTGCTTTCGCAAGTAAACCTCGTATAATCTATATAGAGGAATAGATATATGAACATACCTTGTGCATAGTTCCAGTAATATATGTTACTGTCCTCATTGCTTCGCCTGAAACCATTGCTGAGCATACACATACTAGGCAGAGTATCCATATCTTCTTTCATTACAGCCATCCACTTGGAAATTACCTCACAAGCAACTTCATTCCTGAAAGTCAATGACTCATGTGCATATGCATTTATCACTCCAGCAACTCCTGAAGCAGCCATATTACTGTCACCTCTATACCTTTTAGCAACATTACCCTCTGCTCCCTCTTGACCAGGTACTCCGGTTATCGTAATGTCCGCCCCCACCTTTATACCAAGGTGTACCTTTTCCTGCTCTTTTACCAAGCAATCCGTGTTTGTCTTTTCTTCAAGTTGCTTGTCCTCCAACCTTCTTTGAGCCACTACAGCATGATCGTTACTAACCTGAACATCCTCAGCTTCACGATTCCCCTGAGCTCCCTGCAGTTCCACCTCAAACCAAACACGTTTATCAACCTGTACTCCATGGACTCCTGTTTTAACACCAGGACCAAGTTGTTTGAACCCAACTTGTTTATGACCAAGTTGTTTGAACCCAACTTGTTTATGATCAAGTTGCTTGAATCCAACTTGTTTTGAACCTCCATGCTTTTGTACACTATTCCTATCGAGCTTTTCGATATTTAACCTAGTATTCATACTAGCTCTTCTTTAACCTTGCTACAAACCTTGTTAAGTTGCTTTTTAACCAACTTTACCAACAAGTCTCACAAGCCGTGTGCTAAATCCGATTTCTTGTAATAATTGATCTACTAACCTTTAGAAAAACCCTAAAGCTTCGATCTTTCCACCTTAAGTCTACAACCTTGATATACCTTGTACTCCAAGTACTCACTTTTCTTGAATCCCAAGACAAAGCTAAACATTACTTGCCTTCCAAGAACCACCAAGACTTGAATCCCAAAAAACCGACAACTTGAAGTTGAAACTTCTTGCAAAACCTTGTCACCTTTGAAGCTCAAAACCGAAACTTCAAGAACCTTGTGACAAAAGAAAATGGTTTCCTATAACCTTAGGATATTCGATCCACCTCCTTGCAAGACAACTTCAAGAACCTTGTTGCCCAATTAATCTTGACTCGAAAACCTAGAAACCTTGAACCGTGTAATTTAAACAACTATAGCCAAACAATAACCGAAAATGACAAAGAACACAACAACCAAACCAGAAAATTCGACAACCTATATCTCTTTTCTGGAAGCTCCGATGCAAGATCCCTCCGGTGAGATCCTAGATCTATGTGTCTTCAACCTACGGTTTGAATTTCGTAGAAATCTAACGGTTAACGAACCCACAGCGCCAATTCTCCCACGACTGCGCAGTAACCGACGAACGAAACCCGGTTCACTCGTTTCTCTTGTTTTAGCTCTATCCACGTTGTGTGATTCGTTCTTCTCGAACCAGGCTCCGATACCAATTGTTGGAAGAAATCCAACAAACCGATTTCTAGAGCGGAACCACGAATCAAGAACTACTCCAACAAGACCTCGGCAAAGGGTTATGATCCCTTAATGCCGAGTGGCACCAACACAAACGAGATATTTTATACTCAAACGTTTATTAAACGTGAGCAAAAAAAGAAGGTACAAATAAAACATCACCCCCTCATCCCTATTTATAGAGAATGAAGGGGGAAGAAACCTAATCCTTGGTGAACAAGGATTCTACAATTGAGGAGTTTAGGAACTTTCCTAATACATGACTAACCTCCTTAAGTATGAGCTAAAATACAATTAACCCCCTAAACTTATATCCTAACTATTACACACTAATATTCTAACAAAACCTCTATTCATTAATCTACATAATTAGTTGTTGTAGAGCAGATATATCACCCAAGTATAAAACGTATACAACTGATTATAGCTAAGGATGTGAATATTTTATTTGTCTTTGATTTCTTATACAAGTGATTATACTATGGTTATGACTAGATTTGGAGATTATAGTACACATGTGTCAATAACACTATTAGTCCATAACGTGCCGAAGCCATTTCGTCCGGATTTCAAATTTCTATAGCTTGTTGAGTGTAATGGTATTTTAGTATTTAGGTGTTTCTAAAGCTCTAAGTTATCTCATCACTAGTATATACCAAGTTGAGCATTTCCCCTCTTTCTAAATAATTTTTTTTCTACAAGTTTCTAAACATAAAGTTAGCCAAGATTATGAGACTATGAATGGAGCAAATAAAGAATCCTTATTTCAAAAACTGAAAAGGCAGATAGATTGCATGTGTTTATATATTTCTAGATAAAAGGTTATTTTTTATCCCACATAGGTAAAAGAAAGAAAAGTATGGTATCTTATATACTAAACTTATGTTTTTCAGGTAAGTTGAGATTTGTATTATGTTATCTTCATGGTAGTAAACGTACTGATTAATAAATCTGTGCGTGCATTATCTGAATGATAACTTGTATAATTAATTAACTTTTTATTTTTAAAAGATTATGAGAGCTACATCACTCACGGTTAAAAATCTTTTTTTAATTTTTGGATTTAAAGCATCAAACTTGTATATGCATATATTGATCGTATTGGAATTTAAAGTATACGACTTCATAAAAATTTTGAACGTTAGATTTGCTCCCGGCTAACATTTGTGCTATTTTAAGCCAACATACCTTCTTCACAGCAATTGTTAAACCTCTATTCTTGATCTACATATAGTTACATAGAAGTTACAAAAGTTATGAAATTTCACAAGGATGATATTTAATATATCATAAAGTAAATATATCGGCCAAGGATTAAATCGTAGACAAACTTATTATAGCTAAGGATGTGATGATTTCATCTAAATCTGATTTCTTGTGTTGGTTAACAAATGATGAAATTATAGAACTACACGTGTCTTTTTCACTTGGTTTTCGAATGTTTGTTTTTGATCATTGGTCAAATCATATCGATGAAACACTCTACAAACATTCGATTAGTGTGGAGAAGCCGTGTTAATGTCCAATTATTTCAAGGTGGCATGAATCATCAATGATAGTTACGTATAAAATCCGAATATGGTATTATCGTATCATCCTATGGTGGCAGTGAATAATTTAAAGGTGAAGTAAGAGTTGGAAGTAAGAAAGAACATTCACCTCGCAATCGAAAAGAAACTCATGGGAGGGGAGATGATATTGATGTGAACAAACCGATTAGCAATTTTAATGGTGCAAGTATTTTTAACCTAGCAAAGGACGAATTTGGTGCTCTTATTCACACAATTTACTAGAAGGAACTCAGGGAAGGTGGATTCCAAGCTTCTATTGGAATAAGACATGAAAAGATTTCATCTTCAAGAAGTCTAATCATCGTTGGCATGGTCTTCCTAAAGCTCTAAAGTTATCTCGTCACAACATCAAGTTCCCACCCAAATAGCTATGAGTATACATTATATTTTCTTAAGAAAAAACAACCCTTGTTATAAGAAAAAACAGGCACCTTACATGTGTGTACATTTTCTTCATAAAAAATTGTTTTTGATCCCACATAGGTAGTACAAAAAAAAAGGATGGTAGCTTATATACTAAAGTTATGTTGGTTGCTTGAGTTAAGATTACTATTATGTTATTGTGGCAATGATATGGTTTGGGCTGAAAAAATCCTACTCTATATTTTCTCCACTATAACTTGTATGGTTAATTATTAGGGATTATTATTATTATTATTATTTTATTTATTTATTATTATTGTTATTTTTTATTTTTTATATATATTTAGAGCTAGATAACTCATGGTTAAAATGTTTTTTTACTTGTTGGATTTAAAGCGTCAAACTTACATATGCATATACTGATCGTAACGACTTAATGGATATTTTGATTTTTGAATGTGTGCTATTTTAAGTCAACATACCCTCTTAACATCAATTGTTTGAAACCTCTATATATTCATTCATCCACATGTATATATAGTTACATTAAGTTACAAAAGTTAAGAAATTTCAAAAGAATAATTAGCTGTTGTAGAGCAAATATATAGCCCAAGTTAAAAAAGGGGATGTGAGGATTTCATTTGTCTTTGATTTCTTATACAACTGTTATATATTATGGTTAGGACCGCATTTGGAGATTAAAGCACACATGTGTCAATTTAAACTCTCACAATAGACTAAAGGTTAACGCTGTTTGAATCAAACATTAAGCCTTAAAGGATTATTTTAGTTCAGAATTATCATCCAGAATAACGATTATGTAGTTTTATAATAAAAAGTAGTTAAGCTTGAGTTTTAATAAAGATGATAAAAAAAAAAAAAAAAAAAAAAAAAAAAAAAAAACTTGTTTTGATCCAACATATGTAGTGACAAGAATAAGTTGGTAGGGTATATACTAAATTCATGGTCGTTGTGTCAAGTTGATATTAGCAGGGGTAAATAAAGAACCATCAAATAGCTTATATGAAACAAATACTTGAAAGAAAGATTGTTTTGATCCCACATAGGTAATCGAAAGAAAAACTTGATAGCCTATATACTAAAGTTAAGTTGGTTTGGTAAGCAGATGTTACCATTATGTTATTGTTCTCGATAACACTCCTGCCAAATAAATAATTTGTCGGTGGCGTTCTCGGGAACAATGACTTGTATGACTCTTTTTGGTTTTTTGAAAATAAAATTATTCATCGTTAACTTTTTGTGATTCTTTGAAAAATTTTATTCATCGTTACCTTTTTGTAGTTATCTGAAGACAATTTATTTATGATATTCATAACAATAACTATTACACTTTTAATTTTAGACGATAAAACACTTTATTAAAAAAAATAGCTTTTTGTGGTTAAAAAGCAATTAACTTTAACAATTAGCTAATTAAATTCTTCTTTGTACAACTTAGCTTGTTTGTTAATTACTTGTTACAAAACGATGTCTTATCCACTTGGGCTATTCATCATGTTAATTTGTACCAAAACAAAACTAGAAATATTGAGAGATTCAATACTATTTTCGTTCCAAACTCAAATCGTAATGCACAAGTGGTTTTTTCATTACAAATTAGCATCTAGAAAAATGATTTTTCATGTTTACAAATTATAAATCAGGCAGTTAACTTTAGTGGTGTGTGTGTGCCGATATTCTTTCATGGTAAAAATTGCTATTATCCCATATGAGAGATAGAAATAAAAAATTGCTACCTTTTATAATGGGATTATGATAGTTTGAAATACAAAAAACAACTAGACAAGACTCTCGACCAAAATGGTCGTGTCTTTTTCGCTTGATTCTTGAATGTTAAAGCACTGTTAATGGCCAATTATTTCAAGTGATGTCGAGTTTTTAGTCGATGGTAATAAGTAATAACCGGTTTAATCAATTTCAAAGAAGTGACAGTGTAATATCATATCATATCATACTATATTATAAAACATGAATGCCTACTATTATTAGAATACTTAAAATTAAGCCTTACAAGTTTAGAAGTTATAAATACAACCCTCATATTTAATTCTAACATACAATTAAAACTAACATTAAATACAATAAATAAATCATTATGTACATTAAATATAATTAATTAACTGGTAAATAAATACAATTAATGCACTTATTAAACACCCCTTACATAAGAAATACAAATAATCAAGTATATTGTACAACTAACTTAAACACAATTCCTGCATTAAATGTCACTAATACAAATAATAAAGCATATTATACAAATATTCAAGCACGAACGGGCAATGGGCCAAATGGGCTCGAGCCCGAACGGGCACGGGTCAAACGGGATCGAGCCCGAACGCACACGAGTTAAACGAAAATTTTGATATCCGTAAATTTATTGTCAGAAAAAAACATAATAAACTAAAATATGTTCACATATTGCACAAATCAAGCAACTACTAAACAAAATAAAATAAAAAAATAAATAATAAATAAAATAATACAAACTAAGCAAAATTTCATCAAACTTTTGTCATAAAAAACTAATTAACGTACAAATAAAATAAATTGTTAGCCGAAAAAATTAAATTACAAAGTGCCTGCAGCTGCATCGCGCGGGGACCCTGCTAGTTAGTAAAAAAAACAACAACAAATGGGATAAAAAAAAAATAAATAGCATAAACGAACATTAATGTAAAGAAATAAAACTTGGGTTTCAGTCGACGTATATATCTTGGATGTGACCGGAATCTTTCCATTTGCTGGTATTGGGGCGACTTCATGTGGGCTCCTGGGGTAGCCTTGCGTAATTCTGTGTAGAAGAAAAAGAGAAAGTATGCGCCCAAATATGAGGACAACGGATACGTGTTCATACCTTTGCTTTTTCTACGTTCGGGGAATTTGAGACGGAAGCTTTGGATACACTTTCACGCTTTAAGTCTATTGCCATTGGCCACTAAAATAATGCTAAGAGGGATTTTTTATTTTTCATCGAGTAAGCTTTTATATTCAGAAATGAGTGAAAGTACAACTTGTGTCTAGACTCCCATCCAACTTCATGTAAATTTTTATGGATTCAATAAAGTGGTGGTTTAAAAAAAAGTAAATAAATAAATAAATAATAATAATAATAATAATAATAATAATAATAATAATAATAATAATAATAATAATAATAATAAGGGAACCCTCCTTTGATGATGCTTTATGTACTTTTAATATGGCTATGGATATTGACCTTTTGAGTAACCTAAGCGAAGTCGCTGCCCCCAAACTCATAAAGAAATTGGCAGATATATATTTCGATCGGGTTACCCAAACTGTTGAATCTACATTACATCTTTCTCCTCGACATATTTTCATTTTAAACCTTCTATAGTATTGTCTCAAATACTTTAAAACGTAGTAGATATATGTTTAGAAGCTGAGATGAAACTATGTTAGTTTGTGGGTTAGTTTATAGGCTTTATATATATGAAATATGCATTAAAAGGTAGTTAATTGAGCTGTTATATCACATTGATTAAATAGATTATTGCAAGTTAATGAGGTTCATAAATATTAGTGGCTCCTACAATTAAAGATATTAAAATTCATAATGTAACTTAACTCCTATTCATATATATGTGTTATTTTGAAATTCTTCCAATTAAAAAAAATGTTTTTAGTCTTATTTTTTTAAGACTTTCTTTTTAAGAATTTCCTAAATGCATTATAATTATAATGTAGTTAAGATTGGATTTAAAGTATGACTTCATAAAATTTTGAACGTTAGATTTCCTCTCGGCTAACAGTTGTGCTATTTTAAGTCAAGATACTCTCTTCACAGCAATTGTTCCAAATCTCTATTCTTGATCTACATATAGTTACATTGAAAGTTACAAAAGTTAAGAAATTTCACATGGATGATATTAAATATATTGTAGAGTAAATATATCGTCCAAGGATTAAATCGTATACAACAACTGATTATAGCTAAGGATGTGATGATTTCATCTAAATCTGATTTCTTGTGTTGGTTAACAAATGATGAAACTATTGAACTAGAAGGTCTCTTTCGCTTGGTTTTTAAATGTGGTTTTTTGATTATTGTTCAAATCCTATCGATGAAACACTCTACAAACATTAGATTATTTAGGAGAAGCCGTG
The DNA here is from genome assembly GCA_030686995.1 of Artemisia argyi. Lineage (NCBI taxonomy): Eukaryota > Viridiplantae > Streptophyta > Magnoliopsida > Asterales > Asteraceae > Artemisia > Artemisia argyi. The sequence goes on from CM060704.1 coordinate 179,078,553, forward strand.
TTAATGTCAGATTATTTCAAGTGGTGCCAAGTTTTCGCCAAGATCGACTTTGTTTTCGTGAGATAAGGATTCTCATGCGGCCTATACGATTTTGTATTTTGTATAATTTCTTGGGATAAGGATTCTCTTGAGGTCTGATAGTTGTTAACACTAGTGCGATATAGACAATTAAAGCCTACGTGTAATAACCCGTACAAACAAAATAAAAGTTATTTGCTCACTAGTACAAGAAAAAAAAAATCTTTAATGGTGAAATTTGTCATTAGGGGTTTGTTGACATAAATTAATAATGTCTAAAAACATTGTTAACATATTAACAATGTCTCTATGTTTTGATAATTACAAAGCATAAACTCATTAATCTAAAACTTATGACGTAAACAAGTTTTTAGTGCTTAACATTTGTCTTTACATCCAAATCACATAAACAAAGTGTTTATTGCATTCTATGATCAAAGGAACAATGTTCTTAAACACTAGACTTTTTATAAAATGTCACAAAACATTTTATATCTTCTACAAAACATTTTTGGAATTAAAGGAATATGTTTAATTCATTATAAATATATGAATTCAAATTTCCAACAAAAAATGGCAAATCTAATCCAGAAAAACCTTCCCCACAAAAAGACAAATAAACCCAACGTTCTGGAGGGGCGGCCCCCTTAATTCCCTAGGCGGCCCCCTTAATTATTAAGGGGACCGGCTCCTAATTAAGGGGACCGGCCACGCTCCAGAACAGTATTTTTTCTCCCTATAAATACTGGTTCATCCCACAGAATTTTCTCACCTTTTGCACTTCTAAACTTTCTGATCTAGATCTATTTCTCTATTCTCTCATCCTTTGATCATAAGTGTATATATATTCTTTGTTTCAAAGTGATCTAATTTCCATCCTCTCAAGTGCAAGAGAAGAATACTTCTATCCTCCAAGACAAGAAGTATTACAACTTGTTGTGACCTCCACATCCAAGTTGTTGGTGCATCATCAAGAATATTTACATATATCTTTGTTTAGTGTGTTGTGAATATTTGATTGTAGATAGTTGTGTTAGGAATATAGATAGTGTGATTGGCTAGTAGATTGTAGTAAAGATAGTTGGTGTGAAGTAGTTGTGAAGATAGGTGTGTAGTAGATTGGTGTGAAGTAGTTGTGAAGAAGGTGTGAATATTGATAAGGTGTGAAGACGGTGTGAAGTCTTGAAAAAGGTGTGAAGGTGTGATTAAGGTGTGAAGATCACGTGGTGTGATATTTGGTGTGAGATTGGTTCTAGCTACGATTAGAACTCGACATTTAGCTTAGTGTCGTTAACTTGTGTAAGCCAAGGTGTGTAAGGTTTTCTCCCCCATAAAGGTGCTTGTTGACATAGTGAAGAAAACTCTCGAGTAGGTGACTCGAGGAGTGGAGTAGGGCAAGGAAGGTGTCCTTGTAGCCGAACCACTATAAATCCTTTGTCTCGCGGTTAGATCTTTCCATACCTTACTTATTATCTTGCTTATATCGTTATTACTTTTGTAGACGTAGACGTATATATATAGTTGCTCATATAGTGCTAGTATTGATTTTACTTAAAGATCAAACGAAAGTTTTATTCACAAAATAAAGTTTTTACAATCAAACTAAAAAGGCTACATACATATAATTGATCATTTCGATCAAGTATAGTTTTCATACACAATACAACTAAGGATTATAAAATAAACGATTACGTACTTATCTCTCGTATATAGCTACAATTGTTTATATTATGCATGTGTTGATTTCACATACTTAGCATACATTATTATTATTGTTTATATTTAGACATACTTGTTCATATTGTTCAAGATTTGAGTTCACATAAGAATGAATCAAAGTTTTAAAAGCAAACAAGGTTTTAAAACTAAACTAAGTTTTCAAAATAAAATTAAAAAGACGTAAAACTATTCAACCCCCCCTTCTAGTTTTCCACAATTGGTATCAGAGCCACGTCTAGCAAGATTTTTAAAATATATTGTATTTTAAAACTTGTAACGATCTATGGAATCTGAAAAATATTTAGAAGGGCAATCTATGCAAAGACCACCACTATTTGAAAGTGATGGATTTTTATATTGGAAAAATCGATTCGAAACTTATGTGAAATCAAAGGATCTAGATCTTTGGCATGTTATTACTAATGGTGATTTTTTACCTACTCAAAATAATCCCGAAACAAATAAAGATGAAATAGTACCTTTTGAAAAACAAAATGATGATTTAAAAAGAAGACTTTCTAAAAACAATGAAGCAAAAATGGTTATTTACAATGTGTTACCACGTAAAGAATACGAAAGGATCTTTATGTGTGAAACCGCAAAAGAAATTTGGAATTCTTTACTAATAACTCACCAAGGTAATAGTCAAGTCAAGGATAACAAAATAGATCTACTTATGCAACAATATGAGCAATTTATGATTCCGGAAGAGGAATCAATTGATAATGCTTTTGCTAGGTTTAACACAATTATCACAAGTCTAAAAGCACTTGATGAGAATTTTTCTAGTAAGAATTTTGTCAGGAAATTTCTTAGGGCTCTTCATCAAAAATGGCGAGCTAAAGTCACGGCTATTGAAGAATCAAAGAATTTGTCAACTCTACAACTTGACGAATTGATCGGTAACTTAAAGGTCTACGAAGAAATAATAAAGAAAGACTCCGAGATGGTCAAAGGAAAAAGGGAGCAAAGCAAATCAATTGCGTTGAAAGCTAAAAAGGACTCTAGTGACGAAGAATGCTCAACCTCCAAAAGTGACGATGAAGAGTATGCTATGGCAGTACGAGACTTCAAGAAATTCTTCAAAAGACGAGGAAGATACATTAGGCAACCATATAATGAAAGGAAGTGTTTTAAATGTGGCAATCCAAATCATCTCATCGGAAAGTGTCCAATGATGTCAAGAGATCAAAATCAAAAGGCGTTTATTGGAGGTGCTTGGAGTGATAGCGATGAGGATAAGAAAGAAACCACAAATGAAGAAAAGTGTCTTATGGCTAAGACATCAAGCGAGGTACGTTCCGAAACCGAATACTTTAGTGACGAAAATTTATCATTAGATGAAAAAGACCTAGATAGTGAATATAATAGATTATGCAAATTAGGTCAAAAGGTTATAGCTAAAAATAAGTCACTAAAACATATTAATAATCAATTAGAAAATGAAGTACTCGAATTAAAAATTAAACTACAACATTTGGAAAAAGAAAAAGAAGTTTTTGTAAAATGTAAAACTTGCTTAGAGGTTAAAAATGAAAATGAAAAACTTAAAGATGAAATTTTCAAACTTGACAGGTTTAAAAATAGTAATAACCCACTTAAGAAAATACTAAGTGCTCAAGAAACTTCGGGAGATAAAACCGGTCTAGGATTAACTTCAACTAATGTTTCAACTAGTGAAAATAAAAGTATAAAGTTTGAATGTGAATCTAGTAAACAAAAATCATTAGAATCAAATCCTAAGTATATACTTACAAAAGATAGAAAAATACCCATTGCGAATGATGAAAAAGTAAAAACTTTTTATAAACCATCCTTAAAGACCGAAGTAGGATCCTCTAAACCTAAATTTAGATCTAAAACTCCACCACCAAGAAAACCTAAAAATCATCATCCAAGATCTAAAACATCTCAACCTAGAAGAAATCTAAATAGACAATATTACAATAACACTAGAAATCAAATGTGGAATTATCAACCAAGTTACAATCCTTGGGAAATATTACCACCATACATGCATCCTTGCCAAATGTTAAATATGTTTGGACCAAACAACTTTGGACCAATGAGACAATGGGGACCAAGTGGCTAAATTGTCAATCTTGGAAGAAGTTGGAATATCATCTACAAATGACTTCTATAAGTCAACATGGTCACTTGAAGTGCTTGAAGATACTCCATTGAAGACTAAAAGGTACGCGTTTCTTTTAAGTTCATCACTATAATTTGCATGTTTAGATAAATGATTAGTTAGATTAATGCTTAGTACTTAATTGATTATATTCTTATAACCTAGAAACATCATTAGTTGACTTTCCTAGGAATAAGATAAAATTGTTCATTGCCGAACAAAATAGAAAATGGAAATCTTCTATATCCACTATTAGGAAACTCATGGTGATGAAGTGAAATGAGTTAAGTGGATCAATCGCTAATATAGAAGTAGGATTAGATCTCTCGCGTAAGAAAACTATGGATGAAACAAGCTCTCGTAGACTATGGCATTAAGTCAGATAAGCGTGCGAAAACAAAGGAACTATAGATGTTAGGTTATACCCCATTCAACACTCTCGCATCTAACATATAAATTATCGTTTTCATTTCCTTTAGGATCATAGGATATGTAGAAACGATAGCATGAGATAATAATAGGATTAACCAATCCTCTTGAGCATGAGATCTTTAATAAACATTTTTTTAAATATTTGATTTATGATATTTGTTGTCAAATATCTAATATCTCTAAAAATATGTAAAAACCTCACATTTTGGAAAATAGTCTTTCAAATAACTATCCCACTTTTAAATAACATGTTTTCACTATCAATATCCACAATTTTGTTTTGATCAAAACTAAAGATTGGGAAAATACTCTTTACCGTTCATTCACACATTTTGAAGTAAAAACCCAATCTATTTTATTCAAATAACTCTCACATCCAAGTGAAAACTTACTTTCAAACATTGTTGAATAATGCTAAAAACGTCTCTTTTAAAATCATGCATGGTGATCTCATATTTGTCATCTATATTTATATAAATGACACTTATAAGTGAACTAAATCAAATCAAGAGGACCATGGTTTGTTCATTAAGACTTTGTTTGTAACAAGTCTAGAAATACATGCTATCATAACTACCCACTTATTGCACATTGATACACATTAGGATTAATCCTCATTGTTATGAAGTTATGAAATACTTGATGTTGCTTATTGTTTCCTAGCACTTATATTTTACTTGCTTGATGAGTATGTTTGCATGCTAGATGAAATTGCTTGTTTACTTGATCTCTTTGGTTAACATGCTTTGGCTACATAATTGCCTACATAATTAGTATTTGCTTGATTGCCTCAAAGAGTTGGACTTGTTTGAAACCAAAAACACAATCTTTCTGCAATTCACTACCAAAAACTTTTTTCTGGCAATCTGGGAATCACCAGATGGGCGGCCCCCTTAAATCATAAGGCGGCCCCCTTAATTATTAAGGGGACCGGCCTCCAATTAAGGGGACCGGCCATCTGATGGTCGAATGTGCTGTTTCCCTTTCTATTTTTTTTAGCCCATTTCATCCTACACTTCCCAAAATTCACAAACCTATTTTATCCTAAACCTTCCATCAATGTTTATCCATCCTTGATCCCACCAAACCTACACTATAAACACTCTCATTCCTCTCAATCTCCACTCATCTCATCATTTCCTCTCCCATTAAACCAAAACCACCAAGAAACTTGTTTGGAGAAGAAAGCCTAACTTCCTTTAAAATTCCGTCAAATCAAATGACGTTGTCAAACATCCAACACCAAATTCCTCCTATGTTTTCAAACATTACTTACCTAACACCTCACTTTCCTTCTCACCAACATTACATATCAAAAACCTTTACTCACCCATATCCTTCTACATTACACTCAAACCTCATAATCTTTTCACAACTCAAGCGATGTTGTTCACAATCAACCAACACCTAAACCTCACTTTCACACAAATGATCCATTTAACAACAAATCATCCATTCGTGCTTCGACTAATGCTCCTTCTTATGATGAGCATGCACAATCCCAAAACAATAATCCCAACCTCATTACCAACACTTTACATGTTACTCATTCAACAAAAACACCATCCACTCATGAAGGATCTCTTCCACCCATATCATGTTTTCATGATTACCCAAGCTCAAACATGACTCCACCACCAAGAATATCACCACCACATCCTACAACTTCATATGCCATTCCTATGTTGCATGTTCAAACCATCACCCAAGACAACTATCATGCTCCACCACCATCACCTTCCTCCGAACACTTGAAGTTCGTTGAGGCGCTAAAAGAAGCCCATGAGCTTAGTGCTCTTTTAGCCTTACATCTTGCTCAACGCAATTTGGATCCACCTTCATCTAGATCACCCTCATCACCACACAACATAAATCAACTTGAGAAGCATGTCAACAATTGACCTTGTTGCATCTTTCTCCTAAAACCCATTGCATTCAATGAACACTTGGATTAAATATCTTCTCACTAGATCACATCCAATACCCTCACTTGAACAACATCCAAAACCTCAATCAACCTCTTCCGCTACAAACTCTCCACCACTAAACAATCCAACATTCATGACCCGATCATATACCTCCATTAATCCAACAACCTCCATTAATCCAACAACCTTATCATGATTTTCACTTTCAAATACGAATCAACCAACCTTTTTGTTACAAGCAAGTCCGATGGCTCTCTTTGGCAAATTAGGATCTTTTAACATAATCACTTTGAATTAATTGTTATGTATCCTTAATATTTGTTTACTATGCTTGTTAGTTGTATATTGCATATTCTTCTATATATGCTTGTGCTTCTAATATTTTTCTTGCGAGCATTCCGTTTCTCGATCCCTTGGTGCCATCGAACAAGGGGGAGCACACATCAAGGGGGAGCTTTTATCCCGTCTAACTTCATTTACGAAGCTAGTCGGCCGAACCTTTTTGATTTTACAAAAAGGGGGAGAAGTGAATGTTAAACTCTAATACTTGTCTAAAAATTAATTTTTATGTTTAAAGAGTTTAAGGTTTTGTAATCATCAAAAAGGGGGAGATTGTTGACATAAATTAATAATGTCTAAAAACATTGTTAACATATTAACAATGTCTCTATGTTTTGATAATTACAAAGCATAAACTCATTAATCTAAAACTTATGACGTAAACAAGTTTTTAGTGCTTAACATTTGTCTTTACATCCAAATCACTTAAGGTATGAATAAACAAAGTGTTTATTGCATTCTATGATCAAATGAACAATGTTCTTAAACACTAGACTTTTTATAAAATGTCACAAAACATTTTATATCTTCTACAAAACATTTTTGGAATTAAAGGAATATGTTTAATTCATTATAAATATATGAATTCAAATTTTCAACCAAAAATGGCAAATCTAATCTAGAAAAACCTTCCCCACAAAAAGACAAATAAACCCAACGTTCTGGAGGGGCGGCCCCCTTAATTCCCTAGGCGGCCCCCTTAATTATTAAGGGAACCGGCCCCTAATTAAGGGGACCGGCCACGCTCCAGAACAGTATTTTTTCTCCCTATAAATACTGGTTCATCCCACAGAATTTTCTCACCTTTTGCACTTCTAAACTTTCTGATCTAGATCTATTTCTCTATTCTCTCATCCTTTGATCATAAGTGTATATATATTCTTTGTTTCAAAGTGATCTAATTTCCATCCTCTCAAGTGCAAGAGAAGAATACTTCTATCCTCCAAGACAAGAAGTATTACAACTTGTTGTGACCTCCACATCCAAGTTGTTGGTGCATCATCAAGAATATTTACATATATCTTTGTTTAGTGTGTTGTGAATATTTGATTGTAGATAGTTGTGTTAGGAATATAGATAGTCTGATTGGCTAGTAGATTGTAGTAAAGATAGTTGGTGTGAAGTAGTTGTGAAGATAGGTGTGTAGTAGATTGGTGTGAAGTAGTTGTGAAGAAGGTGTGAATATTGATAAGGTGTGAAGACGGTGTGAAGTCTTGAAAAAGGTGTGAAGGTGTGATTAAGGTGTGAAGATCACGTGGTGTGATATTTGGTGTGAGATTGGTTCTAGCTACGATTAGAACTCGACATTTAGCTTAGTGTCGTTAACTTGTGTAAGCCAAGGTGTGTAAGGTTTTCTCCGCCATAAAGGAGCTTGTTGACATAGTGAAGAAAACTCTCGAGTAGGTGACTCGAGGAGTGGAGTAGGGCAAGGAAGGTGTCCTTGTAGCCGAACCACTATAAATCCTTTGTCTCGCGGTTAGATCTTTCCATACCTTACTTATTATCTTGCTTATATCGTTATTACTTTTGTAGACGTAGACGTATATATATAGTTGCTCATATAGTGCTAGTATTGGTTTTACTTAAAGATCAAACGAAAGTTTTATTCACAAAATAAAGTTTTTACAATCAAACTAAAAAGGCTACATACATATAATTGATCATTTCGATCAAGTATAGTTTTCATACACAATACAACTAAGGATTATAAAATAAACGATTACGTACTTATCTCTCGTATATAGCTACAATTGTTTATATTATGCATGTGTTGATTTCACATACTTAGCATAAATTATTATTATTGTTTATGCTTAGACATATTTGTTCATATTGTTCAAGATTTGAGTTCACATAAGATTGAATCAAAGTTTTAAAAGCAAACAAGGTTTTAAAACTAAACTAAGTTTTCAAAATAAAATTAAAAAGACGTAAAACTATTCAACCCCCCTTCTAGTTTTCCACAGGGTTACTAATCATTTTTTAGAAACGAATGAAACTTTAAAGGTTAGGTCGGCAAAATATTAAATAAATAATACGGAGTAATGGTAATAATTTTCTAAAGTTTAAAAGACGTATTGTATAAAATTAGAAGGGTGCATGGTGCAAGACATGAAAGTAAAAGGGACTTAAATATCCATATTAGTTTCTAATTCGAAAGAGTAGTAAAATGTGGGCTGAGCTTGTTATTTTCATCCGGTTATAAGGATAATTTGACCCAAAGTAATATATAATATATAAGCTAATAGACCCGATTGGCTATCAGGGAATACATTATCAAAGTTCATAAAACCCTAGTGAAAATAAATGAGAACGGCGGAGGCAAATAAAATGATTACATCGATGGTTTTTGAGCGGAATTGTAGTGTTCTTTTAAGGATTATTTGTCAACACCGAGAAGTAAAATCATACTATATGAGGTGAGTTTTCATGTGCTTTTTAAATTGGGTTGTACTTTTATTTAGGGGTGAGCATCGGGCCGGATCCCGACCCGACCCGACCCGAACCGATAAGTACCGATACCGACAAACCAAAAAAACCTATCCCGATACCGATACCGACAGAAGTCGGGTCGGTTCGGTTTTAGTCGGGTTAAGTCGGGTCAGTTGTCGGTATTTACAATTTGTCCCGACATTTTTTGCATTCAGTGTTTTCAGCCCATCAAAGAAAAGCCCAAAAGAATAAAAACCTAAATATTATTAGGTCAAGCATATGTTTCACCGCCCCCATCAAGAATATCACGTAGATCTCTCTATCCACTCATCACCTGCTAATCTGCTAATCTTGGTTTTGAGACGTTCCGTGTTTCTGAGTTGTGAGTTCTGAGCAATAAGAAGGGGCACTTATTTTTCTGACTTGTGTTTCTGACTTCTGAAACCACAGAAGATAATATGTGTTTCTGTCTTCTTGAATCCATCTGCAAGTTTTGTTTTGTAGCAGTTGTAAGTTTGATTAATCTTCAAAGAAAATGAGATCCTTTAATTCTTATTGGGTAATCAAAGAATGATTTTGATTGGTTTAAAGAATTAATGTTTTGGTTATATTCGAATGTATTAGTGCATCTGATTTGAAGCCATTATATGTATTTCTCGGGCTGACGGGCTAAATCGGGTTGGTGTCGGTTTTTATCCCGACCCGACCCGATACCGATAAACACCAATTTTCAAAACCGACTACCGACCCGACTATCACTAATTCGGTATCGGGATACTCGGTTTCGGTCGGTTTTTCGGGATTTTTCGGTTTCGGTCGGTTTTGCTCAGCCCTACTTTTATTCAACATGCTATCTTGCAAGCTTGTTAAAATGATTTTACTTGGCTACATGTTTTAAATGTCTGATTATATGCGGAAGTTGTGAATATTTGACATGTTCATATAAGCGGTGTTATTAAATGTATATGTAGTATCGTGGATATATGTTAAACTATTAGAATAATGATAAATGTTACACGGTAAGAACAAACAAGGTCGGGTTTGCCACATCAAAAGAGAAAATATTGTAAGAGCAAACAAGGTCGGGTTTGCCACATCAAAAGAGAAAACATTGTAAGAGCAAACAAGGTCGGGTTTGCCACATAAAAAGAGAAAATATTGTAAGAGCAAACAAGGTCGGGTTTGCCATGAAAAAGTGGGTTACGTTATTATATGTTGAATTGTTGGAACCGTTGAATCAAATAAAAATATGAATAGCTGGTATATGTTGTAACGTGATATAAGTTGAATCGTTGGTTTATAATAAATTGTTGATATTTGAATAAAATAAGAATATGTGCTAATGGAATAGTACTTATATGATATTTGAACAAATTTATGATCGTTTTACAAGTTTGATATTATTGGAAAAATATTTGATATTATATAAATTGTTTTGTATGTGAAAACCATGAATTCTCACTAGGCCTTTGGCTGACCCAAAACTCTTTTAAAATTTTTGCAACCCAGATGTGCTGCTTTAGGAATCAAGAGATTTTTTGGGCCTGACTAAGAGTAGACGCTTCCACCGATATAAGGTAAATTAGAGGGTTTAACGCTCCGAAAAGGCGGGGTGTTACAGATGGCATCAGAGACATTGGTTTAAGTGAATTAGGTTTAGTCGACCTAGTCTTAAACCGTAAGAGACGAGTCATTAATGAAATTTATAAGTGTTGGACTTGAGAATAGAGTTATCGAACTATGTTATTGTAGTTATATTGATATAAGGCTGTGAAGTAAAGTTAAATAACCTTGAATAAAATAAGTTGAGCTTAAATCTAGGCTACGAGGTGGCTCAAGTTGAACTAAAATCTAGGCTATTAAGTGGCTTACATAAATGTTGGTAGAAATATTTAACGAGTTGATAAGACTTTGATATTTCATTAGTGTTAGAAATTGAAATATTGTAAAAGACAAAAAGTTGTATATAAATGAATGGTCATCACCATAAGTGAACTTTAATTCACAGCAAAACTAGTTATAATACCTGTGCACGCACAGGGTTTTTAAAATTTTGATTTGATTATGTATTATTATCGATTAAAAAATGAACCACTTAACATGTTTTAAATAGTTTTACTTAGTGGACTAAAGATAAAAAATCATATGTATATATGTTCTAATCTACCTATTATTTTAAGAGAATGCTTTTGGATTAAAAATTATATTTTATTATTCAAGTAATGATAATACTTGACTTGCATGAGATGTAGTAATATATGCTTCTAGTTTTGCAAACCCGTGCTATCAATTTACGATGTGTTTTGTAATTGTGGTATTTCTTTTACTTATATTTTCGTTACATAGTTTTTCTTTTTTTGATTTAGGAGGTGATTCTTATCAAATAAGGATTGTGATGCATGCATTTTTTTTATAATTTAAAGAAAACACCTTCTATATTAAAAGAATGACTATCTAACTGATATGTTTTTTTTTTTTTTTTTTTTTTTTTTTTTTTTTAATAATTAGCTTTGTATAACGTTTTTAACTGACAGAGATGTTGAGTTTGAGGTTAATATTGTTGTTTAACTTTAACTATTAATATCATGTTGTACAAAATGTACAAATTTAGTGACACATAATGAGCGTTGATGAAGTTAAAATATGCTCCATAAAGTTTTTAAAATGTTTTTATGGATATCCATATATAAGTTTTAATAACAATTTCATGAGTCGTTGTTATAAGTAGAATCCTGTATATTTATTTTCATATCACAGTAACTCATGCTTACCATTTGATATTTATATTCCCGTTACTAATAATTTAGCCGTATTTCAAATTCGTGTACGCATAAATTAAACTTTTATATAGTAACATGAGTCCTTATTTAAAAAAAATATTCTAATGGATGAAAGTTTAAAACTAACATTAGTTTAAAAAATGTTTAACGTATATTAAAACTAATTCGCATATTTACTAAATTTATTTTAATGGATGAAAGTTAAAAAAAAAAAAAAAAAAAAAAAAAAATTGCTCATGTAATTTTAAACAAAGTTGACATTATAAAGTATAAGGGTATAAAGTGTAAGGGGTTAATTGTTTATTATCTAAAGTTATTAAAAAAACATGGAGACTTATAATTTTACACTTAACTCTAATATATTTAAAATTCAATCACTAAGGTTTTATTAATTACCTCCTCTTTTCTTAAGTTTTTATTTTCATAAATTTGACACCTATATTTTTATGTGTTTTTTTTATCAATCAAATTTTTCACCAAATTTATTAAAGTTTGACCAAAATCAATTCAATTTTGACTTTTTATTGGCCAATCATATTGCTTGATTTCGCTTATGTGTCAAAATCGAGCTCTCCTATTGGTCCAATTTTTTTTTCAATGAGAAAGGTTTTACAAAAACACTCTAAAATGATGTAATTCTTGTATTATATAAAAGATCTGGAGAAAAAAAAATGACGACCTTAGCACATTGTTGTAAATGCAAGTGTGTGACTAGTAGTTGACTTAACAAGAAAGTGTTGAAAGAAAAACGCCGAGCTTAGCAAAAGCGGGAATGCCTAAAGTGGAACTAAGGTAGAACTTAAAAGAAGAAGAGAAAAATTAAGGAGAGATGGCAATAAAAATGTGACTTGTTTTGATTCTTGATAGTCGAAAATGTGATTTTTCCAAGTTATGTTACATAATTTGAAGTTTTGAGTGATTATCTAAGTTTTGAGCTAGTAAAGGAGTAATATGGAGACACATTATATAAATTTTTTTTCTTCACTAATTGCATTCGACATCTAGTATCGTAACTGTGGTGAGATTACGAAGCACAAAATTATTTAAAATGAGCTGTATTGGTTGAGTTGATGTATGGCATAATATAGGGAAAGTAAAAAAGAAAAGGAAATTGATTTCTCTACTTCTATAATAGTGCTAAATTAAGCATTGCGTATACTGAGGTTGTAGTTCATTGGTTCTACATTGTGTTTGCGAAGTATTGTAGCTTTTGTTATCTCTATGTTTAATAGATATACATGTAGTTGACATTTGCATTCAAACTTTGAATTTAGGAAGAGTAAAATAAAATAATCAGTAATGAAATAAGATAGTTTAAAAAAAAAAAAAACTGACAGATCAAAAAGTATGTCAATTTAATCGGTTTGATATGAATTTTGAGGACAAAATTTATTTTTTAGAGGGGAAGATTGTAATAACCCGTACAAACAAAATAAAAGTTATTTGCTCACTAGTACAAGAAAAAAAAAATCTTTAATGGTGAAATTTGTCATTAGGGGTTACTAATCATTTTTTAGAAACGAATGAAACTTTAAAGGTTAGGTCGGCAAAATATTAAATAAATAATACGGAGTAATGGTAATAATTTTCTAAAGTTTAAAAGACGTATTGTATAAAATTAGAAGGGTGCATGGTGCAAGACATGAAAGTAAAAGGGACTTAAATATCCATATTAGTTTCTAATTCGAAAGAGTAGTAAAATGTGGGCTGAGCTTGTTATTTTCATCCGGTTATAAGGATAATTTGACCCAAAGTAATATATAATATATAAGCTAATAGACCCGATTGGCTATCAGGGAATACATTATCAAAGTTCATAAAACCCTAGTGAAAATAAATGAGAACGGCGGAGGCAAATAAAATGATTACATCGATGGTTTTTGAGCGGAATTGTAGTGTTCTTTTAAGGATTATTTGTCAACACCGAGAAGTAAAATCATACTATATGAGGTGAGTTTTCATGTGCTTTTTAAATTGGGTTGTACTTTTATTCAACATGCTATCTTGCAAGCTTGTTAAAATGATTTTACTTGGCTACATGTTTTAAATGTCTGATTATATGCGGAAGTTGTGAATATTTGACATGTTCATATAAGCGGTGTTATTAAATGTATATGTAGTATCGTGGATATATGTTAAACTATTAGAATAATGATAAATGTTACACGGTAAGAACAAACAAGGTCGGGTTTGCCACATCAAAAGAGAAAATATTGTAAGAGCAAACAAGGTCGGGTTTGCCACATCAAAAGAGAAAACATTGTAAGAGCAAACAAGGTCGGGTTTGCCACATAAAAAGAGAAAATATTGTAAGAGCAAACAAGGTCGGGTTTGCCATATAAAAAGAGAAAAAATTGTAAGAGCAAACAAGGTCGGGTTTGCCATGAAAAAGTGGGTTACGTTATTATATGTTGAATTGTTGGAACCGTTGAATCAAATAAAAATATGAATAGCTGGTATATGTTCGTGATATAAGTTGAATCGTTGGTTTATAATAAATTGTTGATATTTGAATAAAATAAGAATATGTGCTAATGGAATAGTACTTATATGATATTTGAACAAATTTATGATCGTTTTACAAGTTTGATATTATTGGAAAAATATTTGATATTATATAAATTGTTTTGTATGTGAAAACCATGAATTCTCACTAGGCCTTTGGCTGACCCAAAACTCTTTTAAAATTTTTGCAACCCAGATGTGCTGCTTTAGGAATCAAGAGATTTTTTTGGGCCTGACTAAGAGTAGACGCTTCCACCGATATAAGGTAAATTAGAGGGTTTAACACTCCGAAAAGGCGGGGTGTTACACTACGTGTTTTCAAGATAAGAAGCCAAGGGGTAAACCTTGGGGTCGATGCTCGTGCTGAGTATCTCGAAAATATCTTGCCCAGAAATATCTTGTTCGGTCAGGTAATCATAAGTTTTAAGGCAAGGTCCACGAGGCTATCGACTGGTAGCTTGAGAGTCGGCAGCCTGAACAAAGAAGCGGCTTTCAAGATCCTTGACAGGTTGCAAACCTGCTTCAAACAATACTCAGAAGTCTTATTCTTTTTCATCAAGTATCTAATGCCCGGAGACTTGAGCACTGCAATCTCAGGAATATTAGCAAGCATACTACCCTCATGAGTCTTGAACATGCACGATCATGTTTTCCTTTTTCAAACAAAGAAATTAATGACTACTACGACATCATATTATCAAACACATCAACACTGTTAGTCTCTGATGTTTTAAAGCCATTTCCTAATTGGCATGGTCTTTCTAAAGCTCTAAAGTTCCCAACACCCAAATAGCTATACTATATATATAAGCAATCTTGTTCCCCTCTTGAAACAAAAGATTTTCAAGTTTCAAAAACAAAAAGGTAGCTAACCTTGAGTATGAGTGGAGGTAAATAAAAAACCCTCATTGTAAAAATGCAGATAGCTTGCATGTGTTTATATAATTTCGAGATAAAATTTTGTTTTTATCCCACATAATGTAATAGAAAGAAAAGGTTGGCATCTTATATACTAAAGTTGCGTTGGTTGACTAAGTTAAGATGAGTAATATGTTATTGTGGTAATGATATGTGTACGGCTAATAAATCTGTTCATGTATTATCATGACGATAACTTGTATGATTAATTAACTTTTTATTTTGCACGTTGAAAAGTTTTTTATTTGTTGGACTTAATGCATCAAACTTTTATATGCATATATTGACCGTAATGGAATTTATAGTATCCGACTTCATAAATTTTTTGAACGCTAGATCACATCGTGGCTAACATTCGCGCTATTTTAAGTCAACATACCCTCTTGACAAACAATTGTTTCAAACCTCTGTTCCTTCATTACATACCAAGTTGAGCAACCTTGTTACCCTTTCTTTAACAATTTTTTCTTTTCAAGTTTCAAAACAAAAAGGTAACTAAGATTGAGTGTGTGTGGAGGTAAATAAAGAACCCTCGATGTAAACCGGCAAATAGCTTGCATGTGCATATATATTTTCAAGATGAAAGCCTTTTTTTTTTATCCCACATAGGTAATAGAAAGAAAAGGATGGTGGCTTATATAATAAAGTTATGTTGGTTGACCAAATTGAAATTAGTATTATGTTATCTTCTTGATGACGCTAGCACTGGTTAATAAATCTGTGCCTGTGCCTGTACCTTGTATGATTAATTAATTTTTTATTTTTCCATGATATTTTTGAAGTATATGAATATTTTAACGTTAAATCACCTCCTCAGCAATTGTTTAACTCAACATCGCAACTTCTCAGCAATTGTTTCAAACCTCTATTCCTTCATCTACATATGTAGTTACATAAAAGTTATTGAAAGTAAGAAATTTCACAAGAATAATTAGTTGATGTAGAGCAAATATATGGCCCAAGTATAAAAGGTATACAACTGATTTATAGCTAAGGATATGATGATTTCATTTGACTTTGATTTCTTATAAAACTGATTATATTATGGTTATGACCGGATTTGGAGATTATATATAGCACTGCACACATGTGTTAATTTAAACTCTCACTGCACAAAAGTTGAATAAATAAAACAATAGACTAAATACAAACCATGCAAACAAACAATCATGGATAGGCCTTTATCAAAGTCCGCTTGTATTTTTATTTTCTTCTGGAACATGTTATAAATAGTACAAAGTCCGCTTGTATTTTTATTTTCTTCTGGAACATGTTATAAATAGTACAAATTATCGATCATACAAGTTGGTATTGACGAATTATGAAAATAGTAGCCCAACTCAATTTCATGCTTCTCACTTGGCATATTGCTACATAGAATGTTTCGTGACCATAGTTCAAAGTCCTCTAGATATATAAATAATATGTGGAAAGAAAATCAACACACCACATAATATCATTTATAAAAATTCGTTTTGTTAAATAATATAACAAATATATGTAAGCTGTGTGTCATCATGTTTGTGTCGTATTAAAATTGGAAAATGTGTAACAATAGAACCTACTACATTTGAAAAGGTTGAATTAAACAATATATCATAAAATCTTTTTTTTTTAGCTAGAAATTATCATCTGAAAGAATGATTTTACAGTTTCATAAAGAAAAAAGATAGTTAAGCTTGAGATTGAGTAGGGTAAATAAAAAACCATCATATTGGAAGAAGATTGTTTTTGATCCCACATAGGTAATAGAAAGAAAAACTTGATAGCTTATATACTGCAGTTAAGTTGACCTAATAAGTTGATGTTACTATTGTGTTATTATCTACCAAAATCATAGGCAAATAAATAATTTGTCTGTGTTATGGTAAATGATAACTTGTATGACTCATTAACTTTTTATTCTTCGTTAAATTTTTGTAGTTGTCAGAAAACAATAATATATTCAAAGCAAAAACTATACACCTTGAATGTTAGACGTTAAAACACTTCATGGTTTAGAAAACTTTAATTTTCTGTGGTTAAAAAGCATTTAACTTTTAATTTTTGAAGTTAAAACACTTTATATCCAAAGTCACTAATGAAAGACAATGTAATAAATTAAAACCATCAAGAGTTGGGTTTCAAACATCAAGTGACAAAGTGAAGACCAACAAAAGACACCCAAATGTAACCAACACCATACAAGGCTGATAGCTGTTAACACCAGTGCGATATAGGGTATGTTTGGCAAAATTAGCTGTAAACTGCAAAGCTGTTAACATGAGCTACAAGCTGTATCTTTTTTTCAATAAAAGTGTTTGGTAAGTTAGCTGTTAAATGTAAATGTAAGATGTAAAATGACATAAAAAGACATATCTATAATTGTAAACAAATGTTTGGAGGGTATATCAGTAATTTAAAGTTTTAACAGCTCCAAGATATTTAAAAAGCTTCATGAATCAGCTTTTCATTTAGGAGCTATTTGTTTGAAATAAAAACTTAAAGTTAATATATCCAAACGAAGCTATTTATTTTAAAGGAGATTATATTTTAACAAAAAGCTAACAGCTCCCCCAAAAAGCTCCTACCAAACAGGCCCATAGACGATTAAAGCCTACATGTTTTTTCTGAAAGCCAATGGGTAATCCTTGGGATCAGGAGTGTAAGAGTTGATGTCCATGTTGAATATTTGTTCTCGCCCTAGGTCATTAAAAAATTTAGTTTGTAAGACGTGGTCCACCAGGTTTAACTGGCGGTTCAATCAGATTTTTTGGCTCAATACCGGCTTCTCATGACTCAACAGGTTTTCGGTTCAACCGATCGAGTCAACCCACGTTTTTTTAAAACATTGGTCCAAACCAGAAATATATGTTGATCAATTGCAATAAAAATGGCCCTTTAGTCCTTTACTAGCCACATGCATGTTGTTTTTTTTAGTATTGGCAATTTGGTCAATAATGTTCAAACATCACCCTTTACCGACATGTAGGGGTGTCAGTAGGGTCGGGTTGACCAGACGCGAACCTGAACCCGAACCCGATAAAGCTTATCGGGTCAGGTTAAATCTGGTTAAATAATATTGTCGGGTTGTTTGACCCTAACCCGACAACCCGATAGTGTTATCGGGTCGGGTTCGGGTTAGATAATTAATGTTATCGGGTTATCGGGTCAACCCGATAAGACCCAAAAATCAATATTAAAATTTTTCTCCTAATATTTTTGAAAGCGGAATGCCAATACCAGTTACCAGACACTACTGCAGATTGCATGGGACGTTGTTTACTCATTCCATTACACATTTACACCGTTTGTAACAACGAACCCTTCCATCACACATTTGCAAATTGCATGTAATTTACATAGGATGTGAATTTCAAAAGAAAATAACCTGGTGAACTTTTATCCATTATGAATGTGCTGTCAAAACTACAAAATAGTATATTAAAAAGTTCTATAACTGAGTGTAGAAGCAAGTCAAACACTTTACATTGTAGAATGGTTAACTGAAAGTAAATGATTAACTGAGTGTAGATTTTGGGTGTCTACATTTTACAGTAAATGGTTAACTGAAAGTAGAAGCGAGTCAAACTCATGGAAGCATGGACAGATGCTAATAAAATTGTAAAGAATGGAAGGTGTTTTAGTCCCCATTGTTCCACATACATACCTAACCCTATGTTTCAGATAAAAATTGAGATGACTTACTAATTAGTGATGGCAGTGGTGGTATGATGGAGAGAGGAAGGGCAGTGACAAAGTGAAAATGTGTTTGATACTTTTTTATTGAGGCGGAAAATAAGAAAAAGTGGTGGTATGAAATTTCATTTGAAAAAGTCAAAAACTCAAAATGTGAAATGATCCCGCCAACAGAATAGAGCATGGTTGCTTATTAAGAAACAAGGCTCTATTAGAAAAGGGGTATGTTATTCTCACGGGCCCTATTTCTATTAACCGAACCGTCTCTAAAAGAGGTAGCCCACTTTTTTTTTTTTGTTTTTTCCTTATTTTGTCATTTAGTTGTCTTTTTTTTTTTTTTTTTAATGTTTTTTTTTGAAATGTTTTTTGTAATCTTTTTTTTGTAATGTTTTTTTTTTTTTTTTTTACGTTTTATTTAATTAATAACAACAACAAATAGCATGTTAAACGTTACCACATTAAACGACTATGACAACAAACGTTACCAAAAAAATTTCAACTTTTATTATTTTTAACAAAATATTTTTTTTAACTTTTATAACATTTATTACAAAACAAAAAAAAAAAAAAAAAAAAAAAAAAAATTACAACTTTTTTTTTTTAATTACAAAATTATATTAAAAATGTACAACTTTTATTTTTTTTACAAAAAAATTTCAACTTTTATTCAAATCATTTAAAAGATCATGGAGCCGGGCACTTGGCTGTTACAAAATTATATTAAAAATTTACAACTTTTATTTTTTTTACAAAAAAATTTCAACTTTTATTATTTTTAACAAAATACTTTTTTTAAAAAACTTTTATAACATTTATTACAAAAAAAAAATAAAAAATAAAAAATAAAAAAATGCCAAAAAAAGTAGCCGCATATTTTGACCAAAAGAAAAGTGGCAGTGGGCTAGGGGACAAAAAAACAAAGGTGGCAGTGGGCAGTGGGCTAGATGGCAGTGGGCTAGGGGCTGTAGAGCCCGCCCGGTTAACAACACCCATTAGAAAATGTGGAATACAGCCCGGTAATAAATTAGGAACATGGTTTTTTTAGTGGGTAAAAAAAAAGGAATTGCTCAAAGAACCCCATTTTATAAATAAAGGGGCTTTATTTAGGGGGCTTTATTCCTTTTTTGTTAGTAGTAACACAATACTATACATATGGCTGTAAACGAACTGAACGTTCATTGAACATTTCATGAACCGTCCGATAAAAAGTTCGTTTATGTTCGTTCGTTTATTAAATGAACGAACATGAACAATATTTTACGTTCGTTTAGTTAAATGAACGAACATGAACAAAAGTCACGTTCGTTCATTTATGTTCGTGAACGTCCGATTAGACATTCATTAAAGTTTATGTTTATTATCTATTTATGTTCATATATCATGTCTTTTAATTTTATAATTTTAAAAATTGGTTTGTTTAAATAAAACAACAATTATAAAACAATATATTATGAAAAATTCAATAAAGTTTATGTTTGCTTGTCTATTTTTATTTATGTTCAATCATTTATGTTCGTTTAGCGTTCGTTTAGTGTCTTAACATGAACAATTCATTTTCTAAATAAACGAACATGAACAAGAAAATTCGTCCGTTTAAGCGTCCGTGTTCGTTTATTTGTCCGTTTATTTGTTCGTTTATTAAATGAACGAACATGAACATGGCTCCGTTCGTGTTCGTCCGGTTCGTTTACAGCCCTAACTATACATATTATAGTCTCAAGTTTTGAATGAAAGAATTTAGCAATGTACATATAATCCTTTGGCTTTCAACATGTAGTTCTATGCGAAGTATGGTGAAATATAATCATGGAGCGTATAAATGAATAGCTGCTCATGAATTCCTAATGTTACAAGAAACATGATGCAAAATAAATACTACGTTACTAAAGACATTAACTATTGTATATTGTTTTTTGTTTTACGTCCCGTATATACAACAAACAAACGCAATGTAATTTGACATATTTAGGCAGAAATTTGATAAATAGATTTGTGTATGTAGGTTTATTGAATAATAATTGATCATATATTTAAGTACAGTGATTGTAGCAGCTTGTACCCGACAACCCGAATCACCTGGATCCCGACATAACCCGACCCAAATCCCACCTGAACCCGATAACCCGATTCTTAATCGGGTTGGGTTGCGGGTCACTTTTCAAAAATTCAAAACCCGACTCAACCCGACCTGATAGACCTGATAACACCCCTACATGAATGTAGTATCTCCAAAGTGTTGTTATACTGTAGCCTCTTTTATCATAGCTTAAAAACATGTAGTTATAAGTTTTATCTAAAAAGATCAAACAAATTCATACCAGTTAACTATCTTAAATGTGTATCATTTAAGAAAAGATTTATACCCAAATTCTCATATTCTCCAATACATATTTTTCTAGTTTTTTTGGTTGATTGAAACACAATTGAGCTTACTATAGAAATTTTGAACGCGATTAGGAAAAAGTGCTCAGTAATTTATGAGTCAAATGTGGGAAGGCCATAGTTGGTAACCCGCAACTTGATCGTAACGGGAAGTGTAACGGAATTTTAGTATTTAGGTGTTTCTAGAGCTCTAAGTTATCTCATCACTACATGTCAAGTTGAGCAGCGTTGTTCCCTTCTCTTTTAACATCATTTTTTCAAGTTTCAAAACAAAAAGGTAGCCAAGATTGAGTATGAGTGGAGGTAAATAAGGAAACCACATTGTAAAAAGGCATATAGCTTGCATGTGTATATATATTTTCTAGATAAAAGTTTGTTTTTTTTATCCCACATAGGTAAAAGAAAGAAAAGGATGATGGCTTATATACTAAAGTTATATTGCTTAGCTAAGTTAAGATAAATATTATGTTATTGTCCTCGATATACAAATGCCGATTAATAAATCTGTGCTTTGTAATATCATGACGATAACTTGTATGATTAATTCACTTTTTATTTTTTCATGATATTTATAGCTGAATCCACTCATAGTCAAACCTCTCTATTATTGATCTACATTTAGTAGTTACTCAAAAGTTGCAAAACTTAAGAAATTTCACAAGGATGATAACATATTGTAGAGCAAATTTGATGTCATCTAAATTTGATTTCTTGTGTTGGTTAACAAATGATGAGACTATCAACCAAAAAAGGTCGTGTCTTTTTCGCTTGGTTCTTAAAGGTTGGTTTTCGATGATTGGTCAAATATCGATGAAGCACTCTACGAACATTAGATTGTTGTGGAGAAGCCGTGTTAATGTCCAATTATTTCTAGTGGTGTCAAGTTTTTCACCAGGTCTTTGTTTCGTGGGATAAGGATTCTCTTGCGACCTTAACAATTTCTTATTTTGTATAATTTAGTTTCTTGGTTTACTTGTGATAAAAAATATATACTTTTGAAATAACTTTCTTTTTTTTTTTTTTTTTTTTTTTTTTTAATGGTGGCATTAGTTACATATAAAATCCGAATGTGCTATTATCGTATCATCTATTTACAGTTTTGCTTATTATGGTGGCAGTGAATAACATAAAGGTGGAAGTAAGAAAGAACATTCACCTCGCTATCGAAAAGAAACTCGTGGGAGGGGAGATGATATTGATGTGAACACACCGATTAGCGATTTTAATGGTTCAAGTATTTTTGACCGAGCAAAGGACGAACTTAGTGCTCTTATTCACACAATTTACCATAAAAATGAATATGATCATTTTGTTTCGCCACCAAAATTAGGAACTCAGGGAAGGTGGATTCCGAGCTTCTATTGGAATAAGACTAGATCGAAAATATTTCATCTTCAAGTAGTCTAATCATCGAGATTGAGGTCAATACCTCTACCGAGATCGTGTCCTTTTTCAAACTGATGGTAATGATGTATATATCCAAAGTGGCGACTTATTATGCATCGAATGCACCAAAATAGATTGTTAACAGAGACAACATTGCACTCTAGAGTCATATTTGCCATCATGTACCAAAGCATATATATAAAAAATAAAGAATGAAAGATAAAGCAAAAGCTTAATAAAGACAAGGGTTCCGAACTTCAGGTGAGAAAGTGCAGACCCACTAAAAACACCCAAGCGCGATATAGACAATTAAAGCCCTCATGAGTCTTGAACATGCACGATCATCTTTTCCTTTTCCAAACAAAGATATTAATGACGACTATTACGACATCATATTATCAAACACATCAACACCGTTAGTCCCTGAGTCTTAAAGCCATTTCGTTAGCATGGTCTTTCTAAAGCTCTAAAGTTATCTAGTCACAACATCAAGTTCCCACAAAAATAACTATACTATATATAAGCAACCTTGTTCCCCTCTTTGAACAAAAGATTTTCAAGTTTCAAAAGCAAAAAGGTAGCTAAGCAGTATGAGTATACATTTTCTTAAGAAAAAGCAACCCTTGTTATAAGAAAAAACATCATAGTAGTTAAGATCCCGATCTTGATATTAGGATCTTACGATTTTACGATTCTACAAAGCAAAAACGATCTGGATCCTACGTAGGATCTTAACAAGCTTAAGATCTGATAGGATCTCGATCTTGACCATAGGATCTTAAGATCTACTCTGATCCGATCTTACTTTTCTCGAACCGCAAACTAAAAAACTACAAATTTATGGTTTATGTTTTTATATAATTTAAAAAACAACATGTGATTCTTCTTAAACATTTCATATTCATAATTTACGACAACGTTTTCATGAAACATTCATATAATTTCGTGTTTATTATATGTAATAACTTGTAGATTTGAATAATATTACAAAAATTAATAGAAAATAACATTATAGTAAGATCTTAGGATCCCGATTCGATCTTATGATCACGATCTTGCAAAGACAAAAACGATCCTAAGTAAGATCCCTATTTTAAAAACCTTGAAAAACAGGCACCTTACATGTGTATACATTTTCGTGATAAAAAATTATTTTTGATCCCACATAGGTAGTAGATAGAAAAGGATGGTAGCTTATATACTAAAGTTATGCTGGTTGTCTAAGTTAAGATTAGTATTATGTTATTGTGGTAATGTTATCGTTTAGGCTGATAAAATCCTACTCTATAATTTCTCCACGATAACTTGTATGGTTAATTAACTTTTTATTTCATGATAGTTAGAGCCTTAGAGCTAGATCACTCACGGTTAAAAAGCTTTTTTACTTGTCGGATTTATAGCGTTAAACTTATATATGCATATATTGATCGTAACGGAATTTAAAGTATCCGACCTTGAATATTTTAATTTTTGAATGTTAGATCACCTCGCTAACGTCTGTGCTATTTTAAGTCAACATACTCTCCTCACATCAATTGTTTGAAACCTTTAAATATTCCTTCATCCACATATATAGTTACATTAAGTTACAAAAATTAAGAGATTTCAAAAGAATAATTAGTTGTTGTAGAGCAAATAGCCAAATATATAGCCCAAGTATAAAACGGGATGTGAAAATTTCATTTGTCTTTCCCTTTTGGCAACCAACCCATTTCGCTCTATCATTTCTTCTTTCTTTCCTAGCCTACTCAAAAACGATTTAGGAAGGGCTACCGTTATATTTCTTACACAACTGATTATACTATAATTATGACTGGATCTGGAGATTAGAGCACACATGTGTCAATTTAGACTCTTTCAAAATAGTTTTATAGCTATCCAAGTTTCTCATAACTGGTATTCATTATTGCTTGGAAAGGATAACACAACCAATTGATAAGTAAAAAGTTGAATCAATAAAACAATAGACTAAGGGTGCGTTTGGTTTGTAAGTGGGATTGGAATTGGATTTGGATTTGGATTTGGAAAAGGTTTGAAAGAAAAAAGAGAGAGAAAAAATATATATAATATATGAATTATGTATTTTAAATTAAAATATTGAAGTTAAAACTATATTTAAAACTAAAAATATGAGAGGAAAGAAAAAAATATATTAAATTTGTGGCTATAAATGTTGGATGAGTAATAATTAAGTGGTAATCATCCAAAAGGTACCAATATCTATTGGAATCATTTTATTCGGATGAATCCATTACTTGAATCCATTTAGGTCCACCAAACAATAAGTTATGTCTATAAATGTATTCCATGAATCCGAACACCTCAAACCAAACGCACCCTAAATACAAACCATGCAAATAAACAAACTTGGGTAGGCCTTGATCAAAATCAATGTGTATTTTTATTTTTCTTTTGGAACATGTTTTAAAATTGTGACAAGTTATGAGTGACACGCGTTGATGAGAACAATATCGATCTTAAAAGTTAGTATTGCCAAATAATCAAAATTGTGTTAGTTTATGAACATAAATTAATAGTTGTGTGTTAGGATCGAACTCGAGATCACGGGATTGCACACTTTACGTATGAAGAGTAAATGAATAATTATTTATAAATGTTATATATAATTATTAATAAACACAAAACGAGTAACGACCGTTAGATGAAAAAAAGGAAAGTAATACTTGTGAATAATTGGAATGTCAAGAAGGTTCCGGAATCCCTTAGGGATGTCCATAACCAATCGGCAATAAGGGGGATTCCACCTCCTCAATGCCTTGGACTCCAAGTTATCACTAGTATATAAACAAACCCAAAGATTCATTGTTTCCTACAACTTGTACACATAGTTCTAAGTGTTTTTTTTCTCTCCTTCTTTTCTTGTCCAAATAATCGATCCATCTAAACCTTTTATAAAGGGATTCGATTTTAGTAAAGCTCAAAATAGTTTTGTGTTTAAATTACTTGCATAATCTTTTACTTGAATTAGTACGTGTGTACAAGAACGTGATACATCACACTATTGATTATATCTTGGATTGAATAACAAAAGGGTAAGGGGTTATTCTTACAATCCACAAAAACCCTAATTAGGGTTCTCGAGTTGAAGATTGCATTTGATTCTTGTTCGGGCTAGAATCACAAAGGTATGTTTACTTTTATATTTGATTAATTAATTACATATTGTATGATCTTGTAATTGCTTTCGCAATGCTCACTTAATGTGTTTTGTTTATTTATATGATTGTCATGATATTATAATTCTAACAAATTGTAGCCTAACTCAATTTCTTGCTTCTCACTTGGCATATTGCTACATAGAATGTTTCATGACCATAGTTTAAAGTCTTCTAGATATAAACAATGCTCGAGGCCATGTGCGAAACAAATCAACACACCACTTAATGTCATTTAAAAAAATGCATTTTGTTAAATAATATAACAAATCTATATAGGCCGTGTCTCATCATGTTTGATCCCACATGTAATAGAAAGAATAACTTGACAGCCTATATACTAAAGTTAAGTTGGTTTGGTAAGTTGATGTTACTATTGTGTTATTGTTTACCAAGATTATTAGCAAATAAATAATTTGTTTGTTGTATTAGCGTAAACGATAACTTGTATGACTCATTAACTTTTTGGTATTTTGAAAAAGTCTTTTTTCATCGTTAACTTTTTGTAGTTATATGAAAACAATTTTTTTATGATATTCAAAGTAACTATTACACTTTAGTTTTAGACGTTAAGACACTTTAAAGACAAATTATAAAAAATAAAATAATTAATTAATTAATTAATTAATTAATAATAATAATAATAATAATAATAATAATAATAATAATAATAATAATAATAATAATAATAATAATAATAATAATAATAATAATATATTTTTAATTTATTTTTTAGTTTTTTTTGTTAGAAAGCATATAACTTTTACAATTACCTAATTAAATGCTTGTTATATAACTTTGCTTGTTTGTTAATTACTTGTTACAAAACGATGTCTTATCCACTTAGGTTATTCATCGTGTTAACTTGTAACAAATCAAAACTACAGAAGAGCTTCAGGATTGTTTAATTTTGTTCCAAAATCAAATGTAAGGCAAAAATGATTTACGAATTATCTTATAGAAAACAGATTTTCATGTTTCACATAAAACAAAAACTAACATTAAATGATAACTCGTATGTGGTGCCGATAATTAGGGGTGAGCATGGTTCGGTTTGGCTCGGTTTTTTGCTAAAACCGAAACCGAACCGAAAATCAAAAAACCGAGCCGAACCGAAAATAATCGGTTTTTGATTTTTAGAAACCGTTCGGTTTCGGTTTATTTTAGGTTCGGTTTTTCGGTTTTTGGTTTATTTTCGGTTTGGTTTTTTGGTTTTTATTTTGTTTATATCACGGTTTGGTCTTTCAATGGTCGAATTTCTAATGCAATATAAAATAACTTTTTCATGTTTCAAGAACAAAGAAATACAAAATAATGACAATAAGAAACTATTGATCATAAAAAAATTGATCATGAAGTGACACAATAAATGACAATAAAAACTAACGACCACAAAAAACTCTAGATGATAGTTGTTTATGTGTTTTTTTTTTATTTTTTAATTTTTTATTTTTTTTTTATTTTTTTTTTCAAAAAGCAATTGAAACATGAATTTTTAAGATTACATGTATTTTGTCGGTTCGGTTTTTTCGGTTTGGTGTTTTTGCTAAAACCAAACCGAACCATAAACTTCGGTTTTTATAAATTTTGAAAACCGAAACATCGGTTTTCCAATCGGTTTTGGTTTTTTGGTTTCGGTTTCTCGGTATTTTTCGGTTTAGGTTCGGTTTTTTGATTTTCTGCACACCCCTACCGATAATTTTATTATATTTTGAGTTAATTTCATAAATGGCCCCCGTGGTCTGTCAGTCTTAACAAGTTTAGTCTCTAAACTTTTTTTTAACAGATCCGGTCCCTGTGGTTGCGGCCCATAATGGATTTGGTCCATGAGACTAACTGTCGGTAGTTTTTTCCGTTAGTCCTTTATACTAACATTTGCACCGTTAGTCCTTTAACGACCATTTGCAACAAACATTTGCACTGTTAGTCCTTTATACTAATGACAGTTTATACTTAATAAAAATTTTGTTCTTATTTATTTATTTCTTTTTTAAATAAAAAAAATGGTTTTCTTATAGTATTTTTTAAATAACTTTAAAATTTATATACGTTTTTATACACATTTTTATACACGTTTATATATACACATTTTTATACCCACTTTTTATTTCACTTTTTTATACACACATTTTTATATACACATTTTTATGCACAATTTTATAAACATTTTTTACACACATTTCTATACAGACGTTTTTATACACATGTTTTTATACACATATTTTTTTACACGTTTTTATATACATTTTTATACATACTTTTATATACATTTTTATACACATGTTTTTATACACATATTTTTATATACACATTTACACACATTATATACACGTTTTATACACATATTTTTATACACGATTTTATAAACACATTTATATACACGTTTTTATACACATATTTTATACACGTTTTTATAGACAAGTTTTATACACATATTTTTTACACGTTTTTATACACGAGTATAAAAATGTGTGTATAAATGTGTGTATAAAACATGTATAAAAATATGTGTACAAATGTGTGTATAAAAATTTGTATATAAAAAACATGTATAAAAATATGTGCATAACTGTGTGTATAAAAATATGTGTATAAAAACGTGTGTATAAAAGCATGTATATAAAAATATGTGTATAAAAACTAATAACAGTTAGTCTCAGGGACCAAATCCGTTATGGGTCGCAACCATAGGGACTGGATCCGTTAAAAATGTTTAAGAACTAAACCCGTTAAACCCGACAGACCACGGGGACCATTTATGAAATTAACTCTTATTTTATTATTATTATTATTATTATTATTATTATTATTATTATTATTATTATTATTATTATTATTATTATTATTATTATTATTATTATTCCTTTTAAATCCGATATGGGTAAATAGAAACAAGAAGTTCCCTTATTTTTACGTTGGGTTTAACTAGTTATAATACCTGTGCACGCACAGGGTTTTTAAAATTTCGTTTTGATTATATATTATTATCGATTAAGAAATGAACCACTTAACATGTTTCAATTGGTTTTACTTGTTGCACTAAAAAATAAAAAAGCATATGTATATATGTTATAATCAACATGTTATTTTAGGAAAATATTTTTGGATTAAAAATTATATATTATTATTAAAGCAAAATTACATGATGATACTTGACTTGCATGACATGTTAGTGATATATGCTTTTAGTTTTGCAAACTCATGCTATCAATTTACGATATGTTTTGTAATTGTGGTATTTCTTTTACTTATATTTTCGTTTAAATATGTAGCATATTTAAATAGCTTTGAAGATTGTTTAATTTCTTTTATTATAAATAACTATCATACCATGTTTACTAATGTACATTTTTGTTTGTAAAATTGCATTTTCATAAGTTTGTGCTATTTATTTCTCAAGTTTGATCATAAAATTACCAAATTAACATAGACTTACACTATAGCTTCTTTATTACATAAAGAGAAATAAAAAAAGATGTGATGGGTAGAACTCAAATTTAATTTTACGTTTATGTCTAATGTATGAAATAATTTTTTCTGAGCCCGAACTATATAAGGAAATTATAATTACTTGTATAAGTAAATTATAAATGCATGAAAAAATGACAAAGAGTACATTCGCAAGTATTTTAGGATTGTTTGAATCCTTACCGACCTTTCACTTTACTGCAACTTTATTTACAATTGGCCTAGATCATCAAGGTAAAAGACACCCATATTTTAGACCGTTGGTTGACACCCATAGTGTTATTAATGACAGCAAACACCTGCTAAGTTTCATTAACTCATTCAAAGACAAATTACACTCCGAAAAGAATTCCTACCATAAAATTCTCCATATATGCACTAAAACACATCTTTAGTACATTAAAATACATTCATGTATTATATAAATCAGCAACTTAACTAAATTATACATTCATACTTTGAGCAGGCGTAGAAAATCATTCCACGACAATCATGTGTTGATACTTAATCCTCCTCTAAAAAACGCACACAACAAATTCCATTACACTTTAGTGTGTGCGATAAGATGATAAAACTGAAAAAACCACTAACATGTTGCATTATAGTGAGGATAACAACAAAGTTAGTCATAACATCAAATAAAAAAACTTCAGATTAGAACTAAAGGGGTGTTTGGTTATGCTTATTAAATGTGCTTATTGGCTTATTCAATTACTATAACTATGATAAAGCTATAAGCTTTTTTTAGAAGCTTAGTGAAAATCCGCTGAACTCACAACTAATTCTATTATAGCTTAGTGTGTTTCTAGTAAAAACAAAAATATTTAGTGTAGAAGTTTTCAATAAAACATAAAAAAAAAAAAAAAAAAAAAAAAAAAAAAAAAAAAAAAAAAAAAAAATTACTAAAAGTTGGTGTGTATAACAAAAAAGTTAAACCATAAAAAAAGTTACTAAATACCATCAGCTAGATAAGGCATAAGCCAAAGTTCTGTTGAGGTCTCTTTCGGATTCTATTCAGAAGCAAAAAGAGGTTTACACATAAATCATAAGTATAGAATAATGGTTGTATCTCTCATCCGTGATTACCAACTCAATAACATTATCGCAGTATGGTAACGTAATAACCTGATTAAAAATATATATTCTTGCTGAATAATTCTCATGTACATACTTTTAATCCGTTTACAACGGCCAACTATTACGGGTTTTTATTTTATTTTTTTATTTTTTCATTTATTTTTTTTGGATAAAACATCACGTCAATGAATAAAGTTAGGTTATTACCTATGTTTTTTTTTTTTTTTTTTTTTTTTTTTTTTTTTTTTTTTTTTTAGGAGGTGATTGTTATCAAATAAGGATTGTGATGCGTGCATTTTTTTTTTAATTTAAGGAAAACACTTTTTATATTAAACAATGACTATCTAACTCATGTGTTCATTTTTTTTTTTTTTTTTTTTTTTTTTTTTAATAATTAGCTTTGTATAACATTTTTAACAGACAGATATTTGAAGTTGATTTTGTTGTTTAACTTTAACTACTGATATCATGTTGTACAAAATGTGTGAATTTAGTAGCACATAATAAGCGTTGATGAAGTTAAAATATGCTCCGTAAAGTTTTTAAAATGTTTTTATGGATATCCATATACAAATTTTAAATAACAATTTCATGAGTCGTTGTTATAAGTAGAATTGCGTATATTTATTTTCATATCACAGTATCGTGCTTACCATTTGATATTTATATTCCCGTTACTAATAATTTAGCCGTCTTTCAAACCCGTGTACGCATAAATTAAACTTTTAAATAGTAACATGCGTCCTTATTAAAAAAAATATTCTAATGGATGAAAGTTTTAAACTAACATTAGTTTAAAAAGATATTTAACGTATATTAAAACTAATTCGCATATTTACCAAATTTTGTAATTTTAATAGATGAAAGTCTAAAAACTAATAATAATACTCGTGTAATTTTAAACAAAGTTAATATTAAAAAGTATAGGGGGTATAAAGTGTAAGTGGTTATTTGTGCTTTTTATAAAGTTATTAAAAAACATGAAAACTTGTAATTTTACACTTTACTCTATATAAATTATTTAAAATTCAATCACTAAAGTTTTATTTATTACTTCCTCTTTTTTTAAGTATTTGTTTTCATAATTTTGACACCTATATTTTTATGCATTTTTTTTCTTAACCAAATTTCTCCACCAAATTTATTAAGTTTGACCAAAATCAATTTAATTTTGACTTTCTATTGACCAATCACGTTGCTCGATTTCGCCTACGTGGCAAAATCAAGCTCTCCTATTGGTCAAAATTTTTTTCAATGAGAAGGGATTTGCAAAAACATTCTGAAATGATGTAATTCTTTTATTATATAAAAGATTCTAGTTGAAAAAAAAAAAAAAAAAAAAAAAAAAAAAAAACAAAAAAAAAACTAGACAAGACTATCGACCAAAAATGCCGTGTCTCTTTTGCTTGGTTCTCGAAAGTTAATTTTTGATCATTGGTCAAGTCATATATCGATGAAACACGCCACCACGTTTGCTAGGTAATTGTGAAGAAGCCATGTTATATTAATGACCAAATATTTCAAGTGGTGCCGAGTTTTCAATCGAAGGTAATTAGTAATAATTGATTTAATCAATGTCAAGAAGTGACAGTGTGATATTAGTGTAAAAGGAACACTTAAATTGGGGCTTATATTCTCCTAAAGCGTATTCTAATGTTAAACCGGAATTTACAGTTCGTTTTTTTGTTTTAGCATAAACCCGCCCCACCACGCGCCATGCTCACCCCTAAAACTTGCGATGTTTTTCATTTAGAGTAGGAAGTATGTTGGTGGTCATGAAAACATGTAAAATTTGAGTGTATTTACAATTTCTTATTACTAGCTATTGCGTAATCTGTTCACCAAACTATGTATGCAGGACCGTGAGAATGTTTATGACAAAACATTGAGAGTTTTAGCAGCTTTTATTAATCCTTCTTCTAGAGGTGCATTTGGTGCACATTCGTATGCCGTGTATGCTTCTTTGCAGCTTTATTACTTCTATGAATCAACAGGTGCCATAATGTACGGGTTGGGTCTTGAATCTAAACGAGCATGGGTTAAAACGGGTAACTTTGTATACATTTCAACAGGTTGAGGGCGGGTTTGGATGGTTGACACACTTGTTTTCGCATTTTATGGATAATCAACTCATTTGTCATATGCTTTTCATTGATTGGGTTAGTAGAAGTTTACTAAACTTCCGGAATAAAATTTGTTGGTTTTATAATCCATAGTCCATATAAACTGATAAATTTGTTGGAAGTTTACTAAACTTGTGGTTTTGGTGCAGCACAACAAGATATGATGGAAGAAAAGAGGTTGGTAGGCAAAGAAGAATTGTTATTACAGTGAGTGATGAACTAAAATTCTTTCGAATATATTTGGTTTATTTCATAAGTTAGATTGAAACTAACCATAACTCATCAAACAACAACACAATTAGTTAAATTTCGTCGTGTAAAATAACATTTGTTTATTTTATGAACTGTAGGCTGTAGCAGTAACAACGAGCTCACTAACGGGGAGGCGAAAAGAAGACGGTTAATCCAGGAGAACTCAAACCTACTGTTTTATACGGTTCAGATTTTTGGGTGACATTAACTTGATATCATGTACTAGATTATTTGTTTCAAGCTTAACCCTTACTTTAGAATTTCTTCTATTTGATCAACATATAAATCTTGAGGATCGTTTGATACTAACTATGGTCAAAGATTTCCTCCCAAGCTGATGATTACAATGTTAAAGCTTGGTCTGCACAAAATTTTTATAAAAAATTATTAAATACCCAGATAACATCATCATCAGAAGACTTATTTTTTTTCATCAAGTATCTGAACAACACGATGAGCCCTTGACATCTTGAATCCATTTTGTCTGGATTTCAATTTTCTATAGCTCGTAAAGTATAATGGTATTTAGGTCTTTCTAAAGCTCTAAAGTAATCTCGTCACACATCAAGTTCCCAACACCTAAATAGCTATACTATATATGAGCAACCTTGTTCCTCTCTTTTAACAAACGATTTTCAAGTTTCAAAACAAAAAGGTAGCTAAGATTGAGTGTGAGTACTAGATTGAGTTCAATAAACAACCCTCATTATAGAAAAGAAGACACCTTATATGCATATATTGATCATAATGAGATCTAAATTATCCAACT
The DNA here is from genome assembly GCA_030686995.1 of Artemisia argyi. Taxonomy (NCBI): domain Eukaryota; kingdom Viridiplantae; phylum Streptophyta; class Magnoliopsida; order Asterales; family Asteraceae; genus Artemisia; species Artemisia argyi. Next base: position 179,112,067 of record CM060704.1, read on the forward strand.
TTGCATGAATATTTTGAGCGTTAGACACCTCCCTGCTAAAAATTTTACTATTTTAAGTTTACGACACCTCCCGACTAAAAAATGTGCTATTTTAAATTAATAACACTTGATCTTCACATCAATTGTATGAAACCTCTATTCATTAATCTACATAATTAGTTGTTGTAGAGCAGATATATCACCCAAGTATAAAACGTATACAACTGATTATAGCTAAGGATGTGAATATTTTATTTGTCTTTGATTTCTTATACAAGTGATTATACTATGGTTATGACTGGATTTGGAGATTATAGTACACATGTGTCAATAACACCATTAGTCCCTAACGTGTTAAAGCCATTTCGTCCGGATTTCAAATTTCTATAGCTTGTTGAGTGTAATGGTATTTTAGTATTTAGGTGTTTCTAAAGCTCTAAGTTATCTCATCACTAGTATACACCAAGTTGAGCATTTCCCCTCTTTCTAAACAATTTTTTTTCTACAAGTTTCTAAACATAAAGTTAGCCAAGATTATGAGTGGAGTAAATAAAGAATCCTTATTTCAAAAACTGAAAAGGCAGATAGATTGCATGTGTTTATATATTTCTAGATAAAAGGTTATTTTTGATCCCACATTGGTAAAAGAAAGTAAAGTATGGTGTCTTATATACTAAACTTATGTTTGTCAGGTAAGTTGAGATTTGTATTATGTTATGTTCATGGTAGTAAACGTACTGATTAATAAATTTGTGCGTGCATTATCTGAATGATAACTTGTATAATTAATTAACTTTTTATTTTTAAAAGATTATGAGAGCTACATCACTCACGGTTAAAAATCTTTTTTAATTTTTGGATTTAAAGCATCAAACTTGTATATGCATATATTGATCGTATTGGAATTTAAAGTATACGACTTCATAAAAATTTTGAACGTTAGATTTGCTCCAAACCTCTATTTTTGATCTACATATAGTTACATAGAAGTTACAAAAGTTATGAAATTTCACAAGGATGATATTTAATATATCATAAAGTAAATATATCGTCCAAGGATTAAATCGTAGACAAACTTATTATAGCTAAGGATGTGATGATTTCATCTAAATCTGATTTCTTGTGTTGGTTAACAAATGATAAAATTATAGAACTACACGTGTCTTTTTCACTTGGTTTTCGAATGTTTGTTTTTGATCATTGGTCAAATCATATCGATGAAACACTCTACGAACATTAGATTAGTGTGGAGAAGCCGTGTTAATGTCCAATTATTTCAAGGTGGCATGAATCATCAATGATAGTTACGTATAAAATCCGAATATGGTATTATCGTATCATCCTATGGTGGCAGTGAATAATTTAAAGGTGAAGTAAGAGTTGGAAGTAAGAAAGAACATTCACCTCGCAATCGAAAAGAAACTCATGGGAGGGGAGATGATATTGACGTGAACAAACCGATTAGCGATTTTAATGGTGCAAGTATTTTTAACCGAGCAAAGGACGAATTTGGTGCTCTTATTCACACAATTTACTAGAAGGAACTCAGGGAAGGTGGATTCCAAGCTTCTATTGGAATAAGACATGAAAAGATTTCATCTTCAAGAAGTCTAATCATCGTTGGCATGGTCTTTCTAAAGCTCTAAAGTTATCTCGTCACAACATCAAGTTCCCACCCAAATAGCTATACTATATATAAGCAACCTTGTTACCCTCTTTTAACAAAAGATCTAAAGTTATCTCGTCACAACATCAAGTTCCCACCCAAATAGCTATGAGTATACATTATATTTTCTTAAGAAAAAAACAACCCTTGTTATAAGAAAAAACAGGCACCTTACATGTGTGTACATTTTCTTCATAAGAAATTGTTTTTGATCCCACATAGGTAGTACAAAAAAAAGGATGGTAGCTTATATACTAAATAGGTTGTTTGAGTTAAGATTACTATTATGTTATTGTGGCAATTAGGGGTGTCATATGGGTCGACCCGACCCGAACCCGATAAGGCCTTATAGGGTCGGGTTGATTCGGGTCCAATATACCTTATCGGGTTATCGGGTCAACCCGATAAACCCGATAGCCTTATAGGGTCGGGTTGCGGGTCTTAATTATTTCGTTATCGGGTTATCGGGTTGACCCGATAACCCGATAAGCTATAATAACACATTGAAAGTTTTATAATTTTTGAACTAAACCTGATAACCCGATAACCCGAACCCGATAAACCCGATAACCCGATAGACCCGAACCCGATAACCCGATTCCTTATCGGATCGGGTTGCGGGTTAATTTTTATTTTCCGAAAACCCGATAGACCCGACCCGATAGAGGCTTATCGGGTCGGGTTGACCCGAATGACACCCCTAGTGGCAATGATATGGTTTGGGCTGAAAAAATCCTACTCTATATTTTCTCCACGATAACTTGTATGGTTAATTATTAGGGATTATTATTATTTTATTTATTATTATTATTATTATTATTATTTTTTATATATATTTAAAGCTAGATAACTCATGGTTAAAATGTTTTTTTACTTGTTGGATTTAAAGCGTCAAACTTACATATGCATATACTGATCGTAACGACTTAATGGATATTTTGATTTTTGAATGTGTGCTATTTTAAGTCAACATACCCTCTTAACATCAATTGTTTGAAACCTCTACATATTCATTCATCCACATGTATATATAGTTACATTAAGTTACAAAAGTTAAGAAATTTCAAAAGAATAATTAGCTGTTGTAGAGCAAATATATAGCCTAAGTTAAAAAAGGGGATGTGAGGATTTCATTTGTCTTTGATTTCTTATACAACTGATTATTCTATGTTTAGGACCGCATTTGGAGATTAAAGCACACATGTGTCAATTTAAACTCTCACAATAGACTAAAGGTTAACGCTGTTTGAATCAAACATTAAGCCTTAAAGGATTATTTTAGTTCAGAATTATCATCTAGAATAACAATTATGTAGTTTTATAATGAAAAGTAGTTAAGCTTGAGTTTTAATAAAGATGATTAAAAAAAAAAAAAAAAAAAACAAAAAACAAACTTGTTTTGATCCAACATATGTAGTGACAAGAATAAGTTGGTAGGGTATATACTAAATTCATGGTCGTTGTGTCAAGTTGATATTAGTAGGGGTAAATAAAGAACCATCAAATAGCTTATATGAAACAAATACTTGAAAGAAAGATTGTTTTTGATCCCACATAGGTAATAGAAAGAAAAACTTGATAGCCTATATACTAAAGTTAAGTTGGTTTGGTAAGCAGATGTTACTATTATGTTATTGTTCTCGATAACACTCCTGCCAAATAAATAATTTGTCGGTGGCGTTCTCGGGAACAATGACTTGTATGACTCTTTTTGGTTTTTTGAAAATAAAATTATTCATCGTTAACTTTTTGTGATTCTTTGAAAATTTTTATTCATCGTTACCTTTTTGTAGTTATCTGAAGACAATTTATTTATGATATTCATAACAATAACTATTACACTTTTAATTTTAGACGATAAAACACTTAATTAAAAAAAATAGCTTTTTGTGGTTAAAAAGCAATTAACTTTAACAATTAGCTAATTAAATTCTTCTTGTACAACTTAGCTTGTTTGTTAATTACTTGTTACAAAACGATGTCTTTTCCACTTGGGCTATTCATCATGTTAATTTGTACCAAAACAAAACTAGAAATATTGAGAGATTCAATACTATTTTCGTTCCAAACTCAAATCGTAATGCAGAAGTGGTTTTTTCATTACAAATTAGCATCTAGAAAAATGATTTTTCATGTTTACAAATTATAAATCAGGCAGTTAACTTTAGTGGTGTGTGTGTGCCGATATTCTTTCATGGTAAAAATTGCTATTATCCCATATGGGAGATAGAAATAAAAAATTGCTACCTTTTATAATGGGATTATGATAGTTTGAAATACAAAAAACAACTAGACAAGACTCTCGACCAAAATGGTCGTGTCTTTTTCGCTTGATTCTCGAATGTTAAAGCACTGTTAATGGCCAATTATTTCAAGTGATGTCGAGTTTTTAGTCGATGGTAATAAGTAATAACCGGTTTAATCAATTTCAAAGAAGTGACCGTGTAATATCATAATAAAGCATGAATGCCTACTATTATTTGAATACTTAAAATTAATCCTTACAAGTTTAGAAGCTATAAGTACAACAACCAGTGCTACTTATAAAAATTCCCCTCATATTTAATTCTAAGAGCATCCACTATGATAAACCTTTTGCAAAAGTTTACACATTAATACATCAATAAATTTTAGACCTTTTGATTTTATAAATGTACATTCACTATGGTATAAACCTTTGCAAGTTCATAAAATATCTTTTTTAACAAATGCATTAAATGTATTGAATTTATAAAGAGGTTCAACTTCTTCATGCCACATAGACATGAAATGAGTGTCCACTATGGTTGAAATAAACATAAACATTTTCATATTTCTTAAACATTTTCATAAACGCACCATAGTGGATGCACTAACATACAATTAATACTAACATTAAATACAATAAATAAATCATTATGTACATTAAATACAATTAATTAACTAGTCAATAAATACAATTAATGCACTTATTAAACACCCTTACATAAGAAATACAAATAATCAAGCATATTGTACAAACAACTTAAACACAATTCCTGCATTAAATGTCACTAATACAAATAATAAATCTTATTAAAATATTCAAGCACGAGCGGGTAATGGGCCAAATGGGCTCGTGCCCGAACGGGCACGGGTCAAACGGTCTCGAGCCCGAACGGACACGAGCTAAACGAAAATTTTGATATCTGTAAATTTATTGTCAAAAAGAACATAATAAACTAAAATATATTCACATACTAGCTAAAAGACCCGTGAAATTCACGGGTATTTTAAAGTAAAGTAAAAAAGAATAGTTAATGGCATTGTGTATTATGAAGTTAGAGGTTAAAAAGAAACATATTTTGATAAGCAAACATAAAATATAAAGTTGATAACAATGAAATATACATTATATGAAACACAACACTTAAATAACTAATAAAAGAACATAAACACATTCTATCTTTTTTTTCTACTAACTTGAGATCCGATGACACATAGATGTGATCACAAAATGTGTAGCACTTCTTTATAAACCACGTTCGTTGTGCTATTCCTGAGTTTTCCGTCCTCATCACAAATAATCATGTCCAATCCTTTTTTGCTCCTAACGGTGGAGACGACTACTTAAGCTGCTAAATGCTAATATGTAAAAACGGGCTATTGCAAATACAAACCCAGTTGACCGAGAGATTGTCTATGACTTTTGTTGATCATAATTACGAAAGAAACGGGCACTGGGAACTGTTTTCTTACAATCTTTGACGGAAATCATTTATCATAAGCTGAAATTTTCATCCTTGCGAAAAGCACTCATTTACCAAAATTGCTTCAGATGATTATAGTGGTCAGATGCAAGTTTTCATCTATTGGGGCTACACGAAGTCTTGTTCCCTTTCATAAACCATTGGATTGATCAATATTTCATAACACTCACTTTCAACGTAAGTTTGTGTTTGGGTACCCCAGATAATTTTAGACCATTAATAAATTTTGTAGATAATAGGTCTTCATTTACTTGTATTGTTTTCCGATTTGCAAATACTAACACAGTCACAAGTTAAATACACGACTTATTTGCCTAGAATAACTGAAAACATGTGATCATTTCCAATGTCTACAACCTCATTTATAGGAGCAATTATGTTTTTTTTTTGGAAATATTTGTGTTCATCAAGGTTAACTATCTAGCATATTTAGATAAGCAAAGTTTATGATTAAGGCTTTTGGGTTAGTTGAAACCTTAATGAGCATTTAATCACGTATGTTAATCCTAACTGCGATCTTACCAACTACTGGCTTCAGAATCCGTTCACTGGAGTTTCTGACATCTTCAGGTGAATCCACAATCATATGAATAATTGCGCTTAACCGCAACACTTTACAATGGTCCCACAAGTAAGAATGTTGAGAAGTTGTGTTAACAATATCTTGTCGGGGTGCTTTTGGAATAACGGGTAGGACCTGCCGACAACGCCACCAAAAACAACAACCATGTTGTTGAACGAAGTATCCAAGGTGTAATGTTTTTACTTATACAAAATGTCTTTTAATAATTTTTCAGATGCCTCGAAGCATTGCATGTTAGTCATTGACCCTTAATATCAGATAATTAGTTTGCATTTTGCGTAGCCATGCAGCCAGTGGCGCAGCTTTTAAGGGGCCGGGGGGCGCCCGACCCCCCGAAATTTTTTTTGCGATGTAGGGGGTATATAGTTTTCGTGTAGAAAAATTTCGGTATATTCGGTTTCGACCCCCGAAAATTTCGGTATACCTGAAGTATAGCCTTAGGAAAAAAAAATTTAGATCCCGACCCCCCACTTAAAAATTCCAAGCTTCGCCACCGCATGCAGCAAGATTACTTTTAGGATTATGGAACATGTAGAGTCCTTAATCCTCATTAATGTTGATGGGAATTTTAAGTCGTTAATGTGCAGTTCTCCCACCAATCATTAACAAAGATTCGATGCCGCTATAAGGTACGTGTAAAACTATATCGCATTTATGTCTTTTCGCGACCGCGAGTGTCTTCGATAAGAAAGTATCCCCATTTCCACTGTATCCGTATAGAAAAAACACCTCGGTTACCTGTCTATACGAAGTCCATGATGGTGTCAAGAAAACCCTTATGTTATAATGTTAAACATCTATATATGTAGTTGTAAATACACCCTTTGCAACTCGACTGGATCATAATCTAACATATCAGATATCAACTGGTTACCAAACGCTGATAGAACCTATCATTTGGATATGGCATGTCCCCATATTTGCACAAAGAGCACCTTATTTTTCTTTTCTTTATTTTTCTTTTTAATATGTCGAACATAAAAGTTTTTTTTTTGGAAGATTAACGTTACCGTATTATGGAATAATCTACTTATTATAAAAGGTTGTATACAATTAAAATATGGTGAAATTCATCAAAATTAACCAAGTTTTAATATTGTTCCATTAAAGTCACTCAAACTTTGTTTTGCTTACATATTTCACTTAAGTTATTATTGCTTTCCTAAAGTCATTCAAACTTTATTTTCGCTACATAAATCATTAAGTTTAAATAATATTCTAACATTGTAAAAATTTTGAATACTTATTTAACAAAGGGACAAAAATTATTAAATTTGGTTATTAGTTTTTAATATATATAGTTGGGAGATGTAAAATTTTATGGTAGTTATTATTCAAGGTACAACTAATTTTATGCATGTCTAAATATTCTAAAGACAGCTCTAAAAATATCGTTTTCTATTTATCAAATTCCTTATAAAATTCACTAAAGTTGAATGGTATTAAAACTTGATATATTTTTGCAGTTAAAGAAACCTTTGGCTGACTAACCCTGACTTATTAGTGAAATGGTTTTGCAACTTAAGTGGTCTTTATAGTTGAAAGAAAATATTATTAAAGTGTAACAATGATGGACATTTTGACATTAGAATATCGACGTATATCAGATTGGTTTTAGAGTTAAAAATCATGAATAGTAACAAAGTTTGGAATTTAACATCTAATTTTAATGATGGCAAATACCTATAGTAAAGAATGACGCTACATGAGTTTAATAACAATAGAAAAAATGTTCACTTAGTTCAATAGAAGCAACACGTTTGCAACAGACATTGCTAAAAATCAATTTATATATGGTTATAATATTATCGTCTTACTCATGGTCGACCATCTTGAGAGGGTTTTTTTTCCCGGTTCACCTCTTGCGCTGTATTTTGTCGACTCGATTACTTGCCCCAATCACGTTTAGCAAAAAAATTAGTGTTGCGTTTAACAAAAGACAATGCAACATACATATCAACTATCAAGTAGCGTATTCGAATTTTCCGAATCGGCCCAATGCTTTAGTTCCACATTACAAAATCTCTTTGAACAGATTGAAGTCGAAGCCGTGAACGGATCTTGGTATTAAAGTTTAGTCTCATCGGGTTCGCCACTATTCGATACCAAGGTTGGATTTGACACAAACTGTCCATGCGTAACACAACAACGTCACCTTCATTCAATTGGTGCTTGAATCCAGGGACCGGACCCATCCTAACCGTAGCTTGCATTTTGTCGACCTAAAAAAATTAGAAAGAGACACATAATCAGAAAAAAAATGTGAAACTTAATAATCAAAAAGCCTCTAAGTGTTGTTAAAGTAATGAGCAATCTCATAAATTCTTTATAAGCAATCCCAAATATCACATACGCTTTAGCGGGTGTTTGGAAAAAACCACGTTTACAAAAACCACATTTACAAAACCACGTTTGCAAAAACCATGGGACCACCGGCAACTACAAAACGTAATTTTGGAAGCTATATAACGCAAATAATTGATTATTGAACCTTGTTTGCCAAACACCAAAAATTGATTATTTGCATTTTCAAAAAGCAATAATAAAATAATCTATTTGAAATCGGAATCCCAAACACCTCCCTTAGGATTTATCATTCATCTTATGTCAAACCTTAATTAATAATCAGTCATTGCTTTATCAATTACATCCTGTTAATTTAGTGCCACCAAAAATATAAAGAAAAGGATACACAATCAATTACATATGTATATCTAACACCTAATTATACCTTGAAAATAAAAGGAAGCCATTTGAATAGCTAATCATCTCATTCAAATCAAATAACTTTCAGCATGATGCATACGTAATCTGCAAAAACCAAAACGTGGTGTTAAATGAACTATTAAGGATCAGATGTAAATTATAAGACTAATCAACAATATTTATTCAAGAAATATGAACTTAAATAACCAACTCTATTTTTTTTTGTCAAACCTTAATTGACCAAAAAGATTAAAATCAATTAGATGAGAATGAAATGTTAAACGATTAGCCTTGTGTAAAAAAATTAACTGCAGATCATGAAAAATGCGACACAAATGGAATAGCATAAATTAAAAAAAAAAATGATTCCTCGTAGAAGAACATGTTGCTTCAATAAATAGTTTTTGGGCCTTTTGATTTGTAGCTGCTATCGAAGTCCTTGTTATTTGTTATTGGGTCAGTTATTATTAAATTTGTTAACTCTTATAACTGATTAAAATTTGAACTTGAAACAAAATGCAAATTAGGAAAAAAAAAAATGAATTAAAACAAAAAGCTTTTTGTGAAAGATTGGTAGAGTGTAACTGGCGTATTATTATTTTATTTTATTTTTTTATTTTTTTGAATTTAAATTGGCGTTTCAATATTCTCATTAATGGCATTTGTTGTTATTTGTTAATGTGAAACAACAATGAGAATCGCAAGAGAAAAAGGGCCTGCATTAAAAGGCTTCAAAAAAAAACATTTTGTCCAAGTGTCATAAGGATCTTCACAGTTATTTTTGTAAAAAATTAATTAGAGGAGAGCTAAAAAAAACTCTGTTTTATTAGTATAGATAGATTGCACAAACCAAGCAAACTACTAAACAAAAAAAGTAAAATAAATAATAAATAAAATAATACAAACTAAGCAAAATTTCATCAAACTTTCGCTATAAAAAACTAATTAACGTACAAATTAAATAAATTATTAGCCGAAAAAATTAAATTACAAGGTGCCCGCAGCTGCATCGCGCGAGAACCCTGCTAATTAGTAAAAAAAAACAACAACAAATGGGATAAAAAAATAAATAGCATAAACGAACATTAATGTAAAGAAATAAAACTTGGGTTTCAGTCGACGTATATATATTGGATGTGACCGGAATCTCTCCATTTGCTGGTATTGGGGCGACTTTATGTGGGCTCCTAGGGTAGCTGATTGGTGCTAAACCGTCAGATAATTATTGGTCAACCACTTGTGAATGGTCAACTATAATAGTCAAACAGCTTAAACCAATGCTCCGTGGAAGTACAGTGTTTCCCCGGGTCGTTATGTCCCGACGAGGTGTGGATGGTATTAAAACGGTTTGTGATCGGGTGAATTTGGACGGAAATGGGTATAAGTGAGTTGTGATGATTACACTACTGGAATATAAAAGAAAATAGCTTAAATACACTATATTAACAAGACTGCAAAGTTGGAAAACCCAGAAACGTTTTAAACCTAAATACGCGTACGTTACGTTTAAATAAAACGTAAACGTACGAAATGAAAAGTGAAAAGGGAAATCTGAAAACACCCAGGGGGTCAAAATGACTTTTTTACAAACTAAAAGATAAAAGAAAATTTTTAAAAAAAGAAAATAAATTTTTACACTAATTAATTATTTAATATTAATTAATTACTAATTAATACTTATTATTAATATATAAAACACTTAAATACAATATTATATTAATTAAGCACTAGAAAAATGAAAATAAAATTCCTAAAAATATAAAATAACTAAAAACAAGTTTTAAAAATAAAAATAAGTGTTTTTGTCTTTTTGTGGTTTTTATATTAATTAATTACTAATTAATTACTAATAACCTAAATAAACTATTTTAAATTAAGAAAAATACTAAATGAACAGTGAAAATTTTAATAAAATTTTTAAAAATATTTTATAACATATAAAAGCTATAAAAAATATAAAAACTAGATTTTACTTAATAAAAACTAATAATGCTATTTAATACTAATTATTAATTAATAATTAATTAAACTAAAATTAATTCTAATAAATACTAAATAATAAAATAAAAATCTGAAAAAATTACTATAAATACTTTAATATAATAGGAATTTAAGAAAAATATAAAATAGCTGAGTACTTAATGAAAATTTAAAAATGGAAATTAAAATTAAATTACATTAAATAGAAGCTATCACTTTATTTATTAAATTGGATTTTTGGAATTTTTCTTTTCCCAATCTATTTTACAACTGAAAACAAGCTTTTTATAACTTAATAATAAGCTGTATGGAAAGCAAATAGCCCAACAGTTGACTAAGGTTGACCAAATGGGAAAGTAAGCTGAAATCAGCTTAGGTGGGACCCACAATGGGTAACTCTGACCCAAATAAGTTATATTAACTTGATTAAGCCAGAAAATGCAAGTGGGGTCCATTGGATAAGCCAAAAAGCTCAAATAAGCACTTGATCTTTTGCTATTAGACTGAAAAAAAGGGACAGACTTATAGGGGTAAATCAGGTGGGACCCAGGGTGTCCAAGGTCAAACCATGGGTCAAGGGTTGAAGCCCACCAGGGGGGGATTGAAAGAACCAAGTATGGGACCATGAGGCTTACTGAGGTGGTCAGAAACCACCACCAAAGTGGTGGTGGTGGCCTGATGAGCTGCTGCAGCAGGGGTCAGTGGATGCCCTGCAGTCCACTTTGGGGACTTGTAATGCTTCCACAAAAATTCATAAAAATAAAATGATACTGGGATTTCAAAGACAAGGTGGTAGACTACCAACTCTGAGAATTTCAAAAGCTAAAACTAAGTACTAAAATCTAAATAAATCTTGCTATTTTGAAGAAAAACTGACAACTACTACTTTGACTTTATGATGAAACTGTGAAAAGTTGACTTTGGTGAGATTTTGGTGAACCTAGGCTACTGATGTGGATGCACAGAGCTATAATAAGATCATATAATGCTAAAACAACCAATGATAAACTGAATTGAAGGTTTATGGGATTCAAATCCCCAACAGTGAACAGACAAGCTTTATATATGATGATTTTGACTTTTGGTGCATGTAACATATGATTTTAAGACTTGACTAACCTAAATAAGCCTAATGTGACATGTCCCAGCTGAGAATAACAACTAAAACACCTCTGAGCACTTTGAAAGCTATTATGCCAAACACCCCTTTAAGTAAGAGTATCATGTGATTTTCAAAGCACAAAGAAGTTTTGACCTATGAAATCACCAACTGAGCTTGTATGCAGGTTTGAAAACCTCATTTAAGCACAGAAACCTAGGTTTGAACCATAACTTAAAAGCATAACTATGAAATGCCATTTGACTGCTAAAAATTGTGAAGATTTTAAATATTAAAACTGATGTATAACCAATACAACTAATCAGTATTCCACTTCAATCATACCTAATAAGCACAGAAAAACAAGATAAATAGCAATTTACCACTTCTACAGTAAAAAATGCAAAAATTGATAATAAAGCTTACAAGTTAATCCAGCCTAAGAACAAGTAACCAAGAATCATGAGTGCTTCCTAAAACCTCCCTTGAGGTACTAAAACCAAGTTTCATCCATTTTTAACCATGCTTCAAGTTCCCTGCATTTTTATCAACTACCAATGGAATTCAGGTTCACACTTTGGAAATTTTGCATAAACTGAAAATGAGAACAAAGGCTTGAGATAAGAACTCAAAAGCTTAAATTAACTTGAGAAAACATATTACAATATAAAATTTGACTGGAAATTAAAAGTTACAATTAATCCTGACATTAATTTTAAATAAACTAAAGACTACTCTACACTTTTTCAATACTGCTTCACTCTTTCTTTTTATTGAACCTCTGAGCTATGTGGGTCCCAGCAGTCAAATCCCACCTCTACTCTTGGCTGTAGGATCATTTAGGAGCAATCTTGTCCCTCCATTGTTTTTGGCGGGAAAAACTTATTTAAAGCCAGTTGGTGGATTGGGCGGTTTCTTTGGAAGTTAGTGTTTGTTTGAAGGTTGTGGAGGGATAAGGATGGTGTGAGAGGTGGAGTGTTGAAAGGATTGTGATGATGGAAGCCAGAGTTGCAGAGCTGTGGAACCAAGTGGGAGACGGGGTCAAACTAGTTTGACTAGTTTTATTTTTTTTATTTTTATTTGGAACGGTTCTGAAAAAAGGGTGGGCTAAGGGTGGACTGGGCCTTTTGAAGTGATAAGGGTGTTGGCTTTGTGTTGTGGTGGATTAGGATAGTTATGGTTTGGTTTGTTTATTTTGGCTCAAAATTCACAAGGATCATTCATGTAAAAATCTGAATTTGAGGGACTGAAAATGTAAAACCTTTCAAACTTGCTTCATGGTCCTTTCCTGCCATATATCAATAGTCTAAGGACCAATTTTTGCCAGGGACTATTTTTGCCAAATTTGAAACTTTAAGGACCAATTTTGTAAATTCCTCAAACTTTTCATCCAGGGATCACATGTGACAACTTTTGAGTTTCTAAGGACAAAAAATGACTTTTCTTCCAAAAATTCCCCACCAGGGACCAAATCTGTCATTTTCTGAAACTCCAGGGACCATTTTTGTACTTTTTCAAACTGCAGGGACTAAAGGTGTAATTTTCTCAAACTTTTCACCCAAAGTCTAAATTTGATAATTTTTAACTTTTAAAAACCTTGGGTTGACTTTTCTTTCGTTTTAAACCTTCAGGGACTAGTTTTGTCAATGTTTGAAACTTGAGGGACTGAAACTGCCAATCGTGCAAACTTTGTTCGTTTTTCATTTGTTTTTAAACATTTTGCATCTAAAACATATAAAACACACTTTTGGAATAATTTCTGTATTTTGATGCGTTTTTGAGTGTTTTTGTATGTTTTGGCAGTTCATATAAGACAAAAATGATGAGTATTTACACACTCATCAATCCCCCACACTAAACTATTGCTAGTCCCTAGCAATACTGTTTTGAAAACTTGATGGATTTTAAACTCTTTACCAAAAGCCATCACTTCTGGAGTAGCCAGGTGTAAGAACTGTGGCACACCTGATAACCCTGTGATTTTGAGCAAACCACCAGCTGTCAACGGATTTGAGTAGTCTTTACCAAAAGCCGTTTGCTTCTGGACTAGCCAGCTCTTGATGGAATAGTCAACATCTTGGTGAGCTGATTACCAATTATGGATTTTCCACGGCCTTTACCACAAGCCATAATCTTGCGGGCTAGCCAACTCATTTGTTTTTGGGAGTTGTGGAACCATACAATTTTGGGCAAATTGCAAGCCATAAACGGATTTGAGATGTCTTTACCAAGAGCCGTTTGCTCCTGGACTAGCCAATCCCTTTTGTCGGTTAGACAAGGTGAACTGATTACCACAAAAATTTTGAGCTTTACTGAAAAATTTTTGAAAATTTTTTGAAATTTTGGCTAAAACGGGGGTATTATATAGTAAAATGTGAGAAAATTCGCTAGAATAGCGAATACCCCCCCACACTTAGCATGAATATTGTCCTCAATATTCAAAATCCCGGCTATTATGCCGACATTTTGAATGTAAAAGGGCGACATTACAAGCTAAGCGTGGAAAACACCATTTTGTATTTTCACTTCTGTAATCATAGCATGGGGGACTCCCCCACACTTGGGGTGAAAACCCTATAAGCATGCTACTGTTTTTGTTTACCGAGTCGCTAGCTTGACTCGACCCCGAATTCATTTGTCCTTGGGGAAGCATGATGTGGAAGAAATAATCTCCATCGGACTTTCATTCAAGATGTTTGGACAAACATTTGAAGCACGTGAAAGTTCCACACCGATGAGATATAATGACCCTAGCTTAAAATAGTATAAACTATAAGCGATGATGCCAGGGTCAAAGATAATGTCTTCATTCCCGAAGGAGTGAAGAACAGGAGAAGTCACCCTGTAGGTGAAGAAAAGGAAGAAAACCATGATGAAAATCATGATAAGATCGTCTTCCTTGAAAGCAGGCTCATTAGCCTGATTTTGGATTTCAAGGGTTAAGCTCGTACATATCCCGGGAGGGTGGGTGGGAATTTGTAAACTCTCATGATTGGGTGCATCTCCCCCCGGGTCATCATACTCCGGAGGAGTCATGATATGAGTGAGTTCACCAGAGAACTCCTCAAAGGTGAATGAATCATATTCGGGGAGAGAAATTTGAGAATGAGAAGTGGTACTGCCACTAATCTTCTCTCCCATATGATCAAAAGTAAAGGCTTCAAACTCCGGAATAAGATCATCGGAGAAAATGTCACTATCCTTAATGGGGATAGGAGATGAAATAGGTTTCATTTTGAAAGCCTCGATTTTAGAAATGAGGAGATTGACTTTCACTAATGTAGCACGAAGTGCTTCATCTTGGATTTCATTGTCAATCTCATCATTCTCTTCTTCTATGCTAACTAGCTCAGAAGGTAATCCTTCCACATGACTGATGTCTTCATGGGAAGTACTAAGCTCGATTTTGGGATTAGAGTTTAAAAGATTTTCATTTTCTCCCATATCGGCTTCAAGGTCAAGCAGATCATCATACTCAACTTCTCCATAAGATGTACAATCATCATTAAAGTCGGAGAAAGTCTCAAAATGATCTTTTGGATTTTCAGGGCGATAAGGTAAATCACACACATGATCAAAAGTCCCCTGTGACTCTCCTGGGATTGGGACAAGGTTCTCAACACTAGACTTTATGAATTCGTCCGATTCCTTTTGAGGAACAATGCTAAGATGCTCATCCCCCATATTTAGAGAGTGAGTGTGAACTTCGGGTGTGATATCAACAGACTGAGGGAGTTTAGAAGTACTAGCAGTGATGGAATTTTCAAGTTCCATTTGATCAACGGCTAGTGACTTTGTCACATTATTTTCTCCCTGATTCTCCATGGAAGGAATCACAACTGATGGATCAGATGAATCTTTTTGAATAATAACAATGTTATCTTCATCATCATCACTGTCATCATCATCATATAAAGCAGCATAGCGAAGATTGGCACGTATTTTAGCCGCTCTTTGCTCAGCAAGTAATTCTTCCATGCTCAATTCGTTTCTAGCATCTCGTTCTTCAGCAAGTAATTTTGCCATTGATTTTTCACGAGATTCTTGAAACGATGTAGTGGCGAACTCCTCCTTAAGTTTTTGCAAAATTTCACGAGCCTCTAGTAAAAGGTCTTGCTCGGCATCATGAGGAGTTGCTTGGATCATTTGGTGTTGTAGAGGTTGGTCTGAAAACAAATAGTCGTAATTGTTACAAGGAAATGGATTCCTTGTTTGACAATCCGAACTAAAGTGTGGACCTCCACAGTAATCACAACAGTAAAACTGATGTGGCTGTGAGTCGTATGTGCTAGAGTCATAATTGTTATCAGGAAACTGCTCATAGACAAGCGTGTTGCCCGATTGACAATCAGAACTGTAGTGTGGGCCACCACAGTACTCACAACAGTTAAACTGTTGAGTCTGGTTCGGTGAGTTGTATGGATATTGGTCGTAACCAACATTTTGACTATTATAACAATCAAAACCTTGGTGAGGACCTCCACAATACTCACAAGAAATGTTTGGTGTATTATGATACGAAGCATCATTGTGATTTGGATAATATGATTCTTGCTCGTATGAATGTGATGGGTAATTGGAAAAATTTGGGGAGTCGTTGAATGAGTTTTGATTAGGATCATAAGAAAATGAATTCCTCGAACCACAAAACAAACAACTCCCGTCTCGAATATCATTACCACATTGTACACATGTACACCAACGACATGGTAAACCGAAAAGTGGCTCACCACAACCAACACAAGGGATAAAATCCGGAGGTGGGACAAGTGGTGTGCTCTTAGAGCTAGCAATTTCCACCACTTCCGTTATGGTCTCGGGTTTTGGTTCTTGATAAATGTGAAGATTGGGCAAGTCGTTCTTTTCAGTCACTGCCCTAAGCTCTGCACGTTTGCTTGATGACCTTATAACTTTATATCGTGAAAGATCAGGATTTATTCTTGAAGGTTTAGGATCATTTGTGAGCTTAGGTTTTTGGATAACCGTAGGTTGGACGTATTTAGCACTTCCATCGTTAGAGGAAAGTACAGGGTCCTTTGTCACCTCGGTTTCATGATCTCTTTCCCTCACCGGAGAGGGAATAGGAATCGAATGTCCATCATAATCACTACGACATCTCGATATCTTTGACAAGGCCATAAGTCTGTCAATTTTGTTATTAAGGGCCCTTTGTTCAAAGAAATCGTCATCGAGAGATGCCATTAGAATCAATTACGGGACAAGTGGAAGAAGGTAGAATCAAAAGGATAGAGGGTAAAGGGATGAAGAATCAAAAAGGTAGGAGGGTAAAGATGGATATTTTTGGTGTTTTTAGAAAACATTTTATAAGAAAGAAAATCTTTTTGTGTTTTTGTGTTTGTTGAAAACTAATTTTACAAAGTTCTCAGGAACTGTTTTGTTTTTAAAATAAGAAAATATGAACAAAGGATGGTAAATATACAATGAGTGTATATCCAGATTCACTAATCTGTAAAACCGTGTAGAATACGCGCACAACCTCCCCGGCAGCGGCGCCAAAATTTGATTGGTGCTAAACCGTCAGATAATTATTGGTCAACCACTTGTGAATGGTCAACTATAATAGTCAAACAGCTTAAACCAATGCTCCGTGGAAGTACAGTGTTTCCCCGGGTCGTTATGTCCCGACGAGGTGTGGATGGTATTAAAACGGTTTGTGATCGGGTGAATTTGGACGGAAATGGGTATAAGTGAGTTGTGATGATTACACTACTGGAATATAAAAGAAAATAGCTTAAATACACTATGTTAACAAGACTGCAAAGTTGGAAAATTTCCCCGGGTCGTTATGTCCCGACGAGGTGTGGATGGTATTAAAACGGGTTTGTGATCGGGTGAATTTGGACAGGAAAGGGTTTTAAGTGAGTTTGAATGATTACGCTAAGGAAAAACAAATGAGAACGATGTAAACAAACTATATTAACAATAACGTGAAACCTATTTAACTTTAAAACGTAATCTAAAAACTTAAAATCAGAAATTGCTTATACGTAAGCAGAAAAATAAGCCAATCGGCTTAAATAGAAGCTATCACTTTATTTATTAAATTGGTTTTTTGGAATTTTTCTTTTCCCAATCTATTTTACAACTGAAAACAATAAACTTTTATTAAAACAAGCTTTTTATAACTTAATAATAAGCTGTATGGAAAGCAAATAGCCCAACAGTTGACTAAGGTTGACCAAATGGGAAAGTAAGCTGAAATCAGCTTAGGTGGGACCCACAATGGGTAATTCTGACCCAAATAAGTTATATTAACTTGATTAAGCCAGAAAATGCAAGTGGGGTCCACTGGATAAGCCAAAAAGCTCAAATAAGCACTTGATCTTTTGCTATTAGACTGAAAAAAGGGGACAGACTTGTGGGGGTAAATCAGGTGGGACCCAGGGTGTCCAAGGTCAAACCATGGGTCAAGGGTTGAAGCCCACCAGGGGGGGGGGATTGAAAGAACCAAGTATGGGACCATGGGGCTTACTGAGGTGGTCAGAAACCACCACCAAAGTGGTGGTGGTGGCCTGATGAGCTGCTGCAGCAGGGGTCAGTGGATGCCCTGCAGTCCACTTTGGGGACTTGTAATGCTTCCACAAAAATTCATAAAAATAAAATGATACTGGGATTTCAAAGATAAGGTGGTAGACTACCAACTCTGAGAATTTCAAAAGCTAAAATTAAGTCCTAAAATCTAAATAAATCTTGCTATTTTGAAGAAAAACTGACAAGTACTACTTTGACTTTATGATGAAACTGTGAAAAGTTGACTTTGGTGAGATTTTGGTGAACCTAGGCTACTGATGTGGATGCACAAAGCTATAATAAGATCATATAATGCTAAAACAACCAATGATAAACTGAATTGAAGGTTTATGGGATTCAAATCCCCAACAGTGAACAGACAAGCTTCATATATGATGATTTTGACTTTTGGTGCATGTAACATATGATTTTAAGACTTGACTAACCTAAATAAGCCTAATGTGACATGTCCCAGCTGAGAATAACAACTAAAACACCTCTGAGCACTTTGAAAGCTATTATGCCAAACACCCCTTTAAGTAAAAGTATCATGTGATTTTCAAAGCACAAAGAAGTTTTGACCTATGAAATCACCAACTGAGCTTGTATACAGGTTTGAAAACCTCATTTAAGCACAGAAACCTAGGTTTGAACCATAACTTAAAAGCATAACTATGAAATGCCATTTGACTGCTAAAAATTGTGAAGATTTTAAATATTAAAACTGATGTATAACCAATACAACTAATCAGTATTCCACTTCAATCATACCTAATAAGCACAGAAAAACAAGATAAATAGCAATTTACCACTTCTACAGTAAAAAATGCAAAAATTGATAATAAAGCTTACAAGTTAATCCAGCCTAAGAACAAGTAACCAAGAATCATGAGTGCTTCCTAAAACCTCCCTTGAGGTACTAAAACCAAGTTTCATCCATTTTTAACCATGCTTCAAGTTCCCTGCATTTTTATCAACTACCAATGGAATTCAGGTTCACACTTTGGAAATTTTGCATAAACTGAAAATGAGAACAAAGGCTTGAGATAAGAACTCAAAAGCTTAAATTAACTTGAGAAAACATATTACAATATAAAATTTGACTGGAAATTAAAAGTTACAATTAATCCTGACATTAATTTTAAATAAACTAAAGACTACTCTACACTTTTTCAATACTGCTTCACTCTTTCTTTTTATTGAACCTCTGAGCTATGTGGGTCCCAGCAGTCAAATCCCACCTCTACTCTTGGCTGTAGGATCATTTAGGAGCAATCTTGTCCCTCCATTGTTTTTGGCGGGAAAAACTTATTTAAAGCCAGTTGGTGGATTGGGCGGTTTCTTTGGAAGTTAGTGTTTGTTTGAAGGTTGTGGAGGGATAAGGATGGTGTGAGAGGTGGAGTGTTGAAAGGATTGTGATGATGGAAGCCAGAGTTGCAGAGCTGTGGAACCAAGTGGGAGACGGGGTCAAACTAGTTTGACTAGTTTTATTTTTTTTATTTTTATTTGGAACGGTTCTGAAAAAAGGGTGGGCTAAGGGTGGACTGGGCCTTTTGAAGTGATAAGGGTGTGGGCTTTGTGTTGTGGTGGATTAGGATAGTTATGGTTTGGTTTGTTTATTTTGGCTCAAAATTCACAAGGACCATTCATGTAAAAATCTGAATTTGAGGGACTGAAAATGTAAAACCTTTCAAACTTGCTTCATGGTCCTTTCCTGCCATATATCAATAGTCTAAGGATTTTATTTGAAAATTTCTATGTTTTAAAATTCCAGGGACTATTTTTGCCAAATTTGAAACTTTAAGGACCAATTTTGTAAATTCCTCAAACTTTTCATCCAGGGATCACATGTGACAACTTTTGAGTTTCTAAGGACAAAAAATGACTTTTCTTCCAAAAATTCCCCACCAGGGACCAAATCTGTCATTTTCTGAAACTCCAGGGACCATTTTTGTACTTTTTCAAACTGCAGGGACTAAAGGTGTAATTTTCTCAAACTTTTCACCCAAAGTCTAAATTTGATAATTTTTAACTTTTAAAAACCTTGGGTTGACTTTTCTTTCGTTTTAAACCTTCAGGGACTAGTTTTGTCAATGTTTGAAACTTGAGGGACTGAAACTGCCAATCGTGCAAACTTTGTTCGTTTTTCATTTGTTTTTAAACATTTTACATCTAAAACATATAAAACACACTTTTGGAATAATTTCTGTATTTTGATGCGTTTTTGAGTATTTTTGTATGTTTTGGCAGTTCATATAAGACAAAAATGATGAGTATTTACACACTCATCAGTAGCCTTACGTAATTCTGTGTAGAAGAAAAAGAGAAAGTATGCGCCCAAATATGAGGACAACGGATACATGTTCATACCTTTGCTTTTTCTACGTTCGGGGAATTTGAGACGGAAGATTTGGATACACTTTCACGCTTTATGTCTATTGCCATTGGCCACTCAAATAATGCTAAGAGTGATGTTTTTATTTTTCACCCGAGTAAGCTTTTATATTCAGAAATGAGTGGAAGTACAACTTGTGTCTAGACTCTCATCCAACTTTATGTAAATTTTTATTGATTCAATAAAGTGGTGGTTTAAAAAAAAGTAAATAAATAATAATAATAATAATAATAATAATAATAATAATAATATGACTCTAAACTTTCAAAAACACGAGTGTTCGTTTATGATCTATGATTTCTTATCATAAAAATTAATGTGTTATGAGTACTAAATAAAAGCTACAAAGAACCAATGAAATGAGTATAATCAATTTTTTTTCCATTGCGTTGAAAGTGAAAGGTTAAAAATCGCTTATTTTGTTGTTTAGCAGAAAGTTAGCCACGACTTTAGTTGTGTCTAGCCTTCCACTAAAAGCCCCAATTCATGTGGTTATGTATTAATATCTTCGATATTTGTGTTCTTACAATACTGTAACTTTAACAATCTATACTTCAAATTCAATCTTCACATAGCAAAACACACATATATAGATGTAATCATTCTTTGATTCATAAAAATTTCTTCATATCATATATGTACATTATATAAAGAAAATTACGATATCCAATGATGATGAAAGTGTATATTTTGAGTGTCCCAATAAGAATTGAAAGTGTGCAAATCACTTCCCGATTGTTAAACAAGACAACATTGCACTCTAGAGTCATCTTTGCCATCATGTACCAAAGCTTTTATATCCAAAGTCAAGAATGAAAGACAATGCAAAAACTTAATAAAAGACATGGCAAACATCAAGTGAGAAAATGCAAACCCACAAAAACACCCAAGTGTAACCAACAGCATATAAGCCTGATGGTTGTTAACACTAGTGCGATATAGACAATTAGAGCCTACATGTTTTCCTGATAAGAAGCCAAGGGGTAAACCTTGGGGTCGGGAGTGTAAGAGTCGATGTTCGTGTTGATCGAGTATCTCGAAAATCTCTTGCTCAGAAATCTCTAGTTCGGTCAGGGAATCATAAGTAATTTTAAGGCAAGGTCCACCAGGGTGACTGATAGCTCAAGAGTCGGCAACTTGAAACAAAGAAGTGTCTTCCAAGATCCTTGTCAGTGTTGCAAACGTGCTTCAAATTGTGCTCAGAAGACTTATTCTTTTTCATCAAGTATCTAAGGCCCGGAGACTCGAGCACTGCCATCTCAAGAATATAAGCAAGCATACTTCCCTCATGACTGTCTTGAACGTGCACGATCATCTTTTCCTTTTCCAAACAAAGAAATTGACGACTACTACAACATTATATTATCAAACAGATCAACACTGTTAGTCCGACATTACATTATATTAACGACTACCATGATGTCTTAAAAAGCCATTTTTTTGGCATGGACTTTTTAAAGATCTAAAGTTATCTCCTCACTACATCAAGTTACCAACATCCCAATGGATATACTATATATGAGTAACCTTGTTCCCCTCTTTAACAAAAGATTTTCATGTATCAAAAACAAAAAAAGGTAGCTTAGCTAAGCTTGAGTATGAGTGGAGGTAAATAAACAATTCTGGTTTAAAAAAAATAAAAAATGAAAATAAAAATAAAAATTACATGTGTTAAGATACATTTTCTTGAAAGAATTGTTTTTATCCCACATAGATCATAGAAAGAAAAGGATCGTAGCTTATTTACTAAAGTTATGTTGGTTGACTAAGTTAAAAGATTAGTATTATGTTATCCTCCGGCTTAGGGATGGCACCCGTGGGCAATGGGTACAGGTACCTCTAACCCGTCACCTGCCCACGTAGTTTTTTTCTCACCCGTCACCCACCAATGGGTACAATTTTCTACCCATGCCTTTGCCCGTGGGTATTTGTTACCCATGGGTTAGTGTTATGCAACAAAATTACAAAACGAAGATATGAAAACTAACTATGAAACTGCGTAATAAGACACCAATCAATTTGCCAAATACAACTTTGATTATTTGATCTTTGTGAAACTCAAACGAACTTTTAAGTTAACGTGTTTTCTTGAGACTTGATGATAACTATTAAACATATACATGCACATCATAAATATTTTAATTAGTATAATTAATTTTAACATGGGTTTATAGGTACACCTACGGGTATTTTGACGGGTATATCCGTGGGTATTTTAAATGGGTGTCATGGGTTTACCCGCGATGGGTATGCCTCACCCATCACCCACCCGCCACCCACTGATGGGTAACGATTTTCATCCACTACCCACCCATGGGTGAAAATTGACGCGTTTAACCACCCATTTATGATGGGTACCCGCGGGTTGTGGGTTTTTTCTCGCCCATTGCCATCCCTACTCCGGCTAACACATGCATTGGTTGGTAAATCTGTGCGTGCATTATCTGAATGATAACTTGTATCAATAATTAACTTTTTATTTTTCCATGATATTTAGAGCTAGACCACTCGTGGTTAAAAAGCTTTTATATGTTGTATTTAATTCATAGCATCAAACTTTCGTATGCGTCTATATTTATTGTAATGAGATTTAAATTATCCCACTTTGCATGAATATTTTAAACGTCCCCCCCCCCCCCCCCCCCCCCCCCCAAGTTAAAATTTGTGCTATTTTAAGTATCAATTATATTTTTGAAACCTCTATATTCCTTATGGAACATATAATCAATTACATAGTCTTATGAATCAAATTATGTAATCAGTTGCTAAAATTTGTGCTATTTTAAGTTAACAACATCTCTTCACATCAATTGGCTAAAATTTGTAGTATTCTTGTAACATATAATTAGTTACAAAAATTAAGAAATTTCGGAAGAATGATTAGCTTTTGTAAAGCAAATATATCGTCCGACTATAAAACTTGCACAACTCATGATTATAGCTAAGTATGTGAAGATTACATTTGTCTTTGTATTTCTTATGCAACTGATTATACTATCCAAAATAGTTTTATAACTATCCAAGTTTCTCATAACTAGTATTCAATATTGCTCGGAAAGGATAAGCAATCAATTGAAAGTTGTGTCAAATTAAAATTGGAAAACTGTAATAATAGAACCTACTACAGTTGAAAAAGCTGGTTTGGGCCAAACAATAAGCCATAAAAGCTTTTTCTTTTGTTAGAAATAATCATCTAAGAATGACTTTATAGTTTCATAAAAAAAATAAATATAATTCTTGAGTTTGAGTAGGGGGTAAATAAAGAACCATCATATAGCTTATATGATACAATTTCTTGAGAGAAGATTCTTTTTTATCCCACATCGGTAATAGAAAGAAAAACTTGGTAGGCTATATACATTAAAGTTAAGTTCTATTGGTAAGTTGATGTTACTATTATGTTATTGTTCGTCAACAATCACAGATAGACAAATAATTTATCTGTGGTGTTAGAGTGAACGTTAACTTGTATGACTCATTAATATTTTGGTTTTCCTAAAAAGCTTTTATTCATCGTTAATTTTTTGTGGTTTTCTGAATAGTTTTTATTCATCGTTAACTTTTTGTAGCTATCTTAAAGCAATTTTATTTATGATATTCAAAGCAATAGTTATTACACTTTTAATTTTTGACGTAAATACACTTTTTAGTTAAAAAAAAACTATAGCCTTTTGTGGTTAAAAAGCATTTAACTTTTACAATTAGCTAGTTAAATGCTTCTTGTATAACTTAGCTTGTTTGTTTATTATTTGTTACAAAACGATGTCTTATCCACTTGGGTTATTCATCGTGTTAATTTGAACCAAATCAAAAGTACAAATATTAAGAGGTCCAATATTATTTTTGTTCCAAAATCAAACCGTAAAGCTGAAGTGTTTTTTCAGTTAAGTTTACTGGAGTAAATTGAAAAGTAGCATTAAAATATAACTCGTACATGTGCCGATATATTCTTTCATTGTACAAATTGCTATTATCCTAGATGGGCAATAGAAATAAAATATTTGCTACCTTTTATAATTGGATTATGATACTTGAAATACAAAAAACAACTAGACAAGACTCTAGACTAAAATGGTCATGTCTTTTTCGCTTGATTCTCGAATGTTAAATATTCGATCATTGGTCAAGTCATATATCAATGTAACACGCCACAAATGTTAGCTAGTTATTGTGAAGAGCCGTGTTAATGACCACTTATTTCACGTGGTGTCGAGTTTTTAGACGATGGTAATAAGTAAAATAACAGGTTTAATCAATGTCAAGAAGTGACATCTTATTACTAGTTTAAAGAGGAACACTTAAATTGGGGCTTATATTCTCCTAAATCGTATTCTTTTGTAAAACCAGAATTTACGGTTTGGTTTTTGGTTTTGGCATAAACACGCCGCACCCCATGCTCACCCCTAAAACTTGCTATGTTTTTCATTTATAGTAGAAAGTATGTTGGTGGTCACGAAAACACGTAAAATTTGAGTGTATTTACAATTTTTTACGACTAGCTATCGCATAATCTCTTCACCAAACTATGTATGAAGGACCGTCAGAATGTTTATGACAACACATTTAGATCGAGTACTTTTCACATTAACTGATCCTTCTTCTAGAGGTGCATTCGGTGCACATGCTTACACTGTATAAGCTTGTTAGCAACTTTATTACAAATCTATGAATCAACAGGTGCCATAATGCGCGGGTTGGGTCTTGAGTCTAAACGAGCTTGAATTAAAACGGGTAAGTTTTTTTACGTGTCAACAAGTTGGGTCGTGTTTAACTCATTTGGAATATGCTTTTCATTAATTGGATAAATAGAAGTTTACTAAACTTCTAGAATAAAATTTGTTGGTTTTATAATCCATAGTCCTTATAAATTGATGTTAATGGTAACACTTGTTTTTCAACAGTCAAAAGAAACCTTGAAAGTACTTACATTACATGATATTATATGGTTTTGGTGCAGCACAATATGACTGAAGAAAAGAGGTCGGTAGGCATGGAAAAATAGTGATTACGGTGAATGACGAACTAAAATTCTTTCAGAATTATTTGTTTTATTTCATAACTTAGATTGAAACTAACCATAACTCATCAAACAACAACACAATTAGCTAAATTTGTCCGTGTTAAATAACGTTTGTATATTTTCTGAACTATAGATGGTAGCAGGCTAGCAGCAACACTGAGCTCACTAACAGGGTGGCAAAAAGAAGACAGTTGACCCAGGAGAAGTCAAACTTCGTGTCTTATAAATCGGATTTTTGGGTGTCGTTAAGTTTATAAACGGTACTATATTCTCTGTTTTAAGCATAACCCTCAGAATTTCTTTTGATACTCACTATGGTCTAAGATTTCCTCCCAAGCTTAAGGACACAATCACACAAACCCATAAGAGAGTTAAAGATTCCTACACATAAAGTTTATAACATCATCATCATCATCATCATCATGAGGACTTATTCTTTTTCATCAAATATATGAACAAACACCATTAGTCCTTGACGTCTTGAAGCCAGTTCGTCCGGATTTCAATTTTCTATAGCTCGTTAAGTGCAATGGTATTTAGGTCTTTCTAAAGCTCCAAAGTTATCAGGTCACTACATACCAAGTTGAGCAACCTTGTTCCCTTTTTATTAATAAAAGATTTTAAAGTTTCAAAACAAAAAGGCAGCTATGATTGAATATGAGTAGAGGTAAATAAAGAACCCTCATTGTAAAAAGGCAGATAGCTTGCATAAGTTTATATATTTTGTTGATCAAAGTTTGTTTTTAATCCCACATAGGTAAGAGAAGGAAAAAGATGGTGGCTTATACACTAAAGTTATGTTAGTCGGGCAAGTTGAGTTTAATATTATGCTATGGCCCTGGTGTCATATGTCCAGTCTATAAAATCTGTCCTCTGTACATGTAATTTTAGTTGTTTTCCAGTCCTTTGTACTAGGGGTGAGCATCGGGCCGGAACCCGACCCGTCCCGACCCGGCCAGATCCCGATTGTGGCCGGAATTCTAAACCGACTCCCGACCCGATAGTGTTCGGTTAGTCAGTATCGGTCGGGATTGACTTGTTTTTTCTCGGTTTTTGCCTCGTCCCGACCCGAGTCCCGAGTTCGCTGGAAATGCTAACCGACTCCCGACCCGTTTACTAGTCGGGATCGTAATCGGGCCGGCGGGTTTGTCGGGATCGGGCCGGGAATCGGGATGCAGGCGGTTTTGCTCAGCCTTACTTTGTGCATGCAATTTTAGTTGTTTTCCGTCTTTTGGAATGGCTATTCATAGAATGCGTTCAACAAGTATTTTGTTCCTTAAATGACCTTAAGAAACAAGTATTCTAAAGCTCTAAGGTTTTCTCACCACTATATACCAAGTTTAGCAACCTTGTTCCACTTTTTTTAACAAATTTTTTTCAACTTTTAAAACAAAAAGGTAAGAATTGTTTTTTCAATTAAGTTTCAAAACAAAAAGGTAGCTAAGACTGAGTATGAGTGGAGACAAATAAAGAACCGTCAGTGTAAAGGCAGATAGCTTGCATGAGTTTATATATTTTCTTGATCAAAGTTTCTTTTTAATCCCACATAGGTAATAGAAAGAAAAAGATGGTAGCTTATATACTAAACCTATGTTATGGCAAGTTGAGTTTAGTACTATGCTATTGCCCATGAAAAGGATAGTATGTGGGCCGGTTAAAATATCGCGCCACATATGATCTTTATGATAATTTGTATGATTAATTAACTTTTTATTTTTTTTCATAATATTTAAAGCTAGATCACTCATGGTTAAAAAGCTTTTTTATTTGTTGGATTTAAAGCGTCAAACTTATATATGCATATATTGAACGTAATGGAATTTAAAGTATCCGATTTCATGAATATTTTGAATGTTAGATCAAGTATCCGATTTCATGTGTACTATTTTAAGTCAACATACCCTCTTCACATCAATTGTTTGAAACCTCTTTATATTCCTTCATCCACATATATATCCACATATATAGTTACATTAAGTTACAAAAATTAAGAAATTTCAAAAGAATAATTAGTTGTTGTAGAGCAAAAATATAGCCCAAGTTAAAAAAAGGGGATGTGAGGATTTCATTTGTCTTTGATTTCTTATACAACTGATTATACTATAGTTATGACCAGATTTGGAGATTAGAGCACACATGTGTCAATTTAAACTCTCACAAAAGAGTTTTATAAGTATCCAAGCTAGTTTCTCATAACTAGTATTCAATATTGCTTGGAAAGGATGACGCAATCAATTGATAAGTAAAAAAGTTGAATCAATAAAACAATAGACTAAATACAAAACCATGCAAATAGACAAACTTGGATAGGCCTTGATCAAAATCAACGTGTATTTCTATTTTCTTCTGGATCATGTTACAAGTTGGTAATGACAAATAATGAAAATAGTTCAAAGTCTTCTAGATATAAATAATGCTCGAGTCTATTTGCAAAACAAATCAACGCACCACTTAATGTCATTTAAAAAAATGCATTTTGTTAAATAATATAAAACAAATCTTTGTATGCCGTGTCCCAGCATATTTGTGCCATAAAAAAAACCCAGGTATTTTATATGATACAATTTCTTAAAAAATATGGTTATATGATTACAATTACTTGAAAGAAGATTGTTTTTTATCCCACATAGGTAATAGAAAGAAAAACTTGGTAGCCTATATTCTAAAGTTAAATTGGTTTGGTAAGTTGATGTTAATATTATGTTATTATTCAACTTCAACAGATAAATAAATAATTTGTCTGTGATGTTAGCATGAATGACTCATTAATTTTTTGATGTTAGCATGAATGATACCCTGTATGACCCATTAATATTTTGGTTTTTTGAAAAAGTTTGTATTCAATGCTAACTTTTTGTAGTTATATGAAAGCAATTTTTTTATTTTATTTTATTTTAATGATATTTAAAGTAACTATTACACTTTTAGTTTTAGACGTTAAGACACTTTATAGATTAAAAAAATAATAATAATAAATGAAAAAAAAAAAAAAAAAAAAAACTTTAGCTTTTTGTACAATAGGAACACTTAAATTGGGGCTTATATTCTCGTAAAGCGTAATTTTAAACTGGAATTTATGGTTCAGTTTTTGGTTTTGGCATAAACCTGCCCCACCCCATGTTCACACCCCCTAAAACTTGCTATGTTTTTTCATTTATAGTAGAAAATATGTTGGCTGTCACGAAAACACCTAAAATTTGAGTGTATTTAAAAAAGAAAAAAAAAATTACGACTAGCTATTGCATAATCTCTTCACCAAGCTATGTATGCAGGAT
The DNA here is from genome assembly GCA_030686995.1 of Artemisia argyi. NCBI lineage: Eukaryota > Viridiplantae > Streptophyta > Magnoliopsida > Asterales > Asteraceae > Artemisia > Artemisia argyi. The sequence goes on from CM060704.1 coordinate 179,141,029, forward strand.
CGTGAGAATGTGTATGATAACTAGTGCTGTAAACGAACCGGATGAACACGAACAAAACCTAGTTCATGTTCGTTCATCTAATTTTAATCGGACAAATAAACGGACATGAACGCTTAAACGGACGAATTTTCTTGTTCATGTTCATTTATTAAGAAAATGAGTTGTTTATTTTCGTTCATTAAGACACTAAACGTACATAAATGATCGAACATAGATGAACATAGACAAGCAAACATAAACTTTATTAAATTATGTACAATATATTGTTTTATAAGTGTTGTTTTCTTTAAACAAACCAATTTTCAAATTATACAATCAAAAGATATGATATGCGAACATAAATAAATAAATGAAAATAAACGAACCCATAATCGGACGTTTAGGAACATAATTGAACGGAAGCGACTTTTGTTCATCTTCGTTCATTTAACTAAACGAACGTAAAATGTTGTTCATGTTCGTTCATTTAATAAATAAACGAACATAAACGAACTTTTTACCGAACGGTTCATGAAATGTTTATTGAACATTCAGTTCGTTTACAACCCTAATGATAACACACTGAGAGTACTTTAGCAGCATTAAGTGATCCTTCTTCTAGAGGTGCATTCTGTGCACATGCTTACACTGTGTAAGCTTCTTTGCAGCTTTATTACATCTATGAATCAACATGTGGCATAATGCGCGGGTTGGGTCTTGAATCTAAATGAGCTTGGGTTAAAATGGGTAACTTGTTGTACATGTCAATAGGTTGGGTCGGGTCTGGCTCATCGACATACTTGTTTTCACGTTTTATGGATAAATAACTTATTTGGCATATGGTTTTCATTGCTTAGCTTAATAGAAGTTTACTAAACTTCTGGAATAAAATTTGTTTGTTTTATAATCCATAGTCCATATAAATTGGACATGCATGGTGACATTTGTTTTTCAACATTCAAAAGAATCCATGAAAGTACTTACACTACATGATATTATATGGTATTGGTGTTGCACACAGGATATGAAGAAAAGAGGTTGGTAGGCAAAGAATGATTGTGATTGCGGTGAGTTATGAACTAAAATTCTTCAAGAATTATTTGGTTTATTTCATAAGTTAGATTGAAACTAACCATAACTCATCAAACAACGACACAATTAGCTAAATTTGTTCATGTTAAATAATATTTGTATATTTTCTAAACTATAGGTAGTAGCAGCAACACTGAGCTCACTGACAGGGAGGCAAAAAAGACGGTTGAGCCAGGAGAAGTTAAACCTCCTGTCTTATAATTCAGATTTTTGGGTGTCGTTAACTTAATATCGTGTATTAGATTCTCTGTTCCAAGCATAACCCTTACTTTAGAATTTCTTCTATATGACCAACGCATGGATTTTGAAAATCTTTTGATACTAAAAAGGGCAAAATACCTATTAATGTACTATACTTGCCACAAATTTTATTTTCGTGTACTGAACAAATTTTTTTCCTTATATGAGTAGTGAACTTTCATTTTTTGGTCTTTTTGATGTACTTTGTGACATATTTGCCCCTAGATTTTTAATAATTTGAGGAGTAAAAACTTCACAAAGTGCATCAAAAAGATAAAAAAAATGAAAGTTCGGTACCCATATAAGGAAAAAAAATTTGTTCAGTACACGAAAGTAACGTTTGTGACAAGTATGATGCATTTTTCAGGATTTTAATTGTACAACCCAAGATGATAACAATGATAATTAAGGACACAAATCCATAAGATTTAAAAGATTCCTGCACAAAAAGTTTATAAAACATTAAGTAAATGCACGGATAACATAATCACCATGAGATGACTTATTCGTTTTCATCAAATATCTGAACAATACCATTAGTCCAAAACGTGTTGAAGCCATTTCGTCCGGATTTTAGTTTTCTATAGCTCATTACGTGCAATGGTATTTAGGTCTCTCTAAAGCTCTAGGGTTATCTCGTCACTACATACCAAGTTGAACAACCTTGTTTCCCTCTTTTTTAACATTTTTTTTTCAAGTTTTAAAACAAAAAGGTAGCTAAGATTGAGCATGAGTGGAGGTAAATAAAAAACCCTCATTTTAAAAAGGCGGATAGCTTGCGTGTGTTTATATGTTTTCAAGATAAAAGTTTGTTTTGATCCCACATAAGTAATAGAAGAAAAAGGATGGTGGCTTATATGCTAAAGTTATTTTGGGTGACTAAGTTAAGATTAATATTATGTTATAGTCATGCTACTGTAACAAGCATTGATTAATAAATCCGTGCTTTTAATAATATCATGACGATAACTTGTATGATTAATTAACTTTTTATTTTTTCGTAAAATTTAAACTTTTAAAGCATCAAACTTTTATATGCATGCATATATTGATTGTAATGAAATTTAAAGTATGTGATTTCATGAATTATTTGAACATTAGGCTATGTTTATTGGTGATATTTGTAACACCCCCAAAATTTGATACAGCGGAAGACTCAACAAGCTTTCGGGGTGCTACGGGGATTGGTATCCAACACAAGACAATATAGAACGAGATAAAGTAACACAATAAAAACACAACCAAAACAGGGTTTCAAGGTTTACATTTATCCCAACATCATTCAGAGTCAGGCCCAAAATAAAGTAACAATAGGTCCAAATTTAGTTATCAGAGTTTAGAAAAATAGATCCATAAACCGTGAGCCTTGGCCGAGCCTTCCATTCCAAGCATGCATCTCAACACTTAATTACCTGAGAAAACGTGCTAAAAGTCAGCTTTCGCTGGTGAGATCATAGGTTTAAATTCATCTAACAATATAGTGGACATATACGCAAAACGCTTGCTAGCTAGACTAAGGATTCGCTAAAAGCCTGCGGATACCCTCCGCTCCAACATAACACACGGGTACCCTCCGTACTAACATAGATATTCGGGTAACCCCCGCAATACCAAAAATACTTGGATAACCTCCGAAGTATTAATAACCTATAGGTGCACACTATAGTATCTACATAAGCCAACCTTGAATAGTACACACGAAACTATGTGACTAAAGCTGACAATCCAAATAAGCCAACCTTGAATAGTACACACAACAAATATGTGACTAAAGCTGACAATCCATCAATAACCAAATAAGCCAACCTTGAATAGTACACACAAAACTATGTGACTAAAGCTGACAATCCATCAATAACCAAATAAGCCAACCTTGAATAGTACACACAAAATGTGTGACTAAAGCTGACAATACATCCTAGTCCATACGCATAGCAAGTTTTAGAGAAAATATAAAAGCGATAATAGTCCACATAAAATAATTTGCACGTTTCTCACCCCGAGTATTGAAAACATAGTTCAAGAGTAAAAGTGGGGCTATGACTCACCTCAAGTCCAGAAAATAGCAAGAAGAAGTCGGTAGAAATAAGATGTATGATAACTCACAAAACAGCAACTACGGACTTGGCACGACCTAACAATATTAACTCGTTCAGAAATCATTTCCTCAAATTTATAATATTCCCAAACCCGGACGAGAATCCGTTTTATTTCCGAAAATCCATTTCGTATTAGTTTGGTGTGTTTGCGTTTGGTATCCATACGGGTGGTGGGTCGACTCAAAACAAACCAAAAAGATCACATGTAGAATAATAAAAATAAAATATAGATCTAATATTAGCCCAATATATCATTTAAATAAATCGCCGAAGTTTACCAAATCCGTCGATTTGATAATCCTCATATTTATTTACGTAACATACCGTTCCAAGATTACACCCAACCTAAGGCACATAGCACATAATTACTATATAGTATATATCATAGTTTAATAAATTCCTCATATATATCGTCAAATTGGCCAGGTTTCCCGATATATACACTCGCAATTTATCACACTTTACATATACTACACCTATGGGCGTCGTAGGATACGATGCCCATTAATATATTCATTTCATATAACCAAATAACCCGGTTCAACCTTACGGTTAAGTGGTTATTTAGTTATAGAAAACGTTTATATTAATCGTCATATATCCGTGACAACACGAACGTCACAAATAATAACTTACCTGGACCCGAGTGACAACGATTCCGCATAACTCGATAAGTTTATCCGTTATATATCCAAAATGACATTTTATTAAACGTTTAATAATTGTCGGGAGTTTCCCGTTTTATAACACAATTTTATAATAATAATAATACGTTCAATAATATTACGCCACTTTCGTAGCCTAATATATATCTAATTGTATTATTTATAATACGACTCGTGATTATTATTATTATTAATATACGCGCCTATATAATTATATATACGTTATTCACGTCTATATATTCATATAAACGTTCATATTATCAATAATTGTTATTACGAGTTTTATTATTTACATTTCAATTTTTAATAGTTATCGAGTCATACGAAATGGTCACATGTCCGAGTCATGACTCTCGGCTCATTGTCCAAGTCCAAAGTAAATAACAAAAGTCATAATAACCAAAAGTATCTCCGTCCAACACGATCTCAATCCACGTGCTACAACAATAGGGTCCGACTACGGCACCCGACTAACCTATCTCCGTCATCTAATTTGACCGTCTCACAATCGGTCCCCAATACCACTTTCGTCAACAACTCCTCAATAAAACAATAATCCCTTGTCGAGACCAAAAATGATCTCGACTCAACCAAGCATTCGGCCGAATCCAACAAGTGCCAAAACAATAACAAGTAATAAAAATAAATATCAACAAGGTCCATTATCGGGTTGGTTTACCAAGCCAAACCCGAGCCACTCGACCCACATGAGTCTCGGCTCCAAAGTAACGACGATAATATCATAGAACCAAAAGCAATATATCCCAACAACAACAACAACTAATGATAAAAACAACAGATATTAATAACCTCTCAACAATACCATCAAATATTAACCAAGTATCTCTTCAAAGAAGAATTAACACAAGCTGACACAGCCAAGAGACCGCTTGGGTCACGGCTGGTCCATATCGAGCCATCAAACAAAAACAACGGACCTCATGGGTCAGTACCACAAACAACAATAATGATACCAGATTCACAACTAAAAAATAGAACAAGACCATATAATAAGTCACTGAATATCCTCGCTAACAATACCAGGAGGCCAATAATCATCAAGAAAACCACATAAGTTCATAAAATCATCCCAAGCCGAGAGCCTAGGCTCTCGGTTTTCGCTCGACACCCACAAGAGTCATTAACCCGGATACCAAACTTATTGTGAATCACGTTTTTATTAGTAAAAATACATTTTCCTTCGTTTTAGATCCCAAGAACCGTGTAAAACATCACAACATAACCAAGTCACAATCATGTGTGACTCGTCCTCACCTTCGGTATCAACAAGAAAGAACACGAGAGCCTTGAGCAAGCAGAAAATGGCGTGTAGGGGTGGATTCGAAGTCAAAACACACAAGTTTGGGCGCGTGTTGTTGTAGATCTAATAGAAAAGATGATGGGGAGTCGATTGATGGTGGTGGTGTGTCGTGATGGCCGGCGGTGCGGCTGTGGTGGTGGCCGGAATGTTGATGTCGGCTAGGGTTAAAGAAGGTGGGAAAAGAGAGAGGTGAGAGATGAGTGAGTGAGGTGTGGTGTGTGTTAAGTTGCTGTGAACCGAACCACACAACCCTTTGTAGTTACTCTTTTTCCTTTTTTTTTTTTTTTTTTTTTTTTTTTTTTTTTTTTTTTGTTAATAATAATAATAATAATAATAATAATAATAATAATAATATTACTACGGTGTGGAGCGGGTAACGTGGGTAAATGTAAAAACATGTGGCCCGAACCCGAACTCGTTTCCAAAACTTCAATATCTCCCGAAGAACATCTCGTAAATAATTATATATAGTCGGACTCGTAAGACGAATCATAAAATTTTCGTTAGGTAATCCTAGTGCCAGAGTCAACGTAGTACCAGTGAGAATTTAAGAATACATCACCGAGCATTAAATCAAAAATGAATTATGAACATAATTTACGAATTCCATAACGTCTTTAGTTAAAAATATCCATAAAATAGGTCTTACAAGTTCGTTGTGAAATAAAATTTCAAATAAAAATTATAAACGAACTTTAATCGTAATGCGGGTTTTTAAAATAGCTCCCTAAACTGCCGGTTGTCACATCCTCCCAGTCTCAGAAGGAAACCCGTCCCGGGTTTCACTCGGAAAAATTTATCTACGAAGTGAAAAGCTTCGGATATCTCTTCCGGAACTCGTCCTCACGTTCCCACGTAAATTCTGGTCCATGTCGGGAATTCCAACGAACCTTGACGAGCGGAATGCGACTTCTCTTGAGTCGTTTAACTTCACGATCTAAAATCTCAATTGGCTCTTCCACGAAATTCAATTTCTCATCGACACGAATATCCCTCATTGGAATGACGGGCATTTCATCGGAAAGACATTTCTTCAAATTACTAACGTGGAACACGTCGTGAACTTTACTCAGTTCATGTGGTAATTCCAACCTATAAGCCACGGGCCCAATTCTTTCTAAGATCAGGAATGGTCCAATGTAGCGTGGGTTGAGTTTACCACGTTTCCCGAAACGTATTACACCTTTCCAAGGCGAGACTTTCAGCATTACTTTGTCTCCAACCTGGAACTCTAAGGGTTTACGTCTCTGATCAGCGTAGCTCTTCTGCCTATCTCTGGTTGCTTGCAATCGATCACGAATCTGAGCTACTTTCTCAGTAGTTTTTAAAATAAGTTCAGGGCCTGTGAGTTGGCTATCTCCAACTTCTGCCCAACCAATAGGCGAACGACACTTTCTGCCATACAAAGCTTCGAATGGTGTAGCCTTAAGACTTGTGTGGTAGCTATTATTATAGGAGAATTCCGCAAGGGGTAAATACTTCTCCCAGCCTTTACCAAAGTCTATGATGCATGCACGAAGCATATCCTCTAACGTCTGAATGGTATGCAGTACTCATATCAAGCCACGTCCCCAAAGCCGTTTGAAGTGATCGCCACCAAGCTGACGTAAAACGACTATCACAATCCGAAATAATAGATATCGGGACTCCATGATGCGAAATAATTTCCTTCACATATAACCTCGCAAGCTTATCCACACTATCATCTTCACTAATAGCTAAGAAATGAGCAGACTTGGTCAGACGATCCACAATTACCCAGATAGTGTCACAACCGCTAGCTGTCCTCGGTAATTTGGTAATGAGGTCCATAGTAATTCGCTCCCATTTCCAGACTGGAAGTTCTGGTTGCGTTAGTAATCCTGACGGTCTCTGGTGTTCAACTTTAACTTTAGCACATGTCAAGCACTTACTAACGTACGATGCTATATCTGCCTTCATATTTGGCCACCAATAGAACTTCTTAAGATCCTGGTACATTTTATCGGACCCAGGATGAATAGAGTACCTTGACTTATGCGACTCATGCATAATCACTTCCCTAATTTCTCCATATAAAGGTGCCCAAATTCGATCTCCAAAACATAATAATCCATCAGAACGCTTAACAAATCCTTTCTCATTCTCAGCCATCCCAAATATATTCTCGGCAGATCTATTTTCTGCTTTCAACGCTTCCGTTTGAGCTTCAAGTATTTGAGACGGTAATGGCGATACGATAGTCATTCCCAATGACCTAACTCGTAACGGTGGTACTCTTTCCTTTCGACTAAGAGCATCAGCAACAACGTTTGCTTTACCAGGGTGGTAGCGAATTTCACAATCATAATCGCTTAGCAACTCGATCCAACGTCGCTGTCTCATATTGAGCTCTTTTTGATTCAAGATGTGTTGTAGACTTTTATGGTCAGTAAATACAACACACTTTGTTCCGTACAAGTAATGTCTCCATATTCTTAAAGCGAAAACCACAGCACCAAGCCCCAAATCATGGGTAGTGTAGTTTTTCTCATGCTTTTTGAGCTGTCGGGAAGCATAAGCTATCACCTTCTCTCGTTGCATTAACACGGCTCCCAATCCTTTATGTGAGGCGTCACAATAGATGACGAAATCCTCGTTACCTTCCGGTAACGCTAAGATAGGAGCACTACACAACATCTTCTTAAGCAACTGAAACGCTTCCTCTTCTTTATCTCCCCATTCATACGTAACACTCTTTTGAGTCAATTTGGTCAATGGTTTAGCTATCTTCGAAAATCCCTCAATGAATCTTCGGTAATAACCAGCTAAACCCAAAAATTGACGAACTTCGGTTGGGGTTGTAGGTGCAGCCCAATCTTTTATCGCCTCAATCTTAGCAGGATCCACATGGACTCCTTGTCTATCAATCACATGACCCAAAAATTGTACCGTCGGAATCCAAAATTCGCATTTCGAAAACTTAGCATAGAGTTTCTCCTTCCTGAGCAATTCTAAAATGAGTCTTAAATGCTCCTCATGCTCTTTCTCACTCTTTGAATAAATCAGAATGTCATCGATGAATACAATCACAAACTTATCTAAGTAGGGCTTACACACCCGATTCATGAGATCCATGAATATTGCCGGTGCGTTAGTCAATCCAAACGGCATCACCTGAAACTCATAATGCCCGTAACGGGTTCTGAAAGCCGTTTTCGGAATATCTTCCTCACGAACTTGAAGTTGATGATATCCCGATCTCAAATCGATCTTCGAATACACACTCGATCCTTGGAGTTGATCGAACAGGTCGTCGATCCTAGGTAACGGGTATCTATTCTTCACCGTTAACTTATTCAACTCTCTATAATCAATACACATACGAAACGATCCATCCTTCTTCTTCACAAATTAGACTGGGGCTCCCCAAGGTGAAGAACTTGGTCTTATGAATCCTTTTTTTTTTTTGGCTAACTCCACCAATTGTTTCGACAACTCTTCTAGTTCGGTAGGTGCAAGACGATAAGGTGCTCGTGCTACAGGTGCAGCACCAGGTATCAACTCAATCTGAAACTCCACTTGTCTAGTCGGCGGGATCCCCGGCTAATCATCGGGAAACACATCAGGAAAATCACGAACTATAGGCACATCTCCAATGCACCTTTCCTTTTTCTTCGTCTCTCCCTTCTCTGAAATTTGGGCTAAGAAAAGGTAACATCCCTTCTCCATTAGTTTCGGTAACTTTGTGCAAGATATAACTGTTAATCGGGGTGGGCTCCTAGAATCCTTTCGGTCTCCTAATATGTTTAGGACTTCCTTTCCGTATGGTACACGCACGATCTTCTCGTCGCAAAGTATGTGAGCACGATACTTCGACAACCAATCCATACCAATGATGACATCAAAACTCCCTAACGTGACGGGTAGAAGATCTATGTTGAAAGGATGGTTCAAGAATTTCAGCGTACAACCGCGAATGATGGTATTAATCCTTTCTATGTTTCCATTTGCTAACTCAATATCATATCCAATTCCTAAGGCCATCGGGGGTTTCTCTAGTAAGGGTGCAAACGTAGTGGACACAAAACTCCTATCGGCACCAGTATCAAATAGTATGGAAGCATAACGATTATTGAGAAGGAACGTACCAGTAACGACGTTCGGATCTTCTCCTCTCTCATTCCCGAGTGCATACACTCTTCCCTGAGCAGCTCCAGCTTCCACACGTTGGTCCCCATTATCTTGTCGTCCACGGTTTCCTCCAGCTCCACGGTTTCCATAATTGTACCCATTACCACCCGAGCCTTGATTTCCACGGTTCCGCGATTCTCTACACTCATTCCTATAGTGTCCCTTCTTTCCACACCTATAACAAGTAACATCTGCCTTGTTTCTCATCTCAGGAGCAGCTTGAACCATAGCAAGAGGTCGGGCTCTACAATCCCTAGCTGTGTGTCCTTTCCTTGAGCAATTCTGGCATTTCACACTACGCCATCCAGTATGATGCTGGTGGCAACGATCACACTTGGGTGCATCACCGTTCTGATTCTTCTTATCTCCATTCCCAATAGCATAAGCCTTAGCTTGTCTCTTGCTTCGGTGATCATTACTCTTAGAGTGACGGTCTCTCTTTCTCTTTCCATTCTTCTCCTTATCAGCTTTTTCTAATTCCAACGAATCCATAAGTTGTTGAGCAATTGTGATTGCCTCATGGATGTTTGCAGGCCTAGCAGAAATTACATCATTTCTCGTAGCTATAGGCAACCCATCAGTATACCTCTCGATCTTTTGAGTCTCAGTTTTCACCATATCTGGGCACAACAAGGCTAATTCCTGGTAACGACGATTGTAGGTCGCCATGTCATTACCTTTCCCCTTGTGGTTCCAAAACTCAATCTCTAGTTTCTTGATCTCATTCCTTGGGCAATAAGTCTGAATCAGCAAGGACTTAAATTGCTCCCAAGTCATGGCATAAGCTACATCACTCCCAACTGCATTTCGGTATTTGTTCCACCAAGTCAAAGCTTCATCCTTGAAAGTAAAAGAAGCAAACTTTACCTTCGCATTCTCCGCACAACCACTGACATTAAACACAGACTCAGTCTTCTCAATCCATCTGACTAAGTAAACCACTCCTTCAGTTCCACCAAACTCAATGGGTCCACAAATCTTGAACTCCTTGTATTGACATCCATTAGCACGAACAGGTGGAAAAGTTCCAGCAGAATTGTTGGAATGATTTGACTCAGCTAGTAGTTCAGCAACTCTTTTCTCCACAAGTTGATTGATCATTGCTTGATCCACAGTAGGTGCATTAAGTGGAACATGATCATTGTCTCCCTGAACATCAACATTTTGATTCCTGTTGTTGCGGTTAGTGGTGTCCAGGTTGTCAGGAGTAGGGGTTTCAACATTTCGAGTAGGTCGACGTCCTCGGCGAACAGGAGTAGTCACAGCAGGACCAGTTCTGGTAGACCTAACAGGGTTTCGTCGTGGTGCCATTGATCTGTAACATCATATAAGTTCATGAGTCTCCAATAGAACTTATCGATATGCTCGACAAAACATTTCAACGAAATCAAGTCATGGAAAGAATAGCAACAATACACCACGTAACATCAATAAAGCGAATAAGGACTCAATTTCCATAACACCCAAAATCACATAATACCATATACTAATAACCATCAACCGTACAATAGCGATCTAACATCGTTCCGACTAACGGATAACACAAAACGTACTAATCGTTCCAAAAGAGACGAATACTGAGCAAAATACATCAAAATATGATAAATAGCCTTTCTAACCGAACACTCCTCGATTAAGAAAGCAACAAGACAACATAACCCAAGCAACTAGCCACGCGGCTGGCGGAGGCTCCTCAACTCCTGCCTCAAGCCATCAAGATCCCTCCATAACGATCCTAGCTCCACGCTATGGGTGTTTCGGTCTCTCTTGAGGTCAGCCACCTCCTTCTCTAGCTCGGCATTCCTTTGCTAAAGCTTGCGGTCGGCCTCACGAGCAGTAACAAATCCTCGCTGCAAACTATCGATATGCTCGTGGACATCCATCAAAACTCTCCTCAACTCAGTAGCCCTGCCCACAGCGACAGTCAAGTCAACTCTCAAATCCGCTAAAAACTCTCCAATAACTCTCTCAAGTCGATCAGATACACGTGCAACTCTCTCACTAAGCTCAGTAATCCGAGCCCACAACCTGCCAATCTCACCCAACTCTGCATGCTCAGCAAAAACCTCAGAAGATGCATCTGACTCAACGGGACTACCCGGTGGTAACTCAAACAAGAACGGATGATCAGGTAAATCAGGCTCAATCGGGTGTACAGGTGAATCAGGCTCCTCAGCCTGAGCTGGTGGTACTAACACATCATCATCATCAGGCATCTCATCCTCCTGAGGGTCATCTTCCTCCTCATGGTCATCATCATCACCCTGCTCAGCCTCCTGAGGGTCATCCTCCTACTCAGGGTCATCAGCCTCATCCTCACCCTCGTACTCCTCCTCCTCCTCGGAAGAGTACCTCATCATTCGTCGTCTCCTACTAGGTGAACCATGTGTAGATGTAGTAGGTGATCTAGGACGACGACGCAATGATGTGGGTGGCACCTCAGACAGAAGAGAATGAGCATCAATCTGTAAAGGTGATGGAGTAGGGCGTACCGACATGCGTGCCGTAGCTCGGTGGGCAAAACGTGGTGCCACACGAGCTAAAGCCTGATGAAGAGTAAGCTGCCTCGATGTACCAGGGAGCCCTAGAGAAGATGGGGGTCCCTGCGTAGATGCAGCAGGTAGTGCTGAAGTAGAAGCTGCCTGTGATACAGTAGCTGAAGACATGGCCATCTGGTAAGGGTCATCAGATGCCATAGTGAACTGTGCAGGTAAAACCGGTGCAGTAAGAATATCCTCGACGACATCGGGCATATGGGAGGCCATGGTGTGTGACAACGGCATAGGGTAGGTGTAAGTGTTTCAAAACAAGTAAATCACAACTCATAATACCATACTAAAAATACTCATCAAATAGTTCCATCATATAATCTCAATAAAAAGAATTTCAAACACCGCATTACTAAAATGTTTATAAAACATATAGACCATATAAACCCTCGAGAACGCCATCTTATTGCTAAAATCCATAAACCTCAAATCATCTCAATAAATTCCAAATCTAACAATCATCTCAATAGTCTCATAATACCTCAAATAATAGAAGATGCTTCGGCTTGGCGGGCTGGCGGGCGGTGGTCAAGGATCATTTTCTATAAAAATACGGTTATAGTTTAGGCGTTTATTTACCTAGTTCTCTATAACCTTGGCTCTGATACCAATCTGTAACACCCCCAAAATTTGATACAGCGGAAGACTCAACAAGCTTTCGGGGTGCTACGGGGATTGGTATCCAACACAAGACAATATAGAACGAGATAAAGTAACACAATAAAAACACAACCAAAACGGGGTTTCAAGGTTTACATTTATCCCAACATCATTCAGAGTCAGGCCCAAAATAAAGTAACAATAGGTCCAAATTTAGTTATCAGAGTTTAGAAAAATAGATCCATAAACCGTGAGCCTTGGCCGAGCCTTCCATTCCAAGCATGCATCTCAACACTTAATTACCTGAGAAAACGTGCTAAAAGTCAGCTTTCGCTGGTGACAGGCCCGGATTTGAGCATGTGCGGGGTGTGCAACCGCACAGGGCCTCCATTTTTTAGGGGCCACCGATTCCTAAAACTTCTATATAAGTATAAAATCATTTTTGAAAGATTTTGTATTGTTTATAGATGATTTAGAATGAAAAATATAAATATTTATGAAAGAAGATAAGAAAGTTTGAGTCGTCACTTTAATGGAGGAAAACAGGATCTGGGTTTTGCTGGAGAAGACGACATGGTCTTGTGTGTGGGGCCTTGTGTTTTGGTAATTGGTTGGTCTTTTACCTCTTTTAGTTTTTAAAATTATAATATAACCCTTGTCCTTATGATATACTCCGTATCATTTTAACCCCTATCCTTATTCAATAACTTTGCTTCAAATCTTTTAGAAGAAAGTTAACACAATGAAACCCACAAGAAAACTAATTTTCTAATTTGAACTCTTTATTAGACGTAATACTTTGAAAGTCAACATTCTCATCTCGAATAGAAAAATAAATGTGTTTAAACTTTAAACAAGAACAAGATCAGCAAGTTATTACTTACTTTTGGGCATCTATACTTGGTTTATGTCATTTTGTCTAACTAATATACGGAATTTGAAGCCATTATTATGCAGACACAAAAAACGCGTTTAGCAAGATGTTATTTGATATTTTTTCAAAAGAAAAAGTTGTGATTTAATCAATACCAAAAAGCAATGCATACTAAAATCAACATTTGCTAATTCTATAAATACTTCGACTTCCAAAGTTAAAAGGCCTATTTTTGAAATTGTGGCACAGGGCCTCCAAATTTCACGAGACGGCCCTGGCTGGTGAGATCATAGGTTTAAATTCATCTAACAATATAGTGGACATATACGCAAAAAGCTTGCTAGCTAGACTAAGGATTCGCTAAAAGCCTGCGGATACCCTCCGCTCCAACATAACACACGGATACCCTCCGTACTAACATAGATATTCGGGTAACCCCCGCAATACCAAAAATACTCGGATAACCTCCGAAGTATTAATAACCAATAGGTGCACACTATAGTATCTACATAAGCCAACCTGGAATAGTACACACGAAACTATGTGACTAAAGCTGACAATCCAAATAAGCCAACCTTGAATAGTACACACAACAAATATGTGACTAAAGCTGACAATCCATCAATAACCAAATAAGCCAACCTTGAATAGTACACACAATAAATATGTGACTAAAGCTGACAATCCATCAATAACCAAATAAGCCAACCTTGAATAGTACACACAAAACTATGTGACTAAAGCTGACAATCCATCAATAACCAAATAAGCCAACCTTGAATAGTACACACAAAATGTGTGACTAAAGCTGACAATACATCCTAGTCCATACGCATAGCAAGTTTTAGAGAAAATATAAAAGCGATAATAGTCCACATAAAATAATTTGCACGTTTCTCACCCCAAGTATTGAAAACATAGTTCAAGAGTAAAAGTGGGGCTATGACTCACCTCAAGTCCAGAAAATAGCAAGAAGAAGTCAGTAGAAATAAGATGTATGATAACTCACAAAACAGCAACTACGGACTTGGCACGACCTAATAATATTAACTCGTTCAAAAATCATTTCCTCAAATTTATAATATTCCCAAACCCGGACGAGAATCCGTTTTATTTCCGAAAATCCATTTCGTATTAGTTTGGTGTGTTTGCGTTTGGTATCCATACGGGTGGTGGGTCGACTCAAAACAAACCAAAAAGATCACATGTAGAATAATAAAAATAAAATATAGATCTAATATTAGCCCAATATATCATTTAAATAAATCGCCGAAGTTTACCAAATCCGTCGATTTGATAATCCTCATATTTATTTACGTAACATACCGTTCCAAGATTACACCCAACCTAAAGCACATAGCACATAATTACTATATAGTATATATCATAGTTTAATAAATTCCTCATATATATCGTCAAATTGGCCAGGTTTCCCGATATATACACTCGCAATTTATCACACTTTACATATACTACACCTATGGGCGTCGTAGGATACGATGCCCATTAATATATTCATTTCATATAACCAAATAACCCGGTTCAACCTTACGGTTAAGTGGTTATTTAGTTATAGAAAACGTTTATATTAATCGTCATATATCTGTGACAACACGAACGTCACAAATAATAACTTACCTGGACCCGAGTGACAACGATTCCGCATAACTCGATAAGTTTATCCGTTATATATCCAAAATAACATTTTATTAAACGTTTAATAATTGTCAGGAGTTTCCCGTTTTATAACACAATTTTATAATAATAATACGTTCAATAATATTACGCCACTTTCGTAGCCTAATATATATCTAATTGTATTATTTATAATACAACTCGTGATTATTATTATTATTAATATACGCGCCTATATAATTATATATACGTTATTCACGTCTATATATTCATATAAACGTTCATATTATCAATAATTGTTATTACGAGTTTTATTATTTACATTTCAATTTTTAATAGTTATCGAGTCATACGAAATGGTCACATGTCCGAGTCATGACTCTCGGCTCATTGTCCAAGTCCAAAGTAAATAACAAAAGTCATAATAACCAAAAGTATCTCCGTCCAACACGATCTCAATCCACGTGCTACAACAATAGGGTCCGACTACGGCACCCGACTAACCTATCTCCGTCATCTAATTTGACCGTCTCACAATCAGTCCCCAATACCACTTTCGTCAACAACTCCTCAATAAAACAATAATCCCTTGTCGAGACCAAAAATGATCTCGACTCAACCAAGCATTCGGCCGAATCCAACAAGTGCCAAAACAATAACAAGTAATAAAAATAAATATCAACAAGGTCCATTATCGGGTTGGTTTACCAAGCCAAACCCGAGCCACTCGACCCACATGAGTCTCGGCTCCAAAGTAACGACGATAATATCATAGAACCAAAAGCAATATATCCCAACAACAACAACAACTAATGATAACAACAACAGATATTAATAACCTCTCAACAATACCATCAAATATTAACCAAGTATCTCTTCAAAGAAGAATTAACACAAGCTGACACAGCCAAGAGACCGCTTGGGTCACGGCTGGTCCATATCGAGCCATGAAACAAAACCAACGGACCTCATGGGTCAGTACCACAAACAACAATAATGATACCAGATTCACAACTAAAAAATAGATCAAGACCATATAATAAGTCACTGAATATCCTCGCTAACAATACCAGGAGGCCAATAATCATCAAGAAAACCACATAAGTTCATAAAATCATCCCAAGCCGAGAGCCTAGGCTCTCGGTTTTCGCTCGACACCCACAAGAGTCATTAACCCGGATACCAAACTTATTGTAAATCACGTTTTTATTAGTAAAAATACATTTTCCTTCATTTTAGATCCCAAGAACCGTGTAAAACATCACAACATAACCAAGTCACAATCATGTGTGACTCGTCCTAACCTTCGGTATCAACAAGAAAGAACACGAGAGCCTTGAGCAAGCAGAAAATGGCGTGTAGGGGTGGATTCGAAGTCAAAACACACAAGTTTGGGCGCGTGTTGTTGTAGATCTAATAGAAAAGATGATGGGGAGTCGATTGATGGTGGTGGTGTGTCGTGATGGCCGGCGGTGCGGCTGTGGTGGTGGCCGGAATGTTGATGTCGGCTAGGGTTAAAGAAGGTGGGAAAAGAGAGAGGTGAGAGATGAGTGAGTGAGGTGTGGTGTGTGTTGAGTTGCTGTGAACCGAACCACACAACCCTTTGTAGTTACTCTTTTTCCTCTTTTTTTTTGTTATTAATAATAATAATAATAATAATAATAATAATAATAATAATAATAATAATAATAATAATAATAATAATAATAATAATAATAATATTACTACGGTGTGGAGCGGGTAACGTGGGTAAATGTAAAAACATGTGGCCCGAACCCGAACTCGTTTCCAAAACTTCAATATCTCCCGAAGAACATCTCGTAAATAATTATATATAGTCGGACTCGTAAGACGAATCATAAAATTTTCGTTAGGTAATCCTAGTGCCAGAGTCAACGTAGTACCAGTGAAAATTTAAGAATACATCACCGAGCATTAAATCAAAAATGAATTATGAACATAATTCACGAATTCCATAACGTCTTTAATTAAAAATATCCATAAAATAGGTATTACAAGTTCGCTGTGAAATAAAATTTCAAATAAAAATTATAAACGAACTTTAATCGTAATGCGGGTTTTTAAAATAGCTCCCTAAACTGCCGGTTGTCACATCCTCCCAGTCTCAGAAGTCTTATGTTTCAAGGGGGGATTCCTCTTGTTTTCTGGTCTGAATGTGTGTTAACTGCTACTTATTTGATCAACAGGTTGCCTTCCTCTGTCTTGAATGAAAAATCTCCTTTTTCTCTTGTGTATGGTAGGGAACCTAGTTTGTCTCATCTTAGGAGTTTTGGATGTCTTTGTTTTGCTGCAGTTTTTAAAAGTTCAGATAAGTTTTCTGAAAAATCTGAGAAATGTGTTCTTATTGGTTATGCAAGTGGTAAAAAAGCTTACAAACTTTTGAGTTTAGAAAACAGAGCAATATTTTATTCCAGAGATGTCAAATTTTATGAAACAATTTTTCCTTTAAGAATGAACAGAATGTTGTTTCAGAATCTGTTTCTGAGGTAACACATTTGAATTTTTTTCATAACATTGAGTCTGAGTCAAAAACCAAAACTCCTAGTCCCATTCCCAATGATGCAAATTTAGAAAGTTTAGAAAAGGAAGGTACATCTGTTGGTAGAGAAGGTAGTCCTTCTAAAACTAGTAAGGTAGTGAACACAGAACAGTGTGCAGAATCAGAACAGATACAGCATTCTGCAAGTTCACAGCAACTAGGTTTAGAAGTGTCTGCTACTCCTTTAGATGATAATAATCAGTCTGAGGGAAACAGTGATATTAATACAGATGGTCCTAGGTTCCAAAATGTGTTTCAAAATCAAGCAGAGGAAGGAACTTCTAGGAAGTCATCTAGGTCTTCTAGGTTGCCTGCTAAGTTGAATGACTTTATTCTTGATAATAGAGTTAAGTATGGTATTGGTAAATTTGCTAATCATTCTGTGTTAAGTTTTGAGAATTGTTGTTTTGTTTCAAATTTGAATAAATCTTTTGAACCTTCATCATTTGAAGAAGCATCTAAAAATGTTAATTGGAATAATGCTATGAATGAAGAAGTATATGCTTTACATGAAAATGAAACTTGGGAAGAAGTTGAACTTCCTTTTGGAAGAACACCTATAGGTTCTAAGTGGGTTTTTAAAATCAAATATAAGGCCAATGGTGAAATTGATAGATATAAAGCTAGATTAGTTGCTAAAGGTTGTTCTCAAAAGGAAGGTCTTGATTATGATGAGACTTTCAGTCCTGTGGTTAAAATGAGTACTGTTAGGTGTCTCATTAGTTTGGCTGTTCAAAATGATTGGAAATTGTTTCAACTTGATGTGAATAATGCTTTTCTTTATGGTGATCTGAATGAGGATGTATATATGCTTCCTCCTCCAGGTTATCATACAGAAGGTAATAAGGTTTGCAAATTAAAAAAGTCTTTGTATGGTTTGAAATAAGCTCCTAGACAGTGGAATCAAAAATTGATAGAAGCATTGTTTGAAAATGGTTTTGAACAATCTCAAAATGATTTTTCCTTGTTTATCAAGAAAAAGGGAAGTACAGTTTTGTTTCTTCTGGTTTATGTTGATGATATGGTTATTTGTGGAAATTGTGAAACTGAAATTGAACATTTTAAAAGTTTTTTACAAAACAAGTTTAAAATCAAAGATCTTGGAGAGTTGAAATATTTTTTGGGAATTGAAGTTTTAAAAGATAGCAATGGGATATGTTTGAATCAAAGGAAGTATTGTTTAGAGTTACTTCATGATTATGGTTTACTTGCTTGCAGGCCTGTTTTAACACCATTGCCTGAGAATATTGTTTTGAATCATAAAGAAACTGATGATGACAAGTTGTTAAACAATATAACAAGTTATCAAAAGTTAATAGGGAAGCTCATATATTTTACTATGACTAGGCCTGACATTGCTTATGCTGTTCATTGTTTATGTCAATATATGCATGCTCCCTTACAGTCTCATTATGGTATTGCTTTAAGAGTTTTGAGATATATTAAGCTTGCAGCAGGAAGTGGTATAAGTTTTAAGAAAAATAGTGGCAATTTTGATGTTGTTGCATATTCAGATGCTGCTGATTGGGCTAAATGTCCAGTCACTAGAAGATCTGTGTCTGGTTATTGTGTTTTTGTTAATGGGAATATTGTTTCCTGGAAAAGTAAGAAGCAAAATACTTTATCCAGATCTTCAGCTGAGGCTGAGTATAGGTCTATGGCATCTGTTACTTGTGAGATAATGTGGATTCTTAAGATCTTAAGAGATCTAGGAGTTATGGATAATCTTTTGCCTGTCAAGTTATGTTGTGATAATAAGTCTGCTATGCAAATAGCTGCTAATCCAGTTATGCATGAGAAGACTAAGCATTTTGATATTGATGTGCATCTTATTAGAGTAAAGGTTGCTTCTGGGTTGATTGAAACTGTGAAAGTTGATTCTAAAAATCAAACTGCTGATGTGTTAACTAAGGCACTTGGGTCTGCACAACATGCAGTCATGGTTAAGAAACTTGGTATGGTAAACCTGTTTGCTTCATCAGTTTGAGGGGGGGGTGTTGAAATAAATACACTTTCAAACTTATGAAACTTCAGGGTTTGTTTGGTAACTTTTTATATAACTAATATTACTTTGAGTTGTATTTGTATTGTTTGTGTGTTGTGCAGGGTGCAAAGTGTAACATGTGCATATATAAGCTCTTATCCGGAGCTAGGGTTTCATTATTCAGTTCTCATCTCTCACAAAAATATCACGCAGTCAAATCTCTCAAAGTTGTATTGTTGCTATTATATTTTCTGGGTTTCTTTCACAGTTTGTTTAGTAGATCGTCTTGATCTACAGGTTTTAGGTTTGGTTTAGTTTGGTGATAGTGTGTGAGTTGTTTGTATCTGATTGCACTCATTAGGAGGACAATCTATTTTTGATTCTTGTATTGTACTGGCTTGCATCCGTTTGGGGACAAGTCTTCAGTGTTTATAGTTGTAATAAAGAAAGATCACCAAGGGGTGGTTGGTTGGGTGATTACATAGTTGTTTCTGTGCCATTTTAACAAGGATGGTGGCTTATATACTAAAGTTATGATAATTGGCTAAGTTAAAATTAGTATTATGTTATCCTATGGGTAGAGCATGCACCCGTTAATACATAACATTGGTGTATACATTATCTATATGATAACTTGTATGATTAATTAACTTTTTTATTTTCTATCATATTCGGAGCTATCGCTTATGGTAAAAGCTTTTTATATGTTGGATTTAAAGCATCCATCAAACTTTCATACGCATCCATTGATTTTATGAAATTTAAAGTATCCGACTTTGCATGAATATTATAAAGTTAAAGTTAAGAAATTTCACAAGGATATAATAATCTATTGTAGAGTAAATAATATGATCCAAGGATAAAATCCTATAAAACAACCGATGATTTCATCTAAATTTGATTAACAAATGATGAGACTATCAAACTGAAAGGCCGTGTCTTTTTCGCTTGGTTTTCAAATGTTGGCCTTCGAAGATTGGTCAAATCATATCGATGAAGCACTCTACGAATTTTAGATTATTGTGAAGAAGACGTGTTAATGTCCAATTATTTCAAGTGGTGCCAACTTTTCGCCAGGTCTTTGTTTCGTGGACGAGGATTCTCTTGCGACATGAACGATATTTTATTTTGTAGTTCGTAGAATTTAGCTTTTTGGTTTATATGTGAGAAACTATACGTATATTTGTTGTTTAAATATAACGAAAAATGACTTTTTTATAAGGTGGCAAGAATCACCATGCTAGTTAGAAACATACCCTTATATGATACTGATGTGAAAACCCTGAAATCTCATAGCTTGTTAAGTGTAATGTTATTTTTCTTTCTAAAGCTCTAAGGTTATCGCGTCACTATCTTCCAAGTTGAACAACCTTGTTCCCCTCTTTCTTTAACATTTATTTTTCAAGTTTCAAAAGAAAAATGTAGCTAAAATTGAGTATGAGTGGAGGTAAATAAAGAACCCTCGTTGTAAAAAGGAGATAGCTTGCATATGTTTATATATTTTCCAGATAAAAGTTTGTTTTTTATCCCACATAAGTAAAAGAAAGAAAAGGATGATGGCTTATATACTAAAGTTATGTTGCTTAGCTAAGTTGAGATAAATATTATGTTATACTGTCAGTAACGTATGCACGGGTTAATAAATTTGTGTCTGCCTTATTTGATTGATAACTTGTATGATTAATTAACTTTTTAGTATGCATGGGTTAATAAATTTATGCCTGCCTTATTTAATTGATAACTTGTATGATTAATTAACTTTTTATAGTTTTATCAGAGCTAGATCACTCACGGTTAAAAAGCTTTTTTAATTACTAGAAGGGTACCCGCGCAATGCGGCGGCGGGTACCCGGTGACTCTTTGTGGCGAGCAAATACTTTCATTTTAAACCTTCCATAGTATTGTCTCAAATACTTTAAAACGTAGTAGATATATGTTTAGAAGCTGAGATGAAACTATGTTAGTTTGTGGGTTAGTTTATAGGCTTTATATATATGAAATATGCATTAAAAGGTAGTTAATTGAGCTGTTATATCACATTGATTAAATAGATTATTGCAAGTTAATGGGGTTTATAAATATTAGTGGCTCCTACAATTAAAGAGATTAAAATTCATAATGTATGTGTTAGTTTGAAATCCTTCCAATTAAAGAAATGTTTTTGTTCTTATTTTTTTAAGACTTCCTTTTTATGAATGTCCTAAATGCATTATAATGTAGTTAAGATTGGATTTAAAGTATGACTTCATAAAATTTTGAACGTTAGATTTCCTCTCGGCTAACAGTTGTGCTATTTTAAGTCAACATACTCTCTTCACAGCAATTGTTCCAAATCTCTATTCTTGATCTACATATAGTTACATAGAAGTTACAAAAGTTAAGAAATTTCACAAGGATGATATTAAATATATTGTAGAGTAAATATATCGTCCAAGGATTAAATTGTATACAACTGATTATAGCTAATTAGGATGTGATGATTTCGTCTAAATCTGATTTCTTGTGTTGGTTAACAAATGATGAAATTATTGAACTAGAAGGTCTCTTTCGCTTGGTTTTCAAATGTTGTTTTTTGATTATTGTTTAAATCTTATCGATGAAACACTCTACAAACATTAGATTATTTAGGAGAAGCCGTGTTAATGTCAGATTATTTCAAGTGGTGCCAAGTTTTCGCCAAGATCGACTTTGTTTCGTGGGATAAGGATTCTCATGCGGCCTATACGATTTTGTATTTTGTATAATTTCTTGGGATAAGGATTCTCTTGAGGTCTGATAATTGTTAACACTAGTGCGATATAGACAATTAAAGCCTTCGGGGTTCTATGTTATTGCTGCCTTTCCAAAAAAAAATAGACAATTAAAGCCTACGTGTTTTCAAGATAAGAAGCCAAGGGGTAAACCTTGGGGTCAGGAGCGTAAGAGTCGATGCTCGTGTTGAGTATCTCGAAAATATCTTGCCCAGAAATATCTTGTTCGGTCAGGTAATCATAAGTTTTAAGGCAAGGTCCACGAGGCTATCGACTGGTAGCTTGAGAGTCGGCAGCCTGAACAAAGAAGCGACTTTCAAGATCCTTGACAGGTTGCAAACCTGCTTCAAACAATACTCAGAAGTCTTATTCTTTTTCATCAAGTATCTAATGCCCGGAGACTCGAGCACTGCAATCTCAGGAATATTAGCAAGCATACTACCCTCATGAGTCTTGAACATGCACGATCATGTTTTCCTTTTTCAAACAAAGAAATTAATGACTACTACGACATCATATTATCAAACACATCAACACTGTTAGTCTCTGATGTTTTAAAGCCATTTCCTAATTGGCATGGTCTTTCTAAAGCTCTAAAGTTCCCAACACCCAAATAGCTATACTATATATAAGCAATCTTGTTCCTCTCTTGTAACAATTTTCAAGTTTCAAAAACAAAAAGGTAGCTAACCTTGAGTATGAGTGGAGGTAAATAAAAAACCCTCTTTGTAAAAATGCAGATAGCTTGCATGTGTTTATATAATTTCTAGATAAAAGTTTGTTTTTATCCCACATAATGTAATAGAAAGAAAAGGTTGGCATCTTATATACTAAAGTTGCGTTGGTTGACTAAGTTAAGATGAGTAATATGTTATTGTGGTGATGATATGTGTACGGCTAATAAATCTGTTCATGTATTATCATGACGATAACTTGTATGATTAATTAACTTTTTATTTTGCACGTTGAAAAGTTTTTTATTTGTTGGACTTAATGCATCAAACTTTTATATGCATATATTGACCGTAATGGAATTTATAGTATCCGACTTCATAAATTTTTTGAACGCTAGATCACATCGTGGCTAACATTCGCGCTATTTTAAGTCAACATACCCTCTTGACAAACAATTGTTTCAAACCTCTGTTCCTTCATTACATACCAAGTTGAGCAACCTTGTTACCCTTTCTTTAACAATTTTTTCTTTTCAAGTTTCAAAACAAAAAGGTAACTAAGATTGATTGTGTGTGGAGGTAAATAAAGAACCGTCGATGTAAACCGGCAAATAGCTTGCACATGTTTATATATTTTCAAGATAAAAGCCTTTTTTTGATAGGTAATATAAAGAAAAGGATGGTGGCTTATATAATAAAGTTATGTTGGTTGACCAAGTTGAAATTAGTATTATGTTATCTTCTTGATGACGCTAACACTGGTTAATAAATCTGTGCCTGTAACTTGTATGATTAATTTATTTTGTATTTTTCCATGATATTTTTTGAAGTATATGAATATTTTAACGTTAGATCACCTCCTGGCTGTTATATGTGCTACTTTAACTCAACATCGCAACTTCTCAGCAATTGTTTCAAACCTCTATTACTTCATCTACATATGTAGTTACATAAAAGTTACAAAAAATAAGAAATTTCACAAGAATAATTAGTTGATGTAGAGCAAATATATGGCCCAAGTATAAAAGGTATACAACTGATTTATAGCTAAGGATATGATGATTTCATTTGACTTTGATTTCTTATAAAACTGATTATACTATGGTTATGACCGGATTTGGAGATTATATATATCACTACTACAAAAAGTGAGATTGTGCACGCTTATTTGTCCACGGTTTGTAAAGGGTGGACTTTTATTTTGTTTTGTACACGCACGTATAAAATATTTATGGTTGTCACGCTAAAATGCGTGTATATAAAAAAGAAGTTGACAGTTTTGAGCGTGTAAAATATACTGCCTAATAAAAAACCACAAACACATAAAAGAGCACCTACAAAAGCGTGTACAAATGTGAATATAAAAGCTATAAAAAGATCCACTCCTTTTTTTCTACCTGGCAAAAACTTTATTATAAAAGTTATAAAAAGATCCACTCCTTTTTTCTACCTGGCAAAAACTATTCAATAAAAAGATCCACTATTATACCCAAGTCCATACATTCAACTCGATTTATCCCCAAATAAATATGATAGCCCCAAATCGTTATCCCCAAATCCATTTTCTTCAACTCGATTTATCCATAATCGAATAAATTCACCTATCAGAAGCTAACGCGATTCGATTTCATTTGTTTGTTCGCCTAATTCGATTTCATTTGTTTCAATTCTGCTATCAGAAGCTAGGGTTTCAGAAGCTAACGCGATTCGGTAGTTATCAGAAGCTAACGCGATTTGGTAGTTATCAGAAGCTAGGGTTATCAGAAGCTAGAGTTTCAGACTGATTCGGTAGTTAACGCGGTTCATTTGGTAGTTAACGACTTAACGCGGTCTATTTTCAGCAGCTAAGGTATAAACTATTTATCACGTTTATTTATCTGAATAATGTAGATGCTAATATGCTTGTTGTTGAATGCTAAAATTTTGAAGTCTATTGTTGAATGTGAAATTCTGTTGAAATTTGAAGTCTATTGTTGAATGTGAAATTTTGTAGATGCTTTGTTGTAAGCGAGTTATTGATGAGTGTGAAATTTTGAAGTCTATTGTTGAATGTGATAAGGATTTAATATGACTATTGAGTTTTGATTTTTGAATAGTAAAGTATTAGCTATTAATGTTTGAACAATTTTTTTGAAAAAAATATCATGCGTGACTATTGGAAAATTACATGTCATTAGTAACAATTAGGACTTAATAAATCTAGTATATGAATGAATTGAAATGTGTAGCTATAGCCTTTTTTGTCTTTACACATAACATTTTGGGAATTTACAATAAAATACAGGTTAAAAATAGGATTGTGTCAGCAAGCTGCGAATAAGCTTAATGAAATCAATGGAATCAATGAGCTTGGTGCTAAAGAGACCAATTATACCGAAGATGAGCTTTTGGCAGCATTGGATTTACTCGAACCACCAGAAAACTTACAAGACCACCAATGGCAAATGTATAAAACTCGTCTTCAAAAGCTGATAGCAAAGGTATTAATCTGTGATCCGAATGTTTTGTTTACGGTTCATTGTTTTTGAAAGAATTTAAGTTCATTTGAATTCAGTTTTATAGTTTGTGATTGTATATATCTGTGGTACGAATGCTAATTATGATGTAGAATGATCACTGATTGTATAGGATAACAGGATTGTGTATACATGTGCCATAACTTATAGCTTAAGTGATCAAATACTGATTGTATAGGATAACAGGATTGTGTATACATGTGCCATAACAGGATTGTGTATACATGTAAGGTAATGACCTAGAAATCTTTATTAGTTACTCGCTCCTTAACTTTTCTCAGATCCAAAATTTTGCGTGTGTGTGTATAAAACGTTTTGGCAACAAGTTAAAGGTAAAAATGGTTTGGATAAGTGGGTTGTTGTTGTAGATGTGGTATCCTAGTTGTCTCTAGTCAATTGTCAAATCTGCTTGTATATTCTTGTAGACTCTTGTGGTTTTATGGTTTAACCTATGTACTGGTTAAAACCAATCCCATGTACTGTATCTTCTGGTAATGAAAAGTTAGGCTTTTGTATTTGATATTCTTGTCTTGCAATAACATCCTTTTACTCATGCTTTTCGTTTAGTGTTGTTTTTTTTTTTGGGTTTTTTTTACTCGTGCTATTGTTTGTGTATCGTGTGCAATTATATTGGGTTGTTGGCGAACCTATCGCGATTCATTTTGCAAACCTGACTGTATATGTTTTCAGAGATTCATCAGTCGCAATGTTATAGAAAGGTTGTTAAATGGCAGTATTATCGCACACATTTTTTGTGCATTTTATTGCCTTGGACTTTTGAGTTTAGCGGTAAAGGTGGTTTGCTTGTTCGTGTGGAATATGAGATTTACTGATTATTAATGTAACGCGATCACCTCTTCTATGTGTTTGTGGTTTATCTAAGTGTTTGCATTGTCTTTAGATCTCATTTCTACATTGTATTGCTTTTGTGGCTAGGTAAGTAGCTGCGAGGTACCTGCATTTTTTTTTTTTTTTTTTTTTTTTTTTTTTTTTTTTTTTTTGACTTCTGTGTTATGGTGAGTTGTATTTGAGGCACCGTTGGTAGTGCATAGGTATATTTATGGAATTCTGTAGGAATATGTTTGTGCTTAATTATACATAGCATAGCATTACACAGTTCTTAGTACATAAAGTTAGTCGCATACTAACTTTGAAAATTAGTACGCGGCGCAGATCTATATCACATAAGGCCACACCAGAAGTTAGTGTACACGGTGCAGATCTATATCACATTAGGCTACACCAGAAGTTAGTTTAAGTAACTTATTATACATATTGTAGTAGCATGTTTTGGAGGGTTCGCGCGATCACTTTTTAGCAGCAGCTTGGTGAGTTACTCTGTCTTTTGTTTCTTTGAGCCGTCTGTTGTTGCTTCCTTGTCAACGTCCTTGAAAAGCTGTTGATGAACTGATGTTGTGACGCGCTTGTCTTCCGGATCTGTCTTTTGTACGGAGGTTACTGGTTCAGGTATCGGTGTTGAGGGTGTCTCTGATGGACCTGTCATTGCAGCCTCATCTGGAGGTGTTTTTGGACCTGATGAAGAACCGACTTCTTTATAGCTTAAATTCACTAACGTCTCTTTTAATTGCTTGATATCGAATACAAGATTGAGAAAGACGAAATAATGCATCTTCATGATATATAATAGGTAAAAGTGATAAAATATGAGAAAGGAACACCATAACAAAAAGATAAAAAACGAAGTACCACTAGGCTTATAGCAAATTAGATCCATTACCTTCCAAACCCACAATATGTTGCTGATTTATGCTTTTGAAGGATAAATGGTTCAGAAACTGATTATGGCCCAGAATCAAGTTACTCACTTATATAATTGTCTAAGAAACATTTGATTTTCCATTGGTAGAATCACCAATTACACATTTATGAGACCACAGTTTATCATATCTGACTTTGTGAAATAAAGTGATCAGCTTCACATAGACATGGTAATATAAAGGTATGTGCTCCGGCTGACTAGACATGAGAATGATGTTAAAGTGTGAATCTTTTGAAAGTGTGTTGATATATCTTCATATTTGTGGTTCTTTTATGTTCTCTTGCCGACAATGCAAAATTTTCAAATATGTTTTTGGAATTTAGGAAGAGTGAATTTAATTGGGGAGCACATTGACTATGAAGGCTATTCGGTTTTACCAATGGCGATTAGGCAAGACACAATAGTAGCCATTCGGAAACGGGATGCAAGGGAGTCTGAAAAGTTTCTTAGGATTGCAAATGTTAATGACAACTATACAATGTGTACTTATCCTGTCGATTCATACTTTAATAGATTTTAATTTTGATTCAACTAAATGATACACTGGTGAAATGACGAATCTTGCTTGTTGTAGACTTGTGGTTTTTAGTATTAGAGTGCTATCTGGAAGTTTCTCTTTTTATGTGACTCTAGAGTAGATTTTTTAAGAGGCTTTGTGATATCAGTTGCAAGGAAGACTTGTTTTGACTGTGATATTTATACTTTTTTTTTGTGTTGTTTAGGATCACGTTGAAGACAAAAGATAGGAGCAGGTTGAAGACAAGAGGAGCAGATTGTGGAAAGACTGATACTTTGTATACCAACTTAAAAGTCTTTAATATGTTTGTGAATCATTAGTTACTGCTTTTTAAGCTGTTTGTGAATCATTAGTTACTTATTTTTAATATGTTAACAAATTAGTATCAGTTTGCCAATTTGAGTATGTTATCTTTTATATTGTAAAATTAGTATTAGTTTGCCAGGTTGTGTATGATAGTTGCAGATTCAAAATCAGGGTGAGATTTGTAAAATTGTCAAAAGAAATTGGTTGACACAAAAAAGCGTGTAAAAACCTATGCTAATCAGTTACCAATTTGTCACCAACAAAAGCGTGGAGTTTAGATGCCATTGGTGTGGACATGTTCATTGTTTTTAACACGCATAAAAGCGTGTACTTTTTGAACATTTCTCCACCCTTTTTAGTGTAGAATGTTGAATCTTTGTTAACACTAATAAGTGTGTACTTTTTTGTGACGCCAACATACTACACGCAAAGGGAACCGTGAACTTTAAATTTGTACACACTTTTAACCGTACACCTGGTTTGTTGTAGTGATATAGCACACATGTGTTGTTAATTTAAACTCTCACTGCACAAAAGTTGAATCAATAAAACTATAGACTAAATACAAACCATGCAAACAAACAAACATGGATAGGCCTTGATCAAAGTCAACTTGTATTTTCATTTTCTTCTTGAACATCTTTTATATAATACATTAAAACCCTTATTGGAATTTTCTATTTCAAAAAACTGCATTCATACCTTATTTAGTAATAATTTTATTTTAAAAAAATGTTATTTTCTTATTAGGTAATATTTTATATTTATCTATAACACAAGTAGAAGATAAATACAAAAAATATAAATAAGATGCAATTATTAATAGGATTAAAAAATTTAAATAATTACTTTAATAATAAAAAAACTATAATTAAACATCATAAATCAAACAAAAAAAAGATTAAATTATTTGTTTTTTAAAGAATAAAAATATATGATAATTTTTTTTTTTTAAAAACCCGCGCGTGCGCGGGCATTATAACTAGTGTTATAAACAGTACAAATGAGTGACACACGTTGATGAGAACAATATCGATCATACAAGTTGGTATTGACGAATTATGAAAATAGTAGCCCAACTCAATTTCATGCTTCTCACTTGGCATATTGCTACATAGAATGTTCCGTGACCATAGTTCAAAGTCTTCTAGATATATAAATAATATGTGGAAAGAAAATCAACACACCACATAATATCATTTATAAAAATTCGTTTTGTTAAATAATAACAAATATATGTAAGCTGTGTGTCATCATGTTTGTGTCGTATTAAAATTGGAAAAAGTGTAACAATACAACCTACTACATTTGAAAAGGTTGAATTAAATAATATATCATAAAAGCTTTTTTTTAGGCTGCATGCAATAACGACCGAGACCGACTCGGTCTAAGTCGGTCGAATCGGTCGGCTCTAGTGTGGGCAGTCGGTCGCGACCCAGAATCAAGCAAAAAAACTTCCTACTCGGTCTCAAGCTCGACCGAGTCCTACTCCCATTTTTTTTTGTTGCTTTTTGATCCAAATACGTCCCAACTTTTTGTTTTCACAGGTTTATGTGTGTGTGTTTTGAATAAGATGAAACTTATTTATCAAAAAGTTTGGTAGAGTGGGCTGTGGGCCTGTGTCAAAGTGGTGCAAGTTTTTGTTTGCTTGTTTTTTTTTTTTTTTTTTTTTAAATTAGTTTTGTAATTTTTTATATATTATTAGTAAAATTTGAGTTTGTATTAAAAATGTTTAAAAAAAAAAAATCGAACTTGGTCGCCCTTACTGTGGCACTGAATCGTCTGTAGGTCGCTGGAGAGAGAAAGCTGACGTGCCAGAAAAAGTAAGGGGGATTGACCCTTATTAGTAGTCCTTATTGCATTCAGCCTTAGCTAGAAATTATCATCTGAAAGAATGATTTTACAGTTTCATAACGAAAAAAGATAGTTAAGCTTGAGATTGAGTAGGGGTAAATAAAAAACCAATGTATTGGAAGAAGATTGTTTTTGATCCCACATAGGTAATAAAAAGAAAATTTTGGTAGCTTATATACTAAAGTTAAGTTGGCCTGGTAAGTTGATGTTACTATTGTATTATTATTCACTAGTACCATTGGCAAGTAAATAATTTGTCAGTGGTATTTGTGTGAATGATAACTTGTATGACTCATTAACTTTTTGATTCTTTGAGAATGTTTTTTTTTTTTTTTTTTTTTTTCATCGTTAACTTTTTGTTGTTCTCTGAAAACTTTTTATTCTTCGTTAAATTTTTGTAGTTGTCTGAAAACAATTATATATTCAAAGCAAAAACTATACACTTTTAATGTTAGATGTTAAAAAACTTCATAGTTAAGAAAACTTGAATTTTTTGTGGTTAAAAAGCATTTAACTTTTAATTTTAGAAGTTAAAACACTTTTATATCCAAAGTCACGAATGAAAGACAATGTAATAAACAGTAATAAGTAATAGAAAAATATCTTAGTTTGTTTATATTGTAAAACTTGTTTGTTACTGATGTGTTATCCACTTGACTTTTTTCATCATGTTAATTTGTACCAAAACAAAACTAGAAATATTAAGAGGTTCAATACTATCTTTGTTCAAAATCAAATCGTAAGGCAGAAGTTCTTTTTTCGCTACAATTTATCTTATAGAAAAAAGATTTTCGTGTTTCACATAAACCTAACTAGCTTTTATTCACACAACACAAAACAAATTCATATCATTTCCTCTCTAATAATTTCAGCCAGATTATCACAGAAAAAGGAAGGGGGGGGGGGGGGGGGGGTCGGATCGTCCTAGTCTTAGAGCTTATTTGGTGCTTATTGGGTTCATGTTTAGTAAGGGTGCTTGAAATTGGGTTTTAGATAGTGTTCTTGGGTTCTCTTTGTTCTAATCATTCACTAACAAGTAAGCATATAAAACTATTTTCTATACTCATTTTATCTTATATATTGCATTTCATGATCATATAAGCGCTTATATATACTTGTGGTGATGAATAAGTTGTCCAAAAAGTCTTCCAAAAAGCCAGTCGTGAATCGTAATTTTTATCACATCCTAAACATGTATTTAGGCTACATCAAGTTCTCCCGACTCCCAAATAACTATATTATATATGAGCAACCTTGCTCCCCTCTTTTAACAAAAGATTTTCAAGTTTCAAAAACAAAAAAGTATAAATAAACAACCCTAGTTAAAATAAAAAAAAAAAAAAAAAAAAAAAAAAAAAAAAAAAAAAAAGCACCTTACTTGTGTCAGATACATTTTCTTGATAAAAGAATTGTTTTTGATCCTACATAGGTAACAGAAAGAAAAGATTGGTAGCTTATATACTTAAGTTGTGTTAGTCAGGCAGGTTGTTTTTAGTAGTATTATGCTATTGGCCAAGGTGTAAGATGTGGAGATTATTAAATCTGTCTTCTATATATGTTATATCATGGACGATAAGTCCATAGACGGAATTTGAACATTTTTTTGAGGGGGCCGAATTTATTTTGGGGGTCGAATCGGAGATTTGTTTGTAACCGCAACTAAATTACCCCTAAAACCTATAATATTTACACTAGATGCCGCAAAAAAAAATTTTGGGGGGGGGGGGGGGGGGGGGGGCGGGGCTCTCCCCTGCCCCTACATAGTTCCGTTCATGCATGCCGATAACGTGTATGATTATTCAACTTTTTGTATTTTTTATGAACACCAAAGCTAGATCAAGCGTTGTTAAAAAGCTTTTTGTATTTTTTCAACACATATTAGTGTGTTGTCTTTGTAAATCAATGTGGTACTCAGCCGCATTCACGTACTTATCAGTTTTTTGAGTAATATTTTACTGGGGTAAGAAGCTCTTTTACCTAAAAAAAAAAAAAAAAAAAAAAAAAAACTTTTTATTTGGTGCACTTAAATCAATCAAACTTTTATATGCATATATTGATCGCTATGAGATCTAAATTATCCGACTTTGCATTAATATTTTGAGTGCTAGACACCCCCCGGCTAAAATTTGTGCTTATTTTAAGTTAGGGTAAATTGCAAAAATGGTCCTTAACGTTCCACAAATTTGCAAAAACGGGACGGAGACAAAAAGTAGCGCAAAAAAGCCACCCACGTTCCACATTTTCGCAAAATCGCCACTGAGATCCCTTTTCCATTAATTTTCCCGTTAAGTGCCATGTAGTTGAGGGTAGTATCGTCATTTCACTGTTCATCGGGTACTAAGCTAGTGACACTGTAGCTTGAGGGACTAAATTTGCAAGCGATTGTTTGCCTTTTTTACAAACGGTACAATATCCACTCCCAGTTAAATATGAACGTTGCAGCACATCAAACTTTCACACTTTCCGAAATCCGGCAAAAAATATGGTCGTGATCTGTGACTGTGGGAAACAAGCAACAATCAAAACAAGCTGGACAAACAGGAACCCAGGACGACGATTCTACTGTTGTCCTTCATGTGGGTTTATTGGATGGACGGATCCTCCAATGTGTTGCCGAGCAGTTGCTGTGATTCCTGGCCTGTTGAGGGCGAGGAACGAGCTTGAAGAAGAGTTGGAGGAGCAGGTGAGGTTGATGAGGGAGAAGGATCGGCGGATTAAGAAGCTCAACAAGTTTCTTATTTTTAGTTGGCTCTTTTTTTTCATCGCCATTAAGTTGCTTTAGGTGTGTTGACATCTTTCTGGGTTGTATCATCACAGGGTATAAGGTCATCCCTGGTTTGTATTGACCTTCATGTTAATAAAAAGTGTTTTATTTTAGCAGTATAGTGGGATCATCGTTGTTTTGGTTGTCCTTGTTATTATATGCAGTAAACTTGGTTTCTGGTTCCTTATCAACTTTGACTTACAAAAAGTCAAAACAAGTTTGGGTCATTCGGTATACTTATGTAGTGGGCATGTTGGGTCATTCAATATACGTAAGTATATGATGATGGCAAACCACAATTGTGCACAACATAATACAACAAATAAGTATATGCTGATGGCAAACCACAAATTGTGCACAACATTATGCAGCCAATAATGATGGTAAACCAAAATGAAAACAAATACCATTCCTGATTAATCAAATCTAAAAATCAAATCACGTACAAATTATTGTCTAGAAGACAGAAACTCAGTTACACAATCCATACACTCATTGTGTTAAAACACATAAACAAATAACCAACCAAAGGTTATTGCACCATCACAATTGTGCACAACATAATACAACAAATAAGTATATGCTGATGGCAAACCACAAATTGTGCACAACATTATGCAGCAAATAATGATGGTAAACCAAAATGAAAACAAATACCATTCCTGATTAATCAAGTCTAAAAATCAAATCACGTACAAATTATTGTCTAGAAGACAGAAACTCAGTTACACAATCCATACACTCATTGTGTTAAAACACATAAACAAATAACCAACCAAAGGTTATTGCACCATCACAATTGTGTTGACTCACTTGGCGATTTTGGCTTTTCTCTTAATCCTACTCTTCCTTTGACCTCCACCATTCCCAGTAGATTGTGATACATGACTTGCTTGTGTTCCAACTTGATGACTTGGCCCTCCTGCTACCTCACTTGCTTGTGTTCCAACTGGCTGACTTGGCCCTGCTCCCACCTCTGTTGCAGAAGATCCCACTGGCTGACTTGATCTTTCTAGTACCTCATCTGGTACTCCTTCCCTTCTTCTTGTCCCTTGGTTGCCTCTTCGTCCCGTACAAGCTCTCTTATTATGACCCTGCCCACCACATGCACCACATTTGACAGTCTTGCCCCTTTTTGACAGCTTCTCATTCTTGACCATTGATTTTTTCATAACCTGTTCAGCAATCTCATCCCTTGACACTCTTCTCTTCTTCCGTGGTCTCCCAATTGGAACATGGTAGTGAGGTGGCTTTAGTTCACTAGGGATAGGGCAATTGGGCCAAAAGTGTCGACCAGCAATTCCTTCAATCTTGTGTTGATACATCGCCCTCCATGTGGTTAACCAATAGCATTGGTGCACATAATCCTCTGGGATCACAACCATGTTGTCAGTTGATTCCTTGCTGTGTTTAGCCATGTCGTTGATAGCCGCAACAGCATGCTTACATGGGATACCAGTGAGTTCCCATCTCCTACATATGCATTCCATTTTCGGCATATTCACAACACATTGGTCACCCCAACCTCCCGCACACTGGTATGTATCCCCCCACTCCATAAAACCTTATACTCATTTGCTTCCTCCTTGATGGTTTCTAAAATTTTAGTTGCTGTTGGGGTTAAGAGACCTTCACATCTGTCTATTACATGCTGCACACTAACACTTCTCTTCACAAGATATTGCCTGATGTACTCCAAACAACCAATGATTGGTTGATCTCTGCCGCCTACTAACTTGCTATTGAACGATTCACATAAGTTGTTAAGAAGGATGTCACATTTAGCTCTCCCTGTAACCAATATATCAATATCAACATCACTTTTAATCTTATTAATATTACAGATGACAGTCATAATATCAACATCACTTTTAATCTTATTAACATTGCAGATGACAGTCATAATATCAAAATCATTTTCAATATTATTAATAGTACAGATGAAAGTCATAATATGTGTATAGTGTACCTGAAAAATGTGACCTTGACCATGATGATGCTGGTATCTTCCTTAACCACTCATAAGCTTTAGAGTCGATTGATTTTAGCTCTTCCATTCCTCTATTAAACTCAGGGATTGTTGATGCTCTAGCACACCTCCCAACAAGCTCCTTGATACTCTCCCCCTTAAATAACTACTTCATGTTGTCATATATGTGTCGCACACAGAAGCGATGTTCAGCAGCAGGAAACAGTTCTGCAATGGCTGGTAATATTCCCTGTAGATTGGTACAAAACTTACTATGGTAATGAGGATTGAATTGGATTGGAAATCAAGTAACTGAATTTACACAATGTTTATACCTTTTGTCTGTCGGATATAAAGGTGAAGTTTGAATTTGGTTGCAAATCAAGGTCATCTCCAAGATTGCTAAGGAACCATAACCATGAACTCTTGGACTCAGTTTCAACCACTGCATAAGCAATTGGATAGAGGCCATTATTGCTATCGACACCAACAGCAGTTAAGACTTGACCAGTGTGATGTCCTTTGATAAACGCCCCATCCAGCCCTAGTATGTCCCTTCTGCCTGCTTTGTAACCTTTTTTCAATGCACCAATACAAACATAGATCCGTCTAAAAACCCTTGAAGAAACACTTGAATCAAGGTTTGCTTCAACTTGAATCTTCACAGTTGTATCTGGGTTTCTATTCTTCAATTCCAAAGCGTAATCCCTAAGACTGGCATACTGTTCTTCATGGTCGCCGTCAATTTGTTTCTGAGCAAATTCCCTTGCTCTTGATATCTTTGTGGTCGGGACATCAAGCTGCAATTTTTCATTTATTTCCATTGCTATTGCAGCTGTCGGCGCTGTGCGGTCCCTAACAAGAATTTTAGCAACCTCGGATGAAAGGAATCGTGCAATCAACAATTTAATTTTTCTTATTTGTAGGCATTTATGTTCATCATTTAATGTTTTGACACTCCAACTCCTTTCATCACCCACCTTTGACACATGTAGGGACCATTTGCACATGGCCTTGCTCTTTTTTTTGTAGGTTTTGGTACTTGCAAATTTGCCCTTTGACTGCGAAGAAGAAGCTGATGGTTGACAACTTCCTGTATCATTTCTGCCATAACCCACAACAGTCCCTCTACACATCGCTCGAATCCTTTCTTGGTCACACTTTTCAATCCTGATATCTCTTCAGGACTCCAACGCATAGATTCTGAGCTTATCTTTGATTTCCTTGGGGTGTTTAAATGTTTCTGTTACAAAAAACTCTCCCTTCTTGACATTCGCCCTACCCTCATACTCCTTCCTTATTTCTTTTAACCTTATCTTGCGTAGGTTGACAAATTTGTTATTATTGCCTTCTTCATCACTATGAAAATCATCATCAAAGTTATAGCCACTATCATGATCCGTATAATCCGCCATACACTCATCAGCTAACTTTGCTACATTCTCAAAGTGGGGATCAAAATCAAACTTAAAGTCTGTCATTTCCACTTGTGGCTCAATAGGGCCTGTCACATCATCCTCTTCATCTTCAAACTCAGACACATGTACAACATGTTCTTCCTCGTTTACCTGCTGTGTTGAGGTGCCCACATCATCCCTTTCAACATCATCGATTTCAACATCATCCCTTTCCACATCATCCCTTTCCACTACTTCTTCTAAATCAACATAGTTTTTGTTGAGCTTCAAAACCACATCCTCACTCTGGTCAAGTTCTGCAACCATGTCTGTAATCAAGTCGTCTCCCACACCAACATTATCTCCAGGACTGGCAAACGGGTACAAGTCCTCATCTGTATGTTGAGATTGTTGCTCAACTTGTTCTGGGCCATCAACTTGTTCTGGGCCATCAACGCCACTTACAGGTTGTTGCGCAGCATGAGTGTTTGTGTCACCAACAACTCGGCTTACATGTGGTTGCGCAGAAGGAGTGTCTGTAATCAAATCGTCTCCCACACCAACATTATCTTCAGCTTGTTGTTCTTGACCATCAATCATAGGCACAGGTGATTGACCATTGGTACCATCAATTGAAGTCTCAGCTTGTTCTGGATCGATGGTAGGATCATTTGAAGGCTCCACCCGTACTTCATCCGTTATTTTACATTTTCGTCCTCTTTTGGGTCTTCTGAGTTTCATCTCAACATACACCTCAATCTCTCTATGCGTTGGAATCAAATCCAACATATCCATCACATCCTCATCCCTCTCCAACGGGTACAACCCAACATCCAACGTCTCGCCTGATATCCTATAATAATAGCCTGCAACCCCACCTTTCACACCTATGTCAACTACCAACTCTTCAAAGGCGTAAAAGCTAAACAAGTCATAATCCACACAATCATACCACGAAATAACTGGATCAACATACATCCTTCCTGGTAGTGGCGTAAATTTTCCACCGTGGGTTACTTTCAGAGTGAAGTAGGTCGGCTTTGATGCTGTATGCAAACAATAAACATCAACACACACACACTAACAACATGAAAAATCAACTTAATGTATAATCCACATCCTATTCGTACTGTTCATTACAATCACATATCACTGTAGATAAAAAAATCGATACAATTAACAATGCCCAAAACATACCGTAAAGTTGTTGAAGATTAGGGATCGGAGACGATCGTTCGCGGTTTTTCCCAAATAAACTAACCATCTTCTTCAATTTTTCCCGGTACGGAAATCGTAATTGGAAACTTTAGGGCAAAAAATGCGATTGACTTTGGGCAAGGGAGTGTTTGGATCAGGGGATTAATGTGCTTGTTCGGTGGGTCTAATATTATTTTAGGCGGGAACCGTGAAATGACGATACTACCCTCAACTACGTGGCATTTAACGGGAAAATTAACGGAAAAGGGCTCTCAGTGGCGATTTTGCGAAAATGTGGAACGTGGGTGGCTTTTTTGCGTTAAGGACCATTTTTGCAATTTACCCTTTAAGTTAACAACACCTCTTCATATCATTTGTTTGAAACCTCTATTCCTTCATCTACATATGTAGTTACATAAAATAAATTGTTGTAGAGCAAATATATTATTATTATTATTATTATTATTATTATTATTATTATTATTATTATTGTTAGTTAGAAATTATCATCTAAAAGAATGACTTTATAGTTTCATAAAAAAATAATAATAATTAGGCTTGAGTTTGAGTAGGTGTAAATAAAGAACCATGAGATAGCTTATATACTAAAGTTAATTAGTTGATCCCACATAGGTAATATAAAGAAAAACTTGATAGCCTATATACTAAAGAGGGAATTGCAAAAATCGTCCCTAAACTTTGGCCAATTTGCATGTTTCGTCCCAGAACTGTTGAAACTGCAAAAATCGTCCCTATGGCAAACTTTTGGGGCAAATATCGTCCTTTTGGGGCATATATCGTCCCAAATTGGTCAAACTTTAGGGACGATACATGCACACGGACCAAACTTTAGGGACGACACATGCACACGGGCGAAACTTTAGGGACGATCCTTGCAGTTTCGAAATTTGTAGGACGAAACATGCAAATTGATCAAACTTTAGGGACGATTTTTGCAATTTACTCTATACTAAACTTAAGTTGATTTGGTAAGTTGATATTAACATTATGTTATTGCTAATTAAGATGCATAGGCATATAAATAATTTGTCTGTGCCGATTTCATGAACGAAACTTGTATGACACATTCATTTTTTGGCTTTTTGAAAAAGTTTTATTCATCGTCAACTTTTTGTGTTTGTTTGAAAAGTTTTTATTCCTCGTTAACTTTTTGTAGTTAGCTGAAAACAATTTTCTTTATAATATTCAAAGCAATAACTAATACACTTTTAATTTTGGACGTTAAAGCAATTTATTGTTAAAAATAACTTTTAGCTTTTTGTGGTTAAAAAGCATTTAACTTTCAATTTTAGAAGTGAAAAGTGAAAATATCATATTAAAGCACTATACTTTTCAAAAAAGTTACTTTTAGGTATCGAACAAATTTTTTTCCTCGTATGAGAACTGAACTTTCATTTTTTGGCCTCTTTAATTTGAGGCACTTTTTGACGTTTTTGCCCCTCAAATTATTAAAAATCCAGGGGCAAAAATATCACAAAGTGTCTCAAAGAAGCCAGAAAATGAAAGTTCAGTACTCATATGAGAAAAAAATTTGTTCGATACTCAAAAGTGATTTTAGGACAAGTATTATTCTTTTTTACGGTATTTGCCCAAGCGAAAACACTTTATAGTTAAGAAAACTTTAGGTTTTTTTGTGGTTAAAAAGCATTTAACTTTTAATTTTAAAAGTTAAAAGTTAAAACACTTTATATCCAAAGTCACGAATGAAAGACAATGCAATAAATTAAAACCATCAAGAGTTGGGTTCCAAACATCAAGTGACAAAGTGAAGACCTACAAAAGACACCCAAATGTAACCATCACCATACAAGGCTGATAGCTGTTAACACCGGTGCGATATAGACGATTAAAGCCTACATGTTTTTTCTGATAAAAAGCCAATGGGTAATCCTTGGGATTAGGAGTGTAAGTGTTGATGTCCATGTTGAATATTTGTTCTCGCCCTGGGTCAGTAAAAAATTAAGTTTGTAAGACGTGGTCTACTATGTTTAACTAGCGGCTCTATCAGATTTTTTGGCTCAATACCGGCTTCTAATGACTCAATAGGTTTTCGGTTCAACCGATCGAGTCAACCCACGTTTTTTTAAAACATTGGTCCAAACCACAAATATATGTTGATCAACCACAATAAAAATGGCCCTTTAGTCCTTTACTAGCCACATGCATGTTGTTTTTTTAGTATTGGCAATTTGGTCAATAATGTTCAAACATCACCCTTTACCCACATGTAGGGGTGTCAGTAGGGTCGGGTTGACCCGACGCGAACTTAAACCCGAACCCGAACCCGATAAGGCTTATTGGGTTGGGTTAAATCGGGTTAAATAATATTGTCGGGTTGTTTTGACCCTAACCTGACAACCCGATAGTGTTATCGGGTCGGGTTCGATATTGCTTGGAAAGGATAACGCAATCGGTTGATAAGTACAAAAGTTGAATCAATAAAACCATAGACTAAATACAAACCATGCAAATAAACGAACCTGTATAGGCCTTGATCAAAATCAACGTGTATTTTTATTTTTCTTTTGGAACATGTTATAAATAGTACAAATTATGAGTGACACGCGTTGATGAGAACAATATCGATCTCACAAGTTGGTATTGACAAATAATCAAACTTGTAGCCCAACACAATCTCTTGCTTTTCACTTGGCATATATTGGTACATAGAATACATGTTCCATGACCATAGTTCAAAGTCTTCTAGATATTAATAATGTTTGAGTCTATGCAAAACAAATCAACCCACCACTTCATGTCATTTATAAAAATTCCTTTTGTTAAATAATACGGAGTATAACAAATATCGTGTCATCATGTTTGTGTCATATTAAGATTGGAAAAAGTGTAACAATAGAACCTACTACATTTGAAGGGGTTGAATTAAATAATATGTCATAAAAGCTTTTTTTTAGCTAGAAATTATCATCTCAAAGAATGATTTTACAGTTTCATAAAGAAAAAAGATAGTTAAGCTTGAGATTGAGTAGGGTAAATAAAAAACCATCGTATTGGAAGAAGATTGTTTTTGATCCCACATAGGTAATAGAAAGAAAAACTTTGTAGCTTATATTCTGAAGTTAAGTTGACTTGGTAAGTTGATGTTACTATTGTGTTATTATTTACCAACATCATCGGTAAGTAAATAATTTGACTGTGATGTTTGCGTGAATGATAACTTGTATGACTCATTAACTTTTTAATTCTTTGAAAAAGTTTTTTTTTTTATTTTTTATTTATTTAATTTTTTTTTCATTTGTTAACTTTTTGTGGTTCTTTGAAAACTTTTTATTTTTCGTTAAATTTTTGCAGTTGTCTGAAAAAAAATTATATATTCAAAGCAAAAACTATACCCTTTTAATGTTAGACGTTAAAAAACTTCATAGCTAAGAAAACTTGAATTTTTTGTGGTTAAAAAGCATTTAACTTTTAATTTTAGAAGTTAAAACACTTTTATATACAAAGTCACGAATGAAAGACAATGTAATAAATTAACACTTGTAATAGAAAAATATCTTAGTTTGTTTATATTGTGAAACTTGTTTGTTACTATGTCTTATCCACTTGACTTTTTTCATCATGTTAATTTGTACCAAAACAAAACTAGAAATATTAAAGGGTGACAATGTTGCCTAACCATGCCTAAAACTTAATTGTAATTAGCCAATAGAATGAATCCAACTAATTTCATGCCTAATGATGCATAAGTACTTATTTTTAGTGGCAATGTTGCTTAACCATACCTAAACTTTATATTTTTTATTTTTAAAATTCATAATTATATTTACAATTTAATTAAAAACATCAAATTTTATTAATAATTTAAATAAAAGTTACATAAAGGAAAATAAAAACAAAAAAAAAAATATTAAAAATAGGAAATGACTTGTCATCGATGTATGGTAAATCTTGCGCTGCTACGTGTTCCGTAAGATCATATTGAAGACGGTTATGAATATCTTCATCGAGTAACTCTTCTAGCACACTATCGTCATAAACTGCCGTGACCGGCTGATCCATTATATGAACCGGTGATATTGCCACACCATCGTCTTTTAAAATCATATTGCCCAATATAATACACGTATAAACAATTTGTCGAATCTTTGCGACGGTCATAGGTCGTAGAGGACGACTGAGAATAAACCATTTTCCCTTCAAACGACCAAAAGCTCGCTCGACATCCTTTCTTGCAGACTCTTGTAGTTTCTTGAACTTCTTTTCCTTCGGGTCAATGGGATACGAATATGCTTTAACAAGAGTTGAATACTTAGGATAGATTACATCGGCAAGATAATATCCACGTTTGTAGAGACGTCCACGTAAATAAAAAGAACTGTTTGGCGCCGTACCATTTTGCTCGATAACATATAATGGAGACTGATTCAAAACATTGATATCGTTGTTTGAGCCAGGCGGACCAAAAAACGAATGCCAAATCCACAAATCATATGAAGCCGTCGCTTCAAGCATAATAGTTGGGTAATGGTGATCACCTCTCTTATATTGGCCTTTTAAATATTTAGGACAATTTCGCCAAGTGAAATGTGTACAATCAATGCTACCAAGCATTCCAGGAATGTGATGTTTTTCTTCATGTACCTCGAATAACCGTGCAATGTCATGGGTTGTCGGCCTACTTAAGAACTCTCGACCGTATAACTTTATAATCGCATCACAAAATTTACCAAGACATTCACCTAGAAAAAACGAAATATTATTTATAAAAAAATAACAAAATATTATTTTATAAAAAAAACAAAAATATTTAAAAAAACATAATAATAACGGAATATTATTGTACAAAAAAACATTTTTCAAAAAAAATTAATAACGAATAAAAATAATAAATAACAAATAAAAAAAATTAATAACGAATAAAAAAAATTAATAATAACCTGAAGTTCTTCGTGCCATGTTTAAATAGTCATCGAATCTATCCGGAGGTTTACCCGTTGCGAGTTGCCGTATTGCCGATGTGCATTTTTGTAACGGCTTGAAACTAATCTTTCCAAACGCGTCTTGACCTTCTTGAAACTATTCGAATTGCGCTTCAATGTCATTTACAATTTTTAAAAACAATTTTTTACTCATACGAAAACGATCAC
Source organism: Artemisia argyi (assembly GCA_030686995.1). Lineage (NCBI taxonomy): Eukaryota > Viridiplantae > Streptophyta > Magnoliopsida > Asterales > Asteraceae > Artemisia > Artemisia argyi. The sequence goes on from CM060704.1 coordinate 179,183,632, forward strand.
GAAAAACATCTTCGTTAAACTTTGGTTGTTCAACGAAATAGTCATTCATTAAATTTTCTAAAGCTTTATCACGAAAACGTTTTACATAACCACGGATGAAGGTAGAGCTTGCCGTGTCTTCAAGAGCTTTGTACGCGGCTAAAAAGGTTTCGATTGTACTACCGGATAACCATTCTTCGGATGAGTCGGGGGGAATAATTATTTCGTTTGAGGATGAACAAGATGATGACATGGTTATTAGAATGTAAATTGTATGTGTGATTTGATATTAGTTTAGATGTGAAAATAAAAAGGAAAATGGTGAGTATTTAAAGGAATTTTTTTTTTTTTTTTTTTTGGAAAAAGTCCCAAACGGTCTTATAGTTAAATGCTCCAACGGTACAAATTTTTGAAAGTATCCTTCATACCGATCGGTGAACATCACCGCATGGGTTGCCGATTTGTGCATGCCGACTAGGAGGCAATGGGCTTGCCGATTGATGCCGAGCCATGCCGATCCATAGACTCGTACGTTGCCACCCCCTAAGAGGTTCAATACTATCTTTGTTCGAAATCAAATCGTAAGGCAGAAGTTCTTTAATAATTTCGACCAGATTATCACAGAAAAAGGAAAGGGGGGGGGGGGGGGGGGGGGGTCAGGGGTCGGGTTGTCCAAGTCTTGGCCTTGTGCTTATCTTAGAGCTTATTGGGTTGGTGCTTAGTAAGGGTGCTTAAAATTGGGTTTTAGATAGTGTTCTTGGGTTCTCTTTGTTCTAATCATTCCCTAACAAGAAGTAAGCATACAGAACTATTTTCTATACTCAATTTATCTTATATATTGCATTTCATGATCGTATAAGCACTTATATATACTTGTAGTGATGAATAAGTTGTCAAAAAAGTCTTGAAAGCAAGCTCAATTTCTGTCCAAAAAGTCAGTCGTGAATTCGTAATTTGTATCACATCCTAAACATGCATTTAGGCTTAGCCAATTTTTGTGCATTCACTTATATGTCTTGGGATGTTCCCTAATTGTTTTCAGAATTTTTGGAGCTCGTTTACTGTTTTAGAAGCAATCAGGAAGTGAAGTTAGTCAATACCGACTAGATTCTGAGTTTCGAAACGCTTCAAACCCAGCGAATTGACTGGGTTTAATTTGACCCGTTTTTCGACCTATGAGTTGACCCGATTTAAATTGACCTGTTTTTTGACCGGAACTGTTCAACCGGTTGAATCGCCCGGGTCGAACCGGGTTTCAAAACATTATGTTTAATTCTCATATCATCAAACTTTTACTATTTTTTGTTTATAACCTATAAACTTTTTTTATCACGAAAATTATCTGCCGTTATAAAATCATGTTGCTATGCACGGATACTCATTTAGTCTGCTAAATACTATACAATCAAAAAGTATAAAGTTGTATGGTTATTTCCACACAATCGTATCGTACCTTTACCATTACGGGATCAACAACACACATGCAAAAACCTGGCAACAAAAGAAGTGATTAACTTATACAATTAATCAACGTAAACCAATAGAAGTCATAACACTAAGTTCAAAACCATAGTAACACAATCAATCTAAATTATGAAACAAATGTCTACATGCGTTCTTGTCCAAAAATACAATCAAATGCAACTTCGTCAATTTACTTTTCGTTATCTCCTCCTTGTCCATTACCCAATGCCGTAGCTGAGTTTGCAGATGCCCTGTACAAAAAATTTCATAATGTATAAACATGACGATGAAATTTTATTGTAACCATCTATCTTTAAAATTTAATGAGTTCTTCGTCACTCTCGACCACTTTAAGATAAGTTTAACAATTATTTAGAGCATAATTTCATATATCGTTAACATTTTAAAGTTCAAAGTAAATTTTGAGACACTAAAAATATATAAAGGGATATATATTTTGAAGCCCCTAAAATTTTGAAACCTTGTGCGGTAGCACACCTCGCACATTATCGAATACGGCTCTGCCATTACCTATAGAATGTAATAAAAGGCAAGTAATTCAATATCGATTTACTTTGTGATTGTTCTTTGTTTCTTTAACAACTTTAGTTGTTATCACAAAAAATGAATTTTACTCAAAATCCTCTGGATGATCAACTTGTGAAAACAAAAAGGTAGCTAAGATTGAGTACGAGTGGAGGTAAATATAGAACCCTTATTGTAAGAAGGCAGATAACTTGCACGTGTTTGTATCTTTTCTAGATAAAAGTTTGTTTTTGATCTCACATAGGCAATATAAAGAAAAGGATAGTGGCTTATATACTAAAGTTATGTTAGTTGACTAAGTTGAAAATAGTATTATGTTATCGAATGCACTGGTTAATACATGACATCGGTGCATGCATTATTCATATAGACGAGTACCCGTGCATAGCAACGGGATTTTATAGCAACAAATAATTTATTGATAAAAAAAAGTTTATAGGTTATAAACGAAAAATAATAAAAGTTTGAAGATTTGGTAATTAAACATAATGTTTTGAAACCCGGTTTGACCAGGGTGGTTCAACCGGTTGAACCATTTCGGTCGTAAAATGGGTCGATTTAAACCGGGTCAAATTAAACTGGGTCAACCCGCCGGGTTTGAAGCGTCTCGGGTCAACCCGGTTTGTGTTTTAATTGGTTGTATTTAATTTGGTAGATATGTTTTTAATTGGTTGTACAATGTGAATAAACCAATGTACTTTTTTAAGTAATGGATAATGTTTTGAAACCCGGTTCGACCCGGTTGGTTCAACCGGTTGAACCGTTCTGGTCGAAAAATGGGTCGAGTTAAACCTGGTCAACTTGCTAGGTTGAGTCGAAAATGGGTCAAATTAAACTGGGTCAACCCGCCGGGTTTGAAGCGTCCCGGGTCAACCCGATTTGTGTTTGATTGGTTGTATTCAATTTGGTAGATATGCTTTAATTTGGTTGTACAATGTGAATAAATAATTGTATTTCTAAGTATTGGGGTGTTTTAATAAGAGTATTAATTGCATTTCACTTTCTCTCTCATTTGACTATTGTTGAAAACTCAACATTTCACTTTTGACCATTTTTCCTTTATAGATAGTATAGATGATAACTTGTATGATTAATTAAATTTTTATTTTTCCATGTTATTCGGAGCTAGATCGCTCATGGTAAAAGCTTTTTATATGTTGGATTTAAAGCATGCATGAAACTTTCCTACGCATCTATTGATTGTAATGAGATTTAAAGTATCCGGCTTTGCACGAATATTATAACGTTAAATCACCTCCTGGCTAAAATTCTATTTTGATCTACATAGAGTTTCATAGAAGTTAAAGTTAAGAAATTTCACAACGATATATATAGCTAAGGATGTGATGATTTCATCTAAATTTGAGTTCTTGTGTTGGTTAATAAATGATGAGACTATCAAGTGGCCTTGTGCCAAGTTTTCGCCAATACTTTGTTTCGTGGGATAAGTATTCTTTTGCGGCCTGTACGATTTTGTATTTTGTATAATTTAGCTTCTTGGTTTATTTGTGATAAAATATGGATATATTTTCTATTGAAATACTGTATAATGAAAAAAAAAAAAAAATTCTTTTAAAAGGTGGCATGAATCACTAAAGCTAGTCAGAAACATATAAAATCCGAAAATGCTAATTATCGTATCACCTATTTAGTTTTGTTTTTTTTTACCTTGTTTTTTTTGACCGAGCAACGGACGAACTTGGTGCTCTTATTCACACAATTCACCTGAAAAAAGAATGTGATCATTTTGTTTCGCCACGAATGAAGGAACTCAAGGGAGGTGGATTCCGAGCTTCTATTGGACTAAGATTAGAAAAGAATTTATCTTCAAGAAGTCTAATCATCAAGATTCAGGTCAATTCCTCTACCGAGATCGTGTCCCTTTTCAAAATGATGGTGATGATGTATATCCAAAGCGGCGACTTGCTTATTGCCAACAATCCTAGAGAGACATAAAGTATGACGACTATGCATCGAATGCAACAAAATAGACTGTTAACAGAGACAACATTGCACTCTAGAGAGAAAGTGCAATGCCAAAACTTAAATTAAAGACAAGGGTTCCAAACATCAAGTAAGAAAGTACAAACCCACTCAAAACACACAAGTGTAACCAACAGTAAACAAGCCGGGATAGTTGTTAACACTAGTGCGATATAGACAATTAAAGCTTACATGTTTTCCTGATAAAAAAGCGAAGGGGTAAACCTTGGGGTTAGGAGTGTAAGACACTTAGGGGGTGTTTCTTTTTTTTGTTAGCTAAAAGAGTGTGTGGGCTCCAAAACTATATGAGTCACTTACTGGGGAGGGTAATATAATTCTAGCCTTGTGGATTTAGACCAACTAAGGGAAATAATGGGTCCCACTTAGAAAAAAAAATAATATTAAAAAGGTTTGTGGACCCATTCTCTTAGCTAACAAAAAAAAAACACCCCCTAAGAGTTGATGTTCGTGCTGAGTATCTCGAAAATATCTAGCTCAGAAATCTCTTGTTCGGTCAGGGAATCATACGTTTTATGGCAAGGTCCACCAGGCTATCGACTGATAGCTCCAGAGTTGGCATGCAGCCTAAAACAAAGAAGTGACTTTTAAGATACTTGCCAGGGTTGCAAACATGCTTCAAACACTACTCAGAAGACTTATTTATTTTCATCAAGTATCTAAGGCCCGAAGACTCGAGCACTGCAATCACAATAATATATGCAAGCATACATACTACCCTCATGATCAGTCTTGAACATGCACGATCATCTTTTCCTTTTCCAACCAAATAAATTAACAACTACTACGACATATTATCAAACGCATCAACACCGTTAGTCTCTGACCTCTTAAAGCCATTTTGTTGGCATGATCTTTCTATAGGTCTAAAGTTATCTCGTCACAGCATCAAGTTCCCACCCAAATAGCAATACTATATATAATCAACCTTGTTCCCCTCATTTGACAAAAGATTTTCAAGTTTCAAAAGCAAAAAGGTAGCTAAGCTTGAGTATGAGTATACATTTTCTAAGAAAAAACAACCCTTGTTAAAAGAAAAAGCAGGCACCTTACATGTGTATACATTTTCGTGATAAAAAATTGTTTTTGATCCCACATAGGTAGTAGATAGAAAAGGATGGTAGCTTATATACTAAAGTTATGTTGGTTGTCTGAGTTAAGCTTAGTATTATGTTATTGTTGTGATGATATGGTGTAGGCTGAAAAAAATCCTACTCTATATTTTCTCCACGATAACTTGTATGGTTACTTAACTTTTTAGGTTAGAGCTAGATCCATATATCACTACTACAAAAAGAAGCATCAAGACCCCTACATGGAGACCCGATGCTAAAGAAACGGGTCTCAAACCCGGAATTCACCCCTCCAAAAATAATCTGGACCGGTTCTTAGCAAGAACACCGGTCTTGATTCACGAAACAAATCTAGACCGGTTAATCTCATTAAAACCGGTCTAGAAAAAGTTAAATGAGACCGGTTTTTCATTTAAAGACACGTCTGGATTATCTATTGAATGCAGACCGGTTATTTCATAAAAAACCGGTCTCTATACATTTTTGAAAAACAGCCGTTGGAGCATCAGATCTGCAGGTTCACGAAATTAATACCCAAAAACACATTCAATGCCATCTTAAACTCACAACTTACCTACTCAACTTCTTTATAACTTCCAAATACAAATTTCACATTTATTAAATGCATCTTATTCATCATCAAAGACATTAAATACATCTTATTCATTATCAAAGGTATTAAATAATCTTAATCATTAAGTTTTAATTTAGCAATATAGATTACAATTTTACTTTCTTAGAGTTTTGAACCTAATTCATTTTTTTGAATCTTCTTTCATATGTGTAGGGAAATTTGCGGCAATCATGTACGCCGAACAAAATATTTTTAGGATAGCTTGACTTACGATTTGTTGAAGTAAGGTATTATTTCCAATTACTTTTAAGCAAGCATATATATTCTTTTAACATCCATGTAGTAAAACTAAGTAAGAAAACATAGATGAATATGTAGTTTAACACCCGTCCGATATTAACCTATTAGAGGTTAATCTTGGATTGTCCCCATTTGGGACTACTTTTATAACATATTGTTTCATTTAGGATGTGAATGCTTGTTATTGGATTGAGTATTATTTTAGAAAAAAAAAACGATAGCATTTTTCCCTTACTCCTACGAGTATGCACTTATACGTATACTTGGGGAGTTAAGGGGAAATGCTGTCGATTTTTTTTTTAATAATACTCAATCTAATAATAAGCATCCACATATGAGACAATGTGTTATAAAAGTGGGTTAGGATTGACCAAACGAAAACAAAATTGTACGTAATCATTAGATGCAAACATCTTATTATATATATCTTCTAATTGTGTTACAGATGGATCGTTATACATGGATGTACAATATAAAGCGAGCTACCCCCGAATACATGGAAAAGTTGTCCGAGTTCATGAAAGCTGCTGAGGATGATCGGGTGATGAGCGGAAAAGATGAAATTTTTTGTCCTTGTAAGAAATGTAGAAATGGTGTATTGTATAAGAAAGCTAAAGATGTTAAAAACCATCTAATAAGAGTTGGGTTTACGAGAGGGTACACTGTATGGGATTTTCATGGTGAAGAAAGAGTTGCTAATAACACGTCAGTTTCTGAATGTAATAACAATGATTTGCCAATTAATAATGATCGTCATAATTTGACTGACATGTTACATGATTTGGATGGTAATGTTGCACGAAAAGAGCATGCTAAATTTGAAAAATTATTTGTCGCCGCTGAAAGAGCATTGTTTGCCGGTTGCACAAAACTTACCGTGCTTTCTGCGGTGATAAAGTTGTACAAGTTAAAAGCATCATCTGGTTGGAGCGATATAAGTTTCACAAAACTATTAGAGTTTTTGCATCAAGAAATGCTCCCTGAAGACAATGAATTGCCTATTTCAACATACCAAGCTAAAAAACTAATGTGCCCCATGGATTTGGAAATTGAAAGAATAGATGCATGTCCAAATGATTGTATGTTGTATAGAGGGGATGACAAGGCTTTACATGTGTGTAAGGTATGTAAAACGTCAAGGTATGTGCAAATAAAACAAAAAGGACCTAACGGTGATGTGACAAAGAATGGCCCTCCTGCTAAATTGTTGTGGTATTTTCCCATTATACCAAGACTCGAGCGATTATATGCAGATGCGAAGGAGGCGAAATTATTACGTTGGCATGCCGAGGAGCGTAAAAAAGATGGAAAAATGAGACATGTAGCTGATTCTCTTCAATGGAGAAATATCGATAACACATTTGAAGATTTTGGAGGGGATATTAGAAATGTACGGTTAGGTCTTAGTTCAGACGGAATAAATCCGTTTGGAAACCTGAGTAGCAAGCACAGCACTTGGCCAGTTCTTTTATGCAACTACAATCTTCCACCTTGGTTATGCATGAAACGAAAATACATCATGATGTCATTGTTAATTCAAGGCCCAAAACAACCCGGCAACGACATTGATGTGTACTTGAAACCTTTAATTGATGACTTGATAACGCTTTGGAAAGATGGGGTAGAAGTGTATGATGCATATTCGAAAGAGTATTTCCAACTACGAGCCATGATTTTTTGCACCATTAGTGATTTTCCAGCGTACGGGAATTTATCAGGATATAGTACAAAAGGGAAAATGGCATGTCCTGTTTGTGAAGATTGTACCCACTCTGTTTGGTTAAAACATTGTAAGAAAATGATATATATGGGACACCGAAGATCGCTTTCAAGGTTTCACCCGTATCGTAAACAGAACGAGTTGTTTGATGGTAAAATAGAGAGTGGAGTGTTGCGACCACCGTTGGATGGAGATGCTACATTTTCTCGAGTTAGAAACTTGAACATTGTTTTAGGAAAAGGAAAAGACAACCCTGGTCCTCCTAAAGGTATTTGGAAAAAGAAATCTATTTTTTGGAATTTAGAGTACTGGGAGCATTTGCAAGTTCGACATTGTCTTGATGTTATGCATATCGAGAAAAATGTTTGTGAAAGTTTAGTAGGCCTCTTGCTGAACATTCCGGGGAAAACAAAAGATGGTGTTAATGTTAGAAATGACATGGAAGATATGGGAATTCGACCAGAGCTTGCTGCTAAAGTGATTCCTGGAAAGCGTGGTACGTATCTTCCACCGGCGTGTTATACCATGTCTAAGATCGAGAAAACTAAGTTCTGCCAATGCTTGCATGGTATTAAGGTTCCATCTGCCTATTCTGCTAACATAAAGAAGTTGGTTTCGATTAAAGACTTGAAGTTATCTGGTATGAAATCACATGATTGTCATGTGTTGATGACGCAAATGATTCCTATTGCAATTCGTGGAATACTACCAAACCACATCCGACATGCCATTACAAATCTTTGTTTGTTTTTTAACATGATTCACTCGAAGGTGATCGACCCTGAGGTGTTAGATAAATGGCAACATGATGAATTTGTCTTTGTGTATTCGACCAAATATGGGCTGTTTGCTATTGTTTATTTAGACTAGTTATCGGTTGTGTAAGTTTTAGATTTATTTTATATACTATTGTTTTGTTTTTAAGGGGCTATACAAGTTGATGCAGTCAAGTTCTAGTCGTTGTGGTCTATTAAACCCATATTTGATTCAAGGAAGTGAGTGCCTTAACAATGCTTCAGGTGTAAAAGATTACTTGACGAGAGCATTCAGTTCTACCTACGACATTTTCCTTGCGCCATTTATAGAAAAGTATGTGCTATTATCTCTAAACTGTTTAATTGCTTATGTGTGTATATGGTCAATAATTTTGTTTCAACTTTATCAGGGGGAACCATTGGGTGTTGTTTGTTGTATGCCCTAAACAACGCATGTGCTACATCTTGGATTCTTATCAGAACAAGATCAAGAAAAGGACCGAGCGAAGCTATTGGCTTACAAGATGTCTGAATAAGTTCATCGCAAATTACAAAGTTGTCGAGGTAAACTATCTCACTATGATTAGATACATACAAACAAATTGTTATGTTATACAACTTTTAACATGTACACATTCTTGGTTTATTGAAATGTAGTGCAATCAACAAGCTGAAAAATGGGAATGTGGGTATTTTGTACTCAAATGGATGCATGAATTTGTAACCGTTCATCAGGATCATTTTCCTAATAGTGTAAGTACTATCCTGAATATTGATTTTAGAATATGTAAATGAAAATGGATGCAACAAGTATGCTTAGTTGTGTTTTCTGTTACCTCTCTTAACATATCTTGTGTACCTTTTTTACATGTAGATCCCTTGGCATGACAATCGTCCGTTCTCCATGAATCAGATTGAAGACACTGTCGAGAAGTGGCATCAGTTATGTCCAATTTGATTAACATTATTGATAGGTAGTTGTTGGTTATGCCATTGTCTTTTGTTTTAGGCATTTGTACTCTCAAGTAACTAAGTTAAGATGATATGTGCGAGCTGTAGAAGGCATTTTGGAACGTGCATACGTTTAGTGCTAGAACTCGTAATTATCTAAGTAAAATTCTGGAATTTGTATTGACGGTTATGGTTTATTAGTTAAATTTATGGAATGTCGGATGTATTTGGCAATTCTTGGATCAAAAGTTGTGTTTGTGCATTGCTTGAAACTGGAATCTGGGAATTGCAACCTGGAATATGGAAATTGAAAACTAGAAAATTGAATCTGGAAAATGGAATTTGAAATCTGGATTTGTGCTGGAAACTATTTTAATTAATAAAATTTGTTTTATTTTTAAAGGTAATAGAGACATGTTTTATTGATAGAAACAGGTCTTTGTATATAAAATAAGACCCGTCAAACACTTAAAAACAGGTCTCGATATTGATATTGGACCGGGTATATAGCTAGAAACAGGTCTCGATTGTCATAAGCGAGACCGGTTTTTAAACCGGTCTCGATATGGTTTTCACATGGAGAGCCCCCCCCCCCCCCCCCCCCCCCCTTAGAGACCCCATGTAAAACTGGTCTCGATACATTCTACAACAGGTCTCGAAAGGACTTATTGTAGTAGTGTATTGATCGTAATGGAATTTAAAGTATCCTACTTTATGAATATTATGAATGTTAGATCACCTCCTGGCTAACATGTGTATAACAGCTTTGGACGTTGTATCCTGGGAAACAGACGGCGAATCTGTTTTAAGGGAATCGTGTTTAACACGAGCCTCGTTCTGACTTTTTACTGCTTTCGTTTATTTATCGTTATATAGAGTCTGTCTTCTGTTTCTACACCTTTCTGTCTGTATTTACTTTTCTGTTATTTAATTTCTGTTATTTATTTATTATAATCTGATTTATAAATAAAAGTGTACACCGTTTCCTACAATTCCTTCATCCACATATATAGATAAGGGATGTCAGGATTTCATTTGTCTTTGATTTCTTATACAACTGATTATTCTGTGGTTAGGACCGGATGTCAATTTAAACTCTCACAAATTAGTTTTATAACTATCCAAGCTCTCGTAACTAGTTTTCAGTATTGCTTGGAAAGGATAATGCAATCAATTGATAAGTAAGAGTTGAATCAATAAAACAATAGACTAAATACAAACCATGCTAACAAAGAAACTTGGATTGGCCTTGATCAAATTCAACGTGTATTTTATTTTCTTCTTGAACATGTTTAAAATTGTGCAAGTTATATGTGACACTCGTTGATGAGAACAATATCGATCTTACAAGTGGGTAATTTGGTATTGACAAATAATGAAAATAGTAGCCCATAAGAAATATATGAAAGCTGAGTCTCATCATGTTTGGGTCAAAATAAAGTTGAAAAAAATGTAAGAATAGAACCTACATTTGAAGAGGTTTAATGCTGGTTTGAATCAAACATTAAGCCTTAAAGGCTTATTTTAGTTCATAATTATCACCTAGAATAATGATTATGTAGTTTTATAATAAAAAGGTAGTTAAGCTTGAATCTTTTATATGATAAAAGAATTACATCATTTCAGAGTGTTTTTGCAAATCCCTTCTTATTGAAAAAAAAAAATTGGACCAATAGCAAAGCTCGATTTTGTCACATAGGCGAAATTGAGCAACGTGATTGGTCAATAAAAAGTCAAAATTAAATTGATTTTGGTCAAACTTAATAAATTTGGGGGAGAAATTTGGTTAAGAAAAAAAAATGCATAAAAATATAGGTGTCAAATTTATGAAAACAAAAACTTAAAAAAAGAGGAAGTAATTAATAAAACTTAAGTGATTGAATTTTAAATAATTTATATAGAGTAAAGTGTAAAATTACAAGTTTTTATGTTTTTTTAATAACTTTATAAAAAACACAAATAACCCCTTATACTTTATACCCCCTATACTTTATAATATTATCATTGTTTAAAATTACATGATTATTAGTATTAGTTTTTAGACTTTAATCCATTAAAATTACAAAATTTGGTAAATATACGAATTAGTTTTAATATACGTTAAATATATATTTTCTTTAAATTGAAGTTAGTTTTAAACTTTCATCCATTAAAATTTTTTTTTAAATAAGGACTCATGTTACTATTTAAAAGTTTAATTTATGCGTACACGGGTTTAAAATACAACTAAATTATTAGTAACGGGAATATAAATGTCAAATAGTAAGCACAATACTGTGATATGAAAATAAATATACGCGATTCTACTTATATCAACGACTCATGAAATTGTTATTTAAAATTTGTATATGGATATTCATAAAAACATTTTAAAAACGGAGAAGTAAATAATACAAACGTATGAAAATACAACTTTCCAAACAAAAAGGTACATTAGTAAAAATGATGTGATGGTTATTCATAATTAAAGAAATAAATCAATTTTTAAAGCTATCTAAATATGCTACATATTTTAACGAAAATATAAGTAAAAGAAATGCAATAATTACAAAACACATCGTAAATTGATAGCACGGGTTTGCAAAACTAAAAGCATATATAACATCTCATGCAAGTCAAGTATCATCATGTGATTTTGTTTAAATAATAGAATATATATTTTAATCTAAAAGCATTTTCCTAAAATAATAGGTAGTTTATAACATTTACATATGGTTTTTTATTTTTAATCCACGAAGTAAAACCATTTGAAACATGTTAAGTGGTTCATTTTTTAATTGATAATAATACATAATTAAAATGAAATTTTAAAAACCCTGTGCGTGCACAGATATTATAACTAGTTTTAGTAAACATAAATAAATAATCTTCGTTAAAAATGAAAAAGATGATAGCTTACATGTTTTGATACATTTTTCCTGTAAGAGGGGAGGGAGTAATAACGCCGGAGAGGCGTTATATCCTATGTGGCAACATATCAACGCCGTTACTGCGTTTCTATTGCTCCCCACTCCTTTGCGTTGTTGCTGCGTTGCCATAGCAACGCACGTTACTAGCATGGAACGTTTAATAAAAAATTAAAAAAAAAAAAAAAAATTCAAACACCCCCTCCGACAAACCAAACGGCTAGTTTAAAAAAAAATATGCCGTTTAAACAACGACTATAATTTTAAAAAAATTGTGCACTTTTTTTTTAAAGCTTTATAAATAGATGGGGCATTCTTAACCCATTTGCAAACACAAAATCTAACCATCTTATATTCAAAAAAAAAAAAAAAATCGCCATGAATCAGAATCCAACTTATGCCGCACGTGTAACCCTTGCCGATATGGAAGATGAAGCCGATGCTTTAGCAATTATGGCCGCCTATGAGTATCAACGAATACAAGAAGAAGAAGCCGAATCATCTTTCCGGTTAACCCGTAACCCAATTCATCGTGAGCCTGAGGTTGCAGAAGAGCGTTTGAAGGCCGACTATTTTAATGTACATTGTAAGTATCCAGATGGATTGACAGATGTGATGTGCGTCGTCGAAGGAATAAGGAATTACGTCACAAAGATGTTCATCTTAGTCTCCAACAGCAGCTTATAGAGCATATTTGGAATGAACGTGAGGAGTTTATGGAAGTAGATGATGAGTAGTTTTAGTTATTTACTTATCGTATTTTTCATTTTGTATTTTATTTCGTAATGTTTTTTTATTTCGTATTGTTTAATGAAATGTCTTTTTATTTGGTATTGTAATGTTTAATTTTATAAATAAAGTGTTTGAATGTTTAGTGATTAAGATTGTTGAGGGTAGAATTTGTAAATTGATATTTTAAAAAAAGGTGGGTCCCTGAAAATGGTGTTATTTGGTGTTATGATTTTCTGGTATTTTTTGTGTTATGTTATTTGGTGTTAAAGTGATGTGGCGCTGACGTGACAGTGGTGTTGGTCTTAATAGGTGTTATGACTCCTTGCTCTCTAATGTTTTTATCCCACATCGGTAGCGAAAAGATGAAGTTGGTAGGTTATATAGTAAAGGCATGTTGGTTGTGTAAGTTGATAATAACATTATGTTATTTAGCTGACAATTGTGCGATAGGTTAAAAATCTATCTTGTTCTTGTCATGCTAGTAATTTGTGTGATATTATTATTTTTTTTATGAGTTTTGTAAAAGGAAGCAACTTATTACATGTACATCTACATTTTGAACGTGGTGAGATTTTTATTTAGTTTTTTTTAAAGGGGGGGGGGGGGGGGGGGGGGGTTGAGATTAAAGCATCTGAGTTATATATGACTACTTTGAATGTTAGATCACAACATATAAAATTTGTGCAATTTTAAGTTAAAACAATCTTTTTGCATAAATCGTTTGGAACCTGTATTCTTCGTCTACATATAATTTGTGGTAGAACAAATATATCTACCAAGGATTAAATGTATACAAGTGATTATAGCTAATGATGTGATGATTCCATCTCTATTTGATTTATTTTTATTGGTTAACAAACGATGAGTGCTATATTTTATGATACAAGGACATTTTCAACTTAATTGGGTTACACACTCACTAAGGGCCTGTTTGTTAAATTTTTTTATTAAGTCATGTTTAATTAAAAGATGACTTAATGTAAACACTCTCAGTTTTATAACTTAATATTTTCAGTCAATTTTCTCTATTAAGTCACAAACAAACAATTTTTATATGACTTAATGATTTCAATTTTTTTCATATTAAATCAATTAAGTCGAATTCAAACATCACTTAAGTGTTTTTGAGTGTACCACATCTAATTATTGAAAAATATCTTAGTTTGTTTATGTTGTGTTACTTGTTGATGTCTTATCCACTTGAGTTATTCATCATGTTAATTTGTAAAACAACAGTATGTTTATGTTGTTTGGATCTATGATATATGTTCCTTTAACTTCAATATTGCTTTGAAAACCATGATTCACGTTTAGTTAGAACTATCATCTAAAAGAATGATTTTCTACTTTCATAAAATAAAATAAAAGATAGTCAGGAGTTTGAGTAGGGTAAATAAAGAACCATCAAATAGCTTATATGATTACAATTACTTGAAAGAAGATTGTTTTTTATCCTACATAGGTAATAGAAAGAAAAACTTGGTAGCCTATATACTAAAGTTAACTTGGTTTGTTAAGTTTATGTTACTATTATGTTATTATTCTTGAAAACTTTTACACATAAATAATTTGTCGAGAACGATAACTTGTATCTCATTATCTTTTTGGTTTCTTGAAAAGAAAATATTCATCGTTGACTTGTTGTGATTTTTTGTAAAGTTACAAAAATTAAGAAATGTCACAAGAATGATTAGTTGTAGAGCAAATATGTCGCCCAAGTATAAAACGTATACAGCTGATTATACCATGGCTATGATCGGATTTGGAGATTATAGCACACATGTATCAGTTTAAACTTTCACAAAATTGTTTTATAACTATCCAAGATTCTCATAACTAGTCTTTAATATTGCTTGGAAATGATAATGCAATCAATTGATAAATAATAAGTCGAATCAATACAAGTCATGCACAAACAAACAAATGTAGGCCTTCAATAAAACGTGTAAATAATGTAAATACTGTTCGAGTCTATGTGCAAAACAAAACAAATGTAGGCCTTCAATAAAACGCATTTTGTTAAATACCAACTATAACATATACATGAAAGCTTGTGTCATCATGTTTGTGCCAAACTAAAATTGGAAATTTTTTAATAATAGAGCCTACTACGTTTGAAGAGGTTGAATGCTGATTTGAATCAAACATTAAGCCTTAAAGGCTTTATTTAGTTAAATTTATCACCTAGAGTAATAATGATGTAGTTTTATATTAAAAAAAAAAAAAAAAAAAAAAAAAAAAAAAAGGTTGTTAAGATTGAATTTTAGTAGAGACAAATAAAGAACCTTCATTAAAAATGAAAAAGAGGTAGATAGCTTACATATGTTGAAACATCTTTTAAAATAAATGTTTGATCCCATAGGTAGTGAAGAGAAGAAGTTGGTAAGGTATATACTAAAGTCATATTGATTGGTTAAATTGATACTAGTATATGATGTTATTGGCTGGATAATGATTGAATTGATTTAATCAAATGAGCCTTTGTCCGGTTCATAACTTGTGTGACTTATTAACTTTTTGTGAATTTAGCAAAATGTTTTGTTCATGATTTCCAAGCACTTATTATATGTTATCATAAAAGTTTGATTATTTCAAGGTTAAAAAGCTTCTTATTTGTTGAAACCTGTATTCTTCGTCCACATATAATTTGTCGTAGAACGAATATATCTTCCAAGGATAAAATGTATACAACTGATTATAGCTAAGGATGTACATCTCTATTTGATAATTAATTTGTATTGGTTAACAAATGATGAGTACTATATTTTATGATTCAACTTCATTTTAAACTTAAATGGGTTACACACTTGCACCGAAATACTTATTAATAATTATATTAACTAATTACTAGTTTATGACAAGATGAATATGTGAGTTTAAATGTGTAAATAGCACATTTACTGTCCCTAGTGAAGGATTCTCACTATACAATAATACAATATATTTTAAGTAAGTGTTTTTAGTGTACCTTATCTAGTTATTGAAAAATATCATAGTTTGTTTATATTGTGTAACCCTTTTTACATGTCAACAGGTTGGGTTGGTTTGGCTGATCTACACACTTGTTTTCGCATTTTATGGATTTATTTGGTATATTTCACAAGTTAGATTGAAACTAAACATAACTCCTCAACAAGGACAACCCAATTAGCTAAATTTCTTCGTGTTAATGATTCTATATATTTTGAACTATAGGTAGTAGCAGCAACATTGAGGTCACTTACGGGGAGGCAAAAGAAGACGGTTGACCCTAGAGAAGTCAAACCTCCTGTCTTATAATTTTGATTTTTGGGTGACGTTAACTTGATATCTATACTTTCAAGCATAACCCTTAAAAATTTCTTCTATTTGACCAACACATAAATCTTCAAAATCTTTTGATACTAACTATGGTCCATCATTTCCTAAGTTGATAATAGTGATAATTAAGTACACAAACCCTTAAGAGTTAAAGATTCTTGGACAAAAAGTTTATAAGACATTAAGTAAATACACAGATAACATCATCATCATCATCATCATCATCAGATGACTTACTCTTTTTCATCTAATATTTCAACAACACCATTATTCTCTGACGTCTTGAAGCCACTTCGTCCAGATTTCAATTTTCTATAGCTCATTACGTGCAACGGTATTCAGGTCTCTCTAAAGCTTTAAGGTTATCTCGTCACTACATACCAAGTTGAGCAACCTTGTTCTCCTATTTTCTAACAAATTTTTTTTTTCAAGTTTCAAAACAAAAAGGTAGCTAAGATTGAGTATAAGTGGAGGTAAATAAAGAACCTTCGTTGTAAAAAGGCAGATAACTTGCATGTGTTTATATATTTTCTAGATAAGAGTTTGTTTTTGATCCCACATAGATAATAAAAATAAAATGATGGTGGCTTATATACTAAAGTTAAGAAGGTTGGCTAAGTTGAAAATAGTATATTATGTTATCATAAGGTTAATAACGTGGTCTTCGGTTAATAGAAAACATCGATGTTTGCATTATCCATATGATAACTTGTATGATAAATTAACTTATTGTTTTTCATTGATATTCGGAGCTAGATCGCTCATGGTAAAAGCTTTTTATATGTTGGATTTAAAGCATGCATCAAACTTTCATATGCATTTATTGATTGTAATGATATTTAAAGTATCCGACTTTGCATGAATATTATAACGTTAAATCACCTCCTAGCTAGTATTCTATTTTTGATCTACATAGAGTTACGTAGAAGTTAAAGTTAAGAAATTTCACAAGGATATAATAATATATTGTAGAGTAAATATATCGTCCAAGGATTAAATCGTATACAACAACTTATTAGGGGTGGCAATCTTGCCTAAGGTTGCCTCAACTTTTGATGCAAACAACCAATCAACTAGTTTCAACATATTGTATGTCTAAAGTTACCTCAACATGGATTTTAAGTAGCAATCTTGGTCTCCAAAATACTAATTATTAATTTTTTGAATCAATGCAAACGCTCCAAGCATTTAAGTGGCAAACGGTCATTTTTTTCCTTGTTTTTCTCCCCACCGAATCGGTGAGAAATACCGATTGGGGCACCGTTTTGGTCTTACCGATTGGGTGGCAGTGGTTCTTGCTGATCGGCATGCTTTGCCGAACACCTTTTGCCGCAAGGTTGCTAGTACCATTAGAGCTAAGGATGTGGAAAACTAGAAGGGGGGGTTGAATAGTTTTACGTCTTTTTAACTTTATTTTGAAAACTTAGTTTAGTTTTAAAACCTTGTTTGTTTTTAAAACTTTGATTCAATCTTATGTGAACTTCAAATCTTGAACAATATGAACAAGTATATTTAAGTATGAACAATAATAATAATGTACACTAAGTATGTAAAATCAACACATGCATAATATAAACAATTATAGCTATATATGAGAGATAAGTACGTAATCGTTTATTTTATAATCCTTAGTTATATTTTGTATGAAAACTATACTTGATCGAAATGATCAATTATAAGTATGTAACCTTTTTAGTTTGATTGTAAAAACTTTGTTTTGTGAATGAAACTTTCGTTTGATCTTTAAGTAAAATCAATACTAGCACTATATGAGCAACTATATATATACGTCTACGTCTATAAAAGTAATAGCGATATAAGCAAGATAATAAGTAAGATATGGAAAGATCTAACCGCGAGACAAAGGATTTATAGTGGTTCGGCTACAAGGACACCTTCCTTGCCCTACTCCACTCCTCGAGTCACCTACTCGAGAGTTTTCTTCACTATGTCAACAAGCTCCTTATGGCGGAGAAACCTTACA
Source organism: Artemisia argyi (assembly GCA_030686995.1). Classification (NCBI taxonomy): domain Eukaryota; kingdom Viridiplantae; phylum Streptophyta; class Magnoliopsida; order Asterales; family Asteraceae; genus Artemisia; species Artemisia argyi. Next base: position 179,201,917 of record CM060704.1, read on the forward strand.
CACCAATTTACACACCACAACTACGTCACAACTTATTCACACCTTCTACACAACTATTTCACACCTATTCACTACTTAATCACACCACTTCTTCACACCTATTTCCTACACACCAATCTTCTTCACTCCTATCTTCTACACACCAATCTTCTTCACAACTATTACCTCCCAACAATCTTCTTCACACCACTACTTCTATTCACAACTTCTACTCCTAGATCTATCTAGTTACACTACTATCACACCTTTACAATGAATGTACACAACAACTAGATTATATACACAAATCTACAATACTTCACAACTTGATGTTGAAGGAGTATTCTTCTCTTGCACTTTGAGAGATGAGAGGTGAGGGAATGAATCACTTGAAACAAGGATTAACAATTATATGATCAAAGGGTTTTTAGGAGGATGTTTAAAGAGATTTGGATCTGAAAATTTTCGTGCAAGAGGTGGGAAAAATTCCAGATTTAAGGTGGTATTTATAGGGAAAAATTTCTGACAGAATCTGACAGGGGAGCGTGGCCGGTCCCCTTAATTGTGTGCCGGCCCCCTTAAAATTAAGGGGGCCGCCCTTGTAATTAAGGGGGCCGCCCAGACGAAAACTGCAGTTTTCTTGTCTTTTTCTGGGGAAAGTTTATTTGGTGAAAAACTAACTGATTTTGGCTAAAATTTTGAATTCATATATTTATTATGAATAAAACATTTTCCTTTATTACCAAAAATGTTTTTCAAAAATATATAATAAGTTTATTTAATTTTATAAACTTTGTATTATTTAAATAAACATCCCTTTGATCATAAAATGTATTAGTCACTTGTTTATTCATACCTTAAGTGATTATGTTGGATGAGATGATATAAACTTGCATAAAACTTGTTTACATATTAACTTTGCGTTTAATGTTCTTAGATTTTGTGATCGTCAAAACTTAAGGATATCGAAAGATATTAATAACGTTTTTATACATTATTTATATCAACAATCTCCCCCTTTTTGATGATTACAAAATCTAAACTCATTAAACTAAAAATTAATATATATGCAAGTTTTTAGTGTGAGTTTATATCACTTCTCCCCCTTTTTGTTAACATCAAAAAGGTTATCCCGACAAATGTATAGCTCCCCCTTGAAGTATACTCCCCCTCGTTTTGAGGTCATAAGAGATCGAGATATGGAATGCTCGCAAGAAAAATAATAGAAGCGCAAGCATATACAGAAGAATATGCAATATACAAATAACAAGCATAGCAAACAAATATTAAGGATGCATAACAATTAATTCAAAGTGATTATGTTAAAGATCCTAATTTGCCAAAGAGAGCCATCGGACTTGCTTGTAACAAAAGGTTGGTTGATTCGTATTTGAGAGTGAAAATCATAAGCATATGGTATGATTAGATGGTTGATGATGAGGTGTTTGAAATGAAGATGGTTGAGTTAGGGTAAGGTTGTTGGATTAATGGAGGTATATGTTTGGGTCATGAATGTTGGAGAGTTTGGTTGTGGAGAGTTTGTAGCGGAAGAGGTTGATTGAGGTTTTGGATGTTGTTCAAGTGATGGTATTGGATGTGATCTAGTGAGAAGATATTCAATCCAAGTGTTCATTGAATGCAATGGTTTTTAGGAGAAAGATGCAACAAGGTCAATTGTTGACATGCTTCTCAAGTTGATTTATGTTGTATGGTGATGAGGGTGATCTAGATGAAGGTGGATCCAAATTGCGTTGAGCAAGATGTAAGGCTAAAAGAGCACTAAGCTCATGGGCTTCTTTTAGCGCCTCAACAAACTTCAATTGTTCGGAGGAAGGTGATGGTGGTGGAGCATGATAGTTGTCTTGGGTGATGGTTTGAACATGCAACATGGGAATGGCATGTGAAGTTGTAGGATGTGGTGGTGATACTCTTGGTGGTGGAGACATGTTTGAGCTTGGGTAATCATGAAAACATGATATGGGTGGAAAAGATCCTACATGAGTGGATGGTGTTTTTGTTGAATGAGCAACATGTAAAGTGTTGGTAATGAGGTTGGGATTATTGTTTTGGGATTGTGCATGCTCATCATAAGAAGGAGCATTAGTCGAAGCACGAATGGATGATTTGTTTGAGAGTGAGTTTTAGGTGTTGGTTGATTATGAACAACATCGCTTGAGTTGTGAAAAGATTATGAGGTTTGAGTGTAATGTAGAAGGATATGGGTGAGTAAAGGTTTTTGACATGTAATGTTGGTGAGAAGGAAAGTGAGGTGTTAGGTAAGTAATGTTTGAAAACATAGGAGGAATTTGGTGTTGGATGTTTGACAACGTCATTTGATTTGACGAAATTTTAAAGGAAGTTAGGCTTTCTTCTCCAAACAAGTTTCTTGGTGGTTTTGGTTTAATGGGAGAGGAAATGATGAGATGAGTGGAGATTGAGAGGAATGAGAGTGTTTATAATGTAGGATTGGTGGGATCAAGGATGGATAAACTTTGATGGAAGGTTTAGGATAGAATAGGTTTGTGAATTTTGGGAAGTGTAGGATGAAATGGGCTAAAAAATAGAAAAGGGAAACAACACATTCGACCATCAGATGGCCGGTCCCCTTAATTGGAGGCCGGTCCCCTTAATAATTAAGGGGGCCGCCTTATGATTTAAGGGGGCCGCCCATCTGGTGATTCCCAGATTGCCAGAAAAGGGTTTTTGGTAGTGCGTTGCAGAAAGGTTGTGTTTTTTTGTTTCAAACAAGTCCAACTCTTTGAGGCAATTAAACATAGACTAATTATGTAGGCAATTATGTAGCTAAAGCATGTTGACCAAAGAGATTAAGTAATCAAGCAATTTCATCTAGCATGCAAACATACTCATCTAGCAAGCAAAATATAAGTGCTAGGAAACAATAAGCAACATCAAGTATTTCATAACTACATAACTAGGAGGATTAATCCTAATGTGTATTATGATAGCATGGGTTTCTAGACTTGTTACAAACGAAGTCTTAATAGATAAACCATGGCCCTCTTGATTTGATTTAGTTCACTTATAAGTGTCATTTATATAAATATAGATGACAAATATGAGATCACCATGCATGATTTAAAGAGACGTTTTTAGCATTATTCAACAATGTTTGAAAGTAGGTTTTCATGTAGATATGAGAGTTAATTGAATAAAATAGATTCGGTTTTACTTCAAAATGTGTTAATAAAAGGTAAATAAAATTTTCTCAATCTTTGGTTTTGATCAAAACAAAATTGTGGATATTTATTGTGAAAACATCTTATTTAAAAGTGGGATAGTTATTTGAAAAACTATTTTCCAAAATGTGAGGTTTTTGCATATTTTTAAAGATATTAGATTTTTGACAACAAATATCATTAATCATATATTTTAAAAGATGTTTGTTATAGATCTCATGCTCAAGAGGATTGGTTAAGCCTACTATTATCTCATGCTATCGTTTCTACATATCCTATGATCCTAAAGGAAGTGATGACGAAAATTAATATGTAGGATGCGAGAGTGTTGAATGGGGTATAACCTAACATCTATAGTTCCTTTGATTTCGCACGCTTATCTGACTTAATGCCATAGTCTACAAGAGCTTGTTTCATCCATAGTTTTCATACGCGAGGAATCTAATCCTACTTCTATATTAACGATTTATCCACTTAACTCATTTCACTTCATCACCATGAGTTTCCTAATAGTGGATATAGAAGATTTCCATTTTCTATTTTGTTCGGCAATGAACAATTTTATCTTATTCCTAGGAAAGTCAACCAATGATGTTTCTAGGTTATAAGAATACAAGCAATTATGTACTAAGCATTAATCTAACTAATCATTTATCTAAGCATGCAAATTATAGTGATGAACTTAAAAGAAACGTGTACCTTTTAGTCTTCAATGGAATATCTTCAAGCACTTCAAGTGACCATGTTGACTTATAGAAGTCATTAGTAGATGATATTCCAACTTCTTCCAAGATTGACAACTTAGCCACTTGGTCCCCATTGTCTCATTGGTCCAAAGTTGTTTGGTCCAAACATATTTAACATTTGGCTAGGATGCATGTATGGTGGTAATATTTCCCAAGGATTGTAACTTGGTAGATAATTCCACATTTGATTTCTAGTGTTATTGTAATTTTGTCTATTTTGATTTCTTCTAGGTTGAGGTGTTTTAGATCTTGGATGATGATTGTTAGGTTTTCTTGGTGGTGGAGTTTTAGATCTTAATTTAGGTTTAGAAAATCCGGTTTTGACTTTTAATGATGGTTTATAAAAACTTTTTACTTCCACATCACTTGCAATAGGTATTTTTCTATCTTCTCTAAGTATATACTTAGGTTTTGACTCTAATGGTTTTTGTTTTCTAGATTCACATTCAAACTTTATATTTTTATTTTCACTAGTTGAAACATTAGTTGAGGTTAGTCCTAGACCGGTTTTGTCTCCCGAAGTTTCTTGAACACTTATTATTTTCTTAAGTGGGTTACTACTATTTTTAAACTTGTCAAGTTTGAAAATTTCATCTTTAAGTTTTTCATTTTCATTTTTAACCTCTATGCATGTTTTACATTCTATAAGAACTTCTTTTCCTTTTTCCAAATGTTGTAGTCTAATTTTTAATTCGAGTGCTTCATTTTCTAATATATTGTTAATATGTTTTAGTGACTTATTTTTAGCTATAACTTTTTGACCTAATTTGCGTAACCTATTATATTCACTATCTAGGTCTTTTTCGTCTAATGATAAATTTTCGTCACTAAAGTATTTGGTTTCGGAACGTACCTCGCTTGATGTCTTAGCCATAAGACATTTCTCCTCATTTGTGATTTCTTTCTCATCGTCATCGCTATCATTCCAAGCTCCTCCAACAAACGCCTTTTGATTTTGATTTCTTGACATCATTGGGCATTTTCCGATGAGATGATTTGGATCACCACATTTGAAGCACTTCCTATCACTTTTGCCATTTTTGTCATCTTTATTTCTTTGGTTTGCTTTCCTTTCATCATACGGTTGTCTAACCAATCTTCCTCGCCATTTGAGGAATTTCTTGAAGTCTCTTACGGCCGTCGCATATTCTTCGTCATCACTTTCGGAGGTTGAGCTATCCTCGTTACTAGATTCCTTCCTAGCTTTCAACGCAATTGACTTGCTTTGCTCTCTTTTTCCATTGACCATCTCGGAGTCTTTCTTTATTATTGCTTCGTAGACTTTCAGGTTGCCGATCAACTCATCAAGTTGAAGAGTTGACAAGTTCTTCGATTCTTCAATCGCCGTAACTTTAGTTCGCCATTTTGGATGAAGAGCCCTAAGAAATTTCCTAACAAAATTCTTACTAGAAAAATTCTCATCAAGTGCTTTTAAACTTGTGATAATAGTGTTAAATCTAGCAAAAGCATTATCTATTGATTCCTCCTCCGGAATCGTAAATTGTTCATATTGTTGAACAAGAAGATCTATTTTGTTATCTTTAACTTGACTATTACCTTGGTGAGTGATTAGTAAAGAATCCCAAATCTCTTTTGCGGTTTTACACATAAAAATTCTTTCATATTCTTTGCGTGGTAACGCATTATAAATAACCATTTTAGCCTCATTATTTTTTGATAGTTTCTTTTTCAAATCATCATTTTGTTTTTCAAAAGATACAATTTCATCCTTTTTAGTTTCAAAATTATATTGAATAGGAGGAAAATCACCAAAGGTAATAACATGCCAAAGATCTAGATCCTTTGATTTCACATAAGTTTCGAATCGATTTTTCCAATATAAAAATCCATCACTTTCAAATAGTGGTGGTCTTTGCATAGATTGCCCTTCTAAATATTTTTCAGATTCCATAGATCGTTACAAGTTTTAAAATACAATATATTTTAAAAATCTTGCTAGACGTGGCTCTGGTACCAATTGTGGAAAACTAGAAGGGGGGGGGGTTAAATAGTTTTACGTCTTTTTAACTTTATTTTGAAAACTTAGTTTAGTTTTAAAACCTTGTTTGTTTTTAAAACTTTGATTCAATCTTATGTGAACTTCAAATCTTGAACAATATGAACAAGTATATCTAAGTATGAACAATAATAATAATGTACACTAAGTATGTAAAATCAACACATGCATAATATAAACAATTATAGCTATATATGAGAGATAAGTACGTAATCGTTTATTTTATAATCCTTAGTTATATTTTGTATGAAAACTATACTTGATCGAAATGATCAATTATAAGTATGTAACCTTTTTAGTTTGATTGTAAAAACTTTGTTTTGTGAATGAAACTTTCATTTGATCTTTAAGTAAAATCAATACTAGCACTATATGAGCAACTATATATATACGTCTACGTCTATAAAAGTAATAGCGATATAAGCAAGATAATAAGTAAGATATGGAAAGATCTAACCGCGAGACAAAGGATTTATAGTGGTTCGGCTACAAGGACACCTTCCTTGCCCTACTCCACTCCTCGAGTCACCTACTCGAGAGTTTTCTTCACTATGTCAACAAGCTCCTTATGGCGGAGAAACCTTACACACCAATTTACACACCACAACTACGTCACAACTTATTCACACCTTCTACACAACTATTTCACACCTATTCACTACTTAATCACACCACTTCTTCACACCTATTTCCTACACACCAATCTTCTTCACTCCTATCTTCTACACACCAATCTTCTTCACAACTATTACCTCCCAACAATCTTCTTCACACCACTACTTCTATTCACAACTTCTACTCCTAGATCTATCTAGTTACACTACTATCACACCTTTACAATGAATGTACACAACAACTAGATTATATACACAAATCTACAATACTTCACAACTTGATGTTGAAGGAGTATTCTTCTCTTGCACTTTGAGAGATGAGAGGTGAGGGAATGAATCACTTGAAACAAGGATTAACAATTATATGATCAAAGGGTTTTTAGGAGGATGTTTAAAGAGATTTGGATCTGAAAATTTTCGTGCAAGAGGTAGGAAAAATTCCAGATTTAAGGTGGTATTTATAGGGAAAAATTTCTGACAGAATCTGACAGGGGAGCGTGGCCGGTCCCCTTAATTGTGTGCCGGCCCCCTTAAAATTAAGGGGGCCGCCCTTGTAATTAAGGGGGCCGCCCAGACGAAAACTGCAGTTTTCTTGTCTTTTTCTGGGGAAAGTTTATTTGGTGAAAAACTAACTGATTTTGGCTAAAATTTTGAATTCATATATTTATTATGAATAAAACATTTTCCTTTATTACCAAAAATGTTTTTCAAAAATATATAATAAGTTTATTTAATTTTATAAACTTTGTATTATTTAAATAAACATCCCTTTGATCATAAAATGTATTAGTCACTTGTTTATTCATACCTTAAGTGATTATGTTGGATGAGATGATATAAACTTGCATAAAACTTGTTTACATATTATCTTTGCGTTTAATGTTCTTAGATTTTGTGATCGTCAAAACTTAAGGATATCGAAAGATATTAATAACGTTTTTATACATTATTTATATCAACAAAGGATGTGATGATTTCATCTAAATTTGATTTCTTGTGTTGGTTAACAAATGATGAGACTATCAAACTAAAAGGTCGTGTCTTTTTCACTTGGTTTTCGAATGTTGGTTTTTGATCATTGGTCAAATCATATCGATGAAACACTCTACGAATATTAGATTATTGTGAAGAAGATTTGTTAATGTCGTCCAATTATTTCAAGTGGTGCCAAGTTTTGGCCAGGTCTTTGTTTCGTGGATAAGGATTCTCTTGTGATCTGAACGATATTTTATTTTGTAGTTTGTAGAATTTAGCTTCTTGGTTTATATGTGATAAATTCTATGGATATTTGTTGTTTAAATATAACGAAAAAAAGACTTTTGTATAAGGTGGCATGAATCACCAATGCTAGTTAGAAACATACCCGGATATGATATTGATGTGAACACGTACACTCATTAGCGATTTTAAAGGTGCTAGTATTTTTGACCGAGCAAAGGACGAACTTGGTGCTCTTATTCATACAATTCACTTGAAAAGATTTCACCTTCAAGAACTCTAATCATCAAGATTGAGGTCAATATCTGTTGGTGATTTTACATCATCAATATTATTTAAGTGTGATGGATTGACTTAGTTGACAAATGTATTATCATGATAAATGTTCAACAAGTCAGGGATGTGCGGAGTGCACACTTGTATGACGTTATTATGATTATTGCTCGGAATCAAGGGGGTTCGGGCGCAGCGCCCCCGGTAGCGGGGTTCCTGAGGCGGCAGCCCCTGGTAGCAGGGTCCAAGGGGCGGCAGCCCCTTGCAGGGTCCAAGGGGCAGCGCTCCTGGCTGGGGTCGAGCTGTTAATTTAACTAATTCGGTGGTTAAATACGCACTTGAAAATAAAATTTCCCGGAATTATGGACTTTAATTTGACCCGTTAGTTAAATAATTCGGTGGTTAAATAACTGCCATGGGCAGTTACAACCGAGTTTAGTTTTTTGGTCATACATAGGTTTTCAATCTCTGGTTCGGTTTCATAACTTCAAAAACACATTCTCGGTTCAAAATCTGAGTTTTATCCGATTAAAGATTTCGATAGAACCATCGAAATACTTCGATCTGAAAGTGTTTACACGACTCTCAGATTACTGTGATCAAAATAATTCTAACAATATCCAAAGTGGTGACTTGCTCATTACCAACAATCCTAGAGAGACAACGTTGCACAGTTGCACTCTAGAGTCATATTTGCCATCATGTACCAAAGCATATATATCCAAAATAAAGAATGAAAGACAAAGCAAAAACTTAATAAAGACAAGGGTTCAAAACATCAGGTGAGAAAGTGCAGACGCACAAAAAACATCCAAGTGTATCCAATAGCATACAAGTCGGATAGTTGTTAACACTAGAGCGATATAGACAATTAAAGCCTACATGCTTTAGTGATAAGAAGCCTACATCCTAGATGTTCGTGTTGAGTATCTCGAAAATCTCTTGCTCAGAAATCTCTTGTTCGGTCAGGGAATCATAAGTTTTAAGGCAAGGTCCACCAGGCTTTCGACTGATAGCTCGAGAGTCGGCAGACTGAAACAACGAAGTGACTTTTAAGATCCTTGCCAGGGTTGCAAACATGCTTCTAACAGTACTGTGAATTAGACGTATTCGATCTTTTTCATCAAGTATCTAATGCCCTCAGACTCGAGCACTGCAAGCTCAAGAATATAAGCAAGCATACTACCCTCGTGAGTCTTGAACATGCACGATCATCTTTTCCTTTTCCAGATAAAGAAATTAACGACTAATACGATCTAAAGCGATTTTGTTGGCATGGTCTTTCTAAACATCTAAAGTTATCTCGTCACTACATCAAGTTCCCGACGTTCAAATAGCTATATTATATATGAGCAACCTTGTTCCCCTCTTATAACAAAAGATTTTCAAGTTTCAAAAACAAAAGGGTATAAATAAACAAACCTTGTTAAAAAAAAAAAAAAAAAAAAAAAAAAAAAAAAAAAAATCCTTACATGTGTTAGATACATTTTCTTGATAAAAATATTGTTTTTATCCCACATAGTTAATAGAAAGAAAAGGATGGTAAGTTATATACTAAAGTTATGTTAGTTAGGCAAGTTGAATTTAGTATTATGCTATTGCCCATGGTTTAATATGTGGAGCTTATGAAATTTGTCCTCTATACATGTTATATCGTGGTTGATAACTTGTATGATTATTTAACTTTTGAGTTTTTCATGATATTTAAAGCTAGATCAAGCGTTGTTAAAAAGCTTTTTATTTGTTGGACTTAAATCATCAAACTTTTATATGCATATATTGAACGTAATGAGATTTAAATTATCCGACTTTGCATGAATATTTTGAGCGGTAGACACATCCCGGCTAAAACTAGTGCTATTTTAAGTTAACAGCACCTCTTCACATCATTTGCTTGAAACCTCTATTCCTTCATCTACATATATAGTTACATAAAGTAAGAAATTTCACAATAATTAGTCGTTGTAGAGCAAATATATCGCCCCAGTATAAAACGTATACCACTTATTATATCTAAGGATGTGAAGATTTCATTTGTCTTTGATTTCTTATACAACTGATTATACTATGGTTATGACCAGATTTGGAGACTATAGCACACATGTGTCAATTTAAACTCTCACAAAATATTTTTATAACTATTTAAGGTTCTCATAACTAGTATTCAATATTGCTTGGAAAGTATAATACAATCAACTGATAAGTAAAAGTTGAGTTAATAAAAGGGTTATTGTACAAAGAGGTCACTAAAGTTTGCGCGAAATTTGTCCTAAGTCACTAGAGTTTCAAAGTTGTCATCCACGTTACTAAACATTTATGTTGTTGGCGGATGATGATAGGATAGGTTAAAAATCAATCACTATTGATGTCCAACCGGCAACTTGTCTATATTGCTAACTTTTTGTGAATTTTGCAAAAGGTTTTGTTCATGATTCTCAAAGCACTTATTATGTGTTATCTTAAATGTTAGACTATTCAAGGTTAGAAAGCTTCTTATTTGTTGGATTTAAGCATCCAACTTGTATATCTACATTTTGAACGTGGTGAGATTAAAGCATGTGAGTTATATACATGAATATTTTGAATGTTAGATCACAACATGTAAAATTTGAGCAATTTTAAGTTAAGACAATATAATTTGTCGAAGAACGAATATATATATATATATATATATATATATATATATATATATATATATATATATATATATATATATATATATATATATATATATATAAGTAAGATATATTACTAAAGACCATTTAACGGATTACAATAAGATGACAGGCAAGCGAGCAACAAGTTGCGCCGCAACCCCCTTTTGGATGACAAAACCAATCCTACTAAAAATGAAGTTTTGTTTATTGAGTGTCGCAAAATTGCTTTGCACAGCCTGTTGAACTCTAGACAAAAACTTCACTGCTTCCGGAGCTAGGAAACCAAATGTATCAAAAGCGAAAGGGATAAACACGTGTTGATTCTTGAAGCAAGCTTTCTCGTGTCCACTTTGCTCGTTTCCGCTTTCAACGCAGCTTGTCCAGCAACAAACCCGTTGTCCCTGATCCCAACAAGAGGGGACACTCCAGTAAGATCCACACAAGCATGCTTCCCCCCAGCCCACCCAAACACAAGTATATCAGCTGGCCGTAAAGTAGACCTCCCATCAAGCGGATCCGTCAAAAAGTTCACGGGGGTCTCTCTTTTTTAGAAGTGATTATAGCTAAGGATGTACATCTCTATTTGATTTTTTGTATTGGCCTGTTAACAAATGATGAGTACTATATTTTATGATTCAAGTATATATTTTAAAACCTACATGGGTTACACACTTACACCATTATTCACGTTTTTATAGCGGTCAATATGTAGTCCCTATTTCTTAGGAAATTTATATTGTTGTAATCACCTGTTGATGATTTGGTGTTATAGTGTGTTGCACTATGTGGAGTATCTTATTAAGAAAGCCAAGTTTCCTTATCTTCCTTCGTTTGCTTCTTAAATGCTTTCTTTGACATGCTTCCTTTTTTTAAATCAATTGTAGAATCGATCATCTTATCTATATCGGCAATGTAAAGATTTCTACCGGTACGGCATGGCATGTTTTTAAATTATGATTTACTTGTTCTTTGATGATGTTAATACCTAAGGTATTTTTTGTGTGCATGTGGAGCTGTATATTTGAACATATAAGTGATTTTTAACCCGTTATATGGAAATTGGTCAATTTGGGTTTCATTTTATTGATAACATTTCAAATTCATAAATGGAAAAATTTAGCACAAAAGGAACTCTTAAATTGGGGCTTATATTCTCCTAAAGTGTATTCTAATGTTAAACCAGAATTTATGGTTCCGTTTTTAGTTTTAACATAAAACCGACCTGTTGGAAGAAATCCAACAAACCGATTTCTAGAGCGGAACCACAAATCAAGAACTACTCCAACAAGACCTTGGCAAAGGGTTATGATCCCTTAATGCCGAGTGGCACCAACACACACGAGATATTTTACACTCAAACGTTTATTAAACGTGAGCAAGAAAAGAAGATACAAATAAAACATCACCCCCTCATCCCTATTTATAGAGAATGAGGGGGGAGAAACCTAATCCTTGGTGAACAAGGATTCTACAATTGAGGAGGTTAGGAACTTTCCTAATCATGACTAACCTCTTTAAGTTTGAGCTAAAATACAATTAACCCCCTAAACTTATATCCTAACTATTACACACTAATATTCTAACAATTTTCACCTTAGTGGTAATAGTTAGCCTTCTCCGATACGCAGCAGCTTCAACCAGTGCTGGAACCTCGGACCGGGGATCGCCTTCGTCAAGGCATCATTAGCAATACCCGCTACTAACCTTAGCTCAAATCCTAACTCTGTAGAGAGTCCCTTTAGCCATGTATCCTCCTTCAATTCTCCAGCAAGTGTCATATACTCCGCTTCAGTTGTTAACAAAGTCATCATGTGTCGCAACATAGCTTCCCAGCTCACAGCACATTCCTGTATCATAAAACCGTACATTGTGATTGATCTACCCATGGCAGTGATCGATATACCCATGGCGTAGTCATAATCCACAAAAGCATGTACGTCCATCTGTAATCCACGATCAAACCTATCCAACATTCCCACATCTTCAGATGTTATGTCAGGTCTCGTGCAGACCACTTGATACTCATGACTTCCAACTGCATATATACATGACCCCTTACTCTTCTTTTCTTCATCACGATTCCCTGACAGACTACCCTCTAACGACAGCGTAGAGTGTCCCCCCAACAATATCTGAACCGACATCCCGTTGGAAAACCTGAATCGTGACACCCTCAAAGTATTACCACTCTGAGTCCTGAAGATCTCCATACCAAGCATAATTTCCTTTGCTTCATCTAGCAAACCCTTGGTAACCCAGATCTCAGCCATGCTTTCGCAAGTAAACCCCATATAATCTATATAGAGGAATAGATATATGAACATACCTGGTGCATACTTCAAGTAATATATTTAACTGTCGTCACTGCTTCGCCTGAAACCGTTGCTGAGCAAACACATACTAGACCAAGTATCCATATCTTCTTTCATTATAGCTATCCACTTGGAAATTACCTCACAAGCAACTGCATCCCTGAAAGTTAATGACTCATGTGCATATTCTTTTATCACTCCAGCAACTCCTAAAGCAGCCATATTACCGTCACCTCTATACCTTTCAGCAACATTACCCCCTGCATCTTCTTGACCAGGTACTCCGGTTTTCATAATGTCTGCCCCGATCTTTGCACCAAGGTGTACCTTTTCCTACTCATTTTTCAAGCAGTCCGTGTTTGTCTTTCTTTCAAGTTGTTTAACCTCCAACTTTCTTTGAGCCACTACAGCATGATCGTTACTCTCCTGAATTACCTCAGCTTCACGATTTTCCTGAGCTCCCTGTAATTCCACCTCAAACCAAACACGCTTTTGAACATATACTCCATGGACCCTTGTTTTAACACCAAGACCAAGTTCCCATCGAGCTTTTCGATGTTTAACCTAGTATTCATACTATCCATTCTTCTTTAACCTTGCTACAAACCTTGTCAAGTTGCTTTTTAACCAACTTTACCAACAAGTCTCACAAGCCGTGTGCTAAACCCGCTTTCTTGTAATAATTTGATCTACTAACCTTTAGAAAAACCCTAAAGCTTCGATCTTTCCACCTCAAGTCTACAACCTTGATATACCTTGTACTCCAAGTAATCACTTTTCTTGAATCCCAAGACAAAGCTAAACCTTACTTGTCTTCCAAGAACCACCAAGACTTGAATTCCAAGAAACCGAAAACTTGAAGTTGAAACTTCTTGCAAAACCTTGTCACCTTTGAAGCTCAAAACCGAAACTTCAAGAACCTTGTGACAAAAGAAAACGATTTCCCAAAACCCTAGGAGAATCGATCCACCTCCTTGCAAGACAACTTCAAGAACCTTGTTGCCCAAGTAATCTTGACTCGAAAACCTAGAAACCTTGAACCGTGTTATCTACACAACGATAGCCAAACAATAACCGAAAACGATAAAGAACACAACAACCAAACCAGAAAATTCGACAACCTATATCTCTTTCCTGGAAGCTCCAATGCAAGATCCCTCCAGTGAGATCCTAGATCTATGTGTCTTCAACCTACGGTTCAAATTTCGTAGAAATCCAACGGTTAACGAACCCGCAGCGCCAATTCTCCCACAACTGCGCAGTAACCAACAAACCAAACCCGGTTCACTCGTTTCTTTTGTTTTAGCTCTATCCACGTTGTGTGATTCGTTCTTCTCGAACCAGGCTCCGATACCAATTGTTGGAAGAAATCCAACAAACTGATTTCTAGAGCGGAACCACGAATCAAGAACTACTCCAACAAGACCTCGGCAAAGGGTTATGATCCCTTAATGCCGAGTGGCACCAACACACACGAGATATTTTACACTCAAACGTTTATTAAACGTGAGCAAGAAAAGAATGTACAAATAAAACATCACCCCCCATCCCTATTTATAGATAATGAGGGGGGAGAAACCTAATCCTTGGTGAACAAGGATTCTACAATTGAGGAGGTTAGGAACTTTCCTAATCCATGACTAACCTCCTTAAGTTTGAGCTAAAATACAATTAACCCTCTAAACTTATATCTTAACTATTACACACTAATATTCTAACACGACCCGTGCTCACCCCTAAAACTTGCTATGTTTTTCATTTGTAGTAGAAAGTATGTTGGTGGTCACAAACATGTAAAATTTGAGTGTATTTACAATTTCTTACGACTAGCTATTGCGTATTCTTTTCACCAAACTATGTATGCAGGACCGTGAGAATGCGTAGGACAACACATTGAGAGTACTTTTAGCATCTCTAACTGCTCCTTCTTCTAGAGGTGCATTCCGTGCACATGCGTACACCGTGTAAAGCTTCTTTGCAACTTTATTACATCTATGAATCAACGGGTGCCATAATGCGCGGATTGGGTCGTGAGTTTAAACAAATTTGGGCTATAATGGGTAAATTTTATACATGTCAACAGGTTGGGTCGGATTTGTTGATCGACACACTTGTTTTCGCATTTTATGGATAACTAACTCATTTGGCATATACTTTTCATTGATTGGGTTAATAGAAGTTTACTAAACTTCTAGAACGAAATTTGTGGTTTTATAATCCATAGTCCATACTGATATTTGATGGTAACATTTGTTTTTCAACAGTCAAAATTTGTGGTTTACAACCCTTTGTTATAAAACAAGAAGACACCTTACATGTGTTTGGATACATTTCTTGATAGAAATTGTTTTTATCCCAAGTTAAAAAAGGGGACGTGAGGATTTCATTTGTCTTTGATTTCTTATACAACTGATTATTCTATGGTTAGGACCGGATTTGGAGATTAGAGCACGCATGTGTCAATTTAAAGTTTTAAACTCTCACAAAAGAGTCTTATAACTATCCAAGTTTCGCATAACTAGTATTCAATATTGCTCGGAAAGGATAACGCAATCAATTGATAAGTAAAAAAGTTGAATCAATAAAACAATAGACTAAATACAAACCATGCAAACAAACAAACAAACTTGGATAGGCCTTGATCAAAATCAACGTGTATTTTTATTTTTCTTTTGGAACATGTTATAAATAGTACAAATTATGAGTGGCACGGGTTGGTAAGAAGAATATCGATCTCACAAGTTGGTATTGACAAATAATCAAACTTGTAGCCCAACTCAATCTCTTGCATTTCACTTGGCATATATTGGTACATAGAATATATGTTCCATGACCATAGTTCAAAGTCTTCCAGATATTAATAATGCTTGAGTCTATGTGCAAAACAAATCAACCCACCACTTAATGTCATTTATAAAAATTCCTTTTGTTAAATAATACAGAGTATAACAAATATATGTAAGCTGCGTGTCATCATGTTTGTGTAACAATAGAACCTACTACATTTGAAAAGGCTGAATTAAATAATATATCATAAAAGCTTTTTTTTAGCAAGAAATTATCATCTGAAAGAATGATTTTACAGTTTCATAAAGAAAAAAGATAGTTAAGCTTGAGATTGAGTAGGGTAAATAAAAAACCATCATATTGGAAGAAGATTGTTTTTTATCCCACATAGGTAAGAGAAAGAAAAACTTGGTAGCTTATATATTAAAGTTAAGTTGACTTGGTAAGTTGATGTTACTATTGTGCTATGATTGACTAAAATCATCGGCAAATAAATAATTTGTCTGCGGTGTTTGCGTGAATGATAACTTGTATGACTCATTAACTTGAAAACTTTTTATTCTTCTTTAAATCTTTGCAGTTGTCTGAAAACAATTATATATTCAAAGCAAAAACTATACACTTTTAATGTTAGACGTTAAAAAACTTCTTAGTTAAGAAAACTTGAATTTTTTGTGGTTAAAAAGCATTTAACTTTGAATTTTAGAAGTTAAAACACTTTTATATCCAAAGTCACGAATGAAAGACAATGTAACAAATTAACACTTGTAATAGAAAAATATTTTAGGGGCTATTTGATAACCACTTAATGGGCCATTCAACACCACCCTTTGAATCGGTCAGATATATGTGATTGTTTGATGAATTTTCATTTGACTCTGGATCATTCTAATTGGCTATGGATGGCATAGTACATGAGGACCCACTGATTCATTCCGCACCTTTTCTTGTACACCCTATTTTACGAGTAACTTTCACACTATACATCATTTTATATACTATTAGAAATAAATTAGCAAAAAACCACATGATTACAAATATAGGTTCACGTGTCTGTAAATTAACGTAAGACCAACTTGGCTGGTATCATTTTTTTTTTTCCATTCTTTATTGGATTAGATTGAAATGGCATGTTAATATTTGCAATATTATGCATGACATATGAGCGATTATAACATGTTGTTAACTTAATAATACTAACCTAAATATTAGTCATATATGTATAAAACGTATCTATAAGAATAAACATATCGAAAAAATTAATAGTACTCAATTAAGAAAATTTGTCAAACGCTACATTTTCATTCAGAACCAAATTCATATAGAGTGTCTAAATGACACAGTTTTTTGAATCATTCAGTACTAAGTCATTAATTTTTATCAAACAGCCCCTTAGTTTGTTTATATCGTGAAACTTGTTTGTTACTGATGTGTTATCCACTTGACTTTTTTCATCATGTTAATTCGTACCAAAACAAAACTACAAATATTAAGAGGTTCAATACTATCTTTGTTCGAAATCAAATCTTAAGGCAAAAGTTCTTTTTTCATTATCTTATAGAAAAAAGATTTTCATGTTTCACATAAACCTAACTAGCTTCTATTCACACAACACAAAACAAAACAAATTCATATCATTTCCTCTCTAATAATTTCGACCAGATTAGCAAAAAAAAGAGGGGGGGGGGGGGGTCCAAGTCTTGGCCTTGTGCTTATCTTAGAGCTTATTTGGTGCTTATTGGGTTGGTGTTTAGTAAGGGTGCTTGAAATTGGGTTTTAGATAGTGTTCTTGGGTTCTCTTTGTTCTAATCTGTCACACCCCGTCATGGCGGAAACGCGCGGGTGTAACTTCATGGATATCATCACAACACCTGGTGTCAACATAGTGAACAACTACATGCACATAAATAGAGCAATGTACCAATACACAGTGTTGTAACAATACCCCAAGATAAAATAAATAACCAAAACAAAATCCAAAAGGTAACTTCAATAGATATGAAAGTACCAAACGGAAAACATAAATGTTTCAAAAACAAATCCAAATAAAGTCAAATCCCAAAACATAACAAAGTCTCCATATGCAACTAAGTCTCGCCTAAGTGATGCCCTCAACTTTGGCCTTAGAATGCTCACCTGAAAATGATGGTTAAAATATCAACATAACGTTGGTAAGATTCATAGGTTTAGACACACTTACACTCTCAAGGCAACCAGTTCACTGTGATTATAAAACATAGCTGGACGAATAAATTACAGTTATCATATAGCTACATGTATTTGCAAGTCAAAAATCACACACAAGGCAACAACACACATAAGGCAACCAATAGGACGGCACGTGTCCTCCGACCCCACAATGATTACAACAGGACGACTCGTGTCCTCCGACCCCAATAAACCACAATTAGGTCGCATGCGCAAGCAACATGATAAACATCCTCCTAATTGGAACACATAAACTAGTAACGAGTAGGAGTATTACTCTCCAATTGGATACTCCCCCCCCCCCCCCCCCCCCCCAATTGGACCACACAACATTATCATCACATTATCCAATCCACATAATCTGGTACGAGTAGGAGTATTACTCTCCAATTGGATACTCCCCCCCAATTGGACCACACAAGCAAATAATCACACATAGCATGCATACGATAACATTATAAGTCCAAGCTCTTTTGACACACACATAATCATAGTAACTCAAATATTTAAGACAAGCATCATTCACATCCTAAGTTTAAAACAAATAAAAATATGGGACTATGAACTCACCTTAACCTCCGCAGCTTCCACAAAAACAACTCACAATCTATAGCACACAAAAATAATCCACATTACACAAGGTCAAGCTAAAAGCTACAACCCATGTAATACATATATGATGGATGTCTAAGACTCATATGACCCACCATGGATCTCCTAGACACCATACTAACCATTATCATAACTTAATACTCACTAAATTTCTTGCACCTTTAAAATCAGAAAACGCAGAATTTTTAGGTACATTCGCCCACATAAAATCACGACAAATAAAGCTCAACAACTCACACCAAAAATTTACCATGGTCTCTTATAAGCATAGAAGCTAATCCCAGAAGGCCATGGACCAATAACACACATACATACTTAAAAGAAAATCAAACTTGTCAACTACTCAAATTCGGATCTGAACGCACACCAAAAAGTTTTTATTAACATAAAATACTTCCACAAGTTTTTATCGCGAATCCTTTTCGTGGTAGTCTAATATAACCTAATACTTAACTATTCTAGAAGGCCTAATCAAAATACCATTTTTACAACCACAAAACACCCTTAAACTTTTACCCAAAATATGTCCCGGTTTGACAGCTTTGACACCTTAACAAAGAAAAATCAAAGACCAACTTCCCGACCTTGAAATAAATCGTGGCTGGACTTTTTGAAAAGCTTTTTCATTAAACTTCAATTTAGACCTAAAATTCGTGACTTAACTCCTCACTATCTGTTATTTACACTTACATCTTTACAGCCATAATTTTTTATCCAAACCCTAACACACATTCTAACGCGTTTTACACTCAATTCTCTTATCCAATAACGATATCTATATAGATATGGCTATAAACATGACAATGAAATTTTTTTGTAACCATCTATCTTTAAAATTTTATGAGTTCTTCGTCACTCTCGACCACTTTAAGATGAGTTTAACAATTATTTAGAGCATAATTTCATATATTGTCAACATTTTGAAGTTCAAAGTAAATTTCGAGACACTAAAAATATATAAAGGGATATATATTTTGAGGCCCCTAAAATTTTGAAACCTTGTTCAGTAGCACACCTCGCACACTATCGAATACGGCTCTGCCATTACCTATAGAAGGTGATAAAAGGCAAGTAATTCAATATCGATTTACTTTGTGAATTTTTACTTTTACTTTTTTATTTTTTATTTTATTTTATTTTATTAGTTTTGTTTCTTTAACAACAACTTTAGTTGTTATCACAAAAAATGAATTTTACTCAAAATCCTCTGGATAAACAACTTTTGAAAACAAAAAGGTAGCTAAGATTGAGTACGAGTGAAGGTAAATAAAGAACCCTTATTCTAAAAAGGCAGATAACTTGCAGGTGTTTATATATTTTCTAGATAAAAGTTTGTTTTTGATCCCACATAGGCAATATAAAGAAAAGGATAGTGGCTTATATAATAAAGTTATACTAATTGGCTAAGTTGAAATTAGTATTATTGTTATCCTATGAGTATCGCATGCACTGGTTAATACATGACATCGGTGCATGCATTATCCATATGCTAACTTGTATGATTAATTAACCTTTTTATTTTCTATCATATTCGGAGCTAGATCGCTCGCTTTTTATAAGTTGGATTTAAAGCATGCATCAAACTTTCATGTGCATTTATCGATTGCAATGAGATTTAAAGTATCCGATTTTGCATGAATATTACAACGTTAAATCACCTCGTGGCTAAAATTCTATTTTGATCTACATAGAGTTTCATAGAAGTTAAAGTTAAGAAATTTCACAACGATATAATAATGTATTGTAGAGTAAATAATATCGTCCAAGGATAAAAATCGTATACAACAACTAATTATATATAGCTAAGGATGTGATGATTTCATCTAAATTTGATTTCTTGTGTTGGTTAACAAATGATGAGACTACCAAACTAAAAGGTCGTGTCTTTTTCGCTTGGTTTTCAAATGTTGGCTTTTGATCATATCAATGAAACACTCTATGAACATTATATTAAAGCTAGTCAGAAACATATAAAATCCGAATATGCTAATTATCGTATCACCTATATTTAGGTTTGTTTGTTATGGTGGCACTGAATAATTTAAAGGTGGGAGTAAGAGTAGGAAGTAAGAAAAGAACATTCACCTCGCTATCGAAAAGAAACGCATGGGAGGGGAGATGATATTGACGTGAACTCACCGATTAACGATTTTAAAGGTGCAAGTATTTTTGACTGAGCAAAGGACGAACTTGGTGCGCTAGCTCTTATTCACCAAGAATGAAGGAACTCATGGAAGGTGGATTCCAATCAACTTCTATTGGACAAAGACTAGAAAAGATTTTATCTGCAAGAAGTCTAATCATCAAGATTCAGGTCAATACCGAGATTGGGTCCTTTTTCAAACTGATGGTGATGATGTATATCCAAAATGGCGACTTGCTCATTGCCAACAATCCTAGAGAGACATAAAGTATGACGACTATGCATCGAATGCAACAAATAGACTGTCAAATGAGACAACATTGCACTCTAGAGTCATCTTTGCCATCATGTATGAAAGCATTTATATCCAAAGTCACGAATGAAAGACAATGTCAAAACTTAATAAAAAACAAGGTTCCAAACATCAAGTGAGAAAGTGCAAACCCACTAAAAACACCCAATGTAACCAATAGCATACAAGCTAGATAGTTGTTAACACTAGTGCGATATAGACAATTAAAGCCTACATGTTTTCTAGGTAAGAAGCCAAGGGGGTAAACCTTGGGGTCAGGAGCGTAAGAGTCGATGTTTTTGTGGATTATCTCGAAAATATCTTGCTCAGAAATATCTTGTTCGGTCAGGGAATCATAAGTAATCTTAAGGCAAGGTCCACCAGGCTATCGACTGATACCTCGAGACTCGGCAGCCTGAAACAAAGAAGTGACTTTTAAGATCATTGCCAGGGTTTTACAAACATGCTTCGAACAGTACTCAGAAGACTTATTCTTTTTCATAAAGTAACTAAGGAAACAAACTACCCTCATGAGTCTAGAACAATGCACGATCATCTTTTCCTTTTCCAAACAAAATAAAGACCGACATTATCAAACAAAACAACAACGTTAGTCCCTGACATCTTAAAGCTCATTAAGTGTAATGGTAATTAGATATTTCTAAAGCTCTAAAGTTATCTTGTCACTACATCAAGTTTCTAACATAAGATTTTCAAGATTCAAAAACAAAAAGTTAGCTACGCTTGAGTATGAGTGGTGGTAAACAAACAAACCTTTACATATGTTAGATGCATATTCTTGATAGAAAATTGTTTTTAATCCCACATAGGTAATAGAAAGAAAAGGCTGGTAACTTATGTACTAAAGTTATGTTGGTTGATCGACCAAGCTAAGATTAGTTTTATGTTTTTGTACATTGATTCTCTATGGCGGTTATTAAATCTGTACATGTAATCTATGGACGATAACTTGTATGAATAACTAACTTTTTGTTTTTTCATGATATTCAGCGCTAGATCAAATATGGTTAAAAAGTTTTCTTATTTAATTTGTTGGATTTATTGCATCAAACTTTTATATGCATATACCGATCGTAATGAGATTTAAATTATGCGACTTTGCATGAATATTTTGAACGTTAGACACCTCCAGGCTAAAATTTGTGCTATTTTAAGCTAACAACTAACACCTCTTCACATCAATTGTTTGAAACAGCTCTATTCCTTCATCTACATATATAGTTACATAAAAGTTACAAAAATAAGAAATTTCACAAGAGTGACTAGTTTTTGTAGAGCAAATATATCGCTCAGGTATAAAACATATGCAACTGATTAAACTCTCACAAAATAGTTTTATAACTATAAGTTAATGGAAAGAAATTTTTTTGAAAGAAGATTGTTTTTTTTTATCCTACATAGGTAATAGAAAGAAAAACTTGGTTGCCTATATTCTAAAGTTAAGTTGGTTTGGTAAGTTAATGTTACTATTATGTTATTGTCTTGCAACAACTGCAGGGAGATAATTTGTCTGTGGTGTTAGCATGAACAATAACTTGTATGCCTCATTAATTTTTTGGTCTTTTGAAAAAGTTTTTATTCATTGTTAACTTTTTGTATCCGAAAATAATTTTATTTATGATATTAAAAGCAATAACTAAAGGAACTAAGAAGGATGAGCATGATGTAGAGCATGGTCAAGAAAAGTCAGAACTGAAAGTCAACCATACAATCAATCATATGCAATCAATGATCAAGCCTCAATCTCACAAACTACAATTACATCTCAAAGCTCAGAGGAATTGTGATGTTATGTAATGTGTAGCTTTGTTAACATTGTAGCTTAATTGTAATTAGTTAGACTAGCTTTGACTTTTTACTTAGTTTGACTTTGTATAAATAGTGTACTGTGTACTCATTTTCATTTAGAATGAATAATACGTAGTAATCATTTTTCACACACATTCCTTCCTCTCAATTCTCTCTGTTTCCAATATGGTACCAGGGCACATCACTTCCGCACCATGGTGAAAACCACCATAACAAACCATCACTAACAAACTCTGATCAACAATAACAAACTTTGACTACCACCCAAAACCACCATAACAACCATCAAACTCATCGTTAAACACTTATCAATACACCATTCTAATCATAACATTCTCCTGATCATTCTTATCACATTGGATTCATACAGAACATCACAAAACACATAAAATCAATCAAATTCTATCAAAATCTTCAAATCAAGAAAATGGCTGGAATATCTTCAAATGCAACTCATACAACAAACACCTTCAATGCATCTAACAATGAAGAAATCACATCAAACCATCCACTTTTTCTTCACCAAACAGATCACCCTGGTCTTATTCTCATATCAAAGAAACTCACTGGATCAGACAATTACAGTTCTTGGAAGAGATCTTTAATGATTGCATTGAATGCAAAGAACAAGATGAAACTCATCACTGGTGAATTTGCTGAACCAAGCAGAGATTCTGAGATAAGGGCTCTTTGGGAAAGGAATGATGATATGCTAATTTCCTGGATATTAAACACTGTGAGTGAACAGATTGGTAACAATTTGAATTTCATCAATTCAGCTTCAAAGTTATGGTCTGAGTTACAAGAGCATTATGCTCAAATTGATGGTCATAGGATTTATCAATTGAGTCATGATATAGTTCAGTTGAAACAAGATAATTGCACTGTTGAAGTTTACTATCATAAACTAAAAGGTCTATGGGATAAATTTGATGCACTTGAAACACCATATCTGTGTTTGTGTTTGTGTAATTGTGAAAATGGTAGAAACAATGGGGAAAGAGATCAAAGGAAAAGATTGATACAGTTTTTGATGGGATTAGATGAGAGTTATTCAAACATAAGGGGACAGATATTGCTGATGCAACCATTACCAACAGCTGCAAAAGCCTATACTATGGTGAGACAAGAAGAGAAGCAAAGAGAGGGTATTGCTCCAAAGTCAACAAATGCAACCATTTTGAATAGCTATTCAAACAACCAAAGGTTTTCTGCACAAAGTGGTCAAAACAGTCAGAGAAGTACAATGCCAAACACTCCAAACTCAAGAAACAATGTACAAAGAACAAGTCAAAATGGGACAGAAAGAAGAAGCAACTTTAGAAAAGGTGTTTACTGTGGAAATTGTGGTAAAGAAGGTCATTATCAGGAAGAGTGCTATAAGATTGTTGGATATCCAATTGGTCACCCACTTCATGGGAAGGTTCAACCAACAAGGCAGAATAGGCCAGTGCAAGATTACAAAGTCAATAGAACAGTGAACATGGTTATTGGACAGGATGAGAACAAAGCTACTACTTCTGGTCAACAAGCACAACCATCTGAAACACATGTATCAGCTAGGATGGATCAGTTGCAAAATCAACTCAATCAAGTGCTACTTATGCTTCAAAACCAAAAAAGGCAACTTCCATGGTATCTTTGATACGTGGGAATCGCACCAGGCTTTACATCTCAAGGGATCTTGAGAAGCTTACAACCCCCACCAGGCAGTGTACCTGATCGTTGTAGTATAGTA
This sequence comes from Artemisia argyi, assembly GCA_030686995.1. Lineage (NCBI taxonomy): Eukaryota > Viridiplantae > Streptophyta > Magnoliopsida > Asterales > Asteraceae > Artemisia > Artemisia argyi. The sequence goes on from CM060704.1 coordinate 179,226,540, forward strand.
TAGTGACAAGTACCGAGGGATTGATCGTTCAGCTAGGAATAGTGTCGCTAGGATTAGAAAACCTAAATACTAGTTCTAGAGATGAGGGATGATTATTTTTGTATTTTTATATTTTTTTAGAAAGCAAGTAAAAATCTCGGGTTTGAAGGATTTGGGCGGAATTAGTTGCTAGTCAACTAACCCAATACTAAAGATGCAATAAAAAATAAAATACTAGAAATGAAAATAAACTAAATTAAACTAAGGTTGTGAGTAATAAATGGAGAAGTTGTGTTTACTTAGATTTCACTACTCCCTAGATATCTTTTACACGTTAATTACTTGTTATAGTTGCGTGGATGACGGATTGTATTCCTTAATACCATTCATGGGGTGGCGCACTTAATTCCCCAATCCTATGAGTGCCTACTTCACTCCTATGTCGAGCCGGCTAAGAAGCTCCTAACATGGGATCATTAGAATTTACTCATGCATTAAATACAACCAATAAAACCTAGTGCACGTCAGTTCATGTTTCCTAAGACGTTCAAGCATGTTACCATTTGGAGATCTGCCAGTTTTATTAAGCCTAACATCGAAATCATTCATCCAATACAACCATAAGCAAGTAATCAACACATAATTAACATCTAGATTTCATTAGATCCAAGCAAACACAAGATAGATCTAGCCTAGCATGATGGAATTAAGACAAGAACAAGATATAGACAACCAACACATAGACATATTGATTGAATTAAAAGAATACTTATCTCAATTACACATGAAAGGTTTCAAGGGCTGAGAACCCTTGAAAAACCTGTAAAATTCGTACTAAGTTTGGCCTTAGGGTTTCTCCAAAACTTCTCTTTTTTTTATGAATGAAAATTAGAAAACTATATATAGGAAATTGAGGCTGACGGCGTCAAGACCAAATTGGTGACGCCGTCATCTCGCCGCCAAAAGAATTCTCGGACTGCCTTGATCTACTTTGCCGTCACGTTATAGCATTTTTCAGGCCTTCACGTATTTTACTCTTGACGCTCTTCCTCGTGACGCCTTCAATTCTGTACTGGGTCATCATGGAAATTACTCTTGACGCTGTCAGAATTTCCTTCTTGACGCCGTCACCTACTGTTCCCAGCAAGGAAAATTAAGACTTTGGCGTTTTCTTCACTTTTATGCTCCAAAAACGTCCGAATTGCTTCCTTTTCCAGATTTCTCTCCCAAAGTACCTAAAATCACAAAAGGAACGATTTAGGGCAATATTTGATCAAATAAATTCAATTCCGGGCTTAAATGACCCCCTAAAAGTGGTTCATTTTTCGCCTCATCATATACCCTTACACTTGAGATTTGTTTGTCCTCAAGCAAATGTGCGTTTATTCTAATCAAAATACAAGTTAGGGGTCATTTAACACTAATATAAAAGTAATTACAACAAATAATCGTTCCACTAAAGACCAATAGACAAGCACGGAGGTCATACACTAGCACCTCACAAATAGTGTTTAGATACTCACATCTCTCGGGTGTAATAAAGTATAAATTACAATATGGAAACGGAAGATGTCTCTCACTACCTGTCATAGCAAAATAGATTACCATAGGCTTGGGAAATGATCAAACCTCCACCACATGGCATAAGCACCTAGGATAAACTATCAAAGAGGTCTTTTAAAGGGTTGTAACGTTAGGTGTAGGGATATGAAATACACGGTTTTGTTGGATAAACGAAGTTTTTACTGGCGGCGAGCTAACAATCTTGGTTAATTACATGTACAATATGGCGTTGCTAAGCCAAGACTAGACTCGACTTAAGCTAATAAATGAAAAATAACAAAAACATAAAATGAACATAGAATGAAAAGGGATGGTAGTCCGTATGTTTTTTCTCTTTTTCTTTTTCTATTTTTTTTTCTTGATTTTTTCGATTTTTTTGATTTTTTTTTCGATTTTTCTTTTTTTTTTTTTTTTTTTTTTTTTTTTTTTTTTCATACACTCTTACCCTACCATCCAAAATAATACATCATAGGGAATGAATGTTCCCCTTACACTTGAATTTTTACATACTTTACAATAAACTAATCTAATAACTCGAATTAAGAAAATCAAAACATTTGGAGCACTTTTAAGATTAACGTACATATGGGGGTAATAAATGATGTTCTTCCCCATTACTCCAGAAAATAAGTACTTACCCATGAGTCCCAATCGTCCCAAAACAATATGTATAAAGATATGACTTGACTTAGCAACCATGTAATCAATTAGATAGTTAACTTAGGGTTTAACAAATAACAATAATGCACTAAAAATGAGCGCATACACGGAAGGCTAAGGCGATTTGGTTGTACATTTAAGTGGGGTGTAACAAATTCTTCCTTTAAGTAAAATGCTTAAAGTTAGAAACGAAAAGATAGGCTCGGAGGGGTGTACTAGGGGTTTCGTGTACTAAAAATGAGTACAACGCTAAGGTGTGGGAAAAATTAGTTGACTTAACTAGCCAAGTAATATGATTTAAATGGTCAAGTAATTATGATACGGGTTTAACACAAGGGTGATCCTAATGCCTTTTATCATGTAGTAAATCCTACTACACGAATGTAGTCTCACTAGCGGTCTCGGGATGCATTACTAACGCAAGTTCTAGAATCTAAATGCTACCGGTGCACTCATAAACACTAATAGTAAATGCTTTTCCTATCAAATCTAAAGGCGAACCTCACATATTTGGGTGGAAAATTTTTCTGAATATACGGTTATGTACTAGTCATACAATCTCATATCCATGAGACGCTTGCTATGGCTAAAGTTTCACTCCTAAATGTTGTAAAAAATTTTAAATTTGGCGCTAAAATTGCACTAACAAGTATTTCTCATAGTTTTATTACACATCTACCATTAAACAAAACAAACTCAAGCAAAAGTGTATTGTAAGGTATCATCATTTTACCCTCCCCTTACACTTAGGATGAACATTGTCCCCAATGTTCAAGTAAAGAATGTAAAAGTGAAAAAGTAAAAAGAATGAAATCAAATACTCCCCTGATTCTCTCGGTATGGATAATAAGGTGGCCAGGTTAAATCTTCCTCCAAGAAAATGAACAATCAAAGCTTCCCTTCCAGAATATAAATCATCTTCTTGTCATACATAACCTGTAAATCCTGAGTAATAGACAAGACAACCTCGTATAAAATCGGCGGCAACCTATATAAGTTACTAAATCCTAGAAAACAAAATAAGATATGATGCTTGTGGAATGAAGTTTGCAGACTTCCTGGAGATTATAAAACTTAATAATTCACAAAAACCATAATACTCCGTTAGAAAAACAAAACCGGTAAAATTTTCAGATTTTTACACGTGACACCGTCAAGAGTTAACTTGTGACGCCGTCAGAAGTGACCTGCAGAAATTCTTATGTCAAGTTTCCGGAAAATTTCTGGAAAAACTTGGTCTCACTTCCTGGAAAATCCTGCAAAACTTCATTATGACTCAATACAAGCATTTGACTCTAACAAATACGAATATACATGTTCATTTAATATTGTGGAGAATCATGATCGGTTTGTTTCTTAAAAACATATTTGGGGTTTCCCCTTACACTTATCTTTTGCAAAAATACTTTTAGGTGGAGTTAAGACTAGGCCAAAACAACAAAGTAAAGTATTTCCACTATTTAATTGAGAAACATGATCTACCAACAATAAAAATAAAGCATGCATACGGAAACAAATAAAATAAAGCAAACAATCAAACAAATAAAACAAATAAAACGGGCTTGGGTTGCCTCCCAAGAAGCGCTTGTTTTTGTTCGAGTCACGAGCCTGACTCTACCCTTATTTAACGGAAATATGGGATGTTTTTCCTACACTTAGGATTAAGTGCGGGTGAAAGTAGCGATACACACCCTTAGGGTGGAAATATGCCTCGTGAGAAAAGAGTGGTGGATGAATTATATGCTCAAAGGGGTTTGCTCCTATCATCATAACCTTACCTAATTCAATCGGGTTAGTTTTTGGATTAAGATTTTCTCCTAGAAAGGGATCATTTTCAATCAACTTCAAGAGATTACTAGTTGGGGATCCATCTTGACCTAATAAACCTGGTTTAAACCCATAATGTTTCTTATAATCAATCATGAATGGGTGATGTAAGTATGTAAGGTCATGTTCCACTCCTATGTCAGCTTCCTCTCTATAAGGCTTAAAGTCTACTACCTTTGTCCTAAGACTACCCGGACTATATGGTTTGATGGGTGGGTCGGCTCCTCTTTTGTCTCCTAGATGTATATCTAAGGATGGAAAGTTGTGTGAAGATTGAGGTTCCGGTTCATCAACACTAGGTAATTCCCTAGAACTAAGAGTAAGGTTATCACTACAAGTATTCAAACTTATATCCTCTAGTGCTATTTGGTACAAGGGTTCTACCTATATTGGGGCTCCTATAGTCTCTTCTACTTCTTCCGGGAAAGTCACGGGTGGTGTGTATTTCTCAAGTGATGGAGGGAGTTGTGGGGTACTTTGTAGGTTTGTGTTATTTACCTCATCATTCCTTGTGTCAAGATCACCTATATCCTCGAGATGTGTTTCATTATAATCTAACCCTAACATTTTCCCAAGTATCTCACGTACTTCTCTAGGCATCTCAACTTCTATATCCGAATCATAAGGATCATCCTCAATATTATGACTACTATATACAAATTGCCCAAAAGATTCATCATCTGTTTCTTGAGATTCATCATCATCGATCATAAAACCTAGGTCTTTCTAATCAATGTGATCATGTTCTGCTACATCCTCCATCACATCAAGGTCACCTATGTGTTCATCTTATATTATGGTAGGGCCTAACCATGACATGCAGCTAGGTGGCTCATACGAAACTATCTTAGGTGAAGGCTCATATGGTGCATAGGTTTCACTAAGTGAGGCATTTTGAGGGGTTGATGGAGCTCCTAAGGTGAATTATTTTAAAGCATTATGCACTTGGCCTCTTTTCTCAACGTACTCAATAAAATCAATATAAAATCCCGTCCTCCTCATTTCATTCCTCCATCTTGTTATATCCAAACTAGTGTAATTATATTTTTTCTGGTAAAACTCTAGTGTTGGACTTGGTGGATTCGCATTCTCCATAATGGCTAACGGAATAGTCAATGGAAAGGTTTTTACAAACAAAGACACAAAGAAAAAGATAGACTAAAGAAAACTAAAAATAAAAAATAAAAAAAAAAATCTTACTAGAAAGGAATCTAGCAAGTAGACATAATAAAAAGAGATTCTAACCTAGACAATAACTATTCCCCGGCAACGGCGCCAAAAACTTGATACGTGGGAATCGCACTAGGCTTTACCTCTCAAGGGATCTTGAGAAGCTTACAACCCCCACCACGCAGTGTACCTGATCGTTGTAGTATAGTATAGTGACAAGTACCGGGGGATTGATCGTTCAGCTAGGAATAGTGTCGCTAGGATTAGAAAACCTAAATACTAGTTCTAGAGATGAGGGATGATTATTTTTGTATTTTTATATTTTTTTAGAAAGCAAGTAAAAATCTCGGGTTTGAAGGATTTGGGCGGCATTAGTTGCTAGTCAACTAACCCAATACTAAAGATGCAATCAAAAATAAAATACTAGAAATGAAAATAAACTAAATTAAACTAAGGTTGTGAGCAATAAATGGAGAAGTTGTGTTTACTTAGATTTCACTACTCCCTAGATATCTTTTACACGTTAATTACTTGTTATAGTTGTGTGGATGACGGATTGTATTCCTTAATACCATTCATGGGGTGGCGCACTTAATTCCCTAATCCTATGAGTGCCTACTTCACTCCTATGTCGAGCCGGCTAAGAAGCTCCTAACATGGGATCATTAGAATTTACTCATGCATTAAATACAAACAATAAAACCTAGTGCACGTCAGTTCATGTTTCCTAAGACGTTCAAGCATGTTACCATTTGGAGATCTGCCAGTTTTCTTAAGCCTAACATCGAAATCATTCATCCAATACAACCATAAACAAGTAATCAACACATAATTAACATCTAGATTTCATTAGATCCAAGCAAACACAAGATAGATCTAGCCTAGCATGATGGAATTAAGACAAGAACTAGATATAGACAACCAACACATCGACATACTGATTGAATTAAAAGAATACTTATCTCAATTACACATGAAAGGTTTCAAGGGCTGAGAACCCTTGAAAAACCTGTAAAATTCGTACTAAGTTCGGCCATAGGGTTTCTCCAAAACTTCTCTTTTTTTTATGAATGAAAATTAGAAAACTATATATAGGAAATTGAGGCTGACGGCGTCAAGACCAAATTGGTGACGCCATCATCTCGACGTCAAAAGAATTCTCGGGCTGCCTTGATCTACTTTTGACGCCGTCACGTTATAGCATTTTTTAGGCCGTCACGTATTTTACTCTTGACGCTCTTCCTCGTGACGCCTTTAATTCTGTACTGGGTCGTCATGGAAATTACTCTTGACGCCGTCAGAATTTCCTTCTTGACGCCGTCACCTACTGTTCCTAGCAAGTAAAATTAAGACTTTGGCGTTTTCTTCACTTTTATGCTCCAAAAACGTCCGAATTGCTTCCTTTTCCAGATTTCTCTCCCAAAGTACCTAAAATCACAAAAGGAACGATTTAGGGCAATATTTGATCAAATAAATTCAATTCCAAGCTTAACTGACCCCCTAAAAGTGGTTCATTTTTCGCCTCATCAATCTTCTCATCTAAAAGTACTAAATTACCTAAGTTTACTGCTTCACTTATCTCTTGTTTGAAAGTTGCTTGGATTATAGATAGTGGTGCAACAGATCACATTTCCATTACACTCAAAATCATGCATAATTTATGTTACTGTCACACACCAATCCTAGTCTCATTACCTGATGGCCAAACAGTGAAAGTCACAATTATTGGATCAGTCAAAATCAATGCACACATAACACTCCACAATGTCTTTTACATACCAACATTTACTTATAAGATCATCTCAGTTAGCAAACTCTTACATGGAACCACAATTTCACTCACTTTAACTGCTTCACTATGCATTTTTCAGGACCAGAACAAGAGGATTGCACTTGGCAACCTTTGTGATGGTCTTTACTTCCTCTCATCAGCTTCTACACCCTCTGCAAAACCATCAACCGTTCTCCAATGTAGCAGCAAGACACAACTGTGGCACTCAAGACTTGGTCACCCATCCATTCCTGTACTCAAAAGAATAAAATGCTTGTCTCCTTTCATTTCAAACAATTATGAGAATCATTGTAATATTTGTCATTTGGCTAAACAAACTGCTTTACCTTTTCATTCTAGCAATTCTTATGCTACCTCATTGTTTGATTTGGTTCACATTGATGTTTGGGGCCCATACAAACACACCACCATCAATAATTGCAAATATTTTTTTAACTATTGTTGATGATCACTCAAGAGCTACATGGACATATTTGATGCCAACAAAAACTCACACAATTTCAAACATCAATACCTTCTGTGCATATGTGCAAAACCATTTTAACAAACAAATCAAAACCATAAGAAGTGATAATGGCACTGAATTCATCAATTCATCTCTCACTGAATTCTTTCAAACCAATGGAATCATACATCAAACATCATGTCCCAACACACCACAGCAAAATGCTAGAGTTGAGAGGAAACACAAACACTTACTTGAAGTAGCCAGATCAATCAAATTCCAAGGACATTTCCCTGCTCATTTTTGGGGATATTCTCTCAATGCTGCCACATACATCATCAACAGACTTCCTTCCACATCCATAAACAACAAATCACCTTATGAGCTTCTCTACAAAGTTCCACCAGATCTTAACCATCTCAGAATTCTAGGTTGCAGAGCCTATGTTCATCATCATACTTCTGACAAGTTTGCACCTAGATCCATTCCAGCCATCCTTGTTGGATACTCCACAACACAAAAAGGTTACATACTTTATGATCCACTCACACACAAAACCATAACAAGCAGAAGTGTAGACTTTGATGAGACTAAATTTCCTTTTCACAAACCCTCACCACCAGTCACAGAAACAAGTACAACTCCCATAACTGATCCAACCACAATTCCTTTCTTTCAAAACACTCCAATAACTGATACAACATCCACTCATCCTGAACCAAACATACCTTTACCACCATCAAGTCCTTCACCATTCAACACTGAACCTATCAATCCTGAACCTACCACCAACATAACCCAACCTGTTATTGATACAACCCAATCTACCAACAATGAACCACCACCACCACCCAATAACAGTCAACCAACAAGAACATCTACCAGACACAAACATATACCAACCAAACTTAGTGACTTTCACTGCACACTTCCTAAATCACTTGTACATAATATTCATAAATATACTTTTCACAACAACATTAATTATCACAACATTAGATCACAAACAACCAGGCACTTCATTCATAACCTCAACACATCTGTTGAACCACGCACCTATACTTAAGCAGCCAAAGACCCAAGATGGGTGGATGCAATGGACAAGGAAATCACAGCTCTTGAAGACAACCACACTTGGGAGTTCACAATACTTCCACCTGGCAAAACTCCTATTGGCTGCAAGTGGGTCTTCAGAATCAAATTCAATGCTGATGGTACAATAGAAAGGTTCAAGGCAAGGTTGGTGGCTAAGGGTTTCACACAGAAGGAGGGTATTGATTACAAGGAAACTTTTGCACCAGTTGCCAAAATGGTCAGTGTAAGGGCTTTACTTGCTGCAGCAACTTACAACAACTGGTTCATAAAGCAATTGGACATAAACAATGCTTTTCTACATGGAGACTTACATGAGGAAGTATACATGACCATCCCCCAAGGGTACAAACACAACTATCCACCAAACACAGTCTGCAAACTTGTGAAATCCCTTTATGGACTCAAACAGGCAAACAGACAATGGTTCCATAAGCTCACATCATTTCTTTCAACCCTTGGATTTCAACAGTGTCACACCCCCAATTTACCTGACTTGCAGCGAAATGGAATACCTGGGGGTGTCTGTCATAGCACCACAGTTACAGTTACATTGAACGACCTAAAGTGTCGTTTGGAAAATACTGCATTTGATCATTGAAATAATCCAGAGTTTACAAAATGAGGTCCCCAAAATGTGTTGCATGTTTATGAAAAACAAGTCATACTAGATCAAATGTTTACATAAGTGCATGAAATAATGATGAGACGCGTCGACTCCGCGACTCCATGAAGGTCCAAATGCATGTCACATGAGCTACCTTAATAACCTGAAATACATTGCTAAAACGTCAACACGAATGTTGGTGAATTCCATAGGTTTGTAAAATGTAATGATGTACGGCCACCACAAGTAAAAGTGCAAGATAAAAATCTCATGAAAATTGTACAATAGGCCTTAAGCTCATGACACCGAAGCTATGACTGATGAAATTCTATGCCCCTCCTGAATGTTCTGCCGAAACACTCAAATGTAAAAGACATGACATGCATCCGCTTACTGTTGGTAATCACTACCACGGATGGAGGCGTCACCCTCGATAGATCTATCCACTCACTCTCGCTTAACGGTAAATTAACGGTTCATGATGTTACAGGGGACTTATCACATGGCAAGGTAACTTAAGCAATGTACATGTTTGAATACTTGGGCTCGTACTAAATCGATTGATGCAATGTATTCCCCCCGTGGGATTTGAAAACAATCAAAAATGTTGAATTGAAAACGGGGCTATGAAAACTCACCTTAACTGATGAAACCGTGATGAAATGAAATGAACACCAATGAACAGTTAGCTGCCGCAACCCAATATGATGGTACCATGAACATGTAATGAGCTGAAAAACAAGGCGCGCACACTAGCCGCAACCTAATGTGAATGATGAACGATCTACTTTAGATCATGAAATGATGTTATGAATGTCCATGCACATGTTTCCTATACCACTCTACTCTTTGAAAAACACTTGTTGTTATCAAAAGTATATATTCCAAGACTTAGGAAAATATGGCTATTAGAAAAATAAACTAGTTGTAATATATATACTTATATATATATCGTATGTACCACTGTTTGTGTTGAAATCCTCGGTTTGAAATCCTTGAAATAACGCCTTGTGGTGATGAAAATATACTTGTGTTCACTAATACGTCATTAGTTATGAATTTAGGTACTTGGTTAATATTTCTAGAAAATCTAGAATTTAGTACGTAGAGTTATTATTATTTCTAAAAGCTGCCAATTATAGAGGATTTTTGCCGATATGGAAACGTGAATATCTTTGTCGTTATAAGCCCGTTTTACTTGTTCTTTATATCCACGGTTACGTCTTAACATGTAGTAATATATTTTAGAAAGCTTGACCCCTCCGGGTTACGTTTAAAGTCTCTTTTTGACCGACGAAAAACGTCCAACAGCATGTATTTTTCCGGAAAATACTTTTCGTCAATAAATTTGCAAAAATCATAACTTCTTCGTTATAAACTCTTTTTAATCCGTTCTTTCGCCTACGGATTCGTTTTTGAAAGTATTTTCTAAAAATTTTGCCAAAGTTTCATTTGTGTTTACTGATTTTCCAGATTTTACCAAAATGGGACAGCATGTTTATAAACTTGTTACAAATCCATTTCCAAGGTTCAAAACTAGTTTCTACTTCAACCAAATCTCTTGCAAACTTCACAAAACTATACTAATCTTACCATACACCTTCTTAGGGTGCCATGGGTTCCTAATGACTAGTAATCAAGTTAGTTTAACAAAGAAACACCTAAATCACAATCTAGGGTTTGTATGTTCAAAAAGTATTCAAAAATAAAGTGGTATAACTAGTTTGTGCATGAAATTAAGCATGAATACCATAAGATACATATGTTAATTTGATGAAATCATGAAAATAAATTTGAATACTTACTTTGAAATAATAGGTGATTAAAGGATGAGAAATCTTGGATTACTTGTGTTTTTGTTGGATGATTCTTGATTAGAATGATGAAATGAACAACTTTGTAGCTTTGTACTAAGAAAAATAATGGTTTGATCATGGTGTTTGGTTTTGGTCGTGGGTTTTGGGGAAGAACAAGAGAAAAGATGAGGTTTTTGGTGTTTTATGATTCAAGAACTAGTTATGTTTATGTGATAAGTGTTTATGTAAATACTAGTAACTTAAGTATATAGTATAAAATGTATACTTAAATGCATGAGGTTAGAAAACTAGTCATGTGGTTATGGTGTGGTTTTTGTATAAAAAGAAAGAAGCAAATTGTGATTTGAGTTGTTAATTAATTCCTAGTGTAGTATTAGTGTAGAGATTTAGTTAGTTTAGTTATAATCGGGTACCGGGTTTGCTAGAAAATAAATGTTAAAGAAGTTATCCGGGTCAAAATAAAGTCATAAAAATGTTAGAAATATGTTGGGTACAATTACTGAGTGTTCGGGTGATTATTGTTTAGTTTTCACGAAAACCGTCGTAATATTCATAAACTCGCGTTATAAATAAAATAAATTTCCAAAATACTGGGTAACTGAATGTTATAACTTTTATGATGTTAAAATGGATATAAAAATATGTCGGGACCATTGTGGGAATATTTAGATATATTCGTCGCGTATAAACCGTGTGTTAACGTTTATTTATAAATAATTATAAGGAAAACGTTAAATGTATCAAATATAGAAATTTGAAAATCCTAAGAGTGGTATAACATGTAAATGACCTACTGATGATATGCAGACTATCTCCAGTCCGTATGAAATGTCATTACTGATAATGCAATGAATTCGCACCTGAACCAATACGGTTACGCGAATTTGAATACCCGTAAACTAAATTTACGATGAAATGTGTAATGCACGTGAATGATGAAATCTTTTCCCGCAATGAATAGTGTTCCGTGAATAGTAAAATTTCTGAATGCTTCTCGGAATGTCAAACTGACACCAAAAATGATGAATAGTGTTTTGATGAATAGTGTTTTGATGAAGTTCGGGAAATGACCGAAAATGACCTGAAATGGTGAGTTGTGACATTCTTCCCCTCTAAAAGGAACTTCGTCCTGAAGTTCAGTTTATGTTGGTTTCTGAAAACATATATGTGAAAAGGTGATGATATTCGAGAATTCCAGCGAACTCTAACGATAGGAATTCAATTCTGATTCAACTGTTTGACCACACGGTCCATGGTTTCTGTTGGTTCTCTTACAAGGTCTGAGATTGTCATTTGGGTTGGATCCCTTCCAATGGAATCATGAGTGACTCATCTGAAAGTCATTTCTGGGGATCTGAAAATGTGAAATATGTTCGTGCAATCCTGTTGTCCTTTGGCAATGTTCAAATCTAACGGCCACTAGGCCTACCCTATCTGAAATATAAATGGTCCAGTGTATATTGGTGTAACTTTCCAAGTTTTCTGAACGATAACATGCCTTTCCTAGGCAGAACTTTCTGCATAACTCTGCAGAACTTGAAGTTTTAATGGTTTACGACTTATTGAACTTGTAACTGATTCTTGACTTGTAGAAAATTTCTGGTTATCTCATGAATGCCTACTGAACTAGTGAGTTGAGCTTTTTCTGAGTTTGGCCCATCAATCGATGGTCTGCGCTTCTTAATGTTTTAAATGTGGTACTGGTAATATATACTGCTGAATTCTGCCAGAACTCAAGTTTGTATGCTAGTTGGTCGATTCCAAAATGAATCTTAAATGGACCAATATGCTAAAGGTTCAACTTCTCTTGTTATCCAATTTGTATCATGCCAATCCAAGGCAATGCTTTTAACTTAGTTTGTTCTCCCATTTGAATCTGGACGGTTTGTTGTTCAGGATACCCAATCCAAATGATATGTGTTATGTACCAATCTAACTTCTGCCAGTTTCTCGCTGTTGGTGTGATAACTATTATTGTAGATGAATTTGATTTATGTTAAATGATTAGTCCAACCATTTCTAGGGTCAATCACTCAGGCTCTGAGCATACCTTCCTATGTTTGAATTGTTCTCTCGCTTTGACCATCGGTCTGAGGATGATAGGTGATGTTCACATCTAAATGGGTTTCTGAAGGAAATCCTGAATTGATTACCTGAAGTCCAAGTTGAAACGGTTTCCTTAATAGGAAAAACTGAAATGGGTACAATAAACCTTTGTGACTAATTCCACAACGTTCGGTCCTTCGAACTTGGCGTTATCTGAAAGGGATAGAATATAGGTAACAATTTGATTCCTTGTGTTTTGTTCCAACGGATGATAAGACATATGTTTTTCTTTGTCTATTGGGTTTGGTCTCGATTAATTTGTGATGTCCTTCCTAATTCCTTCATCACATATACCAATATTCTTTACTGTCAAGTCACAAAATCCTAAATGCATAAGCGATGTTGTAGGGAAGTTGGTTCTGGAAATTCGTCTCGTGATTATGAGTTTTGGTTGAAATCTTTTTCTGAATAACGAATTTAGAAAATGGAGCAAATGATTTACTGGGTAATATTTTTCTTGATGATTCAAAATCCAGTAGTTATGAAATAGGAACTGTTTTCAAACATGTTGTGATTAAGACTGCTTACCAAAGTTTGATGTTTATGTATATTTCTCATTGTACAATAGTGTTGCTAAAGTTTGACCAAAAAGGATCGCACTTGTTCAAAATAGGAATTTCAGAAATCATTTTTCCACAAGGTATGTGATTTATGTAAACGCATCAACTTTATTTAAAAGTGAAAACACTGAAAAGGATAAAATGGTAGAATAGGAAATGTTCGCTTAAATGCATAGATGTCTAACACTTAGTTCCTGAGGTTGGATAATGTCTATTGATGGTTATCTGGCATAACTACAAGCATAGGTATTTAGACTAACCTTAAGTCATGAAATAGTTTATCGTTGTAATTGGCAAGACGAAGGTATCACTTGATGTTGTGTCGATGAAGGTCTATTCTGTTTTCCCATGTAGATGAGGAGATATGTTCTGGCTTGATCCCTTGCTTGGTATGAAGGTGAGGTTATCTGAAATTTCTAGTGACATAAGGCCTTAGAGGAAATTACATCGATATTCTTAATTCAAACAATTGTCCTTTGTGAAAACTTACTGCAGGAAAGTTTATGTATGGATGAGGCCATGTTTAAATGAAATGCTCTACAGTCTCAATTAGAAGCTTGGTTTATTTCTATTGTGTTGTCCTGCGGACATTTATTGAGTTCAATCCTGTAGCTCAGTATAGCTAGTACCCTTGAATAATGACATTGGACAACTAAGTCAGAGATGGTGATTAGGATGGTCTCGCAGTATCTGAGGATTGTTGTTGAGTTATGAATTCTCTCACTATATACTTCTAGTCCTGGTTAGTAGTTCTGTAATCCTTTCGTTGCTTCTATTGTATAGAGGAATCATGCATGTAATTGATATGGAAAGTCTCTTCTAGGGAAGTCAATGGGAAAATCCAACTTAATGGCTAAGTGAGTGACAGGTAGGGTAAGTATCCAGGGATAGTTCGGCAAAATGGATGTTTATGAATGAGTTCCTTTGTTTACAAAACTTTTAAATAAAGATTGTTATTAACAATCCTTTGAAAAAGTAATTATTTCCTTCATGGCATAATCCTTCCTGAATTTTACATAGGTGATCAGGCTATGTATAATTGAGGACTAATGATGCGATGTTGGATTTTGTCAAAATATCATAACTTTTATCAAAAGTTTTAGATGGTGTTCAACGCATTGTTATAAAAATGGTGTCCTGATATTTTCTTTCAAGTAACATGAAAATTGCTTCGCGTAACAATAGTAAATACTTGGTGTAATGACAGAAAATCAATTTATAGGATGGTAATAAAATAGCTTACTTCAGAAATTTTTCTGTAAAACAGTTTCCCCATATGATAGTAAAATAGCTTGAATGGTGTATTGGATATGTGGTGAATCTTGTCGAATGGTAATAGTCTACTAATTCGTCAAAAACGAAATCAACCTAATTCCTGATGAGACAATGCTAAAATGTTGCGAAACGATTGAAGTCTGAGCAATTGGGATAGAAAATGGAGTAAACGAAGGTTATGATTATCAGCTAGGTAACAAAGGATAGATACTACATTGGATAGGAAAGTGCTTAATACCACTAGGTCATGTCATCGTACCAACGGTAAGTACAAAAGGAAAGATACAACCCTAAAGGGCTTGAACTACGGTTTATATATTGAAACAAAGCTCCTGCTACTGAAGTATTGTTGTTATCCTTGATGTTGCTAATATCCTGACTGTTCTCTTTCAACAGCTCACGCTATTCCTCGAGCGATTTAGTCTTGATTCCAAGTTCCTGATTTTTCCTTGTTCCTTAGTTCCGGGCAGTCATTCTTGAAATGCCCTAACTTTCCACATTGGAAGCAACTCCCTGGGATCTTCTGATTTGTGATTTTCCTACAGTCTTCAGTCCAATGACCCCGCTTCTTGCACACTCCACACGTTTTACTGCAATGACCTCGGTGATGTTGATTACACAGGTTGTAGTAAGGTAACTTTCCAATATACCTTCTCTTTATGTGCGGTTCTGCAGCAAAGGCTCTATTCACTTCTTGTTATTTGGGTGATTGTTGAGCAGCATTGCAACCTAGATTGTTGTTCCACTTCCTCTTGTTGTCACTGTTGTTTCCTGATGTCTCGGCGTGAACTATGAGTTCCTTTGCCTCGATCGCCATTTTGATGGCTTCAGACATGGTATCGGGTTCCCATGCGATGACCAACATACGAATTTCATTTGAGAGTCCCCCAATGTACC
Source organism: Artemisia argyi (assembly GCA_030686995.1). NCBI lineage: Eukaryota > Viridiplantae > Streptophyta > Magnoliopsida > Asterales > Asteraceae > Artemisia > Artemisia argyi. The sequence continues at coordinate 179,242,330 of CM060704.1, forward strand.
TTTCAAGTTTCTTGTTTTCCGGTTCATCCATTGCAGAACCTAGTCGTGTTAATTCATAAAAATGAGTATTGTACTCGTCACATCATTTCCTACCATGATAAAGTTTAGTGTTTCCTGTTCCCTTGCTCGTAATTCACTTCCTACACAAAATGTTATACCCATCATCCTTCTTAGTTTCTCCCAAGAGTGTGAGTAGGCAGTATCAACTCCTACCATCTTAATATGTTTGGTCCACCATTCCTGGGCATGATCCTGAAAAGTGCATGTGGCGAACTTAACCTTGTATTCCTTACGACAGTCGCCACATTGAAATATTGTTTCTATGTCTTCGAACCATTTGAGAAATTCCTTTGTGTTTCTAGTTCCGCTAAAGGAGGGAGGATTGCACCCCATAAATTCCACGTGAGTAAGTTCCTTAGTGAGGGCGGTGACTATGTTCTTGGCAATGACTTGTCCAACAGTAGCTTGCGTCATGCTTGGAGTGGTTTGCTTAAATTTCTCTTCATCAAATCATAAGTGACCATGAGGATATATAGTTAATCAAAGTCATCATATTCACAACACATGAATATAATACATGAAAATTTCGGTCTACGTGAACCGGTATCACAAATAGCACAACCATTTCTTACATAGTAGAGTCACACTTGATATATTTGTTTGTACAACAATCAAAAGACAACAAGTTCTTTAGACTATGTCCCACACCTTCTGTGGCTAGGATAATAGTAAAAGCTAGTGAGGATATAAATCTGGTCTAGGGACTTCCTGGTGTCCCTCTGTGTGAAATCAGGTTTGTGGCATCATAAGGTCGAGATAGTCCTGAAGTGGTGTCTGAAGTTATGCATCTATCAAATCTTAGATAATGTAGGTTCTGAACCATTCCTGAAGAATCTGCGGATGTTCCTGTTGAGTCCGTGATATTTGTGTTATCTACTAGGTGTCATCTAGTTCATGGCAAGTGGGAATGGAAAAGGAAAATGACAATGATGGTACTAGTGAATGGAATACTACCCTCTTTCGCGCTACCTCGCGACATCCAAAAGGTAAAACTAAAGTACACACTGTGGGAAGGCCAATAGTGTAATAAGTAACTGATGGTGGTGATAGTACCTGAGTAGTAAGTGCCCTACTATTGATGGAAAGAAAACACACTATCTTCCTTGCAATAAGCATCCTAATAAGTCCATTAAGATTAATTCTGAATACACTACCAAAAGGCATTCTATGTACGGGCTGAATGATAGGAAAACCCTGTTCCTATGGCAAATCAATAGTACTAATGGTGGTGTAAATGCAACTGGTGGTATAATGGTAGTGGAAGATGACAAGGCATCTTCAATGTCGGAATCCGATAAAAGGATGTCAGGGTGAGTATCTGAAGACATGTCACTTGTGAACCAGGTCAATAAAATGATATACATATACGGATATGAATATAAATAACTCGCACAGGGTATGTATGAAACAACATGTATCATGATTATGCACTTATGATGAAATGATGAGATGCTATGCTGATGTGGTTATAGTCTAGGGTCCAAGATACATCGTAGTTCGCTATAACCTTAGCTCTGATGCCAATCTTTCACACCCCCAATTTACCTGACTTGCAGCGGAATGGAATACCTGGGGGTGTCTGTCATAGCACCACAGTTACAGTTACATTGAACGACCTAAAGTGTCGTTTGGAAAATACTGCATTTGATCATTGAAATAATCCAGAGTTTACAAAATGAGGTCCCCAAAATGTGTTGCATGTTTATGAAAAACAAGTCATACTAGATCAAACGTTTACATAAGTGCATGAAATAATGATGAGACGCGTCGACTCCGCGACTCCATGAAGGTCCAAATGCATGTCACATGAGCTACCTTAATAACCTGAAATACATTGCTAAAACGTCAACACGAATGTTGGTGAATTCCATAGGTTTGTAAAATGTAATGATGTACGGCCACCACAAGTAAAAGTGCAAGATAAAAATCTCATGAAAATTGTACAATAGGCCTTAAGCTCATGACACCGAAGCTATGACTGATGAAATTCTATGCCCCTCCTGAATGTTCTGCCGAAACACTCAAATGTAAAAGACATGACATGCATCCGCTTACTGTTGGTAATCACTACCACGGATGGAGGCGTCACCCTCGATAGATCTATCCACTCACTCTCGCTTAACGGTTCATGATGTTACAGGGGACTTATCACATGGCAAGGTAACTTAAGCAATGTACATGTTTGAATACTTGGGCTCGTACTAAAATGATTGATGCAATGTATTCCCCCCGTGGGATTTGAAAACAATCAAAAATGTTGAATTGAAAACGGGGCTATGAAAACTCACCTTAACTGATGAAACTGCGATGAAATGAAATGAACACCAATGAACAGTTAGCTGCCGCAACCCAATATGATGGTACCATGAACATGTAATGAGCTGAAAAACAAGGCGCGCACACTAGCCGCAACCTAATGTGAATGATGAACGATCTACTTTAGATCATGAAATGATGTTATGAATGTCCATGCACATGTTTCCTATACCACTCTACTCTTTGAAAAACACTTGTTGTTATCAAAAGTATATATTCCAAGACTTAGGAAAATATGGCTATTAGAAAAATAAACTAATTGTAATATATATACTTATATATATATCGTATGTACCACTGTTTGTGTTGAAATCCTCGGTTTGAAATCCTTGAAATAACGCCTTGTGGTGATGAAAATATACTTGTGTTCACTAATACGTCATTAGTTATGAATTTAGGTACTTGGTTAATATTTCTAGAAAATCTAGAATTTAGTACGTAGAGTTATTATTATTTCTAAAAGCTGCCAATTATAGAGGATTTTTGCCGATATGGAAACGTGAATATCTTTGTCGTTATAAGCCCGTTTTACTTGTTCTTTATATCCACGGTTACGTCTTAACATGTAGTAATATATTTTAGAAAGCTTGACCCCTCCGGGTTACGTCTAAAGTCTCTTTTTGACCGACGAAAAACGTCCAACAGCATGTATTTTTCCGGAAAATACTTTTCGTCAATAAATTTACAAAAATCATAACTTCTTCGTTATAAACTCTTTTTAATCCGTTCTTTCGCCTACGGATTCGTTTTTGAAAGTATTTTCTAAAAATTTTGCCAAAGTTTCATTTGTGTTTACTGATTTTCCAGATTTTACCAAAATGGGACAGCATGTTTATAAACTTGTTACAAATCCATTTCCAAGGTTCAAAACTAGTTTCTACTTCAACCAAATCTCTTGCAAACTTCACAAAACTATACTAATCTTACCATACACCTTCTTAGGGTGCCATGGGTTCCTAATGACTAGTAATCAAGTTAGTTTAACAAAGAAACACCTAAATCACAATCTAGGGTTTGTATGTTCAAAAAGTATTCAAAAATAAAGTGGTATAACTAGTTTGTGCATGAAATTAAGCATGAATACCATAAGATACATATGTTAATTTGATGAAATCATGAAATTAAATTTGAATACTTACTTTGTAATAATAGGTGATTAAAGGATGAGAAATCTTGGATTACTTGTGTTTTCGTTGGATGATTCTTGATTAGAATGATGAAATGAACAACTTTGTAGCTTTGTACTAAGAAAAATAATGGTTTGATCATGGTGTTTGGTTTTGGTCGTGGGTTTTGGGGAAGAACAAGAGAAAAGATGAGGTTTTTGGTGTTTTATGATTCAAGAACTAGTTATGTTTATGTGATAAGTGTTTATGTAAATACTAGTAACTTAAGTATATAGTATAAAATGTATACTTAAATGCATGAGGTTAGAAAACTAGTCATGTGGTTATGGTGTGGTTTTTGTATAAAAAGAAAGAAGCAAATTGTGATTTGAGTTGTTAATTAATTCCTAGTGTAGTATTAGTGTAGAGATTTAGTTAGTTTAGTTATAATCGGGTACCGGGTTTGCTAGAAATAAATGTTAAAGAAGTTATCCGGGTCAAAATAAAGTCATAAAAATGTTAGAAATATGTTGGGTACAATTACTGAGTGTTCGGGTGATTATTGTTTAGTTTTCACGAAAACCGTCGTAATATTCATAAACTCGCGTTATAAATAAAATAAATTTCCAAAATACTGGGTAACTGAATGTTATAACTTTTATGATGTTAAAATGAATATAAAAATATGTCGGGACCATTGTGGGAATATTTAGATATATTCGTCGCGTATAAACCGTGTGTTAACGTTTATTTATAAATAATTATAAGGAAAACGTTAAATGTATCAAATATAGAAATTTGAAAATCCTAAGAGTGGTATAACATGTAAATGACCTACTGATGATATGCAGACTATCTCCAGTCCGTATGAAATGTCATTACTGATAATGCAATGAATTCGCACCTGAACCAATACGGTTACGCAAATTTGAATACCCGTAAACTAAATTTACGATGAAATGTGTAATGCACGTGAATGATGAAATCTTTTCCCGCAATGAATAGTGTTCCGTGAATAGTAAAATTTCTGAATGCTTCTCGGAATGTCAAACTGACACCAAAAATGATGAATAGTAAACTGATGAATAGTGTTTTGATGAATAGTGTTTTTCCAAAGTTCGGGAAATGACCGGAAATGACCTGAAATGGTGAGTTGTGACAAACAGAGCTATGCTGACACTTCTTTATTTACACCCACCAAAGACACGACTTTCACAGCTCTCCTTGTGTATGTAGATGATATACTTCTCACTGGTAATCATCAACCTACACTAAATCACATCAAACAACAACTACACCATCAGTTTAGTATCAAAGACCTTAGACCATTACATTATTATCTTGGAATTGAGATACTCAGAAACAACCATGGTTTAGTCATGTCTCAAAGAAAGTATGCACTTGAGCTACTTAAATGTGGAAATGTACTGAATGACAAACCTATATCCACGCCTGTTGATCCTATTCTTAGCCTCAATCTCACAGATGGTGAACCACTTTCAGACCCCTCTCTCTACAGGACACTAGTTGGGAAACTTATTTACCTAACAATCACTAGGCCAGATATCTCATTTGCAGCCCAACTACTCAGCAAGTTTTCACAAGCTCCAAGAACCACACACATGAAGGCTTTACTCAGAGTCTTGAGGTACATCAAGTTATGTCCTGGTCAGGGTCTCCATTTTCCTACCACTACTTCGTCTACATTGTCAGCCTATTGTGATAGTGACTGGGCAGCCTGTCCCATAACAAGAAGGTCAGTAAGTGGCTATGCAATATTCTTAGGATCTTGTCTTATTTCCTGGACTTCTAAGAAACAATCAGTTGTCCCAAGATCATCCACTGAAGCTGAGTACAGAGCCCTTGCTAATTGTACATGTGAGATTACCTGGCTTCAATGTCTCTTCAAGGATCTTCAGTTACATATTCCACTTCCAGTACATGTCTATTGTGATAATGCTTCTTCAATTGCTTTAGCATCAAATCCAGTGTACCATGCCAGAACAAAACACATTGAGCTTGATTGCCATTTTGTCAGGGACAAGATCAAAGCCAATCAGATTTTACCTACTTATGTTCCTACCAGGTTACAAGCTGGTGATGTCCTCACCAAAGGCATTCCAAAAGTACTTCACTATCAATGTCTGTCCAAGTTTGGCATTTGTGATCCATGCTCAATGCCAACTTGGGGGGGGGGGGGTAAAGGAACTAAGAAGGATGAGCATGATGCAGAGCATGGTCAAGAAAAGTCAGAACTGAAAGTCAACCATACAATCAATCATATGCAATCAATGATCAAGCCTCAATCTCACAAACTACAATTACATCTCAAAGCTCAGAGGAATTGTGATGTTATGTAATGTGTAGCTTTGTTAACATTGTAGCTTAATTGTAATTAGTTAGACTAGCTTTGACTTTTTACTTAGTTTGACTTTGTATAAATAGTGTACTGTGTACTCATTTTCATTTAGAATGAATAATACGTAGTAATCATTTTTCATACACATTCTTTCCTCTCAATTCTCTCTGTTTCCAATAATAACTATTATACTTTTAATTTTGGACTATCAAACACTTTATAGTTAAAAAAACCTTAGCTTTTTGTGGTTAAAAAGCATTAACTTTTACAATTAGCTAATTAAATGCTTCTTGTATAACTTAGCTTGTTTGTTAATTACTTGTTACAAAACAATGTCTTATCCACTTGGGTTATTCATCATGTTAATTTGTAGCAAAACAAAACTTGAAGTATTAAGAGATTCAATACTATTTTTGTTCTGAAATCAAATCGTAATGGAGAAGTAGCTTTTTCGCACAAACTATCTTATAGTAAAAAAAATTCATGTTTCACATAAAACTTTCAATGGAGTAAACCAAAAAATTTCATGTTTCACATAAAATTTCATGTTTCACATAAAACTTTTTTATTACAATTTTTTATTTTTTATTTTTTATTTTTTATTTTTTATTTTATTTTATTTTTATTATTATTATTATTTTTAATCCCAGATGGGTAAATAGAGAAAAAAAAAATGTTCCCTTATTTTTTACATTAGCTTTATGCTAGTTGAAATGCAAAAAACTAGCCAAGACTATCAACCAAAAAGGCCGTGTATTTTTCGCTTGATTCTCGAATGTTAAATATTCGATCATTGGTCATGTCATATATCCATGAAACACACCACTAATGTTAGCTAGGTTATTGTGAAGAAGCCGTGTTAATGACCAATTATTTCAAGTGGCGTCGAGTTTTTAGACGATGGTAATAAGTAATAACTGGTTTAATAAACGTCAAAGAAGTGAAAGTGTAATGTTAGTAAAAAAGCAACTCTAAAATTGGGGCTTATATTCTCCTAATGCGTATTCTAATGTTAAACCGGAATTTACGGTTCGGTTTTTGGTTTTAGTATAAACCCGCCACATTCCACACCATGAACACCCCTAACACTTGCTATGTTTTTCATTTATAGTAGAAAGTATGTTGGTGGTCACGAAAACGCGTAAAATTTGAGTGTATTTACAGTTTCTTAAGCCTATATTGCGTAATCTCTTCACCAATACAAGAACGTGAGAATGTGTATGACAGATTAACAGCACATTGAGAGTACTGATAGCATCTTTAACTGGTCCTTCTTCTAGAGGTGCTTTTCGTGCACATGCATACACCGTGTAAGCTTGTTTGCAACTTTATTACATCTATGAATCAACAAGTGCCATAATACACGGGCTGGGTCTTGAGTCTAAACGAGTGTGGGTCGAAACGGGTAACTTTTATTACATGTCAACAGGTTGGGTCGGGTTTGGCTGATCCACACACTTGTTTTCGCATTTTATGGATAATAACTCATTTGGTATATGCTTTTGATCCCACATAGGTAATAGAAAGAAAAGGATGATTGCTTATATGTTATATTATGGACATTATTTTAGTAGTCGTATGATAGGATCGAATTCGAGATCACGGGATTGCACACTTTACGTATGAGTATTAAAGATTAATACTTGAATATAAATGTTGTATTCATTTATTAATTATCACAAAACATATAAACGTTTATTAGTATTTAAGATGTATGACTAATGGACGTTAAATTAAAAGAACGAGGACTAGAATGAAATTAGAAGTCAAGAAGATTCCGGATCCCCTCATTCCTTTGAGGGCCGATCGGATTTGTATTGGGTTTACCCAACCCACACAAAACTTGAGCTCTAAGTTTCTTCTAGTATATATACACATCAAAGGTTTAGGTTTTTGGTACTCTTGTGCACACACACAAAAACCTAAAATTTTTTCTCCTTGTTCTTTTTCTTTGGTCGATCGACTCATACCCTCTCCAAGGGATGATCGATTTTTGTAAAACAAAAATTGTCTTGGTTTAAGTTTTGTGATTTAATTACTAGCATAACTTTAATATGTTATAGTACGTGTGTACAAGAACGTGATACAATCACACTATTGATTGTATCTTGGATTGAATTACAAAAGAGGTAAGGGGTAATTCTTATAATCCATATAAACCCTAATTAGGGTTCTTGATTTGAAGATTGCAATTGATTCTTGTTCGGGCTAGAATCACAAAGGTATGTTTACTATTTAATATTGATTAATTAATTACATGTTATATGATCTTGTTATAATTGCTTCCGCTATGCTCACTTGATGTGTTTGGTTTATTTTATATGAATGTCACGATATCATAATTCCAACAGTGGCATCTAGAGCCGTTATAATGTGTAATTAATTATCGAAACGCATAAAAATTGGATCTTGATTCGTTTAGTTACATGTTTTTAGGGTTTTTAGATTCCTAACCCTAATTTTTTTTATGGGTCGATTTGACCTTAAAGGGTTTTAGGGTTTTGGTTTTTGATTTTTTAATATGATTAGAAACCCTAGGATATCATGTAATTTGTTATGCGTTTTAGTAAACGATCTTGGTGCAATATGTTAATTGTTATGATTATGTATATTTGAATAAGATTTGCATGTGGCTACATGTTTTATACATATTTAATTGTTATGATTATGTATATTTGTTTATTTAGTTGTTTTATTTTTTTATTGTACATTACTTGTTTTTGTTTATTAATTGTGTTAGACATGTTTATAAACGAAAAGGGTAATTTTTGAATAGAAAAATAATACGGACTAAATAATGGCGAAATAGTTTTGGTTTTTAAGAATAAATCTCAAAGGATTGGTTGATTGATGTTTTTGTACGTAATGGTTAAATAGGCTCGACCGAAGTTTACACACTATAAGATGGGTATAAGGATGGCTTCGCATTAAATTGTGGCCTTAGAGAGACAACATTCTGTCTTAACGCTCGTTTGTGTGTAAATTAGACTTACCGAACAACCATTACATGTACACTGTCATCTTATGGGTGAATTATCCACAATTCCACAATGATTATCCGAAACACTAAGCTTTCGGGCTTATGCAAAAGTACCATATAGTGGACGATAATTGATGGTAATTCTTTAATTGGTGAACCCGATACCTCAATCAAAACTTTGTTATTTTATTCTTAGCAAATTAGTAATAAAAATGTTTTGTAAAACCAATGTTATGAAGTTGTATGCATGCTTCTTCATACATTATTTTGATCACATCAAAATATTAATACCCTTATAAAATTAAGTTGAATGCCATCCAATTAAGAACACTTGAAGTTGTAATTTACGTCATGTGAGAACTTGGCGAGATTGCAATGGAGAGGTAAATTTCTTAAATTCATTGCTAGCAGATCAACTGATGTGATGGATTTGTGAGTTTGCAGTTTTTAAGTTAGACGACTTAAATTGAGAAGGAAGTGAGATCTTGGACTCAAGGCATTAAGATGGGGATCAAACATGCTTACAATACAAAAGTTTTGTGATTGTAAATCCCATAAATCTAGGAATTGCAATATGATATTGGCAATTATTGTACGACAATTACCTTGTTGAATACTATCATTACTAGCAGATCAACTGATGTAATGGTACTATGTCAATTAGGATCCTAGCTTTAAGAAAATACTATGGTTTATATAAATATTTACCAATGGGTATTTTATTTTCTTAAAGATCTAATTATCGAAAATACTGAAATTGAATTTTGTAATTCGTTTTAATGTATTAATGCAACGTTCAAACCGTAAACGCACTTTGGGCTTTGGTAAATTGATCTCGTTCTGTTTTCAAACAAATGTTTGATTAAGAATAATTTACTTAAAAGACAAATGAAGTCTCCTTTCTATGAAAGAAGAGTGAGACACAATCTTATTCCTTTTCATGAATGAGAAAGGATAATAGGAATATTAGATATGTCTAAATTCTAATATAACTCATAGCAAAATTTTTAATGGTTAAGAAGATTGCGAATATTTTTCATAGGAATTTTATCATCCTCCTTCGGTGATCAAATTCTTAGTAACAAATATGATATTTGGTTAACAGGAAATTATGTATGACATTTTATGAGTTATTATAATTAGAAGCTAGACTAATTACTGCAAAATGCTTAAAAGATAAACTAGTTGTTTTGACTATTTTAAAGGTGCTACATACATTGTAGGATGGTAGACCTGTTAAGGAAGAAATTGCATGCCCAATTTTTCAAGTTAAAAGCATTTGGTGGATAGTCCATCATTTACGTAGTAGAATACACTTTTAGCGCATAAGTCATTGTTACGTATAGACAATTAAAGGTGTAGGAAAGTTAAAAGTACACTATTTTCTTTCACTGGATATGAAACATTTTAAATGTTTTCAAATTCAGTGGGAGTATTGTGTACTTATTACTGAATAAGAAATTATTGTAATGATCTTTAATTCAGTGGGAGTTACAAGCTTTGACATCTTGGTAGCTAAAGATAATTACTTTCCAAGTGTAGACACTCATACTTTTAAGGATAAGTATTGTACGTTTCCTTACTAGACAGTGTTGTTCTACATCTACTTGTTATGCTAAAATCTATGACACAATCATATTGAACACATAAACAAATGCATGGCATGTTGTTTATCAACTATATGAGGTTGTTCCATGCACAAGTGGGAGAAATGTTATCTTTATTGTGTGCAAGAAACAACTCATAAAAATATGATTTGATGGATTCTCTTGACTACAAGGTAAGAGAATAAAGTTCTAATTTGAATTATACTTAGATAATTCTAGAAACACTTGGTGTTACGATTTATGTTATGTGAGAGCTTAACTAGATTGCAACAACAAGGTGAAGTTCATATTTTCATTACTAGCAGATTAACTGATGTAATTGAACTATGAGAATTTGCAGTTTCTAAATTAGATACCTATTAGAACATGTGTCAATATGATATCAAGACTACTTTAATTTATAGATTTATGAATTAATGGAATGACATAAATTAATTAAGTAATCTAATGCTACTTCAATATGAATATTTATGTGTTCTTGGAATGACATAAATAAATGAAGAAATTATGTTATTTACATTATTGTGAAGTAATAAATTAACTTGAAATTACTATTGAAACCAAAAGATGGTGTTCATAATTACTTTAGTTAAACATGTTTATGTTTCATTGTAAAGATATAAACATAAAGTCTTTTAATTGTTACAAGACTTATAATAAAGTAAGACGTTATCTTGTTGTGTCTTTTAATTAAGACATATACATGAAGTTATAACTTATAACGTATAGTGAGATTATAACAGTTTATATTTTCTTGTAAAGACATGGACATAAAGTGACTTTGTAAAAAGTACTTGTGTTATAAAGCACATAATTGGCTTGATAAATATTATTATACCATTAAAATGAATTAGTTGGTAAATAGACAAGTCAAAAAGAAATATGGTTATCTTATATATTGTTAGATTGTCTTACAATATTAATACTAATAAAATACCAAATGTTTATGGTATGTTCAGTTAGGAAAATCAAACTCTTGTTATATTGTTTGATTAAAGATAACTATGACTTCTTTTCATCCAAAAGTTATCAAGGTTAGAATGTTGAGTATGACTTGGACATATTTAATAAAACTCCAACATAGAAGATTAATAAGACATTATCATATGATGGAATGTGATGAATGTGATGAATCACATTAAGTCTTAAATTGAAGTTCTAAATTTGTTTAACTGCTTATGAAGAGGTTATTAACAAAGTAAAGTCATGAACTGTCAATAAGTATTTGTAATATCCCAAAAGAGAACATTGTATTGTTGCTTTATTTGCTAAGTATTTAAAGATAGTTTTTAAATTGCTAAAAGCAAGTGGGAGTTTTGATTTTTAAAGGATAAAATTACAAGATACATAATCTTCTAAAATACACTAGTAAATATCATGATGAAGTTTGACATTTGAATGTTAAATCTCAACATGATAATAAAGTTTGACATTTAAATGTTAAATATCAAGATGATGGAATTATCATTCATAGAATAGTAATATATATCAGATATTTGATTAATATGCTGAGGGCTATGATTTACAAGATTATAATAAACCTGATAATCATTGTGATACATTACCAAATATGTAATTGGGTAAAGTATACATGATATGAATGATTAAGATGCTGTCCATAAAGATAATTAATTTTAGAAATGTGATTTATCTTAATAGTTAGACTAGAAAATAAAGATGAGTTTTCTTCAAAGATTAGGTAACCTTTGTGGTTTAAATCTTTGTATAGAAATCATATGGACAATATTGTGCACATATTTAATGCATGTCTTATGACAAGATTATTAATCACACTTAAGCAATTAACTGTGATTGAATATTCTTTTCTAAACACATTAAATATATAAAGATTATGATTGTCATATTTATGAAATTAATAATAGAATATCAAAACTCTTTCTTGAGTGATTACTTGAGCGAGGACGATAAGTAATCAAAAGGAGTTTATGAATTCAAATAAATCTTTGGAAGTGTACAAAGTGCAATAATCCATGGATGGATAAATGCATGCATCTAGAAGATTACTCATATGTTTAATTATTAAATTCATGGTTTGATTTATAATTGAAATAAGATAATTTCTAAGTATTCATAAAAGCTAGTGGGAGTATTATGTTTAATTTCTTAAATCATATATGTTGTAGAACATATGAAAAGTAATATTCCATATAAGTAAATGTTAAGTCTTAGAATGGAATGAAATTTTACTTGTAAGATTTAGGAAATAAGACATATATCCTTGGAATGAATGTTTATAGTTGAAACATGTGCGGTAAATAAATCTAATATAACATGATATATTATTTAGAAAGTCTAAATAGATATGTATGACATGAATAAAATCTAAGTATGACTCAAAGATTTTTTATGTACATCATATTTTGTTGTATCATGCTTGACTATAAGATGATTTAGCAATATTAATATCTAATTAAAAGGTTATTAGATAACTTGTGTAATATTCTAAATGAATATGTTTGATTATAGAATTACATCCTAAATCTGGAACAGCTTCCAAATTCTATAGATGAATAATTTTTCAATTGTTGTGAAAATTGTCATAGCCAACAAACTTGAAAGTTTGAAGGGCATCAAACATTACACAATAGATATTATGGTTTACGGAAAGTTTTAATAGCATATTGTTGTTGCATACAATGATGCTAATGAAATTGAGATGACACTCAATACTAGTCATGGTAAGGATTTCATCTTTGACTATATGTACTAGTTATGCTTACTAAAAGCATAGTTGCATTATATATTAAAAGAATAAGAATACTTTAAACTTTAAAATGTTTGGAAGTTTGATTATCATAAATTGGTGGTTAAGGATGTCACACATTTTATGAAATATTATATGGCATTGTCAAAATAGTTGAGTATGCACATACAAGAACTTCACTAGTTGAATTCTTGAAATAAGTATTCTTAAAATTCCGATAGATCAAAGTTGGATGATTTATGTTTTGTCAACAAGTAGAAATGTCATTACTTGAGACATAATTCATCAACAAGAGTTATCATGCATTGATCTATTTAGTATTTGGATAAGGGATGTTAAACAATTATTATAATAAATTTAAATACATGGTATGTTTAATTTATAATAAATTGTATCCTATATTTGCATGTTTAAATCCATGAATAAAGGTTATTCTAAATTGTCCGTTGTCAGTTAATAATATGGGAATATTATTAAACCAAGACAAATCTGAAGGTTGGTATAATATACTTAAAGTATATTGATGCGTAGACATGCCATTTCAGATGATATTCAATGATACCGAATATAGGACTTATCCCAACTACATGATGTTACTTTATGGATTTTGTCATTAAGTAAATCATGAGAAGTTATCCTCAGACTTGAGATGCAAGATAAGTGTCATGAATGTAGTACATTTTTGTGGAACAACTTAACGCTATACATAACTGGTAGTCATAAGGGTTGTTTTCGGAAGTGTTACAAAGTTTGTGGGTTTTGCTTGTAGTCAAGATAGAATTTGTTCCTTTAAATTTATTTTTTGGAGTTTAATACTGCTGGGCCCCTCGTAGGGTTGGTAAGATGTATGTGTGGCCACACCCAAGATCTCCCCTGAATATGTTCAGAAGATTTGGTAATCTTGATCAATCACAAACAACGAGAAACAGAATGGTTAATTAAGGAATGACTTTAATCCATATCCTTATTAACATGGTATTTGAAACAAAAAGATAATAATAATGAGAAATCATTAAAAGGTTTTCCAGGAGCCTTACTCAAGATCGTACTAGAGGCATCGAAGTGTTGCTAGAAGCTAACCGATGTGATTACACTATTAAAATATGTCCAAATGGGAGCTGTTATATTATGGACATTATTTTAGTAGTCGTATGTTAGGATCGAACTCGAGATCACGGGATTGCACACTTTACGTATGAGTATTAAAGATTAATACTTGAATATAAATGTTGTATTCATTTATTAATTATCACAAAACATATAAACGTTTATTAGTATTTAAGATGTATGACTAATGGACGTTAAATTAAAAGAACGAGGACTAGAATGAAATTAGAAGTCAAGAAGATTCCGGATCCCCTCATTCCTTTGAGGGCCGATCGGATTTGTATTGGGTTTACCCAACCCACACAAAACTTGAGCTCTATGTTTCTTCTAGTATATATACACATCAAAGGTTTAGGTTTTTGGTACTCTTGTGCACACACACAAAAACCTAAAATTTTTTCTCCTTGTTCTTTTTCTTTGGTCGATCGCCTCATACCCTCTCCAAGGGATGATCGATTTTTGTAAAACAAAAATTGCCTTGGTTTAAGTTTTGTGATTTAATTACTAGCATAACTTTAATACGTTATAGTACGTGTGTACAAGAACGTGATACAATCACACTATTGATTGTATCTTGGATTGAATTACAAAAGAGGTAAGGGGTAATTCTTATAATCCACATAAACCCTAATTAGGGTTCTTGATTTGAAGATTGCAATTGATTCTTGTTCGGGCTAGAAGCACAAAGGTATGTTTACTATTTAATATTGATTAATTAATTACATGTTATATGATCTTGTTATAATTGCTTCCGCTATGCTCACTTGATGTGTTTGGTTTATTTTATATGAATGTCATGATATCATAATTCCAACATTATATACTAAAGTTATGTCGGTTGGCTAAGTTGAATTTAGTATGATGTTATCATTCAGTATAGGGTATGCAGTGACTGATAAATCAGTGCGTCCACTATCTGAACCGGTAACTTGTATCAATGATTAATTTTTTATTTTTTTTATAATATTCAGAGCTAGTTCACTCATGGTTAAAAAGCTTTTTATATGTTGGATTTAAAGCATCAAGCTTTCATATACGTCCAGGGGCGGATCCATGTATAGTCCAGGGGTAGCGGTCGCTACCCCTGAACTTTTACCCGGTAGTGTAATTTTTGGCGATTTTTTAACGTTTTTTGGCCATTTTTGGCCATTTTTTGGCAATTTCGCTACCCCTGAAACAAATTTTCGCTACCCCTAAACAAATTTTCGTATTTCGCTACCCCTGACAGAAGCTCCTAGTTCCGCCGCTGTAATACGTCCATGGATTGTAATGAGATTTAAAGTATCCGACTTTGCATGAATATTTTAACGTTAGATCACCTCCTCTCTAAAATATGTGCTACTTTAAGTCAACAACACAACTTCTCAGCAATTGTTTCATAAATATGTGCTAATTTAACCTCTGTTCTTGATCTACATATAGTTACATAAAAGTTACAGAAAGTAAGAAATTTCACAAGAATAATTAGTTGTTGTAGAGCAAATATATCGCAATATCGCCAAGTATAAAACGTATACAACTGATTAAAGCTAAGATTTCATATGTCTTTGATTTCTTATACAACTGATTATACTATGGTTATGAGTTATGACCGGATTTGGAGATTATAGCACTCATATGTCAATTTAAACTCTCACTGCACAAAATAGTTTTATAACTATCCAAGTTTCACATAACTAGTTTTCAATATTGCTTGGAAAGGATAATGCAATCATTTGATAAGTAAAAGTTGAATCAATAAAACAATAGACAATACAAACCATGCAAACAAACATACTTGGATAGGCCTTGACCAAAGTCAACTTTTATCTTTATTTTCTTCTGGAACATGTTATAAACAAGGACGAAACCAGTATCAAATATGACCGGGTGTATACATTTTTTTAAAGTGTAATACAGAAACACATTACGATAGACCGGGTGCATTTAAGATGCGTTTATGAAAAATTGATATTTTTTTCAAAAATTAACACTAAATCGTAAAAATTCATAGCGGTCCCGGACACCCGCGGGATCCCCGTGATTCCGTCCCTGGTTATAAATAGTATAAATTATGAATGCCATGCGTTGCTGAGAACAATATCGATTTTAAAACTTGGTATTGACAAAATTTCAAAATTGTAGCCCAACTCAATTTCTTGCTTCTCACTTGGCGTATATTGGTACATAAAATACATGTTCCATGACCATAGTTCAAACTTCAAAGTCTTCTAGATATTAATAATGCTCGAGTCTATGTGCAAAACATATCAACCCACCACTTAATGTCATTTAAAAATGCATTTTGTTAAATAATATAACATATATATGTAAGCTGTGTCTAATCATGTTTGTGTCAAATTAAAATTGGAAATATTGTAATAATAGAACCTACTACTTTATTTAGTTAAAGTTTATCACCTAGAGAAATAATTATGTAGTTTTATAATAAAAAAAGTAGTTAAGCTTGAATTTTAGTAGAGATAAATAAAAAAAAAAAAAAAAAAAAAACCTTCGCTAAAAATAAAAAGAGGTAGATAGCATACATGTGTTGAAACATCCTTTAAAAAAATTGGTTTGAACCCACATAGGTAGAGAAAAAAAGAAGTTGGTACGTTATATACTAAAGTCATGTACATTGAGTAAGCTGATATTAGTATGATGTTATTGGTCAGATAATGATTGACTAGATCCGTCAATGTTTCGCCGATAACTTGCGTGACTTATTAACTTTTTGTGAATTTAACAAAAGGTTTTGTTCATGATTTTCCAAGCATTTATTATATGTTATCATAAATGTTAGATTATTTCAAGGTTAAAAAGCTTCTTATTTGTTGAAACCTCCATTCTTTGTCTACATATAATTTGTTGTCGAACAAATATATCTTCCTTGGATAAAAAGTATACAAGTGATTATAGCTAAGAATGTGCATCTCTATTTGATAATTAATTTGTATTGGTTAACAAATGACGAGTTCTATATTTCATGATTCAAGTACATTTAAAACTTAAATGGGATACACACTGGCACCGTAATACTTATTAATAATTATATTATCTAATTACGAGTTTATGACAAGACTAATAATTATATTATCTAATTTGCTGTCCCTAGTGAAGGATTCTCACTATACAATAATAATACAGTATATTTTTAAGTGTTTTTGAGTGTGTAACACCCCCAAAATTTGGTACAGCGGAAAACTCAACAAGCTAAGCTTTCGGGGTGCTACGGGGATTGGTATCCAAACACAAGACATAAAAGAACGAGATAAAGTAAACATAATAAAAATACAACCACGCGGGGTTTTAAAGTTTACATTTATCCCAAAATCAACCAAAGTCAGGCCCAAAAGAAATAAATATAGGTCCACAATAGTTATCAGAGTTTTAGAAATATAGATCAATAACCGGTGCCAAATGCCAAGCCTCCAATCCCAAGCATCCATAGAGCATCACTTAATTACCTGAGAAAACGTGCTAAAAGTCAGCTTTCGCTGGTGAGATCATAGGTTTAGATTCATAATTCAATATAGTGGACATATACGCAAAACGCTTGCTAGCTAGACTAGGCCTCAATCATCCAACCAAAATATCCAACCAAATCAAATCAACCTTATAGGTGCACGCTATAGCTCAAATCAATCCAATCAATAGCTTACCTAGCTCAAGTCTAGGCCTCACTCTAAAATCCATCCAATAGCTTACCTAGTTCGGGACTAGGCCACGCACAACAACCAATCATTAGCTTACCTAGCTCATGTCTAGGCCTCGCTCAACAACCAAATCAATAGCTTACCTAGTTCGGGACTAGGCCTCGCTCAATCCTACCTAGTTCAATAAGCATAGCAAGTTTTAAATAAACAAAGCGATAATAGTCCACATAAAACATTTGCACGTTTCTCACCCCAAGTATTGAAAACAAAGTTCAAGAGTAAAAGTGGGGCTATGACTCACCTCAAGTCCAGAAATCCTCAAAAGAAATGATAGAAGAAAGATGTAAGTAATCACAAGCAACTCACGTAACGGCGACTACAGACTCGGCACTTCCTAACAATATCAAACTCGTTCAGAAATCATTTCCTCAAAATCAAATATTCCCATTCCCGAACGTATTCCATTTTACTTTCCAAAAATATCCATTTCTCGAATTAACTTCATATTAATTTGAAATTCGACGTTTGGTATCCATACGGGTGGAGGGTCGACACAACTCAAACCAAAAAGCCACAACAAGCAAAATAATAAACCAATTATAGGTCTAATGTTAGCCCAACATATTATTTAAATAATTATCGAAGCTTATCAAATCCGTCGATTTAGTAATCTCCCATATTTATTTACGTAATATATCGTTCCAAGATTATACCCAACCTAAAGCACATTGCACAAAAGATTCTATTTGGTATATGTCGTAGTCCAATGAATTTCCTATATATATATCGTCGAATCGGCCAAATTTCACGAGACATATAGAAATTTATTACCCTAAAATATATACCACATCCTATGGGCGTCGTGGGATACGATGCCCATTAATATACTCATTTTATATCGTCAAATAACTCGATCTAGAATAAGTCACTCGATATATCAAATGTTTATATTAATCATCATATATTCGTGACAACACAAAAGTCACAATATAAAGCCCACTTGGACTTTAAAGAACCACAATTCGTATAACTCGATAAGTTTCTAATTTATAAACAAAATCACATTTTTAATTATTAGTTACCCGACTTATATTTCGCCGTTATATATATATGTATATAGTTATTGCTTATAATAATATTCCGACATTTATTACACTATTTGCATAGTATAATAACTATCGTTTTATTATTATACGTTTACTCGTGATTGTTTTATTACTAATATACGCATTTATATATATATATATATATATATATATATATATATATATATATATATACGTTTACCACGTCTATATACGTATATAAACGATTATATTCTCAATAATATTATTACGAGTATTATTTTTAATATCCATTTTTAAATATTTATCGAGTCATAGAATTTGGTCACATGTCCGAGTCATGACCCTCGGCTCATAGTCCAAGTCCAAATAATAAGAATCAAGTCACAAATAAATATATCAACTCCGTCCAAACAATCCCATATCCACGTGCTACAACATGAGGGTCCGACTACGGCACCCAACTAACCTATCTCCGTCATCTAATTGACCGACTCACAATCGGTCCCCAATTCCATACTCGTCAACACAACTCCAAATCAAAATACAAGTAAACCAATGTCCAAAAGCTTCGGTCCAACATGCCACAACATAAAATGATAACACAATATTAACAAAATATACCAATTATACGGGTCGACCTACCAAGTCAAACCCGGGTCAACTATGAGACCACAAACCATAAGCATAACCTCACCCGAGACCTTTTGGTCTCGGCTAGCTCTAAAGAGCCATTCGACCAAAACAGCCCGCGAGGGGGGGGGGTGTCGGCCGAGAATCAAAACAACACAACAACAAGTCGAGAGCAACCAATCGATCAAAACCTCAACTAGCAATTAATCAATCACCAAGAATCAATAATAATCGAACCACAACACCTCCAAGACTCTCAACCGAGTCGAGGAGTGATCACACCGAGACCTAGGGTCTCGGTCGAGCTCAATACGAGCCACAACCAAACCAAACGTATCCAAACATCCAAATCCGAGCACCAAACAATCGAAAATCGACCCTCATGGATACCAAACTCATCTTTATATTAAAACCCATTATCATTTCAAATTTTAACACCCGAAATATCAAGATTCAATTCGGGTTCAACTCAAAATAGTCAAACCCGACGCAATACCCGTGATTTCTCACCTTCTAATCGAATGAAAACCAAGAAAATTGATGGTGTGGTGGCGTGTGGTGTGTGGTGCGGCGGTATTAATAAAAACGGAGGGGAGGGGCGCGTGTTTCACACCACAAGAACAAGAAGATGATGGGGAGTATTTTGGTGGTGGTGGTGTTGTGTGGAGATCGGCGGTGGTGGTGTTTCGTGGGTAGCAGCCGGCGGCTAGGGAGAGGGAGGAGAAAGATGTGTTTGTTTTTAATTATTATGAAGGTTAGGGTTAGGGGAGATGGGTAATATACCCGAATTTTACACATTGGTCCCTCATGTCTCACTTTTCCAAAACTAGCCACAACAACTTTAATATTTAGTGAAATATTTTTAATCGGTTTACCCGTAACACGATTACTCGTTCATAAAAGTATTAAATTTCCGCCAAACATATTCGTACACGTCATCAATGATTTTCCCAAAAACATTTCCCGAAACATATAGATATGTATGAAAAATATAATGTTCATTTAACAGTGAATCGCTACTGTTAAGTAAAAGATTAAAATTTGTTAGGTTAACCTAGTGCCGGAGTCAATGTAGTGCCAAAGTAACGATCATAAAATAAATCATCACGACCGAATCAACCAAACCATAAATAAATAATCAAAACTTATAAATATCGTACGATAAAAATCACGTACCAACGTTCGTAAAATATCTCATTACAATAAACTTTCAAAAATTCCAAATTTTATAATTTTAATGTAATGCGGGTTTTATAAATGGCTCCCTATTTTGCCAGTTGTCACATCCTCCCAGCCTCAGAAGAAACCCGTCCCGGGTTTCTCTCGGAACAAACCATCTACGAAGTAAAAAGCTTCGGATATCTCTTTCAAAACTCATTCTCACGTTCCCACGTGAATTCTGGTCCGTGCCGCGAATTCCAACGAACTTTGATGAGCGGAATACGACTCCTCTTGAGTCGTTTGATCTCTCTATCCATTATCTCAATCGGCTCTTCCACAAAATTCAAACTCTCATCCACACGAATATCCTTGATTGGTATAACTGGTGTTTCCTCTGAAAGACATTTCTTCAGATTGCTGACATGAAACACATCATGGACTTTACTCAATTCCATTGGTAATTCTAAACGATAAGCTACGGGCCCAATTCTTTCCAAAATAAGAAATGGTCCAATGTAGCGGGGATTAAGTTTCCCACGTTTCCCAAAACGTATCATACCCATCCAAGGCGAGACTTTCAACATCACTTTGTCTCCAACCTGGAATTCTAGGGGTTTACGCCTCTGATCGGCGTAGCTTTTCTGCCTATCTCTAGCTGCTTGCAGTCGATCTCGAATTTGCGTTACCTTCTCAGTAGTTTCCAAAATAAGCTTAGGGCCTGTGAGTTGGCTATCTCCAACTTCTGCCCAACCAATAGGTGAACGACATTTACGACCATACAAAGCTTCAAATGGTGCAGCCTTAAGACTTGTGTGGTAGCTATTGTTGTAGGAGAACTCCGCAAGGGGTAGATATTTCTCCCAGCCTTTACCAAAGTCTATGATGCATGCACGAAGCATATCCTCCAAAGTCTGAATAGTTCTCTCGCTTTGACCATTGGTTTGGGGGTGATATGCAGTACTCATATCAAGTCTCGTCCCCAAAGCGATTTGAAGTGATCGCCACAATGCTGACGTGAAACGGCTGTCGCGATCCAAAATAATCGATATCGGAACTCCATGACGAGAAACAATCTCCTTCACATACAACCTCGCAAGTTTATCCACACTATCATCTTCACTAATCGCCAGGAAATGAGCAGACTTAGTCAATCGATCCACAATTACCCATATAGCGTCGCAACCGCTAGCTGTCTTTGGTAATTTGGTAATAAAGTCCATCGTAATCCGCTCCCACTTCCAAACCGGAAGTTCTGGTTGCGTCAACAATCCTGACGGTCTTTGATGTTCGGCTTTAACCTTAGAGCAAGTCAAGCACTTACTAACATACAACGCTATATCTGCCTTCATATTTGGCCACCAATATAACTTTTTCAAATCCTGGTACATTTTGTCGGACCCAGGATGAATAGAGTATCTTGACTTATGCGACTCATGCATAATCAACTCTCGAATTCCTCCATACAATGGTACCCAACTTCGCTCTCCAAAACATAATACTCCATCAGAACGTCTAACAAATCCCTTCTCATTTTCTGCCATCCCAAATATATTCTCAGCAGACCGATTCTCTGCTTTCAACGCTTCCGTTTGGGCTTCTAATATTTGAGATGGTAATGGTGATACGATAGTCATTCCTAATGACTAACTCGTAGCGGTGGAATTCTCTCCTTTCGACTAAGAGCATCAGCAACAACGTTTGCTTTACCCGGATGGTAGTGAATTTCACAATCATAATCGCTTAACAACTCAATCCAACGTCGCTGCCTCATGTTAAGCTCTTTTTGGTTCAAAATGTGTTGCAGACTTTTGTGGTCGGTAAACACTACGCACTTGGTTCCATACAAGTAATGTCTCCATATCCTCAAAGCAAAAACCACAGCACCTAACTCCAAATCATGGGTGGTGTAGTTCTTCTCATGCTTCTTGAGCTGTCGGGAAGCATAAGCAATCACTTTCTCTCGTTGCATTAACACGGCTCCTAAACCTTTGTGCGAAGCGTCATAATAGACGACGAAATCCTCGTTACCTTCGGGTAACGCCAAGATAGGAGCACTACACAACATCTCCTTAAGTAACTGAAAGGCTTCTTCTTCCTTATCTCCCCATTCATACTTAACACTCTTTTGAGTCAATTTGGTCAACGGTTTTGCTATCTTCGAAAATCCCTCAATGAATCTTCGGTAATAACCGGCCAATCCCAAAAATTGACGAACTTCTGTTGGGGTCGTAGGTGCAGCCCAATCTTTAATCGCTTCAATCTTAGCAGGGTCCACATGAACTCCTTGTCGATCAATCACATGACCTAGAAATTGTACCGTCGGAATCCAAAATTCACATTTCGAAAACTTAGCATACAGTTTCTCCTTCCTGAGCAATTCTAAGATAAGTCTTAGATGCTCCTCATGCTCCTTCTCACTCTTCGAATAAATCAGAATGTCATCGATGAACACAATCACGAACTTATCTAAATAAGGCTTACACACCCGATTCATGAGATCCATGAATACCGCCGGTGCGTTAGTCAACCCAAACGGCATTACCTGAAACTCGTAATGACCGTAACGGGTTCTGAAAGCCGTTTTCGGAATATCTTCCTCGCGCACTCGAAGCTGATGATATCTCGATCTCAAATCGATCTTCGAATACACACTCGATCCTTGAAGCTGATCGAACAAATCGTCGATCCTCGGTAACGGGTATCTATTCTTCACCGTTAACTTGTTCAACTCTCGGTAATCAATACACATACGAAACGATCCATCCTTCTTCTTCACAAATAAGACCGGGGCTCCCCAAGGCGAAGAACTTGGTCTTATGAATCCCTTTTCGGCTAACTCCGCTAATTGTTTCGACAACTCTTCCAATTCAGTAGGTGCAAGACGATAAGGCGCTCGTGCTACAGGTGCAGCACCAGGTATCAACTCAATCTGAAATTCCACTTGCCTAGTAGGCGGAATTCCCGGCAAATCATCGGGAAGCACATCCGAAAAATCACGAACTACAGGTACATCTCCAATGCACCTTTCCTTTTTCTCCTTCTCTCCTTTCTCAGAAATTTGGGCTAAGAAAAGGTAACTTCCTCTTTCCATTAGCTTTGGCAACTTAGTGCAAGATATGACCGCTAATCTAGATGGACCTCTCAAATCCTTTCTATCTCCTGGTATGTTCAGAATCTCCTTGCCGTAAGGCACACGCACGATCTTCTCATCGCAAATTATGTGAGCACGATACTTCGACAACCAATCCATACCAATAATGACATCAAAACTTCCTAACGTGACGGGTAGAAGATCTATGTTGAAAGGGCGATTCAGAAAGTTTAACGTGCAACCGCGAATGATAGTCCTAATCCTCTCTATGTTCCCATTAGCTAACTCTACATCATAACCAATTCCTAAGGCCATCGGGGGTTTCTCAAGTAAGGGTGCAAACTTAGTGGACACAAAACTCTTGTCGGCACCAGTATCAAATATTATGGAAGCATAACGATTATTGAGAAGGAACGTACCAGTAACAACATTCGGATCTTCTCCTCTCTCGTTCCCAAGTGCATACACTCTTCTATGAGCAGCTCCAGCTTCCACACGTTGGTCCCCATTATCTTGTCGTCCACGGTTTCCTCCAGCTCCACGGTTTCCATTATTGTACCCATTACCACCCGATCCTTGATTTCCTCGGTTCCACGATTCCCTACACTCATTCCGATAATGTCCTTTCTTTCCACATCCATAGCAAGTAACATTTGCTTTGCTCATAGTTTCAGGAGTAGCTTGAACCATAGCAAGTGGTCGAGCTCTACAATCCTTAGCTATGTATCCCATCTTAGAGCAATTCTTGCACATCACAGTACATCAACCAGAATGATGCTTGTAACATCGGTTACATTTGGGTGCATCTCCATTGTAGTTCTTCTTATCTCCATCTCCCATAGCATAAGCTCTAGTAGTTTTTTGTCGCTTGTTTCGACGATCATTACCCTTAGAGTGCTCATCCCTCTTTCTCTTTCCATTCTTATCCTTCTCAGCTTCTTCCAATGCCAAAGAGTCCATCAATTGTTGAGCGATAGTGATAGCCTCATGAATGTTTGCAGGCTTAGCAGAAATCACATCGTTCCTTGTAGCTACCGGCAACCCATCGGTATACCTCTCAATCTTTTGGGTCTCGGTCCTAACCATATCGGGACAGAGTAAGGCCAACTCTCGATAACGGCGATTGTAAGTTGCCATATCGGTACCTTTCACCTTGTGGTTCCAGAATTCAACCTCCAGCTTCTTAATCTCATTTCTTGGGCAGTAAGTCTGAATCAGCAAAGACTTAAATTGCTCCCAAGTCATAGCATAAGCCACATCACTCCCAACCGAATTTCGGTAATTGTTCCACCAAGTTAAGGCTTCATCCTTGAAAGTAAAAGAAGCAAACTTTACCTTCGTATTCTCCGCACAACCACTGACATTAAACACAGACTCAGTCTTCTCTATCCACCTAACCAAGTAAACCACTCCTTCAGTTCCACCAAACTCAAGAGGTCCACAAATCTTAAACTCCTTGTAGTTACATCCATTAGCACGAACAGGTGGGAATGTTCCAGCAGAATTGTTGGAATGGTTTGACTCAGCTAGTAGCTCAGCAACTCGTTGCTCCACAAGTTGATTGATCATTGCTTGGTCCACAGTAGGTGCATTAGGTGGAACATGATCATTGTCTCCCTGAACATCAACATTTTGATTCCTGTTGTTGCGGTTAGTAGTGTCCAGGTTATCAGGATTAGGGGTCTCAACATTTCGAGTTGGACGGCGTCCTCGACGACCAGGGGTAGTCGTTGCAGGTCCAGTTCTGGTAGCTCTAACAGGGTT
This sequence comes from Artemisia argyi, assembly GCA_030686995.1. Lineage (NCBI taxonomy): Eukaryota > Viridiplantae > Streptophyta > Magnoliopsida > Asterales > Asteraceae > Artemisia > Artemisia argyi. Next base: position 179,267,938 of record CM060704.1, read on the forward strand.
TCTTCGTACAACCATTGATCGAAGTCACAGTACAAGATTCATAAGTCTCCAATAACACGTACCATAACGTTCAACAAGAATCCGATTGGCGAAAGTCGAAATACAAACATAATACCAACACAATATCAACCATGCAGATAGGAACACAATTCTCCATGTACGCCAAAACCGTAGAACATCATACGAGATCACCATCGCCCATACAAGTAGCAATCGATACTTCGCTCCAAAATGCCGAAAGACATAATAAATACTAATCGTTCCATACGAGGCGAACATACATTCCGAATAACATGACTTCAGAGATAGAATAACCAGCTCTCCTAACCAAGTACTCCCTCGCTTAGGAAGCAACATGACAACAACACAAATCCAAATCGATCTAGCCATGATGCTGGCGTAGACTCCTCAATAATGATCCCAGCTCAACACTATGTGTATCTCTGTCCCTCTTGAGGTCCGCCACCTCCTTCTCTAGCTCGGCATTCCTTTGCCATAGCTTGCGGTCGGCCTCTCGAGCTGTAACAAAACCTCTCTACAGACTCTCTATCTGCTCATGTATCTCCATCATACCTCTCCTAATCGCTGTCGTCCTGCCCATGACAGTCGTCATATCAACTCTCAACTCAGCAACAAACTCAGCAATAATCATCTCAAGTCGGTCAGACATCCGCGAGATCCTCTCGCCCTGTGCAGTAATCTGAGCCCACATCCTACCAGCCTCACCTAACTCTGCATGCTCAGCAGAAACCTCAGAAGGTGCATCCGACGCCACAGGACTACCAGGTGGTGAATCGAACAAAAACGGATGATCAGGTGAAACCGGCTCTAACAGATGCATAGGGGAATCAGGCTTCGCAGAATGAGCCGAATGTGCTAGCGAACCATCATCATCAGGCATCTCCTTTTCCTGAGGGTCATCATTCTCTTCCTCATCTTGAGGGTTATCATTCTGCTCACCCTCGTACTCCTCTTCATACTCCTCGTCGTAGGGGTACTCCATCAATCGTCATCTCTGAGCAGGTGAACCACGAGGCGATAAAATCGGTGACTTAGGGCAACAATGAGACGATAAAGTAGTGGCCGAACGCATGACCAACACGTATGGGTCATCAGGGGCCATAGTGATCTACGAGGGGCGACGCGTACTAGCAATAACAATTCTTAATAACAACACGTGCAAAGGAGGCTATGATTTGTGACAACGGCGTAGGGTAGGTGTAAGTGTTTCAAAACAGCTAAACCGCGAACTCAAAATACCATATCCAAAAATCATCACATAATTCCAAATCGTATATAATCAAGAAAGATTTAAAATACCGCATTACTAAAACCATTCGTAAAACAATTAAGCCATATAATTCCTCAAAACGCCATCATATCACTAAATCAATAACCTCAATCCTCAAATCATCTCAAGAATCCCATATCTAATAATCATCTCAATATACCTCAATAATAACAATGATGCTTCTGCTTGGCGGGCTGGCGGGCAATGGTCGAGGATCGTTTTCTATAAAAATCGGTTATAGTTTAGGTGTCTATTTACCTAGTTCTCTATAACCTTGGCTCTGATACCAATCTGTAACACCCCCAAAATTTGGTACAGCGGAAGACTCAACAAGCTTTCGGGGTGCTACGGGGATTGGTATCCAAACACAAGACATAAAAGAACGAGATAAAGTAAACATAATAAAAATACAACCACGCGGGGTTTTAAAGTTTACATTTATCCCAAAATCAACCAAAGTCAGGCCCAAAAGAAATAAATATAGGTCCACAATAGTTATCAGAGTTTTAGAAATATAGATCAATAACCGGTGCCAAATGCCAAGCCTCCAATCCCAAGCATCCATAGAGCATCACTTAATTACCTGAGAAAACGTGCTAAAAGTCAGCTTTCGCTGGTGAGATCATAGGTTTAGATTCATAATTCAATATAGTGGACATATACGCAAAACGCTTGCTAGCTAGACTAGGCCTCAATCATCCAACCAAAATATCCAACCAAATCAAATCAACCCTATAGGTGCACGCTATAGCTCAAATCAATCCAATCAATAGCTTACCTAGCTCAAGTCTAGGCCTCGCTCTAAAATCCATCCAATAGCTTACCTAGTTCGGGACTAGGCCACGCACAACAACCAATCATTAGCTTACCTAGCTCATGTCTAGGCCTCGCTCAACAACCAAATCAATAGCTTACCTAGTTCGGGACTAGGCCTCGCTCAATCCTACCTAGTTCAATAAGCAAAGCAAGTTTTAAATAAACAAAGCGATAATAGTCCACATAAAACATTTGCACGTTTCTCACCCCAAGTATTGAAAACAAAGTTCAAGAGTAAAAGTGGGGCTATGACTCACCTCAAGTCCAGAAATCCTCAAAAGAAATGATAGAAGAAAGACGTAAGTAATCTCAAGCAACTCACGTAACGGCGACTACAGACTCGGCACTTCCTAACAATATCAAACTCGTTCAGAAATCATTTCCTCAAAATCAAATATTCCCATTCCCGAACGTATTCCATTTTACTTTCCAAAAATATCCATTTCTCGAATTAACTTCATATTAATTTGAAATTCGACGTTTGGTATCCATACGGGTGGAGGGTCGACACAACTCAAACCAAAAAGCCACAACAAGCAAAATAATAAACCAATTATAGGTCTAATGTTAGCCCAACATATTATTTAAATAATTATCGAAGCTTATCAAATCCGTCGATTTAGTAATCTCCCATATTTATTTACGTAATATATCGTTCCAAGATTATACCCAACCTAAAGCACATTGCACAAAAGATTCTATTTGGTATATGTCGTAGTCCAATGAATTTCCTATATATATATCGTCGAATCGGCCAAATTTCACGAGACATATAGAAATTTATTACCCTAAAATATATACCACATCCTATGGGCGTCGTGGGATACGATGCCCATTAATATACTCATTTTATATCGTCAAATAACTCGATCTAGAATAAGTCACTCGATATATAAAATGTTTATATTAATCATCATATATTCGTGACAACACAAAAGTCACAATATAAAGCCCACTTGGACTTTAAAGAACCACAATTCGTATAACTCGATAAGTTTCTAATTTATAAACAAAATCACATTTTTAATTATTAGTTACCCGACTTATATTTCGCCGTTATATATATATGTATATAGTTATTGCTTATAATAATATTCCGACATTTATTACACTATTTGCATAGTATAATAACTATCGTTTTATTATTATACGTTTACTCGTGATTGTTTTATTACTAATATACGCATTTATATACCTATATATATATATATATATATATATATATATATATATATATATATATATATATATATATATATATATATATATATATATATATATATATATATATATATACGTTTACCACGTCTATATACGTATATAAACGATTATATTCTCAATAATATTATTACGAGTATTATTTTTAATATCGATTTTTAAATATTTATCGAGTCATAGAATTTGGTCACATGTCCGAGTCATGACCCTCGGCTCATAGTCCAAGTCCAAATAATAAGAATCAAGTCACAAATAAATATATCAACTCCGTCCAAACAATCCCATATCCACGTGCTACAACATGAGGGTCCGACTACGGCACCCAACTAACCTATCTCCGTCATCTAATTGACCGTCTCACAATCGGTCCCCAATTCCATACTCGTCAACACAACTCCAAATCAAAATACAAGTAAACCAATGTCCAAAAGCTTCGGTCCAACATGCCACAACATAAAATGATAACACAATATTAACAAAATATACCAATTATACGGGTCGACCTACCAAGTCAAACCCGGGTCAACTATGAGACCACAAACCATAAGCATAACCTCACCCGAGACCTTTTGGTCTCGGCTAGCTCTAAAGAGCCATTCGACCAAAACAGCCCGCGAGGGGGGGGGGGTGTCGGCCGAGAATCAAAACAACACAACAACAAGTCGAGAGCAACCAATCGATCAAAACCTCAACTAGCAATTAATCAATCACCAAGAATCAATAATAATCGAACCACAACACCTCCAAGACTCTCAACCGAGTCGAGGAGTGATCACACCGAGACCTAGGGTCTCGGTCGAGCTCAATACGAGCCACAACCAAACCAAACGTATCCAAACATCCAAATCCGAGCACCAAACAATCGAAAATCGACCCCCATGGATACCAAACTCATCTTTATATTAAAACCCATTATCATTTCAAATTTTAACACCCGAAATATCAAGATTCAATTCAGGTTCATCTCAAAATAGTCAAACCCGACGCAATACCCGTGATTTCTCACCTTCTAATCGAATGAAAACCAAGAAAATTGATGGTGTGGTGGCGTGTGGTGTGTGGTGCGGCAGTATAGAGGGGAGGGGCGCGTGTTTCGCACCACAAGAACAAGAAGATGATGGGGAGTATTTTGGTGGTGGTGGTGTTGTGTGGAGATCGGCGGTGGTGGTGTTTCATGGGTGGCAGCCGGCGGCTAGGGAGAGGGAGGAGAAAGATGTGTTTGTTTTTAATTATTATGAAGGTTAGGGTTAGGGGAGAGGGGTAATATACCCGAATTTTACACATTGGTCCCTCATGTCTCACTTTTCCAAAACTAGCCACAACAACTTTAATATTTAGTGAAATATTTTTAATCGGTTTACCCGTAACACGATTACTCGTTCATAAAAGTATTAAATTTTCGCCAAACATATTCGTACACGTCATCAATGATTTTCCCAAAAACATTTCCCGAAACATATAGATATGTATGAAAAATATAATGTTCATTTAACGGTGAATCGCTACCGTTAAGTAAAAGATTAAAATTTTTTAGGTTAACCTAGTGCCGGAGTCAATGTAGTGCCAAAGTAACGATCATAAAATAAATCATCACGACCGAATCAACCAAACCATAAATAAATAATCAAAACTTATAAATATCGTATGATAAAAATCACGTACCAACGTTCGTAAAATATCTCATTACAATAAACTTTCAAAAATTCCAAATTTTATAATTTTAATGTAATGCGGGTTTTATAAATGGATCCCTATTTTGCCAGTTGTCACAGAGTGTACCTTATCTTATTATTGAAAAATATCTTAGTTTGTTTATATATTGCATAACTTTGTTAACATGTTAAGAGGTTGGGTCGGGTTTGGCTGATCCACACACTTGTTTTCGCATTTTATGGATTTATTTGGTTTATTTCACAAGTTAGATTGAAACTAACCATAACTCCTCAACAACAACAACCCAATTAGCTAAATTTTTTCGCGTTAACGTTTCCATCTATTCTGAACTATAGGTAATAGGAGCAAGACTGAGCTTACTAACAGGGAGGCAAAAGAAGATAGTTGACACTATCACACAGGAGAAGTCAAACCTCATGTCTTATAATTCGGATTTTTGGGTGTTAACTTGATATACTGTACTAGAATCTCTGTTTCAAGCATAACCCTTACTTTAGAATTTCTTCTATTTGACCAACACATGAATCTTCGAAATCTTTTGATACTAACTATGGTCCAAGATTTCCTATCAAGCTGATGATAACAGTGATAAGCATACAAACCCATAAGAGAGTTAAAGCTTGGCTTGCACAAAAAGTTTATACTAGTAACACATTAAGTAAATACAAGGATAACATCGAATACAACAACTGATTGTAGCTAAGGATGTGATGATTTCATCTAAATTTGATTTCTTGTGTCGGTTAACAAATGATGAGACTATCTAACAAATGATGAGACTATCGAACAAAATAGGTTGTGTCTTTTTCGCTTGGTTATTGAAAGTTGATTTTCGATCATTGGTCAAATCATATCGATGAAGCACTCTACGAATATTAGATAATTGTGAAGAATCCATGATAATGTCCAATTATTTCAAGTGGTGCCACGTTTTCGCTAGGTCTTTGTTTGGTAGAAAATATGTTGGTTTTTGAGAAGGTTTTAGCGACTACACATGTAGTCGCAAAAAGCGCTTTTTGTAGTAGTGAATGCAATCAATTGATAAGTAAGATTTGAATCAATCAAACAATAGATTAAATACAAGCCATGCAAACAAACAAATTTGAATAGGCCATGATCTAAATCAACATGTGTTGAAGTAAAAGTTTGCTTCTACTTCGAACAAGCAAGATGAATCCTTCGGACTAGAATAGGTCCTACGGATTCAATGTGATCTTAGCTTATAGTGTGTTGCTTCGGATATCTGCAAAACAAATACGTCCGTTAGACTTGCCCCGGGAATGTATCCCAGGACCAACCTCCGGCGTGAGAGTAAGTATACGTTCTTAGTGAGAGAAAGTATAAATAAAACTAGAGAGTGGGCGAGAATTAGTTAACCTTAAATGAAGATTTCCCCTCTATTTATAGACTCCCTACATGAAGCGCCAGGCTGGTTCGTACTTAGCCCATAATGTTCGCTAGTTTAGACTCCATTACCATATACTTTGGTGTACTTGTTTGTACTTTGGTCTAAGTACTTGTTGGCTTATCCGAAGGGCTAGTGGTATCCGGACGGGTGAGATCGTGCGGATACTTGCAACCCATCGGATATTAGTCCGTGTAGTCTGGGCATATCTAAGTACGCTTTACTTGATACGGATCCGGAGGGTTTTCTCTTGTACGGCATGTATCCGGAGGGTACATACGTTAACATGTCCCCCCCAGTATCATAGTATTGGTTATGCCAATGGTGTGATACTAAGTTTATTTTTTGCGATTTTCCGGAAGGTAGGTCATGGCTTTGTCTTTTTGCTAGTCATGCAAAATGCCAAAAGTAATTAAGGTGTCGTTTAAGGTGCGCCGTCGTTTTTTACTGCGTCGTTTGGATTGGAACACGTATGCACCTTCTGAGAGACACGGTGTGGATGTTTGACACGTTAGCCCTACGGGTGACGTGTCCCTTTTTCTACCTTTCTCTTAGAGGTCATTAGATATTTCAAAGTTCATATTTCTCAGCTGGTTCCGTTGGGTATGCACCGTGCTACCCTTTTTGAGGTGTATTGCCGTAGCATGCATATTCCTCCTACCGCTCCTCTATTCCGTGTTTTCTATAAGCTTAGTAAGCAGGGTGATTGGTTTTCTTTCGAGAAACGTATTCATAGGAATAGGAAGGTTTGTTTTGGGGAGTTTCCTTCTTGTCTGAAGGGTTGGAAGTACAATTTTTTCTTGATCGATAGGCGAGCCATTCCGTTTGCCATGCCATGGAGACATTCGGATTCAGACGTGTCGGATCCGTTTCCGAAGGCAAGCGAGTATGACGTCACTCATGCCGAAAGGCTTTCTGAGACGATCATTGAACCTTGCCAAATTCCGCAAGCGTTCTTGTATGCCCTGGGTCTATCGGATCATTGGGAGTTTCCGGGTTATCGTCCGGCATTCAGGGATGAGCAGGGGAGGGGTATAGCCTTTGTTATAATGTGTGTTTTTATATTGTTCGTCTTTTTTATTTTCTAACGCTGAGTTTTGCTTGTTCGCAGGTATAACCATGTCGAGTTATCTGAAGAAGCCTTCCATCCGAAAGACTGCACAGATTGTCCAAGGTGCCCCGTTTCCGGAAGGGCATGTTCGTGAAGTGCACGTTACTTCGCCGTTGGCCTCCAATACTCAAGTACCGGAAAAAACGGAGGAGCTGAAGGGTGTGGAGGTTGCTGATGACAAGGTGGTTGCTGCTAAGGATAGAAAGAAGGAGCAGGCCGGGAAGGCGGGTTCAAAGAAGCCTCCGTTGAAGAGAACTGGAGCCGGGAGTGTCTCTTCTCGCCTTCAAAAGAGAAGTAAAATTTCTGCTGGTGATACAATTATTGACTTGGATACCGGAGAGTCCCTGGAGAGGCCGGACCCTATCCGTTCATTACATCCGGATCAAATTTTGAAGGGTCAATCCAGAGGATCAGGTGCTGGTATGTTATGACTTACTTTTTTGCTTATATTTTTAGTTGTCTTTCCTTCCGGCATTTTTACCGTCTGTTAATATAAACTTTGTTGTCAGGGGGTTCGGGGGCTGCCTCCCGACGTCCGGGGAAGGAAACCGCTGGTGAGGAGGATACAGAGGTTGATATAGAGGGGGATGGTGATGACGAAGATGTTTTTGTTCCTGCTTGGTCGGTGAGGAGGGGGCATCGCATGAATAATGCGAATGTCTGTAGGGATATGATGATCAACTTGGCGACTCCTAGGGAGGAGAAGTATTTGGATGATCAGAGTGATGAGGAAGCTGTCCGAAGGTCCTGGTTGATGTTGGGTAAATGTGCTACGGTTCAAGCGGATGTTATTTTCCGTTTTGAGTCCCTCTTGAAGGAGCATCAAAAATTGTCTGAGACCCACAAGATCTGTGATAAAACCTTGGATGACAACTGGAAGATGTTCCAGCAAATGTCCGGAGAGTTTCAGAAATTGAAGGATGAACACAAGGAGTGTGCCGAGGTGAATCCGGAGGGGTTGAGGAAGCTTCGTGCAGAGAATGTAAGTTTGGAGGGGAGGGTTGGTGATCTTGAGTTGGAAAAGAATGAGTGGAGGAGAGTGTCCGGTGAGCAGGCTGAGAAGATCAGGTCGTTGGAGGGGCAGTTGGCCGAGGCCCAGCAGAAGCTGAAGGATGAGGAAAAGGCTTATAGCGAGCTTTGTCAGGAGAAGGTTGATCTTGCTGTGACCGCTGGTAATGCCGAGGTGGATAGGAACCGTATTGTGAATGAATTTATCCCGGAAGCTATCCACCGTTTTCTCGGGAGTCATGAGTTCCGATCAGCCTTGGCAGAGCCCTTCAACTTGTTTTATCTTTCGGGGCTAATCGATGGGGCAGGTTTGTTTGAGGAGCCGGAGAAAGCGGCTAAGTTGTTAGGGGAGGTCGAGGGAATGGATATGGAGGCCGGGGCCAAATATGGCCCGTTGTACGACAAGGCTTTGTCTCAGGATTATCCTTACATTCAGAAGATCCGGGAAACTATCTTCCGGAAATTTGATGAGCTAAATGCCTTGGTTCCTGATCCTGCCCCAGCCGAAGAGTCAACTACTGAGGGTCCGGAGGTTGAATCTCACATCGAGAATCCCTCCGACACTCAGAATGCGTCAGTCTTCGCCTGAAACCGCTCATATGTCTGATGTATGTTGGAGTCCGGATACCTCCATTTTGACTATGGATTTAGGTATCTCGGATTCCCTGTGAAGCTTACCAACTGATGTAATAGAATAGGGTTACAATTCAATTTTTGTTATTCCGTTATTTCGGAATATTTGATGTAACCGAATTTGGATCATATGAATATATCACTTTTTTTTGTTATCCGTATTGTTTTTAACTTACATGTGTGTTTCTGAGTAATATGCAATTTATGTAATTTGGCTTTTTAATTATGTACTCGTGGGGTTCCGTTTTTCCGGACAACATACGCCTTACGGATCTAGACCATGGCTTATTCCTCTTATCTTTATTTGACGGGGTAACCTGTACCCTTCGGCTCTTGGCCTTAGTAATACCCACTTGGGGTTTTCTTTGACGGGATAATATGTACCCTTCGGCTATTGGCCTTATTAATACCCACTTGGGGTTTTCTTTGACGGGGTAACTTGTACCCTTCGGCTCTTGGCCTTATTAATACCCACTTGGGGTTTTCTTTGACGGGGTAACCTGTCATACCCACTTGGGGTTTTCTTTGACGGGGTAACCTGTACCCTTCGGCTCTTGGCCTTAGTAATACCCACTTGGGGTTTTCTTTGACGGGGTAACCTGTACCCTTCGGCTCTTGGCCTTAGTAATACCCACTTGGGGTTTTCTTTGACGGGGTAACTTGTACCCTTCGGCTCTTGGCCTTATTAATACCCACTTGGGGTTTTCTTTGACGGGGTAACCTGTACCCTTCGGCTCTTGGCCTTAGTAATACCCACTTGGGGTTTTCTTTGATGGGATAATATGTACCCTTCGGCTCTTGGCCTTATTAATACCCACTTGGGGTTTTCTTTGACGGGGTAACTTGTACCCTTCGGCTCTTGGCCTTATTAATACCCACTTGGGGTTTTCTTCATTGGACAACCTGTGCTTTACGGAAAATAACTTTATATGGTGAAAATGCATCGGACTTTTTATTGATGTAAAAATGGCTCATGCCTTACAATAGGTCCTGAAAAATCAAAGTGCATAATAGGTTACATAAAGCATTTCTTCAAGTTAATTGCATGCCACGTTCGGGGTACTTCCACGTCGTCCATGGTTTGGAGCTTGTATGTGCCGTGCTGATAGGCCTCCGTTATACGATATGGGCCTTCCCAATTAGGTCCCAGCTTTCCCTGATCTTCCACTCTGCTTGCTTCGTTTTTTCGGTACACGAAATCTCCCACTTTGAAGGCCTCGGGTCTAACCCTCCGGTTGTAATATTGCTCTACCTTCTTTTTGTATTTTGCTTCTCTTATGGCTGCCATTTCCCTCCGTTCTTCTAGTAAGTTTAAATTTAGATTTAGCTCATCGTCATTGTTTTCAAGGTTTGCCATCATAGTCCGGAAGGTAGGCATACCAATTTCTGCCGGGATGACTGCCTCACTTCCATAAGTTAGACTGAAAGGGGTTTCTCCGTTGCTAGTTTTTAGAGTGGTCCGGAAAGCCCATAGTATGTTTGGCAATTCGTCTACCCATCCCGCTCTTTCTCTTCCTAGCCGGGACTTAAATCCCTTCATTAGGCTTTTGTTGGCTCTTTCGACCAATCCGTTGGCTTGAGGATGAGCCACGGCCGTGTTGATTTGTGTGATATTTAACCTCTCGCACCAGCTTTTGAACGGATCTCCCACAAAGTTGCTTCCATTGTCCGTGACAATTATCTTGGGTAGTCCGAACCTGCAGACGATGTTGTCCCATACAAACTTTTTGACCTCTTTTCCGGTTGTCTTGACCAACGGTTTTGCTTCCATCCATTTTGTGAAATAGTCTACTGCCACAATAACATATTTAACTTTTCCTGGGGCTTCGGGCAAAGGCCCCAGAATGTCCATTGCCCATTGGAAGAAGGGCCATGGTGCCATGACGGAGGTTAATACCGTTTTTGGCAGCTTGGGGACCGGAGCATGTATTTGACAAGCATCGCATTTTCGGATGACTTCCCTAGCGTCCCGGTGCATGGTTGGCCAATAGTAGCCTTGCCGCATGAGTTTAGCTACGATCGTCCGGGGACCGGAGTGCATGCCACAGGCTCCTTCGTGCACCTCTCGGATTATGTAATTGGCTTGGAGAGGTCCGACACATCGCAGCATTGGTCCGAGATAAGATTTTTTGAATAGCACGTTGTCAATTAGTGTGTAGTGGCTTATTTTCATACGGAGGTTCCGAGCTTCATTCTGATCTTCCGGCCATATACCTTCGTTTAAACATCGGAATATGGGGGACATCCAATTTTCTTCCTCTTCTTCCACTATTGCGTTGACTGTTTTTTCTTCGGTGGACGGCTTCTCCAATACTTCTACCAGGACTTCTTTCGTCAAGTGGTTAAATGCAACGGATGCTAGCTTGCTAAGCACATCTGCTTTTTGGTTCTGAGTTCTTGGGATATTCTCTATTTTGAAGCGCTTGAAATAAGTGATGTATTCTTTGGCTTTCGCGAGGTATTTCGCCATGCTCTCCTTGTATGCAGTAAACTCTCCATTGATCTGGCTTGCCACTAAGTTAGAGTCCACTCGTACGTTCAATGCCTCTATATGCATCTCCTTTGCAATTCTCAATCCGGCCAAGAGTGCCTCGTATTCTGCTCCGTTATTGGTAGTTTCAAAATTTAAACGGAGAGCATATGTGTATTCTTCGTTTTCCGGACTGATTAACACTAATCCTGCTCCGGCACCTTTCCTGCTGGAGGCCCCATCAGTATATAAGATCCATTCTTCTGGTTGAGAAACGTTGCATATCTCTTTACTTCTACTCTTCGGATCCGAGGAGGCTGTTCCGATGGGTATTTCATTAATGAAGTCAGCAAGCACTTGTCCTTTGACAGCATTTCTGGGCATGTAGGTGATGTTGTAAGCCCCCAATTCTACCGTGTATTTGGCTAATCGTCCGGATGATTCTGCCCGGTTGAGCACTTGCTTGATGGGATGATCCGTTATGACCTTGATGGGGTGGGCTTCGAAATATCGCCGCAATCTTCTTGATAAGTGCAGGAGGGTTAGAGCTAACTTTTCGACTAGGGCATATCTCTTTTCGGCTTCGTGTAAGGTTCGACTTACATAATGAATTGGGATCTGTCGCCCTTCTCTTTCGACCATCAGTACTCCACTTATTGCCTCTGCTGCGGCTGACAGATACAGGTACAAATCTTCTTGGGGTTTCGGAGTCGTTAAGCAGGGAAGCTCCAGAATCATTTTCTTCATATCTTGGAAGGCTTTTTCAGCTGCTTCCGTCCATTGATATTTTTCCTTGTTTTCCTTGGTGATGTTTTTTAAAGTTTCAAAGAAAGGGAGGGACCTTTCGGCCGATTTTGATAAGAAACGATTGAGTGCCGCGAGTTTGCCACTTAAGCTTTGCATTTCCTTTAGTGATTTTGGTGATTGCATATCGGCGATTGCTCTGGCTTTCCTGGGGTTGGCCCTAATTCCTTCGGACGTTATCATATATCCGAGGAACTTTCCTTCTTCCACTCCGAAAGAGCATTTTTTAGGGTTTAGCTTCATGTTTATTTTCCGGAGATTGTCGAACGTTTCAGCGATATCGGCCAATAGCTCTCTTTCCGTTTGGCTCTTTATCACCATATCGTCTACATACACTTCCAAGTTCCGGCCTATTTGCTTCCGGAAGGCGGAGTCTACCAATTTCTGATAGGTTGCCCCGGCATTCTTTAAACCAAACGGCATTTTTACATAACAGTATGTTCCCCGATCTGTATAGAAGGCCGTCTTCTCTTCATCTTCCTTTGCCATTTGTACTTGATGATATCCTTTGTAAGCGTCCAAGAAACATTTGTATCGGAATCCTATTACCGACTCGATCTTCCAGTCTATTTCGGGCAACGGATAGTAGTCCTTGCGGCACGATGAGTTAAGGTTCTTGAAATCAATGCACATTCTCCAGGTACCGTCCGGCTTCTTTACTAATACCGGATTAGAGATCCAGGTCGGATATCGCACAGGTCTGATTATTCTGGCCTTTAGCCATTCTTCTACGTCTTGATTTATGGCCTGGTTCTTCTCTTCCGAGAAGAATCTTTTTTTCTGAGCTACCGGTTTATCTTGGACGTTTACGTTGAGTTTATGTTCAGCTGCCCATCGGGGAACGCCAGTCATATCCGAGGGTTCCCATGCAAAAATGTCTTGGTTATTTTTGAGTAAAGTTATTAATTGTCTTCGCCCTTCTCTTGAGAAATTCCTTCCTATTGTCACTAGTTGTTCCGGATAAGCCGGATGGACCAGCACATCTTCGGTTCCAGCAGTTTCTTCAATGGGTGTTTCCGAGGAAATCGCTGTTTGAGTTTCCTTTTCCATTAAGAATTTTTCTTCGAGCTTTCTGCACTCTGAGATGATGACCGATCGGGTTACTAGAGTGGCGATGCCTCTCGGCGTCGGGAATTTCATCATGGAGTGTATAGTTGACGGGATAGCTCTTAACTTTTTGATTCCGGATCGACCAAGTATCACATTATACGGAGAGGGAGATCTAACTACCGCGAACTTCATGATAGTTCGGCGGTATAGCCCTTCATTTCCGAAGCATACTTCTAATTCAATTTTCCCCAACGGGTTTATGCTTTCTCCTGAGAATCCCACTAGCGGTGTGTTTGTCTTAGATAGACGTGACCGGATGGAAGGGTCCAGATTTAGGAAGCAGTGTTCATACATTACTTCTACCGATGCACCTTGGTCGACATATACTCTCCGTACAGTATATCCCTCAATCTCTGCTTCCACTATAAGTGGCTCATCGGAAGCGTCCCCCGGAAGGATCGGAGGAAAGCTTATGGGGGCTCTCATCCACTCTTCTTCCTGATCTATTGTCTTTCGCTTCGGATTCCTTTCTTGGTATCGGACCATATTGATGATTCGACCTTGGTTGTTTTGCTGGTTATTTCTGGGCGGTGCTCGGTCTCTTTGCCGGACGTCTCTGATCAGGTGGTCAAGCTTGCCGGTATCCAGGGCTATTTTGAGTTGTTCTTTCAGATTGTGACAGTCGTTGGTGAGATGGCCTTTCTCTCCATGATAATCACAGTATTTATCCATGTTTTCTCTCGACGGTCTTCCTCTTAGCGGCGGTGGTGCCGGTAGCCTGAGCTGGTGCTCCGTTGATAGGATCTCTTTTGGGGCCTTTGTGAGCATGTTCAAGTCTAATGGTCTGGTATCTCTTCTATTTCCATCGTCACGCCGATGATCTCTCCGGTAGTCTGTCCGATAGGTGTTATTGTCGTTTCGTCTGGGCATGTATGGTGCGAAATTTTCATTTCGTCTTGGTTTGAAGTCTTGGATATCTTTCCTGTGGTTTCCTCTAAAGGAGGACCGTTGTATGTTATGGTCATTTCGGCCGTACGGATTAGGTTGATAATCTCTACGAGAATTATCCATCCTTTCTCCCTTCGGTACTTCCGTTAGCCGATACACTCTTTCGGAACGGACGAAGTCATCAACTCGTATCATCATCTCGGTTATGCTCTGGGGAACCTTCTCGGAGAATCTCTTCGCTAACTCCGGACTTTTACAACCATCAATAAAAGAGGATATCTGCATCAGCTCTGGTACTCCCGAAATGCGGCTGGCCTCATCCGTCCATCGTTCCTTAAATTCCGGGAGGGCTTCGTTGGCTCTACGGATGATCTTGGTAATTTCCATCGGATCCCTGATACATTTTCTACGAAGGGCGAACCTCTGAACAAACTGTTCACTCAATTCATCCCAATTGTCAATACTACCTCGCGGAAGACGATCAAACCATGCCCTAGCAGCGTCGTCCAGGGTCTGCTGAAACATCATGCACCAAATGGGCATGGGCCATGCACCTTGATTGGCCGCCCCTTCAAATCTGGTGATGTGATCATCAGGATCCGTAGATCCGTTGTACAACTTTAAGTGAGAAGGCATCAAATACTTTGAACCCTTTGGTCCGGAGAAATCGATGATCCTCCGGGTAAACGGACTCTTGGACGCTGCCTTGAAAGGCTTGGATAAGTCGTCCGTCCTTTCTTCTTCGGCTTTTTGAGCTTCGACATCATGAGATCCGGCAACCTCAAAGTCGAGTTGGATGGGGTCAATCGGTGTTTCTCCCGAGACATTGTATTGTTGGATGAGAGATTTTAGAGTAGCAAAGTGACTTTGGATTTGTTCAAGGTTTACAGGATTGGTATTGTTATCCGGACGACTTCCGGATCCTTCGGGTGTGGTTGGGGAAGGACCTGTCATTTATTAGCTTCGGTAGAGTGAATGACGGGTCCCACGGATGGCGCCAATTTGTTGAAGTAAAAGTTTGCTTCTACTTCGAACAAGCAAGATGAATCCTTCGGACTAGAATAGGTCCTACGGATTCAATGTGATCATAGCTTATAGTGTGTTGCTTCGGATATCTGCAAAACAAATACGTCCGTTAGACTCGCCCCGGGAATGTATCCCAGGACCAACCTCCGGCGTGAGAGTAAGTATACGTTCTTAGTGAGAGAAAGTATAAATAAAACTAGAGAGTGGGCGAGAATTAGTTAACCTTAAATGAAGATTTCCCCTCTATTTATAGACTCCCTACATGAAGCGCCAGGCTGGTTCGTACTTAGCCCATAATGTTCGCTAGTTTAGACTCCATTACCATATACTTTGGTGTACTTGTTTGTACTTTGGTCTAAGTACTTGTTGGCTTATCCGAAGGGCTAGTGGTATCCGGACGGGTGAGATCGTGCGGATACTTGCAACCCATCGGATATTAGTCCGTGTAGTCTGGGCATATCTAAGTACGCTTTACTTGATACGGATCCGGAGGGTTTTCTCTTGTACGGCATGTATCCGGAGGGTATATACGTTAACAACATGTAATTTTATTTTCTTCAGGAACATGTTTACAATTGTACAACTTACGACAGAAGAAAGAGGCTTGTAGGTAAAGAAGAATTATGATTACGGTGAGTGATGAACTAAGATTCTTTTGGATTTATTTAGTTTATTTCATAAGCTAGATTGAAACTAACCATAACATCTCAACAACAACACAATTAGCTAAATTTCTTTAATTTGTGTTCGTTAACTTTTGTATATTTTCTGAACAACATTGAGCTCACTAACGGGTAGGCAAAAGAAGACGGTTAACGCAGGAGAAGTCAAACCCCCTGTCTTATAATTCGGATTTTTGGGTGTCGTTAACTTGATATCATGTACTAGATTCTTTGTTTCAAGCATACTCCAAGATTTTCCCCCCCCAAGCTGATAATAACAGTGATAATTAAGGACACAAACCCATAAGAGAATTAAAGATTCCTACACAAAAAAGTTTATAAAACATTAAGTAAATACACGGATAACATCATCATTAGAAGACTTATTCTTTTCGTCAAATATGTGAACAACACCATTAGTCCATGACGTCTTGAAGCCATTTCGTCCGGATTTTAATTTTTTATAGCTAGTTAAGTGCAATAGTATTTAGGTCTTTCTAAAGCTCTAAGGTTATCTCGTCACTACGTAGCAAGTTGAGCAACCTTGTTCCTCTTTTTTTTAACATTAAAAAAAAAAAAAAAAAAAAAAAAAAACGATTGAGTATGAGCGGAGGTAAATAAACAACCCTTGTTATTAAAAAAGCAGACACTCTACATGTGTTTGGGTACATTTTCTTGATAGAAATTGTTTTTAATCCCACATTGGTGATAGAAAGAAAAGGTTGGCGGCTTATATACTAAAGTTACATTAGTTGATTAAGTTAAGTTTCATACTATGTTATTGTGTGTGTAATTAGATGGACGGAATTCTCCTTCCACAGAATAACTTGTATGATAATTAACTTTTTGTTTTATTTATGATATTCAAAGCTAGATGATCTAGTCTAGATCTCTCATGCTTAAAATCCTTTTTATTTATCAGATTTAAAGCATCGAAAATTATTTTGCATATTTTGATCTTAATGGAATTTAAAGCATCCGACTTTGCATGAATATTTTGAGCGTTAGATACCTCCCGACTAAAATTTTTGTTATTTTAAGTTAACACCTCTTTACATCAATTGTTTGAAACTTCCACTTTATTTATTTATTTTTTAATCCGAGAATTTAAATTCTCATTCATTGATTTAAGGAAAGTGATTGTTTTCTTTAATGCAATTAAGAGGTAGACTTGATAAATGGATCTTTAAAATCCACATTCATTGTACCTATCTTAGATTGAAGAGAAGCTGTTGGTAGACAATAATATGTTTTGTTATGACAAATTTGGGATTATTTCAGCATGGCCTAGTGGTAATGAAAGGTGAAAAATATTTTGCAGTTGCTTATGATCTGACACGGATGACCGGTGAGCAAATTCTAAAAGTGTACAAGATTCACGAGAGCATGTTTCGCTCTAACCAGTTGTAAATATTGAATTATGTCTATCTTTATGCATACGTTTGTGTAAGTGGGAATTTGTAAGCTTTGTTTTGTTGAAATGCAGTTTTAAAGCCAAACAAGGAGCATATGTAAACTTATAATTTAGTATAGTGGTATACTTCACGCAATATATCATTGTAGTGATATAAATATCAAGTTGAGCAACTTTGTTCCCCTCTTTTAACAAAAGATTTTCAAGTTTCAAAAACAAAAAGGTAGCTAAGCTTGAGTATGACATGTTAAAAAAAAGAGAAAATTTACATGCGTGTAATGTGTTAAATACATTTTATTGATAAACAATTGTTTTTAATCCCACATAGGTAATAGAAAGAAAAAGATGTTATCTTATATACTAAAGTTATGTTGCTTGGCTAAGTTGAGATTAGTATAATGTTATCACTGGGGTAAAGCAGACATTGGTTAATAAATCTGTGCGTGCATTGTATGATTAATTAACTTTTTATTTAGAGCTAGATCTCACTCATGGTTAAAAAGCTTTTTTGTTTGTTGGATTTAAAGCATCAAACTTTCATATGCATATATTGATCGTAATGGGATCTCGACTTTGCATGAATATTTTGCATATATTGATCGTAATGGGATCTCGACTTTGCACGAATATTTTGAGCGTTAGACACCTCCCGGCTAAAATTAGCACTATTTTAAGTCAACAACACCTCTTCACATCATGGTGAATTGTAATGGGAGTAATTAGGGGTGTTGATTGGTTCGGTTTTCGGTTATTCGGTTAATTCGGTTAAAAAAAAATTTAGGGTCAAACCGTGAACCAAACCAAACTGAATTCAAATTCGGTTTTTGGTTCGGTTTGGTTAAATTCTAGTTCGATTTGGTTCGGTTCGTTTTTCGGTTTAACCAAATTACACACTTTATTTTAAAAAAAAAAATATATATATATATACAAATATATTTTGCCAAAAAAGTTATTTCAAACATAAAAAATATTTTTTAATATCATGGTAGATTTTTTTTGTTATTTATATATATATATAAATTTAAATATAAATATATATAATGTTTTATCGGTCTTTTTATATACTACGTATATAAATATATAAAAAATATATAAATTTATATGAATTCGGTTTTCGGTTTTGATTACCAAAACCATATCCAAACCGAGAACCAAATTAAAAGTTCGGTTTGGTTCGGTTTTGGCAAATTCGGTTCGGTCATAAGTTCGATTCGGTTATTTTCGGTTCGGTTCGGTTTTGGTTTTCGGTTTATTCGGATATTTCGGTTTTTCTGCTCACCAGTAATAAAGTTAAATTTTGTCTTAATGGGTAACATATTTTGCTCGTGTGGTGTATTGTACGGGAGAATCTCTTTTATGATATCGTGGACTGGACTAGAGAAGGAAGTGGGCTGGAAATATCCTTATTTGAAGTGAATCATGTGATAATTTGGAGTTTTATAGTCATTTGACGTTTAGCCATTTTTTTGGGTTTACTAGTGATTATCCTTATTTAGTTTTTGTAGTGGCAATCATTGGCTAGTTTCGTTATTATACATGTTCCTGAAGCATATTTTGAGCATGTCATTTGGTCTTGTTTAATATGGGTATGCCTATATAACTCTCTTGTAATTTTTTGTGTTTAATATATTTGCCGGGATGATACCTTTTTCCAAAAAAAACACCTCTTCATATCAAGTGTTTGAAACCTCTATTCCTTCAATTCATCTAGATAATTAGTAATTAGTTACACAAAAGTTACAAAAATTAAGAAATGTCACAAGAATGATTAGTTGTTGTAGAGCAAATATATCGCCCAAGTATAAAACGTATACAGCTGATTATACCATGGCTATGATCGGATTTGGAGATTCTAGCACACATGTGTCAATTTAAACTCTCACGAAATTGTTTTATAACTATCCAAGATTCTCATAACTAGTCTTCACTCTTCAATATCGCTTGGAAAGGATAATGCAATCAATTGATAAGTAAAAGTCGAACCAATACAAGTCATGCGCAAACAAACAAACGTAGGCTTTTGTTAAAACGGGTAATTTTATTTTCTTCTCGAACATATTTAAATAGTTCGAAATCAACCTAACTCTCTGTGTCGTTTAAGATGACGCATTTAGTTAAATACGTACTATAACATATACACGAAAGTTGTGTGTCATCATGTTTGTGCCAAACTAAAATTGGAAATTTTTTAATAATTGAACCTGCTACTTTTGAAGAGCTTCAATGCTGGTTTGAATCAAACATTAAGCCTTAAAGGCTTTATTTAGTTAAAATTTATCACCTAGAGTAATAATGATGTAGTTTTATATTAACAAAAAGTAGTTAAGTTTGAATTTTAGAAGAGATAAATAAAGAACCTTCGTTAAAAATGAAAAAGAGGAAGATAGCCTACATGTGTTGAAACATCTTTTAAAAAAGAATTGATTTGATCCCACATGGGTAGTGAAAAGAAGAAGTTGGTAAGGTATATACTAAAGTCATATTGGTTGGGTAAATTGATATTAGTATGATATTATTGGCGGGATAATGATTGAATAAATTTAATCAATTGAGTCTTTGTACGTCCGGTCCATAAATTGTGTGGCTTATTAACTTTTTGTGAATTTAGCTTCTTATATGTTATCAGAAATGTTAGATTATTTCAAGGTTAAAAAGCTTCTTATTTGTTGAAACCTGTATTCTTCGTCTACATATAATTTGTTGTAGAACAAATATATCTTCCAAGGATAAAAAGTATACAAGTGATTATACTAAGGATGTACATTTCTATTTGGTATTTAGTATTGGTTAACAAATGATGAGTACTATGTTTTATGATTCAAGTATATTTTAAACTTAAATGGGTTACACACTTGCACCGTAACTTATTAATAGTTACATTAACTAATTACGAGTTTATGGCAAGATGAATGCATGAGCTTAAATGTGTATGCAGCACATTTTTGGTCCCTCGTGAAGGATTCTAACTATACAATAATACAATATATTCTAATTAAGTGGTTTTGTGTGTATCTCATCGAATTATTGAAAAATATCTTAGTTTGTTTTTATTACGTAACTTGTTTGTTACTGATGTCTTATCAACTTGAGTTATTCATCGTGTTAATTTGTGCCAAAACAAAACTAGAAATATTAAAAGGTTCAATAATACTATGTTCGTTAGAAATCAAATCGTATATAAGGCAAACGTGGTTTTCGTTATAAGTTATTTTATAGAAAAAAGATTTTTATGTTTCACTTAAAATAAGGTAGTTAAGTTTCGATAGAGTAAAGTAGTAAACCAAAAACTAGCATTAAATGATACTACGTAACTCGTATGTGTGCCAATACTTTTTCACTAGAAACTTTTTTTTTTTTTTTTTTTTTTTTTTTTTTTTAATCCCAGATGGGTAATTAGAAATAAAAAGTTCCCCTATTTTTTTACATTATGTTTTTGCTAGTTGAAATATTATTAAAATAAATAAATAAATGAATGAATAAATAAATAAATAAATAAAATAAAATAAAAACCTCTAAAGTTATCTAGTTCCCCTCTTTCAACAGGTTTTCAAGCTTCAAAACCAAGTTTGGGTACCAATGGGCTTGTGGTCCACAGGGCATGTCTTATTCAGTTAAGCGTGCCTAGTGGAGAGTAGTACCGGTTTGGGTGACCAAACCGGGTAGTCCTCCCTTGTGGACCACTGCCCTGTCGGTACGATTTCAAAGTCCTTCAATGAAGGTTTCAACCCACAAGGGTTCGAATCTGGAGAAGGCAGGGTCAAACCGGGAAGTCCTCCCTTGTGGACCACTGCCCTGTCGGTACGATTTCAAAGTCCTTCAATGAAGGTTTCAACCCACAAGGGTTCGAATCTGGAGAAGGCAGGGTTTACTTCAATTTAAGTGTCGTGCCTTCGGGCGGCTTAAGTTGAAGGTTTTCCCCCCATCGGGTTTCAAATTGGACTTGGATTTCCCAAAGAAATGAAAGTCAATTTAAAAAAAAAAAAAAAAAAAAAAAAAAAAAAAAAAAAAAAAAAAAAGTGGGTTGGTAAGCTTGAGTCTGAGTGGAGGTAAACAAACAACCATTATTAAAAAAAACAACCATTATTAGGAAAATAAATAAATAAATAAATAACATTTTACATGTGTTGGATACATTTTCTTAATTAAAAAAATGTTTTTTAATCCCACATAGGTAATAGAATAAAATGTATGATAGCTTATATAATAAAGGTATGTTACTTGGACAAGTTGAATTTAGTATTATGCTATTGTTCAAGGTGTAGCATTTGGAGCTTATGAAACCTGTCCTCTGTAAATGTAATATCGTGGACGATAACTTGTATCATTATTCAACTTTTTTTATGAAACCTGTCCTTTGTAATATTGTGGACGATAACTTGTATGATTATTCAACTTTTTTTATGAAACCCGTCCTATGTAAATGTAATATCGTGGGCAATAACTTGTATGATTATTCAACTTTTTGAGTTTTTCATGATATTCAAAGCTAGATCAAGCATTGTTAAAAGCTTTTTATTTGTTGGACTTAAATCAACAAACTTTTATATGCATATATTGAATGTAATGAGATCTAATTTGTCTGACTTTGCATGAATATTTTGAGCGTTAGACACATCCCGGCTAAAACTTGTGCTATTTTAAGTTAACAACACCTCTTCACATCATTTGCTTGAAACCTCTATTCCTTCATCTACATATATAGTTACATAAAGTAAGAAATTTCACAATAATTAGTCGTTGTAGAGCAAATATGTCGCCCAAGTATAAAACGTATACAACTTATTATATCTAAGGATGTGAAGATTTCATTTGTCTTTGATTTCTTATACAACTGATTATAAGATGGTTATGACTAGATTTGGAGACTATAGCACACATGTGTCAATTTAAATTCTCACAAAATTGTTTTATAACTATTTAAGGTTCTCATACTAGTATTCAATATTGCTTGGAAAGGATAATGCAATCAACTGATAAGTTAAAGTTGAATTAATAAAAATAATGGACTAAAATACAAATCATGCATACAAAACAAACGTAGGCCTTCATCAAAATCAACATTTATTTCCTTTCTTCTAGATATAAATAAGGTTTGAGTCTATGTGCAAAACAAAGCAACCCACATCATTTAACTATTTAAGATAACACATTTCTCTAAATACTATAACATATATATGAAAGTTGTGTCTCATCATGTTTGTGTCAAAAGAAAGTTGGAAAGAAATGTAAATCATCACCTAGAAAATTGATTATGTAGTTTTATAATAAAAAGGTTGTTAAACTTGAATTTTAGTAGACATAAATAAAGGACCTTCGTTAAGAATGGAAAAGAGGATAGCTTACATGCGTTGATACACCTTTCTTGTAAAGTATTGTTTTTATCCCACATCGGCAATGAAAAGAACAAGTTGGTAGCATATATATACTAAAGTCATGTTTCGTAGGTAAGTTAATATTAATATTATTGTCCCGCCATCAACTTGTCCAAATTACTAACTTCTTGTGAATTTTGCCAATGGTTTTGTTCATGATTCTCAAAGCACTTATTACATGTTATCTTAAAGGGAGGTGATTGGCACACTCCCAAATCTTATTGGGACACTCTATTATACAAGTAGTTAAAGCAGGTTATAATTAATGTACAACTGTTTGTTGCATACAGTGGAGTGTCCCAATAACTTTTTAGAGTGTGCAAATCATTTCCCTATCTTAAATGTTAGACTATTCAAGGTTAAAAAGCTTCTTATTTGTTAGATTTAAGCATCCAACTTGTATATCTACATTTTGAACGTGGTGAGATTAAAATGTTAGATCACAACATGTAAAATTTGTGCAATTTTAAGTTTAGATAATATAATTTGTGGTAGAACAAATATATCTTCCAAGGATAAAATGTAAACAAGTGATTATAGCTAAGGATGTACATCTCTATTTGATTTTTTGTATTGGCCGGTTAACAAATGATGAGTACAATATTTTATGACTCAAGTATATACATTTTAAACTTAAACGGGTTACACACTTGCACCATTATTCACGTTTTTGTAGCGGGCAATATGCAGTCTCTATTTCTTAGGAAATTTATATTGTTGTAATCACCTGTAGATGATTTAGTGTTATAGTGTGTTGCACTATGTGGAGTATCTTATTAAGAAAGCCAAGTTTCCTTTGCTTCCTTTGTTTGCTTCTTATGTGCTTTCTTTGACATGCTTCCTTTTTTTGAAATCAATTGTAGAATGGATGCATCAGAGTTTGCAGTTATTGGGTTACGATCATCTTATCTATACCGCCAATGTAAAGATTTCTACCAGTACGGCATGACATGTTTTTAAATTATGATTTACTTGTTCTTTGATTATGTTAATACCTAAGGTATCTTTTGTGTGCATGTGGAGCTGTATATTTGAACATATAAGTGATTTTTAATCAGTTATATGGAAATGGGTCAATTTGGGTTTCATTTTAATGATAACATTTCAAATTCATAAATAGAAAAATTTAGCACAAAAAGGAACTCTTAAATTGGGGCTTATATTCTCCTAAAGTGTATTCTAATGTTAAACCGGAATTTACGGTTCCGTTTTTGGCATTAACATAAAACAGACCCGTGCTCACCCCTAAAACTTGCTATGTTTTTCATTTGTAGTAGAAAGTATGTTGGTGGTCAGAAACATGTAATATTTGAGTGTATTTACAATTTCTTACGACTAGCTATTGCGTATTCTTTTCACCAAACTATGTATGCAGGACCGTGAGAATGTGTAGGACAACACATTGAGAGTACTTTTAGCATCTCTAAATGCTCCTTCTAGAGGTGCATTCCGTGCACAAGCGTACACCGTGTAAGCTTCTTTGCAACTTTATTACATCTATGAATCAGCGGGTGCTATAATGCGCAGGTTGGGTCGTGAGTTTAAACAAATTTGGGCTATAACGGGTAAATTTTATACATGTCAACAGGTTGGGTTGGGTTTGTTGATCGACACACTTGTTTTTGCATTTTATGGATAATTAACTCATTTGGAATATACTTTTCATTGATTGGGTTAATAGAAGTTTACTAAACTTCTAGAAAAAAAATTTTTATGGTTTTATAATCCATATATAGTCCATATAAACTGATATTTGATGGTAACATTTGTTTTTCAACAGTCAAAATTTGTGGTTTACAACCCTTGTTATAAAACAAGAAGACACCTTACATGTGTTTGGATACATTTTCTTGAAAGAAATTGTTTTTGAACCCACATAGGTAGTATAGAGAAAAGGATGGCAGCTTATATATAAAAGTTACATTGCTTGGTTAAGTTAAGTTTAATATTATGTTATTGTGACAGTAGTATGTTGGACGGATTAATCGAATCCGTCCATGTAATATTGTGCACGATAACTTCTATGATTAATTAACTTTTTTCTTTTATTTGTGATACTTAAAGCTAGATGCTCTAGCGTTAAAAAGCTTTTTATTTATCAGATTTAAAGCATCGAAAAATATTTTGCATTTTTTTATTGTAATGAAATTTAAAGCATCCGACTTTGCATAAATATTTTGAACCTTACATGGGTAAAATTTGTGCAATTTTAATTCAAGATTGTCTCCTCACAGCAATTGTTTCAAACCCTCTATTTGTCATCTAGATATATCTATACGACTTATAAAGAGAAAACACATTTATTTAAAACTTAAAAACTTAATAACTGAGTAATGTTGTAATACTAAAACACATTTACTTACCAAAAGTTATGTAGTCTATTATATCTTTAAATACTTAATTACAATCTAATTCAATAATTTTCTTTACTTTCATATACTCCACACTCATATATGCATAAAAAAACTTGAACACGTACACAAATTTATGGTAATTTTGTTATTTAGATGAACACATAATTTATGATGGTTCCCTTTATCTATAACAGAAGGACATCCAAGGATGTAGTTGCACTTAAGAGAAGGCAAGGTTACACATAAGTCTTGCAAAGAAATTTGGTTTCTTCTTTATGTATGATCCTATTTATTCTTTTGAAGAACCTGGTAAGTGGTCAGCGTGTTTCATTTTTATCTTCTTTTAACAAATTAAATATTACATTTTAATTCAAGATCTAATGCATTTTACCTTCAAGTTGCATAACTCCAACTTAAAGCATTACTGAAACAACAAAATAAGAAGGCTTTTCGAATAAGAGTCATATATAGACTTGATTTATTCTATTAATGAAAGATATTGATATTTTTAGCATAAGTATCCCTTAAGACACACTACCTAATAGCTATTATTTTTACAAATTGTAATCAAGGAAAACCTATCCTTTGCAACTAAGAAGTCTTTCTATGTGGGTCAATGATGATTATGGATCTTCTAGATAACCTTGTGGCAATGACTTTATTGTTGATCAAAGCGAACAATTCTACTCTATTTATGCAGGATCGTGAGAATGTGTATGACAACACGATCCTTCTTCTAGAGGTGCATTCCGTGCACATGCTTACACCGTGTAAGCTTCTTTGCAGCTTTATTACATCTTTGAATCAATAGGTGCCATAATGCGCAGGTTGGGTCTTGAGTCTAAACGAGCTTGGGTTTAAATGGGTAACTTTGTATACATGTTGGGGCGGGTTTGGCTGATCGATACACTTGTTTTCGCATTTTTATGTATAATCGACTCATTTGGCATATGTTTTTCACTGATTGGGTTAATAGAAGTTTTTACTAAACTTCCGGAAGAAAATTTGTTGGTTTTATAATCCATAGTCCATATAAACTGATAAATTGATATTTTATAGTTTTGATGCAGTACACCAAGATACTATGACGGAAGAAAAGAGGTTGGTAGGAAAAGAAGAATTGTGATTATGGTGATTGATGAACTAAAATTCTTTCAGATTTATTTGGTTTATTTCATAAGTTAGATTGAAACTAACCATAACTCATCAAACAACAACACAAGTAGTTAAATTTCTTCGTGTTAAATAGCATTTGTTTATTTTCTGAACTATAGGCTGTAGCAGGAACAATGAGCTCACTAATGGGGAGGTGAAAAGAAGACGGTTAACCCAGGAGAAGTCAAACCTACTGTTTTATACAGTTCGGATTTTTGGGTGACGTTAACTTGATATCATGTACTAGATTCTCTTTTTCAAGCATAACCCTTACTTTAAAATTTCTTCTATTTGATCGACATATAAATCTTCAGGATCTTTTGATACTAACTATGGTCCAAGATTTCCTCCCAAGCTGATGATAACCATGTTAAAGCTTGGCCTGCACAAAAAGTTTATAAAAAATTATTAAATAACCGGATAACATCATCATCATAAGACTTCTTCTTTTTCATTAAGTATCTGAACAACACGATGAGTCCTTGACATCTTGAATCCATTTTGTCCGGATTTCAATTTTCTATAGCTCGTAAAGTGTAATGGTATTTAGGTCTTTCTAAAGCTCTAAAGTTATCTCGTCGCAACATCAAGTTCTCAACACCCAAATAGCTATACTATATATGAGCAACCTTATTCCCCTCTTTTAACAAAAGATTTTCAAGTTTCAAAAACAAAGAGGTAGCTAAGCTCGAGTATGAACAGTGGAGGTAAATAAACAACCCTTGTTATAAGAAAAAGCAGGCACCTTACATGTGTATACATTTTCTTGACAAAAAGGTAGCTAAGCTTGAGTATTAGTACTAGAGGTCAATAAACAACCCTCATAATTGAAAAGCAGACAACTTATATGCATATATTGATCGTAATGAGATCTAAATTATCCAACTTTGCATGAATATTTTGAGCGTTAGACACCTCCCGGCTAAAAATTGTACTATTTTAAGTTAACGACACCTCCTGGCTAAAAAATGTGCTATTTTAAATTAATAACACCTGATCTTCACATCAATTGTTTGAAACCTCGATTCATTCATCTACATAATTAGTTGTCGTGGAGCAAATGTATTGCCCAAGTATAAAACGTATACAACTGATTAGTTGTTGGAGATTATAGCACACATGTGTCAATGACACCATTAGTCCCTAACGTGTTAAAGCCATTTCGTCTGGATTTCAAATTTCTATAGCTTTTTGAGTGTAATGGTATTTTAGTATTTAGGTGTTTCTAAAGCTCTAAGTTGAGCATGTATTTATATATTTCTCATCTCTACAATTTTTTCTACAAGTTTCAAAACAAAAAGGTAGCCAAGATTGAGTATGAGTGGAGGTAAATAAAGAATCCTCGTTGTAAAAACTGAAAAGGCAGATAGATTGCATGTGTTTATTTATTTTTAGATAAAAGTTTATTTTTGATCCCACATAGGTAAAAGAAAGAAAAGTATGGTGGCTTATATACTAAACTTATGTTGGTCGTGTAAGTTGAGATTTGTATTATGTTATATTCAAGGTAGTAAACGTATCGATTAATAAATCTGTGCGTGCATTATCTGAATGATAACTTGTATAATTAATTAAATTTTTATTTTTAAAAGATTATGACTTTTTATTTTTAAAGATTATGAGAGCTAATCACTCACGGTTAAAAATATTTTTTTAATTTTTGGATTTAAAGCATCAAACTTGTATATGCATATATTGATAGTATTGGAATTTAAAGTATACGACTTCATAAACATTTTGAACGTTAGATTTGCTCCCGGCTAACATTTGTGCTATTTTAAGTCAACATACCTTCTTCACAGCAATTGTTCCAAACCTCTATTCTTGATCTGCATATAGTTACATAGAAGTTACAAAAGTTAAGAAATTTCACAAGGATGATATTGAATATCTTGTAAAGTAAATTTATCGTCCAAGGATTAAATCGTAGACTGGTGAGTGCTTATTCACTCACTTTTATAAGACCAAAACCGGACTCAAAAGACCAAAAACTAATCGAATTATGCCAAATTTGTAGTGTTTTTGTGTTTGTGATATGCAGGTACGGATATTACGCGAAATGGACGAAAATCATGGAAAACAACAAAAACTGAGCACGAGAGTGGAAAAGGAATCAATCACGGATCTATATTTGAGCTCAATTTGTTAAAGTAAATTTTCAAGAATCATCATTTGCCACAAATAGCCCTTGAAATTCAACATTTACATAAATGGTCCCTGGATTTTAGCAAATAGCAATATTGGTCCTTATACTTATTTTCCTAGAATCTATTACCACTTATAAAATTTTAATCCAAAACAAATCCATATCCAAGTCCAACATACCACACAACCCAGCCCACTACCTATAATCCCATACCCGGCCCTAAACCAACCCTTGGTCAAACTACAAAATACCCAACGGTCAAACTCAATTAAAATATTATTACCCGTACAAGTTTACCGCCCCCCTTTTTCACCCTCAAACCCAGAATATGAACCCTAATCCCGTTTACTTCTAATTACCCACTCCCACCACATTTTAACCACAATTAAGGGTAATATGGTCATATCCCTGACACCCCTGACACCTCTGACACAAAGAATGATACGTGGAAGCTGTGTATTGGACTGAACGTGTCATTGGGATAATTGAAGGTCTCTAATTGGTTGAAGGATGTCATAAGGGATCTAGTGGAGTATATTCTTGGTGGATACCGTTTCTAGAGCCTTCTGAAGACGCTCCCTCACCTCAGTTCGTGGCTATATAAGCTCCTCTCCATCTCACATTGAAGGTGTTAGATGTTAGGAGTAGGAGTAGTGTAATGTAGCTAATTTAGTGTAATTTTTAGCTTATTTAGCTTTCAGTTGTATTCAGTTCAAATTTTTAATAAAAGTTTACTTTTCAAAATTTAATTCCCAGAACTTTAATTTTCCAAGCACTTTTATCTCCTCAATCTGTTTCAAGCTTACATTTCTGTTCCAATTAATTCATTCAAGTTTTATTATAACTTTAGTTGAGTTTTACAACTATATAACTGCTTATAATGGTAAATGGTGATATGGTCAACGAAAGTCAAAGGGTGATGATGATGATGATTTCTGGGAATTTGATTGTCTGATCATGGTTATAGGGTATGGTTTGAGCCTATCAAAAGATAGGCTAGCATACTGAACATCTCTATTTTGAGCTGAGATGAATTGTGGTTGTAAGTTCTATTCCATTTTATATCAATTTATGCATACTTTTTGATTCTGAGTATCTGTTGATTTTTGTTGAATTAAATTGATCATTTAGCTTCTGGTATAGATAATCTTGTTAGTTTGATCATTTGTATGGTGATTTGTAGTTCTGTTCATTGATTTACAGTTATAGCTTAGACATAAGGTAGTGTTTGGATTTATGCATTACTTTGTAGAGTTGATGTTAATTTGTTGATTTAGCTTGTCTGATAGTTCACATAGATTTAGTTACAGCTAAGTTTTGAATAAAATCAGTATGTCATTTTGTTTAAAGTCAAAATAAGATTTCTAAAAAGCTTATCAGTTAGTGTTATTGAAATCAGTTAGAATACTTGTTGTAGATTATACAAAATTGTTCTCATTAGCTTAATATAGTGTAATTTCAGCTTAATATTACTAGTAGTAATAGATTCAGTAGAGTTAAATTGGATTTGGTCAAAGTTGAGTTGCAAATAAAAAGTCAAAACTAGTTAATTCTTAGTTTTTGGTCAGATTTTTGATTGCACTTGTAGAATTCAATTTTAGTTAGAAATGCATTTGGCTTGCTGATTTTTATTCCTTAGTAGCTAGTGAATCATAATCAGCAAGAAAATATTGGTTTTGAACTTTTTAGCTTATTGGAATTGTGTTTGGAAGTAACCTGTTTTAGCTTTTTATTACCCTGCACTTCAGTTCTAGGCCTACTTTCAAGGCAACTTTTAGATTTGTAGTTGTTAGTTTTAGCTTTAGCCCTTTGTTTTATAGCTACTCAGTTTGGTAGTCTAGCTATTGCCATCATAATCTTGTAACTCTTAGCTTATTAGGACTGCTTTTAGGGGATTGCTTTTTAGTTGTTTGAGCTTAGATTTCTGCTTAGGTCATAGGCCTGCTAGTGCTCATTAGTATTTGAGATTGTGTTTATTTGTCACTTCTAAGTATTGTTAGTTAAGATTTAGTAGTTGCATACAGTATTTAGCTTCTGGCTTATCATTTTTGAACTGTGCTTATTGCTTAGCTTATAGCTACGGCTTATTGCTTGCTTCTGTTAATTCTGTGCTTTCACTGTTCTTATCTTGGTTTATTCGAGCTTATTATAGTATAAATCAGTTGTGGTATCAATTTGGTTAAGTTTTGTGGCAAGTGCTTATAAATAAGCACTTGCCATAAGCTGTTTAGCACTGAATAAGCACTTCTGCTTATTATTTTTAATCCAAAATTTTTCTGCAAGCTTCTTATAATATTTTAGAATTTCTGTTAATTTTTCATAATTTTCTGAGTTCATTTGCTATTTTTCTTAATTTCTTTTAGTTTAAAATCAATTTTTAATCATTTTTAATTACCAAAAATTCATAAAAAGTCATAAAAAGGTCTGAAAAATACAAAAAGATTTTTAGAATTCCTTTTATAATATTTTAGAATTTTTAGAATTTAATTTTTATTTTTCCAAGTTATTTTTCTATTTTTCTTTATTTTTAATTCATTTTTAATTCCAAAAATAGAAAATAAATTCTAGAAAATAAATAAAAACTCAAAAAAATATTTTTCTTTTTCTTAAAATTCTTTTTATTAGTTTAAGATTTTTAGAAATTATTTCCAAGTTCGTAGGATCATTTTTCGTTATACGTTACGTTTTAAATTTTGCGGTTGCATTTCCGTTTTTACGTTTTTCATTTCGGTGCATAATTAGTTTTTACCTTCTGCATATTTCATACTTGTTTGTGATTACGTGAACTATTTGAATCATATTTTTCACTTTACCACTTTTCACGACTCGATTTCGCGATTCGAAAATTCACGACTCCATTCTATCTTCGCTGGGAAAACGACCCGGGAAATACTTTCACGAGTATTTCTTCGGAATAATTTTATACTACGATAAGACTTTATCATAGACAACTGATTATAGCTAAGGATGTGATGATTTCATCTAAATCTGATTTCTTGTGTTGGTTAACAAATGATGAAACTATAGAACTAAAAGGTCGTATCTTTTTCACTTGGTTTTCGAATGTTTGTTTTTCATCATTGGTCAAATCATATCGACGAAACACTCTACGAACATTAGATTAGTGTGGAGAAGCCGTGTTAATGTCCAATTATTTCAAGGTGGCATGAATCATCAATGATAGGTACATATCCAAATATGCTATTATCGTGTCATCTATGGTGGCAGTGAATAATTTAAAGGTGAAGTAAGAGTTGGAAGTAAGAAAGAACATTCACCTCGCAATCGAAAAGAACTCATGGGAGGGGAGATGATATTGATGTTGTTTTCAAAAGAGTTAGCTTTGCAATTCAAAAAGGGCTAGCGACGTAGCTTGTTGCTCGTTTGCCTTCAACCACTATGTAAATTCTATTTTGATGAAATAATACCAATTTATAATTTTAAGAGATTGATGAAAAAAAAATTAAAAAAAATAATAAATTGATGTGAACACACTGATTAGCGATTTTAATGGTGCAAGTATTTTTGACCAAGCAAAGGATGAATTTGGTGCTCTTATTCACACAATTTATCAGAAGGAACTCAGTGAAGGTGGATTCCGAGCTTCTATTGGAATAAGACAAGAAAAGATTTCATCTTCAATAAGTCTAATCATCGAGATTGAGGTCAATACCTCTATCCAAAATTAAAGTGGCGACTTACTCATTGCCAACAATCCTAGAGAGACATAAAGTATGACGACTATGCATCCAATGCAACAAAATAGACTGTTAATATAATGGCAGATACTTGAATTGAGAATAGAAGTTTCAACTTTTTTATTGAATCTTATGATCGCCTCTGTCATATAGCCATTAGTTACAAGTAGTAGTAGTTATCTATATAAGTTACTTAAAACTAATTGATTAACCCTACGGTGAGTTACAACAAACTATGACTAAATCTATATTCTAGTATTATCGTTAACAGTTAACTGAGACAACATTGCACTCTAGAGTCATCTTTGCTATCATGTACGAAAGCATTTATATCCAAAGTCACGAATAAAAGACAATGCCAAAACTTAATAAAAAACAAGGGTTCCAAACATCAAGTGAGAAAGTGCAAATCCACTAAAAACACCCAAGTGTAACCAACAGCATACAAGCCAGATAGTTGTTAACACTAGTGCGATATAGACAATTAAAGCCTACATGTTTTCCTGATAAAAAGCCAAGGGGTAAACCTTGGGGTCAGGTGATGTTCGTGTTGAGTATCTCGAAAATATCTTGCTCAGATATCTCTTGTTCGGTCAGGGAATCATACGTTTTAAGGCAAGGTCCACCAGGCTATCGACTGATAGCTCGAGAGTCGGCAGCCTCAAACAAAGAAGTAACTTTAAGAACATTACCAGGGTTGCACACATGCTTCAAAACAGTCCTTGGAAGACTTATTCTTTTCATCAAGTATCTACGCCTGGAGTTTCGAGCACATCAATCTCATGAGTCTTGAACATGCTAGATCATCTTTTCCTTTTCCTAACAAAGCAATTAACGACTACTACGACATCATATTGTCAAACACGTTAACACAGTTACTCCCTGACGTCTTAAAGCCATTTTGTTGGCATGGTCTTTCTAAAGTTCTAAAGTTATCTCGTCACAACATCAAGTTCCCACCCAAATAGCTATACTATATGTAAGCAACCTTGTTCCCCTCTTTTAACAAAAGATTTTCAAGTTTTAAAAGCAAAAAGGTAGCTAAGCTTGAGTATGAGTATACAACTCTTGTTAATTATAAGAAAAAACATGCACCTTACATATGTATTCATTTTCTTGATAAGAAATTGTTTTTGATCCCACATAGGTAGTAGATAGAAAAGTATGGTAGCTTATATACTAAAGTTATGATGCTTGTTTGTGTTAATATTAGTATTATGCTATTGTGGCGAAGATATGGTTCTAGGATAAAAAATTCAGGATCTATATTTTCTCCACGATAGCTTGTATGGTTAATTAACTTTTTATTTCATAATATTTAGAGCTAGATCACTTTAAAAAGCCTTTTTACTGTTGGATTTAAAGCATCAAAAAAACTTTTATATGCATATATTGATAACTTGTATGGTTAATTAACTTTTTATTTCATGAATGGTAAAAAAGTCTTTTTACTTGTTGGATTTAAAGCGTCAAACTTTTATATGCATATATTGATCGTAACGGAATTTAAATTATCCAACTTCATGAATATTTTGATTTTTGAATATTAGATCACCTCCTGGCTAACATTTGTGCTATTTTAAGTCAACATACCAAATTCACATCAATTGTTTGAAACCTCTAAATATTCCTTCATCCACATATATAGTTACATTAAGTTACAAAAGACTAATCAAACATTCAAAGCCTTAAAGGCTTATTTTAGTTCAGAATTATCACCTATAATAACGATTATGTAGTTTTATAATTAAAAGTAGTTAAGCTTGAATTTTAATAAAGATAAAAAAAGAACCTTCGTTAAAAATGAAAAAGAGGTAAATAGCTAACAACTTAAAAAAACAAAAAAAAACTTGGTTTTTTTTTTTTTTTTTCAAGGGAAAGGTAAATGTATAAAGAAAAAGAGTCAAAAAATGGCTAAGTTGATAGGTAGTGACAAAAAAAAAGCCAAAAAAAGAGGGGGGGGGGGGGGGGGGGGGGGGGAACTTGTTTTGTTACAAAAATAAGTTGGTAGGGTATATACTAAATTCATGTTCGTTGTGTCAAGTTGATATTAGTAGGGGTAAATAAAGAGCCATCAAATAGCTTATATGAAACAAATACTTGAAGGAAGATTGTTTTTGTTCCCACATAGGTAATAGAAAGAAAAACTTGGTAGCTTATATGCTAAAGTTAAGTTGGATTGGTAAGTTGATGTTACTATTATTTTATTGTTTTGGATGACACTGTTGACAAATAAATAATTTGTTTGTGGTGTTCTCGTGAACGATAACTTGTATGACTCATTATTTTTTTAATTTCTTGAAAATAAAATTATTCATTCTCAACTTTTTGTAATTCTTTGAAAAGTTTTTATTCATCGTTACTTTTTTGTAGTTATCTGAAAACAATTTTATTTATGATATTCAAAGAAATAACTATCACACTTTTAATTTTAGACGATAACACTGTATAGTTAATAAAATGAAAAAAATAAATAAATAAAAAATAAAAAAGCTTTTTGTGGTTATAAAGCATTTAACCTTTACAATTAGCTAATTAAATGCTTCTTGCATAACTTAGCTTGTTTGTTATTACTTGTTGCAAAACGATGTCTTTTATTCATCATGTTAATTTCTACCAAAACAAAACTAGAAATATCGAGAGGTTCAATACTATTCTCATTCCAAAAGCAAATCGTAACGCAAAAGTGGTTTTTTCGTTACAAATTACCATCCAGAAAAATGATTTTTCATGTTCCCAATAAATCAGGCAGTTAACTTTAGTTGAGTGTGTGCCAATATTCTTTCATTGTAAAAATTGCTATACAAATAAAAAATTGCTACCTTTTACAATAGGATTATGATAGTTGGAATACAAAAAACAACTAGACAAGACTCTCGACCAAAATGGTCGTGTCTTTTTTGCTTGATTCTCGAATGTATCCATGAATCTCACCACAAATGTTAGCTAGGTTATTGTGAAGAAGCCGTGTTAATGACCAATTATTTCAAGTGGTGTCGAGTTTTTAGTCTGTGGTAATAAGTAATAACCGATTTAATCAATTCCTAAGAAGGCAAGAAGTGACAGAGTAATATTAGTAATAGGCCAAATGTTTTAAAAAAGGTAAAATACTTGACACCATTTATTTTTATAATTATTATCGAACAATTTTTTTTGCTTTTACGGGTATTTTTCTTTCAAATTTAGCATTTTTAAGGTATTTTGCAACATTTTATGACATTTGTGCACCTTTCAGCTAATAGAAATTTTATTTTTTTGAAGGGCAAAAATGTCGCAAAATACCTTAAAAAGGAAAAGTACCCTTTTGAGCAAAAAATATTATTCGCTTCACAAAAAAAAAAACAAATAACGTCTAAGTATGATATTTTTTAAAATATTTGCTCTAAAAAATAAATAGCATAAACAAAAGTTAATGTAAAGAAACAAAACTTAGGTTTCAATCGACGTATATATCTTGGCCTTGTCTAATTTTTATATTAGAAATACACCTATATATTCCACCCATCGATATCAATCATAAAAAAAAAAAAGGAGAACAATATGAGTCTAAACTTTCAAAAACATAATGTTCGTTTATAATCGATGATTTCTTATGATAAAAATTAATGTGTTATGAGTACTAAATAAAAGCTACAAACAACCAATGATACGAATATAATCAATTTATTTCATTTGCGTTGAAGTGAAAGGTTGAAAATCGCTTATTGTCAGAGTCAAAGGTTGACAATCGCTTATTTGGTCGTTTAGCAAAAAGTTAGCCACAACTTTGGTTGTAAAGTCTTCCGCTAAAAGCCCCGATTCATGTGGTGCCTGTGTATTAATATCTTCAATATTTGTGTTCTTACAATATTGTAACTTTAACAATCTATTTCAAATTTAATCTTCATATAGCAAAACACACATATATAGATGTATATAATCATTCTTTGATTCATAAAATTTCTTCATATCATATATGTACAATAAAGAAAATTACGGTTTCTTACACATCGTGACCTAAAACTCGTGAGATAAACAAAACCTCACTCTCTCTCAAAAATGGATCAAACGTGAATCTCTTGCTTTAACCCAAAAAACTAAACCTCAAAACATTAATCATACTTATCATTCCAACACATAAGCATCGATATACAACGTCTTAGTATATAAAATCTTGTCTTCTGTTGTTTCGCCATAGTCAAACAACGTCGCGAGCAAGTAGGCTTCTTGCCTAGTCGTCTACGATATTGAGACGATGATCTGACCAAATATGAATAAGTATTCATCCTTGCTTCTTCATCTGCCTTTTTATGATGATCGGCTATAAGCAACAATGGTGGTTGTTATAGTAGCAAAATGAAAATGAGTTTGCAATACAGCACGCTAGTGTAGAATTTATATAAGTTAGTTAATGGTCCTCCCACCCTTTTTGACTATTTTATTATATATCTTTTTCATGGATCCGGTTTTTATTTAATTTCAGTTTTTAATAGTGTGAATTATTGTTTAACATATGCTTAGGCACGTGTAATATATTGTTTTTGAGGCAATAACTAGAGATCAGTCCCATGACACATCTTTAGGTGTGTGTTTAGTTAGGTTTAAAAAAAAAAAAAAAAAAAAAAAAAAAAAAAAAAAAAAAAAAAGGCAGTGCAAATTTAAAATATGGTCAAGCAAAAGTAGAAACTTAGTACTCTATGTTATATTAATTAATTATCTTTCTAATAGCATGTATTTATCTTTTTTTTTTACATTTTCCAGAGACATAAAAACAAATTAAAGTTTTTTATCCTATGATCTCATTTCTTATTTATTTTGTTGCATTTCATCTAGAAGCCTAGCCAAAGATGACTAGTCACACTCGTTCATATAGTGGTAAAGTAAGCCGGCTTTTAATTATTTTTAAGTTTAATCATCTAGTTGTATATGTTATTGTTGAAATTACTATATACGCTACAAAATTTATCTTTTTGATATCGTGTTTACTTATGTTTTTTTAAAGAAAGTTATGTAACCCACACCATCTATGCATCTTGAAACATCACATTTGGGAATGATAATTCAATTCAAATAATTAATAAGGCGATTTGATATTTAAACACATCTATAGTTTGGATAACTTTTTGGTCAGTTTTTTTAACATCTCTTAATAATCATAGGAATGAAATCAAATATGTGTCTTGATAATAATAACCACATTGAATTTGACCCACATGATATAAAGTCGTTACAAGATGGTAAACACTTGGGACTAACGTACGACAACATTCCTCTTGTTAGGTCCATGGAAGATTTTTCGATCTTACATCCAGGTTCTACACCTTCTAGAAGTTGAAGTTCCAACGACCATTGTATATTTGCATATAACCTTCTGCATAACGTTTGAGTTCAAATCATATATTCCTAACTTTGTATAGTTTCTAGTACTCATTTTTATCGCAAAGATATTTTTAAAAGATAACGTCGAAAGGGTTGTAATGTACCTCCATATTGACATGGCCTGTTTCTGGAAAATTAAGTTTTCATCCCTGAAATTAAGATTTGTATCGTTAATGTCGTGTTTTGACTGTAATTAGGAGGGTCATTACAATAATTTAGAGGGGTCACTGAAGTAATAGAATGAAATTATTAACAACATTTAACACAACATCAAAGAATTGGTAGATATTTAGCGGGCTCATTTGTTCCCTCCAAGTTATATGTAGCTCCGTCCATGGCTACATAGAAGGGTTTGATCCTGTGTTTTTTACTTAAGAAGCTAACCAATTGGGTTGCATAATGTGGATCTTTCGAGCCTTGTTTCATGGTATTAACCTTCACGACCTAAAAAACATGTAAATTCCGAGCTCTCCATATCCATCAAATAGCACATAGAACCATAACGTCCAAAAAAGAACTTGTTCTCTAACCTAAATTTAGATCACCATCAATCCATCATATATAGGCCACATCAAGAACATTCAAGGCGTTATCAAGAGGGATCACATCCAACCCCCACCAATCGAATCCCTTTTATCCTAAGTTCCCTACTAATAATTAATCCTTGCTATAAGTTTTATATCATATTAGTTTTTGAGCTTTCAAACAGTTTGATTTTATTCCCAGAAAAATCATATTGCATCTCTACTCCACTCTATGTTTATCTATAATGCTGCGAGAACTTAAACTCTTGTAAATCAGCTGACAACCTTAATTGCTTCCTGTATGCCAAGACATAAGTGCTAATACTTGGTTTATGATGAGTGATTCTTAAAATGTATAAGAATGTAAGGCTGCTTAAGTTCTTTGTTCTTGTATTTTCTTTGATACTATGCAGAGATACTATGTAACTATGTTTAAAGTTTACTATACTAGACAATGTCAGTAAAAAGTGTGTCATGTCTTTTTTTTTTTTTTTTTTTTTTTTTTTTTTTTGTGTGCAAAGGTGAATCTTATATTAAACAACCAAACATTTACAAAATTAGGTCCAAACAGACCATGATTTGGACATGTCCCAAATCATATACAATCTAAGACATACGACCAATATTTGATGAAACTTTGCACCATACCATCTAACTACAATTCCCCTACACCTTCCCACCTAGACCATTCAACTTGCATCCACAATGATCAAGGTAGGAGAGATGAGAGGCATCATTAGGAACCCATATCCCTTACAATCAAGGGGCTATACCAAGTAACTTACATTTCCATCTCTAGAATGGCAGTTACTTGGGAACACTCACCTTGAGGGAAGACCATCCATTACCTCCTTTAGTAGTGTATAGCTTGGACCAAGTAGGTTCATCTATCACTCCTCACTATTCCAAGCTTCATACACTAACCACCATGCTCACTTTCCCTTGTCAACTGGATACCTACTTGATGAATCATTTAAAGCACATTTGTTAAGTAAAACCCAAAACAGTTCACAGCGTCTAACAAAGACCAACTGAGAAGAATGAATTAGGCAAACTTAGGAAATGGCTGAAAATAATCCAAGGTACAAGGCCATTAGTTGAAGTGAGCATAAGATTTCTCACTTTTCAGGGTGAAAAAAGCTGGGAAATATTGGCTAAACCAATTTATAGAAGCAGGGTATACATGAAAATCAACCCCTGCATATTCCTGAGATAAATATTAGACAACATAGAAAATATTTAAAGAGGAAACATAAAAGATATTAGATGAAGCATAGGCGTATTCCGAGTGGTCAAGGGTCTTAAAGCTCCCTTTGACGCAGTTGTTCAAACTATCCTGAGATTTCGGAATGAGATGTCTTTTTCCCAAAAGAAAACTTCTATGGAGATGATTCTCAGCGACATAAAGCTCTCTTCACCTCAACCGGATCATTTAATTGTATTTTCGGCCTCCTAGTCACTTACTAGTTGGATTGAAATTTTTTTAGTTATATAAATATATTTCTCCCATCGTTAAAAAATAAATAAATAAATAAATAAATAAAAGTAAACTAAGAATTTAAAGAAAGAATCAATTCCATATATATTTACCAATTTAAAATGCTTTAAAAGCATTGTACTTATATATTGAAAATTATGACTTCTTAATCGGATATGAAATTTTCCATTAAATTAAACATATTGTAACACCCCAACCCGACAAGGGTAGAAGTGCCACAAGGATGGTGACATATCAAAGCATACATACATAATATCATACACAGCGGAAGTCTTAAACATAATTCAATAAGAAAGACCAAGCCAACACAGCTTAAGTCAAAGTACATAAGTTCAATGATGAAGAAATAATCCAAAGGAAATAAGAACATAATCCAAATCCAAAGTCATAACATAGGGTGGTCATCTAAGGTAAAAGCTCCAACACAAGCTCTAACTCTCATCCCATAGCAAAAGCCCAGCTCCTAGCTTAGATACCTACCGCAGGGAAAAGAAAATGCGGCTGAGCTTAAAAAGCCCAGTGAACAGATACATAAACAAAGCAACGATAATGAAATAGAACTGAAATATAGTGCATTGGGGAATATCATAAGGAATAAACAAATGAATAATAGAAATGAAAGAATAGGATAGTCATCTACCACGAGCCCAGAAACATATTATATCATATAAGCCGTCAATATCATAATCTCATAATCAGAGGGGATGCCTCTCAGGCAACCAGATAATATGAGGGGTGTCCTCATGTATCATAAAGTGGAGTGATCAGCTCCCAGAAGTTGTGAAATGCATGTATAGCACACAGTACCAGTCACCAGACAGATATCATAAACATAATCATAGTTAAATCCACTAAACAGAAACAGATCTAGGATGCATCCATACGCCCCCACAGAATCAGATTGGCCATAATAAATCATATCATAAGTGTGCACATAATATAACAGAAAGGGGACGGTGTAGCCAAATCACTAGGGCCACACACTAGTCATGCCAGTGGTGCATCACAGACACGCCCATGGTACCTCCATAGGTAGGGAAACAGAAATGGCTCGGGTATCAAACTAAGAGTCAGGTCTCATATCATACAAAAGGTCATATGGCAAATGTGTATCTCAGAATCGTATCAAAGTTCAATCAAAGGGAACATAGCAATGGCTTGGGGAATCTTAAGTGAATCATATTTCCAAAATCATAATAGCATAATGGAGCCTTTACTAAAAAGGCAGAGTATCCGTACCTTATTGCAAGCACAGAAAATAGAAACAAACTCAGAAAACAGATGTGGCTCAGGACCTCTCCTTCTTCACACCTAGAGGAGAAGAGGGGGAATCATAATTCATTCTTAAATTCATGTCTTTCCATTTAAAGTAACTTTCCATTTTTAGCAAGTTTCCATAAATAGTAAGTTTCCACTTTTAGAAAGTTTCCATATTTAGAAAGTTTCCTCTTTTAGAAAGTTGAATCATTATTAATGGAAATAAAGTATCTTTTAACCTTTTACTCATTTGGTCCTTAGGGTTTCATAACTTTGCATTTTATACCATTTACTTTCCAAAATTACACTTTAAACCTTTTAGTATTCAAGGTTACACATTAAACCCTTAACTTATCCATTTTACATAATGAGCACTTATTTTAAGATGTTATACGAATGGATACTCAAACTTTTATAATTTACATTTTAAGTCCCTCAAGTTATAAAAGTTACATTTTTAACCCTTTAATTTACAATTTCAACTTTTAATTATCAATAATTACATATTATGCCCTTAAGTTATCAAAATGACACATAACCCCCTGAATATATTAAATTACTCAAAATAGCTCCAAGTTTCTGAAAATTACAAGTTTAGTCCCCCTCTTTTAATTATTTTCAAAACAAACCCTAATTAGGTTTAAAATACATTTTAATCCATTTAATTGAAAAACTTACACTTAACACCCTCATATTATATTTTTTTCGAACAGTATACAGCCCAGAATAAGTTTCAAAAATAACCCTTTAGTTTTAAAAGTTACAAAACTCACCCAAAACCTTTATACCAAATCGTATAAACCAAAAACAAGGGAATTAGAAACCCTAATCCTTCTAATCAATTCTCAATCATCAACTCATCATTAATATCATTTATTAACACCATTTCTAGCCCTAAACCAAAACCCTAGGGCACACGACTTTTATTTTTTTTTTCTCTTTTATACGATTTAATCAAAACCCAATAAATCAAAATAAATTCGAAACACATGATTTAAGCCATGATAATCCTTTCCAATAATTTTCCAGATCATATTACATCATAACAAACCTATAATAATTTTATTAATAATTATTCTGGATCGGAATATGTATTTCACAATTAAACATGTTTTTAGGGTTTTAAATCACGAAAACGATTTAGAGCATGCA
The DNA here is from genome assembly GCA_030686995.1 of Artemisia argyi. NCBI lineage: Eukaryota > Viridiplantae > Streptophyta > Magnoliopsida > Asterales > Asteraceae > Artemisia > Artemisia argyi. The sequence continues at coordinate 179,309,982 of CM060704.1, forward strand.
TGGATCAATTAGAGCATTTTAGATGATGTTCATAGGGTGTAAGGGACCTGAGAAAAATACCAAACCAATATTCGAACGTGTTGAAAAGGCTGCACGATTTGTTGTATACGCGTATGGGCAAAAACGAACCAAAAATCCACACGACTCCAAAAGCTTCTCCACGACCTTTCTATCATTTTTCCCAGAGTATACATGATATGAGGATTATGAGAAAAATCATAAACGAATTTTAGGGAGGTCGAACAGATCATAAACGAATTACCTTGTTTATAGGGCTCGACAAAAGAAAACCAAAGCCACGATCGATCCAAGCTTCAACAATTCGAATGGGTATTTTTATAGGACTTCTTGGATGTTGTTTGATCACAGAAAAATGTCTAGGAATGATGGGGTTGTCGAATGGAGGCCAAAGAAATTTTGTGTGTGTTTGTTTTTGGATCGGCAATTAGGGTTAGGGAATAAAAGATATGGATTTGTTTTTAAAATAGGAATGCTGTGTGAATGAGGGGGGGGGGGGGGGAGGACCAGAATTTCGGATTTTTGGTTGATAGAAATATTCTTGTGATTATCTTCCTTATTTATCAACATTTAAACCATTTAAATCAATATTAAAAATACTTATTATTAATTCGGTCCATAGAGGGGTAATTTGGTAATTTTACCACTTGTATAAATGTTAAATGTAATTGTTAAAATTATTTGGATACATAACTTGTGCATTGTTTGAAGTTTGGGACTTATTTGGAGACTTATAAGCTTTTAATTAAATTTTAAATATGTAGGGGCATTTTGGTCATTTCACTTGCTTTCAGATTTTAGGTGTTACAACTTCTTCCCCTCTAAAAAGAAAAATTTCGTCCTCGAAATTTGAAAGGAATCAGAAATGAAACGAATCGAAACATAACGGAGACATACCAGATCAGAATACAAAGTGAGGATAACTAGCTCGAATAGACTCCTCGGTTTCCCAGGTAGCTTCCCGCTCTGGGTGGTTCCGCCAAAGAATCTTAACGAAAGGAATAAATTTACGCCTCATAACTCGCTCTTGGCGATCAAGAACAGCTTCCGGCTCCTCCGGAAGAGACATATCTGGCTGAATCTGATCGAAAGGATAGGACACCACATGCAAAGGATGGTAATTGTATCCCCTCAGAAGAGATACATGAAAGACGTCGTGAACATGTGATAACTGCGGAGGAAGAGCCAAACGATACGAAACCTCTCCGATGCGTTCCAAAATCTCAAACGGTCCAATGAATCGAGGACTAAGCTTGCCCTTGATCCCGAAACGTTTAACTCCACGAAACGGCGAAACTTTAAGGAATACCCGATCACCAACACGAAACTCTAAGTCACGCCGATGCTTATCAGCATAACTCTTTTTACGCGCACGTGCTTCCTTCAACTTTTCCCTAGCAACATCCACTTTCTCGGTAGCAATCTGAACTAACTCCGGACCTTCAATAATACGCTCACCAACCTCATTCCAACAAACTGGAGCTCTGCACTTCCTACCATACAACATCTCGAAAGGAGCCATACGAATACTCGCGTGCCAGCTGTTATTGTATGCAAACTCAACCAAACACAAATATTCGTCCCAGTTACCAGTCCACTCTAAAGCACATGCCTTCAACATATCCTCTAATGTCTGGATAGTCCTCTCCGACTGACCATCTGTCAGAGGGTGAAAAGCCGTGCTGAACTTAAGGCGCGTACCCCATGCCTTATGCAATCCCTTCCAGAAACGAGATGTAAACCGTGGGTCTCTATCTGATATGATAGCCGTAGGCATACCATGAAGTCTAACAATCTCTTGCTGAAATACGTCCGCCAACTTACTAATTCCGTAGTTCACACGAATAGGGAGAAAGTGAGCAGACTTGGTTAGTCGATCAACAACCACCCAAATCGCATCATGCTTCTTACGGGTAAGAGGTAAACCTGTAACGAAATCCATGGAAATCTCCTCCCATTTCCACTTCGGAATCTCCAATGGTTGCAATAACCCACTCGCTCTTTGATGCTCAATCTTTACTTGCTGGCAAGTTAAACACTTCGATACAAACAACGCCACATCATGTTTCATACCACTCCACCAAAAATGTTGTTTAAGATCCCTGTACATCTTGGTAGAACCAGGATGAATAGTGAACGGGGAACTATGAGCCTCTGATAGAATAGTCTCTCGAAGTTCCGGATCGTTAGGAACGCAAAGACGATCCTCAAACCAAACCACACCAAATTCGTCAACTCTGAACTCTGACTGTTTGCCTTCCTCAACATTTTGAACTATAGACCACAGCTCACCATCCTCCTTCTGAGCTTCCTTTATTCGCAAAATAAGATTGGACTCAACTTTAAGACTAGCCCAATAACCATCCTGACCTCGAATACAAAACTCCACATCTAGAAGCTCTAAGTCATGCAAAACACGAGGATCAAACTCTAAACTCGCAACCATACCAGACTTCCTACTAAGAGCATCCGCGACTACATTCGCCTTACCGGGATGATACTGAATATTAACATCATAGTCCTTCAGAAGTTCTAACCACCGCCTCTGTCTCATATTCAGTTCCTTCTGAGTGAAAATGTATTTAAGACTCTTGTGATCGGTGAAAATGTCACAAGACTCTCCATACAAATAATGACGCCAAATCTTTAGCGCGAAAACCACAGCTGCTAACTCAAGATCATGTGTCGGATAATTCACCTCGTGAGGTTTCAACTGCCTCGAAGCATAAGCGATCACTTTCCCATGTTGCGTCAACACACATCCCAAACCTTTCTTCGATGCATCACTATATATTTGAAAACCACCTGAACCAGATGGAAGAGTCAAAATAGGTGCAGACACTAAACGTTTCTTCAACTCCTCGAAACTACTTTCCCTCTCATCAGTCCAAACAAACTTCTCTCCTTTCCTCATCAATTGTGTTAAAGGCAAAGCGAGACGCGAAAAGCCTTCAACAAATCTCCTATAATACCCAGCAAGACCCAGAAAACTCCTTACTTCCGTCACGTTTGTAGGTCTCGGCCATTTTGTGATAGCCTCAACCTTCGCAGGGTCCATAGTAATACCGTCCGCAGAAACAATGTGACCCAAGAAAGCTACTCGATCCAACAAAAACTCGCACTTCGAAAATTTCGCATATAATCTCTGCTGTCGAAGAACCTCCAGAACCATACTAAGATGTTGCTCGTGTTCCTCCTCGGACTTAGAATACACAAGGATGTCATCAATGAAGACAATGACGAACTTATCGAGGAATTCGTGAAATACCCGGTTCATAAGGTCCATGAAAACTGCAGGAGCATTGGTCAACCCGAAAGGCATAACCAAAAATTCATAATGACCGTACCGAGTTCGAAAAGCCGTTTTAGGAATATCTTGCTCCCTCACCCGAAGTTGGTGATAACCGGACCTCAGATCAATTTTAGAGAAATGCCTCGCTCCTTGCAATTGGTCAAATAGATCATCAATGCGTGGAAGAGGGTAACGGTTACGGATTGTGATACGGTTAAGTTCCCGATAATCAATACAAAGACGCATGCTTCCATCCTTCTTCTTAACAAACAATACGGGAGCACCCCATGGAGACACACTCGGACGAATGAATCCATTATCTAACAATTCTTGCAATTGCTCCTTCAGTTCTTTCAATTCGATCGGTGCCATACGGTATGGAGCTTTAGATATGGGTTCAGCACCCGGAATCAATTCAATACTGAACTCAATTTCTCGAACAGGAGGAATACCAGGAAGTTCATCTGGAAACACATCAGTAAAATCGCGCACAACGCGAATACCATCAATGCTCGGAACATCCACAGAAGTATCCTTGATAGAAGCAAGGAAACCAATACAGCCATGTGAAATCAGTGTCCGGGCTTTCATAGCCGAGATGATCTTTACAGACTTCAGAGGTTGTGAACCAGAATAGACAAAATCAGGATGATGAAGATTACCAAAGATCATTTTACGAGCATAACAATCAATGGTCGCTTTATGAGCAGCCAACCAGTCCATGCCCAGAATAATATCAAAGTCAATCATATCGATGGGAAGAAGGTTCGCAGCACGAATACGATCATCGAAACGAAGAGGGCAATTCACATACTCAACATCAATAATCACATGAGTTTTCATCGGAGTAGCAATAGATATACGGTTTATTAGTTGTGTTGGGGTTATGTTTATTTTATTTGCAAGTGTAGTAGATATTATGGAATGTGTAGCACCGGTGTCAAATAAAACAAAGACAGTACGATCTCCAATAAATAGAAAACCCGTAATAGTACCTGAGGAACCAGCTGCCTGATCACGAGTCATAGAGTAAACCCTGCCTGAATTAGGAGCAGTCCTATCATCAATCTTAGGTCCACCAGTCTTCTTCTTAGGGCAGTCGATGACTTTATGATGAGTAGATCCACACCCGAAACAACCACCAGAAGCTCTATAACAAGGACCCGGATGAGTCTTCCCACAAGAAGGACATGTAGGAGGAGGGGGTAGAGCTTCAATCTTCTTCTGACCCGACGATCCCGACTGCTGATACTGCTGAGAGTCCCTTCGTCGGTTGTTATTATTCTGCCCTTGACGATCACCACCATACCTACCAGTATCCCGACGATCCTGGTTCCTGTAATCCTGTTGTCTATTATTATAACCACGATCCTGACGACCCCTCTGATCATATCCCTGGTCCTGTCGACCCCGAGAATCCTGCCTATGGTCCTGCCGACCATGACTACGAGAATCCACCCTGTTACCATCCCTATCACGCTTATAAGACACCCGATCCGCATGCAGTAACTCAATGTTACGGGCGGCATCCTGCACTCCAGCAACATCCTCAAAAGTAGTGTTAACGATCTTGTCCAACACCCACTTCTTCAAAGCCCATTTAAAATGACGTGCCTGACGCACAGCATCACCAGTAACCTCCGGCCCAACAAAACTAGCCAAACGCAAGAATCTCTGCATAAACTCTCCGGATGACTCCTGATCACCCTGACGAATCGACCCGTACTCTCTCTCTCATACCTTAACTGTTCTGCCATAGGAAGATACTGTCTGTAAAATGCCTCAATGAACTCAGCCCACGAACAAGTCTCAGCAAAATCACCTCCTTTGGCCTGAACAAGAGCAGTCCACCAGTTCTGAGCATCACCTTCCAATTTGAATGTAGCCAAACGAGTTTTAAACTCGTCACCACATCCCAGAACACGAAACAATTTCTCAACATGTGTGATCCAGTCCTCCGCTTCATGGGGAGTAGCAGCGGACTTAAATGAGAGAGGCTTGAGCTTGTTAAACCTCTCGATCCACACATGGATACCAGTTGGGGGAACATGAGGTGAAGCATTAGCATTAGGTTGAGCATTTGGTGGAGTAGAAGGTCTAGCACCACTACCAGAAGGACTCGGTCCATTCCTGAGGTTATTGGCCACTTCAGTCACTACTCGTGGAATAGCAGCTTCCAAAGCAGCGTTAATCATAGCTTGGAAATCAGGGGCATCATCATCCCCATCAGTGTACTGAGTAAAGCGGGTGTTCACCATCTGAATGATCATGGAAAGAGATTAGCAAAACATAAGAGAAAATAAGCACGAAATGGAAGACGAAGCAGAAACCTATGCTACCCAAATCCTCACCAGTCAAACCTAAAGTCTTAAGGGTCAAATCCTAAGGTCCATAAGACTCACAGGCCATGTTTATGTACTACAGGTCGCAGCCTGGTCTCTGATACCATAATTGTAACACCCCAACCCGACAAGGGTAGAAGTGCCACAAGGATGGTGACATATCAAAGCATACATACATAATATCATACACAGCGGAAGTCTTAAACATAATTCAATAAGAAAGACCAAGCCAACACAGCTTAAGTCAAAGTACATAAGTTCAATGATGAAGAAATAATCCAAAGGAAATAAGAACATAATCCAAATCCAAAGTCATAACATAGGGTGGTCATCTAAGGTAAAAGCTCCAACACAAGCTCTAACTCTCATCCCATAGCAAAAGCCCAGCTCCTAGCTTAGATACCTGCCGCAGGGAAAAGAAAATGCGGCTGAGCTTAAAAAGCCCAGTGAACAGATACATAAACAAAGCAACGATAATGAAATAGAACTGAAATATAGTGCATTGGGGAATATCATAAGGAATAAACAAATGAATAATAGAAATGAAAGAATAGGATAGTCATCTACCACGAGCCCAGAAACATATTATATCATATAAGCCGTCAATATCATAATCTCATAATCAGAGGGGATACCTCTCAGGCAACCAGATAATATGAGGGGTGTCCTCATGTATCATAAAGTGGAGTGATCAGCTCCCAGAAGTTGTGAAAGGCATGTATAGCACACAGTACTAGTCACCAGACAGATATCATAAACATAATCATAGTTAAATCCACTAAACAGAAACAGATCTAGGATGCATCCATACGCCCCCACAGAATCAGATTGGCCATAATAAATCATATCATAAGTGTGCACATAATATAACAGAAAGGGGACGGTGTAGCCAAATCACTAGGGCCACACACTAGTCATGCCAGTGGTGCATCACAGACACGCCCATGGTACCTCCATAGGTAGGGAAACAGAAATGGCTCGGGTATCAAACTAAGAGTCAGGTATCATATCATACAAAAGGTCATATGGCAAATGTGTATCTCAGAATCGTATCAAAGTTCAATCAAAGGGAACATAGCAATGGCTTGGGGAATCTTAAGTGAATCATATTTCCAAAATCATAATAGCATAATGGAGCCTTTACTGAAAAGGCAGAGTATCCGTACCTTATTGCAAGCACAGAAAATAGAAACAAACTCAGAAAACAGATGTGGCTCAGGACCTCTCCTTCTTCACACCTAGAGGAGAAGAGGGGGAATCATAATTCATTCTTAAATTCATGTCTTTCCATTTAAAGTAACTTTCCATTTTTAGCAAGTTTCCATAAATAGTAAGTTTCCACTTTTAGAAAGTTTCCATATTTAGAAAGTTTCCTCTTTTAGAAATTTGAATCATTATTAATGGAAATAAAGTATCTTTTAACCTTTTACTCATTTGGTCCTTAGGGTTTCATAACTTTGCATTTTATACCCTTTACTTTCCAAAATTACACTTTAAACCTTTTAGTATTCAAGGTTACACATTAAACCCTTAACTTATCCATTTTACATAATGAGCACTTATTTTAAGATGTTATACGAATGGATACTCAAACTTTTATAATTTACACTTTAAGTCCCTCAAGTTATAAAAGTTACATTTTTAACCCTTTAATTTACAATTTCAACTTTTAATTATCAATAATTACATATTATGCCCTTAAGTTATCAAAATGACACATAACCCCCTGAATATATTAAATTACTCAAAACAGCTCCAAGTTTCTGAAAATTACATGTTTAGTCCCTCTCTTTTAATTATTTTCAAAACAAACCCTAATTAGGTTTAAAATACATTTTAATCCATTTAATTGCAAAACTTACACTTAACACCCTCATCTTATATTTTTTTCGAATAGTATACAGCCCAGAATAAGTTTCAAAAATAACCCTTTAGTTTTAAAAGTTACAAAACTCACCCAAAACCTTTATACCAAATCATATAAACCAAAAACAAGGGAATTAGAAACCCTAATCCTTCTAATCAATTCTCAATCATAAACTCATCATTAATATCATTTATTAACACCATTTCCAGCCCTAAACCAAAACCCTAGGGCACACGACTTTTATTTTCTTTTTCTCTTTTATACGATTTAATCAAAACCCAATAAATCAAAATAAATTTGAAACACATGATTTAAGCCATGATAATCCTTTCCAATAATTTTCCAGATCATATTACATCATAACAAACCTATAATAATTTTATTAATAATTATTCTGGATCGGAATATGTATTTCACAATTAAACATGTTTTTAGGGTTTTAAATCATGAAAACGATTTAGAGCATGCATGGATCGATTAGAGCATTTTAGATGATGTTCATAGGGTTTAAGGGACCTGAGAAAAATACCAAACCAATATTCGAAAGTGTGGAAAAGGCTGCACGATTTGTTGTATACGCGTATGGGCAAAAACGAACCAAAAATCCACACGACTCCAAAAGCTTCTCCACGACCTTTCTATCATTTTTACCAGAGTATACATGATATGAGGATTATGAGAAAAATCATAAACGAATTTTAGGGAGGTCGAACAGATCATAAACGAATTACCTTGTTTATTGGGCTCGACAAAAGAAAACCAAAGCCACGATCGATCCAAGCTTCAACAATTCGAATGGGTATTTTTCTAGGACTTCTTGGATGTTGTTTGATCACAGAAAAATGTCTAGGAATGATGGGGTTGTCGAATGGAGGCCAAAGAAATTTTGTGTGTGTTTGTTTTTGGATCGGCAATTAGGGTTAGGGAATAAAAGATATGGATTAGTTTTTAAAATAGGAATGCCGTGTGAATGAGGGGGGGGGGGGGGGAGGACCAGAATTTCGGATTTTTGGTTGATAGAAATATTCTTGTGATTATCTTCCTTATTTATCAACATTTAAACCATTTAAATCAATATTAAAAATACTTATTATAAATTCGGTCCATAGAGGGGTAATTTGGTAATTTTACCACTTGTATAAATGTTAAATGTAATTGTTAAAATTATTTGGATACATAACTTGTGCATTGTTTGAAGTTTGGGACTTATTTGGAGACTTATAAGCTTTTAATTAAATTTTAAATATGTAGGGGCATTTTGGTCATTTCACTTGCTTTCAGATTTTAGGTGTTACACATATACATTTTTTCAAAGGATTGATACGTAATTTTATAGGTTTAGATGGATATATACCACTCTATATATACGGCCATCCCATAACCCTTCTTAAACCCTAAAAAAACCCTAGTTGACTTCACAATTCATCATGAGCTTAAACCATGATTTGGAAGATAATCCATCAGATGATGATTATCATGGCGATGACATGGAATGCTGTAATAGCTATGACTCCAATGACTCCAATGACGGTGCGCATGATGTTCCGGTCAATGAAGTTACTAGTGAAGCAAAAAGTTACATTATATTAAACGAAGGTGATCTGATTCAACGTCAACAATATAAAATCAATAAGGTAACTTCTAGAATATTATCTATATCCAATGATGATGCTTGCCTGCTGTTGTTAAAATATAAGTGGCGTACTAGTACTATTTATGAAGCTTGGTTTGGAGATGAAGTTAAAGTTAGAGAATTGATTGGTATGTTAGACGTTGACCACGATGTTAAGTTTCCTAAAAAAAATAAAAGTAAGGTTGATTGTGGTATTTGTTTTGATTCTGTTATGGTTAAGGATACTGCAAATTGTGGGTGTGGTCATGTTTTTTGTAAGGAGTGTTGGATAAGTTATGTTAGTACCGCTATTAATGATGGTCCGGGATGTTTGAGTTTAAAGTGTCCTGAACCGTCTTGTGGTGCCGCTGTTGGTCCCGATATGGTTAAAGTGTTGGTTAGGGGAAAAGAAAAGCAAAAGTATGATAGGTTTTGGGTTGGGTCGTATGTTGAGAGTAATAAGAATATTAAGTGGTGTCGTGGTCCGGGGTGCGATTACGCTGTTGAATTTGATGATAAAGACGACCCTAAATTTTATGATGTTAGATGTGATTGTATGTATGTTTTTTGTTGGAAGTGTGCCGAGGACGATGCTCATAGTCCATTAGATTGTGAAACTGTTGGTAAGTGGGTGTTAAAGAATACGGCGGAGGCTGAAAATACTACTTGGATTCTTGCATATACGAAGCCTTGTCCGCGATGCAAGAAGTCGATTGAGAAGAATGCTGGTTGTATGCATATGTCGTGTAGATGTGGACATCAATTTTGTTGGTTGTGTCTTGGACCTTGGAATAGTCATGCTGGTACAGGTTGTAATCGTTTTAGAGACGAGGTTAAAGTTAATAAAAGGGAACAACAACGTGAGTTAGCTAAGAAATCAATTGAGAGATACACACATTACTATGAACGTTGGGCTGCAAATGAAAAGTCACGGAAACAAGCCCTTTCTGATCTTCATAACAAGTTTCAACCTCATATTCAGCCACTTGCTGTGGACTATGGTGTATGCGTGAGTGAGTTTCAATTTATCACTGATGCTTGGTTACAGATTGTTGAATGCAGGCGAGTGTTGAAGTGGACATATGCATATGGATACTACATACCCGCAGTCGAAGCAGCTAAAAAGAAGTTTTTTGAATATCTGCAGGGTCAGGCAGAGAGTGCATTAGAAAGGCTTCATTATTGTGCCGAAAACGAACTACCAACTTATATTGAAAGACGGGATAAAGAAGCAGCCACGGCGGAAAATCTCCATAATTTTAGTATAAAGTTAACTGAATTGACTAATGCAACTGGAACGTTTTTCAAGAACTTGGTGAGGGCATTAGAGAATGATCTTTCAGAAGTTGATGCTTATGATCTTTCATTGGCGAGGGCGTTAGAGAATGATCTTTCAGAAGTTAACAATTATGTTCTTTCAGAGGTTGACGATGATGAACTTTCATACCAGTGGGTATTTTTTAACGATTAATGACGTACTTATGTTAATTTCTACTTCCTTAGTTTCTTTGGTCTCATTTATGACATGGATGCAATCAAAACATGCTCGTTTTCGTTATTCTGTATATTTTTAATAATAATCCCACTGTGATTTTTGATGTGGATGATTTTAGTGGAAACCAAAATACTTCCTTATGTTAATTTCTCAAAATGGTGTACGTGATCTAAGCCTTTTATTTAAATGAAAAAAAGAGTTTGTTCAGTTCATATAACAATGACGTTTTGCTTGAATTTTGTGTAAGCTTGACAACCTCTTAAACATGGTGATTTCAAGTTCATTAAAACAATATATATACGAACAATCATTACAACAGCTAGATATGTCAAATGCACAAAGTGTTCTATAAATTCGCTTCATGACATTAAGATCACTTTAAAATATGATAAACTGCACACAAAAGTAACAAACTTAGATAATAGACTACAATACTTTATGCCAATACTAAAGTATAGGCACAAGACTATATCTTAGACTACTTTCAAAGAGCAAAGTAATTTTTGCTTGAACAAATTAGCAATATGATGAAGTCCTTCAAGAATTTTAAAGAAAGGGTTATACATCCTCATATATAAGATCGTTCATTTTAATTTTCGGAATAAGGTTTAATTTGAACTGCTGAAAATTGGGAAGTTTTAGTATTGGGTCTATCCAAGATATTATTAGTCACAACGATAATAGTAGTCTCAAGGTGAAACAAAAATTCTATTTGGCAAGCGAAACAAGAGGGTGTTTGAAAATAAAGTATTCAATATTACAACAATTTGTGATGATCTATAAGTTTTTACGTTTTTTTGGATATCTAATAGAGCAAGAGGAGCAATTTCATCATGGTTAGATTGGTGTGTTCGGATCCGATTAAAGTGTCCAAGTTATAAAAGGTTTTCTTTTGGACTTTGGGCAGTGAGCATCCAGTTTTCAGTTAATGGTACTGCCCCCCCCCCCCCCCCCCCCCCCCCAAAAAAAAAAAAAAAAAAAAAAAGTTTAGCCTCTTTAATGGTACGTGTATTTGTATTTCAACAACAGAAGATGTTTTTCGATAGCAAATGGTGGCTACTGGTTTTTATTATTCATGCACAAGTCTCATTTGGTTATGTATGACTGAGGTAAGCCGTAAGCGCAGAAGATTTGGTCTATAGATCTCTTAGTTCTGATTATCAGTTAGATAGTTCCATCTTGTTACATTAGGGTCGATCGTTTATTTGTTAGATAGTTCCATATTGTATCATCTTCCTAGTTAGTAGCATGGTCAACATTGATGTCCACTGAAAACTATCGCTAAAGCCACCAAGCTGCAATGATAGCAGTTATGTTAATTTCTAATAGAACCTACATTTAATTTGAAGAGGTTCAATGCTAGTTTTTATGAAACAGTAAGCCATAAAGGCATTTTTTAGTTAAAAATTATCACCTGAAGATACATAAAGAACTTTCGTTAAGAAAAGGTAAGTGAATAGTCTACACTCTACAGGTGTTGATGCATTCTCTTAGTAGAAAGTTGTTTTTGATCCCACATTGGTAGTAGAAAGAAAAACTCGATAGCTTATATACTAAAGTTATGTTGGTTGGTTAAGTTGATATCAGTATTATGTTATTTGAGGGATAGCCATTGGAAAGTTTAAAATCTAGCCGATTGTTGTCTCCCAGATAACTAGTGTCATTTATTAACTTTTTGTGTATATGGTCATATCGATTAAACATCAGGTTTTGTTTGATTTTAAGTCCCATGTTCAATGATGGTAAAGTTGTTTGGGAAAAGGATCGAGCCTAGAGGTATTGGTTGTGAATCAAATGAAATAAAATTGATGCATATATTGAGTGGTCTAGTGACAAAAAGTCTTCTGAATCACTAAAATGTGTGCGGTTTCAGCTTCAATTTTGCTATGTGCAAACAAACATGAAGTGGCCACGCTAACCTTTTGAAAATCCGAAAAGGAGAGGGCTTTACTCGGTTTCAGTTTGTGTGGCGATGTGTTCAAACTTCGTAGATTGATCGGTCAAAAGGTTGAAAAACATGTTAACCAAAGAACAAAAACAAAAACATTCATACATTGTAAGAAGGCAAAAGTGTTGTTGTACCTTTAAATAAGTGAAGCCTCATTAGTAGGTTTGTCTAATATAGGATTTGCATAGAACGAACTCAAAGAAACATTAAGCAAATCTGCACAAATAGAAAATAGCTAGCCTTCAGAGTTCAGATAATATTTAGTACTGCAATAGTTTTTGAGTGTGCTATTTGATCATCATATATACACATGTAATACATATACACATGTAGTATATGAAAGCTGTCAGTTGTCCTGTGGACGTATAGTCCGGACTGGATCCTACATGGGCCAGGCCCGGCAGACAGCGGCCCACTCTACGCCTAAACCCTAATCCATGCCTTATAAATATAGGGCTGGGTTCCATTCACAACAGAATATAACAGGTTACCCTAAACCTAATTCTCATATGCTCCGCGCATCAATACTAACTTGACCGTCGTGGATCCCGGGGCTACGGCCTCGGGTCCACTCCTAACGGGTTCTCTTTGTTGACAGGTCTACTCAGGGCTCGAGAAGACGACTAACGGCCCAAGGAGAGTCGTCGAATCAGCCCGCGCCAGATTATGCATCAACATGTCCATTTGGCTTCAATACTGCTTTAAATCAAATCGTAAGCTAAAAGGGCTTTTTTTGTTTAAACATCATCTCCTAAAATTAAGGATTTCAAGTTTCAAAACAAAAGGTATTTAAGCTTGAGTTGAGTGGAGGTAATAAATAACCAGGGGCGGAACCATGATTTTTAGTTAAGGGGGGCCGACCGTGCTTAAGGCAAATTATAGTGATGGATATTATTTCAGAATTTAATCTATAGTGTTCATTTTTATTGTTTAAGTTATTCATTATGGAATTTTGTAGGTATGCCTATAAAATAAGGGTGACTGAATGTAAAAGACTAGTAGAAAAATGACTCTTAGTCTAAGTAAATAATGAATGAATTGGGTTTATTAGGGGTGGCTCAGTACCCACTAGTCACCTTACTAGCTCCGCCTCTGAAACCAGTCATTAAAAAAAATAATAATAAAAATAATAAAAATAAATAAATAAAAAAATCCGTATGTTTGCATTTTTTTTATAAAAATACCAACAAATATCGGAAGGCCGTGTCTTCTCCATTTGGGTTACTCATCATGTTTGTGACAAATTAAAATTGAAAAAATAGTAATAATAGAACCTACTTTTAATTTGATTTGAAGAGGTTCAATGTTGGTTTGCCATAAAGGTGTTTTTTAGTTTAAATTTATCACATAGAATAATAATTATATACTTATTCAAAAAATTATATACGTTCATCACTAAAAAGTAGTTAAAGTTGAGTTTGAATGGAGATAAATAAAGAACTCTTGTAAAAAAAAAAGTAGGTGTTCTCGAGCCCTAAAGAAAATTAAAATCACTAAAGTCTTTGTTGACACGTGTAGAACTGTCAACAAGACTTTAGTGAATGCGTCAACGTGTATTTTTATTTTCTTTTTGAACATGTTTAAAATTGTGCAAGTTATGAGTGACACGCGTTACAGATTGTTGAATGCAGGCAAGTATTGAAGTGGACATATGCATATGGATACTATATACCCACATACGAAGAGGCTAAAAAGGAGCTTTTTGAAGATCTCCGGGGTCAAGCAGAGATTGCATTAGAAAGTCTTCCATATTGTGCCGAAAAGGAAGGATCAACTTATATCGAAAGACGGGATAAAGAAGCAGCCACCAATGAAAATGTCCATATTTACAGGGAAATGTTAATCAATTTGACTAGAGTGACTCGAAATTTTTTCAAGAACTTGCTGAAGGTATTAAAGAATGATCTTTCAGAGGTTGACGATTATGATCTTTCATACCAATGGGTATTTTTTTAAGGATTAATGATGTACTTATGTTAATTTCTACTTCCTTAGTTTCTTTGGTCTCATTTGTGACATGGATGCAATCATAACATGCTCGTTTTTGTTATTCTGCATATTTTTAATAATAATCCCACTGTGATTTTTGATGTGGATGTTTTTGGTGGAAACCGAAATACGTTACAAAGAGTTTGTCTAGTTCATATAACAATGACGTTTCGCATGAATTTTGTGTAAGCTTGACAACCTCTTAAACATGGTGATTTCAAGTTCATTAAAACAACGTATATACGAACAATCACTACAACAGCTAGATATGTCCAATGCACAAAGTGTTTACTAACTTAACCACATTTTTCTAAACAGCGAGATGTATATATAATATATACTAGATCTAGCTAATGCCTGTCCCATGAATGAGCTAGTTCTATAAATTCGCTTAATGAAAATATATCATGACATTAAGATCACTTTAAAATATGATAAACTCTACACACAAAAGTAACAAACGTAGATAAAAGACTACAATACTGTATGCCAATGATAAAGTATTGGCATAAGACTATATATCTTAGACTACTTTCAAAGAGCAAAGTAACTTTTACTTGAACAAATTAGCAAACATGATTAAGTCCTTCGAGAATTTTAAAGAAGGGCTTATACATCTTCATAAGATCATTCATTTTAATATTCGGAATAAAGTATTGAAGTGCTGAAAATTGGGAAGTTATAATATTAGGTCTATCCAAGATAGTATAAGTCACAACGATAATAGTAGTCTCAAGGTGAAACAAAAATCTATTTGGCTAGCGGTGCGTTGGTTGATGCAATATCTTGTGTGGTGCTCACGAAACAAGAAGGTGTTTGAAAATAAAATCTTGAATCTTACTACAATTTGTGATGATCTATTATTTCTTACATTTTTTGATATCTAATAGAGCAAGAGGCGCAATTTCATCATGGTTAGATTGGTGTCACTACAACAAATTTGTTATTTCTACACACTTTTTTTTCACACTTTACGAAGTGTGAGCTTTTTTCTAAAGATATTCACATTTAAAAGTGTGAATAATTGTTTCAAAATCTTCACACTTAAAAAGTGTGAAGAATTTCAATTTCACACTTAAAAGTGTGAAAAATTAATTTAAAATGAAATCATCACACTTAAAAGTGTGAAGAATTATTTGAAAATCAAAATCATCACGCTTAAAAGTGTGTAAAATTATTTTAAAACCCTTACACTTAAAAGTGTGAAAAAACTTTATAACACTTCACACATAAAAGTGTGAAAATATTTGCTACATCCAATTGGTTCACACATACACTAGTGTGAACTTTTTGATTCTTCACACTTTAAAATGTAGCTACATGTTGTAATAAGTGTGAGTATATTACTCCGTCCGTCCCATTTTATAAGTCCATTTTGGCAATTTGGGTTGTCCCAAATTATATGTCCATTTTTAGTTTCAACCAATGAGATTGCTTGTAAGTGGGTGAGAATTAATTTTTATTGGTTAGTATTGTTAGGGACCCACTTTTCTTAAACTTTGTGAAATATGAAAGTGGACTTATAATTTGGGACGGAGGGAGTACTATTTTGTAGTAGTGTGTGCTCGGATCCGATTAAAGTGTGCATGTTATAAAAGGTTTTCTTTTGGACTTTGGACAGTAGCATCCAGTTTTCAGTTAATGGTACTGTCAAAAAAAAAAAAAAAAAAAAAAAAAGTTTAGCCTCTTGAATGGTGTATTTGTATTTCAACAACAGAAGATGTTTTTCGATAGCAAATGATGGCTACTGGTATTTATTGTTCATGCATAAGTCTCATTTTGTTATGTATGACTTTTGTATGGAGGTATGCTCAGGAAGCTTTGGTCTATAGATCTCTTGGTTCTCATTATCGGTTAGATAGTTCCATATTGTATCATCTTCCTAGTTAGTAGCGTGGTCAACATTGCTGTCCACTGAAAACTATTGCTAAAGCCACCAAGCTGCCATGGTTGCAGTTCAGTTAAGTTCTAATTTAGTAAGTTACTAAACAACCAAAAATGAAATTTATTCAAACACCGACATTTCCATTTAACCTGGTGCTAAGGAAGTCTCATCATAGTTTTATAACTCAAAAATTGAAATTCTAAAGCTAAAAATAATCAGATAGCACGAAACTACAAATATGCTAACCATTGTAGTATTATAAATTAGCTCGAAATAAGCATAAATCACTAACGGGGTGTTTGTTTCGGCTTATGGCTTTTTGCTTTTGGGCTTATGTTTCATAAGCTCACTTTTTGTGGTTTATTGTCAAACTTTTCGGCTTATAGAATTTTTTATTTTATTTTATTTTTTAGGTAAACATGGTTTTCGACATTTTGGCTAACTAATCCACAGGGTCATTTGAACCCACCGCCACACAAACTTAAACCAGGTGAAACCCTCCCTTTTCAGGAGGTTTTATGACATGATACACTTATATAAGCACGAAAGTTTTAAAATAAGCCATAAAAATTAAGCTTATGAAACATACGCCAAAACCAGCTATATAAGCCCTATCTTATTGTTTTGTAATTCTATCTCCTTGCTAAAAAAAAAAAAAAAAAAAAAAAAAAAAAAAAAAAAAAACCTATAATAGTACAAATATACTATTCACGTGGATATTATTTCATAGTAAAAGAGAAAGTTAAACTAAGACTTCATTATCCCATATAGGTAATAGAAAGAAAACATTGGTAGCTTATATACTTTGGTTATGTTGGTTGAGTATGTTGAGATTAATATTATGTTATTCTTCAAGAAACGGGCATGTCATAAGTAAATTGGCATATTCGCTTCCACAAGGATAACTCGTATTATTCATAAACTTTTTGTGTTTTATTTATGATATTTGAAGCATTTACTTTTACCTGTTATTTTATCGTAAGATAGCTTCGTGATTAAAAAACCATTTATTTGTTGGATTTTAAGCATCAAACGGGTAAGGATCCAGTGAGAAGAAACTTAAAATGAGAAGAATGAGAAATAACTATAACCTCATATTTGAGATGCATCGACTTGAATTAGATGCACCTCTATTCATTCAGATGCATCACAATTAGTTTCGAAAGTGATTTTGAAGTGAAAACGATGCAAAGTAGTACTAGAAATAAATTTGACAACCAGAGGACGAAAAATACATAGGATTTATCTAATTTGATGAAATGCAACTAATATATGTATATGCATCTAATTTTTTGCTAAAAAATATATTATGATGCATCTAAAAGATTAGGGATGCATCTAATTTAAATTGATGCATCTTTAATATGTTGTTATAATTATTTCTCATTCTTCTTATTTGAATAATTCTTCTCATTTGATCCTTAGTCTTGGTTCTAAAGCAAATACTGTCCAAAGATAAAACGGGGACGGAACCGGGACACAAAGTGACAAGGTGCATATAAGAAACCGGGTACATAACATGAAAGTAGGGTTATATATAATTTTTTTTTTTTTTTTTTTTTTTTTTTTAAATAAATCCATTTCATTGAATTTAAAAGTGCATAACAGGTAAACGGGCAACAAATTGCGCCGCAACCCCTTTTTGAATAGCAAAACCTACTCTACTAAAAATAAAACCTTGATTCTTGGAGGACGGAGAATTGCTACGGATAACCTTTTGCACCCGATCCAAGAATCGGGTTGCCACGGGGGCAAGGGATCCAAAAGTATCAAAAGCAAATGGCACAAACACGTGTTGATTCTCCGAACAAGCTGTTTCATGTTTAGTCACCTTTTTAGACTCCGCCTTCAAAACTGCTTGCCCAGCCACAAACCCGGTGTCCCGAAACCCCACCAACGGGGACACCCCGGTGAGGTCCACACAAGCATGTTTACCACCTGCCCACCCGAATACGAGGACATCCGCCGGGCGCAGGGTGGACCTTCCTTCCAACGGGTCGGTCAAAAAATTCACAGGGGCTTCTTTCTTAGCAGAAATCCCAGCTCTCCTCAACACGTCCCACAAAACATCCCGAACCAGGTCATGCCGGTATTTGAAACCCGGCAATTCCTTGCAGTGGAGGGCGTGCTCCCCAAATTTATCTAGACGCGCCTTTTTGCATATAGGACATGGCTTGTCTACTGGGAACAAAGGAATCATCAGCCGATATTTGAGGATTGCCCGGTATTCAATCGCCGACATATGTTGGCCAAGCCCCTCAATGGGAAAAACATTTAAAAAGTCTTGGGCATGGGCCCCTTGCAGACATTCAAGCACTGCTGCCTGGCGCGAGGACATAGTAAACTTCTCTCCCAGAGTTTGGAGGGTTTTACTGTAAAAAGCATTCGCCAAAGTATTTTGTGCTTTCATGGGGGCGGTGTCTTTATCAGTAAAGACACTCAGGTCAAACTCAGGAAGAGATATGTGAATGTTGTCTAGCGCAAGCTTGTAATCAGAGTCTATTCCCACAACACCACTATTTCGCAGAATGTGGTCCTGTAACTTCCAAGACTGCACCCTAGAAGCCACGAAAGCGTAAGCTGACAAGTCCCCTGCCGAACTAAGGCCTAACCCTCCCGATCGTTTTGGCAGGGACGCCAACCTCCACTAGAAATCTCCAAAATATGGACCTCCACACACAACAATATCTTCTAACGCACACCGAAGCCCCTTGTCAAAGAGGGATACGGCATCAGCAACAAACGCCGGTTGACAAGTCCGGAGGCCGAACAACAACTTAGCAACACCCATGCATGAACGGAGCAAAAGAAGCTCGCTCTGGGGATCACTTAACTTCCGTAAACTCTCCATCAGGTCCACCGCTCGCTGAGCCCTTTTGACTGCCAAAGTACTAATAAAACCCTCATCTCGGCTAACAGCTCCCCCAAGGAGTTTCACTCCCCTTGCTGGTCTCACAATCCCACTCGGGAAGGCCCCCGACTGCACTTTTGCTTCATTACACGACGGCCAAAAGACCTCAGTTTTCTTAATGTTTAGCACAAGGCCCAAGGTCGGCCCCTCTGCTCTAATAATATCCAAAGCCTTAGCAACTTCATTCACTTCCCCAATAATCGTCCCGTCGTCTAAGTACCAAGCATGAAAAGGGAGAGAGCAACACTCTTGCACCCTACGAACAAGCGGGTGCAAGACAAGCGCAAAAAGTAGTGGCCCGAGGGGGTCCCCCTGCTGGACTCCTGTGGTGGAACCAATATAGGTGTCCCCAACATACAATCTGGCAGTTTGGGAGTATAGAAATTCAACCCAAGGGTATATAGATGGACAACGAGAGCATACTTCCCGCAGGAGAGCTGTACGATCAACCAAGTTAAAGGCGTTAGAAAAATCAACCGTGAGCATGGCTAATGATGCATTATCATGAAACGCATTCAAGAACCTGTTTGCGCTGTGGAGTATGGCCTCGGCCCCGTTAGGAACTCCAACCCCAAATTGAAAATCTCCTAGATGACTAGCCATCTCTTTTCCAACCTTATGCATAGCGACTTTTGAGACTAACCTCCTCCAGATAGCTCCGACCGCGATAGGCCTGATCCCATTATCAGGCTTAAGCAATGGGGTTAGAGGGGCAGAGGCAATGAACTCTGCAAGAACCCTGGGGCAAAACCCTCCCAACCAAAGGTTGACCACCTCTGTAATAGCCGCAAGCAAACCGGAAGCTGTCGAAGCCCCTTGTAATATTACGCTACAAAAATTCAACATAATATTACGCTACAAAAATTCAAGACTGTCCAAGGTTCCACCCTTGTTCTGTCACTGTATGCAAGTAATTATAGCTAAGGATGTGATGATTTCATATGTATTTGATTTCTTATATAACTGATTATACTATGGCTAAGATCAAATTTGGAGATTATGGGAGTAACGGATTGAGCAGTAAAGACAATATATTAGAAGTTGGTATTGAAAAATTATTGAATTAGTAGCCCAACTCAATTTTATTCTTCTCACTTGGCATACATATTGGTACATAGAATGTTCCATTATAGTTCAAAGTCTTCTAGATAATAATAATGTTCGAGTCTATGTGCTAATCAAACTGATCCACACCTCTCAGTGTCATTTATGAATCCTTCTTTTGTTTTGAAATACCAACAAATATTGGAAAGCCGTGTCTTCTCCATTTGGGTCACTCATCATATTTGTGACAAATCAAAATTGAAAAAATAGTAACAATAGAACCTACATTTAATTTGAGGAGGTTCAATGTTGGGTCGCCATAAAGGCATTTTCTAGTTAAAAATTATTAACCGGAAAATAACTGTATAGTTTCATGATAAAAAGATACTAGTTAGAGTTGAGTTAGAGTAGAGATAAATAAAAAACCTTTGTAAAAAACAAGTAAGTGAATAGTCTACATGTGTTGATGCATTTTCTTGGTAGCAAGCTGATTTTGATCCTACATTGATAGTAGAAACAAAAACTTGATAGCTTAAATACTAAAGTCATGTTGGCCGGATAAGTTAATATTAAATATTATGTTATTCGTCTGATGGCTAGTGCCTAGGATTAAATTCTAAACACTCGCCACTGGGAGCATAACTTGTGATTTATTAACTTTTTGTGGATTTAAGAAAAGCTTTTTGTTCGTGATATTCAAAGCATTTATAGTTATCTTAAATGTTAGATCATGAAATTTCATGGTTAAGAAGCTTCTTATTGTTAAATTTGAACAACCAGCTTGCATATGTATATTTTGAACATAATGAGATTTAAAGCATCGGAGTTTCACCAACTAGACAAGACTATCAACCAAAAAGGTCATGTCTTTTCGTCTTGTTCTCGAACATTTATTTTTTATCATTGGTCAAGTCATATCAATGTTATTGTGAAGAAGCCGTGTTAAAGACATATTTTTGCGAGGTCTTTATTTGGTGGGATACACTATTGATTCACTTGCATAACGATGGTTCTGTATTGTTTTAGAACGAAGTCAACGAACCTTTTAGCAAATCTGCACAACTAGAAAATAGCCTTCAGATGATATTTAATAGAACAGCTTATTAGTGTTCTATCTGATCACCCTCACACCTAGTCATTGTAACCACATTGAACATTTGTAACATCTAAAATACATATACATGTAGTAGAAGAAGTATACACCTCCAGTTTTTTAGAGTTTAATAACTGAGAAAATGTATATATGATAGGAAACAAAGAATACAAATTAAATTATATGAAAGCTGTAAGTTGTCCATGTGGGTTCGATACTGAAATCATAAGCTAAAAGAGCTTTTTTATTTAAACATTACGAAAGCGGTCAGTTTCAATACGAAAGGTAGTTAAGCTAGAGTTGAGTGAAGGTAAATAAGACAGATAGCTTATATGTGTTGATACATTTTTTTGATAGAAAGTTGTGTTTGATTATCCCACATTGGTAATTGAAAGAAAACTTTGGTAGCTTATACACTAAGGTTATATTTGTTGGGTGTGTTAGATATTAATATTATGTTATTCTTGGTGATGTATAGAGCCAGTAAGTAAATTGGCTTGTTTGCTATCACAAAGGATAACTCGTATTATTCATTAACTTTTTGTTTGTTTTATTTATGATATTTTACATTTACATGCTATTTTGTTATTAGATTGCTTCATAATTAAAAAGCTTTTTACCTATTGGGCTTAAAGCATTAAACGTTTGTTATTTTATCGTTAAATCGCTTCATTAGAAAGAAAAAAATAATAATAATAAAAATAAAAATTGTTTGTTGGATTTAAAACATCAAACTTTACATGTTTATTTTGAATGTACTGAGATTTAAAGCATCCGGATTTTAGATGAATATTTTGAGCGTTAGATCATTACTTGGCCTTTGCAGCAACTGTTTGAAACCTCTATTCTTCGTCTACGTACATATATCTAGTTACACAGAAGTAATAACAAAGATTAATTAACAATAGATTATAGCTAAGGATGTGATGATTTCATCCGTATATGAACATTTCTTAAATAAATTTATAGAGAAAGTCGAATGATATACCATTTAGTATGAGAGGCTCACACTTGTATTTTTTTTTTTTTTTTTTTTTTTTTTTTTTTAAGTAAATATAAATAAAACTACAAAGTTTTGGGTTCATCTATGGTGTCAATTGACCAATAAAACATTTTAAGGTAAATCTAATTGCAATTCAAACTCTCCAAAAATTGAAATAATAAAACCAAAAGACAACACAAACCATGCAAAGAAACAAAAGTAGGCGTTAATCAAAATCAACGTCGATTTTTTTTTTTCCTCTGAAACAAGTTAAGATAGTACAATTCGGTGTTGACAAATCAGGAAAATAGTAGCCCAACTCAATTTCATGCTTCTTACTTGGCATCTTGGTACATAGAATGTTCCATGACCATAGTTCAAAGTCTTCTAGAATATCCACCTCTTAATGTCATTTAAAGAATGCATATTTTTTTTTATATAAATACCAATAAGTATATGAATGTTGTCCATTTTGAGTTAATCCACATGTTTGTGCCAAACAGAAATTGGGAAAAAGAAAAGTAATAATAGAACCTTGAGATTCAATGCTAGTTTGCCATAAAGGCGTTTTTTAGTTAAAATTATCACATGAAATAATAATCATATAGTTTCATGACAAAAAAGAAGTTAAAGTTGAGTTTGAGTAGAGTAAATAAAGAGCCCTCTTCAAAAGTAAAATAAGTGAATGGCCTATTCATGTTGATGCATTTTTTTGGTAGAAAATTGTTTTTGATCTCACATTGGTAATAGAAAGAAAAACTTGATATCATATATACTAAAGTCACGTTAGTTGGATAAGTTGATATTAATATTATGTTATTGGTGTGATGACAAGTGGTTAGAATAAACTTCTAGTCTATTATCTTCACATCACTAACTTGTGTGATTTATTAACTTTTTGTGTATTTAGGAAAAGGTTTTGTTCATGACTTTCAAAGCATTTATACTTATCGTTAGATCATTTCATAGTTAACAAGCTTCCTACTGTTGGATTTATACATCCAGCTTGCGTACGTATATTTTGAACATAATGAGATTTAAAGCATCCGAGTTTCACAAACTAGAAAAGACTATCGAGCGACCAAAAAGATCATGTCATTCGTTTGGTACTCGAACGTTTATTTTCGATCATGGGTTAAGTCATATCGATGAAACATTTTACGAACATCATGATCAGGTTATTGTGAAGAAGCCGTGTTTAAGACCAATTATTTCAAGTGGTGTCGGGCTTTTGCGAGGTCATTAATTATTTGGTGGGATACTGGGATACAGTATTGATTCACTTGAATAACGATGGTTCTATGTTTTTTTTTAGTATCGATGGTAACCGGTTTGATCAATCGTCAAAGAATGACAATGCAATATGCAAATATTAATTATTTTTCTAGGATTTTTTTTTTCTTTTTAAAAAGAAAAAAAAATGGGGTAGAATTTTATTTTTCTAGAAACAAAAACTTAGGTTTCAATCAACGTATATATCTTTGACTACTCTTTATTTTTATATTTGAAATGCACCAAATATATATATATATATATATATATATATATATATATATATATATATATATATATATATATATATATATATATATATATATATATATATATATATATATATATATATATATATATATATATATTCAACCCATCCATATCAATCATTAAAAAAAAGGAGAATATGAGTCTCTTCTTTCAAAAACATGAATGTTCGTTTATGATCAATCGATGATTTCTAACCTTAAAAAAAAAAAAAGTTTATACTTGTGTGTTCTAGCCCGAGACGGTCACTCAGGTTCATGAGAAACAATGTATTGCTCTAAAAGTATTCTGTAAAAATGAAAAGCTATGTATTGCTCTAAAAGTATTCTGTAAAAATGAAAAGCTATGTATTGCTCTAAAAGTTACGTATTTACATGCAATCTTTTTAAATCGACGAATTATTCCAAACCCTTCCCCAATGACCATCTTCAAGAAATGTTCAATTAGCACAGTTGCGATTGCTAGTTTTCTTAACTAGACTCACTTTAACCAGGTCAACTACGCATTTACACCGAAGAATGGTAGCACAAGAGCATGATTCATACAAGAATCTTCACTACACAAGAGCATCTTGTTTCTTCATATCATATATGTACAATAAAGAAAATGACTGTTTCTTACATATCTTCTAACAAAAACCTCATTCTCTTACGAAAATGGATCAAACATCGATATCTTGCTATAACTATCTAACAAATCTAAAAACAAAACCTCAAAACATTAATCATACTTATCATTCCAACACATAAGCATCGATATACAATGTCTTAGTATATAAAATCTTGTCTTCTGTTGTTTCGCCATACTCAAACAACGTCGCGAGCAAGTAGGCTTCTTGCCTAGTCGTCTACGATACTGAGAGGATGATCTGACCAAATATGAATACGTATTCATCTCTTGTTATGTTTTCTGGTGATCGGCTATGAGGAATAATGGTAGTTGTAGTAGTAGACTAGTAGCACAATGAAAATGAGTTTGCAATAGAGCACGCTAGTCTATGAATTTATATTAGTTAGTTAATAATGGTCACCTTGCATTTCATCTAGAAGCCTAGCCAAATATGACTAGTCACACTCATTCATATAGTGGTAAAGTTAGCCGGCTTTCAAATATTCTAAGTTTAGTCATCTAGTTGAATCTTATGTTATTGTTAACATGATTATATAAGATCTATCAATATGCATACATTACAAATTTCATCTTTCTGATTCAATGTTTACTTACTTTTTCAGAAGAAGTTATATAATCCACGCCAACTATGTAGTATTAGATACTAAAAGTTATATCATTGACTATTAAGTTGACTTGATTATTAGTTAAAGACTTGTAAAGCAATTAACAAAGACAAATAACCGAGGTATTTTGATTATAAAGAGGTTCCGTTTACCACAAGACATAAAGATATGCTAAATTTTGTGCTTAAATTTGTGTGTCAGTTTGTTATTAATTTCTGAAATGATGGATCCATTAAATGTAACCAACGGATGTTGTCATTTATGTTTAGAAACAAAACCAAACACGTCTTTAGGTCTCTCGGTTATTTATCTCATATAAGTCCCATAAAGGTTTTTTAGAGAAATTCTCACCCGTGCACCTTTTGGGTGCCAAATGATCATTCCACAAAGACTTAACCTCAAGCAATAGGCATCTGTTTCAGTGACATGTAGTAAAAAAGTTTATATTTAACCCATGATTCATTTTCACAAAACCTCCTTTGACCGATAAACAAACATTTGCTAGATTGAGTGATACCATTGGGACAACACCCCGATGGTACTCTCGATAAATTATAAATAAAAACAACATTTTACAATATTTTTAAACTCATATTCTGTGCTTCTTAATAATTATAGATATGAATCAAATATGAATCTTTAAGATAGTAAATAGTTTTATTTTGACATCCTTCTAGAAGTTGAAGTTCCAAAGACGATTATTTAGAACCTTCTTACATAGGAACCTTCGAAATAAAATCATTAAAAATCTATTAGCAGTACAAACAAGTTGAACCAGGTTTAGTTGAGATGTTCATGGTTTTGGCTTATGTTTTCTAGATTTTTTATAACAAGCTAATTCATTGAAATGTTTGTAAGAACTACAATAGTTTAAATTATGTACACATTGAATAAAATAGGACGGATGAACAGAAATACTAGTTTGAACCAACCAATAAAGACCAAAGAGAAAATTAGTTACTTCCTTAAGTTTGTGAACGGAGTGCTATTTATTTACATCATAGTTGTTAAGATCTCGATCTAGCTCTTAAGATCTTCCGATCTTACGATCACGTTAAGAAAAAACGAATCGATCCTTCGTAGGATCTTGAATAGCATAGGATCTTAAGTATAATCTCGATCTTACCATAAGATCGTAAGATCTCGATCCGATTCGATGCTACTTTCCTTAATTTAACTAACTAATAAACTATAAATGAATGAATTTTGTTAAATTAAAACAATATAGCAAGCGTTAATTACTGTAAATGTCTAATAAGATCAAGATATACAGATTTTTTGATTAAAAGATTCAGCGTTCTTAATTAACGATTATATATTTTTGTATTTTAGAGTATTACGCGTCGCATTCTCATATTACTATAACTTTCAAAACTCTTTTTTCTTTTATAATTTCTTATACAATCATCTTTGAATATGAATTACTAGAAAAATAAGATTTTTAGACATTTAAGTAGGATCGTAGGATCTCGATCCGATCCTACGATCTCGATCTTGCAAAGACAAAAACGATCTCACGTGGGATCGCGATCTTGACAACCTTGATTTACATCACCTTTCCTGGATGTTCTTATGCCAAGGACCTGTGAGTCTGTGACGAATATCACGTCATCTTTTTTTGGTAATACTAGTAGCTTCACATGCACTACAACATTTACCACTTTCCCCATCGATATAACGGGCCTTTCCCAAGCGACATGTCGCTGGGGATTCCTTTCCCAAGCGACATGTCGCTGGGGAATCTTCGCTGGGGAAGCCTCGCTGGGGATTGTATTCCCAGCGACAATCCCCGGCGACGAGGTGGGTCCCACTCATTTTTTAGTCAAAGAAATAGTGCCACGGTGGCAAGGTATCCCCAGCGACATGTCGCTGGGGACTCCACGATATGTCGTTGGGGATTCATTGCTAATACGTTGACAAGTCAACGAAAACACATAGTTTCCCCAGCGACATGTCGCTGGGGATTCATTGCTAATACGTTGACAAGTCAACGAATACACATAGTTTCCCCAGCGACATGTCGCTGGGGAAACTATGACTTTTCGTTGACTTGTCAACGTTTAGTGGGATTATCCCTTGCGACACGTCGCTGGGGAAACCCTGTCATTTTTTTTTAATGCAGCCTGCACAGCAGGCAATTTCCAGATTTTTTCCGGAAAAAATCTACCGAAACCTGTATATACTCACCACAACTTGTACCAAAACACAAATACAATATAACGGATCAACGTAATACAAATACATCACAACTTTTACCAAAATCCGAATAAGTCTTTAAAACTTTGCTTCCTAATGAATATTCAACATGATAGATAGGGAAACAAGTGTTTAAATGTCGCCAAAATGAACCTAAAGTACCAATATAGCATACTAATAATATATAACATAACTACCTCTCGTCGTCACCACACCCGCCAATATCATCATCCTCACCATCCTCACCATCCGCATCATCGCCACTCCCGCTAGCACCACCCGACTCGAACTCCTTAAACACATCCGAGTATCTGTCGTCTTTTCTGAAAACACCCATCATAAATTCTATCTTTCTTTCCATGCTCTTGAACGACTTCTCGGGGGCGGGCATACTTGGCCGGGATGTGGCCCGTGATGACAATACCCGACCCACACCAGGAATGTGCCCACGAAGCTTACCCTTTCTTGCCAACGCATTTATCTCATCCTCAGTGTACTCACCCGTGGCCTCGAGCCTTCTCATCTCCTCCTATGTAGTGACAAAAACACAAGATAGTAAATATATTAGTCGGGTTGCTACATTATTTCTCGATAATTCATTAAAGTGTGTTTTGAAACAAAACTTACATAAATGCGTCGGTCCTCATCGTTTGGGAACACCCCGTCAACGGTATGTGTTCGCCAAAAGGTGTCGATGAGTCACGGGTACTCCTGGGTGTCTGAGGCCTGCTTCTGTACATACACACGCGTATAAGATGAAACTAATTAAAAACGACAAATCACAACACACCAAAACGTATAATCATATATATATATATATATATATATATATATATATATATATATATATATATATATATATATATATATATATATATATATAATAATAATAATAATAATAATAATAATAATAATAATTATAATGATTATTACCATCTCATCTCGAAGGCGAGCCAGCGACCGGGATCCCTGTCGAGATATGACCTGGCTCTTTTGCCGGTTTAGCCGATTTTGAGCGGCTCGAGCAAGGTTCTTGGGATCATTCCAAAACTTAATGTACTTATCCCACTCAACCGATGTAATCTCCTCGGGACGTGCCCGCCTGATCGCATCCACATCGTAAGTCCCGGTGGTGGGGTCTGCCTTCCAATGCTTGGCCTTGAAAGAAGCCTTGTTGGTATTGTAGGATTTTTGCAGATGATTGTGGATGCCTTCGTAGATCTCGGTCCATCGGGAGGATTCCATGTGCGGCCGGAGGTTAAACCTAGTCTGCAATCATATACAACAAAACGAAAACAGAGTTAGAGATATAATTTATATATTTATTTAAATTTGTTTATTTATATAAATAAATAAAAGAATTTAGATAAATATACACAATTAAATTAATGAACACGATAATGAAATAAACATAAAAGGATAACTGACACCAATTTCTGAAATGATAGCCGCCTTCCGTTCCTTTGGGACTTTCTCCCAAGAAGGGTAGTACAACGGCACACTCCTAACGACCTCCCCGATGTAGTTTCCCCAGTGAGCCGCATGGTTATCGAGAGGGTTTAGAGTATGTTTGTCACCCACTTCAAACTGGATCGAGACGGGGCCCTCATTATCCACGGTTTCCTTTAGCAAAAGGTTTCGGGTCTTGTCGCGGGTATTCAGCCTGCCCGCTCCCCTGCCGCCCAAATTGGGCTTTCTTTTACCTTTGCCTGCAAAATCAAGTTAGTGATAAAGTCATAAAAATTCAAGGCAAGCAAGTTCAATATATGTATCAAATTTATGCTTGTATTACAATAATCCAGAAATTCTTACCTCGATTAAGGAAGGAACCCCCGCAACCCCCGCAACCGGTGGGTACGTGGTCTGGAGGGGGACGATCCTCACCGCCACCGTCACCGCCGTGGGACCGTGCAACATCCGCTGACGACATCTGTACAAGTACAATTAGCATAACATATAGAAATTCATGAACAAAATAATATAAGCATGCACACATCTAAATACATACACATCCAAATAAATATACACATTTAAACAATCCACAACAATTTCATTCATTCATTCAAATATATAAGTGTATTTTGAAAGTTACAACTCAAGATCAATCTTCTTCTTCACTAGAATAAACTTTCTCAACACCATCATCATCAACATTGATGAGGTCTTCAACATCAGAATCTGCTAAATCATGAGGAAGGGCGTTTTCATTATAACTACATTATACACAATACTAACTAGATAATCATTTTTTCATTATAACTACTCATATGATATACTAACTAACCAAACGCAATACTAACTAACCAACCAAACACAATACTAACTAAGCAAACGCAATACTAACTAACTTAACGCCGCAATATGTAACAAATAAAAAAAACTGTTGGCGGCGACATGTCACCGGGGATACCAAAAATTAATAAAAAAAATTAAACAGTTGGCGGCATACCTCACAAAAACTGTTGGCGGCTCTCACCCTCGGCTCTCGTCACGGCGGCTGTATAAAAAAAATAACAAAATCAAAAAAATTAACAATTAACATTTACTAACAATTAACATTTACTAACAATTAACATATACTAAAAATTATCAAAAATAAATAAAAATAAAAAACCTTCGGTTCACAAGAAATAGAAGGGAAGAAGAAGAGGAACAATTAAACAATAGAAGGGTTGATGAGTGAATTAAACATGAGACGGGAGAAGGAAACGTGCACAGTGGTGCGAGTGTTGCGGTGGTGGAGCTGTGATGTTGGTGGATCGGAGTTGTGGTGTTGGTGGTGGAGCTTGTGGTGGAAGTGGTGGACCTTGACGGAGCTGCGGCTGTGGAGCTTGGTGGAGATGGAGATGAGCTGCTGCTGCTGCGTGCTTTTTTTTTTTTTTTTTTTTTTTTTTTATAACTTCGATCTCAATAATGTAGATACCAGATCTACTTTATTAAAAAAAATATCCCCGGCGACAATCCCCGGCGACATGTCGCTGGGGAAACTGGCGACTTAACGAAAAAATTTGTGAACGAAAATTTTTGCAAAAATGGCGCGTAAACGAAAATTTTGGTGGGAGGGTATCCCCAGCGACTTGTCGCCGGGGAAACATAAAAATAAAAAAATTATTTAAAATAAAAAAATTTAAAAAACTTATAATAAACTTAAAATACATAAAATACAGAAAATAAAAAAACTTAAAATACATAAAATAAAAAAACTTAAAATACTTAAAATAAAAATTATTTATAGTATTTATTTTATATGATAAAAAAACTTACTTAATACTTAAAATAAAAAAACTTAAAATACATAAAATAAAAAAACTTAAAATACTTAAAATAAACGGATGAGCCGACATATTAGGGTTACACATTAGACGTTCAACGGATGAGTCGACATGTTAGGGTTACACATTAGACGTTCAACGGATGAGTCGACATGTTAGGGTTACACATTAGACGTTCAACGGATGGGTCGACATGTTATGGTTACACATTAGACGTTTAACGGATGAGTCGACATGTTATGGTTACACATTAGACGTTTAACGGATGAGTCTATATGTTATGGTTACACATTAGACGTTTAACGGATGAGTCGACATGTTATGGTTACACATTAGACGTTCAACGGATGAGTCGACATGTTAGGGTTCCACATTAGACGTTCAACGGATGAGTCGACATGTTAGGGTTACACATTAGACGTTCAACGGATGAGTCGACATGTTATGGTTACACATTAGACGTTTAACGGATGAGTCGACATGTTATGGTTACACATTAGACGTTTAACGGATGAGTCTATATGTTATGGTTACACATTAGACGTTTAACGGATGAGTCGACATGTTATGGTTACACATTAGACGTTCAACGGATGAGTTGACATGTTAGGGTTACACATTAAACGTTCAACGGATGGGTCGATATGTTAGGGTTGGACATTAGACGTTCAACGGATGAGTCAGTATGTTATGGTTACACATTAGACGTTCAACGGATGAGTCGACATGTTAGGGTTACACATTAGACGTTTAACGGATGAGTCGACATGTTAGGGTTACACATTAGACGTTCAACGGATGGGTCGACATGTTATGGTTACACATTAGACGTTTAACGGATGAGTCGACATGTTATGGTTACACATTAGACGTTTAACGGATGAGTCTATATGTTATGGTTACACATTAGACGTTTAACGGATGAGTCGACATGTTATGGTTACACATTAGACGTTCAACGGATGAGTCGACATGTTAGGGTTCCACATTAGACGTTCAACGGATGAGTCGATATGTTAGGGTTGGACATTACACGTTCAACGGATGAGTCTATATTAGGGTTGGACATTACACGTTCAACGGATGAGTCTATATGTTGTTGTTACACATTAGACGTTCAACAGATGAGTCTATATGTTATGGTTATACATTAGACGTTCAACGGATGAGTCGACATGTTATGGTTACACATTAGACGTTCAACGGATGAGTCGACATGTTATGGTTACACATTAGACGTTCAACGGATGAGTGGACATGTTATGGTTACACATTAGACGTTCAACGGATGAGTAGACATGTTATGGTTACACATTAGACGTTCAACGGATGAGTCGACATGTTATGGTTACACATTAGACGTTCAACGGATGAGTCGACATGTTAGGGTTACACATTAGACGTTCAACAGATGAGTCGACATGTTAGGGCGGGACATTACACGTTCAACGGATGAGTCTATATTAGGGTTGGGCATTACACGTTCAACGGATGAGTCTATATGTTATTGTTACACATTAGACGTTCAACAGATGAGTCTATATGTTATGGTTACACATTAGACGTTCAACGGATGAGTCGACATGTTATGGTTACACATTAAACGTTCAACGGATGGGTCGATATGTTAGGGTTGGACATTAGACGTTCAACGGATGAGTCAGTATATTATGGTTACACATTAGACGTTCAACGGATGAGTCGACGTGTTAGGGTTACACATTAGACGTTCAACGGATGAGTCGACATGTTAGGGTTACACATTAAACGTTCAACGGATGGGTCGATATGTTAGGGTTGGACATTAGACATTCAACGGATGAGTCAGTATGTTATGGTTACACATTAGACGTTCAACGGATGAGTCGACATGTTAGGGTCTACACATTAGACGTTCAACGGATGAGTCGACATGTTATGGTTACACATTAAACGTTCAACGGATGGGTCGATATGTTAGGGTTGGACATTAGACGTTCAACGGATGAGTCAGTATATTATGGTTACACATTAGACGTTCAACGGATGAGTCGACGTGTTAGGGTTACACATTAGACGTTAAACGGATGAGTCGACATGTTAGGGTTACACATTAAACGTTCAACGGATGGGTCGATATGTTAGGGTTGGACATTAGACGTTCAACGGATGAGTCAGTATGTTATGGTTACACATTAGACGTTCAACGGATGAGTCGACATGTTAGGGTCTACACATTAGACGTTCAACGGATGAGTCGGCATATATGTATATTTTGTTAAAATATACGGAATATCGGACCGAAACAAACATAAAAAACGTAATTTCATTAATAGTCAACGAAGTCAAAGGGTATCCCCAGCGACATGTCGCTGGGGAAAAGATAGTAATAAAAACCAAATATTAAGCTTAAATAGTATCCCCAGCGACATGTCGCCGGGGAAAAGTAAATAATTTTCGGTCCGCTAATTAAGAGTGATTAGCCACTAATTAAAATTTTTTTAATTCAAAACAAGAATCCCCAGCGATGTGTCGCTGGGGAAACATTAGCGGGAAAAGTTCCCGCCACGTTTTACGAAGACTTTTTTGGTCAAAGTATAACACACTTATCCCCAGCGACATGTCGCTGGGGAAAAGTTGGGAAAAAATATCTGACTTTTTCTACTAGAATTTGTGCCACGTAGGATACTTTTTTGTCGTTTAGTGGACATTCCCCAGCGACAAATATCGCCGGGGAAAATATCGATGGGGAAAGGGGTATTTGTTGTAGTGATGTTGGTGTCGTCTTCTGTTATTTCCTTTACTATCGGATTCTAATGACGCATCTAATGTAGCAATTTTAGATAAAAATGGAAATAAGTAGGACGGGTCAAACTGTTTAAAATTTGGCCACAGTAATGTGTTAATGGTTCAATGTATTATAGCGTCGACGTGAAAGAATGTTTACCCTTTCTCAGTAGGAAAGTAATACAACAAACGGCCTTTATGACACCGAGAACCATACACAATCTGTTCGATGGCTGCATTGGGCGGCATATTTATCTCTTAGACACTGTTACTGTGTTACATGATCATCGATAAGTCAAATATAGCAAAGTGAGTTATTTAAAAGGAATCAAATAGAAGATGAATGAAAAATGTTAGTAAATGGATATCAAGAAAGTTACCATATATTTCTATCACAATGATATGCAACCAGTAAACCACCATAAAATATCAGTAAAGGGTAACAGTTTATTAGTGTGCTATTTGATCATTATTTCACACCTAATCATTGTAACCACGTTGACATTTGTAACATGTAATAGAAGTATACAACTCCAGCTTTTTATAGTTTAATACGGCTTTTTGGTTCAACATCATCACCTAAATAAAGGTTCTCACGTTTCTAAACAAAGGGTATTTAGGCTTGAGTTGAGTCGAGGTAAATAACGAACCATCATTAAAGGAAAAGAAGACAGATAGCTTATATATGTTGATACATTTTGTTGATACAAAGTTGTATTTGATTATCCCACATTGGTAATAGAAACAAAACGTTGGTAACTTATATACTAAGATTATGATAGTCAAGCATGTTGTGTTTAATATTATGTCATTCTTTATAGTGACGGCATCCCAATTTGTAAATTGGCTTGTTCGCTGTCACCAAGGATAACTCATATAATCATTAACTTTTTGTGGTTTTATTTATGATATTTAAAGTACTTACTTTTACATGTTATTTTATCGTTAGATGGCTTCATGATTAAAAAAACTTTTTGTTTGTTGGATTTAAAGCATCAAACTTTTACATGTTTATTTTGAATATAGTGAGATTGATCCGAATTTTAGATGAATATTTTGAGCGTTATATCATTTCAAGGCTAAAATTTGTTTGATTTAAAGCCAATGTTGGCTCTTTGCAGCAATTGTTTAAAACCTCTATTCTTCAATCTACATATATTGTTACAAAGATTGACAAACTTCAAAAGAATAATTTCTTCCGGCTTTTGAAAATAGACTTTATAAATAGTAGGCCAACTCAATTTTTTGCTTCTCACTTGGCATATTGGTACATAGAATTAGGGGTGATCATCGGTCGGAAACCGGACCGGACCGGCCAAGACCGGACCGGACCGAAGACCGAGAACCGGAAAACCATAGACCGAGACCGGACCGAATATGGTCGGTCCGGTCTCGGTCCGGTCTCGGTCCGGTCGGTCTTCGGTCGGTCCGGTCCAATTAGGCAAGTTTTTTCGGGTTTTTGGTCGGTCCGGACCGGACCGGACCGGACCGACCGGACCGAGACCGAATTTGGCAAAAAGCTTAGACCGAGGACCGGACCGAATGTGGTCGGTCCGGTCCGGTCGGTCTCGGTCCGGTCGGTTTTGTCGGTCGGTCCGGTCCGGCCGGTCCGTTTGCTCAGCCCTACATAGAATGTTCCATGGTTCAAAGTCTTCTAGATATTAATACTTTAAGAATGCATCTTTTTTAATAAAAATACCAACAGCTATATTGGAAAGGTCGTGTCTTCTCCGATATGAGTCTCATCAAGTTTGTGACAAATCAAAATTGGAAAAATAGTAACAATAGAATCTACATTTAATTTGAAGAGGTTCAATGGTGGTTCACCGGGGATAATAATTATATAGTTTCATGACAAAAAAAAGTTGAGTTTAAAGAACTTTCGGTAGAATGGAAAAGTAAGTGAATAATCTACATGTGTTGATGTATTCTTTTGGAATAAAGTTATGTTTGAACCCACATTGGTTAGCAAAAAGAAAAACTTGATAAGTTATATACTTAAGTCATGTTGGTTGGCTAAGTTGATATTAATATACTGTTATCCGAGAGATAATTATTGGATGGGAATTAATAAAATCTATCCAGTTGTTTCTCAAGGGTAATTTTGTGTGATTTATTAACTTTTTGTGGTCTAGTGAGAGTGGCCTCATGGGTTTAGTAGTATATTTTTGGTCCTTGGTGCTTTTGTTTTTTGTTCGTGTGTATTTATAGTGCCTGATGTTGTGGGGCTTTTTGTTGTTGTACTTCGGGTCTCAGCTTCATTAATCTATTTGATTGTGGAGTTGAGACGCCATTCTATTGTAATAGTTTGCTCGTAATCGTAATACATATATTGTTGGCTTTCAAAGAAAAATAAATTTTGTTCAAGATTATTCAAAGTATTTATAGTTAAACATACAGCTATTCTATTGTAATAGTTTGCCCGTAATCGTAAAAAGCTTTCTGATGTTGGATTTAAACATCCAGCTTGCATAGTATACTTTGAACATAATGAGATTTTAAGCATCGAGAAATCACAAACTAAACAAGACTATCGACCAACTTAATTTCTTGCTTCTCACTTGGCATATCGGTACATAGAATGTTCCATGGTTCAAAGTCTTCTGGATATAAATAATGCTTGAGTCTATGTGCAAAACAATCTAACCCGTTTTTCATTGTCTCATTTAAGAGTGCATTTTTTTTTAAATGCCAACAAATATTGGAAGGCCTTGTCTTCTACATTTGGGTTACTCATCATGTTTATGACAAATCAAAATTGGAAAATAGTAACAAGACAACAGAATTTAATTTAAAGAGGTGCAATGCTGGTTTGCATAAAGGCGTTTTTTAGTTAAGAATTATCACCTGAAATAATAATTGTAGTTTCATGACAAAAAGGAGAGATGAATAAAGAACCTTCTTTAAAAAAGTAAATGAATAGTCTACGAGTATTGATGCATTCTCTTGGTAAAAAGTTGTTTTTGATCCCACATTGGTAGTAGAAAGGAAACCTTGATAGCTTATATACTAAAGTCATGTTGGTTGGATAAGTTGATATTAATATTATGTTATTCGCTGGAGTGGATAGAAAAAAATAATTCTACCTTCTCAATCTAGCAGCGTTAACTTGTGTGATCTATTAACTTTTTGTGTATTTAAGAATAGCTTTTGTTCACGATATTCAAAGCATTTGTAATTATCTTTAATGTTACATTTCATGGTTAAAAGCGTCTTATTGTTGGATTTAAGCAGCCAACTAGATTCCGAATGTTTATTTTCGATCACTGGTGAAATCATATCAATGAAACATGCTACGAACATCCGGTTATTGTGAAGAGCCGTGTTAAAGAACTATTATTTCAAGTGGTGTCGGGTTTTTGCGAGGTCTACTTTATTTGGTGGGATACGGTATGGAT
This sequence comes from Artemisia argyi, assembly GCA_030686995.1. Lineage (NCBI taxonomy): Eukaryota > Viridiplantae > Streptophyta > Magnoliopsida > Asterales > Asteraceae > Artemisia > Artemisia argyi. The sequence continues at coordinate 179,346,866 of CM060704.1, forward strand.
CATTCGCTTGCATAACCTTGCTTCTGTGTTGTTTTAGAAGTTAGAAAATCGATGGTAACCGGTTTGATCAATCGTCAAAGTGACAATGCAAAATGCAATATTAATTAGTTTAGATAAAAGATAGCAAATGCGACAGAAAATGAATAGCATAAACGAAAATTTATGTAAAGAAACGAAACTTATGTTTCAATCCACGTATATATCTTGGACTAGCCTAATTTTTATATTAGAAATGCACCAATATATTCAATCCATCGCTATAAATCATTAAAAAAAAAAAAAAAAAAAAAAAAAAAAAAAAAAAAAAAAAAAAAAAAAAATTGAATACGAGTCCATGCTTTCAAAAACATGAGTGTTCGTTTATGATTGATCGATGATTTCTAACTTAAAAAGGAATAATGAAATAATAAATTAACAAAAAAAAAAAGGCATTTTACGTGTGTTCTTGCTCGAGACGGTCACTAGGGTTCATGAGAATCAATACAAGTATTCTGTAAAAATGAAAAGCTATATATTTAGTGCTCTAAAAGTTACATATATACATGCAATCTTTTTAAATCGACGAATTATGCTTGACCCTTCCCGGATGACTAGCTTCAAGAAATGTTCAGTTGACGCGGTGATCTTTCAACAATAGTTGAGTTAGGATTGCCCGTTTTCTCAAATGGTAACACATAGATATGTTCACAGATGTTATCATTCCTGATTCATAAAAATTTCTTCATTTCATATATGTACAATAAAGAAAATGACTGTTTCTTACATATCTTCTAACAAAACCTCATTCTTTTACAAAATTGGCTCAAACACCATATCTTGCTATAAGTATCTAACAAATCTAAAAACAAAACCTCGAAACATTAATCATACTTATCATTCCAACACATAAGCATCGATATACAACGTCTTAGTATATAAAATCTTGTCTTCTGTTGTTTCGCCATAGTCAAACAACGTCGCGAGCAAGTAGGCTGCTTTCCTAGTCGTCTACGATATTGAGACGATGATCTGACCAAATATGAATACGTATTCATTTCTTGTTATGTTTTCTGTTGATCGGCTATGAGGAATAAATTGTGGTTGTAATAGTAGCACAAAAAAATTAGTTGAAAAAGAGTTTGCAATTTAGCACGATTTATATACTCCCTTCGTCCCATTTTATAAGTCCATTTTGTCAATTTGGGTTGTCCTAAATTATATGCCCACTTTTAATTTCAACTAATAAGAATGCTTGTAAGTCAGTGAGAATGATTTTTATTGGTTAGTATTGTTAGGCTTTCACTTTTCTTAAACATTGTGAAATATGAAAGTGGACTTATAATTTGGGACGGAGGGAGTAATAGTGAATGGTCTTCCCATCCTTTTTGACTATTATATTATTCGTGATTTTCATGTATCCATTCTTTTTATATTATTTATAATCTTTTAATACTGACCCTAGTGTTACTTGTTGTCTAACATGTGCTTAGGCATGTTTTAAATTGCACGTACATCACATTTTGAGTTATTTTCTTCAAAAATATAGCTTAGTGGGATGTGCCATTGATGACTTGAAAGTAAAAAATTTAACTAACAATAAATTTGGAGTGAGCTTAGTATTTAAATGTTTGATTTTGTTAGTATGTGTCCACCAGACATGTTATCGTTTTATTGCTAAATAAATGAGAATACAAATTTATTTTAAGCTATTTATAGGTTCTGTTGAAATCTAACAAATGCATTTTTTTATATATAAAAGTGTTGTGAACAAGAATAGAGGGAATAAAAGTAATCTTTAATTAATCTATAATATCAAAGATACATTGGGTATATATAAGATAAACAGTAGGGTAAAAACCCTAATAGCTAACTGGGCCGTGGGCCTCTTATGGACTATATGAACATCCACTAATAATTATCCATAACACTCCCTCTTGGATGTCCATATTGTTAATACGCTTAAGAAATGCTGCCTCATTAAAAACCTTGTCAGGAAAACCCAGTGGGACAAAACCATGACTAAGGACAAAAAGAGTGCAGTACGTATTGTCTCCCTCTGATGACTGTATCACTTGATATCTTGTAAATAGGTACACGAAATAATCACTTGAACGAGAAGTGCCTTGTCGCCTTTGATGTAACATTTCTTGAATATCAATACTTGGTTCTCCCTTCCAGAATTTATGTATTGTTTAATGCAGTCGCCGTGATTGTTTGCTCTATCGAATGCCAGGAAAATAGCCACCACTTGTAAAATATATCCATTTTGAGATCGATCATGGTAAGTTAAACATATATCTTGCATCTGCAAAACTAACTAAACTTGTATTTGATGGGTTAGTGAAATATAAACCCATATCCTTTGTACCTTGAAGATACCGAAATATTTATTTTACTCCATTTGAGAATTATGCCTCGTTAAAACCTTACTAGATAAAACCCAGTGGGACAAAATTCTAGTGAAGGAAAAGAGTACATAACTCCTTTATACGCTCGCGGATGTTGCCTCATTAAAAACCTTGCCGGAAAACCCTGTAGGGACAAAACCATGGTCAAGGGAAAAAGAGTGCAACGCATATCTTCTCTCCCTTTGATGATCACATCACTTAATCTCATTGTGTCAGTGAAATGCACATACAAGTGTCTTGATAGAATCACGTGAATAAATATCTCTACATGTTATTTTCATATCCATTTTAAGGATTAAGATACGTCATACATCCCATATATGTACATCCGTGTAATTCACATATACACATTTTAGTATGACACATTTAAATCGATATTGTGATCATCATCTTTATAAATCAATGTATCTTTCTTGATCATGTGACCTCATAAACATGAGCGTCATTTATACATATAAAGATATGTAGCATCTTTCTGTAGCTTTCATGATGCACAATGATTTCATCTTTAAGATGTTCAAATCATAAGCTAAGACAACTATTTCTTTTGTTTCAAATTCAACTTCTATGCATTCAGTTGCCTTTATAATCATAAATCAAACTGCATGAAACTTAAACAATATTCAAATCTAGATCTCTTTATAAAGTTTCATAGGCAAACATAATTCTTTATTAGGCACAATATTATACACTAAGGCAATTATTAAATTTATGCCAAAAACATGATTAATTCAATACAATCAAGTAGTGTTCTCGAGAACTTCTCTTATATGCTTTAAGCATTAAAAATCACTAGAATGCTTCATTCATTTTATATCCTATAATAAAATCTCGTACGAGCTCTATTCATTTATCATTTAGACGCATATTAATTACTTATTATATTGCCAGACTTACTAAATACATTATTGGATCCACCACATGTGAACATACAATGTATGTGCGTTATCATTTACAAGTCTTTGAGAAAATATACGTGTGCCATCACTTGTACCTTATGCATAATTTAATTTAATTTTCTCATAAAGACTGATGCATATCCAATAAGTTTACATATTCATATGTACGGACTTCAAGTCCCAGTAACCATGTCTCATCACAAGAGACTTCAATCTTTCATTAGTTCTTTGCGTCTTTACATCTTTTGGCCATTCATTTATACATATGCATTTCTTGCATGTATGTTTTCATGATCCTCACTATGATTCTAGCGCTATCTGATTTATTTTCATAATCATTACCATGCCCATTATCATAGACACTAGTACTATCGACGTCGATTCATTACTTTTCGATTCCACACTTTACTAGACATTTATTTATTGAGATCTCATGGATTTTCATCTATCTGGGATTTTTCAAGAACCTTCATGTCTAGTGTATCTTTACAAGACTATTATGGGGTCTTTATTACCTCGATTCGACCATCTTAATTTTCTTGCTCCATTTTATTTATTCATTCGAGGACTTTTACTTGGAATCGATTAGTTTATCATGATGCAGTCATGTCATAGACTCACTACCAATCATTGGTTTTAATGTTGGGACACACATGTTAATTGGAGCATAAGGAGCGTATGTATGATCTAGTCACTTTATTTGGGTCACAAAACTTGTCTGGCAACTACTAGATCAGGAATGTAAATTGTCCCTTGAACTTCAAGTTCATATTTATTAGTGTGAGGATCAACATTTTTATATCATAATTCATTTCATATCCCTCGCTACTTATTCTCTCCCCCTGAATGAATTATCCATTTCAACATCCCACTAATAATTATCAATATTTATTTGGGCTTCTTATGGACTATATGGACATCCACTAATAATTATCCATAACAAAAAGGAAATTGTGTTTTTAATAAATGCATCACAGATTCATAATATCCGTACGATTGACACGTGTTAGCAAAACCCATAAAAAATATACTCCATATCTTACTTGATTTTGAAATAACAAACTTTAAAACTAGAGTATCAGATGAACACTTTTATGAACATGTTGGTGAGTTAACCGGGAGATTGACTTTCATAAATTATGCATAAGTCAACGAAAAGTTAAATATACGATTACAAAATGGTTGTTAACATTAACTAAATAACTTTTCTAGTGTCAAATGGAATTGTCACCTAGCATTTCATCTAGAAGCCTAGCCAAAGATGACTAGTCACACTCATTCAATTATTCTAAGTTTAGTCATCTATTTGTATATTATGTTATATTCAGTTATTGTTGTATATTATGTTCCGCCAAAAACCGGATCCGGTTCCAATAATTGAAAGAGGGTAAAAGACTTGGGACTAACGTACGACAAACATTCCAAGGAAGATTTAGGTTTTGACATCCTTCTAGAAGTTGAAGTTCCAAAGACCATTTATTTAGAACCTTCTTACATAGGAACCTTCAAAATAAAAATCATTATGAGCAGTACAAACAAGTTGGACCAGGTTTATATGTTCATGGTTTTTGCTTATGGTTTCTAGATTTTATATAACAAGCTAATTCATTGAAATGTATGTAAGAACTACAATAGTTAAGCTATTATGTACACATTGAATAAAATAGGACTGACGAACGGCAATACTAGTTCGAACCAACAGAGACCAAAGAGAAAATTAGTTATTTCCGTAAGTTTGTGAATATGTTATGGAGTACTATTTATTTACATCACCTTTCCTGGATGTTCTTATGGCAAGGACCTGTGACGAATATCACGTCTATCTTTTTTTGGTAATATGAGTAGCTTCACAACTATCTTAAGTAGAATACACCACATTCATTTCTGAAATTTGATCTCTCAGATCATTGACATCGTCTTCTGTTATTTCCTTTACTATCGGATTATAATGACGCATCTAATGTTGCAATTTTAGATAAAAATGGAAATAAGTAGGACGGGTCAAACTGTTTAAAATTTGGCCACAGTAATATGTTAATGGTTCAATGTATTTATAGTGTCGACGTGAAAGAATATTTACCCATTTTCAGTAGGAAAGTAATACAACAGACGGCCTTTATGACACCGAGAACCATACACAATCTGTTCGATGGCTGTGTTACATGATCATCGATAAGTCAGATATAGCAAAGTGAGTTATTTAAAAGGAATCAAATAGAAGCTGAATGAAAAATGTTAGTAAATGGATGCCAAGAAAGTTGCCATATATTTCTATCACAATTATAACAGTTGATTAGCGGCTTTTTGGTTCAACATCATCACCAAAAATAAAGGCTCTCAAAATAAAGAACCATCATTTAAATAAAAAAAATAAAAAAAAATAAATAAATAAACAAAAAACATATAGCTTATATATGTTGCTACATTTTGTTGATGGAAAGTTGTATTTGATTATCCCACATCAGTAATAGAAACAAAACGTTGGTAGCTTATATACTAAGGTTATATTGGCCAAGTATGTTGTGTTTAATATATGTCATTTCTCACGTGACCAGTGGCGAAGCTTGGAATTTTTAAGTGGGGGGTCGGAATCTAAACTTTTTTTTTCCTAAGGCTATATTTCAGGAATACCGAAATTTTCAGGGGGTCGAAACCGAATATACCGAAATTTTTCTACACGAAAACTATATACCCCCTACATCGCAAAAAAAATTCGGGGGGTCGGGCGCCCCCCCCCCTTAGAAGCTGCGCCCCTGCACGTGACGTCATGCCGATTTGTAAATTGGCTCAAATTCCAAATTGGCTTGTTTCGTTATCATGAATGATACTAGTAACTCATATGATAACTGTATTTTTTTTTTTAATTTCTTTAGGAATATGTTTAAAATTGTGCAAGTTATGAGTGACACGCGTTGATAAGAACAATATCGATCTTACAAGTTGGGTATTGACAAATAATGAAAATAGTAGCCAAACTCAATTTCATGGTTCAAATTAAGTCTTCTAGATATTAATAATGCTTGAGCCTATGTGCAAAACAAACCAATCGATCAATTGATAAGTAAAAGTTGAATCAATAAAACAACAGAGACTAAAAAAAAAATGATATTTGGCGGAACCATCTCAAGTCCGTGTACCTTTTTGGTACCGAGCCCCCCACCCAACAAGGAAGGCATATCCCGGTAAATTACCTAGGCAACACTGGCTGACCAAGTTGGAGTCCGGATTCGAACCTCCGCCTTTAAGCTTTGACTTGGTCAACTGCACGCTTTTGCGGTAGTTGGTGGCCAACTGCCCTAAGTCAGCTGGTTAGACAGAGACTAAATACAAACTTGGATATAAGAGATCTTATTACAGACAGATATGATATTGGAAATGGAAGAGATACTTTTATGTGGTTTGATAACTGGAGTGGACTTGGGCCTCTTATTAATAATATCACATTCAGGGATCTCTACAATGCTAGATTGAACAAAGATAGTAGTGTTGCTGATATGGTTCAAGAGGGTGAATGGAAATGGCCTACTGATTGGGTTACTGACTTTCCTGTCCTAAATCATCTTAATGTTCCTAATATTCAGCCTTCAAAGCAGGACAAACTCAGTTGGATAGACAATAATGGCAATATCAAGAAATTCAATTTTAAAAATGTTCATGATGTGTTGAAGATTGATGATGAAAAAGTCAATTAGGGTCCTTTATTATGGTTCTCACAAGGGGTGCCAAAACATTGTTTCATTCTTTGGATGGCTTTTCACAACAAATTGTTAACACATGACAGATTGAAAAAATGAAGGAGTTATGATATGGTGGTATGCAGTTTGTGCAAATGCAATGAGGAATCTCATAACCACCTTTTCTTCAGCTGTCCCTACTCTCAGAAGATTTGGAATGTTATGCAAACTATGATGGGGGTTCAATGTCAAGCAACTGAATGGAATAGTATAATTGTTGAACTTTCTGGTATGCCTTGCACAAACAACATCTGGAGCATCATCAGAAGGTTGTCTTTTAGTGCTATAATCTACTTTATTTGGCAAGAAAGAAACTACAGAATTTTCAGAGATGAAGAAAGAGACTGGTCAATTGTGTGCAGACTAGTATGTGACAGCATAAAGCATAAACTAATGAGTCTTACAATCAAGAAATCTCAAGCTGTGAGTAATGTTGCTTCACTATGGAACTGTCATATTGATACCATTGACTGATCACATGTCCAAAAAGTATCTTCTCCTTTGCAGCTTACTCTTTATAAAAAAGCTATTGCAAAGATAGTAAAGGGGGTGTTTGGTACAAAAGTTGTATAAGCAGATGGCTAGTATCTAGAGTCCTTTTTTGATCAATCATCAATCCTAGCCTGAGTATGTGGATGCTAGCATTACTCTTGGACTGGATAATGGTTGAAATCTTAAGTGGCTCTTAAAGTAGTTTCCAGCTGGAAATGTTCTCTTGATCTTATGCAGTATATTGATTTGAATGAACTGCAACTAATCATGGTTTCTTTACCATTTTCCTCATTGTCTACATGTCACACAATCTGATTGAGGATCTACATTTAACTCACTCAAAATGGATGGCCTTGTATCTTGATGTTTCCAATCTGCTACTTCTTATACTCTTGGAATGTTTGATCATTTGGCCTTGGGAGGAAATGTTGAACAGTTTTGAAAGTACTTTGAAGTATGCAGATTTAAACATCATAAAGTATGTTTCCTGTTTTGGAAGGGTAAGTGAGTTAAGGTGGGGTAGTGTATGAATCATGGAATAGTGAGGAGTGAAAGATGAACCTACTTGGTCCATGCTATACACTACTCATAGGAGGTTTGGATGGTCCTCCCTCAAGGTGTGTGTTCCCTGATGGCTGAAGCCATTTTTAAGAGATGGAAATGTAGGTCATCAGGTATAACCCTTGACTTGGAGGGGAAATGGGTTCCTAACGATGCCTTCCACCTTTCCTGCTTTGATCATTGTGGTGGCAGGATGAATGGTCTTGGTGGGAAGGTGTGAGGGAAATGTAGTTAGATGGGTGGTGCTCTATTAAAGGTGAATAACTAGCAAGCTGAAGATTGCTATGTGTGTGGATGATACTCTGCTACTGACCTGATTGACAAGACCATTTCTGAGATACTATATAGTCTTAGCAGATATCAGTTAGATGTATCTTGTTTTGTATCTGATTTGGGTGATGTCCAATCAGTTGTTATTCTTATCTGTTGTACAAAGTTTTTGGAAGTTAATATAATTCACCTTTGCACCAAAAAAAAAAAAAAAAAAAAAAAAAAAAAAAAAAAAATTACAAACTTGGATAGGCCTTGATCAAAGTCAACGTGTATTTTTATTTTTCTTCTGGAACATGTTATAAATAGTACAAATTATGAGTGACACACGTTGATGAGAAGAATATCGATCTTACAAGTTTGATCTTACAAGTTGGTATTCACAAATAACAAAAATAGTTGCCCAACTCAATTTCTTGCTTCTCACTTGGCATATTGCTACATAGAATGTTGCATTATAGTTTCAAAGTCTTCTAGATATTAATAATGCTTGAGTCTATGTGCAAAACAAACTAACTCACTTTTTAGTGTCTCATTTAAAATGCATTTTCTTATTTTTTTTTTAAATGCCAACAAATATTGGAAGGCATTGTCTTCTCCATTTGGGTTACTCATCATGTTTGTGACAAATCAAAATTGGAAAAATAGTAACATTAGAATTTAATTTAAGGAGGTGCGATGCTGGTTTGCCATAAAGACGTTTTTTAGTTAAGAATTATCACTTGTAATAATAATGGTATAGTTAATAGTTTCATGACAAAAAGTAGAGATGAATAAAAAACCTTCTTTAAAAAAAAAGTAAGTGAATAGTCTACATGTATTCATGCAATCATGCATTCACTTGGTAAAAAGTTGTTTTCAATACCACATTGGTAGTAGAAAGAAAAACTTGATAACTTATATACTAAAGTCATGTTAGATAGGTAAGTTGATATTAATATTATGTTATTCGTTGGTGACGTAGTTGATAGAATAATAATTCTATATACCACTGCGCCAGCGCTAACTTGTGTGATTATTAACTTTTTTGTGGATTTAAGAATAGCTTTTGTTCACGATATTCAAAGCATTGATGGATTTAAGCCTCTTTATTGTTGGATTTAAGCAGCCAACTAGGTTCTGAAATGAACGTTTATTTTCGACCATTGGTCAAGTCATATCGATGAAACACGCTACGAACATCATGTTATTGTCAAGAAGCCGTGTTAAAGACCAATTATTTCAAGTGGTGTCGGGTTTTTGTGAGGTCTTTATTTGGTGGGATACGGTATTGATCATTCACTTGCGTAACGATGGTTCTATGTTGTTTTAGAACATCGATGGTAACCGGTTTGATCAATCGTCAAAGTGACAATGCAAACTGCAATATTAATTAGTTAAGATAAACGAAAATTAATGAAAAGATACAAAACTTAGGTTGCAATCGACGTATATATCTTGGACTACTCTAACTTTTATACTGTATTAGAAATTCACCAATATATTCAGCCCGGCCCATCGATATCAACCATTAAAAAATAAAAAAATATGAATCCATGCTTTAAAAAACATGAATGTTAGTTTATGATCGATCAATGATTTTTAATTCAATATATCTTGGGCTACTCTAACTTTTAGGGTTTAGGGTTTAGGGTTTAGAATTTCTTATCACCTCTGAACGAGAAAAATAAACAAACGCACTTAATGACCCAAATATCTGACGGCGTATGAACGCATTTGACTAAAAAATTACTCCCTCCGTCCAATATTAAATGTCATGTTTGACATTTCAAAGTCTTTTTCTCTCAAGTTTTACCGTAAATATTTGTGTTTGTGAAATATAATACTTGATACAAAATATATGAATGGATTAAATTTTAAATGTATTTTCATTGCGTATAATTTTTATCAAATACTATATAACACAAGCAAAAATATTTAAAGTCAAAGTTAATACAGAAATATTTGAAAAGTCAAACATAGACATTTAATAAGAGGGACGGAGGGAGTATTAAAAAGTACACTTTAAAAAAATAAAAACTTTTTCAATTAACTTAGATAGGGACTTATAAACACCCCGTTCACTAAATTATCTAGAACACTTCACACAACTCTTTTAACTATATCCCAACACTACGTGCATGTTTGTGTATCAAGATCTTGATTTATCTTTTGTTATAAAAATAAATCGGAATCAAGTATCTATGCAACAATTATTTAATGTAATGTTCTATATGTATTTGGTAAAAGATAAATTAGTGCCAAATACATGTTTCGACGACTTTTGGCATAGGAGACAAAATGTGCCAAATACATATTTGTCACAAGAGATTAGACTCTGCTAAATACCCATTTGACACAATTTAAAACGAGTGATTATCAACCTAGCCAAATACCTACACCTAGCACACAAAAGAAAAACCGTCCCAAACGCATGCCAAATACTATTCGGCACGGTTTCGGTCCGACACAAATGTATTTAGCACCCTCATATTTATAACAAAGCCAAAACCGCTCCAAACAATGTTCGACATGGTTTTTCGTGTATTTAGCATGGTTTCTCCCATCCCAAATACCCATTTTTCTTGTATTAGGTCATAGATGGTACTTCACAAAGAGTTGGAAAAGGAGCATTCCAAAAAAGAATGATAAAGCTATTTGTTGTTTGCCACACAAGCATTAAAAATCAAAACGTTCGACGTTCACCACTCATCGCTCCTAAATGCTCTCAAACGCTTTGTGCCAAGCATACCCGTAAAACGATCACCCAATTTCCATTAATGTCATGATCTACTTTCTAACCGAAAACCTTTGAAAAAAACACAAACTTTGAAACGTCAATTAACCAACTTTATTTCAGTTTAAATGCTATGATTTAGCATGTATTTATCTTTTTGTTACATGTTACAAATCCACTTCTAATTTAGTTTAATGGAATTGTCACCTTGCATTTCGTCTAGAAGCCTAGCCAAAGATGACTAGTCACACTCATTCATATGGTAGAGTTAGCCGGCTTTCAATTATTCTAAGTTTAATAATCATCTAGTTGAAATGATTATTTTAAGATCTATCAATATGCATACATTACAAATTTCATCTTTCTTAGTGTTTACTTACTTTTTCAGAAGAAGTTATATAATCCACACCAACTATATATTTATTAGATGCTAAAAGTTATATCATTGACTATTAAGTTGACTTGAATATTAGTTAAAGACTTGTAAAGCAATTAACAAAGACAAATAACCGAGGTATTTTGATTATAAAGAGGTTCCGTTTACCACAAGACATAAAGATATGCTAAATTTTGTGCTTAAATTTGTGTGTCAATGTGTTACTAATTTCTAAAATGATGGATCCATTAAATGTAACTAACAAGATGTTGTCATTTATGTTTAGACACAAAACCAAACAAGTCTTTAGGTCTCTCGGTTATTTTTCTCATAAAAGTCCCATAAAGGTTCTATAGAGAAACTCTCAGTCGTGCACCTTTTGGGTGCCGAACGACCATTCCTCAAAGACTTAACCTCAAGCAATAGACATCTGTTTCAGTGACTTGTCAAAAGTTTATATTAAACCCATGATTTATTTTCACAAAACCTCCTTTGACAGATAAACAAACATTTGCTATATGGTTTGATACCACTTGGACAATGCCGGGATGGTGCTCTCGATAAAATAACACACACATCTTAAAGCCGCTCGATCATAGAAAAAGCAACACTTTACTAGTTTTTCTTTAACTCTTATGTTATGTGACTCTTAATTTATACTACTTCCGTCCCAAAATTATAGTCCCCTTTTGACTTTTTCGGTCTTTCTTTCTCAACTTTGACTTTAAATATTTTTGTTTGTGTTATACAATAGTTGATGAAAATTATACCAATGAAAAATACATTTAAAACTCAATCCATTCATATATTTTGCATCAAGTATTATGTACTATAAAAAAAAATAGTTAAGGTCAAAACTGAAAAATAAAGACCGAAAAAGTCAAAAGGGGACTATAATTTTGAGACGGAGGGAGTAGTTATTAGTAAAATATGAATCTTCAAGATAATAAACATACTCCCTCTGTCCATAAATTATAATTCTCATTTTTATTTTTTAGAATGTCTCAAAATAATAGATCAGTATAATACTTTCTTGTATCAACCAATCAAAAGAGAGTTTAGTTGGTGGGTATGATATTCGATTTGATTGAAGAGTATAGTAGTGATCTCACTTTTTATAAATTGTGTGTACTTTGTTCGAATACAATAATTTTTAGACAGTGACTCATTGGATAAAGTCGTTAAAAGAGGGTGAAACACTTGGGACTAACGTACGACAACATTCCTGGTGTTAGGTCCAAGGAAGATTTAGATTTTGACATCCTTCTAGAAGTTGAAGTTCCAAAGACCATTATTTACAACCTTCTTACATAGGAACCTTCTTACAAACAAGTTGGACCAGGTTTAGTTGATCTGTCCATGGATTTTGCTTATGTTTTCTAGATTTTTTAAAACAAGCTAATTCATTGAAATGTTTGTAAGAACTAAAATAGTTCAACTATTTTGTACACATTGAAATAAGACCGACGAACAGCAACACTAGCTTGAACCAATAAAGACCAAAGAGAAAATTAGTAGTATTTCCATAAATATATGACTATGGAAAGTGTACTATTTATATAAGCCAAGTACCCTTGAAGTATCAAACTGGGACTCGGAAAGAATAATGTTTAAAGGTGTCTATTTCGAAACCATTTACTATTTACTAATTACTAGTACTAGTAAATGGGTTTTGTTTGTTTGTGTTTCATCTCAAATGGGTCAAATACAAATTTTAGCTTAAAAGTGTCCGGGTTGAAAGTCTGATTGTCTATCTTTATAGTATACAAACTCCAAGAACAGTTTATTCATATTCACTAAAAAACGGTTCGATTATTCACCACAGAATCTAATCAATGAACCAGATAGAGTTTGTTTGTGGGTCAGCCCAACTCGAGCGAGAAAAAAAAAAAAAAAAAAAAAAAAAACAACTATACTAATATGAAAATTAAACATTTATTCGTTATCTTCGGCGTCGAGACTTTGGTATTTCTGAGTTATTCTTGCTTGTCCCTTACGAATAATTTCGGCTCTTACCGGGTCAGTAACCAAGCTGAGATCGAGCATTAGCATCTGCATATCCTGCCACTCTAACGCCCTTGCTTCTTTCTCCAACGCCTTTTCTTCCCTCTTCCTCCGCACCTCGTAACAAGCCGTTTGAGCGTCTTTTGCTTGCGTATACTTTTCGGATAATTTTCCCGAAAAAGTACTCGTTTGACTACCACCGGAGCTCACCGCACTCGACGTTTCCGTCGACTTTTGTTTCTTTCCAGCTCGTTTATTGTTTCCTTTGGGACGAGGTCGTTTGTCGGCCCGAATATATCCTCAAGACATGTAATGTCTAGAGGTTCTTCAGCATCCCATTTCGAGTAGTATTTCAAGATCTCGCAAACGTGAACATAAGTGAAACCCCTCGAACCAAAGCGTTCATCGAAGCTCGTTTTCGCATTCTCGATATGATCATGCTCATTTTCACCACTGCGACGCTGAAGATGTTTATAAATAGCGTTGAATTTTTGGCAGTCGCCATTAATCCTCGACCATTTACTGGTTAGCATATTTTTGGTATGCGGGTCACCAGCAGTTCGCTCGTTGAACGCTTCATGAATTTTGTTCCAAAAGAATTCGTCGGTGTCATTGCCCATATCTCTGTCTTGTGAAACTTCTATCCACGTTTCCGTAAGAATCTTTTCTTCTTCCTTGTTCCATATCCGATGAGCACGTGTTTGGCCTGTTTCTTCTAAGTCATCGTCATCGTCAGCGTCTAAATTTACGACGCTTTTGGCTTTTTGGGCTTTGGTTTTTTTTCCTCTACCTTTGGCCGGTGATCGTGCCTTAGGTAATTTAAAAGTTTGTTGAGATGGTTGTGACGGAGGAGTAGGAAACGTGGATGGTAGATTCGGGTTATAAAATTGTGGTGTCGGATTGAATTGGGTTTGATTTGCGAATCCTTGTTGAGACGCATATTGTTGGTTACGGTAAATTTCACTCGGATTGAATTGTTGCAAACCATATGGTGATAAAGGGTTTGAATTTTGCGACGAGTGAGTAGAAGAGTTCGACGATCCCCCGTATTGACGTTGGTTTGACGTTAGGAGACTCGTGAAATAGCCTCCTTCGTTCGGTTTTGAGACATTTTTGTGTTTATTTGGAGAAGAGATATAGAAGGTTTTATTAGTTGGTTGAATTGTAGTGAGGAGAAGTGAAAATGAGTTAGTATTTATAGTGTTTGTATGTGTTTTAAAAAAGAGAAGAAAAAAAAAAAATTAATCGACTGTTTGAAACAAACGGTAATATATCCGTTGTTTACTTTCTCCAATGTACCTTTTGTCAGCAAACTCATTCGTCGTGCCCTCAAATAAGTGTCCAACGAAGAACAACAGCGAGGGGGCGGTGCAGCAGCGAAGAACGGCGAGCCGTTGTTGTTGTCCACGTAGGAACGGCTAACTAGAACGAAGGACTGCACCTTCCACTCTAAAGAACCCTCGGAAAGTCTACATGTGTTGATGCATCTTTTTGGGAGAAAGTTGTTTTTGTCTCACATTGGTTGAAGAAAGAAAAACTTGATAGCTTATATATTAAAGTCATGCTAGTTGAGGAAGTTGATATTAGTATTATGTTATTCGGGGGGCAATAAATGATTGGCTATAAAATCTTTTCATTTGTTGTGGCCTGGATAACTTCTGACTTATTAACTTTTCGTGTACTTACCAAAAATGTTTTCTTCATGATTTTGGAAGCATACATAGTTAATCTTAAATGTTACGTAGATCATTTGATGGTTAAAAAGCTTCTCATTGTTGGATTTAAACATCCAGCCTGCATGTATACTTTGAACATAATGAGATTAAAAGCATTGGAGTTTCACAAACTAGACAAGACTATCGACCAAAATGGTCGTGTCTTTTCATTTGGTTCTCAAACGTTTATTTTCGATCATTGGTCAAGTCACATCGATCGAACATGAGATTATTGTGAAAAATCATACATTGTTTGAAGGCGAAAGTGTAATCTTACCTTTAAATAGGTAAAGCATCAGGAGTATGTTTGTCTAATCTAGGATTTTCCTAGAACGAAGTCAAAGAACCATTTAGCAAATCTGCACAACTAGAAAATAGCCTTCAGGTGATATTTAATAACAGCTTATTAGTGTTCTATTTCATCATCCTCACACCTAGTCATTGTAACCACATTGAACATTTGTAACATCTAAAATACATATACATGTAATGGAAGAACTATACATTTAATAACAAAGAATACAAATTATATGAAAGCTGTCATTGTCCATTTGGGTTCAATAATGCTTCAAATCAAATTGTAAGCTAAAAGAGCTTTTTTTTGTTAAACATCATCACCTAAAAATAAAATAAAAGTATTCAAGCTTCAGTTGAGTGGAGGTGAATAAAGAACCATCATTAAGAAAAAGAAGACAGATTTATATGTTGATACATTTTCTTAATAGAAATTAGTTGTCTTTGATTATCCCACACAGGTAATAGAAAGAAAACATTGGTAGTTTATATACTAAGGTTATGTTGGTGTAGCATGTTGGAGATTAATATTAAGTTATTCGGGTGAAAGTTTCCATGTCAATAAGTAAATTGACTTGTTTGCTATATCACACGGATAACTTGTATTATTAATTAACTTTTTGTGGTTTTATTTATAATATTTAAAGTACTTACTTTTACAGGCAAATTTTATCCTTAGATTGCTTCATAAATAATCATGATAAAAAGCTTTTTATTTGTTGGATATAAAGCATCAAACTTTTACATGTTTATTTTGAATGTAGTTAGATTTAAAGCATCCGAATTTTAGATGAATATTTTGAGCGTTAGATCATTTCATGGCTAAAATTTGTTTGATTTAAAGCAAATATTGGCTCTTTGCAGCAATTGTTTAAACCACTATTCTTCATCTAGTTACACGGAAGTAACAAAGATTGACAAACTTCAAAAGAATAATTATTTGTTGAAAAGCAAATATATCCTCGGACTGTATTTTTTAATTTCTTCTGGAATATGTTTAAAATTTTGCAAGTTATGAGTGACGTGTTCGTAAGAACAATATCGATCTTACAAGTTGGTATTGACAAATAATGAAAATAGCAGCCCAACACAATTTCTTGCTTCTCACTTGGCATATTGGTACATAGAATGTTTCATGGTTCAAAGTCTTCTAGATATTAATAATGCTCTAGTCTTCTCCATTTGGGTTACTCATCATGTTTGTGACAAATCAAAATTGGAAAAATAGTAACAATATAATTTAATTTAAGGAGGTGCAATGTTGGTTTGCCATAAAGGCGTTTTTTAGTTAAGAATTATCACCTCGAACAATAATTGTATAGTTTCATGACAAAAAGTAGAGATGATTAAAGAACCTTCTTTAAAAAAAAGTAAACGAGTAGTCTACATGTATTGATGCATTCACTTGGGATCCCACATCGGTAGTAGAAGAAAAAACTTAATAACTTACATGTATTGATGTATTAGGTTATTTGTCGGTGATTTGGTGGAAAGAATAAAAATTCCATCCATCGAATACCCTCGACTAACTTATGTGATTTATTAACTTTTTGTCATATCGATGAAACACTCTACGAACATTCGGTTATAGTGAAGAAGCCGTGTTAAAGACCAGTTATTTCAAGTGGTGTCGGGTTTTTGCGAGGTCTTTATTTAGTGAGATACGGTATTGATCGTTCACTTGCATAACGATGGTTCCATGTTGTTTGGTCCAAGAAATATTTAGATTTTGACATCCTTCTAGAAGTTGACGTTACAAAGACCATTATTTAGAACCTTCTTACATAAGAACCTTCAAAATAAAATCATTAAAAATCTATGAACAGTGCAAACAAGTTGAACCAGGTTTAGTTGATCTGTACATGGTTTCGCTTATGTTTTCTAGATTTTTTATAACAAGCTAATTCATTGAAATGTATGTAAGAACTAAAATAGTTTTAACTATTATGTACACATTGAATAAATAGGACCTAAGAACAGCAATACTAGTTCGAACCGATAAAGACCAAAGAGAAAATTGGTATTTCCGTGACTATGGAAAGTGTAAACAAATATGATACGGAGTACTATTTATTTATTCCAAGTACCCAAATGCATTGCAGCAACTTTTTGAGATGATAATATTTGTCAAGAAGCTTCTCTGTGTACTCCCCAAATGTAAGCGATTCATTAGCCTGTACCAACTGAACCACGGCATATAATTGGAGTGAGTCATCTGACCATATATTTACAGATAGTATAAACCATGGAACTAATCATTGCTTACTGATTGACATGGCCAGAATCTGGAAAGTTAAGTTTTTCATCCCTGAAAATGGAGCAATGACAGACAAACCGCATGATTAGTTGCCAGTTGCATTATATAAAAGGATTTAATCTGTTATTGCAGGTGAGATGCTAACAGTCCGGTTGCATGAATAATGCAAATGTGGATCTTTCAAGTCCTGTTGCTTTCTCGCCTTTTGGTGCCTGCAAATAAAATAAAAGAGATGTAAACCAATTACGATGGTACCTCCAGACAGTTAATTGCTCATAAATGAAAAGAAAATTAATTTGAACGTACACGAACACAATGAGGTGTTACACAAACACGACCTCTTGAAAGTATTTCAGTTATGTTGCCATCTGATATGCAATTTCATTTTCCTCGTAAACCACCTACAGCAAAATACAGCAAACTGTTATGATCTGTTCTTGCATCAAGTCAATATCTTAATCTCTTATCCCAAATAACTGGGGCTTGGCAAGAATAATGTTTAACGGTGTATATTTAAACCCATCTACTAGTAAATGGGTTTTATTTGTTTGTGTTTCATCTCAAATGTGTCAAATACAAATTTTAGCTGAAAAGTATCCGGGTTGAAAGTCTTAATTGAACATTTGTAACATCTAAAATACATATACATGTAATAGAAGTATAATACAACTCTAGCTTTTTATAGTTTAATACGGCTTTTTGGTTCAACATCATCACCTAAAATAAAGGTTTTCAAGTTTCAAAACAGAAGGGCTTGAGTTGAGTCGAGGTAAATAAAGAACCATCATTAAAAGAAAAGAAGACATATAGCTTATACATGTTGATACATTTCATTGATAGAAAGTTGTATTTGATTATCCCACATAGGTAATAGAAACAAAACGTACGTTGGTAGCTTATATACTAAGATTATGTTGGCTGAGTAATGTTGTGTTCAATATTATGTCATTCTTAATGGTGATGGCATTTCAACTTGTAAATTGGCTTGTTCATTATCATGAAGGATAACTCATATAATTCACTAACTTTTTGTGGTTTTATTTATCATATCTAAAGTAATTACTTTTACATGTTATTTTATCGCTAACTTTTTGTGGTTTTATTTATCATATCTAAAGTAATTACTTTTACATGTTATTTTATCGTTAGATCGTTTCATGATTAAAATAAAAATGTTTGTTGGATTTAAAGCATCAAACGTTTACATGTTTATTTTGAATGTAGTGAGATTTAAAGCATTCGAATTTTAGATGAATTTTTGAGCGTTAGGTCATTTCTGGCTAAAATTTGTTTGATTTAAAGCAAATATTGGCTCTTTGCAGCAATTGTTTAAAGCACTATTCTTCATCTACATATATAGTTACACGGAAGTTACAAAGATTGACAAACTTCAAAAGAATAATAATTTATATCCTCGATCTTACAAGTTGGTATTGACAAATAATGAAAATAGTAGCCCAACTCAATTTCTTGCTTCTCACTTGGCATAATGCTAAATACAACAGTAACAATATATATGTAAGCTGTGTCTTGTTCATTTGTGTTACTCATCATGTTTGTCTAATGTAGGATTTGCATAGAATGAAGTCAACGAACCTTTTAGCTAACCTGCACAACTAGAAAATAGACTTTAGATAATATTTAGAGACAGTTTATTAATGTTCTATTTGACCATCCTCGCACCTAATCATTGTAATATCTAAAATACAACTCCAGTTTTTTATAGTTTAATAACTGAAAACAAAGAATACTATACAACTTATATGATAGCCGTCATTGTCCATTTGGGTTCAATACTGCTTTAAATCAAATATTAAGCTAAAACGGCTTTTTTGGTTCAACATCATCACCTGAAATAAAGGTTTTCAAGTTTCAAAAGAAAAGGTATTTAAGCTTGAGTGGATTAAACAAAGAACTCTTATTAAAAAAAGACAGACAACTTATATATGTTGATACATGTTCTTGATAGAAAGCTGTATTTGATTATCCCACATCAGTAATAGAAAGAAAACGTTGGTAGCTTATATACTAAGGTTATGTTGGTCAGGTATATTGTGTTTAATGTTATGTTATTCTTTGTGATTTGCCACAAGGCGATGAGTAAATTGGACTCAATGGCTTGTCTGTAATCGCGAAGGATAACTTGTACTATTCATTAACTTTTTATAGTTTTATTTATGATATCTGAAGCATTTACTTTTACCATGTTATTTTATCTTTAGATCGTTTCATGATTAACAAAAGTTTTATTTATTGGATATAAAGCATTAAACTTTTATATGTTTATTTTGAATGTAGTGAGATTTAAAGCATCCGGCTTCTAGATGAATATTTTGAGCATTAGATCATTTCATGGCTAAATTTGTTTGATTCTACGCCAATATTGGCCTTTGCAACAACTGTTGAAAACTTTATTCTTCGTATGCATACTTATATATAGTTACATAGAAGTAATAACAAAGATTAACAATAGATTATAGCCAAGGATGTGATGTTTTCATCCGTATTTGAACATAACTTAAACAAATTTATAGAGAGAGTCGAATGATATACCATTTAGTTTGTGAGGGTCACACTTGTATTTTTTTTTCTTTTTTCCTAAAATATATCAATTATGATAAACATTTTAAAGTAAATATAAATAAAGCTACAAAGTTTTTGGATTCATTTATGATGTCAATTGACCAATAAAACATTTTAAGGTAAATCTAATTGCAATTCAAACTCTCCAAAAATTGAAATAATAAAACCAAAAGTCAACACAAACCATGCAAAGAAAGAAAAGTAGGCGTTAACCAAAATCAACATCAACTTTTTTATTTTCTTCTGAAACATGTTAAGATAGTACAAATTATGAGTGACACGCGTTTGTAAAGACAATATCTTACAATTCGGTGTTGACAAATTATGAAAATAGTAGCCCAACTCAATTTCATGCTTCTCACTTGGCATATTGGTCCATAGAATGTTCCATGACCAGAGTTCAAAGTCTTCTAGATATAAATAACGTCAGAGTCTATGTGCATAACAAACCAATCCACCTCTTAATGTCATTTAAAGAATGCAATTTTTTTTTTTTTTTAAATACCAATAAGTATATGAATGTTGTCCATTTGAGTTAATCTGTGCCAAATTAAAATTGGGAAAAAGAAAAGTAATAATAGAACCTTGAGGTTCAATGCTAGTTTGCCATAAAGGCGTTTTTTAGTTAAAATTATCACATGAAATAATAATTATAGAGTTTCATGACAAAAAAGTAAATAAAGTTGAGTTTGAGGAGAGTAAATAAAGAGACCTCTTTAAAATAAAATAAGTGAATAGCCTATACATGTTGATGCATTTTTTTTTTGTTAGAAAGTTGTTTTTAATCCCACATTGGTAATAGAAAGAAAAACTTGATATCTTATATATTAAAGTCATGTTGGTTGCATAAGTTGATATTAATATTATGTTATTGGTGTGATGACAAGTGGTTAGAATAAACTTCTAGTCTATTATCTTTACATCACTAACTTGTGTGATTTATTAACTTTTTGTGTATGTTGGAAAAGGTTTTGTTCATGACTTTCAAAGCATTTATACTTACCGTTAGAAAGGTCGTGTCATTTCGTTTGGTTCTCAAACGTTTATTTTCGATTAATGATCTAGTCATATCGATGAAACATGCTACAAACATCAGGTTATTGTGAAGAAGCGTTGTTAAAGACCAATTATTTCAAGTGGTGTCTTGTTTTTGCAACGTCTTTATTTGGTGGGATATACGGTATTGATTCACTTGCACCAATATATTCAACCCATCAATATCAATCATTAAAGGGGTTTTTGCATATATATCCTTCTGAAAATGCATAATTGCATATATATCCAAAGCATGCATAAAAACCATTGTATTATGTGCATCAAAAGCTTGTACAAAGGATATATTTGCAATTATTCACTTTGGGAGGGATATATATTCAATTCTGCCATCATTTAAATAAAAGGAGAATAATATGAGTCTAAACTTTCAAAAACATGAATGTTCGTTTATGATCGATCGATGATTTCTATACTAAAAAAAATGTGTTCTTGCGCGAGACTGTCACTCGGTTTCATGAGAATCAATAGAAATGATCTAAAATATCACAACTATTCTGTAAAAATGAAAAGCTATTTATTGCTCTAAAAGTTACATATTTACATGCAATCTTTTTAAATCGACGAATTATTCCAAACCCTTCCCCAATGACCATCTTCAAGAAATGTTCAATTAGCACAGTTGCGATTGCTAGTTTTCTTAACTAGACTCACTTTAACCAGGTCAACTACGCATTTACACCGAAGAATGGTAGCACAAGAGCATGATTCATACAAGAATCTTCACTACACAAGAGCATCATGTTTCTTCATATCATATATGTACAATAAAGAAAATGACTGTTTCTTACATATCTTCTAACAAAAACCTCATTCTCTTACAAAATTGGCTCAAACATCATATCTTGCTATAACTATCTAACAAATCTAAAAACAAAACCTCAAAACATTACTCATACTTATCATTCCAACACATAAGCATCGATATACAACGTCTTAGTATATAAAATCTTATTATATAGTTGTAAAGTTAGCCGGCTTTCAAATTTTCTAAGTTTAATCATCTTTCTGATTTGGTGTTTACTTACTTTTTCAGAAGAGGTTACATAATCCACACCAACTATGGATTAGATACTAAAAGTTATATCATTGGCTATTAAGATGAGTTGATTACTAGTTAAAGACTTGTAAATCAATTAATAAAGACAAATAACCGAGGTATTTTGATTATAAAGAGGCTAATGATAACTATTTCCGTTAACCACAAGACATAAAGATATGCTTAAATTTGTGTGTCAGTATATGTTATTAATTTCTGAAATGATGGATCCATTAAATGTAACTGACGAGATGTTGTCATTTATGTTTAGACACAAAACCAAACACGTCTTTAGGTCTCTCGGTTATTTCTCTCATAAAAGTCCGATAATGTTTCTATAGAAACTCTCATCCATGCACCTTTTGGGTGCCGAACAATCATTCCTCAAGGACTTAACCTCAAGCAGTAAGCAACTGTTTTAGTGACTTATAGTCAAAAGTTTATATTGAACCCATGATTTATTTTCACAAAACCTCCTTTTACCGATAAACAAACATTTGCTATATGGAGTGATACCACTAGGACAACACCACGATGGTACTCTCGATAAAATTAGGCACACATCTTAAAGCCCCTTAAATCATAAATAAAAACAACCTTTCACAAATTTTTTTAACACTCATATTCTGTGCCTCTTAATAAGTATAGTTATAAACCATATATGAATCTTTAAGATAATAAACATATTGATTTTGACCTATATGATATAATAAAAAAGTACGTAGTTAAAAGAGGGTAAAAGTGTAAAACAGTTGGGACTAACGTACGACAACATTACTGGTGTTAGGTCCAAGGAAGATTTAGATGTTGAAGTTCCAAAGACCATTTATTTAGAACCTTCTTACATAGGAACCTTCTTACAAACAAGTTGGACCAGGTTTAGTTGATCTGTGATCTGTACATGGATTTTGCTTATGGTTTCTAGATTTTTTATAACAAGCTAATTCATTGAAATGTATGTAAGAACTAAAAGAGTTTAGCTATTATGTACACATTGAATGAAGTAGGACCGACAAACGGCAATACAAATGCAAAATGAATCGATGGTAACCTGATGGTAACTGGTTTGAATGTTTGATCAATCGTACGTCAAAGTAACAATGCAAAATGAATAGCATAAACGAAAATTAATGTAAAAAAACAAAATTTTGGTTTCAACCGACGTATATATCTTGGACTAATCTAAGTTTTATACTGTATTAGAAATTCACCAATATATACCCGATCCATCGACATCAATCATTAAAAAAATAAAAAATATGATTCCATGCTTTTAAAAACATGAATGTTCGTTTATTATCGATCGATGATTTCTGATTAAATAATAATAATCAGTATACCCGAGATGGTCACTCGGGCTAAGAGAATCAATAGAAATGGTCGAAAATAGCAATTGTTTGAAACCTCTACTCTTCGTCTATATTTAAAGTTACATAGAAGTTACAAACATTAAATTTCAAAAGAATAATAAGTGGTTTGAAAGCAAATATATCGTCCAAGGATTATACAAAGAACCAGATACAAATACAAATGGGATACATTTATGGAAAATCAATTTCTTTTAGGGTCTCGATACATTTATGGAAAATCAATTTCTTTTAAACAAAATAAACATTACGCCATAAAGATCTAAAAGTGTCCTGAGACCCACCTTTGTTCTGTCAGTGTTTGTAAGTGATTATAGCTAAAGATGTGATGATTTCATATGTATTTGATCTCTCATATAAATGATTATACTATGGCTATGATCAGATTTGGAGATTATGGGTGTGTTGACAAAAGTAGCATAGTACTAGCAGTGAGCGGTGGCTGTAAACGTAACTATAAAGTGGTAGTTGTAACCAATAATTGTGAGCAATAATTATTTTTCTATAAAAACGGGTAAAACAACTTCTAAATGCTCAACACTTCTAAATGCTATTTAATGTAGATTGAAAAATAAGCATTCATTAAAAAAAAAAAAAAAAAAAAAAAAAAAAAAAAAAAAAAAAAACCTATTCATTGCTTGCTTAACGATTTGCGCTAAAGACGTTTGCATCAATGATGTAACATTGTGGTGTGAGCATAAAAAAAGTGATGTAAGTATCACTTTCCATATTTTAATAACTATCCAAGTTTCTCATAACGCTAGTGTTTAATATTACTTGGAAAGGATAATGCAATCAATTGCTAAGTAAAATTTGAACCAATAGAGAGGAAAGACTAAATACCAGTGTTGCAAAAATCGGCATACAAGGCTGATTAATCGGCGATTACAAGCTGAACGGCCTTGGACCTTGGAGCGAATTACAAGGTAATCGGCCGATTAATCGGCGATTAATTGGCCAAAAATCGCTACACGGCCCTCGACCGCCTCGGGACCGATTCACGATTTTTGCTTGCTAAATACAAAGTTACAAACCATGCAAACAAACAAACTTTGGAGTTTGGATAGGCCTTGATCAAAATCAACGTGTACTTTATTTTATTTTTTTCTTTTCTTCAGAAACATGTTTCAAAGAGCCCAAATTATGAGTGACGCGTTAGTAAACGACGATATCTTACAATTAGATTTTGAAAATTTTATATAAATAGTAGCCCAACTCAACTTCTTGCTTCTCACTTGGTATATTGGTTCACAGAATGTTCCATGGTTTAAAGTTGTGTCTTGTTCATTTGTGTTACTCATCATTTTTGTCTAATGTAGGATTTGCATAGAATGAAGTCAACGAACCTTTTAGCAAACCTGCACAACTTGAAAATAGACTTCAGATAATATTTAGAAACAGTTTACTAGTGTTCTATTATAGTTTAATAACGGAAAAGGATGAGAAGAAATCTTAAAATGAAAAGGATGAGAAATAACTATAACTACAAATTAGAGATGCATCGACTTGAATTAGATGCATCCATAATCTCTTAGATGCACCCTAATATATATTGTAGCATAAAATTTGATGCATATACATATTTTAGATGCATTTCATCAAAATAGGCGAATCCTATGTATTTTTTGTCCCCTGCGGGTCAAATTTGTTGCTAGCACTACTTTGTATCGTTTTCACTTTAAGATCACTTTCGAAACTAATTAAGATGCATCTAAATGAATAGAGATGCATCTAATTCAAATCGTCACATCTCAAATGTTTAGTTATTGTTATTTCTTATTCTTCTTATTTTAAGTTTTCTTCTCACTAGATCTCTACCCTATGATAGAAAACAAAGAATACTATACAACTTATATGAAAGGTGTCATTCTCCATTTGGGTTCAATACTGCTTTAAATCAAATCATAAGCTAAAACGGCTTTTTTGGTTAAACATCCTCACCTGAAATAAAGGCTTTCAATTTTCAAAACAAAAGGTATTTAAGCTTGAGTGGAGTAAATAAAGAACTCTTGTTTAAAAAAAGACAGACAACTTATATATCTTAATATATTTTCTTGATAGAAAGCTGTATTTGATTGTCCCACATAGGTAATAGAAAGAAAATATTGGTAGCTTATATACTAAGGTTATGTTGGTCAAGTATGTTGTGTTTAATATTATGTTATTCTTAGTGACTTGTAGCAAGCCAATGAGCAAATTGGCTTGTCTGTGAATCACGAAGGATAACTCGTATTACTCATTATCTTTTTATGGTTTTATTTATGATATCTGAAGCATTTTTTTTAGAACAGCGGCATATTATTAACTAGCAAAGCTAGAAACACGAACACTTACAAAGAAGCAATGTTTACAATGGGATTATCTAACCAACCTACCGAACTAAGGTTCAACTTAGGATTTCTAGATGAAATCCACAAAACGATTGATAAACTATAGAGTCCCAAAGAGTCGCCTTCTTCGGTTTAGAAGTAGAAAAAAGCAATGCATTGCGAAAATTCCATATAAACCACAACATCGTATCAGCAATCCCTCCAAGAATGTATCTTGACATCTTCGTCATTTGACAAGCATCTAACCACGAGATCCACTCCGCAAAATTAGACACACCCGAAATATCCAAATCACACCATCTTGCCAATAACTCCGAAAGGTCATGGGCCATACTACACGAGAAAAAGAGATGATCACCATTCTCAACGTACTCGCTACAAACGGGACATAAAAGAGAGCCAACATCAATTCCTATGCGATCCAAGTTCACCATGGTTGGAATTTTATTCATAGACAATCTCCACCGAAAGACGTTAACTTTTATTGGAACACTTTTATTCCATCTAGTAGATGACAAACCACCTTGTAAAATATGCTCATCAACATACTTTCGGGCAGAAACAACAAAGAAACCTGTAGAATTGAGGGCCCATTTCCAACCATCCTTATTATCCGAGAGCTCAACATTACTAGTCAACGCCTTCATATCATCAAATTGGCTAGACTCCACACTGTACCACCTCTTGGATTCCTCCTAAGAACATTATTCCATTTGATGATATTAACCCGTTGAGCTACCGTGCACCGTTTATCCCTATCCAAAGTATACACACGAGGGAACAGTTCTTTTAGAGGTCGGTCCTCACACCAAGACTCTTCCCAAAACATGACAGATTTCCCGTCTCCAAGTGACTGATTACAAGAAGCAAGCAAATCAATACCATTTAATTGAAGTTGAGAAACCGAACGAACAATTACATTCCACGGGCTAGCATTCGATTTTGCAATCCTTCCGGTCCCAATTCCTCCATGTTGCCCATGAATACCTTTAATCACTTTAGCCCAGAGATCATTAGGATGACATCTAAATCTCCAAATCCACTTAAACAAAAGGGAGACATTTAAAGCATAAATACTCCCAATACCAAGCCCACCCATAACCTTACTAGCTAAACAAGAATTCCATTTCACCCATGTGACCTTTTTTTCATCCAAGTTACCTCCTATAAAAAACTTATTACGCATGGACTCCAATACTTTCTGAACGGTTGTGGGCATCAAATACAAAGACGTGTAATAAGTAGGAAGGTTACCTACTATTGATTTTATTGACGAAAGACGCCCACCTACCGATAGTAAACGAGCTTTCCACTGTGACATTTTAGACGAAAACTTCTGAATGATATACTTCCAGTTTTCACATCGACCCATATTACACTCAACAGGAAGACCTACGTACGTCAAAGGTAGCTTAGAAACTCCACAACTGAGAACCGAAGCCATGTCTAAAATGTCGTCATCGGAAACACATAAGCCTAAAAGTTTACTTTTGTGAACATTGATTTTTATACCATTCATCAGATAGAAACATCTCAACATGCATATTACGTTATACACATTAGATTGGGACCATTCACCTATAAAAATAGCATCATCGGCGTAAAATAGGTGAGATATATTCAAATTACCTTGACCTATAGAAGCACCTTTAAACATGCCCGCATTCACTGCCTTGCACATAATCGCATGAAGCCCTTCCATGGCGATGATATATGAAGCATTTACTTTTACATGTTAGTTTATCGTTAGATCATTTCATGATTAAAAAACTTTTTATTTGTTGTATTTAAAGCATCAAACTTAAACTTTTATATGTTTATTTTGAATGTAGTGAGATTTAAAGCATCCGGATTTTAGATGAATATTTGAGTGTTAGATCATTTCTTGGCCTTTGCAAAACCTCTATTCTTCGTCTACGTACATATATATAGTTACATAGAAGTAATAACAAAGATTAACAATAGATGTGTGATGATTTTGTCGTATATGAACATATCTTAAATAAATTTATAGAGAAAGTCGAATGATATTTTGTGAGGGTCACACTTGTATATATATATTTTTTTAAGTAAATATAAATATAACTACAAAGTTTTGGGTTCATCTATGGTATCAATTGACCAATAAAACATTTTAAGGTAAATATAATTGCAATTCAAACTCTCCAAATTGAAATTATAAAACCAAAAGTCAACACAAACCATGCAAAGAAACAAAAGTAGGCGTTTACCAAAATCAACGTCGACTTTTTTATTTTCCTCTAAAACATGTTTAGATAGTACAAATTATGAGTGACACGGATTAGTAAAGACAATATCTTACGGTTCGGTGTTGACAAACCAGGAAAATAGTAGCCCAACTCAATTTCGTGCTTTTCACTTGGCATATTGGTACATAGAATGTTCCATGACCATAGTTCAAAGTCTTCTAGATTTAAATAACGTTAGAGTCTATGTGCATAACAAACCAATCGACAATATCCACCTCTTAATGTTATTTAAAGAATGTTATTTTTTAAAATAAATACCAATAAGTATATGAATGTTGTCCATTTGAGTTAATTAACAGGTTTGTGCCTAATTAAAATTGAAAAAAAGAAAAGTAATAATAGAACTTAGAGGTTCAATGCGAGTTTGCCATAAAGGCGTAGTTAAAAATTATCACATGAAATAATAATTATATAGTTACATGACAAAAAGAAAAACTTGATTTGTTATATACTAAACGTATGTTGGCTGAATAAGTTGATATTAATTTTCTGTTATTGGTATGATGACAAGTGGTTAGAATAAAATTCTAGTCGGTTATTGTTGTATCACTAACTTGTGTGATTTATTAACTTTTTGTGTATTTAGGAAAAGGTTTTGTTCATGACTTTAATAGCATTTATAGTTATCTTAAATATTAGATCATTTCATGGTTAAAAAGCTTCTTATTGTTGGATTTATACATCCAGCTTCCGTATGTATATTTTGAACATAATGAGATTTAAAGCATCCGAGTTTCACAAACTAGACAAGACTATCGATCGACCAAAAAGGTCGTGTCATTTCGTTTGGTTCTCGAACATTTATTTTCGATTAATGGTTAAGTCATATCGATGAAACACGCTACAAACATCAGGTTATTGTGAAGAAGCGGTGTTAAAGACCAATTATTTCAAGTGGTGTCTGATTTTTGCAACGTCTTTATTTGGTGGGATACGCCATATGGTATTGATTCACTTGCATAACGATAGTTCTATGTTGTTTTAGAACATCCATGGTAACCCAATGGTAACCGGTTTGATCAATCGTCAAAGAAGTGACAATGCAAAATGCAATATAAATTATTATTACTACTAATAATAATAATAATAATAATAATAATAATAATAATAATAATAATAATAATAAAATAACAAAAAAATAATAAAAAAAAAAAAAAAACAAACAAACAAAGCAAATGGGGTAGTATTAATGTAAAAAACAGAAGTTAGGTTTCAATCGACGTGTATATATTGGACTAGTCGAATTTTTATAATAGAAATCGACCAATATATTCAACCCATCAATATCAATCATTATAAAAAAGGAGAATAATATGAGTCTAAATTTTCAAAAACATGAATGTTCGTTTATAATTGATCGATGATTTCTATAAATTTGAAAAAAAAAAAAAAAAAAAAAAAAAAAAAAAGTGTACATGTGTGTTCTTGCTCGAGACTGTCACTCGGGTTCAAGAGAAGCAATGGGAATGGTCAAAAATATAATAAGTATTCTGTAAAAATGAAAAGCTATGTATTGCTCTAAAAGTTACATATTTACATGCAATCTTTTTAAATCGACGAATTATTCCAAACTCTTCCCCAATGACCAGCTTCAAGAAATGTTCAGTTAACGCAGTTGCGATTGCCAGTTTAACCAGGTCAACTACGCATTTACACCGAAGAATGGTAGCACAAGAGCATGATTCATACAAGAATCTTCACTACACAAGAGCATCTTGTTTCTTCATATCATATATGTACAATAAAGAAAATGACTGTTTCTTACATATCTTCTAACAAAAACCTCATTCTCTTACGAAAATGGATCAAACATCGATATCTTGCTATAACTATCTAACAAATCTAAAAACAAAACCTCAAAACATTAATCATACTTATCATTCCAAC
Source organism: Artemisia argyi (assembly GCA_030686995.1). Taxonomy (NCBI): domain Eukaryota; kingdom Viridiplantae; phylum Streptophyta; class Magnoliopsida; order Asterales; family Asteraceae; genus Artemisia; species Artemisia argyi. Next base: position 179,377,100 of record CM060704.1, read on the forward strand.
ACATAAGCATCGATATACAACGTCTTAGTATATAAAATCTTGTCTTCTGTTGTTTTGCCATAGTCAAACAACGCCGCGAGCAAGTAGGCTTCTTCCCTAGTCGTCTACGATATTGAGAAGATGATCTGACCAAATATGAATAAGTATTCATTTCTTGTTATGTTTTCTGGTGATTAGATAAGAGGAATAATGGTAGTTGTAGTAGTAGCACAAAAAATTGAGTTGAAAAAATAGTTTGCAATTTAGCACGATTTATATAAGGTAGTTAATGGTCTTCCCACCCTTTTTGACTATTATATTATTCGTGTTTTTCATGGATCCATTTTTCTTTTTATATTATTTCTTATCTTTTAATACTGGCCCTAGTGTTATTTGTTGTCTAACATGTGCTTAGGCACCTTTTAAATTGCACGTACATCACATTTTGAGTTACTTTTCTTCAAAAATGTAGCTTAGTGGGATGTGCCATTTGATGATTTAAAAGTAAAGATTTTAACTCACAATAAATTTGAGTGAGGTTAGAATTTAAATGTATGATTTTGTTAGTATGCGTCCACCATGTTATCGTTTATTACTAAATAAATAAGAATACAAATTTATTTTAAGTTATTTATAGGCTAGGTTAATATCTAACAAATGCATTTATATATATAAAAGGAAATTGTTTGTTTAATAAATGCATCAGACTCATAATATCCGTAAGGTGGGCACGTGTTAGCAAAACCATAAAAATATAGCTTACTTGATTTTGGAATAACAAACTTTAAAACTAGAGTAGTTGTGTACATTAATTCAGATGAACACTTTTATGAACGTGTTGGTGAGTAACCGGGACATTGACTTGACTTTCATATATTAATTCAGATGAGCACTAAATAACTTTCTAGTCTCAAATAAATCAAATTTAACTACGGTTTAGCATGTACTTATCCTTTTGTAAAATAAATAAATAAATAAGAGTACCCATAAATAATCCACTTCTTATTAAGTTTAAGGGAATTGTGACCTTGCATTTCATCTAGAAGCCAAGCCAAAGATGACTAGTCACACTCATTCATATAGTGGTAAAGTTAGCCGGCTTTCAATTATTCTAAGTTTAATAATCTTGTTGTATCTTATCTAATTGTTAAAATGAATATTTAAGAGCTATCAATATGCATACATTACAAATTTCATCTTTCTGATTTGGTGTTTACTTACTTTTTCAGAAAAAAGTTATATAATCCACACCAACTATGTATTAGATACTAAAAGTTAAATCATTGACTATTAATATTACTTGATTATTAGTCAAAGACTTGTAAAGCAATTAATAAAGACAAATAACCGAGGTATTAACCAATGGGCTTGTGGTCCACTGGGCATGTCTTATTCAGTTAAGCGTGCCTAGTGGAGAGTAGTACCGGTTTGGGTGACCAAACCGGGAAGTCCTCCCTTGTGGACCACTGCCCTGTCGGTACGATTTCAAAGTCTTTCAATGAAGGTTTCAACCCTCAAGGGTTCGAATATGGAGAAGGCATGGTTTACTTCAATTTAAGTGTCGTGCCTTCGGGCGGCTTAAGTTGAAGGTTTTCCCCCCATCGGGTTTCAAATTGGACTTGGATTTCCCCAATGAAAGTCAATTTTCAAAAAAATAAAATAAATAAATAACCGAGGTATTATGATTATAAAGAGGCTAAAGAAACTATTTAAGTTAACCACAAGACATAAAGATATGCTAAATTTGTGCTTAAATTTTTGTGTCACTGTGTTATTAATTTCTTAAATGATGGATCCATTAAATTTAACCGACAAGATGTTGTCATTCATGTTTAAGCACAAAACCAAACACGTCTTTAGGTCTCTCAATCATTTCCTTCATGAAAGTCCTATAAAGCTTCTGTAGAGAAACTCTAACCCATGCACCTTTTTAGGTGTCGGCCGACCATTCCAACCTCAAGCAATAGTCTTATGTTTCAGTGACTTGTAGTCAAATGTCTATGTTGAACCCATGATTTTTTTCATAAAACATCCTTTGACCGATAAATAAACATTAAGCACACATCTTAAGGCTGCTCGAGCATAAATAAAAACAACCTTTTACAAGTTTTTTTTAAACACTTATGTTTTGTGTCTCTTAATAATGATAGTTGTGAATCAGATATGAATCTTTAAGATAATAAACAGTTTGATTTTGACACATATGATATAAGGTGCCGTTTGGTTTGTATGTGGGTTTGGTTTTGGAATTAGATTTGGATTTGTGATAGGTTTGATAGTAAATTATGAGAGAGAAAATTAATTATTATTTAAAAGATATATAAATCATATAAATTAATTAATATGAAATACATTTTTTGGAATAAAAAAATAAAGGTCAAATAAATAGTCAGCTCATTGTGTGGACAAGAACTTTTTGAGGACTAAAAAACTATACTTTATTGTATTCCATAATGAAAACCCACTAAAGCACCCACTAAGAATAAAAACATAACTAAAACACAATTAATGCTTTGTTGGAAGAAAGAGGAAAATATTGTTCCTTCTCTCCCAATAATTTATTGCCACCTAATCCGGGTAAACTACCCAGTGGGTAGGTGTATTCATGCCCGAGGCGCGTAAGCCCAAAGAGGAAATACCAAACATTGAGGGCCCGCTTTGTTAAAGGTTATAAAGGGTAAGAAATGAGTAAGATAATGATTGATGGAGCTTGATTAAAAGAAATATAATGTCCATTACCTAGTATTGGGTAATACCTCATTCATCAATAAATTAAAGAGAATACTCATATTGCATTATATTCCTTTGAGTGTTGATATATAGACCTACAACCTAGACCTACTAATAGACCTAATCCATTCATTTTATGACAAGTGTTAAACACTAATTTTCTCTCATCATTTTTCACCAATTAATTTTTCAAATGAACCAATCAAATCTTTAGGTCTAATTTTAGGTCTTAATTTAAAGCATACAATTCATTTTCCTATTCCTTTTACCATTATTTTTCTCTTTCCCTCTTTAAATCAAACGGGCCTTGAATTTAGATTTTGACATTTTTCTAGAAGTTGAAGTTCCAAAGACCATTTATTTAGAACCTCTAGAAACCCACAAACCAGACGGGCCCTAAATTCGTTAAAAGTGGGTAAAACACTTTGAAACTCACGTATGACAAAATTCCTGGTGTTAGGTCCAAGGTAGATATAGATTTTGACATCCTTCTAGAAGTTGAAGTTCCAAAGACCATTTATTTAGAAGGGTGGGTTATAAAGACGGTCCCTAGTTTGATATTTTAACCCTCTCTAGTATCCATAGGTACTTTTTTGTACTTGTTGTCGGTTACTTTTTTTTTTTTTTTTTTTTTGGCTAAGAATAGTAAGGAAAATATGTAAAAGAGTAAAGGATTTGTATAATGTTTTGTTTGTAAAAGTAAGGAAAATATGTATAATCTTTTGTTTGTAAAAGAAACAAGTTGTATAATATGTTTGTATATATTATTTTGTTTGTATAATGTTTTGTCTAGTTATAATGTTTAATAGAATAATAACGTTTAATGCGTTTTTATTTAATTAACAACAACAACAATAGCACGTTAAACGTTACCATATTAAACGACTATAACAACAAATGTTATCATTCAATTAAACAACAACGTTAACACATTATTTAAAAACAACATCATCTACGACATATGAAGATTATTCATTTCATTTAAAAGATCATGGAGCCTTGCATCCGACTGACAAGCGTGATCCTCAGGATTCTTTGCCAATTCTAACTCCATCTCCAGCGTCTTTATTCTTGTCATCAACAGCTTGTTTCTTGCTTCAAGCTCGTCAATCTTATTATATTTCGCAACGCAGTTTGAGCACTACGCTGAAGAAGAGGGTTGATTAAAGTACCTCCTTTCAAATTCATCTTTCCACATGAAGTATCGACACCCATAGTTAGTTGTACCTGGCTGTTACATGTTAATAAAATTATAAGAAATTTATTTTTAACAAACAAATTATTTACATATTTACGTAACTAAGCAAACGTATGATTATTTACCACTGAATCAGGACATGCATAATACAGTTGCCCACGAGTAGCTAGTTTTCAGGATTGCCGTTCTATAATTAATCCTCTCTCACATCGACACAAGAAATGATTTCTTCGTTCCACCTGGCCAAAGAATTTAAAAAAATTAATTTTTTGCAATAATAATTAAAAAAAATCATTCGAATTACATAAATGAACGTTTGACTTCAAAGGTTTCTCAAACAACATACTCTATAACATAAATCAGTAATTATTTACAATGTTTTGTCGGTATAATTATTTACAATATAAATCAGTAATCATTCACTATATTTTGTCGGTATCTCTATTATTTACAACATAAATCAGTAATCATTTACAATGGTTTGTCTGTATAATTATTTACAACAAATTTAGTCGATGGGAATATAATGTTTCCCATTGCGATGCATCTTGGGATGTGTGTCTCCTCCATTGTGGGTGGAGATGCGGAAGTGGAAAATCGTTGTCTAGCGTCAGACAAACGTAGTGACCGCATCAATCTGGCCCCACACGGGCTATCACAAGGGGGTCAGTTCTTTGTGATAAGTTAGGACCATCAAAAAGCGGAAAACAGGTGTTCCAACCCCGCTGGGATATCAATACAACAGGTCGGTTAAACCATGATGCAATAACCAACCCCGTGTCTGACATCTCCATATAGCGATCTTCCGGTGCAGATCCATATTCGAACTAGTTTATTGAATAGCAAATTCTTTCCAAGCCAGATTCCGACCACATACTTTTGTAAACCTCCCTATGTAGGTGTAACTCTTGCAATAACATTTGTCTAACTTCGCGCCACCTATTTTGGTTTTGACAAATACAGTGGGCACAAAAAAAAAAAAAAAAAAAAAAAAAAAAAAAAAAAAAAAAACTTTGACAAAAAAACTTGGACACAAAAAAAAACAGAACAAGACAAAAACTGAAAAACTAAAGGAAAAAAAAGTACAAAAGTTGAAAAAAAAAATTCAAAGGCTGCTTATATTTTCTAGATTTAGAACGTTATTATTCTATTACGAACCTTCAAGATAAAATCTCTGAAAATCTATGAGCAGTACAAACAAGTTGGACCAGGATTATCTGTACATGGTTTTTGCTTATATTTTCTAGATTTTTTATAACAAGTTAACTCATTTAGAAATGACTCTAAAAAGTACAGCAGTTTAACTATTATGTACAAATGGAATAAAATATGACGGACGAACGGCAAACTAGTTCGAACCAATAAAGACCAAAGAGAAAATTAGTTATTTCCGTACGTTTGTGAAGATGGAAAGTGTAAACAGATACGTTAGGGAGTACTATTTATTTACATCACCTTTCCTGGATGGCTTCATTGGGTGGCATATTTATCTCTTTAGACACTGTTACTGTGTTACATGAGCGTCGTTAAGCCAAATATAGCAAAATGAGTTATTTAAAAGAAATTAAATAGAAGATGAATGAAAAATGTTTGTAAATGGATATCAAGAAAGTTACCATATATTTTTAACACAGTGATATGCAACCAGTAAACCAACATCAAATATTAGAAAAGGGTAACAGTTGATTAGTGTGCTATTTGATCATTATTAATCATTGTAACCACGTTGATCATTATTAATTATGTAATAGAAGAAGTATACAACTCCAGTTTTCTATAGTTAAATACGGCTTTTTGGTCAACATCATTACCTAAAATAAACGTTCTCAACTTCTCAAGTTTCATAAAACAAAAGGTATTTAAGCTTGAGTTGAGTCGAGGTAAATAAAGACCCAACATTAAAAAAAAAAAAAAAAAAAAAAAAAAAAAAAAAAAAAAACCTTATACATGTTGATAGAAAGTTGTATTTGATTATCCCACATCGGTAAAACAAACAAAACGTTGGTAGGTTTTATACTAAGGTTATGATGGTCAAGCATGTTGTGTTTATTATTATGTCATTCTTTGTGGTGACGCTCATATGATTATTAACTTTTTGTGGTTTTATTTATGATATTTAAAGTATTTACTTTTACATGTTATTTTATGGATAGATCGCTTAATGACTAAAAAAACTTTTTGTTTGTTGGATTTAAAGCATCGAACTTTTACATGTTTATTTTGAATGTAGTGAGATTTTTAGATAAATATTTTGAGCGTTAGATCACAATAAAATTTATTAGATTTAAAGCCAACATTGGCTCTTTACAGCAATTGTTTAAAACCTCTATTCTTCTATCTACATATATAGTTACACGGAAGTTACAAAGATAGACAAACTTCAAAAGAATAATAATTTGTTGTAAAGCAAATATATTCTCGAACTGTATTTTTTAATGAGATTTGCTAACAACAACCCGCTAGGTGTTGTTTAAGCATTTCATGTTTAGATTATTAGCTTTTAATGATCTCTAAACATTCTATATTTAACATCATATATCATGTTTAAATTATTAGCTTTTAATTCTTCTGGAATATTTTTTAATAATATGTTTAATTTCTTACAAGTTGCTATTGACAAATTATTGAATTAGTAGCCCAACTCAATTTTATGCTTCTCACTTGGCATACATTTTGTTACATAGAATGTTCCATTGTAGTTTCAAAGTCTTCTAGATATTAATGATGCTTGTGTCTGTGCAAAACAAACTAACCCACTTCTCAGTGTCTCATTTAAGAATGCATTTTTTTTAAATGCCAACAAATATTGGAAGGCCTTGTCGGAGAAAACTTAATCTACCCACTGGGTAGTCTATCCATGTGCTTGTAGAATGTGGCATGTACATTTCATTGAAAAGAATAAACACGCAATTAATGTTTTGTTTCTTCTCTCCCAATGACTGAATTACACCTCATCCGGGTAAACTACCCGGTGGGTAGGTGTATCCATCCCCGGCATTGTCTTCTACATTTGGGTTACTCATCATGTTTGTGACAAATTAAAATTGAAAAAATACTAACAACAGAATTTAATTTAAAGAGGTGCAATGCTGGTTTGCCATAAAGGCATTTTTTTAGTTAAAAATTATTACCCGAAATAATATCTGTATAGTTTCATGAAACAAAGATCGTTAGAGTTGAGTTTAAGTATAGATATTTAAAAAACCTTCGTAAAAAAAAGTAAGTGAATAGTCTACAGGTGATGCTTTTTTTTTAAGAACGCTTTCTTTGATCTCACATTGGGAGTAGAAAGAAAAACTTGATAGCTTAAATACTAAAGTCATGTTGGTTGAGTAAATTGATATTAATATTATGTTATTAGTATGACGACAAGTAGTTAGAATAAAATTCTTGCTACTGAGCGTTGCATCAGTTACTTGTGTGATTTTATTAACTTTTTATGTGTTTAGGAAAAGGTTTTGTTCATGATTTTCAAAGCATTTATAGTTATCTTAAATGTTTGATCATTTCATGGTTAAAAAGCTTCTCATTGTTGGATTTATACATCCAGCATGTGTGTGTATATTTTGAACATAGTGAGATTTAAAGCATCCGAGTTTCACAAACTAGACAAGACTATCGATCGACCAAAAAGGTCTTGTCATTTCGTCTGGTTCTCGAACGTTAATTTTTTATCATTGGTCAAGTTATATCGATCGAACGTCGGGCTATTGTGAAGAAGCCTTGTTAAAGACCAATTATTTCAAGTGGTGTCAGGTTTTTGCGAGGTCTTTATTTGGTGGGATACGGTATTGAATCACTTGCATAATGATGGTTGTATGTTGTTTTAGAACATCGATGGTAACCAGTTTGATCAATCGTCAAAGAAGTAACAATGCAAAATACAATATTAATTACAGTAGTTAAAAAAAGCAAATGGGACCGAAAATGAAACAAAAAATTTATGTAAAGAAACAAAACTTGTTTCAATCCACGTATATATCTTGGACTACTTTTAGTTTTTCAACCCGTCGATATCATTAAAAAAAAAGGGGGAGAATATGAGTCCATGCTTTCAAAAACATGAATGCTCGCTTATGATCGCTCGATGATTTCTAACTTAAAAAAAAAAAAAAAAAAAAAAAAAAAAAAAAAAAAAAAAAAAAAAAAAAAGAAAAACAAATTGTCATTTTACGTGTGTGTGTTCTTGCTCGAGACGGTCACTCGGGTTCATGAGAATCAATGGAAATGATCTAAAATATCATAAGTATTCTGTAAAAATGAAAAGCTATTTATTGCTCTAAAAGTTACATATTTACATGCAATCTTTTTAAATTGACGAATTATGCTTAACCCTTCCCCAATGACCAGCTTCAAGAAATGTTCAATTGGCGCAGTTGGGATTACCAGTTTTCTCAAATAGACTCAGTTTAACCAGGTCAACTACGCATTTACACTGAAGAATGGTAGCACAAGAGCATGATTCATACATGGGTATGTTCGCGGAAATTATCATTCTCTGATTCATAAAACTTTCTTCATATCATATATGTACAAAATAAAGAAAATGACTGTTTCTTACATCTCTTCTAACAAAAACCTCATTCTCTAATAAAAAGTTGTCTCAAACATTGATATCTTGCTATAACTATCCAACAAATCTAAAAACATTAATCATACTTATCATTCCAACACATAAGCATCGATATACAACGTCTTAGTATATAAAATCTAGTCTTCTGTTGCTTTGCCATAGTCAAGCAACGTCGCGAGCAAGTAGGCTTATTCCCTAGTCGTCTACGATATTGAGACGATGATCTGACCAAATATGAATACGTATTCATTTCTTGTTATGTTTTCTTGTGATTGGATAAGAGGAATAATGGTAGTTGTAGACTTGTAGTAGTAGCACAAAAAATTGAGTTGAAAAAATAGTTTGCAATTTAGCACGATTTATTATATTATTCGTGTCTTTCATGGATCCATTATTTTTATATTATTTCTTATCTTTTAATACTGGCCCTAATGTTAATTGTTGTCTAACATGTGCTTAGGCACGTTTCAATTTCCACGTACATCACATTTTGAGTTATTTTTCTTCAAAAAGTGTAGCTTAGTGGGATGTGCCATTGATGACTTAAAATAAAAGTTTTAACTCACAATAAATTTGAGTGACCTTAGTATTTAAATGCTACGGTTTAGCTTTTTTTTTTTTTTTTTTTTTTTTTTTTTTTTTTTTTTTTAGGACCCGTTTGGTATAGGGTATTTTGTGGGTTTGGACTTAAAGTAGGTTGAAAACTTTTGTTTGATAGCAATTGTGGGTTTTGAAATTAGGCATCAACCCCTCCAACTCTATCATACATAAAAGTCATCCCTCCTCCCTATTTTTCCACAACTTTTCTTTTTTTTGGGCCCTTCTCACTCATTTATCTTTACCTTTATTTAATTTTTTATTTTTTAATAATATATTTTAATTTTAATATATTATATGTTTTTAAATATTATTTTCTCTTTCCTAAATCAAATCAAAATCCAAATCCTAATCTACAACTTTACACTCAAATCCAAATCATAATTTAAACCCACCTACAAACCAAACGGGCCTTTTTTTTTTTTTTTTTAAAGAAAGGCCAGCCAAAAAATCAATTAAAAAAAAATCCACTTCTTATTAAGTTTAATGGAATTGTCACCTTGCATTTCATCTAGAAGCCTAGCCAAATATGACTAGTCACACTCATTATATAGTTATAAAGTTAGCCGGCTTTCAAATATTCTATGTTTAATCATTTAGTATGTACTACATATAAAACATGAATGACTCTCTCTTCAAAATTTTAAGACTTACAAGAAATTAAGCATGGTTTACAACACTTTAAAGCACCAAATTTTCAGAGTTACAACAAAATAAGCATATTGTACAACAAAATAAAGCATGGTGTCATTTTAAGACCAAAATTCTATCAAACAACATTAATGCTATTAAAAATACACCATCACCAAAAATTACAACCACTTAAGCACAATGTACAATAGCTGCAACCAATTTTTAGATTTACAACAAAATGAGCATAGTGTACAACAAAATAAGCATGATGTAATTTTCAGACTTACAACATTAATGCTATTAAAGTTGTCAATGTTATTAATAACTATAATGACTACTACTTACAAGAAAAGAAACATAGTGTACAACACTTTAATGCACATAATTTTCAGACGTACAAGACAAGAAGCATAATGTACAACAAAACGCCACATTAATGCTATTTAATGTAGTCAATTATTTAACTGGTCAATAAATACAATTAATACATTTATTAAAACATCCCTTAAAAATACAAATTATCAAGCATATTGTACAACCAAATTAAACACAATTCATGCGTTAAATTTCATAACTACAAATAATAAAACACATTATACAAATATTCAAGCATATTGTACAACCAAATTAAACACAATTCATGCGTTAAATTTCATAACTACAAATAATAAAACACATTATACAAATATTCAAACCCGAACGGGCAACGGGCCAAATGGGCTTGAGCCCGAACGGGCGCAGACCAAACGGGCTCGAGCCCGAACAGGCACGGGCCAATGGGTTCGAGCCCGAACGGGCCCGAGCTATATGAAATTCTTGATATCCATAAATTTATTGTCAAAAATAACATAATAAACTAAAATACATGATTTATCGAAAATTTTTATTTCAGTGTACCCGCCGCTGCAACGCGCGGGTACCCTGCTAGTTGTATCTTATGCATACATTACAAATTTCATCTTTCTGATTTGGTGTTTACTTACTTTTTCGGAAGAGGTTAATTACATAATCCACAACAACTATGGATTAGATACTAAAAGTTACTGTATATCATTGACTATTAAGATGAGTTGATTATTAGTTAAAGACTTGTGAAGCAATTAATAAAGACAAATAACCGAGGTATTTTGATTATAAAGAGGCTAAAGATAACTATTTCCGTTAACCACAAGACATAAAGATATGTTAAATTTGTGTGTCAGTGTGTTATTAATTTCTGAAATGATAGATCTAACCGACAAGATGTTGTCATTTATGTTTAGACACAAAACCAAATACGTCTTTAGGTCTCTCGGTTATTTCTCTCATAAAAATCCCATAAAGGTTTTGTAGAGAAACTCTCACCCTTGCATCTTTTTGTTGCCAAACGACCATTTCTCAAGGACTTAACCTCAAGCAATAAGCATCTGTCTCAGTGACTTGTAGTCAAAAATTTATGTTGAACCCATGATTTATTTTCACAAAACCTCCTTTGACCGATAAACAAGCATTTGCTATATGGAGTGATACCACTAGGACAACACACCAATAGTACTCTCGACAAAATTAGGCAAGCATCTTAAAGCCGCTTGGTCATAAATAAAAAATAACACTTTATTAGGGTGTTGTGTTTTTTTTTTTTTTTTTTTTTTTTTTTTTTTTTTTTTTTTTAATTATGTGCCTCTTAATAATTATAGTTATAAACCTAATATGAATCTTTAAGATAGTAAACACTTTTATTTTGACCTATATGATATAAAAAGTCGTTAAAAGAGGGTAAAACACTTGGGACTAACGTACGACAACATTCTGGTGTTAGGACCAAGGAAGATTTAGATATTGACATCCTTCTAGAAAGTTGAAGTTCCAAAGACCATTTATTTAGAACCTTCTTACATAGGAACCTTCAAAATAAAATCATTATGAGCAGTACAAACAAGTTGGACCAGGTTTAGTTGATAATGATCTGTTCATGGTTTTGGCTTATGTTTTCTAGATTTTTTATAACAAGCTAATTCATTGAAATGTTTGTAAGAACTACAATAGTTTAAATTATGTACACATTGAATAAAATAGGACGGATAACAGAAATACTAGTTTAAACCAATCAATAAAGACCAAAGAGAAAATTAGTTACTTCCGTAAGTTTGTGAACGGAGTGCTATTCATTTACATCACCTTTCCTGGATGTTCTTATGCCAAGGACCTGTGAGTCTGTGACGAATATCACGTCATCTTTTTTTTGGTAATACTAGTAGCTTCACATGTTGGTGTCGTCTTCTGTTATTTCCTTTACTATAGGATTCTAATGACCCATCTAATGTAGCAATTTTAGATAAAAATGGAAATAAGTAGGACGGGTCAAACTGTTTAAAATTTGGCCACAGAATATGTTAATGGTTCAATGTATTATAGCGTCGACGTGAAAGAATATTTACCCTTTCTCAGTAGGAAAGTAATACAACAAACGGCCTTTATGACACCGAGAGCCATACACAATCTGTTCGATGGCTGCATTGGGCGGCATATTTATCTCTTAGACACTGTTACTGTGTTACATGATCATCGATAAGTCAAATATAGCAAAGTGAGTTATTTAAAAGGAATCAAATAGAAGATGAATGAAAAATGTTAGTAAATGGATATCAAGAAAGTTACCATATATTTCTATCACAATGATATGCAACCAGTAAACCACCATAAAATATCAGTAAAGGGTAACAGTTTATTAGTGTGCTATTTGATCATTATTTCACACCTAATCATTGTAACCACGTTGACATTTGTAACATGTAATAGAAGAAGTATACAACTCCAGTTTTTTATAGTTTAATAGGCTTTTTGGTTCAACATCATCACCTAAAATAAAGGTTCTCAAGTTTCAAAACAAAGGGTATTTAGGCTTGAGTTGAGTCGAGGTAAATAAAGAACGAATCGTTAAAAGAAAAGAAGACAGGTAGCTTATACATGTTGATACATTTTGTTTATAGAAAGTTGTATTTGATTATCCCAAATCGGTAATAGAAACAAAACGTTGGTAGCTTATATACTAAGGTTATGTTAGCTGAGTAATGTCATGTTTAATATTATGTCATTCTTCCTGGTGATGGCATTCCAATTTAAAAATTGGCTTGTTCGCTATCATGAAGGATAACTCATATAATTTACACAAACTTTTTTTGTTTTATTTATGATATCTAAAGTACTTACTTTTACATGTTATTTTATCGTTAAATCGTTTCATGATTAAAAAAAATAAAAATAAAAAAATTGTTTGTTGGATTTAAAGCATCAAACTTTTACATGTTTATTTTGAATGTAGTGAGATTTATAGCATCCGAATTTTAGATGAATATTTTCAGCATTAGATCATTTCTAGCTAAAATTTGTTTGATTTAAAGTCAATATTGGCTCTTTGCAGCAATTGTTTAAACCACTATTCTTCATCTACATATATAGTTACACGGAAGTTACAAAGATTGACAAACTTCAAAAGAATAATAATTTATATCCTCGATCTTACAAGTTGGTATTGACAAATAGTTGCCCAACTTAATTTCTTGCTTCTCACTTGGCATATTGCTACATAGAATGTTCCATGACCATGGTTCAAAGTCTTTTAGATATAAATAATGTTCGAGCCTATGTGCATAACAAACCAATCCACTTCTCACTTCTCAGTGTCTTCTCCTTTTGGGTTACTCATCATGTTTGTGCCGAATCAGAATTGGGAAAATAGTAAACATTATAACCTACATTTAATTTGAACAGGTTCAATGCTGGTTTGCCATAAAGTTGTTTTTTAATTAAAAATTATCACCCTCATTAATAATTGTATAGTTTTATGACAAAAAGGTAGTTAAAGGCGAGTTTGAGTAGAGATAAATAAAGAACTTTCGGGTTAAGTGAATAGTGTACACACGTGTTGATGCATTCTTTTGGAAGAAAGTTGTTTTTGATCCTACATTGATAGCAGAAAGAAAAATTTGATAGCTTATATACTAAAGTCATGTTGGTTGGGTAAGTTGATATTAATATTATGTTATTCGACGGAGACGTAGTCGATAGAATAAAAAATTCTATCCATTAGTTCTACGACGCTAACTTGTGTGATTTATTTAATTTTTGTGGAGTTAAGAATAGCTTTTGTTCACGATGCTCAAAGCTTTTATAGTTATCTTGAATGTTACATTTCATGGTTAAAAGCCTCTTATTTTTTGATTTAAGCAGCCAACTAGGTTCCGAACATTTATTTTCGATCATTGGTCAAGTCATATCGATGAAACACGCTACGACAATCAGGTTGTTATGAAGAAGCCTTGTTAAAGAACAGTTATTTTAAATGGTGTCGGGTTTTTGCGAGGTCTTTATCTGGTGGGATACGGTATTGATCATTCACTTGCATAACTATTGTTCTGGTTATTGTGAAGAAGCCTTGTTAAAGAACAGTTATTTCAAGTGGTGTCGGGGTTTTGCAAGGTCTTTATTTGGTGGGATAGGGTATTGATCATTCACTTGCATAACCATTGTTCTATGTTGTTTTAGAACATTGATGGTAACCCGATGATAATCTTTTATTTAATAAAACAAAACCTCAAGTGGGGACTTTTCTATTTCAAAAAAATCAAATCATACCTTATTTAGTAATAATTTTATTTAAAAAAATTATTTTCTTATTAGATAACATTTTATATTTATCCATAACACAAGTAGAAGATAAATACAAAAAATATAGATAAGATGCAATTAACAATTTGATTAAAATTTTTAAATAATTATCTTTAATAATAAAAAACTATAATTAAACATTATGTATCAAACAAAACAAAGATTAAATTATTTGTTTTTTAATAAATAAAAATATATAGTTCAAAAAATTTTAAAAAAAAAACTCGCGCGTGCGCGGGTATTATAACTAGTTACATGTAAAGGATAATGCAATCAATCGATAAGTAAAAGTTGAATCAATAAAGACAAAAGATTAAATACAAAGATCAAAGTTACAAACCATGCAAACAAACAAACTTTGGATAGGCCTTGATCAAAATCAACGTGTATTTTTTTATTTTATTTATTTATTTATTTATTTTTTCTTTCTTCAGGAACATGTTTGAAATAGCACAAGCTAGTTATGAGTGACGCGTTAGTAAAGGACAATATCTTACAAGTAGATTTTGAAAATTTTATATAAATAGTAAGCCCAACTCAATTTCTTGCTTCTCTCACTTGGCCTATTGGGACACAGAATGTTCCATCATCCATGGTTTAAAGTCTTTTAGATATTAACTAGCGGGGTTGCCCGCGCGTTGCGGCGGGTGTGTTTTGTGTTTTGTATTTTGTCAGTTGTACGGTATAATTAATAATTTTGTTATCTGAAGTAGAGTATGGATCTAGTGAGAAGAATTATTAAAATGAGAAGAGTGAGAAGAAATTCTAACCACATATTTTAAAAAATGAAAGAGAAATAATAGGAGATGCATCTATTTTTTGTGGATGCATCTAATATTTGTGGTTGTGATTTCTTCTCATTCTTCTTATCTTAATTATATTTCTCATTTGATCCTAAGTCATCTGAAATATGCATATGTCTACTTGGAAGCATAATTTGTTTATATTTACGGTTTTTTTGTTTTTTTTTTTTTGCGTTGCGGTTGAAATTTTTTTTTGTTGTTTGTTTTCTCGGTATGTTTTTTTTTTTTTTTTTTTTTTTTTTTTTAAATAAACAAATTTGTATAAGAAATTTTTTGTAAGTGTATTATTTTTTAAAAACAAATTTTCTTAAAGAAATTTATGTTATAAAAAAAAAAAAAAAAAAAAAAAAAAAAAAAAAGGATCTGTACCGACCGAGCACTGTAGCGACTCAAAAAAAAATGTATTATTTTTTGTATTTTTTTTTTTAAAAACAAATTTTCTTAAGGGAAAAAAATTGCCGAGTACTGTAGCAACGTAAAAAAATTACTGTAGCGTATTTACTGTAGCACTGTTCATGCTACAGTGTTTGGACACGTGTCGCGATGTGGGAGAGTGCCTGGGTTTTAGATAGTATATATATAATAATGCTAAATACAACATGTTTGTCTAATGTAGGATTTGCATAGAATGAGGACATGAGGTCAACGAACCTCTTAAGCAAACCTGCATAACTAGAAAATAGACTTTAGATAATTTCTAGAAACGGTTTATTAGTGTTCTATTTGACCATCCTCACACCTAATCATTGTAACATCTAAAATACAACTCCAGTTTTTTCTAGTTTAATAACTGAAAACAAAGAATACTATACAACTTATATGAATGTATCCATGAAAAGCACGAATAATATAATAGTCAAAAAGGGTGGGAAGACCATTAACTATCTTATATAAATCGTGCTAAATTGCACACTTTTTTCAACTCAATTTTTTGTGCTACTACTACAAGTCTACAACTACCATTATTCCTCTTAGCCGATCACCAGAAAACATAACAAGAAATGAATACGTATTCATATTTGGTCAGATCATCGTCTCAATATCGTAGACGACTAGGGAAGAAGCCTACTAGCTCGCGACGTTGTTTGACTATGGTGAAACAACAGAAGACAAGATTTTATATACTAAGACGTTGTATATCGATGCTTATGTGTTGGAATGATAAGTATGATTAATGTTTTGAGGTTTTGTTTTTAGATTTGTTGGATAATTATAGAAGATATGTAAGACACAGTCATTTTCTTTATTGTACATATATCTGTGAACATATGATTATATGTGTGATTTGAAAATAATTTATGAATCAGAAAATGATAATATCTGTGATCATATGATTATATGTGTGATTTGAAGGAGTGAAGATTCTTGTGTGATCATGCTCTTGTGCTACCATTCTTTGGTGTAAATGCGCAGTTTGAGAAAATGCTTCAGATATCATAAATAAAACCATAAAAAGTTGAAGATTAATACGAGTTACCTAACGTCATAACGGACTAGCCAATTTACTCATATCGGCTAGTCGCAAGTGACGAAGAATAACATAATATTAAACACAACATACTTGACTAACATAACCCTAGTATATAACCTACCAACGTTTTCTTTCTATTACCTATGTGGGATAATCAAATACAACTTTCTATGAAGAAAATACATCAACATATATTATAAGTTGTCTTTTTTTTTTTTTTTTTTTTTTTTTTACTTATTTTTTTTTAATAAGAGTTCTTTATTTACTCCACTCAAGCTTAAATACCTTTTGTTTTGAAACTTGAAAACCTTTATTTCACGTGATGATCAGATGATGTTTAACCAAGAAAGCCGTTTTAGCTTACTATTTGATTTAAAGCAGTATTGAACCCAAATGGACAATGACAGCATTCCTTCAATATCAGTGTTGCAAAACAAGGCCTACAAGGCCGATTATTCGTTGATTAGGTGTTACAAGGTCACCAACCTTGCCGATTTGTATAAATCGGTCAAACAACTCGGTCAACCGTGATCAACGATAGTTAATGATGGTCAACGGTGGTCAAGCTTATCTGAAACCTTCAAACCTTGCTAGAAATTCCCAAAACTCATCGTAAAATTGTTTAATAAGTTATTCCTTATTGTTTATATCTACTTCAAGATGTTTTTTTAATGAAAATCTTGTCAGTAATACCTAAAATTTTCCGGATATGCATAAAACTTGCCAGAAATAAAGAAAACTTGTCGAAAATGCCTATCTGATTAATCACCGATTAATCTCGCCTAGACCGATTACAAGCTACGGGGGTCGACCGCCCTACTACCGATTCACGATTTTTGCAACCTTGTTTAATATTATTGCTTATCTTATAATACTGGCCCTAGTGTTAATTGTTGTCTAACATTTTTGAGTTATTTTTCTTCAAAAATGTAGCTTAGTTGGATGTGCCGTTAAAGAATTAAAATTAACACTTTAACTCACAATAAATTTGAGTGAGCTTAGTAGTATTCAAATGTTTGATTTTGTTAGTATGTGTCCACCAGACATGTTATCGTTTTATTGCTAAATAAATAAGAATACAAATTTATTTTAAGCTATTTATAGGTTCGGTTAATATCTAACAAATGCATTTTTATATATAAAGGAAATTGTGTTTTTAATTTACACCACTTCTTTTTATGCACACACCACAATTATGCATATAACATGTTGTAACATATGCATTAATGATGTAACATTGTGGTGTGTGCATAAAAAAAAGTGATGTAAGTATCACTTCCCTTTTAATAAATGAATCACAGATTCATAATATCCATACGATGGACACGTGTTAGCAAAACCCATAAAAAAATATACTCCGTAGCTTACTTGATTTTGAAATAACAAACTTTAAAACTAGAGTAGTTGCATGTGTACATTAATTCAGATGAACACTTTTATGAACATGTTGGTGAGTTAACCGGGAGATTGACTTTCATAAATTATGCATAAGTCAACGAAAAGTTAAATATACGATTACAAAATGGTTGTTAACATTAACTAAATAACTTTTCTAGTGTCAAATGGAATTGTCATCTTGCATTTCATGCATCTAGAAGCCTAGCCAAAGATGACTGACTAGTCACACTCATTCATATAGCGGTAAAGTTAGCCGGCTTTCAATTATTCAGTTATTGTTGAAAAATGATTATTCAAGATCTATCATTATGTATGCATTACAAATTTCATCTTTCTGATTTAGTGTTTACCTAAGTGCAGTTTGGTTCACGCTTTTGCAACTGTTGGAATCGAATGATTGATAAATAATTTGTTTGTTTTATTGTTTGACTTTGAGAATAGTATTTAATAGTCATAGGCAATACTTTAGATGATACCGGTGAGTGGTGGTCGGTTTGACACAAAAGTATGGGCCGCATACGTCATTCAACCTTTTTTCTTTTTTTTTTTTTTTTTTTTTTTTTTTTTTTTTTAGTTTCCATGTGAAAATTAACGAAGCAAATGCTTGCAAATGAATAAAAATATTGTAAGGAGGAGGAACCTAAAGAGTAAGTTTTGTTAATGCATCATCCTCAATTACCTCAATAATGTCACCGGATAATGAAAAGCGTACGATGTAACTCATTTATAAATAAGCATGGCCGTTTTGGGAACTCAAACCCATTTGTTTCAGCCCCATCATGAACCCGTGCCATCCCCTACTTCAGCCCCCAATAGTCATATTACCAGCTCTGGAAACCAATCCCAAATACACACATATCATTTGACAGTTACAACTTGAAACAACAATGATGCGTGGGAATCGCAACAGGCTTTACCTCTCGAGGGATCTCGAGAAGCTTACAACCCCCACCAGGCAGTGTACCTGATCGTTGTAGTATAGTATAGTGACAAGTACCGGGGGATTGATCGTTCAGCTTAGGAATAGTGTCGCTAGGATTAGAAAGCCTAAATACTAGTTCTAAAGGTGAGGGATGATTATTTTTGTGTTTTTATATTTTATGGAAAGCAAGTAAAAATCTCGGGTTTTGGAAGAGTGGGCGGAATTTGTTGCTATTCAACTAACCCAATACTAAGATGCAATCAAAATAAAATACTAAAAATGAAAATAAACTAATTATACTAAGGTTGTGAGCAGTAATTGGAGAAAATGTGTTTACCTATATTTCACTACTCCCTAGATATCTTTTACACGTTAATTACTTGTTATAATTGCATGGATGACGGATCGTATTCCTTAATACCATTCATGGGGTGGCATACATAACTCCCCAATTCTATGAGCTCTTATCTCCTCCTACACCATGCCCAGCACAACTATAGGGATTGTAAACAGTGGCTCATGCATTAAATACAACCAATAAAGACCTAGTATGCCTCGGTTCATGTTTTTTAAGACGTTCAAGCATGTTACCATTTGAAGATCTGTCAGTTTTCTTAAGCCTAACATATAAATCTCAAATAATATTAAATCTCAAATCTTTTCTCAATTTCATATATAAAACAAACAATAATTTATACTATCATTTCTTTTCTCTATCATTCTTTTCTTTCAAATCTTTCCCAAATCCAAATCCAATTCCAATCCCACTTACAAACCAAACGCACCCTTAAGGGCCCATTTGGTTCGTAGACGGGTTTAGGATTAGGATTTGGATTTGGATTAGGATTTGAAATTGGATTTAACTTTGGATTTGAATTTAATGTAATTATAAAATTAATTATTTTAATATTGATATATAATTAAATATTTGAAGAAAAATAATATTTTAATGTAATATGAAGAGAGAGAAAGAGAGAATGTAGAAAAATGGCCCACTAAATATGTAAACCCACCTCCATGGTAGGGATTTTAAAAGTGTGAGGCCACCGGGGTTGATGCCTTGTTTTTTAGCATGAATTTTGAACCAAACATAGGTTTTGTATCACCCAACTCCAAATCTCATGTAAATACCGGATACCAAACACACCCTTAGTATAATAAATATATAGTTGGTATGGATTATATAAAATTCTTCTGAAAAAGTAATATATCATTGACTATTAAGTTGACTTGATTATTAATTGAAGACTTGTAAAGCAATTAACAAAGACAAATAACCGATGTATTTTGTTTATAAAGAGGCTAATGATAACTATTTCCGTTAACCGAAAGACATAAAGATATGCTTAAATTTGTGTGTCAGTATATGTTATTAATTTCTGAAATGATGGATCCATTAAATGTAACTGACAAGATGTTGTCATTTCTGTTTAGACACAAAACCAAACACGTCTTTAAGTCTCTCGGTTATTTCTCTCATAGAAGTCCGATAATGGTTCGGTATAGAAACTCTCATCCATGCACCTTTTGGGTGTCGAACGATCATTCCTCAAAGACTTAACCTCAAGCAGTAGGCATCTGTTTTATTGACTTATAGTCAAATGTTTATATTGAACCCATGATTTATTTTCACAAAACCTCCTTTTACCGATAAACAAACATTTGCTATATGGAGTGATACCACTAGGACAACACCACAATGGTACTCTAGATAAAATTAGGCACACATCTTAAAGCCGCTCGATCAAATATAAAAACAACACTTTACTAGTTTTTTTTAACACTCATGTTCTGTGCCTCTTAATAATTATAGTTATCAACAAAATATGAAACTTTAAGATAATAAACAGCTTGATTTTGATACATATGATATAGAGTCGTTAAAAGAGGGTAAAACACTTGGGACTAACGTATGACAACATTCCTGGTGTTAGGTCCAAGGAAGATTTAGATTTTGACATCCTTCTAGAAGTTGAAGTTCCAAAGACCATTATTTAGAACCTTCTTACATAGGAACCTTCAAAAGAAAATCATTATGAGCAGTACAAACAAGTTGGACCAAGTTTAGTTGATATGTTCATGGTTTTGGCTTATGTTTTCTAGATTTTTTTATAACAAGCTAATTCATTGAAATGTTTGTAAGAACTAGAATAGCTTAGCTATTATGTACACATTGAATAAATAGGACCGACGAACGGCAATACTAGTTTGAAGCGATAAAGACCAAAGAGAAAATTAGTTATTTCCGTAAGTTTGTGAATATGTTACGGAGTACTATTTATTTACATCACCTTTCCTGGATGTTCTTATGCCAAGGACCTGTGACGAATATCACGTCTATCTTTTTTTGGTAATATAAACCAAGTTTTAAAATATCAAACTGTACCCAAATGCATTGCAGCTACGTTTTGAGATGATAATATTTGTCAAGAAGCTTCTTTGTGTACTCCCCAAACGTAAGCGATTCATTAGCCTATACCAACTGAATCACGGCATATAATTGGAGTCATCTGACCATATATTTACAGATAATATAACCATGTGACTAATCAAAGAGATATTACTAACTGATAACATTAAAAGGGTTGTTACGCAGTGGCGGATCTAGGAATTCATAGTAGAGGGTATGCACAATTTTTAGTAGTGAAAAAATAAATTCAGTTTTTCGGGGTTTGGTTTATTCGGGTCGGGTTTTTCTCGGGTTTTGTTGTTCCACGTCGTTTTTTTTTTCCTTCGGGTTTTTGCTCATAGCAAGTATATAGAATCAACATCATACGGACTTATAATGTACCGACCCAAAATATAGCTGTAACACCCCGAAATTTGATTAAGCAGCGGAAGTCTAATCGGGGTCATTACAGTTTAGTACACAGTCATACTCATAGAAAACAATTCAAAAGATAGTCAATATCATTCCATGAAAACTCAAATATTCAGAGTTACAAACATTTTTCCAAAATGTTAATTGTTTCACAAAAGTGGTGATGAGTTTGCAAAGAATGATATAATTATTAAAATCAAAAGGGAGGTCCTGTGCCCTTTGCCAGCTCCGTGCCGCCATGCTTGCTAGTTTCCTGAGATAAACATGCTTAAAAAGTCAACACAAAGGTTGAGTGAATCCATAGTAGTTTAAATTGTAATAGTGTGAACACAAGCCAAGCATTTGAAATAAACAAGCCAAGATAGACAGGTCTTGACTAAATCGGGTGTAATATTGCTCCTAAGCCTCACGAAACGCAAGCCTTAACATTGATTTGACATATCATAAAGATAATAAAAATCATCTACACCACAGCGGATGTAAATGACAAGGGGCCCTCGGTGACAGGAAATGTGCCAAATTTCCATAATACCTCGAATATAGCACACCTCCTGCCAAGTGATCACCTTGACAGAGGTGGGCTGCCAACCAATAGATCTATCAACTATATTCGCGCTCACTCGCAAGTGATTAAGGTTCGTGATATGAGGGACTTGTAGCACGGGTGTCAACTTAGGCAATATCAGGTGATAACAGCATACAGAAAAATACTTGTGTTCGATTTATAGCATGTATCTCCCCACGGGGTTTAAAAACAATTAAAATGTGGGACCATGAACTCACCTGAAAGGTGCGTGTGAATCACAACGGTGCTCAAAAGTGATGGTGTATT
The DNA here is from genome assembly GCA_030686995.1 of Artemisia argyi. Classification (NCBI taxonomy): domain Eukaryota; kingdom Viridiplantae; phylum Streptophyta; class Magnoliopsida; order Asterales; family Asteraceae; genus Artemisia; species Artemisia argyi. Next base: position 179,399,704 of record CM060704.1, read on the forward strand.
GCTATGGATAGCAATGAAATTCCTCCGACTTGCGACCTAAAAATATATTGTAACCGGTGTTTTAGATTCGTGTCATAAATGACGTGTAATATATCACGTGTAAGGTGATATCCGTTTCGGGTGTCTTAAAATATATTCCAAATAACTTTACGTAGTTATTTGTTAGTTTTGTTACGAATCGGTGTTATATATATATTAACTTGTTATGAAAATAATATGGTTAAAAATATTTATGATTAAATATTTTTAGTAAAGTTATATATATATTAAAGTTAGATAAATATGTATATATTATAAAAGTATATGAAATAAATAAATTACAAGAATAGGTCTTGTCACAAATCAACCCTTAACTTTTACAAAAATTATATCTTTTACCCTTTGGTTAATAAAATCACAACATGGTCCTTTTTATACTTTTTACATTTCTTTCCCTTTACTTTAGAAAATTACGGTTTGCACCCTCCCTTTACTACAATTCGGCAGTTTCAAAAATAGTCCGAAGGTTTTCATATTTTGTCACATTTAGTCCCTCAACGTGGGACTTTTGCAAACATAGTCCAAAATCTAGTTTTTGAAAAAGTTAACTTTTATTTTATAAAAGTTACCACTTTTACTCCTTTTTATTTGTAAAAACTCGGTTCTATGAAATCAATTACCACTCGAAACTAGTAAGTTTTACATCCGAAAATTTCATAAGGTTTTGTGTTGGGCTCGTTAGCCCGGTAAGGCCCAAGTGGGTGTTTTCTTGTTTTTAAAATCTCGTTCGACTAGCATGAGGTTTCGGTCTATTAATCGTGGTTTGAAAACGTACTAGCTTTGCATGTTTCGTGTTCTTGGTTGAGTTCGAGCCAAATAATGGAAGGGTCGAAGAAAATACATATGTTATACGTGTAGAAAATAATTGGCGAGGGCTTTTCTAGTGGTGTCGAGTCATGTGGTGAAGTAATAGTGTAATGAAAACAACAAAATATCATATGTGTGTCGAGTGATGTGCATGCTACGATGCAAAGTAGGAAAAGAAATAGAATAGTAAACTTACAACACCAAGATTTGGTGGTGAAAAGGTCGTGGTATCGTGGCAACGTGATCAACCAAGGTGGTTTCCTCTTCGTGAAAATGATCTTGTACTAAAGCTTAGTTACCCAAATCGTTCTCTACCCAACCCTTGCTCGTCTCCTCCTTGATTCTACTCGACAGCAACACCAATGAAGCAAAAGAGAGTGTTTTGGACTTGGAAGTTTTTGTGGAGTTGTGAGTGTGTGAGTTTTAGCATTTAATGTGGCTTTTATAGGGTGTAAGGGTGGTTCGAATGTTTGGCATGGTGAAACATGTTTCTCAATGGTCATTCGAATGGAGACAAGCTTGTCTCATGTCTTGAGCCCTTGTCAAATCGAGTTGGGGTGGTAAGGGGCAACAAAGGTGTAGTTTAGGTCTTGTAGGCATTAAACAAATACATTTAGGCACATGTGGTATTGGGGTGTTGGAGGTAAAAGAGACACACGATCCATTGGACAAACTCGACTAGGTGGTTAAGAAGTTTACACGGTGGTTTGACGGCTTCATAGGGTGGCTTGAGGTTTCCAAGGTGCAAAGTCAATGGGGGTTGCAATGTTGTGTCAAGGTGGTAGGAAGCAAGAAGATGTGTGTATGGCTACCATGGTTCCCTATACTCGTTCGTGTGGTAGCATGAGACGCAAAGAAAGAAAATAGATTCATGAATATGGGCTTGAGGGAAAAACGAAGCCCAAACAATAGTAAGTGAAGTTTGGTAGTGAGTGGGTTTGAGTGGGTGTTCGGCCCAGTCGAAGAAAAGAAAAGAAAACTTGTGGCTCGGGGTGTCCGTTGGGCTAGAGAAATGGCTCGGCCCAAAAATATAACGGGGTGTCGGTGTCGTAAAATGTGTGAAATATATTTCGGTGTCGGTTCGTGATAACCGTATGTATAGAAATGGTGCCATCATTTGTATTTATATACTTATAGGTATAATAATAATAATTTGTGAAAGTTAATATATATAATATAAATATATATATTAGAAAAATCTCGGTGCTCAATTTGGGTGTCGGGTCGCAAGTGGAGTAAGTATTTGATAATTCGGGTTTTTGGCAAAGTATCTCTGTAGACGCCATGCAGATGAAAGAAGATCGAATAAGTTCAGAATGTATACTAATTGAAATCATCTCTCGTTTACCTGACACAAAACAAGCCATTAGAACAGGTATACTCTCAAAACGATGGCAAAATCTTTGGACTGGAGCTCATAATCTTGTTTTTATACATCATTCTGAAAAACGAATCCCTGAATTCTTTTCGTATATCGAAAAAGTCTTAAGACAACGTGGCCAATTGGACCTTAACAAATTCCAACTTGATATCCCTTATGATTTTGGAATCGATAAACAAGTGAATAACTGGATTCGTTATGCTTTTAGCTGTAACGTTCAAGACCTTGATTTAGAGTTAGTGAGTGGCTATGAGCCTTTCCAATCTGAGTCAGTTCTTTTTCATGAACTTGAGTTTTACTCATATGAAATTGAATGGCTGCGTATTTAAACCTACTGGTGCCATTAGTTGGGCTAACCTTAAGAGTTTGTGTATTGTATTGGGGAATTTAGATGAGAATTTGATTCGGAATATATTATCCGGAAGTCCTCTTTTGGAAACTTTGAACTTGGAAGACTGCGAAGGTTTTTGTGATATTGATATAACTTCCAAGAGTGTTAAGAATTTGGTTTTTGCTGGATATAGAGATCCTTGGGATGCTATAGATGTAGTTGAAATAAATGCGCCTCATATTTTGTCACTGACAATCAAAGAAGAGTTTGGGCGGTACTTATCGAAGGTTGTGTTGCTAAATGTGTCTTCTTTAGTTGAAGCTGAATTAGATTATTTTTTGAATGACCATACGTCAATAGGTGAGGAAGAGGAAGAGGAAATGCTTAAAGGCCTTATACTAAACCTTCGTCATGTCAAAAACCTTTATATTGGAGATAACTGTCGAGAGGTAAAATATCCATCTTTTTTTACTTGTTGCAATTTATATGTTTGTAGGCACTGGCGGAACTATGTAGGGGCAGGGGAGGGTCCCGCCCCCCCCCCCCCCCCCCTAGAAAAATTTGTGGCACCTAGTGTAAATATTATAGGTTTTATGAGTAATTTAGTTGTTGTTACAAATAAATCTCCGATTCGGCCCCTCCAAAAAATATGTTCAAGTTCCGCCACTGTTTGTAGGACTTGTCGATCATTAGGTTTGGGAGAACGATTATAAATAGTATACTAGTTTGAATGTGCATTTTGAAAGTGATGATTGTGACCAGCGACCTCGATAATTTAAATCAGATAATGGATTTTTTAAAGCTAATGGTTTCATCTTTCCATTATAAAAATAAATTCATACAAGTACCACAACATTTTCATTGATATATTCTGTTTGTAGACTCATCCACGTAGGAAGTAAGGAACTTATAAATCATATTTAGACTAGAAATTGTTACTGTATTTTGATTTATGGGATTCCAAACAGTGCTTGTTAACTGTAAAAACTGGCCATCTGCTAAGAAACTTGCTCATAAACTTATTAAATATCGATGAAAAAGTTGTTCAATGCTGCATCTTATCTCTCTTTTTGCTTATCAAGTATGCTCTTGCTTGGCAATCATGTTGATAGATTGTCATGCTTATTTCAGCCTTCTTTGATGCTGATTTTATCATATGCATGCTCCTGTAAATAAGGGTGTCAAAAAGCTGACCCGAACCTGTTTAAGATTATTTGGTCTGGTTAATCGGGTTAGTCATCTTATTCGGGTTGACCCCGATTAACCCTAATGCTAAAAAGGGTCATGTTAAATACGCTTGGATTATTCGGGTTAAGCTGTTTCATTTATTCTAAGTTCATGGTGCATTAGCTAATCCTTACTAGTTGCTCCTTAAACGCATGTCCATAGTTCTGAAACTTCTTCTCTTTTTCTTATGCTCGTTTAACTTTTGTTTATCAAGCACGTGCGTTCTTGTGATTGATGATGCTCATTTGACCATACATGGTCGACTTGTGTCAACCATGTTAGTAAAAGTGGACAAACGGTCGGGTTAGACGAGGTAGGTAACAGCTTAATATGAGCTTGGGTTCAAACATGTACGTGTACGTCCTGTTAAACTTGGTCGTTCGGGTTGGCCCACAAATACGCTCATATTAGAGGATTAGTATATCATGACATGCATAAGAGTGCAAATAGTTCGCGTGTGGGGTTTTTAGTCATCTACTGAAATTAGAATGCATATTTATTTTGTTGTTGTAAGCATTTGATTAGGGGTTAAGGATATTCGTTATGATTATAGTTTTCTGGGTGTTATTAAGATAAGTTATTTTTCATCTTATCTTTGAGATTTTTGTTGGTTGCTTCTTATCAATCTTTAATAAGTTTATAATCCAATGTTGTTGATTAAAAACCTGGAATTAGTTTGGTCAAATGAGTGTAGCATTTCAGACATCAGACCACAGTTACATTATAATAGTACATTATATTATAATACTTGTTGATGGTGTTTGTCGTGGACGCTTTGTTAATTAGCTTGGAGTATGAATGTCTTTCAATTCTTTCTTCCTCTTAAAAGTGTCTCTTTAATTATTTTGGGGTGTGATTACAAATTTCATTTTAAGTGTCTCTTTAATTCATATTTTTGTTCTCTTCTCATTGCTCTTCTTTATTGGCAGGTTTTCACTCGTTTGAAAGCTAAAGGTCTTATTTTTCCATCAAACATAAAGTATCTTCATTGGTATGGTCCCTATGAAGATGAAGATGAGGAGGTAGATGAAGACGAAGGTGAAAGTGAAGATGAAGATGAAGATGAAGATGAAGATGGAGATGGAGATGAAGAAGAAGAAGATGAAGATGAAGATGAAGATGAAGACGAAGACGAAGACAAAGACTAACCTATACTCATTTTATCCGTCAAACATGAAGGTTTTGTATCTTACATTACCTTTATACCATTTTTGTAATTAGATAGAGCTAGGTGATTGGTTTGATTGTGATTCAGTTGAAAGCAAAGTTTTGGAGGTTAATTGATCACTAGTACTTAATTATCATGCTTTAGCTAGAAATGGTAACTGTTTTTAAGACGATAAACTGTATGATGTTGGAGTATCAGATAGTTAAGTTACATTTTGCATTGTGTTGTCTTATGAGCTGTTCACTCTCACTAGCAGCCTCATAAAGTGGTTGAAGTGTACTTGTTGTTTAACATTGCTGACCAATTGCGTACACATATGAAAAGTATCTATAGGTTTTTGGTTATAGAAGATAGTTATTGGACGAGCTTCAAAGAAAGTGACCGAACCAACTCACGCGCCACCCTTGCTGATAAAGTCAAGAAAGTAGTGTGATACTGTGATGTGTGGTGAAGTGGTTATTGGGTTTATGTTTGGCTGAGATTTAGAAAGAAATGAAGGTGTAGTGTTTGATTCGTGTTTAAATAAGATATAAGGAAGGTGATTTACTTTGTTTTGTTTCGATGGAGAAATAAGATAGTTTTGCTTATGTGGTTGACTGAAGGAGTTATAAGGTAGGAGAGAGTAATATTAGTTTTTAATAGATAAAAAATAGGTTTAAAGGTGAGTTGGTGCGACTATTAGGGTGAAGAATGAGAGATTGAAGAGAGAAAAACTGATGTGACACTGAACTGGAAGGTAAAGTAGTATAACTGCTGAGAATAGTCTTGTGATATTACACTTTAGTCTCAAGTAAATAACTGGATTTCATACGCTGTTAAGCGTAATGTTGAAACCTTGAGTTGTCTTTATGGAATACAGAGATTTTTTCGTGTTGTGAGCTTAGTACAACTTGAGTTGTCTTTATGGACTACCCAAGAGTTTGTGTATTACACGTGGGAAGTTGAATGAAGGGTTGGTTCAGAATATATTATCCGGGAGTCCTGTATTGGAAACATTGGAGTTAAGGGATTGTTGGGGTTTTAGGCGGATTGATATTGCTTCTAAAAGTGTTAAGAATTTAGCATTATGTGGATTTAGTAATCTTGGAGATAGTAGATGTTATTGAAATCAATGCTTCGGGTATTTTGTCGTTAACTATTCAAAGAAGTTTGTTGTTGTGGAAGGTTGTGTTGGTAAATGTGTCTTCTTTAGTTGAAGCTAACTTAGATTATACAAAAGATGGCATTTTTGTGACGAGTCCTAAAGACGAGGAAGAAGGATTCTTTAAACGAACGAAAACATATAAAAATAGATAAAACGTATGAAAATATATAAAACGGATGAAAACGTATAAAAACGGATGAAAATGAATAAAAAAAAGTAAAAAAAAAAACAGACAAAAACGTAAGAAAAACGGACGTATAAAAATAGACGAAAACGTAAGAAAACTTATTCATAATTCTATCGAAAAATATTCAAATTAAAAAAAAAAAAAAAAAAAAAAAAAAAAAAAAGTTATGTCAAACAAAAAAAATTTAAAAATATTTTGAAATATCTTTGAATATTTTTGAATTGAAAAAATAATACTAATGTTAATAGTTAAATAAATAAATAAAATCAGGACTAAATTTGTAAAACCTGTCACAATAGGGACCATTTATGTAAGAAAACTGAAAAGAAAATAGAAAAAGAAGAAGATAAGGTTATTTTAGTCGTTTGATGTTGATCAGGGACCAAACATGCAGTAAAAACTTTAAAATGAGGACCTCTGTTGCACTTTCAAAACCTTATGATCAAACCTGCAACTTGGCCAAACTTTAGGGACCAAAAAAGCAATTTACTCTATATTTTAAGATGTCTCATTCTCAAGTCAACCAATTAAAGCAATTTACTCTATATTTTAAGATGTCTCATTCTCAAGTCAACCAATTAGAAAAGAGTTTAATGTGTTATGGTTGGGTGGATATTTGATTGGTCGAATAGTGTAGTAATCTTACTTTGAAAAGTGTATAATTAGTATGTGGACAATAATTTTGAAACCGAAGAGTATTGATTTTGACCACACGATAAAGTCGTTAAAAGAGGGGTAAACACTCGGAACTAACGTATGACAACATTTTGGTGTTAGGTCCAAGGAAGATTTAGATTTTGCATCCTCCTAGAAGTTGTTCCAAAGACCATTATTTAGAACCTTCTTACATAGGAACCTTCAAAATAAAAACATTTAAAATCTATTACAAACAAGTTGGACCAGGTTTCGAGATTTTTTCTATAACAAGTTAATTCATTATAAATGTGTAAGAACTACAGCAGTTTAGCTATTATGTACATATTGAATGAATGGGAACGACAAACAGCAATATAGCAATTTACTAGTTCGAACCAACAAAGACCAAAGAGAAAATTAGTTATTTCCGTAAGTAAGTGATTATGGGAAGCGTAAACAAATATGTTACGGAGTACTATTTATTTACATCACCTTTCCTGGCTGTTCTTATGCCAAGGACCTGTGACGAATATCACGTCTATCTATAACCCAAGTTTTGAAATATCAAACTGTACCCAAATGCATTGCAGCTACTTTTTGAGATGATAATATTTGTCAAGAAGCTTCTCTGTGTACTCCCCAAATGTAAGTGATTCATTAGCCTGTACCAACTGAACCACGACATATAATTGGAGTCATCTGACCATATATTTACAGATAATGAAACAATGGAACTAATCGTTGATTGGCATTTCATATAGTTTTGATTAATCATTTTAATCAAAAGGATACATTTAACCAATAACATAAATAGGGTTTACGCACCTCCTGATTGACATGGCCTGTTTCTGGAAAATTAAGTTTTTCATCCCTGAAAATTGAGCAATGAGACAAACCGAATGATTAGCAGCCAGTTGCGTTATATAAAAGGATTTGATCATGTTATTGGAGGTGAGAAGCTAACCAGTCCGGTTGCATGAATAATGCAAATGTGGATCTTTCAAGTCCTGTTGCTTTCTCGCCTTTTGGTGCCTGCAAATAAAATAAAAGAGATGTAAACCAATTATGATAGTCCGAAGAGTTAACTGCTCATAAATGAAAAGGGAAAATTAATGTGAACGTACACGAACACAATGAGGTGTTGCACAAACACGACCTCTTGAAAGTATTTCAGTTACGTTGCCAATCTGATATGCAATTTCATTTTCCTCGTAAACCACCTACAGCAAGATACAGCAAACTGTTATGATCTGTTCTTGCATCAAGTCAATATCTTGTTTACTTATCCCAAAAAAGTAGGACTCGGAAATAATAATGTTTAAAGGTGTCTATTTTGAACCCATTTACTAGTAAATGGGTTTATTTGTTTGTGTTTAATCCCAAATGGGTCAATTATTTACCAAATAATGTAAGCAACGGACCAGAAAGTGTTTGTTTTCGGGTCAGTGCAACTAGAGCTAAAAAAAGATTTTGTTTTAACCTGGGCCCGTCTTGATCCATTACCCAACCTGCTTAACCCACCCATCTCTCTGGCGTCTAAATGAGCAAAATATATAAGAACACTTGATGACTTTTACCACTAAGAGCAGCCGACGGTTTTTACCATAAAACCTTGGCGATAACCAACCGACACAAGCGAAGAGAAGGCTTTTTATTTACTGATTAGTAACTAGAAGCAAGTAAAAGACATCGCAGACGGAAAATGTGAACGAAGATGTAAATGTAAAGGGAAAAAAACATACTTTGACTATTTGGCCTGCTCTCGTCTTGATATAAAGACCAGCTGTACTATCAGGGCATGGTATTTCAACGCCACCTTTGGTATATATGGCATACGTAAGACCTACAGGTTGGATTCAAGCAAGCATTATTTACAGAGAAGAGAAAAAATAAATAAATAAATAAAATTTTCCAATGAACTTTCATTTTTTAAGTCTTTTAGTGATACTTTAAAGGACATGTCTGAAGCTTGAACACGATACAAATCAATAGCAAGTTTAAGGTCTTAAATAGTAGGCTTAGAAATCGTAAATCATATACCAGTGAGAGAGCCATGATCAGTATGCCAGCCACACCATGATGACATGGAGTCATCATCTTGAGGATCGCTACTGCATCTAAATATTGATTACGGGTCAATATTGGTCCATGAAGCGTAATTTACAATGACACGCAGTGATAGGGTAATGGGTTATAGTGTCAACGTGAAAGAATATTTACCCTTTTTCAGCAGGAAAGTAATACAACAAACGGCCTTTATGACACCGAGAACGATATACAATCTGTTCAATGCCTTCATTGAGTGGCATATCTATCCCCTTAGACACTGTTCCATAAGAAACAAATAAAGCCAAAAGTACGTTACTAAAAAGGAATTAACTAGAGGATCAATGAATATCAAGACAAGTTACCATATTTATCACAATGATATGCAACCAGTAAACCAACATTAAAAATAAGCTTTCCAAGGGCTTTAAAAGCTACACGCAAACAAAAAAAGGAACTATTAGTCAACCCAATCAACATTCTAAAATGCTTATGCATGAGCAAATTGGTAATTTCGGGTTTGAAGTTTTAACAAGAAGATAAGAATGGCATACCGACTTCAAGTTCAGGCAGAGTACTTTGAGGCCAAATGTTTGATCCACAGTATGCAGGGTACCTGTGCGGAAAAATGGTAATTTAAGTAGCAATTACTAATGGGCAAAAGGTACTTTTCTTGTGAGCAATTACTAAAGGGCAAAAGTGTAAATCTTACCTTTCGATAAGTGAATCCTCAGAAGTAGGTTTGTCTAATATTGGATTTGCATAGAATGAACCTTTCAGCAGATCTGCATAACTAGAAAATAACCATCAGATATCTTTTAATAGTGCTCTATCTCAATTTTGATAATCATTTCACCCCTAATCATTGTAACTACATTCAATTTTGTATTTAACGGCTATCCAAATAAACTATAGAAACAAGATCTAACAACATATTTCACCTGGTTTTCCAGACTCGAGCTTTTCTTTCCCATGGCTCCATCCAAAGTTATACCTTCATATAATGGGTCAATTCGGGTTATTTCTTATAGCTAACGGTAGGGAAAATCGGGAAGATAACAAAACTAGCTTAGTAGGATACGCAAACATCCCTCAAAGTGTACTTAACCTCCTACATCATTGTATCCATAAGATTAGATGTATTATCATACTATACCTGCTACGAGGATCTTCTAGTTCCTTCAACACCTCTTCAGGAAGGCTGGCCAACCTAGTACAGCAACGGTAGATTGCCTGAATAACCTTTCATTTGATGATGCTAACAGATAACTTAACATTTCTTATATAGAACTGAAATGTCTTACCTAGGAGCAAGATTCAGAAGGTTCTGTCTCAACGAAGCGTAACCGGGAACCTAAACCAAATGAAGCGCGGTTTCAAATACCAAACACAAAGCTAAAGGCTAACACATTAATATATGTATGTGCTACATTCATTGAATGCATAATCAATAAACAAGTGAGCTCAAAATATTGAATGTATGATCTAGTTACATATTACTATATTCTCTCGTAAATCATAAAACTACTGGTAAACTTTCTTACATCAGAAATAGATAAGATTCCCAATCCATCCGGGCCGAATCCTTCTTCGATTTTCAGCGACAAATCACCATCTTTATCCTGTATAATGAAAGAAGCTTAGTTAAATAATACATCACACAACACATTTATATGTAAACAAGTTTAATTCATTCAGGGGCTAGTTGTGAATTATGTTCCACAAAAACAAGGCTTCAAACATATACAAAACTGCTTTTATATACTTAATAACAAGCAGATAAACAACTATATAACCAATCCCAAAACTCCTGCTTAACCATATAAAGTCCTTGCAGTCATAAAAAAAATAGGGCAAATGGCACGAAAATGTAACCAACTTGACACTTTGGTTACCTGGGTTTCCAACTCGACATTGCGAGCAGACTAATCCCAGGGAGACTACCCTTTTGGATAGCCCAGAGTCAGCCCAGGTGAACCTCCGGGGCCACAAGGGGATTAATTTTCTCCCCGTTGGATTCGAAACCTTGACCTCCTCTTTGGAAGGCTGTTATTCTTACAGTTGGGTCACCCCTTTTGGTTACCAACTTGTCACTTTTTGTTTTGTTGTGTAGCTATCTTTATCTTTCCTAACGTATACATAATACTTTTGAATTCCATTTATTGCAATGTTTTGAAAACCGGGTTCGAAATCGACCCGGTCGAGTCACCGGGCACCGGGTCAACCGGTTCGACCGGTTGGACCGCCGGGTCAACCAGGTTTTCAATTTATTATTTATTTATTTACTTTGACCGGATCAACCGGTTCGGCCGCCCGGTCAACCGGGTCGACCACCGGGTCAACCCGGGTTTTTATTATTTATTTATTTCGAGAACCGGGTTGACCCGGGTCACTCAAAACCCGGCGGGTCAAACCGGTTAACCCGGTTTTAGAAACCCGGGTTGTTTTGACCCATTTTTTCGGCCGGAACCGGTCGAACCGGTTAACCCGGCCGGGTCGACCCGGGTTTCAAAACCTTGATTTATTGTATGTAATTCGTGTCAATTTTACCTTATTCATTTATCAGCATTCCTATTAACAGGTAGAGGCAAAATGGTCATAAAATGCACACGGATACACACAATTCAAAAAGTATAATCTATACACAATAAAAAGTGACCAAAATGTGACAAGTTAGTTACATTTTCGAGGCGTATGCCCAATATTCTAAACGCTAAAAGCTAAACGCACCTATGTATTATTTATTTCCAATCAACCAAACACTTTTAATAACATTTTTTTACAAATAAAAATATAAAGTGGATTAAAAAAAACACAAAATAAAAACATACTTGAAGCTGTGTGAATGGAATGACGACTGTACGGAGAGTGGGTGTCTGTTCTGCTGACGTCATCTCAACGGAAAAATAGGGCGGAGAGACGGCGGTGATGACGAAGCAAAATTAAGGAACAGGGTTTCTGTGCTTTCAAAATGAAATACTAATTTAAAATTGGAGGATTAGTAGTTATTTTTGTTTGGACTTTTCTAGTTTTCAAAGTTGCGTATAAAAATGTTCGACAACATCTTACGTACGAGATTATTATTCTTATTCATTATTGATATTACGAATATGATACCTTAACTAGTGGGATACACGAATATGGTACCTTAACTAGTGGGGATACTCTTTACATTTAGTTCTTAACTTTTATATTAAGAATGATACACTTACAAAAAAAAAAACATTTATAGTTTATTTCTTTTCTTTTTGATTCGGCCACTCACTCTCTGACACATCATTTTATGACTGGTTTTGTTATTTTTATTTATTTATTATTTTTATTTTTTTTTGGATATAACATCTCTTAAAATAAAGCAAAAAATAACAAAGGCAAATGAAATAGAAAAAAAAAAGAAAAAAAAAGTGTTTTTTCTTTCGTGATAAATAAAACTAAAATGAAAGTAGTTATAAATCATGTTATTAAATTAGTAAGAGCATAAGATACCCTTCAAGTCATCCCGCTCATGTCATGGGAAAAGTTTTGCCATATCAACATCTTTTTTCATAACATCATAATTCACCATAATACCAAAAACTCTCCTCCCTCTTATAACACGAGATTCTAGTGCCGTCGTGCAACTCTAAACCCCATAGTAGTATTATTATTATTATTATTATTATTATTATTATTATTTATTTATTTATTTAAAGAAACCAACATTTGGCTCAAATTTAGCATTAACCACTTAGCAGCAAAATTTTGCTCAAATTTAGCATTAACCAAGATTTGGCTAAAATTACACTAGCTAAACAAAAGTTCCTGTCTACAAAATGAAATCATACGGTCCAAATGAAAATAATATTCGGATAACAAGTGATAAGGCCCAAGTCCAAAGGAGATAAACAAAAAGTCCAAATAGCATTTCACCTTAATTTCTCTCCTTATTTTTTTACGCAGTCACAAACGTATTCACACATAACCACTCATCTATTCAAAACGAATCCATTATACAACTCAACTCTTTCTTTCTTCGTCCATTTACCAAACGAAGCACAAAAAGTCCAAATAGCATTTCACCCTAATTTCTTTCTTCTTCCTTCTGATTAACTACAAACTCAGCTGATAAAATTGGATTTGGTGTGTCAATAGTAAAGCCACTAAACCCGATACCATTCCATGGTCCAAGTCTCGATACTAATGTTTGGCCTTGCCATACCAATATTTGTGTGTCAATAGTGGGTGTCTGTTTGTTTGGACTTTTGTAGTGTTCAAAGTTGCGTATAATGTTCGACAACATCTTACGTACGATTGATTATTATTCTTACTAGTTATAATACCCGTGCACGTGCATTTTTTTTTTAAATTTTTTTAATCATATATTTTTATTTATTAAAAACAAATAATTTAATCTTTTTTTTGTTTGATTTGATTTACGATTTTTAATTATAGTTTTTTATTATTAAAGATAATTATTTAGAAATTTTAATCCTATTGTTAATTACATCTTATCTATATTTTTTGTATTTATCTTTTACTTGTATTATGGATAAATATAAAATGTTACTTAATAAGAAAATAATTTTTTTTAAATAATATTATTACTAAATAAGGTATGGTTTATTTTTTTTTAAATAGAAAAGTCTCCGCTTCGATTTTTGTTTTATTATATAAAAGATTCAATATTGTTGGATGATATTACCAATATGGTACCCTTAACTTGTGGGATACACGAATATGGTGCCTTAACTAGTGGGGGATACTCTTTACATTGAGTTCTTAACTTTTATATTAAGAATGACACACTCAAAAAAAACATTTATAAAAGGGTTTTTCTAATGTGTGCCCTGGGGGCACACGTTAAGAACACCAAAAGGACAATGGGACTCACGAAAAAGTACATCCGGACCCACAGAAAAGTACACTTTTCAGATAAAAGGTGTGGGTCCGGATGTACTTTTTCGTGGGTCCCATTGTCCTTTTGGTGTTCTTAACGTGTGCCCCCAGGGCACACATTAGAAAAACCCTTTATAAAATGATCTACAAAATAAAGTGTTACCCCTAATTGTTGTACTTTGTGATATTTTCTCTCATTTCTTTTTGATTCGGCCACTCACTCTCTGACACATCATTTTATGACTGGTTTTGTCAATTTTTTTTTTTTTTTTTTTTTTTTTTTTTTTTTTTTTTTTTTAGATATAGCATTTCTCTTAAAATAAAGGAAAAAAGTAACAAAGGCAAATGAAATAGAAATAGAAAAAAAAAAAAAAAAAAGTGTTTCTTCTTTCGTGATAAATAAAACTAAAATGAAAATAGTTATAAATCATGTTATTAAATTAGTAAGAGCATAATGTACCCTTCAAGCCGTCCCGTTCATGTTATGGGAAAAGTGTTGCCATATCAGCATCTTTTTCCATTACATCAGAATTCATCATAATATCAAAAACTCTCCTCCCTCTTATAACACCAGATTCTAATGCCGTCGTGCAACTCTAGATCCGGTACCCAAGTAGCGCCGTCAGGTACCCAAATAGCGTCGGTACCCAAGTAGCGTCGTCGGGTGGCGTTTTGGGGGAAAACGCACGAGAAAACTCAGGGTACCTAGCCCTTTAATACTACGTTGAAAAAAAAATGGTTAGTAAGACTCATAGTAATAAGACCACACTAAAATATCACAAACGACATTATCACATCAGCGTCATCTCAACTTTCTCTCTCTTAGACCACACCAATACCAAATGCTCGTAGAGGGGAACCAAAAAACATACCCCATAAAAATATTTAAAAAAAGAACCCACACACACAAACCGTTCAATCTTTCGGTCCACTCACACATAAACACTTTCAATCTTTCGGTCCACTGACAAGCCAAAAGAATGCTATGGTCTAAGGGGGACGCGTTCAATCTTCATAGGGGGAGAATGTGTTCGGTTTGGGTAGACCAACCGAATGTGTTCGGTTTGTACATATGAATTAAAGACTCGTTTTATTCTAATAAAAGAAAACCCTTATACATTTACCGATTTGTTAGGTATCAAAAAATTTAATTCACATATGATTGCTCCTTGGATGAAACAATTCATTTGTAAATTGGTGAAAGGCAAAAACTCAAACGAAAAACAATCACTCTTACAAATGAGTTATACGAAAATCATCCATCTCAAAAATAATTTATGCTACAACATCTCGTTAAGAAATGACTTTCGCCTTATATCTTATCTCCTAACGATGTTCATGTCAATAGTTTGTCAAGCAAAAATGTTCGCTTTACATGTTTCTCAAAAATGATTCATGCCAACAACAATTTAGCGAGACCAATTTTGCAGTCTACTCTAGCTTTTATAAAGTTAAGTGATTTTTGGTTATTACGTAGTATTTTTTTAGATTACGGTTCATTGTTCTGCTTTGAATCGACCCAAAAAATACTTGAGAAAGTAGTGTGATTTTTTATTTTATTTTTTCTTTTTATGTAAAAGCTAGCTCATT
Organism: Artemisia argyi; assembly: GCA_030686995.1. Classification (NCBI taxonomy): domain Eukaryota; kingdom Viridiplantae; phylum Streptophyta; class Magnoliopsida; order Asterales; family Asteraceae; genus Artemisia; species Artemisia argyi. Next base: position 179,415,135 of record CM060704.1, read on the forward strand.
TCACAAGTGATATGTCATATTTGGTTTATTGGCTTTTTTTTTTTTTCTTTTTTTTTTTTTTTTTTTTTTTTTTTTTTTTAGTATGACATGTAGTATGTTAAACACTAAAGCTCTTTTAAGAACCCAAGATGGGATAAACTTGTAACATAATACATTACGAGGTATAACGCTGTCTTTGAGGGTGTGCAAGGTGAGCGACCGATTAAATGAAAAAATATCCTAAATGAGTAATATATTAGAACGTTTAGATAACTAATTGCATTATATCTTAAAAATGGTGACACTTTATAAATAACATTCTTTCTCAAAAGGCCTTATTATGTGATTTCGTCCAAGGCCCTAAAAATTTCATAAATCCATTAGACGGCCTGCGAGGAATGATAAAATAACATAATTTTTATACAATAATTTTCACGCAATGATGCGTAATTGTACTTCAAATGTAAGAGTCTCAAGAGTAAAAAGCAAGAGATGCCTAAAAGTGTTATATTGTGACAAAGACGACAACTACATCAATTCTACAACCAACGTTGTATATAGAGAAGTTCTTCATAGATTATAAACTATATATATTATTTTTTGTTTCGACCTTATGTTTTGTTTAACTTTATTATTTGATTAATAATAGCATGTTTATTTTATTTCATTTATGTTTCTACACGTTCATACTTATATTACTATTAATTTTATTGTATAATCAAACTTTTAAAGCTAGCCGCCCCATCGAGGCGGGTCTTGAATCTATTAGAAATATGAGAGAATGAGTTTAAGTTATATTTAACATGTCGTATCATTGTGGTGAAGACAAAAGTTCAACATAGATCCACTTTTTGTCATAGATCTGTTGAAACAATCTCACCCGTCTATCTAATCCCCTCTAATTTTGATCTAACCACCGGGATTAAACCAAACAATTACATTACAAGGGCAATATGGTAAATTTAGAAAATCATCACAAACAAAACCTACAAAACACACACACACACGAATGTGAAAATCTCAATTTTCTCTCAATTATGATCAAAAACAAAAACGATCACCACCATCGCCACTAGTCTCCGCCATTGAAGAACCTTGAACCCGTTTACGGTCATCTACTTATATCAACTCATCAGATCCGCCTTACACTTACCATCGACTCGGCACTACATTCACTGGTACTGAAGTTTGCAATTTATAATTCATATGTTTTCAATCGGCATTGAATATGCATACCAACTGTTCGATGAAAGTCCTAAACCAAAGTATTACTTGAGGACAATTATTTTAGTAGCCTTACTTGTGGTTATGTTTTCTGACTCATAGATGTAGTTCTAGTTTTGATGTGAATTCTATAACACTTGTGTAACAGCTCTTATTTGTTGCTAATGTGTTCTATAATAACTTACTTGATAGTCGTGTTAGTGGCACAAGTGAGATTGAGTCTTTAGATTGTGATTAGTTGGAAACTGAATATACACTAATTCCGTTCATGTGTTAATGTTGTTCCAGGTTCTAGTTAATGGATGGGTTGCACTAATACTTTCAAGATGAGTATAAAAGGTTATGCGTTAATTACAAAATTTGTATGAATTTCTAACTTAAAAAGGTTTAGAGTAATAGCTTCATCTTCATGGGACAGAACCATTCGATTATGGGGCGTATTTGACGGAAAAGGTTTAGTATAAACATTTTCTCACACTAACAATGTACTCACCATTGTTTATTGCCCAGATGGCAAGCATTTGGCTTCCAACACATTAGATGGTCAAATTCATTGTTGGAGGACCGTTGATGACTGATCGTAGAAAATCACATGTGATTTTCGGAGAATCACATGTGATTTTCAGAGAATCACATGTGATTTTCAGAGAATTATATATTGGCTGAGGAAGTAGTAAATATATGTGTATGTATGATGTTGCTGACGAGGTTAGTTTCTTGTTTTACACGATTACTTACAGATGGGTTCTTTTAAGTCCTAAGATGGACGGGTGTGATTAGAATCTTAGATGGACGGGTGGAATCTCTAATAACATCCTTTTTCTCTGAATAGGCTTAGACTCGGCCTTCGGCTTAGGCTTTTCTTCAACTCTTTTATGCGAAAAGGGTTCATTTTACAATATATCAACTGATGTGTGTTTGTGTTGTGCCACTATGTGTTCTCCTTTTATATCGACGCTTGAGGATGATCTTTACTTAAAACTTGCAGCTAGAGCTAATTTTGCAGCTGCAAGCACAGACGCCATAAGGTATATTTCTATCAATATTTGTATATGACAAGTAAACATATCATAAACATATGAAATGGTTGATTTGGGTTGTTTTCAAAATGAATCAAACCAAGGGATTTAGATAAAGGGGGAACAAGTTACGGGTTAGTTAGTAATGAGTGCTAAGACAATTTGAAAAGCTAATAAGACTTGCACCAAATAGTCAAATGATCATCGTTGAGTAAATTTCTCATAAGATTGATGACGTTCATTAGATAGTTAAACATGATGAATTTGTTGCTTTGTAATCAAAAAACCATTATGTCGTTAACTGTTAATATGTGATTTGTTTTGAATCACATGTGTTTTTTTCTGAATCATATGTGATTTCTTCTGAATCAATTAAACCAGTTAAACATCATCATCAGAAGTAAAGAAGTCGAGGTTCAAGTACTTAAGCCCCCTTCACAGAAAATGAGAGATGTGATTGAAGATATTTATGCAGTTGAGAAACCAAAGCAAGATAAGGTCAATAATCCACAAGGGACTCGAAACAAAGGTGGGTGCAGGTGAACAAGCGACGAGAATTGATACAGCAGAACAAGTGACTAAAGCTTCTTGAATATCATACTTTGTTTAGATTTCGTTTTTCATATCATACTTTTTTTAGATTTGGTTTTTTCTTTATTTTTATTGCACTGTTATGCAGATCTTAATTCAACTGTATTTAATTAATTTTTTTTGGATGTTCTAGCAGATTTGGTATTTGTTACTGAATATAAATGCAAGTTGAAAAGTTGCATCACTAAATCACATGTGATTTGTGAACAAATCACATGTGATTTCACAAATCTCATTTGATTTGTGAACAAGTCACATGTGATTTCGTAAATCATATGTGATTTTGCAAATGACATGTAATTTACAAATTACATGTGATTTTTGAAACAATCACATGTGATCTAGATATAAAAATATTCCTATGTTACAACCATCAGATTATGACATTTTGCAACAACATAAAAACAAGAATACAAATGTTAAAAAATGGCATGTAAAAATCCATTTCATACTTTTAATGAGATATTAGCATGAGTTTTACCAACACACTATCATCAGTACTTGTTCACTACTACGACAATCAGTAATTACCAAAAGACTACCACCAATATCTAAACTTAATAAAATGAAGAAATGTACATAAATCATCACTCGTACATAAAACCTAATCGTCTTCCCCATGAATTTCTTTAACACCTTCTTACGCTCATCATTTTCAGAATCTTCGTCGGAATCAGCTTTCGGCTTAGGCTTTTCTTTAACTTTTTTAAGCAAGACCTGTAGTTAGCTAAAATACAAACATGTAGTTAGTAAAACGTAATTTTAAATTATTACTCAGAGTTATACTACAAAACCACATGTGATTCAATACAAATCACATGTGATTCATAACAAATCACATGTGATTCAATACAATACACATCCCATGGATTAATCGCTGTAATCTTCTTTCCTTCTGAAATAATTAGTTCTACCCTTTGATGGCTTAGAAGACCACTTTTTACAGCTATAAGCCCGCAAGACACTTGAAACCAAAGAGCCTAACACAAAATGCAATAAGGTGCATCCGCTTGTGCTGGATTCAACCTAAATTAATGCTGTAAATTAATGAGAGTGCTTACCTCTCATATGAATTACCTGTTACATAATCATATGTGATTTTGCTTCCGAATCACATATGATTATCGCAGATGCATTTCATCAAACACATGGTGTGCATCTGGATCATCAACAACTTCATCTATAACCTAAATTTCAGAATCTACCACACGATTTTCAACATGCAGAACTTGAACAAAGAGTAAATTACAAGTGATATACACTTTTCGATAACAAAAAAACAAAAAACAAAAAAAAATCACATGTAATTTTAACAATCACATGTACATCATCTTCTAGATATATAATTTCTGGTTCATCATCTTCAATAACCTCTATTTCTTTCAAGTTTGTTCAATTAACTAATTTTAACCATTTTTAGATCAGTAACCTACAGCGGATCGACAGACGGACTTCACATCGATGGCGGATGACAGCGGCGGATCGACGGCTAATGACGGTGGTGAATTGATGGCGGAGCAACGGCGAATTGACGGTTATATGGAGGATCGTCGGCGGACTGACGGTTAATCGGAATTTAGATCGGAATTTGGAGTGTTTTGTGAGTGTGTTTGTGTTTGCTCTATTTTTTAGGGGAAAAATGAAGCCCGTTAATTTTTTGTTTTTTTTATATTTGTCCTTTTTGCCCTTGTTGTGTAATTATCAGATGCAATCTCAGCCTTTGGATCATATTGAGATGGATGGTTGAGATGTGCTCACCGGATCTATGACAATGGGTGGGTCTATGGGGATCTCATCTCTTGTGGTGAAAATAATTTGATAAAATTATGTGATTATACCATTACTCATACATTATTTCCAAAATTTATATTAAATTGTATATCACGACACCAACGTATTACACTTTCTTTTAATTGAATTTATATTACAACTTTCATAATGTCTAAACCACGTGCGCGAGAATTATTATTAGTTTGTATAAAAGCTTAAGAAGTTATAGTATATTGTATATCACGCATGGACAGAATCAGAACACAAAATCATCTGATGCATTTAGGGAAAATCAAACAAGAGAATACATAATTTTTTGAGACCGTGTGCATTTATAAAATTCGAGGTTTTGTAACAAAATTAACATTATGACGCAAAAATCCATAGGTGTCCCGAGACTCTACGGGAACCCCTGGTTCCGTCCCTGATATCACGACACTAAGGTAAATTTGATTGATCTCTAAACCATGTGCGAGAACGATATTTGTAACTAGTTTGTATAAAAGCTTAAGAATTTATATTAAATTGTACATCACAACTGGGGGTGTTAACGAGTTGAGCTTTTAACGAGCTATTCGAGCTTAAGCTCATATAACTCGAGTCGAGCTTCATAATTTTCGAACTTGAGTTGAGCTCAAACAAAATGCAGAGCTCGAATAATTTATTCACAAGCTGAGCTTTTAAAACTTGTATTTAGCTCGGCTCGTTCGAAAGCTCGTTTAGTTATTCGAGCCAAATGAGCTACTCGAGCTAAACGAGCCGAGTGCGCTAATTTGAGATTTCTCCTTTAACTCAAGATCTTATACCTATACCAATTCTTATTTGAAATCTATAAGATCATATCAAGATGTTATATTAAATTGTGTGTTTGTGCACTTATAATTAGTTTTCATAAAAGCTTAAGATCTTATATTAAATTGTCTGTCTTTGACAATAAGTTGATTTTTTTTTTCTTTAAAAAAAAAAAATTTAAATCAGCTTACCATTATAACATACAACATAGTATTGACCTCAACTTATTAACTCGAGTCGAGCTTTTAATAATTTTCGAGCTCAAATAAAATGTAGAGCTCGGATAATTTATTCACAAGCCGAACTTTTAAAACTTGTATTTAGCTCGGCTTGTTCGAAAGTTCGTTTAGTTATTCGAGCCAAATGAGCTAATTTGAGATTTCAAAAAAGCTTAAGATGTTATATTAAACGAGACATGCAGAACCCGTGCTACGCACGGGCTAAGAATCTAATTGTTAATCGTGTATTGTTTCTGTATATTGGCGAGTGTATACTGAATTATTGTTTAGTGTGTTGTATGAAATGTTTTAACTTTCTTGTATAAAAATTTAAAGTGTTTGATGTTGTTTTGGTTTTGTGGTGTTGTATTTTATATATGGGCTTTTGGTTATTAAGTTGTGATGACTTTGTTTCTTTTTGCCTATTACTTATTTACATGATAAAAAAATGGCTTTGTTTCTTTTGGTCTATTACTTAGCCCTACAATACTTGTCCATCAGATGATTTTTGCATGGTAATATGAAGCACATATGGTCTATCTAATTGGTCATAGTTTAATGTGCGTTAAATATTTTCTTTATTAAGTTTGTAAGTTAAAGTTTGTGTAATGATGTATATATAATAATGTCAAATAAACTGTATAAAAATTGTTACAAACCTTTTAGCTTCATCTCATTTTATTGTACAACTAATTTCATTGAAAATTAACATTGAAGTCTAGCTAATATTAATATATTTTATCAATAAACTAAATTCTAAATAGCTAACTAAATGAATATTAATTAACACACTATTAATAATTCCTAAAACCTTTGTACTCCACTATTATGTCTTAAACTTAATTTTTTTTAATTTACAAATGGGTTTGAGCAAAAATTATGTATTTTTTCTTTTATATTCATTATTCAAGTTGCATGCTTACATAAACTAATCATGCTAAAAAGTATCATTTAACCATTTAGATGTTGCTTTACATACATGCTCGTGCACATTTTCTTTAATCAATTCGCACATGTGAGATACATCAATAGAAAACACACATAAATTATTTGTATATGAAAATGCATTAACATAATACATATATCTATATATATTGCATTAGGTTAAATCATCAATTATTCTTGCAACCTTTTCAACTTCATCTCAATCAATAACCGACTTTTAATTTTATACTAATTACTAAATATCATGTGATAAATTCCAGCAAGCCTTGAACTTCCATCTCGATGTTGTATATACTTCTCATTAAATGCACCGGTTTTGTTTTTCGATAAAAGTTTGAACTTTTACTTATGTTTAAAACTTAACTTTTTATTTGATATTATAATTTACAAACAGATTTAAGTCAAAATTATGTATTTTTCCTTTCTATTCATTACTCAATGTGATTTTTTTAATATTGTTAATACAAATATCGCCTAAAAACGTTATTTATATTTTACGATCTTCGCTAAGTTTTGTTAACGACAAAATGTAAACTTTAGTTTTAAGCAAAACATATTCTTAGTTTTTAAGACTTGCATAAACAAGACTTTTGCTACATTTTACATTTCATAAAACATAACACAAGTTTATTTCTTAAATTAGAAATAGTCACATCACATTTATGGCAAGTTTTGTCATTATGTATTTATGGCAAGTTATGTGTTTGACTTGCTTTCATGTTGCTTGCAAGTATCATGTTTGACTTACTTGAAGTGATGTGACATTGTTTGGTTGATAGAAGTAATGTGAAAAGACCTTGTCTGGTTTGAAGAGTAATTGCAAAAACCTACTGCAGACCCGGCGGTACCCTGGGGGTACACGGGCGGAACCCAGTTGAAGGTTCCGCCTGATCCGCCGAGCACACAGTTTGTTGTGCTATAAATACCAAGCCATAACTTGATTTTTGGCTAACCTCTTGAGCACATATTTTACACACACACTGATCCTTTTCTTCTAATCTCTTAACATTGAAAATGTGAAGTTTCCTTTTGTAGCAAAGAAGCTCACAAGGTCGTCTAAAGTTACAAGTTTCCAACACAACGTTGCAAGACTTGGTAGCTTAGTATTGTGTAAACTCTTGTTGTTTACGCGTCATTTGTTTGTGTATATTCTGAAGTGAGTGGTTAGTATTTTAGTCCTCAAAATACAAAGAGTGTTGGGAGTTGTTGTACCCTAGTAAAAGAACTAAACGGGAGTGGTTGTGCCCTTGTAAAAGAACTCGACATTTAGCTTTGTGTCGGTAAAAGTATAAGCGACGTGTAAGGTTTTCTCCGCCGGTGAAAGGAGCTTGTTGACTAGTGAAAGAAACTCTCGAGTTGGATACTCGGGGCGTGGACGTAGGGCAAGGAAAAAGAGTCCTTGTAGCCGAACCACGATAAATACTCGTGTTGTGGTTTGATCGTTTCTTTCCTTTACTTGCATGTTATATATATTGTGTTTGTGTATATATCTTTGATCAAACGGAAAGTTTCAAAGCTAACTAAACAAGTTAAAAAGATTTTAAAACGCTAAAACTATTCAACCCCCCTTCTAGTTTTCCACAATTGGCATCAAGAACTACGTTACTCAAGCTTTTAAAATATATTGTGTTTTAAAACTTGAAACAATCCATGGATTTTGAAAATTACAAAGAAGGGCAATCTATGCAAAGACCACCACTCTTTGAAGCAAATGGTTTTATATATTGGAAAAACCGTTTTGAAACTTACGTGAAATCTAAAGATATAGATTTATGGTACATAATTGTTGATGGTGATAATATAGTTACTAACATTAAAGATGATGATCAAAAGAAATTGATAGGTAAAAATAATGAAGCTAAAATGATGCTTTACAACGCTTTGCCTAAGAAAGAATATGAAAGAGTTTTTTTTGTGTAAAACCGCCAAAGATATTTGGCAATCTTTAATTGTCACTCATCAAGGAAACTCACAAGTTAAAGATAACAAAATTGATCTTCTTGTTCAACAATATGAACAATTTGTTATTTCCGAAGATGAGATTATTGATAATGCTTTTGCTAGGTTTAACACTATTATTACTTCACTTAAAGCACTTGATGAATCTTTTTGTAGTAAGAACTTTGTCAGAAAATTTCTTAGAGCACTCCATCCGAAGTGGAGAGCAAAAGTGACGGCAATTGAAGAATCCAAAGATCTTTCAAGCATGTCACTTGATGAGCTAATTGGAAACCTCAAAGTTCATGAAATGGTGATGGAAAAAGATTCGGAACTAGTTAGAGGCAAGAAAGAAAAAGTTAAGTCCATTGCCTTGAAAGCTAGAGTCCAATCAAGTGATGATGAAGAATCTACTTCGGATAGTGATGATGAGGAATATGCTATGGCCGTGAGAGACTTCAAGAAGTTCTTTCGTAGGCGAGGGAAGTTTGTAAGACAACCTAAAGATGACAAGAAAATCTTCCGGAAAGATCATGATGATCGAAAAGGAAAAGTTGAACGAAAATGTTATAGGTGTGGAGACACAAGTCATCTTGTAGGAGAATGTCCAAAACCACCCAAGAGCAAGCCTCAACAAGCTTTTGTGGGTGGTGCTTGGAGTGACTATGAAGGAGATGATGATGAGCCAAAGAACGATGATATTGCTCTCATGGCTCACAACTCAAATGAGGTACTCTCCGACTCATCTTACTCCTCTATTGATGATGACACTTTACAAAATGAATATAACAAACTTTGTGAGCTAAGCTTAAAAATCATAAACAAAAATAAATTTTTGAAAACTAAAAAGGAGTTTTTAGAAAATGAAGTTTATGAGTTAAAAGAAAAAGCTAAGAGATTAGAAAAGAATAAAGGTATTGACACCTCATGAAAATCATGTGAGGAACTTAAACTTGAAATTAAGAAACTTAAAATAACTCAAAATGATCTAATCAAACAAACCACAAAGTTCAAAAAGTTTGATAAGAACATTTCATGTGCGGATGAAATTATGAAACTCCAAAAGTCACCTTTTGATAAAACAGGTCTAGGTTTCAGGAAAGTAGAAATCATTAAGGGTCAAACGAAACAAGAAACGAACACACATGAAACAAACAAAACTGCTACAACAGCCCGCGGACCAGACGGAACCCAAAATAGGGTTCCGCCCGTTGGCCCCGAGGGTTCCGCCAGGTCTGCTGCAGCAGTAACTCCATCCACATCGGATCGTTCTAAATTTGTTAAAGTTACATATAAAAATGGAACCAAACCTGCCTTTAAAACTGGAGTAGGTCTTAGTAAAAATGAATTTAGAGCTAAGACTACTCAACCAAGACCTAAGACTCCAATTCCCAAACGCCCCTTTCCAAAGAGCAACTTCAATGCTCGACCAAACTACCAACATGTTTGGAACCAAAACACTCCTGGACATTATCAAACCTCAAATTACATGCCATGGAACCCTTATGCTCTATTTTCATATTTGGGACAAATTAATGGTATGCTTAACCAAAATGGACCCATGAGAAATTGGGGACCAAATGTTTGAGTGTTTTTCATAAAATAGGTGTGCCTCAAAGTTTGTTTGGATCCGGATGAATGGATCAAAGATAGCGGTTGTTCAAGGCACATGACGGGTAATAAAAGCCTCTTCTCTACATATCACAAATGTGATGGAGGTAATGTTACGTTTGGTAGTAATGCTAGGAGCAAAATCATCGGAAAAGGTACAATCTCTCATGACTCCCTTTCTATTGATGATGTTGCTCATGTTGATAACTTAGGATTTAATCTCCTTAGTATTAGTCAACTTTGTCGTAATAAGTATAATGTTCTTTTTAGTGAGAATGGTAGTAAAATACTTAAAGATGGTATAACCATAGCCAAAGGTGTCCTTAAGAACAACGTATACGTCATGAAGTTGGATTCTACATCTAGAGACAAACTTTGTCTTACCTCATTAGATGAATCTTCAACTTTATGGCATAGACGTTTAGGACATGCTAACATGAGACTTATCCAAAACCTCTCTTCCAAAGACTTAGTTCGAAACCTACCCAAGTTGAAATATGACCAACACTTTTGTGATGCTTGCAAAGTCGGTAAACAAGTCCATAGTAGCCATAAGGCTAAAAACTTGGTTTCTACATCTAGGTGTCTAGAACTTTTACATATGGATTTATTTGGTCCATCCGCTATACAAAGTTATGGAGGTAACTTCTACACTTTGGTCATAGTAGATGATTACTCACGTTATACTTGGACAAAATTTTTGAAAAGTAAAAATGAAGCTTTTGATAAATTTGAGATTCTAAGTAAGAAAATTCAAAATCAAGTAGGGTCTAATATTGTGTCTATTAGAACGGATCACGGTCGTGAATTTGATAATGAATTTCAATTTGGAAAATTTTGTGTTAATAATGGAATTACTCATAACTTTTCGGCTCCACGTACCCCTCAATCTAATGGTGTAGTAGAACGTAAAAATCGGACATTACAAGAGATGAGTAGAACAATGCTAAATGAACAAAATATTCCACAAAAGTTTTGGTGTAATGCCGTAGACACATCAACGTACATTCTAAATCGAGTCCTAATTAGACCATTTTTGAGTAAAACTCCTTATGAACTTTACAAAGGTAAAAAGCCTACATTAGGATACTTTAGAGTGTTTGGTAGTAAATGTTTCATTCTTAACACCAAGGATTATCTCACCAAATTTGACCCAAAGTCTTATGAAGGTGTATTTCTTGGATATTCACAAAGTAGTAAAGCTTACATTGTTTTAAACAAAGAAACCTTAAGAGTCGAGGAATCGTTAAACGTAACATTTGACGAAAGTCCACCTCCCTCTAAGACATCACCTTTGGTAGATGATGACTTAGTAGTAATTGAAAGTCAAGAAATCTTAGATAATGACAAGGAAGATGAACTATTAAACAAAGAACTTGTTAATGTCAAAGAATCTAAAAGTCATCCATTAGATAGCGTCATAGGCAACATTAATGAAAGAACACTAAGATCAAAAGTTCAAAATGAAAGTAATTATTTTTGTTTCGTGTCAACCATTGAACCTAAAAATATTAATGAAGCCATTAAGAATGAATCTTGGGTAATTGCAATGCAAGAAGAATTAAACCAATTTGTTAGGAATGATGTATGGACATTAGTTCCTCAACCAAAGAGTCAAACAATAATTGGAACGAAATGGGTATTTCGTAATAAAATGGATGAAAATGGAATTGTGTCTAGAAACAAAGCTAGGCTAGTAGCACAAGGATATAATCAACAAGAAGGCATCGACTACGATGAAACTTATGCTCCGGTAGCTAGGCTCGAGTCAATTAGAATCTTACTTGCTTATGCGTGTGCACATAATTTTAAACTCTTTCAAATGGACGTCAAAAGTGCATTTCTAAACGGAGTCATTAATGAAGAAGTGTATGTTGCTCAACCACCGGGCTTCATCGATTTTGAAAAACCTAATTATGTTTACAAACTTAAAAAGGCTCTTTACGGACTTAAGCAAGCTCCAAAAGCATGGTATGATCGACTTAAAACCTTCCTAGTTGACCATAAGTACACCATCGGCTTAGTTGATAATACTCTCTTCACTAAGAAGAAAGATTCACATATTATCATAGTCCAAATCTATGTTGATGACATTATATTCGGATCAACTTGTCAAGAATTATGTGTGGATTTCTCAAAAATCATGCATGACGAGTTTGAAATGAGTATGATGGGAGAACTCAACTTTTTCTTAGGACTCCAAATTAAACAACTTGAAGATGGTATCTTCTTTAACCAATCTAAATACATTAAGGACATGCTTAAGAAATTTGGATTAGAAGATTCGAAACCTATCAAAACTCCCATGTCCACGGAAACTAAACTCACCAAGGATGAGGAAAGTGAATCCGTAGATAGCACTAAATATAGAGGTATGATTGGTAGTCTACTCTACCTAACGGCTAGTAGACCCGACATTATGTTTAGTGTTTGTCTATGTGCTCGCTTTCAAGAAGATCCTAAAATTACCCATCTCGAAGCCGTAAAAAGGATTTTTAGATATATTAAGGGCACTACACATTTAGGTTTATGGTATCCCAAAGGAACGGGAATAGACACCATAGTGTATGCCGACTCGGATCATGCCGGTGACTATGTCGATAGAAAAAGCACAAGTGGTATTTGTACTTTTGTTGGACATTGTCTCACCTCATGGTTCTCTAAGAAGCAAACGGCTCTTGCTATCTCAACAATGGAAGCCGAGTACGTTTCGGCCGGAAAGGCATGTCAACAAGCTCTTTGGATGAAGCAAGCTCTTGTCGACTACGGAATTCAACTCAACGACATTACAATTCTTTGTGACAACAAAGGTGCCATTGATCTTAGCAAAAACCCGGTCCAACATGCTCGTACCAAACATATTGAAATCCGTCATCATTTCCTTCGTGACAACGTCCAAAAAGGAAATATCTCAATTGAGAAAGTTTCTTCCGAAGATAACATAGCCGACATTCTCACAAAACCTCTTAAACGTGAACCTTTTAATCTTCTTAGGCTAGGCTTAGGACTCATGGAACCTACATCGTAGTTCTGGACATTAGACAAAAATCACAAAAATCAAAACAAATCCATAACAATTTTTCTCAGCAGGGTCAGCGGAACCCTGAGCCATAACGGACGGAACCCAACCCAGGGTTCCGCCGTGTCCGTCGACCTGCAGAATCACTTTCTTTGTTTATATTAAACCAAACACCCATTATTTCACACCACCACTTCCAAAACTGTTACTATTCACCATTCCTCTCAACCATACCCACAAAATTCTGGCATTCAATTCAATCACATTACTAATCCATCATCATTGTAAGTATTCTAACTTGATTACAATCCTGATCTGAGTCTAGGAATTCTATTTTTGCACAAAAACAAAAACTTGGGGTTATGCATTAAACTTGGTAAATTCATACATAAAATTAGGTGTTTAACAAAACTAATCATGTTCCCCATAGTTAGGAATTACATTCTTACTTAGTGTAAACATGTTTGCTAAACCACCCCATGTCAAATTCTTGCAAAAATTTCTCACAAGTAGGACAAATATTTTTTCGTCTCACATTGAGAATACAAAATCAAAACGTTATGTTCAAAACAGCACTTGCATAATGTCTCTTGAATGCTAAAGGGAATACATAACCAATATGTATTTTCGGGTACATTCAAACGAAGCTACATTGACCTAGGAGTGTTTGGGTTATCTTTTGTTTTTATAACTAAACTTGCATTATAAAACATTTTTTTTGCATCAAAATGAGTCAAGATAACCGCACCTCCACATTGTTTTCATATAGGCACACACTAGAACATCCACATTTAAATAGTAGTTTACTTAAACTAAAATGTGAAATTTTTGTTGTTCTAGGAATCATCATGCCTCCTCTAACCCATTACGACCACAAGGACACCATTAAGTACCTCCCAAAACACCACAAAACCAAAGGCCTTACCCCAAACCAAGTCAACATTTTCAAAGCCCTAGAAAAACGCTATGTCCATGAGGGTAAAACCATTGACCCGTCTTTCCTAGAAGGCACAAACCTTTATGCCGAATTTGCCATAATCAACCTTGAGTGTCTTTTGACTTTAGACGAGCCTATTTGTCCTAGATTCATTCTTGAGTTCTATGCATCCGTCACTCTATCCACGGGTGATTATGATTATTTATCCGTCAACTTTAGGGTTAGTGGCAATCAATACTCCTTCACTCTTGAGGATTTTGCTCAAATCCTAGGAATTCCAAACCAAGGTACTTGTATCTACTCCGATTTGCACTCCCTCTCAACCCTTGACACCCTAGATGACCGTTACCATCCTTATGATACCCCACTTGTGTCAAAAGATGTACTCCGTAACCACCTCTTTGTTAGGACAACCACTACTAGGAGAACCCGAACGGGTAATGAGGTTGATAAAGATCCATATGGAATGGAACTTAATGAACTTTTGCCCCAATTCAAGAAATGGGAGGAAGTCCTTAGAGCCAATGTTATAAGCACCATAGGAAACCGAGACCATATCAACCTTTGCCTATGCTACATGCTCTACTCTTTGTCCACTAGGCAACCTTTCAATCTTGCTTACTACATGGCCAAGAGAATGGCCGACATTCCCATTCATGGCACAACGGCTATGCCATATGGAATGTTCTTGACCCGTCTCTTTAGGTTCATTGCACCCATTCCTCCAACTCCTAACCGTCTTCAACTTGACTACTCTCTCATTCCACATACATTTGTCCCTCTAAGTGATAAGAGAATGTATAGAGCCCAAGGAAAACGTCCTCATCCCCCTACCTCCTCCTCATCTTCCTCAATGAGTGAAGATGACAATTTGCCAAACTCTAGGCTCCCACCTCTAGAATACCTTTCCCAACTTCCGGATATTCCAAATGAGTCGGAGGAGTTCAAGCAAACAAAGGGGATGTTCAAAAACATCGGGAGATTCCTCGGGAAGATGAAGAAGAAGATGGACCGTCAATGAGTGCGGGTGTGTTAAGAGTGTTTGGCACAAGGTGCTTTTGGAACAATTTGGTAGTTTAAACAATATGTGTGATGTATTTGTGTGTTAGTAAAATGTTTGATACACTATGGAACATGTTTTAACTAACAATGTTGCAGGAAGACAACTTTTGGCAAGTTGTCAAATTTTCATGATTATCAAATTTTCACTAAGTTTAGTGAATTTCGCTAGCCCCCGGTCAAAGTCTTATGATATGAGTGTCTACATGTCTAATTTTTGCATTTCCTAACCAGATATGAATTATATTTTTGGTTCTAAGACTTTTCGAAAATTTTGAAAAACGTTTCGCGGGTCAAAAACGCGGACTGTGAAGTTTTTCAGGCCTGGCGGAACCGGCGGATCCCAAATTTGGGTTCCGCCAGTGCAAATTCAGGGTAACCCAGTTTTGGCCCAACGGACCAGGCGGCACCCTAATTTGGGTTCCGCCTGTGTATATCCAGGGTGCCGCCATATGCCTGCAGAATTTTTGGTTTTCTTTTTCGCCAATTCAACATTGAAACATCCAAATCCAATCCTTTTAGGTAGAAAACCATTACTTGTAATGTGTTTAGCATAATAGGATACTCCTTCTTCCATGAACTTAACCAAAACCAATTCCCGCCAAAATTCAAATTTAACCATAACAACCTCAAGGACCCCTCAAACATAAAGGAAGGAACCCTTTTAAGGGATCCTTGAAATCCCTGAAAATTTTTCCATCAAACAAACTCACCAAAACCACTAAGCATTTAGTGCAAAACTTGTTTTCTCACTTCACCATTTTCATTGGATTGACTTCCATGACATGACAACCCACAATTAAGTTTTCCAAATCATTAGGAACCACCATTTTTTTATGGATTAACATCAAATCCAAACACTCCTTCCCACAAATCTTCATCACTATAAATTAAACCATCCTAAACACTCTCAAACCACACCTTCTTCATCACAAATTCTGAAACTTTAAACCATCTTAAACGATGACCAAGTCAACAAACACCTCTCAACCATCACGACCCATTCGTAGAACCGCCCGGATAAGTGTCAAACCACTATGGTCAAACCAATCCATCAACCTTAGATCCTCATCCTCGGATGAATTTACATCACCCATAAAAAATGAACACTTTTTGAATCTTGAATCTCCATCTCCATCACCCAAACAACCAAATGAGCACACTCCACCACCCACTAAATCACCTATTGACCCAACTCCACCAAGTGCTCCAACTCAACCATCAAAGACTTCATCACCATCACCATTACCAAAAATTAAACCTATGGAACTTTTTGGGTCTCCTCCAACTTCACCACACCCATATGTCCAAGATTTAAATGATCTTCCACCAAGACATAATCAACCACCACCTTTTGCAAACCAATCACCAAGGTCAATTCTTGATCTTGATGATGATCTTGAACTTAACCAACCACCACAACAAGTGTACCAACCACCCAAACCGTTGTTATTTCACCCAATCTACCGTGAAATCCATGGTCCTCTTTATGGAGAACCAAATTTTGAACACCATGATCACCCAACTCCACCACCTTCTCAACCCCAAACCTATGAGTCTTTCTTTCCTTCTTATGAGGAAATACAAAGCATGGTTGAAAACCACCTTCATCAAGCAATGGAATTTCAAACCACATTGCTTGAATCAATACCAAATCCATCCTCCACCCAAGAACCTAAACCAAACCAACCCCTAAACCAAGAAACCAAAACCAACCCATATTCACCCAATCATCCCCATGTTTGCTCAAATTGTGAGCAAATGGGTGAAAGCATAAAAACCGTGCTTCACCAATTCCAAAATGAAACCCGGTTTGCATTCCAACATGTCATTGAACGTTTGGATGCACTTTCCCACCCCAACAAATCCTAAACAACCCTTGGAGGCCGTTTGCCTCAACTTAGGAATGTAGGATTTTTCTTTATTTTATTTTATTTTATTTTGGTTATTTTTTTTTGTTTTTAGTTACTAAGTAGAAGAATAGTTAGCATTTCTTGTCTTTTGACTTTTATAAGTCAAAATTTTACTTGGAATGAAATTTCTTTCTACTTACTTGTGTGCATTGTTGGTTGATCAATGTTGTGTTGTCATTGTGGTTGCATTGTGTGTGGTAACTACAAGCTTAACTATATATATCACCAACTAACCATTTTTTTGTAGGTCTCAAAATCCATGTTTCCCATATTGGTACTCCATTTAGGGGGAGTATCGACCAAGGGGGAGCATGGCGATTATTCCGCTTCGCTACTCTACTTTTTGTTTCGACAAAAAGGGGGAGAAATATATTATACCTTCAATACTTGATGTGCTTTTCATCTCTTAAGTAAAACAAGGTTAATATAATTTTTTTTAAGTCTTAAAAACCAAAGCTTTGTGTGTTACTTAAAAACAAAGTTTATGTTTTGTCATCAACAAAAAGGGGGAGATTGTTAATACAAATATCGCCTAAAAACGTTATTTATATTTTACGATCTTCGCTAAGTTTTGTTAACGACAAAATGTAAACTTTAGTTTTAAGCAAAACATATTCTTAGTTTTTAAGACTTGCATAAACAAGACTTTTGCTACATTTTACATTTCATAAAACATAACACAAGTTTATTTCTTAAATTAGAAATAGTCACATCACATTTATGGCAAGTTTTGTCATTATGTATTTATGGCAAGTTATGTGTTTGACTTGCTTTCATGTTGCTTGCAAGTATCATGTTTGACTTACTTGAAGTGATGTGACATTGTTTGGTTGATAGAAGTAATGTGACAAGACCTTGTCTGGTTTGAAGAGTAACTGCAAAAACCTACTGCAGACCCGGCGGTACCCTGGGAGTACACGGGCGGAACCCAAAGGTTCCGCCTGATCCGCCGAGCACACAGTTTGTTGTGCTATAAATACCAAGCCATAACTTGATTTTTGGCTAACCTCTTGAGCACATATTTTACACACACACTGATCCTTTTCTTCTAATCTCTTAACATTGTAAATGTGAAGTTTCCTTTTGTAGCAAAGAAGCTCACAAGGTCGTCTAAAGTTACAAGTTTCCAACACAACGTTGCAAGACTTGGTAGCTTAGTATTGTGTAAACTCTTGTTGTTTACGCGTCATTTGTTTGTGTATATTCTGAAGTGAGTGGTTAGTATTTTAGTCCTCAAAATACAAAGAGTGTTGGGAGTTGTTGTACCCTAGTAAAAGAACTAAACGGGAGTGGTTGTGCCCTTGTAAAAGAACTCGACATTTAGCTTTGTGTCGGTAAAAGTATAAGCGACGTGTAAGGTTTTCTCCGCCGGTGAAAGGAGCTTGTTGACTAGTGAAAGAAACTCTCGAGTTGGATACTCGGGGCGTGGACGTAGGGCAAGGAAAAAGAGTCCTTGTAGCCGAACCACGATAAATACTCGTGTTGTGGTTTGATCGTTTCTTTCCTTTACTTGCATGTTATATATATTGTGTTTGTGTATATATCTTTGATCAAACGGAAAGTTTCAAAGCTAACTAAACAAGTTAAAAAGATTTTAAAACGCTAAAACTATTCAACCCCCCTTCTAGTTTTCCACAAATATGTTGTATTTTGCTATTATCGTAAACTCATTTAATGGGCATAAATATTGGTTTCTCACTAATAATTCTACATATAGAAAAAGAAAACATTTTGCGATGCGCGGTTTCTCACTAATGATTCAATTGCACACGATAAATTCATTCTAATATTTCTCAAAGAGCATTCGAAAGCAACTACTTACATAAATTAATCACACTAAAATGTATCATTTAACCATTTAAATGTTGCTTTATATACATGCTAGTGCACATTTTCTTGAATCAATTCGCACATGTGAGCTACATTAATAGAAAACGCACATAAATGACTTGTATATTAAAATGTATTAACATAATATATATATATATATATATATATATATATATATATATATATATATATATATATATATGCTTATCTATAACAATCACCTAAATATGTAAGAAACAAAGAAAATAGTTGGTATCCCAATCTTTGGTTCCATTTATCTGAGCATGCATGATCTTGTGTGATTTTCATAGTACCTGCGTATGATAACTAAATTAAAATATATATATATATATATATATATATATATATATATATATATATATATATGACCAAGTTAATTACAAAGATCTAAAAGATATGTGAATCATCTCCAAAATATTGCAAAAGAGAATTTACATACCGCTACCAACAATCAAAGATCTAAAAGATGTGTGAATCATCTTCAAATGTACATACTAAATGTGATTTTGGCCGGTTTATATAAGCATGAATTATGTTAAATCATTAATTATTCTTGTAACCTTTCGCAACCTTTGCACTTCATCTTACCGACTTTTAATTCTATACTAAATGTCATGTGATCTATTGGGGCCACCCTTGCACTTCATCTCCTTTCATGATTGTATAGTTATTATTAGGCTGCAATGAATTCCGAGCATTAGCTATCTTGTAGTCTATGCAACTACTAAACGACTCCAACTTGTTTCTAAGTCTAAAAACTCTATAATCATAACTTACATTAAATTTAAGGACTGAATCTGATAGTATTATAGATTGTCTGTATTTAATAACAAGTTTTTTTTTTATTAATCAGCTTACCATCATAACATACAACATAGTATTTACCTCAACTTAATAAGTTGAGATACATTTGAGTATATAAAATAGCAACATTTGATGTCCTGGATCGATGTGGGATGGAAAAAGCTGTTACGTTCTATACTTCTATGCCTTTAAAACTATATGCATGCAAATAAGCAAATAATTGGCTTTGTCCATTATCAGTCGATATGTGAAGACTTCCCAATAAGCATGGCTGATGGAGAAAACTCTAAAAATAATAATAATAATAAAATAAAAATAATAATAAAATAAAATAAAAATAAATAAATAAATAAATCTAATGATGTTTTTGTTTTTGTAAAGTCTAGAATCTTATGTGATTGCCTTATTTTGTGCCAGGTAAATTTTCACATCGTGTCATATGTTTTTGACATATTCTATATCATACATTGTTAGTAAATTGATCTTTGGCACTAATCTGAAATCCCCAGATACATTTAACGACTATTATTCACTTTGGACTCGGCAATTGATATTTTCTTAACATATCAATTCCAAGTTTAGCAACCTCAAAAATATTCTCATTTTTTTAACATATCAATTCCAAGTTTAGCTATAACATAAAAACATCAAGAATATATAACAGCTTGGTTAACAAGTGTCTTTTCTTGATCAATCAAGCGATTTACCTTTTAATCACCTGTGATATTCACCGGTCAATAAACTAGTTAGTAAATTAGTACGCAATTTGAAATGAGGATTAGTTTTTATTGTTAGGACTTGGGACATTGTAGTGTTCAGTTGC
The DNA here is from genome assembly GCA_030686995.1 of Artemisia argyi. Taxonomy (NCBI): domain Eukaryota; kingdom Viridiplantae; phylum Streptophyta; class Magnoliopsida; order Asterales; family Asteraceae; genus Artemisia; species Artemisia argyi. The sequence goes on from CM060704.1 coordinate 179,435,628, forward strand.
GTCTAATGTTCAACAACATCCTACGTACAATTATTGTTGGGTATTAGGAATATGGTACCTTAACTATTCTACTCTTTGTTAAACATGTTTAAGATATACGGGTAGTAAAACATGATCATGGCGATCTAGTGGTTAGGTATTTTGATATTCTTAGTAGATGTATTAGGTTCATAACTCACTAGATCTATAATTTGGGAATGGCTAGGGAACAATGGAACATGTTGGAAATTTTGGCCTAAAGTTATTTGAATGAGACACCAAATTAGTCGGTTAATGGTCATTATAACAATTTTAAACTAAATAATAAATAACCTTACACATCATATCTCGACTTGTTTCTAAACTAAAGTACGCAGGTGATCAATTTGAGAAATCAATTTTAAGTACATGGTATTAGAGTGTTTCGACATCCTTGGGTTTAATCTTTAATGTATACACGAATATAAAATCCGGTATAAACATAAGAGTAAACTGCAAAATACATCCCTGTGGTTTGTAGTTTTTGAGATCCTACATCCCTGTCAGAAACTATTGGCAACTTACACCATTCGTTAGGCAAACATTTACCATTATACATCCCTAAGGATGAACAGCGCAAATAGTTTTTCGTTAACTGCTAACGGGAGTCTAATAGAGGGCTGTTTTGGTCTTTTTACCCATAAAAGGGATGTATTTTGCAGTTCACTCTTTTACTCATAAGAGGGATGTATTTTACAATTTACTTTTATACTTTACTTTATTATTATTATTATTATTATTATTATTATTATTATTATTATTATTATTATTATTATTATTATTATTTACGCTAATTTTAATTTTTAGGCTTTTATCCGTTTTTGTCTATTTTTTATACGTTTTCGTCCGTTTTTTATACGTTTTTATCCGTTTTCATAAGTTTTAATACGTTTCATCCGTTTTTTTTTGTTTTCTTAAGTTTTCATCCGTATTCATAAGTTTTTATACAGTTTCATCCATTTTTTTTCCCGTTTTCGTCCTTTATTTTTAATTTTCGTCCGTTTTTATATGTTTTCTTACATTTTTATCCGTTTTCATCAGTTATTATATGTTTACGTCTATTTTTACACGTTTTCGTCTATTTTTATAATTTTTTACATCAATTTTTATACATTTTCATCAATTTTTATTCGTATAAAAACAGACAAAACATATAAAAACTTATGAAAATGAATATACAAACGAACAAAAAAATGGACAAAAACGTATAAAAATAAACGAAAAAAAAAATGAATCAAAACGTATAATAATAATAATAATAATAATAATAATAATAATAATAATAATAACGGGAAAAAGGACGAAAATAATAATATGTTTTAATATGTTTTTATAAGTTTTAATATGTTTTAATATCTTTTTATTTTTATCCGTTTTTATAAGTTTTAATATGTTTTCGTCCTTTTTTCCGTTATTATTATTATTATTATTATTATTATTATTATTATTATTATTATTATTATTATTATTTGCTCTTATTTTGTTTTCTTACATTTTTATCCATTTTCGTCCGTTTTTTATACGCTCTCGTCCGTTTTCATTCGTTTTTTTTTATTTTCGTCTATTTTTATACGTTTTTGTCTATTTTTTTTGTTCGTTTATATATTCATTTTCATAAGTTTTTATACGTTTTGTCTGTTTTATACGCATAAAACTGATGAAAATGTATAAAAATTGATGTGAAAACATATAAAAACATACGAAAACGTGTAAAAATAGACGTAAACATATAATAACTGATGAAAACGGATAAAAATGTAAGAAAACATATAAAAACGGATGAAAATGGGAAAAAAATGGACGAAGCGGTATAAAAACTTATGAATACGGATGAAAACTTAAGAAAACAGAAAAATGGACGAAAACGTATTAAAACTTATGAAAACGGATAAAAACGTATAAAAAACGGACGAAAACAAAAAAAAAATGGAAGAAAACGTATAAAAAATGGACAAAAACGGATAAAAGCTTAAAAAATTAAAATTAGCGTAAATAATAATAATAATAATAATAATAATAATAATAATAATAATAATAATTATAATAATAATAATAATAATAATAATAATAATAATAATAATAATAATAATAACGGGAAAAAGGACGAAAATAATAATATGTTTTAATATGTTTTTATAAGTTTTAATAAGTTTTAATATCTTTTTATTTTTATCCGTTTTTATAAGTTTTAATATGTTTTCGTCCTTTTTTCCGTTATTATTATTATTATTGTTATTATTATTATTATTATTATTATTATTATTATTATTATTATTATTATTATTATTATTTGCTCTTATTTTGTTTTCTTACATTTTTATTCATTTTCGTCCGTTTTTTATACGCTCTCGTCCGTTTTCATTCGTTTTTTTTTATTTTTGTCTATTTTTATACGTTTTTGTCTATTTTTTTTGTTCGTTTATATATTCATTTTCATAAGTTTTTATACGTTTTGTCTGTTTTATACGCATAAAACTGATGAAAATGTATAAAAATTGATGTGAAAACGTATAAAAACATACGGAAACGTGTAAAAATAGACGTAAACATATAATAACTGATGAAAACGGATAAAAATGTAAGAAAACATATAAAAACGGACGAAAATTGAAAAAAAAGGACGAAAATGGGAAAAAATGGACGAAGCGGTATAAAAACTTATGAATACGGATGAAAACTTAAGAAAACAGAAAAATGGACGAAAACGTATTAAAACTTATGAAAACGGATAAAAACGTATAAAAAACGGACGAAAACAAAAAAATAGGGATGAAAACGTATAAAAAATGGACAAAAACGGATAAAAGCCTAAAAAATTAAAATTAGCGTAAATAATAATAATAATAATAATAATAATAACGGGAAAAAGGACGAAAATAATAATATGTTTTAATATGTTTTTATAAGTTTTAATAAGTTTTAATATCTTTTTATTTTTATCCGTTTTTATAAGTTTTAATATGTTTTCGTCCTTTTTTCCGTTATTATTATTATTATTGTTATTATTATTATTATTATTATTATTATTATTATTATTATTATTATTATTATTATTATTATTATTATTATTATTATTAATATTATTATTATTATTATTATTTGCTCTTATTTTGTTTTCTTATATTTTTATCCATTTTCGTCCGTTTTTTATACGCTCTCGTCCGTTTTCATTCGTTTTTTTTTATTTTCGTCTATTTTTATACGTTTTTGTCTATTTTTTTTGTTCGTTTATATATTCATTTTCATAAGTTTTTATACGTTTTGTCTGTTTTATACGCATAAAACTGATGAAAATGTATAAAAATTGATGTGAAAACGTATAAAAACATACGAAAACGTGTAAAAATAGACGTAAACATATAATAACTGATGAAAACGGATAAAAATGTAAGAAAACATATAAAAACGGACGAAAATTGAAAAAAAAGACGAAAATGGGAAAAAAATGAACGAAGCCGTATAAAAACTTATGAATACGGATGAAAACTTAAGAAAATAGAAAAATAGACGAAAACGTATTAAAACTTATGAAAACGGATAAAAACGTATAAAAAACGGACGAAAACAAAAAAAAAACGGATGAAAACGTATAAAAAATGGACAAAAACGGATAAAAGCCTAAAAAATTAAAATTAGCGTAAATAATAATAATAATAATAATAATAATAATAATAATAATAATAATAATAATAATAATAATAATAATAAAGTATAAAAGTAAATTGCAAAATACATCCCTCTTATGAGTAAAAGAGTAAACTGCAAAATACATCCTTCTTATAGGTAAAAAGACCAAAACAGCCCTCTATTAGACTCCCGTTAGGAGTTAACGAAAAAATATTTGCGCCGTTCATCTTTAGGGATGTATAATGGTAAACGTTTGCCTAACGAAGGATGTAAGTTGCCAATAATTTCTGACAGGGATGTAAGGTCTCAAAAACTGCAAACCACATGGATGTATTTTGCAGTTTACTCTAAACATAATATTGAAAATTGTATACACCCAAATAGAAATAAAAATCTATGTACAATTTTGAACCTGTAGTTGCAATAGATTTTTCTAAAGTGACTTGAATGCATGCTAACGTTTAAAAAACAAAAATTGAAATAAATGTACGTGGTGGTTGTTGGTCTGTTGGTAAGCATGATGTCTCTTAAGATGGAGAAACCGGGTTCAATTCTTACCAACTGACTTGCCAACCTCCTTTTTATTTTACATCTTTTTTATATAGTTACAATAAAACCTTTATAAATTAATTATGTTAAAAATATTTTATTAATTTTTATTTTACATCTTTTTTATATAGTTACAGTAAAACCTCTATAAATTAATTATGTTAAGAATATTTTATTAATTTAGCGCCATATTATTTTATTGATAAATTAATAATTTATTAATTCTTTTACTTTACACCCTTTTTATATAGTTACAGTAAAACCAAATTAATTAGTCGGTTAATGGTTATTTATATATATAAAAAAAATGAGTTCCCCTATTGAATGTGAGCATTGATGTTACGAGCTAAGAAACTCTATTATGAAGATTAAACTAATAAATTTCGTTAATGTGGAGCTTTATTTGAAAGCTTTTAAGAGCTTTTTAATGTTACATCAAAATACAAGCCATAAAAAATAAATAAAAAAAATAAAAAAAAGTTGTAAAGTCTCATTAATGTTGCCTGCGTTTAAGAGACTCCAAAAAAAAAAAAAAAAAAAAACGATGATAAGCATATGTAAGGCCTCATTCAAGAATAAAGAAACTGCTTCCCTTCCATCTTCTCAACATTGAATGAGGCCAGATATCTTTCACCTTGGTGAAGTAGTATAAATAGGGCTTTTGGGTTATGTGAGGCATCCATTCTTTCCACCTGCAATTACATAACAATCAACCACATCAACTCCTTTTTCTAACCTAAATCTCATCCACCTCATCTCTTAACAGCATCAGATTCAAACATAAAAAAAATCATACAAGATCTGAAAATTGGTTCATGTGTAGATATAACTAAAGGATTGGTACGGTTTTAGTGTTTGAGATTCGAGTTTAAATTGAATAAGTTTTGACAATTTGGTGACTATAATCTTTGTTGTTGCATATGTGTTCGAACGGAGTTGGAAGGAATGATGAATTATTTCGTGTGTTTTATGGGGTGATAAGGATGGATTATTAATGTTGTTCGTGTGATGAAAATGGAGATATAAGGATGACTTGGTTTGTGTTTGATCCATTTGTCTTTGGAGATATAAGGTGGTTATTGATTAACTTTGATGGAGTGATACGGTGGTATCAAGATTGGAAGCAGAACTGTGTTTGGTGGTTGGGTGATATTAGGAATTAGGACATGTGTTAGACTTATGTATCCCTAAGATTTAGGGTATTTTAGTTGGTTTTGACTAATGGGGTGATAAATGGTTTTAAACCTTGGGCTTAAACCTTAAGTTGTTATAATTGGATAGTTTATGGTTTTAATTGATTAATGGGTCTTGACTGTTATACCAAAATCTTGGATTATTATGGGCTAAATGATTATATTCGAATTTTTGGGTTCTTCATCTTTACTGAAAATATGGAAATAAATGTCATAATACTATACATGATATTTGACTTGCATATAAGAATATAAGTTTCTTAATCTTTTTAGTGGTGATTTTGATTGTATCAGTTGTTAACATACTTAATGGAATCATTATATATCTTAGCGTAAAAGAGTGGCATGAAAATTTCAAATACAATGCCATCCATCCCTCACTCCTGTTACACTTCTGTTGTTAAGTTCTAAGGTCAACTCAACCTCATTGGCCTCCATCTCATTTTAATAGATTCTCAGTGTCCTAAAACCTGATTTGTATTGTTTCTTTTTGAAATTTCCATATTGATTTAACACTCTAGAAAAAGGCAAGAATTGATTAAGCAAATATACTACTTTCTTCGTTAAAAATTGTTAATGAGCTTAAACAATTGTTTGTTGTGAAATGTTAATTCTACACATGGTACGAATTTAAATTGGTACGTAGTATATAAATTGTTTGTTTAGTGTAAATGATATAATGGTTGTGGTTTGGATAATTTTTAACAAAAGTTTTGGATTGACTTGACAAGTTGACTCCTCCCAAACCAACCAGGTTTTATTACACAAGCCAACCGCTTGTGAACGGTCAACCGTAACAAAGGCCCTGAGCAGCCCGGGAGGAATAGCAATTTTAATTCGTGGGAGTTAAGTACAGAAAAAGTACGTGAGTACAGAAAAGTACATCCCCGGGTCGTTATGTCCCAACGAGGTGTGAACGTGATAGTACCATGACTTGTAATGTTTTGAAATAATATGTATATAGAAAAATGGGAATCTGAATGACTAACACTGGAATGTGAATAGTACTAGCTCTGTCACAGCTACAACGTTTAAGAAACGTGCAATCAGAAACCCTAAAATAATAAAGGATTTACAAACGTACGTTTAGGTTTAAGTAAACGTAAACGTACAAAAAGAATAAAACAAAGCTTTCCCAAAGAGGGAATTTGCATGCCTTAACGGCTTAAATGCAAATTAAAAGAAAATAAAATAAATAACTATATTTACAATTTATTATTATAGTACGAAAACCTAGAAACCTAAAACGCGTACGTAAACGTTTAAATAAACGTCTACGTACAAAATACAAAATGAATACCGTCCAATATAAGTCCCACAAATGTGAAAATTATATTTTTGGAATCCTAAAAGAATAAGAAAATTATTAGAAATTTAAAATTATTTATACTATTATATTAATTATTATTAATTAAAACTATTTATTTACTATTTATTAATTACCTAAATAATAAAAAAAAAATCTAAGATAAACAAAAACTTAGAAAAGTTTAAAGTAATATAAAAGAAATTTTGAAACGAAAAATATATTTATTATACAAGTATTCTATTTATTATTAATTATTTACTAATATTTAATTATTAAAAACTATTATTAAATTATTATATATACTAAATAAGCAAACAAAAATCTAAAACTTTTTACGTAATTCTAAAATGCTTATAAGAAGCTAAGAAAAATATAAAAACTATATGCTATATACAAAAATAAGAAAACTTAATTAAAAACTATTATTTATTAATTAAACTAATTAAACTACTATAATTATTATACATACTAAACTAATTTATAAAATTATAAAACTTTTTATAAAACTTCCTAACCATCTCAGGAATCCATAAAAAATATAAAAAGTTTATAAAAATTATAAATAAGCTGTTTTACTAATTAATTACTAATTATTATTTAAAAGAAATATAAAATATATTAATTATTATAAATAGTATATGAACAGTAAAAAATGTGAAAAAAATTACAGAAAGTATATAATTTTATGAAGAGGTTAGGAAAAATACAATGGGTCCAACAGCTTATTCCAATAAGCTGGAATAAGCCAAAAGGGCCAAAAGCACCTTATGTATATTAATAGTTCATGAACTTACAGAACTGGTGCCCCAGTGCAATGGAAGGGGTGTGTGTTATAAGCATGATACTAGCGAGAGGTCCTGAGTTCGAATCCCACACACACCCATTTTTATTTTATTTTTGATTTTTTCTTTTTGCAAAACTTAATATTAATCTATAATATGGAACTTTAACAAAGACAACTTCTCCAAAATTTGGAAATAAGCTCTGTGGGAGCTTATTTCCACCTCAGTTGGCTTTTTAGCTTAAAGCTTCTTAAATAGAAGCTATCACTAGTGTTAAAGCTTGGTTTTTGGGTTTTCTTTTTATGGAACTAATATATATACAGATATTATACAAGTTTAAGGAAATAAAACTTTACAAACCAAGGAATAAGATGTTAAGGAGCTTATGACTCATTCAGTGAGCTTATGGACTCACAGTTTGCTCATAAGCTCAAAATGAGATTGAAAAGGCTAAAAGAAAGGGAAGCAAAGGAAAATAAAGTTGTGCACAAGTTTATAGACAGGAAAAAACCATGAATTCATCATGGAATTGTGCAAAAGAGCATGGGCTTAAGGTTTAGACAGTTGAGCTTTTGACAGCTCAACTTGGATGGATTTGAAGCTCAAATGAGCTTGGTATAAGCCCATACAGAAAAACAAGAGATAAAATGTATGTGTGCAAGTTTTATGAACAATAATAAACAAGCATGTTTACTGAGTTTGGCCCATAAGCTCAAATAAGCTCATAAGCTTTACTCAGATAAACAGCTAAGCCAAACACCCCTGCAGTCTCAAATAAGGACCAAAAGAGCTTATCAAATAAGCTCAAAAGCCCAATCTAAAAGTTGTAGTAGCAAGAATATCTGGTTGGCTTTCCAAAAAGCCCAAGCTCACCTAGTGGGGTCCACTAGTGAACTTGTGAGAAGCTTATGAAAAGTCACCCAAGTGACTGCATATGACTGGGTATCAGTATATACATTCAAATGGGATAAACAAGAAGCCACTTGCAGCCCTTATAAATAATCTGCAAGCTTGGAAATTAAGCATGGATCATGGAAACTAGTGGATAAGCTCCACTTAGAACCAAATTGCACGAGCTGGGGCCAACTACTAAGCTTATTGTGAGCTTATGAAATAGTGTGATTACAACTGAGTATGCTGATAAACAGAACACTCAGTTAAATAGTGGATAGGTTTAAGCTTGATGCATATTTGAAATTAATGCACTGGATCATATACTTGGGTTGCTAGGCTTCATGAAAAACCAAGCTTCACAAGCTTATGACCTCTAAAGAGCTTATAGGAGCTTGAAGGAAATGGTGTAAATGGACTGCATATGCAGTCCATTGTTGTGAATGAGCAAACAAAAGCTCCTAAATGACCTATCAAATAAGCCTCAACAAGCTCAACTCTTCCTGAGACCTTGAGTTGGACAGCTTGGCTTCTCTCAAAGCCAAGAATCACAAGCTCAAGTCCACTGAGGAGCTTGTTAAGAGCTTTGGAATATCAGCTCACTTCACTGTTTGCTTCAGTGAAGTGAGTTGATTGGTAACAAAAAGGTGATGGAAATAAGTGGATAAATAAGCAACAAACTCAAAATAAATTACAGAAACAACAAAAGGGCCACAAGGGTTTCACAAAAGTGCCAAGCTCACAAGCTTGTGTCAACTCCACAAGCTTTTGCAAGCTTGTGCTTTTGACAGCTCACTTGTGAGACAGGGCAAAAAGAGCTACAAATAAGCTAACAGATAAGCTAGTAAACAAGCACAATAAAAATTAACAAAAATAGAAATAGACAGATTAGAAACAATATTTAAACATCCTAAAAGATCTAAAACAGAAACTTAAAAATAAAGGCACAAGAAAATAATCTTTTTAATCAAAAACCAGAAAATCTGAATTTTGACTATTATGCTAAACAACCTAAGTTGACTAATCTGAATTTAAAAGCTAATCTATGAACTGAAAAAGCCATAAAAAGCTATAACAAAGATAAAATAAGCTAGATAAACAAAGATTACACCTATGAATGGAATTTGGACACATAAACAAAAACAGATAGAAAATAGAAAAGATTAAAAACTAATTTTGACTTATATTTAAACAAAGCCTGGAAATGGCCATTGAACTGAGGTAAATGAACAATAGAGAAGCACAATCAAACAAGAACAACTACCCTAGCATCATCTAACACAGATTATACAGCAGCCATATAAGGTAGTACTAAGAGACATTTGAGAATGAAAATGGCTGCAAAAGACATAACCAAGGAGCCTAAAGGGGTGTCAATCCCTCCACTAACCCATTGATCATACAGGAACAGCAATAAACACATCAAACACCCTCAGTACCCTAAATCACACCACAACCAAACAGTCCTTTAAATATTCATGTGTCAAGTGAAATCCAAAGTTTTCAATGGAAATGAATGCAAACCAGATTCCAAACTCTAAATTATACTAAATGACAACAAATAAACATAAAAACAGGAAGAACAAAGCAGATCAAAGACAGAAAATAGAAATTGCAAGAATTAAAGAAATTAGCTTACAAGTTGATTCCTGCTGAGACTTTGGAAACCAAGGACCAAACACAATCCTATAACCTCCCAAGAGGATCTAAAACCAAGACAATCCAGGACAGCCATGCTCAAAGCTCTCATCACCATGTAAACAGATTTCATATATTTTTTTTGAGTAATTTTCATTTTTTATCAATTTAATCTATTTTTGGAACTTTAAAAGATCATTGCTGTTTAATGTTTCTAAAAGCACATTGGGCTTTGTCAGGAGCTTATATGGCTGTTTAGAGTCCATGAATCAACTAAGATCAACAAGATAATTAAATGAAAATAATTTGAATGGACATTAAAGATAAGACTTGAATTTAAAAGATGAAGTAACATTAAACTGGAAATCAAAGTTATATTAAGCTTTTATAAGTTCAATACATCACTAAGAAAGCAGTAAAGGTTTAATCTAAGAAAGCAAGTAAGTTTGACTTAATCTACGTGACAATGGCTATCCCAAAGTGATTATTCCTCTGCTCCTTCTCTTCTTTTTATACTCTTTGAACTCCTTGGTGACCACTCAATAAATCCCATCACAAATCTGAGCCCTTGGATGTGCAGAAGTGATCCTAGCCATTTAAATGGCTTTTGGCGCCAAAAGCGTCTGTGGTTACTTGGGAGGGTTTTACGGAGCATTAAATGCTCCTTGGGACTTGTTTGAGGTGGTGGAGGGTTATCAAACAGCTGGGGGATGAGGTGGAGGCAATACCAGGTGAGGTGGAGGTGGTGGTATTGGCTGTGAGGGAGATGAACAGTGTACATGGTTTGCCGGTTTTATTTATTTAAAAGGGAGTGGGCTAGTGAACTTGGGCCAGGGAAATAAGGGTGGGCTTGGATTGTGTGGTTTGGATTAGGATTTGGTTTTAATAATAAAGTTGGTCCGTTTGGTTATATAGAAATTACAAGGACCAATATTGTAATTTGGTAAAAGATGAAGGGTTGGTATTGTGATATTTCCAAAGTTCTCATAAGGACCTGTTTTGCCAGAATTGAATAGTACAAGGGTATGTTTGATAATTTTCACATTTAAAATACCCGGGGACTATAACTGACAAACTGCCAAACTTGAGGGACCAATTATGTTATTTCACCAAACTTCACACCAAGGACCATTCCTGCAAAAGATTATTAGTACAAGGACCAATATTGATTTTTCTCAAAGTTTTTACATCCCATGGACCATTTATGTCAATTTCCAAAGTATAGGGACTAAACTTGTAATTTTGTGAAACTTTGCACCAAAGGACTAAAATTGTAACTTTATGATTTAAAAGGACCTTTGGTGACTTTTTCATGTTTTAAGAATAACCAGGGACTAGTTTTGACAACTTTTGAAACTTGAGGGACTGAAACTGCCAATTATGCAAATTTTGTACGTTTTTCATCTGTTTTTGCATATTTTGCATTTGAAACATATAAAACACACTTTTAAGATATTTTAAGTATTTTGATGCATATTTGAGTGTTTTTGGATGTTTTGGCAGTTCAGATTGGTATAAAATGATGAGTATTTAGACACTCATCAATCTCCCACACTAAACTATTGTTAGTCCCTAGCAATCTTTTGAGAAAAACTTAATGGATTTGAAAAACTCTTTACCAAAAGCCATCACTTCTGGAGTAGCCAGATGTAAGAACTGTGGTACATCTGATAACCGTGTGATTTTGAGCAAACCACCAGTTGTCAACGGATTTGATTAGTCTTTACCAAAAGCCGTTTGCTTCTGGACTAGCCAACTCTTGATGGAATAGTCAACATCTTGGTGAGCTGATTACCAATTATGGTTTTTCCACTGCCTTTACCACAAGCCATAATCTTGCGGGCTAGCCAACTCATTCGCTTTCTGGGATATGGCGAGTTGAGGTACCATACAATTTTGGGCAAATTGCAAGCCATCAACGGGTTTGAGATATCTTTACCAAGAGCCGTTTGCTCCTGGATTAGCCAATCCTTATGTAGTTTAGACATGGTGGATTGATTACCATTTGTTGTATTTAGTGCAAAACACTAATACCAAATGAAAAAATTTTAAATTTTGGCCATTTTTGGGGAAAAAGGGCATACAAGGGTATATAAGTGATCAAATTCGCCAGAATTTCCCCCCCACACTTAGAAATGAATATTGTCCTCAATATTCAAAGTCCCGGCTATTATGCCGAAATCTTGAACGTAAAAAGATAATATTTAAAAGCTAAGTGAGGTAACACAACAATTATTTTATTTTTCTGTATTTACAATTTTTCATTTCATTTTCAAAATATATACAACATGTGGGGCACACCCCCACACTTAGGTGGTACACACGGGTGGAAAACCCATGTGTATGCTATTGTTTTTGATTCCCGAGTCGCTAGCTTGACTCGACCCCAAATTAAATTGTCCATGGGGAAATGGAGTAGGATTGCCACTCACAGATTGGATGAGAAATTGGAGTGGGGTTACCACTCACAGAATTATGAAATGATAAGATAAAGGAGATTATTTTTGGTTTTTATCTTTTATAAATGTTTTTGTATTTTTAGATTTGTATATATATGTACAAAAGAAAGAAAAATTCCTAACAACCGCCCCTCGAAAAGGGAATCTGGGTCTGACAGAGCTCAGTAACTGTAAACAGCCAACAACCAAATGTTGTAACTGAGGGACTAATCAAACTGGGCAAGTTGTGTGCAAAGGAAGAATGTTTTTGTATTTTATATTGTTTATGAAATAAAATATGATATAATATAAGTAATCACTACCTCCCAGGCGAGTGTCAGGTTTATCACGCTAGCTAACCACTTGTGAATGATTAACTGTAATAAATATGCCCTGACAGCCCGGAAGTTGAATGATAAAGTATACATAATATACATACAAGGATAGGTATTTCAACAAAACACAAGTCATAGTACGCAGCACAGCCTCCCCGGCAGCGGCGCCAAATTTTGACTCCTCCCAAACCAACCAGGTTTTATCACACAAGCCAACCGCTTGTGAACGGTCAATCGTAACAAAGGCCCTGAGCAGCCCGGGAGGAATAGCAATTTTAATTCGTGGGAGTTAAGTACAGAAAAAGTACGTGAGTACAGAAAAGTACATCCCCGGGTCGTTATGTCCCAACGAGGTGTGAACGTGATAGTACCAAGACTTGTAATGTTTTGAAATAATATGTATATAGAAAAATGGGAATCTGAATGACTAACACTGGAATGTGAATAGTACTAGCTCTGTCACAGCTACAACGTTTAAGAAACGTGCAATCAGAAACCCTAAAATAATAAAGGATTTACAAACGTACGTTTAGGTTTAAGTAAACGTAAACGTACAAAAAGAATAAAACAAAGCTTTCCCAAAGAGGGAATTTGCATGCCTTAACAGCTTAAATGCAAATTAAAAGAAAATAAAATAAATAACTATATTTACAATTTATTATTATAGTACGAAAACCTAGAAACCTAAAACGCGTACGTAAACGTTTAAATAAACGTCTACGTACAAAATAAAAAATGAATACCGTCCAATATAAGTCCCACAAATGTGAAAATTATATTTTTGGAATCCTAAAAGAATAAGAAAATTATTAGAAATTTAAAATTATTTATACTATTATATTAATTATTATTAATTAAAACTATTTATTTACTATTTATTAATTACCTAAATTATAAAAAAAAAAATTCTAAGATAAACAAAAACTTAGAAAAGTTTAAAGTAATATAAAAGAAATTTTGAAATGAAAAATATATTTATTATACAAGTATTCTATTTATTATTAATTATTTACTAATATTTAATTATTAAAAACTATTATTAAATTATTATATATACTAAATAAGCAAACAAAAATCTAAAACTTTTTACATAATTCTAAAATGCTTATAAGAAGCTAAGAAAATTATAAAAACTATATGCTATATACAAAAATAAGAAAACTTAATTAAAAACTATTATTTATTAATTAAACTAATTAAACTACTATAATTATTATACATACTAAACTAATTTATAAAATTATAAAACTTTTTATAAAACTTCCTAACCATCTCAGGAATCCATAAAAAATATAAAAAGTTTATAAAAATTATAAATAAGCTGTTTTACTAATTAATTACTAATTATTATTTAAAAGAAATATAAACTATATTAATTATTATAAATAGTATATGAACAGTAAAAAATGTGAAAAAAATTACAGAAAGTATATAATGTTATGAAGAGGCTAGGAAAAATACAATGGGTCCAACAGCTTATTCCAATAAGCTGGAATAAGCCAAAAGGGCCAAAAGCACCTTATGTATATTAATAGTTCATGAACTTACAGAACTGGTGCCCCAGTGCAATGGAAGGGGTGTGTGTTATAAGCATGATACTAGCGAGAGGTCCTGAGTTCGAATCCCACACACACCCATTTTTATTTTATTTTTGATTTTTTCTTTTTGCAAAACTTAATATTAATCTATAATATGGAACTTTAACAAAGACAACTTCTCCAAAATATGGAAATAAGCTCTGTGGGAGCTTATTTCCACCTCAGTTGGCTTTTTAGCTTAAAGCTTCTTAAATAGAAGCTATCACTAGTGTTAAAGCTTGGTTTTTGGGTTTTCTTTTTATGGAACTAATATATATACAGATATTATACAAGTTTAAGGAAATAAAACTTTACAAACCAAGGAATAAGATGTTAAGGAGCTTATGACTCATTCAGTGAGCTTATGGACTCACAGTTTGCTCATAAGCTCAAAATGAGCTTGAAAAGGCTAAAAGAAAGGGAAGCAAAGGAAAATGAAGTTGTGCACAAGTTTATAGACAGGAAACAACCATGAATTCATCATAGAATTGTGCAAAAGAGCATGGGCTTAAGGTTTAGACAGTTGAGCTTTTGACAGCTCAACTTGGATGGATTTGAAGCTCAAATGAGCTTGGTATAAGCCCATACAGAAAAACAAGAGATAAAATGTATGTGTGCAAGTTTTATGAACAATAATAAACAAGCATGTTTACTGAGTTTGGCCCATAAGCTCAAATAAGCTCATAAGCTTTACTCAGATAAACAGCTAAGCCAAACACCCCTGCAGTCTCAAATAAGGACCAAAAGAGCTTATCAAATAAGCTCAAAAGCCCAATCTAAAAGTTGTAGTAGCAAGAATATCTGGTTGGCTTTCCAAAAAGCCCAAGCTCACCTAGTGGGGTCCACTAGTGAACTTGTGAGAAGCTTATGAAAAGTCACCCAAGTGACTGCATATGACTGGGTATCAGTATATACATTCAAATGGGATAAACAAGAAGCCACTTGCAGCCCATATAAATAATCTGCAAGCTTGGAAATTAAGCATGGATCATGGAAACTAGTGGATAAGCTCCACTTAGAACCAAATTGCACGAGCTGGGGCCAACTACTAAGCTTATTGTGAGCTTATGAAATAGTGTGATTACAACTGAGTATGCTGATAAACAGAACACTCAGTTAAATAGTGGATAGGTTTAAGCTTGATGCATATTTGAAATTAATGCACTGGATCATATACTTGGGTTGCTAGGCTTCATGAAAAACCAAGCTTCACAAGCTTATGACCTCTAAAGAGCTTATAGGAGCTTGAAGGAAATGGTGTAAATGGACTGCATATGCAGTCCATTGTTGTGAATGAGCAAACAAAAGCTCCTAAATGACCTATCAAATAAGCCTCAACAAGCTCAACTCTTCCTGAGAACTTGAGTTGGACAGCTTGGCTTCTCTCGAAGCCAAGAATCACAAGCTCAAGTCTACTAAGGAGCTTGTTAAGAGCTTTGGAATATCAGCTCACTTCACTGTTTGCTTCAGTGAAGTGAGTTGATTGGTAACAAAAAGGTGATGGAAGTAAGTGGATAAATAAGGAACAAACTCAAAATAAATTACAGAAACAACAAAAGGGCCACAAGGGTTTCACAAAAGTGCCAAGCACACAAGCTTGTGTCAACTCCACAAGCTTTTGCAAGCTTGTGCTTTTGACAGCTCACTTGTGAGATAGGGCAAAAAGAGCTACAAATAAGCTAACAGATAAGCTAGTAAACAAGCACAATAAAAATTAACAAAAATAGAAATAGACAGATTAGCAACAATATTTAAACATCCTAAACGATCTAAAACAGAAACTTAAAAATAAAGGCACAAGAAAATAATCTTTTTAATAAAAAACCAGAAAATCTGAATTTTGACTATTATGCTAAACAACCTAAGTTGACTAATCTGAATTTAAAAGCTAATCTATGAACTGAAAAAGCTATAAAAAGCTATAACAAAGATAAAATAAGCTAGATAAACAAAGATTACACCTATGAATGGAATTTGGACACATAAACAAAAACAGATAGAAAATAGAAAAGATTAAAAACTAATTTTGACTTATAGTTAAACAAAGCCTGGAAATGGCCATTGAACTGAGGTAAATGAACAATAGAGAAGCACAATCAAACAAGAACAACTACCCTAGCATCATCTAACACAGATTATACAGCAGCCATATAAGGTAGTACTAAGAGACATTTGAGAATGAAAATGGCTGCAAAAGACATAACCAAGGAGCCTAAAGGGGTGTCAATCCCTCCACTAACCCATTGATCATACAGGAACAGCAATAAACACATCAAACACCCTCAGTACCCTAAATCACACCACAACCAAACAGTCCTTTAAATATTCATGTGTCAAGTGAAATCCAAAGTTTTCAATGGAAATGAATGCAAACCAGATTCCAAACTCTAAATTATACTAAATGACAACAAATAAACATAAAAACAGGAAGAACAAAGCAGATCAAAGACAGAAAATAAAAATTGCAAGAATTAAAGAAATTAGAATACAAGTTGATTCCTGCTGAGACTTTGGAAACCAAGGACCAAACACAATCCTATAACCTCCCAAGAGGATCTAAAACCAAGACAATCCAGGATAGCCATGCTCAAAGCTCTCATCACCATGTAAACAGATTTCATATATTTTTTTTTTTTGAGTAATTTTCATTTTTTATCAATTTAATCTATTTTTGGAACTTTAAAAGATCATTGCTGTTTAATGTTTCTAAAAGCACATTGGGCTTTGTCAGGAGCTTATATGGCTGTTTAGAGTCCATGAATCAACTAAGATCAACAAGATAATTAAATGACAATAATTTAAATGGACATTAAAGATAAGACTTGAATTTAAAAGATGAAGTAACATTAAACTGGAAATGAAAGTTATATTAAGCTTTTATAAGTTCAATACATCACTAAGAAAGCAGTAATGGTTTAATCTAAGAAAGCAAGTAAGTTTGACTTAATCTACGTGACAATGGCTATCCCAAAGTGATTATTCCTCTGCTCCTTCTCTTCTTTTTATACTCTTTGAACTCCTTGGTGACCACTCAATAAATCCCATCACAAATCTGAGCCCTTGGATGTGCAGAAGTGATCCTAGCCATTTAAATGGCTTTTGGCGCCAAAAGCGTCTGTGGTTGCTTGGGAGGGTTTTACGGAGCATTAAATGCTCCTTGGGACTTGTTTGAGGTGGTGGAGGGTTATCAAAAACTGGGGGATGAGGTGGAGGCAATACCAGGTGAGGTGGAGGTGGTGGTATTGGCTGTGAGGGAGATGAACAGTGTACATGGTTTGCCGGTTTTATTTATTTAAAAGGGAGTGGGCTAGTGAACTTGGGCCAGGGAAATAAGGGTGGGCTTGGATTGTGTGGTTTGGATTAGGATTTGGTTTTAATAATAAAGTTGGTCCGTTTGGTTATATAGAAATTACAAGGACCAATATTGTAATTTGGTTAAAGATGAAGGGTTGGTATTGTGATATTTCCAAAGTTCTCATAAGGACCTGTTTTGCCAGAATTGAATAGTACAAGGGTATGTTTGATAATTTTCACATTTAAAATACCTGGGGACTATAACTGACAAACTGCCAAACTTGAGGGACCAATTATGTTATTTCACCAAACTTCACACCAAGGACCATTCCTGCAAAAGATTATTAGTACAAGAACCAATATTGATTTTTCTCAAAGTTTTTACATCCCAGGGACCATTTATGTCAATTTTCAAAGTATAGGGACTAAACTTGTAATTTTGTGAAACTTTGCACCAAAGGACTAAAATTGTAACTTTATGATTTAAAAGGACCTTTGGTGACTTTTTCATGTTTTAAGAATAACCAGGGACTAGTTTTGACAACTTTTGAAACTTGAGGGACTGAAACTGCCAATTATGCAAACTTTGTACGTTTTTCATCTGTTTTTGCATATTTTGCATTTGAAACATATAAAATACACTTTTAAGATATTTTAAGTATTTTGATGCATATTTGAGTGTTTTTGGATGTTTTGGCAGTTCAGATTGGTATAAAATGATGAGTATTTAGACACTCATCACAAGTGCATTAGTTTGCCGAGAAAGTAACAGCCTACTAATATCATGTAATGGGTTTCGAAGCTAATACCCCCCTAAAGTAACAACCCACATACATAAATAATTCGTTCATCTATCTTTTTATTTGAATCTTCAAAAAGCGTGGCATACCATTTTAAGCACATATATAAATAATAATTTTGATCATGATATCTTCATGGTTTAAGAACTGAGATAGACAAGAAACTCAAGACTAAAAACTTTTTAATCATTTTGAGACGAGTAATAGAATTCTATCTCACTATTATTTCGTTTTGATATAGAGTTGTTAATCATTGATCTATAGAAGCATAGCTTCTTTCAATATCCGAAAAGATAAAGAAAGAACAAAACATCAGTTTCATTCTTGATTTTATTCGTGCAAAACCTTTGCCTTCAAAAGATGCAACTTCAATTTTATCTACAAAAGCATACTTAAACAAACTTCATTTATTCAGTCGAGTACCCCCGGTCAAAACTAAGCATAATAACTAAATACGCATAACCCTTGCAAAACCGAATATTCTTTACAGTGAACAAAGCCCGTGCATCGCACGGGCCATGCTGTCTCGTTATAACAATTAACTGGTAATGATTTGGTTGATGGGTGTTTAAAGACATTAAACGGATTTAATGTGTGTCATTACACCATATGTTTCAAGTTGGTATTATATATATGCTAACCTTCTGGTAGTTCAAAAGAAGACTAAGAGACACCAAAATAGAAACACAACACACTATGATAACTACACACAAAAAATTCTTTATTACCTTGGTGAGTGATTAGTATAGAGTTCCAAATATCTTTTGCGGTTTTACACATAAGAATTCTTTCATATTCTTTGCGTGGTAACGCATTATAAATAACCATTTTAGCCTCATTATTTTTAGCAAGTTTCTTTTTCAAAAGGTACAATTTCATCCCTTTTGGTTTCGGGATTATTTTGTATAGGAGGAAAATCACCATTAGTAATAACATGCCAAAGATCTAGATCTTTTGATTTCACATAAGTTTCGAATTGATTTTTCCAATAAAGAAAACCATCACTTTCAAATAGTGGTGGTCTTTGCATAGATTGACCTTCTAAATATTTTTCAGATTCCATAGATCGTTTCAAGTTTTAAAATACAGTTTATTTTAAAAATTCTTGTTTAACGTAGCTCTGACGCCATTTGTGGAAAACTAGAAGGGGGGGGGGGGGGGTTGAATAGCTTTACGTCAATTTTTATTTAAAAAACTTTGTTTTTCAAAAATTTCGATTCTTATTTATGTGAATTTCAACACTTGCACAACACAAACAATTTAATCTAACTAACTAAACAACTGTAACGTAAATATGAAAGTAAATAAAATATAGAGATAGAAAGATCAAACCACAACACATGAATTTATAGTGGTTCGGCTACGAAGCACCTCTTCGTCCTACTCCACTCCTCAAGTCACGTACTCGAGAGTTTTCTTCACTATGTCAACAAACTCCCTTTTGGCGGAGAAACCTTACACAACTGTCGCTTACACCAATTAACGACACAAAGCTAGATGTCGAGTCCTAATAGTAGCTAGAACCAATCTCACGACTTCTTCACAACTAGACACACCTTCTTCAAAACTAGAGCACACCACTACTTCTTCACAACTATACACTACTTCTTCTTCACACCACTACTTCTACTCACAACTACTAATTACAATCACTACACAACTATACAATATATATACAAGCTACACAACTAATCTTCAATACTTCTTGATAAGAAATGAAAGGAGTATTCTTCTCTTGCACTTTGAATAATGAGGGATTGAATCACTTGAAACAAAAACTAATATGTTTATGATCAAAGGATTTAGGAGGATGATTTGAGAGGATTTAAACAGAAAGTTTTAGTGCAAAAGGTGGGGAAAAATTACAGATTTGAACCAGTATTTATAGGCAAAACTTTCTGACACAGGAGCGTAGGCCGGCCCATTTAATTCATGGCCGGCCCCCTTAAAATTAAGGGGGCCGCCCACCTGTAACGGCGAGAAAGTTTTGTCTTTTCTCGGGAAAGTTTATTTGGTGAAAATTTAACAGAATTTGGTTAAAAATTTGAATTCATTTATTTATTTTGAAATAAACATTTTTCTCTAATTACCAAAAGTGTTTTTCTAAATATATAAAATGTTTGTACCATTTTATATAATTTGTAATTAGTAAATAAACATTCCTTTGATCATAAAATGTATTAGACAATTGTTATGATTTTACGTTTAATGATTTTATATTTTGTGATCGTCAAAACATAGAGATTTAATGATTTTATATTTTGTGATCGTCAAAACATAGGTATATCGATAAATATAAATAACGTTTTTACGCATTATTTATATCAACAATCTCCCCCTTTTTGATGATTACAAAATCTAAACTCATTAAATAAAAAATTGTTATATATGCAAGTATTTAGTGAGTTTTGTATCACTTCTCCCCCTTTTTGTGAACATCAAAAAGGTTGTCCCGAAGTCGGATGAGCTCCCCCTTGATGTGTACTCCCCCTCGTTTTAAGGTTACAAGACAAGTCGAGATATGGAATGCTTGCAAAAATATTTAGAACATACAATATATATACATGCGACAAATATATATATATATATATATATATATATATATATATATATATATATATATATATATATATATATATATATATATATATATATATATATATATATAGAGTAAAGATCATTTGAGGACCAAACTTTTTTTACATACCAAGGGACTAATCTCCACCCTCCATCTTCCCTCCATATTTATTTGATCTAATGGATGAGATTAATCCCTAACAATTTAAAAAACCCACTTTCATCATTTTTTTTCAAATATTAATATCTTTCAAACCGTTAATCGTTAAGCGAAAAAAAATATACCGTTACGACGAGCATTTAATTATCTTTCTATAGATAGGCTAATTGATATATTTTCGACAAATTTTTTTTTTTCGTGACCGAAAGAATCATATATGATATTACATATAATATCATATATGATATTACATATCATATATGATATGTAATATCATATATGATATTATATGTAAAATCATATATGATATTGCATATCATATATGATATTGCATATCATATATGATATGTAATATCATATATGATATTATATGTAAAATCATATATGATATTGCATATCATATATGATATGCAATATCATATATGATTTTACATATAATATCATATATGATATTATATATGATATTATATGTGATATCATATATGATATTACATATCATATATGATATGCAATATCATATATGATTTTTTTTTCGGTCAGGAAAAAAAAACGTGAAAAAAACGATTTTTTTTTCCCGAAAGTATATCAAAGTGCCCGTCTATAGAAAGATAATTAAATGCCCGTCGCGATGGTGTAATTATTTTGGCTTAACGATTAACGGTTTAAGAGATATTTAAATTATAAAAAATGGGTGAAATAATAAAATCCTTTTAATCTCAACCATTGATTTCCTTTTTAGATGGATGGTGGGGATGAGTCTCTTTGTATGTGAGGAATGTTTGGTTTGTTGAATAACTCGACTCTATATATATATATATATATATATATATATATATATATATATATATATATATATATATATATATATATATATATATACTAGATTTCTAAGCCTGCCCGATGGGCGGGCATGACTTATAATTGTTATTTTGATGGTGTTAGTTAACGGAAATTTATTTTTAAGGACGGGGAGTTTATTTATTTTTTTACTGTATTATTTTACGTTAATTAATTTTTAATTAAAGATGAGATTGACATACATTTTAATTGAACAGTTTGAAGGTATAATATTATTCATAATAGGTTAATATAAGGGTTTTTTTTTTTTTTTTTTTTTTTTGCATTTTTGTATAAGAATTGCATGTCATTGTTCATATTCTTTATTAAATAGTTTGACGTTAGGATTATATTCACAAAATTAAAATATCATGTCTATTTTGATAATAATTTTTTTATTTTTCCTTATAAGTGGAAGTAAAATTATATTGGTGTTTGTTTATTTTATTAAAAAGTAACTAAAATTATTTATCAAATAAAAATCCTAATTTATCATGATTTCAAGTTTGTTAATGACCATGTCCTATTGAATTGAAACTGTAAGATTTGTTATTGGTAGTAGTTATCCTTGAAGTTCATACTGACAGATCGAGCTCTCACATATCTTGAGCTCAATACCGTATTCGGGCGTTTGGCAGCTTGATATTGTTTTATTCTAAATAATCAAGTTCCTATAAACAATGTTAATTGATGATAAACATAACGTAATTAAACATCTTGAGCTAAAGGTTAGATGTACCTATTTGTGCATTCAAACTTTCTTGTGGCGAGATATATCTTAGTCGATCATTTATTTCAAGTGGACGCAAATAAGTTCTTTTCAAATGTTCAAATGACAATATTCTCACCAGGTTTCAGAATTTTAAAGATGATCAAATCAAATGTCCAAGTTGTGAATTGTAAGATAAAAAATATCAATGTCGCTTCCTATTTATGTTTTATTCCTTTGTTTAATGTTACTTGACCACTCTATGGATTCGAAGATATAATCATAGACTCATGTGATAGATAAAAACCTACTAAAAGCAAAAGAACTAAGAGCACTACGCTTAATCGACTTCCTCACTCTTGCTATCTGCATCAACGCCAGCTTCCTCAAGATTAGGCATGTCGACAACGCCATGCTCGACATGTACCATGCTCGAGTCTCGTAAAGCTTGCACCTTCATAATTATTTCCATATTGGCAGCCCACCCGTATTCAATTGTCATCAAACAGCAGGGGGAATCCACCACCCAGTCAGAAACGATCACCTTTTACACCTTGTCGCCAAGAACATCCTTGATCACCTTGCAAAGACCCTAGAAATTTTCCTTCAAAGCTTCGTTCTTTTTCTTCACATCTTCACTCTCATAGAGTTAAAACCACTGTCATGATAACATTTTGTTCGATCAAAATCAATTAATGCTTTCGTTTTTAGTTTAAAACAAAGAGAAGAGGGTAGAAATCTTACTTTACATGTATTCGAGTAATGACCCAAACAACCTTCTATGTATCTGGAAAGGGTAATAAGTATAGAATGAAGTTATATTAAGCAGAGGAAGGATACTGGAAAAGTATAGCCAACGATTGCTAATAAAGAAACATGATTGCTACGACATAGTCCTTCAAGCTGGTCATCTCGTCACCACTCTTGGTGGAGTGGTATAGAAGCAAGTGATCAGCAAGCTTCGTCTTGTTTTGGGAATCCTCATGACTAAATATTTGTTTACAGAGTACATGGCCGACATTTAGAAAATTGAGAAGTAAAAGTGAACATATAGAGCTCTTGAAAAAGGTAAACACAAAAAGATCATATAAAAAGTACTAATATATTCATCTTAAACACCAACTATATTCCTATGTGTATACAGATTGTTGACTTCTATTATAGACTCCCTAACATGAAATATTCACTTATCATGTAAATAATGTTTCTAAGTTGTAGACTCAACCCGTTTTTACTCTTATGTATTCCAAACCTGATAGAAATTATCTTTTTTTGTCAATATTATTTAGAAAACTTGAGGCTAAGTAAATCAACATTGTTGGCAAAAAAACATACTTATAAAATGCATATGCACCAGTAACTACATATTCTGTTCATAGAGATAACGAATGTACGACACAAACTTATAAAATGCATATACTTTAGTAACTACATATTCTGATCACAGAGATAGTGAATGTACAAAACAAACATATAAAATGCATATACTTCAATTCAGTTGTTTATCAGAGGCAAGTAAACTCAAACTCAAGCAACAATTTATATAAATAATTGGATATGCGTAAAAATAGAATTTGCACTGAACTACTTAAATATGAAATGGGGCCCGAATAGACCCATTTACATGGCTTTGGATTGGCTGCTCTAAGAACAATGAATTAAATGAGTTGTTAGCATGAAGAAAAGAAAACTTACAGGATGCTCTTGTCTGTTTCACCTCCATGAATTATCTTTGCAGAAACTTTATCATCATCCAATACATTTGTAAACCGTGTAAAATGATTGGAGTTAACAATGAGAGATATCTGGTGAGTTTATAGAATCTTCCCCGAAAAACCTGACCAACTGATCTTTCATAGCGTCTATCTGTAGAAGTGATAACAAAATTCATATTCATATCCATTTTTCAAGGATTTAGTTCCTTAAACAAAAGGAGATGTACCAACACCAGAGCATAACTTTTCGTTGTTATAATGTAATCAGGAGCTACAGATGCTTGTCCATTGTTGGTTTCCCACATACCTAATACTATACGCCTTGTTGTCACGTATAAAACACGTGATATATGATCATAAGAACCATGTAGATAGTATATGTGGCAAAACGGAGGGGTCGTGTAACATGATCTATGCGTGGGATCAAAATGAATCAGGAAGGCAACTTGGGTTTTTTCTTTGACTTCTTATTGGTTGCCACACAAATTGGAAACCTATGGTATGGGACGTAGTGTGTCTATGCTGTTTATTTCTACCATCTGTCATTCCAGCAAATGAAATCAGGCCATTCAATATAAGAAATTCCTAATGCATTTTCATGTGAATGATTAATTTCATCAAAATTTCTTGAAAATCCTCGCTTGGATCATTGTGCTTCTTCTTGTTCATTAGAACTTGCACTCGTGCTGCAATTGGATTCAATTGGAATCGGTAAACAACTCTACCCTTTATCATGAGTTTCTTCCATGAAATTTATTTGGCATATTACTTTTGTTTTCTTCTTTGATCTCCCCTGGGTAGCTCAGTATTCAAACACACCTTAAAATGACCCAATATCCCTTTTAAAATTGTTGTTTGGAATCATGCCCAAAACACCCCTTAAAATTCAATGTGGCATATTTATGTTCAATCAAGGCCATGTACAGGTAAAAAATGAAAAAGGCTATTATATAAGAGTTATGACGTGTTTTCTAAACCGTGGTAGAAATAAGTATTTGGGTGACCTGGTGTGGTTACAGTTCCGCGCGTGTTGGTACCATGTGCAGTGAAGCTGTTTGGTAGCACTCGACTGCTCCTACCTAAAATGGTAACATCCATCAGTAAATTAATATAGGATGATTCATAAATCAGATGGTATTCAAAAAAGGAGAGAGTGAATATCAAGGATGTGTTCTTTCAACAGGAAAAAATTTGTGTGTGCACTTGCCTGTGGCTGATGACCGTGTCTGACTATTATGGTTGCATACCCTTCATTCTCTGGCCATTTGCCTTGTGAAATGCAGGCTTGATAAATGCTCCCCTTGTGTCTGCAATCTTCATAAAATGACGTGACATGTGTACCACTTTAGACATATAAGAAGCAAGTTCACCTTCTTGTCAAAGTGCAGCTTCAAATGCATTTGATTTTATATTTTCTGCATGATATGAACTCAAAGTAGGTTCTCCGGGGTTTCACCTTTCTGACAAAGTATGTGATGAGTCTAAAGATGCTCGCGTTAGCACTCAATAGTCTGCTAGTCAAATCTGCACATGGAAAGTCGAAGATAAAAGAATACGTATACGATTGATGAGAAAATATGTACAAATCAAGTATTAGTAGGCACTTTACTATTCTCAAGAGCTGCCATAGCCGCATTTCATATTCGACTAACCTTTGTGTCTCACTTATAAACCGTTGCTCATCTACTCTATCTAACACTGTTCAAAAGAGATCAATAGTACAATGATAGTTACAGGGTGTTTGGATGTGCGTTTTCCAGAGATATATTGTGACTTGAAGAATTAGGTAATTAGTTTGATTAAACTTGCGGAAGATTTTCTTATAAATGAGTCGATTTGAACATTTGTAAAACTCATTTGGGCTATGTTTATCCCAAACGCGTCAAAATAAAAATATGGCTACCAAAATACCATGTATAATATGTGGACCCATCTGGCAATCACTTATGTGACAAAGCTGAAGCACCATTATCATCATACTGGTTATCACCCCCTGTCAAAAAAGTTATTTCATCGCTTACATGCATATGCATTGATAATATCTATATTAGTCTCACAAAATAAATAAATAAATAAATAATAAAAAATAAAAATCAATATGTAAGTTCATTTTATATGATATCAAAACCGACAGTATACCTTATTGACATCGGCCTGATCCCATATACTCATTACGCCTTCACAAGTAGCATCAGCTGATCGCCATATTTATAGTCTCAAATTGACATCATAAGACAATATGCTACCAGACTTCATTGCAAAGGACATATTGTCACCCACCTGAAAAACAAATAGTTAGATGAGAGCATTGTTTCGTGACAATAGTCTAAGAACCACGGAAAGCTACCAATTTCAATTTGAACAATATATTTCGGGTAACTTACACTCTTGAGAACACGACGCTCAACACTGAGTTGCAAAAGCTGAAGAATGGGATACTTGAAGCTGTTTAGATGTGTGTAGTGCCCAGATTTTGGGTTGTAGAAATCGGCTTTGGAAATATCATTGATGTTCTCACGGAGGTTCATTGAGCAAATGGTTCCTTCCAAACCGTTGGTTGGGCCACGACCACCACGTTGCTTGTCCTTTTTGTTCACAGCTCATTATGGGGCTGACAAATGTACATAAGGCCTTTTTCAACCATGACAATATGTGGTTCCCTCTTGTCATTTATTCCACCTTATCTCCTGTATCATACTATGCTTTAGATTGAGCATCTGACCCTTTGATTAAGGTTATATATTTTCAGTGCTTCTTCTTCTTACAGCGATAATATATAATGATATAAACTTAATAAATTATGGTAATAAGTTAATAATTGTTTTGATTAGTTTACCCATAGCGGCGCTGAACAGTTGCTACAACGCCATCGATCGTATGCTCGTAACCATGGTCTTCCATTAACTGCTTAAATGGTTGTTATTAAAAATGATATTAATATGAAACTATACTTTAGAGTTTAAAGATCAAGAAAATAGATTTGATTTAGATATGAAAGACAGAAAACACACCCTCTTTACAGGACTAACTGTGTACAACCTCACTGGGAAACTCTTGCTATGGTACAATATTCACATGGGATTGAATTTCATATTGTGGTCGGTGACATTCAGGTTCATTGCTTTGTTTTAGTAGTCATACCTGTAATTAAGGACACACAAAGAGGAGATTAAAACTTACAGAGGCATAAAAGTTTTAATATAAAATATTTATATGACTTTTTAACATACAAAATATCTAAATGATTATCAAGCACATCAAATGAACTTTCATATAGGACATTCACAGGTTTGTCATACTTTCATATAGGACTTCCATTGTTATATACATGATAATAGCTACATGATTATTATGATTGCCAGCCAATGTAAGCAATGGTTCCATTATCAACCGTTCTATTATTTTTGTTTCAGCAGGCTACAAACCAACAGCTGATGCACCATATAGATACCAATACATAGTTAATTTAGCAATCTACTACATCCTATCCAAAAAAAAATTCATTGTGCCAACTCCTTTTAAAACTAAAATTAATTCAGCATTGATCAGAGTTCCAAAATCCAAACGATGACAACCACTTTAAAATTTTGTTTCGAAATCAGTGTTCCTACAAACAAACCCATACTAATCTTAAAAACACATACTAATCTTAAAAACCACAAAATTTCACTTTTTGGCTACTAACCTCGGATCATATCAAAAAGACTTCTGATCCAGCTTTGCAGCTAAGTAGCATTCATAATACACGCATCAACAGTAATCTGTCATACAGATATAAAACTTCGTTTCTCACAATTAACTTCGTGTTAAATGCATAAACAATTAATAATAAGATATAAACGTTTTCTGAATGAGGATTAACCAACATATACATAACGAAAAAAATATATATATTAGGGTTTGGTTGTATGCTTTCCACAAAAAAGTTGCCTACAAAAACAATCGGCATTGCATGGACATTAACTTCAGGAATTAATTAATTATCTTGAAACATATACATAAAACAAACATTAAAATCAATAAAGTCCTAAAAGTTAAAACTCACGTAACCCAAACACCTCTAAAATCACATAAAATCAATGTATCAAACATGATTAGAAGTGATATATGAATATTGTTTATGAACATACCTTCTAATTCATGAAAAGCATGTATTTGATACGATTATGTTTATTTTAAAATCAAATAGGGATGAGACCTAGGTATTTTTCTGGAATAATTTAGTAATGAATGAAGAGCGATGAATGTGTATTACTTTATTATGAATGAGCCATGTTTTTTTCGTATGTTTATATGTTTTATTAGGGTTTACCCAATGTGATTGTCATAATTATCTTAGGCTTATAGATTTTGACTTGCAAGATATAATCCAAAACATGTGTTGGTCTAGTGGTTATCAAGTATGTTAATGTTACAATCACCCTAGGTTCAATCCTTGCAAATGGCAAAAATTTTTAAAAACAAATCCGAATTTTTAGTAAAATTATAATTTCGAATTTAATTAATAAATAGTTGCTTACATGGCGACAATGTGATGACATGCCAGATAATGAATTACTGGGCAATGAGGTGGCGTTTATGTGGCATTATCTACGTGTAACGCCTCCTGTTATATAATATATATATATATATATATATATATATATATATATATATATATATATATATATATATATATATATATATATATATATATATATATATATATATATATATAAAACAAGCAATATAAGCATGGAAAAAAGCACTTCAATAAATTGATGAGAATACAAATAACATGCATCCAAGATGCATGAACAATACAACTAATAAACTAAAGCCTTAAGGGCTTACAAGCAACCAAAACTCTAATAGAAATGTTTTTCCTAGAGCTTGCCATCAAAATGGTTTAAACAATTTTATTTTCCAACCATGAGCCATGCTTAGTTTGGGATGAGCAATGTTGTAGGTGGAGATGATGGAGTTGTTGGAGGTGTGTTTGATGTTGATGGAGGTGGAGGTGTGGTTGATGTTGGTGGTGGAGGTGTGGATGTTGTTGGTTGAGGTTGAGGGAACAAGCTTTCAATGTATGAAAACATGTAGTGGATTTCATCTCTCAAGCCAAAGATGATGGTGCGGTTATGGATGCAACAAAGGCAAGTATCACCATGAGCTTCAAGTAAGCTCCATGGGATGAGATTGAAGTTTGGTGGATTGAGTGGTGATGGTGCGGTTATGGATGCAACAAAGGCAAGTATATATATATATGTATATATGTATATGTATGTATATATATATGTATATATATGTATATAATATATATATATATATATATATATATATATATATATATATATATATATATATATATATATATATATATATATATATATATATAGGTCCTCCTCATCATCATCCTCTTGATAGGAGAACGAAACAAGAATGCTAGGTCGATTAGATTTACCCTTATCACTATGAGCTTTGCGGGTTTGTTTGAGAGGACGGAAGGTCGGATAGATAGATTGATAAATACTATTATCAAGATCGGGATAGTTAACAATGACGTGACTGTAGAGACGAGTGAGAAACATACCGTACGGAAGATATGCTTTAGGATTTGCTCTTGCACATTCAATACGCTTGATAAAGAAGTAAGCCAAATTGTAATGTTGTTCGGCAACCATACAATACAACATATGAGTGAGGCAAGCCGGGAGATGATCACGGTGTTCACCGGAACCGAACGCATTCTCACGAATGAGTTCTTCCCAATGCCTCATGTCGTGCCTTAATTCTTTAAGAGGAATTCGGTTTTCAAAAGTAGAAACATGTTTGGATTTTGAGCTTAGGGTAGTAGTTACACATTCTAACCCGAGCATTTGGCGAATTTCATCGGGAGATGGAATTTCGGAGACATAAGGACCATGAGTAGGACGAGAACGTTGGAGAGCACCAAGATCCCATTCATTTGTGAATGCGGATTGACCGGAAAAAGGAATTTGAAGGATTTGGCCAAATTGTGCAAGAGAAAGAGTAATGAAGTGATGTTGGATCATGAAGGAAATGAAAATGAAACCAAAATCGCCGGTTTGAATCGTGACTTGGCTATAGAAGTTAAGGATGAATCGAGGAATGATAGGCTCATTGATTTGAAAAAGACATTCGAGAACGATGTTTATGAATAATTGTTCAATGTAGTTGGATTGATAATAGGCTTGATCTATGATTCGACCCTCGTGAATATTTCTATCCTCGATTTGTCAATAGATACAAGCTAAAGAAGGAGAGGTGGTGGGAAGTTGAGAGACTTTGGGAATATAGTTTTTGGTTAAAGAAATATCTTCGGTAATAACTTTGGGCATTTTGTTGTGTCACTGAATTCCCCAAGCTTCCTTTAAAACTTGGATTTGAACATAAAATAGTCTAAGTGTCTAATATCCATCAATACAAACAAGTCACTGAGTGTACAGTATCTCAGTGAGTCATCTTCAGGATGCTTGGAGCGAGTCTATGAAGAAAGGTTCTGTTGGGTCACTGAATTCCCCAAGCTTCCTTTAAACTTGGATTTGAACATAAAATAGTCTAAGTGTCTAATATCCGTTAATACAAATAAGTCACTGAGTGTACAGTATCTTAGTGAGTCATCTTCAGGATGCTTGGAGCGAGTCTATGAAGAAAGGCTCACCATTTAGTGAGGCGGAACTCAGTGAGTGGAGTCTAAGCCAAAAAGAATATGATGGGTTCAGTGAGGATGACAATAACTCACTGAACCCCCAGGACTCCTCAACAACTATTATACTGAAGACTGAAGACTGAAGACCTGAAGACTGAAGTAAGGACGGGACAAGGCAGGAAAGTTTGAACGCATCAACAGGTGTCCTTATCAACCTGAAGTCAAACTTTCCCTAAACGGCATCAAGTCAGGGTGGTGTCATCACTGTGCACTAGAAAGGCACATTGTCCTTTACTCAATATAGTCAAGTGTAACAGAGACAAAATACGTAATGTATTTTGTCTCCAATAGCTTAGGTCATTCTTTTGTCTCTTTCAGTAATGTTGAAATATACTTGTGTATAAATAGGTAGCATAAGTGAGGAGTAAAAGTGACAAGTTTGTGCATTTAATGCGAAGCATTCATAAACCACTTTTACTCCTCCAAAGAACAACACAGTCCCTGAGATAGCCCAATGAGACCTTATAGTTGTCACTCAACGTAGTGTGAGTTTAGTGAGGAGTCCACACCATACTTGTCATTTCAATCCCAAGTGTTATTCCGCAAACATTTGGGTATAATTCTTTTGATTAACTTCTAATAAGAATTAAACGTTGAAAAACCTTGTGTCTCTTTCTTTACATTTTATCTTTGTTGTTAATCTTATTTATCTGAGTTAAATGTCATGGAACTTGGTTAGGTTAACTCATTAGTTAACTCTTAACTTAGTAAACAGGACCAACAAGTGGTATCAGAGCCTCTGGTTTATACTACCTCCGTCCCATTATAAGTGTCCAGTTTGACTTTTTACGGTCTAACTTGTTCAACTTTGACTTTGAATACTTTTATGTGTGTTATATAATACTTGATGCAAAATATATGAATGGATTGGATTTTAAACGTATTTTCATTGATATAATTTTCATCAAATATTATACAACACAAATAAAATTATTTAAGGTCAAAGTTAAATAAAAAAGACCAAGAAAAGTCAAACTGGACACTTATAATGGGACAGAGGGAGTAAAACTTTTCCTTAACTTGTTTTCAAAACAAAGAGTGCTCAAAGTTTTTAAAATCAAGATCCCACCATGGCTGACTCAGATGTTCCCCAACTTGTCGATAAAAAGGGTGGAAGTTATTCAGCTACTGCCCCTCGACTTGAGGTTGGAAAATTCAATAAGTGGAAAAAGCGAATGCTTTGCTACTTAACCAGGATGGAACCATACTACATTATGCTGATTAATGATGGTCCATATATCCCAACAATTGCTCAGGGTTTAGTCAAACCTGAAGCTCAGTGGACCCAAGATGAGAGGAGGATGGTCAATCAAGACCAGCGCCTAAAAAGCATCATTATATCCTATCTTCCTGACGATATAATCGAATCAGTGATCAACTGTCCTACTGCCAAGCAGACTTGGACTGACCTGGTTCATAGCTATGAGGGCCCTTCTGATACCAAGGAGAATAGAATCATGGACCTGAAACTTGAATACAATACCTTCAGGGCCAAGGATTCTGAAAGTCTCTCTGAGACTTATACTCGGTATAAGACCTTCCTGAATGAACTGACCAATGATGGTGTCACCCTATCCAAACATGAGATAAATGTTGGCTTTGTCAACAGTCTCCCTGAGAAGTGGTTAAACTTCTCTCAGGGTCTTAGAAATGCCAATCATATCCAGAATCTTGAGCTCCCTGAAATTTATGGGAAGTTTGTCTATGAGGACAACCTGATCACCAGGAGATACCCTGGTAAAGCTCAAGAGGAGAAGAAGACCCTGACCACTCCACCCATATCAACTGCTTTCTATTCTAACAGTGTTGTGCAGGATTTCCAAGATGGTTCAGACGATGAAGTTGATACAAGAACCAGTGAGGAATACATGAATGATCTTCAGATTGAATTTCACGAAAGGGCACTCCTTGCTAACTCAAGAAGGTTCATTAAAAGAAACAAAAATTTTTCTAACTCAAAAGCAAATGACAATTCTGAATGTTTTAAATGTGGCAAAAAGGCTCATTTTGCAAAAGATTGTTTCTAAAAAACAACCTCAGAACCATCATACAAATTTTCTGGAAACAATCTTTCTTCAGGAACTAGCAAGTTTCAGCCTAAGTTGCTTCAATCAAATCAATTTGTTCAAAGCAAAATTGAAAAAATTCCTCAAAAAGATTTTGAAGCTAAATATAAAAAGGCCAAGGCCAAACTTGCACTTCTTGAGTCTGCTTCCCCAGTCACTCAGCCTCCTCAAGCTCCTAAACAAGCTCAGACTAAAAACAAGGGGCTAGTTGCTGAAACTTATGACTGGGATGAGGTTGAGGTGTCTTCAGATGATGATGAAGTTCATATCAGTGCCCTGATGGCCCTTTCTGAAGATTACAAGCTTGTAGTGGGAAAGAGTCATGCAAGGAATGGTGAATGGGTCAACATCACAATGATAAAGGTAAATATTTTACTTTCTATGGATGATGATGCTGATTGGAAATCATACTTAGATTATATCAATGTTGATCTTAAGTTTGTTGAAGAGCAAAGGTTAAACTTGTTTTCAAAATTTAACAAACTAAGTTTGGAGTTAAAACAGGCCAAACTTGAAAGTGTTCTTTTCAAATTTAGAATTCTGAACTTGTAAAACAAAACCAAGCTCTTCAGGAAGAACTTAAGAAAGAAAAGGCAATTATTTGGAAATGGACTCAAAAGAATCCCAAACTCTATGAATCAAAGAATCTCACACCCAGCAACAAAAAGGCTTGTCAGGGTGAAGACCAACTCACTGAAGAGTCTGGGGAGAGTAGTCATCTAAAACCTTTTCTGTCAGCAAACATGCTCTCTGGCAATGAACTAGCTCCTAAGCCCTGTGACTGGATTGAAAGAGTCAATCCTGATAGTAAATTGCCTAATTTCAACACTGGAAGAATACTTGAGCCTAATAGTCAGGCTATTAAGGAGTTTCTAGGAGTCACTGATGAACCCAGTCCTACTGAGTCCATCACTGAGTCTAAGTGTGATGCACAAGCACCACTCCCTCCACTGAAACATCTTCAGGGGACAACACCTAGTACAGATCTTGCACCACCTGTTTATCAACCTCACTCTCCGAAGGAGAAAGCAAATTCAGGGATAACCATCCTGAAAAGACCAACTGTGCCTTCTGAAAAACAAACACCGTCAGTATCCATTGAAGCAAAACCTGAAAGCCCTGATTCAAAATTTGACCAGTTGGCTGAACTGGTCAGGAAGCTGAGTGAAAAGATTGAGTCCACTGATAAACACACTGGCTCAAAATCTAAACAACCATCAGCTTCCTCAAGTACCTCCAAACCAAAAACATCCAGACCTTCTGTGAGAAGTGAACTGTGCAATCAGTCTAATCACCCCACTGATAAATGCTACAGAGTCCTCTTTTGCATGATTTGCAAGCAGGAAGACTACAGAACCTTTGATCACATCTCTCACACTGCTTCTGCAAAAGCACAAGGTCTATATAGCACTCAAGGCTATCAGTATGCCACATCCTCAAAACAGAGACTGAAGGCTAAGCCTTTCTTGCCATGTCCCCACTGTGGTTTCAATGATCATCTTCCTGATGATTGTATGATGAAAGACTGTTGTGACATCTGTGGAGATCCCTCCCATGAAACCTGATGAGTGTGTAAATACTCATCATTTTTGTCTTATATGAACTGCCAAAACGTCCAAAAACACTCAGTAATGCATCAAAATACTAAAAATATTCCAAAATTGTGTTTTATACGTTTTATATGCAAAATGTTTAAAAACAAATGAAAAACGAACAAAGTTTGCATAATTGGCAGTTTCAGTCCCTCAAGTTTGGAATATTGACAAAACTAGTCCCTGGTCACTCAAAACTTGTACAAATGTCATAAAAGGCCCTTGGGATTCATAAGTTGTAAGGAAAAGTCCTTTGAAGTTAAAATTTACAAATTTACAACTTTGGTCCCTCAACTTTGGAAAATTGTCAAAATCAGTCCCTGGGTTATTTAAAATGGAAACTTTATCAAAATAACCCTTGAACTATTCCTAAATGACATGTTTGGTCCTTTTTGTTAATATTTGATATTTACAGGTTTAACCCTTCAAGTTTCAGAAAATTACAAGAATGGTCCCTGGAGTTTGGTGAATTTACAGAAAAGGTCCCCGGGTATTTAAAAAATTGAAAAACATCAAAAATACCCTTGTACTATGCATCCTTATCAAGTTTGGTCCCTATGAGAACTTTGGTGAACTTACAAAACCAGTCCCTCAAGTTTGCACTAATTACATAATTGGTCCTTGAATGAAATAAAACCAAATCCGGACTTTAACTAATAAAACCACACCAAAACCAAACACCAAGCCCAGTTATTTCCCCAGCCCACAAATTAAGCCCAATCCACCCTTTTGTTTGACCCCGGTCAACCCAAAACCGAATACCACTCCCTCCCCTTTCCCTCTTCCTCAGCCAAACCACCTGGTTTCCCCTCCCCTTGCACCATCTCCACTTGCCCCACAACCTTATCCCTGCCATTTCCTCACCCCAATGCACCCATCACATCCCACCCCCTCCTAGTCTAAGCTCCTCAGTCCCAATTGCTTAAAAAAGTAATTTCCCGCCAATTTGAGTTAAGGCACAAGACTCATCCAATGGATGATTTGATTGCTGGGATTTGATGTGTGGGACCCACAAGACTCACTTGGATACTACAAAAAGGAAATGAAGCAGAATGGAAAGGGTATTAGTGTAGCTTTTAGTGTAATTTAGTCGTAGTAGTGTAATTTACCATTTTCCATTGTAATTTTCATTCCAGTTAGTAAAATTCAGCTTATTTTATGTATTGTAAACTTTCTTTGATCCTTAATTAAAGTCTTGTTAAGTTAATTTTAGTTTTTGCATTTTTGAGCAAATTTGACAAATTTGTTTAAAGTGTGTTAAACATTGTTAAAACCTGATCTTTCCAGTTATTTAAGTCCAACTATAAGTTTTATTAAGTTTCTGAGTTGTGTTAATTAGTTTGAATCATACTTACAATAATTATCAAAAATTCCAATAAATAAAGAAGAAAATAAAAAAAATAGTGACTGATGAAGAATTGAAGCTGAGGAGGTGTAATTCTGGATTGTATATGGTATAGTAACCTTGTGGAAGGTTGTAAGGTATATCTTGGTCCCTGGTTCTATGATTCTTCACTTGGACTCTATTTTGTAAGCCTCATTTTAACCTTTTTGCATTTAACTATTCTTGTGTTTAACTACTGGTTGTCTTTGTTTATTTGTGCTTATTTAGTGTTATTTAGTTAAGTTGTAACTTCAAATTAAGTGTTTTGATTGTTAATTTGCATTAATACTAGTTTATGTACTTAACTGCCATTGTTAGTCATTTGGTGATCTTTAAGGTTTAGTTGTTAAAATTGGTGTTTATTTGTTCATCTCAGTTTTTTACATCATAATATATCATTTGGGGTCATTGTTGTTGATTAAATCAGCTTCTTGTAGTTAAAACTTTCAAATCAATCATATAAGGGGGTGTTTGGATCATGACTGTCTTGGGTAATATTGTGGTTGTTTTGCTGTTGTTATGGTTTTGGTATGCTTAAGTAAGTCACACTAGGCCAATTACAACCTCAAAACCAAGTTTCTATTGTAGGAAAGTCAAAATGATCACTTAATCCCCCATAACTGTGTACTGTGTGAAATTGGTGATCCCATAACCTCCATTTTAGTTCATAAGCCATAGATTTAGCCTACTTTAGCTTTATTTCAGCTTATCTCATCATGTTCAGTTAGTATAGAAGGATCTAATCTCAGTTAAGTCAAAAATTCATGTTCCTTCAAAAAGTCAAATAAGACTTAGGGCAGAAAAGTCAAAAGTTACAAGAATATTTGTGAACTTTGTGTTTGTTTTTAGGACTTGTGCCTTTGAGGGATGGTAGTTTGCCAGCTTAAATTTGAGAACCCAAGTTCATTACATTTTTAGGATTTTTCTTGTGGGCCCCACTTGTGCCCAAACACAACTGCAGGGAGATTATACTCCCCTGCTGCAGCAGGTCACCACCCTACCACCACCACTTTGGTGGTGGTCTCTGACCTCCACTGTGTTTCTCAGGCATCCCCACTTGTTCCATTCAACCCTCCCCCTGGTAGGCTTGAAATATTGACTCATGGTTTGACCTCTAGGCCTGTGGACCCCACTTGAAATCACCACAGAAATCTGTCCCACTTTTCAGTCTTCAACCAAGTTTCCAAGTGCTTAATGTTAGCTTATTGCTTATTTTGTGGGGATTTTTGGTTTCTTTCTGCTTAAACATGCTCACCTAAGTTATTTGGATCAGTTTTACCCATTGTGGGTCCCACCTTAGCTGATTTAAGCTCATTTTCTCCTTTAGTCAAACAAAGTCAACTGTTGGGCTTTTGGCTTTCATTTCAGCTTATTTTAAGTTTATAAAAAATTTGTTTTTACAAAAAGTGTTTGTTTTTAAGTATTTAATAGGTTTGTAAAAGAAAAATCAAGAAAAACAAATTTAAAATTAAGTGATAGTTTCTATTTAATGTAATTTAATTTTAATTTTCATTTTTAGATTTTTATTAAGTAATTTGTGTTTTTATATTTTTAATAATTTCCTTTTAGGTTAAAGTATTTTTCATAGTTTTTTCAGATTTTTATCTTTTCATTTAGAATTTATTAGAATTAATTTTAGTTTTGTTAATTATTAATTAATAAATAGTTTAAAATAGCATAATTAGTTTTTATTAAGTAAAACCTTGTTTTTATATTTTTTATAGCTTTTATATGTTATAAAATATTTTTAGAAATTTTATTAGAATTTTTACTGTTCATTTGCCATTTTTCTTAATTTAAAATAGTTAATTAGATAATTAGTAATTAATTAGTAAATTAATTAATATAAAATTAAAAAAGGGCATGACAAAATTATTCAGTCTAGAAGGAACACCTCTCAGTCTACTGAGTCTTCATCAACCATTAAATGCAATACATGTGGAAGCTCAGTACACTCTACTTCTGACCATGACTCACTGACTAAGTTCAAGAAGTCCCTAAGGACTAAGTCCACTAGAAAGTGAACCAATAATAGAAACTAACCCCGACTTGGTATTTGTGCAGAAACACATCAGGGATCCTGCTTGGCACCTCGATAGTGGATGCTCAAGAAGTATGACTGGTGTGAAGAGTTATCTGCACAAATATGTTGAAGAACCAGGACCCAAGGTAGTTTTTGGTGATAACTCATCAGCTCCCACTGAAGGTTATGATTCTGTCAACTGTAATGGGATAGTTTTTACAAGAATTGCTTATGTCAATGGTTTGAAGTACAATCTGATAAGTGTCTCTCAACTATGTGATGCAAAATACATAGTTCAGTTTGATGATAAGAGAGGGACCATCTTCAATGCCAACAAGGAAGTTGTGTTGATTGCTCCCAGGAGGGATGATGTTTATGTTCTTGACATGTCATCCCTTACTCAAAATGGGACTTGTCTATTCTCTAAGGCAAGTGAGACAATCAACTAGCTTTGGCATAGAAGACTCTCTCATCTCAATTTCAAAAGCATCAACAACTTAGCCAAACAGAATAAAGTTATTAGCCTTCCATCCCTGGTGTATACCAAAGACAAGCCTTGTTCTGCTTGTGAGAAAGGAAAACACGATAGGGCATCTTTCAAAACCAAACAATCATTCTCCATCAAAAGCTGCCTGCATCTTCTCCATATGGACTTGTTTGGACCTGTCAGTCCCATGTCCATTCATCATGAGAAGTAAACTCTAGTCATTGTGGATGAATACTCAAGATATACTTGGGTTTACTTCCTGACCAAAAGAGTCAGGCAGCTGACACAATCATGTCATTTGTCAGGAACATTGAAAATCAAAATGATGTCAAAGTTAAACAAATTAGAACTAACAATGGCACTAAATTCAAAAACCAGGACCTTGAGTGTTTCTGTGATGAGAAAGGAATATCTCAAAATATCACTTCTCCCTATACTCCTGAACAAAATGGAGTAGTTGATAGGAGAAATAGAACACTCATTGAGGCAGCAAGGACAATGCTGAATGGCTCAGTCGTCTCAAAACACTTTTGGACTGAGGCAATCAAAACAGCCTGTTACACTCAAAACAGGTCCATTATTGTGAAAAGACACAATAAGACTCCCTATGAGGTATTCACAGGAAGGATCCCTGACATCAGCTACTTTCATGTATTTGGGTGTCCTGTGTTTATTCATAATCACAAGGATCACCTAGGTAAATTTGATGCCAAAGCTGATGATGGATACTTCCTGGGATACTCTCTGTCTTCAAAAGCCTACTGGGTTTTTAACACTAGGAGAAAACAAACCGAGGAAACTTATCATATTACTGTTGATGAGAGCACTGAATCCATCAGGTTCTCTAGTTCCTCAGTTGAAGAAAATGGTATTGATGACTCATCTAGGTATCCTCCTGATGAGTATCTCCCTGAGAATCATACTTCAACTCAATTCCAAGCTGATGCTGATGTCTCCTAGTACATCATTCCTCACAATCTACCCCAACCAACTATCAGTGAAGTCACTGAAACTCAACCTGCCTCAAATGAGACAGCACCCACTGAACTTATTGTTTAGGAACCCTCAGAACAAATTGTTCCCTCTAATGTTACTGAAGTAGATAATCTTGAGTTACCTCAGGTTCCTATAATTGAACCTACTCCTCAAGTAAATCAGGCTTCTACAAGCTCTAACTCCTATCCTAAACCTCAGGATAGTTGGACTAGATCCAAAGTTATTGAGCTTGTGAAAATTATTGGTGAGCCCACTGAAGGCATGCTTACCAGAAGCATGGCTGCTAAACTTAAGGCAGCCACAACCAATATATGCCTTTATGCTGACTATCTCTCATAAATTGAACCTAAGAATATCAAAGAAGCCCTGACATATGAAAGTTGGGTTCAGGCCATGAGAGATGAACTGGAACAGTTTGACAAAAATGATGTCATGACCCTTATTGAATGCCCTAATGGTATTCTTGTCATTGGCATGAAATGGGTTTTCAAAAACAAGACTGATGAGAATGGCACTGTCATAAAAAACAAAGCACCTGTTGCTAGAATGGAAGCCATCAGGATCTTCCTAGCCTATGCAACTTACATGAACTTTAAGGTTTACCAAATGGATGTCAAAAGTGCATTCCTCAATGGTAACATTAAAGAAGATGTCTATGTGCAACAACCTCCTGGCTTTGAAAGTAGTGAATTCCCTCACCATGTCTACAAGCTTAACAAAGCTCTTTATGGACTGAAACAAGCACCCAGGGCATGGTATGAAACACTTTCAGCCTTCCTGATCCAAAACAAATTCGTCAGAGGAAATATTGACAAACCCTATTCATCTACAGAACAAAAAGTGATGTCATCCTGGTTCAAGTGTATGTTGATGACATCATCTTTGGCTCAACAAGTTACAAACTTTGCAAACAGTTTAAAAAACTGATGACCACAAAATTTGAGATGAGCATGATGGGTGAACTCACTTACTTTCTTGGACTCCAAATCAAATAAACTGACAAAGGGATATCCATTTGTCAAGAAAAATACCTAAGGAACCTACTGAAGAAATTTGAGCTTACTGACTGCTCTTCAGTAAAGACTCCTATGGTTCCTCCAAACAACCTTGGCCCTGATCTCACTGACAAGTCAGTGAACCAAACCCAATACAGG
This sequence comes from Artemisia argyi, assembly GCA_030686995.1. Taxonomy (NCBI): domain Eukaryota; kingdom Viridiplantae; phylum Streptophyta; class Magnoliopsida; order Asterales; family Asteraceae; genus Artemisia; species Artemisia argyi. The sequence goes on from CM060704.1 coordinate 179,476,491, forward strand.
GGAATGATAGGGTCTTTGATGTACTTACTTGCGTCCATGCCAGATATCCAATTCTCAGTCTGTATGTGTGCCAGATATCAGGCTGATCCAAAAGAGTCCCATCTCACTGCTGTCAAGAGAATCTTCAGGTACCTGAAGGGTACACCAAGCCTTGGTTTGTATTACCCAAAGTGATCAGGATTTGATCTCAAAGGGTACACTGACTCTGACTATGCAGGATGCAATATGGACAGAAAAAGTACCTCAGGATCCTGTCAATTTCTTGGTGGTAAACTTGTGTGCTGGAATACAAAGAAACAACAATCAGTGGCCATGTCCTCAGCTAAAGCTGAATATATGGCTGCAGCTGGATGCTGTGCAAATGTACTCTGGATGAAGAGCCAACTGAGTGACTATGGCATTCAGTACAAGATGGTACCCATCTTTTGTGATAACACAAGTGCCATAGCCATCTCAAACAACCCAGTGCTTCATCAAAGAACCAAACACATTGACATCAGATACCATCTCATCAAGGACCACATCATGAATGGAGAAATTGAATTACATTTCATCCCCACTGAGTATCAGCTAGCTGATATCTTCACCAAACCCCTGGATGAGCCCACTTTCACAAGACTGAAAGCTGAGTTGGGCATGTTGGATATTAACTCAGGTAACTGATCAAAGTTATTCCAACCAAATGTAAATTCTCTTAGGTCCCTGATTAAAACCCATGTCTCAGTGATAATCACATCTTCACTGATCATCAACACACTGAATGATAATCTCATTTAGGGGGCTCATGATATCATATGACAGTAATACCCTAACTACATGCTCCAAGTACTTAGTTAGTAAATGTCCCAGGTAGGTAACTGATTCCTATTAAATATAGGAATATATGTTGCTTATACAACTGGCATCCACATCATGGGCCCCCACATTTCTCACCAATACCACTGAGCATTAAATGCTCTCTCTCTCACACAAATACTGTGTGATGATATCACTCTGCAAAAGTGTCCTTCGCAGAGCCACGCCACCACTTCAACAATCATGTTGCGAGTAAAACGGGGTAGTGGGAATCGTGCCATTTAATGCGGATGTCAAACTTGCTTTATAATTCAATTTTGAATTAATACCAAAAACGTTTGATATCCGCAACGGCTTTACCCTAATCCATTCCCTATAAATACTCCCACAAAGAAAACATACACACGCTTTCAAAAACTACCAAAACTCTTGCAAAAAATTTTCAAGATATAATATCTCTTTTTTTGTGTGTGTTCTTCTTTAAAACAAAACTTTTTCTCTCAAACCAGGCCATTTCTACACTAAAATGCCTTCTTCCAAAGCTATAACATATGCCCCCGACGTTGAATTCCAAGTTGAGGGTGTAGACATGACCAAAAACAACGTGGTGGCGAATTTTGCTTACCCTGAAGGCTTTCCAGCCTATAAAGGGGTAGTTAAATTTCTTCAAAACTGCTTCCTCACCACTGGCTTCACCAAAACACCCTCGGTCATCTACCATGACCTACTGAGGGAATTCTGGTGCACATCTAGGGTTGAAAAGCTTGATGTTACCAAAGAGGCCATCATCAAGTTCTCTGTGCTCAATGGGACTAAAACCCTCTCCCTTGATTACAAAACCTTCATCAAGGCCACTGGCCTTGATTACACTAAGACATTTGTGCCTCTACCCAAGGCTGAAGAAGTTACAGCCTTACTGCTGGAACTTGCGCCTTTTGAAAAACTACACCCTGAGGTGTCACCTGAGGCCTTATTAAAAAGGCCCCATTGTCAAGACATGGTTTCATGCTCCCTGGAGGATCCTGATGACCTTTGTCATTCAGGTCCTTGGGGGCAACAAGTCCTCCACTGAACAATTGAATACCACTCAAGCAATGATGGTATTCTGCCTCGTGGAGGGTAGAAAAATTGATTTTGGAGAGATCATCTTCAGAGACCTCATCACCAAACTGACCACAGGGAAATCTAGGCAAAAACTTATGTCTTACCCTAGGTTCATTTCCTGTGCGCTTCAGGAACTTATGGGCGTTGAGTATGTCAGGCCTTTCGTCTCGGGTTCCACCCCTGATGTCTTACACAAGGCAAACTACTCGAGAGACCCTAATGAGGTTACAAAAGTCGCCCTGACAACTTATATGTTGACAACAATTCAGGGCGCAAACATTGTTTCACCCATTCTTTCTCCCTCTAAGGAGAAGAAGACTAAGAAGGGACAGGGGTCCAGGAAGGTGATTAGACCTAAATCACTCGTCACTGAGACTTCTGTCCCCAAGCCTGGCAACAAGGGGCAACAACAACAGACCTTGACTGCCGACACCATCAGAATCATTAGCCAATCTCTGACCCCAAAACAAACGCCAACGGAGGGCACTGAGACATCACACTCAGTGTCCCATTCCCTCTGGCTCTGCTGACGTAAACAAGTCAGCGGAGCTGGAATCAACCAAACCTCCACATCCTGCTCACGGCTCTGGCAAATCATAACCAGAGTCTCGGGGAGAAAGGGGTCCTAAATCCTTGGTAGGGCAGCACTACTCTACTGAGACGGGGACCCACACCTCTTCACATCCTGCTAAACGCTCAGGTCAATCACAACCCAAGCATCAGGGAGTCAATGCCCCTAAATCTTCGATAGGCCAACCCAAACCTGTTGAAAAGGGGGGCATCACCCTTCACCCGCCTGATGAGGACATTCGCAAATCACAGCTTTTGTTTGAGGGCACAACTACTCTTCCCAATGACTCAGGGGGACTTATACAACCCACTGATAGGGACACAACATTCACGATCTCTAAGGATGACACTGAGAAACACCTATCAGTGTCTGAAGGGGTCACGGGGGACAAAGACTCATAGGGAAATATACCACCCGCTAATATGGAACCCAAAACCACTCTAGGAGGTGCGCAAAACTTGGGAACTGACTTGAGGACCAGGCAGATAAAACCCAGTCTGTTGGATTTGAGAGGTCAGGACCTGGCCATAACGAAGGCAAGTCTTCTTTTGAAAAGGAGCCGGATAACCTCCTTTTGCAGATTCAGTCCCTGGCCGATGCTCAGGCTGCTTTGTTCTCTGATGATGATCTTCACAGTGATGAGGAGATTTTTGAAGCAGGGGAAGATATGGAAATTGAGGAGACAGTCCCTGAACCAATTCCTCAGTCTCCTCAATCCTCCAATCATGATGATGCTGAAACCCACTCCCCATTAGAGTCCTCAGATGATGAAGAGACTCCTCTCACTGTGAAGGTTTTCAAGAAGTTCATCAAGAAGTCTACCAATGCCTTGTTCAGGGGGGTCACTGACGAAGTATTTGACATGCACAATGAGCAAGCAGTCTACTACTTCAACCTGAAGAGTTCTGTTGACGAATTCAATGAAGATGTCAGGGAGCAGAATTCCTCTGTCAACTACTCCCTGACACAAATGGTCTCTCGCCTCAACCAATTCCTTGAATCACTTAACAATCTGAACACAGGGGTTCAATCCATTCAAGAATCGGTTAAAGATGATCCTGAACTTACCAAGAAGCTCCTTCAGGCGGCAGAGACCTACCAGCTCAACTATGTGCATCTCACTGAGTTACTCACCCTGATGAAGTCCCTCAATCTTCAGGCTGTCAGTAGCTCAGTGGAGTATGTCAAAACATCTCTTGCCAACTTGGATCAATCAGTGGCCGCTCAGTCACAGAAGTCAGAGACCCTTGCCTAGAGATTTGGTTCTCGATTATCTGCAATGGAAAGTGCTCAGGCCTCACTGAACGCCAAAGTGTCCACTATCCAAAAGGACACCTCAGAAATCAAGACCATGATAACTGAGATCTTTCAGGCCTTCAAGGGTTCCTCCACATCTGCATCAGTCACTCCAACTCTTGCCCTCACTCAGGCTCCGACAACAGTTGAGGGGGAGAATGTCACTGATGCCCCTCACACTGAAGCTCAACATGAGGCTGGACCCTCTCACACTTAGGGGGAGCATTACACTGAAGCCACTCCCCTCTCATTTGTTCAACCTCAAGAACAACCAGCCTCCTCATCTCAGCAGCAAGATAAAGGCAAAAGCATTATTACAACACCTGAACCAAGAATAGTGCTACAGCCTGCCTCCACTTTAGTCAGACAGGACCCTGATGAACCAGTCAGAGTTCCATTTGAAATCAATGGGGTAATTCGTCTCCTCATAGGTGATGAAATTCAGGCCCACATGGAGAAAGACGAGGCTTTGAAAAAGGCGGCTGCCAAAGAAAGGATGAGCAAGCCTGCTCTTATATAGGTTGTTCATGAAGAAGCTGAGAAAATAGGGTTAAATGCTGAGACACTGGAAAGTGGGCAAATAGGGGCAGTCTTCAAAAAGGCTCAGGATGAAGAGATGGAATCCCTAAAAAAGAAAAGAGAAGCAAAGCTCAGGAAGGATGCTCAGATCAGGGAGACCAGAATTACAAGGTACACATGGGTGATGAAAGAAAGGCTAAAACCTGAAACCATCACTGACATCAAGATCCATCGCAACACCAAGCCTGCTATTGTCACAGTCTTCAGGGGGCAGGACCAAAGAGTTATGGACACCCATAACCCATTCAGGTTTGCCGACTTTGGCATCTCTGAGTTGGATGAACTTCTACCAATCATCACCAAGAAGTCAAATGTGGTTGTTTCAAATCTTCTGAAGTCACTGGAGAACAGGTACAAAGGACTGATGGAAATGCCTAAGACTCTTGGCATTCCTTCCCTGCTTCCTGCTTCAACTACTCAACCAGCTCCAAAAGTCTCCAAGAGAAAGAGAAAGCAAATAGAGATAGAGCCTGAAATAAAGGTCTCAGGATTAGATTGTGACAGGTCTCTCCCTGAAGGAATCACATTTATGAACAATGTTGTATTTGAAGTCCCTGAAAGAGGATTGTGCTTCACTGACGAATATGAAAACCCTGCTTTCCAAAGATTGTCAGATATTGACAAGGCAGGGATCAAGGCGATGCTTGTGTACCTGATGCTGGCTTCTCCAGTCAATTGTGCTGAGAATATGAGGTTTTGCATTGATTTGAAAGCCAAGATTGAGGAGCATCTTGAGAAGCACCTACTGAAATCCAAGAGAACCAAGCTTGAAGGACTTGGTGTTCATCTGAATATCTGAATCTACATCAACTATCTTTTTTCGTGTTTTTGTAATTTGTCGTAGGATTTGTAATAATTATTTATGAACAATGACGTTTTTTTTAAGTTACAAGTGTCCTATGTTAATTACATCAACACTCAGTAAGAGAAGACATCCTGACTACTCATACTGAATCATGACACTTAGGCTATTTGTATATCCAAATCGGGGGAGACTGTTGGGTAACTGAATTCCCCAAGCTTCCTTTAAACTTGGATTTGAACATAAAATAGTCTAAGTGTCTAATATCTGTTAATACAAATAAGTCACTAAGTGTACAGTATCTCAGTGAGTCATCTTCAGGATGCTTGGAGCGAGTCTATGAAGAAAGGTTCACCATTCAGTGAGGCGGAACTCAGTGAGTGGAGTCTAAGCCAAAAAGAAGATGACGGGTTCAGTGAGGATGACAATAACTCACTGAACCCCCAGGACTCCTCAACAACTATTATACTAAAGACTGAAGACCTGAAGACTGAAGTAAGGGTGGGACAAGGCGGGAAAGTTTGAACGCATCAACAGGTGTCCTTATCAACCTGAAGTCAAACTTTCCCTGAACGGCATCAAGTCAGGGTGGTGTCATCACTGTGCACAAGAAAGGCACATTGTCCTTTATCAATATAGTCAAGTATAACAGAGACAAAATACGTAATGTATTTTGTCTCCAATAGCTTAGGTCATTCTTTTGTTTCTTTCAGTAATGTTGAAATATACTTGTGTATAAATAGGTAGCATAAGTGAGGAGTAAAAGTGACAAGTTTGTGCATTTAATGCGAAGCATTCACAAACCACTTTTACCCCTCCAAAGAACAACATAGTCCCTGAGATAGCTCAGTGAGACCATATAGTTGTCACTCAACGTAGTTTGAGTTTAGTGAGGAGTCCACACCATACTTGTCATTTCAATCCCAAGTGTTATTCCGCAAACACTTGGGTATAATTCTTTTGATTAACTTCTAATAAGAACTAAACGTTGAAAAACCTTGTGTCTCTTTCTTTACGTTTTATCTTTGTTGTTAATCTTATTTATCTGAGTTAAATGTCATGGAACTTTAGGTTAACTCATTAGTTAACTCTTAGCTTAATAAACGGGACCAACATGTTCATCATTCAGTGAGGCGGAACTCAGTGAAGTGGAGTCTAAGCCAAAAAGAAGATGATGGGTTCAGTGAGGAAGACAATATCTCACTGAACCCCCACGACTCCTCAACAACTATCACATACTAAAGACTGAAGACTGAAGACCTGAAGACTGAAGTATGGGTGGGACAAGGCGGGAAAAGTTTGAACACATCAACAGGTGTCCTTATCAACCTGAAGTCAAACTTTCCCTCAACAGCATCAAGTCAGGATGGTGTCATCACTGTGCACTAGAAAGGCACATTGTCCTTTACTCAATATATTGTTTTAATAATAAGTAAAGATCACCGAGGGGTGGTTGGTTGGGTGATTAAATCTAGCTAGTTTTGATACCATTTTTACAATATGTATGGGGTCATCCAATGAATATGGGCCGGGGTTTGAGGTTCCATCAAAAGATTGAAGGGATATAACATGGGAATTACAATTTTAATTTCTTCAACTCAAATATTGTACACTTATTATAAACCAGATCAAATTATTTAATTGTTGCATGTAGAAACATGGGATGCTAAAACAACTTTCAAAGGGTTTGTTGCCTTAGGTATCTTTATTTGATTACGTTTCATAGCCGATAATCACTTTCGAAACTCAAAAGTGAAACACTCTAATGTTGGGTTCTAAAGGTTTCAATATCTTGAATCAATGATGATACGTTAATATAAGAAGATCCACCCTCGGCCATTGCTATTTTTGCCATTTCCGCAAGCTCGCTTGCCCTTTTTCTTCTTTTTTTTCCTTCTTCATCTTCTTTGTCCATTAAGCATTCAACAGCCGTCTTGACATCCTCCTTCTTCACCAACACTCCATGCTTATCTTCGTCCCCAAAAGGAACAGGAATCTCCACACCAATACTAACTCCGGTTTTCAAAATTTCTACCATGAATGTTTCGTTAAGAAACTGGTCTCCGAAAAATGGCCATGTTACCACCGGAACTCCAGCAGAGATTGTTTCTAACAAAGAGTTCCATCCACAATGTGTCAAGAAGCCACCTATGGCTCGGTGTGACAATATTAAGACTTGTGGTGCCCAACCATGAATGATTAAACCACGGTCTTTCACCCTTTCTTCATACCCTTCTTCCTTAAACCATTTTTGGAGCTCTTCGGATTTTTTTCTTACGCACCATATAAACGGTTTGTTGGTAGATTCGAGTCCTAGCCCTAGCTCAATCGCTTGTTGTGTAGAAACACGTGCTAGACTTCCTAAACAAACGTATAACACAGACCCTGGTTCCCTTTCATCGAGCCATTTCAAGCAATCGTGCTTGTCAATCGCAGCCTTATTTCCCCTCTCGGCAATATCTAGATTATCTTTGTTGGATAAGTAAACCGGGCCTATGCACCATACTTTCTTGCCTTTAGACTTCGAAAATTCTTTAACATACTCTGGTTCCAGTTCTTCAAAAGTGTGAACTATGATACCATGCGCAGCTTTCTCTGCATCTATAGCACGTAACATGGACCCTTTTCTATCATCTATGAAATCCTCTTTAGAAGAGCCAGGTATCTGAAGTTTAGTGACTTCAAATTGGTCAGGCAAACCCGGAACCACGAACCCCTCTGTGTCCGATTCAATCACTTCTAATATATTGGAAGTGAAGATAGCGTGCATAGATACCAGAAAGAAGCACCCGGGTCCATTGAACACAAGCCGTGGAATGTTCAACCTTCCAGCCACATCAGAAGTCCAAGGTAAAAAGAAGTCTGAGATTATGCAATCTGGTGGAGGACAAAGTCCCCTAAGCATATTTTCGGCCGGTTCTTCTAACAAGTCTGTGGCAGCCGTGAGCTTGTCCCAGACTTCGGATTGTGAAATTGTGTCATAATTCTCAGACCCTTCTGCTAAACCAACTTCTGCTAATGGGAGTTTAAGCTCAAGTAGTTGGATCTTGAGCTTGGCTTCAATTGCCCGTAAAATAACTGGTCTGAACCGATCGGCAACAAGTGGAGTGGTGATTATGGTAACCGTAGCACCACGTTGTCCGAGTATGCGGGCAATGTCCACCATAGGTACCATATGGCCTTGAGCTGTTATAGGAAACATGACAAAATGAAGGTACGTAGGTGATTCAGCCATTTCTATAATTGAGTTAAAATTTTGAATGTTTGTTTCACAAATTAGAAGATCACGAGGTGCTCACTTATATACTCAAACAAAATAGCTTTATGTGATAACGAAAGGAACCTAAAGCAGCAGGATACATACTATTATGTGGTTAATCACATGCTATATATCTCAAGAACATGTGGCTGCATTGACACCAGACCCTTTAGGAATCAGGATCTCGATCTTACTGATAAGGCAAGCACATGGAGACCAATTTTACAGTGTTCAATCTTCGAAGAGGAGGTCATATCATAGATGGGACCTGATGTTTTTCGAAAATGAAATGTTGCGATTTCCATGATAATAACTTAACAGAGTCTGCATTATACATAGGCGTAAGTGTAATTTTGTATGTAGTGATTTCATTCAAAATCCACGTTCCATATACAAATTACAAAACCCTGCCCACACACCATACTAGCTATGTGATGGTAGATTCGGCTTCATGTGTTAGCAAATTGCGAAGTAATATTTTAAGTCATTGATATATATACCTGGCAAAACCTGAAACATGACCAAAACAGAAGCAGGGGCATAAGAGCAACACCAAAAAGAAAGAGCTAACTAATCACATTTAACGAATTAATACGGCACTCTAACAGTTTACAATTTAACTTGGAGGTTCTACTATTGATCTAAAGATATACTATAGCTAACTATTCACTTCCAAGAAGAAGAAGTAGAAAAGAGTTTCGAGTTGTGATATATTTTCATAATTATATATGGTTATAGTCGAGCTGCAGTGATCTGGAGGCAATGTTGGCCATGGACCAAAGGCTTTGGTACCAATTGGCCTTTGGCCTAGCAGTAGTTTAGTATGGTGCATGTGCGCAACGTTCAAATAAAAATAAGCCATTTCTAGTAAATGAGTTTCACACGGACGTACGTATGCTTGTACAAAAATTCTAGCAATAGTAACTTATATTAAAGTTTCATCTGCTGTTTAGAATTACTCATATTGAAATTTAATCGAAGGTACAAAAAGCTGAATTAGCAATGAGGATCAAAAAGGAAAATGTTAGCATCTTTGGAGTTTGGACACTAGCAGACACACTACAACAATCAGTAAGACGGGCGAGGACACTTTCGGCAGGGAAGCCTATGTCCCTGCCGAAAGTCGCTAAACGACAAAAACGCTACTGAGCGTCTACTAAATTTTCAACGCACACTTTCAGTGGGGACATGTGTCCCGCCGAAAGTAGTTTTGATATGTGACAAACTTTGACCAAAATTGTAACTCTTAATTGTTCGCGTTTTTTTTTTTTTTTTTTGGGCGGCCAAAAGGTTAGATACATATTAATATGATTTACTCTTTTGGCGGGACACGTGCCCGCCAAAAAAGCTGTTATCAATAGTAGATGACTCTTTTGGTGGGGACGTATCCTCGCCAAAAGATCTGTTATCAATAGTAGACAACTCTTTAACTCTTTTGGCGAGGACCTGTCATCGCCAAAAGAATAGATCTCAACAGTTGATACCATTTTTGGCGAGGACGTGTCCCCGCTAAAAAAGGTTATTAATTAAGTTAATCATTTTTAATTATAATAATCACAACAGTGGATTTCACCTTTGGCGGAAACATGTCCCAGCAAAAAGAAGTGCCACGCTGGCATAATTTGACCAGCCCAAAAGCCTGTGGGACCCACATGTCCCCGCCAAAAAGGTGAATATGTCCCCATTAAAAGTATCAACGATGAGGTGTTGGCGGAAACGTTTCGGCGGAGACATATCCCCGCTGAAAGTTATTAGCGGAGACATGTCCCCACCAAAAGGCTTAATGTTGTAGTTACACATGACAAAATGTTAAGAGATTCAATTTGTTAGTGCTAAACAAGACGTGTAACACAAATAGTTGAGACAAGATGCATTTCTGGAAATTCGGTATTTCTAAAGAAAAGAAAATTTATGCCAATATAATGTAGTTTAGGACACCTTCGGAACCCTCCGTGGTCCGCCCTCACTTTGGACTGATTGATTTACCACATTTTGTACCTAAAGAGTATGTGGTTAATATTAATTCATTGGCTTTTATAAAATAACACCAGTCACTTTCCATGAGGACCATGACTGAGTGGAATCAGTGGATTGCACGAATCATTCCACCCACTAAATCTTGAAAGCTACTATAGGATGCTTGAATGTTACAGCATAAATTCTAAGCTACTCAGTTCTTTGACATAATTAGTTATGTTATTGATGAGGAACAAATATATGATCAGGTGGATGTCTCTTACATTACATTGATCGAAATTGTTGTTCCGATTAGAAATACAAATACATATAGATAAAATTTCCTAATGTTTGAATAACTTTTGATAAAAATCTTCCCCAAATGAACTTTTCTCATGAGATGATATTTCATAAAGCTGAAGATGTATAGTATAGCTAATACTTGAATCCAAATAATTGTCTTTATTAAAAGAAATCAGCCTCTTAACCACATGTCTTAACACACGAATCGGAAAATGCAATTGTCAAAACCCGTTGCAAATCCATTACATTTGGTCAATCGCAACGGATTTGTAATGGATTTGATCGTTGCAAAAAGGCTCCCTATAACCAATTTGAAATGGAAATCAATAATAATGTATTCGATCTATATTAAATTTTATTCAGTTGCAAATCATTTGCAAAATTTCAATAATTTGCAATGGAGTCTCAAACGGATATATAAAATATATTTAAAAATTAGTTTATCTTTTGCAATGGATTTGCAACTGTTCTTTATGTCGTGGCTAAACAGTTGCAAATTTCCAACGGAAAACTTTTATTGCATTATACGTTGCATACTTGCATTAGCATGTTTTTATATTAATACTAGGTTTGTCGTGAACAAAACCTTTTTGTTAGTAAAAAGTTAATTTCCAACAGAATGTTTCTAGCTTCTTGCAAGGCTAATATCTATATCAAATGAATGTCGGGTCTCACCATTAGATATAAGGATTGTGCGTGCGTTGAGTTTTACAAGTCGTTTTTCAAGACAAGCCACGTATATATATGTAGTTCATTATAGTCTTTATTAACAGCAATTACAAGGAAATGCCTTTGTATGATAGCAGCTCGGTTCTTTGCAATGATGATTGTTGCTCACTATGTATAGAACACAAGCCTTTGTAACCTGCGGTCTGTAGATAACAACGTCAAGTTTGATTCCAAAATCAGAATATTTTTTGAACCTTATCTATTAGAAAAAGGTTTTAAGACAAGCATATAGGACGGATATAGAACTTACAGTGCTAATGTAGTTGTCGCCAGTTTTTCTAAGACAGATCTGGATGACTTAGACACCAAGTTCATCTGCTTCTGAGTCTAGTGGTTCAAAAAGAGCTTCCACTTCAGTGGCTTTAACTTCCTCTAAACTTGATGGATTCCACTTGGGGTTCTAGTAAAGTTTCCAGGATATAAAAACAATCGTAAGCGACTCAGAAAATCAGACTAGTTTCAAGAAAAGGGGACTGACGATCACTCTAACAAGTTAAAACGATGTTTCAAACCATTATACTTGGCTTTTTTATTACAAACTTATAAGCTAATCATCAATCTTGTAAAAAAGAACAGTATAGTAAGATTTGACGATTTTAAAAAATTGCATTTATAATTTTATATGTATGTTTTTGCCAAAGTCCTTTTATTATTTTATTCTCCTTAGCACAGATAAAATGATACATCTGATTTCAGAATTATATTATTAAAACCTTCTAAGAGAATATAGCAAACCTGATCCTTATCCACCAATACTGCCCTGACCCCTTCAGCAAAATCACTTCGAAGAGAAGACCTTATAGCAATTCGGTATTCGGTTTTCATAACACCATTTAACTATCAACAACAAAATTTAAAACATGTCATAACATCTATCCAACAGAAGTAAAAAAAAAGAATAATATATAAGAACTCACCTTGGATAGCTCATTTTCATTCTTTCTGTATGCAGAGGCAACTCTGGAAAAATACCTTTGTGTAAGAGAAAGAGAAAATGGAGCGCCTTTTTTAATCCCCAAAAGAGCATCTGTTGCCCACTGTGAAACTGTTTACAGGAAGAATAACGCTGTTAGTATAAAATCAAAAGTGTTGGTTGGTCATAAAAAATAGCCCACCCAAAACTGTTTTAAGATATTACCCAATCTGCCCATTTTACAACAAGCTCTATAAAGCATCAAAATTATTTGTGCTTCCAATTTTAGTTTTACCTAGGAGTAGTTGTTCTACCTGTTAAATCAGCACTTTGTTGATGCGTTTCCAGATCTTCCATTATTTCTTTGGCAGATTTATTTGCACCAAACGTTGAAACTATGTGAGGCAATAGTAATTTCAAACGAGACTCTGACTCGGGGTTGCTACTGTGTTTTGCCAATATTGATTGTAAATCATGATGTGGGTCCTCAGAACTGCATACAAATCACAAATCCATAAATGATACATTATCACGTGGACATAGTTTTTTTTTCATTAAATGCTTCAACTATATCAAATAAGTTCCTCTACATCAACTACAGGCGTCTACTTCCATAGAGAAACATTCATACTTAGAAAACACAAGAAGGCGCGCACAAATTTTCAGAGTAATTATAGTGAGAAAAATGGGTGGGATAGGAATGGGTCAAAATGGTTTCTTTATGGTGCGGGGAAAAACAGGACAGCCCAAAAACGCTTTTTTCCATCATGACAGTAATTAGTGTGTCACATAAGATTACGAAAACCAAGTCCTTTCAATAATAATCTAATTTTTTGAATAAAAATGTTTTTAGATCTTTTAGCCCTAAATACACTTTGGGTGGCTTTGAACTCATTTGACCGTATGACCCATTTGACGTGTTTCCTTTTAATCTCATGTTTTGATTTTTGCCATTTGACCCGTTAGATATACACCACAACCTGAATCGACCCATTCATAAGTAAATGGGTCTAGATTGCCACGTATACAAGATAGTTTAGTTAATCAACAAATAGCTCAAGTATATGGTGCCTTGCATGCCATTTATGTTAAATACATATATCTAAAATTGCAAGATATGAATATCAAGAGATGGTAGAAGATATACAAGGTAGCCGACAAGAGAGCCTCTTTAAGTGAACCAAGATTTGCAGATGGAACAAAGTGTGTCCCAAGACCTACATAAAGTGCATCAGCTGGAGTTGAAATCCTGTTTCCCGTTATTCCAAGATAAGCACCTGTTGCACAACAGATTTCCTCTTAACATAATAAGACAAAGATGGTCTAAGTGGCTAGCTAGTTAACAATCTTTCCAACTTCAGTTCCTATACGTGTTTAAAAAAATTCATCAAAAAGCATCTTTAATAGTTATTTTTGAAACAAAATTGATAAATTTGTGCTTTTGACCAATATGACAACCAATTTCGCAAACTACCTTTGTTTGTGAATTAAGTTTTTTTCCAAGTATGACTATATTTGCATAATTTCTCAAAAAAAGGTCAACTCTGCAAAGTCAAAATTTGCAACAAAATAATGGTCACAATTTGAAGATTTTTGTATAAACCCGATTCACATGACATCTTGCTTAAAAACTATTTGTAATACGGCTATTTGGAAGAATTTCCTCAGGTTAATTGTTAGTAGTGATACCTTTGTAAGACTAAATACATAAATGCTTAAACTAGATTGACATATACATACCAACTGATCCTTCGCCTGGACTTTGCGCTGCTATGTAAGAAAACCCGACATCCGGAAACAATCCAATTCCATTTTCTGGCATAGCAAGGAGTGTTTTCTGAAAGAAATCATTAATGTAAAATGTTAAAAGTTAGGAATATCATAAGTTCTACCAGAAGATTTTCATCAGCTGAAAAGGCAGACTACCTCTGTTACGATTCTGTAACGACCATGCCCAGATAGGCCAATTCCAAATCCCATAGTAACACCATCCATGAAACTTATATATGGCTTTTTGTAGTTGGATATTTTACAAATAAGAGAATATTCAGCAGCGAACACCTGTAGAAAGAAGAATTTTAGTCCCAAGCCAACAAATACAAGCCTAAAGCAATCTATAAGAAAGCTTATACAATCGAACATCTCTACCATCAGAAAAAGAGGTAAACAATACCGTTATATATTATCAGCAGCGCATCAAAATTACGACCAAAGGAACCGGTAATACACTTTTTTGTAAGATTTTCATAAAAGACAAGGGTGTTGTTAAAAGGAAAAGAACAACAGAGTGATGTGCATATGTGGTCGGTCACTGCAGCATAACGGTTTGAATTGCTTATATATGAACAAAGTAGAGGTGTGATATTATAAGAGATCAATCTGCTTATGTAAATACAAACTAGAAGTTGTGGTTTTGGGGCATTAATTACATACTAAACTAGTACATCAACTATACATTATGGAAGTTTTATGGTCATGTTAATACTTCCATTACGTAACATGATATGAGTGGTTATGTTATTAATACAAGGTAATGAAATCAATCACACAGCTATGTGACAATGCAACACATGAAAACGTGATAATCAATTATACCAGTCAAAGGTTTGGTTTCGTTTTGTTTTCCTCCTGAACAATACGCAAACGTGTCAAAATTATTGGAACCAACAGTGGGTCATTCGTTTCAAAGATTATTAATCACCTTGATTTGGTGTCACAATTCTTGTAAACCTATCTATCGACGCATTATTGATAGTCCCAGGTCAACCTTTTCGATTCATCATTTGAGACATTGCGATGTTTTTACCATCGACTTGTTTCACACATTTTTACTTGTGCTCCATGACTTGTTCTCAACAATGAATACTCAGACACTCTTAAAGTCATCAGAAATTGTGATCTAAATATCTAATAATCAAACAAGTCAGTATAGGTACATAAACCGAAAGAGACTGTCCTGGACAAGCATGACAGCATTAAAAAGTGGTGCATAGCCAGTTTGGATTTTAAGGTGATACCTAATACATAAATCATATGTGAAGGGTTTTGTATAATTATGTCAAGACTTCCATATCCTAAACTAATATCAGTGGTTACGGTCCTAATACAAGGTTATGAAATCAATTACACAACTATCTAACAGATGCACCACATGTTTAGCACTCTACATTGCAAAACCTGTATTTGCAGCAAACCTATCACAAAATGACATATGTAACAGAACGAACAATACTGAGAAACCTTTTTCACAAGAGGTGTGTTTTTGTCCTTTTGAATCTCGGCAACAACCCCCTTTATATCCATTCCTGCATGAAGACAAATACTACCCTTGAAAAACCGTCCATAACATAGATGAAATACAAAACTTGAAAACTACATAACCAAATAAAATACTAAAAGATGCATCACAAGTTTTGCACTCCACATTCCATATCCATTCCTAATTCGTACCTGCAGAAAATGCACGTGATGAGCTGCCCTCAACCAGAACACATTTCACATTTGGATCGGTTTCCCATTCGTCGAGAAAGCTTTTGTACTTTAGATCCATATCTGCAGTCAGCCGGAAAAACTATAGTTCAAATCTATCACAGAGGATGAAGACTAGTCTAAACTACACATTCACTTTCTCTAAACTCACTCGCAAACCGAACTAAGATATCCCTTAACTAAAGGAAGTGACAAATCATTTGAGTTAGAACGAGCAGAGTTCATCGCTTTTCACAACGGTACACAAACTAATAGTAGCAAACTAGCAATAGTGATATAAAAACACAACAAGCTCAAACAAGTGTTTGTGTAAAGCTCATCTTAATAGCTTATTAGCTTATCTGTGAGCAAAAAAAGATACCAATAAGCTTAAAATATCACCCAAATACCCCTTGTATAGTTCACATACTAGAAAAATAAAGGGGTGTTTGGTTTCTTGGGTTTATTAAAATTTGGGAAAACCGATATACTCATTTTTAACATCTCAAATGCTCATTTTAATAAACTCGTAAGGTTTGAAACGTTCAAAACAAGTGTTTGGGTAAAGCTAAGGTATAAGCTTACTTATGAGTAACAAAATAAGGTTATACAGATGAGATTTTCCTATTTTTACCCGGGGAGGGCGAGTCACTGACTCAAATGTACGCGGCGGCCTAAACAAGGTATCCCGGTGGCCGTTTCTCTAGCCACCCCCAAAATGTGTACCTAGTGACGTTCGATTAGGTTACTCCTTATATAGTTGATAGACTACATAAATAAGGGAGTATTTTAGTTTTACCTTATTTTTAGGGTTTATTAAAATTTGGAAAAGCCGATAAGCTCATTTCTAACACCTTATAAGCATATCAACTTGACCTTATGGACGTAAGTCCATAAGCTCTTTTTAATAAAGTCATAAGCCGTTAAAAACAAGCTTATCGGCATTTACAAATTTTAATAAACCCTAAGAATAAGCTAAAACTAAAACACTCCCTTGTTTATGTAGTCTATCAACTATATAAGGGGTAAGCTTTGGTTGGCCACAAATCTATACTACTATATAATGCATTTGGGACTATCCTATAATTAGAAAGGCTTAAAATTCAGACTTTTACTTGCTTATTATGGAAGGATTTAAAAATTAATTGGTTAAGAAGTTTGTTAGGAAGCAAGTTCGTTAGGAAGTTTGTTAGGAAACGGGTTGGTTGTTGAAACTAAAATTATTTGGCTTAACCATCTCTACTTATAAAGCATAAAAACAACTAAATGCGTAATCGAATAACCGAATAACGCATGATATAGTAACAGGTACCCGCCGCCGCATTGCGCTGGTACCGTTCTAGTTTATAGTAATAAGTAAGATAAACCAAACACTCCCTAAAGATTAATTACTAGAAGTATCGGAAATAATTTTAAAAAAAAATAATGAAAATGAAGTAGGGGGGGAGCTACCTAAGTTCATGGCGTTGAGAGCTTTGGGACGGTCGAGAGTGATGACAGCAACGCCGTTTGGTGAGACCGTCCCTTTTACAAACTCATCGGTGGCCATGGTGGTGGACATGGTGGATTTGGAGTGGTGTTTTAGAGAGAGAGTAATAAGTGTGTGATTTGAGTTGTTGTAGAGTGAGAAACTGAAAGTGCGAGTGAGTTTGGGGAAGAATGGTGACAGTACTAGCATTTTAACACTTTTATGTAAAACAGTATCACTTTAGCAGCAAAAAGAAAAGAAAAATATTGATTTGGTTGATTTCCTTTTATGACCAAGTCTCAAATCTTAGTGTAAGGCGTTTTAAGGCGTGAATTAAGATGGTAAAAAGTACCAATAGAATCTTAGTCCAATGGTTGGAGCACTTGTGCTTGTCCTATCCTTGGCATTTGCTTCATATAGGTATCCACCTCCGCAAAACATATGGCACACTGGAAAGACTTTGTGGAATAAGAGCTCAGGGGTCCGAGTCTTGGCTCGTGCTCATTTCAGTTGGTGCCCCACTAGGCCAGGAGAGTTGCCGGAGTTATTCCTTGTAAGGTGGACAATGGCTGGTGCCAAAAGGCATCCGGGGTCAGGGTGTTCCCGCCAATCTACACCTTTTGTGGAAGGCGGCAAAAAGTATTTATAGATTATATCATATTTCATAATCATGAGTGGTAAACATCGGTAAATCCATGCCCAAATTCAAAATATAGTAAATGCAAGCCCAAATCCCAAATATTAGTAAATCCCCTGAACGCTTCAAATAAATCGTCACGCCTTACACTTTTGTGTGTTTTTTCACGCCTCAACTCACATCACACCTAAAGCTGACGCGTTGGTGTATTTCGTAACTTTGAGGACACGCCTCGCACCTTGACGCCGCCATGGTGTGCCTTTTAAAACCTTGAAAAAACTTAAAAACTAAGCATTAAGTTTTTTTACTCGGTTTTTTTAGTATGGAAAATAAATAAATAAGAAACATTTTTAGCTTAATTTTAAGAGGAAGTATTTTATTTTAAAATCAATTAAATCACCTTTCTTCTTTAGTCAGTTTTTCCCCCCTTAAATGGTACTCGATAACACAATCCTTTTTTGGCTTCATTTTCTTCAGTGAAGTAGTGAATTTTGATTGATAGTTTTCTTTTTTTCTTTACTTTTTGTATTTGAATGTTTTAAGATGAAAATAGTTGTGGTAACAAATTTGCAAGTGAGTATAGATACTCTCGGAGATGTAAAAACATGTACTCTGTGTTGTACATTAAAAGCATTTGTGCCCGGATTATGTTTATCATTGTTGTAAATTTAACGTCACATTATCATACTCTTTCATCATATTTTTAGTACTTTCACTTGCAATAGGCTATCCACCAATTATCACCTTTTTCAATTAAAAAAAGGAAGCCTTTAGAGTGTCACATCTTTTATTTTATTTTATTTTATCTTATTTTATTTTATTTTTTAATGCCGGTACATTACTTTATCAATGTTTGGCTAAACTGAAGTAAAAAAATGGAAAAGTATTTTGTACATAACACAGTATCTGGACTCGAGTCATGAATATCCTTGATACAATTATTAATAGATTATAATCTTCTGTATTTAGGATATACGAACAGTTTCAATTGCATATAACAGTGCTTGGGTGAGGAGGATGGTAGAAATCAATGTAGATGTCATGTTAACGTTAGAAAGAGGTGTTTTCACCACTAAAGACTCTAAGTTGTTGTTCCTTACTTTGTTGAGGTATATTATTTATTCATTTCTTTGTGAAGTTAATTTTTGCTAGAGTTTGAGATCACGGAGCTTTTTATTTATGGAGCTTTTTATTTGATGTTTCTACACATCTTTCACTCTGATGTATGATATTAACTTATTAGCGGTTTAACCATAATGTTATTCTCAGTGCTTCAGAGTGCAAGAAATCAAATTAAATATCCTGTATGGTAATGCATCTGTGTTCTTGATTTATATCATGAATAGATATTGAATAATGTATTGGCTAACACTTTTGTTGTACAGGTAATGTGGGATTTAGTTGTACATGTCAAGGTAAAGGATGCTGCAGATTCTGCAATGTTAGTAATGTTTGGTTCTTTGCACAAAAAATGAATAAAAAAAATAAATAAATCGATAAGCATCTACTAAACATTGCATGCAACAGTTATATTAGGACGTGGTTCTCTGATTAAAACCTGCCTGGTATATCTGTTTAACCTTTGCCTATACATTACGTGGTGAAAGTATCCTTGCAGATGAAACATGAGATTCAGCAAGGACACTTAGAATAGAAAGCTTCTTGGCCTTGCTGCCATGTTTGAATTGTGCTTAAATAATTGGTAGGCAACTGATGTAAGAAAAAGTGGCTGAGGAAGAAGAGGAAATCTATGTGAATGTTTGTTCCAGGTGAAAAGGATATCACTGAATCTGAGGTTTCATGTAATAAGCTAGAGGAAACATACAATAAACTTAAGATGGATAGGAATGATGATGACGACTCAGACTAGCATGGATACCATTTGTGCGTGATAAATGCAGTAGCATCTGTTGCAATGTTGTACGTTTTTGTCTGTATACATATATTGTCTTGACAAGCTGGTCGAGCTAGAAAGCTATGACACGCTGGAAAGACAATTTGACATGTCAGTCGTAGTTGCTATTAAAACAAATAGTGGATATGGGTGACATGTCGAGTGATCTAACTAACGTCTCATAGGTCTCTAGCTAGACAAACTTTATGATATATCCATTAATTAAAAACTTATTTGTATTGTATTTATACATAAAGATCTGCAATAATTGTAAGTCATTGTAACCATTGATGAATAAAACCCTGAGTGTTAAATAAAAATGGTCCGTGAGCATTATTGGTATTTACAACCCTTTTTTGTTTAAAAAAATATATAAAAAAAAGGTAACATGTGTTGTTATGATAAAACCCTTTTTCTACGACAACTTTTTCCAACAATAATATATTTGTAAAAAAAATAATAGAATAAGTGTTTCATTTTCTTTAGATTTTTGAACAAATATCATACTTGAATTTGCTCCGCTGCAAGAGGCGGTAGCCAAGTTCCGCATTAACCACATTAGACAAATATAATCCCCACATGTATCTCTTCCATTTCCACTATTCTTCATCCTCCATTACCCACTCACTTTCTTTCGATGCTTCCCCTACACCTTAAACCACCATCATAAACAATTACAATGTCACATTAAAAAAGGTACACACTAAATGTTGGTTTTAGGGTCTTTATAATCAAAGATTGCCTGGATAAATTCTTAAATCATGTAAAAGTCCACTTTCTTGATACAATATTTCTACCCTATTAGTTACCTTGGGTTACAAGAAATTTGTATAGGGATAAGACAAGAATGAACACTCAATGTCTAGGCAAAAGAAAAAGAGTAAAACATTATAATTTGATGTATGTGTTGTTATGATTATGCATCATATAATGAAGGACCAAACTTGTGTTTATATATAATAAACAAAGTGATTTTTGGTGAAAAGTCACATCCCTTCATGAATGGTCACACCTTTGGTGTAAGTAACTAACTTTCAAATAGATTTCAACAACAATTATTAGTGACAGCTTTTTCTGTTACTATTTACAACAGTTACATCTATTGAATGGTAGCAACGTCCTATTGACGAATTTTCTGTCACCAACTTTGTCATTCATTGTATCCGAAATCAAGTTAATTAGTTTAATCAAGTGTGCACTCCCTAAAGATTAATTACTAGAAGTATCGGAAATAATGATAAGTAAGGTAAAGATTAATTACTAGAAGTATCGGAAATAATTAGTGTAATTGCGCGTGTCACAAACTTTGTCATTCATCGTACCCGCCGCTGCATTGCGCGTGTACCGTTCTAGTTTATAGTAATAAGTAAGGTAAACCAAACACTCCCTAAAGATTAATTACTAGAAGTATCGGAAATAATAAGTGTAATTTATGAATTTGGATGTAATAAAAAAGAAAATATGAAAATGAAGTAGGAGGGAGCTACCTAAGTTCATGGCGTTGAGAGCTTTGGGACGGTCGAGAGTGATGCCAGCAACGCCGTTAGGTGAGACCGTCCCTTTTACGAACTCATCGGTGGCCATGGTGGATTTGGAGTGGCGTTTTAGAGAGAGAGTAATAAGTGTTTGATTAGAGTTGTTGAGTGAGAAAGTGCGACTGAGTTTGGGGAAGAATGGTCTCAGTACTAGCATTTTACTAACACTTGTAGCATTGGGTATGTTGCCATCAAGTTATAAATAACATAACTCACCGGCACGTCAACGCCACATCAGCTTTCACATTTTAATTTTAACTCACCAAAAAGGGTTGTGTTATGCTAAGGGCTTGTTTCTTTTTATTTTCAGATTAAGTGGGTGGGCCCTTTTTTGTTAATGAGTCTTAATGGAGAAGAGCATCATTTGCTTCCTCTCCTCATATAGACCATTTAACATAAAAAGAAACATATTATATGTGTGGCCCCACCACTATTTCCCCATTAAGACTCATTAACATAAAAAAGAAACATCCCCTAACCTTCCCTAATAGGGAGGGTTGTACCTTTTTGTCCCCTCTTTTATTTTAGTATAACACAGTTTTTTGTCAGTTTTTGTTCTGTATTTCTGACAGTTTTAAGCGTTTGACATATTAAAGTTTATATTTTCTGTTCCGCACTTTCAGTTTTATAGTTTTTTGATATAAACAAAATTATAAAAAAAAAAAAAAAAAAAAAAAAAAAAAAAAAAGGAGGGTCCGGATAAAAAAGTAGGGGGGTCAATATATCCTATCCCCACCAAAAAACCTCATGGCACCATAACTCACCTTAACTCACATTCACTCAATTATTTTCAATTGCAACCCCAAACTTTAATAGATACTTCATTTATTTAAAACCATAACATTGATTCAATCACATTACAATACGTAATTTAAAAAACAACAACAACAACATCACACAATTATTATTTCTTGATGATTCGGTCCTTTTTCATATTGACAAACGCCACGTAGGTTGGATCATTGCTGGTAGTGTCGAGCATCAAAAATTCTAATTCCTTCAACCTCTGTTATGTGGCTTGGTTTTCTGTGGTCGCCTGATACGCCCTAGCCGCATCTTCACGTTTTGCCCGATACTCTTCGCACATAATCTCCCAGAAATTGAACGAAGAAAAGGAACCTCCGGTGCTTGTCGTTGTCTCGGATTTTTGTTTCTTGAAAGCCCGCTTTTTTCCAATGGGTTGTGGTTCTTCATCATGACCAAACAAAGCCTTTGTTTGTTTGGCTTGGGACGTCGCCAGTTAAATCAACCGCCTCCGGCGCGTTCCAATTTTGATGTTTACACAGTGTTAAAGGTATAACTCACTGCGTTAACGCACCCCTTTAACGCATAAGGTGGTAGCATAACGCACCCCTTAACTCAAGTGCGTTATGGTATAACTCGGGTGCAAGGGTTACGTTACCTTGTGCTCTTATGTAATAAAAAAATTGTGATTTCCTTTTATAACTGGAAAATGTTACCTTTTATTTTTTTACTTTTTATTACTGAAAATACCAAAGTTATAAATAACGTGAGATGTGGCGTCGCAGCATGACCAAATCTCAAGTCTTAGTGTAAAGCGTAATGGCATGATGTTTTTAAGGCGTGAATTAAAACGACAAAGGGTATTTATAATTTTATATCATATATCATAATTATGAGTAGTAAACATTAGTACATCTATACCCAAATCCAAAA
Source organism: Artemisia argyi (assembly GCA_030686995.1). Lineage (NCBI taxonomy): Eukaryota > Viridiplantae > Streptophyta > Magnoliopsida > Asterales > Asteraceae > Artemisia > Artemisia argyi. The sequence continues at coordinate 179,499,477 of CM060704.1, forward strand.
TATTAGTAAATGAAAACCCAAATCACAAATATTAGTAAATCCTCTAAACGCTTCAAAAAACTCATCACCCCTTGCGCCTTTGCGCGCTTTTTCACGCACTTTCCGCCTCAACTTACGCCACGCTTAAATCCAATGCCTTAGTGTATTTTGTAACTTTGAGGCTACACTCGCTCCTTGACGCTGCCATGGCGTGTTTTTTAAAACCTTGAAAAAACTTAAAAACTAACCATTAAGTTTTTTTACTAAAAGTTTTTTTAGTATGGAAAATAAAGAAATAAGAAACATTTTAGCTTAATTTTGAACGGAAACATTTTATTTTAAAATCAATCAAATCACTTCTTCTTTAGTCATTTTTTTCCTCATTGATACTCGATAACACAACTCTTTTTTGGTTTCATTTTCTTTAGTGAAGTAGTGAATTTGGATCGATAGTTTTCTTTTTTTCTTTAATTTTTCTTTGCATTATGGTTAAAACCGCTAATGTATGATATTAACTCTGAAGCATTTCTTGCACTTTGATGTTTCTACACATCTTTAACTCTGATGTATGATATTAACTTATTAGCGGTTTAACCATAATGCTATTCTCAATGCTTCAGAGTGCTAGAAATCAATTAAATATCTTGTATGGTAATGCATATGTGTTCTTGATTTATATTATGAATAGATATTGAATAATGTATTTGCTAACACTTTTGTTGTACAGGTAATGTGGGATTTAGTTGTACAGGTCAAGGTAAAGGATGTTGCACATTCTGCAATGTTAGTAATGTTTTGTTCTTTGCGCACGCGCGCGCGCGCACACACACACACACAAAATGCATCTACTAAACAATGCATGCAACAGTTATGTTAGGACGTGGTTCTCCGATTAGAACCTGCCTGGTATATCTGTTTAACCTTTGCCTATACAATATGTGGTGAAAGTATCCTTGCAGACGAAACATGAGGTTCAGCAAGGACACTTGGAATAGAAAGCTTTTTGGCCTTGCGGCCATGCTGGATTGAACATCGTTGTGCTTAAATAATTGGTAGGTAACTGATGTAAGAAAAAGTGGCTGAGGAATAAGAGGAAATATGTGCGAAAAAAGTGGCTGAGGAATAAGAGGAAATATGTGCGAATGTTTGTTCCAGGTGAAAAGGATACCGTTGAATCTGAGGTTTCATGTAATAAGCTAGAGGAAACATACAATAAACTTAAGATGGATATGAATGACGATGACGACTCACACTTGCATGGATACGATTTGCACGTGATAAATGTAGTAGCATCTGTTGCAATGTTGTACGTTTTTGTCTGTATACATGTATTTTCTTGACCAGATGGTCGAGCTAGAGAGCTATGACACGCTGGTGAGACAATTTGACATGTCAGTCGTAGTTGCTATTAAAACAAATAGTGGGTATGGGTGACACGTCGAGTGATCTAACTAACGTCTCATAGCTCTCTAGCTAGACAACCTTTATGATATATCCATTAATTAAAATTTATTTGTATTGTATTTATACATAAAGATCTGTAATAATTGTAAGTCATTGCAATAATTGATGAATAAAACCCTGAGTGTTAAATAAGAATGGTCCATGAGCATTATTGGTATTTTCAACCCTTTTTTGTTTAACCAAAAAAAAGTAACATGTGTCGTTATGATATAACCCTTTTTCTACGACAACTTTTTCCTACAATAATATATTCGTAAAAAATAACGGAATGAGTGTTTCATTTTCTTTAGATATTTGAACAAATATCAGACTAGAATTGGCTCCACTACAAAAGGCCGTAGCCAAATTCCTCGTTAACCACATTAGACAAATATAATCACCACATGTATCTCTTCCATTTTCACTCATCTTCATCCTCCATTACCCACTCACTTTCTTTCGATGCTTCCCTTGGAACTTAAACCACCATCATAAAGAATTACAATGTCACATTAAAAAAGGTAAATGTTGGTTTTAGGGTCTTCATAATCAAAGATTGCCTGGATAAATTCTTGAATCATGTAAAAGTCCACTTTTCTGATACAATATTTCTACCCTATTAATTGTCTTGGGTTACAAGAAATTTGTATAGGGATAAGACAAAAATGAACACTCAATGTCTAGGCAAAAGAAAGAGAGCAAAACATGAAGAATTTAATGTATGTGTTGTTATGATTATTCATCATATAATGAAGGACCAAACTTGTATTTACATATGTAATAAACAAAGTGACTTTTAGTGAAAAGTCACATCCTTTCATGAATGGTCACACCTTTGGTGTAAGTAACTAACTTTCAAATAGATTTCAACAACAATTATTAGTGTCAATTTTTTTTGTTACCATTTACAACAGTTACATCTATTGAATGGTAGTAACGTCCCAGTGTCAAATTTTTTATCACAAACTTTGTCATTCATCGTATCCAAAATCAAGTTAATTAGTTTATACAAGTGTGCACTCCGCACCTCCTAACTCGTATTATAACTTTAACTTGAAATTCATTTGGTCTCGGGTAATCCCGATTACACAAAAACACTAGATGACACTAAATCAAAATGTAAACTACAAAATCTAACACCAAACGCATTGCCATATTGAAAAAAAAGTGCAAAATAAGTCGAAACAAAAACCACCAAAACCAATATATACTCTCAAAGCTGGAAAAGATAAAGACCCCGACAAACCATGACACATTATACACACTCAAAAAAGGAGGTTGTAGAAGTACCCGAACATGTGATTGGAGCCATTCGCCATAATTGGATCCGATGGATAATTTTGGACAGAGAATTAGCAACCAACAACTCAATGGATGGAAGAGGAGTTTTGATCGTCTCCTTCTTGGAGCCCTCTTTTTTATAAAATTATCATCCTTTCCCCCAAAAAAAAAAAGAAAAAAAAAATCTAAAATTTTCAGGGAATAATATTATAGGTGAAAATGAGATGAGAGCATGAATTTTATTTTGTTTTGGAAAGCAATGAATTGTTAATATTGTCCGGTCCACTGCTTATCAACTGTAGATTAATAATAGCATTTCTTTATGGGAAATGTTATTATACGAAATTACAACACATTTAAGATTTATCGACTTGAAATACATGCATCTTTTATTCATTAAGATGCATACTAGGTCGTTTTCAAAGTAATTTGAAGTAAAAATGATGCAAAATAATGTTTTTTACATGTCAAAATACAAAGCATGTACCTAATTTGATGAAACTTTTTCTAATTTTTCTTTTTTTTCCCTCCTCATTTGATTTAAACTCCGTACCCATTTAATCATTTACAAAACTTGTTCTGATTTTTTATTTTATTTATTTTTCTTTTGTCATTACTATATATATTAAATACGGTCGATTCGATGCATTTTGATTGGTTCCCGGTATTCAGTCCCTTACTTCACAGGCCCAGTCCAATACACTATAAACAAAAGCCAAAAAAGAACACAAATAAAAATACAAAGCCCAAAAAACTTGAGACTAGATATTAGGCTAATGAATTTTTTGGAGTATAACAATTAACAAATGAGCGTGGTCAACTAGCACTATAAAATTTGTTCTTATTTCGAGCTCACAATATACATCACACACTAAACACACTGTAGAAAACGCTTGCCCATCTACGTGCATGATCAACGGCCCGCCACAACGCGACGGACCGTCGCCGTCCTCGTTTAAAATTAAATGTGGTAATTCATGTCGATTTCAAATCTGGCAATGACTTGGAAGTTGGAACAACCTAACCTTAACCTAACTTTTTTAAGTAATTGGTTTAATAGGTCGAGGCCCAAGATCCACTCTTAGTACAAGCATGTTGGCTTCAATTAAAATACAGTACTTTCTTCTTCCTAAATTATTTGTTCATTTTCTTTTTTAGTTATCTCAAATTAATTATTTAATACTATAAAAAGTAAATAAAAAAATTATATTTGATCGAATTTACTATATTATTTAAAGTTATTATTACAAATTTTAAAGCATTAACTAATTAGTTAAAGGTAAAACAATTATTAGCAAAAAGTAATAAAAAGAAAACAATAATTCTTATTCATTTTTCTAAACTCATTTTTAATGCAAATTAAAACAGATGACTAATACATACTCACACAATAACGACTCTCGCTTTCGTCCTTTACAGGACTTGAATACACAACCTTTTGATTGATGTCGAGTGACAATTGTTAAACCTAAACATAATTTTCGTTAAAACTGACCTCTAATGATCCAACCGATTTTAGTTGAACCAGCCGGATTAACTTGGGTTTTAAAACATTGCCTTTAAAATGAGTATTGTATACTTCTGCTTCTATAAAAGCATCTAGCAAAATGCATTTAAAAATATTCCATAATTCAAATAGTAAGACTTTTACTTTCTATAAAATGAGTATTCAAACTTTTGGTATAAGAACATTCAAATAGCAAAAGTCACATCAAAAGTCTCACAACTTGAATATAGTGATTGTATTGATATTTTGGTTAACCAAATAATTTATCAGCCACACCTTATTTGACACATGTTACCAATTTTGATACGATAACATATGACATAACAAAATATCATAATGTAAATTGTGTGATGTACAAATGACATCATTTAGATAATGCACTAATCATTCACACAATAGTCTCTGAATCTGATTCATTCATACATGGTTAAATATTTAGCTCATTAAGTGAGTTTTTTTTTTTTTTTTTTTTTTTTTTTTTTTTTTTCTTGTTCGAATCCACTTAGAGGCTCAAACCTCGTACCTATATATGTAGGAGATGTCTTACTACCTCTTAATGTCTTTTAACTCTTACTTTTCCTTTAATTTATTTTTTTACCTTACTTTTTATTCTTTGTTATATTTTTCATTTAAGTAGTACATATCAGCCACGTCTTCTAAATATTCTTCAAATTCGAAGAAAAATGGCATCCTTTTTCAACATTTACCCTCCAAAATTTTGTCATCTCTATTCTTCGATCACATATTCGAAACTTGTACTTCAAAACTTTTATATATTAACTAGACTTAATTTTGCCCAATCAATTAATTCATGATTTCATTCACAATACCTTTTATATATATATATATATATATATATATATATATATATATATATATATATATATATATATATATATACTCCCTCCGTCCCACATTAAGTGTCCACTATGACTTTTTCAAGTTTTTTTTCTTCAACTTTGACTTCAATTTTTTTTGTCTGTGTTATATAGTACTTGATGCAAGATATATGAATGGATTAAGTTTTTAGTTGTGTTTTCATTTGTATAATTTTTATTAAGTATTATATAACACAAATAAATATATTTAAGGTCAAAGTTGGTAAAAAAAGACTTAGAAAAGTCATAGTGGACACTTAATGTGGGACGGAGGTAGTATAAAGTAAGGATCCAATAGGAAGTATTATTATAATAGGAAGAATAAGAAGATATTTGAACCATTGGATCAAAAGATCAATGGCTAAAAATGAGGAGTGGCATAATTGCAAATAATTGGACTTTTAATTCAATACATGAGGGCATATGAGTAAAATCAACCGTATTATTTTATCCTAAACATCTTGTAATTAGCGCTTTTTTTTTTTTTTTTTTTTTTTTTTTTTTTTCACCATCCGTAATTTATATTCACTGACATCATGGATCACAATTTTATATATCCAATATGCATCTCTTCGTATTTTGATGCATGCATCTATTTTTCTAATAAGATTGCATCTAATTTTACTTTATAATTAAAATTTAATATCAAATGCATCTGCTCTTTTTTTTAAGCATGTACGCCTTCAATTTTCCTTAAATGAATTGATGAGCCGTCTTAAATGATGAACAACTAAAAGATAATTTCATACCATGAGATGCATCTTTCTCCTTAAGAATCAACATGAAATTAACACTTGCATCTATTCTTTTATTATAAGATAATATGCATCTTCAGTTTAATCATCTAAAATGTGGAAACTAGATGCATGGGTGCATCTGATTCGTTAAAACTACTGTGCAACATATATGCATCTAGCATGTGACTATGTTTAGTGAGGCGCAATGAAAAATACATGCAATAAAAAAATAGATGCATCCATTAATATATTATTATATTGTATCCATATTAAAAAATAGGAATCGCATGCTACATGCATCCATCTATTCCTGGTACAAAAAGAAAAAGAAAATAAAGAAGATATATACGGTGACATGGGAAGAACCGAAGAAGAGGTTGTGGAAGAGATGAGAAAAAATAGCAAGCAGTTTTTTATTAGATGAATAAGAATGTCTAAAATACCCTTAAGTTTAATTAAAATTGATTGGTTAAGATTACTTCTTATCCTTCTTATTTTAATGTTTCTTCTCCAAACTCTCTATATATATATATATATATAGGGGGCTTTATTTTCATAACCTTGTTAAGTGCAGGAACTGCGAGAACTCCAATTTTGCATTAGAAAACATGCATGTTCACATAAAACATGTATGTTTTCTTACATACACTTTAATACACATGCCTGCGTATTAAGATGTATGTAAGAAAACATACATGTTTTATATGAACATGCATGTTTTCTAATGCATAATTGGAGTTCTCGCAGTTTCGGCACTTAACAGGGTTCAAAAAATAAAACCATTTTGCATTGATTTGTTGAACTTAACAGGTTTTTATATGAACATGTATGTTATGCATGTATGTGTATGTAAGAAAACATACTTGTTTTATATGAACATGCATGTTTTCTAATGCAAAATTAGAGTTCTCGCAGTTCCAGCACTTAACAGGGTTCTGAAAATAAAGATACACTATATATATATATATATATATATATATATATATAAGCCATTATTATACTGTTTTCTTTTACTTTATGTCTAAAAGAACTAAAAGGTTAATATTTAGAGAAAATTGTCCAAATATACATTCAACTTGCCGCATTTTATTATTGTATGCACTGAACTTTTTTTTTCCTATTATATACACAAACTTTACTAATCACCCTTATTGTATCAAAAAAATGCCTTTTTGATGACTAATCATCCCTATTGTATCAACTTGCCACGTCATCAAAAAAGTGTTTTATTGATATAATAAGGATGATTAGTAAAGTTTGTGTATATAATAAGAAAAAAAAAAAAGTTCAGTGCATACAATAGTAAAAAGTGGCAAGTTGAATGTATATTTGGACAATTTTCCCTAATATTTACTCCTAACAAACTATTACCATTTATTTTCAAAATTTGTTAGGTTTTGTGATAAAGACTAGAGGAGGTTAATCTCCTATGATAAATAGCTAATTGAGTTACCAACTCTTCAAGAAAGATTACTTGAGCCAATTTTGTGTTATATTCTTCTCATGCAAAGTTACAACTTAAATAGGAGAAACCTTTTATTCTTCGTAACTTCCTGCATGCACTACTACTACTAACGTAAACAAAGAAACATTCAAATGCATGTGACAAATATTAAAGTAGTGGCTAGTCAAACAGTGACCAATTACTCCTAAAGACTTGGATAACTTGTGGAGTGATCTAACGAGTGGGTCATTGTAATTGTATCATTTTGGGTTTTTGATAAATAAATTTTCACATTTACTGACACATTTTGAGCAGGTATCCTGAAAAAGTTCGAATGTGTTGCTAAAGAAAAAAGATTTTTTTTAACGACAATTTGTTTCACACCCTATACCACTTATCTCACAATATATCTCAACAATACATCTAGCGAGGCTTAAACCCATAACTTTTAGGTTGGTGGCCGGGTAACTCACATATCACTAGACCGACCAAAGGATTTAAGTTAAAAAAATGTTACTAAAAACCATATTGACATAATCTTACAAATAAGAAAACTCGGAAAAGGATATAAATATAACTCAATGATATGGGAAAATCGAGAATTACAGATAAAAGTGAGTGATTTGACAAAATTTAGCATTTCACTTGCATGAATAAAAACAAAAACCACTTACGAATATATATCATACAAATATATGATATCATAAAACCAAATCGAATACCTCTTACGGATGTTCAAACATAAATGTAGATCATAACATATTTATTTTATTGTAAAACAGCTTAATTATGAGCTTATTGAAATGAAAGATCTGCATCAATTTCGGCCATGACATCGTTAGGCTCGGTCACTAGCGAGCCAATTAAATAAGCATGTTTCTGTTGAGGAATTTTGCTTATTTTGTTCAACTCATCCTCAGTAAGTGACCAATCGAATATGTCTAAGTTTTGTTGCATCCTCTCTTTGTTCAAGCTCTTTACTACGAAACTGACTCCTTGCTCGTATATCCATCTTAGAGCAATCTGCATGACATGCAATAGAATAATATCAATACATGCATGAACTAATTATTACATGCATGCATATATTGAAAATATAAGAATAAATAAGATTACCTGAGCTATAGTCTTGCCTTTGGCCTTGGCAATATCTTGAAGAACATCATTTTCCATGACGCGGTTATGTCCCCATTGAGTGCCAGATGCACCTAAAGGGGAGTAACCGGTAAGAAGAATATCATTCCTTTTGCAGAAGTCATTAAGCCTTTTTTGCTGCCAAAGTGGGCTCATCTCGACCTTCAAATTTGCACATGAAGAACATTTATGAGATACACAAGAAAGTGTGTCTTTACTTATGAGGAAATATATAGCTAGTAGCTAGATAGATCACCTGGTTGACAGCAGGAGGGATTTTAGCAAAGGAAAGTATCTCATCAATCAATCGTGGAGCAAAATTGCTAACGCCAATGGATTTGGTTAGTCCGAGATCCTGACACTTCTCCATACCTTCCCAGACATCCTTGACATTGATAGCGGCTATGCACTCTTTTGGAACCGGAACTGTCCACTTGTCTAAGCGTAGGTATATTGGCCAATGTATTAGATACAAATCTACGTACTCTAATCCCAAATCCCTACGTCAACTCATAAACCATTAACATTTAGTTCCAATTGTGGTGTTGATTAAGCTCGTTTAGCTTCAATATATAACCAATTAACGCAAGAACCATATACTCTATATGGTCAAGTTACCATAAATAACTAGATCAAAAGAAATGAAAAAGTAACTTACTCGAGACTTTTCTTCAAGGCTGGTACCACAAGGTGGCCCTGGGTAGCGTTACACCACAGTTTGGTTGTAATAAAAACATCTGCCCGAGACTTAATGAGACCGAGAGTTAGAGCTTCTTTGATGGCTTCTCCGAGAGCTTTCTCTGTTTGGTAGAGTGGAGACGTGTCAAAATGGCGATAACCAACCTTGATCGCCTCAATTATCGCCGCCTTTACCTGATCATGATCATGGCCTTCTTCTAGTGTCGCTGTTCCCATTCCAATTAGAGGAATGGGTCGACGACCATCAGACGAGGTTATGGTCGTGTTTGGAATACTTACCATAATTCCTAAAGTTCTTTTATTTTGTAGCATGTGGATACGACTATATATATAGCAATACGAGATTGTGATATACAAAATAAATCAACTACCTTTTAGTCTAAAACTCTAAATAAATCACCTTTGAATAAAGAAGCCATCTATCTATTTAATCTATTTTAATCTATCTATCTATTTTTAATCTATTAAACAAGAGGATTGATTCGCACAACATTTTTTTTTATAAACACATCATTTTGTATAACACTGTAATGCACAGAGAGTACACAATACAACACTGTAATGCATATAATGTGGTGCAAGAATAAAAAAAATTTGTGTGCAAATCATGTCCCATTAAACAAGGGTTTTTGAGTGTATCATCTTAGACTAGGTGGTCCTATTCAAAAATATATATATATAAGAAAAGAAAAAAAAATCTTAGACTAGGTGGTGGCTTTCTATTGTTGAATTCAGTCAATTAATTAATATTAAATGGTGACATCATAATTAAAAAATATATTTATACAAGTTTACAAAGCCCTGTCCTTCATTTATTTATTTATTATTTATTTTTCTTTTTTTTTTTTTTTTTGAATTAGACGATTTTTCTACAAGTCATACTTATGCTTCCAAGGCATGCCCCCAAGACTTTGATTGGAATTTTTTTTTTTTTTTTTTTTTTTTTTTTTTTGCATTGAAATAAGTATTCATTTTTCATTTAAAATTCAAATTATCTCAAATATTTTTCTTTGAGCATTCTACTTCTTCTTTCATTGGGTATCATTCCACATCTTCTTTCACATGTTGTGGAGTGCTTCTACATCAGCCTCTTATCACCTTGGACATTTGACTAACCCGAGTGTTTGATGAAATGTCTATCGAACAAAAAAGTTTCAAATTTTAAAACTATTAAGTGAACTGTGAAATGAAAAAGTGCGAAACATTTAATTGAAGTGGAAAATTCTTTTGAATAATAATGTAGTTTTTAATGTGTTACAATGCTCATACACTGTAGTCACTATTTTTTATCTTGCAGAAAGATGCTTGCTTAGAGAATGTCATTGTGCCTCTTCTTTATATGACCTGCTTTTTGCAATCAGGCGTTTTTAGTAAACTGTTAATTTATATTGATTAATGTGGTAGGAGTTTTTTTTTTTTTTTTTTTTTTTTTTTTTTTTTTTTTCGCCCTTTATGCTTTATTTGCTTGCTTTACTTGTTTTGCTCCTTATTCTTTGTTTGGTACTCTGTGCTTTTGTTTGTCTTTTTTCCTAGGCCCCTTGTTTGATGGTCTCATGCATTTCTGCTTGGTTTGCTTGGCTTTTCCCTTTTGTCTTCTTTTTGCTTTTACTTGTTGCTCTCTGGCTCCTTGCACTTTTTGGTTTCCATATCACTCACACATGTGCACATGTCGGAGGTCTTTCTGGAAGCAGTCTCTCTACTCCCATGTTTTGCCTGGGGTAGGGGTAGAATCTGTCTACACTTCTATCTCTCTCATACCTCACTCTTGCGGGATTGGGTATGTTGTTGTTGTTGTTCATATGTCGATTTAACATAGGGACTAATTAATTTTTCTTAACTTACGAATTAATTGATGCATGAATTGTGTTTTTGTTTCTTAGTTATTCGTTTTTTTTTTTTCTAGATTGTGGTGTGCTTTCTTTTATTTTTTGGGTTCTGGTTACTTCACCATTCGCTAAAGAACTTATATGCAACTTTTTGAATCTTACAAAGATTACTTTGAAGGAAAATGATGGGAGACCTAAATATATGCCTAATTTCATGCATAAACTTATGTGGCATGATCATGTTGGTTTGTGAAAAAGTGGGTCCTTTGGCTGTTACCAACAGGATGATGCCACATAGGTTTAGGCATGATTTTAGGCACATCTTTTAGGCCTCCCAATCACCTCTCTACTTTGAAATTAAATCATCAACATGAGTTTTGTGGCTGTGTGTTTCAACAAAAAGATAACAAAGAAACTCCACTAACATTATTAGTGATATACATAGCTATCTAAGACCAATATCATGGTTTAGTATGTCTTAGTCTTACCACTAAAAATTGATGTTGATTTATTTTGACTATTGATTAAAGTAGTGATATGGTACCACATTACTAGGAGTATGCTGGTTATAAAAGCCAGTTCAGTTCATAAACCCACCCACATATAATCATAACCTGAAAGAAATCGAAGCTTTTAAAAATAGCTTACTAATAAATGTCAGGGTAAATGGATTACGATAAACGCTTCTGTGACTAGCTCAATGCAAATACAACTAATTTTGATCTCTACGTTACTAAATGAACTAAATTTGACTACTTTTTGATTGAAAAATAATGAGAACTTCTGATAATGAGTGATGCCTATGAAAATACGAGAAAAGCCTCTCAACTGATCCCTGACAAGAGAAGCTCGGCAACTGTATCCCCTATCGACGAAGAAAAAATTCCTATACAATAAACAATCAAAAGACATCAGCAAAAATCAGATAAAGATGGAAAACAGGCGGGTCAAAAGACTCGGAACGGGCTTCAGAACACTTTTCCTAATAATTTCAGTTTCTAGAAACAGTTGGTTTGTCAAACTGTTTCAATGATAATCTATATTTTTAGGATAAAAAGATTTAGGACGTTTTAGATGCATTATTAGGAGAATTTAACCCGTTTGACCCATTTGACCCTTTTTCCAATCTAGCTAATACTTTGATTTTACCTAGTTATCCGTTAACTGGGTTGAAATTGGCATTTGTAAAAATTGAATGATAACACGGCAAACTGTTTCTCACTCTTTTAGGTTAATCCTCCAAGGTCTAATGCCACAGCTTACTACAGAATCCGTTTTTAAGCCTCTTGTTATTTATGATATCAACAAATGAGTGAACCAACTGTCCAGCTAAGCTACACGGATCATCAATAAGGGTTTGAATATACGTGTTGACTACTCTCCGTTCCTGTTCGGTTGACCTCAAACTAAACCAAGTTAGCAGTTTTAGCCTAAACTCTTGCTTAATATACCCTTGACACTCCAACGAACGAATGGTTTTCACACAATACTCAAAGTTTTCATCCAAGCTAACAGGTCCTACTTTGCGGGGTCCAAAGGGTGACCCGTTAATCGTACGATCTTACCAAGTTCCCGCACTCTAAACCCGGAGTCAGATTCAACATCTTTTGCACTACAGGTTCCTTCATTATGAGTAACCATAACCGCACTTGGGATCTTGTGAATTATTTCCACACTTCCAGTGAAACATTTGGCCTTTGAGTGTCCTAAATCGCCGGTTTCAGTGTAGGATACTACCCTAAACACGAAAATACCCTCACGTGGAACGCACGTGAGGACTCACTAACGGGATTTTGTCATGCTCGTTAGCCAAAATCGCGAATTTGCAACTACAGCACCACCTCAGGGACATTGTTCACAAAGAGTCGAAAGATTAAGAACACAACTGGCACAATTCTTTTTTCAAGGACATTATTTGCAAAAATGGCAAACCACCGGGACATAATTTACAGTTTACCCTTTCTAAAATATATAACTGAGTATTAGTAGCATAAATTATGAATTGTCTACGGTTTATAAGAAAAATAGATGGAAAAAGATGAAATGAGGGAATAATGTTATAGCTGGAGAGGAGAGAGTATATTTTTTTAGTAATCTTTATACAATAAACATACTTTTAGAATACATACTCAAACAAGCATACTTTTGTCTACGTTTTCAAAAAGAATCATACAGAGACGGAGACAGTGGGGTTCATCGTAAGCAATTTCTTCTTCGGTTCCAAAAAAAACCGGACCGGTTCCAATCCGGACCGGTTTGGTCGTCAAAGTCAATGGACCGGATCCGGTTCCAATCCGATCCGGTTCCATTCGGATCCGGGGTCCCAAAACCGGAACAAGTATACCCGGTTCCGGATCGGATCCAATCCGGTTCGGTCCCAAGAACCGGTCGGACCGGTTCCAAAGAACCGGTGGTCATTTTCTTCACAGTGAGCATGCTAACTTTTTCGATTCCGGGTTTCTTTTTTTTTTTTCGTTCGCGTTTACCACACAATAAACTTAATAAACTTCGACTTTTATTAAAAAAACTAATAGACGTCACACTTAAAGTACTTGAAACACAAATTTAATACATTTCGACTATTTATTATTCTTCGGTTTCATCTTCATCTTGAATTTCAACTTGAACGGCGGCCCTTGCGGCGCTTGTAGCTTCATCGTAAGCAATTTCTTCTTCGGTAAGATTGATTACATAACCTTCTTGCACCTCGACCTCTTGTAATTGTTTTTCGTAGTCCATCGGTTCTTCAAGTATTGAAACGTCTTGTATACGTTCATTCCCATCCAAATAATCCTTCAAGCAAATACACATCTCCAAAGATAAAGGTGTGAGTTTTGTTCTTCTTACCGACAATACCCTTCCACTAGTAGAAAAAGCGGATTCCGAAGCAACGGTTGAAGCTTGTACGCTTAGTAAATCCCGGGCCATTGCGGCTAGAACGGGAAATTGAGATTCCCTTTGTTTCCACCAATTCAAAACATCAAATTTCTTGAACTCTTCGGATGTGATAGTGTTTAACCAATCGGTTCCCGTATATCTCCCATATTCGTTGCTCGTTAAATTGTCACTCCTAGCCCGTTTACCACTTTCTTGTCTTAAACTTGAAAATAAGTCCAAATCCGGATCCACGGATGAAGACGAAGTCCACATACTTGGCACCGAACTCGTTCCCACATTTGTTGCACCATATTTCTCAAAATAAACATCATATAAACGTTTGAAATTATTTTTAAACGATTCTTGTGCGTTCATTACATAAAAAGGGTCTATTTGGTTCAAATCCAAGTCTTCACCAATCTTTTTGATAAGATATTCCACCCCGCTAACGTTATAACATGGGTTTATTGCGGCGGCACAAGTAATTACCGGTGGAATTTCTTGAAAATATTTTTTAAGCTTTTCTTTCATCGGTACAACCATATTAGCAAAAAGTGGACCATCATATTCGTATGCTCCTAATTTTCTACACATCGCATAAAGTTGGTTGAGGACCGAATGACTCGTGGGATAATAAACACCCGATAACATAGTTGTTGCGGTTTTAAAAACTTTGAGTAAATCGGTTATTTTTTGAATAAGACTCCAATTTTCAATCGAAAATGGTACCATATTTTCCCCACGCTTTTGTCTAGCACAAAGCTCATCATGAAAATGTTGTAACGTGTTTTTTTGACGTAAAGCACTAACAAACATGTCATAGGTCGAATTCCATCTTGTAGGAACGTCCCAATTTGGTGATAAAAAAATAGAATTCGATTCATGACACAATTTTATATAATCCAAATATCTATTCGAATGAAATTGAAAAATATCTTGTAACATTTTTCTAAAAGATTCTCTTAAATTAAACATTTGTTGGGTCGCTAGTCCGCTTTGCACAACCAAGTTAATGATGTGTGCAACACATCGACTATGATAAAAAATGCCCTCAACAATCGGTCGGTATCTTAGTTTTAGTAATCCTACCGCATTTGTATTATTAGAAGCGTTATCGAATGATATTGAAAATACCTTTTCTTCTAATTTAAACATTTTCATAATATATCTCAACATTATACTTAGATTTTCACCCGTGTGCGGATTTGGAAATATTTCAAAACCAATAGTACGTTTCATCATTTGCCAAGTCGCGGGGTCAATCCAATGTGCGGTAACACACAAGTACGAACCCGGCAAACCATGACCCGCCGACCAAACATCGGTTGTTAAGTTTACATTAGTTTTTAAAGCATCAAAACCAAGTATTAATTCCTTTTTAACCTTTGCCCAAGATTTAATACAATCACGTTTAAGAGTTTGACGACTTACATGAGTGTAGCGTGGTTGAAGCCTTTGTTGAATCAACCTCGTTAACCGAGGGTTGTCGAAGTGGTTGAACGGCAAACCCTCTTGAATCACAAAGTGAGCTAAATCTTGACGAAGCGCCCTCTCGTCATATACAAAAATACTCCCATCTCGTCCCATAACACTTTGATCCGATGACCCAACGCCTCTTGTTGCTTTACAATGGTGATTCGTGTGCTTCTTCAACGTAGAATTCCCCGATGAAGACATATAAGTGTTACAAGCTTTACAACGAGCCTTTTTTGAATTATCCGAAAACCTTACCAAGTCGAAATGACACCAAATATCTTGGTTTCGGGTTGTTGGTTCAATCCCAACTTCCAAAGGTTGGTTTGTAGAACTTTGAGCATGAGAAGCGGGATTGTTTGATGATGTTGGTTGAGATTGAGAAGCTTGGTTTCTTCTAGACATTTTTGATCAAGTTTGTGAGCAATTTTTGAGTGTTTTTCTTGAATTTGATTGTTGTGATTCAACCAAAATAATCAATGGTATTTATAGGAATGTTTAGGAGCTTAAAATGGGACAAATGGGGGACAAAATGGTTGGGAAAATCAGAAAAACGGTCACATGACCGTTGTCCACTTTCCTTGGCTGCTTACTGTGAACAAATCCAGAAAAAAGAGAATATGAACGTTGGATCCGGTTCGGATCCGGTTCCTGGGAACCGGTTCGCGATCCGGTTATGGATTATCCGGTTCCGAACCGGATCTAGTATGAAAATGGTGGAACCGGATTGGAATTTCCGGATAATTTTGGAACGGGACCGGTTCTTGCCGGAACCGGTGTTGACCGGTTATGGTTCCGGATAATTATCCGGTTACGGTTCCGGAACCGGATCTTATGGCCACCTCTAGTCTTGCCTTTGGCCTTGGCAATACCTTGAAGAACATCACTTTCCATGACGCGGTTGTGTCCCCTTTGAGTGCCAGATGCACCTAAAGGGGAGTAACCGGTAAGAAGAATATCATTCCTTTTGCAGAAGTCATTAAGCCTTTTTTGCTGCCAAAGTGGGTTCATCTCGACCTTCAAATTTGCACATGAAGAACATTTATGAGATACACAAGAAAGTGTGTCTTACTTATGAGGAAATAGTAGATAGATCACCTGGTTGACAGCCGGAGGGATTTTAGCAAAGGAAAGTATCTCATCAATCAATCGTGGAGCAAAATTGCTAACGCCAATGGATTTGGTTAGTCCGAGATCCTGACACTTCTCCATACCTTCCCAGACATCCTTGACATTGATAGCGGCTATGCACTCTTTTGGAACCGGAACTGTCCACTTTTCTAAGTGTAGTTGTATTGGCCAATGTATTAGATACAAATCTACGTACTCTAATCCCAAATCCCTACGTCAACTCATAAACCATTAATATTTAGTTCCAATTGTGGTGTTGATTAAGCTCGTTAAGCTTCAATATATAACCAATTAACTCAAGAACCATATACTCTATATGGTCAAGTTACCATAAATAACTAGATCAAAAGAAATGAAAAAGTAACTTACTTGAGACTTCGCTTCATGGCTGGTACCACAAGGTGACCCTGGGTAGAGTTACACCACAGTTTGGTTGTAATAAAAAGATCTGCCCGAGACTGAATGAGACCGAGCATTAGAGCTTCTTTGATGGCTTCTCCGAGAGCTTTCTCTGTTTGGTAGACTGAAGCCGTGTCAAAATGGCGATAACCAACCTTGATCGCCTCAATTATCCCCGCCTTTACCTGATCATGATCATGGCCTTCTTCTAGTGTCGCCGTTCCCATTCCAATTAGAGGAATGGGTCGACGACCATCAGAAGAGGTTATGGTCGTGTATGGAATACTTACCATTATTCCTAAACTTCTTTTATTTTGTCACAAGTTGTAGCATGTGAATTTTACTATATATATAGCTATACGAGAATGTGATAGTTATTGCTGGACCCATTACTTTGTTTGGCATTGAATCGTCAACCTTAATGACGGATTGGCATACGCAATCAACTACGTACGTCCTTTTAGTCTAAATAAATCACCTTTGAATAACTATTACTATCAAAGAAATGTAAAAAAAAATATATTATTTTAATATGGGTTTAGCCATAAAATAACAATGTACTTTACTAAATGTGCTTATTTGGTACGTAAATTAAATTGTGTCCTACATTTTATAGCACAAAATTAAAAGAAGGCAAGTCGATCTCTAGCATTTCATGATCATGAAAGAGTTTATATATAGCATGTATTAATAAATTTAGTAGCTAACATTAGAAGTTCAATTTTACTGGTTTACAAAAAAATAAAATTAATGCCTAAATAAATTATTTACTTAAATTTTCTTGCATTTTGATTGACGTTTACTTATTAAGTTTTCACAGTTTTTGGATTATAGCCATTTAGAGGATCCGAAATATTACAGAAGAACCCTTAAGGCTGTTGGATGAATATGGATACAACAGGCCAGTAGATGTTGATTGTTGAATTTGGCAACTGATTTCAATTTATGCATGCACTATTTGTTTATAACTTGGACCATTAGAATGTTAATTGTTACATTTGGCCACATCGAGCATAAGAATCTATATCTATATCTAACTATAAATTGAAGATTTCTATTGACATCATTAATTAGTAGTAGTATTTCATTTGGCAGTTTGAAATCAAAATGAAGTTAGCTCATTTGATTTGGCCTACCAGGTACAAGTTATAGGACTATTGGACCTGATGTGTATTTAAATAGAATTGAAAATAGCAAGGTTCCAACTTTGAAGCCCTTAATCGCCCGGAGTGCGCCACAGTCCCATCTAAAAAACTTCTTAAATAACTCTTAACGACACTTACTTACGAGTATAATTCATGCATGAGAATCTCGAAGTAGATGTCTTTTAGAGTTCTAGCTTTGAATTATCAATTAAGGGCTACACACGGTTTCTAGCTTTATGAAGTATTTTACTTATGACATGACAAAGGAACTTTGATTAAAGTTCTAACTTTGAATTATCAAGGGCTACACACGGTTTCCTTTTTGCAATATACAAAAGTTCATTTACCAAGTAGCAATGACTAGGAAAAGTTTTGGACTATTTTTGTACTATGCATCTCATTTATGTTACGATATTCTACATAGACTCAAAAAGGTGATAATTTGGAAAGTGATACAGATACAACGCTTGCACAAGTACAAGTGCTCAACCGTGTAAGTTGTGTGTGTTTGATACGAACCTGAACCTAAAGACCTGCCTATTGATGTCGTTTAAGTCCAGTTTCTTAGAAGATTTAGTCATTGAGTTCCTTTACTTTTTACATTATATATGCGTACATGTTGCCATGCACGTTAGTAGTCACTGATTTAGTTTAGGAGGAAGTGGTCCACCACTCATGCATTGTTTGATTTGGTTCCCATGTTTCATTTAGTCCTAGTAGTATTTAGTTTACTAGTCTTCGGTTACTCCTTGTTATTAGGAGATCATGCATTTGTTCTTTGGGTATTTAAGCGTCATTGCATAATGGAACAAAGTATAATAAGAGAAGAAAATATGTTGTTCTTTTCTTAATTTCTTGGAGAGTCACTAACTCAATTAGCTATTTATTTTAGAAGATTGACCTCCTCTAACTGGTCTTTATCAGTGTTTCATCAAATGTTGTTTAATGAGTTTATCAATATTTATATATATTTATTTATTTTCCTGTTGTTGCTAAAAAGTTGTTTGGTCTTTGTATATGCCTTTAGTTGAAGGTGCTTCAATTAAGCTGCAACTCACATGAAGATACATTCTTGGAAGCTCAATGTTGCGACATTTACTTAAGGATAATTTCATATATACCCAATTTAAACATTATAATTTCACATTTACTTAGCCATCCATTTTTCATTAAAATAAAAAAAATATTATTCATATTTAAAAAAAAAAAAAAAAAAGGTAAATCTTCAAGCTAAAAAGAATACACAATCGCGACGACAATTAGATTATCTATCTATACATATGCAATTCTCTGTACTTTCCCGTTATGATAATTTGTCTTAGTGTGAATTCAGGAGTGGTAAACACATGTTCAATTTTTTGTAAAAGATTATTTAGTGTTTGTGTTATTTGGAGGTATTCGAGTTCAACTATTTTTTTTTTTTTTTTTTTTTTTTTTTTTTTTTGTGCAAAAGGTAAATTTATATTACTTCTCAACCAAAGGTACAATATAAACTAACATCTGATAAGGGCATACCCTAAATCAGGAACAACAAGCAATACAAGCCAAACTAATTCAGTACCCGATATCTAACAAGACATACAACCATATGTCAGACAACACTCTGATTATGAAACAAAACATAGAAATAAACCCTATGCTACACCAGCACTGTCCTCAATTTTTAGCATTACCTTTAAGCACCATAAACCATCTAGCTACATTTCCTTTCTTCTCCCCTCCAAAACCACTCAACCAACATCCACAGTGATCAAAGAGTTAAGAAGAAAGGCATCACTAGGCACCCATAACCCATAACTATTTGAAATCTGTAACTTTTACTAATAATCTTTTACGCGGAAGCAACTTAATTAAATAGCAGAAATAGTAAAATTTGTGGATGTGCATCAATCCAACTGAACCATGGGAATGCTACTTGTTTCTTTTGATTGTATGTATGTTATAGTCAATCATGAATGTATTTTATATACGAATATGCAATTGTTTGCGGATTGCATTTTGTTTTGAAATGCTTAAGTTTGAGACTGAATGGTAATGGTGGGAGGAAATGCTTAAGTTTGAGACTCGATGTTTATTGACTTAAAGCGTGTAATTACTCAGTAGGTTGATGCACTAGTGAGAAGTTAGATATGCAAATCCCTATTCGCCACATTGCAAGTTTTTTTTTCCCTCTCTCCCTCTAACATATTATACCATGTGTCAGCTGTCAAGTATGTTGGTTATAAAAGCCAGTTCAGTTCTTAAACTTGCCTATATCATAACCTGAAAGAAATCGAAGCTTTAAAAACAGCAGTTTACTAATAAATGGCAATAATAATGGATATTGATAAATGCTTCTGTGACTAGCTCAACGCAAATACAACTACTTTTGATCTCTACGTTACTGAATGAACTAAATTTGACTACTTTTTGATTGAAAAATAATGAGAACTTCTGATATTGAGTGATGCCTGTGAAAATATGAGAAAAGCCTCTCAACTGATCTCTGACAAGAGAAGCTCGGCAACTGTATCCCCTATCGACGAAGAAAAAATTCCTATACAATAAACAATCAAAAGACATCAGCAAAAATCAGATAAAGATGGAAAACAGGCGGGTCAAAAGACTCGGAACGGGCTTCAGAACACTTTTCCTAATAATTTCAGTTTCTAGAAACAGTTGGTTTGTCAAACTGTTTCAATGATAATCTATATTTTTAGGATAAAAAGATTTAGGACGTTTTAGATGCATTATTAGGAGAATTTAACCCATTCGACCCATTGACCCTTTTTCCGAGTTAGCTAATACTTTGATTTTACCTAGTTATCGGTTAAATGGGTTGGAATTGCCATCTGTGAAAATTGAATGATAATACGGTAAACTGTTTCTCTCTTTTAGGTTAATCCTCCAAGGTCTAATGCCACAACTTACTACAGAATCCGTTTTTAAGCCTCTTGTTATTTATGATATCAGCAAATGAGTGAACCAACTGTCTAGCTAAGCTACACGGATCATCAATCAGGGTTTGAATATACGTGTTGACTACTCTACGTTCCTGTTCGGTTGACCTCAAACTAAATCAAGTTAGCAGTTTTAGCCTAAACTCTTGCTTAATAAACCCATGACACTCCAACGAACGAATGGTTTTAACACAATACTCAAAGTTTTCATCCAAGCTACCAGGTCCTTTGCGGGGTCCAAAGGGTGACCCGTTAATCGTACGATCTTACCAAGTTCCCGCACTCTAAACCCGGAGTCAGATTCAACATCTTTTGCACTGCAGGTTCCTTCATTATGAGTAACCATAACCGCACTTGGGATCTTGTGAATTATTTCCACACTTCCAGTGAAACATTTGGCCTCTGAGTGTCCTAAATAGCTGGTTTCAGTGTAGGATACTACCCTAAACACGAAAATACCCTCACGTGGAACGCATGTGAGGACTCACTAACGGGATTTTGTCACGCTTGTTAGCCAAAATCGCGAATTTGCAACTACAGCACCACCTCAGGGACATTGTTCACAAAAGAGTCGAAAGATTAAGAACACAACTCGCACAATTCTTTTTCCAAGGACATTATTTGCAAAAATCGCAAACCACTGGGACATAATTTGCAGTTTACCCTTTCTAAATATCTAACTGAGTATTAGAAGCATAAATTATGAATAATGTTATAGCTGGAGAGGAGAGAGTATATTTTCTAGTAATCTTTATACAATAAACATACTTTTAGAATACATACTCAAACAAGCATACTTTTGTCTTCGTTTTCAAAAAGAAGCATACATATGGAATTGACTCGTAAAATCATTATTTTTGTCACGGTCCCTTTTTTGATGGTTTTCTTTTCTATGCTAAACTGGTCAATCATACAACCAAATCGAATACCTCTTAAGAATGTTCAAACATTATTGTAGATCATAACATATTTATTTTATTGTAAAACAGCTTAATTATGAGCTTATTGAAATGAAAGATCTGCATCAATTTCGGCCATGACATCGTTAGGCTCGGTGACTAGCGAGCCAATTAAGTAAGCATGTTTCTGTTGAGGAATTTTGCTTATTTTGTTCAGCTCATCCTCAGTAAGTGACCAATCGAATATGTCTAAGTTTTGTTGCATCCTCTCTTTGTTCAAGCTCTTTACTACGAAACTGACTCCTTGCTCGTATATCCATCTTAGAGCAATCTGCATGACATGCAATAGAATAATATCAATACATGCATGAACTTACATGCATGCATATTGAAAATATAAGAATAAATAAGATTACCTGAGCTATAGTCTTGGCTTTGGCCTTGGCGATACCTTGAAGAACATCATTTTCCATGACGCGGTTGTGCCCCCATTGAGTGCCAGATGCACCTAAAGGGGAGTAACCGGTGAGAAGAATATCGTTCCTTTTGCAGAAGTCATTAAGCCTTTTTTGCTGCCAAAGTGGGCTCATCTCGACCTTCAAATTTGTACATGAAGAACATTTATGAGATACACAAGAAAGTGTCTTACTTATGAGGAAATAGTAGCTAGATATATAGATCACCTGGTTGACAGCCGGAGGGATTTTAGCAAAGGAAAGTATCTCATCAATCAATCGTGGAGCAAAATTGCTAACGCCAATGGATTTAGTTAGTCCGAGATCCTGACACTTCTCCATACCTTTCCAGACATCCTTGACATTGATAGCAGCTATGCACTCTTTTGGAACCGGAACTGTCCACTTTTCTAAGTGTAGTTGTATTGGCCAATGTATTAGATACAAATCTACGTACTCTAATCCCAAATCCCTACGTCAACTCATAAACCATTAATATTTAGTTCCAATTGTGGTGTTGATTAAGCTCGTTTAGCTTCAATATATAACCAATTAACTCAAGAACCATATACTCTATATGGTCAAGTTACCATAAATAACTAGATCAAAAGAAATGAAAAAGTAACTTACTCGAGACTTCGCTTCATGGCTGGTACCACAAGGTGACCCTGGGTAGAGTTACACCACAGTTTGGTTGTAATAAAAAGATCTGCCCGAGACTTAATGAGACCGAGAATTAGAGCTTCTTTGACGGCTTCTCCGAGAGCTTTCTCTGTTTGGTAGAGTGAAGCAGTGTCAAAATGGCGATAACCAACCTTGATCGCCTCAATTATCCCCGCCTTTACCTGATCATGATCATGGCCTTCTTCTAGTGTCGCCGTTCCCATTCCAATTAGAGGAATGGGTCGACGACCATCCAAAGAGGTTATGGTCGTGTATGGAATATTTACCATTATTCCTAAACTTCTTTTATTTTGTCACAAGTTGTAGCATGTGAATTTTACTATATATATAGCTATACGAGATTGTGATAGTTATTGCTGGACCCATTACTTTGTTTTGGCATTGAATCATCAACCTTAATGACGGATTAGCATACGCAATCAACTACGTACGTACCTTTTAGTCTAAATAAATCACCTTTGAATAACTATTACTACTATCAAAGAAATGTAAAAAAGTATTATTTTAATATGGGTTTAGCCGTAAAATAGCAACGTACTTTACTAAATGTACTCATTTGGTACGTAAATTAAATTGTGTCCTACATTTTATTGCAGAAAATTAAAAGAAAGCAAGTCGATCTCTAGCATTTCATGAAATAATTAGTAGCTAACATTAGAAGTTCAATTTTACTGGTTTACAAATAAATAAAATTAATGCCTAAATAAATTATTTACTTAAATTTTCTTGCATTTTGATTGACGTTTACTTATTAAGTTTTCATAGTTTTTGGATTATAGCCATTTAGAGGATCCGAAATATTACAGAAGAACCCTTAAGGCTGTTGGATGAATATGGATACAACAGGCCAGTGCCCAGTAGATGTTGATTGTTGAATTTGGCAACTGATTTCAATTTATGCATGCACTATTTGTTTATAACTTGGACCATTAAAATGTTAATTGTTACATTTGGCCACATCGGGCATAAGAATCTATATCTAACTATAAATTGAAGATTTCTGTTGACATCATTAGTTAGTAGTATTTCATTTGGCAGTTTGAAATCAAAATGAAGTTGGCTCATTTGATTTGGCCTACTAGGTATATTGTGACAACCGGCAGTTTAGGGAGCTATTTTAAAAACCCGCATTACAATTTAAGTTCGTTTATAATTTTTATTTGAAATTTTCATTTCACAACGAACTTGTAAGACCTATTTAATGGATATTTTTAATTAATGACTTTATGGAATTCGTGAATTATGTTCATAATTCATTTTTGATTATATGATCGGTGATGTATATTTGAATTCTCACTTGGTACTACGTTGACTTTGGCACTATGATTACCTAACAAAAGTTTGTGATTCGTCTTAACGAGTCCGACTATATTTTAATTATTTACGAGATGTTCTCGAGTGATATTGAAGTTTTGAAATGAGTTCGGGTTCGGGCCACATGTTTTTACAATTACCCGCGTTACCCGCTCCACCGTAATAATATTATTATTATTACTATTATTATTATTATTAATAATAAAAAAAAAAAATAATAATAATATAGATATAAAGGTGTGTGTTTGGTCCGGTTTTCACACACACACACAAACCCTCACATTTTTATTCTCTCTCTCAAAATCACATCATCTCCCCCATCTTTAACCCTAGCCGCCGGACATAAAATCCGGCCACCACCGCCGCATTTCCGACCACCCAACAAAACAAACACCACCATCTTATTCCTCTCTTCACCCTCTTTCATTTGGTATATGATACTTACCCTAGAACCTCCGTTAACACCACCAAATCTCTAATAATCCATTCGAATTTTTATACCTTTTCTAGATCCGTTCATTTGGAGGTCCAAGAAGGTGAGAAGGAGCTATTTTTGGGTTTTGGGTGCCACGAATTGGCATTAATCCGTGGCTACACGGATTATTTTGTTGAGAATCGAATCGATTGATATGGGAAATGATGTTTTAAAGATAAAAATTAAGTTTGGTATCCGGGTTTCTTGGGTTTGGTTATGGTTGACTCGGAACCGAGAGCTAGGCTCTCGGCTTATTTTGGTCCGAGCCTTGAGAGGCTTTGGTTCCTTGGTGATGATTGTTGTTTGGTTGTTGTCGAGGGTGTTATGTTCCCCGATCCGAGCTAACCGAGACCGTGTGGTCTCGGGGTTTCATTTGTTGCTCGTATGACCATGCCGAGACCCTTATGGGGGTTCTCGATTAGTCGTGGTTCGAGCCTCGGGCTCGTAGAATTATTGTGGTTCGACCCTTGTGGGTCGCGGCTTTTAGCCGTGTATTAGTTTGTTGCCGATTTGACCTTTGGGTCGAATGGGTTATATGGTTACTTGTTATGCTCTTGCGAGCTAGGTGCTCTTGTGATGTTTGGTTCGAGTCCTAGTGACTCGCGGTTTGGAGCCGAGACTCAAGTGAGTCGAGGGCTCGGGTTGGCTTGGTAAACCGACCCAAACATTAACCTCGTTAATGTCATTTCTTGATATAACTGTGAACTTGATTGTTATATTGTTGTGGCATTTCATTTATCGGCCGAATACTTTTGGTTGAGTCGAGACCATTGTGGTCTCGACATTGGATATTATAATGGTAATTGTGGAGTTGTTGTCGATTGGTAAGAGTGATTGGGGACCGATTGTGAGACGGTCGTTAGATTGACGGAGATAGGTTAGTCGGGTGCCGTAGTCGGACCCTCATGTTGTAGCCCGTGGTTTGAGTTGTGATTGGACGGAGATTGGTTATTTTATGACTTTTGCTTATTATTGGACTTGGACAATGAGCCGAGAGTCATGACTCGGACATATGACCATTTCGTATAACTCAATAACTATTAAAAATTGAAACGAGAATAATAAAACTCGTAATAATAATTATTGATAATATGAACGTTTATATGAAAGTATATACGTGAATAACGTATATATAACTATATAAACGCGTATATTAATAATAATAATAATCATGAGTCGTATTATAAATAATACGATTAGATATATATTAGGCTACGAAAGTGGCGTAATATTATTAAACGTATTACTATTATAAAAATTGTGTTATAAAACGGGAAACTCCCGACAACTATGAAACGTTAATAAAAATGTCGTTTTGGATATATAACGGATAAACTTATTGAGTTAGGCGAAATTGTTGTCACTCGGGTCCAGGTAAGTTATTATTTGTGACGTTCGTGTTGTCACGGATATATGACGACTAATATAGACGTTTTCTATAATTAAATAACCACTTAACCGTAAGGTTGAGCCGGGTTATTTGGCTATATGAAATGAATATATTAGTGGGCATCGTATCCTACGACGCCCATAGGTTGTAGTATATGTAAAGTGTAATAGATTGCGAGTGTATATATTGGGAAATCTGGCCAATTTGACGATATATATGAGGAATTTATTAAACTATGATATATACTATATAGTAATTATGTGCTATGTGCTTTAGGTTGGGTGTAATCTTGGAACGGTATGTTACGTAAATAAATATGAGGATTATCAAATCGACGGATTTGGTAAACTTTGGCGATTTATTTAAATGATATATTGGGCTAATATTAGATCTATAGTTTATTTATCTTTCTATATGTGATCTCTCTTTGGTTTGTTTTGAGTCGACCCACCACCCGTATGGATACCAAACGCAAATACACCAAACTAATACGAAATGGATTTTCGGAAATAAAATGGATTCTCGTCCGGGTTTGGGAATGTTATATATTTGAGGAAATGATTTCTGAAAGAGTTAATATTGTTAGGTCGTGCCAAGTCCGTAGTTGCTGTTTCGTGAGTTATCATACGTCTTATTTCTACCTACCTCGTCTTGCTATTTTCTGGACTTGAGGTGAGTCACAGCCCCACTTTTTACTCTTGAACTATGTTTTCAACGATTGGGGTGAGAAACGTGCAAATTATTTTATGTGGACTATTATGGCTTTTATATTCTTTTTAAACTTGCTATGCGTATGGACTAGGATCTATTGTCAGCTTTAGTCACACATGTCGTGTGTACTATTCAAGGTTGGCTTATTTGGTTATTGGTGGATTGTCAGCTTTAGTCACATATTTGTCGTGTGTACTATTCAAGGTTGGCTTATTTGGTTATTGGTGGATTGTCAGCTTTAGTCACATATTTGTTGTGTGTACTATTCAAGGTTGGCTTATTTGGACTGTCAGCTTTAGTCACATAGTTTCGTGTGTACTATTCAAGGTTGACTTATTAGATACTATAGTGTGCACCTATAGGTTATTAATACTTCGGAGGTTATCCGAATATTTATTGGTATTGCGGGGGTTACCCGAATATCTATGTTGTTACGGAAGGGTATCCGTGTGTTATGTTGAGAGCGGAGGGTATCCGCAGGCTTTTAGCGAATCCTTAGTCTAGCTAGCAAGCGTTTTGCGTATATGTCCACTATATTATTAGTTGAATTTAAACCTATGATCTCACCAGCGAAAGCTGACTTTTAGCACGTTTTCTCAGGTAATTAAGTGTTGAGGTGCATGCTTGGATTGGGACGCTCGGCCAAGGCTCACGGTTCATGGATCTATTTTTCTAAACTCTGATAATTAAATTTGGACCTATTGTTATTTTATTTTGGGCCTGACTCTGAATGATGTTGGGATAAATGTAAACCTTAAAACCCCGTTTTGGTTGTGTTTTTACTATGTTTACTTTATCTCGTTCTATATTGTCTTGTGTTGGATACCAATCCCCGTAGCACCCCGAAAGCTTGTTAAGTCTTCCGCTGTATCAAATTTTGGGGGTGTTACAGATTGGTATCAGAGCCAAGGTTATAGAGAACTAGGTAAATAAACGCCTAAACTATAACCGTATTTTCATAGAAAAAGATCCTTGACTACCGCCCGCCAGCCCGCCAAGCCGAAGCATCTTCTATTATTTGAGGTATTATGAGATATTTGAGATGATTTGAGGTTTATGGATTTTAGTAATAAGATGGCGTTCTCGAGGATTTATATGGTCTATATGTTTTATAAACATTTTTAGTAATGCGGTGTTTGAAATTCTTTTATTGAAATTATACATGGAATTATTTGATGAGTATATTTGGTACGGTATTATGAGTTGTGATTTAAGTTGTTTTGAAACACTTACACCTACCCTACGCCGTTGTCACAGACTATGGCCTCCCATATGCCCGATGTCATCGAGGACATTCTTACTGCACCAGTTTTACCTGCACAGTTCACTATGGCATCTGATGACCCTTACCAGATGGCCATGTCTTCAGCTATTGTATCACAGGCAGCTTCTACTTCAGCACTACCTGCTGCATCTACGCAGGGACCCTCATCTTCTCTAGGGCTCCCTGGTACATCGAGGCAGCTTACTCTTCATCAGGCTTTGGCTCGTGTGGCACCACGCTTTGCCCATCGAGCTACGGCACGCATGTCGGTACGCCCTACTCCATCACCTTTACAGATTGATGCTCATTCTCTTCTGTCTGAGGCGCCACCCACATCATTGCGTCGTCGTCCTAGATCACCTACTACATCTTCACATGGTTCACCTAGTAGGAGACGACGAGTGATGAGGTACTCTTCCGATGAGGAGGAGGAGGAGTACGAGGGTGAGGATGAGGCTGATGACCCTGAGCGGGAGGATGACCCTCAGGAGGCTGAGCATGGTGATGATGATGACCCTGAGGAGGAGGATGACCCTCAGGAGGATGAGATGCCTGATGATGATGATGAGTTATTACCACCAGCTCAGGCTGAGGAGCCTGATTCACCTGTACACCCGATTGAGCCTGATTCACCTGATCATCCGTTCTTGTTTGAGTTGCCACCTGGTAGTCCCGTTGAGTCGGATGCATCTTCTGAGGTTTCTGCTGAGCATGCAGAATTGGATGAGGTTGGCAGGTTGTGGGCTCGGATTACTGAGCTTAGTGAGAGAGTTGCACGTGTATCGGATCGACTTGAGAGGGTTATTGGAGAGTTTTTAGTAGATTTGAGAGTTGACTTGACTGTCGTTGTGGGCAGGACTACTGAGCTGAGGAGAGTTTTGATGGATGTCCACGAGCATATCGATAGTTTGCAGCGAGGATTTGTTACTGCTCGTGAGGCCGACCGCAAGCTTTGGCAAAGGAATGCCGAGCTAGAGAAGGAGGTGGTTGACCTCAAGAGAGACCGAGACACCCATAGCGTGGAGTTAGGATCGTTATGGAGGGATCTTGATGGCTTGAGGCAGGAGTTGAGGATCCTCCGTCAGCCACGTGGCTAGTTGTTTGGGTTATCTTATCTTTTTGCTTTCTTAACCGAGGAGTGTTCGGTTAGAAAAGCTATTTATCATATTTTGATGTATTTTGTTCGGTATTCGTCTCTTTTGGAACGATTAGTATGTTTTGTGTTATCCGATTAGTTGGAACGATGGTAGATCGCTATTGTATGGTTGATGATTATTAGTATATGGTATTATGTGAATTTGGGTGTTATGGAAATTGAGCCCTTATTCGCTTATTTGTTGTTACGTGGCGTGTTGTTGCTATTCTTTCCATGACTTGATTTCGTTGAGATGTTTTGTTGAGCATATCGATAAGTTCTATTGGAGACTCATGAACTTGTGTGATGTTACAGATCAATGGCACCACGTCGAAACCCTGTTAGGTCTACCAGGACTGGTCCTGCTGTGACTACTCCTGCTCGCCGAGGTCGTCGACCTACTCGCAATGTTGAAACCCCTACTCCTGACAACCTGGACACCACTAACCGTAACAACAGGAATCAAAATGTTGATGTTCAGGGAGACAATGGTCATGTTCCACTTAATGCACCTACTGTAGATCAGGCAATGATCAACCAACTCGTGGAGCAAAGAGTTGCTGAACTACTCGCTGAGTCAAATCATTCCAACAATTCTGCTGGAACTTTTCCACCTGTTCGTGCTAATGGATGTCAATACAAGGAATTTAAGATTTGTGGACCCATTGAGTTTGGTGGAACTGAAGGAGTGGTTTACTTAGTCAGATGGATTGAGAAGACTGAGTCAGTGTTTAATGTCAGTGGTTGTGCGGAGAATGCGAAGGTAAAGTTTGCTTCTTTTACTTTCAAGGATGAAGCATTGACTTGGTGGAACAACTACAGAAATGCAGTTGGGAGTGATGTAGCGTATGCTATGACTTGGGAGCAATTTAAGTCCTTGTTGATTCAGACTTATTGCCCAAGGAATGAGGTCAAGAAGCTAGAGATTGAGTTTTGGAACCACAAGGTGAAAGGTAATGATATGGCTACTTACAATCGTCGTTACCAGGAGTTAGCCTTGTTGTGCCCTGATATGGTGAAAACTGAGACTCAAAAGATCGAGAGGTATACTGATGGGTTGCCTGTAGCTACGAGAAATGATGTGATTTCTGCTAGGCCTGCAAACATCCATGAGGCAATCACAATTGCTCAACAACTTATGGATTCATTGGAATCAGAAGAAGCTGATAAGGAGAGGAATGGAAAGAGAAAGAGAGACCGTCACTCTAAGAGTAATGATCACCGAAGCAAGAGACAATCTAAGGCTTATGCTATTGGGAATGGAGATAAGAAGAATCAGAACGGTGATGCACCCAAGTGTGATCGTTGCCACCAGCATCACATTGGATGGTGTAGTGTGAAATGCCAGAATTGCTCAAAGAAAGGACACACAGCTAGGGATTGTAGAGCCCGACCTCTTGCTATGGTTCAAGCTGCTCCTGAGATGAGAAATAAGGCAGATGTTACTTGTTATGGGTGTGGAAAGAAGGGACACTATAGGAATGAGTGTAGAGAATCGCGGAACCGTGGAAATCAAGGCTCGGGTGGTAATGGGTACAATTATGGAAACCGTGGAACTGGAGGAAATCGTGGACGACAAGATAATGGGGACCAACGTGTGGAAGCTGGAGCTGCTCAGGGAAGAGTGTATGCACTCGGGAACGAGAGAGGAGAAGATCCGAACGTCGTTACCGGTACGTTCCTTCTCAATAATCGTTATGCTTCCATACTATTTGATACTGGTGCCGATAGAAGTTTTGTGTCCACTACGTTTGCACCCTTACTAGAAAAACCCCCGATGGCCTTAGGAATGGGATACGATATTGAGTTAGCAAATGGAAACCTAGAAAGGATTAATACCATCATTCGCGGTTGTACATTAAATTTCTTGAACCACCCTTTCAACATAGATCTTCTACCCATCACGTTAGGAAGTTTTGATGTAATCATTGGTATGGATTGGTTGTCGAAGTATCGTGCTCACATACTTTGCGACGAGAAGATCGTGCGTGTACCATACGGAAAGGAAGTCCTAAACATATTAGGAGACCAAAAGGATTCTAGGAGCCCATCCCGATTAGCAGTCATATCTTGCACGACGTTACCGAAGCTAATGGAGAAGGGATGTTATCTTTTCTTAGCTCAAATTTCTGAGAAGGGAGAGGCGAAGAAAAAGGAAAGGTGCGTTGGAGATGTGCCTATAGTTCGTGATTTTCCTGATGTGTTTCCCGATGATTTGCCGGGAATCCCGCCGACTAGACAAGTGGAGTTTCAAAATGAGTTGATACCTGGTGCTGCACCTGTAGCACGAGCACCTTATCGTCTTGCACCTACCGAACTGGAAGAGTTGTCGAAACAATTGGCGGAGTTAGCCGAAAAAGGATTCATAAGACCAAGTTCTTCACCTTGGGGAGCCCCAGTCTTATTTGTGAAGAAGAAGGATGGATCGTTTCGTATGTGTATTGATTATAGGGAGTTGAATAAGTTAACGGTGAAGAATCGATACCCGTTACCTAGGATCGACGACTTGTTCGATCAACTTCAAGGATCGAGTGTGTATTCGAAGATCGATTTGAGATCGGGATATCATCAACTTCGAGTTCGCGAGGAAGATATTCCGAAAACGGCTTTCAGAACCCGTTACGGGCATTACGAGTTTCAGGTGATGCCGTTTGGGTTGACTAACGCACCGGCAATATTCATGGATCTCATGAATCGGGTGTGTAAGCCTTACTTGGATAAGTTCGTAATTGTATTCATCGATGATATTCTGATTTATTCAAAGAGTGAGAAAGAGCATGAGGAGCATTTAAGACTCATTTTGGAATTGCTCAGGAAGGA
Organism: Artemisia argyi; assembly: GCA_030686995.1. Lineage (NCBI taxonomy): Eukaryota > Viridiplantae > Streptophyta > Magnoliopsida > Asterales > Asteraceae > Artemisia > Artemisia argyi. The sequence continues at coordinate 179,531,516 of CM060704.1, forward strand.
GAAACTCTATGCCAAGTTTTCGAAATGCGAATTTTGGATTCCGACGGTACAATTTTTGGGTCATGTGATTGATAGACAAGGAGTCCACGTAGATCCTGCAAAAATTGAGGCGATAAAAGATTGGGCTGCACCTACAACCCCAACCGAAGTGCGTCAATTTTTGGGTTTAGCGGGTTATTACCGAAGATTCATCGAGGGATTTTCGAAGATAGCTAAACCATTGACCAAATTGACTCAAAAGAGTGTTACGTATGAATGGGGAGATAAAGAAGAGGAAGCGTTTCAATTGCTTAAGAAAATGTTGTGTAGTGCTCCTATCTTAGCGCTACCAGAAGGTAACGAGGATTTCGTCGTCTATTGTGACGCCTCACATAAAGGATTGGGAGCCGTGTTGATGCAACGAGAGAAAGTGATAGCTTATGCTTCCCGACAGCTCAAAAAGCATGAGAAAAACTACACTACCCATGATTTGGAGCTCGGTGCTGTGGTTTTTGCTTTAAGAATATGGAGACATTACTTGTACGGAACAAAGTGTGTTGTATTTACTGACCATAAAAGTCTACAACACATCTTGAATCAAAAAGAGCTCAATATGAGACAACGACGTTGGATTGAGTTGCTAAGTGATTATGATTGTGAAATTCGCTACCACCCTGGTAAAGCAAACGTTGTTGCTGATGCTCTTAGTCGAAAGGAAAGAGTACCACCATTACGAGTTAGGTCATTGGGAATGACTATCGTATCGCCATTACCATCGCAAATACTTGAAGCTCAAACGGAAGCGTTGAAAGCAGAAAATAGATCTGCCGAGAATATATTTGGGATGGCTGATAATGAGAAAGGATTTGTTAAGCGTTCTGATGGATTATTATGTTTTGGAAATCGGATTTGGGTACCTTTATATGGAGAAATTCGGGAATTGATTATGCATGAGTCGCATAAGTCAAGGTACTCCATTCATCCTGGTTCCGATAAAATGTACCTGGATCTTAAGAAGTTCTATTGGTGGCCAAACATGAAGGCAGATATAGCATCGTACGTTAGTAAGTGCTTGACATGCGCCAAGGTTAAGGCTGAACACCAGAGACCGTCAGGATTACTAACGCAACCAGAACTTCCAGTCTGGAAATGGGAGCGGATTACTATGGACTTCATTACCAAATTACCAAGAACAGCTAGTGGTTGTGACGCTATCTGGGTAATTGTGGATCGTCTGACAAAGTCTGCTCATTTCCTAGCTATTAGTGAAGATGATAGTGTGGATAAGCTTACGAGGTTATATGTGAAGGAAATTATTTCGCGTCATGGAGTCCCGATATCTATTATTTCGGACCGCGATAGTCGTTTTACGTCAGCTTTGTGGCGATCACTTCAAACGGCTTTGGGGACGAGGCTTGATATGAGTACTGCATATCATCCCCAAACCGATGGTCAAAGTGAGAGGACCATTCAGACGTTAGAGGATATGCTTCGTGCATGCATCATAGATTTTGGTAAAGGCTGGGAGAAGTATTTACCCCTTGCGGAATTCTCCTATAATAACAGCTACCACACAAGTCTTAAGGCTGCACCCTTCGAAGCTTTGTATGGCAGAAAGTGTCGTTCGCCTATTGGTTGGGCAGAAGTTGGAGATAGTCAACTTACAGGCCCTGAGCTTATTTTGGAAACTACAGAGAAAGTAACTCAGATTCGTGATCGGTTGCAAGCGGCCAGAGATAGGCAGAAGAGCTATGCCGATCAGAGACGTAAACCTTTAGAGTTCCAGGTTGGAGACAAAGTAATGCTGAAAGTCTCGCCTTGGAAAGGTGTAATACGTTTCGGGAAACGTGGTAAACTCAACCCGCGCTACATTGGACCATTCTTGATCTTAGAAAGAATTGGGCCCGTGGCTTATAGGTGGGAATTACCGTCCGAACTGAGTAAAGTTCACGACGTGTTTCACGTGAGTAATTTGAAGAAATGTCTTTCTGATGAAATGCCCGTCATTCCAATGAGGGATATTCGTGTTGATGAGAAACTGAATTTCGTGGAAGAACCGATAGAGATTGTAGATCGTGAAGTTAAACGACTCAAGCGAAGTCGCATTCCGCTCATCAAGGTTCGTTGGAATTCCCGACATGGACCAGAGTTTACGCGGGAACGTGAGGACGAGTTCAGGAAGAGATATCCGAAGCTTTTCACTTCGTAGATGAATTTTTCCGAGTGAAACCCGGGACGGGTTTCCTTCTGAGACGGGGAGGATGTAACAACCGGCAGTTTAGGGAGCTATTTTAAAAACCCGCATTACAATTTAAGTTCGTTTATAATTTTTATTTGAAATTTTCATTTCACAACGAACTTGTAAGACCTATTTTATGGATATTTTTAATTAATGACGTTATGGAATTCGTGAATTATGTTCATAATTCATTTTTGATTATATGATCGGTGATGTATATTTGAATTCTCACTTGGTACTACGTTGACTTTGGCACTAGGATTACCTAACAAAAGTTTGTGATTCGTCTTAACGAGTCCGACTATATTTTAATTATTTACGAGATGTTCTCGAGTGATATTGAAGTTTTGAAATGAGTTCGGGTTCGGGCCACATGTTTTTACAATTACCCGCGTAACCCGCTCCACCGTAATAATATTATTATTATTACTATTATTATTATTATTATTATTATTATTATTATTATTATTATTATTATTATTATTATTATTATTATTATTATTATTATTATTATTATTATTATTATTATTATTAATAAAAAAAATAATAAATAATAATATAGATATAAAGGTGTGTGTTTGGTCCGGTTTTCACACACACACACAAACCCTCACATTTTTATTCTCTCTCTCAAAATCGCATCATCTCCCCCATCTTTAACCCTAGCCGCCGGACATAAAATCCGGCCACCACCGCCGCATTTCCGACCACCCAACAAAACAAACACCACCATCTTATTCCTCTCTTCACCCTCTTTCATTTGGTATATGATACTTACCCTAGAACCTCCGTTAACACCACCAAATCTCTAATAATCCATTCGAATTTTTATACCTTTTCTAGATCCGTTCATTTGGAGGTCCAAGAAGGTGAGAAGGAGCTATTTTTGGGTTTTGGGTGCCACGAATTGGCATTAATCCGTGGCTACACGGATTATTTTGTTGAGAATCGAATCGATTGATATGGGAAATGATGTTTTAAAGATAAAAATTAAGTTTGGTATCCGGGTTTCTTGGGTTTGGTTATGGTTGACTCGGAACCGAGAGCTAGGCTCTCGGCTTATTTTGGTCCGAGCCTTGAGAGGCTTTGGTTCCTTGGTGATGATTGTTGTTTGGTTGTTGTCGAGGGTGTTATGTTCCCCGATCCGAGCTAACCGAGACCGTGTGGTCTCGGGGTTTCATTTGTTGCTCGTATGACCATGCCGAGACCCTTATGGGGGTTCTCGATTAGTCGTGGTTCGAGCCTCGGGCTCGTAGAATTATTGTGGTTCGACCCTTGTGGGTCGCGGCTTTTAGCCGTGTATTAGTTTGTTGCCGATTTGACCTTTGGGTCGAATGGGTTATATGGTTACTTGTTATGCTCTTGCGAGCTAGGTGCTCTTGTGATGTTTGGTTCGAGTCCTAGTGACTCGCGGTTTGGAGCCGAGACTCAAGTGAGTCGAGGGCTCGGGTTGGCTTGGTAAACCGACCCAAACATTAACCTCGTTAATGTCATTTCTTGATATAACTGTGAACTTGATTGTTATATTGTTGTGGCATTTCATTTATCGGCCGAATACTTTTGGTTGAGTCGAGACCATTGTGGTCTCGACATTGGATATTATAATGGTAATTGTGGAGTTGTTGTCGATTGGTAAGAGTGATTGGGGACCGATTGTGAGACGGTCGTTAGATTGACGGAGATAGGTTAGTCGGGTGCCGTAGTCGGACCCTCATGTTGTAGCCCGTGGTTTGAGTTGTGATTGGACGGAGATTGGTTATTTTATGACTTTTGCTTATTATTGGACTTGGACAATGAGCCGAGAGTCATGACTCGGACATATGACCATTTCGTATAACTCAATAACTATTAAAAATTGAAACGAGAATAATAAAACTCGTAATAATAATTATTGATAATATGAACGTTTATATGAAAGTATATACGTGAATAACGTATATATAACTATATAAACGCGTATATTAATAATAATAATAATCACGAGTCGTATTATAAATAATACGATTAGATATATATTAGGCTACGAAAGTGGCGTAATATTATTAAACGTATTACTATTATAAAAATTGTGTTATAAAACGGGAAACTCCCGACAACTATGAAACGTTAATAAAAATGTCGTTTTGGATATATAACGGATAAACTTATTGAGTTAGGCTGTAACACCCCAACCCGACAAGGGTAAAGATATCACAACAATGGTTTCACATCAGATCATAATAAAGCATACAATTATAGTATTACAAAAGTTTCAAATAAGATTTAGGGTCTACCAGGTTATCAAGTCCAGATTTGCTATCAAGTCTTCTAATCCAAGGTACACTCTCTTCCCATAACCCAGCTTCCTACTAAAACCTGCCGCAGGAAAAGGAAATGCGGCTGAGCTTAAAAAGCCCAGTGAACAGATACATACACAAAGCAATGAAAATGAAACAGAACTGAAATATAGTGCATTGGGGAAATAGAATAAAGAATAGATAAAAGAGTAATAGAATAGAAAGAAGAAAGGATAGTCATCTACCACGAGCCCAGAAACATATCATATCATATAAGCCGTCAATACCATAATTCTTCATAATCATATAGAGGGGAGTCCTCTCAGATAATCAGATAATATGAGGGGTGTCCTCATTCTTCAAATGGGTGGAGTAACGAACTCCCAGAAATTGTGAAAGGCATGTATAGCACACAGTACCAGTCACCAGACATATATCATAATCATAATCATAGTTAAATCCACTAAACAGAACAGATCTAGGATGCATCCATACGCCCCCGCAGAAATCATAGTGGCCATAACAAATCATATCATAAAGCGTGCATATCATATATCAGAAAGGGGACGGTGTAGCCAAATCACTAGGGCCACACACTAGTCATGCCAGTGGTGCATCACAGACACGCCTATGGTACCTCCATAGGTAGGGAAAACAGAATGGCTCGGGTATCAAACTAAGAGTCAGGTCTCAAAGTCATACAAAAGGTCATATAGCAAAAAGTGCATCTCAAGGTCATGTCTCAAAATCATCTCAAAGTCATAATATCAGAAGTCATATCAATGGTTCAGAATATCCAAGGTTCATTCCCAAAGGTTCATTTCAAAAGATTCGTTATTAAGTTTCGTAAGTTCAAATTAAAATGTGAAAGAGTTAAGAGAAAATAGATTTAAAACTTTAATAGTTAATTTACCCATTTCATCTCAAAAATCTCCCTCTTTAAACCTTCTTCATAAAAGCCAATTAATCCTTCCTTAAAATGGTTTCGTTTCAAAATCATAGAGTGTCATTTCAAAACAGTTTCCTTCCATAACATCAAGTTATCTTTTCAAAAAGTTTTCATATCAAATCATCATAAAAGATGAACCAGAGATATCGGATATTCAAGGGTCAGAAGTCATAGCAACGAAATCAAATCAGAAGCTAACATATCAAAACTTAACAGAAATCAGAGGGAGTTCACAACAGAAGGAAACATAGCAATGGCTTTGGGAATCTTAACTGAATCATAGCTCAAAGTCATAAGAAGAATATGGAAGCCTTTACTGAAAAGGCAGAGTATCCGTACCTTATTACGAAAGCACAATAGACACAAGCACAGAATAAGGAATAGCTCAAGATCTTTTCTTCGTCACACCTAGAGGAGAAGAGGGGGAATCATAATTCATTCTTAATTACATGTCTTTCCACTTAAGGTAACTTTCCACTTTTAGCAGGTTTCCATAATTAGTAAGTTTCCACTTTTAGAAAGTTTCCATTTTTAGAAAGTTGAATCATTATTAATGGTAACAAGATATCTTTTAACATAATTACACCTTTGGTCCTTGGGGTTTCATAACTTTGCATTTTATATCCTTTACTTTCCAAAATTACACTTTAAACCTTTTAGTATTCAAAGTTACACATTAAACCCTTAACTTATCCATTTTACATAATGAGCACTTATTTTAAGATGTTATACGAATGGATACTCAAACTTTCATAATTTACACCTTAAGTCCCTCAAGTTATAAAAGTTACATATTTAACCCTTTAATTTACAATTTCAACTTTTAATTATCAATAATTACATATTAAGCCATTAACTTACCAAATTAGCACAAAACCCCTTGAATACTTTTAATTACTCAAAACAGCTCCAAGTTTCCAGAAATTACATGTTTAGTCCCTCTCTTTTAATTATTTCCAAAACAAACCCTAATTAGATTTTAAATACATTTTAATCCATTTAATTGCAAAACTTACACTTAGCACCCTCATTATATATTTTATTCGAACAGTATACAGCCCAGAATAAGTTTCAAAAATAACCCTTTAGTTTTAAAAGTTACAAAACTCACCCAAAACCTTTTATCACAAATCGTATAAACCAAAAACAAAAGAATTAGAAACCCTAATCCTTCTAATCAATTTTTAATCATCACCTCATCATTAAATGTCATTTAATATCACAAAACAAACCCTAGATCAAAACCCTAGTTCACACGATTTTATTTTCTTTTTCTTTTTATACGTTTTAATCAAAATTCAATAAATCAAAATAATTTCGAAATACAAGATTTAGGCCATGACAATTCTTCCCAACATTTTTACAGATCATAACACATCATAATAAGCCTATAATAATTTTATTAATAATTATTATGGATCGGAGCATATATTTCACAATTAAACATGTTTTTAGGGTTTTAAATCACGAATATGATGTAGAGCATGCATGGATCAAATCAACCATTTTATTTGATGTTTATATGATGTAAGGGACCTGAGAAAAATACCAAACCAAGATTTGAACGTGTAGAGAGGCTGTACGAATTGTTGTATTTGCGATTTGACAAAAACGAACCAAAAAATCCACACGACTCCAAAAGCTTCTCCACGACCTTTCTATCATTTTTCCCAGAGTATACATGATATGAGGATTATGAGAAAAATCATAAATGAATTTTAGAGAGGTCGAACAAATCATAAACGAATTTACCTTGTATTTAGGCACGACAAAAGGAAACCAAAACCACAATCGATCCAAGCTTCAACAATTCAAAAGAGTATTTTTCTAGGGCTTCTTGGATGTTGTTTGATCACAGAAAAATGCCTAGGAGTGATGGGGTTGTCGAATGGAGGCTTAGGGGAATTGTTTGTGTGTTATGAAAATCGGCAATTAGGGTTTTGTGGGAGAAAAATATGGATTGACTTTTAAAAAGAAGAAAACGTGTGATGAGGGGGGGGGGGAGACCAGAATTTCGGAATTTTTGGTAGGAGGATATTCCTTGTGATTATTTTCCATATTTACACAATTTAAATCAAAATAAATCTCTTTAAAAGTCATTTTATTCCATTCGGCCCTTGTAGGGATATTTTGGTAATTTTGCAACTTGTATAAATGTTAAATGTAATTGTTAAAATTATTTGGATACATAACTTGTGCATTGTTAGGAGTTTGGGATTTATTTGAAGACTTTAATAAGCTTTTAATTTAGTTTTAACTTGTAGGGGCATTTTGGTCTTTTCACATGTTCTCGGATTTTAGGTGTTACAACTTCTTCCCCTCTAAAAAGAAAAAATTTCATCCTCAAAATTTGAATTCGCAAAGTTAGACGAAGTCGTAGCAAATCGCAAACGGTCATTACAAACATTTCCACGCTCGGGGAGGTTCTTCCAAAAAGATCTTCAGACCAATTAGTTTCTCATAACTCGTAACTATTGTCAAAACAGTTTCAGATTTCCCCAGAAAGGCATATCATATTGAATTTGAATCAAAAGAATAATGTACTAAACATAACGGATGATAAACGAATTCTCTAGGAAGAGGTATAAAAATACGTAGGAATTGAATCGGTGAATCAGATGAGAATACATTGAATTGTAGCAAACATGAGGTGATATAAGGTTTAACTCTTCAGCTTCACAGATAGTCTCGGCTTTTAGATAACTTTCCAAAGGTATTCTCATAACAAACAGATCTCATTTCCTCAAAGTCCACAATCACATAATTTGCTCATGGCAGATCATAATGAACAACTTCAACGAATGCGAAACGTATACGGGCAGAAAGCATATGGTTAGGTATCATCAACGGCAGAAATTTCATAATGGAACCTAAGATTCTTATCAGAAGTTGCAAGATCAGCAACACACGTGTCGAGAGTTCAAACGTATCGAATCGTATATCATGGTCAGCAGATCAAACGTATAGGTAGAATGAACCTAAAGTCTCACTATATCGCGGATAGTCGCCAACGGAAAGAAATCCAAGGTTTCTCTAAAGCACTCCTCAAGATGTCCTATGCCCACAACAAGTGCACTTTATATGACGTTAGTATTATCACGTTGATCAGGCGTCATAATACTAGCCTCACATAACATGCCCTCATGGTGGTCATCCTCTATCTCGAGTCGTGAGTCAAAACCACTTATCTTAATCCACCTAGTACTACTACAGTCTCAAAGGTCACCAGAATCAAACAACATAACTAAGAGAACGAAATTACTCGAAGAGTAACAGAAATCCGAGAATGTCATTCAAAATTAAGGTACGTCATCAATAGCGTCAATCCTTTACAGCATCATCTCGTTTAAACACACTGTCCGCTTCAGAATCCGTCCACTCAAATATGAATTTCAAAATTTCTTACAAGTTGCGGTAGTCTGTTTACTCTTGTCCATCTTACCTCATGATTAAAAGAATTTAAAACTCGAATCGGGTTCCTCCGGTCTTCAGCCGCTCCTCTTGGTAGTGTGGCATCGTAGCGGCAGTCTCTGACGCTCTTACTGTGCATTCCTCCATCTGCAGGTCCGCTTCTGCTCTCAATTCATCTTAGTACAACTAAAATGAATAGAGAAACAAGACTGCGTGTCTTCGACAGGTCTTCTAACATAGCTCCAGGTTTTAAGGTGCATGATGTTGTTGTTGACTTCAGGTTGTGTGTTGAATGGTTCGTCTTCTTTGGTCTAGTTGTCTTGATGCCCAAACTGAAATCTTCACGTGTTGCATGATGTATGATTGAGCACTATCCCAGTTCCTCTCTTCTTCTTGTATGCTTCTTCTATGATAATGCTTGTCACAACCATCTCCTCCTATTCTTCCACCTGGTTTCTACCCCCGATGACGGTCTTCGATCTCGGTCTCTCTCGTGAAAGCTCTGTCTCCACATCATACAGGGTAGTGTGGTCTACTATGAATTCTGAACGTCAATCAAATTTCTCTTCCAGAACAAAAAGTCATCTCACCAATAATCTCTATGTTCTTCTTTCGTTTCAGATCTTACTTCTAAGTCATACAATGACCATTATCCTAGTAGTCGTACAAAACTCTAATTTTTCAACCTCCTAAGCAGTCAGAGGTTTAGCTAGTACCATTTGCGTAACTAATCATTATTATAGGTGTCTATAAATTTGGATGGTGATTCTCAAATTCATTCCCAAAAGGGAAAACTTCACTCTTAAATTTGAGCAAACATGTGATCGTTCCTGAGTTGGAGAAATTAAACATACTGGTGGGTAAATCAGAAATCTTCTTCCGAAAACTTAAAATTTTCAATCATTCTCAAAGTGAGGTTCATTCTTTGATGCACGAAAAGATCCTAAAAGACTTCAATACTTGAAAATATAAGGAGGTATTTGTAATTGGTGTCAAAATCAGGATAATCATGAGAAAAATCAAAATTCGGGCTTCCATAGCCAAAATGTTTGACAGACTAAAAAGGAAGAAGAATCAAGATAGGCACATATCAAAATGATTCCCAAAAATTCTCTCAAGCCTTATTATTTCACATTCGGAAAAAGCCCATGGTTTAACACAATCCATACATCATCATCGTTCAAAAGAAACTTAAACAAATAATACAAACACGCATGGCTTGAGTTCCATTTCCCTGTCTAGATAGAGTTACTTGCGGTGGATTCCAAATCTGAGTCTGCTTCCTCTTCTTCGCTGAGCCAACCGTTTCTGTTCCCTTCTGGTTGTGGTTGTGGTCGTCTTGCAAAATCATTGTCATGATTCCTCTCTACAGCCCGCACTCTTCCTCCTACTTCCACAAACTGGGGACACTTTCCTTGGTACCTTGTCACGATGCCATTCCTGTCAGTGACCTCTGTTTCATACACATGTACCTCTTTTCCAAACATCTTTACCACAGTCAAATTTTCTTCAATTAGGCATGGCCACATGCCTGCTGGGACCCATATTCTCCAGCTTGTCCTCTTCCAGTTACCAATTCGTCTTTGGCCAGTCGGCAAAACCATCGTCCGGCGGTAGTTGTTGTTTGCTGGAGGTGCCATGCTGAAAATGTCACAAACGATAATAAGTACTAGAATCTAATAAACGTCTCAATTACTCATAACTTCAGAAAATTTTAAACACGTATAATGCCAGCGCCTGACGATCTTGGAAAAGATGATCGAAGGGGTATAGATAATTCATTAGAAGGAAGGAACAAGTAACAGATTGTATCAGATATATCGTCTTCCTGGGAAATATGGGAATGTCCGAAAAGATCAAAATGGTTAGCAGAAGATTCAGAGGTTAGAGTCGGAGTCTGGAGACAAGGATCAATTTGTGTCAGGAAGTCACCGTGCAAGTCTCAATGCTCTCAAGGTTTCAAACCTTAGGTGGTGCAAAACATACGTTTTGAATCTCTAAGAGTAATTCCAACAGGCTTAAATCAGAAGAAAAACATGGATCAGAGTGATGCGGAAACGAATATACGTAAGCAGATGTATTATAGTCTACCCATTCCTCACTGGTTAGAAATTTAGTTCCCATAGGGAAAATCCTAAGGCAATTCCTCAAAGGTTGTCCTACGAGCGCCTACAGTGGAAACTTAGTGGTCCTAACTTACACAGGTCAAGGGTAAATGTATTACGAATCGCAGCCTGGCTCTGATACCATAATTGTAACACCCCAACCCGACAAGGGTAAAGATATCACAACAATGGTTTCACATCAGATCATAATAAAGCATACAATTATAGTAATACAAAAGTTTCAAATAAGATTTAGGGTCTACCAGGTTATCAAGTCCAGATTTGCTATCAAGTCTTCTAATCCAAGGTACACTCTCTTCCCATAACCCAGCTTCCTACTAAAACCTGCCGCAGGAAAAGGAAATGCGGCTGAGCTTAAAAAGCCCAGTGAACAGATACATACACAAAGCAATGAAAATGAAACAGAACTGAAATATAGTGCATTGGGGAAATAGAATAAAGAATAGATAAAAGAGTAATAGAATAGAAAGAAGAAAGGATAGTCATCTACCACGAGCCCAGAAACATATCATATCATATAAGCCGTCAATACCATAATTCTTCATAATCATATAGAGGGGAGTCCTCTCAGATAATCAGATAATATGAGGGGTGTCCTCATTCTTCAAATGGGTGGAGTAACGAACTCCCAGAAATTGTGAAAGGCATGTATAGCACACAGTACCAGTCACCAGACATATATCATAATCATAATCATAGTTAAATCCACTAAACAGAACAGATCTAGGATGCATCCATACGCCCCCGCAGAAATCATAGTGGCCATAACAAATCATATCATAAAGCGCGCATATCATATATCAGAAAGGGGACGGTGTAGCCAAATCACTAGGGCCACACACTAGTCATGCCAGTGGTGCATCACAGACACGCCTATGGTACCTCCATAGGTAGGGAAAACAGAATGGCTCGGGTATCAAACTAAGAGTCATGTCTCAAAGTCATACAAAAGGTCATATAGCAAAAAGTGCATCTCAAGGTCATGTCTCAAAATCATCTCAAAGTCATAATATCAGAAGTCATATCAATGGTTCAGAATATCCAAGGTTCATTCCCAAAGGTTCATTTCAAAAGATTCGTTATTAAGTTTCGTAAGTTCAAATTAAAATGTGAAAGAGTTAAGAGAAAATAGATTTAAAACTTTAATAGTTAATTTACCCATTTCATCTCAAAAATCTCCCTCTTTAAACCTTCTTCATAAAAGCCAATTAATCCTTCCTTAAAATGGTTTCGTTTCAAAATCATAGAGTGTCATTTCAAAACAGTTTCCTTCCATAACATCAAGTTATCTTTTCAAAAAGTTTTCATATCAAATCATCATAAAAGATGAACCAGAGATATCGGATATTCAAGGGTCAGAAGTCATAGCAACGAAATCAAATCAGAAGCTAACATATCAAAACTTAACAGAAATCAGAGAAAGTTCACAACAGAAGGAAACATAGCAATGGCTTTGGGAATCTTAACTGAATCATAGCTCAAAGTCATAAGAAGAATATGGAAGCCTTTACTGAAAAGGCAGAGTATCCGTACCTTATTACGAAAGCACAATAGACACAAGCACAGAATAAGGAATAGCTCAAGATCTTTTCTTCGTCACACCTAGAGGAGAAGAGGGGGAATCATAATTCATTCTTAATTACATGTCTTTCCACTTAAGGTAACTTTCCACTTTTAGCAGGTTTCCATAATTAGTAAGTTTCCACTTTTAGAAAGTTTCCATTTTTAGAAAGTTGAATCATTATTAATGGTAACAAGATATCTTTTAACATAATTACACCTTTGGTCCTTGGGGTTTCATAACTTTGCATTTTATATCCTTTACTTTCCAAAATTACACTTTAAACCTTTTAGTATTCAAAGTTACACATTAAACCCTTAACTTATCCATTTTACATAATGAGCACTTATTTTAAGATGTTATACGAATGGATACTCAAACTTTCATAATTTACACCTTAAGTCCCTCAAGTTATAAAAGTTACATATTTAACCCTTTAATTTACAATTTCAACTTTTAATTATCAATAATTACATATTAAGCCATTAACTTACCAAATTAGCACAAAACCCCTTGAATACTTTTAATTACTCAAAACAGCTCCAAGTTTCCAGAAATTACATGTTTAGTCCCTCTCTTTTAATTATTTCCAAAACAAACCCTAATTAGATTTTAAATACATTTTAATCCATTTAATTGCAAAACTTACACTTAGCACCCTCATTATATATTTTATTCGAACAGTATACAGCCCAGAATAAGTTTCAAAAATAACCCTTTAGTTTTAAAAGTTACAAAACTCACCCAAAACCTTTTATCACAAATCGTATAAACCAAAAACAAAAGAATTAGAAACCCTAATCCTTCTAATCAATTTTTAATCATCACCTCATCATTAAATGTCATTTAATATCACAAAACAAACCCTAGATCAAAACCCTAGTTCACACGATTTTATTTTCTTTTTCTTTTTATACGTTTTAATCAAAATTCAATAAAACAAAATAATTTCGAAATACAAGATTTAGGCCATGACAATTCTTCCCAACATTTTTACAGATCATAACACATCATAATAAGCCTATAATAATTTTATTAATAATTATTATGGATCGGAGCATATATTTCACAATTAAACATGTTTTTAGGGTTTTAAATCACGAATATGATGTAGAGCATGCATGGATCGAATCAACCATTTTATTTGATGTTTATATGATGTAAGGGACCTGAGAAAAATACCAAACCAAGATTTGAACGTGTAGAGAGGCTGTACGAATTGTTGTATTTGCGATTTGACAAAAACGAACCAAAAAATCCACACGACTCCAAAAGCTTCTCCACGACCTTTCTATCATTTTTCCCAGAGTATAAATGATATGAGGATTATGAGAAAAATCATAAATGAATTTTAGAGAGGTCGAACAAATCATAAACGAATTTACCTTGTATTTAGGCACGACAAAAGGAAACCAAAACCACAATCGATCCAAGCTTCAACAATTCAAAAGAGTATTTTTCTAGGGCTTCTTGGATGTTGTTTGATCACAGAAAAATGCCTAGGAGTGATGGGGTTGTCGAATGGAGGCTTAGGGGAATTGTTTGTGTGTTATGAAAATCGGCAATTAGGGTTTTGTGGGAGAAAAATATGGATTGACTTTTAAAAAGAAGAAAACGTGTGATGAGGGGGGGGGGGGGGAGACCAGAATTTCGGAATTTTTGGTGGGAGGATATTCCTTGTGATTATTTTCCATATTTACACAATTTAAATCAAAATAAATCTCTTTAAAAGTCATTTTATTCCATTCGGCCCTTGTAGGGGTATTTTGGTAATTTTGCAACTTGTATAAATGTTAAATGTAATTGTTAAAATTATTTGGATACATAACTTGTGCATTGTTAGGAGTTTGGGATTTATTTGAAGACTTTAATAAGCTTTTAATTTAGTTTTAACTTGTAGGGGCATTTTGGTCTTTTCACATGTTCTCGGATTTTAGGTGTTACATAGGCGAAATTGTTGTCACTCGGGTCTAGGTAAGTTATTATTTGTGACGTTCGTGTTGTCACGGATATATGACGACTAATATAGACGTTTTCTATAATTAAATAACCACTTAACCGTAAGGTTGAGCCGGGTTATTTGGCTATATGAAATGAATATATTAGTGGGCATCGTATCCTACGACGCCCATAGGTTGTAGTATATGTAAAGTGTAATAGATTGCGAGTGTATATATCGGGAAATCTGGCCAATTTGACGATATATATGAGGAATTTATTAAACTATGATATATACTATATAGTAATTATGTGCTATGTGCTTTAGGTTGGGTGTAATCTTGGAACGGTATGTTACGTAAATAAATATGAGGATTATCAAATCGACGGATTTGGTAAACTTTGGCGATTTATTTAAATGATATATTGGGCTAATATTAGATCTATAGTTTATTTATCTTTCAATATGTGATCTCTCTTTGGTTTGTTTTGAGTCGACCCACCACCCGTATGGATACCAAACGCAAATACACCAAACTAATACGAAATGGATTTTCGGAAATAAAACGGATTCTCGTCCGGGTTTGGGAATGTTATATATTTGAGGAAATGATTTCTGAAAGAGTTAATATTGTTAGGTCGTGCCAAGTCCGTAGTTGCTGTTTCGTGAGTTATCATACGTCTTATTTCTACCTACCTCGTCTTGCTATTTTCTGGACTTGAGGTGAGTCATAGCCCCACTTTTTACTCTTGAACTATGTTTTCAACGATTGGGGTGAGAAACGTGCAAATTATTTTATGTGGACTATTATCGCTTTTATATTCTTTTTAAACTTGCTATGCGTATGGACTAGGATCTATTGTCAGCTTTAGTCACACATGTCGTGTGTACTATTCAAGGTTGGCTTATTTGGTTATTGGTGGATTGTCAGCTTTAGTCACATATTTGTCGTGTGTACTATTCAAGGTTGGCTTATTTGGTTATTGGTGGATTGTCAGCTTTAGTTTGTTGTGTGTACTATTCAAGGTTGGCTTATTTGGACTGTCAGCTTTAGTCACATAGTTTCGTGTGTACTATTCAAGGTTGACTTATTAGATACTATAGTGTGCACCTATAGGTTATTAATACTTCGGAGGTTATCCGAGTATTTATTGGTATTGCGGGGGTTACCCGAATATCTATGTTGTTACGGAAGGGTATCCGTGTGTTATGTTAAGAGCGGAGGGTATCCGCAGGCTTTTAGCGAATCCTTAGTCTAGCTAGCAAGCGTTTTGCGTATATGTCCACTATATTATTAGTTGAATTTAAACCTATGATCTCACCAGCGAAAGCTGACTTTTAGCACGTTTTCTCAGGTAATTAAGTGTTGAGGTGCATGCTTGGATTGGGAGGCTCGGCCAAGGCTCACGGTTCATGGATCTATTTTTCTAAACTCTGATAATTAAATTTGGACCTATTGTTATTTTATTTTGGGTCTGACTCTGAATGATGTTGGGATAAATGTAAACCTTAAAACCCCGTTTTGGTTGTGTTTTTACTATGTTTACTTTATCTCGTTCTATATTGTCTTGTGTTGGATACCAATCCCCGTAGCACCCCGAAAGCTTGTTAAGTCTTCCGCTGTATCAAATTTTGGGGGTGTTACATATGTTGATACATAATCTGGCGCGGGCTGGATTCAACGACTCTCCCTGGGCCGTTCTTCGTCTTCTCGAGCCCTGAGTAGACCTGTCAACAAAGAGAACCCGTTAGAAGTGGACCCGAGGCCGTAGCCCCGGGATCCACCTCCGACAGTCAAGTTAGTCTCCATGCGATATTGCATATAAGAGTTAGGCTTAAAATAACCTGTTGTGTTGTATTGAGAATCCCAGCTCTATATTTATAGGGCATGGAATAGGGTTTAGGCGTAGAGTGGACCGCTGTCTGCCGGGCCGAGCCCATTCCAGACTATACGTCCACAAGCCCCCCAAGTCTAGTGTGACATAGTGCATGGCTATGTTATGCTAGACTTAAGTTCTGTTCATGGCCGCGTAGGCCCAATCAACCATGACGACATGGCCCATGTGTGCGCAACTCAGGTGTGCACATAGGGCGGACTATACTGCTCAGCCCAAATGCGATAGTGCGCACTGGTTGTCCCAGAGGCGCAGTCCTGTTTAGCCCATTAGACTATATCCGAATCCGCGACCTTGTAGGCGCGTCCGTGGTTACCTGAGTAACACGGGAAGGGATGCGCATATGCTAGGTTTCCCGCCACCGTGTGACAGTAAAGACCCCGTAAGAAGAACACGTAGTTCTATAGTTGGGGTAACACTGACATTGCGATTGTGAGAGTCTCACAATGGTGAAGGTGGATCTCGTATGCTGCATCCTGGGTAAGGGCGTACCTTTTGTACCAGTAGCGATGCAACATGGTGCGACAGAAGACGTACTTCTGTGGCAGAGGTGCGCGCTGTGCGCGACAAGGTGCGAACATTACATCCGTCTTTACAACCGACAGAGGACGTCTCCCCTGCGGCAAGATGGTGCGAATATTTAAATCCGTCTTTGTACCGGGCTTGCAATACCTCATACGTACGATCTGCTTCCAAATATACCTGAGTGACGCGTACGGAAACAGTGGTACTATATACCCTGGTAGCCCCCCAAGTTTGATGGTACTACTCTTGTAGGAGCATTAAACTTAGTTATTCAAATCCTAAAAAACACTTAATGCAAATATTAAAAGTATATGCCGCGACTCGCAACATATAAAATCTAATGAATTAAAAGATTAGCGTGAAGCAATATATAGCACATAGCATATATCCACAAAAGGTGTAGATTGGCGGGAACACCCTGACCCCGGGTGCCTTTTGGCACCAGCCATTGTCCACCCCACAAGGAATAGCTCCGGGCAACTCTCCTGGCCTAGTGGGGCACCAACTGGAGTGAGCCGAGACTCTCGGACTCTTGAGCTCTTATACACAAAGTCTCTCCAGTGAGCCCATAGGTTTTGCGGAGGTGGGTACCTATCTGGGAGCAAAGTGCCAGGGATGGGATTCGAACCTGAGTCTGTTGACTCAAGAATGAAAGCCCCACCCACTGAACCAAGGCACAAACGCACCGTGACCGCGACTAATAATTTCAATCACACGCACAAACGCAGATGGACGTATCGTGACCGCATAGACTCGAACGTTTATGGATGATCGCAGATGACCACGGGTTTTGTCCAGTGCGCTCATGGCGATTGACTAGCATCGTGGTGCCTGTACGTGAAAGTGCACTCATGGCGCTAATCTGTGAATATGTTCGAACGTACGGCCTAACGCGGGTAGATTTATCGTGACTGCGTTGTTCGAACACGTAGTTCTATAGTGCAAACAAGCGCGAACAGGCATACCAACCGTAAAAGCAGTATGTGCGCGAATTAATCCGCGGCTAAAAGATAAAGTAGGTCCGATCGTGCGGACTTAGTGCGGGTATATATAAAACCGTGTTTACCAAGTTAAAAGATTTACATAAAATATAACGAATATTTAAAAGATAATTAGTTACACTTTTTGTGCGAGGTTTGATCACTTGGGTCAAATTTTAATACGAACATACAATGACAAATAAACAATTTTATAATTAGTTTTGTTTATTATTCATTATTATTAGATTCGATTATTCGTAAGAATATATTCGAATTATTTAGACTCCAACAAACTAATATCGCGTTTATAAAAGTGAGGATCACATATTATATATATTGACTTTTGAGAGAGCAGTGGTGTGAGAGCACGAAACTTGTCGTAGTCTGTCCCACAGATGGCGCCATCTTGTTGATACATAATCTGGCGCGGGCTGGATTCAACGACTCTCCCTGGGCCGTTCTTCATCTTCTCGAGCCCTGAATAGACCTGTCAACAAAGAGAACCCGTTAGAAGTGGACCCGAGGCCGTAGCCCCGGGATCCACCTCCGACGGTCAAGTTAGTCTCCATGCGATATAGCATATAAGAGTTTGGTTTAGAATAACCTGTTGTGTTATATTGAGAATCCCAGCCCTATATTTATAGGGCCCGGAATAGGGTTTAGGCATATAGTGGGCCGCTGTCTTCCGGGCAGAGCCCTTTCCAGACTATACGTCCACAAGGTACAAGTAACTTGAAACTATTGTTATCACTTTGTGCAACAACGTCACTTAATGTGCATCAGGTTCAAGTTATAGGACTATTGGACCTGATGTGTATTTAAATAGAATTGAAAATAGCAAGTTTCCAACTTTTGAAGCCCTTAATCGCCCGGAGTGCGCCACAGTCCCATCTAAAAAATTTCTGAAATAACTCTTAACTACACTTACTTACGAGTATAAGTCATGCATGAGAATCTCGAAGCAGATGTCTTTTAGAGTTAGATGAATACAATTTTGATGTTATTAGGCTTTGACTAATGGTCGTGACTATGCTCTGGTAATCATTATAGCTAGATGCGAAAAATTGGGGGTTATAGTTTTTCTGTTTGGATTAGTTGGATTTTAGCTTTACCTGTATGGTTTATGAGTTGTATCGTTGGTTTTCAGGATGTTTATTGCTTCGAGTTATATTGGCATTCATACTCGGGAATTAGTACCTACGTTGGTATCTTGGCAGGCCAACCTGACAGTCATTATAGTTGCAGCCATCATTGCCATTTGGTGTTGGTTCTGTATAAGCTGTTGAACAGGTCTTATGCTTCCTTTAGTTTTAACACTCCCATGTACAAAGTTGATATATGGTTGTTGGTGATGTTGACAAATTTTCTCATTAATAAAAAAATGGATATGGCTGAATTGCAGACTTCCCGGTCAAAATCAGTGTTATCAGGCTTTAGCTAATGGTCGTGACTATGCTCTTGCTGATTTTCTCATTTTAAGTATTCAAGATAGTTTTTCATTAAAAGTGTGTTTTATTTTTCATATATAAAGCCGCTGTAAATGTGTGTGAATAGGAATTCAGTTTCTTTACTTTTAAGATCTGAACTTTCTGTCTTAAATGGATAGGTCAATTGGCGGATTCAAGATGCTTTCGTTGATCTTGCCCATCGCAATGTTGCTGACCTATAGAAAGATCTTCACAACAAAAAACTCGACGATACTTGAGTTGTGTTCACCCGTTACGGCACTACAACTGTATTGTCAAATACGATTGGGATTCCAATGGCTCCAGGGAAGGAGTTTTACAACATGTTATTGAGTCTCATCACTGATAAGCAGTCACAGCGTTCTCCATGTCAAGGTATGTTAAACTATAAATTTACATGTATATGGATACTTGCTTTATGAATATGTTGCTGCAAACTGACATTAGCTACGAAGGTGATAACATTTATAGTATTTAGGACACTGGGAACATCATACTCATAAGCGCTTCAGTTAGTAACGAATACCGAATATGCCTATATTGTTGTCTTACGCGTATCTATTATTTTGACCCACTTACGTGTTATGTAGAAGTGGCGATGTACATGTTCATAGTTACTGAATTTTAGTGGTAGTCACTTTTACTAACTTTCTAGAATTGGGAATGTAAATGTCTATTATTTTGACCCACTTTTAGTGATAATCGAGATAATTTCAAATGCAGGAATTTTTTGTGGAATATCAGGGCTGCTACAGCTGCTATAAAGGATTGCTGTTTCATCTCAACGTATCGATGATAAGTGCCACTGGTATAAATCTCATGCCTATATATCAAGTTACTTACAGTATTAAAAAAAGTTTTCGGTTTTACTTTTAATTTACATTTCTCCCGATCCTCATTTAGTCCTTTATGTGTTGCAGCTTTCTGTTTGGCCGGCTATTTGCGTATTTGATTACCCTATGATGCTACGATTGAAGACACATGTCTGCGCCCATTGACGGAACTTTAGACAACGGAAAAACTCAAAGATCAGGTAATGTATATGTATTTTTATGTTGTTTGTTTCTTTAGATGTTTGTGTTTTTGTCTGTTTGGATTGGTGCTAACTTCTTTGTTCATGTGAACGGAGAATTTACCCAGACACATATCAGGAGTAATTTATGTTTGTAGAAAATTTCAACGGCATCTATTGGATCAACAGTTTTAGTTTTAAAGAGGCGGTGCGTCATTTCCTGAAGGTTCTTTATACCAAACCCCCGTTAATCAACACAAATCAATACGCTGTTGAAGCGTGCTTGGATAATGGGACAAGCTAAATTTTCTGGTATGTTACTCAATTTGTGTCTAAATTATACTCCCTCCGTCCCAAAATTATTGTCCCCTATTGACTTTTTCAGTCTTTCTTCATCAACTTTGACTATAAATATTTTTGTTTGTGTTATACAACTTTTGATAAAAAATTATACCAAATGAAAATACATTTAAAACTCAATTCGTTCATATATTTTTTTTATCAAGTATTATGTAATATAAACAAAAATACTTAAGGTCAAAGTTGAAAGGTAAAGACCGAAAAAGTCAATAGGGGACAATAATTTTGGGACGGATGTAGTAATTGTTTTGTTGTAAGTTGTAAAAGCTGTTAAGCAATTTGAAGTTGTTCATTTAATCCAATGTTAATTGCCTTATTTTGTTTCATACTCTTATGAGGATAACCTTTACCTAAACAACCGTTTAGTTTTGTTTTACTGTGGACTATGGACTTATTTGCTCTTATGGTTGTTGTGCGGTATTTAAGTTTGTTTTTTTGCTTTCACATTTTGCAATATGCTTTTTTCACGGCCATATATGTGAAGGCTATGGAAGAGTTAATTTGGGTAAGTAAGCTGCTTACATCAAAGCTTTTTAATTGATATGATTATTTCTTCCTATTGTTGCTAATCGTTTGCAGATCCGTCGGATGGTGATGGAAGATAATGTATAAGTTATGTGTTTTGGCACACATGTGTAGTAGACACATTTACGTGCACCTCATGGTGTAAATAATGGTAACTATGTTGCTCTATGTACTTTAGCAGCCACATTCGGAATGATTCCAGCTGACAGGTCTGAAAATGTGAAAAACGAATGCAACTTTTCATTTTTGCTTCCGCTCACAGTTATCGTTTATGTTGATGCATTTATGGTCACGCATTTATTTGTCTTCTTGGTTCTTTACAGCTACACCACCGCAAACAGCACCCCCTCTTTCTTTTATGGGAAACAGACGTAGCTACTTTTATACGTTTTCATCTCCTATTACGATGTGGATTCTTATTTATTTGAACAACACCTGAATGATACCTTTGCTGGTAGGTCTTTGTATTTAACGGATGTAGTTATTCAGGTACCTTCATTTTTTATGTTTGTGAAATAGTGGATGGACATGGTTGTTTTATTAAGGCGGTGTTATAAATTGCTTATAAAAGCAGCTTATGTCCTTTGATGCAAAATTAGCTTCGTAAAGAGTGTTTGGAATTGTTGTTTATATGACACTAGAAAAAAACTCCGCCAGGCCGCAACGCGGCCGGCCGTCGCCATACTTGTTTGTTATACACTAGCAGGGTACCTGCGCAATGCGACAACGGGTACATTGTGATTAAATTTTGTGATGAGCATATGTTTATCATTTATATGTTTTTTTCTAACAATAGCTTTACGTATTTTGATTTCCGGTGAACTATGTATTTTAATTTATTACAATTTTTTATAGTAAATGTATGTATGTCAAGAATTTCATGTCATATTTTAACTATTTAACCTTTGACAAAAAAAATTATTATACAAAATGACTACATGATTTATATAAATTTATTTTAGGCTACGAGGCGCCGCAATGCGCGGGTACCCTGCTAGTGTCTTATAATGTATAAGTAAATGTGACATTTCAGCCTTATGCCAAAAAAAGCTATCCATGTACTAGTTGTGTGTCTCAAATTTTTTATTTTTTTATTTTATTTTTTTTGGAAGTGTATCAAATTGAAAAATTCCTACAAAGGGAAAGTGATGACGATAGTGTTTAACCGAGGATCCCACAATTCTATGAAGTTGTGTTATATATATTTGATGTTCGATAAGGCCGTTTGACAACTTGGTCCTCACACGTATTAAGTTAATAAACACCTTACAAGACCATGGAGAATTGCAGCTTACAGTGAAGTATGCTATTATATATCTATATAAAAGGCAGGAGGTGGATTTGGCATAATTGTGGTTTAAGAAAATAATTACATAATGTGTGGTGTATATTGATGCAGTTACTGTTATAACCACTGTTCATCGCTTAATTACAAAATGTGTGGCATGTATTCTTGGAATTTACTGTTATAACAACTGTTCATGGCTTAATTCCCCGTCTACATATCTCCACAAATCTAGACCCTTCCTTCCCAACATCCATATTTATCCGTAATCAAAAAATACACACATGACAAGTCACATTCAAAACCCAAAACAAACGATCTTCTACATCCCCTGATCCCAAATCAGAATCAAGACTGCTGATTTCTTCATTATTATACGATTTCAATTTGGATTGACTAATTTTCGTCACCAAAAAACACACATACTTTTATCATCAAAACCCCAACGACGCACCGACGATAACACAAATACAAACACAACAAACACAACAAATCAGCAGGTATTAGTGGAAGGTACAAGTATTCATATCTTTTAATTTTTATTTTTACTTTTGTTCTTATTTGGTTAGGGTTTCACCTTGATTCCAAATGAAGATTATGATTTGATTATGTTTGTGTTTTTATGGATTGGGTATTTCAAAATTTTTGTGAATGCTCATTTGGGTAATGGTTTAATTGGTATTGTTTAATTTTGGTTTACCGTATCTAGAAAATTCTCAGATTTTTTTTGATTTTTTGGACAACCTGATGAGTGTGTAAATACTCATCATTTTTATCATTTCTGAGCTGCCAAAACATCCAAAAAATACTCAATAATGAATCAAAATAGTGAAAATATCCCAGGAAAGTGTTTTACATGTTTCAAATGCAAAAATACCAAAAACAGATGAAAAACGCACAAAGTTTGCATAATTGGCAATTTCAGTCCCCCAACTTTCAAAAGTTGTCAAATCTAGTCCCTGGTCATTCTAAAAACTTGAAAAAGTCACCAAAGGTCCTTTTAAATCAAAAAGTTACATAAATAGTCCTTTGGTGAAAAGTTTCACAAAAATGTCAAGTTTAGTCCCTGAACTTTGAAAATTATCAAAAATGGTCCCTGGGATATGAAAAACTTTGAGAAAAACAAATTTTGTCCTTGCACTAACCTTTTATGACAGGATTGGTCCTTGGTGGAAAGTTTGGTGAAAATTACACAAATGGTCCCTGAAGTTTGAAAATTTGGCAAGATTAGTCCCTGGTGATAATTTAATGGAAAAAAGTCAACTATGGTCCATGTACTATTCACATATGGCAAAACTCACCCTTGGGAACACTTTGAAAAAATGCCAAAATCCAACCCTCAACTTTCGTTAATTGGCAAAAATGGTCCTTGTGTAATCATAAACCAAACCGGATCCAAATACAATACTACCACTCCTAATCCAGTCCAGTCCATACCAGCCCACCCATTCCATATTTCACTTGGGCCCAAGGATCACACAGCCCACCCAAACCCCAACTAATAAAACCCAGGGTCAAAACCTTTGACTCTGGTCAAAACCAGTCAAACCCTTCCCTTTCCCCTTTTTCCCTCTCACCCAGAAAACCACCAAACCACCATGGTATTGCAGCCACCACCCCAACTTGCCCATCTCTTCCACAATTAATGCTACCACACCTAACTAAGCCACCCACAATAAATGCCCCCCCCCCCCCCAGTTGCACGCTATCAGAACCAATTTGCAAAGGCAAGCTTTCCCGCCAAAATACGTGGCAGCTTGTGAGTGGACCAAAGAAGTCAGAGAGAGGTGGGATATGATGAGAAAGATGCAAGAAACCCTAATATGTGGCTATAAAAGGCAAAGGATGCAAGATGAAAGACTTGTCTAGTTTTTTAATATAGTTGTAGTCGTATAAGTTTTTTTTAGCAATTATAGTGTAGCAAACAACTTTTAAGCATTTGTAGAAGTCAATTCAGTGTATTATTAATCTTTTCAAGTTAATATAAGCAAGTTTCTTCAACTTCTTTTGTTTATGCAATTTTCAAATTTCATAATCATAGGCTGCTAGTGTTTGTGTTTGAATCATGGACTGAATTAGGTTCATATAAGTTCCTATAAGCTTATTTAAGCTTTCTAGAGACTCTAAAAGCCAGTGATAATAGAAAACTTAAAAAATACAAAAAAGTCAAACTTGGTCAACTGTGGTGTTTGATTTTTGTTTTCAGGTTGAAAGAAGGATTGGTGAGCAAGATTGGAGCTGGATATTGCCTATCTAAAGATAGGCTTCATAGAAAAACCCTTTGTTCATGCTGAGGGTATCCTTGTAAGAACTTGCTTATTTCATTTTTTTCACTTAAATCCTAGTTCTGAGTAAGCCTTAGTTTGATTGTTTGATCATTGCTAATTTGTGTTAATCTGTGTTAATTGGTTGTGTTTTAGTTATTTTTAGCATAGTAATCATTATTAGCTTGTTAGATTACATAGTACTTAATATTTCAATACTTATCTGCCATAATAGTTGTAAGTGGTGAACTTGTGTGATTGTAGTGATAATCTGTTTTTAAGTGTTTAAACTAAGTTCCTTAGTCATAATCAGTAGTTGGAAATCTAGTTTGCATAACCTGATAATCATCTACTTTGAAAAATCAAAAAACAGTTAAGTATAGGGGTGTTTGGATCAGCCTAATTGGTTGTGTTGCTGTTAATCTCAGAAGGTGTCCTTATCTCAAACAGCTTTCCTTAGGCATCAATTGGTAATATAGACCATTAAAACCATCTTTGTTTCACAAAAAAGTCAAAACCTCACCAATTTGCCCTTCACAGTTAACTGTGAAGGTTTTGTGTGTCCAAATCACTCTCATTAGTTAAAGTAGTTGTTAATATAGTGGAAACTAGTTTAAATATAGCTTATAATTTAATTTGTAATCAGTAAAAGCCTTTGGAAATCCAAATAAGTCAAAGTTCTAGTTTAATCAAAAAGTCAAAATTACCCATTCTCAGATTTTTGCAAAAATTCCAAGATTAATTCTGATTTTTGTGTTTGGATTTGGACTTCAAACTTATTACAAGTTATTCTCTACCAGATCATCTTCCAAAATCTATAATTGGCTCGATTTTGTGATTTTTCTACAAGCTTCCACAAGCCTTGGAAGTGAGTTGCAGGGCAGACGCTTGCCCTGTGCACAGCAGACCTCACCCACACCACCACCTTTAGTGGTGGCTGCAGCCTAATCCAGTGGACCCTAGAGGTTAAATCTTGGTTTGGACAACTCCCCTCCTACCAGGGTACAAGTATTGACCAGCCATTTGACCTAAGACTCAGTGGACCCCACCTAGTTTAGCCCCTTAAGTCTGTCCCATTTCTGAGTGAAACTCAGTCTTGCTCAAGTGCTTATTTGCCTCCCATCTGCTTATTCGTGATCATTGTTGGTTGTTTTTAGCTTATTCAAGTTTTTTGAACTTAATTGTACCCATTTTCATCATTGTGGACCCCACCATCAGTCATTTGAGCTTATTTGATCACACAGTCAACCAAAGTCAAACTGTATAAGCAAAGGGGGTGCTACTGCTTATTTATAAGCAATTTCAAAAGTGTTTTCATAAAAGTTTCTCATTTTCAGTGGTTAAGTAGGTTTGTAAAAGAAAATCCAAGAAAAAACCAATTTAAAATAAGTGATAGTTTCTATTTAATTCAATTTAAGTTTAATTTTTCATTTTTAGATTTTAATTAAGTAATTAGTATTTTTATATTTTTATTAATTACCTTATATAGTAAAGTATTTTTTGTAAATTTTTCAGATTTTTATTCTGTCATTTAGTATTAATTAGATTTAATTTTAGTTTTCTTAATTATTAATTAAAATTAAGTTTTAAATCTCATATTTAGTTTTTAGAAAGTAAAACTTAGTTTTTATATTTTTTCTAGCTCTAATATAGTATAATAAACTTTTAGAAAATATATTTTTAAATTCTACTGTTCATTTTCCATTTTTCTTATTTTATTTGTTTAAATTAGACTTAAGTTAATTAAAAGGTAAATAATTAGTGGATTAATCTTAAAACATAATTTTTAGAGTTTTTATAATTTTGTAG
Organism: Artemisia argyi; assembly: GCA_030686995.1. Lineage (NCBI taxonomy): Eukaryota > Viridiplantae > Streptophyta > Magnoliopsida > Asterales > Asteraceae > Artemisia > Artemisia argyi. The sequence goes on from CM060704.1 coordinate 179,558,117, forward strand.
GATTCCTGTGATGGTTAAGTAATTTTATAAATTTTCTCTTAATTTTCTAAGTTAATTTAGTATTAATAGCAATTAAAAGTAGTTTAATTAGTTTAATTAAGTTAAATAGTTTTTAATTTATAAAAAACCCATAAAAAGACAAAAATATTTATTTTTATTTTTTTATACTTTCTTCAAGTTCTAATTTAAGTTTAAAAATTGTTTTTGCAAATTTTTAGTTTAATTTGTAGTAGTTATAATTATTAGTTAAATTTAAATTAGATTTTTAAATAGTTTAATTATTTAAATAATATTTAAATAGTATTTTAATCACTTTTATAATTTCATTTTCATTTTTAATTTTAAGTTTCAAAAAGTGTCAAAAGCACCCCCTGTAGTTTGTTAAATACCAAAATCTCACTTTTTCAGTCTGATTGCGTAAATCTGAATTGTGAATACGTGCATATATCTGGTATCTGATTTTTGTGAATATTATATCTGTGTACAAATACCAAAATAACAGTAGCAATATCAATTCCACATCATCTGGCTACTGTCCTCAGTGCCACTTCCTCACAAACGATTCCCAAAGCACCATTTCAATCTCGCTGGGACTTTAACGACCCGGGGAAACACTATACTATCCACGGAGTATTGGGATGAGGCTGTCTTTGACTTATTGACCTTGGTCAATAATATCTGACGGTTTAGACCCAATCACAACCCATAGCCTTACTTTTGCCGTATTAGCATTTTAATTATTTGTTCATATATGTCACATACAAATGTTTGGATTTGTATATGTGCTTTAGGGGAAAAAGTGCTGAGACGAGAATGGTAAGACAAAAAAAGTAAGCTTATGAGTTGTTTATAAAGCAACCATTGCTTTCTTAAATGAAAATGATGATGGCGTTTTTTGTAACAGGTTGTCATGAGTCTTGGCTGGTTCGATTGAGACTAAGATTGTTTCCGTCATGGCTGGGCAACTTATTATGGTTGCAGCCAGTTGTGGTTTTTGATTGTGGTTTCAGGTTTGATTATTTGTTTTTTATAAATTGGTAGTTTTAAAAAGATGAATGGTAACAGTCCATGATTCGTTGCGTTCAACATAACTTTTGGGTAAGTTATTGCAATCGTCACATGTTTAAATTGGTTAGATTGTGTGCTCTTGCTTATTAGAATTTTTTTGAAATTGATACGCAGATGCATCACCTTATTTTTATGCTTATGTATTTATTAGGTTTTACTATAGGCGATGACAACCACACTAGAGATGTGGTTGGAGCCACGACAACAAAAATAAAATTGCCATTAATTGTGTAAAAGCTGTTGATTTTATGTGATTTTTAAAAGTTTGTAACTTTTTAAGTCTATTGTTTGCAGGTTAATATTATGTTACAGGAACACGAGACTTGATAGCAGTCATAGGTAGGTTTTTTTTAATCAAGTACTTTAGGTTCATATGAATGGTGGCAGTTAATTTAGCGGACACACCACGTGCCGTTAGCAAGAGGACTTACAGATGCTGATACTCATCAATGGGCAAAACGTAGAAAGATCATCAACCCTGCATTTTGTGTCGAAAAAATCAAGGTTCGTACATGTTTCTAATTGAGTTTACAAATATATTGTTAGCAGCGTTGCGAAACCAAGTTAATAAGTGGCCTGGTTTAACGGGTTTATGCAAAGTTTGAATCTAGGAGGCTTAGCACTTTCTCAATGGTATGTAGCCATTATTAATTTGTAATTCTCACTGGTATGTGGTAGATTTTTACGGAGTTTAGGGTGTTTGGGATTACTTACTAGGGTTGTTTATGTGCTTATTGGGTTTTAATTAAAGAGTTGTTTGGGTTATCTTTTTTGTTGTGTTAAAGAAGCTAATATTGTTTGGGTGAAAATAAGTGGATGATGTGAAATAAGCAGTTTCAGATAACTTATATAGATGACATATTGATTGATGGAACGTGTAATTTCTTATATGTTGCTTTTACAGTGCATACTTACGGTTGGCCAGGGACTTGCTACACGTGATATCGAGGGTTTCATAACGATGGATATCACTGACCCAAAGTCTTATGGCCTAATGATATATTGAATTGGCCCACATAATATGACAATAGCACATCATCAGCCCAATTCCGAATAAGACGGGTATCTCATCATGGTGAGGGTCTACGAAAACTGAAAATAATCTTACTAATCAATGAAAATAATGTCCTCTTGCTATCAGTTTTGGACTATAATCTACTGATCGAAATCAATTTTATTGCAACTATAGTATTTGACGATGTTTGTATATTGCAGAATACTAAAAGGAGCAAGCGACAGCGCTGGAACTCATTAAATTGCTGGGCTAAAAAGGGGAGATCGGCAGGAAAAGGTAAATTTTCAATCACTTATATGCTTAATGATATGGACAAAAAATAGGCGGGTCATGTAGACTGAGTCAAGGGCCATGTTCGGCCAATGTTCTTGATGCATCAGGAAAGACTACGGTTACTTGCTGTCAAGAGCAGCTAAAATATTTGAAAGGAACTTATAAGATTTTCCAAATTGAAATAAGTTCGGAAAAAAAGTTCATCCAAACACTTCTACACTCTTTTTCATAAGTGCATATAGGTGGACAAACCCTGAACTGTTCACTATATATATACACAACTTTATTATGTAAACTTTGAAGACTAATTATAGACATATTTACAGCAGATGGATTTTACGTGGTGGTGCTTGCCTTTTTTTTTATGGTGATCCATATATACATGAGACACCAGTGTCTTCATGGTTTCATAATCATCTACCTGTGAGTCTCAAATCATTTGTAGGCCATTTCATTCTTAACATACATTGTGCATTACCTATTAATTTATTTTTTAAAAGCAAACAATGTTATTACATTAATATCTGGATTCTATAAATTGAATGACTTTGAACCAATTTTAACCCAGAAACCCCGTTTAAACCGTTCCCGTTTTAGCTACACGTTTATTTCACATTTTTTTTTTGGTAAAGGGGGATAGCACGAAAGATGCTTTGTTCTAGATATGGCAACATGGCTCTTCACAAGCTGTTAGATCTTCTCATGGACCTCCTCATACAACTTATGGGCTTGCTAATAGGTTTATGATGGTACTTGGTGTTGCAGGTCAACTTATGCAGCAACAACCATTTTTTATACCAGCTGCAGAAGTTCGAGCACCAGGATCACATGCAAAAAGTACAACTTATATTTCTAAGTAGCTTATCCTTCGACTTGAGAATTGCTACAAATTGCAAATTTCTGTTAAAAGTTATGATTACCGAAATATGTTGGGGGCTGCTACTACTTTTAATATTCTGCTTCAACAATATCTAATTTTATGGGTTCTTGCGAAAAGGTTAAAGCATGAAGTGTTTCTTGCTATATTGAAGTGTCAAATACAACTTTCGAAATGGAAATTAGTGATTTCTGATGGTGGTGGTTGTTTCCAAATTCTGAAATTAACGTAAGTTATTTTTATAATAAAGTTTTTACTTCTTGAGATTATATGGTCACTATAGTTGATGATCATACTCTTAAAAATCAATATGTCAATTGAGTTTGACTATGCTTTATTTAGTTAAAACTTTTCCCCTTAGCACAATTTACTATTATGTAGACTATTAGGAATGACATCAGAAGCCCCGCGTTGGTACTAAAGAAATGATTTGCTTTTGTTTGGGATAATTAACTACCTAGCCTTTGTTGTAAATGAATCAGTTGATAACTATACTTACATTTGTAAAAGATCCTACAACTATTACCAGAAAAATTGAGTTTTCGTGACGATATCTTTCATAGTGGAAGATCGGAATAAATAGAAGCAAATACAACCTTTATACGGTAAACGTTATAAACCATCAAACAAAAAATAAATGACCAACATGCCGCAAAACACTCCCGTAGCAACGCGCGGGTTACCCAGTTCGTTATATATATATATATATATTCTAAACCCCAGTTTTTCCGTTATGCAAAACGCGTCCTCCTATTCGTTGGAGCCCCGTTCAATCACTGTGCGAAGCACTGTTTATCCGTTATGCTACTATACCCTTTCCGTTTTCCCCCTTCCTTCCCCAACATTCCAGATTCATCTATTATCAAATATATATATATATATATATATATATATATATATATATATATATATATATATATATATATATATATATATATATATATATATATATATATATATATATATATATATATATATATATCTTTCATAAAGAGACACACACTAAACAAAACCACTCCTTCTCACTACCATAAATCATAATCACAGGCAACCACCATCATCGATGGTTTATGAATTATGTTTGCCATGTTGATCATCAAAACCTAAAACCATCGCCACGGCAGCACAAATCTAAACACCCGTGAATCACTTTACCGGTGAGAACATCAGCGGCTTTGCAGCATGAATATAAACCTTCATACAAAGAAAGAGGTGATAAATCAACTAGCTTTTAATTATGTTTTTTTTTACAGGTATTGATTTGGGTTTTCTTTTTCAGATTTTAGTAGCCATTTTCGTTCTTGGCATCAAGTACCAAATCATGGATTTGGGGCTTCAATTGCAGTGGTAGTGTCATGGCGGAGTTCTTGGCTATGATCCATGGTATAAACTTTGCAATTGGTACAGTAAATTTCTCTTTTCCAGCTTTCTATTGATTTACTATTAGTGATTTTTTTTGGTTAGTTTACTGTTGGTGAGGAACAGTGTAACACCCCAACCCAACAAGAGCTAAGATATCACATTCATGGTGTCAAACAGAACATACACAAACATAAGACTTCAATAATAAAATCAGATACAAAGGTTACAAAGGAATTCTAAGGCCAAAAATTACAAAACAAAACTAAGGTACAAAATATCTAATACAAAACTTCTTCAAATAAACTCTAGTCTCTGATAGCTAGCAAAGGTAAAGTCTTCTCTAAAACTCCTACTTGCACTCTTCACCCATAACCCAGCTTCTTTTTAAAACCTACTGCGGGAAAAGAAATGCGGCTGAGCTTAAAAAGCTCAGTGAACATATAACAACAAAGTAATATGAAACAGAAAAGAGATAACAGAATATATGTTGCATTTGGGTAATATCAAAAGGTATAAACAAAGGTAAGAGAAGTAAAGGGTAAAGTAAAGTAAGGTTAGGTCAAATAAGGTTTGGTCAGGTAAGGTTTGGTTAGTCATCTACCAACGAGCCCAGAACAGAAATATCATGGCATATTCTTCAAACATATCCTACAGCATAATAGTAACCATGGAGTAGCTAGCTCCCAGAAATATGAATGACGCATATTGCACATACGCTACATTCACCAGACCAGATAATAATATAATATATGACAAATATCAGAACAGATCTAGGATGCATCCATACGCCCCCACAGAAGTCAGATTGGCCATAATAAACATATAATTGAGCTCATAACATATAACAGATAAGGGGACGTGGCAGAACATCACTCTACTGCCCTAGAGTCATGCCATAGGTGCATCTATGACACGGCCATGTTACCTTCATGGCTAGGGAAATGGCTCGGGTATCTAACTAGGTAGGTCAAAACAGAATGTCAGAGTCTAAGGTCATCATAACATAATCAAAGTCAAAGGTCCATAATCAGAATCAGAATCAGAGGGTCATCAATATAGAGTGAATAGCAAAAGTCCAAGTCAAAGGTTCACAAATGGCAAGGTTCATAATCAGAGTTCAAATAAGAGGTTCATATCATAAGGTTCATATCAAAGGTTCAGAATATCAGAAGTCATATCAAAGGTTCAGAATATCAAAGGTCATAATATTAGAAGTCATATCAATGGTTCAGAATATCCAATGTTCATTTCCAAAAGTTCACTTTCAAAAGTTCATAAGTTCATATTTAAAATGTGAAAGAGTTTACAGAAACCGGACTTAGAAACTTTACCAATCATTTTTACATTTCTATCACAAAATATCCCTTTTTAAAACACTCTTCTTAAAAGTCATTTACTTTTCATTTAAAAACTGGTTTCGTATCAAAATCACAGAATGTCATTTTAAAAACAGTTTCCTTACTTAACATCAAGTTATATTTTTTTTAAAGGTTTTCATACCAAATTATCATATCAAATGAACCAAAGATATCAGATGTACAAAGGTCAGAAGTCACAGTAGTGGCAAAGAAAATGGATCACGAGTCATGAGAAACCTTACTGAAAGGTTAGAATATATGTACCTCAAACTGCAAATGAACCATATCAGAAATACAAGTATATGAAGTCACTCCTTCTTCAACGAATCTACACGAATTAATGATCGTCTTATTATTAATAACTTATTTTAAATCAGATTACTTATGTTAGTCGGCTTTCCATTTTTAGTAAATTTCTATTTTTAGCAGCTTTCCAAAAATAGTAACTTTCCCAAATTAGTTAGTTTCTAGTTTAATTAAATTAACCATTTTAAATAACTTTCTATTTTAGGCAAGTTTCCTGAATTAGCAATTTCTCATATTTAGTAAGTTCCCGCAATTGTAATTTAATACTTAAATGTTATAATTGACAAATATTTAAGGTTAAAACAACCAATATAATATTTTAGGTTTTAAAATGTCCATATTATAAATTTAGGGTCAAAATATAGATTATCAAAATTAAATATTAAAAGTCAAATAGAATTATTTTAAACTTTATTTTAATAAATTAATATTAAGATAATAAGTTTTGGACCCCGTTATTATATTTTAGGCAAGTTTCTCGAATTAGCAATTTCTCGTATTTAGTAAGTTCCCGCAATTGTAATTTAATACTTAAAGGTTATAATTGACAAATATTTAAGGTTAAAACGACCAATATAATATTTTAGGTTTTAAAATGTCCATATTATAAGTTTAGGGTCAAAATATAAATTATCAAAATTAAATATTAAAAGTCAAATAGAATTATTTTAAACTTTATTTTAATAAATTAATATTAAGATAATAAGTTTTGGACCCGGTCATTATAATTTTATGTAATTTATTAACGTACCTACGATCTTAATATTTATGCCACGACGACCCAAGGTTTTTATTATTTCGAAAGCAAATAAGTCCATGACATGCACCTTCTTGTTAAAAATATGCCGAGACAACTACTTCTCTTGTTGTTTAAATAAGCCGCGACACACACCCTTTTTAAACGTACTCGACCCAAAATATATTCGACACAACATGCAGGTTTTAACTTTCAAACTTCATAACTAAAATATCATCTTTTAAGCTTGTTAACTACTTGTTACTTCATAAATATAATATCATGCGTTATTATATATATCATATCTGGTCGTATATATCATGCATGACAAAAAGTTACGATTGGTGTAATATGTTACTGCTAGTTATATTGAGATTTTAACATAAAGTTTACGTAAAATGCATGAGATGGAAAGCTCAAGAGTACCTCTAGTTAATTGATAGATCAAGACTGGAATACAAATATAAATGCAGGACCAATGCAAAACACGACCACCAGACTCAAGGAAATAAGGTCGAATCAAAAACCTATGCGAACACAGCCACAATACGTACATTTCGAACCAACCATGTTCGACACGAGGGAACACAACACTTGAGCACAACCTTACACTGACACCATAGATCGATCAAACCAAATTTTATACATATTGATCTTGAATCAGCAACCTCGTACCACACCCGAACAAGAACCTCCCACGAATGAAACAGCACTTCGGTGAACACAAACCGATCGAACCTCCTGCTACGAACCAAACCAATAACCCGAACACGAATGGAGATCGACACCAAGCACGAACCCACGACTAGGACTTTCACACAACAGATCGAATCGAGCCATGCATGACACCAAGCCAAAACTCGTATATGCACCTTTGAATGATGGACGTAGGAACCCAAAGCTTTTGCAATCACACGTCTAGTTGATTCATACGAACATGAAGGAGGTTTAGTATAATATTTGAGGGGTTTGTGAGTTATGAGCGTGATTCAATTGTGAGACAAAGGCAGATATAAATCAAAGTGATATGTGCAGATCTTTCCCCAAGCGTATGATGTATATTAAGAGTTGATTTATTCGAATTTTCATGAGAAGGGCTGTCGTGATTCTGGTTCAGGATTGTTTATGTTATTATTCGGTTATACCGAGTCTTAAGGGATATGGGGTGACTCGTTCTCTTCACAAATCTTCACTTCAAAATTTAATATTCTCTGGTCATGTACATTGTTCACAAGATATAAATGGTCCAAATACAACATATTGACGTGTGATGTTTATAAGAATAAGAGAGTGTGTTTAGTTTAGTTAACTTTAGATATGTAGGTTATATTTTTTAGTATAAATTTTATAACTTATAGTTTAGGTTTAATATTCATTCAATTATATAACATATAGTTTACATATCTTTTATTTTTCCAATAACTTAAGTTAAATTCAAATTATCACGTAAAATGTGATTACGGATCTTAAGGTTTTACAAACAGTGTCAATGAGATTGAGGATTAAAGACAACTTTTTTTATAAAGACTTTTTTTTTTTTTTTTTTTTTTTTTTTTTTTTTTTAAATAGAAAACTTGGGTTTTGTTTGGTTGCACACCAAATGTTCAACAAAATGTTTTAAGTAAAAATTGTAGTGAGTGTTTAAGTTTGTTTTGTTTGTAGTTGTTGGAAAATGAAGACGATCCGGTAAAGTGGCAACAGAGTATTGATGCGTGCCCGGGGGACATTACTCGAATTGTGAGATGTTTAGACCAAGGTATGGTTGATTACCATTGTTTCATCTAATTCATGAAACCATTATCTATAGCTGGCAGATATTAACAAGCATACTAATTACTACGTACTAAATTAGTAGACGCGGTTTCAAAACTTAATGCTGAAACTTGATTCTCAATAAGTTGGTTTGTGTGACTTTTTCTAAGTGTAAAATGTATGAAACTACTAGATGAAAAGCGGTAAAAAAAAAATATGTTGATCTCTATTCTGATTGTGTTATGAAAAGTGATAAAAATATACTTGATGTGTAAAAAATAGTGTCAAAGGTGTGAACCAATTGCAACAGTCACTAGAGGAACTCACATATATGTATATTTGTAGCAGCCCTGAACCAGAATGAATTAGACCCTTTACACAGAAATTGTCATCATGAAAACAAATGCAACGCAACTGTAACTTTAGCCCACTCATTAAACTTTAAGAATGTGCCAATAAGGTTTCTATCAAACTTGGTCCTATGCTTATGATAAACAACAATGTGCGGTGCGGGTCTGTCTAATTGTGATAGTTACAAACATAAGGAAGATTCATTTGGTTCTTTATATGCTACAGCTTGCTATTTTGGCCAACAATTTACCTCTTTGATTAGCCTATATATGATGCTATAATTGAAGTCACAAGTCCAATTTCATTGATGAAACTTTAGACAAAGACTAGGCAAAGGACTAAACGGAGGAGTTCACAAACCAGGTAACAAGTTCTATGCACGAGTTGGGTAATGCGTGAAAACGGGTAAATTTTTTTAAGGGTTGAGACAGTTAGGCCCGGGTTGGATTCACCCGAAACAAATTTTGTAATCAAATGATCATAAAAACTATATTATTCTAATAATAATCTAAAGATCTACAGAATTAAGGTCATTTGGAATTGCTTATTAGGATTGATTTTTTGCTTCATTATTATGGAAATAAGCTGTTTCGAATAGCTTACTAAATACAGATTGTTAACATAAATCATCAGCTACATAATCCTGATAAGCAATGTTCATGGTATTTAGTAATCGTTAGAAGTATCTCATATTGCATTTCAACTTCTTATTTGATTTGGATTGTCTACTTTTTGAAAAACTTTTAATAAGTACATGGAACATTAGAACATATACTATAGATAGAATTGACTGAGAATTCATGAAAATCAATAATGAATGAATGATTTATAAGGAATTACTGAAGCCAATAACAGCTCTCAAGTTTTTGGCATTGATATAGCAAGGTAAAAGTGACAGTTCTAGCAAAATTGTGCATGAGTTTTATTTTTATTTAAAAATATACAAGTTAGTTTTAGGTAATTTGTGTAACATCGAACAAATAGAGTTACAAAAGTTGGCTTCTGGAAACCAACTAGAAGAGACACTGGCATACTTTTAATTACCTAGGGGTTCGTTGTGGCCGTGTGGTGAAAAGAGTACATACTGCCTTGAAAAGGTTAGCAGTTAACGCAGTTTATCCACACGAACACAGTTTATCCCTGTTGGTGTATTTAACTTGGTTATTAAATACGGAGTATAATTTATTCATATCATTGATAACGTGAAGCCAGTTTTGTTTGGGACTCTTATTCACTGCTGAAATTAGGAATGTTTGAGGCATATATGTAGCAGAAAAAAAGGCTATCCCAAACACCAGTTAACAATTACATAACCAACCTACTAAGGCTTACGCTCTGTAGTTGTAGTAGAAGGGATTACGAGCTGTTTCAATGTGGATTTTTATAGTACCCAGTTTATCATATTACTGTAATTCATACCTTCTACTGTCAATATTGTTGACGTCACCTGAAATCTGTTTTGTTAACAAATTGCATTTGTAGATAATGGAGAACTAATTCATATAAGGCATGTTGATAGTAGTGGCAGAGATGGAGGCGACGCTGAGAACACCGACGGTGGTACTGATGATGGTAGTGGAATTCAGGTATGATTTCAGACCCCCGCAGCAAGCTATTTTACGCCACCGATATTTAATTCATGGATTATTGGACTTTTTATTCGTGCATGCAAACATTATTGCAATAGAAAATTTGTACACTCTTGGTGGAAATTGGCCTTGCCTTGGACCTAATACTTTGCTTTCGGACGTATGTTATGTAACTGGGAGAATTGACGCCGCTTTACCTGACCGTGTTGGAATGGTAACATGTTCACATCTTTTTCAGAAATCTTTTAACTCAAGGTTTTAAAAAGTGAGCTTACATTTGGCCGTGCAATACTTTTGTAGGTTGTTGCCATAGAAATGGATGCTTCTGCAGTAGCTAATGCAAATAGGAGCGCCGAAATAAATAACAGAACAAACTGCAAGTTTAAATGTTTTATGATGGCACTGATCTCAAAGCAGCAATAACGACACTTTACTCTTGCACAGTGCGATCCTATGTTGCTTTCATTTACTTTCATGCATTTTCAAGGATATGAAAGACAATGTCAACAGTATAATGCTGTTTCCCTGCTTACTATTGTCATATTAGCCCCTTAGAGAAAAGCAAACTAAATGTGAATGATCATGAATCACGAAAAAAGATAGATTAGTAATCCAACTGGTATGGAGCCTAATTTTCGTTGCCTAGATAAATAGCGCAAAACAATCGAGGCTCAAATTTAAAAAATAGGGCAAACACCCCCGCCGCAACGCGACGGGCTCCTATTTTTTCACAATTCATTTAGGTAATACAGGACGTCTGGAATTGTTTTTTACTAATGCATTTAGGGGTGTTTGGGAGTTTTTATTGCTGAATTTAGGGGTGTTCACCTTTATTTTCACTGCTGATTTTAAGGGTGTTTGGGCTATATATTACCTGCACAACATTGAATATCCGGTTATGCATTGCAGTATACCCGATTGTCCCAGCTGCATTACCATGGTAAGCATTCCTCAACAATATAATGTGTTGACACCCACTATACAAGGAAGGGAAGCATATGCAAGCATGGCACAACTATTGAAAATGCAAAATGTCAAGTTCCTTGATATTGTTTCAAGCAAACCAAGGCAACAGCAGCTTCACCAATGGATATTGGTGCCATCGCGCATCCAGGTTTGGTAGATTTTGGCACTCGCAAAGACGAAGATATGTTGTATTAATAATTCACTTACTGTTGCCTAGCTAAATTAATTAGGTTCCACTTGATAATGTATCCATATATCAACCAAACAAACAGGTCACACGATAATGTCTTTCAAAATCACATGTTTCGTACCAAAGGGCTTCATACAATGTCTTAATCATAAACTTCTAAGTATCAACACAGCACCCTCGCAGCAACGCGCGGGTTACCATGCTCGTTACTATTATACATAACTTTGCGACTTTATTAAGTGATACAATAATGCTCCTTACAGTGAACACCTTCAACAGAAGAAGAAAAATAAGTAGGTAGTTTTATCAATTTCAAGCCGTAAACATCATCACTTATAGTTAATACATATTATCGGGCAAACGAGGTTTGGTTGCAACAACTAATGGAAACTTTCTGTGTGTGCTCGAACCATACATTTCGTCCATATTTAAATCTTCTTTCTTCATGTCATCAGGCAATGTCCAGTCAAACCCGTGCAACATGTTCGCCAATAATGACTTTGTAATCTTTAATCCAAGATTATAACCCGGACACATCCTTCGACCTGACCCAAATGGCAACAACTCAAAATGCTGCCCTTTCATGTCTATATCTTTGCCCAAAAACCTCTTGGGTCGGAAACATTCAGGGTCGTCCCAAATACTTGAGTCACGACCCATGGCCCATAAATTTATCAAGATCGTTGTCCCTTTGGCAATATCATATCCAGCCACTTTGCAATCTTGAAGAGCTACATGTGGTACTAGTATAACGGAAACGGGGTGCAACCTCAATGTTTCTTTTATAATTGTGTCTATGAATGGTAGGTTTGGGTGATCACGCTCTTCGACCCATCGGTCTTTGCCAATCACCCTATCGAGCTCTTGTGTTGCCTTCTTGATTAGAGAGGGTTGTTTCATGAGCTCGGACATTGCCCATTCTATGACCGTTGCCGATGTATCTGTTCCTCCAATTAAAAGGTCCTGTGATATATAGGTTTTCAGTAGATATAAATTGAAACAAATTATGGAGTGACACTACAAGAACTGAAGAACAGGAGGTTTTATGTTGTGAAACTATCTTCCAAAGTCCAAGCAAATTTTGTTCACTATTTGCTAAGAAATGGGACATGTTTTAATTTTAATTATTTAATTAACTTAGTTTTTTTTTTTCAGTTATATTATATAAACCCCTTAAATGAGATTAGTCAACTGCCAATTAAAAAAGAAGCTTGTGCTTATTCTCACCGTAAGATATACGTAGTATTAGTAATTACTTTCATATAGCTTTGATTAGGACCTATCAGCGTTCATGTTTATTCTAAAATAACAAATGTACCTGTGTTAGTCCCTTGACACAATCAGAATCAAGCTTAACCTCAAGGTCAGGATCATCAACTAGCTTTAGCAGCGAATCAACCATATCTTTGGCCACAAAACCATCTTTTTCGGCTTTCATTCGTGCCATATGGTCTTGGAGTACATGTTCATTAAACCTATCAAATCTCTTGAACATAGCCTTCATCCTTTTTACATACCCTTGCAAATCCATAAACTCCATCCAAGGGATCCAATCCCCAATATTCAAAACTCCATTTAACAGTATCCACTCATCCAATATCTCGTGAAACTCTTCAAGTGTCACAATCTCCTTTTCATCATTGGATTCGCTAAAGTACTTACGACCCAATAAAATTCTACTAATCATACTTAGATTGGAGTGTTTAATTTGCTCTTTTAGCACGATAGGAACTCCCACCATCTTGTGTAAACGCGAGAGGAAAATATTCCTTTCTTCAACACGAATGTATTCATAGGAGTCAAGTCTTTTTGAACTAAAAAGCTCACTCAAGTAGATTTTCCTAGCTTGGCTCCAGTAAGGCCCGTATGGAGCCCTACTAATGGCCCGGTAGTTGTATGTTGTATGCTTCCCGGCTGCTGTTGTTGGCCGCGAAGCAAAAATATGGTCATGGGTCCTCAGAAATTGTCGAGCCATGTCAGGTGATGAAACAACTACAACCGGAACCGAGCCAAACTTGAGGTACATGAGTTTCCCATATTTTTGTGACAGATTGCGAAGAGATATGTGAGGGAGAGGGCCAATGAGGTTAAAGTTGCCAATGATAGGCCATGGTCGAGGACCCGGTGGATGGGTTTTTCCGTTATCATTATAGTTTAGTAATATAAAGATAACTAGAATGATACTGGGTACAAGAAGCCAGTAAAGAGACTCCATTGGTGGTGCGAGACATGAACTTTATCCTAGGAATATTTACATTTATAATGTATTAGGTTCAATAATTAACGTTAGATCATTGATTAGCATGCCTAATAGGTATGTCTAATAGTATGCCTAATCTATGTGCCAATATATTATTGGTGTCTGGAGAGAGACCCGCTTTTACACAAACCAATAAATCATTGCCACATCAATTTAGTCACACTATTAGTCATATTTTTAGGCAAACAAATCATTTCTCTTAACGTTAATCTACAGTTGAACTTTTAATCCTTTAATTAACTACAAACACAACATTCTTGTATCTTTTTGGCTTCTTCATCAAATATAACTAGATTAAATGGGTGGATCCCTTTATGTTAATGAGTCTTAATAGGAGGAGCACATTTTGCTTCCTCTCCTGATATAGACCATTTAACAAAAAAAGAAACATATTATATGTGTGGCACAACCACTATCTTCTCATTAAGACTCATTAACATAAAAAAGAAACACTCCTTAAGTTGGTCTAGTGAAACTCTTAATTAATTCACATGCAGCTTGTGTGATGATTAGCTGTGCCAAGGTATCGTGTTGAGGTGACTTTATGGGACCAACACTACATGAGCCACAACAACATTATCTTGAAGCCTAGCTGAATATACACTTCTTTTACTAACAATATTACTCAAAGGACCGACACTTTTCCAATTATCATACTAGCTAAAAGTATTCACCCCATTTCCAATTTTATGACCAATATGACTTTTAACTTTCACTCCGAGTTCTAACAGCACCTTCCACATCCAACTATCATTTGTCTCACATTGGATATCTCAAAATTTTCTTCCTCTTAATTTTACCAAATGAACCCACTTTACCCATAGAGAATCCTTTTTGGCTACAATGTTCCAAATATGCCACAACAGATTTTTATTCCAAACCTCTAACCTTTTCAACCCCAGACCACCCCGACTTTTTGGAGTACAAACATTCTTCCATCAAACTTTAGCCTTCCCCTTTTTTAGATCACCACTATACCATAGAAAGCCTTTCAAAACTTTATCAATGTCCTTCACATTAAACTTAGGAAAAAGAAAAATAGCAGCCCATTACACTTGCATTGAAGCTAAGACAAAGGAAAAAAACTGTAGTCTCCCTGCATAAGATCGACCGAGTCTTATTTCTCCAATCATGCACCACTCTTAACTTTTTCCACCGACACTTTGCATTTCACTATGAAATATAATTTATTTCATCAAAATAGAATTTATTTCACTATTACTTCCATTGTTAGGTTATTGTGTTTGCTTGGTTTATAAAGCATGCATCTATACTTGTATTGCTTAATATTTTAAATTTGAAATGTCTTAGTGCATTTAATGGAGGGAATGTCATCCCTCCATTAATTGTATGTAATATAGATATAGATACACGTAATACAAAAGTCCGCAACAACCGGCGAACTAAGATTTCAATTTTTTTTTTAAACTATAAACATGTTCTTACAAATTTATACACGTTTTTTCCTCTTAGAAGAGTAGTTCCGATGAGTAGTAAAAGAATAACCTTTTTATATTTTTTGCTTTAATATGGTATTTAGAAGAATTTTTTTATTTTAATTTTAATTTTTTTATTTTTGGGATCAAACACTCGACGAGACAATGATTTAGGAGGGAGAGAGAGAGAGAGAGAGAGAGAGAGAGAGAGAGAGAGAGAGAGAGAGAGAGAGAGAGTTAATGTAACAAAAAGACTTTACAAATAGTTTTCTCATTAAAGATGATATAAAAGTCTTTTAGTCGTCTTAAATTTCAATAGATTTCCGAAAGAAAAAAATTGATATAAAAAGAAAGTTTTCTTGTCACGCTCTCTCAGCTAAAAAAAAAAAAAAAAAAAAAAAAAAAAAAAAAAAGGGTGGATAATTTTCATTTCAAGGTTACGTTTTCACCCACTCAAAATACTTTAAATAGGTACAATTTCAAACACTATTAATCAAACAAGGATGAGGCGCCCGCTGCGTTGCAGCGGGTATTTTTTTTATGTTTTTTTGCGCGTTAACTAATATTTTTGTGAGAGAAAAAGGATATTTAAAAATGGATTTGATGGTTACAACTTTCTTGTTTTAAGTAGTGTCGTAATTTTTATTTTCTTTTTCTTTTGGAAAATGGTTTATCTTTGTAATCGAACTATTTTAAGTAGCAAAATTTTTTTTCAGAAAACCGCATTGACCGTGCGGTTTAGCCGATTGTACCGATAATTTGGTTACTTAAAACATTTATTTTAAGGTTAGACCTTTATTTTTGGTTACATTTTTAAAGTTTTGTGTAAGTTAAATGGTTAACTTAGACACTCTTTATTTTGGTTTTATTTTTCCGTCTTTTTTATTTCATTTATAATAGTTCCATTCTTTTCATGTTTCAGTTGGGCCAACTTAAGATCCGAAAGAAAGCAGTAGATCCGAGACAATCCAGTATTTTAATACGTTATTCACTAAAGAAATCTTACTTTATTACTCTTCGCCCGAGGAATTGAAGAGTATGTCGCGCTATAATATATAGTAGGAACAAGTGGGAAGGTGCCCGCTGCGTTGCAACGAGAATTTTCGAGAAATTTTTGCGATAATATTGGATTCGTTTTGTACGTTATCAATAGACCTTTTTGCCGATATTTTTTGGTTCAAGAAATCGCGAGATATCTGTTAGAGACTTGGTAAATAGAGTTTGTTGTATAAAAAAATCGTAAATAGTAAAAAGCTGAAGGTGTAATTTGTAAATATATATATTTTTAATTGTTTTTGGGCCAGAGGTTGTTTTTTTTTCTATTTCTTTTTTTTATTTTTTATTTTTTATTCACTGGTGACTACTCATCCTTTTTTTGATTTTTTTTATGTTTGTGGCAGAGTAAGAATCAAATAAGAAATAAAAGTAAAATGAAAAGGTTGAGAAATGACAACAACCGCACATTTCAGATGCATATACAAAAAGATATGCATCTCTCTTGAAATTCTTCTTCTTTATTTAAAATGCGTGACTAAAAACATTTCTCATTCCTTTTATTTTTATTTTTCTTCTTAGTGGATCCATCATTCCTTGTCGCAGCAATCATAAATAGGCCAGATATTTTGTTTTTTTTATTCAGTGATAGGCCAGATATTTTTTTTTTTTTTTTTTTTTTTTTTTTTTTTTTTTTTTTTTATGTTTGTGGCACCAATCACCTTTATCTATGTCTCATTTTCTGCATATTTTATTCTTTTTTGCTTTGTCTTCGCTCGAGGAGATTCGCACAGCCAATAGAATGGCACCGAATCCTTCTCCTATAATATATATAGGTTATGGCATGAGTTAACCGGACCCCACTTATAGGGAGGGTTTGTGGAAGACTGTGCTGCCGCCGCCTGTACTGTCTGCATTAAAATTTGTACATTTTGACTAAAGTAGGTGGACCCCTCATAGTAGGGAGGGTCCGGTTAACACATCCCATAGGTTATGTATACATACAAACTACACACGAGATGATTTAATATTATAGATTATTCCTCTTCATATTTAATATACTACTAGTAGTCTTATGTCACTAAAAAGTAAAAAGACACTCCAATATGTACGCTATTGATTTGTAAAATAAAAAAATTGTAAACAAGCCTCCTTCTATTGACAATTCGTCTCTGGTAGGTAAAAGTCTTTTTCGAAAATCATTTCATATCTTTACAGAAAGATTAACTATATTATCATTTCCCAACTTCGTATTTTCGTAAGGGGTTTAGTAACAGGCTTTTAATTTGTGGGCTAACAAGCATATTTTAATTTGTGGGCTGATTTAGACAATTTACTTCATAGGGTAGTGAATATTCATTTTTTTTATTCATTTTTTTTTTTTTTTTTTTTTTTTTTGGAATAAGTGGAAAACAAATACAGTATATTTTAAAGGGCAATTCTACAAATGGTCTGGTCGCTCAGAGGTGTGGGTTTTTTTAGACCCACTTTGATTGGTTTCTTCAAATGGACTTAGCGACTAGCGAACTTAACATAAATGCGACATGTGGCATTAGAAAAAATAGTGCCTAATCATTTGTGTAAGGCACAACTAGGGTTACTTTTGAGCTACTTATCAATAGCGACTTTCAAAAGTTTGGGCGACCTTCTATTTTATAATTTTGCTCCAAAATAGTCAAACTTCGAAAAATAATATTTTAATTTTTTTGACCCTTCCCAATGTTGAGTAACCTAGCGAAAAGCTTTAAGCGACTTATAACATGTCAACTTTTTGTACCTTATCCATCAACCTTTTTTTTGTACCTTTGCAACAACTTTTTATTTAAAAATTCGTTTAAAAACACTTTTTAAATCCTAATTATTGAGCGAACGTATTAAAAGATTTTAGCGACATCTAAATATTCTAGCGACATTTTTTATTTTCCCCAAATTTGGAAAATTGCTCTTTTTAATTGCATTTAAGTATATTTAATTTTACTACCCTTTTTGTATCCTTTCACACTAACTTTTTCCCCCTATTTATACACTAACAACAATTAGGGTAAATCATCCTAAATCTAATACATTATCTCTCACACACATATAAATTTGTCCAATGGCTGCTACACCAAATTTCAACGAGATCAAAGAGGCATGTGGCTCAAATGATCTTGCCGAATGCTAAAAGTTTCTATTTAGTCATAACAATACAGATGAATTAGGTTTTTCAGCTTGAATGAGGCAAGAGCGCGACGAACTGGTGGCCATCATGGAGAAACGGGAGCAGACCATGAACGAGAGTGATTCCTTTGGTCCATTTCATGAAGTGGCTACAGATGGGCATGACTGCCTTTTTGATATGTAGTTGGTGGATAGCCGGAAGTTGGAGCTGTTGACTGAGCTTCTAGTGGTGGCCCGTGAAGGAGTGCAGGCTAAAGATGGGTTTATTGACATGATGACTTATGAAGAAGATGAAAATGATGTTAGGTTGTGTTGTTGGTTGTATTTTGTGTTTTGAACCTTAAACATTATTGTAATATTTGGTTGTACTTATCATGAACTTATCAATGGAAATGCTTTATGTTAATCAGTATTTTAAATATAATTCCATCGTTCATTGTTTTTATTTACTTTTGATTTGTAAGTTTGCGTAAGTTTCTGCAAAAAAATATTATATACTTATTGAGTTCTTGTGATGGTATGTAGGATTTCAGTTAAAATGTGATGTAGTAATTTGTGGATTAGTATGTTTGTGATTGTGTAGGTGATGAGGCGAAAAGTGTACCACTTTTAAGGGGTCATTTAAGCCCGAATTCATGATTATTTGATCAATTATTGCCCTAAATCGTTCCTTTTGTCATTTTAGGTACTTTTGAGGAGAAATCTGGAAAAGGAAGCATTTTGGACGTTTTTGGAGTATAAAAGTGAAGAAAACAGCAAAGTCTCAAATTCCTTGCTGGGAACAGTACCTGACGACATCAAGCAATAACACATGATGGCGTCAAGAGTGACAAAAGAGGTGGATGTGGAACTTATAACGTGATGGCCCAGAACATTTTCTTTGTTAATGGCCTGATGGCGTCACCAAGGCCGTCAGGGTCCAAGTACACGTGACGGCCCTGAGAAGATTTGCACATGAAGGCGTCAAGACTGGATCTAGGTAATACGAATTTCACTTTGGCGGCGAGTTGACGGCGTCAGAGGCTAATACATGACGCCGTCAGGATACTATGTCTATATATATTTTTCCAATTTTTCATTGTAAAGTGTGGAACAAGTTGTGGACAAACCTAGGTCGAATTTCCTGCATATTGAAGGGGTTTCAAACCCTTCTTTCTTCCATGTATTGATAAAGATAATGTTGAGGCAACATGATCAAGATCTCTTTATATTTTAATGATGACAAATAAACCATCGAAACACATAAAATAACAAACGTTAGCCAAAATTCCCCGATTCACATGTCTGCTTCTGGCGCGCCACCCACGCGTCAACGCGTGGGTAACGCGCCAGGCGTTTGTGAATTTCAGGATGAATTTTGAAAGTCGGCTTTCCCCTTACCCGACAAATGTGGATCTTTCAATACAGGTATGAATATGTTATGTGCTTAATTGAGAACACTCGAAACGAGTTTTAGGATTAGAGATATCCAACTTTTAAAGCACCCATTTACGGGAAAACGCCAACTCATGTTTTCTAGCTATCGCCTCTAGCCAAGGCTTTTCTAAACTTAGGGAGCTTATATATTTCACGTAACATCATGTGAAAGCATCCATATGCTCATATCCCGTGCTTACGTCTTCTCTAATTACGTAACGGGTTTACTCCCTTATTGGTCAAACTAAGTCAAAGGCCACTTTGCGTAAACGCATCCTTTCCCACTTGGGTTATGCTTTACATTAAGGCAAAGCACTTAACTTGTTTGAACCAAGGTATTAGTTGAGAACGTCGAGTCGTGGAAAGTCACGAAATATGAAACTATGGATTCTCGACGTTGTGTTACTTGAACTTATAAGTAACTTATTATTTTCTCAACTTATTATCTTAATTGTCTAAACCTTTTCCTCTTAATGACAATTAGATTATTTTCTTCTTAATTACTTTTCCTAATTATCTTCTTCATCAAAATACCACTTAACCCAAAACCATCAAACCCAATACCACCAAATCTCCCAAATATCCTTTACCAACATTCCCTTACACCACTTACACAAAAGTGTACTCTTTGTCCCCCACACTTTTGATCCTAGCCATTGAATTCAAATCCAACCCATCTCAACCATTCATCTCCTTACAACATCACATCTCTTACACATCCCTTACACATCTCTTATATTCCTTACACATCTTCAATCTCTACCATCCAATTCAAATTAAACACATCTCAACCATCCATCTAATCTATCTTCTATTCCATCACATGTGTTTAATCACAATCATCCATTTCAAACCCAAATCAATCTCAACCATTGGATCGTACTTCCTCTCCAAGCAAAAAGGACCCTTTGATCTCATCCATTCATTTCAAACCAAAACCATCTCAACCATCCAATCACTTACAACACATCTTAACCATCTATTTCAAACCAAACTCATTTCAACCCTTCATCATACCTTTTCCCCCCAAGCAAAGGAATATACCTTTGGAATATTCCCTTCTTAACCCAACCATGGTTCACCTTTTCCGACAATTATTAGTTCTCAACACACAACCCTAACCCAACCTTGGTTAACCTAACCAACATACAACCTAACCCAACTATGGTTACCTCTCTACTCCCAACCATGGTTAACTCTTAACCACACCAAGGATGGAACATTCCCTTGGCTAAACCCTTTAACCTAACCATGGTTCATTCTCTATACACTTCTCTCTAAACCTAACCATGGTTACCTCTATACACTTAATCTTTCTATACCTAACCTTGGTTAACCTCTAAACCTTTAACCTAACCATAGTTACACCTTAACCCTTCTCTTGTGGAATATCCCATGGCATATTCTCTATTATGCCATGTGAGGAATACCATTTCTACCCCTACCAAATTACCTTTTCTACTCTCCTACCCTTGGTATTTGGTTTTCTTATAAACACTTCACAAATGATTTTCCAAATTGGCTATTTGAGTTGGTAAACCTTAGATTGATTAATGTTAAGGTTTAGTGTGAAGTACAATTGAGGGTTTAGCAAGGTAAGGCATTTATAACGCCAAACACCCAAAGCCTTGGGAATATTTTCCCTGGGTGTCTGGCGCGCCACCCACGCGTCAACGCGTGGGTGACGCGCCGGCCTCGGTAAAATATTCCCAAGTTTGGGTTTTGCCTATAAATACCATGCCTTGCCTCTTGTATTCCTCACCCCTTGCTATTATTCTTTCTCTCTAGATTCTTTCTCTATAAACACTCTCAAATCTCTCAATCTCTCTATCTCCAATCTTGTGTTCTTGATTTTCACACTAACATCTTTGTAAGAACACATATCTTTGCAAGGGAAGAATCACAAGAACCTAATCCACTCTTGTGATTGTGTCGAGGGTCTTCTTATCTTTACCCTTTCTACTACAATCGAGTCTCTAGGTTAGGTTAGTTCTTGATTGAACAAACATTCATTCATTCATTCATTCATTCATTCAATCGTTTGTAAGGGAAGTCTTGTGTCTTGGTGACCAAGCCTAGATCATTGGGGATCTAGTTGGGGTTTGATACTTCCGGGTGGAAGTCTTGGTAGAGATCTTTGTGAACCTTAGGTAAAGTCGAATCGTGAGATTCTTTTGGGTGGTTTCCGAGGGCGGAATACCGTTGGTGAGTAACTCCTTCTTTGTGAGCATCAATATTGGTGAATATTGGTGGAGTGAATTGTAACGGTTTATAGTCCACCGAAAGGATTATACTAGTGAATAGTATCGGAGTCGCGGATTCGCAACTGGACGTACGGATGGTATAAACCCCCCATCCCGAACCAGTATATATCGTTGTGTTCTTTACTTACTTTATATACTTAGGTTGTGATAGTGGTTGTTGGATTGATTATATAACCACTTGGTTTTCTTTTGGCTTAAACTTTTTTTAAAAAAAAAACATCTAAAAAGCCAAGGAAACCGTATTCACCCCCCCCCCCTCTACGGTTCTACAATTGGTATCAGAGCGGTATACTCAAGTTTTTTAGCATTAAAGCCTTCCCGAGAAGTCGTTTTAAGTCAAAAACTTCTTTCCCAAAAATCTAAAAACCTAACCAAGATTTTTGGTAAAGTTGAGTATAGATCCATGGCTCAAGAATACTATAGAGATGGGCGTTCTATGGAAAGACCACCTCCGTTTGAATACGAAGGATTCTTCTTTTGGAAAATTCTGTTTGAGACCTATGTTAGGGCTAAGGATTATGATCTATGGGATATCTTCCAAAATGGTGATTTTGATAATAAGGATAGGAAGAGGGCCGACAAGAATGATCAAGCCAAAATGATGATATGTGATGCCCTACCTCAAAAGGAGCTTGAAAGGGTATGCATGTGACCGCTAAGGAGATTTGGGACTTACTCCTTTTCGTTCATGATGATACCACACAAGTCAAGAATTGGCAATTTGAAGACGCGAAGATTAATGAAACAAGAAGTTTAGGACAACTATCTTTTAAGAAGATAAGTGATCTTCATTCTTATGAAGAATTTCTAGATAATACTAGAGTCATCACCAAGGAAGAGGGCAATTCACTAGATCTTGATGACGATGATGAAGTAATTGTGACAACAAGGAATCTTAGTAACCTGATAATACTCAAAATTAACATGTTTTTATGAGCGTTATTGTGGATTTTATCACTTTTATGAACTTATGGTACTTAATTGAGAATAATTCGTGTTTTAGGTTCATGGAAGCTAAAGTACAAGAAAATGATGAAAAAGACGAAGAAACGATCA
Organism: Artemisia argyi; assembly: GCA_030686995.1. Classification (NCBI taxonomy): domain Eukaryota; kingdom Viridiplantae; phylum Streptophyta; class Magnoliopsida; order Asterales; family Asteraceae; genus Artemisia; species Artemisia argyi. The sequence goes on from CM060704.1 coordinate 179,581,545, forward strand.
ATAAACGAAGATTTATGCATGTACAAAGAATTCCTGACAAATGAAAGTCTCTTGGAGTATGTTCGAGAAGATAAAAGTCATGAAGTTGTCACTCAAAAGACTCAAGAATAAAGTACAAGAGGGAAAACTAGAAAAGAAATGAAGGAAAAAAGCTAAAACGAAGAATTAATGGAAGACTTGTTGTTCCCGACACACCTTCACCATTTTGGCCATAACTTGAGCATAAGGACTCCGTTTGACCCCCCGTTCGCGGCCACGGAAAGCTAAGAGAAAGATCTACAACTTTTGTGTTTATGAGTTTTACCCAACCGATCAGATGGATGACCATCCGAACGGATGGAGCTCTCGTACAGATTTTGGAGATCTCATTTGGCTCAATTCTAGGCTCTTCTTTTTGACATTCTAGGTCTTTCTAAACTACTTGGTCACCAAGTTGAGCATTGATGACCCCTAGGCCTTGAGAGGAGTATAAATAGAGAACTTTTCAAGCTTTTCTAAACACAACTTACCAATTCTCTCTATTCCAGCTTGAGAGAACACCTCTCCTACCACTAATACTCCCTCTCAAACCCAAAATTCGTCCATAAAATTCCAGGAAACTTTGGAGGTCCAAGAAGTCATCATTTGGAGGTCAAAACATCAAGAAGTCATCACCAATACTTGAGGCATCATTACTACATCATTTTTAATCTTATTCCAATCATTGTAAGACTTTTAATCATGGTTTCTAATGTTCAAAATTCTGAGTTTATGTTCATGTTTGCTATGAGTGGCTAGTGCCTTTGTGCACTTGCTTAGATGATGTTTATTATTTAATGGTTTGCTTATGATTGTGATAACATGTTTTAATTCAATTTCAAGTCAATCCTAAGAACCAATTGTACCTTAAGTTTCATAGTGACATTTGTTGAGTCAAGGTTAACTAATTGATAATAGTTTCAAGGGTCGAAAGATTTGTTATTATTCAACTAGTTATAATCATTTGTCTATGAATGATTGTTTTTCACCATAATTATTCTTGACTAAACAAATAAACAAGAAGTATGATTGTAATGAGAATGCTTTTATAACATCAAATCGGATTGTTTGTAAACCTTTAGTTGGACGAAAGTTTAGATGTTTATAAACAATTGTAACCTTTTTGTCTATGAATGGGTTACCTTTTGTAATGACCATTTCCTAAGAGTATTTGATTTGTAATAAGAGTTTGTTCTTGTGTTTAAGATATTCACCATACCTTATGAACCTTGGATGGATCTTGAATTGATTGGTTAAACTTAATGCTTGTTTTTATAAATTAAGATCTTGGCCAAGGTTTAATTTGTAAGAACAATAGATTAGACCACCATCTAATTATCATAACCAACATGTTATCAAAAGTTATCACAATCATGCTTATCAAGGATGTAAACTAGTCTAAGCAAGTGTAGTTTTTAATCTTATTGAATTTACATAATCATCATTTTTGTGTTACTTATTGCTTATATGGTATTTTGGATCGTGACAACCAATTACCACCCTTTTATTGCTTATTGTTACATAGATTCTTTACAATTGAAAACACCCAAATCCCTGCGAACGATCCCGACTTACCATCATATCTTGCTATAACGGACGAGTACACTTGCTCGTATGTGTTGTTTCTAGATTTGGTAATTCACCCTTATAAATTTAAAACTTGTACTAACAAATAGCACATCATAACCACAATGAACTAAGAAGATCCAATAATCAAGAAATGCCATTTGTCGGAGCGGTTTGGAGCAAGAGTGAAGATGTTAATCACTCACATAAAGAGTCCACTTGCCTTACTACATTTGAAGCTCTTGAGGTATCATCTAACCCTTCCTCGTCCAATCATAATGTTCATAAATTTCAAAAAGAAAATGAGGAATTAATTAAACTTAACAAACATCTCTTGAGAAACAATGAGAAACATAAAATGGATATACATAAACTCAAGAAAGAAATTAGTAAAAACAAATTGATACTACTCAAATTTGAGAAAAGTAGTATAGACTTAAACAAGATATTAAGTGAACAAAAACCCTTTCATGATAAAGGAGGTCTTGGTTTTTCTGAAAATGATAAAAATACATTTACAAGACAAGATAAATCCATCGTGTTCATAAAAGAGGGTCATGAATCAAAAATTACCAACACTGACGCGCTTGCTGACGTGTCAACGCGTGACAAATGCGCCAGGAGTCTGAGTAAAAATGGTTCATCATTAAACGCTTTCGCTAAACCATACTTTCCTCAAACTTCTTACGTAAACATCCATAATAACACTCTTCATGACTTTGTAGAATTTACCAATGATGAGCATGGTAGCAATTTAAACTCTAACTTTTGTAGTACAAGTAATCTTAATGAGGATTTTAGTATTATGTTTACCAATGTAGATTGCACTATTAGTAAAAACGGTAACATATTAGCTAAAGGTCATAGGCAAAACAACTTGTATACTTGTTAATCTTAGATTATGTGTAACATGATATGCTTTTCAAACATGGTAAATAACCCAACGCCTTGGCTTAGGTTAATAGGTCTTGTCGACAAGCTAGTAAGCAATTTACCATATGGTAAATAACCCAACGCCTCGACTTAGGAAGTTAGATCTTGTCGTTTAGCTAGTAAGCAATTTATCATTGTTAAGTTTTGAAAGGCATTATTGTGTTACATTTCTAGGGAGTCAAGGTCAAATCAATAATAGGAATAAAAAGGTAGTGTCAACTAGTAAGGTTTTAGAATTGATTCATGTGAATTTGTATGGTCTATCTTCGATCCAAAGTTATGGAGGCAACTTCTACACTTTAATGATCATAGATGATTATTCAAATTACATTTGGATATTATTCTTAGAAAACAAGGATGGTGTCTTGAATATATTCAACATTTTAAAGAAACTTGAAGACCTACTTGATTGTTCAATTGTTTCAATTAAAACAAATCATAATAGCGAATTTGATAAAATGCAATTTGGAACCTTTTGTGAACAACATGGAATATCTTATAACTTATCGGGCCCGTTCACTTCTCAATCGCATGAGATTGTTGAAAGAACACATCGTAAGTTAAGAAAGATGAGTCGTGTAATGCTTGACGAGTAATCCATTCCACAAATGTTTTGGTGTCATGCCCTAGATACCGCTTGTCATATCTTTAATAGAATATACATAAGAAAGGTAATTAATAAAACACCTTATGAAATACTTAGGAATAGAAAACCATCCCTAGAGTATTTTAGAATATTTGGTTGCAAAGTATTTATACTTAACACCAAAGAATATCTCACCAAATTCGACCCAAAGTCGTATGAAGGTGTGTTCCTAGGATACTCTCAAACTAGTAAAGCATACATAGTGCTTAACAAGGAAACAATGAGAATTGAGGAATCTCTCAATGTGACCTTTGATGAGAGCATGCCCGAGCCTAAATCATCTCCTTCGGTAGAAGATGATGTGATCAACGAACCTTTAGTTCAAGATCAAGAAAGGTCGCCAACATTACAAGTTAATGATTCGGATGAAGGCAATCTTAAGGAATTGAGAGAAGCGAGGGGTCATCCTATACAACAAGTCATTGGTGACTTGAATAAAAGGACACTTAGGTCACAAAACGAACAAGTCTAAGTTTTGGCATGACATTTTTTAAAAGTCCAAATTGCTTTGGGATAGGTTTTGATGCTAAAACATGCATCTTAGGAGAACAATCTTTAAAGTGCTCTTAGAGCTTATGTGATTAAGGATTATGTGGAGGTATGGAAGGAAGATCTAACATACAATTATCTTCTGAGAAGAAAAATATGTATCAATTAATTATTCAAATTATGATTGATAATATTTATGATTCTACATGTCTATACTATGTGTTTGAACAAGAAAACTTGACACAAATTATCTTGATTCATCTTGAAAATTTTGACTATGTTAAGTTTGCAAGATTAGATAAAATTTCGAAACACAACTCACACTTGTGTATAAGATCCTATATCTAATTCTTCTTGTTCACCATTATGTGATTATGGCATGCTTTGTGTTTAGGAAAGAAGAGATATGAAGTATTTCATGAAAACATACAAACTATTTACATAGTTAAAGAGAATTCATATGAATCGAATTCGGTATGGTATTGCATAACAAACTAAAATTTCCAATGAATAGACTAAATAAGCTAAGTTCTTCGTTCGAGATCTTAGGAACTTATGGTGTTAATGCAAGTAACACACAAGGGTTATTTATGTCGACACACTACACAATGAACTATGAACCGGAGATATCATATATTGTGTAATATCTTTCTATGCAATGTGTGAGGGTTCATAGGACCTAGCTTGTGTACCTAAAATGAATATGCACTTTACAATCATAACACTTATAACTACACTCATTGAATATCCTACATGAAATACTTGCACTTGGTTCATGTATTGGGTAGTTGTAGGTTTAAAATGGTGTTTGATAAAGTCTATTTTAAAATATTTGATGCCTCTTGATCTTCACTCATCAACTATGATATATTCATGCATATCTTTTGTAAAGAATGCATGCAATTATCATAGGATCTATCATGGGCATTCAAATCCAACTAAACTCATAACTAACTCAATCCTAATCACTCATATCATACAAGAATAATTGTCTTTCCCATACAAGAATAATTGTCTTTTCCATACACCACTTTCTTTCAACTCATTTTGTACTAAGATTCTTAGTACTTTTTCTTTGGACTATTGTTCCTCCTTAAAACATACCTAATCCATATTAATTGACTATTAAAGGAGTAACCTTGTTATCATATATTCTCACCACAACCCTCATCTTCCTTAAATACAAATATCTTCTCTTCATAAATGGCAACTAAATTTTTCATGAAACGTGTTGATGAATCAAACCAAACTAATGTGTAAGAACCTTTTCAGTACCGAGAATCTAGTGAAGGACGAGAATGCGACAAAAACTTCATGTGTGCCACCGATATTAAAAAACCATTCATCCAAGCCAAAGCCTTCTCCTTAATCCGTGATCTACCCATAGAAATCTATCCTAGACATCTTCAAGAGTTTTATGCTAGGTTGTATCTAGACCAACCCTCTCTTACTCTAAATTTTAAGATGTACGGTCATGGGTATGCCTGGAGTCTAAAGAAGTTGGGAAGGGTTTTGAATGTATGCTCTAAAGGGAACTTGTTCTACACAAGATCCACTAAGACCGTGGATTTCATGAAAATGAAGCACTATCATCCGAGCACTTATGCTCTAGAGCCTCCAATTCATGTCGTCCTCATTCAAAACACCATTCTTCGACCCGACTACCATTGTGAGGGGGTCCCATTTGAACATTGGAACAAGTCTCAACTTCTTTTCAAGTTGATGCCATGGGCGGAGGTCTTTTTGAAGAATGTGTTTGTTGAAGTTGAAGCTCAAGAGAAGTTGCCCATCATTGTTGGGTACATGCTATATTGTATCATGACCGATACTCCCTTTAATTTCGCTTATTTTATAGCAAAGAGAATGGAAGCATTGGACTTCAACAATGAGCCCCTTCCCTTTGCATGACTTTTGTCACACATCTTCGATCACATCAAGAGCAAACACCCGGATGATCAATCAAGAATGATTGAAGTTGATGATGTGACTCCAATGGAGGATCCCTTCACAATGGACTCTCTTGACTTCTAAGCCTTTGTCATATGTTGTTGTAGTTGTTCCCTAGGAGCCCTAGGATGTGCTATGTGTTGATTTCTTGGTTGTTTGTATGTGCCATGGTGTTGTCCTATGAAATAAAAGTTTGTGTTATAATAATGCTTGTATATGTACATATATAGTATTGCTCTTGCTCATCATTTGGACTATAAAAGTCATAAAGGAATAATCTTCACAAAATCTAATCAAATTGGACAAACATATACACAAATATATATTGTTATGATGTGAACTAACCCATGTTGCAAGTATCCAAATGGTAATCTAACCCATCTTGGACTTCCACATGCGAGGATTTTCTCTTTTGTTGCATGTTGTGGTATTTTCATGTAGCTAGGCCACCGCAAAGGTGTAGCTAGGCCACCGCAAAGGTGAGGCTCTTGACCCATGGATCCCTGCCTTGAAACAAGGGGGAGCAACGATCTAGGGGGAGCTATGTTCAAGGGGGAGGACGTTCGAGTGCTATTGGAACAAGCTTACTTTCCCATTTCTAATGGAAGTCCCACTTTTTTTATTCGACAAAAGGGGGAGAAAGAAAGCAAGAAGTGTGAAGAGCATTCAAGTAATGTTTAACGGCTTCACCAAATTACAAGGCAAAGGTCAAGTCGCAAAGCTACATCAAAGGCGCACTTTGTCTTCGCTAAGTTTGGTAATTTTATTTGCTTTCGGTTTTTATTTGTCATTATCAAAAAGCGGGAGATTGTTGAGGCAACATGATCAAGATCTCTTTATATTTTAATGATGAAAAATAAACCATCAAAACACATAAAATAACAAACGTTAGCCAAGATTCCCCGATTCACATGTCTGCTTCTGGCGCGCCACCCACACGTCAACGCATGGGTAACGCGCCAGGCGTCTGTGAATTTCAGGATAAATTTTGAAAGACGGCTTTCCCCTTACCCGAAAAATGTGGATCTTTCAATACAGGTATGAATATGTTATGTGCTTAATTGAGAACACTCGAAACGAGTTTTAGGATTAGAGAGATCCAACTTTTAAAGCACCCATTTACGGGAAAACGCCAACTCATGTTTTCTAGCTATCGCCTCTAGCCAAGGCTTTTCTAAACTTAGGGAGCTTATATATTTCACGTAACATCATGTGAAAGCATCCATATGCTCATATCCCGTGCTTACGTCTTCTCTAATTACGTAACGGGTTTACTCCCTTATTGGTCAAACTAAGTCAAAGGTCACTTTGCGTAAACGCATTCTTTCCCACTTGGGTTATGCTTTACATTAAGGCAAAGCACTTAACTTGTTTGAACCAAGGTATTAGTTGAGAACGTCGAGTCGTGGAAAGTCACGAAATATGAAACTATGAATTCTCGACGTTGTGTTACTTGAACTTATAAGTAACTTATGATTTTCTCAACTTATAATCTTAATTGTCTAAACCTTTTTCTCTTAATGACAATTAGATTATTTTCTTCTTAATTACTTTTCCTAATTATCTTCTTCATCAAAATACCACTTAACCCAAAACCATCAAACCCAATACCACCAAATCTCCCAAATATCCTTTACCAACATTCCCTTACACCACTTACACAAAAGTGTACTCTTTGTCCCCCACACTTTTGATCCTAGACATTGAATTCAAATCCAACCTATCTCAACCATTCATCTCCTTACAACATCATATCTCTTACACATCCCTTACACATCTCTTATATTCCTTACACATCTTCAATCTCTACCATCCAATTCAAATTAAACACATCTCAACCATCCATCTAATCTATCTTCTATTCCATCACATGTGCTTAATCACAATCATCCATTTCAAACCCAAATCAATCTCAACCATTGGATCACACTTCCTCTCCAAGCAAAAAGGACCCTTTGATCTCATCCATTCATTTCAAACCAAAACCATCTCAACCATCCAATCTCTTACAATACATCTTAACCATCTATTTCAAACCAAACTCATCTCAGCCCTTCATCATACCCTTTCTCCCCAAGCAAAGGAATATACCTTTGGAATATTCCTTTCTTAACCCAACAATGGTTCACCTCTTCCAACCATGATTAGTTCTCAACACACAACCCTAACCCAACCTTGGTTAACCTAACCAACATACAACCTAACCCGACTATGGTTACCTCTATACACCCAACCATGGTTAACTCTTAACCACACCGAGGATGGAACATTCCCTTGGCTAAACCTTTTAACCTAACCATGGTTCATTCTCTATACACTTCTCTCTAAACCTAACCATGGTTACCTCTATACACTTAACCTTTCTATACCTAACCTTGGTTAACCTCTAAACCTTTAACCTAACCATAGTTACACCTTAACCCTTCCCTTGTGGAATATCCCATGGCGTATTCTCTATTATGCCATGTGAGGAATACCATTTCTACCCCTACCAAATTACCTTTTCTACTCTTCTACCCTTGGTATTTGGTTTTCTTATAAACACTTCACAAATGATTTTCCAAATTGGCTATTTGAGTTGGTACACCTTAGATTGATTAATGTTATGGTTTAGTGTGAAGTACAATTAGGGGTTTAGCAAGGTAAGGCATTTATAACGCCAAACACCCAAAGCCACGGGAATATTTTCCCTGGGTGTCTGGCGCGCCACCCACGCGTCAACGCGTGGGTGACGCGCCGGCCTCGGTAAAATATTCCCAAGTTTGGGTTTTGCCTATAAATACCATGCCTTGCCTCTTGTATTCCTCACCCCTTGCTATTATTCTTTCTCTCTAGATTCTTTCTCTATAAACACTCTCAAATCTCTCAATCTCTCTATCTCTAATCTTGTGTTCTTAATTTTCACACTAACATCTTTGTAAGAACACATATCTTTGCAAGGGAAGAATCACAAGAACCTAATCCACTCTTGTGATTGTATCGAGGGTCTTCTTATCTTTACCCTTTCTACTACAATCGAGTCTCTAGGTTAGGTTAGGACTTGATTGAACAAACATTCATTCATTCATTCAATCGTTTGTAAGGGAAGTCTTGTGTCTTGGTGACCAAGCCTAGATCATTGGGGATCTAGTTGGGGTTTGATACTTCCGGGTGGAAGTCTTGGTAGAGATCTTTGTGATCCTTAGGTAAAGTCGAATCGTGAGATTCTTTTGGGTGGTTTCCGAGGGCGGAATACCATTGGTGAGTAACTCCTTCTTTGTGAGCATCAATATTGGTGAATATTGGTGGAGTGAATTGTAACGGTTTATAGTCCACCGAAAGGATTATACTAGTGAATAGTATCGGAGTCGCGGATTCGCAACTGGACGTACGGATGGTATAAACCCCCCATCCCGAACCAGTATATATCGTTGTGTTATTTACTTACTTTATATACTTAGGTTGTGATAGTGGTTGTTGGATTGAATATACAACCACTTGGTTTTCTTTTGGCTTAAACTTTTTTTTTTAAAAAAAACATCTAAAAAGCCAAGGAAACCGTATTCACCCCCCCCCCCCCCTCCACGGTTCTACAGATAAGTACTTCAATAATCATTCAATATGTCTATGTATTGTTTGATTCTATCTTATGTTTATCTTTCTTTTAACATGTTAGGCTAGGTTTTTATTGTGTTTGCTTAGATGTAGTGAAACCTAGATGTTGATTATTAGTTGATTGTTTGTTTATAATTGTTACGGATGATTGTATTCGATGTTAGGCTTAAGAAAACTGGCAGACTTCCATTGTTAACTTGCTTGAACGTCTTAAAAAACATGATCGGAGGTGTACTACGATTTTTGGTTGTATTTAATGCATAAGAGAATTCTAATGATCCCATGTTAGGAGCTTTTAATCGGCTCGACATAGGAGTGAAGTAGGATCTTATAGAGTTAAGGAATATTGTACACGGCCCTACGACTAGTATTAAGGAATATAACCCGTCATCCATGCAATTGTAACAAGCTAATCAACCGGTAAAAGATATCTAGGGAGTAATGAAATCTAAGTAAACACAACTTTTCTCATTATTGTTTCCACCACATTAGTAAATTAGTTTAATTTTCATTTCTTTTATTTTATTTTGAGTGCATCTTAGTTAATTGGGTTAGTTGGCTAGCAACTAATTCTGCTCACTCCTTCAAAACCCGAGATTTTACTTGCTTTCTATAAAATATAAAAAATACAAAAAGAGTCATTCCTCACCTCTAGACCTAGTTTAGTAGGCTTTCTAATCCTAGCGACACTATTCCTGAGTTGAACGATCAATCCCCCGGTACTTGTCACTATACTATACTACAACGATCAGGTACACTGCCTGGTGGAGGTTGTAAGCTTCTCAAGATCCCTTGAGAGGTAAAACCTGTTGCGAGGGCGCAATTCCCACGTATCAAGTTTTTGGCGCCACAGCCCGAGGAATAGTTATTGTATACGTTAGAATTTCTTTTTATTAGGTCTACTTGCTAGATTCTTTTCTAGTAAGATTTTTATTTTTATTTTTAGGATTTCTATAGTCTATCTTATTTCTTTGTTTCTTTTGTTCGTAAACTATCTCGATGGATAACAATAGCATTGATCGTTTGATTCCTGTTATTCGTGTTTTTCGTCGTAAGATTTTCCAAATACCCGCCCCAATCCCTTTAGTGGAAAATGAGAACCCACCTAACCTCTCGCCTAACCATAACTTTGACAATAATTCTGAGATGGAGGAGTCTGACCATGATAATGACCATAGGGCTAGTCTTTTTTACTATTCGGACTCCGATGAGGACCTAGATGATGGTGATGTAATTAATCAGGATAGGATGGAAGATGAGGTGGACCCTCTTAGGTATATCAACCCTAGAACAAGGATTGAGAATAATAGCTCATTTAATATGCAGTTTCCTTGTAAAATTGGATTTAGGAGCTTTGATGCCTATATTGAACTTTTGCTTACTTGTTTCTTTTGATTGTATGTATGTTATAGTCAATCATGAATGTACTTTATATACGACTATGCCATTGTTTACGGATTGCATTTTGTTTTGAAATGCTTAAGTTTGAGAGTAAAATGGTAATGGTGTGAGGAAATGCTTAAGTTTGAGACTCGATGTTTATTGACTTAAAGCGTGTAAATTACTCGGTAGGTTGACACATTAATGAGAAGTTATGTATTCACGACTTGGGTTCATATTAATTATACTATAGCAAGTAACATTATTTTTCACTTCTACTTATAATTGAATAAATTTAAAAAGTCCCTGTATACACGGGTATTAAACTAGTACATATGCAAAAACCTCTTTAATACGAGTAGATTAAATAGATAGATTCAGTTAGCTATTTATTCATGTTTTATGAACAACTGTAGAAAAAGGTACTTTTTAGTTTTGTTGTTCAGTTTTGATCAGATGGACCTGATGGGCCGGAGTTTATTAAGACATTTATATTTTACTGTTAATCAAATACAGTAATTTTCCGGTTATACTTCAAAGTTCAAACCCAAATGGTTGATCTAACTGATGGCATGAGTTTTGATCCTTGTATTACTTAACCAACATACTCGAGTTCACTGCTCAATCACTCAAAAGAGCACAAAAATGACAATTTTAATGAGTTTTCCGGACTGGTTAATCATTTTATTTTTATACGCTAGATATGCAAATCCCTAAAATGCACAATTTCACCACATTGCAAGTCTTTTGCAGTTTTCAACATTTTCTATCCATGTGTCAACAGTTATAAAAGCCAGTTCAGTTCATAAACCCACCCACATATAATCATAACCTGAAAGAAATTGAAGCTTTTAAAAACAGCAGTTTACTAAATGGCAAGGATAATGGATATTGATAAATGATTATGTGGCTAGCTCAATGCAAATACAACTAATTTTGATCTCTACGTTACTGAATGAACTAAATTTGACTACTTTTTTATTGAAAAAAAATGAGAACTTCTGATATTGAGTGATGCCTATGAAAATATGATAAAAGCCTCTCAACTGATCTCTAACAAGAGAAGCTCGGTGACTGTATCCCCTATCGACGAAGAAAAAATTCCTATACAATAAACAATCAAAAGACATCAGCAAAAATCAAATAAACATGGAAAATCAGGCGGGTCAAAAGACTCGGAACTGGCTTCAGAACACTTTTCCTAATAATTTCAGTTTCTAGAAACAATTAGTTTGTCAAACTGTTTCAATGATAATCTATATTTTTAGGATGAAAAGATTTAGCGCGTTTTAGATGATGCATTATTAGGAGACTTCAACCCGTTCGACCCATTTGACCCTTTTTCCAATTTAGCTAATACTTTGATTTTACCTAGTTATCCGTTAACTGGGTTGAAATTTCCATTTGTAAAAATTGAATGATAATACGGTAAACTATTTCTCACTCTTTTAGGTTAATCCTCCAAGGTCTAATGCCACAGCTTACTACAGAATCCGTTTTTAAGCCTTTTGTTATTTATGATATCAGCAAATGAGTGAACCAACTGTCCAGCTAAGCTACATGGATCATCAATCAGGGTTTGAATATACGTGTTGACTACTCTACGTTCCTGTTCGGTTGACCTCAAACAAAACCAAGTTAGCAGTTTTAGCCTAAACTCTTGCTTAATACACCCTTGACACTCCAACGAACGAATGGTTTTCACACAATACTCAAAGTTTTCATCCAAGCTAACAGGTCCTCTTTTGCGGGGTCCAAAGGGTGACCCGTTAATCAAAGTGCTATCACAGTCATGTGACTCTTCAAGTGTGCTAGATGGCCTCTTTCGTGAAACTTCCCCATTGGAAACTTGGTGGGCCCAGCTTTCAGATTCACCACTACCAGTAAGGGGCTCGGGATTATGTTCGTCCCTAAAGGAATCTGCCATAAAAGGTATCTCTTCATTTAGATCAGGAACAGTAGCAACATTCAAGTCAAGCCCATTAGAAGATGGTTCTGATTTTGGAGTTTCGGGGTTAAGCACTTTATTAAGTCCATTCAGTGTTGTATCAGAAATACCATCTAAGTAACCCCGTTCTTGAGCCCAAGCTAATCGTAAGATCTTACCGAGTTCCCTCACTCTAAACCCGGAGTCAGATTCAACGTCTTTTGCACTACAGGTTCCTTCATTATGAGTAACCATAATCACACTTGGGATCTTGTGAATTATTTCCACACTTCCAGTGAAACATTTGGCCTCTAAGTGTCCTAAATCGCCGGTTTCAGTGTAGGATACTACCCTAAATACGAAAATACCCTCACGTGGAACGCAGATGAGGACTCATTAACGGGATTTTGTCACGCTCGTTATCCAAAATCGCGAATTTGCAACTACAGCACCACCTCAGGAACATTGTTCGCAAAGAGTCGAAAGATTAAGAACACAACTCGCACAATTCTTTTTTCAAGGACATTATTTGCAAAAATCGCAAACCACCGGGACATAATTTGCAGTTTACCCTTTCTAAAATATATACCAAGTATTAGAAGCATAAATTATGAATTGTCTATGGTTTATAAGAAAAATAGATGGAAAAAGATTAAATGAGGGAATAATGTTATAGCTAGAGAGGAGAGAGTATATTTTTTAGTAATTTTTATACAATAAACATACTTTTAGAATACATACTCAAACAAGCATACTTTTGTCCTCGTTTTCAAAAAGAAGCATACATATGGAATTGACTTGTAAAATCATTATTTTTGCCACGCTCCCTCTTGATGGTTTTTCTTTTCTATGCTAAACTGGTCAAACAAATACTATGATATCATACAACCAAATCGAATACCTCTTAAGAATGTTCAAACATTATTGTAGATCATAACATATTCATTTTATTGTAAAACAGCTTATATATGAGCTTATTGAAATGAAAGATCTGCATCAATTTCGGCCATGACATCGTTAGGCTCGGCCACTAGCGTGCCAATTAAATAAACATGTTTTTGTTAAGGAATCTTGCTTATTTTATTCAACTCATTCTTAGTAAGTGACCAATCGAATATGTCTAAGTTTTGTTGCATCCTCTCTTTGTTCAAACTCATTAATGCCTTTGATAATATACTAAAAGGTCAAATCGACTTTATGATATTCAGATCCTATCATGAATCGTACTGTATGTGAATTGAACAATTGATGCCTTTGACTTAATTGTACACTAGGCATAATGATGATATCATATGTCATAAACACGATTTTACCTATATGCATCGTATAGTATGTAAATCTTTATAAACTTGGTAAACACGATTTTACCTATAACCGCACTAAGTCCGCACGATCGGACCTACTTTATCTTTTAGCCGCGAACAACGCAGTCACGATAAATCTACCCGCGTTAGGCCGTGCGTTCGGACATCTTCGCAGATTGGCACAATGAGCGCACTGTCACGTACAGGCACCACGATGCTAGTCAATCGCCATGAGCGCACTGGACAAAAGCCGTGGTCATCAGCGATCATCCACAAACGTTAGAGTCTATGCGGTCACGATACATCCATCTGTGTCTATACGTGCGATTGAAACTATTAGTCGCGGTCACGGTGTGTCCATCCGCGCCATTGTTTTTATTATAATAAAAAAGAAAAAGATCAATCAATCGCCATGAGCGCACTGCGTTCGTAGATTCGCTACGTGCTACTTCTCTTATATAGTTTGTAAAACCTCACAATAGGCGCAATTCGCACTACTACTTCTCTTATGTGTTAATTTCACATACTATGTGCTATATATTGCTTCACGTTAATCTTTTACTTCATTAGGTTTTATATGTTGCGATTCGCGGCATATACTTTTAATATTTGCATTAAGTGTTTTTCAGGATTTGAATAACTAAGTTTAAATGCTCCTACAAGAGTAGCACCATTAAACTTTGGTGGCTACCAGGATATATACTACCACTGTTTCCGTACAAGTCACGCAGGCATATTTGGAAGCAGATCGTACGTAAGAGGTATTGCAAGCCCGGTACAAAGACGGATTTAAATATTCGCACCATCTTGCCACAGGGGAGACGTCCTCTGTCGGTTGTAAATACGAATGTAATGTTCGCGCACAGCGCGCATCCTTGTCGCGCACATCGCGCATCCTTGTCGCACACAGCGTGCATCCTTGTCGCGCACAGTGCGCACTTCTGCCACAGAAGCACGTCTTCTGTCGCACCATGCTGCATCGCTACTGGTACAAAAGGTACGCCCTTACCCAGGATGCAACATACGAGATCCTCCTTCACCATTTTGAGACAATCACAATCACAATCCTAGTGTGCACTGTCGCATAGGGGTTGCGTAGTATGGTCCGTCCCATGTGCACACAAGTTGCGCACACATGGGCCATGTCGTCATGGTTAATTGGGCCAACGCTGCCATGAACAGAACTTAAGTCTAGCATAACATAGCCACGCACTATGTCATACTAAACTTGGGGGGCTTGTGGACGTATGGTCCGGACTGAGCCAGGAATGGGCCAGGCCCGGCAGACAGCGGCCCACTCTATGCCTAAACCCTAATTCCATGCCTTATAAATATAGGGCTGGGATTCCCTTCACAACACAATAGAACACAACAGGTTACTCTAAACCTAACCCTAGTATGCTATATCACACCAAAACTAACTTGACCGTCGGAGGTGGATCCCGGGGCTACAGCCTCGGGTCCACTCCTAACGGGTTCTCTTTGTTGACAGGTCTACTCAGGGCTCGAGAAGATGACGAACGGCCCAGGGAGAGTCGTCAAATCCTGCCCGTGCCAGATTATGCATCAACAATATCCATCTTAGAGCAATCTGCATGATATGCAATAGAATAATATCAATACGTGCATGAACTTACATATTGAAAATAGAAGAATAAATAAGATTACCTGAGCTATAGTCTTGCCTTTGGCCTTGGCAATATCTTGAAGAACATCACTTTCCATGACGCGGTTGTGTCCCCTTTGAGTGCCAGATGCACCTAAAGAGGAGTAACCGGTAAGAAGAATATCATTCCCTTTGCAGAAGTCATTAAGCCTTTTTTGCTGCCAAAGTGGGTTCATTTCAACCTTCAAATTTGCACATGAAGAACATTTATGAGATACACAATAAAGTGTGTCTTACTTATGAGGAAACTAAGAAGTTTCGAAGGAATGGGGATTAGAGACGGAGGAAGAGTAGTTTACTGAATTCAGAATGAATTAAGATCGTTATGATGTAGAATAAAGATTCTCATTATTAGGGGAAATGATAGGGGAAGTGTTTTAAGGGATTTAAGGGTTTAAGTGTAAAAAGATAGTGTATGGTAGGAGTTGTAACTCATGACATACAATGTCATGAATTAAGGAATGAAATTACAATCGCATATGGTCATAAATAACTTGTCATAACTAAAAGTTTAACAAGTATTACTATTTATGTCATATGTGATTGGGAAAGATGGAGGTTTTGGGCAAATTGTCGGGCATGAAAAGGAAAGGGAGTTTTTGTGGAAAAGGGTGTTTATAGGGAGTGGATTTATTTGTTAGAGCCAACTTTATCAGCACTTACTAACTACATAAAGGGTAATGTCCTAGGTTTAACCTAATAATGCCTAAAGTTCAAGAACAATATTCCTAAGGAATATTCTTCTATCTTATGAGGTGTTGGGTTCTAAGGTGTCGAAACTACCTAATCTAAATTCCTAGGGGTTGTAAGTAATACATTTTTAGTAGTATTACTTATGGGGTATACTAAGACCTCGAGTAGATTATAACAAGTACCTAACTTGTTATATTTCCTAAGGATGGATAATTTCCTAGGGTTCAGGGTATTCTAAAGTATCCTAATAAGGGATGGTTGGGGAAATATGGGTTCTATCCTCGAAAGTACTTAAGGGTTTATAACTATGGAAAAGTGTCATAACTTATCTTATAGGCATCCTAGTTAGTACCATTATGTATAGTACATATCCTAGGATGGAATTATAACCTAAAACTTATCGGGCAACTAAAATGTACTAAGATTATCTAATACCTAAAGTCACAAGGACTTCCTATATCTAAGTGGGTAAGTGGTTGGTTATTATCTATTATCTTTTCTAGGGCATAAATCCTATTGGGTTACTACCTAGCTATCGCTATGACCTTTTTCTATCTTCAATAAAAGGTCAGTAATGGGTTTACCTAATCTATTTGGGAGATCATAAACCTAATTTTTCCTAGTGTTCTAAGTGTGTCCTAAGGGAATCTCCTTCAACCTCAAATTTCCAAGATGAGGTAGGAAGATTTGTGGGGATATAGGGAGGTGCTAAGGTATAGGGTGGTTTCCTAAATATGCTAGGTTTACTACTAGGTAAGTGCGATAAAGATAAATGGGTTTCCTAAGTAACATTGATCCTTCGGGTATAAAGAACCTTTAGGGATCAAATGTCGGTGAGGGTAGTATTGGGGTAAAGGTAAAATAATGGGTAGAGAGATAAGAGCTAGTGGGGGATTATCAGGAAGAGGCGAGAAATTTAGAGAGGCTAGGGAATCTAAACTATTCCTAATGTTTTCTAAAGAGTTAGGGAAATAGTATTTTGAGGGATAATCTAGTACATTCGGAGAGGAAAAAGCAGTCTTTGGATGTAAACTAGATGAGATGGGGGTAGAGTAGTAGGGTGTAGACATAGCTAGATAATAATAGAAATGATATGCAGCATTTAGCAGTTAAGCAGTTAAGTACTATACTAACATGTAGCCTATGTTGGTGCGGAGGATGGCAGTGGCACTGAGGACTTTCTCGGGTTTAATAAAAGTAGTTGTAGTTTAGGTTTTAACCTTGTTCTCTACAACTGAGGCTCTGATACCAATCTGTAACACCCCCATTTTCATGGATCGCAGCGGATTTAGGGTTGGGGTATTACTCCATGGTATCACAGTCACAATAATAGAAAACAACTCAAAAAGAGACGTTTTTATAATTAAGTTATCATTCATGAAAATATCAGAGTTTTATTAAGATGTGGTCCCGTGAATCTAAGTGTGAAATAGTGTTTGAATGATAACAAGGTTGAAAGTCCTCCGAGTTCAGTGCCGCTTCCTGCCATAGCTCCGTAACGGCTATATACCTAGGATACATGCTTAAAGAGTCAACACTAGGTGTTGAGTGAGAGTCATAGGTTTAAGTAGTAGTAGTGTGAATATAAGTTTAGTAAAGCATGGACTATGTTTATAATGCCCATGTAAAGTGGTAGAAACCATATTTAAATAGTTTGTATCTGTCAGTATTGTATGATCAGTACAATACTGAAGACAGGGGTGTTATTGCACTAAGCTCATGAACTACACCTTAACAATCCGGGTCATGTGGGCTGTAGACCCAACATGAGGGGATGTGAGGATAACTTGCCAAAGTTATTCCTTCAGTGGATTCAAATATAATACTTATTGGTACCATCCAGTAAGATGTTAATACCAACGGGAGTTGTCAAACTCCAATAGATCTATCAATTATATTCGCGTTCGCGTGGGTAAAATATCATAAACGATTAGGTTCATGAATTTTGGTTATGTAGTGGTGGCGGATAGTTTACTCGTGCAATAATCAATGAAAAGAATTGTATTCAGTTTAAAGAAGCAAGTAGCATGTATCCTCCTCACAGGGTTTGTAAAGCATTTAGAATGCATTTAAAAGGTGTGAGGCTATGAAAACTCACCTGGGCTTTAGGATGTTATGATTGATGTGAAAAGTGACTCAAGGATTAGACTGCTGACTCACGTATCCTGGGAGTAGGGTTTGGTGTGTGTGTGTGTGTATGTATGTCAAGTCTTAGTCTAGGTTTTTAAGTAATTACTCTTAAGGTTTATAGATATAGCATAACACGTTCGGGCCATCACAATTCAGAAGTATGTGACTCCTCACATGAAGCTCCCTACTATTGTATTATGTTATCAACATAATACCTTTCGGGCCATCATAATTCAGAAGTTAATACTCCTCACATGAAGCTCCCTATTATTGAGTTATGTTGTTATTAAGTTTTAGTTATAGTATAACACCGTTCGGGCCATCATAATCCAGAAGTACATGCAATAATCGTTTGAGGAGCTAGGGCACTTTAATTCGTAAACCCAGCAAACTCGTTAAAATGGAATATCCACATGGTACTCCTCACATGAAGCTCCCTAGTATTGTTTTATGTTTCTAACTCAAAAATAGGTTTTTATACTTATTATGAAAATAGTCCATTTATACCCTTTAAGTTTATATATTTACATTTTCTACCCTAAACTTATAAACTTATAACAATTAAGCATATAACTTTCAACTAGACCCTATACTTATATATTTTCAAGTAATGGCAGAAATATTCCTTAAACTATACTACTTTCTATATTTACCCTTTATACCCTTAACTTAATAATATTTGCAAAACTAGTGATCCTTTTAAGTTTATAACTTATTTTACTTATTATCCTAAGGTTTTAGAACTTTGAAAAAAGGGTCCTTATACTTATTACTTCTAAGATATGTCAAAAAACAGTCCCTAAACTAAGTATTTTCAGAAATTTACCGTATATACCCCTATGCATGAAAACTATTGCAAAACTAGTCATAAATTCAAGTAAACTATATTTTTATGAAACAACTAAGTTTCCTAGCTTATGTTTAGTTAATATATACTTAACTGAGTCACTTAAATCAGATTATAGCATATAATAAAGCAATTTAGCACATAAACACATAATTATGCAAGATTAGGGTTTTAAAATGTAAACAACTAAATGAAAATGGTCAAGGCTCTATCCTAGGTTTATAAAGGTTCTAAGGCATCCTATATCTATCCTAGGTCAATACTAAAACTATTAGAATTAAGGTTTAAGGCTTACTTGGTCGGGCTAGGGTTAACGAGGGTAAAGCTAGGGTTTTAGGGTTTTCTAGGTCGAAATGGAACTCGACAAGGTTTTAGACCTATGGTACTCAACTTATATGGTTACTAGACTTATATTAATACTATTAGCACCAGAGAGTTTGAGGTGAAAAGAAGAAGAGGTGTGATTTGAAATGAAAGGGTGTAGTGAGGTATTTATATGGCTCGTTGGCCCTCTAGGTTAAGTTTACTTGGAGTGGTGGCCAAGTAACGTGAGGCGGTGGTCAAAGGATGGGGGTGATTAAGGAAGCTAAGGAAAAGGGTAGAGGCGGTGTAGAGCCGGTTTGGGGTGTTTTGTGGCCTAGATTTAGCCGTAGAGGCGGTTTAGAACAAGTAGGTGATGCACCTACTTGTAAGGTGCTTTGGAGGTGTGTGGTTGGGTGCTTAGAGGTGCTAGGTTATTATTAGGGAGGTGCTAGGGTGCTTGCTTGGGTGGTTTAGAGTAGTATAGTAGCTAGTTTTAGGTTTTTAAGTCTAGTTTTAACCTAGTTTTTCCTAGAAAGAGTTTAGGGTTTTACCTAGGGTTTAGTGCCTAATTTAGGGTCCTAAGGGTGTCTAATGACTATTCCTAAGTCCTAATGGGCTTATACTAAGTGGTGGTAGCTTATAGTAAAGTTTTGGGTAGGTTTGACCTAGTTTTCGGGAAGTTATAACCTAGTTATGGTTTTGTACCTAAAGGACTTGTACCTAAGTTCTAAGTGGTTTTACTATAGTCTAAGGGTGCTAAGGTATCCTAATGTTCCTAAGGTAACTCGTACTTAAGCCTTGAACACTTTCAAACTAGTTCAGATAAGCAATTAGGGTTCTAAAGATAACCGTAAACACATAGGGTTCAATTAGGGTTTTGTTAGAGTTTCTAATAGATATAGCATACTAGAGTGATAGATTAATTAGTGTAATGATGTTTAGAACCTAGACTTGACATACTGGGGTGTTTACATAGTGTAAACATAGTGGTGTTGGGCATAGGTGGATACGTGAGCAGGTCTAAAGAGTCATGCATGTAATGAAAAGTAAAAATTTACCTGTGAAATTACCTTGTGGTGGAAATGATGTTGATGAAATTTTATTGGTTGTTACACAAACACCCCCTGATTATTTAATTTAGCATGGCCTTTTAAGCTGGTCAGTGGGTACTGATTATTCATTTTATGGTGTTTGCAGTGCTGTAGTTATTCATACCACAAGTACAAGATTATGTGATGGTTCCCGGTTAGAATTTGACTGAAATGTGTATAAGGTAAGTTGACTTGAAAACTTAACCAGTTGTTAGACGCGTCAGAAGCCGTGGACGGCAAGTGAAACTATGGTTTCGGACAAAATGTTGAAGGCCATGACAGAA
Source organism: Artemisia argyi (assembly GCA_030686995.1). Lineage (NCBI taxonomy): Eukaryota > Viridiplantae > Streptophyta > Magnoliopsida > Asterales > Asteraceae > Artemisia > Artemisia argyi. The sequence continues at coordinate 179,602,363 of CM060704.1, forward strand.
TGCCGATCGGCTATAGGTGCCTACGACAACTAACAAGCGACAACGGGAAACAACCACTACAAGGTAATAGGAAATTGATATTTGCAATCACTTTCTGATAATTCCAGCTGTCAATGCACACGATACGTAAAAAGCCAATACGCGCCATTAATTGTCTTTTTTGTTCATGCAGGTACAGCATCTGGGATTCACCCTTCCATGAACAGTTTCTTATTGTCGTAGGCATTTTTTGAAGGCACACGAAATAATCATGTAAGGTCGCGCACAAGTAGTGAACATTCACGTTTAATGGGCAAAAGTTCATGATCAATGGCTCAAGGTATATTCAGGCGCCATTACGTTTGTGTTATGGCATTTGCATTCAGAATTTTTCTTTATTGATTATTCAGAACCGCCATATTGGGATGTCTATTGAATGCCGAAGATTGGATAAGCTTAAGGATACAATTACCAATAGTGACAATATTGATCCTTTGTTAATCGAAAAGCATACCGATATGAAGTTGCTATGGTTAGTGCAACACTGTTTTTCCTTGATCGTTGCTTATATATGTTTAGTTACTCTCTTAACCTTTTTTTATTAATCACAGGTTATAGTGCAACGGAGTGCCGTCAGAAGGTTTTGAGGGACTTTGCAGAAAAGGTAACTAATTATTTACTGAAACTGAATATATTCTATCATTTCATTATATCATTCCACTTCCTAATAAGCTTTTTAGCCTCAGCATCCACTTATGGATTCGCCAACACTGTGATAATCTTTGCATAGGTCTAATCTTCAGGTTTCCAGGATCATCAATAATCAAACAAGCATCATGTATGAACCATCATCAAGAATAATATATGAACAAGAGAATGGGTTTGAACCCTTGAATAAACTGATATATAATGAAACGTGGGTTAACATTTGTTTACAGGATCCTATTCTATATATACTGAATGAAACGATGTGTATGAAGCAACACAACGTTTCTAAACCTACTGACTCTAACCGACACAACCCTAAAACTAAATAACTGCCTAACTGTCAAGCTTATGGGCTTGTTTGGGTTAATAAGGTTCGACCCATAAGCAGACTTGACAATTCGACCCAAATATAAATTATAACATACAAATTATAATACTAACTAAAAGTCTTAAAACTTAAACACATAAACATTTGAACTAACAACATTAAAGGCTAACATTTTCCCCCCTAATGTTTTAGTATCAAATTTTTCTGAGTGATCTTCATTGTTTCTTCAAGAAATGTCTTCAAAGTTCATTGATGTCTTGACTGCTATCATGTTGTCTTCTTCATCATCTTCAAGACTAACACCAAAACGATTCTGCTTGTCTCTAATGCTCCATCCTTCACTCCCTTATCCTTCTGGCCTGGTAGGTCCTTGTCATCAGCATCTTTGCTTGCTTCTCCCACCTCTAATGGCTTTTCAACCCAAGGCACTTGGGCAGTTTCATGGCAGATTACAACTAGATCAACAAACTTCTTGTAACAGTCTCAACTGCTTCATCATCTTTGGTATCTAGTCCTTGAAGTTTTGCAATCATTCCACACTTGTCACTCAAAACAATTCACGCGTACCCTTTTCTCTTTTCCTTCTTTGTTTGAATCTGGTCTTCATGTCCCTTTTCTTCAGCAACCGTAACATTAGTACAAACTTCATGATCGTCGTCATGGCCCATGTACTACGCAGTGAAAGTGTCTGCGTGATCATTCCCGCCTCTTTGTGTGATCATCCCTGCCTTCTTGCATGATCATTCCCGCCTCTTTGTGTGATCATTCCGCATCCCTGAGCAGTCCTCTTGTGACAACTGGCAATTTAGGGAGCCATTTTGAAAACCCGCATTACGTTAAAGTTCGTTCATAAACTTTATTTGAAATTTTTATTCGTAACGAACTTGTAAGACCAATTTTATGGTTAATTATATTTTATGTTGTTATGGGATTCGAGATTTATTTTAATGATTCGTTATGGAATTTACTTGATGATGTATTTTTAAAATTCTCACTTGGTACTACGTTGACTCCGGCACTAGGTTTACCTAACGGGAAATTTTATGACTCGTTTTACGAGTCCGGCTATATTTAATTATTTACGGGATGTTTTCGTGGGATATTAAAAGTTTGAAATGAGTTCGGGTTTCGGGCCGTATGTTTTACATTTACCCAATTGTACCCACTCATAATTGTTAGTAATATTATTATTACTATTATTATTATTATTTAAAACTTTTATAACAAAAAAAAAATAAGAGTAAATACAAAGGGTCCTTGTTTGGTTCGGTTCACACACAACACCAACACCCTCACTCCCACATCTCTCTCTTTTCTCTCTTCTTGACAAACCCTAGCCGCCCAAGGAAAACCGGCCACCACCACTAACACCGCCGGCCACCACTCAACACCACCACCATTTTCTAATTCCCCATCATCTAATCTCTTAGATCTACCCCTACACGCGCCCTATAACTGCATTTTTCATCACGAATCACCACCATTTTCACCACCATTCACTTGTTTTCGAAGGGTTATCACGGTTTGAGCTTTTTAGATCGAAGCTGAGATGAGTTTTACTCGTATTTTTGATAAAACGTGACCAAGGGTCACGGCATGATGAGATCCGATTGGGTCTTCATATAAAAACGTGATATATTTATGGGTTTTGATGAAAACACGTTTTTCTTAAAAGGTTTGGTATCCGGGTTGGTTGTTCTTGTTGGTTGATTCGAACCGTGAGTCTATGACTCACGGCTTGGGTATTGATCCGAGCCATGGTGCTCGATTTGGCTTGCCCCTTTGAGTCTTGATTGTAGCTCATGTTTCTTGCTTGCGTTGGATTATTTGGTTCGACTCATTGGAGTCACGGCTCGATGCCGTATGTAGCTTATTGTTGCCGAGACCCGTGTGGTCGATTTGGCATTTGGAGTGCTCCTTGGAGCCGTATGTGTGAACCTATGATGCTTGGTTCGAGCCATTTGTGCTCGTGGTGTGTACCGAGATTCATTTGAGTCGAGTAGACTCGGGTTTGGCTTGGTAAACCATCCCGAATGTGACTTTGGATACATGTATTTCCTTATTATTTTTTTGTTGTTAACTTGGTTTTGGATTTGGTTTGGTTGATTATTTTTGGCCGAATACTTGTGGGTCGAGACCACGTTTGGTCTCGACAATGGATATTGGTATTGTGAAGTGTTGACGAAAAGTGTGATTGGGGACCGATTGTGAGACGGTCACTTAGAATGACGGAGATAGGTTAGTGATGAGTGCTCAAACACTCATCATTTTTGGTCTAATCTGAACTGCAAAACATACAAAAACACTCAGTAATGCATCAAAATACTGAAAATATTCCAAAATTGTGTTTTATATGTTTTAGATGCAAAACGAGCAAAAACAAATGAAAAACGTATAAAGTTTGCAAAATTGGCAGTTTCAGTCCCCCAACTTTCATAAAATTACAAAACTAGTCCATGGTTATTCAAAATATGAAAATTATCACCAAAGGTCATTTTGAAATCATAAAATGTCATATTTAGTCCTTTGGTGAAAAATTGGAAAGTTTTGGAAATTTACAGTTTAAGTCCCTGGAGTTTCAAATATTGGCAGAAAAGGTCCCTGGTGGGATAATTTTGGATGAAAAATCATTTTTAGTCCTTGGAAATTCAAAAATGTTCAAATTTGGTCCTTGGATAAAAGATTTTCATAAAATGGCAATTTTAGTCCCCGGACTTTGAAAATTATCATTTTTAGTCCCCGGGAATTTTGAAAAATACAAAAATTGCAAAAATGGATTTTGGTTATTTAAATTATGCAATTTTGGTCCTTATGATAACTTTGGGAAAAATTACATTTTCAGTCCCTATGGTTTCAGTTTTTGCAATTTGGTCCTTGTGATATTTATTAAAACCAAGTGGACCCTTTTTATTTCTTTAACCCAAAACCAAAATCTGATCCAGTAATACACCCCAAGCCCAAAATATTACCCAAAGCCCACCCCAGGTCAAACAGTCAACCCCCAGGGTCAACAAGCAGTCAAACAACCAACATCACTGTTCATCATCCTTCTTCCCCAGGTTCTACGCTTCATGCCCCCCCCTCCTCTCAACTTTCCACCAAACCAAACCACTATCATTAATGTACTCACCAACCTTACACCAACCCCCCTCCTCATTAATTCTTACACCAAACACCACCAACTGCCAAAGTTCCATTTCCCGCCAATATGGGATTTGAACGGTGGGGATCTAAAGAGCTCATCCAACGGTCCAGAGAGCAATGGGAAAGTATGAGAGAGACTCCAGGACTATAAAAAGAAAAGAAAAAGAGAAAGAAGAAAAAAAGTAGTGGTAGAATTAGTTTAGTTTAATGTAGTTTTAATCGTAAGTAGTATAGCTTCACTTTCAGTTGTATTTTTTAGTTGAAAACTCTTGTATTCAGTTCAGTTAATGTATCAAAACCTTTATTTCAAGAAAAATTTAAGTATTGTTCAAGAAAATCAGATTTAGCAATTTTTAGTGAAATTTACAATTTCAATTATTATTGTTAATTGCTGTTATATTGTACTTCTTTTAATTCATATAAGTTCAATCATTAGTTTTCTTAGGTTTCTGAGATGTATTGCTCAGTTGGGAGTATTTTCACAAAAAAATATCAAAAATTCCATATAAATAAGTAAAAAAAATAAAAATCAGTTGCAGAAAAGATTGGAGCAGTTAGAATGGTGACTTGTGGATTCTTTTGGTGTTAGAAACCTCATGGGAGGTATAGGTTAGGGTAATCTGTGGCTCAGTACAACAATATTTGGAATCATTGTAAGTTTTATTTTCATTTTTTTTTATTATTGCTCATTCTAGGTTATCAGTGGTTGTTGTTGTTATCAGTTGTTAATTTCTGTTTATTTATGATGATCCTAGGTTAGTACAAGGTTTAGAATCAATTCATGGTGTAGAATACCCTTTTGCTTCATAAAAATTTGTAACATGTTCATAAGAGGGGTGTTTGGCAGAAACCTTTTAACTTAGTTAGTGTTATTATTTTAGCCTTTGCCCTTGTTGTTTATTGTCCTTAGCATCATAGTGGTCCAATTCCACCATTGTGTGGTCTATTTTCAAGCCAAAGTCAAAAATCCTTTTCAAAGGTTCACCACAGTCCACTGTTGGGACTGTGAGGATCCAATCTCACAATTTGGGTTCAAATCTTGTTCATTAACCTTCATTTAGTGTTAAAACAACATAACTAATCATAACAAGTTCATAAGGATCATTCAAAGTTCAAACAAGTCAAAGTATAGGGTTTTCAGAAAAAGTCAAATGGTGCATTTTCAGATTTTTCCAAAAGTTCTAGTAATTTTGTGGAATTGTGTATGGTGTTTCATGGTTTGAGACTTGTTCCTAGTGATAGCCTACTACCTCAACCCCATTTTCCCATCACCCTTTTATTTTTGTGAATTTTCTTGTGGGCCCCACAAAGCCACAAAGTGACTTGCAGGGCACACAGCTGCTCTGTCTCAGCATCTGCACACCCACCACCACCACTTTGTGGTGGTGTTCTGGCCACCATGGTGGTCCACCACCTTCACTAGTTGCACCATTCAACCCTCCCCATGGTAGGGTTCATCATTTGACCCTTGGTTTGATCTCCTACCCACTGGGCCCCACCTAAGCCAGGCCACCAAATCTGTCCCAGCTTCTGAGTATTTGCAAGTTTCATTGTGCTTATTTATTAGCTTTTAGCTTATTCTGTGGTCTCCTTGCACCTTTTCCAGCTTATTATTGTCTTATTAGCTTATTGGAACCAGATTTAGCTATTGTGGGTCCCACCCAAGCCAATTTGAGCTCATTTCCTCCCACAGTTGACCAAAGTCAACTGTTTCAAGTTTTGGCTTATTCCAGCTTATTTTCAAGTTTCCAAAAAGTTTGTTTTTACAAAAAGTATTTGTTTTTAAGTGTTTAATAGGTTTGTAAAATAAAAATCAAGAAAAATCAAATTTAAAATTAAGTGATAGTTTCTATTTAATGTAATTTAATTTTAATTTTCATTTTTAAATTTTTATTAAGTACTTGTCATTTTTATATTTTTATTAATTATATCTTATATTAAAGTATTTATAATAAATTTTTCAGATTTTTATTTTACTATTTGGTATTTATTAGATTTAATATTAGTTTTATTAGAAATTAATTAATATTAAGTTTAAAATAGCATATTTAGTTTTTATTAAGTAAAATCAAGTTTTTATATTTTTTATAGCTTTTATATGTTATAAAGTAATTTTAGAAATTTTCTTAGAATTTTTACTGTTCATTTAGTAATTTTCTTAATTTAAAATAGTTTAATTAGTAATTAGTAATTAATTAGTAATTAATTAATAGAAAATTCACAAAAAGACAAAAATAGTTATTTTTAATTTTAAAACTTATTTTTAGTTATTTTATAATTTTAGAAATTTTATTTTCACCTTTTTAGTATTTAAATAATATTACATTGTATTTTAGTTATTTAAAGTATTAATAATAAGTAATAAATAGTATTTAATTAATATTAAATTATTAATTAGTTTAAAAATTAATTTTCTTTTTCTAAAAAGTTTTTTTTAGTTTTAAGTTTGTAAAAAGTTCATTTTCACCCCCTGGGTGTTTTCAGATTTCAGTTTTTACATTTTATCTCGTACGTTTACGTTTTATTTAAACGTAACGTACACGTTTTTAGGTTTTTAACGTTTCTGGTTTTTGTAACTTTCCCGTCTTATCCTTATAGCTTGTTTAAGCTATTTCGTTGTAAATTCCTTAGTTTAATCTCACTAAAACCCTGATCCATCCAAATTCACCCGATCAAATAACCGTTTGATTGCCATTCACACCTCGTCGGGACTTAACGACCCGGGAAAACACTGTATTCCTCGGAGCATTGACTCTAGGCCTTTGACCTTGTTGACCATTTACCTGGTCAATTTAGGTTGACGGTTCGGGCTCAATCAGTTAGTCGGGTGCCGTAGTCGGACCCTATTGTTGTAGCACGTGGATTGGGATTGTTTTGGACGGAGATGTATTGATTCTTATGACATTTGCATATTATTTTGGACTTGGACAATGAGCCGAGAGTCATGACTCGGACATGTGACCATTTCGTATGACTCGATAACTATTTATAATTTAAAACATAAATAATAAAACTCGTAATAATAATTATTGGTAATATAAACGTTTATATGAATATATGGACGTGAATAACGTATATATAATCGTATAAATGCGTATATTAATAATAACAAAGATCACGAGTCATATTATAAATAATACGACTAAATATATTAGGCTACGAGAGTAGCGTAATATTATTGGAAGTATTGTTATAATTAAATATTATAAATACCGAGAAATTCTCGACGATTACTAAATATTAAATAAAATGTTATTTTATATATATATAACGAGTAAACCTATCGAGTTATGCGGAGTCGTGGTCACTCGAGTCCAGGTAAGTTATAGTTTGTGACTTTTGTGTTGTCACGGATATGTGACGATTAATATAAACATTTTCTATAACTAAATAACTTACTTAACCGAAAGGTTGAACCGAGTTATTTGGCTATACGAAATGGGTATATTAATGGGCATCGTATCCTACGACGCCCATAGGTTGTGGTATGTAAAGGGTAATAAATTGCGAATATATATATCGGGAAATCTGGCCAATTTGACGATGTATATAAGAAGTTTATTAAACTACGATATATACCATATAGTATTTATGTGTTATGTGCTTTAGGATTGGGTGTAATCTTGGAACAGTATGTTACGTAAATAAATATGGGGATTATCAAATCGACGGATTTGATAAACTTCGGCGATTTATTTAAATAATATATTGGGCTAATATTAGATCTATAGTTTATTTTTTTTATTATTTTTTTGTATGACCTCTTTGGTTTGTTTGTGTCGACCCACCACCCGTATGGATACCAAACGTAAAAACGCCAAACTATTACGAAATGGATTTTCGGAAAATAAAACGGAATACGTCCGAGTTTGGGAATATATTGGTTTTGAGGAAATGATTTCTGAACGAGTTGATATTGTTAGGTCGTGCCGAGTCCGTAGTTGCCGTCTTGTGAGTTATTATACATCTTACTTCTACCGATTTCTTCTTGCTGATTTCTGGACTTGAGGTGAGTCATAGCCCCACTTTTACTCTTGAACTATGTTTTCAATACATGGGGTAAGAAACGTGCAAATTATTTATGTGGACTATTATCGCTTCTATATTCTTTCTAAAACTTGCTATGCGTATGGACTAGGATGTATTGTCAGCTTTAGTCACACATTTTGTGTGTGCTATTCAAGGTTGGCTTATTTGGTTATTGGTGGATTGTCAGCTTTAGTCACACGATTCGTGTGTACTATTCAAGGTTGGCTTATTTAGATACTGTAGTGTGCACCTATAGGTTATTAATACTTCGGAGGTTATCTGAGTATTTATTGGTATTGCGGGGGTTACCCGAATATCTATGTTAGAACGGAGGGTATCCGTGTGTTATGTTGGAGCGGAGGGTATCCGCAGGCTTTTAGTGAATCCTTAGTCTAGCTAGCAAGCGTTTTGCGTATATGTCCACTATATTGTTAGATGAATTTAAACCTATGATCTCACCAGCGAAAGCTGACCTTTAGCACGTTTTCTCAGGTAATTAAGTGATGATACGGATGCATGGATTGGAAGGCTCGGCTAAGGCTCCTGGTTTATGGATCTATTTTTCTAAACTCTGATATTGAATTATGGACCTACTTTTATTTCTTTTGGGCCTAACTCTGGATGATGTTGGGATAAATGTAAACTTTAAAACCCCGTTTTGGTTGCGTTTTTATTATATTTACTTTATCTCGTTCTATTATGTCTTGTGTTGGATACCAATCCCCGTAGCACCCCGAAAGCTTGTTGAGTCTTCTACTGTATCAAATTTTGGGGGTGTTACACCTCTCCTCCATCATGGTTCTGAAAAATGAGTCTAATATCGCCAAGTATTTCTTGTAACTTCAATCATGGCGAAGAACCAAAGATTCAATCATAATCCTTTTGAATCTTGAGTGATGATCAAAATCATGAATTGTTGTGTTGTTTGATTCCTCGTCGCTCTGATACCAATTGATAATCTTTACACAGGTCTAATCTTTAGGTTTCCAGGATCATCAATAATCAAACAAGCATCATGTATGAACCATCATCAAGAATAATATATGAACAAGAGAGTGGGTTTGAACCCTTGAATAAATTGATATATAATGAAACGTGGGTTAACATTTGTTTACAGGATCCTATTCTATATATATTGAATGAAACGATGTGTATGAAGCAACACAATGTTTCTAAACCTACTGACTCTAACCGACACAACCCTAAAACTAAATAACTGCCTAACTGTCAAACTTATGGGCTTGTTTGGGTTAATAAGGTTCGACCCATAAGCAGACTTGGCAATTCGACCCAAATACAAATTATAACTTACAAATTATAATACTAACTAAAAGTCTTAAAACTTAAACACATAAACATTTAAACTAACAACATTAAAGGCTAACACACTGGAATGTAACTAACGATGTCCGTGTCAACTCTTTAACTTGAAATTTGTTCAAAATGGGTCGCGTTAAAAATGGATTAAAAAAGACAAGCCTTTTTCACGGTTAAAAGTGGATTATGGTTGGGTTTAGCTGATATGCTGGTCAACTATGTTAACTTACCTAGGCATATTACACACAAATCAGGTGTCCAAATACAGTAGTACATTACTGGATTGGAGTATCAGTAAGTTTAGCCTCTTTGAGGACCGACTTAAATATTAAAATTTAAACTACGTAGTCTACCCCTGTGAAATTGCTTTATTTTAGAGGTAACAATCCCGACCTGCTTACTTAAAGTAGATACGCTTATTTGGGTCAAGTTTAACTTCTAACAGGTAAAATATAAAAGCGTAGCTAATAGGAATCAGGCTTAAAATAGAAAATAAGCGTACATAGATTAAAAAACTTCCAAAGGTAGCTACTTGACGTAGTCGAAGTGTTGACTGTATTATGGGTTATGTCGTAGTCACATATTGTGGCCATTGTTGGAAAATTTAGTGCACTTGAGGGATTAATTCACACCTGGTAATGGGTTTAGAGGTACGGAGTGTACATCCATTTGGTCACTGAATCCCCTGACTCAATAGTGGTTATGTATTGATTCTGCTGATAGCATGAATCTGTTTCTACTGATAGTGTGATTCTACTGACAGTGGATTCTGCTGCTAGTGTTATTGTTTCCACTGATGTATTAACATTACCACTTTTAGTGTTATTGTTTCCACTGATAACCACTGATTCCTACTATTATGGAAAGTATTATGTTATAATTAATGGGCCGTTAATTATACATAATTCCATGGGCTAGGGTTTGAGTATTCTCTATTATAAATAAAGGTCATAACATTCTGCATGAGGACGATCAACACAAACCCTAAACATTTGAATACGATTCTGTTCTTGATTTGTGCCTAAAACAAGAACATCACTTGGTCTTATCCCATAGAGATATTCGTGTAACCCAGGCATAGGGTCGAATAGTTTATATTGGAAAGTGATAACACGATTTCAAGTGAATATCCGGTACCTTATTGATTATCTTAACCCTAATCTGGGAACTTGTTAACACATAATAACTAACAATCAATAGAAACTATTAGTGATAATCAATGGCTGCTGCTATGAGACAAATGGCTGCTAACTTTTCCAAGTTGGAAAAGTTTGAAGGTGTTGATTTCAGAAGATGGCAAAAGAAGATGCACTTCTTGTTGTCAAGTATGAATGTGGTTTATGTTCTGACAACTGAGATTCCAGAAGATTTTGGAGATGATGCTACTATGGATCAGATGAGGGCAAGAAGCAAATGAGAGAATGATGATTATGTTTGCAGAGATTTAATTCTCAATGGTATGCCTGATTCTCTATTTGATATTTATTAGAATGTTGAAACTTCTCAAGAACTATGGGATTCCTTGGAAGCCAAATATATGGCTGAGGATGCATCAAGTAAGAAGTTCCTTGTAAGTAATTTTAACAATTACAAAATGGTTGATTCTAGACCTGTCATGGAACAATACAATGAACTTCTTAGTATACTTGGTCGATTCACACAACACAAGATGAACATGGATGAGGCTATTTCAGTCTTTTGTATCATCGATAAACTACCTCCTTTTTGGAAAGATTTCAAACATATGCTGAAACATAAAAAGGAGGAGTTAACTCTTGTTGAGTTGGGCAGTCACTTGCGCATTGAGGATTCACTCAAAGCACAAGACATTGACAAGCCAAAAAGTAGCAATGCTACTGGTCCATCAGTTGTCAATATGGTGGAGCATAACAACTTCTACACGAACAATGACAACAAAGGCAAGCGTAAGCATCAAGATAACACCAAATCTGATATTAACAAGAAACCAAAAGTGACTTGTTGGAAGTGTGGTAAAACTGGACACTTTAGGAAGGATTGTAAAGGTGTAAAGATTGGCAATAAAACCAATGGATCAGGCACAAGTGGAGGGAATGGTAACACCAATTCTCTGAAAGGTCAGAATATAATTAATAAGTCTTTTGAGATTTATTATGTTACATATATATCTGAAATTTATTTTGTGCAGGATGATTATGTTGCTTGGAGGGTTGAATCTGGTGTAACAATTCATGTGTGTAAAGATAGAAGCTGGTTCAAGACTTATGAGTCAATGAATGATGGTTCTATTCTTCATATGGGAAACGAGTCAACTGCCCTGGTGCATGGAAAAGGATGTGTTGATTTGAAGTTTAGTTCTGGAAAGATTGTTTCTTTATTTAATGTTTTACATGTTCCTGATATTAGAAAAAACTTGGTTTCTAGTAGTGTTTTGAATAATTGTGGTTATAAACAAGTGATTGAATCTAATAAGCTTGTTTTATCTAAACATGGTGTGTTTATTGGTTTTGGCTATTTGTGTAATCAAATGTTCAGACTTAATATATGTTGTTTATGATAATGTTAATTATGCCTTTATATCAACCTCTAAACTTAATGATTCAACCTTATGGCATGCAAGACTTGGCCATGTACACTTTAAAAGAATGCTAGATATGTCTAAGGATGGGTTAATTCCAGCCTTTGATATGAACACTGAAAAGTGTAAAACTTGCATGATGACCAAAATAACTAAGAAACCATTTCAAAGTGTAAAACGTGAAACTGAAGTTTTGGAGCTGATTCATAGTGATCTATGTGATCTACATGCTACTCCCTCTTTAGGGAACAAGAAATACTTTGTGACATTTATTGATGATGCTTCTAGGTTTTTTTATGTTTATTTGTTACATACTAAGGATGAAGCATTAGATAAATTTAAAGTATTTAAAACTGAAGTTGAAATGCAACAAGGGTCTCTAATCAAAAGATTCAGGACTGATAGGGGAGGTGAGTACATGGATACTCTGTATTTTCAGTCTGTTGGTATAATCCATGAAACGACTGCTCCCTATACTCCTCAACAAAATGGTATCTTTGAAAGGAAAAACAGGGTGCTGAAGGAGATGGTTAATTCCATGTTGTCCTATTCAGGGCTGAGTCAAGGGTTCTGGGGTGAAGCTATGTTAACAGCTTGCTATTTATTAAATAGGGTTCCCAATAAAAAGAACAAGGTTACCCCTTATGAACTCTGGACTAAAAAGAAACCCAAACTGAATTATCTCAGGGTTTGGGATTGTAGGGCTATTGTAAGACTCCCTGATCCAAAGCAGAAAACTTTGGGTGAAAGAGGCATTGAATGCATCTTTTTTGGATATGCTGAGCATTCCAAGGCATATAGGTTCTATGTTATTGAACCTAATGAATCTGTTTCAATTAACTCAATAATTGAATCAAGAGATGCACTATTTTATGAGAATAGATTCTCATCAGTCCCTAGACCAAGTCAAAGAATTCCAAATGGAACTGATGACATTGGTGTATCAGAAGTCCCTGATGAGGTTGTGGAACAACAACCTGAACCTGAGCTCAGGAAGAGCAAAACGGTCAGGACTCCAAAGTCATTTGGACCTGAGTTTCAATTATACTTAATTGAAGGTACAAGGAGTGAGGTCTCTGACCAATACTGATTCCTCCCGAACCAGCCGGTTTTATCACACAAGCCAACCGCTTGTGAACGGTCAACCGTAACAAAGACCCTGGACAGCCCGGGAGGAAAAGCAATTGTGAACGAGGAGTATAGAATATTCCTAGGTCGTTAAGTCCCAACGAGGTGTGAAATCTGTAATACAACGAATCTGTGTCTAGGTGAAGTTAAATATAAAAACAGGAATCTGACTGACTAACACTAGCAATGTGAATAGTAAATAGCTCTTGTCACAGCTATTTCAGTAAAAACGTACAATCAGAAAACCTAAAATGTAAAAGGATAAACAAACGTACGTTTAGATTCAAATAAACGTAAACGTATAAAAACAAATGAGGAATTATAACAAAAGATGGATTTGCATGCCTTAGAGGCTTAAATGCAAATTAAACAAACTTAAAATATTTATTTATTAATTACAAACTTATTTAAATATTAAGAAAACCTAAAAACCTAAAAATGGGAAAAGTAATAAAAATGTACGTTTAAATTAAATTAAACGTCTACGTACTAAAATAAAACTGAAAACTGATCAATACAAATCCCACAAATGTGAAATTTATATTTTTGTGATCCTAATAATATAAGAAAATTATTTATGAATTAAAATGATTTTTATAAGTACTTATGTAATTACTATTAATTAAAGACTATTTATTTAATATTTAATAATTACCTAAAAATAAGAAAAATCTAAAAAATGCTAAGAGAAATAAAATTAAAACTTAGAAAAGTTTAAAATAATATAAAATAATTTTTGAAACTAAAAATACATTTATTACACAATTATTCTATTTATTATTAATTATTTACTATTATCTAATTACTAAATACTATTATTGATTTATTATAAATACTAAATAAACAAACTAAAATCTGAAACTTTTTACAAAATTCTAAACTAATTATAAGAAGCTAAGAAAAATATAAAAACTATATGTTATTAATAAAAACAAGAAAACTTAATTAAAAACTATTTAAACTTAATTAAACTAATTAAACTAAATTAATTATTATACATATTAAACTGATTTATAAAATTATGAAACTTTTTGTAAACTTACTTAACCATCTCAGGAATCCATAAAAAATATAAAAAGTTTATAAAAATTATAAATAAGCTATTTTAAAAATATATTACTTATTATTTACTAAAACATATTTAAACTATATTAATTATTAAAAATACTATATTAACAGTAAAAAATGTGAAAAAATTACAGAAAGTATATTATATTATTAAGAAGCAAGGAAAAAATTATGAAGCTCATAGCTTATCCAGATAAGCTGTAATAAACCAAACAGCTTGTATAAGCTTATTTGAATAAGCTAAGCTGTTTACTACTATAAGTATAAAAAGGTGCAAATGATAACTGAGAAGTGAGCTAGCCTAGGTGGGTTATGCAGTGAACTTGTCACCAAGGGAACCTTGGAATAAGCTTGAAAAAGCTATACACATGAAACAAAAGGCACAATAAGATCTATATAAGTCCAATGCACAAGTATAAACAAGAAAATGGACTGAGATAGTGCAAATTGTGTTAGCTTAAGGTTTAGACAGTTTAGCTTTTTGGCTAAACTTGGATTGAGTGAAAGCTTGTAAAAGCTTGGTATAAGCTCCACACAGAAAACAAAAGAGAAAAATATATTTGTACAAGCTTTATAAATAATTATGAACAAGCAAATGTACTGGGATCAGCCAATAAGCTCAAATAAGCCAATAAGCTAATACCAATACATTGCAGTCCCAAACACCCCTGCAGTCAACTTTAGTGGCAATTTAAGCTTAGTGAATAAGCTTCAAAGGCCAAAATGAGAGTTTGAGTAGCAAGCTGAGGTGGTTGGCTTTCCAAAAAAAAACCAAAGTTCATCAAGTGGGGTCCACTGATGAGCTTTTGGAGGGCTTATGAAAAAGGCTTGATTACACTGAATTGCTCAGTGTAATCAAGAATGGGACAAACAAAAAGCTAGTTGCAGCCCTAGTAAATGAGCTGCAACATGGATTTTAAGCACTGGATCTAAAAGAGTAGTGGATAAGCTCCACTTAGAACTAAATCTCATAAGCTGGGTCCAAGTAATGAGCTTTTTGCAAGCTTATGAAGTAGGGTGAGTTTGGTTAAGTATACTGAGTGATCAGCATACTTTTCATTTTGGTGATAAGTTAAACCTATTTGCAGCCCTATCAAATGAGCTGCAAGGGGCAAATTAAGCACTGGATCTAAGAGTGGGGTATATAAGCTTCACATGAAACTAAACCACAAAAGCTCTAGACTACTAATGAGCTTATTAGAAGCTTGTGGAAATGGTGTAAAACCACTTAATGCTCAGTGATTTGTTGTGAGTGGGCAAACAACAAGCTACTATTTAACTTATCAAATAAGCTCACAATAGCTCAACTAGCACAGTGACTATAAGCTTACTTGCTTGGCTTTGTGAAAAGCCAAGCTCACACTCTTAAGCTTAGTGAGGAGCTTGTTATGGGCTTATGAAAAAGTACTCACCTTCACCGTTTGCTTCAGTGAAGGGAGTAAGGTGAAACAAAAAGTTGGGGTTGATTAAGCTATCTAAATAAGCTACAATCTAACAAATAAGCATATACATAACAAATAAGCCACAAAGGCTACACAAATAAGCCAAGTGCACAGAGTATGGTCAAGTCATGAGACTTATGCAAGCTCATGAACTTGACAGATGACTTGTGACACAGGGCAAAAACAAGCATAAATAAGCACTATTTTAAGCTAGTAAAAAGCTAAACTAAAACTTGACAAAAATCATACAGGAAGATAAGCAACAAAACTAAAACATATCATAAGCACAAGTTCTAAAATCTAATATTAAATCCTACACAAAATGATCTATTTAATTCAAAAACATGAAAACTAAAATTTGACTTTTTAAGTTTTATGATCAAAGTTGACTTTGATCAACTTTGATCTGAATTTAATGACTAAATATGACATATTAGACTATGAGAACATGAAACTAACAAATATAAACAACATTTGAACATTTATGCAAGGTTATTAGATCACACAATCTCACAGTACTCAAACCTAGAAGATCAAAGTGTCAATTTTGACTTTCTTGCTTGCTATACCCTTTGATTAACATTTCACTGAGTTATCTAGATCACATATGCAGTACATCAAACCAGAACAACTACAAAAACAACCCTTAAGTCAGTGTAACTATCCAATCCAAACAACCCTTAAATGGAACCAAATTAAGTTTTTCATTACATATGACTGTGTAAACTTGATCTATCAAATCCAGAGGACCTAATTAGTCGGATTAGACCTTTTTTAGTATAAACAAATAGTCACAAAAGTCTATACCTATGATTTTCAAAAATAAGCCTTATTGACAGTCAAAATGAAAATTCAAGCATAATCAAATTCCAAAACATGAACAACTAAGATTAAGCTACTTTATCATTAACTAACATCAAATAAACATGAAAACATGAGAATCAAAGCAGATAGATAACTTGAGCAATAAAATGCAAAAATTGTAAAAATGGCTTACAAGTGTATCAAGGCTGAGAACATGAACCCAAGTGACCACAAGTTAATCCTAAGCTTCCCAAGAAGCTCTAAACCAAAGGGCCATCAATAATCCACCCTGCTCCAAGCTTGTACACCATGAACACACTATTTTTGATTTTTCATTGATTTTTCTTGATTTTTAATCTATTTTTGTTTTTCAAAAACTATAACTGATTAATGGTTTCTAAAAGCTTTCAAAGCTTTGTTAGGAGCTTATGTGTGCTATAAGAGTCCAATAAACAACAATAATCAACATGAAATTAAATGACTTGGAATTTAAATGACAATAAAATAAAAACTTTGAAATGTAAAGATAACTTGAAATTTAAGCTGAGAATGAGTTCCATTACTCTAATTTGAGGATCATTACACTAATTAAAACTGTAAATGACAATAATTTAAAGAAAGCAATAAACTACATTACACTACGTGACTATGGCTATCCCAAAGTGCTTATTCCTCTGCTCCAAGTCTTTCTTTTATACCCTCTGAGTTCCTTGGTGACCACTCATAAAATCCCATCACAATTTGTAGCCATTGGATCTCTGCAAATCATCTTGGCCGTTTAAATGCAATTTGGCGCCAAAAGTGGTTCTGGTAGCGTGGAGGGTTTTCAGGGCAATTAATGGGGTTTGGGGTGTTGTGTGAGGTGGAGGGATAAGGTAGGATGAGTGGGGAGCAAGTTGGTGGTGAAACCAGGTATGTGGAAGGTGGTTTGGGTTTGCAGTGGTGAGGGGTGAGGGATGAACAGTTGGGGTGGTTTTGGCGGGGGTTGACCCTGGTTTGACCCTGGTATATTATAGGGTGTGGGGTGGGTAATATTTTTGGGCCAAGGGAGTGGGTTTGTTTGTGTTTGGTTTAATATTAAGGGTCCGGATGGTTTTAGTAGTAACAAAGCCCAAGGACCAAACTTGTACAAACTGAAACTTGAGGGACCTGATTTGCCGATGTTCCAAAATAACTTCAAGGGACCAAACCTGCCATAAAACAATAACACAAGGACCAAAGTTGTATTTTTCCTTTTATTTAAAACTTTAAGGACCTTTTGTGTAATTTTCATAAACTAGAAGGGTTAAACTGTAACATTCCCAAAAGTTTATCAAAATGTTCCAAATTATCATTCATGAATAGTTCAAGGGTAATATTTGTTAGATTTTACCTTTTGAATACCCAGGGACTAATTTTGCCAATTTTGAAACTTGAGGGGTAAAAGTTGCCATTTTGTGTAAACTTTCATCCAGGGATCATTTGTGAATATTTTTGGTTTCCCAAGGACTTAAGTTGACTTTTATTCTATTTGAAACCTTCAGGGACTAGTTTTGACAATTTATGAAATTTGAGGGACTGAAATTGCCAATTATGCAAACTTTATACGTTTTTCATCTGTTTTTGCATATTTTGCATTTGAAACATATAAAACACACTTTTAAGATATTTTAAGTATTTTGATGCATATTTGAGTGTTTTTAGATGTTTTGGCAGCTCAGATTGGTATAAAATGAAGAGTATTTAGACACTCATCAATCCCCCACACTAAACTATTGCTAGTCCCTAGCAATCTTTTAAGAAAAACTTAATGGATTTGAAAAACTCTTTACCAAAAGCCATCACTTCTGGAGTAGCCAGATGTAAGAACTGTGGTACACCTGATAACCGTGTGATTTTGAGCAAACCACCAGCTGTCAACGGATTTGATTTGTCTTTACCAAAAGCCGTTTGCTTCTGGACTAGCCAACTCTTGATGGAATAGTCAACATCTTGGTGAGCTGATTACCAATTATGGTTTTTCCACGGTCTTTACCACAAGCCATAATCTTGCGGGCTAGCCAACTCATTCGCTTTATGGGATATGGGGAGTTGAGGAACCATACAATTTTGGGCAAATTGCAAGCCATAAACGGGTTTGAGATATCTTTACCAAGAGCCGTTTGCTCCTGGATTAGCCAATCCTTATGTGTGTTAGACATGGTGGATTGATTACCATTTGTTGTGTTTAGTGTAAAATACTAACACCAAATGAAAAAAATTTAAATTTTGGCCATTTTTGGGGAAAAAGGGCATACAAGGGTATATAAGTGATCAAATTCGCCAGAATTTCCCCCCCACACTTAGAAATGAATATTGTCCTCAATATTCAAAATCCCGGCTATTATGCCGAATCCTTGAACGTAAAAAGATAACATTTAAAGCTAAGTGGGGTAACACAACAATTATTTTATTTTTCTTTATTTACAATTTTTCATTTCATTTTCAAAATATATAAACATGTGGGGCACACCCCCACACTTGAGTGGTACACACGGGTGAAAACCCATGTTAATGCTACTGCTTTTGATTACCAAGTCGCTAGCTTGACTCGACCCCGAATTAAATTGTCCATGGGGAAATAGAGTGGGATTGCCATTTACAGATTGGTTGAGAAATTGGAGTGGGGTCCACTCACAGAATTATGAATATTAAGGTTAGGAGATTATTTTTGGTTTTTATCTTTTATAAATGTTTTTGTATTTTTAGATTTGTATATATATGTACAAAAGAAAGAAAAATTCCTAACAACCGCCCCTCGAAAGGGAATCTGGGTCTGACAGAGCTCAATAACTGTAAACAGCCAACAATCAAATGTTGTAACTGAGGGACTAATCAAACTGGGCAAGTTGTGTGCAAAGGAAAAATGTTTTTGTATTTTATATTGTTTATGAAATGAAATATGATATAGTATATGTAATCACTACCTCCCAGGCTAGTGTCAAGTTTACCACGCTAGCTAATCACTTGTGAATGATTAACTGTAATAAATATGTCCTGACAGCCCCGGAGTTGAATGATAAAGTATATATAATATACATACAAGGATAGATATTTCAACCAAATATAAATTTGTTATACGCAGCACAGCCTCCCCGGCAGCGGCGCCAAATTTTGATTCCTCCCGAACCAGCCGGTTTTATCACACAAGCCAACCGCTTGTGAACGGTCAACCGTAACAAAGACCCTGGACAGCCCGGGAGGAAAAGCAATTGTGAATGAGGAGTATAGAATATTCCTAGGTCGTTAAGTCCCAACGAGGTGTGAAATCTGTAATACAACGAATCTGTGTCTAGGTGAAGTTAAATATAAAAACAGGAATCTGACTGACTAACACTAGCAATGTGAATAGTAAATAGCTCTTGTCACAGCTATTTCAGTAAAAACGTACAATCAGAAAACCTAAAATGTAAAAGGATAAACAAACGTACGTTTAGATTCAAATAAACGTAAACGTATAAAAACAAATGAGGAATTATAACAAAAGATGGATTTGCATGCCTTAGCGGCTTAAATGCAAATTAAACAAACTTAAAATATTTATTTATTAATTACAAACTTATTAAAATATTAAGAAAACCTAAAAACCTAAAAATGTGAAAAGTAATAAAAATGTACGTTTAAATTAAATTAAACGTCTACGTACTAAAATAAAACTGAAAACTGATCAATACAAATCCCACAAATGTGAAATTTATATTTTTGTGATCCTAATAATATAAGAAAATTATTTATGAATTAAAATGATTTTTATAAGTACTTATGTAATTACTATTAATTAAAGACTATTTATTTAATATTTAATAATTACTTAAAAATAAGAAAAATCTAAAAAATGCTTAGAGAAATAAAATTAAAACCTAGAAAAGTTTAAAATAATATAAAATAATTTTTGAAACTAAAAATATATTTATTACACAATTATTCTATTTATTATTAATTATTTACTATTATCTAATTACTAAATACTATTATTGATTTATTATAAATACTAAATAAACAAACTAAAATCTGAAACTTTTTACAAAATTCTAAACTAATTATAAGAAGCTAAGAAAAATATAAAAACTATATGTTATTAATAAAAATAAGAAAACTTAATTAAAAACTATTTAAACTTAATTAAACTAATTAAACTAAATTAATTATTATACATATTAAACTGATTTATAAAATTATGAAACTTTTTATAAACTTACTTAACCATCTCAAGAATCCATAAAAAATATAAAATGTTTATAAAAATTATCAATAAGCTGTTTTAAAAATATATTACTTATTATTTACTAAAACATATTTAAACTATATTAATTATTAAAAATACTATATGAACAGTAAAAAAAATGTGAAAAAATTACAGAAAGTATATTATATTATGAAGAAGCTAGGAAAAAATTATGAAGCTCATAGCTTATCCAGATAAGCTGTAATAAACCAAACAGCTTGTATAAGCTTATTTGAATAAGCTAAGCTGTTTACTACTATAAGTATAAAAAGGTGCAAATGATAACTGAGAAGTGAGCTAGTCTAGGTGGGTTATGCAGTGAACTTGTCACCAAAGGAACCTAGGTTCGAATCCCATACACAACCTTTTTGCCATTTATTTTATTTTTGGATTTTTCTTTTTGCAAAACTTTATAATAAGCTATAATATTAAACTTTAATAAATGAATACTTATTATATAGGCTAAATAAGTTCTGTACTAGCTTCTTTTCTCCACAGTTACACAAAATAAGCAAATAAGCAATAAAACTTCTAAATAGAAGCTATCACTTAGCTTTAAAATTTGTTTTTGGTTTTTCTTTTTCTAAAACTATCTAAATACTAATATTACACAAGTTTATGGAAATTGGAACTTTACAAACTTAGAAATAAGCAAATTCGTGGCTTATGAGCTTATGCAGTGAGCTTTTGGGCTCACAGCTTAGCTACAAGCTTGGAATAAGCTTGAAAAAGCTATACACATGAAACAAAAGGCACAATAAGATCTATATAAGTCCAATGCACAAGTATAAACAAGAAAATGGACTGAGATAGTGCAAATTGTGTTAGCTTAAGGTTTAGACAGTTTAGCTTTTTGGCTAAACTTGGATTGAGTGAAAGCTTGTAAAAGCTTGGTATAAGCTCCACACAGAAAACAAAAGAGAAAAATATATTTGTACAAGCTTTATAAATAATTATGAACAAGCAAATGTACTGGGATCAGCCAATAAGCTCAAATAAGCCAATAAGCTAATACCAATACATTGCAGTCCCAAACACCCCTGCAGTCAACTTTAGTGGCAATTTAAGCTTAGTGAATAAGCTTCAAAGGCCAAAATGAGAGTTTGAGTAGCAAGCTGAGGTGGTTAGCTTTCCAAAAAAAGCCAAAGTTCATCAAGTGGGGTCCACTGATGAGCTTTTGGAGGGCTTATAAAAAAGGCTTGATTACACTGAATTGCTCAGTGTAATCAAGAATGGGACAAACAAAAAGCTAGTTGCAGCCCTAGTAAATGAGCTGCAACATGGATTTTAAGCACTGGATCTAAAAGACTAGTGGATAAGCTCCACTTAGAACTAAATCTCATAAGCTGGGTCCAAGTAATGAGCTTTTTGCAAGCTTATGAAGTAGGGTGAGTTTGGTTAAGTATACTGAGTGATCAACATACTTTTCATTTTGGTGATAAGTTAAAGCTATTTGCAGCCCTATCAAATGAGCTGCAAGGGGTAAATTAAGCACTGGGTCTAAGAGTGGGGTATATAAGCTTCACATGAAACTAAACCACAAAAGCTCTAGACTACTAATGAGCTTATTAGAAGCTTGTGGAAATGGTGTAAAACCACTTAATGCTCAGTGATTTGTTGTGAGTGGGCAAACAACAAGCTACTATTTAACTTATCAAATAAGCTCACAATAGCTCAACTAGCACTGAGACTATAAGCTGACTTGCTTGGCTTTGTGAAAAGCCAAGCTCACACTCTTAAGCTCAGTGAGGAGCTTGTTATGGGCTTATGAAAAAGTACTCACCTTCATTGTTTGCTTCAGTGAAGGGAGTAAGGTGAAACAAAAAGTTGGGGTTGATTAAGTTATCTAAATAAGCTACAATCTAACAAATAAGCATATACATAACAAATAAGCCACAAAGGCTACACAAATAAGCCAAGTGCACAGAGTATGGTCAAGTCATGAGACTTATGCAAGCTCATGAACTTGACAGATGACTTGTGACACAGGGCAAAAACAAGCATAAATAAGCACTATTTTAAGCTAGTAAAAAGCTAAACTAAAAATTGACAAAAATCATACAGGAAGATAAGCAACAAAACTAAAACATATCATAAGCACAAGTCCTAAAATCTAATATTAAATCCTACACAAAATGATCTATTTAATTCAAAAACATGAAAACTAAAATTTGACTTTTTAAGTTTTATGATCAAAGTTGACTTTGATCAACTTTGATCTGAATTTAATGACTAAATATGACATATTAGACTATGAGAACATGAAACTAACAAATATAAACAACATTTGAACATTTATGCAAGGTTATTAGATCACACAATCTCACAGTACTCAAACCTAGAAGATCAAAGTGTCAATTTTGACTTTCTTGCTTGCTATACCCTTTGATTAACATTTCACTGAGTTATTTAGATCACATATGCAGTACATCAAACCAGAACAACTACAAAAACAACCCTTAACTCAGTGTAACTATCCAATCCAAACAACCCTTAAATGGAACCAAATTAAGTTTTTCATTACATATGACTGTGTAAACTTGATCTATCAAATCCAGATGACCTAATTAGTCAGATTAGACCTTTTTGAGTATAAACAAATAGTCACAAAAGTCTATACCTATGATTCAAAAATAAGCCTTATTGACAGTCAAAATGAAAATTCAAGCATAATCAAATTCCAAAACATGAACAACTAAGATTAAGCTACTTTATCATTAACTAACATCAAATAAACATGAAAACATGAGAATCAAAGCAGATAGATAACTTGAGCAATAAAATGCAAAAATTGTAAAAATGGCTTACAAGTGTATCAAGGCTGAGAACATGAACCCAAGTGACCACAAGTTAATCCTAAGCTTCCCAAGAAGCTCTAAACCAAAGGGCCATCAATAATCCACCCTGATCCAAGCTTGTACACCATGAACACACTATTTTTGATTTTTCATTGATTTTTCTTGATTTTTAATCTATTTTTGTTTTTCAAAAACTATAACTGATTAATGGTTTCTAAAAGCTTTCAAAGCTTTGTCAGGAGCTTATGTGTGCTATAAGAGTCCAATAAACAACAATAATCAACATGAAATTAAATGACTTGGAATTTAAATGACAATAAAATAAAAACTTTGAAATGTAAAGATAACTTGAAATTTAAACTGAGACTGAGTTCCATTACACTAATTTGAGGATCATTACACTAATTAAAACTGTAAATGACAATAATTTAAAGAAAGCAATAAACTACATTACACTACGTGACTATGGCTATCCCAAAGTGCTTATTCCTCTGCTCCAAGTCTTTCTTTTATACCCTCTGAGTTCCTTGGTGACCACTCATAAAATCCCATCACAATTTGTAGCCATTGGATCTCTGCAAATCATCTTGGCCGTTTAAATGCAATTTGGCGCCAAAAGTGGTTCTGGTAGCGTGGAGGGTTTTCAGGGCAATTAATGGGGTTTGGGGTGTTGTGTGAGGTGGAGGGATAAGGTAGGATGAGTGGGGAGCAAGTTGGTGGTGAAACTAGGTATGTGGAAGGTGGTTTGGGTTTGTAGTGGTGAGGGGTGAGGGATGAACAGTTGGGGTGGTTTTGGCGGGGGTTGACCCTAGTTTGACCCTGGTATATTATAGGGTGTGGGCTGGGTAATATTTTTGGGCCAAGGGAGTGGGTTTGTTTGTGTTTGGTTTAATATTAAGGGTCCGGATGGTTTTAGTAGTAACAAAGCCCAAGGACCAAACTTGTACAAACTGAAACTTGAGGGACCTGATTTGCCAATGTTCCAAAATAACTTCAAGGGACCAAACCTGCCATAAAACAATAACACAAGGACCAAAGTTGTATTTTTCCTTTTATTTAAAACTTTAAGGACCTTTTGTGTAATTTTCTGAAACTAGAAGGGTTAAACTGTAACATTCCCAAAAGTTTATCAAAATGTTCCAAATTATCATTCATGAATAGTTCAAGGGTAATATTTGTTAGATTTTACTTTTTGAATACCCAGGGACTAATTTTGCCAATTTTGAAACTTGAGGGGTAAAAGTTGCCATTTTGTGTAAACTTTCATCCAGGGATCATTTGTGAATATTTTTGGTTTCCCAAGGACTTAAGTTGACTTTTATTCTATTTGAAACCTTCAGGGACTAGTTTTGACAATTTATGAAACTTGAGGGACTGAAACTGCCAATTATGCAAACTTTATACGTTTTTCATCTGTTTTTGCATATTTTGCATTTGAAACATATAAAACACACTTTTAAGATATTTTAAGTATTTTGATGCATATTTGAGTGTTTTTGGATGTTTTGGCAGCTCAGATTGGTATAAAATGATGAGTATTTAGACACTCATCAAATACTCTTATTGCTTTATTATTGAGGATGATCCCAAAACATTTGAAGAAGCAATGAAGTCCCAGGATGTTGCTTTCTGGAAAGAAGCAATTAATGATGAGATGGACTCTATCATGGGCAATAACACTTATGTGTTGACTGATCTACCACCTGGTTGCAAACCTCTAGGTAGCAAATGGATTTTCAAAAAGAAAATGAAGGTAGATGGAACTGTTGAAAAGTTCAAGGCAAGACTAGTTATTCAGGGCTTTAGACAAAAGTTAGGAATAGACTATTTTGATACTTATGCTCCTGTGGCTTGTATCAGTACCATAAGATTGCTGATTGCTTTGGCATCAATTCACAATCTGATTATTCATCAGATGGATGTGAAGACAGCTTTCTTGAATGGTGACTTAGATGAGGAAGTTTATATGAACCAACCTCAGGGCTTCATCATGCCTGGCAATGAAAACAAGGTGTGTAAACTGATTAAGTCTCTTTATGGACTAAAACAGGCACCTAAGAAATGGCATCAAAAGTTTGATGAAGTGGTTTTGTCTAGTGGTTATTTACTTAATTAGGCTGACAAATGTGTATATAGCAAATTTGATGAATCTGGTAAAGGAGTCATCATTTGTCTATATGTTGATGACATGTTGATCTTTGGCACTGACCAAAATCAAGTTAACCTTACAAAGGCATTTTTGTCATCAAAGTTCTCCAAGAAGGATATGGGGGAGGCTGATGTTATCCTTGGTATTAGGATTAAACATGAAAGTAACAAAATTTCTATCTCTCAGTCTCATTACATTGAGAAGGTGTTAAGGAAATTTAATTACTTTGATTGTACTCCAGTGAGTACTCCCATGGATACAAGTGAGAAGCTAATGCCTAATACTGGCAAAGCTGTATCTCAACTTGAGTATTCTAGGGTGATTGGCTGCTTGATGTATGCCATGACTTGTACAAGACCTGATATTGCTTTTGCTGTGGGTAAACTGAGCAGGTATACTAGTAATCCTAGTGCTCATCACTGGCAAGCAATTCAGAGGGTTTTTAAGTATTTGAAGAGAACTATGGATTATAGTCTCTCATATACTGGTTATCCTTTAGTATTAGAAGGATACACTTATGCAAGTTGGATCAGTAACACTAAAGACAATTCGTCTACTAGTGGCTGGGTATTCCTACTTGGTGGAGGTGCAATTTCTTGAGCATCCAAGAAACAAACTTGCATCACCAGTTCAACCATGGAATCTGAATTTGTGGCTTTAGTAGCTGCTGGCAAAGAAGCTGAATGGTTGAAAAACTTGCTTCTTGAGATTCCATTGCGGCCTAAACCTATAGCACCTATTTTTATCCGGTGTGATAGTGCTGCTACATTGGCAAAGGCTTATAGCCAGATGTACAATGGGAAGTCTAGACACTTAGGTGTCAGGCATAGCATGATTCGTGAACTTATCATGAATGGGGTGATATCTTTAGAGTTTGTTAAATCTCAACAAAACTTAGCTGATCACTTGACGAAGGGTTTGGCTAGAGACTTGGTTTTGAAGTCTGCTAAAGGGATGGGTTTAAGTCCAACTTAGTCACTGAATGCAAAGACACCCAACTCCCTCCTGAGGAAACTTGGGAGCTGAGTTCAATGTGGAAAGCTGAACATTTAGAGGACTGGAGCACATGTTTATTGTCATCCCAAGGTTGTGCTTAGAACTTGCTGAAAAGGAGGATGCAGTCTTTACTTCTCAATGGTTAATTTCTTTGAAAAAAGTGCTAAGCAGGAGCATGAATAAAGAGGAACCACCTATGTAAATGTTGAAGTTTTGCCACTTCAGGAAGCTTTGGACTTTTAGCTTTTATAACATTTATGAATTGGATATGGACACATGGCTTGTATAGTGTCAGGTTTATTTAAGTGTTTGAAAATGTATGTGTATTTTATCTTCAGGTATTCAAATGGGTTGAAGGGTTCAATTCTTAGAACACCCTGATTCTCGAATATTTGAACGTGTAATATACTAAGATGAGAATTCAATCTTCAAGATATTTTCATTTATGCATATATTTTGTTTTGTGTTTAATTTTTCATGCAAAGGAAGTGAACTAAATTTGGGGAGGATTGTTGGAAAATTTAGTGCACTTGAGGGATTAATTCACACCTGGTAATGGGTTTGGAGGTACGGAGTGTACACCCATTTGGTCACTGAATCCCCTGACTCAATAGTGGTTATGTATTGATTCTGCTGATAGCATGAATCTGTTTCTACTGATAGTGTGATTCTACTGACAGTGGATTCTGCTGCTAGTTTCCACTGCTAGTGTTATTGTTTCCACTGATGTGTTAACATTACCATTGCTAGTGTTATTGTTTCCACTGATAACCACTGATTCCTACTATTATGGAAAGTATTATGTTATAATTAATGGGCCGTTAATTATACATAATTCCATGGGCTAGGGTTTGAGTATTCTCTATTATAAATAGAGGTCATAACATTCTGCATGAGGACGATCAACATAAACCCTAAACACTTGAATACGATTCTGTTCCTGATTTGTGCCTAAAACAAGAACATCACTTGGTCTTATCCCATAGAGATATTCGTGTAACCCAGGAATAGGGTCGAATAGTTTCTATTGGAAAGTGATAACACGATTTCAAGTGAATATCCGGTACCTTATTGATTATCTTAACACTAATCTGGGAACTTGTTAACACATAATAACTAACAGCCATTTGTGGTTTTGTTCGGTTGGTTAGCTTCTAGGTAATTCTTAAAACATGTTCGTCTATAATTAGTTATGAATTGTGTTATTCAGTGTAACATATACGTTTCAGGTTCTCAGGCTTAATCTCAGTGGTCGTGTTTCAGGTTCAAGATATGAAGGTGAAAGGTTCGTTAGGTGAAGTTGCGCTGTCATGTGCACGTGATATAATTGTGTAAGTTTTGAGATCTTTAAAGCTTTGTTTTTTTGCCATCCGGGTGTTAGGATTAATGGTGGTTGGTTTAACTTGCCAGGTACCCCCGTATACGAAAATTAAGTCAACAGTGACGCCCGAATAACATTAAAAACCATAGTTGCTGTGGACGTATGGTCCGGACTGGGCCAGGAATGGGTCAGGCCCGGCAGACAGCGACCCACTCTACGCCTAAACCCTAATTCCATGCCTTATAAATATAGGGCTGGGATTCTCTTTTTAAACACAATAGAACATAACAGGTTACTCTAAACCTAACTCTTCTATGCTATATCGCACCAATACTAACTTGACCGTCGGAGGTGGATCTCGGGGCTACGGCCTCGAGTCCACTCCTAACGGGTTCTCTTTGTTGACAGGTCTACTCAGGGCTCGAGAAGACGACGAACGGCCCAGGGAGAGTCGTCAAATCCAGCCCGCGCCAGATTATGTTTCAACATATTGGCGCCATCCGTGGGACCATGACTACGACAAGTATCATGCTCTCACATCACCGGAAAGCAACCACGAGTTCAAAAGCCGGTAACTTTAAAACTTTGTATTTTTTGGGTTGCACTTTAAAACCCGGCCGATGCGGTAACTCTTTATTTTCTCTTAGTACACGATAGAAAGTAAAAAACCATAACACAGTTATTGAATTTGATCAACATATACGGCAACATAAATATAACAAAGTTATATTGACTTTGAGACCTGCGCACTATTTAATTTGTCTTTTTGTCGCATTAGGCCGTGGGAGACAATCTCACAAAGTTATATTGATTTTGTTATACGTAGCATATAAATATAAATACTTATTTAAGTCAATTATTTCTAAAATTTAAAAAGATATGTTATCAATCGGTAAGATATGTCTTTTAAATTTAAAAAGATATCCCAATATCTTTTAAATATTCAGAAGATTTTAGGTAAATCTTTTAACTTGGTAAACACGATTTTACCTATAACCGCACTAAATCCGCATGATCGGACCTACTTTATTTTTTAGCCGCGAACAACGCAGTCACGATAAATCTACCCGCGTTAGGCCGTGCGTTCGGACATCATCGCAGATTGGCGCCATGAGCGCACTGTCACGTACAGGCACCACGATGCTAGTCAATCGCCATGAGCGCACTGGACAAAAGTCGTGGTCATCTGCGATCATCCACAAACGTTATGCGGTCACGATACATCCATCTGCGTCTGTACGTGCGATTGAAACTATTAGTCGCGGTCACGGTGTGTCCATCCACGCCATTGTTTTTATTATAATAAAAAAGAAAAAGATCAATCAATCGC
Organism: Artemisia argyi; assembly: GCA_030686995.1. Classification (NCBI taxonomy): domain Eukaryota; kingdom Viridiplantae; phylum Streptophyta; class Magnoliopsida; order Asterales; family Asteraceae; genus Artemisia; species Artemisia argyi. The sequence goes on from CM060704.1 coordinate 179,631,704, forward strand.
CTTGAGCGCACTGCGTTCGTAGATTAGCTACGTGCTACTTCTCTTATATAGTTTGTAAAACCTCACGATAGGTGTAATTCGCACTGCTACTTCTCTTATGTGTTAATTTCATATGCTATGTGCTATATATTGCTTCACGCTAATCTTTTACTTCATTAGGTTTTATATGTTGCGATTCGCGGCATATACTTCTAATATTTGCATTAAGTGTTTTTCAGGATTTGAATAACTAAGTTTAAATGCTCCTACACGAGTAGCACCATCAAACTTGGGGGGCTACCAGGGTATATAATACCACTGTTTCCGTACAAGTCACGCAGGCATATTTGGAAGCAGATCGTACGTAAGAGGTATTGCAAGCCCGTTACAAAGACGGATTTAAATATTCGCACCATCTTGCCGCATGGGAGACGTCCTCTGTCGGTTGTAAAGAAGAATGTAATGTTCGCACACAGCGCGCATCCTTTTCGCGACAGCGCGCATTTCTGCCACAGAAGCACGTCTTCTGTCGCACCATGCTGCATCGCTACTGGTACAAAAGGTACGCCCTTACCCAGGATGCAGCATACGAGATCCACCTTCACCATTGTGAGACAATCACAATCGCAATCCCAGTGCGCACTGTCGCATGTGGGCTGCGCAGTATGGTCCGCCCCATGTGCACACAAGTTGCGCACACATGGGCCATGTCGTCATGGTTGATTGGGCCTACGCGGCCATGAACAGAACTTAAGTCTAGCATAACATAGCCACGCACTATATCATACTAAACTTGGGGGGCTTGTGGACGTATGGTCCGGACTGGGCAAGGAATGGGTCAGGCCTGGCAGACAGCGGCCCACTCTACGCCTAAACCCTAATTCCATGCCTTATAAATATAGGGCTGGGATTCTCTTCTTAAACACAATAGAACATAACAGGTTACTCAAAACCTAACTCTTCTATGCTATATCGCACCAATACTAACTTGACCGTCGGAGGTGGATCCCGGGGCTACGGCATCGGGTCCACTCCTAACGGGTTCTCTTTGTTGACAGGTCTACTCAAGGCTTGAGAAGACGACGAACGGCCCAGGGAGAGTCGTCAAATCCAGCCCGCGACAGATTATGCATCAACAATTGCTAACTGTAAGTCATTTGTAGATCATATGCAGCTTTTATATTAATGGCAAACAAAAGATTTGCGTCGCCACAATTCTTTTAGAGCCTTTTTTACATTCTTGGTATAAGATATAAACGATGGTTGAAGGTATGATAATCGATGAATTTATAGATACGTTGCTGCCCAATGAAGTTGCCGTATGCATTACGGCTCCTTACCAATTGTTTAATTCTCAAGTATCATATATCACATTGTTGGAATCAAAGTGTTTTATTAAATTTACTTAAAAAAAATACCGTGCAATAATCAACGACGTAAACAACGCCCTGCCGCACTACAACAACCTGGTGGTTTAAAATGTTAGTCCTACAAAGCTAAATTCTTATATTCGTGCAACGCTTAAGTATTATACTTTATTTATGCAAAATTCCCCCCCCCCCCCCCCCCCCCCTTCAAAAAACAGGCCCGCCCGCAACGCGGCGGACCGCTGCAATTATCGTTTGATTTAAACTCCGTACCCATTTAATCATTTACAAAACTTGTTCTGATTTTCTTTTTTCTTTTTTTTTCTTTCTTTTTTTTTTTAATTTTTGGTCATTACTATATATTAAATACGGTCGATTCGGTGCAATTTGATTGGTTCCGGTATTCAATCCCTTATTTCGCAGGCCCAGTTCAATACACTATAAACAAAAGCCCAAAAAAATACAAGTAAAAATACAAAGCCCAAAAAACTCTAGGACTAGATATTAGGCTGATGAATTTTTTGGAGTATAACAATCAACAAATGAGCGTGGTCAACCAGCACTATAAAATTTGTTCTTATTTCGAGCTCACAATATACATCACACACTAAACACATTGTATAAAACGCTTGCCCATCTACGTGCATGATCAATGGCCCGCCGTAACGCAGCGGACCGACGCCGTCCTCGTTTAAAATTAAATGTGGTAATTCATGTCAATTTCAAATCTGGCAATGACTTGGAAGTTGGAACAGCCTAAACTTAACCCAACTGTTTTAAGTAATTGGGTTAATAGGTCTAGGCCTAAGATCCACTCTTAGTACAAGCATGTTGGCTTCAATTAAAATACAGTACTTTCTTCTTCCTAAATTATTTGTTCTAGTTATCTCAAATTAATTATTTAATACTATAAAAAGTAAATAAAAAAAATTATATTTGATCGAATTTACCATATTATTTAAAGTTATTATTACAAATTTTAAAGCATTAACTAAGTAGTTAAAGGTAAAACAATTATTAGCAAAAAGTAATAAAAAGAAAACAATAATTTTTATTCATTTTTCTAAACTCATTTTTAATGCAAATTAAAACATACGACTAATACATACTCACACAATAACAACTCTCGCTTTCGTCCTTTACAGGACTTGAATACACAACCTTTTGATTGATGTCGAGTGACAATTGTTAAACCTAAACATAGTTTTCGTTAAAACTGACCTCTAATGATCCAACCGATTTTTGTTGAACCAGCCGGATTAACTTGTGTTTTAAAACATTGCCTTTAAAATGAGTATTGTATACTTCTTCGTTAAAAATTAAAAGCATCTAGCAAAACGCATTTAAAAATATTCCATAATTTAAATAGCAAGAATTTTACTTTCTTTAAAATGAGTATTCAAACTTTTGATATAAGAACATTCAAATAGCAAAAGTCAAATCAAAAATTTTACAACTTGAATTTAGTGATTGTTTTGATATCTTGGTTAACCAAATAATTTATCAGTCACACCATATTTGACATATGTTATCAATTTTGATACGATAACATGACATGATAAAATAGCATATATCATATAGGGCGCAATGTAATTTGAAATGTGTGCATATAATTACTTTTTACCCTTCTTATTTTAATTATTCTTCTTACTTAATCTCTTCCCTCAACAACGTATATTATTTTTAGCAAAAATAGTTGTAGTCGAAGGTAAAGTTTATTGGAACCGGAGTAGTTGTAAATTTTAACTTTATATATATGTAAAATTAAAGATAGAGGTACATGTAATTAGTCTCACAAAAAGCTCAACCTTCTTTCAGTGGTGTTTTTCTAAAAAAAAAGAAAAAATATCTCACATACAACTAGACCAAAGGCTTTAGGTTTCATGTTGACAAAATCTTACAAATAAGAAAACTCGGAAAAGGATACAAATATAACTCAATGATATGGGAAAATCGCAAATTACAGATATATGATATCATACAACCAAATCGAATACCTCTTACGAATGTTCAAACATAATTGTAGATCATAACATGCATATTTATTTTATTGTAAAACAGCTTAATTATGAGCTTATTGAAATGAAATATCTGCATCAATTTCGGCCATGACATCGTTAGGCTCGGTCACTAGCGTGCCAATTAAATAAATATGTTTCTGTTGAGGAATTTTGCTTATTTTGTTCAACTCATCCTCAGTAAGTGACCAATCGAATATGTCTAAGTTTTGTTGCATCCTCTCTTTGTTCAAACTCATTACTACGAAACTGACTCCTTGCTCGTATATCCATCTTAGAGCAATCTGCATGACATGCAATAGAATAATATCAATACATGCATGAACTTACATATTGAAAATAGAAGAATAAATAAGATTACCTGAGCTATAGTCTTGCCTTTGGCCTTGGCAATATCTTGAAGAACATCACTTTCCATGACGCGGTTGTGTCCCCTTTGAATGCCAGATGCACCTAAAGGGGAGTAACCGGTAAGAAGAATATCATTCCTTTTGCAGAAGTCATTAAGCCCTTTTTGCTGCCAAAGTGGGTTCATCTCGACCTTCAAATTTGCACATGAAGAACATTTATGAGATACACAAGAAAGTGTGTCTTACTTATCAGGAAATAGTAGATAGATCACCTGGTTGACAGCAGGAGGGATTTTAGCAAAGGAAAGTATCTCATCAATCAATCGTGGACCAAAATTGCTAAAGCGAATGGATTTGGTTAGTCCGAGATCTTGACACTTCTCCATACCTTCCCAGACATCCTTGATATTGATAGCGGCAATGCACTCTTTTGGAACCGGGCCTTTCCACTCGTCTATGTGTAGTTGGATTGGCCAATGTATTAGATACAAATCTACGTACTCTAATCCCAAATCCCTACGTCAACTCATAAACCATTAATATTTAGTTCCAATTGTGGTGTTGATTAAGCTCGTTTAGCTTCAATATATAACCAATTAACGCAAGAACCATATACTCTATATGGTCAAGTTACCATGACTAGATATTGTCCTTTTTCCCCGTAAATAACTAGTAGATCAAAAGAAATGAAAAAAGTAACTTACTCGAGACTTTGCTTCATGGCTGGTACCACAAGGTGACCCTGGGTAGAGTTACACCACAGTTTGGTTGTAATAAAAAGATCTGCCCGAGACTTAATGAGACCGAGAATTAGAGCTTCTTTGATGGCTTCTCCGAGAGCTTTCTCTGTTTGGTAGAGTGAAGCCGTGTCAAAATGGCGATAACCAACCTTGATCGCCTCAATTATCCCCGCCTTTACCTGATCATGGCCTTCTGCTAGTGTCGCTGTTCCCATTCCAATTAGAGGAATGGTTTGACGACCATCAGAAGAGGTTATGGTCGTGTATGGAATACTTACCATTATTCCTAAACTTCTATTTTGTCACAAGTTGTAGCATGTGAATTTTACTATATATATAGCTATACGAGATTGTGATAGTTATTGCTGGACCCATTACTTTGTTTTGGCATTGAATCATCAACCTTAATGACGGATTGGCATACGCAATCAACTACGTAAGTACCTTTTGTTAGAGTTTATGGATAAATATTAACAAGTATATGTCTAGTATCGAACTCGAGACCACAGGATTGTACACTTTACGTATGAGAATTAAAGTTAAATAATTAAATATAAAAAGTTACATTTAATTATTAATTACACAAAACAAATAAAGAATGTTAGTAATTAACGAAAATTGACTAATGTTCAAAGATAAGGACCAAGGATAAAAAATAAAGAACAAGGAGGATCTAGAACACAAGCCCTAACGTGTTCCCTAAGTTTTGTTATCCTATAAAAGCAAGGTCAAGAGTTTATTTTGATAGCTCTCTTGTACACGTTAATTTTATTTAACAAACTATTGCTACTTGCTTTTGTCGACAAGAATCACTGTAACATATATACATCATGTATAGTATATTATATGATTCTCTTTTCTTTTCTTTGACTTCTGTGATCGACATCAACAAGACAACAACAATATCATAAATGTTTTGATGATTTGTTTTAATTCGGTCGAATGGTTTTGTTTTTTTTAAAACAAAAATTGTTTTGTGTATTATTTAAACTAGCATTTACTTTAATTCGTTAATAGTACGTGTGTACAAGAACGTGGTACAATCACACTATTGATTGTATCTTGGATCGATTAACAAAACGGTAAGGGGTTAATCATTGATCCTTATAAACCCTAATTAGGGTTCATCCAATTGTTCAAGATTATTGAAGTTTGATTCTTGTTTTGCTAGAATCACTAAAGGTACGTTCCTATTTAATTTATGTTAATCTTTTATATGTTATAGATGTTCCTACGTTTTCGCATATGTGTTTACCTATTTATATGATTGTCATGATACTTATATTCTAACAGTGGTATCACGAGCTTGCTATAACAGGTAATCGATTACATAAAATACATAAAAAATGAATTTTGATTGTTTTAGATACATGTTAGGTTGTTTTTTTTTTTATAGATCTAGGGTTCTTTATATTTCCTAAACCCTAAAAATTTGGGGGGGGAGGGGGGGGGGTCGATTACCTCTTTATCCAAATTAGGGTTTGTGGTTTTTAATATTAATTGGATTAGAAACCCTAGGTTGCCTACATGTTTATGTGTTAATTGGGTGTATCCTTGACCTAATTGATAATTGTTATGCTTTGATCCATGATGAAACATGCATGTTAGTCATGGGTTATTAATTGTTTTAATTGTTAAGCCTTGTCACATGTTTAGATTGATCTATATTGGGGAAGACCCCATAATTATTAAAATCAATTTATGTGCTATGTGGTATGTGATTGACTTTGGCTTACGCAATTGACTTGTCAATATATGTGGCTCACTTCCATTAAGAGGTGAAGGCCCTAGTTAATTATATGCATATTGAAACCTAGAATTGATTTTATTAGGATCTTTTCTAATCAAGATTGCATGTGGCTATGTGTTTCACCTTTATAATTGTTATGATTATTAGTTGTTTTGATTTGTCTTTATTACTTGTTTTATTGTTTATTTGTTTGACATGATTGTAAGCAATAAAAGGGTAATTTTTATAAAGAAAATAATATGGACTAATAATGGTGAAACTTTAAGTGATAAAGATTGAATCTTGCGGAGTCTTATGTGCCAACAACGGTTCACTTCGCACGGTAATTCGCTCCAAGGCGAGACTAGCAAGATTCATACTTTGTTACATGTTTTAAGATTTAATCCAAAAACTTTGACTTGATTGATGTTTTGTACAACATGGTTTTAAAAGTAACTCCTTTAAGACAAATTCATAGTCGTGATAAGAAGGCTTGAAAAAAGCCTTAGAGTCTGCCTTGGTTATCACACTTACGAATACGTCTTAAACAACTTTCTTTTAACTTCATTCTTGTACAATATCATCTTAAGGTAATTTTACCTCAAGTAAAACTTTTTGTATTAATCTTAAGAATTGGTAATAAAAGGTTTTGAAAACTTATGTTATAAAGATGAGTGCATGCATCTTTATACATGTTTTGATTTTCACATCAAAATTTACACCCCAAAATTTAAGTTACATGCCATCTAACTATAAGAAACACTTGAAGTTATTATTTAGTAAACGTGAGACGCAGGCTAAATTCTAATGACAAGGTAAATTTCCGAGTGTGCGTGAGACCACACATGGAGAATTTGCTGTTTCTAAGTTAGACGACTTAATTAAGTTGATGCGTGAGACCTGGAACTTAAGGCATAAGATGGGATGAAACATGCTTACATGACAAATTGATGAATCAATTTGATGTAAATCCCATAATGATCTAGGAATTGGAAAAGTGTTTGCCAATTATTGTTCGACTGATTACCATCTTTTATACTTTCACCACTAGCAGATCAACTGATGTGGTGGAATCTATGTAAAGTTGGATCCTAAATTTTCAAAAAAATATGTTGGTTATATGAATATATCCTTGGGTATTATGTTTTCTTGGAAATATAAATTATCGAAAATACTAAAAATTGAATTTTGTAAATTCTTTTAAATGTATTAATGCAACATTAAAACCGTAAACGTAAGTTATTCTATTATCAAGTAAATTGATCTACTCCCATATGGGTTCTTTGGTTAGAGTCAATTTTACTAAAAGAATAAACCAAGTCTTCTTTCCATTAGGAGAAGTGTGAGACTTAATCCCATTCTTTCCATAGGATGATTAGAATTATCTAAATTTTAAATACATAACTCATAGCAAAATTTAATAGTAAGATTATTTGCACTTTATGAGTTATTAAATTAGAAGCTAGACTGATTACTGCACAATGGTAAAAGACGAATTAGATTATTTTATCTAGTTGTAAAGATTTGACCATTTAAAGATACTACATACAATTGTTGGAATGGTAGATCGATATAGGAAGAAATTGCATGCCCAGTTTTTTTTTCTTTCAAGTTAAAAGTTTAGGAATGTGATAAATCACATTTACGTAGTAGAATTCATTCTTTTATAACCTAATTAATTGTTACGAACGGGTTTTCTCAAAGATGTATGAAAGTGAATAGCACACTATTTTCTTTCACTGGTTATGAAACACTTACAATGTTGTCGAATTCAGTGGGAGTATTGTGTGTGTATTACTGAATAAGGAATTATAGTAATGATCTCTAATTCAGTGGGAGTTATAAGACTTATTGTATTAATTGTAACTCAGATTATCTCTTGAATGTCTCAAGATAATTACTTTCCAAATATAGACACTAATATTTTCAAGGATAGTCATGTGCGTTTCCTTGATTGATTGAGTAAACTCTATATCTACTAAGTTATGTTAACGACACAAATCATTTTGTTCACATTAACAAACGCGTGCGTGTTGTTTATGTGGTACATGATGTTGTTCCATGCCCAAGTGGGAGAAATTTACATTGTGTGCAAGGTACAACACATAAGAATATGATTTAATGGATTCTCTTAACTGCAAAGTAAGAGACTATAGTTCTAATATGATTAATATACATCTAATCTAAGAAACGCTTAGTGTTGAAATTTAGTAAACATGAGACGCAGGCTAAATATTAACAACAAGGTGAATTTCCATGTGTGCGTGAGACCAACATGGATAATTTACTGTTTCTAAATTAGAAATCTATTAGAACATGTGTCAATATGATAACTAGACAACTTCAACTATAATAATGTATTGTTAGAATGACATAAATAAATGAAGTAAATAAATTAACTTGAATTACTATTGAAACCAAATGGCGGTGTTCAAGAATACTTTAGTTATACATGTTTAGATCTTCTTATAAACATGAAGTCTTTTAAGTATTACAAGACTTATAATAAAGTAAGACGTTAACTTGTTATGTTTTATAAATTAAGACATATACAAGAAGTCATTGAGATGATCAATGATTAATAACGTATAGTGAGATTATAACACATTTATGTTTTGATGAGACATGAAAATGAAGTGACTTGGTCAAAAGCACTTGTGTTTTATAAAGCATGCAATTGGTTTGGAAATACTATTATACCATTAAGTTGACTTAGTTGGAAAATAGGTATACCAAAAGGAATATAGTTATCTTATATATATTGTTAGATCTTCTTACAATATTAATTCTAATTGAAATACTACATTTTATGGTATGTTCATTTAGAGAAATCAAACTCTTGTTAGATTGTTTGATTAAAGATAACTATGACTTCTTTTCTTCCTAAAGTTATCAAGGTTAGAAAATTGAGTATGAATTGTATATACTCAATTAGACTCCTAGAAGATTAATAAGACACTATTGAATTATGAAATGTGGTGAATCACATTAAGTCTTAAAAATTGAAGTTCTGAATTTGTTAAGCTACTTCTGTGTAGGTCATTAACAAAAGAATGTCAGGAACTGTTAATATGTATTTGTAAAGTCCTAAAAGAGAAAATTGAATTGTTGCTCTAATTGCTAAGTATTTATAGATGGTCTATATATATTACTAAAGGTAAGTGGGAGTTTATTACAAAATACATAATCTTCTAAAAACACACTAGTAAAAATCATGATGAGGCTTAACATGTAAATGATAAACCTCAAGATGATGGAATTATCATTCATAGATCCACTTGGATATCTCAGATATTTAATTAATATGCTGACGATTATATGATGTAGTATTACCAAAATAATGAATTGGGTAAACTACTCATAATATGAATGTTATAGATGTTGTTCATAAAGATATTCAAATTTTGAAAATTTGGTTTATCTTAATTCTTAATAGTTAGAGAATGAAGATAAGTTTATTCAAATATTATATAACCCTAGTGGTTTATATCTTTGTGTAGTAATCATATGAACAAAATTGTACACATATCTTAATGCATATCTTATGACCAGATTATTAATCATACTTAAGCAATTAACTATGATTGAATACTCTTTCCTAAGAACATTAATGATACAAAGATAGTAATTGTCATGCTTATTTTCATATATATGAAATTTGACAATGAATATCAAAACTCTTTCTTGAATAATTACTTGAGCGAGGACGATAAGTAATCAAAAGTAGTTTATGAATTCAAGTAAATTTTTGAAAATGTACAAAGTGCAATAATTCATGAATGGATAAATGCATGCATCTAGGAGATTAATCTTATGTTTAATTATTAAAAAGATAATTTCTAAGTATTCCTGAAAGCTAGTGAGAGTATTATGTTTAATTTACTAAATCATATATGTTGTAGAGTAACATTCCATATAAGTAAAATGTTAAGACTTAGTTTGGAATAAAACTTTACTTTAAAGATTTAAAAAATAAAACATACAACCTTGAAACAAAAGTTTATTGTTAAATAAACATGTGCGGTAAATAATTCTAAATAAAATATGGTATATTATTTTAAAAGACTAAATGGATATACATATTTGTAAAGATAGAACATGAATAAAATCTAAGTTTGACTGAAGGATTTTCATGTACATTATATTATTGTTGTATCATGCTTAAATGCATAATGATTTAACAATGTTTTGTGTAATGAATATTCTAATGGAATATATTTGGACTTAGAATAAATGATCCTCAGCCTGGAATTGCTCCAAAATTCTAAGTATGAACAATACGACAAATTGTTGCGTAATTGTTGTAGTTGACAATAAATCTTGAAAGATTGGAAGGTGTCGAACATTACACAATGGATATTAAGTTTACGAAATTTAAAAGAGCATATTGTTGTTTGTATACAATGATGCTGGTTTAATTGAGATGACACTCAATAACTAGTCATGGAAGGATTTTATCCTTAGCCATGTGAACTAGTTGTGCTCAACTAAGAGCATAGTTGCATTATACATTAAAGAATTAGAATACTTTAAACTTTAAAATTGTTTGAAAGTTTAATTGTCATAAATTGGTGATTGAGGATAACACACCATTTATGAAGTATTGTGTGGGAATATCAAGATTGTTGAATGCACACATACAAGAACTTCAATAATTGAATTCTTGAAATAAGTATTCTCAAAATTCCTATAGATCAACGTTAGTTGATTTATGCCTTGTCAACAAGTATGAATGACATGACTTGAGGCATAATTCATTAACTAGAATTATCATGCATTGATCTATTTAGTATTTGGATAAAGGACATTAAGCAATTATTATTTATAATGAATTAAAGTACTTAGTACGTTTGTTTTCATTAATAATAAATTGTGTCCTATATTTGCATGTTTAAATCCGTGAATAACTTATGTTATTCTAAATTGTTCGTTGTCGATTAATGATATGGGAATATCATTAAACTAAGACAAATCTGAGTATTGGTTAGAATATACTTGAAAGTATATTGATACGTTGACATACCAATTTCACATGATATTCAATGAATTGAATATAGGACTTATCCCAACTACATGATTTTACTTTATGGATCTTGTCAGTAAGTAAATCATGAATTTGTTATCCTTAGACTTGAGATACCAGATAAGAGTCATGGATGTAGTGCATTTTTGTGAAGCAATCTACCGCTCACCGTAACAGGGAGTTATAAAGGTTGTTTTCAGAAGTGTTGCAAAGTCCATGGGTTATTCTTGTAGTCAAGAAATAATTTGTTTTTTCAAATTTGTTTTGAAGTTTAATACTGCTGGGCCCCTCGTAGGGTTGACAAGATGTTTGCGTTCGCACGCCCAAAGTCTATCTGGAATACGTTCAGATGTTTTGATAATCTTGTTCAATCATAAACAACGAGAAACAGAATTGTTAATAAAAGAATGACTGAGATCCATATCTTTATTAACGTGGTATTAGTAACAAAAGGATAATAATAATGATGAATCATTAAGGTTTTTCCAGGAGACCTCACTCGAGTTGATCTAGGGGCATTGGCGTGTTGCTAGACGCTAACTAATGTCATTATACTATTAATAGATATCCAAGTGGGAGCTGTTAGAGTTTATGGATAAATATTAACAAGTATATGTCTAGTATCGAACTCGAGACCACGAGATTGCACACTTTATGTATGAGAATTAAAGTTTAATAATTTAATATAAAAAGTTATATTTAATTATTAATTACACAAAACAAATAAAGAATGTTAGTAATTAACAAAAATTGACTAATGTTCAAAGATAAGGACCAAGGATAAAAAAATAGAGAACAAGAAGGATTTAGAACACAAGCCCTAACTTGTTCCCTAAATTTTGTTATCCTATAAAACCAAGGTCAAGGGTTTATTTTGATAGCTCTCTTGTACACGTTAATTTTATTTAACAAACTATTGCTACTTGCTTTTGTCGACAAGAATCACTTTTCTTTGACTTCTGTGATCGACATCAACAAGACAACAACAATATCATAAATGTTTTGATGATTTGTTTTAATTCGGTCGAATGGTTTTGTTTTTTTTAAAACAAAAATTGTTTTGTGTATTATTTAAACTAGCATTTATTTTAATTCGTTAATAGTACGTGTGTACAAGAACGTGGTACAATCACACTATTAATTGTATCTTGGATCGATTAACAAAACGGTAAGGGTTAATCATTGATCCTTATAAACCCTAATTAGGGTTCATCCAATTGTTCAAGATTATTGAAGTTTGATTCTTGTTTTGCTAAAATACTAAAGGTACGTTCCTATTTAATTTATGTTAATCTTTTATATGTTATAGATGTTCCTACGCTTCCACATATTTGTTTACCTATTTATATGATTTTCATGATACTTATATTCTAACACCTTTTAGTCTAAATAAATCACCTTTGAATAACTATTACTATCAAATAAATGTAAAAAAATATTATTTTAATATGGGTTTAGCCATAAAATAGCAACGTACTTTACTAAATGTACTCATTTGGTACGTAAATTAAATGTGTCCTACATTTTATAGCAGAAAATTAAAAGAAGGCAAGTTGATCTCTAGCATTTCATGAAAGAGTTTATATTAGCATGTATTAATAAATTTAAGCTAACATTAGAAGTTCAATTTTACTGGTTTACAAAAAAATAAAATTAATGCCTAAATAAATTATTTACTTAAATTTTCCTGCATTTTGATTGACGTTTACTTATTAAGTTTTCATAGTTTTTGGATTATAGCCATTTAGAGGATCCGAGATATTACAGAAGAACCCTTAGGGCACGTTTGGTAGAGAGAATTTCAGAGAATAGAAATGAAGCAGAGAATATAAATTCAGAGAACAGAAATCAGTAGAGAATTTTGTTCAATTCTAATGTTTGGTAACAACAGAGATTTGACCCGAGAAATGAAAAAAAAAAATGTTGATTTTTTTTAAAAAAAAAAAAAAAAATTTCTAAATAACAATTCTAAAAAAATCTGTTTAAAAAAATTATTTTTTATAAATTGTATTTAAAAAAAACTTATTTTTAAAAAAATTTATTTAAAAAAAATTAATTTATCTTTTTCTAAAATTTATTTTTTATAAAAATTATTTAAAAATTTTTATTTTTTCTAAATAACAATTCTAAAAGAAAAATATTTAAAAAAAAAAAAAAAACCTATTTATTTTGTAAAAAAAAAAAAAAAAACACCCCTCAATTCTCCAAATTCTCCACCAAAATTATGTTAACCAAATTACACTACCCAATTCTCTCAAACTCTCTACTAATTTCTCCTCAATTCTCTACTTTTTCTAATTCTCTCTACCAAACAAGAGAATTTGATCAAATTTCATTTCTCTTATTTCTTTTCTCTCTACCAAACGCACCCTTAAGGCTGTTGGATGAATATGTATACAAATTGATTGTTGAATTTGGCAACTGATTTCAATTTATGCATGCACTATTTGTTTATAACTTGGACCATTAGAATGTTAATTGTTACATTTGGCCACATCGGGCATAAGAATCTATATCTAACTATAAATTGAAGATTTCTATTGACATCATTAATTAGTAGTATTTCATTTGGCAGTTTGAAATCAAAATGAAGTTGGCTCATTTGATTTGGCTTACCAGGTACAAGTAACTTGAAACTATTGTTATCACTTTGTGCAACAACGTCACTTTGGAGGCTTTATTTTTGTACTTCAGGTGTTTTATGAAAGTATCGAGTCTAAAATGTGCATCAGGTTCAAGTTATAGGACTATTGGACCTGATGAGTATTTAAATAGAATTGAAAATAGCAAGTTTCCAACTTTTGAAGCCCTTAATCGCCCGGAGTGCGTCACAGTCCCATCTAAAAAAACTTCTTAAATAACTCTTAACTATACTTTACTTACGAGTATAAGTCATGCATGCATGAGAATCTCGAAGTAGATGTCTTTTAGAGTTAGATGAATACAGTTTTGATGATAGACATATAGGTAAAACATAGTGTATTTCGCACAAATAAGCCCTTTTTCATGCAAGCCGAATCACTTTACGAAGTATTTTACTTATGACATGACAAAGGAACTTTGATTAAAGTTCTATCTTTGAATTATCAAGGGCTACACACGGTTTCCTTTTTACAATATACAAAAGTCCATTTACCAAGTAGCAATGACTAGGAAAAGTTTTGGACTATGTTTGTACTATGAATCTCATTTATGTTACAATATTCTACATAGACTCAAAAAGGTGATAAGTTGGAAAGTGATACAGATACAACGCTTGCACAAGTACAAGTGCTCAACCGTGTAAGTTGTGTGTGTTTGATACGAACCCGAACCTAAAGACCCGTCCACTGATGTCGTTTAAGTCCAGTTTCTTAGAAGATTTAGTCATTTAGTTCCTTTATTTTTTACATATGCGTACATGTTGCCATGCACGTTAGTAGTCACTGATTTACAAGGCCGTCCCATTGATTTGGGTGGCCCGGTGCGAAATCACAAATGGAGTCCCCATAAATCACGAAAAGTTAATTATTTTAGAAAATAATTTTTTTATTTTATTTTACGCAATACGTTAACAAAAGTCAAATTCTACGCTACCAAAAAAAACTACTCCCTCCGTCCCAAAATTTAAGTCCAGTTTGACTTTTTGAATCTAACGTTGACCTTAAATATTTTTGATTGTATTACGTAATACTTGATGCAAAATATATAAATGGATTAAGTTTTAAATCTATTTTTATATGATATAATTTTTATCAAGTATTATATAATAAAAATAAAAATATCTATGGTCAAAGTTGGATTTAAAAAGATTTAAAAAGTCAACCTGGACTTAAATTTTGAAACGGAGGTAGTACAAATATTTAGAGTGTTAATAAAGCACAAATACAGCTTTACTCTACAAAAGATGCAACATACTTATTTCTTGAATAGTATCATTCTTTTAGCATTTTTCGTAGCAAAGTTGTCGATCAACATTTCATAATTAACACTTTCTAATATATCATTCTCAATAGCTATCAATGCCAATCCATTAAGTCTCTCTTCTAACATTGTAGACCTCAAGTAAGACTTAAACAATTTTAGTTTTGAGAAACTTCTTTCTGCATATGCCACAGTGACCGGAATAGTCAATAATACTCTATACGCGATTATTGCATTAAGAAAACAATCTACCTCTTTCAGATATCTTAGAACTTCAGTTGGCCCCATACTGTTAGGCAAAAAATTCTTTAGCAGCCTTAACTCCATGTATAGCTCATCTGTGTCGATATCAGATTTATCTTTATTCTTCAATGCAGCTTCAAAACGACTACAGCAAGACTTAAGACTGTCGTTATCATAGAACTTCAACTTGTCCGAAGTAAACACGAAACCAAAGATGTTCTCATATTCTTGGTATTGTTCGAACCTTGTTGTCAGTGAAGCAATTGGTTGGTCAACAATGTACAAGAAATAGTTTACCTTGAATGACTCCTCTGCGGAAAGCAAAGCATCTTGACTATCTAAATTCTCATCAAATTGTTTTCTTCTACGAAATATTTAACAAAGACACTAAAAATCTAAAACATTTATGTATAAAACTATAAATATTAATAGATATATACTAAATTTGAGCCCCTTAAAAAGGGGGCCCGGTGCATTGCACCAGTTGCACACCCTAATCGTCGCTTTAGTTTAGGAGGAAGTGGTCCACCACTCATGCATTGTTTGATTTGTTTCCCATGTTTCATTTAGTCCTAGTATTTAGTCTTCGGTTACTCCTTGTTATTAGGAGGGATCATGGATTTGTTCTTTGGGTATTTAAGCGTCATTGCATAATGGAACAAAGTAGAAGAGAAGAAAATATGTTTAAAGAAGTCTTGTTCTTTTCTTAATTTCTTGAAGAGTTGCTAACTCAATTAGCTATTTATCTTAAAAGATTGACCTCCTCTAACTGGTCTCAATCAGTGTTTCATCAAATGTTGTTTAATGAGTTGATCAATATTTATTTATTTTCCTGTTGTTGCTAAAAAGTTGTTTGATCTTTGTATATGCCTTTAGTTGAAGGTGCTTCAATTAAGCTGCAACTCACATGAACATACATTCTTGGAAGCTCAATGTTGCGACATTTAATTAAGGGGCAATTTCATATATACCCAACTTAAACATTATAATTCCGTACATTTACTTAGCCATCCATTTTTCATCAAAATTAATAAAAAATCGTTTTTCACATTTTTTTGTAAAAATCAAATATCTTGCAAAAGGTAAATCTTCAAGCTACAAAAAATACATAATCGCGACGAGAATTAAATTATCTATCTATAGATATGCAATTTTCTATACTTTCCCGTTATGATAATTTGTCTTAGTGTGAATTCAGGAGTGGCAAACACATGTTCAATTTTTTGTAAAAGATTATTTAGTGTTTGTGTTATTTGGAGGTATTCGAGTTCAAATATTTGAAATCTGTAACTTTTAATACTCCGTAATGTTTTACGCGGAAGAAGCTTAATTAAATAGCAGAAATAGTAAAATCTGTGGATGTGCATCGATCGAAATATTTGGAATGCTACTTGTTTCTTTTGATTGTATGTATGTTATAGTCAATCATGAATGTAATTTATATACGAATATGCCATTGTTTGCGGATAGCATTTTGTTTTGAAATGCTTAAGTTTGAGACTAAATGATAATGGTGGGAGGAAATGCTTAAGTTTGAGACTCAATGTTTATCAACTTAAAGCGTGTAATTACTCAGTAGGTTGATTCACTAGTGAGAAGTAGATATGCAAATCCCTAAAATGCACAGGCGAATTTCGCCACATTGCAAGTTTTTTTTTTTTTCCTCCAACATATTATACCATGTGTCAGCTGTCAAGTATGTTGGTTATAAAAGCTAGTTCAGTTCATAAACTTGCCCATATCATAACCTGAAAGAAATCAAAGCTTTAAAAACAGCAGTTTACTAATAAATGGCAAGGATAATGGATATTGATAAATGCTTCTGTGACTCAATGCAAATACAACTAATTTTGATCTCTACCTTACTGAATGAACTAAATTTGACTACTTTTTGATTGAAAAATAATGAGAACTTCTGATATTGAGTGATGCCTATGAAAATATGAGAAAAGCCTCTCTCAACTGATCTCTGACAAGAGAAGCTCGGCAACTGTATCCCCTATCGACGAAGAAAAAATTCCTATACAATAAACAATCAAAAGACATCAGCAAAAATCAAATAAAGATGGAAAATCAGGCGGGTCAAAAGACTCGGAACGGGCTTCATAACACTTTTCCTAATAATTTCAGTTTCTAGAAACAGTTGGTTTGTCAAACTGTTTCAATGATAATCTATATTTTTAGGATAAAAAGATTTAGGACGTTTTAGAAGCATTATTAGGAGATTTAACCCGTTCGACCCATTTGACCCTTTCTCCGAGTTAGCTAATACTTTGATTTTACCTAGTTATCGGTTAAATGGGTTGGAATTGCCATCTGTGAAAATTGAACGATAATACGGTAAACTGTTTCTCACTCTTTTAGGTTAATCCTCCAAGGTCTAATGCCAAAGCTTACTACAGAATCCGTTTTTAAGCCTCTTGTTATTTATGATATCAGCAAATGAGTGAACCAACTGTCCAGCTAAGCTACATGGATCATCAATCAGGGTTTGAATATACGTGTTGACTACTCTACGTTCCTGTTCGGTTGACCTCAAACTAAACCAAGTTAGCAGTTTTAGCCTAAACTCTTGCTTAATATACCCTTGACACTCCAACGAACGAATGGTTTTCACACAATACTCAAAGTTTTCATCCAAGCTAACAGGTCCTCCTTTGCGGGGTCCAAAGGGTGACCCGTTAATCAAAGTGCTATCACAGTCATGTGACTCTTCAAGTGTGCTAGATGGCCTCTTTCGTGAAACTTCCCCATTGGAAACTTGGTGGGCCCAGCTTTCAGATTCACCACTACCAGTAAGGGGCTCGGGATTATCTTCGTCCCTAAAGGAATCAGCCGGAAAAGGTATCTCTTCGTTTAAATCAGGAACAGTAGCAACATTCAAGTCAAGCCCATTAGAAGATGGTTCTGATTTTGGAGTTTCGGGGTTGACCACTTTATTAAGTCCATTCAGTGCTGTATCAGAAATACCGTCTAAGTAACCCCGTTCTTGAGCCCAAGCTAATCGTACGATCTTACCGAGTTCCCGCACTCTAAACCCGGAGTCAGATTCAACATCTTTTGCACTACAGGTTCCTTCATTATGAGTAACCACAACCGCACTTGGTATCTTGTGAATTATTTCCACACTTCCAGTGAAACATTTGGCCTCTGAGTGTCCTAAATCGCCAGTTTCAGTGTAGGATACCACCCTAAACATGTATTCAGTGCAAGGCTGGAGATTGGATATCAGAATTCTTCTTTGAGATTTTGAGAAGGTTTTAACGGGATCTTTTGTGTATGTTGTTGTCTCTGTAGTTTTAGAGTACCATAGCTTAAATCCAATGATATCACTGGATAATGCTGTAGATAGTTCGATTAGTACTAGCACTACCGAAGAAGCTGCTACTTCTTCAAAGATAAACTTGCATGCTGCTGGAAGAGAACCTTCTGCAAAGAAGCAAATAGTGAACATGTATCTAGAATGTGAGGAAAAAGATAAAACTAGAAGTGGCAACTGTTACTTGCGAATGAGTCAACTTAGGTTATGTTTTATTTTAGTGGATCTCAAACGGACTAAAAAGTCAAATGTAACCTAGATAAAAAGTAATTTGGGTCAACTCAATCCAACCCATGCCAAAATGTTATCCGTTAAAGGCAAACCTTTTTTTACCCTTTTCCCAACCCGCCAATTTTGCTACCTCTAGAGAAAGCATAGAAAACTGTTGGACGCATGTACCTTTGCTTTTCTGGTTAGTACTAGACATTGTAGCAGAAATTTCATCTGCTTTTGCAATCACAGTAGAACACAGTGCTTGCACTTCACCTGCAACAGCAAGTCTACTAACAATGCCCCTGGCCATTCTAGCTGAGACTCCACTCAGTGGGCCCACCTCAGTTTCCAACTTATTTTTTGCCTCTTTAACTATCTCGTGGAGTTCTTGAAACCTTGATGTGCCATCCAAAAGTCTAAAACTCAAATATATCCTGGAGCAGAGGCTATCTACACGCCGTGCATCCTTAGCAATAGTCAGTTGCTTCTTCCAATAACTAGAAGAATTAATTGCCCAAATAAGAATAAACAACAGAAATCTAATAGATAAAGAAAAAAATAGAAATTAAACAATCTATGCATCTTGAAAACTATAACCAATATGCGGTCTTTTGTAATAAAAATGAAAATAATTTAGAAGGGACAAATTTGGCCCAGACAGATAAGACTGGGTCAGTTATGGCTTTTCTTGGTTAAACTTAAATGTTTGTTTGGGCAACACTACATCCGAATGGGTTCATATTGGCTAAAACTAAGAAAGTGTTTAAAAATTGGTAATCTACAGCTGGCTGGATCAGTTGTGTTTGACACTTTCATCCGCTAGCTCTTAAATCCTATTTATTTGAACTTTATAAATAAGTGTATTCAATTTCATCACAAGAATTTAACTAATAAGATGATAATGTAGGCTGTAAGCATTTAAAATATTTGACCCATTACTCGCAGTTGTAATTATTTTAGCACTTTTGATGTTCCACTTATTATCTTAAGTAAAAAAGATATAACTATAAATTGCACTTACGCTATTGGTCAGAATCATAATCAAAGAAATCGAATAAATTAGGAGGTCCGCTTGACCGCTCTTTTTAAAATAGGCCCTTTTTGACTCCTAGCTTAACCCAACCCAACACTCCCATATTGCCACATCTAGAAAAGTAAAAAAGAAAAACTAAATGTAAAACTCACCCAAGTATCCCTGAAACTTTGCCACAAGAAGCGCAACAGTAACTCCCATCTAACTGCATCAATTGCCCAAGATTCACGACCCCTACTTTTCTATGCTGAAGAGCACACTCAATATGGCAAGATAACCCACAGGATTCTTCGTTAGAAGAATCTGACGTGCATTCCAACCAAAGACTGGGATCCTTGTTATCATCAAACAAGTGGCAAATGCAGCAAGAGCATCTCTTACAGAAAGTGTCAGCTACAGATAGAACCGCTCTACACGCTGAATTCTTGCAGATCCATGTACCAGAAATCTTAGTATCACCACACAATTCTGAAACCAGAGGAATCCGAACGGGATTTTCCCCTTTCCTGTTTTGTTTTCTGGTACACTTGGGACTTACGGATGCCTTTTTGAGATCTTGGTTTTTCATTAACTTCTTATTTAACCTCACAGATGCTTCGGCCATTTTATGTTTTTATGAAGCTGATTTATTTTCTCCCTTATCACAAGTACGAAAGATATCCTTTCGTGGACTGCACTTCACAAATTCTTCATCAAACAATTGATTTTTTTTTTTTTTTTTTTTTTTAATAGACTGTGAACACCTGAGCAAAAAAGAGGTGTAAATCAGAGATAAATATGAGAAAAGGAAAATGAGTTGTACACATTAATAGTCATTGAAAAGATTGATGCGGAAAATCTACTATACATGGCTTAGAATCCTGTTACTTTCCACCAACCACACATTTAATTCACTTTTCCAATAAATAAAGTAAATTACAGATATAAATATAAGAACATGATTCATTTAAATGGTAAGGATTTTGATATGATAAGAGATATATTCCATATGAATGTCTAGTTTTGAAAGAAGATTATTGTCAGAAAACTTGAGCGAATCAAAAGAAGCATCTTCGATTTACCAAACAACCGACACAAAAGCATACTCCAATTTTCTCTTCTAATTAACCTCCTCATCCAGACTAGATTTGGAGTTTTATGCATGTAAAAAAGGTATATCAAGTATAGAGTGATAACATATCATCTCACCTTCGTACTACAACTTCCTCACACGGTAAAAAAGGTTCTCTAGCTCAACATAAAAGCATGTCAACCACTTCATGCATCATTTTGCTGCTCCGGTATTCTATAGTAAACTGACAAACGAAACCAATTTGACCATTAGGGGATGTTTTCGTCTACACGACTTAATCATATTATATAGTAAGCAGACAAATGAAAGCAAGTTGGCCATTAGTTCGCATGTTTTCATCTACACGACTTAATCAAATTATACTTGAGGGCCCTATCCACGCCAGCTTATAAAGGAGCAAACCAATCACAATATTGGCCCGATAAGATAATTTTCTATTCCATAAGGATAAAAACTCCAAATTTAGTTACAATTTAGTATTTTAACATCACTTCGTCCGAAACTGAAAAGATTATAGACACATGAACCTAGAGTCACACCACGTATCCAAATTGCTTTTTTGTTCCCTTTCACTTAATAGCGAGAACAAAATGAATACAACTACATTATATCCAGGGACGGGTCTTCTTGAGGGCAGGGGAGGCTGGGAGGGCCCTGGCCCCTCCAAAGTTTTATATACACAGTGTAATTTGCTTAATAAACTAATGCTAATATATTCGATTTCATATTTTGACCCCCCCCCCCCCCCCCCCCCTCTGAAATTCATGATTGTTATCTCGGCCCTTTTAATAAAATCGTTCAAGCTCCGTCAATGATTAAATGCAAACAACCCTTAAGGACCATACAACAGGTCCTGTACAAGACCTGAATGCCCCAACTAACACGAATGCAGCCAAAATGTTTACAAAATAAGGCTGCACAAAATATAGGCGATTTGGCAACTATAAGGACTATGGTTCAGAATGTAATTACCCTCGCCATCTCCCTTCTAACACTAGAGCAAAATAAGACAAGCATTCTAAAGTGACAAAAACCAGCGAAAAAAAAATGCATAAAAGACAACGCAGAAGTCAAATTTCACCTTCGCACTACATTTATCATCTATCTATATTCATAATGTTCAAGCGGCCCTCCCTATGATGGAATAATTCATCATTATCTAAGATGGCAACCTAACCAAAACTAACATTTTCAATTGAGGAAGAACCCTAATTAACTAGTAAAGTATGAGTATCAACATCTACAGAAGTGAACATCTTTTTTTGTAAATTTCACACGCTAGTCTACCATTAGCTGCAAACTACACCAGAATATATTCCGTTCAACAATTAAGCGGAATGAGCCAAAGTAATGTTTATGTTTTTCTTCTATTCAACTTACACAAATCCCATATTCTCTTACAAAGGCAATGCAGATATAAATTAACAAACACTAGTATATTGCTACAGTTTTCGCATTTGCATAACTGCATATAATTGACAAACATAACAGGTCAATACGAGTCTCAAACTAATCGGCGTGTAAAATAAATCTGTATAAGGCATAAAACCGCGAAAATAAAAAAAGTTACAATAAGTTCAGTTTGTCACACTAATAACCTCAAAAAGCATTAACGTTTCACTTAAGAGCAAGGTTGGATCAAGTGGTTAACACTCTTGCCTCTGGAGACAGAGGTCAAGGGTTCGATCCTCACCCCCTTGCAAGGCCAGAGGTCCTTTTCTACCTTTGGTAGAACCGGAAGCAGCCTCTCTACCTTAGGTAGGAGTAAGGCTATCTACGTCTCAACCTCCCCATACACCGTGAAAGACGGTATTGGGAGTTACTTTACTTTACTTTTACACTCTTACGGCGCGCGCCTGCATTAGCTTATTTATATCGGCTTATCAAATATAATAAAATAAGCAATAAACTAATACATGAAAAATAAGCTAATCCAAAAACCTCAAAAAGCTCACACGTTACGCATCATAATTCATACATTGTCGAATCGAGTCGTAAACAACGAACAAACAAAAGTAAGTCATAGCATTACACTAGTGAACAACTCATCTAAAAAATAACATGAAATTTACATAAATAAAGATATAATTAACAAATTAAACCACCTATAGATACATATTGTCTGTATGTATATACTCTAACAGTTTTTGTTATGAATTAAAACTACTAAAAAATATACCTGTGATTCTGTGAATAATGTGTGAAAAAATTTTAGGGGTTTTTTTTTTTTTTGTATGTGAGGAAAAATTTATAAAAAAGAAATAAAAAAAGTTTGCTTTGGAATTGTGGGTTTTATTTTTGAAGTGAGGGATGGTTGCGTTCACGCGAGTTTGGGCGCGTGAAGGAGTGATTTAGTTGCAAAAGGGAAGCAGTTGATGCTATATGAATAGTTTGAACGTACACCTAGCGCCGGTCTATTGTCTAGTAGCTTTGCATGATCCTTGAGTTTTTTTTATACTTTTAGAGTTTAGACTATTCGTAGTAAGCGTGCAAAGACGTGTTCAAGACGCAATGAGTACACTTCCTTCACGTTACGTTCAACCTTTGGCAACGCGTCGAAAACTAAAAAATCAAGGTTTCGATCGTGTGCAAGACCGAATCGTGGGAGCGAACAAATGAAATTTTTTTGTAAATAGCTCGATATTTTTTCATTTTCATTCATACTTTCAAACACATTCTTTCTTATATACTCTACGTTTCTCATATTTTAGTTTTTTTTTTAAATGCAACATTTTATTGAAAATCAAAAATACAATACAAGTCGTCTCATCTCAATAGAATTAAAAAAAAAAAAAAAAAAAAAAAAAAAAAAAAAAACATGACCCAAACATAGATACCAACATATTATCCCGTATCCACAACTATAGTCTAACCTTTGAATAATATCACCAATAAGTCGACCAAACACTCAGTGGCGGAGCTATGTGGGAGATAAGGTGGGTCATAGCCCACCCACAAAGCCTTAAAAATTGTACATAAGTATTAAGTAAAAAGACTAATGTTGTAAACTAATATTGTTTTTTTTGCTCATCTTGTATACTCATAAAGTCCATGTACGAATACTAATAGTTGTAAAACTGATCTGTCACCCTTTATTAATTCATGTATAAATACTTTATATTCACTTTTAGATGATTTAAATGATGCGGATGAGCGCCGTATACAACTAAAACGCTAAATGAATAAATTTGTTGCAACATTTTTACATAGTTATATATTTTAATGTTTTATTTTTGCACTTACTAACGTCCTTTAATTTTTTTTGCCCCCCACCAAAAATAAAAAATAAAATAATAATAAAAAAAACCTGGCTACGCCCCTGCAAACATTATATGAGAGAATAGCAAGAAAATATGTGGAACAAGCATTCGACGCACTATGAGCTATAACGAAAAATTCTCGTATGACTGATGACTCTTAAAAAAATAACGGATATGATGTATCATGCATTATATTACATAATATTATTATAAAAGACAAAGGGAGTGCAATCTCCCCTGACTTTTATCCAGAGCAGCAACAACGTGATCATGATCTCGTACGAACATATGAAGAAAAAGTTATATGCTGTTAGCGATTTAGTTAACAAGAAAACTAATCTAAGCCTTAAAGCCGATTTAATATGGAACATATTTGGCGTCGAACAAATGCATGCTAATATGTGGTTTTATTTTAGAGTAAATTGCAAAAATCGTCCCTAAAGTTTGACCAATTTGCATGTTTCGTCCTACAAATTTCGAAACTGCAAGGATCGTCCCTAAAGTTTCGCCCGTGTGCATGTGTCGTCCCTAAAGTTTGGTCCGTGTGCATGTATCGTCTCTAAAGTTTGACCAATTTGGGACGATATATGCCCCAAAAGGACGATATTTGCCCCAAAAGTTTGCCACAGGGACGATTTTTGCAGTTTCAACAGTTCTGGGACGAAACATGCAAATTGGCCAAAGTTTAGGGACGATTTTTGCAATTCCCTCTTTATTTTATTTGAATATTTATTGTAATTTTTTATTTAATTTGAATTATTAATGTAATGTGTTTTAATTATTAATGGAATTTTTTTTAAGTTTAAAAAAATGAAAATGAAAAAAATAATAAAAAATAGACTTCGGTGGTTTATTTCACTAAATTGGTGGTGAAGTTGATTGTAGAAAAAGAAAAATGATGTGATGTCAAAAACGGTGAAGAAGTTGGTTGTGATGCTCACTTATTACCCCTAGCCTTACTTTGGTCCTTTTGGGTATATATGCTCACTTCTAAAATGAACACTGAAAGACGATACTACCCTCAGTGACTAGGCAGTTAACGAGAAAACTAACGGAAGTTAGCTTTCGGTGGCCGTTTTGCACTTATCCGAAACGTCTGTGGCTTTTTTGCACGCCTTTATGTCTCGGTGGCTTTTTTGCACTTTCGCGATAAGTTAGGGATTAAATTTGCAGTTTACCCTAGTTGTTTTTTTTTTTTTTTTTTTTTTTTTTTTCTTTAGATAGTGTTTTAGTTAGTAGTTTGTTATTGAGACAGTGATAAAGTGACACTGAGATTACAATATCAACCACTAACATTATGTTAATGAGATATCATTCAGGTAGAGAAAAGGAAATTGCAACTGGTAATTGTTTCTTTAGAAAATTCAAAATTGTATTAAAAAAAAAAAAAAAAAAAAAAAAAAAAAAAAGTTGTTTCTAAATCAGATGGGAGAAGCCTAGGATGGAACTCGCGACTTTTGGTGCCGATACCACAGATTTTACCGTCTCATCAAAACAACTTTACATATTATATTGCATTTAGATGTATATATACTTTTCCATATTGGAAAAGATACCCTCATTACATAGCTTCAAACGAATATAAAAGTTTTTGAAACACTTGGATCTAGTTATACTATTGTTTTGTCCATTCATTATTAAAAGTTGTGTCTATTAAAAACAATCATTCACGTTTCCTAAACTATGCATCAAATAACAATTCAAATTTGGTTTGACATACGTGAATATGCTTATTAGCAGAAACGTGTAAACGTGTTAGGTTCTAAGTAAAGTCAATGTTTATATGATTTAAAGTCGTAGTATTTAAATAACCATACCATAAAACGTGTTTAGGCAAAAATTATTTAATTTCGCAAAGAATTGTTACACGCGCCACAAGCGCTGGGTGGTCATATGGTGCGAAATGTGCATGGTGACTATTCAATCTGATTGGTGATTTGACCATGACCCACAAGTAGGGTCCACACTTTATCAGGACACATAGGCCACGTGTCATCAAAGATGCTTTTGTACGCCACTTTTTTCATATTTTCTTTTTCGATACGTTTTATTCGGGCCTGTTGGGAGCAAAGTAGGCCCATGGGCTGTAGCGATTTGGTAGATCAGAAAGCAAAAGCTTTGAAAAGCTTGTATTTTTTAGGCTAATCTTGATATTTTTTAAAGAGATATTTACGCCAAAGTACAAAATTGGGGTCGCTTTGTATGTTTTGGACAAACTTTTAGACCACATGGAATAGGCAAACGAACAACGCGTCTATCTCTAATGTGGAAAACAAAAAGAAAGTAAACGAGTCTCCCTTATCCCTTATTACGGTGACTTTCAAAAGACGTGTCTTGCATGGAAATTTAGCAACTCTCGACCGAGTCATGTAAGTTTGTTGTAAGATGTTTTTATTAAAATAGACGAGTATCCGTGCAGAAAAACGAGATTTATAGCGGCACATAATTATGATTGTGATATTTTGGTTAGTTGTTTCATATAACATTAGTATTATACTAAGTTGATTGTGAAGTTGGTCGTGGAAAGATGAAGCTAAATTGTCATTGATGTTGCAGCGGGGCTTGGTATGTTTGTTTCATTTAGATGTTTTAGGTCTGAATTTGGCTACCACATCTTACTAGTAAGAGGTGGCTAGAACGTTTAAATCTAAACGAAATAATGTTGTTTGTTTTTGTATAATTGTCCGAATGATTTTAAGTGCTCGTTTCTGTAATTTATTTAAGTAACTTGTGTAAATATAAAATAAGACTTTTTATCGTAAATATAACATAGTTAATAAACCATCAAATATATTATATTAACACGAGTTTTCAATCTCTTTTATCGACTAATAAACCATCAAATATAAGACTTTTCAATCTCTTACTGAGTAAGATGTTATATGTTTAACTGGTCTGACTCAAAAGAAAAAAACAAACAAGCAAAACGTCTGCCCACCTCTTACTGGTAAGAGTAAGAGGGAGTAAGAGGGCTAGCAAGAATTTTTTTAAAAAAACAAACACACCCGTCTTGTAGCTTTTCTAGTGTGGACTTAGACTACCGATAATAACAAAAGGGAAGACGCGTCTCTTCCAACGTGTCAACTCCAAGACGCGTGCTACCACTAGCCTTGGTTATGATGTTGGTTATGATATTACACTAAGTAGATTGTGGAGAGAGAAAATAGGATTGTGCTGAGATGACGGTGGTGAAGTTGGCTACGGTGACCCTTGTTAATTATTTAGTGTTTTACCAAAGGGGAAAATATGTGTATTAAACTGGTAGGTAACTGGAATCATATATACAAGTATACAACATACAGCTATAATCAATTACACATAACTTGACATTCCAGAAAACATTCACAAATCATGATAATAGTATAGCATCTTTAGCACCAAGACATAAAGACCATGGACACATACATATCTATCTTTACATAAACAACGGAACATTATGACATAGGATTCTTAAATTCCCTTGATTTTCAGAATAAGTTAACTGCAGGTTGATGCTCCTTTACACTGCTGATACTTCCTACCCGGAATTTTTGATGAATAATCTTGAACCACGGGAGCAGCAGTTAAGGCCTGCAAGATCAACACTTACCTCAAAATTTGCAGCCAAAAGTTCAAATTTGATGAATAGACACTGTTCAACATACATAACGAGCAAGACGCATGCAATCTAATTTTGAAATAAAGAAGTAGATTTTCAGCACATATGTTGATTGACGTATGGGGAGGATTTACTTACCTGCAAACTTAGGAATTTTAATATTTACTTAAATAATCAAAATAAAATACGGGGTAATAATTACAGTTATCAAGTATCAACCATCACGGCTGACTATCCGATGTAAAGATTAATCTTTCTTATAACAGAAAGTTCTTGAAATGATAAGTGACGTAACATCAAGTCATATCGCATGCCTGTAACAGGAACTATACCGTCACCATAGCACACCAAAGCTCATACCGCATCTCACCGATGCCCATTCCATCCACTCTTAAGGGATTATTAGACAATTTTGCAAATTTGGTGCAAGTGCTTGGCAGAATGCTATTGGCAGAAATTATACATATGCCCATTATTAACGATATACTTCGAATATAAGAAATTATACTTTAAATGCACAACAAAACACCCCATTACAACTTTGTCAATATATAGCTTTCTTGAAGTTAATTAGCTCATGAAAGCACAAGCCTTTCTGGCCAAGCAATTAAAACCATCAATTTTCCACACACCAATACCTATCACAGACATAAATTCTCAACGAAAAACAGATCTTAACAGCTGTACTCAAATTCATATCAATCTTAAAATCGCACCAACATAAACTTCCATTATGTAAACTTCAGATCACATTAAGGATGTTTTTTATTGCTTATTCAAGTGCTTAAGTACTTCATTTCTAAGCAAATAAACAGCTTTGAGTGTTTTGATAAAACTATTTATCTGCTTTATTCAGAGTAAATAACCAGTGTAAAATAAGCGGACCCCATACTTTCTTATTTGATGCCGTTCAAATAATAAAAAAGTGATTTCCTATTTAATACTGTACAAGACTACATGGTAAGCCACTTAAGCCAAAGGGGTGTTTATCATAAAAAGGCTTACGGGTTTTGCCAGAAAGCCATCTCCAAACATCTCTATCATGTTTTAAGATCAACCGGCATGGCGTACCTAAGTCAAAGACGAACTAGCCGAGAAAAAAAACCTTTATTCACTAACATGAAAACCAAAACACAAACAATAAGTAATCAAGATTTGTAGAATACTTGCATTGCCCCTAAAATGAAGGTTCTCAGAACTCACCAAATTTAGTTTCCCACATTTCACGAGTTATTCGCCTTCTAAGTTTGACTCTTTGAGACGTATAGTGATTGTAAAAATTAAATGTCACTAAAGAAAATATATAAGCCTTACAAATACGGAATATGAAATCTAAAGGTTATAAGCTATTTTCACGTCTTGAGATTTCATAAATTGTACTTGCAAGTTTATTTATTTTTTTCATTTGATCACAAACAATGTTCTTTTATGTTATAGTAAATCTTAAAGAGAGATCCCAGAAAGAAGAACTAAATGTGATTAACTGAGCTTAGTTTTGATAACATTTCACGTTCAGGTTGCAATTGAGCTAATATTTCAAATAATCTTTGATTACTTATAGTTTACCATTATTTGTTTTAATGTTACTCTAACGAGTATTATATTATGCCATTGCACAAGAGCAACGAATTCGTCCATTAAATTACGGGACATGCCTAACAAGGTGTGGGCCAACAATGTAAATATGACACGCCTACCTACCCTGGCTTACTCCATACATTAGAAGTTACTGATAGATTCGAATCTCATTCTAAGGATTTATCAAAAAGATTTACCAAAGATGGAAGCTAACCAAATTGATGGAAGTATCACACGCCTTCCTTAATATGTATTCTCAAACGAGTCATCTTAAACATAGTAGACATAGATAATCTCACATATGCTGATATGCAAAAGCAGAAGCCTTAATTGAAACTTCAGTTTAAACCAACCTCAAAAATTTACTTTCTTTATCTAATTACTTTACACATATGTCGGATAATGAGCAAGCTGCATCAGTAACTATCTTGAAAAAACGATAGAAAGCAGAAAAGCCTAAACTAAATACAAACTTATCAGATCAAAAGTGGGAAATGTTGCATACATTAGCAGAAAAA
Organism: Artemisia argyi; assembly: GCA_030686995.1. NCBI lineage: Eukaryota > Viridiplantae > Streptophyta > Magnoliopsida > Asterales > Asteraceae > Artemisia > Artemisia argyi. Next base: position 179,661,647 of record CM060704.1, read on the forward strand.
CAAAGAGGGGTGTGCTAACCTAATTATCGAATAACATGAACAGCAACATATATGACGTATTCAAGGGGGTGTTTGGATTAGCTCATTTAGGGGGCTTATTGGCTTATGCAGAGCTTTTCCAAACTACATAAGCTCTAGCAAATAAGCTAATTCAAACAAAGAGAAAGTATGCACCAATTCCTCTAGAATTGAAAACCCAAAACCAAAATATACTCTAATAAATGACACAATCATATCTAAGTATCAAATATGCTAATTCGAACATAACTTATGACATCTGATAATAAATCTGTCTTCCTTATTTCTTTGAGCAAATAATAAATGTGGTTGGGATTGTATACTAGTGCAGATTAATAATGGCATTTATCATATTAATGTAAAGCGTAACAAAAGCAACTTCAATTATGTCAAGCTCATATCACATTAAGGACCGTACAAACCCTAAACAGAAACTTGAACCTATGCTATATCAGTTGTATTAAAAACATACTAGCATAGTAGCATGACACTAGACTGCAGAGCTTTGACATGATCGACTTAAACATAATCTGTTTCCCGCAGTCTTGGACTAAACTGACAACCATCCCCTACATAATCAAATTTATATTTGATAGGAGCTATACTAAACTCAGATTACAAGGCCGGGTAGCCGGCAATTACTTGCTGCAAGGTCAGCGACCAAGGCATGTTGAGCCGAATAGGCCAAAAAAAAAAAAGTTTTGTGAAGTTCCTCAAAACTCAGATTGGAGTATTTGAGTAAATGTCTAAATGTTTCTAAATATATTTCTGGGATCCTGTGAACAATTCTAAGGTTCTCTAAACATGTCATACATATAATTCCGAAATTTAAAATTCCAATTTCAGTACTCCCACCCTAGGCTGATTACTTGCTACAAGGTGGCCAACCGGTCGAGTACCAGCTAGCAAGTCTTACAACCTTGATTCAAATAAGGTACATAGTGTACATCAGTACTTTGGGGCTCAACTACATTTAAGAAAGTCTGTTACTATTAGACATACATCATGATTAATACCATTTAACATACATAAACAATATAATACTAAACAAAAACAAACATACCATAATATTAAAAAGACTCATGTTTACCTCACACATCAGCACCTCAGCAAAAAAGTATGAAATCTAGACGAATTTTGAATCAAAATTCAAAACTACATTGGGATATATGGGAAAGTATGTTACTATTAGAACGTCCTTATACCCTCACACGTCACCACCTCGGCGAAAAGCATGAATCTAGGCGAAATTAATCAAAATTACATAGGATATATCTCTATTTTCTAGGTCAGGTACAGTTAGAAAAGTAACTATTTGACAAACATCACGATCTCTGGTCTTTACTACCCAACATAAATGATCAATTTAGTACTAAACAAAAAAACTTTATAGTTACACAACCAATCAATCTCACAACGTCCTAAGAAGGGCTTAACCCACAAACATTTGGTTGGGGAACATTCTTACACATGGGGTATCATCACACATGGGGTATCATCAGAACACAAGCCCTTTTGGTAAACAAAAAAACAAATACTCCCTCTGTCTAAGATCAAGTGTCCATGTTACTATTTTAACTTGTCCCAAATTATAATCCAATACTAAAACGGATGGGTATATTGGTTAAGGGTAAAGCCATCTATCAACGAAAGGTACACCATAATTATTCCATGACTTGAAGAGAGTATACCTTAAGTCCTTAAAATCGAGAAGACTCAAGTATTTTACCCTCACACACCAAAAAGTATGATATCTAAACGAAATTTGAACAAGAAAGTAGTTTAGGCCTAGGATGCTCGGACTCGGGTACGGGTGTCGGACTCGGGTACGTGTCCAAGGGTCGGACCTTTCAAGATATGATTTTAAGGATTCGTGGACTCGTTTTGAAAGAGTCCAAATTTTGAATATGGACTCGGGGACACGGAGTATTATAATTCATAATAAGAGTAAATAATTAAAATTGCATTGAAAACTTAAGATTGCATTAAAAATGAGTAATTCGAAGAAAGTTTATAAAAATTTACACATGGTCCTCAAACCCAACCCTTTTAGTTAAAACTTACACATCACAGGGACCCAATTGCAAATTCTTAAAATACACTAAACTAATAATAACCTAACCCTAAACCTCACTCCATATTTCATCTTCATCTCACTATCTCCCTCTCTCTCTCTCTGCCGCCGCCACCTGCAAACCACCACCACCATCACACCACCGATCACCACACTACACTGCCACCACCCACGTGACCCTCATCCATCCCTCTACCACTTACGGTACAACACACACCACCAAAACACCACCATCACCTCGATCTTTCATCACCGCCGCCACAACTTTACCACCACCATATTCATGCTCTAAACTTGTAGATCGATTGAAGATACGGTAAGAAAACGTGTTTTACGCATAGGTTGACTCACCACCGAGTCAACTCGTGAGGTTTCTTGATATTTTGGTGGGATAACATTTTTAATAAATTAAAATGCATCTCTTCATCTTCATCTTCGGGGAACAGCCGCGTCCACTTTCTCCTCCCCGCGTCCCGTCCGGATTCCGCACCGGTACCCGCGTCGCACCGGGTCGACACCGGTACGCCGGGGATGTTAGCCGAGTCCGAGCTTCCCAGGTTTAGGCATATCAAAATCAGCACTTTTTGGGGTTCATAAACATTTGGGAAAGTAGGCTCCTATTAGTCATAGATCATAACCTATACCAATAAACATACATAATCAAAACAGTACTACTACCTTAACATCAAGAAGAGTCATGTTTCTCGCCTTGCTTTGACACATAGAAAGGGCAGACCAGGTTTATAAGTGGCAAGGTTCACAAAAAAATTCTACAATAATAAAAAGGATAACTAAACAAGACATGGAACACAAAATTTTGGCACTAGATTCATTTCGGAGAAATCAGGATTTGTCTTAAAAATTACTCTACGGGTCTACCCCTACTCAGAAAAGTAGGTTCCTATTAGACAAACATCATAGTCTATAACCAAAATGGTACCACCACAACTTATAACTAAAACTACAAAACTCGAATAAAGCTGTCATTCTGCAAAAAGTAAACAAGACATGTAACAACGCACTAGGTTCATTTCGGAGAAATGAGGATTTCTCATAAGGTCTACCCCTACTTAGAGAAGTAGGTTTCTATAAGACAAACATCACAATCTATAATCTACACCAATAGTACAACACTAACTACCTAATAACCTTATAATCATATCTACAAAACTCGAACAAAACTGTCATTCTGCAAAAAGTAAACTAAACCGTAAAAACAATACCTCAACATGATCAAGAAGAGTCATGTTTCTTCCTCCCGACACAAACCGGCACCTCATCGAAATTCTTACTAGGATACTTAGCACTCATACTCCCAACTTCAAAAACCAAATTCTCCCCACTCACCTTAATCCCAGTAATCCCCCACCACTGAAAAAGAGCCTTCACCTTAATCCCACTCAGCCCCACAATCTTGGACCCCACTATCTTCCCAGTAACCCTCTTGCTATAAGTAGCAAGGTAGTTGTCAGGTGGGAGTATGAGCTTGCATGGGGAGGAGAGGTGGACAGTGAAGTCGCCGGATGTTAAGTTGAGGATGTGGGAGTGGACTGAGGATGGGAGGAGGCCTACTGGGAAGCCGTGGTCGGTTAGGACTGTGTGGGCTGGGTTTAGAAGGGTGCTGGTGTTCGGGTTTGAGGTTGTAAGGGTGGTGAGGAGGGTGATGAGGAGGAAGATGATGAAGGGTGAATAAGAAAGTACATAAGGCATCAATATCGACACTTTTTGGGGTTCATAAACATTTGAGAAAGTACGCTGCTATTACACAAAACATATAACCTTCACCATTAAACATACATAATCAAAATAGTACTACTACCTTAACATCAAGAAGAGTCATCTTTCTTGCCTTAACACATAGAAACGGCGGACCCAGGTTTATAAGTGGCGAGGTTCACAAAAAAAATTCTACAATAATACAAAGGATAACTAAACAAGACATGGAACACAAAATTTTGGCACTAGATTCATTTCGGAGAAATCAGGATTTGTCTTAAAAATTACTCTACAGGTCTAACCCTAGTCAGAAAAGTAGGTTCCTATTAGACAAACATCAGTCTATAATCAAAATGGTACCACCACAACATACTCCGTATAACTAAACCTACAAAACTCGAATAAAGCTGTCATTCTGCAAAAAGTAAACAAGACACATGTAACAAGGCACTAGGTTCATTTCGGAGAAATGATGATTTCTCATAAGGTCTACCCCTACTTAGAAAAGTAGGTTTCTATAAGACAAACATCATAATCTATAATCTACACCAATAGTACCACTACCTAATAATTAACTAAATCTAAAACTCGAAAAAACTGTCATTCTGCAAAAACTAAATAAACCGTACCTCAACATGATCAAGAAGAGTCATGTTTCTTCCTCCCGACACAAACCGGCACCTCATCGAAATTCTTACTCGGATACTTAGCACTCAAACTCCCAACTTCAAAAACCAAATTCTCACCACTCACCTTAATCCCAGTAATCCCCCACCACTGAAAAAGAGCCTTCACCTTAATCCCACTCAGCCCCACAATCTTGGACCCCACTATCTTCCCAGTAACACTCTTGCTATAAGTGGCAAGGTAGTTGTCAGGTGGGAGTATGAGCTTGCATGGGGAGGAGAGGTGGACTGTGAAGTCGCCGGATGTTAAGTTGAGGATGTGGGAGTGGACTGAGGAGGGGAGGAGGCCTACTGGGAAGCCGTGGTCGGTTAGGACTGTGTGGGCTGGGTTTAGAAGATGGGTGGTGTTTGGGTTTGGTGATGCTGATGTTGTGATGAGGAGGAGGAAGATGATGAAGGGTAGTTTGGTCATTTTTTTGGGTTGTGATCGGTGTGTGTGTTGGGAGATGAAAGTGGTTAGTTAGTTTTGGGATGATAAAGATGATGATGATTTGATGATTTGATGAGAACAATGACATGTGTAGTTGACCACGTTATGTGTTTGGTTTTTTTATGTGTTAGTGTTTGGAATTGGTTTTCTATGTTGATTGTGATTTTAAGTTTTTATTAACTTAAAATATATATATAAAAAAAAAAAAAAAAAAAAAAGTTATGGTAAGCGGCAGCTGGGCGGCGGAGTACCGCATAGCGATTAATTGGATTGATTTTTTATATAAAAAATTAAAAAATTTTGAAATTATATGCTCGATTTAGCCGATCTAAACGATTTATTTTCGATTCGGCCGATTTATGCCTGATTTGACCGATTTTTATCTATAACCAATTGGCCGATTAATTCGATTTTTTTTTCAATTTGGCGGATTTTTCCCTGATTTGGCCAATTTTTATCCGATTAATCTGTACGTTGACCGATTTTTCACCAAACTGGTTAATAAGGCCGATTAATGAAAATCCTAGCGGTTAATCCCCGCCTAGCGATTAATCGGCCGCCTAGACCATTTTTGCAACAGTGAAAAAAAGTACACACTTGATACAATGGTTTTTCTAAAATTAATAAACCAAGGTATTAATTCATACATAAAACGAATTTTCAGAAAAATCATTTTAATACTAGATGTAAAATAGATGACCGAAACTGATATCTTTAGGTTTTACCATATATATAAAACTTATACGTAAATACACTGTCCATATGTTGGTACGCTCAAAATAATCGGACACTCAAGTTGAATTGCGCCTCAGCGTTACATCTGGAGCCGAATAAACTGGGATGTTTAGGTAGGTCTAGAGGCAGTTTGGTTGTTGCGCCTCGGGAATTCAACATCGGATGTGCACTCAACTTGCTAAAAAAAATTAGTTTAATTCTTTCTAATTTGACAGTTTGGTAGGTTTTCAGGTCGGTAAGGAGGCTCATTACCGTATTAATTGTTGGCATTTTATTTTTGATTGTTTTAAGTAGGTGTCAAATTTTATATTTGGCAGTAGAGATGGTATTTTCTTAAAATTTAAAAGACGTGTAGTTGTGAGTTTTTTTTTAAGAAAATGATTTGTATACTCACATTTTTTATTAGCATACTCTATTGTAGTATTGGATACTTGTACAATATTTACAATGTGCTTTAATTGTTTGTATAATTGAGTATCTCAATCAAGAATATGAGTATTCCAATCACTTTCTTTTTTTAAAAGGTATTTTTCACAATGGATATTTATTATGAGATTGATGGAGTTATTTTAGATAAGGTTTGAAAGAAGAGTTAAACTGATTAGTTTTCGAGTTCAAGTTGTTGAGAAAAGGCTGATTCAAATGTAAGTCGTCTTAAATAAATTATCTTTGTGACTAGTAGCCACATTCAATGTATACCCTAGTTTAAACTTTTTGTAAATAAGTTGGGTGTCTTACGATTTTAGACGCGATTTTTCATTTGTATATTGTTAATTAACATGAATGGTTGCGTTAAAACAATGTGCCCCCAAAGTTATTTGTGGCTTTTCAAAATCATGAGATAAGAACCATGGGTATTATTATAATGAAAATTTAAAACATACACGCCATTAGTTGGATCTTTTAATCCCTCTCATTGTACATTAGCTCCGTCTCTCCACTCAAAAGAATCACGCATGTGTTTGGCACACCAAGAACGATGAACGTTGTAATTTTTAATGTTTGTTTGGTAAGTAACAAATAGCTTTATAATTTTGGATTTGTTCTACACATTACGATTATACATACAGCTACGTTACTAAACATTTTTATAAAAAACAAAACAGCTATTGCTAACTGCTACTGCTTACCGTATTGCTACTTTTGTCAAACATAACCCCGAATAACAATTGAAATAAAGATTTAAAAATTGCAAATTACATATGCAAGTGATAAATGAACTAGAAATGCTGATTATAATATTTTCTATAACAGTTATACTTTCATTCGTTTAGTCCATAAGGCTTATAGCCTCACTCGATTATGTATGGACTTATACTTTATTCGCTAAACGTTGTAAACACGATACGAGGAAATCCCTTGCATATCAATAATCAATAATAGTCAAAAAAAAATTGAACGACAGAATATTATTAAATACTGTAAAAAGCTACTAGCAAGGTGCTAGAAGCCAAAGAGAACAATTACGTAACTAGAAATAAACAAAACAACTTATTCTAGAATCTTCCCGAGGCTTTAACTAGAAATAATAATCAGTATTACCTTAGTTGATTTGTTAATACTTTTTAAGGTTTTATATCTGGTACAATCATGTAAAAATAACATTTAAAAATGACAAATCAAGGTGTGGCGCATAAGGCATGAACCTAGCGAAGGAGGCGACATGTTGTGTGGGTAATGATATGACTAGATGAGGGTGTGGTAGTCCTTAATCGTAAGCAGTGTTTTTAAACCCGGGTCGACCCGGACGGGTTAACCGGTTCGACTGGTTCCAGCAAAAAAAAGCGGGTAAAAAAACCCGGGTTTCTAAAACCGGGTTAACTGGTTAGACCTGCCGGGTTTTGAGTGACCCAGGTCAACCCGGTTCTAGAAACCCGGCCGGGTTTCGTTTTTTCAAATTTTAAAAAAAAAACCCAGCCTGACCCAGTGGTCGAACTGGTTGACCCGGCGGTCGAACCGGTTGACCCGGTCGAAAAAATAAAAAAATAATAAATTGAAAACCGGGTTGACCAGACGGTCGAACCGTGACCCGGTGCCCGGTGACTCGACCAGGTCGATTTCAAACCTGGTTTTCAAAACATTAATCGTAACTCGTAAGTCATCAATGTATGAAGTTGCATTTGTACATGCACTTTAATACACATACACATATACATAACGTTTGTTTAGCAAAAGCAATGATATAGCTCGAAAGTTATATGTAGAAAAGCCAAAAATACTCCGAAATATGTTATGAAAAGGTCAAATTGGAAAACATCACAAAATATATATATATATATATATATATATATATATATATATATATATATATATATATATATATATATATATATATATATATATATATCTATACTATCTATAATGGAAAAATGGTCAAAAGTGAAATGTTGAGTTTTCAACAATAGTCAAATGAGAGAGAAAGTGAAATGTAATTAATACTCTTATTAAAACACCCCAATACTTATAAGTACAATTGTTTATTCACATTGTACAACCAAATTAAAGCATATCTACCAAATTAAATACAACCAATCAAACACAAATCGGGTTGACCTGGGACACTTCAAACCCGACGGGTTGACCCAGTTTAATTTGACCCGTTTTCGACTCAACATAGCAAGTTGACCCGGTTTAACTCGACCCATTTTTCGACCGGAACGGTTCAACCGGTTGAACCAACCGGGTCGAACCGGGTTTCAAAACATTATCCATTACTTAAAAAAGTACAGTGATTTATTCACATTGTACAACCAATTAAAACATATCTACCAAATTAAATACAACCAATTAAAACACAAACCGGTTGACCCGGGACGCTTCAAACCCGGCGGGTTGACCCAGTTTAATTTGACCCGTTTTCGACCCAACCTAGCAAGTTGACCTGGTTTAAATCGACCCATTTTTCGACCGGAACGGTTCAATCGGTTGAACCACCCGGGTCGAACCGGGTTTCAAAACATTATCCATTACTTAAAAGTACAATGATTTATTCACATTTTACAACCAATTAAAACATATCTACCAAATTAAATACAACCAATTAAAACACAAACCGGGTTGACCAGGGACGCTTCAAACCCGGTGGGTTGACCCAGTTTAATTTGACCCGTTTTCGACCCAACCTAGCAAGTTGACCCAGTTTAAATCGACCCATTTTTCGACCGGAATGGTTCAACCGGTTGAACCACCCTGGTCGAACCAGGTTTCAAAATATTATGTTTAATTCTCAAATCTTCAAACTTTTATTATTTTTCGTTTATAACCTATAAACTTTTTTTATCAATAAACTATTTGTTGCTATGCACGGGTACTCGTCTAGTATATATATATATATATATATATATATATATATATATATATATATATATATATATATATAGAGGGTGGTTAACGTGAGTTAGTGCTTAAAATAAGAAGAATAGGAAGCGATACTGACCGTTGGATGTATCATTGTTGATATCATTTGATCAAAACTAGTGTGGCTACGGTCAGCCGCGTTGCGGCGGGGCGGTGTAGTTATCTAAAAATTTAGCTACGATTTTAGAATGGAATATTTACATAAAAAGTTTTTGCTAGTTTTAAAGTGTCGTTGTAACTTCCAGCCTGTTTCCTAAAGTAGCCATTGTACGTACTGTTAATAAAGTAATAGTAATAAATTTAATAATACAAAGTAATACTGTAGTAGCCATTGCACGTAGAGGTGCAAAAAAATCGGTTTTTTTCGGTTTTCGGTTTTTTAATAACCAGTTATAAAAAAACCAGTTTTTCGAATAACCAGTTTCGGTTCGGTTTCGGTTTTTCGGAATCGGTTTTCTTCGGTTATAAATGTTCGGAATCAATTTTTTTCGGTTATAAATTTTCGGAATCGGTTTTTTTCGGTTTTTTACCGGTTCGCTTTTTTCGGTTAAAAATGTTCGGATTCGGATTTTTTATCGGTTGTTTAACGGTTCGTTTTTTTCGGTTCATTTTTTTCCGGAATTTTACTAAAAGCTTCGAACATTTATTTAATAAAATTGTTAATTATCAAACATATAATTAAACAATATTCTCATAACTTTTATTTAAACAATACAATTATACAATCATAACTTTTATTTAAACAATACAATTATACAACAAAAAAATACAATCATAACTTTTATTTATACAATACAATCATAACTTTTATTTAAACAATACAATCATAAAAACATATAAATACTAATACATTTTGCGAGCTTCGGCATGGCCATCACCCGAAAACATATTAGTGTAATCAAGTATATCGAGCTTCGGCATTGCCATCACCCGTTATACTCAACTAGTCACTCAAGTCGTCATCAAGATCATTTTCTTCCAAAAAATCTTGTACATCTAAATCTTCAACTTCAAATTCTTCAAACTCACCTTCATCTAATTCGCCTTCGGTATTCGTAGTCGAAGACGAAGGTGATATCCCCGCTTCTTGTTCTTCTCTTGTTTTTGATGTGTTTTCAACCCCAACACATTACCTCTATTTATAGTGCCTTAAAACTCCCCAAAACCCTCAAAAAATTCAAAAAAAATGGTCATATGGCTACTAGCCGTTTGGCCTCGGTATTTTTTAAAAAAAACCGGTTAAATCCGGTTTTTTTCAAACGGCTACTTTTTTTTTTTTTTTAAAAAAAACGGTTATATTTTTTGAAAAAAACCGGTTAAAACCGGTTAAATCCGGTTTTTTTTTTCAAACGGCTACCTTTTTTTTTTTTTAAATGGTTATATTTTTTTGAAAAAATCCGGTTAAAACCGATTAAATCCGGTTTTTTTCAAACGGTAACATTTTTTACTTTTTTTTTTATTATTAAAAACAAATAAAACCGGTTAAAACCGGTTTTATTTTAAAACCGGATAAAACCGGTAAAACCGGTATATTATGAAAACTCATAACCGGTCTAACCGGTTCGGTTTTAGAAAACCGGACCGGTTTTTTATAAAACCGGTTTTGTGAAAACCGGTCACCGGTTTTACTACCGGTTAAAAAAAAAACCGGTCGGGGACTTGCACCTCTAATTGCACGTTCCTTGCAGTTTCTTTTATCATACTATCATTCATATTTCATAAGCATACGGCTCATGTATAAAAGAATGGTTATTGGGCTTTGAACTAATATTGGATCTTTTGATGGGCCACGAAAAAAAAAAAGTAACTGACGTTTGTTGAACGACGTGCAGCAGGCAAGGGAAATGGAAATGGAGTCCAACAACTAAAACGACACCGTCTATGATGGTGTATTATATATACTAGGTAGGCGCCGGCCGCCGCGTTGCGGCAGGGCGTCGGTTCTTTGGCATCGATAGTTGCCGTGTGGGCTAACGTTCCTCGGCATGCTAAATTTTTTTGGGTATCAACTGATATTACTTTATAACCTGTGCATCCATGCTTTTCATGGCCTCGTTTACAATCACAAATACATAACAGAAAGTCTTGAATCATACCATATTGATTCAATACATAACAAATACATAACAGAAAGTCTTGAATCAATGTTTGAATACTTAAAATATGAATTAGCATAACACCACTGTTACCTAAATGCGCACCAAAGGAAAAAATGCCTTTTTTTTAGGGATTCTAAAAAATGCCTAATAAGGGCCATCATTTGGTGGTTCACTAAGCTACTAACCGGGTAAACAATTTTCATCTCGTAACTGCTGACCTTACTCACAAAACGTGCATTTATTCATAGCAACAAAAATACAGTCATAAGCAAGGTTTTTAAACGTACAACGCAGCTATGAGTTTCACTCCATTTTCCGTTTGATCATCTCCATAAGTAAGCTAAATCCAAACACCTGAGATAAAATTTTGTTAAATTTTCATAACATGGCAAACATTACTTTTTTGTGCTATAAAGGAAGGTATCTTTGAAATTCCAAAACCTATCTGATGAGTGATGCATCCAATTAAAAAATATGCAGCAATATCAAATAAACAGTTTCGGAAATCACACGATTAAGCATTAAAAATACATATTCAGATGGGTGAAAATGGGCAGCTTTAGGTATGGGTCAAACTTAAACTGTTTTATTCTTCTAAAGGTGGGGAGAAAAGATAAAACTAAAATAAACCGGATTTTTAATCCAAGCTTAAGATTTAGGGCCGTTCAAGATCAGTGCAATGAACGACATTTCAAAGCACACATAAATTCAAATTTAGTGTCGCTTAAAAAAATACATTTTATTTATTACGTAAGATACGAAAACAGGTTAAATCATTTCTAGACTTACAAATGCATCTGATATTGCCATGTCAATCCAAATGTCTTTCGCTTCAGACTTTGTGAACCTGAGAATATGATAATGGCCCAACTTAGCAAGCTATGTAACTTTGTAAACCATAAATTATAATAGCTTCTGAAACAGAAAGAAATGACGACACAAAGGGCCTAAACATAACACAATTTTATTATTGGGTCATAATTTACATTGCCAAGACAAATGAATCAGAAGTTAATATTATATTATGACTTGGGCCTTTTAAAATACCTGTTAATTGTTGTGTTACTGCAAATAGATGAGAAATTATTGTCAAGCAATAGAGTATGATAGAACGGTATATCAGACATTCTAACAATACCTTAATGCTTCAGCTTCAAATATTTTCCCACGTGCGTATCCCATCGGCTACCTCTTTGCAAATCTTCAGTCGCAGATTAATGTAGGCCTACAAGGTGCACCCTCATACATATGAAAAAGAAAAAGAGCATAATTAGTTTTTGTCGTCATTAAGCGAAAGAAAGTAAGCTGCTACGTTACAACAATTATTCTCAGTTACTCACCAATACTATACTACAAATATTCAGAAAAAGTTCTTCTAACTCTTTACGATAACATTCAAATAAAATCTGAAAAAAATTATCAGTCCGAAAGTAAGTTCAAAAACCAAAAACGAAGAAGGTTTATCGTCTAACAGTAATATCAGGATTGCAAATTCAGTTACAACCTTTAAATAAAATATGCTGTATTTTTTTCTTATCAAATGTAGTCACATATATATGAAAGAAACAACACTTATATGAGACTAATTTTATAAGAAGCGCAAATAAATAGCTTCATCTTAAAGAAGCCAATAAGCAATCCAATAGTTGTAAAGGTCATTGTATATCCATTTACTTGCCTTCATTTTCTGGACCCAGCAAACGCAACACATTTTTGGTGCTGAGCTCATATGTATATACAACCTACATATGTTTTCGGAAACCACTATTAGTGTAACATATGAGAGGATGGTAAAATCAATTGAGTACATGGACAATTAACATACTTTTGGATCATAGATTAACGAAACGGTAACACTAAGTTTTATTACCCAGGTTAAGATTTTTGACAAATGATAAGACCATATAACTTAAGAAGACACACCTCTTGAAACTTTCTTCAGTTTGTTACTCAAACTTTAAGCTTATTATGTTTTCAAAAAATTCAATCAGCTCATAAGCCTGAAAAAAAAAAAAAAAAAAAAAAAAAAAAAAAAAAAAAGCTTAAACAAACACCCTCCTAGAAAAGATCAAACTGAATTCATTAAAAATGTTATCGACAAATGTTATGCATCACTAACGTTTGAATATTTTATTTACTTTTGTGAAGTTTGTATTAATATGACATAAGTAACTGACCCTACAATACATAAAAGTACTAAAACTGAAAACCATGTTTTCAGCAACTCTTAGAAGAAGAACATGGTAAAAAAAAAAAAAAAAAAAAAAAAAAAAAAAACCTCCGGCAAATGTTGTAGCTGATTACCAGCTTCAAAACAGCAGTTCTGAATAGTGCCAGATACCTGGTGAACACAAAGTATTTGTTTATGAGTTTTCCTCATCGAACTTCTTCAACAATAATGCATAAATAAGCAGCTTGCCAGCTTCAGTTTAATTTTACTTCTTCAACAATAATGCATAAAGTATTTGTTTATGAGTTTACTAAAGCAGGTACCTTTCATTAATTTTACTCCTTCTTTTTCGTTTACACCTGCTTCAATCACAATTCAATCAACACACCCATTTATTAAGGATTAAAATAAAGAAAAGGGAATGCATAAAAATAAGAAAAGATTGTACTTTTGGAATAATTATTATTGTTTTCAAACCCATCTTCTTGATGAGCCCTTTTTTTAACCTTCTGATTATAAAGGAGTTATATAAATAGTGAGATCTAGAAAATGGGAAATTAGTTAAGAGGATGTTACTTAATTCGGTAAGCAGGGCAGCAGCCACCATTGATATTCAGGGGAGATGATTGGTTTTTGATGATAGAAGAAGAGGAGGTTGTGAACTTATGAGTTGTTGTCACCAGAATTATCCAGAAGTGTGTCGAGATGAATACTTAACGTCTAACAGTAAACGCAGCCCAAAGACACCATTGGATCGGGGCTTAGCAGCCCAAAATCTTTTGCATGTGGCCCACGTTAAATACAGGCATCGACACGACACCGTTTCAGATGCTGTATTATATATATACAGGCATCGACACGACACCGTTTCAGATGCTGTATTATATATATATTAATTAATACTAATGGATGGGATGGCAATTTTGTGAATTAGTTCAAAATGAATGGCATGCTGTAGCAACTCAATACCAATAAAAGCGGACAAACTAGTCTTCGATTTCGACGTTACACATTAAAACACGTATTACTACTGGATTTTGCATGGTTCTCTTATCACTATTTTTATAATATTTAAATTTTGGGGCAATTTTATTTATATCCTTGCAAAATTCAAAAATTTCATATATATCATTTGGATGCATTAAATGCATTGTATTTTATGCATCAAAAAATGGTAAAAAGGATATATATGAAATTTTTAAAATTTTGAAGGATATATACGAAATTTTCCCTTAAATTTTTTATGTGCTGCAGACCCATCATTTTATTCCTTTTCAACATGAAATCAGTTTTTGTATAATTTTTCTTTCCTTTGATTACACCCACAATTCGCACAAGCTTTTTTCCTTTTAATTTCATTTTTTAAATTAACGCTTTTGCTTTTTCACATGTTATTTGAAATTTACCTTTATACACAAACTCAAGTCATACACAATGAATCACAATAATATTACCCAAAACTACCGGAATAATATAGGATTAACAAGCTTATCATGTTTTTTAAGTTTCATGATATACAAATCGAAACCTGTGGTGCGCAATTATTTTAGATTGATACACACACAAAAATGAACCTCTAACTTGTTGAACAATATTAAACGTTAATGTAACTCCTATCACAGTGATACACAACTAGTATCCATATTTCAATGTCTTGACTAGTGCATTGTTTTCAATATATAGTTTTAGACGACACATTGATACACCAAGTTGATTCACAATTCATAGGATAAAATATCATGTTATATAATTATATATATATTCTAAAACCCAGGCAACTCACCACACCGCGACACGTGGCAAACCACTGTAGCAGCTACAGTGCTACAGTGATTTGCTACAGTAACTTTTTATTTTTATTTTTTGGTTTGCTACAGTGCTCGGTAATTTTATTTTTATTTTATTTTATTTTTTACATAAATTTCCTTAATAAAATTTGTTTTTTGAAAAAAAAAATGCAAAAAATACAAAAAATAATACATTTTTTTTGCGTCGCTACAGTACTCGGTACAGTTTTTTTTTTTTTTTTTACATAAATTTCCTTAAGAAAATTTGTTTTAAAAAAAAAATACAAAAAATAAAAATAAAAAAATACAAAAAATAATACACTCACAAAAAATTTCTTATACAAATTTGTTTATTTAAAAAAAAAAAAAAAAAAAAAAAAAAAAAAAAAAAAACAAAAACATACCGAGAAAACAAACAACCAAAAAAAATTTCAACCGCAACGCCAAAAAAAAAAAAAAAAAAAAAAATCCGTAAATATAAACAAATTATGCTTCCAAGTAAACATATGCATACTTCAAATAACAAAATTATTAATTATACCGTACAACCGACAAAATACAAAACACAAAACACACCCGCCGCAACGCGCGGGCAACCCCGCTAGTTAAAATATATACATTAAGTTAAAACAACCGGATACACAATCTATAAAAAGGATGATGTAATAATGAAAGACGATACTAACACATTGATACATATATAGAACAAGCCCATTTAGAGCAGTTTATCACTAAAAAAATATTCTTGCATTTCTGTCAATTTACGTACCAAATAATCTGTGATGCCAAAATTGATACACAAACAAAAAGAAGTGAAAAAACTTGATGATGCCATCAACATATATTAATTACAATAGAGATCTACGAATCAACAATATTGATACACATGTTAGCAAGAATTAATACATCGTTAATACATTAATTTAACATTAACAACACTAAAACACAAAAATACGTAAGCTTGATAACCCAAAAAACAAAAACGAATTTAAAACCATGTTGAACTCGAATACTTTTCGATCCGAACTTGAAAACATATTGAACCCAGTATACATTGATGAAATCGGTTAATTAAAAATCGACCAGTTCCATTGTAAAAAAAAGAGACAACCGCATCTTATGATGGCAGATGACTAGAATTTTAGATCGCCGGATCCGGCTATGGAGGAGTAGATCGTGGTTAGGAAGAGAATTGGGTAGATAAAAAAGAGGGATAGAGGGAAACTTTCATAATGAGAAAGAATAGGAACACTGGATCTAATTTGTGAAAATTAAAACCGTATAATGGAGATATATTAAGAGTTAGCTAGTTACCAAAATACCCTTATTATTTCATTTGTTACTAGGTCTCTACCCGTCCGATGGACGGTTTTCTCAATAACATATCAAAATCGTAAAACGGTATTTTGAGTGTTAAGGTCCAATAACTTAGCAGAATGCACATAATTTATGATGGGTGGGTATATTAAAAGTGTTATAAAAAAAAATGACGTTTCGGTTGCCTATTTAAGAACTCATATTGTAATATAATTAGAGTACCCCAATAAAAAGCAATAAACATGCATTTCGATTAAAGTACATTAATAAAAAACATCAAACATCCAATTCAATTAACACTAAGAAAACATAAAAGAACAATGCTTAAATGATATATTTCGGCATTCTTGAGTGTCCTTCTGGTGGTTACTTGATTTATATTCCATCTCCTTTCCTTAAACATATTAAAAGAACTTGTTAGGTTGAATTGTTAGAATTATGAGAGTAATGAAGTAATGAATTGCATGTGATTTAAATAAAAGACTCACCGACTATGATGCGACTATGTCAAAATGTAAGACACAATATCAACAACATGAGTACATGTGTTATGGTTATTCTTTGGTAATCTAAATAACCAATGTTTCCCAATCATGTCTAACTCATGAGGAATTTTGTCTCGATTATCAGTAAACAAATCATACAAACTAAAAGCAAATTTACCAATGACTGTGATAACTTCACAATCAAATAGTATCAAATAAATAGAAATCTTAGTTGGTCATCAACAACGATAACTTCCACCCAATACCTGTAATAACTTCCACCCTATACTTTTTTGACATATGAGACGATAATTAATAAACAAAATGTTTAAGTTAAAAAAAAAATGTTTAAGATTCAATATATACTAATTGTGGTGCACACGCTTTGCGGCTGGTAGTATTTAAGGAGTCGAAGAAAAACAACGTGATGTTTCATTTATGTGTTTAAGATATCATATGTTATAAAAGTGAGTGCAAATGAAATTTATATAAAAAAAAGTTTGGACTAAGTCTAACGATACGCAACATACTTTCTCAAAAGGATCGAAATACGTAACATACTAAATCTATTACTTATATCGCTAAGAAACTTTCAAATTTTGCACAATGACCCATTTTTTTACCTGTTTAACCGGTTTGTAGGTTAATACTTAAAAAAACATAGATTATTGGTCCCTGTGGTTTGCGTCTGTTTTCACCGGTCATCCTTTAACTTTTTTCAGTTATAAAAGTTACAAAAATAGTCCTTGTCGTTTGGGTTGACTTTCACCTTTAGTCCCTTGATTTTTTTTTCATTTTTCGTCCGTGTTTACACGTGTAAAGTTCGTTTTCGTCCGTTTTTACACGTTTTGTTCGTTTTTACACTTTTTCGTTTGTTTTTACACGTTTTCTTCCGTTATTTTCACTTTTTCGTCCGTGTTTACACAGTCCATCACCACCAAAAAATTTCCAAAAAACTATTTTCAAAAAAAAATTAGACAAAAAAATTAAAAAAAAAAAAAGGTTTTCGAAAAAATGTTTTTGAATTTTAAAAATTCCAAAAAACATATTTTCGAAAAGAAATTTTAAAAATTCAAAAAAAAATTCTAATTTTTTTTTGAATTTCTAAAGATTTCTAAAAAATATTTTTTAGAAAAAAAAAATCTAAATAATATTTTATAAAAAAAAGTTCGAATAAAAAATTTTTTCGAATAAAATTTTTTTAGAAAAATATTTTTTAGAAAAAATGTTTTTTAAAAAATATTTTTTAGAAAAAATGTTTTTTAAAAAATATTTTTTAAAAGATATTTTTATTCAAATATTTTTCTAAAAAAAATTATTTGAAAAAAATGTTTATTCGAAATTTTTTTAAAAGTATTTTTTAGATTTTTTTAATTTTTTTCTAAAAAATTCTAAAAAATATTTTTATTTTTCAAATATTTTAAGAATTTTTTTTCGATAATTATTTTTTGAAATTTGTTATTCAAAATTTTTTTTCGAAAAAAAGAATTAGAAAATAAAATTTTGAAAAAATTTTGTAGAAAAAAAAGTTTTTGAAAAAAAATTTCAAAAAGAATTTTAGTTTTTAGAAGATTTTCGAAAAGAATTTTATTTTTTTGAAAAAAATTGAAAAAAATAGTTTTGTGTAAAAACGGACCAAAGATGAAAGTTAACCAAAACCACAAGGACCATTATTGTAACTTTTATAACTGAAAAAAGTTAAAGGATGATCGGTGAAAACAGACGCAAACCACAGGGACTAATAATGTATGTTTTTTTAAGTAATAACCTACAAACCAGTTAAACAGGTAAAAAATGGGTCAACATTGCGTATATTGTGCAAAATTTGAAAGTTTCTTAGCGATACAAGTAATAGATTTAGTATGTTACGTATTTCGATTCTTTTGAGAAAGTATGTTGCGTATCTTTAGACTTAGTCCAAAAAGTTTTTGAGTTACAAGTATGTAATTATATGTTAGAGTCGATGCCTTGCAATTCACTTGCAAGAACCGCCCCCTAGAACACCCTTTTTGTACATGCAAGAATGCCTACCTAAAACATCACATATTCTACTGGCTTTCGAAAGGGTTAATTAATGTGTAAACATAAAGCAATGAGATGGGTATTCTTATGTTGAGAATATTTTGATTCTTCGATTAGTGGAGCTGTGGAGGTGGCACAATTTTATTGCAAATTAGAACATACAAAATACATCCATCGTTGGTCCTTATATTAGCATTGACGGTAGACAAAAGTATATGGAGTACATGGGTCGACCTATGATTAATGACAGAACGGTACATGGGTCGACCTATGATTAACAACGGAACGTAAGTAAACAAATATCTTACTATGTATAAAGAAATTAAGACTTTTATTCTTAAAAGTCTTAAATTTATTAAGAATACACATTTTCTATTGTTAGTTCTTTTTTCAGAAAAAATATTCAATCTAACTATCAATTATTTATAAGTGTACACATTAATTTGAACATTAAAACTTATGTTAAAACAATATAAATGCAAATATGTAACTACGAAAGTCTATATTAATAGTCATTGAGTTCTTAACTACACATATTTATAATGATCATTCAATCTTTAAAATTCAATTTTATAACTATATATTTATATAATTATCACTACAATAATCTTAAACTAAAAGGATTTATTATCTAACGAATGATTTTACGTAGCCATGTCTATAGTAACATCAAACATGGTGTATTAATAAGTTTCACGTAAATTATAAGACACAATTACTATGATCGGTGATTTTAATATATTTTTCGTATCAAGTTACATGATTACATCTTATATTTTTTTTTTTATTAAAAATTGCATAAATCTATCTTGATGACGAGTTGCATAATATAATCAAGTATATTCAGTCATTCTTACGTCGTAAATAACAACACATGAATCTCATCTTTATAGTTGCAATCACCAATTAGCACTGCCAACAATCACCACCGACTTCTTTGCTATTACTATATATCGGCGTCAAGTGTATTTTTTGTGTCGTCACCGCAACATTGCGCAGATACCATGCTAGTATTATACAATAGATTTTTAGTGAAATCTTATGTTAAGATATCAATTAGGAAGCCCGTGGTCATAATAACAGCGGATTTCAAAGAGAAAAGATGAATATTAGTATACCTCATTCCTCAGACTTTTTGGATACTCAAAGGTTTGGGTTAGCATGAGGCATACGAAAAGCAATTTCTGGATAACCTTATGTGTCATTGTACCATAACAGCCCATGTTGCACCATCGAGAGAAGCACTATGATCACACTTACAAATTTTAAAGCTAAAACACTAATTATGTATAAAAGATATATATAACAATTAGTTATGGTAGTTCTTCGTGTGCACAAATTGTCCCAAGGATCCGTTACTGCCCATGCCTACTTCAAAATTTTATATCCTATGTAGGTGATCCTAACTCGTCCCATTATTATTTATAAAAAACCTTATTATGCTTTTGTCATCAAGCAATCCTACCAAATTCCAAAATCCATATTTGACGATTAAAAGAATCATTTAGTCATCTATAAATAGGTGTTTTGGGTTAGAAAACGCATATTATCAACAGCCCCACTTTTGCCGTGTCTCAAACAGTCAAGCTTGTGCAACGAACCTATGATCAGTTTGCATACTTGAAGCTTGTACTGATTAATTGGACCATCACCTTCGCTAATCAGATTCTTTTGTTTGATAAAACTTCATCACCACCTGAAGATTAAAGAAAAATAATAGCAATGGTTAAGTTATGTATACTATCGATTTGCATAATCAGTTGTGATCTACCAAAATAGCTTTCTTGGTCTATGTACTCCACACCTTTTCATATGATGTTTCCAAATTTTCACCTAACAATCTAACATAGAACCTACTGTTTGCTCTTGTTTTTTGTTTTTAAACTTGCCACAAGATAATAGTGTGTGACAGAAGTTGGAAACTCGTGTGATGCATACTCAGACACAATGTACTTACCAATCTGTTTGGCAAAGTTAGCGCAATATGCACAAACATTAGAAGCAATGTAAGGAGCAATCCCACATATATAACAATGGCGTATCCTAATAACATCTTCTACCGAATTTATACTATTAGATGTCTTCTATTTTCCAGCCGAATCATTAAAAAGAATTTGTGTGACGCCCTCTAAAAAATTCTTGGGTTCATCTCTAATTAGTGGTAAACTAAAGAAGTTTTTAAATGATAAATTGACTTGGAACATAAGAAAATATCAGAAGTCACTGAATTGATGACAAATATGACAAAGATTAGCTATTTGCATATCTATGTGGAAAAGATTATAGAATGGTGATACAAAGGCCAAACTATGTTCCTCTCGCATTTTTCAGTAAATCACAAGCAGTTAAAAATGCAAGTTTAATATAAATGCAAGTGAAGATAAGGTATTTCGAGAAATTTAAAGTCCAGGCGTGTTTTAGTAGCAAAGCAATCATAGGCAATTGCCATTGAACCAGAAGCATGGCTAGAATCCTTAACAGCCATTATACCCCGAAACATCCAAAATAGTAGGAATGCATTATGTAAGTGTCATAGGAATGCATTATGTACTAAAATAAAGTTGATCAAGAGCTTTAAACATCAATATCGAATAAAACTGAGTAAATCTCAAACAAACCTACACTAAATAACCTGTAGCTTCATGTTCGTTGTTAACAGCAGTATATGCCATCTCAAAAATATGTACATTTTGAATCCAGTCATCCATTTTCACACCATTTTCAAATATTAAAAACTCCGCTTTGTGATATCAAGATAGTCTTTTCATCAAATGTAAAACAAAAAAAGATTGAAAATGTGAAGACAGTAGCTCAATCTTAATAGCAATTACACTAAACTTATTAACTTGTTTATTTGAAAAGTATGAATATTGCTTGGACTAATAGAAAAACATCCCATAATTAAAAATATGCCAATTTAGTCCGGCCTTTATATATATATATATATATATATATATATATATATATATTACAAAAGTCAATATGTCAGGACACACTAAAAAAATATGCTAGTTGACCCGAACTTATTTTGATCTGTTACCTAATTTTAGAGGTGGCAAAATGGTTGGGTTGGGTTGGGTTGGGTCATGGGTATTAGATGGGTATGGGTATAGATGGGTATGGGTATAGATGGGTCACTTAGAAGGATGAGTCTAGATGAGTTTGGGTCAAATGAGTCTTGGGTAGGGTCGGGTCGGGCTTTTTTGGGTATTTCACCTTTATCCTTTTATTCATCATTAATTATTCGGGTTTTTTTTGTTTTCGTCCGTTTTTTCACGCTTCGTCCGTTTTATTTACATTTTGGTCCGTTTTTTTACTTTTTTCGTCTTTTTTACGTTTGCGTCCGTTTTTTTACGTTTTCAACTGTTTCTTAACGTTTTCGTCCGTTTTTTTTACGTTTTCAACCGTTTTTTTACGTTTTCGTCAGTTTCTTTATGTTTTCGTCAATTTTTTTACGTTTTCGACAACTTTTTTACGTTTTCAACCGTTTTTTTACATTTTCGTCAGTTTCTTTACGTTTTCGTCCGTTCTTTTAAGTTTTCGACAGTTTTTTTTACGTTTTCAACCTTTTTTTACGTTTTCGTCAGTTTCTTTACATTTTCGTCAGTATTCTTACGTTTTCGACTGTTTTTTTATGTTTTCGTCCGATTTTTTACGTTTTCGTCAATTTTATACGTTTTCGTCCGATTTTTTACGTTTTCAACTGTTTTTTAACATTTTTGTCCATTTTTTACGTTTTGAACCGTTTTTTTACGTTTTCGTCAGTTTCTTTACGTTTTCGTCAGTTTTTTTACGTTTTCGACCGTTTTTTTTTACGTTTTCGAGAGGTTCTTTATGTTTTCGTCAGTTTTTTTATGTTTTCGACCGTTTTTTTATGTTATCGTCTAATTTTTTACATTTTCGTCAGTTTTTTTACGTTTTCGTCCGTTTTTTTACGTTTTCGTCAGTTTCTTTACGTATTCGTCAGTTTTTTTACGTTTTCGTCCGTTTTTTTACGTTTTCGTCAGTTTCTTTACGTATTCGTCAGTTTTTTTACGTTTTCGTCCCTTTTTTTACGTTTTCGTCAGTTTTTTTACGTTTTCGTCCGTTTTATTACATTTTCGTCAGTTTTTTTTACATCTTCGTCCGTTTTTTTTCTTTTTCAACTGTTTTTTATCGTTTTCGTCCGATTTTTTACATTTTTTTACGTTTTCAGTCGTTTTTTTACGTTTTCGTTAGTTTCTTTACGTTTTTGTCAGTTTCTATACGTTTTCGTCCTTTTTTTACATTTTTGACAGTTTTTTTACGTTTTCGTCCGATTTTTTACATTTTCGTCAGGTTTTTTAAGTTTGCGAACATTTTTTTACCTTTTTATCTGCTTTTTTACGTTTTTGTCTATCGTTTTTGTCAGTTTTTTTTACATTTTTGACCTTCCTTTATGTTTGTGTCCCATTTTTTTACGTTTTCGTCATCATTTTTACGTTTTCATCGGTTTTTTTACGTTTTAGTTCGCTTTATTACGTTTTTGTCAGTTTTTTACGTTTTCGATTGTTTTTTTATGTTTTCGTCTGATTTTTTTTTTGCTTTTTCGTCAAGTTTTTTACCTTTTTGATTGCTTTTTTAGGTTTTAAAAACGTAAAAAGCTGATGAAAAAGTAAAAAATCAGACTAAAACATAAAAAAAAACCGATGAAAACGTAAAAAAAACAGACGAAAACGTTACAAAGCAGTTTAAAACGTAAAAAAATGGACGAAGACGTAGAAAATCAGACGAAAACGTAAAAAAACTGTCAAAAACGTAAATAAACAAAGGAAAACGTAAAAAAAAAACTTTAGGAAATGTACAAAACAGACGAAAACATAAAAAAAAAAAAACCGACGAAAACGTAAAAAAAACTGGCGAAAACGTAAAAAAACTGACAAAAATGTAAAGAAACTGACGAAAACGTAAACAAACGGACCAAAACGTAAAAAAACTGACAAAAACGTAAAGAAAACTGATGAAAACATAAAAAATCAATTGAAAACGTAAAAAAACTGACGAAAACGTTAAAAAACTGACAAAAACGTAAAAAAACAAGACGAAAACGTAAAGAAACTGACAAAAACGTAAAGAAACTGACGAAAAGGTAAAGAATCAGACGAAAACGTAAGAAAACGGACCAAAATGTAAAAAAACTGACGAAAACGTAAAGAATCAGACAAAAACGTAAGAAAATGGTCGAAAACGTAAAAAAACAGACGAAAACGTAAAGAAATTGACAAAAACGTAAAGAAACTGACGAAAACGTAAAGAATCGGACGAAAACGTAAAAAAACAGACGAAAACGTAAAGAAACTGACAAAAACGTAAAGAAACTGACGAAAAGGTAAAGAATCAGACGAAAACGTAAAAAAACAGACCAAAGCGTAAAAAAACTGACGAAAACGTAAAAAAAAACTGATGAAAACGTAAAAAATCGATTGAAAACGTAAAAAAACTGACGAAAACGTATAAAACTGACCAAAAGGTAAAGAATCAGACGAAAACATAAAAAAACGGACCAAAACGTAAAAAAACTGACGAAAACGTAAAAAAAATTGACGAAAACGTAAAAAACATGACCAAAACGTAAAAAAACTGACGAAAACGTAAAGAATCAGACAAAAACGTAAAAAAATGGTCGAAAACGTAAAAAAACAGACGAAAACGTAAAGAAATTGACAAAAACGTAAAGAAACTGACGAAAACGTAAAGAATCGGACGAAAACGTAAAGAATCGGACGAAAACGTAAAAAAATGGACGAAAACGTAAAAAAACGGTCGAAAACGTAAAAAAACTGATGAAAACGTAAAAAATCGATCGAAAACGTAGAAAAACTGACGAAAACGTAAAAAACGGACGAAAACTTAAAAAAACGGTCGAAAACGTAAAGAAAATGACAAAAACGTAAAAAAAACTGACGAAAGCGTAAAAAAGGATTGAAAACGTAAAAAAACGGACGAAAACGTAAAAAAACTGACGAAAACGTAAAAAAATGGTCGAAAACGGATGAAAACGTAAAAAAAGGTTGAAAATGTAAAAAATAGACAAAAACTAGGGGTTTTTTTAGAATTTTAGTAAATAGCCAACTTAGACCCATGTTGTTGTGTTATTTTACCCAACTAGACCCGTCAATATTTATTAATTAAAATCACTAAACCCATCTTGACCCATCTAAATTATTTGACAATACCCAACTAAACTCATCCATTGAAAATATTTACCCAACTTTTACCCATGGGTCTTAAATTGCCACCTCTACCTAATTTGCTCGACATATTGCCATCACTATCTCACATCTAGGAGAGGTTTGATAAGGGAGGTATGGTGTGCATATGTAGCAGCTGCAGAATCAGTCTAAAATCTTGTGTACTCATGAAGAAGATCGCGATGATCATGAAAGAGCAAGATCGCGATGATCATGAAAGAGCGAAGTAACCTGCATAGATTAAAAGCAGTATAGAGTAATGAAAATCAGTCCAATGAAATCAATCACAACTACTATGCAACATTCTTTTAAGAGCTACAGAAAGAAAAATTACAGTTCATTACAGAAACTAAGACAAACTAAAGTTTATTACAGAAAATAAGAAAATTATAGTTCATTACAGAAACTAAAGGGTCGAAAAGGTTAAAGTTTTTAGCTCATTTACCTTTAAAGCAAAAAACTTGATAAATCATTTCATGTAGATATATCTGCATTACCGTATATTCTCAATGTCTAAGTTCTCTTGAAAAACATGTTCTGGTCATTGTTTGAACATTAATCATATTTATGAGATGTGGTTCGAGTCAGTACAGCTCTTGTAACCTTTCCCACCCAAGTTGCAAGCTACCAAGTAGCAACAGTTTAGCTAGCATGTATCTGGGACACACTTCTTCTAGCAGCCACAATACCCAAACAGATAACAATTGCACATTTCAGAATTATAGGATTGCTAATAAGCCAATGAGAATGATTATGAAACAAAGAAATATGATTGTAATTGCCCTTCATCAGCAATCAATGGGTATTGGGTGATTTCTAGTGTCTCGGCCCTAATGTTAGATTGTATTTACCTTCATTTAAGTATTTATCTTTAATTGAGTATGCACCATCACCTAGAACCAAACATATCATATATATTATGAAAAGATGCTTGTCCCATCTTATTGAAATGAAAATGAAAAAGAAAAGAGAAGAACTTGCATAAACTTAGAAACGCCTAACAAATTGTCATTCCCATCTATGTAGGCTTTATGATCCACACATTGTTTACGGTTTTTTCCACTTTAGGGGGGTGTTTGGGATCAATTTAAAACCATTTGTATGCTGGAATATATAGCAGGTACTGTACCTGTTCAATTTTGAGCGCTTATTTCACCTAATTAAGTAAATAGACATACACTCAGCTCCACATTTGAGTTAAAAAGATCAAGCAGATTAGTCAACTAACCAATCCCGTACCCCCTTTAATCATTATTAATACTCAATATCATCACAGAGTTGACTACAGGTAAATTTGATTTTACAGGAAATTTCTTATTAAAGTCTGTTAAATTGAGTGAGTATGAACAAATAAGAAAAATACCATATACTAATGCAACTTTGTCAATAAGAAAAATACTTCAACCTCACGCAAATATTATCTTCGACCAATTACTATAGCTTAGATGTAAATCATAATATAGTTTCATTATAGTATAACAAATGGATTTGAGATTAAACTATGCCATAATGGATGAAAGTGCATACCATATCTTCGTGTTGAATACCATCTAGACATAATCAGAACCTAGATGAGCAGTTTATTCCTGCATAAGGAACAGATCAATGAACCCGATATTAAAAAGTAATTCCACTAATCAAAAACAAAGTCAACAGATAAGACAAAAGAAGAACTGAAAACATACCTTGATGGGCAAGAACTGAAGCTGTAACAAATAATCTGGTTTCCCGTCAAACCATGTGTACGTAATTGCAAACAAACTGTCTAAAAACAAAATCAATTGACATCAATTTAAACACGTTAAAAAATCTATGGAATGTTCAGAATATGAAACTCACATACACCTAGCAATCTGTCTAAATCTAAGATTGTGGTACTTTTCTTCTACATAGAAGGCACATATGATTGAATCTAAATAGCAGTTTAGTTTAGCCTGTATCGGAGTAGCACATCTTCTAGCAGACACAATACCAAGACAGATAGCAAATGCACATTTCAAAATTAAAGAAAAAGTAATCAACCAATGATAGCGATGGTGAAACTAACATATACTAATAATCGGTTTCCGGCGACAGTACCAGACAAGTAACTATGGAATCCTGGCTTTAATTTCCGAATAGTATTAAAGATTAAAGTGACCGCTGACTCTCATTAGCAACCTTGGAGTGTTAGGCAACTTCCAAAGTCCCGTCCCTATACTTTTTTTGCATTTTCCTTCAATTATTTTTATGAATAATTGGATATACAGTTATACACCATCATCTAGAAGCAAGTGTATCACATAGAATATAAATAGATGTTTGTCTCATCTAATTGAAATGAAAAAAGAGAAACGAAAACAGCAGAACCCACATGAACTTAGTAATCCCTAACAGATTGCCATACCCATGTATGTGGAGTTCATGAGCCACACATTGTTTCTGGGTTTTTTTTCCCAATAACTATAATTCATATCAGTTCCTGCTGACATGTTTATGAAATACAAACTGGAGAGGAACAAAATACATCTTGATTTTATAAACTCTAATCATTTATGCATTTCATTTAACACAAATTTGCTAAACATTTTTAGAAACAAAGATCATACCGTTAACTATTGGGCCATTATTGAAGATGATCCGAGTTGATTAGAATCTTTACTTGCCGTCCAAGTGCAAAGATGGTGATTATTTCATCGAAGACACCAACTGGATCCATAATTTTCTTTATATTTCTTAGTATTCTGTTTCCTCAATTTTGGCGATCTTGATTTTTTAGGGTTCCCGAAGTAGTTATAGAAACGTGGGTTCTTTCTTTTGAAATTTTCCTAATGTTTCTCTAGAAATGAGTGGGGAGAAAAACTCATCAGAAGTCGACACGTATTAAAAAATGACGTAGCTGTCTTAGAATTATGCCACGTACTATTTTTTTTTTATCTTGATTTAGTGATGTTATAGATTTTGTTTCATTAAAAATACTAATTTCCACATGTCAAGATTTTATTGGCTTCTCACACTTCTTATTTTAAGCACTAGGTAAGCAAAGTATTGAATGTTTAATGCAATATATGAAATGTTAATTTTTTCCAAAATGTTGAATGGGTAATATACAAAACCAATTTTCAGGAAAAATATATTTTATTAATTTTCAGGAAAAATATACAAAACCAATTTTCGAGTCTAACCGGGTTTCGAAAATATAAAAAACTGGTTTTATTTGACCCGTTTTTTTGTTCGGAATTGGTTCAACCGGTGGAACCGGGCGTGTCGAACCGGGTTTCAAAACATTATTTTAATTCTCAAATCCTCAAACTTTTATTATGTTTCGTTTATAAGCTATAAACTTTTTTATCGCTACAACTATTTGCCGCTATAAAATCCCATTGATATGCACGGGTACTCGTCTAGTTTATATATATATATTAGGGGGTCAACACATTCTCTTGTCCCTTTTAAGCTCTGCTTTTAGAAAAAATAATGTTATTTAAACTTAAGATAAAACTGTAGATAAGATGAAATATAGATTATGAAAATATATATTTTTTATAAGCTACATGAAATATTATTTGGTTTTTAAGGAGCATGTGAGATTTTTTTTTTTTCTTTTTTTCTTTTTCCTTTTTTTTTTAGTCACTTAAAAGTTTTTCCGCCAAACAAATTTTATATTTTAAGTAGTTTATTTTATAAATTTCTCAATAATCTCGTCTGTCTAATAGTTAAACTTAAGGATGAGCACGGTACCGGTACCGTACCGTATTAGTGGTACCGATTTTTTTTCGAGTATAAATCAGTGGTACCGGTACCATACCGAACGGGATTTGGATACCGGTACCGGTATCGGTATCGGGAAATCGAGTTTTTCCCTTTTTTTTTTCCGAGAATTTCTCGATTTGGTACCGGTCTCATACTGAATTAATGATCATAATTTTTTTTGTCATCTTATTTCGTAATCTCGGTATCATACCGTATATCAGAAATCGGTACAATTCCGGTTCAGTTTTGAGATTCGAGTCGAAATGCTCATCCCTAGTTAAACTTAAACTTTTTTATTCTTAGATGTTTACATGGGTAGGCAAATAATCCACCGTTTAGGTTGCGTTAACTATCAAGATATTGAAGGGGGTTAAATTGACATTACTGTGTTTTATAGGGTTGATTAGGAAAATTAGAGTTGTATTGTGGGAAGAGTTTCCTTAAATCAAATTAGGAAAGTAGATACTGTAACTTTCTCCTAAAATAATTATCTTTATCATTTAATCCCTTATTGATCGATCATGTCAACGACCATCCATGGATTTCATCTATTTACTGTTAAGGAATACTCTCGACTTCAAGCAATGGATGTAGGAAGTCATATATCTTCGGACACTTTCACAGTCGGTGGACATGATTGGGAAATTTATTTTTATCCTAATGGTAAAGACGAGAGGGATCATAGTAATTACGCTTCGGTGTTCTTAGGTTTGACTAATCATGATGGTACGAATGTGGAAGCTTCGTTTGAAATCACCTTGTTGGATCCAAGTGGAAAGGGGAAACACGATTCTATAAGTAGCATTAATAATCCTTATACCAGACATGACCGAATTTGGTATGTGTAACTACAAAATCTGCTAATGGTATTTTTTTTTGGAACGGTAAATAACTGCCTCACAATATACAACCACAAGCTATCTCACATGTCCTAAGCAGGACGTGAAAGATGTACTGTTATATGTTCAGATAATCTAGATAGTGTCATATACATATAAGCTGTATATTTCAAGCAATTAATTAAGCTAGTTTAATGCTGTAGGTGACTTGTCTCACTATATCACGATCTCTAACTTGGAAGTATAACTGTATAGATAGTTCTTTTTATGTTTTCCCCGTTAACTTTGTCAATGTGCCGGAGATGCTACAAATTGAAATGCTCTATTCTTTTGTCTTGTGTGCGAGTTTATATTGTATATCATTTGCTCCTCATCCAATTATTTTCGACTCTATTCCTTTTAGGGGTGTCACGCGGTTTCTGAGAAAGATGTCTTTGGAGTTTAACGATTTTTTAAAGGATGATTCACTATCATTTTGTTGTATGGTTTCGGTTGATCGAAGCTGCATCAGAACCAAAAAAATTACTATCATTCCACCACCACCAGAAATGGAGAAAGATTTAAAGTGTTTGTTGGAAAGTGAAATAGGTAGTGATATTGTTTTTCGTGTTGAAGACGTTACTTTCAAAGCTCATAAGGTGATTCTTGCTGCCCGCTCTCCTGTGTTTAAAGCACACTTCTATGGGCTGGTTGGAAACCCTGCTAATTTGGATGAAGTAGAGTTGCTGGATATCAAACCATCAGTTTTCAAGGTAATAGAAGATATCCATCATAAAAGTCTTTATACTTGATGGTATCATTTCATGCATTGATGGTATCATTTGAGATTGTGTTTTGTAGGCTATGCTTTTGTTTATATACACTGAGAAGCTTCCTGATTCACAAGTAAGTATGGGCTCAATGTCAAACATGATTCAGAATCTGATGGTTGCTGCTGATCATTTTGGTCTAGATCGGTTAAAACAATTGTGTGAAGCGAAGTTGTGTGAAGAATTAAATGTGGACGTAGTGGCAACAACTCTTTCTTTAGCCCATGATCACCATTGTTCTCGGCTTAAAACGATCTGTATGGATTTTGCTGTAGCGAATTTGCGAGGTATGTATTTTGTTTTTGTAGATTCATGTTTATCTTAAGTATTCGTTGCACTAGTTATTAGAATTTGACCATTACTAGCGACATTGCAATTGAAACTTCTAAGGTTAAAGCAATGACCCTAAGAGAATTTTTTGTAGAATGCACTTATAATACACTTGAGAGGTGGATTTGTAAATAGAATAGTAGATAGTATGGGCCTTTTTTTTTTTTTTTTAATTTTTCTTTAACGGCAATTTTAACTCACAATGTTTATACCACAAGTCTATCTCACATGTCCCAAGCAGGACTTGAACCCACAACCACTGAGGACCTTCTCACACAATATGAGGTAGCCCTTTGGTAGATAGTATGGGCTTTTATATCATATTTTAGAGAATAGGCATATTTTTGGAAGACTCTAGTTAAACAATCAAAATACTGGAATAAAGGAAGCACACTTTTGGAAGTAATAAAACTTGGCTTATGTAGCTAGTTTCGAGGGCTAAAATACTATCTTTGGACATTCAGTTGCTAAAGGACTCGAAAGATTATTGAGAACTTGTTGAATTGATTTATGATGAGATTACATGTTGTGTTTGTAGCGGTGATCCAAACAGAGGGGTACAAAAATGTAGAAAACTCATGCCCTATATTGCTATTAGAGCTTCTTCCAAAGATCGCAGAGCTTCTTGAAAAGATATAGCTTCTCATTCTAATCGACTATGGCTGGCCAATGAATTTTGGTCCTGGGTAGCACATTGTAATTAGCGACTTATTTTTGAATTTTGTTTGGAGTTATTTCTGGATTCGGATTATCATTTCTAGTGTTAATGGCTTGCACCATATTGATCCTAACAGTGGCTTGTCAATATTTCTTAAATAGACATCTTGGAGCAGGTTATGGTTTGTTGTCACAACCTCTTCCTATACATGCTTCTTATTGCTATCAGATAACTACAACACTAGAAGGCAAATGCAATATTGAGGCAAGATTAGACTAACCTTGCTGCTAGTGATAAATGATCTGCAGAAACAAAATTGAATTGTTTTATCAGAGATGATAGATTAGAATTTCAAAATCTTGATTAAAAAGCCCAACTCCTATACATGACAAAGTATAAAGATTATTAAGAGATAAACTTAAAGATGATAATCCAACTTTTTAGCCACCGTTGACAAATACTTGAGATCATCTGAAACATATGCATATCAAGTGTTCAATCATCTTTAATATGTTGAATTGTTGTCGTTTTACTGTTACAGTTCCATGTATTTTGAAAGTGATACGATGTTGATTTAGCTTCATCTTTTATATACTCCCTCCGTCCATATTAAATGTCCACTTTTGACTTCAACTTTGATCTTAAATATTTTTGTTTGTATTTTATGATACTTGATAAAAATTGTGTCAATGAAAAGTATATTTAAAAATATTTATGGTCAAAGTTAATAAAAATATTTATGATCAAAGTTAATAAAACAAGATTTTGAAAATTCAAAGTGGACATTTAATATGGGCCGGAGGTAGTAATAAAACAAAACCCCGGAATTTTCCATTTCAAAAAAATAGATTCATACCTTATTTAGTAATAATTTTATTTAAAAAAAAGATTATTTTGTAACATTTTATATTTATCCATAACACAAGTAGAAAATAAATACAAAAAATATAGATAATATGCAATTAATAATAGGATTAAAATTTTTAAATAATTATCTTTAATAATAAAAAACTATAATTAAACCTCATAAATCAAACAAAACAAAGATTAAATTATTTGTTTTTTAATAAATGAAAATGTATGATTCAAAAATTTTATATAACAATTGATTTTTCATGCAGCAGAACCTTTCTTTAAAGCTAATTGTGAGCTGAAAAAGTTGGACTTTACAGTTTGGGCTTACAAAAATCTAAGCCCATATAGTATAACTTAAGCTTCAAGCCCAAATAGAATAAACATTATATAACACCCTCGGCTTGATTTATTCAAGAGGCTGTCTCAAAATCAAATAACCCCTAAAAAATTGGATAATCACCGATTTACATATCACCCAATCAATCATTCCCTGAACCCTAACCCTTGACAAAATCTCCAACGTACCAAATCACTTCATAAAAAAACACACATATGAAGAGCAATAGTAGCAATAACAATATGGTAGCTGGTAAGAACCGGAACTTAAAAGTTGACACAAATCTACCACGATGGGTGTGTCAGAGCTGTCGTCATAGGCTTTCGACAACCGGGGTTGATTCGTATCCTGATAAGTTCTTACGATCAGGAATGCATGGGTCTTCCATGCATGGAGCAGGCAGTGTGCATGGCACTCGCATGGACCAGTCATATGTTGTGTTGCCAAAACAAAGGAACCTTCCTCCTCGTCCGAATCAATCTGGAAAGGCTATGGAAGAATCGTTTGTGGTATTGCCTCCGCCTGCTGCCTCGGTGTACAAGTCTGAGCCCACATCAAATAATTCAGGGTTTCACTCAACCATAACTGTCTTGAAGCGTGCATGTGAGATTGTCACAACCCAAACGCATGTTGAGCAACCTTTATGCCTCGAGTGCATGAGGGTGTTATCTGATGAGCTTGATAAGGAGGTTGAAGATGTAAATAGGGATATAAAGGCATACGAAGCTTGTCTACAACGATTGGAGTGTGAGCCAAGGAATGTGCTTGGTGAGGCTGAGTTTTTGAGGGAAAAACTTAAGTTAGAAGAAGAAGAACGTAAACTTGAAGCAGCGATTAAAGAAACTGAAGAACAGTGCAGTGAAGTAACTAGCGAATTGAAGGAACTTGAGATAAAATCTAACCGCTTTAAAGAGTTGGAGGAACGGTATTGGCATGAGTTCAATAATTTCCAGTTTCAGTTAATATTTCATCAGGAAAAGAGCGACGAGATATTGGCCAAAACTGAAGTTTCAGAAGCACAGTTTGAACTCCTCAAGAAGACCAACGTTCTCAAAGACGCCTTTCCAATTTCGTATGATGGAGAATTTGGAACAATTAACAATATTAGGCTTGGAAGGCTCCCTGAAATTGAGTTTTATTGGGAGGAGACAAATGCTGCATGGGGTCAAGCTTGCCGTCTGCTCGACACAATGGCTCAATATTTCATGCCACAATTCCAATCCCGAATAAAAATTCTTCCAGCGGGAAGTTATCCTCGGATTATGGATAGAAGCAGTAACAATACCTATGAGTTGTTTGGTCCAGTAAATGAGTTTTGGAGCACTGAATATGACAAGGCAATGATACTGTTCTTGGCATGTCTGAAAGACTTTGCAGAATTTGCAAACAACAAAGACAAAGAAAACAACAAACCACAGGAGGAACGTTTTAAGCTTCCTTACAAGATCGAGATTGACAAAGTAGGAAACTATACAATCATGCAGAGCTTCAACAAACCTGAGAACTGGACCAAAGCTCTTAAGTACACCCTGAACAATTTGAAATGGGCACTGTATTGGTTTGATGCTAACACAACTAGTATTGAGGATGAGGATGAGGATGAGGATTAGCTTCGTTTGTATCGGGCCAAGCCCGTTTGATCATTTAGCATTATTTATATTATACTCAAATTCATTATTCAGCGATAAGGATTATACAAGTTTACGGTACTCTGGCTATATAAGCAACAAACAATGTGTGGTTTATGTCTCTGATGTACGTCTTCTAGCATATTTTTTGTTAACTATTACATGCTTCATGATTTATCATTTTTATTACTGTACTTCTTATTTTAAAATTATGGAGATGCAAAGTTTATAACCTAACATTCTTTTACTAATATTTAGAGATAAATCAATGAGAAAAACCCGTAACTAGTTGTGAATAACAATTGATTTTTCATGCATAGAAAATGTAGATAAACAACTTGCAGTACCTTTTTGAAAGCTAATTGTATCATTGTGAGCTGAAAAAGTTGGACTTTACAGTTTAAAGTCTTTAAGGTTACAAAAATCTAAGCCCATATAGTAAGCTTCAAAAGCTTCAAGCCCAAATAGAATAAACATTACTCAACACCCTCGGTTTCAAAAGAAAGATAAAATCGAAGTTATACTTATATAAATGGTTGAAAGTTGTTCATCTTTAAATGTTATGAGCTAAACCTCTCACTTTTGTACTGTTTGATTAGATACAATATATAGGACAATTTCTATTAGGATATATTTAACCTTAGAACACAAGGTGAAATTGCTCAAAGATACTCGCCACTCCAACGTGGAGCTACTTATGGCTAGGCGCTACACCAGGTGAACCTCCTCAAGTTCGGGTTGCTCGTCTGCACGACGAAGCAACATAAGTGACATTTGTACCTTTTTTCCTTCTTTCTTTTTGTGAGTGGAAAATAAAATAAAGTTGTAAGGGTGAGTCTCAAATGAGTAAGTTGAGGTTAGTTGTTAGTGAGGGGGTTAGTTGCGAAGAGTATTTAAGGTGATGTGGCACTCTGTGAGCCCCAAATGAGGAGCTAACGTTGCTCAGTGCACCTAGTCCTCTTACCCCTCATAGAAAAACACATTAAACCGTAAACGATATGGCAAGTTTTTGTCCGTTAACTTGAGCCGATCTCTGATGTAGCAATATATTCATTGAGCTTAAACTTGACTATGAAGAATAGACAGTTTGAGTTAAGCTCTATTCAACTCGATTATATCCTATTGGGACTAACTGGTCCATCCAAAAATGAAAGTACGAAACTTTGGCTATGCCTCTTTGTTCCACTTGATAACATGCTTTAGTAGCACTTCTAAGACTTTTAAAACAGAAGATTAATGATTATTAATCATAACAATACTTGAACTATACAAATAGAGGTGATTACACCTCTTTTAATAAAACACTGACTTTCCAAAATGACCTTAAGCCCAACTCAAAAGATGTCTAAAAGTGACATTATTTTGGGTTTTAATAGTAGTAGCTAACTTGAGACATAATATTACAAAATTCATGAGATTGGGGCAGTCCAAAGTTGTGCATTTTTGACCTTTGAAACACTCTCCAACACCTCAAATGGAACAATGTCTCCCATTACTATCACCATCTTGGTTTCCAAGTCCACTTGGTAGGATGTCACTCCTGTTTTTCATTACCAATACAATTGTTTATTATTGGGACAATCAATCATCATAAATTATGTTATCACATGAAAAGCTATATTATATAATTTTGATTGCTAAGAAGAGGAAAGTTGAATTGTTACCTTCCATCTTGGAGATGTGTCTTTGGACCTTCCTTGCACAACCATTACAATGCATGGACACCCTTAGTACCACCATCTATACATGATCAAAAAATGAGAATAATAAAACTTAATGCAAAACTAGTTCACAAACTCGTATATTATCTGAACGAAAACATTAATCTCACCCAACGGTCCTAGGGTGAGATTAATGTTCTCATTCAGGTGTTTGTGGTTCAAGTCTTATTAGACACAAATGCGAGGTATGCGACACCGTGTACTTTAAGGGTGTGTGTGAGAGGTTGTCTTTCTAAAAATGAACTTAAAACAAGCACATATATAGTTTATCAAGTTTCATCGTGAGGCTACAAATTTTGATGCCAAACATCTATTTGATAGCATTCGAAAAGGCGTATATATAAAACTAAAAACTGAAATTTTATATGGTTTCAATAACAAAAGGACTAGTAGACACTCAAAAGAGATCATATAGAAACGAAGTAAGTCGAACTGCCAAAATAGAATAAGCTAGAAACCCGAGCTTATACGTTAAATGAAACATTTTCCTAATAAAGTTGCACTTCACATGTGCTTTAGAGACTTCATAGATTCTTTATAAATCGTACATGTTACGTCTAAAGAAGGCATATTTCTGAACGAATACGAAGTTCAAGAAAATACCTTTGGCTTTAGGAAGAAGGCAAGAGTCTGAGGTTTATCTGATGCATCTTTGGACTGATCGACAAGTGGTTCGGTCTCAAACTCGTAATCATCTTGGATTCCAAAGTTGTTAACGCAACAAAGACAAGAACTTGCACCACCATTTGATAGACATAAACTGTCTAAAAACCTTCCAATACTCATCATCTTTTTTCCCATTTCTTTTAACCAAGATATGATAAGACAAGATTTAAGGTAACTATACACTTTATATACTATAAAATTATATTGGGAATGACAAGGAATTGTGGGGAGAAAATGGGTCAAGACCCAAGTTTCAAGAGTAGATCGTGTTTGTGTATGTGTTTGGGAATGCAATGTTTGAAAAATGGTGTTCTTTTATAGCTATAAAATATGGTGTATTTTACAAGTAGATTTTGTCATGTGATGAGGTACAAAAGACAAGTAAGTGAGCATAGTTTCATGTGGTTATATGCTTTAAGAAATTATAATTGGAGCAAAAGTTTATAATCAATCTTGCATATCTCACATGACCAAGTTGTAAAGAAACCCAAAGAGACAAGTGCCACAGCCTAGCTTCATAAAACATGTGATGTTCAGCTAGGACAGTAATGGGTGTTTATGAAGTATTTCACTGACTTATGTCAAGGTTCCGAATATCTGATAAAATTGAAACGATACAGAGAATATTATTATGGCCCATGCGCAATGATAACACGTTAAAATCAAGAAATGGTCCAAAAAGACATGATGTTTGAACTTAGAACGGTAATTTTATCACATTTAAACAATTAAGCTCAAGAAAAATCGAACGTAAAAAGTTTTAAGGGTTCTATACCTTTC
Source organism: Artemisia argyi (assembly GCA_030686995.1). Lineage (NCBI taxonomy): Eukaryota > Viridiplantae > Streptophyta > Magnoliopsida > Asterales > Asteraceae > Artemisia > Artemisia argyi. The sequence continues at coordinate 179,699,107 of CM060704.1, forward strand.
GTTTTGTCAAGGGTTTCGAGTTAAACTCACTCTTCTAAGGAGGACTTAGTTACCAACTTAAGATTATTCAAAAAACTGGGAAGAGTCTAATTAAACAAATCATCGTATATCAGATTATGCAGATATTGTAATCTGAAATTTCCATTTATAGATCAATAGGCATGCATGTGCGAAGATAATCTTATAGAACTTGTATGGGAGTTTTTAGTTATAAAAACTGACATACCAACGTGATTTAGTTCTAGAATGTGAAAAATATTTTCCCACTGAAACCAATTATTTGAAATGCCCCTATGGGCCATGAGAGGTCTCATCAATGTCATACTCATAACATCAAGTTCAATTATTTCCTAGTGATTAATGTTAGATTAAACTCTAACCATATAACGATCATGATATGGTTAGGGCATTGTAGCTGAGGTGACAAATCAACAAGATATTTACAACATGGTAACTCTAATCCCGTATGTGTTAGAAGTATAATGAAGCTTAATGGAAGTCACTAACGACTAAAGGGTGACCAAATGGTAAAATGATCGTAACTATTATTACAAAAATGTGAAAAGTTGTTCGATCACTTCTCATTTGATACATTTGATACAAACAACTTTAAAATAACCACGACAACTTATCGGAAGGGAGAGCTTTAGCCGGTCGAAGTTTATGTGATGATAGACTCAAACCCTATAATTAGCCGGTTAGAAAAATGAAAACCAAAATTAAAAATAATATTTATTTCAATAAATGTTTAGGTTAATACACACGAACAAAGCTTAATGGTTGACAGTACTACTCTAAGTTTATAAGAGCGACACATATAATAGATTTTAACTGCTTATTTGAAACTTAATAAGTGACGGAACCAGGAGTCCCAAAGAGTCTCTAGACACCTATGAAAAATTGTTAGTCGACATATTTAATTTATATGGGCTAAGCCTATATTATTAGTTTCTAAAATAATCCTTAAGTAATTTTATATTGTTTTATGGAACGAATGTAAATATTCCATAAAACAGTATTTACAATATATAATTACTTAAGGATTATTCTAGAAACTAATTAATAACATGGGCTAACCCCATATAAAATATGTTGACTAACAAAAATTTGCGGTATAGTCTTAATTTTTGTATAAAACCCCGATTTCTCGTATAAGAACCCACACCATAATTGTGTTTCTACTTTTGCATAAATTTTTCATGCATCTAATCAAATCGTGCAATGGTTCCGTCTTCGAATTTAATGGTTAGTTAGAATGAAGCATGCTGCATGCAATGTACCCGGGGATCTCAATTCTACTCAAGCTTTGTACTAAGTTAGATAATGGAAATCGAAAAGTGTACAAAATTATACGTTTAATTATTTAGCTATACGTTTAATTATTTTATCTTATCAACCACCTAGCCTATTATAAATAAATACTCTACTACTTATATAACATATCTTACATAGAATTGTCTCGCCATATTTAATAGTGTCTTTTATAATACAACACGTAGCAAACATAATTTAGTAAATAGATTCCATGTTTTGTTCATCATTCTAAAATAGTTCACTTAATATGACATGACCCTTGGCAATAAGTTGTAGTCATATCATATCATATCATATATATATATATATATATATATATATATATATATATATATATATATATATATATATATATATATATATATATATATATATCATAACAAATTAAATTGAATGGATGTTATGTTCAAACTCATCTAAAAGAAAACGACTTTCTACCAAATTCTTTAACATCACTTGTTTAAAGAAAACATAAAATACTTGCCTTTATATCAATCTATAATTTCAAATTTCAAAATAATGTATAACCTTTATTCCATATGATATATAAACCCAAACATGAGGTGTATGAGCAGTTGAGAGACCATTGTCATTGCCCTCAATTGTAGAATAGTACTATTAAGTTGAAATAGAGTATAGTAGTAGTAGAGAAATAAGTGTCATATTATAAAAGAACATGAGGTATGAGGGTTCATTTAAACAATTATTGATGAATTGAAATTGGTTTTCTTGCTTTTCTTCATTTTGTTTGGTAGGGTCTGATTTACATCATAAATTGGTATATTAGGTTGGTCCATGTGCACATGGACTCTATGGTGGTAGAAAGAAGAAAACAACAAATCTTGAAAGATAAGCATGTTAAGTGACTCACACATGATCAAACTATTGACATGCATGATTAACACAAAATGGGGAAAATTGTTTCATGAATTTGGGCATCTAGTGTATCACTTAGTGAGTGACAACACATTCCCTTTTAGTTTTAGTGGTGTATGCTCTGTACCGTCATTTCCATTAGGTATCCGAGTTTAAACATGTGGAAACGTAAAAGGGTAAATACGTTATTTTATTTTATTTCTTCTATCAAATAACCAATTAAGTATAATGCAATATGATAAGTGATACTCCCCGCCCTATTTTATTTGTCCATATTTAACTTTTGGAGTATTTCTTTTTCAACTTTAATATTAATTATTTTTGTTTTTGTTATAGATTACTTGATGAACATTATACTAATAAAAATATATTTAAAAACTCAATTCATTCATATATTTTACATTAAGTATTAGATAACATAAAAGAAAATAATTAAGGTCAAAGATTTAAATTAAAGATTTCAAAAGTCAAAAGTGGACAAATAAATTGAAACGGGGAAGTAATAATAAATTTACAACAATTATAATAAGAGGTAAAAAGAAGTTGATTTACTTTAGCCTTTACTGTAGCAACTTTGTGGCCCGAGGCCCAAACCCACCCTCTTATTATACCTGGGTGATGAGACGAAAAGTGTACCGCTTTTAAGGGGTCATTTAAGCTCGAATTCGTAATTATTTGACCAATTATTGCCCTAAATCATTCCTTTTGTCATTTTAGGTACTTTTGAGGATAAATCTGGAAAAGGAAGCGTTTTGAACGTTTTTGGAGCATAAAAGTGAAGAAAACGGCAAAGTCTCAAATTCCTTGCTAGGAACAGTACCTACCGACGTCAAGCCATAACACATGACGGCGTCAAGAGTGACAAAAGAGGTGGAAGTGAAACCTATAACGTGACGGCCCAGAACATTTTCAATGTAATTGGCCTGACGGCGTTACCAAGGTCTTCAGGGTCAGAATGCATGTGACGGCCCAGAATAGATTTGCACATGAAGGTATCAAGACTGGATCTAGGCAATACGAATTTCAACTTGGCGGCGAATTGACGGCGTCAAAGGCTAATACATGACGCCGTTAGGATTCTATGTATATATATATTTTTCCAATTTTTCATTGTAAAGTGTGGAACAAGTTGTGGAATACAAAACACAAACCGTAGGTCGAATTTCCTGCATATTGAAGGGGTTACAAACCCTTCTTTCTTTCATGTTTTAATAAAGATAAGTTCTCCAACAATCATTCAATATGTCTATGTTGATTCTATCTTATGTTTTTCTTTCTTTTAACATGTTAGGTTAGGTTTTTATTGTGTTTACTTAGATGTAGTGAAACCTAGATGTTGATTATTGGTTGATTATTTGTTTATAATTGTTATGGATGATTGTATACGATGTTAGGCTTAAGAAAACTTGCAGACTTCCATTGGGTAACTTGCTTGAACGTCTTAAGAAACATGATCGGAGGTGTACTACGATTTTTGGTTGTATTTAATGCATAAGTGAATTCTAATGATCCCATGTTAGGAGCTTTTAGTCGGCTCGACATAGGAGTGAAGTAGGATCTTATAAAGTTAGGGAATATTGTACACGGCCCTACGACTAGTATTAAGAAATATAACCCGTCATCCATGCAATTGTAACAAGCTAATCAACCGGTAAAAGATATCTAGGGAGTAATAAAATCTAAGTAAACACAACTTTTCTCATTATTGTTTCCACCACATTAGCATATTAGTTTAATTTTCATTTCTTTTATTTTATTTTGATTGCATTTGTAGTTAATTGGGTTAGTTGACTAACAACTAATTCCGCCCACTCCTTCAAAACCCGAGATTTTTACTTGCTTTCATAAAATATAAAAAATACAAAAAGAATCATCCCTCACCTCTAGACCTAGTTTAGTAAGCTTTCTAATCCTAGCGACACTATTCCTGAGTTGAACGATCAATCCCCCGGTACTTGTCACTATACTATACTACAACGATCAGGTACACTGCCTGATGGGGGTTGCAAGCTTCTCAAGATCCCTTGAGAGGTAAAACCTGTTGCGAAGGCGCAATCCCACGTATCACTGGGTCCGAAGAAATACTTTTTCTCCTATCACATATTAGCACACCATCATCCATTGGAGCAAAAAAACCAAACTCCGACCAACTGTCAGATGGATCCGGGGCATCTATAGTGTTTTATGTGTGTTATGCTACATGAATATCTACAGGACTCGGGGGGTTTTTTTTTAACAGGTGTATAGTTTATTTGTGTGGTTTCTTGAAGCTTCTTCCACACAGACATAACAACTCCTAAAAATTCCAGATTTTCCACAAACACGTCTCTCCCACACGCAACAAACCATTCTTCCTGAAGCTTCTGGGTGAAGGATCAACATAACCGGGGGCGAATCGTGGTGTTTTTGGGTGAAAAATCTCGGATCTGGTACTGTTCATCAACGTTTTGTCGAGTTAGAAAAAAAAAAATTCGAGTTACAAAATTTTTTATCGAGTTAGGAATTGACTTTATCGAGTTAGGAGTGGTATACCGAGTTAGGGTATCGAGTTTGAGAACTGATTATCGAGTTAGGATTTTTCTGGCGAGTTAGACTTGTTTTCTTGCGAGTTAGAAAAATTCTTGCGAGTTAGAAAATTCCTATCGAGTTAGGATTTTGGTTTTACCGAGTTTGGGATACATCTTAGCGAGTTAGGTTTCTTCTTAGCGAGTTACGTTATTTTGGCGAGTTAGCCATTTCTGCCGAGTTAGGCATTCACCTTATCGTTTATCGAGTAAGGTTTTTTATTGGGTTAACACTAAACGAAACTTTGCCAAAATTTCTCTAGCTTTATCGAGTTACAAGGTTATCGAGTTATCCAAAAAAAAAAAAAAAAAAAAAAAAAAACCACCTTTGTATTGTTGAAAATTTGGTATAACGTTCAATTTTTACGTGAAATTCAAAGTTTGGTATAACGTTGAAAATTTTGGCCCGAAATTCACATTTTTCGGCCAAAATTCAAATTTTTTCGACAATATTTGGCGTAAAAACTTTTAATACTCAAATTTTTTAGGTAACCTTTGTATTGTATTTCATAGTGATTTCCAAATTATGGGCGAGAAAATTTTCCAATTTTATTTTTGGAGGGAAAATACGAAATCACTACGAATCACCCGAAATAGAATTTCAAGCTTCACCAAAACACACCACGGATTGCTTAAACGATCCTGACTAAGAATCACAATCAAATTACAACGGCTAGTATCATATTTTTGTGACTACGGAGTTTTTGTACGATATTGCTTATTTGGGTTTAAAGTTCATTTCACGGGCATGTGTACTTATTTATCTCAAAGTCTAGGGGTGGATGGATGCATGACTTTCAGAGATACTTGTTTGGGCAAACACTGTTAGAGATAGTGATTAAGACTTGGATTATCTAGTTATACCCGATGTAAGGAGTTACATTGTAGTACTCACGGGTTATAGCTATCACTTTAAGGAGTTATATTGTAGTACTCAGTGTCGCACGAAGTTGTGGATAGTTCAAGAGGCAGAGATTTCATATACTGTTTGTGGGTTTGAGTATATGGATCTACCTATGCTTAAAGGAGTTACGTTGTAGTGCTCAGTATAGGTTCTTAGTCACACCTCCGTACAAGATTAAGTCACATATCTATGAGATGTTTACTTTATTCTCAGATTGGTTATATTGGGTTCTCTCCATATAGTGGTCATTTACTAGCTGGTTGGAATTTGAAGAGGTCGCTTAAAGGTTGAAGAGAAGAGATGAGATTGTAGAATAAAGAGAGTCATATCCTATCAGCATATTCTCACAAATTATGCTTTCATGGTCTATCTATATTGCATCAGAAGTGTAAAGTACGGGTAATTTTGGCATGTACACACAATAGTATGATGATTTCGATACATCGCAACCATCAGGAGGGAGAAGAACATATCAAAAGAAGTAGTGTTTCATCTCTAGTACGTTGGTTGATCGAGGGAATTGTGCTTACACTAGAACCGAAGAAGTACTAATGATGTGTACATCGGAGCGTATTACCAACCTTCTGTGCAATACTATGTGAGTTATGCTATGATGCTCCCAGAACGACAAACATGTTCCTACACTTTTGAATCTACTTTATCCGCTGCGAGATGAAAGAAGAGTTGTCGGTTCAGGAGGGAGTAGGAAAAAGAATAAAGGCTCACTAGTTAGGAGGGAGTAATAACCTAACTAGACTATTATAGTTGAAGTTCAGAGCTACAAAGACCTTTGCCGTCAGTGTCAAAGATCATACGCCGAGATCGTCGGAAGAGAGAACTTCAAGTCTGCCTTAGTATCTAGACTACAGAGACTCTGCGCTTCAACAACGTCAACATAGTTTACTATTGTTGTAATTTACATTTTTTATGTATTTATAGGTCTCATGTAACCATTCACGTGTGACGATATCTTGGAGGGAGATTGTTAGCCTCGCTTTTTTATAAAGATAACGTCACACAAGTGAATTGGACTAGATTAGAAAGTACAAGGGCTACTATTGTCAAGTAGGCAAACTTGTAATGTAAGGAGCCTATAAATACCCCTCATGACTCTCCATGAGGGGTTTGGGAAAGTGTGTGTATTGTTTCATTTATTTCATTTTAATATAAACCCTTTTCTCTACCTTTCTCTCTCTACTTTCTCTCTCTAAAACCATGGTGTATTTCAATCAACCGCGACCTCCCGAACGTGTTTTTTGGTCTTAACAATTAACTATTATAATATGAGGTGATCGGTTATTAGGCTTGGTGAAGATGGTGCTGAGGATTAAGGTTATGGTAGGCAGGTATTTTGTTTGTTAAAATTTATTTCAGTTTTATTTTTTTGGGTAACAGTTTTATTGTAAATCTTTTTTCCCATTTCAGCTGAATTTAATTTAAGGGGTGTTCGTATTTGCTTATCCTGTTTAGGCTGGTCAAAAAAATGTGTGCATTGGCCAGGTTTTTTCCCCCTTAATCAGCTCTACCAATTTATTCTATCGCCTTAATTATTGCAAAGCACTGATGATAATCGTTTGCAATTATATGTGTCATTATGATACAAGTATGACTTTAGGGTTTACGTTAAGCTTTAAGTAGGCTAGAGTTACTTTTTATGATCACAGCTATTTTTGGTCAGCCAATTTTAGGGTTCTTAAATTTTTTTTTAGGTCTTTCATAATGCGGTTTGCTATTCTAATTGTCTACTTATTTACTTATTTTTTATTAGATGGTTAAACTTCTGATCTTTTTTGTAACATGAGGTTAGGTTTTAATTATGTTTCTGTTTTAATGAATTGGGTACCGGTTGAACAAATTTATGTTGGTCACCACAGTCCTATTGATCTATAGAAGTTGACAACTTCATTGGTTTTAGAAGTTTCCAAGTTAATTTGTTGAAGAATTGTTGGTTTGTAGTCTACTGTTAGCATGTTATTACATATGCAGTCACGGCGGGGCAAATGGTTATATTATGTGGTATGTCTGCTTCATTATGTGTGCCATGTTGGTTAAACGTAAGGTAGGTTTAACGTTTGCCGGTTTCTTTTCGGTCCTACTTTTTGAACTAATTACACCAGACATCTTTTTTTTATATGAATTAGATATGGGTTTTCATGATTTATAACGTTGCTGAATTTTATCACTTGAATGCAGGAAAGAAGGTGTTTGCCACCTGTTTTGCTTTATTGTTTTCATAAGCGTTGTTTGCCAAAACCCGTATCTTGGCATGGCAGCCATGTGGCTGTAACCATGGCAGGTTTTGGGTACCGCTTTGACACTTGCTGACCTGATCCTCTTTATGTGGATCTTAGCGTAGTCGGCACGATTTAGAGTAGAAACTCAGTGGCCAATATCGGGTTACAAAGAGGGTCAGTTGTGGAGTATGTTGGATTACGGATACACGAGGCAATGATGAGTCTAGGGGTGGGGAGGACTAAAGATGAGGTCGTTTTCATGTTGGCGCGGCAACTTACTAAAGTTGCAGCCATGGGGCAAATGTTCTATCTCATCGTTTCGCTCCGCTGTTAATGTTATGTATGATGAGAATCGTGGCAGTACTGATTAAAGTGTGATTGTCAGCACGTTGGCGGGGCAAATCAGTAGATATGCAGCCATGGCGGATGTTTACGCTTTTTTCAATTCCCACCCTGTCTGAGACTCATAAACAAGAGTTATCAAGTTATTTCTTCCATTCTTCATGATCATTATTCTTTGAAGATTTAACAAGAGAGCTGAACATTGAAACACAAACACAAAACACGCAGCCATAGCCTTAACGTATGTGTGTGTCAGTGTGAATAAGCATGCAATTTCATGTGAAGCTGATTATTGATTGTTGATTATGTGTAGGATTGGCTGAGGCTATTGATTGTCTATTATCACTATGCATTCCAAACACCCACTTGAAATGTAAAGAGGTTCCTACAAGTTTTGCCTTTGACACATCTAGCAAGGTATTTTCTGTTGTGTCATTACTTTCATACAATCGTGTAGCAATCGTCGGATAAAGAAGTATGGAACTAAAAGCAACACGTGTCAAGGTAAATTACCTTTAGAGCTATTTTTTACATTGTTGGCTGGCCTGTTTGGTGTTGACCATTATGTCAGGCCATCAAAAAAAAGGGGGGGGGGGAGATATGAAGAATGTTGGATTAGATTTTCCAGAAATTGCTAGCAACAGATGGAAACGAATAATAGGTAAACCTAATATCTTGATATTACTAAAATTTATATGTTTCAGGTTTTTGTTATTAGTTGCCATACTAATATTGACTCTTTTTTTTAATGTAGGAAAGTAGCGAAAGTTTTATCCAGATGGCGCACATGAGGTAGGAAGAAGAGTATCACTTTAGAAAATGGTGGGTGAGCCAAGGCATGTCAGGTGACCAATCAAAAAGGGTCGTTTTGAAGGCTAGGTCTGCCAGGTCAGGGGTCGGGTGGAAACGGGGCATTTTGGATTTTTTTTAAATGTAACTTACATCTTCACTTCTAAATTACATGTTCTTGGGTCAAAATGAGTTAATTACAAAATTTTCTTGGGTGCTAAAATGAGGCTTGAAATGTGTGGGTTTGGGTGCTTGAGTGGGGACATAACGGGTGACTTTAGCCGCTGAAATGGGACAGAAATAGGTGTATTTGGGGGGCTGGGGGCTGAAGTGACCCATTCATAGAAATATTAAATGTAAATGCAGAAAGAGCCATCATACTCTTTGTTGTAATCCTGCATTTTCTTTGTCACTTCATCAGTTCTACATAAGTATCAATGCTCTCCTTTTTGCGTCCTATGAATATTGCAACATTTCATATATTTGGTATAGTTTCTAATTTATGTTTCTTATAATTTGGTATATGCTAGGTTGTTAAGAATCGCCGTCACAGGTTGCCTAAGATAAGTCGATTTAGGTTCTGGAGTTGCTGGCCAAAATCAGAACACCAACCTGCAGGTGAACGTCTTTATAGTAAGACTACATCAGCTGGAACCAATGTCTCACCTGTAACAGAAAATGTAACCGCTCACGGTGAACAGCACTTGGCTAATGGTATCTCAGTTGACCGCGTTTCTCAGAACAATTATGTTGGCCCAACCAATCTTGTAGTTGAACGTCTGCAGCTGAATAACCTAACATCACAGGGTGAGTAGTATTCTGTGCATATCTTATCCGCATAATGTCCTTCATATTGTGAATGACAACATGCAACGACCAGTTTGTTGTATAATGGTTCATCGATGTTTAGTTGCAATGTTGGTGCCACCAGTTTTTGCATTGATTCGCAACAATATTCTTTGGAATATAAGGAAAAAAAATCAAAATAGCTTATAGTTGCAAACTTAATCGTGGTAGTAACATCATTCCACAAGGTAACTGATATTTCATGCATTCTATTTTTTTCTTATATATTTTACCACCACACAATAACCGCCTGCAAGGCCACAAATTATATCTTAAGCCAACAAGATAAGCATGTTGTTCACAAAAGAAGCGTATTGTTTAATGATTCTCTAATATTTATGTTTATGTTTAATTGTGTGACAGGTTCGTTGACACTGAAGCCATTTTAGCTCATCTGATTTCTCATTCACCATGCCATCAAGTAAGTAAAATTTGTCCTCCTGTTTCAATGATATTTAGTTATTGCTATCGATATTCATACATTGTGTATTTAATATATTCATGCATATTAACAAGGTTTTAAAGACTTGCTTTTTGTTTAACAAAACACACCTTTTACCTTTGATAATGGTGATTTTAAAGATGACAAATTTACACAATACAATTTGAAGAAAACTAGAGCACTCTTTTAAGATTTTATAAAAGGCCAATTTCGTATCTTTTTGACTTTCACGAATCGTTAGCCATTTTCCATTATAAACTTAAAACTTATTTTAAAAATTAGTTATATCCAAATCCCAGCAACAAACTTCATTGGAAGTTGACTTAATTGCCGAGGTGTGTGGATAATACTTTTTGGACGGATGAAACATCTTATGATGCATGTACTTTTACAGGCTTCGGTTTGAAAAATCATCTAAATCAGGGTATTTACAAAGCTGACAGATTCTTATTGTTTGATCATCTTTACCTTTGTTGATGCTTTTTGTTAAGTAATCTATAAAAGGTTTAAAGAAAATGATGATTGATGTTTTAATTGGCGGACGTAGTAGTCAACAGACCATGTACAGTAAGATCGCCAACAATAAGCTGCTATAGAGAAACCAATAAGCTGCTATATCAGTATAGCATGCTTAACGACTCTTATTAGAGAAACCAAGAAAGGGATACGTTTAAATATTGGATTATATTATTTTATGCAAAAATTTCATGCACGCTTATCTAGACCTTTATGTTCCTTATTGCTGCTCATAAAATAGCCATCTGTTGACACAAACCATATTAGTTTGGCCTTCGGAGTTGACATTTATACTCATCATTGACGGAATTTTTTTACAGGTGCTTTTGGATTCTCCGATTACCAAGAGTTGGCTTCTCAACGGTGGCTTTAACGAAGAAAATTAGGAAGATGTTACAGCGCCTCGAAATTTAATAGAGCATCCACATTTTCCCTTTTTTTGGTTAATGGTAATTTGTAAATAACTTACCTTACACAATGTATTACCAGGCTGTTATTCTTGCTGACGTTGTTATTCTTTTGGTTGGCTAATGCGCTAGTAAAGGCATGTTTTTCATGCTGTTGTTATTGTTCTTTTAGGTGGCCATTGAGCCACTATGTGGCCATTTTATCTTTTACTAAAAAAACCCCTTAACTGCACAGTCAATAACATTAACATCCTAACACAATACGACACACTCGAACCTCTTTTTTAGCCTAACCTATATATGCGGACAACACGCGGCAACGCGCGGGCTTAAGACCTCGTTATTCAAGTTGGGTGTTAAACATAGTTTGAAACATGGTTAAAAGCTATGGTAATAATTTAGGTGCATGAAAGTTTAAATCAAGCTTAGATTAAAGGGAAAATTACTTAAAAATGTATTTAACTTGCCAACTTTTCCCATTGTATGTATCTTTCTTTTTTTTTTTCCCAATCTTTCACTGAACTTGCTAAATTCGTTCATTGTGTGTATCAAGTCACTTGTTTCACCTGCTCATCCGACGTGAATCCGGTTAAATGCCACATCACCATTATTTAATTTTTTCCTTTATTTTTATTTGCCCAATTTATATACCCACATACCCCCACCCCACTAACCCTAAATCACTTTCTTCTTCTTCTTCTAGATCTACTTCACTTTTTTAATAACCACCACCAATCCATGGCCTCCTCTTCTTCCTTTACTTCCAGATCCACTCGAAAGACCATTGAGTACTACCAAGCTGCTACACATTGCGAATGTTAAGACCCATTACCAGTTGAAGAACAAGTGTCTTGGACCATAACAAATCCCGGTTGACGATTCAAAGAATGTCCAATTTATGTAAGAATATTTTTGTATAATTTATATTATATGGTCAAGGTTCTATACAATGATTAACCTGTGATTGTAATACACTAATTTGGTAGGACAGGTACAAGAAATGCAAGTTTTATGGATTCACAGATCCAGAGCTTCCAAGTGATTATTACAAATGTTTGTTGTTCAAGGAACATAATGACAAGATGAAATACAAGAACATGGGGAAGAAATCAAATTCTCATGAAGTTTTAGTTTCACAAGCTGACATGATGAAAATGGTGGAGGATTTGACTTTTATCAAGTCAAAAATGCAAGTTCATGATAATGTCTTGGTTCTCAGTATCATTGTTGTGTTCATTGCTTATGTTTTAGCAATCATGTATTAGGTTTGTAGTAATGATGTTAATGTAGTAGGTTTGTAATCATGCTTGTTAACTAGTTTTGTAAACATTTTTAATGTTAATGTAATGCATGTTTACAACTTAAATTCTTGTTTTTAGTTTGGTTGCTACAAGTATTTTGTATGTTAAAGACACTGATTCAGTAACATATGAAGTTGAAAACATCAAAAGGATCCATAATATAGATTTACAAAAGGATTGCTTAAAGTTTACAGTCACATATGACTGTGTTTACAGGATCCAACAAAGCTATTTTTCAAGTGCACAACACATAAATACAAAAGAAGTGCACTGCATAGTTTAGCATACATCTTCACATAACAGTACTTGCACAACACATAGATACAAAAGAAGTGCATAAATTGTCTTTAATACTAGGATAAACTAAAGAAGTGCACTGCATAGTTGGAAATGCTAGGCCAAATCCAAAGCATTGGAGCTTGAAGAACCAACTCCAGATACATGATGAGTGTGTAAATACTCATCATTTTGAGTCAAATCTAAGTTGCAAAACGATCAAAAATTCTCAAAAACGCACCAAAATGCGAAGAAAATCCCAAAGATCGTATTTTATATGTTTCTTATGCAAAACGAGTGAAAACAAACGAAAAACAAACAAAAGTTACATATTTGGCAGTTTCAGTCCCCCGACTTTCAAAATTTTACAAAACTAGTCCCTGGTCAATCATTTTCAAAGAAAAGTCAACTCTTGATCTTTAAAAGTCAAAACAAATCACAAATGATCTTTGGGTAAAAACTTTTGGAAAATCACACATTTGGTCCTCGTACTTTGGCGAAATTGGCAGTTTTAGTCCCGGGTGGTTTGAAATGGAAAAAATTCAATGTTGGTACTTTGGTTTATCTAACTTGGCAAAAATCATCCTTATGAGTATTGTGTGGGAATTACACTTCCAGTCCTTGGATTTTCACTTTTCGGCAAAATTGATCCTTGTGGTTTCAAAGTTAATAAAACCAACGTCCCTATGTAACATTTAACTCAAACCAAACCCAAAACAAATTTACCCCACCAAGTCCACCCTAAGCCCACTCTAAAACCACCCAAGCCCAAAAACATCTCTAAGCCCACCCCCCCTTTTCTCCCTAATTCGTTTAATACAAACACCCCCAACCCTAACCCTAAATCAGAAAACATATGCATCTCCTTTCCCTCCCATCAAATCCCACAACTAATTTATCTATAATAAAAACCAAAGTGGTAACAAGTCAGTGGCCAAGATCCTATCTCAGTGTGTCTTCTTCCCCAAACCTTCACCCCCTCCCCCTCGTGACTACAAACAGCCAACTCAACCATCACCATCTCCCCATCACCATCCATCTCTCCTCCCAATCCCACTCACCACTACCATACCTAACTCCTTCCAGGTCATCGATCCACAACAATGAATGGGCGCCAAAAATAGTTTTAAGGGTTGTGATCATTGAAGCTTCAATCCAAAGGTTGTGATTCATTTTGAAGAAGCACGGAAGGAAAAGACAAAGAGAAGAGAATTGGTACCTACCACCTCCTAGTTCTAGTATAAATAGATAGGGTATTGTAAGCCTAGAAGGCAATTCGATTTCTACTTTTTTTTTCTCATCTCTATTTTAATTTTGTAATCGTATTTTTAGAAGTTCTATTTTAAAAGTTTGTAATCTGAAAATTTATGGTTTAATGGAAGTTGAAGTTTGAGTTTCTCTAAATTAGTGTTTAAGTTTCAAAGTCTTTTTTTTTTTTTTTTTTTTTTTATTCTGCTTGGTGTTTGGATATTTATTCGAGTGGTTTAAACAAAGGTCAGACAAAAAAAAAAGAGAGAAAAGTAAGAAAAGAATTCGGAAAAGAAAAAAAAATATATGAAGCAGTAGCAGAATGGAACGGATGGAAGAAGTGGTTTAGAGCTCGGGTGAACAAATAGGTGGTCCTTGAATTTCTGGTTCTCAGAAACAACACCGCTTTGGCAACAAGTAGGCCTTACATTCGGTTTTTTATGATAACTTGATTTGCTCTGAGTTTGATGCTTTCAGTTGTTAATTTTTTTTGCTTATTCATTGTTGAATTAAAATTGATATAACTGATCACTAGTTAATAGTTTATTTTGATAATTGTTGAAATAAAGTTATTGAAGGGAGTTTGGAACAAAAATTATAGTGGCTGCATATGCTTATAGTGGATTGCATATGCTGTTTGTATTGAGCATACTTGGACTTGTTGGTACCTTAAATTACTGCTACCCTTGTTCCTCTTAACTGTTGTTGTTATTGGTTAAAGCATTGTCTCATTCGATAGATTAGGCTAATTTGTAGTTCAACCACCATTTGAGTTTATAGATTGTTTAAGTTCCTTAACTGCTGCTACTTAAACTACTTGTTGTTGATATTGTTTGCCGGGTAAAGTGTTCCCACTTAGTTGTTTCATTCTTTGTTGTTGTTATGGTCCCTTGATGCTTTCGCTACCATTTCTCAAATTATGGTTCGTTTGCACTCCTTAAGCATAACTGAGTTAAGGGAATTTGTGAACAAGTATTTTGAACACAAAAATAAAGGTGAAGATTTAATAGGTTCGATTTAGTTAGATTAACATTTTTGGTGGCCACAAATTTGTTTTCAGTATATGACAAGTATTCAGAGGTATTCAAAGTTTGAATAGAAAAGAAAACTGAAAAGGAAAAAAAAAGTAAAATTGCAAAAGAGTCTGGGTGGATTCGAACTCCAGACCTCTCGAACCTCTTTGACACTCACACAACTCACGCAACATCACTCAACCAAAAGTGCTCTTGGTTCTTTTTTGTTACATACTTCCACATCAATGTATTTATATACCTTCCTAGTTGTTCTTTTTTTAGCTTATTGATACTCATCTGCTTATTCTGGCTTATCAGTATTGCTTTTTCTGGACTTTTTAATTTCCTTAGATTAGTTTTTACTAAATTGAACTTCCAGAGAAGTTTCGGATTTTTTAGATTGTTAGATTAATTATTGGAATTCAATTTAGTTAAAATAGTATTAAATTCGTAATAAATAGAATTTTTGTCGAAAAATTAATTTTTCTTTTTCCAAAATTTTCTTTTGCGTTTTAGTAAGTAAGAAAATTAATTAGAACCTCATAGGACGTTTGGGACATAAAATTCGCGTTTTATATTGCGCACTCGCGTAATTTTTAAAATAAACGTCGCGTTTCTAATTTGTTTTACGCTTTAGGATTCCCGATACCTAATTATGTTTTCCCGTAGTGTTTTAGGTTTTTCCTAGTTAGTTCATTGCCTTAGGTTAATTTACTTTTACCTTCGTTCATTAATTTTCCAAATTCGTTAGTTTAACGTACCATAAAACCAAATAACCTTTCCAATCATACAAGATTTTAATCCAAATCTATTTCGAAGCTTTCCATTCACACCTCGTTGGGGTACGACCCGGGAAATCGATTCCCGGTCTCACAATTTAAATATCACTTTCACAAGTTTTGCGAGGTAATCGTTTTCCTAAACGGTTTACTCGTATTACTTCACGTTTGTTTGTCTCACGACGAATTAAACTTCACATTTGTTGATATTTTGATAAATTGTTGTTTACACACACCAAAACACAACGAATCAATACATTCTTTGACAATTTGTTATGCAAAATCCTTTGATTTGGTGCTCTTGGTCTGATGAAGTTCAAAATCCTTCTTGGTCTGGCTGGAACTGGTTGCTCTACTTCTGCATTTCTTTCGCCTGCATTTGTTGCAACTTGACTGTTTTGTGTTGGTTTAACTCTTGAGATGTTAGGGATGTCTTGAGTTGCTTGAAAGGAACTACCAGCAAGGTTACGGTGATTATTTGTGGGTTCTATGTTTGAATCCTCCTCAATTGTATCATATTCCATAACACTTTCTCCTAAACCAAACCACCTACCCAATCTACTAAACCTAGCAGCTGACACTTTACTATTGTTATACCATGATCCACCCCTCTTTTTAGTAGTCTTAACCTTGCTTTTCTTCCGAGATGAACCCACACCATGACTAGAACCCACCCCATGACTTGAACCCACCCCATCACTTGAACCCACACCATGACTTGAACCCACTCCATGACTTGAACCCACCCCATGCTCTTAAACCAAAGTGGTTAGCTTGTGGTGCATCAACAAACACAGGTTCCTCTAGATGTTCGGCTCCTAAAGGTTCTTCAGGTGCAACAAATGATTCAGTGTTAACTACCTCATCTTCATCTATGAGTGAAGGTTCAACATTTGGTCTCTTCCTTGGCCTACCTCTCTTACATGGTGGTTTGGGTGGTACTATTACAGTTGGATTTTGACAACCTTTTTTATTGTGACCTTTTTGTTAAGAATTTGAACATGTCATGGTTACGCCAGTCCTAGGTACCCTGTTTGTTGTTTTGTTTTCATGGGCTGCCCTAATCCTTTTCTTTCTAGGCCTACCGGGCATTTTCTTAGCTTTAGGTGGCAATATCCTAGACATATCACTAGTATCAGGCCAAAAGGTCATACCTCCAACTGGATTCAAATATTGGTGGTATGCATCATGGAAACTTTTTTTCCTAAAACATGCTGGTACATACTCCTCAGCAAACCTATTGATCTTGAATATAACTGCTATTGCATGAGCACAAGGCAAACCTGAAAGCTGCCATAATCGACACGAGCATGTTCTACGCTGTTCATCAAAACCAAAAGCTTCATTGCTGTTCCTCACTTCAAACATGCCACCAGTAGGTATAACATGCCAATACCTGTATGAAAGATACAAATTTTGTTATGACAGATATTTGTCATGTAATTTGTAAGTAATGTTGTAAAGATGATGTGATTCAGTATATACCTCACTTGATCTTTGGTTATTTCTAACCTTTTCTGTATGTTAGGACAGATATCTTCAGTCCATTTATCGCAAATCATCCTCATTGTATTCATTCTCTCCAAAACAATGACTCGTATAGCTTCAAGCATGGTTATTATTGGCTTATTCCTCACCGTTAAAAGTACTGAGTTAAAACACTCACTAAATCCATTTTAAAAGGCTTCGCAGTTTGAACCAATGTGGAAATATGCCCTTGACCATGTTTTTGGATCTTTCTTTATCAGATAGTCATACGCATTTGGGTTGGCTTTCTGGATTTTCTCCATCACTTTGTTAAACCTTCCAATGTGTGTTGCCTTTGAAGCAGCCCAAAACATTAACCTGAACTCAAGACCACTATACAGCTTCCTAAACGCTTCATAAATGTGCCTCGCACATTGTCTATGCTCAGCGTGTGGCATAACCTCTTTTACGGCTTCAATCAGTCCCTAACAAACAAGTAACAAATAACAATATAAAAACAGTTAACAATATCAATGAAAATACAAGTAACATATAACAATATACATATTTACCTTGTGTTGATCAGACATGAGGGTCAATCCTTTACCAGTAGGCATATCAAGATCATCACCATGTAAGTCCAGAAACCAACTCCAATTGTCCTTGTTTTCCACATTTACGACTGCCCATGCTACAGGAAATATGTGATATTTGGCGTCGCGACCAACGGCAGTCAAGATCTCACCAACATATGGTTTCTTAAGAAAACACCCATCTAAAGCTATAATCTTTCTACAACCCAATTTCCACCCATCTTTCAAACCCTTTAAACATATGTAGATTCTATCAAAATAGGTTTTATCGTCTGGATCTACAGTTACTCCAATCTCGACAGTAGAACCTGGATTTGTATCTAAAATAGCTTTCCCATATGACCTAAGATAACCGTAATGGTCCTCATTAGCTGTTTCCCCTTCATTCAAAGCCCACCTTTTAGCATTCCTACAAACATTTGGGCTAATAATGCACTTGTATTTCTTCATGACTAACTCAGCTATTTCATGCAACTTAATCTCAGGATTTTGCCTAATCTTACTACCAAAATGCTTACCCACCCATTTGTAATTAACTAATGATCCATACTTAAAATGCCTAACATGTGTATGTTCATCAACCATCGATACTACCTGAAAAGATTTCTCGGTGGTCATCTCCTTACCATAACATCTCCATGGACATTTAGAAGTAGGAACCTCTTCACTGCTTAGGTATCTTTTCCACTTGCTTTGTTTACCTTTCTCAGGATCTTTGATCCTTTCTGGTCTTAAACCACACCTTGCAATGAGTTGTTTAGTTGAACTTCTGTAGAACCATAGAGAGAAACCGTTGGCAAGACCATAGTAAGTAAGGCATTCTTTCAGTTGGTCAACATCGACAAACTTCTCACTAACCTACAATAAAAAAAAACAAAAACATATTACTATACTAAAAGTATGGGAAATGGGTTGAACTTTAAGTAAAGTATAAATAAATCATGACATTGCAAGTAATGTATTACCTGGGGTTTTCGCATCCTCCAATGAGTGTCAGCATCATGTATGGGAAATTTTTCAACTTTAGACTCAACAATAGTGAATGGATCAGTCATATCATCACTATTACTACTTAACTTTCTGATTAATGCATCCATAAATTCATCATGCTCAATCACAGTCTCACTATCACCAACTCTATATACCCTCTTCTGCCTAACCCCACTTGAAGTACCTTCATCTGATTGCTTTCTTTTTGACTTACTTTCCTTCTTTGATTCAGTTCTTCGCTTCTTAAGTTCTCGCAGCTCTTCTTCACCCTCTGATAGGTAGTCAATAGACTTATCTGAGTACTCGCTCTCACTATCACTATACAAACTAAAGTTAATGCCTAGTGATGCATCACTTTCACTATCACTACTTGTATCACCTTGCATTACACTTGGGTTTTCATTTTCTTGAATGACTATCCCCTTATTCCTACGAACAGGTAATTTAGGAGGACGGTTTTTTTCTGCCATTAACCCTTTACCCTTATCCACAGCTTTCTTAACTGTATTACTAACATCATTGTTTGTTCTTTTACCCTTTTCAAACAACTTACGCTTAATACTAGGGTTTGGGCTGCCCTTTTTCCCCAACAACTTATGCCTAGCAATAGGGCTGACAACTAGATCCCTAAGAGGAGTATCCTCATCATCATCCACACTATTCACTACAACATCATCATCAACCACATTTTCAACAACTACTTTCTTATTAGGTGTTCTTAACCTTTCTGGTGTATAACGTGTTTGCGCATCATCTTCAACCCATTGAATTAGTTCATCAACACTCATATTAGAGGCATCTTTTACCATAATTTCATGAATTCTCAACCTAGATGTCTCCCCATCACCCTTATATTGTTCCGTGCAAAGGTTTTTAAAATAATACTCAGCCAAGTTTTGGTGAACATGAGTCAAATATACATCTAACTTCCCATATGAATCAGCAATGTATACATTGAATCAAGATCAACATCTGTTTCTACAATTTTCAATCCTACTTCTAGGTCACATCCTGGTAAGCAGAAATACGAACCACTAAATCCATCTGTCCTAGCAATAAGATTCTCACACAAACCCTTATAATCGAATTTATTATCCTTAAAAATCCTTAACTCATTAACTATCCCGTTTTCATACCTTAGTGGATGCAAGTAAAAAACACCATCGTGGTGTACATTAAACAACCATGACCATGAATCAGATCCAGGTGCCGGTGCCATCCTATCAAAACAATTTAATGAAAAAAAATTATAAAAACCCTAATTCGTACACAATAAAAAACATTAAATAAAACAAATTAACACAGGGGACAAAGAGAATATAGCAATTCGTACCTTTTGCACCAATCAATTGCAGAGATTTATTGAAAACGACAATCAATTGTAAAGTTATAAAATTAGGGTTTGTCGGGGAGAAGGGGGAAAATGAGAGAGAAAGTGGTCCAGGGAAGTGAAGTGGGATAAGTGAGAGAGAAAGTGGGTATATAATGTATGTTTACACACGTGGATTTTACAGCGTGTACATTAATTACACACGTGGAAATGTTTTTAATACAAAAATTGTAGATGCAACCGGCAACAGGTAAATCAAGTGACTTGATACACACAATGAACGAATTTAGCAAGTTCAATAATAGATTGGAAAAAAAAAAAAAAAAAAAAAAAAAAAAAAAAAAAAAAAGAATTTAGCAAGTTAAATACATTTTTAAGTAATTTGGCCTAGATTAAAAGCTTACTTTATATTTTTTAATCAAAAGTTGTCAAATCATGAAATAGGTAATTTTGATTATATTTATATAGACTTATGGTTCATATAATCATATACAGTTTATGCAACAAACAAATTATGTGAGTTTAACTACTAAGTTTAAGAAATCAAATTATGTGATTTTGTATGTGGCACAGACGCAAACCCTGTCTCAAATATGGGCCTGGTTTGAGTATGTTATTTTAGCCTCGATCTGACTTGTACTCGACCCATTTGACCCGAACCCAACCAACCTGATTAACACCCCTGCTTGCAACATAAATAAATTCACTTTCAACGTGGAACAAATAGGAAGGTTTTCTTCATGCTATATGAATACACACATGAATAACCTATCTATTATGGTCAAATCGGCATGGTTTCTCATGCCTCAAGAAATGTAGGTTGAATGGGACGTAAACCTAATATTGTGCTCTTAAGTTTTAGTTAAAACTTAAAAGTGTATCTAGGCTTTTACGGGTGATAATATTTAAACCAAGTTTTCATGCATGTTTAAGGTTTATGATTGGCTATATATAGTTTGTTATAATTAACGTAATGTATGATGCTAAGAACCTAGACAAAAGTGGTGGTTAAAATATGTTAAAAGATTACTATAAGATAAAATGAAGACGAGGGAATGAGACAAATTTGTTTCCCTTTAGTTTGGACTAATAGAGTTTCATTAAAGTTAAAATATATGTTATGCCAATCACAAACCTTGATAAAACATGAAAACTTGGTCTATAATATTATTACCCGTAAAAGCCTAGATACACTTTTAAGTTTTAACAATAACTTAAGAGCACAATATTAGGTTTAAGTCCCTTTCGACCTACGTTTCATGTGTGTATTCATATAGCTTGATGAAAAGGTGCCTTCCAATTCGATCTACATTGAAAGTGAAGTTATTTCTGTTGCAAGTATAAAGGTGTTCGTTATCATAGAGTGCTAGATTGGTAATGTTTTTCATCAAATAAGGTAGAAAAATGGCAATTCCAACCGAAATAGGTGTAACTTTGTATAAATTATTGACCAACAAAATAGGACACCTACTTCCACTTAAATGCTCACTAGCTAGGAAATTTGTACTCCATGTGATGTCAAAGGGCCTATTTGTTTATTCTACATTTATCATTTTATATCCACCGTAAATCTAATGTTAAGTTATACAATTTGCATGTGGCTAAGTGAATTACCCGACCTTATCAATGAATGGACGAATTCGGAATATATTGAAAATATCTTTATTTTCAAATGTTTTATTGGTAAGGCGCATGACTTCCTAACAAGAAGTTTGTTCAAACCTCATTCGGTAATATTTGAAAGTCGGAAATGGTCACGGGATACATGATGCCTCATTTGTAGCGAGTACAGTTGAATCAAAGACTCGCCATCTCCAAATAACACGAACGTGAAAAACCTTGTCCGATTGACGTTTTAAATTTATTATCATTTGTTCAATCACTTGAACAGTCTTAATGATACGTCAACTCACAAATTAAAACGAATGACAAGATGATATGGGCACGTTGGGTACCGAATGACAAGATGATATGGGCACATTGGGTACCACTAGCAGGTTGATAACTAGTCCTCTTCACATTTGAAAACTTGATCGACCTGGTACCTTATGTCCCTACTTCCTTGCTGGCTTCGATTCCGTTGTAGGGCGCATAGTTTGTGTTAGAGGTGGCCATTTGCCGGTTCCAAAAAAAACCGGACCGGTTCCAATCCGGACCGGTTCGGCCGTCAAAGTCAATGGACCGGATCCGGTTCCAATCCGATCCGGTTCCATTCGGATCCGGGGTCCAAAAACCGGAACTAGTATACCCGGTTCCGGATCGGATCCAATCCGGTTCGGTCCCAAGAACCGGTCGGACCGGTTCCAAAGAACCGGTGGTCATTTTCTTAACAGTGGGCATGCTAACTTTTTCGATTCCGGGTTTTTTTTTTTTTTCGTTCGCGTTTCCCACACAATAAACTTAATAAACTTCGACTTTTATTAAAAAAACTAATAGACGTCACACTTAAAGTACTTGAAACACAAATTTATTACATTTCGACTATTTATTATTCTTCGGTTTCATCTTC
The DNA here is from genome assembly GCA_030686995.1 of Artemisia argyi. Classification (NCBI taxonomy): domain Eukaryota; kingdom Viridiplantae; phylum Streptophyta; class Magnoliopsida; order Asterales; family Asteraceae; genus Artemisia; species Artemisia argyi. The sequence continues at coordinate 179,721,847 of CM060704.1, forward strand.
ATCTTGAATTTCAACTTGAACGGCGGCCCTTGCGGCGCTTGTAGCTTCATCGTAAGCAATTTCTTCTTCGGTAAGATTGATTACATAACCTTCTTGCACCTCGACCTCTTGTAATTGTTTTTCGTAGTCCATCGGTTCTTCAAGTATTGAAACGTCTTGTATACGTTCATTCCCATCCAAATAATCCTTCAAGCAAATACACATCTCCAAAGATAAAGGTGTGAGTTTTGTTCTTCTTACCGACAATACCCTTCCACTAGTAGAAAAAGCGGATTCCGAAGCAACGGTTGAAGCTTGTACGCTTAGTAAATCCCGGGCCATTGCGGCTAGAACGGGAAATTGAGATTCCCTTTGTTTCCACCAATTCAAAACATCAAATTTCTTGAACTCTTCGTGTGTGATAGTGTTTAACCAATCGGTTCCCGTATATCTCCCATATTCGTTGCTCGTTAAATTGTCACTCCTAGCCCGTTTACCACTTTCTTGTCTTAAACTTGAAAATAAGTCCAAATCCGGATCCACGTTTGAAGACGAAGTCCACATACTTGGCACCGAACTCGTTCCCTCAACAATCGGTCGGTATCTTAGTTTTAGTAATCCTACCGCATTTGTATTATTAGAAGCGTTATCGAATGATATTGAAAATACCTTTTCTTCTAATTTAAACATTTTCATAATATATCTCAACATTATACTTAGATTTTCACCCGTGTGCGGATTTGGAAATATTTCAAAACCAATAGTACGTTTCATCATTTGCCAAGTCGCGGGGTCAATCCAATGTGCGGTAACACACAAGTACGAACCCGGCAAACCATGACCCGCCGACCAAACATCGGTTGTTAAGTTTACATTAGTTTTTAAATCATCAAAACCAAGTATTAATTCCTTTTTAACCTTTGCCCAAGATTTAATACAATCACGTTTAAGAGTTTGACGACTTACATGAGTGTAGCGTGGTTGAAGCCTTTTTTGAATCAACCTCGTTAACCGAGGGTTGTCGAAGTGGTTGAACGGCAAACCCTCTTGAATTACAAAGTGAGCTAAATCTTGACGAAGCGCCCTCTCGTCATATACAAAAATACTCCCATCTCGTCCCATAACACTTTGATCCGATGACCCAACGCCTCTTGTTGCTTTACAATGGTGATTCGTGTGCTTCTTCAACGTAGAATTCCCCGATGAAGACATATAAGTGTTACAAGCTTTACAACGAGCCTTTTTTGAATTATCCGAAAACCTAACCAAGTCGAAATGACACCAAATCTCTTGGTTTCGGGTTGTTGGTTCAATCCCAACTTCCAAAGGTTGGTTTGTAGAACTTTGAGCATGAGAAGCGGGATTGTTTGATGATGTTGGTTGAGATTGAGAAGCTTGGTTTCTTCTAGACATTTTTGATCAAGTTTGTGACTTGTGAGTAAATTTTGAGTGTTTTTTTTTTGAATTTGATTGTTGTGATTCAACCAAAATCATCAATGGTATTTATAGGAATGTTTAGGAGCTTAAAATGGGACAAATAGGGGACAATCCCGTTGGAATTTATGTAAAAAACGGTCATATGACCGTTGTGCTGCTGCTGCTGAACCTACTGTGAACAAAACCCAGAAAAAAGCAATATTAACGTTGGAACCGGTTCGGAACCGGTTCCCAGGAACCGGATCGCGAACCGGTGATGGATTATCCGGTTCCGAACCGGATCTTGTATCAGAAATGTGGAACCGGACAGGAACATGCGGATAATTTTGGAACGGGACCGGATCTTGCCGGAACCGGTGTTGACCGGATTCGGTTCCGGTTAATTATCTTGCCGGAACCGGTGTTGACCGGATTCGGTTCCGGTTAATTATCCGGTTACGGTTCTGGAACCGGATCCGTTGGCCACCTCTAGTTTGTGTTCTTCTTCGGCATACCACATACATTTGCTGCATTGACACAAACACCTTCACGCCATATGTTTCACGTTACGTTGCTTCCCAACTTTAATATATAATTAATGATGTGTTTTTTTTTAGCAAAATGCAGTCGTAATATACAATATTCAAAGAGTTGGTTATGTGGTTTGAATTCGATACATGGTTGATGTTATCTGCTTAAATTTGTGTTCGGATTTTGGTCAAGAATTTAAGCAAAGATGATACACCAAAAAATCAGTTTTAAGGTACAATACATGATCGAGCAACTTTAGTTTTAAGATTTTTAAAACGAGTACGGTATAATGTTATGTGTCAAAAATAAGACACTGCACATAGCAACACTCGACGATAGACAAACTAAAATCTACTTAACCAAATATAAGACCACAACGAATGAGGTCGTCATGTTGCATTAAACTGACAAGTCCCATATTAAACCAGTCCTTTTGGAGTCCATAGATGTATATAACATAACAACTTAGCTTAAATGGGCAGCCATCAATCTGTGCTAGCTGTTGAGTTTGAAAATTTGTTCCCCTTTGACCATTCAAAAAGTATAAGAACTACATGGGATGTATGGAGATGAAACAAGTAGAGATTATGTGTATCTGACATGATAACAAAATGTTCATATTTTGACAAATGAATATAACAGATACAATGTATAATTGTTTGTGTGTGTGCTACTTGTTGTAAAGAACAAAAAATGAGTCAGGAAATAGGAATTATACTAGTCTTAGAACCGCCTTCTATTCTGAATTATTAATCAAGGATATATAGCAAGCAACAAACTGAAAGATTAAGAATTAACATATATCATAAGTAGGCTTCTTTTGTGTTCATTGTTATTACTCACTAACTTATATGTGTGTTGGTTTTACAAGGATAACTTGATACATATCATATCGGTTTTACAACTATTTCTCGATCATATATGTTAAGATCATACTTCGTGATATATAAATTGAGATTAATATAAGTTTAGTTAAAACGTAGGATCATGTGTTAAAGCAAATGCTTTCCGATTTCCGAATATGGAAAACCTGCATGAAAGATTGAAAGAGCAATTAAGTATCTAGTTGAAGCTTGGGCCTGCAAAATCATTTATATGAGTGTGTTTCTGGCTAAAAGCCCATTTAATATGCCACGGGCCTACAACAGCTTCGGTCATAAGCCCATGCTAAGTGTGGTTGAAGTCTTGAAGACTTAGACGCGGACGTTGTCGATATACATTAAAACCTTTATAAATTAATACTCGATACATTAATAACCTTGATAAAATTAATAATTTGATTAGTCTCAACTTGAAACCAGTACAAATTTGAATCCCCAAATATGAATTGACTAAAACACATAAGCAAAATTGTCATTGTAGCAAGACCAGAAACATAGGAAACATGATGCTAAACATAATGGTACTAAATAAACCACAAAAAGGCAATTAGTATAAGTTTATAAACTTTATCAGTAGCTATTCGTTTACAAATCGTCACTCCAATATGAGCATTCTGACATGAAAAAAAAAAAAAAAAAAAAGAAAAAAAAAAAAAAAAGAAAAAAAAAAGTGAGATCACATTATATTTGCTGACCAACAAATGATAAAAATAAAAGAGAGATAAAGAGGCTATTTATTACTCTTCCAAGGCACAAGCATAATCCAAGTCTTTGTGCTTCATTAGCAGAAAGATCGCAAATCCTTGTATCCATTAGCTACTTGATTTGAAGAGGCTCCATGACTTCTGAAACAAACACACAATCTACACACGTATTAGAAATTTCTTGATGTAACACTTTGCTCACTGAAAAATAGTAGGGTTGAATGCTGGTTTGGCGGGCTTTGTCATTATCGATAATTTTATTGCGTGGTACCTCATGCCACTGGATCTCTCGTTGTATTTGCAGTGTTGCACCTCTAGTTCCACTGAGTACACTTGTAGGTGGCAGTCTTCCGACCTAGTGCATCAGATTATTCCCTGCATGATCCCTCATTGGTATAATTCCTCGTGTCACTACTGAGGACATTTAGAGTCTTGCGAACAGCCTCACAAACATCAAGGCGTACAGCCTCCAGAAATGGTCTGGTGTAAAACAGATTGTAATTGTTATATGAGTTTTTCTCATTAATATTATCACATATAATTTTCATAAGCGCTCTTTAGCTTCTTTATAGTCTTTCTTTTTCGTCTTGATATTGCCCATAAGATATCTTCAGTTTTTTATGCAAAATCTCAGATGAATTAACCATCACAGTGCTTCTATTAAGTATTTTCTTACGCATATTTTTTAAAGTTAACCATTAGCAAGCCCAACACCTAACTGATGAAAGCTAAACTATTTTAACCAAATCTACTAAATATCTTAAATAACCAAATCTACTAATGCGAAACAAAAAAAATAAAGATTTTATATACTTACTTGGTCGTAAGGTTAAAACCATATATTAATGTTCTGAGCATCATATGACCATCTGTTGGGAAATTAATGGCTACACTACGCTACCAAGAAGATTAATACAATTGAAATTATATGAGGTATAATAGGGATACTGCTACCTCTTCATGTTGTTGTGCAGATAAAGCCAGCATATGCCTTTGTTCAGTTATAGAGTTTTGGATATCACAAGTGGCATTCTTAAAAAACATGCATACAAAAACATAAGTTATCTCCCACAATGGTACTGTAAAAAAAATATAGAATAAATCAAATTGAATACAATACATAAACATATTAGGGTTTTCACAAAAAAAAGAAAAAGTCGACATACATGATTATTAGGGTTTTGATAAAAAGGAAGAGTGTTTTTTATTCTTACGTGAATTAATATAAAACATAGTTTTTAGCACAAATAATTAATTACACACGTTTATAGATTTGGGGTTGCAAAATATACTCCAAAAATCATGTTGGTCTAATGGTTAAGACCTATGTTAATGTTACAAACCACCCAGGTTCAATCCTTACCGACTCCATTTTTAATAGTCATTAATTCCGAATTTTAGTCCCTCTAATGATTGCTTAGGTGGACAAAATGTGATGACATGGCTCATAATGAATTACTGGGCAATGACATGGCATTTACGTGGCATTATATACGTGTAATGCCTCTTGTTATAATATATATATATATATATATATATATATATATATATATATATATATATATATATATATATATATATATATATATATATATGGGAGCTTTATTTTCAGAACCCTGTTAAGTGCGGGAACTGCGAGAACTCCAATTTTGCATTAGAAAACATGCATGTTCATATAAAACATGTATGTTTTCTTACATACACCTTAATACAAATACCTGCGGAACATACATGTGCATATAAAACCATTTTGCGTTGATATGTTGCACTTAACATGGTTTTATATGAACATGTATGTTACGCAAATATGTGTATTAAGGTGTGTGTAAGAAAACATACATGTTTTATCAGAACATGCATGTTTTCTAATGCAAAATTGGAGTTCTCGTAGTTCCCGCACTTAACAGGGTTCTGAAAATAAAGATACACTATATATATATATATATATATATATATATATATATATATATATATATATATATATATATATATATATATATATATATATATATATATATATATACTAGCTTCAAGACCCGCCCGATGGGCGGGCTAGCTCTATCATTTCATTTTGATTAATATTAGATGCTTAATTATTAAGTTTGAGTATCTCAAAAGATCATAAACAAATATGTAATGAATTACACAAATACATAAGCACATCGATAAACCTTAGATTCACTTCTTTCAACCAATCCATTATAATCAAGGCCATGAATCCGCCAAAGATATGTAAATAAGTGTATCAAGTAACTCAACACCATCCAGACTTCAAATCACCTATAATCACAACATGTTGCAGCATATTTAATAATTTGTGATACACTTTAACACACATCTTCATGGCTTCCCTGAAATAAGAAGCACCAACAGGACACGAAGAATCATAAACTGCTGCATTACAAGCTTGTTACCTACATGTGAACCTCCATTAATCACATTAAATTCAGGTACACATAGCACTAAGGCCTCACATTAAATTCAGGTACACATAGCACCAAGGTTTGAGAATCGCACAATAAAATCATCAGTAATTAATAACCAAAATTAAAATATCAAAATCCCTAAATTCATTACCGTTAATCATAATTTGAATTAATATCCTCATCGTGTTGCGGTGTTTAATCATAAGTCTTCATCGCGAAACCAAGGACGAAGATCATACAGGAGCGTGGTTTCAAACCCATCTTTCAACATACATGTCTTTAAAACTAATGTCTTATTGGCCCCTTGAAGATCATACCAGGTCTTGAAGTACCTTCTTCAGGGCTCGAGATAAAGAATGAGGTCACCAAATGTAAAAGTACAACAGGATTTAGATGCCCAATAACAATATTTAATTAGTTCCTTATGTATCCATGGTTCTATTTTTTGGAGTAACCTTTCTGTGTAACAGTTTCTTCCCATATAATCCTAAAAGTATTAAAAATTTGTAAAAATAATCTCGAGGAAAATGATAGTCGCTAACTTGAAGAAGATATCAGAATCTAGAGAAGCCTACAAATATAGTACATTTTCAAATTTTACCACTATTAACTGTAATCTAATTATATTCAGATTTATCGTCTACTTCAGAAATGTCCATGATCTATATAAACAATCTACAATCTATCTTTAAGAGAGTTTAATTATCACTTTTATTTTTATTTAAATGAAATGATGAATATTGTGTATCTAGTGTACCTGCTATATAGGCCTTCTGTTAGGACAAGGTACAGCCCGCACATTCAGCTCATATATGCTGCAAGTATATATTAATAAACTCACATCATATTACAAATTTTAAATGTTGTAAATATTTACATAGTATACCTTGCACGCCACTGCAGAATATGTGTCTCCCATAATGGCATATGCCTTGGTAAGGGCCTTGTTCTTCTATTAATGGCATTGAGTACTTGTCTTGACGTCCCAATAAAACTGAAGTTTAATAAGTCTAACTAAGAATGCATTATACACTTAAGGCCTAAAAGGCTAAAACAAACATTACAATGAGAAAGAAATTACCTCAGTGGATGTTGGAGCTAAATAAGGGTTCTTTTTATTCTTTCCTGTAGTCGAAGAGAAAAAAAAAGTGCATAAAAACATTATCTTTGAATTAGATTTATAATCAAAATTATCTTTAATTAAATTGAATTAGCATGGCCACTTAACATACAACCAGATTAACTCTGTTTACACCTTCAAAAGCTGCAAAAAAAGTTACTCCATAATCCAGTCAATTACCTCTTCTTGGTGACATAAACTGTCCCGCAAAAAATTCCCAAAATTCAATTCGAACATACTTTAACCCCTATGTTATGGTCAATCCTAATCATATTTTGTAATGCACTCATAACTTATTATTGTAATTTCATTTTGACTGCACATCCAAACACTCCTATACACATTATTAATAAAATGTTGCTATTTTTTAGTTTATTTGTTACATATGATTTCTGATTAAACTACTACCAATGTTTTATAAACTTGGAACAGAGAGAGAGGGACAACCATTAAAAATAAACAAATGTAATAAAAAAAACATACTTGATGAAGCCTCTGTTATACGTCCCTCATGTAGAAATAGTTGTTGATGACCTTCTAAATGTTTGCATACTGAATAATCTCTTGGAGCCCATTGATCTTTACAGAAGCTTCACACTACTTTACATATATCTCCCTTATGTACCCAAACTCTTGTAACTCTGCTTCAAGCCATTCTTCATATCTTTTTAGACCTATATATCTCGCCTTGTGTAAATAATACTCCAATAAGCCTAATAACATAGCTAAACTATTCTACATACCTTCTATCTTCTTATATATCATTCCATTTATGTGATCTTCTTATATAGCATCCCATTTATGTAACTTCACTTCCATTCCACCACTTGTACCACCAGTCATGGTACCACTCTTTGTCAATAAGATTCCATCAACAGTCACAACTATAACCACATTTAAAACCAGTTTTAGAATATAATTTAAACCCATCTTGCAAGCATATAAAATACTATTAACATTAATATTTCATGTGTTGATTCCATTTATAAACTGTAGTTGCAAGACTTGTGAGCTAGAAGTGCTTAGTGTGTTGCTAAAGTTCCTGATAAAATATGAAGTACAAATTTGTAAGTCATTAATTCTTTTATTTTAACAGGATATACCACTTACAGTAATTGATGGTTCCAATCATTTACCATGGCATGCATGTCAATAAATCCACGCCAAAATTTTCTCTTATCACGGAAAGAAACTTTTGCTGTTTTGCGTTGATCTGGGATACATGAAGCAAGAATAAGAATTACCGACAACTAAATAAAACTTGAGATCAGTAACCATATGCGGTCATAGTTTTATTGACAGAAAAGCAATACATATGGTATATATCAGTCTTCCAGGATTAAACAAAACAGGACATGTATACTGGTTTACACGTATTAAATACATATGAGCATTTAGAAATTTGGGCTTACTAATACATTAATTGCAAGATAAACCCAAAAATTGCATTCAATCGACAAATCCCCGGTAACACAAAATGCAATTGTTCTCCCCAAGACTACATATTTTATTTTCATCTGCATATCCGCATAGTACACATTATACAGGAGTATTAAACAAACAAAGCTTGCAATATTATATACAGAAATGACAACACAATAGTAGATCATCATAATCATATTAGCACACTAATACACATAATTAAATAAACAAAGACACAACTACCCAAGGCGAGACTCACCCCTGTACAAATCATAGGGCAAATAGTTTCCTTGTATGTGCGCATCATTAGCTCCATTTCCACCCTATAAAACAATGACGAGAAGAGTAAAATAACTTAGAAACATATTATGCAATTTAATGAAACTGGTAAGGATTGTTACCAATACCTGCACATCAACCATTAGCCAAACTCCACCAGTCTTTAATGTGGTTTTAGATTTAAATATCTTCAAACAAAATAATACATTAAATTATTAAGTAAAATACGTACAACACACACAACACATCATCATATAACTAACCAGGAACCAGTTGGATCAACATCACACCCAAATCATTAACACCTCATTATGAAAAATCAGACCACAATCAATATAAGTAACAACTACAATAAAACCATGTATTTAAAACCTAAAAATCGGTCGTCCTTTTCATTGGATTAATACAATCAAATCATAGATCAATTAACAATTGATTATTTTGGGTTTTTTAGGGATTAAATCTTGTTTTTTCCGGATTTAATACATGGCATTTTCGTGCTGTAAAAAAAGAAATGCTCCCATACATGCTAGAAAATCAAGTTTGTCGATTTTCCAAATTATTTACTTCCTAGCAACATGCATTTTTTAATAAAAACATTAAAGTTTTCTAGACCATTATACAGAACACTCCCAGAAACAATTTAAGTTCTATCAAGCAAATTCGAAGATTATTATAAGTTTCTAGACCATTACTCGAGTCACCGCTAAAGTCGGTTCACTAACAAAGTCATAGTTCAATATATGATACTAACCAATTGGTTGTTAATGTTGCTATTAAATAAATGCACCAACTGATAATAACATTAATCAAGTTTAACAAATTACCTTTGTTTGAGGCATTTCAAGTCTAACAAATATCCTTCTAATATGCACCAAATAAACTGAATTCGACATCATACACGAAAAAAAAATTACCTTTGTTTGAGGCATTTCATCGAACACATGCCGTATTCTCCGTCAAACCCTTGATAACTGAATAAATCATAATCAAACATTCAACACTGAAAATCAATGTAGATATCTTCAATATAAAATTCGTCAAACACTTTAGTTAATGTTCAATTCAAACAAATTAATACAAATCGTTACTCTTTATAAATTAAAAAAGAAAAATCATCAACACATTAATTTGTTCAAAAGCATCTGATATCATCACTTATGAAGTGGGATGGGTTTATTTCATTAGACGGATATCAGGGGATTCGTATATTGAATACCTTTTGTGCGTCTGGCGAGGGTTTGAAGCCAAACATATTATCATCAATCAAATTTCATCAATTTTTATCATCGAATCGCTTGATATGTGAACCTATAATGATTTTAAATTTGATCGTTACAGATTTCACATTAGTGTGTGTTTGCGTGTGTGTTTTTGAATTAGGGGATTTTGAATTTTGAATAATTATTGAAGATTAGAGTAATTAGGTTGAAATTTGAATCATGAATGGAAATCGTTTGATTTTGTGCGATGTTTAGGGATGGGAGATGATTTGCTCACTCCTAAAATTGATTGGGACACTCAAATTTTAAGTGTTTTGACATTTATACCCTTACAGGGTGAAAATGAGTAAAAGTGATGTGAGGATATAAATGTCAAAACACTTAAAATTTGAGTGTGCCAATCAATTTTAGGAGTGTGCAAATCACCTTCCTTTAGGGATTGCTTTCTCTGTTTTTGATTTAAAAGATTTTCTAAAACTTACTAAAAGGGGTGAGGTTTACACGTGTAGTTTTCTAGGAATTTTGGGAGATTTTTTGCTTCTAAAAATAGCAATCATACTTGTGCTATATATAGAGTGATATATATATATATATATATATATATATATATATATATATATATATATATATATATATATATATATATATATATATATATATATATATAAAGGCAATACGTAATTGTATCTTATACAAATTCAATTAAGGTCATACATAATTGAAATTTGTCCCAATGAAACTAACTTTTTACTTATTCAAAAATAATGAACTTGACAAATTCAATTAGTATATGAATGTGAATTCATAAAATGTTAATTGAAACTTGTTTTCTAATTTATTTTTCATCTTTAAATAGTATACATTGTAACTATATTGTACTTTGAAATTTAAAAGCTATACGTGAAACCTCTTTAAATTAATAAATTATATTTTATGAGTATAATAATATATTGCTAAAATTAATAAATTATCTCATTTCCAACATTATTAATTTATAGGTGTTTTACTGAATTTGTGAGTGTGCAGGAATCATGGTAAATACATAAGTTTATTCGTTTGATTTTAGTTTGAAGTTAGAAGTGAAAATGTGAAATGCATAATTCACCACAGTAAACTTGAATTGTAAAGCTTTGTAAATAGATATAAATTTTTCCATATAATAATTACGAGTAATAGATAAACAGATACACAATATATGTGAGGTTATAAACCAAGGCTTTTTTCTTATAACGAAGATTGTGCTCTTTTTGAGTTATTTCAGCTTCTTCATGATTTCGTGTCGCGGTGAACAAACAAAATAAAAAAAGAGGACCATCTCAGCGGGTGGAGAATGACATGCAACGACAGAGACTACTAACCCTATTCCTGTTCCTAGTTGTCTTTTGTGAGTCCGGAAAGCCTCTTCGAAGAGATATGTTTTTGGGTGGTAAAAGTTATGTTGCTAACTAGCAAATGTTGGGATGGTGAACAATTTAGTATCAAGTCTGTAAGCCAAACAAAAAAGTAGGAGAAATAACTTAGTAGAAACAAGGTTGAGGAGAAGCATTACATGGATACAATACCACTCAAACTAATTTCACGACTTTTTACCACTATTAGGAACTAAGTTAAAAATGGAGAGCTTCACATCATTTTTTAAACGTCATTTTGTTAACAAGTAAATTAGCAAGAAGCTAGAATAAATACAAAGAAATACACGAGGACATTGAATGTCTTAACCAATCAATCCATAAAGGATTTAACCTTTTTATTCTTACGAAGAATCTAGGAGTGTGAAAGCACTTCAAGTTCTTCACACAGAGTGCCTTTTTTGGCGGTTTTGTATAAAAAACAACTGATTCTGATATCTCCATATAGAATCCACAAGTGTGAAAGCTTGATATTGTTGATGATTAATTCTACTGTTAGCTAACGAACTTTTTAAAATTTTCAATGTTAGGTATTTTACCCTCAAAAATACTAAGTTAGGTAACTAAACTTTGTGAAATCTTCAATGTTAGGTAACATTACCGGCTACGCTTATGGGGCCCATATGTGACGTTATATAAACGCTAATATCTTTCTTTTCCCTCTTTCTTCAGCTCTTTATACCTAAACCCAAAATTAAACACGTCAAATAACCCAGAAACAAAAACCAAAATTTTAATAAAAAAAACAAATCAAGAAAATTTATAAGAATTAACCTACTTTTGCTAATTAAAACCTTAAAACAAATCAAAATCACTTTTTTTTCCAACGACCCATTTCACCAAATCACTCACATAACAAAACCCAAAAACAAAAACCAAATCTCTTAACTAAATTTAATACCTTAATTTAATTTGATTTCAAGAAATTGGCCTATTTTTGCAAATGCAACAAGCAAATCCACCCTCTGAGGCGCGTTTGGTGTTTGATTGGTGGCGTCGGAGAAGATGGCGGATGTGGTGCTTGAGATAATGGTTATATTGGTTCACCTGTGATTAAAAGGTTTTTGAGTGATGAAGAAAAGAGGTGGTATATGTGGTATTATGGGAGATCAAGGGAGAATTCGGGTTCAGGGTGTATTGGTTTGGCAGTTTCGAGTAATGGGGTGCATTGGGAGACAAGGAATGGCGTTGTTTCTTCGGGTAGTGATGCCGGTTTAGTTTTGAAATCGAGTAGTGATTGGTGGGCTTTTGATACTAATGGTGTTAAACCTGGTGCAATTGTGATCATGTCTAGTTATAAGATTAGGTGAAGAAGGTGAATGGGATTCGATGTTTATTTCTTCCCCACAAGTTGTTTTTCATAATAGTGGTGATTAGAGGTGGCAAAACGGGCGGGCTCGGCGGGCACGAGCACGGGCTAGAAGGGGCACGACCTAGAACAGGCATGGGCTAAATGTGCACGGGCCAAACGGGCACATGTTATACAAATCGATTTATAGAATACCAAAAATAATGAAATAAATTCATTAAACATAATACTTCATTTATATTTAAAAAATTAAATATATTATATATATAAATTTTTCTTTAAAAACGATTATAATGTTCTCCAATTAAGAGAAAATATACGCCCGTTAGTGCTCATTTGATTTTTCAATGGGCTAAATATGCCCATTTCAAAATAAAATAAAATGAGGGAGCTAAATGTGCCCGAGTATTTTACAAAGTAATCAAAATTAGCCCATTTTTTTCATTTCGGGCATAAATTGCCACCTCTAGTGGTGATCTTAGGATGTATTACCATTCTTTTGATGATGTCCAAGGTGTAGATATGATGTTCTTGTTCATTAATGTTTTTTATTTTTATATACACAAAAAAATATACAGTCAAAGAAAAATAGAATAGGAAGAAGACAACTAATCTCCAAAGGGGTTGAAGACGAGGGTATTTCTGTCATTTTACCCTAATAAAATAGTGACGTGTACAATGGTAACCGGTTGCACTGGTTACCATTTTTAACAATGGGCAAAATTACCTAACATTGAACAAAGATGAAAGTTTTGTTACCTAACTTAGTATTTTTGAGAGAAAATTACCTAACATTGAAAATTTTAGAAAGTTCGTTACCTAACAATAGAATTAACCCTATCGTTGATGATAAGATTTTTTTTTCTTTTTTTCCATTTTTTTTAATTATTTTTATTATTTTTGGGCCGTTTTGAAGAGAATGACACATTGTTTCTTAAACTCCCAAAGGACCATATAGTCTTTTGTTCTCGTGCGCGAGAACTATTTTTTTGAAAAGTCACCCTATGAGGTATGTATGGCAATATTTGGCAAGAGGCTTATATGGGTTTATCGAGGATTGGACTTTTAAAATAAGTCGGCTTATAAAATAAAGTCTCGTTTATCACAAACGCTTATGGAGGCTAACGGCTCATAAACTAAGTCACAAGCCTCCATAAGCCGAAGCCTATTAAATGAAGATTATAGGGGCTTATGAATAGTTACATTACTTAAATACCCTTAACAATATAATGAATTATCATGTAAAAGCTGAAAATAGATGTAAATTTTATTTGTTGTATGTTTATGTGATTTTACATTAATAAGTTTCAGCTCAAATTAATTTGCCAAACAACTTTATAAAAATATAAGTTTCAACTTTCGGCTTATAATATAAGCCCGAGCTCCAGCTCTAACCTCAGCTCCAGCCTCAGCGTCAACACCAGCCCATTGCACCAAACATACCCTATGTCTTCCCCACTAATATCTCCCGAGAACAATAAAGAGCGTAAACTGTCTAACCAAAAAAAAAAAAGTTTTTAAATTCAATGTTTTTTCAGTGAAACTATTTATAGTTGAGTTTCGTAAACAAAACTATATGTTTTGAGAAAGTGTTTTTTCAAAACTCTATTTTCAAATTAAAGTTTATTTTTTACTTACTAAAATAGCATGATACCCGCGAAAAGCAGCGGGTTTAAAGGTGAATTACGTTTATCTATATTTTTTTGTGTGAATATTGTTTAACGATTACCTATAACAGATGATAGTTTCTAAAGATTATGTGTTTGTGTTGTGAGATTGTGAAGAAATAATATGTCATATTGATAGCGTATCAATATTAATGTCACAATGTTACGAGCCGAATCATAACAACCCCGGTTCAAGGATAACCTCGACGTGGCAACATAACCAAATTAGTATAGAATATTAGACTTAAGGATATGTAAGATATTTTGTCTAAAATATACAAGATACTTAGTAGGAAAATCTAGAGATTATCTAAAATTATCTTATGTAAATATCTTAGATACTTGTATTAAAACCTTCTAGAACTTGATTAGCCTTTAGTATAATAGGGCTAAACTAATCCATCTCATTTGTAATCATCCATTTGTAACCAAGAGTTCTTGGAATATATATCAACTATTATCGAGTAAATCTGCAAGTGTTCATAGCTAACCGCTTTCTTAATTTTTGGCCTACTTAGTTGTTGAAAGTTGAAACTGAGTCGCTAAATGCAACACAAACGTTAAGAATTAATCTCATGACACCAAGCCCACTAATAATATGCAAAATTCAAACCCATCACAAATTTTAACAAGGGCCCATATCAACCTGGATAAGCCTAATTCCATTTCCAGACAGCACATGGTCGGGGAAAGTCTACCAGGTAGTGTAGTACACACGCGCGATAAAAGTGTCCCCCGAATGTCACTAACAGCTAAGATATACTATCTGAAATATGACAATAGAGACACACGAATAGGAACATTGGAGATGTGCACGACATGGTACGAGCCAAAGAGGAGCTGGCACTTGTCTTGCTTGTCTACTCCTTGGATAATCAACACCTGGCATATCTACAACCGTTGATCATCCACATGTTGTTTATCCTTAAACCCTAAAGCCTTTTTATAAATAGAAGTCATCCCACACCAAAAAGGAGGATCATTCTCCTACACTCTTTTACATTGTTTCACACAGTTAAACACATACTTACATGATTTGTTTGTGTGTTACTCAAACTCTTAATTCTTAATCATATCTTTGGGTCCACATCATTCTACACGGGAAACCGAACAACACAAATATCTCAACACAATCTTAATCACGTTTTGCATACCATACGTAAACACATATTATTATATGTAAGTTTAAAAAGTTATTAATTTTAACTATAAACATATCAAATTCATTATATTAGTTATATTATATTATTGTAACATCCTATAAACTTGTATAATAACACCACTTTCTCTTCACAAATCCATCCGTTGTTACACTAAACCCTACGAAACTCATCCATCATGTCCAAAATAGTCACAGTAACCGAACAACCAACCCCAACAAAATTCCTCACTCTCAGTTATCCCACGAGCGATATCCCTACATGCATGATGCTTCCCCATCATTTGACGTCGTTCCTGAGCCTAATGCTAACACTGAGCCCCAAATCCAAACGAGAAGAAAAGGTGACAAAGTCGAGTGGTGGGGTGAATGACAATGAAATAATATCACTCGGGAATGATTTAAAAAGTTTGGCTGAACGGTTAAATGACAACACACGCTGAAGAGACTTCTTACTGCGGCTCATGATCTTAAAATCACGGAATTGAAGGATATTTTTTGTGATAAATTTGCGGAAATAACTGAGGACATGATGCCAGAAGGGGTTCGAAAACAAGAACTTCGTAAACAAGATGTGTGGGAATATGTACTTTTAAGTGATTACAATTGAATTTAATTATATGAATTGTTTAGTTATACGTTAATTTTTATTGCGATTTGGGAACTATTATCAACTTTTTTATTATAGTAACGCTTGTTCATCTGTTTAAACTAACTAAGGTTTATGTGCATGCTCAGATGACTATTAATCTACGATTGTTTTCTTTTGATAACATTTTGTTGATATTGTTTACAACACGTATTTCGCTCTATGAAACTAAAACTAAACAATATTATAGGGTTAGGATCCTATAGAAAGTGGGATTAAAATAAAAGATCTAAATAGTAATAGGAGGGTGATAAATGTCCATCCTTTTTTTTACAAACTTTTTTTTTCCTTACTTTTGCCAGCTTCTTTTTTGCTATTTCAACTCTTAAATGATGAACATTATGATTTTTGTTTTTGAAAATTGATGAACGGATTGACATTATGATTTTTTTTTTAATTAAATTGATGAACTAATGAGCATTAGATTTTTTTAAGGAAAACTGATGAACTAATGAATATTATAATAAAAAAAACACCTAAAACACAATTTTTAAGCAAGTAACGTGTATATGTCTATGTTAAACCCTCGTAATTTATAAAAGATTAGCAAATCTTAAGTTTTTAACCTAAATCTCTAAATGCTAAGTCAATCTCTAACACAAAAAAAAAAAAAAAAAAAAAAAAAAAAAAACGCACAAAGTTATTGCATAAACGCATGATAATTCACATAATTATTAATCATATATGATAATTCATATATGGCTCGTGATACAAATGTTAGTGTTTCTATGTTTTAATTAAACGTTTTAACATAATTATTAACGTATTAGACATTCAAATAAGTTAAATCAAAATAAGCGGAAGCAAATAAAACACTACACGAATCATACGATTTATGCAATTAATCATGCAATAATATAAAAGACAAACCAACCTTTTATGCTCAGTATGATCAGGAAACTAATAATAAAAATAGATTATTCTCCACGATTGATCAACACTTCTGGAATGCTAATGAGAACACCAATTTAATACACGATTCAACTACACCTTAACGTCGATACTTGCAATGCAAGAAAATAAACCCGCGGGTAGGGCACATAGTTTGAACATCTGATCGACCAGATACCTTATGACCCTACTTCCTTGATAGCTTAGATTACGTTGTAGGGCGCATAGTTTTTGTTCTTCTTCGGCATACCACATACATTTGCTGCATTGACACAAACACCTTCACGCCATGTGTTCCACTTTGCTTTATAATAAATGATGTGTTTTTTAAGCGAAATGCAGTCTTAATCTACAATATTCAGTTAGTTGGTTATGTGGTTTGAATTTGATACATGGTTGATATTATTTGCTTAAATTTGTGTTCAAATATAAAGAGATTTGTATCTACACAATATACACATATATCGGTGTTCGGCCAATTTAGTGCCTAATGATCTCTTGTATAAGATTTAAAAGAAAAACAACCTAAGTAAAAAACAAGTCCCTTAATGTAAGAAAGCATTCATGGAGTCATCCTCAATAAGTTCTTCTGTGTCTGAAAGAAAGGCTTATCACAACCTGAGGCGGATCTCAGAGAGTGAAGACAAGAATCAGGATCAAGATGATGGAGTCAGTGAGTGATGACAATAACTCGTTGACTCCCTAAAGATCTCCTTAATAAACTGAAGACATTCTGACTTACATATTATGGTAGGATGTTTAGGTCTCTGATATATAGGTGGGAAGTATCTTGAAAAGATAAGTGAAAAGTACTTATCATAAAGTTAAGATATTGCTTTAGTTGATGAAAAGTACTGACAGTTATCATCACTGTACCACCAAAAGTATGTTGGTACCACATAAGGATTAGAAGTAAAAGTATAAAGTGTACTTTTGCATATCAAATATTGACACGTATCTTTTACTACACGGGTTACCACATTTTTTTGGGTAAAAGGTCAAAAGTCCCGATAAATATATTACTCCAAAAAACGTTTAAGTACAAAGGATATGGGTGAATCCCATATCTCAGCCCGTTACATATGTGAAAAAGCTTACATAGCAAGATACTTCATATTCTCTAAACAAGAAAATAAACCACTACTCAAAAGATAACATTAGACTCCTACGGAAACAAAATTATTTCCTACCAAGGCCTTGGATTTTAGTACTATACATGTCATAAAAAGCATCTAAATTTCCTGGAAGATCGTATACCTAATCCGCATAGCAATCATAATCCTAGTCAACATAATCTTCTTCACGATCGTGACCACCACCAAATAGGTTCATTGACTCATCAAAAGTGTTCACAACCTCCTCTTCATCACTTTTGGAATCAACAATCTCTCCCACCTTAGAGAATGGGTTAACCCTCTTAGTAGCAGAAGTAGACGGAGAAAAAGAAGAACTGGACATACTAGCTGCGGCCTGCACCTTCTCTTTCACAACACTTATAGTCTTTTGAGACCCATCCACTTACGGGTTACCACATTGTCTTTGCCTATAAATAGGATGTTGTAAATTACATTGTTTTTCCCTATATATAGGATGTTGTAAAGTAGGAATGGATATCTTTTGTATTAAAAGTTATTAACACTTTCTCTTTTTTTTGGTAAAGGGAGTTACCCGGTAAATATATTAAACAAAAAAACTAATGTTAAGTACAAATGGAATGCGACAAAAGTACCGCATTAACCTCAAGCAAAAGTGCTTGATAAACTAGCGTTCATCATAGGCCATAAACAGAAAAACAAACCTAGCTATATATTTGAATATGTTGGTAGTCACATTTCTTACTCAAACACTAACTTTGGTTTGTATTTGAGTTTAGTGAGGAGATGGAGATCACGAAACATACATTGAATATGTTGGTAGTCACATTTCTTACTCAAACACTAACTTTGGTTTGTGTTTGAGTTTAGTAAGGAGATCGAGATCACGAAACATACATTGTCATTCAATCTCAAGTTTTGTTTCGCAAATACTTAAGTATAATTCTTCAATATATATCAATAAAGTCTTAAAAGTTAAAAATTACTTTAGTGTGTTATCATATAAACTCTTAAAGTGTGAACTCATATTACTAGACATGTTACTTGCATAATTAAATTTTCAATAGTTAGTTAAACAAGTAACTAGGAACAACAATTAGAAACGGTTGAGGATGCCTGATTGACCACGTACATGCATGCCAAATCCTTGTTCTTCTTGTGTAACCTAAAAGAAAAAAGCTTATCCATTTTACACAATATAGATGTACGTTGAAGTATAACAACTTATCATCATACGTCCATCGAATATATTACTCTACTCATGAGATGGAGGACTTGATGTGTGTGTGCATATGACAGGGTCTTCGCCTTTGAAGCAAACTGGGATGGCTGATTTCGCGCCCGGTCATGTAGTGATTGATGCGGCACAATGTAAATGTGTCAAGTATGAAGCTACATGTGCGGTTATTGGGTATGATTTTCTTCCTTTTATCATTTACTTACCTGGAGGAATTAGAGAAGGATGCGATTCCTTTGTTGAATCGGATACAAAAGTTCTTCATGGCACAAGATATTTAGGGCACGTGCTATTGTAAACATCTTTAATAGAATCAATTTTGTTGTAGCTAAAAGAGTGAAGACCCAAATAATATTTCGACTTTCCACTAATTTTATGTAAATCTTTGAGTTTATAATAATAATAATAATAATAATAATAATAATAATAATAATAATAATAATGGATATGGGTTCCTCCCCTTTTCATTCTCTTCTTTTGGAGAACTGGAAAAGGATGCAGTGATCTTATTAAAGCGTATTCGACGATTTTGTATGACTCAAGACATTGTAGCACGTGCTGCTTCGCATATTTTTAATAGGATTAGCTTTGCTATAGCTAGAGGTGTGAGGCCCAGTTAGTTTCTCGGCTCCCCACTAATTTCTTGTAAATTCTATTTGATTTTAATAAAGTGATGTTATAATAATAATAATAATAATAATAATAATAATAATAATAATAAATTTAGAGTTGTTAATGTGTGCTATTAATTAATTATTGTTTTTTCAATTAAAATTTTTTGAAATTCATAAGGTTTTAGCAAATTCCCTATACAATTATAACAATAAAATAAATAAATAATATAAATTACACAAACTAGAAAACGAATTTTACGGTCCTTAAACGAGGAAACTATATTGAATAAATCAGTCGTGATCACGTACTCCAAAAACCTAAACTGTCTCACCCCCTATATAAACTCGTATTATAACGCACATCTTCTTCACAAATCCAACCTTTTTACCCTAAACCCTACGATCGAAAATCATCAACATGTCAAACACAATCACAGTAACCGAACAAGCGACCCCGATTCAGACCCTCACTCTCAAATATCCGGCAAACGATAGCCTTACTAATGAGGCTTCTCCCGCAAACGATAGCCCTACTAATGAGGCTTCTCCGGACGTTGTTCCTGACCCTAACTCTAACATCGAGCCGGAAACCCAAACCCTAGTGAACGAGTTTCTTCGTATACAAGCCTTGCTCAAGGCTGCAAAAGAAGCTAAAGAAGCGAGTGATGAGGTGAATACGAATGACAATGAAATCAAGTCACTCGAGAATGATTTAAAAAGCTTGGTTGAAGGGTTAGATGACACGAGTCATCATGACCCGGTGTTACATGACCTGGCGCTGAAGAAACTTCTTAACGCGGCTCATTATCTTAAAATCACGGAATTGATAGATATTTTATGTGAGAGTATTGCGGAAAAAATTAAGGGACAGACCCCAGAATATGTTGGAAGGTATTTTGGCATCGAGAATGATTTTACGCCCGAAGAACAAGCACAGATTCGTAAAGAAAACGCATGGGCATTCGAGTAAAAAGCTATCGAATCATCTAGGACCACTATGATCATATCTTTTATAGCTTTATTGTTATTTTTTTGCGTGTTCGTAACTGGTATACTTTTATTTTTGTTGTTGCAGTCGGTTTAATTTGCATTCTTCAATTGATTGTGGTTTCTTTATGTTATGTTCTGGTATTTGATTAATTTGCTTGAGAATAACACTTATTTATTAGATTTAACATAGCATTGGTTAATAGTGTGATCAGTGTTTGGTTTTATAAACAAAAATCAAATTGATTAATCGTTACAATAAGTGGTAAATTAAAAGCAAAGCTTAGTACAACTTACGCCTGAACGATATATAAAGATAAACGATGACTTGCGCAAATCTGTACGATAAAAGAGATACAAATTAAAGAGGTACGTATTGAAGAACACATTGTGATTTCAAGCTCGAAGTTGAATTCAATCATATGTAATCGCTTTATTGTTATTTTTTTTGTGTTTTTGTGACTTTTTTTTTTCAGCAACACATATTCGTCGTATTATAATTTGCATTATAAAATTGATTAATTGTGATTGCTTTTTGTTATCTATTTTTTGTTATTTGATTAATTTGTATCAGAATGACATCTATTAATTGGTTTTAACCAGCATTGGTTAATACTTAGTAGTGTGTAATGCAATCATTATATGTATGTAAAACTTAGTAAAAGTGAAAATCAAAAGACGAATGCAATAGAAGCCTCACTTCTAGCACAAAAAAAATCATTATATAAGGATGTATTATTTTGCAAGTGTTGTTTTTCAAAGAGGAAGCGTAAGGAATATTGTTTTCCGCTCTTTTTAGTAATGGTGAACTGATCGGAGTAGAATCCTTGTTCACGTAATCGTAGAAAGTCGATCTTTTGTTGGTTTCGGGGTGCGCGGCCTAATCAGTGTTGTCATTGCCGTTTTTCGACTTTTCCTAAGCCATCTCAAATTGGTTTTTGGTCCTTTTTTTGCACGGTTTCAAATAAATTGATTGGTTTTTGGTTCGGTTGTAGATTTGAAACCAAACCAAACCGAGAAATCTAAATACTTATGCGTTAAAATTTGAATTTGATTAATTTATTATTAACTAAAGTCATATTTTAGAACATTTAAAAGTTAGAAAGTAAATATTTATTTGTTTATAAATCACAATATAAGTTTATCACATTTTCCATCTCTTATGTTTTTCAAAAACTTATGGAATTTTGTCCAAAAGGAGGATGTTGGTTCATAACAAAAAGATATGAATGAAATTTTTTTAATTTTGAGTTTTTATATATTTTTTATGCATAAAAAATGAATTTTTAGTGCAATTTTTTTTAAAATTTTTTGGTAACTATGATTTTCGATCTTTTGGCCGACTAATTTACAGTGTTTGAACCCAGCGCCACACAAAGTTAAACTAGGTAAATCCCTCCCTTTTCAAGAGGTTAACGTGGCCACTTAAAGTTGTTTGCACCTAGCAATAATTGAAGACTTCATACATTTTAGAGTGGTAGTGACAAGCTTTTTAATGCACATTCAACTTGTTATGTTTTGATGCACTATATCTTTTATATAATAAAACAAAATCCGTAGTGGTGACTTTTACATTTAAAAAAACTCAACCTTCTTTTATAAAGTAATAATTGAATTATTATTGTTTTTTATTCAAAATATTCTGAATTAAAAATTGTTAAAATTTTCCATATATGGCAAAAAGAAACTATAAATGCATTTTTAAGTGAAAAGTGTGTACAAAATTATATGTGTCAAAAATGTGAAAAATAAAACTTTAAAAAGGTAGGGTAAATCTATAATAACACATGGGTCAAAGGAAGCCATTCCTTATACACGAACAAAATAATTGAACAATCCAAAACCCAAATATCGTATCCTTCTTCACAAAAAATCATCCAAAGAAAATATTCTAATCTATGATCCAGGTTATCTAATTTATTTGCATACCTATGTATTAAATATGTGTATCCATGTAATTGCAATCAATTTTTGAATTTACACATGTAATCTACAACTGTTCATACATGTAGTCACATGTTTAAGAAAATGTTGCTCTGCTTTTGATTTTTAGTCATACATATGTTATCCCATAATTATAAAACTAAAACTAAAATTGGGACGAATTGATGGCTTTGTGGCTTTCCTAAAAGGGGTACTTTAATCGTTTTAGTTATTGGTGTATGTGTATGAGTAAAAGGGGTGTCTTGATTTACTTAATGCAAACTATATAAGCGTGTTTGGCTTTTTACTGCAATAAGATTATAATTTCACCTCATCTGGTTGTTAATATCTTAAAGGGCATCAAACACTCAGAAAAGTAAACAAGATGCCCAAAGGAAAAGAATACCAATATCAGTGAACTAACTTGGTCATAGCTTAGTCATATAGGTTTTGCTGAATTGCTAACCTAATACCATGTTGTGTAATTACGCTACACCCGTATTTTGGAGGAAAAGATTCGATAAGAGAGGATTCGAGGAAAAACAACTATCTCAAAGTGCGTGCAGGTTTAACATGGAAATTAGCAAGCCCTTTAGTGATCGGGTTAGATAATCCATTATTTAATTCGGTGTTAAATTCGACGATGGACAGTCTTATTTCATATCTGGCTTATAACATTCCTATAAAAATAACCTTTATACGGGTTACATAATGCAACTACTAAGTTTTTTGTTGCCTTACTCTTGAATGTTCAAGCTACGAAACAAAAAATATAACAAAAATATCATTTACTATTATTAATGTTAATGAAAATACATAAAAAAAAAAAAAAAAAAAAAAAAAAAAAAAAAAAAACTTGTGCGTTATATATAAATAAATTTAAATCATGTCTAAACAATAAAAATATAATATTAAAAATTTTAAAAAAACCCCACGCGAGTGCGTGTATCATAAATAGTAATACTAAAAAGAAGTTTAATAAAAGATAATTTTTTATAGAAAAAAAGGCGATTTTCAAATTTTAATTAGAAAAACGTCTTTTTTTTATTATTATTTTTTTAAAATCAAGACTATACAATAATTTAATAATAACTTTATTCATAACTTTTTTATTCACTAATGTCCCTATCTTGTGGAATTTTCGAAGATTATCTTTAAAAGTTCTATTTTTTTTTTTAAAATCTCTTTTAAGCTTCACCCGATTTTTTATTTTATTTTATTATATTAATTAATTAATTTTTATTTTATTTTATATTTTTACTTTAACCTTAACCCTATGTGTAAAATAAAACTAATGAAATTGCAAATATGAAATTTGGATTTCTCGGTTCGGATTGAGCCACACCTCAATTTTTGTTCACAAAAACAGCATAGCCCCATACGAACAAATCTCTATAAAAACTTCATCATGCATGTTTATAACATTCGAGTTTAAACGTTAAACAATTCAATTTCACAAGTTGACATTGTTAACCATGGTCAATGTCTAAAAAATTAATGGTAAAAATAAGCGAACATTATTGAAATCACTTTTTTTTTTTTTTTAATTAAGTTATCTGTGCAAGTCTCTTTATATCTTTTTACGAAATCGTATATGTTCCATGGAAAAAATAATAAAAAGGAAAGAGGTAATTCCCAAATGATGCCAAAAAGTTGTGGCTTTTCCAAAATCATGCCAAAAATAATTGTGTTTCCCAGAAGAGTCATGTGCGATTGTGCGAATGTGCGCTTCCACCAGAAACTTGACATGTGTCCATCTCAAAAGTACAGAACCAATCATTTGCAGGCCCACACGATTTCAAATATACCCCACGTGCTGTTTGACTTCTAATTACAAATGTGTGATTTTCTAATGTGCGATTTTCGGCTAATGTGCGAAAGTTTAAAAAAAGGTAGCATTGGAAAAGAATAAAATCTAACTTTGCAGGAATCAAAATCTTTTTTGTGTATTATTTTTCAAACATTTTTCTTAGACATCGGAGTACTTTGAGTGTTCCCATGAGACTTTCGTTTTATTGATCTTTTTGTCATGCTTTTCGACTGCAACAACTTTCCAATATTCTTGTGTGCCTCTTCTGTCTCGTCTCCAGTCATGTTTATTATCTATGCATCCAACTAACAAACAAAACAAATTAGTTGGTCACATGTAAAGTAACAATTTAAAAGCAACATACAAGGTGTCTGGGTAGGTTTATTTTGTTCTGCTTATCTGCTTATTTTGGGGTAAGATAAGCAGTTGTCAATAAGCAGGCTGGCGGCTGCTTAATGCTTATCAGCTTATTTTGGTATAAAATTGACCTGTTTACCTTCAAATCTACCCTTAAAAGCTATCTCTAGAAGTTCTAACTCTTAAGCTACTAATCTGCTTTGGCTTATAAGCAAAAAAATACACAATCCTAATCACCATCATCCCCGGACTCAAATCAATCCAAAAATATTGATGACAACGACTATAATTCCAACTATTCAGACAGATCTTAACTTTCACAAGCACTTATGCAAACACAATGGACAATCCATAGATCCAACATAATTATATGAGGTACGAGCCTTAGAATGCAAAATCAACTGATCCAAAACTAATCGAAGCTCTATACCAATTCAATCAAGCTCCACACATTATTGCAACATCAACATATCAACCAATTAAACAACAAATTAAAGAAAAAAGTTACCATTTCATACGAGAGAACAACTGATTAGCATATAACAAAATAATTGAAAGGATTTCGGTTTTTATGTTAGTGTGTGTGGATTTGTTCATGTTAATGTGTATATGAATCAAAAATAAAAAGAAATATCAAAAATAAAAACTGAAAAATGTTTGAAAAATAATACACGAAAAAGATTTTGATTCCTGCAAAGTTAGATTTTGTTTATTTTCCAATGGTACATTTTTTTTAACTTTCGCACATTAGCCGAAAATCGCACATTAGGAAATCGCACATTTGTTATTAGAAGTCAAACAGCACGTGGGGTATATTTGAAATCGTGTGGGCCTGCAAATGATTGGTTCTGTACCTTTGGGATGGACACGTGTCAAGTTTCTGGTGGAATCGCACATTCGCACAATCGCACATGACTCTTTTGAGAAACACATTTATTTTTTGCATGATTTTGGAAAAGCTACAACTTTTTGGCATCATTTGGGAATTACCTCAAAAGGAAATTATACATAGTTACGGATTCTAATTCTAAATTTTAATCATCGTAACTCCTATAAATACCACAATATTCCAAATCAACCACATTCGATTAATTCACAAGTTCGATAACCCTAAAATCATCCTTAAAACCTACTAAATTTCTTCATCATGTCGAGCTCGACAATGCTAACCCTATTGTCAAAGGACAAAGAAGTGTTTACCATCGAACAATCGCTCGCGATCCAATCAATCACCATCAAAGCTCTTGTCGACGATGATTGTGCCTCCAATGTTATTCCTCTCCCTAACGTCGATGCCAAAACCCTAACCCTAGTTATTGAGTTTCTTAAGAAACATGCTTTGTTCACCGCTGCGAACGATAAATACACGAAGTTGACCCAACTTGAAAACAAGGAAGAGGAGGATTCTGAAAACAGCGAGAAGAAACGGGCTAGAGAGGAGGAGAAAAAGAAACTAGATTTGCTCGAGAATGATGTGAAAAGGGTCTGTAAAGACTTGGAACAATGATACTCTATATGAAGTTATTCTAGCTGCTAACTATCTTAACATCCGGGCGTTGCTGGACGTGACTTGTCAGCAAGTGGCGGATTCTATGAAGGGCAAGACGCCGGAGGAGATTCGAAAGATGTTCAATATCAAGAATGATTTTACACCCGAAGAAGAAGAAGAGGTTCGTAAAGAAAATCCATGGTTACACGAGTAAAAAGCCATCTAATAATCATCTAGGACCACTATGACCATATCTTTTACGGAGTAAAGCTTTATTGTAATTTTTTGGCGTAACACTAATTATTCGTCGGTTTAATTTAATTTGCATTGTTCAATTGATTGTGATTGCTTTATGTTATCTTTTGGTATTTGATTAATTTGCACGTTAATGACACTTATTTAGTAGTTTTAATTAGCATTGGTTACTAGTGTGTTCGAATGGAGATATTATTGAAATATAAAGACACTTACTACCTCCGTGTCCAATTTTTTTTTTTTTTTTTATTTTTTTTATTTGTGTTATATAATAGTTGATGAAAACTATATAAATAGAATTGGATTTTAAACATACTTTTAATAGTATAATTTATCAAATATTAACAAAAATATTTATAATTAAATTGAACAAGAAAGACTCAAAAAAGTTAAAGTGAACACTTATTATGAGATGAAATGGGTAATGTTTGGTTTTATAAACAAAAATCAAATTGATTAGTCGTTACAATAATAAGTAGTAAATTAATTAAAAGCAAAGACTATACAACCCACGCCTAAACAACATAGTATAAATCGTAATATAACTTAACACAAATGATAAAGATAAATGATGACAAATGTGCAAATCTTTCTGACACAAGAGATACGAATTAAAGAAGTACCGGAGAAAACATTGTGATTTCGAGCTCGAAGTTGTGAAACACTCCTTTCCTATTTTGACTAAAAATTTAAAACTTTTGCATGGAAATGACACGACCAAAACTGACCTTCTGTTACTATTTAATGAACTAACAAAAATCTATTACATATCGGCCCTTGAGAGTATTTTAAATAAAACTAGACTCAATTACCTCACGACTCCTAACGACTTAAGGTTTGAAAGATATAATTTATGAAGATCGACGAAACACCTGAAAAATGTCCCCAACCGCCCGGTTGGGGCCCTGCTAACTCAATTCTGGCGTTTTTGCCCAGAAAACCAACTTTTCGAGTCCGATACATTACCATACTTTCCAGAAACCATTTAAACATCATAATACTTCATTTTTTATAAATACTCGTGGTCTAAACGACCCACGGAACATAAGTTACGGGGGACACTAAACACCCGTTCACATACATTTTCAATACAACCTTTTTACAAAGATACAAGACCGTTATTTTAACACCAAAACCTGGAGTTGGACACTTACAAACAATGTTTATAAATACATTTACAACAATTTGAGGTTCAACATGATTAAGCTCGGTATCTAGTACTAAGCTCCAAAGACAAGCCAAACACTTTCATCCATGCTCTCAATTTCTAGGCCTTTAGTCAAGACCTTACTTTCTCCGCTTATGAACCTACAAAACGGTTAAAAAACTAAACCATAAGTTTTCGCTTAGTAAGTGAAAGACATAACTAGTTATTATAAATCGTAAATCATAATTTGCATCATAAACTTCACTTAAATCCATCATTCATTCACATACACATAAACTCCACATATATTGCTAGTTTCACAACTAGACTATTCGCATCTTTTGCTAGATACACAACAACTAATTCCATTCAACTCTTACGCTTCACATACTTTCAAGGGTATATCAACTAAGCAAGACACAACTAGCTAGTTTGATCAACTAGTCTCACCTAATTCTTAAAACAAGCACACTACCCTTAAACTTTTATATCCTTAATTGTGGAAAACTAGAAGGGGGGGTTGAATAGTTTTACGTCTTTTTAGTTTTATGAAAACTTAGTTGTTTAAAACAAAACTTCGTTTCTAGTTTATGTGAGATCAATACATGTATACTTATAAGTACTTATATCTACGCAAGTAAATAATAACAATATAGATGAGTATGCCTTATAAGAATTCATGTCTACGCAAGTAAACAATAACAATATAGACAAGTATTGTTACGTCCCTTTTTATTTATGAAAACTTAGTTTAGTTTTAAAGTCTTGTTTCCTCTTAAAACTTTGATTCGATCTTATGTGAATTCAAGTCTTGAACAATATGAACAACTATATCGAGGTATGAGACGTAATAACGAAGTAAGTTAAATATGTACAATCAATACATGCATAATATAGGCAATTATAGCTATATACGAGATGTAAATAAGTAAGCTAAGTAATAAGTTAGAGTTGGAAAGATCTAACCGTGAGACAAAGGATTTATAGTGGTTCGGCTACAAGGACACCTTCCTTGCCCTACTCCACTCCCCGAGTCACCTACTCGAGAGTTTTCTTCACTATGTCAACAAGCTCCCTTATGGCGGAGAAAACCTTACACAACTTTTGCTTACACCAATTAACGACACTAAGCTAAATGTCGAGTTCTAATCCTAGCTAGAACCAATCTCACAACTTCTTCACGACTTGGCACACCTTCTTCACAACTTGTACACACCACTACTACTTCACAACATCACACTACTCCACTACTTCTTCTTCACACCACTACTTCTATTCACAAATTCTACTCCTAGATCTATCTAGTTACAATACTATCACACCTTTACAATGAATGTACACAACATCTAGACTATATACACAAATCTACAATACTTCACAACTTGATGTTGAAGGAGTATTCTTCTCTTGCACTTTGAGAGATGAGAGGTGAGGAAATGAATCACTTGAAATAAGGATTAACAATTATATTATCAAAGGGTTTTTAGGAGGATGTTTAGAGAGATTTGGATCTGAAAATTTTCGTGCAAGAGGTGAGAAAAATACCAGGTTTGAGGTGGTATTTATAGGAGAAAATTTCTGACAGATTCTGACAGAGGAGCGTGGCCGGCCCCCTTAATTCATGGTCGGCCCCCTTAGCTGTAACGGCCAGAATCTTTGTCTTTTTCTAGGGAAAGTTTATTTGATGAAAAACTAACTGATTTTGGTTAAAAAACTTGAATTCATATATTTACTATGAATTAAACATTTTCCTTTATTACCAAAAATATTTTTCAAAAATATATAATAAGTTTATTTAATTTTATAAACTTTGTATTATATAAATAAACATCCCTTTGATCATAAAATGTATTAGTCATTTGTTTATTCATACCTTAAGTGATTATATTGGATGAGATGATATAAACTTGCTTAAAACTTGTTTACGTATTAACTTTGCATTTAATGTTCTTATATTTTGTGATCGTCAAAACTTAAAGATATATATCAAAAAATATTAATAACGTTTTTATACATTATTTATATCAACATTAATCACAAATAATCACCTAACACATGGCACAAAATACAAAACATGATAAACTCAATATATAATTTTGTTACAATATGATAACATCTTGTTATCATCATCTTCTTTCCTTGATTCCTAACCAAGAATCATTACCACATCTATTAACACATTACAACCATAACAATAACAAGGGTTTATGCAACACATAGCTTACCCTTTATCAATTCTAATCATCATATGATCATATCTTGATCATATGATGAAATCCCCAATATCTCTACATAAACCCTACCTTCAATTTACCAATTAACTCAAGATAAAGATTACTTACTTGTGTTGGAATGATCACTAGGCTTAACCCAAGACGATAAATTTCCATCACTAGATCACCAAGTTCTTTTTTCCATCTCTTTTTTTTTCTCTTCTAAAACCGACCCACAAAACAACCTCTACACAAATAAAGAATTGACTTGAAATAGTATAAAGATTAACTCACTTTGAATTGGTCAAATGGCAACTTTAGTTTTTCAAGTCTATTTCCTTTCTACTAGTAACACACGGTATTTTCTAAAACCATTTACATAATATGTATACTTATAGTTTGACTATCAACCAATTAATTAATCACGTAAAGTCTTCAACTTATAAAAGTCCTAGTCAAACTAACCCTATTGTATTCTCGTAATAATACTTAAAACCCGTTTTGGGGTGTTACAATTTGAATTAAAAAAGTTCTTGTTGCACAAAAAGTATTAGATAAATGTGTATTTTTTGCATGTGTTAGGTATATTTTTCAAGTAGAAGCGGAAGTCGAATTTTTTACTACCTTTTTGGTAAATGACCAATGGAGTAGGATCTTTGTTCAACATACGGAATAGTCGAGCGTTCTTTTGTTACTTGAGTTCGCGGCCTAACCGTTGTTGTCATTGCCTTTTTTTAGCCATACCAAAATGTTGCTTAAACGTGGATCTAACAGAATTAAACTGAACTTTATGATTTTTTCAAACCTAATCAAACTAAACCGAGAAACCTCGAATATTACATATATACATGAATTTTTTGTTAGTTGATTAACTTATAATTGAGATTTTCTAACTTGTGCCATGGTGGCACAAACTTTTAATCATTCAACAAACCGAAATTACTATATTTGCATGTTAGTTGATATTAATAGTTTCCTAAATTTATTATGTTTACCAAACTTATTATTATTTTATATAAAAATTAAATTATTTAAGAAATTAAATTGTTCATTTAATACTCTAAACTTGTGTCATCATGGAACAAGTTAGAAAACCTCTTAGGGTGGTGGCAATGGTCACGGTTTGGGTAGTGGTTTGCCCCAAACCATCGGTGCACCTTAGCGGTTTGGGTTGGAGGTTTGGCCTAGCTAGGAAAACACTTCATCGGTTTGGAAGAAAAGAGGACGTTAGACCATTAATGCTTTTGACCGTTTGGAGTAAAACAAAAAAAAGGGTTGAGAGGTATGGTGAATTATGGTTGCAACTAAAAAAGGGTTGAGAGGTATGAAAAAAGTATGAGTGAGGTGGAATGATATTATTGATAGGTTGAGAGGTACACAAGAATTTGAGAGTGATCATTGCCACCACCCTTATAATTTACTAAAGTTACACGTGGGGCATAAATGCATGGAAACAGTAATAAAAAAGAAACAATTCAAGTTTAGTCGATTCACTTTTCATTAGTGTAAAAAAAAAAAAAAAAAAAAAAAAAATAAAAAAAAAAAAAGTTACTTTATTTACTTATTTAATTTACTTATTTAATTTACTTGTCAATAAAAAAAGTTACTTAATTTACTTATCTATGCAAATCTCTTTATATCTTTATACGAAATCTTTAAGCATATTCCATGGAAACAAATAATAAAAAGCTTCTAACGAAATCTCTTAGAGCATGCGGTAAGGTACCCATGAGTTAAAAGTTAACATACTGTCATGTCAGCGGCACATCAGCTTTTCCATTTTAACCTTAACTCTTGACTTTCTACCCCGGTAGCATAACTCACCTTAACTCACCTCCACCCCAAATATTTTCAATTTCAACCCCAATTTTTAACCAACACATCATTTATTTAAAACATAACATAAACTCTTAAACATATCACAATACGAAGTTAAAACATAAATATTACATTACGAAACATATGAAATTTAAAAACATAAATATTACAAACATTTATTCATCGTCGTCGGAATCTTCTTCTTCATTTTGACGTTGAAGACGTCTTCCCCAAACATGCTCCAAAAGGTCTTGTCGGAGTTGATTATGCATATCAACGTCGTGTAGTTCTCTATGTATGCGACGCTGGAAATCACATCTGTCGATCCACCTCTCTCGGCTAAACTGTGGTGTCGGATCCACCCACATTTCCGGATACTCACGTAGTGCAAACTTTTGATCTTTTAAGATCATGTTATGCAAAATTATGCAAGTATACATTATTCTTTGTAACTTGACAACTTCCAGTGCAACCGGACAATTTTTCTACTCCCAATGCATGCAATCAATGCTACCAAGCATTCCCGAAAAACCATGTTCACGCTCATGTTTCTCATAAATAGCCTGAACGTCGGACCATGTCGGTTTCCACGCACTTGTTAAAATTATCAAGACATTCACGTCCAGTACGCTCACCCATTTGCAAATACGCATCAAACGCATCGGGTGCGTTGCCGTATGCCAATTGGCGTATGGCAGCTGTACACCTCATAAGTGTACTAATACTTTGTCGACCTGTAGCATCGGGTCCTTTGTTCATGAATTTAAAATGATCTGGAAGTGGATCGGAATAGTAAGATTGAATACCTTCTACTATTTCCAGAAATAGTTTCCGGATCATACAAAACCTTCTTCGAAATTGCCGGTGCGTATACTTACACCGTTGATAAAAGTAGTCGCGACGCAAACGTTCCACGGCAATCTCGAACTCACGATGGACACACGTACGCGCGATGCGTTGTCGACCTAATTCTGCTGCTGCTTGTTGTTCCAAACGTTGGCGACATTCGAACGCGGATATCATAAACTCCATGTCAAATTCATCATCAATATCGGAGAAACTCCTTTGTTCTTCATTATTTTCATTCGGATCCATTGTGAAAATGAAAGTTTTTTTTTTTTTTTTTTTTGGTATATAGGTTGAATTTGAGTTGTGTAAGTGTGAAAATAAAATGTGTGTGAAGTGGGTCTTTAATTACCACGTGGTAAAAAAATAGATTTAAAAAGTGTTTTTTTTTTTTTTTTTTTTTTTTTTTTTTTTAACTTTATATCCGTTACAAACGGTAACAAAATATAAGGGGTCAAAATGATTTTTTTTTTGAATCCACTCAAAAAAACTAGCCGTTGTATGGCTGTATTCGGTTTTTTTTTAATACAACCATGGCTCTTAACGCACGTTAAGCTCTTGCACGTGCACGTTAACGCACCTCTTGCCTTTCGATAGCGGTAAGTTAACGCACCGCGTTAAGGTGGTGCGTTAACTGTTAACTCGGGCACCAAAGGCACGTTACCGCAAGCTCTTATACATGTATAGAAAGTTCGAAACAACATTAAAAAGGTAACGTAAAATTAAAAGGAAAGTATATTTTATTATTACGGATTCTAAATTTCTAATTCTTAGCTAAAACTTAAATTTTCCTACTAACACCTATAAATACCGCCGTATATTTCTCATAAACCCTATATTCTATTCACAAGTTTGATAATCCTTGAATCATCTATAAACCCTACTAAACCCTTTGATCATGTCAAACACGAAAACGCTTACTGAACAATCAGCCGCCATTCAATCCATCACCATCAAATTAGCCCTCGTTGACGATGATTGTGCCTCTAATGTTATTCCTGCCC
The DNA here is from genome assembly GCA_030686995.1 of Artemisia argyi. NCBI lineage: Eukaryota > Viridiplantae > Streptophyta > Magnoliopsida > Asterales > Asteraceae > Artemisia > Artemisia argyi. Next base: position 179,755,706 of record CM060704.1, read on the forward strand.
CGAACGTGACCAAAGTGTCTGTACACACTTTGTTTTTACGACTTTTGTGGACGTTATTCTGGCTCGCAATTATCTTAACATCAAGGAGTTGATGGAGGAGCTTCGAAAGAAATTCAATATCACTAATAATTTTATGCTTGTAGAAGAAGATGTGGTTTGTATTGAAAATCTGTGGCATTCGAAAAATAGATTATTAAATCGTCTGGGAACACTATCATATCTTGTAAAGCTCTATTATTATTTCTTTTGTGTTTTTGTGACTGGTTTTTATTTTTATTTTATTTTTATTAATTTTTTTTATTTACTTTTTCTGTGTTGCAGCATAACACTTATTCTTTGGTTTAATATGCATTATATAAAACTGATTTTGATTGTTTTTTGTTATCTATCTTTTGATATTTTATTAATTTGTATCAGAATGACACTTATATCTATTGGTTTTAACTAGCATTGGTTAATACTTGTAGTGTGTAATGTTTGGTTTCATAAACCAAAAGTAAATCCCAATCGTTTGAATGATTAAAAATTAGAAGCAAAAGCCTAAACAACTAATAGCTGATCGAACGCATGGCATACATGATACATCCTAATGTAACTCAAACGATCGAGATAATTAACAATGATAAATGTGCAAATCTGTAAAGGAGATATTAAGAAGAACCGGAGAACATCTTGTAGGTGATTTCAAGCTCAAAGTTGAATGCAATCATTTATATGTACGTAAAACTTAGTAAAAGTGAAAACCAAAAGACGAATGAATTAAAGCCTCTCTTCTAGCACAAAAAATCATTATACAAGGATGTATTATTTTGCAAGTGTTGTTTTTCCAAGAGGAAGCGGAAGGAATATTGTTTTCCTCTCTTTTTAGTAATGGTGAACAGTGAAGTATCTTGTTCAGGTAATCGTAGAAAGTCGATCGTTTGATGAAAAATGATATTTTGATGCAAAAAGACGATTTACAAATTTTAATTTGAAAAGTTTTTTTTTAGTCAAAACTATACACTTTAATGATAACTTTCTTCACAATAAAAATGAATAGAATATAATTAAGATATGAAAAATATGATAAAGTAGTTAAAATAAATAGCCTTCTAATATGAATGTTTTGAGTTATATGATTTCTTACTAGGCTTTCAATCTTTATTGGAGTAACACCTATTTATCGGTTTATAGTATGCTCTGCTTGATTAAATTGATTACTTTTATATGTCAACTAGAGTTCTCGATTTCGAGCCGTATTTAAGTACTTAATTTTCTGGTTTAAGCTTTGCATTTGTCAACAGGATACAAGTAATAAGGTCCTAATCATATCATATGTGCCGATGAAAATCACTGGTTAGAGACGATCTCGATCTTCACATTGCTTTTATGATGGATCAAATAGCTTTTTCACAATGCATGTTAGCAAATTTCTTTACAAAATCAAGATTAAGCTTATAAACACACTATTGTGTATTGTTTAGATAATTAATATGTGTAACAAATACAAAGCTCTTCAATCTGTTTGCATTAACAAACCTAGGCGTGCTTCTTCCACACTTTCTTACAAGAAATAAGTAGTTACTAGTTAGATTGCGAGTACGATGAAGATGCAGTCAACGACTTCATATTAGGCCTCCATGGCTTTCGTTTGTTTTCTTTGTTGAGACCTCTATATAGATTATGTTAACATACGTAGTGAAGAGTTTGCTCGCTTTTTCTTCAACCTTGTTTGAGTGGTGACGAACTGACGATGGATCATATGCCATCAGGGATGGACCCACATGGGAGCCGGGTGTGGCACGGGCCACACACTTTTAGGTTACGAAGTGTAAATTTTTATAAAATATGTCTTTTATGGGCTTGTGCAACACCCAATTTCACCTAATAAAGTTTGTATAGGGCAACTTTATTACTTATGGTCATAAAAGAAAATTTGTGCAACACCCTCTCAAAATTCTTGGGTTCGTCTCTCTATGCCATCCTTTGACTTTTGTATAAAAAGCCTGATGATTTAAGCCCAACTCAGACCCAAGGCAAGGCCCAAACTGGGTCCTATTAAGCTGCTAATTCATAAGGCGTCACGTGGCCATCTTTCCATGGTCCGAAAGTTTCATAGAGGGGAAGTGTTTGTTTAGCTTTATCTAGAGTATTTTTTCGTTCAAAAAAAGTCAGAGTATTTTTTGTGTAACTTTGGGTTTTATAAAACCCAACACTCTTTCTCTTATCTTTATTTTTTCTTTGTAAACTTTTTCTCTCTAGTTTTATAAATTAGTTTTGTGTTTATTATATCTTGCTTTAAATTTGATAAAGTTTAGTCTCGTCTTTCATATCTTGCATCTTAATATCTTTCTTTCCTTAATCCTTCATTTATTTTGTCTAAGACTTTATACAATTTACAAAAATTTTAATGAAAAGAACATGTGAATCTTGAGGTTTTAAGATGGTTAGGTGTTTTTACACTCTGGGTACGGACACTCATATTCACATATTTTTATTTTTAAGAACTTTCATCTTTTACCTAGTTTTTAGTAGATTATAATTAAATAAAAACAAGAAAACACACAAAAAAAATATAATAATAATAAAAAAAATCATGGTTTGTTTTTATAAATTTCTTAAAAGTATTTTCTGTTAGTATTAAATTTTACAAGGTTTAGTTTTACTTTTTAGTTTTTTTTTTTAAAAAAAATAAATAAATAAATAAAAATTATTTGCAGTTTTTACTCTTTTAAAGTAGTATAAGTTTTATTTTCTTTAAAAAAAATAGTTAAAATTATCATAAAGTTCTTTTTTATTTTCTGGCAACTAAGTAGTTTTTAAAGCTAGGATAAAATTTTCAGAATAAACGTTGTTTTGGTTATTAAACAGTTAAAGATAGTTTCGTCATTTTATTTATTTTTTTATATTTAAATTTTAATTTTTATTAAGTTTTAGTTTCTGTTAAATTTACGAAATTTGTTTCGAAAGTTTAATATTTATTTTAATCTTATAATAGTTTTTAGTTATCTTTTTATTCTTATAAAGGTATTTATAAATCTTTTACCTTAATATCACAATCTTAGTTTACATAAAAGTAAACACTTTTATTTGTAACTTAGGTGGTGTGAGATTTATTTATAAATTATATTTTTTTACATATTTTCAGCTTTATTAAAAAACTTATATTATTAATAGTTGGCGAAAACATTATTAGCTTTGAGTTATTCCAGGAAAATACCAGGTTTATTTTTTTTGTTATTATTATTTTTTTTAAAAAGGCAATATATTTTTATAAAATTAAAGCTAGCAAGACGCTAAGAATTACAACAATCTCGACAATGATCCTCACAGACTACAACAACCATAAACACAACCCTCGGCAAACGAACCTAAACTAAACAACATCAACCTCAAAGGCATAAACAATTGCGACGACTCTTAAATCTCTATCCAAAACGAGCATTGTCAATGGAGAAGATCTAACAATTAAAGGAGTGGACATCCCGCCTTCAAACTCTAGCATAACACCTAACCACTTAAGGGAAACACCTGACTTGAAAACATGGATATGGGTCAAAAACACACGCACAAACATGACACACGGCTAGAGATACGATGGTGGCGGCGGCGGGTTTAGGGTTAGGGGTAGGTTGGATTGGATCGCGAGTGATTGTTTAATCACTAACACCTCTCTGTCCTTGGTCATTAAGGTAAGCATGGTAGTGTTCGACACGATGGAAGGGTTTAAGAATGGTACTTTAAGGATGATCGAACTTGTTTTTTTTTTAAGATGATATGTTAACAAGATATAGGTTTACGAGGAATATGGTGGTATTTATAGAAGTTAGTAGGGAACGATTTAGATTTTCTCAAAAGATTAGTATCCGTAACCAACTAAAGTTTCCTTTTTATAAAAGCATAAACCGACATCTTTAATTGTATGAATACGTAATCTTGATCATAAATTATATATAGTTGTTTTTTGTACGTGTTATATTATTTCTTAAAATATTTGTATACAAAAGTAAATAAATAAACTAAGTAATTTACGTAAATGGTCGCTACTTTATACCCATAATTTTGTAGTTATGGTTTACCAAAATATTAACTTTTGTGAATAAAATCGTCCAAACTAAAAGTTTAACATGAATGTTTGATAATCCTTGAATCATCCTTAAACCCTACTAAACCCTTTGATCATGTCAAACACGAAAACGCTTACTGAACAATCAGCCGCCATTCAATCCATCACCATCAAATTAGCCCTCGTCGACGATGATTGTGCCTCCAATGTTATTCCTGCCCCGAACGTGACCAAAGTGTCTGTAAACACTTTGTTCTTACGACTTTGATGGACTTTATTCTGGCTCACAATTATCTTAACATCAAGGAGTTGATGGATGAGCTTCGAAAGAAATTCAATATCACTAATAATTTTATGCTTGTAGAAGAAGAAGTGGTTTGTATTGAAAATCTATGGCATTCGAAAAATAGATTATTAAATCATCTGGGAACACTATCATATCTATTAAAGCTCTATTGTTATTTTTTTTATTTTTATTTTTTACTTTTTCTGCGTTGCAGCATAACACTTATTCGTTGGTTTAATATGCATTATAAAACTGATTTTGATTGTTTTTGTTATCTATCTTTTGATATTTTATTAATTTGTATCAGAATGACACTTATATCTATTGGTTTTAACTAGCATTGGTTAGTACTTGTAGTGTATAATGTTTTGTTTCATAAACCAAAAATAAATCCTAATCGTTTGAATGATTAAAAATTAGAAGCAAAAGCCTATACAACCAACAGCTGAACGACATGGCATACATGATACATCCTAATATAACTCAAATGATCGAGATAATTAACGATGATAAATGTGTAAATCTGTAAAGGAGATATTAAGAAGAACCGGAGAACATCTTGTAGGTGATTTCAAGCTCAAAGTTGAATGCATTTATATGTACGTAAAACTTAGTAAAAGTGAAAACCAAAAGACGAATGAATTTAAGCCTCTCTTCTAGCACAAAAAATCATTATATAAGGATGTATTATTTTGCAAGTGTTGTTTTTCCAAGAGGAAGCGGAAGGAATATTGATTTCCTCTCTTTTTAGTAATGGTGAACAGTGAAGTATCTTGTTCAGGTAATCGTAGAAAGTCGATCGTTTGATGAAAAATGATATTTTGATGCAAAAAGACGATTTACAAATTTTAATTTGAAAAGTTTTTTTTTTTCTTTTTTTTTTCTTTGTCAAAACTATACACTTTAATGATAACTTTCTTCAAAATAAAAATAAATAGAATATAATTAAGATATGAAAAATATGATAAAGTAGTTAAAATAAATATCCTTATAATATGAATGTTTTGAGTTATATGATTTCTTACTAGGCTTTCAATCTTTATTGGAGTAACACCTATTTATCGGTTTATAATATGCTCTGCTTGATTAAATTGATTACTTTTATATGTCAACTAGAGTTCTCGATTTCGAGCCGTATTTAAGTACTTAATTTTCTGGTTTAAGCTTTGCATTTGTCAACAGGATACAAGTAATAAGGTCCTAATCATATCATGTGTGCCGATGAAAATCACTGGTTAGAGACGATCTCGATCTTCACATGGCTTTTATGTGGATCAAATAGCTTTTTCACAATGCATGTTAGCAAATTTCTTTACAAAATCAAGATTAAGCTTATAAACACACTATTGTGTATTGTTTAGATAATTATTATGTGTAACAAATACAAAGCTCTTCAATCTGTTTGCATTAACAAACCTAGGCGTGCTTCTTCCACACTTTCTTACAAGAAATAAGTAGTTACTAGTTAGATTGCGAGTACGATGAAGATGCAGTCAACGACTTCATATTAGGCCTCCATGGCTTTCGTTTGTTTTCTTTGTTGAGACCTCTGTAAAGATTATGTTAACATATGTAGTGAAGAGTTTGCTCGCTTTTTCTTCAACCTTGTTTGAGTGGTGACGAACTGACGATGGATCATATGCCATCAGGGACGGACACACATGGGGAGCCGGGTGTGGCACGGGCCACACACTTTAAGGTTACGAAGTGTAAATTTTTATAAAATATGTCTTTTATGGGCTTGTGCAACACCCAATTTCACCTAATAAAGTTTGTATCGGGCAGCTTTTTTACTTATGGTCATAAAAGAAAGTGTGTACAACACCATCTCAAAAATCTTGGGTTCGTCCCTGCATGCCATCCTTTGATAAGAGACTTTTGTATAAAAAGCCTGATGATTTAAGCCCAACTCAGACCCAAGGCAAGGCCCAAACTGGGTCCTATTAAGCTGCTAATTCATAAGGCGTCACGTGGCCATCTTTCCATGGTCCGAAAGTTTCATAGAGGGGAAGTGTTTGTTTAGCTTTATCTAGAGTATTTTTTTCGTTCAAAAAAAGTCAGAGTATTTTTTGTGTAACTTTGGGTTTTATAAAACCCCAACACTCTTTCTCTTATCTTTATTTTTTCTTTGTAAACTTTTTCTCTCTAGTTTTATAAATTAGTTTTGTGTTTATTAAATCTTGCTTTAAATTTGACAAAGTTTAGTCTCGTCTTTCATATCTTGCATCTTAATATCTTTCTTTCCTCAATCCTTCATTTATTTTGTCTAAGTCTTTATACAACTTACAAAATTTTTAATGAAAAGAACATGTGAATCTTGAGGTTTTAAGATGGTTAGGTGTTTTTACACTCTGGGTACGGACACTCATATTCACATATTTTTATTTTTAAGAACTTTCATCTTTTACCTAGTTTTTAGTAGATTAGAATTAAATAAAAACAAGAAACACACACAAAAAAAACATAATAATAATAATAAAAATCATGGTTTGTTTTTATAAATTTCTTAAAAGTATTTTCTGTTAGTATTAAATTTTACAAGGTTTAGTTTTACTTTTTAGTTTCTAAAAAAAAGCAAAAAACAAAAAAAACAAACAAACAAACAAAATTTTATTTGCAGTTTTTACTCTTTTAAAGTAGTTTGCATTTTATTTTCTTTAAAAAAAAATAGTTAAAATTATCATAAAGTTCTTTTTTATTTTCTGGCAACTTCTAAGTAGTTTTTAAAGCTAGGATAAAATTTTCAGAATAAAAGTTGTTTTGGTTATTAAACAGTTAAAGATAGTTTCGTCATTTTATTTATTTTTTTATTTTTAAATTTTTATTTTTACTAAGTTTTAGTTTCTGTTAAATTTTCGAAATTTGTTTCGAAAGTTTAATATTTATTTTAATCTTATAATAGTTTTTAGTTATCTTTTTATTCTTATAAAGGTATTTATAAATCTTTTACCTTAATATCTCAATCTTAGTTTACATAAAAGTAAACATTTTTATTTGTAACTTAGGGGGTGTGAGATTTATTTATAAATTATTTTTTTACATATTTTCAGCTTTATTAAAAAACTTATATTATTAATAGTTGGCGAAAACATTATTAGCTTTGAGTTATTCCAGGAAAATACCGGGTTTATTTATTTTTATTTTTTTTATTTTTTTTAAAAGGCAATATATTTTTATAAAATTAAAGCTAGCAAGACGCTAAGAATTACAACAATCTCGACAATGACCCTCACAGACTACAACAACCATAAACACAACCCTCGGCAAACGAACCTAAACTAAAAACATCAACCTCAAAGGCATAAACAATTGTGACGACTCTTGAATCTCTATCCAAAACGAGCTTGCATTGTCAATGGAGAAGATCTAACAATTAAAGGAGTGGACATCCCGCCTTCAAACTCTAGCATAACACCTAACCACTTAAGGGAAACACCTGACTTGAAAACATGGATATGGGTCAAAAACACACCCACAAACATGACACACGGCTAGAGATACGATGGTGGCGGCGGGTTTAGGGTTAGGGGTAGGTTGGATAGATCGCGAGTGATTGTTTAATCACTAACACCTCTCTGTCCTTGGTCATTAAGGTAAGCATGGAAGTGTTCGACACGATGGAAGGGTTTAAGAATGGTACTTTAAGGATGATCGAACTTGTTTTTTTTAAAGATGATATGTGAACAGGATATAGGTTTATGAGGAATATGGTGGTATTTATAGAAGTTAGTAGGGAACGATTTAGATTTTCTCAAAAGATTAGTATCCGTAACCAACTAAAGTTTCCTTTTTATAAAAGCATAAACCGACATCTTTAATTGTATGAATACGTAATCTTGATCATAAATTATATATAGTTGTTTTTTGTACGTGTTATATTATTTCTTAAAATATTTGTATACAAAAGTAAATAAATAAACTAAGTAATTTACGTAAGTGGTCGCTACTTTATACCCATAATTTTGTAGTTATGGTTTACCAAAATATTAACTTTTGGGAATAAAATCGTCCAAACTAAAAGTTTAACATGAATATATGCTATTTTTTAAGTATATGGTAGTATGACCAATTTTAATGTATTGTAATTGTCTTTGTGAACAAATATGAAATGGGCCTGCGGCATATTGAATGTGCTAGCCACACATATATGATTATGTAGGCCTAATCTTTAACGAGTTCACCTGTGAATTAGTCATAATCTTAATCGTTCATTACTATTGACTATGATGTTCTTAACGATATGGTAATTGAGATGGTGAAAAAGGTTGTGTTAAGAATGGAAGTTTTATTTAAAACATACAAAACAAGGTTTAATACGGTTGGGTCTAAAAGTTTTTCTCGAAAAATAAGGAATCAAGAATCTAATAAAGCATATGAAGGTGATAATGACTTTTTGTATGGCGTCTTGATTTTGGAAGAATCCGGTTCAATTGAATTCGGATTAGGTATACAAGAGACTTTGACATTCTTGAATGGTGGAAATTAAATGCACCGAGATATCCAATCGTATCTCAAATGGCAAAAGGTAATTTACTATACTTTTCGAATAACTTTTTTCATTACGTTATTGTTGTTTATGATGCATTTAATATTTTTAGACATATTGCCAATCCAAATAACCACCATGGCAGCACGAGTCGGCATTTAGGAAAAGAGGCCTGTTCTGGACCCATACACGACTAACTTGTTTTACCCCATTGTTGAGGCATTGATATGCACTCAAAATTGAGTTAGAAAGTCAAGGAAAGCCATAATAAATGACATTGATGACATATTAATGACGACAATGTTGAGAGAGGTATTCACAACAAGCTTTGATTTTCTTTTAAGTATGGGTAAATAACTAAACATGAGTCTAGGAATTTGCAAAACTTGGTAGAAAGCTGTTATACAACAATTCTGAGTAGTCTGTACTCTGTACTATTTCCAGCTTTAAGCTGTTATACTGCTGGTATACAAGTCTGAACTTTTAAACTTTTATACTACTGGTCCAGTTTGTTATCTACATTGTTTTATGGGAGATGATTTGCACACATTAGTTTTCGATTTGCACACTCCGATTTACAACCAGTACCAGTATATATACATAGTACAGTAGGTTAATGAATTAGTTGGAATGTGCAAATCATTTCCCTTGTTTTAATTTCCAAACATGAGTCTACTAATCTGTTAAAAAACCAAACATGAGTCCAGTTTGCATTCTACTATTGGTCTAATTAAGAAATGATGCTTATGTTATAGAGTAAAAAAATGGAATTTTTTAAGCATGTGTTACGATTGTTTGTAAAGTAATTAACGTAGCTTGTTTGTTGTCGTATGTGTAGAGATTGAAGATGGAATTAACAAGCAAAATGGTAGAGAAAAAGGGAAAGAAGGCGTGGAAGATTGAGTGCAATTTTGTTTATTTTGAACGATTTCATATGATTTTGATGTATTTTGCAAGTTTTGGAACATTTGATGTATTTTTGCAATTTAAAATTATGATAAAGGTATGTTTGTTTAGTTATTGTTGCCCTTTTTTATACATTGTTCGGTTAAAATTGCACGAAAAATCTCCATATTTCCTTAAAATTTGTTGCTGTCACAATGGGTTAACGGGTCAAAACTGGATTATTTTATTTATTTATTTATTTATTTTTGACTAAAAATAAAAGACCATGAAGCTTATTATAATAGGATTTGTACTAATATAACTTATTATTGTTATGGTGAGTTTTCACATGTAGATATATTAATAACACTTTGCCAAATATAAGGAGGCACTTTCGACAGAGTGCCAATCACCCCTTTAAGTAGATGGATTTATTGGCAACAACGATCATATGAGACGAATAGACATTGCCGTGATACCCTTTCTTTCGAGCTGAACACGAATCACTGGTTGTGTTCTCTCGCTCGCGTGGTGCAACATGATCTCAGTCTCAAGTATTATGCAGTTATAACTATTATATTTTGGCCTACTACCCATGATTTGGATCATACACATTTAACATTTTCTACAGGCAAAATTTATGTAAGATTTTGATATATATGATGATGGATAGGAACAACGAAAACCTAGTAGACCAAAACTTGAATACATAAAAAAAAAAAAAAAAAAAAAAAAAAAAAAGAAAAAAAAAGGTTGTTTACTTATTTCACTATCACGGCACATCTATTCACAAAGCAGTCCTGGACTTTAGCTTTGATTTAACATGCTAACAACAGTACGGTTACGTAGCGTTTGGTATGTTGTAATTAAAGTGAGAATTAAAAAAGTTATTACGGTAGAATGAAAAGATCTTGTTTGTTACACATTTACAATATAATGATTCATTGCAAGGAATGACTCATTACACCATTTTCATTACTTAGCGATCCCCTCTTTTTTTTTTCATTACATCTTGTAATGGAATGGAAATTACATAAAAGTCCATCATTAATTAACCGTATTAAAATAACTTTCTATCATCAATAGCCATTTTAGTCTTTTTTTTTATCGATTCCATTACGTCCTATCTTACAAACCAAACATGATTAATAACACTAATGAATCATTACATTGCGCCATTCATTCCATTACATCATTTATTCCATTCATTTGATATTTTATTCCTTCCTACCAAACGAATCCTAATACTTCAAAAAAAGTGATCATTATGTATGAATACTTTTAAATACTAAATCCGTAAACCTTAAGAATGTGTTTTAAAATTTTAAAGTTAGATGATTCTCTACCCGTTTTAGTATGGTTGTACCAGAACCGGTTTAAGATACGGTTCTAGGACGGGATTGTAATTTAACTCGGGAAAAATTTTGGTATATCGAAAACGGTGTCGGTACTGTATGAAAATGGTACCGCACTCAACAAAATAAGTTAAAACATAACATTTTTTTAGTTTTAACTTAGCATTGGTTAATAGTGTGAATGTTTTATAGTTCAAAAAAAATGTGAATGTTTGGTTTAATAAACAAAAATCAAATTGATTAATCGTTACAATTTACAATAAGTAGTAAATTAAAAGCAAAGCTTATACAACTCACGCATGAACGACTTACTATATATCCTAATATAAAACAAACGATAAAGATAAACAATGACAAACGTACAAATTTGTACGATAAAAGTGATACAACGTAAAGAAGTATTGGAGAACACATTCGGGTTTCGGGCACGAAGTTGAATTCAATCATATGTAAGCCTAACTTAAACTGAAAACCAACAGACAGTATAAAATATAAGCCTAACTTGTTGCACAAAAAATTATTGGATAAGTGTGTATTATTTTGCAAGTGTTGGTGTTCTTTAGGAGGAACCAGAAGTTGCATCTTTTTTTTCCTCCTCTTTTGGTAGTGAAAAATGGAGTAGGATCTTTGTTCAACTAATACAGAATAGTCGAGCGTTCTTTTGTTACTTGAGTACCCGACTTAACCGGTATTGTCATTGGCTTTTTTTTATTTTGTTAGCCAAACTAAAATGTTGTTTAAGCTTTGATCAAACCGAATAACCAAAATTTAAGATTTGAAACCTAACCATATTCAACTGAAAAATCCGAATCGATATATATGTAATAAAAGAAGGTTTTTTTAAAACATTGCCATGTCATTTAAGCCAATTGGGCAAGGTGCCACATCAGTAATTCCAGGTGTAGAAAGCCACGTCAATTGAAGCACTAGCATTCAAGATCTGTTTTGGTGTTCCTTTATTTATTTTAATGTATTTCTTAATTTTGTCAATTATATTTATTGATGCAGTAATTGACATGAACAAATCTAGTAGCACCTCAAATAATTTCCATGTATATCATAAGTTTTAAATTTCAAATTGGTCGACGGGTCTTGATTCTCCCAAGATTTTGTATTTCAGTATCTTCATTCTGAATTTCTCATCTTACTTGGTCGATTGCTATTTCTTTTTTCAGGATTTCAAGAAGTTAATTTTGTCTTCTATTTCTATTTTTCCTTCTTTTTGAGAATTGAGATGGTGATTTGTTGTATTCACTATCAAGTGTTTGATTTTAATTCGAGATTGTGACTTATTTGGACTCTCCCCTTACAACCCATGACATTTTATTATATATTTTTTACAGTTGATATTATCTACTTGTATACCAATGTTTTGATGGTTCCTTTTATAACTTTGATTAATCATGCTTTATGTGTTTATAATTGCATGTATATGCGAAAAAATGTGCACTTGATGAAGTACTTAAAGGAGTTAAAGGTGTTTGATTACATGACACAAAGGAATATCTATCAAAGGTATTATATATATATATATATATATATATATATATATATATATATATATATATATATATATATATATATATATATATATATATATATATATATATATATATATATATATATATATATATATATATATCTTTGTGGAGATAACTTGCACTTATAATTTGTACAATCATTACTTACCAATGTTTATTAATTCTTCATAGTTTTATTTGTCAACATAGTTGAAACTTAAATGATGTACAACCTCTATTATGCTAATCTTTAGTACATAACAAGTTCATTTTAAGGGTTTTTTTTATTATTTATTATTTATTATTATTATTATTATTATTATTATTATTATTATTATTATTATTATTATTATTTTGTTAATTATAGGAAGCGAATCAACAATTTCCTGTTAATTCCCACTAACAGATTGAGATCATTCGCTATGACCCAAGCAAGCTTGTAAAATGTGATTCATATTATGAGCTTAGGTACTTGTAAACTTATAAAGTTTCAACATTTGCCATGTTGGGTATGGGTTAAAACGGATTTGATTCACAATCAGTGATTTGTTTTTCAACGGGTTAAGTTGCGTCAACACTTATTAAAATTTGAGTTTGTCAACCAATATATTATTGTACTTATATCTATATAAGTACTAGATTATAGAAAGAACATGGACCAACTGACATAAAGTAGATGTGAGAGAGTTGTAAATGACTCAATGTATCAAGTAATTTTAGGCTGAACATGTACCGATCAAGGTGATTTTTCCATATTATAAGGTATAAGCTGTGTATAGCATCGACATATGTATGGGTATACTAATGCTTTTGGTTTTATTTGAAGGTTAACTAACTCCACTTCTAAAAAACCACACCAATTATCGCAACTAATAGAGCTTGGTTGCTTGAATATAGAGAAATGCTGAATGATGCTTTACATGGTCAAGTTAGCAAATCCATCTCCTTTAAAAGAAACAAATTGTATACTTTTTGTTGCATGTTAGAAAGATGCCAAGAGTGTCAACTGCTAAGTCTTACAACATGGCTTAATTTCTGGTAAATCTAAAAAAGATGGTTGGTATTAAAATTTCACATATTCATTATTGTCTGCTAAAATTGGTACAAAATGTGCTTTCATTGCATAACTCGAAAGTGCAGACGAACAACTTTAAAGCAATTTAATTCAAAGGAAGTCATTTGATTTAAGTTTCAAAGATAGGTCGAATATTTGTTTTATCCAATAAGTTATTGTACACAGGAGATCATGAGTTTCCATTTGTAATCGTTGTTTTATTTTAGATTTCTTTGAGATTTGATGAAATAGTATAAGAAATTACTCATAAATTTACCTTTTTTTTACTAATTTTTTTTGTTTGAATTTATAGTTTTACAAGCAACTTATTATTAGCTACCCGTGATTTATTTTATTTGATTAACTTATAATTTACTAAAGTTACATGTTGAGTATACATGTCTAGAAATAGTAATAAAAAGGAAACAATTCAAGTTTAGCCAATTCACTTTTCATTAGTTGATATTTTGGTAAACCATGACTATAAAAGGAAGCCACATTTATTAAACTTATTTAATTTACTTGCCAATAGAAAAAACTTATTTAATTTACTTATCTCTACTACTTTATAATACATTGGAGACTTTCCCTAAAAAGAATGCTTATAAAATTAAGATTAAACACGTCCTTATGATAGAAAGAATTGTCTTCAATTGTATAAACTTGTAACAACCTGAAAATTAAATATCTTCAATTCTATAAAGTTGTAACAACTCTGAAAATTAAATGTCTTTAATTCTATAAATTTGTAACAACTCTTTAATATTCATATAAATTAGACCACTATCTCAAAACTAAAAAAACAAAAACATCTTCACTCTCTCACCAGAAATATGCTCACACTCCTTCTAAAAAATCCTCACCGCTACAGAATTAGTCACGTATATCCGTCGCCGCATTGCGCGGGTATCTTGCTCTCTATACAAATCTTTTTATATCTTTTAACGAAATCTTTCTGCATGCTCCATGGAAACATATAATAAAAAGATTTTAAAGAAATCTCTTATACATGTGTATCGAAACAACATAAAAATGTAACATAAAATAAAAGGGAGAGTATATTTTGTTATTACGAATTCTATTTCTAAGCTAAAACCTAAATCGTTTCCTTTTTGGACGACGGTATATCCAAAATTAGCGAGAAACTAGGCACAAACGATAGGATAGGGCGTTACAATGATCCGATTAATAGATATGTTACGAAGTCTATTAGAGTTCTATCCAATTAATAGATATGTAACATAAAATAAAAGGGAGAGTATATTTTGTTATTACGAATTCTATTTCTAAGCTAAAACCTAAATCGTTTCCTTTTTGGACGCGGTATATCCAAAATTAGCGAGAAACTAGGCACAAACGATAGGATAGGGCGTTACAATGATCCGATTAATAGATATGTTACGAAGTCTATTAGAGTTCTATCCAATTAATAGACACGTTACGGAATCCAAAGCAGGGTACATGCGTAATGCGGCGGTGGGTATCATGTGACTAAATTTTGTGGCAAGCAAAAGTTTTTAATTTATATGTTTTTTCTAACAATAACTTTGCGAATTTTAATCGAACCGATCCGAAAACCGATTTCGTGAAAAACATGAACATAAATCGAACCGAATTTATGTCAGTTCGATTTGATTTAGGTATGTAATGTGTTTTTGTTGGTTTTGGGTTGAACCAACTCGACCCGAAATCGAAAATATGAAAAACAAGAAACCGAGACCGAACCGAAGAGTTGTCGGGTTGGCTTGGTTTTTGTCAGTTCGGTCAATTTTGTCGTCTAGTTCGGTTTTTGTTCGTCCATGCTCAGCCCTAAGTGTATGTGGTTTTACTATCTTTAATAAATGTTGGGCTAAATTTTGTGTATTTTTTACTTTAATTTTATATTTTGTTTTGTATAATTTGTATTTTTATTGAACTAGTTATAATACCTGTGCACGCACAGGGTTTTTAAAATTTCGTTTTCATTATGTATTATTATCGATTAAAAAATGAACCACTTAACATGTTTTAAATAGTTTTACTTAGTTGACTAAAAATAAAAAATCATATGTATATATGTTATAATCTACCTATTATTTTAGGAGAATGATTTTGGATTAAAAATTATATTTTATTATTCAAGCAAAATCACATGATGATACTTGACTTGCATGAGATGTTAGTGATATATGCTTTTAGTTTTGCAAACCCGTGCTATAAATTTACGATGTGTTTTGTAATTCTGGTATTTCTTTTACTTATATTTTCGTTAATATATGTAGCATATTTAGATAGCTTTGAAGATTTATTCATTTCCTTGATTATGAATAACCATCATACCATGTTTACTAATGTACCTTTTTGTTTGAAAATTTGTATTTTCATAAGTTTGTGCTATTTACTTCTCATGTTTGATCATAAAATTACCAAATTAACATAGATGCTTACACTGTAGTTTCTTTATTACATAAAGAGAAACAAAAAAAATGTAATTGGTAGAACTCAAATTTAATCTTACGATTATTTATAATGTATAATAATAATTTTTCTCTAAACCCGAACTATATAAGGAAATTATTATTATTTATATAAGTAAATTATAAATGCATAAAAAATGACAGAGTACATCCGCAAGTCTTTTAGGATTGTTTGAATCCTTACTGACTTTTCACTTTAATGCAACTTTCTTCACAATTGGCCTAAATCATCAAGGTAAAACACACCCATATTTTAGATCATTGGTTGACACCCATAGTGTTATCAATGACGGCAAACAATTGCTAAGTTTTATTAATTCATTCAAAGACAAATTACACTCTGAAAAGAATTCCTACCATAAACTTCTCCATATAGGCACTAAAACACATCTTTGGTACATTAACCTTCCATGACAATCATGTGTTGATACTTAATCCTCCTCTAAAAAGCGCACACAATAAATTGCATTACACTTTAGTGTGTGCGATAAGATCATAAAACTGCAAAAACCACTAAAATGTTGCATTATAATGAGGATAACAACAAAGTTAGTCATAACATCAAATCAGATTTCTTCAGATTAGAACTAAAGGGGTGTTTGGTTATGCTTATTAAAGGTGCTTATTGGCTTATTCAATTACCATAACATAATAAGTTTATGATAAAACTATAAGCTTTTTTGAGAAGCTTAGTAAAAAACCCCTGAACTCCCAACTAATTTTATCATAGCTTAGTGTGTTTATAGTAAAAACACAAATATTAATTGTAGAAATTTTCAATAAAACATTAAAAAAATATACTAAAAGTTGGTATGTATAACAAAAAAGTTAAACCATAAAAAAATTTACTAAAAACTATCAGCTAGATAAGGCATAATCGAAAGTGCTGTTGAGGTCTCTTTCGGATTCTATTCAGAAGCAAAAAGGGGTTTACACATCAATCATAAGTATAGAATAATGGTTGTATCTCACATCCGTGATTACCATATCAATAACATTATTGCAGTATAGTAACGTAATAACCTAATTAAAAACTATATATTCTTGCTGAATAATTCTCATGTACATACTTTTAATTCCTTTACAACAACCAACTATTATTATTTATTATTTTATTTTATTATTATTATTTTTTTTTGAAACATCAAGTCAATGAATAAAGTTAGGTTATCACCTACGTAGTTTTTCTTTTTTTGATTTAGGAGGTGATTCTTATCAAATAAGGATTGTGATGCGTGCATTTTTTTTTTTTTTTATAATTTAAGGAAAACACCTTCTATATTAAAGAATGACTATCTAGCCGATTTTTTTTTTTTTTTTTTTTTTTTTAATAATTAGCTTTGTATAACATTTTTAACTGATAGAGATGTTGAGTTTGAGGTTAATGTTGTTGTTTAACTTTAACTATTGATATCATGTTGTACAAAATGTGCGAGTTTAGTGGTACATAATGAGCGTTGATAAAGTTAAAATATGTTCCGTAAAGTTTTTAAAATATTTTTATGAATATCCATATATAAATTTTAAATAACAATTTCATGAGTCGTTATTATAAGTAGAATCACGTATATTTATTTTATATCACAGTAACTCATGCTTACCATTTGATATTTATATTCCCGTTACTAATAATTTAACCGTATTTTAAACCCGTGTACGCATAAATTAAACTTTTAAATAGTAACATGAGTCCTTATTTAAAAAAATATTCTAATGGATGAAAGTTTAAAACTAACATTACTTTAAAAAATATTTAACGTATATTAAAACTAATTCGCATATTTACCAAATTTATTTTAATAGATGAAAGTCAAAAAAACTAATACTATTACTCATGTAATTTTAAACAACGTTGACATTATAAAGTATAGGGAGTATGAAGTGTAAGGGGTATTTGTTTATTATCTAAAGTTATTAAAAAACATGGAGACTTATAATTTTAAACTTAACCACTAAGGTTTTATTAATTACCTCCTCTTTTCTTAAGTTTTTATTTTCACAAATTTGACACTTATATTTTTATGTGTTTTTTTTATCAATCAAATTCTCCACCAAATTTATTAAAGTTTTACCAAAATCAATTCAATTTTGACTTTTTATTAGCCAATCATATTGCTTGATTTTGCTTATGTGTCAAAATCGAGCTCTCCTATTGGTCCAATTTTTTTTTTCAATGAGAAGGGTTTTGCAAAAACACTCCGAAATGATGTAATTCTTGTATTATATAAAAGATGAATGAAATTTATATGTTTGAGAAAAATGGAAAAGAAAATAAAATGGTGGGTGAGGCTAATTTGGCATGTTATGATAGAGAGGATATTGTTATGTGTGAGTGTTAAAAATGAAATGCTGAAGTGACACTAAAAAAAGAGTTTTGGCCTGCCAAGATACCTATTGCAAATTACTATGGATAATGTGAAAAAGTTTGGTTGTAACTTTATATAGAGTGAATTTATAATTAGTAATTTTATCAATGTAAGTGAGTTTCAAGATTAGTTAACTTAAGTTTGTTTTTGCATAAATCTAGGCTATGTGTAAAGTAAGAAATCAAATAAATAAAAATTAAATAAAAAGAAAACTATTTATGAGAACCGTAAAATTATTTGAAACAAAATTTTTACGATTTGGTATATTTTGGTGTATAAAAAGGATGTGAATGAAATTTTTCTAATTTTGAGTTTTTATACATTTTTTAATGTATAATAAAAGAAGTTCGATGTTTAATAAAATTTTGATACAATTGTCATATTTTGATGAATAATAAATTCTGATACATATACTAAAAAGAAGTTAGATGCAAAAATAATGCTTTACAAATTTATAATGCACAACCCTTTTTTTTAATCAAAAGTATACACTTTAATAAGAACTTCACAACTTTTTAATCTTCCAACGTACCCGATCTCTTGTGAATTTTTTTTGGAATTTTTAAAAGTTTTTAATTTTTTAATCTTTTTAACGCTTCTTAAATATTTTTTATTTTAACCAAACCCTATGTGTGTACAATAAAAGTAATCAAATTGCAAAAAAATATGAAATTTGGATTTCTTGGTTCGGATTGAGCCACATTTTACTCCGCTAGCTAGCCCATTTAAATATTTAATGCCACAGACCCACTTGGCCACTTCAATTTTCGTTCACAAAAACAGCATAGCCCCATATACGTCCAAATCTCTATAAAAAACTTCATCATGCATGTTTATAACCTTCCAGTTTAAACTTTAAACAATTCAATTTCACAAGTTGACATTAAGGTTAACCATGGTCCATGACTAAAAAATTAATGGTAAAACTCAGCGAACAACATTATGGAAATCACTTTTTTAATTATCTGTGCAAGTCTCTTTATATCTTTCTACGAAATCGTATAATAAAAAGGAAATTATACCTAGTTACGGATTCTAACTCTAAATTTTAATCTAAAGCTTTTCCTACTAACCCCTATAAATAGCACCATGTACCACTTAAAACTTTATTCGATTCACAAGTTCGATAAACCCTAAAATCCTTAAAACCTACTAAACTTCTTCATCATGTCGAGCTCGACAATGCTAACCCTAATGTCAAAGGACCAAGAGTTGTTCACCATCGAACAATCACTCGCGATCCAATCCATCACCATCAAGGCTCTTGTCGATGATGATTGTGCCACCAATATTATTCCTATCCCTAACGTCGATGCCAAAACCCTAACCGTAGTTATTGAGTTTCTTAAGAAACATGCTTTGTTCACCGCTGCGAAGGATGAATACACGAAGTTGACCCAACTTGAAAACAAGGAGGAGGATGCTGAAAATGCCGAGAAGAAACGGGTGAGAGAAGATGAGAAAAAGAAACTAGATTTGCTTGAGAATGATGTGAAAAGTGTCTATAAAGACTTAAAGGGGGATCCTTTGATTGAAGTTATTCTGGCTGCTAACTATCTTAACATCCCGGCATTGATGGACGTGACTTGTCAGCACATGGCGGATAGCATCAAGGACGAGGAGGTGGAGGTCGTTCGAAAGAGATTATATATCAAGAATGATTTTACGCCCGAAGAAGAAGAAGAGGTTCGTAAGGAACATGCATGGGCATACGAAAAAAATTAATTAAGTTTGTGTTCTACCAACATCTAGTTATCTACCGTCATGAGTCCTTTAACTTTAAAAGATTTATTGATCATACATACTTCTAATATGAATGCTTTGAGTTATATGATTTTTTACTAGGTTTTCAATCTTTATTGGAGTAACACCTATTTATCGGTTTATAATATGCTTTGCATGATTAAATAACTAGAGTTCTCGATTTCGAGCCATATTTATCAACAGGATACAAGTAATGAGGTCCTAATCATATCATATGCGCCGATGAAAATCACAGGTTAGAGATGGTCTTGATCTTCACATGGCTTTTGTGATAGATCAAATAGCTTTTTCACAATGTTTATTAGCAAATCTCTTTTCAAAATCAAGATTAAGCTTATAAACACACAGTTGTGTATTGTTTATATAATAAATATGTGTAACATATACAAAATTCTTCAATCTGTTTGCATTAACAAACATATGTGAATATGTGATGTGACCATAATAAATAAATAAAACTCGTTTAAATGTACAAAAATGAGTGGACAGTGTTTAGAACTGTTAAAATATATCTCATTAAGTTTGCAACAATCGGCAACCTAGGCGTGCTTCTTCCACACTTGTAAGAAATAAGTAGTTACTAGTTAGATTGCGAGTAAGATGAAGATGCAGTCAACGACTTCATATTAGAACTCCGTGGTTTTCGTTTGTTTTCTTCGTTGAGATAGATTATGTTAACATACGTGGTGAAGAATTTGCTCGCTTTTTCTTCAACCTTGTTTGAGTGGTGATGATGGATCATATGCGATCCTTTTATAAGAGATTGTCTTCTTTGAGTTTACTTATTTGGCTCCGGCTCCTCCGCCACCTGTCTACTTTTCCACACGATTGGGGCTACCAGCATCCACACTACAAAAACAAAAGGTGAAAAACAAAATAAGTAACATGATAATATTGCCTCATTGCCTTTACGTCTGGACGTGTTGCAAATTTGAAAGTGCTTGACCAAACTGTTTGAGTTTCTGATTTTCGTAAGGCCAAAGTACTTGTGTTTTGAGAAACAAGTAAGCAGTTGTATAACAACTGACTGAATTTTTTAAACATTCGGTAAGTATAAATTTCGACCTCCTTTCATTGGGAGTAAACTAGTAATATAATTAAAAGCAGAAATCATAGGTTATCTTTGTGAACCGCAAGAACATCAAAAGTCAAAACTTACAGTAGACACAGACGGCTAGCCACTCGTTTACAATTCTAACCCAAGTACTAGTCCAACCAACATCAATCGTCCACCTGCAAGACAAATATTTATGTAAACGAACATTAGGATTGGCGTGCCTTTGATGGAAGATATTGATCCATGAACACTTACTTTTTCATGGTGTGATGAGAACTCCAACCAATTAATAGCATTGCAAAGTACATTGTTCCAGTGGCAAAAACAAAATGGAAGAATCCAAAACTATAAGGAAGGTCATCATCAGCCTGTTTCTCATCCTTTCGGAACTGCGGATATGGTTATCAGAAACATTAAGATCCATAGGTGTGAAAGACCTATTGAGATGATATTTGAACGAAATTCTAATGATACCTGAAAACATTTAGAGTCGATGCCAGTTGAAAACGTGGCAATCACCATTGCTAGTAGTGCGACAATAAAGCTCTGTAACAACAAGAGGTGCGTCATTAAATTCTTTGAAGACTACTAATTTCATGCTCAATATTTATGAAATTATAGTATTTTGATTCTTTCACGGAAATTCAAAGAAGTATCAGAACTCGAAGCTTACGATGATAGTTAGCCAGTCTCTTGAGCCTTCAGAACTCCTGAGACATTTGTTATCAGCTGGTTCACTGTAGGCAGACAGACATGGTTAGATTTGAAGTACATGATTATGCTGTTAAACTTCCACTTAGAGGTAGAAAATGGGTGGGTCAGGCGGGTTTGGTAAACGGGTCAAAATGGGTACTTTTGGTACAGATCAAAATATTGCCCCAAAAATCAAATAGGTAGTGTTTTCAAAATAAACTTCAGGTAAAGTTCGCACTCGTTTCCTTTTTACCTTTATTTTTTATTTGACCCGTTAGTAATAAAACGTAACTCGAATCAACCCATTCACAATGTGCCACCTATACCCCATATCCCATAGTAAGTGTACCTTCTAATCGCAGACCAGCATAAGAACACGATATACAGTCCCATAAAACCTGGAGTCAAGAAGCCCGCGCTAACCTGTTCAAGAAACAAAGATGATCAATTTGACAACAATGCGAAGAAACAAATATTGAAGTCATTTTGGTAGTTGAACTTACTTTTCGGTGAAGAGAGACGCTAGTCATAACTTGTAGTAGAACAAGCGTCAACGTGATGAAAAAAATGTTAAGCAAGCATGTCGCTTGCGGCGTGTACCAAACATACATCAAAATAATCCCAAGTATGCACACAACATATGCAGCAGTTGCAAGCAGCATGAAATGAATATGGCTGCAACAGAAGACCATAACACTAACCATGAATACTTCGGAAAAGGATTATTATTTCTTTAATAATGTATATATTTCTGAAAAAC
Source organism: Artemisia argyi (assembly GCA_030686995.1). Classification (NCBI taxonomy): domain Eukaryota; kingdom Viridiplantae; phylum Streptophyta; class Magnoliopsida; order Asterales; family Asteraceae; genus Artemisia; species Artemisia argyi. The sequence goes on from CM060704.1 coordinate 179,778,433, forward strand.
AGTTACCATCTCTCTGCATATTTTTCGGATAAACAGCACTCGTTCAACCATGTAATGAAACTGATTATGCTGATTAACTGAATTAGCAAAAAGACCCTACAAATTGTCATAATTATGATGGTTAACATCTCTTAATAAAGATGTTACAAAGTAAGTAAAGATGTAAAGTTAGAAAGTTTAGGTACCCTGCGCCAAAATGTGCAATTTCACCTGTCATATAAAAGTATAAAACCGATGTATCAGAATACATAAACAATGATTCCATGATCAAATTATCAAGATGAATTTTTAGCGAACAATACTAACCATATATCTGAATTATTTCTGAAGGAAGCAAGAAAGGCAGCAAGACTAGCGCGATCATTAGGACAATCTTAGCAGACCACCAACTAGAATGCCACAATTCTTTTTGTACATGCAACTTTGAGGTGCCAATGGTCGAAAGAAACATTGTGAAAAAGAACATCTAATATATCATTAAGGTTTTTTTCTAAATGTTTTAAGGATATCTAAAAGCTTGATTATGTTGCTATTGAAGTTAATAATATGAGAAAAGGATACGAAACATCCAAAGCTCACTCGCAGAACTCCTTCCGTCCCTAAACAGTTTTCACCGGCTTCGCAGCTTTTTAATCCTACAAACAACATGAAGTCGATCATGACTTATGACCTCGAATTATATCAAGTAGATTTTAAAAAAATGCTGATATGAAGAAATCTTACTATGCATTTCTGTAAATTTGCTGGGACCATAATCACGTACAGCCCAAGCAAGCAAGTTAGCTACTAGAAACATCACACTATATACATATCTAGCCATCCAAGGGTTGGATCCATATCGAAACTGAGCCCACCAAGGACCCCCCGAGACCTTAACGTACCGATCACTCCTATTATTCATTACATCCGTCCCAGCTTCAATTTTCTCCATCGTCATAGTTTATGCTAAACTATCAAAAGAGAGCTAGTGGAATTTATTCCACCAGCCCCCTTACCATCTGCAATCTGTAAAACAGTTAGAACGATATCGGTGCAATGCCTACAAAAAGATCACAAAAAAACCAAATATTGGCTTATGGCTTATGGCTTAGAAATTCAAAGCTTTAAAGCTTGAACTTTGAATCATGGCCTTTTTGGCAAAGCACATGACAAGGAATCAAAATGTACTTTTGTTCACATATAAATCATGAAACAATATTAATGTGCTACCTAGAGCTTGAACAATTGAACATGCCATGAAGTATATTATTGTTATCATTATTCAGTTGCATACAATTTGGTTGTATTCTAACTAACAAAATTATGAATCAACAAGACTTTAAAAGGTATCCTAGGTTCATAAGTCATATCTAAATATGCATCTTCATTAACTTCCATTGAAATTTATTAAACTGCCTAAAAAGCCTATAGTAGTAACATTCATGTTCACATGGGTTGAACTATAACATTTATGACATGGCTTCATTTAGATCTGTGAGTATTACTTAAATAACCGATGGCTAATAAGCTATGATCTACAATAAGTCAAAGCGTGATTTTCAACACGTACATTTTTATATATTGTTGAGAAATATTGGTGTGTATAGTCAACTAGCTAGCTTATTTACTTGGGATATTATTAAAGTTAAAGTTGAGTTTGTGAGTTTGTGACAGAGGGAGCAAATAGTATAAAAGAATGGTGAAAGATAAAACATGATAGTCAATAAAGTATGTGTCTGGTTTCCCACTTGATATGGAAACATGCATAACATGATGTATCATGAGCATTATGGTACTTGCTACATCTATGTCAAACTAGGACCAAAATGTTTGCAGACCAAACACTACTGTAGGATGTCATGTTGATGCAACCTTACACTAATTCTTGGGTTTTAAAAAAATAAAAAGAAAAAGAAAAAGAAAAAAATAATTGTTTAATTTTGAAAGAAAGCATAGCTAAAAAAAATGTAAAACAAAAACACATTATGAACTTCCCGAGACCCGTTTTAAGAAAAACTGGGCAATTTGGTATCTAAATCAGGAGCGGAGCCAGAAAGTAATAATATATAGGGCAAACTATGATAATTTTTAAAAATCACACTACAACTAGATTGGTTAAGGGGCAAACTACAAAAATAGATCGATATTTTGAAAAGCTTTGAGCTGCAATTTTTTTCGCTATGAGGGAACGTGCCCACCCTGCCCCCTTCTGTCTCCGTCTCTGATTGGAACCTGTCTTAGACTCGGTGACGGTCTTGAATCAGTTCTACTTCATACAAAATCAGGTTATAACCATAGTGATAACAATGGTATCAAAAAATATATCATTTTTAACATAGCTACAATAAGTTTGACATAGTGTCTCACAAAATTAAACGTTGTTCATTTTTAGGATTAGTCAATGTCAACTTTGAAATAAATAGCATACATAAAAGCTATGACTTGTTGAACATCCCGTGTGAAATATTTGCCCTGCCTAATAAGTCAGTACTAACCCATGACATGTTTCATACATTATCTGTGAAATAATTTATGGATCTACAACATACATAATTATATTCAAGCTTGACCACGTATTTCGGCAATAACGGCATGTGTGAAAACCACTTGTCTATACCAAAATAAAAGTGCAACGATCACGTAGATTAGAGTAATAAAAAAGTAACTTGAACGATGATTCTTCTCGTCTATTTTTAGATTTTGTGTAATAAGACCACCAACCCACGCATCCACCTTATAAAACTCACCCCACTGATGCATTTGCGACAAGAAAAAAATGAGAAGCCGATTTATCGACCAACCGAGTTGGTAAACGTGAATGTGTGTGTGATTTTCGTTTTTATGGGTATATTTGGGATTTAGTGGGGTATGTTTGAGTATCGAAGTTGATTATCTTATTACACTATATTAGAGTTGATGTTGGTGGTGTAGAAATAAGATGATGTAAAGTTGAGTTTGCATTATTTCTCTTGGTTTTGATTCTTATTTATGGACCTACCACTTACTATCTTCATTTTGGTTTTCCTTGCATCATCCATTCCAAACCAATAAAACATCCAATAACTTTTTCAACTATGCAATTTTAACTTCCACTATTCATGGATCTCCATATTCCATATGTACAACCAAACTCTATAGATTCCTTGTGACCAACTTTTATCAATAGTGCATGCATTATTTTTGTCTAATTATTTTTGGAAGACTAGAAATATCTTATATTACTAGTTGTTATGTTTAATCTTCCTTCAAATCACTTTTTTAATTATTATCATTACATACTACTAATATTCTTTATGGACTTTTGTGTAACAGTAATTATTGAATGCACCATATAAAGATTAAATTGCAAAATTAGTCCCTATGGTTTGGCTAATTTGTATATTTCATCCTTATCATTTCGAAAGTGTTGTCCCTGTGAGAAACTTGTGAATGCAATTTTTGTTCTTGACCAAACCGAATGATTGAATTGCCCTTGTCTTATCTCTATTTAATAAAATAGAGAGTATGGGCATTTTAGCCATTTTGTTTTCGCCAAGAACGAAAATTACACTCTTAAGTTTTTCATAGGGACGATGTCTGCACTTTTAAAAAAGTACAGACAGAACATGCAAACTAGCCAAACTATAGGAACGATTTTTGCAATTTACTCTAAAAATTTACTCTTTCACTATCATGGCTATGAATCATTGATGTTCCTTGATTTTTAGTCGTACAAAACTCTCCATGATTAAAATACAAATAAGTAATTAGCAACTTCATATTAACTAAACGTGAACGTCGAATTTCAATAACAAATATCTGAGAAGGACATAGTATATTGCGATATTTGTATCCATATTATATGCTACTTTCAATAGGAATTTGTTCGTACGTATCACGTATGGGCAATGGACAAGAGTAACGCGGACATATTACGCTATCCTTATAAAATGAAATGAAAAGATATATTCCATCTATCGTTGCTGCCCAAGTTGGAAATATTGGAATCATACCTTTATGTCTATTTCAAATCCTATCCCGATTAATCAATAGATCGAATAATGTAAAATTAAAGCGGAATGTTTGTTACAAAATGGAAAAGCGTCTAGGATTAGGCTCATATATAAGTGTACGTGCAAGTTTTGTTATAGTAGTGACTCTAACCAAACTTTTATATCGAATATCCTGCATGAAGATTATATTAAGACGGTGTTTGGAATTGTTTTACGTAAGATAAATGGATTATTGTGTTTACAAAACGCATACGATTCATTATAGTGTTCGTAAAACGCAAGAAATATGAAAACCATGTTTTGCTAATACATATAAAAACGTGATAATTTTGTGTTTTTTCGATAAAATTGAACACAGGTTTAAAAATGTAGCTTGAGACATATAAAAAACAGTTTTATGGAAACTGACATAAGGCATCATCATATGCAATGATCATGTACTGTAATAACTTTAAATCCACGTAACATAAGTAATGTCATCAACTTTAACAGAAATAAATCACATAATGCACAAATCAGCTACAATCAAGGAAGCAACAGATAACCAAATTAATAAACCGAGTTTAATCATCAAATTATCTTTTTTTTTTTTTTTTTTTTTTTGAATAGAATCATCAAATTATCTATACCAGATATAAAAAAACACATTTTCTTAAAATAAAAATCTTACGAAATGAGTAATGTTTTAAAACTAAAATAATTTTACTTATAAAAGAAGAAGCAATTAATATATTTAAATAATTAATTACAGTTTACTCCATGTCACTTGTTAATTACTCCACACCCATATATACATTAAAAAACATAATAAAATAAAAAAATAAAAAATTGCACATACAAATTAACGCTACTATGCACGGTTAATCTTCTAGTTAACATTAAAACACATAAGCTTTAAGAAAAGTATCACATTCATATGCGTAACTCAAAAATGAAAATAAAGCTAACCTGATGATGAGAAAATGGAGCCCGAAAAAGAACTCGATCGTTCGAGACACTATTAATTCCTCAAAATACCCCACGAATCCTCAGATCAACTTGTTCTTCAGATTCACGTATACCGTAACTGAATTACTGAAAACACACACATACATGCATTTCATCAACTTTCAAACATTAATAACCAGCAAAGTTAACAGCATGAGTGTCTCATGGATTTCGGTGGCCCCGTGACTTCACCACACAAGGCTTTAACCACACACACAAAATACATGTATCATGCATAATAGTGCATGAACTAATTAAACTCAAATCTCATATTATGTGTATATAACTATATATATATATATATGGTAGAAGTGCATGAAATTTTGTGACTCTCGTAAACCGATGGCCGGGTGCAATGTCATCGTTTGCACTCCTTTCGAGACGGCCCTGGTTAACAGCTAATATGAAATGATATTCGGAAAAAACAAACCTGTAGTAAGAACGCAACTGAAAAGAAATCACGAATCCAGATGACGAAAGGTGGTCAAGTACTAGAGACGAATTTGCTTTAGAAAATTGTGGATTAATCTAGCTAGCTTTTGCACTTTAGTCTTCAAATGGTTTCTTTACGTCTTTATTTATATATATAAATTGTGTGAGAGATAGAGATTGCTTTAATCGTTTGGTTGCTGCTTTTTGCTTTTATCCGCCGAATGAGATTTTTTATATTATTTGTTTTTGAAGCTCAAACTCATGATTACATATGTTGAGCTCCTGTCATATTTATTTGGTAAGTTGGTGGTATGTGAAGCTATTTTTATATTTGGAATTTACTCGTTACATACAAAAATGAAAAATCTTTCTGTTTTTTTTTATTTGTGGTGAATGAAAAGAAGAGGATGAGATATTGTAAGAACTTTAACGTGGTTGGAGAAAATAGAAGCAAAGATGATAGTGTGATGTGTTTGTTATTTGGACTCATGAATCATGATGTAACTTTTAAATATTTATAATACCCACATATTTAATTATCATTATTTTTAGAGATATATGATTTGACATTATTAATTATCACGTACCACAATAACTTTTTTTAATAGCAAAGATATTATTAGCCAACAGGTAAAGAATTAACGAGAATTAAAGAGCTTAAACGACGAGCCCAAGAAGATATGTACTGGGACAATCCAAAAAGAGGAAGAAGCAAAACTCAGAGCTCTTTACGAGCTGTAGTCGCCTCCTAAATAGATGTCGCGTGAATTTATTATTTCTCCATGCCAAAACATGCCAAATGGCGGTCATACACTTATACAAACCGCATGGAAAATTTTAGACACCCTCTTATCTTCGGAAAAATCAAGAATTCCTTCCAAAATATCATCTAAAGAGAGGTTAAAAGAACCCGGAACCTTCCACCAACTCCAAATCTTCTGCCAAACAATCCTGATTACCACAATAACTAACGAGGGTACTTTCTCAAACTAGTATCTCGCATGAATTGAGAATATGATATGAAGCCTCGTTAGTTAATGAAACAATTGAATTCTTGAATTTGCAACAATCGATCAAAATTAGCATTTTTTTTAAAGGTTTTGCGTTCTTGATATTGTCTCTCTTGTTTAAAAATAATATACAACTTAAGCCTAACTAATAAATCAACAAATCAAATCTCACCCTTTCATTACTAGTTGTCACACTTGACTTATCTATATAGTTTAAATTTCTAAGTTGAATACGTTTATATTTATTCAATATTATCAAAATAATCAAAGGTTTAATAAAAGTCTCATATCAAGTCCAAGGTATATTTTGGTAGACCATACAATATTTTGATATTTTTGCGGCCAACAACGTTAGTTTAATATCCAATATCAAGAATAATGAAACTGATTTTCAAATATATGGTAGGAATTTTAAATAAGTGGTGGTTTGTGTTTTGGGCCAATAGGTAAGTGTGGAGGATGACACATATTCATGCGTTGAAGTGTTAATGAGTGGGAAAGCAAATCGTGCTTGCTTGTACACCACATCGCGTGCTTTGTTTTTGCATATTTTATTACTGTATTCCTTATGCATCATTATCATTATTAATTGTCTCTTGTTTTTTTACGGTTTTGTAGTCGCAATCTTTACAACTTCAACAGTGCAAACGCAAATTAAGTCAAGAATGTTAGTGCATTTTAACATGAGAATATATGAATTTTAAAGGGTATGCATGATCATTGTTAATGACGATATTTGCACACCAAAATGTCATGCTTTTCCTAAATACAATTGCAATTTGATCAATCTAAAATACATTATTTTTGTAATTTATTCTACTTTATATATGAACTTATGTTATAAAGGTTTATATAGTGGTTAATACTTATAAGGTCGAGGAGAAAGTCGCAAATAGCGGTTAATCTTCGTGATCAGTTTAATCATTAGATTTATTTCTTGTCCTTATGGCTATGGGTATGAAATGTACAACTAGTTTATTACCGTTTACCTACCTCGGGCTGCCAATTGGGTCTAACATAAGCCATACGGTGCATTGGAGTTTGTTAATTAAGCGTTTGAAGGCTGGGTTATCGGGTTGGAAAGGAAACGTTTTGCCAATAGGAATCTTCTTACATTAATCAAATTGGTGTTAGGAAGCCTTGCTATATATTACATGTCTATATTTAAGGTTCCTAAAATTGTTATTAAGGTGCCATAAAGCTTGTGTGCTTCAGTTTTATGGGTGTTTCACACACACACACACACACACACACACACACAGAGAGAGACTTGTGTGGATCAAATGGACGAACATTTTAGCTTTATTTAATAAAGGAGGGCTAAGAGTGGGAAGTGAGAAGTCTCAAATCTTTAATTGTTCTCTTCTGTTAAAGTGGAGGTGGCGTATGGTTAATCATCCTGATGCTTTATGGGTTAGAGTGGTTAAATCGGTGCATGGGCATGAAGCCGGTATGCATCAGAAAGGTTGTCAAATGAATAGTTTATGGGCTAAGATTGTTGGCACGGTTAACTATCTTCATTCCAATGGCTTAACCCCTTTGGGTTCGTTCTGTTTCAATGTGGGTAATGGGTATTTGATTCGATTATGGAAGGATACGTGGTTATGAGATGCCCCTCTTTGTAATCGGTTCATTAGATTGTTTCATCTGGATAAGTCTAAGGATTGTTTAATATGTGACTATATTTTTAATTTCTTTGTAATTTTCTAGCTCCTTGCTAGTTTTCCTTTTAATAAAAGTTGTCGTTCAAAAAAAAAATTGCAAATGGCAATTGGATTTGGGATTGGCGTAGAGTGGTTAATGATGGAAGGACCCATGTTGACTTCATGGTTCTTTTAGATGAGATCGGCAATGTTGAGGTCGCCCAAGGTGATGATGTGTGCACACGGTCTCTCGCTAACGATCGCGTTTTTCAGTGGGTAATGCTAGAAGCCATATAGACGACTGCATGTTTCCATCGATGTCTCCCAGCACAAGGTGGTGCAAGTTTATTCCTCGGAAAGTTAATGTTTTCATGTGGCATATGCTTTTGGATCGGTTGCCTCATTGGTTGAACATATCGTCTTGGGGGTTGGATATTCGGTCAATTATGTGTCTGGTTTGCAATGAGCATGTAGAGTCAAATGAGCATGTCTTTTTCTTTTGTGACACGGCTTCAAAACATGGAGGTTGATTCACATTTGTAGTGATATGCAGATCCTGATTTTAGATTCAAGCTGTGGGGATTGGATTAATTGGTTACATTCTTGGCACGTATCAAAGGAGTTAAAAAAATCGAGCTTATGTTATTTTGACTGCGGAATTTTGGGTTTTATGGCATTATCAAAATAAGACTAATAATGTCCCATTTAACTCTCAATGCATGAGGAAGTATGACATTTTCGATAACATACGTCTTTTTGTTTTTTCTTGTCTCAAATATAGAGTTTGTAAGTCCGGTAGTTGAAACAATTTGTTAAGATCTTCTTTATAATTTTTTTAGCTCCTTGCTAGTTTTTTGTTTTTTTTGTTTTTAACGTCGTTAAAAAAAACTTATTAGGTCATCGTAACTTAATTTTTAGATTTGTGTTGCCCATGTAAGTGTTTGAGAATATTAGCTAAAACTATTTATAATTCAACAAGTTATTATCGGTTTTTTTCATGTTGGTGTTTTGAAGCTATATTGTTTGGCCAGAATTCAGGAAACATTGAAAATAAAATCGTGTCGTGTCATAATCTTTATTTGCACAAACAAAATTTAACCTCCACGAATAAAGATTATGATTTAGGTCAATTCCACTATCTTGTCTATTCATTTATTCTGATTCTAATTTTTTTATCAATCTACCATTCAAAGTAGGTCCACGAAAATTATACGACCATAAAAAATCTATAAGATGAACCTTGAAGGTGTAAATGAATCACGACCATAAAAAATTAAAAATTTAATGGAAGAACTTAAAAGGCTATAAATGAATCAAACAGAGACAAAGGAACTCGATGAAGCCTAAATATATGTTCTTTTATATTTCTGTAAACAATATGAACCTGTTGTGTTTATGATCGATAAAGTCTACGAAAATCTTCTCAAGTTGATATAAATATGATCGGTAATGTTTTATCATAAATAGAAGAGTGAGGCCTAGTAAAAGACCCAATTTTGTATTTAATTGTAAGAGAATATTATCACTTATATTTATATCAACTAAAGAGAATCCCAATACTTAAATTTTTACATAACAATTCAACATGCGGTTCTGCAGCGTCCTACAACTCGTTGTCCGCTCCCTTCACTTTCTTTGTTGATGGGAAGACACGAATCGTGTTTAAAGTTAGCAAAAGAGTAAAGTCCAAAATACATATTTGTGGTTTGCACATTTGAACAACATACATCTCTAGCCGATAAGTTGGCACATTTACAATCATCCGTTAGTAAAAGTCAGCCACCATGCATTCCTGAGGATGAACGGTGTAATTATTTCTCCTGATATCTTCTAACGTGGATCTAACGCGAGAGAAAATATTTGCATTGTTAGTCCTTAAAGATGTATAATTTCTAACGTTTATTATTATTATTATTATTATTATTATTATTATTATTATTATTATCACTTTATTAGAAACTAATAGAATTTACAAGAAGTTAGTAGGAAGTCGAGATACTAACTGGGCTCCTATTCATCTAGCTATAGAAAAGATAATCCTACTAAATATATGAGCAGCAGCACGTGCTCCAATGTCTTGGGTCATCGAGAACTTTCGGATCGCTTCAGTAAGGTCACTGCATCCTTCTCAAGTTCCCCAAAAGAAGAGAAAGAGGGGCAGAAACCCATATCAAATATTCGCGCACTTAGTCTCATACTTGACGCGTTTACGTTGTGCAGCCTCAATCAATGCACAACCCGGCACAAAATCAACCATACCAGTTTGCGTCATGGGTGATTACCCAGTCAAATCAACACATACATCAAGCACTCTGTCCCACGAGAAGATCAACATATCAACTAGACGTAAGGGTTTGTCCCTTTCCTCACAAAGCCCAATGTCAACCTCTTTACGGGCCGAAATCCCTGACCGAGAACATATGTCAACAGGAAAATCACGCACTACATTATGCCGATGTTTAATACCAATGATACCAGCGCAAGATACAACATGGTCCCCATAAATATCCCCAGTAAAGACCTTGGAATAGGCTGAGCACGGCATCTGAACAGAGAATAGGGGAACACCTAGACGATAACATAACAAGCATCGATAGGTCTTAGCATTCATAGTCTGTCCAAACCCGGATATCGGAACCACCCTAAGCCAGTCCGAAGTGCAATCCTCCATTTGCGATTTCCATAATGCCATCTATCGAGTGGATAAGGAAAATGTGGATACGGCTATTTGGGTAACACGTGTGAAATATATATCTGCCAATTTCTTCATGAGTTTGGGGGTAACGATCTCACATGGATTACCCAAAAGGTCAATCTCCAATTTCACATTAAAATTACACAAGGCATCATCAAAGGAAGGCCCAGAAATTACAATACCAGAATGTCGAAGCAACTTAGTCTGCAAGCTAGCAAATTGAAGTCTAGACGCAAGAAATGCATAGTTCAAGACGTCACCTATAGAGTAAACACAAAGCCCCCCGAATGCAAATGGTAAGGTAGCAAGCCTCCATTGTCAATCACTAAAACCAGGACTAGAAGCAGTGACAATACGCTCTAGAGTAGAACGAAGAGCCACATCAAAAGAAATCTGAGCATGCTCAAAGACCCGTGGAGAGCAAGTGGGCATAGCAAAATATAATTTGGAAATACCGGCAAAAGCAAGAAGAAGCAACAACTAACACTGAGGATCATTAATCTTAGCAACAGCACCCATAAGCTCAATGATTTTGGCAACCCTTTTCATAACAAGCTCGTTACTAAAATCAAAGTCCACACTAGCGGGCCCACCCAATAATTTAACACCGTACAAAGGTTGGGCAATATTAGGTGGGAAAGCACCCACAAGCCTGCTTCTGGGATCTTCCGTAGGCAAAAAAAAAAAAAAAAAAAAAAAAAAAAAAAAAAAAAACCTAAGTTTTATCAACATTGAGTTTCAAACCATAACGAGGTCCATCCACCATGAAAAGCTCTAAACCTTCCCCACAACTAAAGTATCTCCAATGATAGTGACGTCATCAAGATACCAAGCTTGAAGGGAAAGGCTAACAGAGTCTCTAATCGTGCATACCAAAGGATGTAACACTAAAGAAAAAAGTAAAGGTCCAAGTGGATCACCTTGTTGCACACCTTGATGCGACCATAAAGTGTGTTCCCCATAATATAATCTAGCTGAGCTAAAGTAACAAAATTCCACCCAATGTGAAATAGCAAGACAACAAAGGAGAACCTCATGTAGCATAACCTCACGATCCATCAAGTTGAAGGCGTTTTTGAAATCCACCAACAACATCGAAAGACCCACATCATCTCAACAATCTTCAATCAATTTATTGTTGTTGTTGTTGTTGTTGTTGTTGTTGTTGTTGTTGTTGTTGTTGTTATAAACCATCAGTTTATTAGAACCATTAAAATTTACATAAAGTTGTATGAGAGTCTAGACATAATTTTGCTCCCATTCCTTTCTGAATACAAAAGCTAACTCGATGAAAAATAAAAACACCACTCTTAGTAACTCGTAAGCTTTACAAGAAATTAGTGGGGAGCCACGAAACTATCTAAGCCCCTACTCCTCTAGCTATAGCAAAGCTAATCCTACTAAAGATATTAATCGCATCACGCGCCACAATGTCTTGAGTCATAGCGAACTTTCGGATCCGCTTTAGTAATGCCATTGCATCCTTCTTAAATTCTACAAAAGAGGAGAATGAGAAGGGGAGAAAACCATATCTAACATCCGCCACTCTTCTATCAAGTATCAACCACTTTATTTTGAAGTGGTTAGCATCTTGTAGAAGAATGAGGATGAAGAATATGAATATGGGGTGAGGAGGTGTTTGGATTTGGGTTTTTGATTGTTTGAAGCAAGGCTATTAAGATTGAGATCTCACTATAGATTGATTTTATCTTTGCAAGATCGGAATCGTAAGTTTGGATCGAGACCAAAAAATCCTACTTAAATGTTTAAATATCTTACACGTCTAGTTATTCGTATTCAAAAGGATAATACAACAAATTTATTAAGCAATAACAGTTCGAAGAGTTATAACATAATTGAAATGAAACTCACATGGGTTCAGAATACTAATTTAAGAACGATTAATTGTTTAGTTTAAAAATCTATATATTTTACGCTTGCTTATAATTATCGCGAGTTGGCGCGTCAAAAATATTGTTAAGAATAATAAAACTTGTGGGTCGATTATCCATAGCCCCTAAATTATATCGCTACCCATATAAGTTGATTAGTTTTTTCGCTTGTGTAAGTGTAAAAAAGTATTTTGAGAAACCGAAAAATAGTTGATTTGATAATGACTTATTTAAAAGGTTTTAAATCGGTAGAGAACGCTAACTCCGTATACCCATGAGTGTGGACTAATCATTCATAAATGATCAACCTCAAGGAATGTTTAGTTATTTCATGCTAACCGAAATGACTTGGGATTAATCAAAACCTAATTTGATAGTAAATTGACTTTATTAATGGACTAAATTATTAAAAAGTACAAATATATTTCACATCAAAACTAAGCTTAGAAGGTATGTATACAATACCCTAAAATTTATTAAAATGCTTATTTGTACCTAGTAAAGTCTTAGGCTTGGTCCCAAATACGAACAAAAGCACCACATTCTTTAGGAATGTTTCTATGGGAAAACAGAACAAAATTCTTGAAATACTTCATTTCAAGTTGATAAGGTACATGTTAAGTATCTTGGAGTCACTTTGATTACTAGAGATTGGATAGAGAAGAATGTAAGTATCTAGTAGATAAAGTGAGAGCTAAGGTGGGAGATTGGAAAAATAAGTCTTTATCCTATGCTGGTAGAGTCCAATTAATAGCTTATGTTTTTGCTTCAATGCAAATTTATAGGGCTGTATTGTTTATTCTTCCAAAATAAACAGTCAAAGACATTGAAAGAGTGTTGAAGGGTTTGTTGTGGAGTTAGGTGATCTTGCTAGAGATAAAGCTAAAATTTCTTGAAAAACTTTATGCAACCGATAACTCAAGGTGGATTGAGGTTCAAGGACCAAGGATGCTAAAATGAAACTTTATTGTCTAAACATATTTGGATGGAATATAGTTGAAAATAAAGAAAGTCTTTGGGTCAAATGGGTGAATGTAGTAAAACTCAAAGGCAGAAGTATCTAGGATATCAAAAGTGAAGGATCGGATAGGGGATGTGGAGAGTTCTTCTTAAGATCAGAAAGAAAGTAAGGCCTCATGTTTTTCATAAGATTGGAAATGAGCATACAACCTCTGTCAAATTCTAAGTAAAAGAGATATATATGCAACAAGGTTACCGGATAATGTTTGTGTTGCTGACATGATTAAGGAATGGTAGTGGACGTGGCCTGAGGAGTGGACAACTACACTCCCTGAACTTCTTGATATTGCAGTTTATGTGTTAAATAAAGGTAAGGATAGAGTTGTATGGTAATGTAATAATGGTGAAACAAAAGCTTTCTCTATCAGAAGAGCCTAGAAAGATTTTAAAGGAAGTAATGCATATGTTATTGGAGAAAAATAGTTTGGTTTTCTCAAAGTATCCCATGTCATATGTTTGTGCAATGGATGGTTATACATAGAAGATTAATGACTCAAGATAGGGTTATGAGGTGGAATAAGGCTGTGAGATGTTCTTTATGCTCTAATTGTATGGATTCTCATAATTATCTCTTCTTTTCAGTGTGATTATGTAGGAAGAATTTAGAATGCTCTAAAAAGGAAAATGTATGCAGTTGATATTCCAAAAGAATGGGATGATATTGTTCAGTCCAAGGCCAATCAATTTAAAAATAAGTCAATTAAAAGTGTGGTGTGCCGACTAGTTCTTGGTGTTGGAGTTTATTATATTTGGCAAGAAAGAAACAAAACGTTGTTTACTAAGGAAAAAAGGAATGTTGAGGATCTGGTTGGGATTATTATTGATAGCATAAAAATGAGACTGATGATTTTGAATGTATGAAAAACAAACTAGGTACAGAGACTTGCTAAGGAATGGGATGTCAACTTTAAATTTACTAACTGTGGAAAAGAATAAGGATTAAGATTTTGTTTTGGACCAGATGGATTTGTATCTTGGATAAGTTCCTATATTTGAAAAAGGTTGAATTTGGTAGTGATATAGGTTAAACAAAATGTTCTCAGATTCTTTTACATTGTGATAAATAGGGTGAGTCATGCAAGATGGGACTACCCTGACTTATCAAATGTATTTGAATCCCTTGGGTGTATATGGTAGAAACTTTATTTGATAATAATCCTGGATGATGTCTGCTTGTGATAGTACTTTGATTTTATATATGAGGTTGTAGTTGCATATATAGTGATTATGGTAATCTTGCAAGAAGAAAATGGAATACAGGATTGTATGATATCTATAGAGTTTGTTCTTTGGTATATGGTAGAGCTTCTCAGTGGTGATGCACGTTTCTTTCATGACATGTAATGGTGTTGTTCACGTTATATGTTCTTGTCCGATACTGGAAATGTAGCCATAGTGATTTTCCACTTATGATGATGCCCCTTTGTGATAGGTCTTGAAGTCTTTTGTGAGGTTATAGCTTCAATTGGCTTTTAGATAATATTACAAAGAGGAAATGTAGACATAGTAATGAAATATATTAGGGTGCTTGATGAAATTGGTGAATAAAAGGTGATATCAAGATTTATGTTTGCAAATGTGTTTAGGTTCAGTTTTTCAGTTTAGCATTGTATTGGTGTTTGAATGTTGCAGTATTGTTTGTTTGTAGTTTTAAGAGGTGTTTGAGACATGTCCATCACCTCTTAAATATTATTTATGTTGTACATATTAAGTTTGGTGTAATATATTTCACCTTTTTTTTTAATTATATTGTGCCACATGTATATTCACTTCTTTTCTAATTGGTGTGTTTCAAAAGGAAAAGCACTTTGATTAAAACATTAAAGTTAGTCATAACTCATACGTACGTAATAGTCGAAACAAATAGAATATTGTTTCATGAATAGACCAAAGAGAACATCCTGCATCGATTAACAAAATATTGTATTTGACACAGTTGCTTACATATTTTACTACTTTAAGTAACGGTAATTATAAGTTAAAAAAATAAATAATAAAAAATTTTAAAAAATACGGAAATTACAAGTTTAATTAAAACCGGATGAAAACGCAGTCGTTTAGCACTGCTGATCTACAGTGCCATTTTCCCGCCAAAAACGCTGGGCTCCTTCGGCCTATTTGTGTAGCCCATGGCCCGTGTATCTGGTCCAAAAGAAATAAGTATTATTTGTTTTACTCAAATCCAGAACACACACACGCACACACACCAGATTAGGGTTTCAATTTTGGGGGTTTTGGTTGCCGGATATGCAAAGGTATGTGACCTTTTAATTATAGTTATTTAATTAGATTTGTTGTTTACGACCTTATTTGAGTTTGTTTGGATTAACTTATTATCCCAGCTTTGGGCTATTTGGCATCACGAATCCCCATTTGTCACTGGAGCTATAGAAATATATTAGTCGGTGGCGTGATGCTGTTGTTTGATTTTGTTATGGAGAAGAAGCAGATTCTTGGTTTTCCCCAAATTGATTTTGTAAGTTTAGACTCTTTTTTTTGTATGTCTTTAATCATAGTCTTTGTTGGTTTTGTTAAAAAAAATGATGTTTTGTTTTTTGGATTAACAGAAAAAGAAGGAGGAAGAGAAGGCGAGAGATAAGGAGTTGAATGAAATATTTAAGATTGTTGTTGTTCAAGCAAAAGTTCCTGTTGCTATGTATGTATTATACCAGGTACATTTTCTATTCTGTTGGTTTTAATTTTTTGTTAAAAAGAAAATCCGTCATTTGTTTTATGTAAAGGTTGAATCTTGATATACACAGGTTTGATTTTCGAGGTATGATGAGAAGTGGTACCGTTGGCAGCACCGCATGATCCGGCTATCTCAGATCAGGTATTAATGAAGCTTTATCTTACCTCGGGCTGTTATATTTTTTTTGTAAAAGATGGATTGATTGATCGATTGACGGATATCAGATTATATGTTTTAAAAATAGGTGGATACGGTAGCATGTGCAGTTATGGTGATAGTTTTAGGCTTAATCATTCAACCCGATTTGATCCGGTAAAGATAAAAACCCTTTTTTGTGAATTATATGAGTCGGGTAAAGAGCCTTTGCCATGGTTGTAAGTTTTAGGGGTGTTTGGGATTGTTAATTATAAATGTTACTGTTGTGAATTTCTATCTTACTAGAAGTAAAATTGGAACCTTTGTGCATAATGGTTTATGATAGGTGAGTACATTAAGTCTTTGACTCATTTCATATGGTGATTAGGTATTAAGAGGCGTGATGTTGGGTCGATGTATGATTCTATTAGGTAATGGCAGTTATAACATTATTTGCTTTAAACACCAATTTTAAATTTCGAAATTTCTCTGCCTTTTTAATGATTAGCGGATGTGGCGTTCACTTCATGGATTTCCATGTCTGCACACTCATACTTATTGATTGCTTTTCCATTTTTCAGCTACGGCATCGAATGTTTCTGTTGCAACCGACTCAGAACACCGTTTCACCATCGGTAAGGGCAGGGGGTTCCACCACCTGGTACTATTAGAAGTAACAACAGATAGGAGCAAAAAAAATAAAGGTAATGTATGCAGTTTATATGGTGATGTTTTTAGCACTATATTAAAAAGTAAACGCATAGGTTTTGGATAGTAAGTCACTATCTTTCTTTAGATGCAGGTTGTCAACAACGTTCTTCGTCTAGCAGGCCAACCACATATAACATGAAGATGTTGGATTTGGTATAGTGAACCATTAACTGAGTGTGTGGCCTCCGATGGTTTTGCTTGAGAATACACAACTTACACAAGAGAATCTGGTATGTATCACTACTTTTCAATAGAGGGTGTTTTATTCTTACCTAGGCTGTTTGGATGTTCTCTGAAACTCATTATTGGCACCTTGCAGTTGCAATAGCCTATCTGAACAAACAGGTTCTGCTTTTGATTATTTTACAATGCAAATCAGATATAGGAGCAGGCCAAATAGAGGCGATTCGGAAAGTGAAACGGAAGCTAAAATGCCTCTTTAGTCTCAGGTACTAAATTTAGTTCTAGCTTTATAAACAAAAGTGATGGCAGTCCAACGGTCACTTCGGATGTAAACCTATTCTTTGTTGATTTGTCTATTTCTCTGTGTTATAAACGTATGCATGAACTTCATTTGTTCTGAAACATTATCATAAATATATTTTAGGTTTACATATGGGGCAAAGGTTATTGTGGTGCACTTGGTCATGGTGATGAGATTGATAAAACAACCCCTGAGCTCTTAAAACGCTCTTCGCTGTTCAGATCTGACTTCTAGAAAATGGCCACTATTCCAAGAACTTATTAGACAATAATTTGCAGAAACTAAAATGACAAGGTATTTTTTTTATTGTCGGAATGTTTGTCATTGTTTTTTTTTAAGAAAATAAACACTTTTTAGAGTTTGGATCATGACCATCCAAACTGCTTTCTCTTACTTGCTTATTTTGGAGCAATATAGGCGATTTCCGATAAGCAAGCTGAGATATGGTTATTTCAACGCGCTTATCTATGTGTTGTCCTGATGGCGACCAACAAGAATGTTGTGAACAACACAATCAAGAAACTTGATGGTTCTGGCCAGAACTCAGTTGATACATTGGTAAGCATCATGTGACCTTAATTCAAATAGTCATTTCCTTACTATCTATTAGTGTCTGCGCAGAAAAAAGTCGAGAGCAAGTAGCTTGCAAAAAAAAAGCTATTGCATCTGTCGGATTTGCTCGCTGACCACCCTTCAGTGCTGTATGCAGGGTCATGTTGCGGCCAACCATTCCTCTAATCTAGGAGTTGATAGGGAAAGCGTGGCATTCAGCTAATGAGGGTGGTGAAGATAGGGTATTGAGGTGAGGAATCTCACTTCCATACCTGATATTCTAGACATTTAGTTGTCACAAACTTTTTAACTAAGGAATAGGATGGTTTGGAAATTGGTCAAGCAGTATAGCTGAAACGTTCATATTATATTTATCATAAAATGTATTTCTAACTGTCTGATCACGCAACCTAATTTTACTACTATTAGTTGACGTTAAATGTTTTCTAATATACAATCGTACATATGTAACTTGGGGATACTTTTATGAAACGCAGGTTGCTTTGTTGCACTCATCAAAGAGCGAGTTTGAACATCATCAGTTTTGCTTTCAAGGGTTATAATACGTTGGCCGATACATCCAGGTTACACTCCTTTCTTTTGCTTCAATTTAAAGCTTAAAAACGAATTGTTGGCCACACGTCTTAAGTAATGGATCAGAAACCTGAATTAAACGGTTTTTGATTTGGGCTGTAGATATACTTTAAGGTCACAAGGCTTGCTTAATTATCCATTAAATAATGGCTCAGAAATAGCTAATGGTTTACGACTTAACCATACCTTACGGTTGCTTAAGCACAATTTTTAATCGCTAATTTTTTTTTGCAAAGTCTTTAAATAAAATACACTTGGCATTTGGTTTTTTTGTATGTGCAAGATTCAGGAAGCTGTGAAAGTTTATTCCGCATAGAATTGGCCCTTATTCCACATAGAATGACCATTTCATCATGTTCCTTATATTGCAATGAACCAAATTAGTTACTATGCTCCACAACTTTAAATACCACAATTAGCAGTTGCTTTTGTTATGCTCCACATTCTACTCTATAAATCTGCAAATGCTAATTGTGATGCAAAAAAGCTATTACATCAACTCAGCTAAATCGGTTAAATGAGTTACCTCAGGAAATGCATGTATTACTGATTATCTCCAAAGCAAATATCATGTAGATTGTGCAGAACTTTTAAGGAATACACTTGGTAGTGATCGATGCCGAGTGGTAATATAAGTTTACTGAAACTTTTTTATTCATGTTTATGCAGGTGTATATGTGGCTGATAGATTTGCATAGGATGGAGTTAGGCGTCACTATGCTTAATTTTTCTGAGCAGGGATTAGGGATTAGGGATCAAATTTTCGCGTCTAATTGGCCCTAATCATTCCTGTGGTTTATGAAATGAAGACAGTCCAAAAATTGACTTGCTTTTGACCCGATAGATAATCCATTTCAGGTGCGTCGTCTTCAGGTATAACCACAGTAAAGGTACAGTTGCAACAAAAGGAGTTGGGAGAAATTATCATTTTTAAACAGAAAAGTATTTGTCATAGAGTCCATATCTCTAGCTGATAGCTGAACAGTTTGATTAGCTTAAGTAGGTAGATCACCAAAAAAGGGCATGACTAGATAAGTTCATAGGCGAAAGTGTTTGAATTGGTTCATACCACTTTTTATTTTTTTCCTTTCCAAAAAGCTAATATATCAAAACCATTGAAAGTGGCAGTACATTTGTTAAGCGTATGAAAATATCAGCACATACAAAACACTAAAGATCAGTACATTTCTTAAGAAAATGAAAGTAGCAGTTCATCCAAATTCACCCATTATAAGTCTGCCACTAATGCTACTCTATCAAGCAACCCCATAAATCCCACACCTTTTCTACAGGATGTCGAAACAAGGAGACGCTGCAGGTATATATCTACATTTTTTGGGTTTGTGTATCAGTCGTATATAAATCTGTTGAAATTTGCAACTCCTCATTTTTGTAGTCTCTTTTGGTAGTTGCAGATTTATTGTACAAGGCTAACTTCAATACAGAAAGTTTAGGAGTTCAGATGCAAGGAGCATTTCTTATGACCAAAGTAAATACTATATTATGTTTTTTCAATAATAATTGTATATCCAAATGAATTGCCTAATAAAACGACACACATGGCAGCAGGGTGCATATGGTGAAGTTTATAGAGTAAAATATGATGCCATAACAATCAGGTCTTCCATTGCATCAAATGAGAAACTGAGGTGCGCTTTCATCAATAAAAGTAGCCATTTCAGGATGGATATCCATCGATGATAGTCCAGGTAAGTTGTTTCATGTAGGGAAATATCATATATTCAATATTTTTCCCTTCGTTAAAAGGTCAATAGATATGATTTTAATTCTAGAAACGGATACAATTTCATGTGTATTGCTTGCTCAACGGGATTGTTTGGATTCTTTTACACATTTCAATCAAGAAACTGCATTGTTCTCGCCAGAATTCAGCTGATACATTGGTAAGCATAATGTGGCCTTAAGTAGTATATTTCCTTAAAGTTAAATATGTTGTCTTCACACATTTCAAGAATGAAACTAGATTGTTCTTGCGACGAGTGTGTATCAGTGCATGCGAAAAAAAAATTGATACCAAATAGTTTGCAGAAAAAACTCATCGCACCTGTTGGATTTATTTAATGACCACCTTTTCTGTACTGTATGCAGGGTCATGTTGGGGCCAAGCATTCCTCTAATGTAACGGTTGTTAGGGAAAGAGTGCCATTCGGATGAAGAGGGTGGCGAAGATAAGGGTATTGATGATCTAATTATATTTTATGCACTCTTCCTTTGTTTTTTGATATCATACCAGGAGGTTAGAAAGCAAACAGCTAAGTTACAGGGTAGTCGTAGACCCGTGGCTACTCGACATGAAGCAGTAGTAAGAACAGATATTTCAGATCAGCTATAATAAATGTGATCGAGTCAGGAACATTGAGTTAGTAAGATCCAAAGAGAGATTATCTTTTTACAAATAGGTGCATACAAGCATAGTGACTTTTATATGTAACCATTGTATTTTGGATAAATGGTTTGCAAGCTTCTTATATTTATTGAATATCTACTATCTAAACTTTTGAGTATGATGAATATTACATGTACTAGCATTAGTTTTGAAGTTTATAAGATTCATAATCAACTGACACTTCGATAGCACACGTCGCACCCTAAACACGCTACCCAAAACTATTACCTGTTAAAATGCACAATTGACGCCCGGCCGAGTCATGTGCACATGATCAATGTATCTTTTTCATGGTACTGTAGTTATAAGTGGGATAAAAATGAGAAACAATTAAAGCCCAAGACCAGATTGCTTCAGCTTCGTGATGAAATAGGTGAGGATCTTTTGATGAGGTAAACAATGACCTTTGTTTATGGCTTTGTTTTAATTGAATGTGATGCAAGTATATAAACTGTGAGTGTATGACTACTTGATATCATGTACTAATTGGTTGGAGAAAAAACATGCCCGCCCGCAACGCGGCGGCCGGTGTCATTCTCGTTAAAGTTAAGAGGCATGAGATTACCTGACAAAAATAGAGATTATATCATTAGGTACAATTTAAAACGAAACTTTTTTCACTTTTTCCTTTAATATAGAGTAAAGTAACATGTTTGGCAAACTTGTCAATGTTTGTTTATGACTAATTATCTCTTAACTTTTACTTTTTTGTTTAAAAAAGCCTTATTTCCATCATTTTGCTTTTTTAGAGATGTGTTTTAACAAATCAATTATTTTTGTGAACTCAAAGTAGTAGGTAAAACGGTAAAAGGTGTTAGAGCTTATGATTATGTCGAATTCACCCTGCTTTTACTTAAGTGACAAACTCGCTTTATATAATTTACCGCATGTTACCACTTACCAATGTCAAAAAGCATTAGCACCCTTTTTCTTTTTTGTCCATATTTAAACTTGAAAGTTAATCAAGACATTGATATATGTTCCTTATCAGAAAAGATATATAAAACATGCAGATATTGTTGTTGTGTTTAGCTGAATAAAATATACCAAAATTCACAAGAAAAAAATTACTATGCTTTACGTCTCTATCATATAATGCTTAAAATTACTATGCTTTACGTCTCTATCATATAATGCTTATAAGTCACAAAGTCACAATAAAACTCTATGTTTTTTCAGGTACAAAAATTATATTGTTTTTTTAGCTAGGCTGCGAAAATAAGTTTTTTCATGTACACAAATTCTTTTGATTTTTAGCCAGGCTGAAAATAAGTTTTTTCAGGTACACAAATTCTTTTGATTTTTAGCCGGGCAAGGAAAATTAGTTTATTCATGTACACAAATTCTATATAAGGCTACGAAAAGATAATCAAAATTTTAAGCAACACAAAAATAAGTTATATATATGTACCGCCCGGCAACATTTTGAAGCAACTAGTTCTTGGCATTTTAACTTATTCAAAATAAAGCTTGTTTTGCAGGGAGAAGAGTTTTAGATTTTGTTTAAACGCTAGTATGAGAAACGCTGCTATAAAAAGGTAAAAATATAAACGCGCTGTCATTTTTAAGTTTCAACTATTTATTACTGTTACTTCTAGTTTTGTCAAATATTGTTCTATCTCATATGAGACATATAAAGAGGCCGATAAAAAAAATGGTAATATTAAGATATAAAGAGTTTGCATAATAATTGTGAAAACATAAAGGAGGGAATTCGTTCTTTTTCAAAACTTTATTTCTTGTATCAGATAATCAATCAAGTATGATACAATATGATAAGTGACAATAATAATAGGGAGGTTAACGGAAAACTTATTCATACAATGCAAGACAATAAATAATTGAGAGATTAAACCAGACACGATCATTTATAGTGATTCGACACTAAGCTTCTCTTCTCGCTACTATACTCCCCGAGTTTCCTACTAGAGAGTTTCTTCAATAGTTCAACAAGCTCCCTTCTCGGCTGAAAAAAATCTTAAACGTCGCTTATAAGTTTACCGATACTAAGCGAGATATCGAGTTCTTCTTCAGGTAAAACCAAACATGTTGGGTTTTTTAGCCAAGCACAACAAACATATAACCCTTGTGTTTTAAAGACTAAACACAAACCTAGCTAACCTCTAGTTTGGAATATGGTTGATGATACATGGTGATGTATAATGGTAATACAAGACATGATTGTCTAATAAATATGAATAACTAATATAGACATTAATAACTCTAAGCTAGATAAGGTTGATCTTCTCTTGATAAAAAAAACTTTCAATGTTTGAAGATAACAAGAGCTCTAAGCTTGTTGTGGTGGATCTTCATATTCTAATATGCTTTCAATGGATGAAGATGACAAAAGCTCTAAGCTTGTTACGGTGGATCTTCACATGTTAATATCTTTTCAACAAATGAAGTTAGAAGCATTATGATCAAGAGCTAGTGAGGGTTTTGAAGCCTTGAGAATGCAATGTTGCATTACAAAAGCTTCGTTTAAGCGTGGACTAAACGTTGGCTTCAATAGACAATTTTTTTTCACAGAGCATCACGGATCCTAGTCACAAATCCTGCAAGGATCCGTTGCCTATTTAGAGTCCGTGAGTTTGCAGTTTTGAAATTAAGTTTATGGCCATTTTTAATGTCATTCAACACCTGTTAGGCTTGTGACACTGGGTCGTAAATAATCGATCGATCGATAAGCCAAATCGATCGAGCCATTGTGGCACAAAGAACCATATCGATCGTCGATGACTTGTAGCACCAAATCGTTCGCTTATTCGACCGATTTTGAAGAAAAGTATTTCCTTGTTCTTGATGAATAACAATTAATATGAAGAAACTAAAGGAAGAAAATCTGATAATATATAGATGTTACTCTACTGATTTTTAAACACAAGTAATGAATCTTGATTTTACCTTGTTCTTGATATATGATGATGAGTTTGTGAAGAGTAGATGATGATGAAGATATGCTCAAGAATCTGCCATGAGAAGAGGTGTTTTGTTGTATTTGGGAAAAGGGGAGGCTTATAAGATGAAGGTACGTATAGTATGTACGTGTTTTAATGTGTTGTCATGTTTAATTTTTAATGTGTTTGTGTTAAAAAATATTAAAAAAAATATGATGCAATATGAGTTGCCACTGTGATGAGAGAGATGAATATGGGTTGAGGAGAGAGAAAGCTAAGGTGGCAGTCGGAAAGATGATACAATATGGGTCACCACTGTCACAAGCCTTAGCTTTATTTCCTTTCAAGATTGTTAAGAAAAATGTTTGGGAAAAATATGTTTGATTTCATAAAGTATTAAACACTCGATGGCTAAAAAAGGTTAGACTAGTAGTAATGTGACCACGAAAAGAGACCAAACAATACTGTTATATCCGCATCAACTCAGCTTTCTCTCTCCTAGACTAAACACTCGTAGTAAGGAGACCGCCGTCATAACAAAAAACCACATCACAAAAATAAATTTAAAAAAAAGGCACACACACAAACCCTTTCAATTCTTTCGATCTCCTGACAGACCAAAACTTTCATTTTTAGGGAGAGAGGATGCGTCTGTTTTGGTCTCCGTAGTTGGGAGACGCATTCGAAATGGTAAGACCGATCAAATGGTTTGATCTCACTACGACTAGTCTTAATGAGAGGTTTTATACAAAAACTTATTTCAATGATGGATGAAGTTTGGGTACTTCACTAATTAAGGTTGTAGCTAGTTGTAAAATATAAAATTAAAAGACTTTATTTTTTTTATTTTTTTTTTGAACGGCGAGTTAGTAGTTAGTGATTCGAGCCTACAGTGATATCCAATTGGGCAGTATGCAAGCCTCGAACCTTTCTCTTTAGAGGATAAACCCCACTCCCCATGGTGAGACTCGAACCTGAGACCTCTCCAAAGAAACCTCCCCAAGGTTACACTTGGTGGCCAACTGAGTTGGCCAAGGTATTTTATAAAATATGAGATCAAAACTAATATATCCTTTTATAAAATATGGAAGTATGATTTAATTTAAAAGATGAAAAACTTTTTGATGCATATAATTGAGCTTGCTTGATCGAGTATGATCAAGTGTAAAATGTATTGGATGTTTAGTTTAATATAAAAGGTTAAAACCCATATTTTATTTAAATATTTGAATAAAAGACATCGTGACTATAAAACATACTCAATAGTTTTGATCATAATGCAACAAAACAAATATATTCGAACATGTGTTACAGGACTGCCGAAGACAAAAAGTGTTAAGAAATATATGTTTTGATGATTTATAGTTACGAGTAACTTACGTATTTTCGTTATACATTACAATTTACTTATTTGCCATCGTTAAAACATAATAACCCGTTTAATTCAATATCTTCATATTGACACTCATTAGTTAGTGAATGATATACATGGATATAAAAATGGACTTAACTGTGAACCTAAAAGCATGAGGCATGATCTTTATAACAACAACAACAATAAACAAACTCAATCCCGCCGATGCATGATCTTTATAAGTTGTAAAATAAGTAGGTTCATATCTGCAGCTATCAGAATGATGACACATATTTTTAAGTATACAATTAGATCAACTTTTAAGTTCACGTATCATTTATTTTAGATTTTTTTGCTTGTTTTGGCATTTTTTTAGTGGGTCCATACTATTTTGTTGGATGGTATATGTGTGTGTGGTCTGATATGGTATGCAACGTTCTAGGGACATTTTTTTATTTCCTTTGACTTGGTGTTGTATATGTTGTCGACGTAGTTTTTATTTTGGGTCCGTCTCTTTTAATCGTTTGATTATGGAAGTTGGATATCTTTGTTTTGTAATGTTTTGTTTGTTTGGTAATATATTATTTGGTAATAGTTTGTGACATCTGGTTCATTTAACATTTGCAATATACGAAAGTATGATTGGATTCTTAATCGAGATACCTAAAAAGATTACAGAAAAATGCTAAATTCGTGTATGTTCGGATAGAGTATAGACCCTATTAAACACGTTAAAGGCATGCTCATCAAGTTCAACTTGGTTACCAACATTATCGTCTTTAGCCACAACGCCCCACAGCACTTTGAAGGATCAAGGACCATGTTTATCACTCCGAAAAGTACATGTACGCACACCACTTGTTAGGATAGGAAAGTCCTCGAATGCGAAAGGTTCGCAAACTCAACTTGTCCTGTAAAAGAATGGTATGTAAATTGTTAGTGTTTTGGCTAGGTGTCCTTACACTATATAAAGGAAGAGAACGATGTGGTATAAGATACTGTACATTTGACCCTAGGATATGTGTCTTTTTATCTCGATGGCCGGCCAGAGATAAGGTCAGAAATGATCAAGTGATACCTTAATTAGACCGCGTACATCTGAATTAGGATAACCTGAATGGAGAAAAACTCGTCCATTTTTATGTGGCTTTTATCTACAAACTTAAGTTGTTAAATCCTATACTTTTAAGCCAACCATGGCCTAAATTCCATTTGTATTTTATACCTTCAATGAATCTAAATACTCGTTGCTTTTTTGGACAAACAACTTGATAAGAACATGTAAATTGTAAACAAAATGCACAGACAATGAAATCAAACCTTCAGTTTTCTTGCTTAATGTTTTGTAAGGCCCCAGATCCAATATTGTATCTGGGCTTATCTTTTTCACGATTAAACTTTGTAAGCCCATTATATTGGGCCTTGAAGTATGCAAACAGGTCAAAAAATGATGTTTCGTATTCTAGTCATCTAGTGGTGTGCTATATGAGAATCGCCATTGATAAAGAAGAAAAACACAACCCCCCAGATATATTACGGGCATTGACAAAGGTTTATGCTATATGAGAATCGCCATTGATAAAGAAGAAAAACATCAAATTTTCATTTTCATATATACACTATCCGTGAAACTTTTATAGAATTCTAATGGATCCATTGTTCATCAATCCTACTTTGTTTATACTTTTGTAACCATTAACCACCACCTACTTTGTATACACTTTTGTAACCGATGATAAACCATTAAACAACATCAAACTGACCTTAGTCATGTTTGACTACAAACATTTTCGAGAGTTTTGGAGCAACTAGCAACTAGTGTTATAAATGCAATACTTGTTTGGCAACAAACAATTAGCATTTGTTTTCTAAGTAGTTGCTCCTATGGCAACAAACAACTAGCATTTGTTTTCTAAGTAGTTGCTCCTATGGCAACAAACAATTAGCATTTGCTTTCTAAGTAATTGCTCCTATTCAAAACGCTTCCTGAGAAAGCATTACCATCTTGATACTAGCGTTATGCTTATTAACTTTACATATATACCCTCTAATTTATTTAATCATATTTTATTTCAATGTGTATATGTTCTTTTACACGTTATAATTAGACTACATTAACGTTACCATACATTGTTATTAAGCAAACAACTACTCCTTACTGCTTAATGTTGTTGCTAACTGCTACTCCTATTATGTTTTGCCAAGAATAGCCCTAATGGTTAGGCGTTATTCGGTTCTCACAAGAGTCTCAAGTTTAAAACTCATTAGGTAGATGTTTTTGGGATGGTCAAGGAACTCGTGCGAAACGGTCACAGATACCCCGGTTAAACCGTGTATGTTTGAGTTAGCAGAGTCGCTCTACTCGTGTAACCAAAGGTAAAACCTGACCCATTTACTTTCGTAAGCATTATGCTATAGGTTTCCACACTCTCTCAGTCTCTTGTTGTTGCAAGTGGGTGATCACTTAATTGATATGACATAGTGAGTCAAATGAATTGCGTAAATGGTGGATTTCATTTTTTTATCTTTTTTGGTGAACTTTTTGACTATGTAAACATAACTTTCCTGAATCAAAAACTTTTCAGATTTCTTTTCATGGATGTAAGGTAGAATGTAGAAATCATGAAGATTTGGTTAGTGCAGTGGAAAGATCATATCGAGTATTAATACGAGTGGGTGATCACTTAATTGATATGACCTACTCACACACTCTCACTTGCCCATATAAATAAATAGTGGTTGTACCAATGTTTCATAAGTCATATAACACACTCAATCAAAATTATTAGTGCTTACATTAAATATATTAGTTAAGTAGCCCATGTGAGTTTGATAAAAGAAGGGTCCATTTAATAAACTCTAATTCTTTCTTTAGTTAAAACTTTAAACAACATAATAATTCTT
This sequence comes from Artemisia argyi, assembly GCA_030686995.1. Taxonomy (NCBI): domain Eukaryota; kingdom Viridiplantae; phylum Streptophyta; class Magnoliopsida; order Asterales; family Asteraceae; genus Artemisia; species Artemisia argyi. Next base: position 179,806,816 of record CM060704.1, read on the forward strand.
CATTCTATTTTACATCTATAATTGGAATTAATATTAATAAGGTGATAATTGTCATTCATGTGCAACTACATTTGTCTTTTGAGCTTTATTTTTTATGACACGGAGGCATATTCTTAAAAGAGTAAATTGCATAAATCGTCTTTAAAGTTTGGCCAAATTGCATGTTTTGTCTCAAACGTTATGAAAGTGCAAGGATCATATCTGTGGGGAAACTTTTTGTGCAAGTATCGTCCTTTTAAGGGAAACTTTTGGTGCAAGTATCGTCCATGTGGGGAAGATACTTGCACCAAAGGTTTTCCCATAGAAATGATCCTTGCACTTTCCTAACGTTTGGGATGAAACATACAATTTGACCAAACTTTAGGGACGATTTATGCAATTTACTCTTCTTAAAACAATACTCGTATAGTGTTTTAAAACCCGGGTTGACTTAGTCGGATGAACCGTGAATTGGTTAAGTAACTGAAAGCCAGTTTTGAGAAAAAGATCGGTTGAATCGCCAGTTAAACAGGTTGCTTTGCCGGGTCAATCAAAAACCAGATTTTAAACATTGCATCTAGTTTCTCCATGATATATGGTAAAGCTTATATGGTTTTCAAGGAACTCGGTTGAAATTTCAAACATCAAAGGTGTACTTTCTTGAAAATTATGTAGGAAGAACTTTATCAAGTTCGTTACCAACCGCAAACTATTTTGTCATTTAATATAAAGTTGGTGCTACAAATATTTATTAAAAAGTTTGTTAGTTAACAGATGTAGCTAGCATTGTGATACTAATAATGATCACATCTTTGATTCTATTCAATTATCGAAGGTAGCTAGAGTGATGTACAAGAAAAAATGATATGAAAATGGACCAATGATCAATGCAATTTATACAAAGTGATCATCAAGGTAATGGGAGAAACAATGACTGAAATGTACTTTAAATTAGACAAACTATAAAATAAGAAAAGGCAGATGCATGCTACCGATAAATGATAATACAATGCCCCCACTAAATCTCATGGAGACATAAAGAGAAAAACATGGTTTGTGTGAAAAAAAATATAGTGTGCTTTTAGATGTTGGCATGACAAACATATGATCATGGATCACACAAAACATAAAGGATATAACAAGAGAATATAATCCAATAAACAAAAACCGTAAATAACACACGAAATTTACTTCTCGCTAGATCTCTTCTTGTGACTCATAGTAGTAATACCATTATACGTTTTTGAAGAAATGAATTTGAGATGGGCAGCAATGCAGCATTACATATGTTTAGGATAGAAGAGCCAGTCACATTGTTTCCTATTTCTATGCAAAATATGATGCATTTTGGCACATCATATGTGATATGTGTAGTACTTCTCAAAATCAGAGCTTATTGGTACATTCTGAAATATTATATTAGTGCTCAATTATAGATTTGATGAAAAAGTTTTTCTAGTTATAGAAAGAGTAAAAACCATAAAGAGATACTGTTTCTTGTTTGAATTGCAAGTATTCAAATTTCCATGTTCATCCCAATTTTTTATTTGTTTATACAACATGTTAGGAGAATCTGGCATTACTCAAGAATTAATCTCATATTATGGGATTGCTAAGTAATGAAAGTTATATACTTGTACCAATAGATTATGATAGAAAAAATCATTTGTCATATGCCAAAATATGACATATGACATATATTATAGATTATGATATAAAAAATTATTTATTTATGACTTTGGAGACAGGGGTTAAGGGTACGATCCTCACCTTTTACAAGGTCGGAGGTCCTTTTTTACCATTGGTAGAACCGGAAGCAGCCTCTACTTTAGGTAGGGGTAAAGTTGTCTACGTCTCAACCCCCCATACACCGTAGAAAATGATATTGTGCATAACCAGTAAAAGACGGTATTGGAAGTTACTTTTATACTTCAAAATATGTGTAATAAAAATAAATTTTCAAGGCTCTAATCATTGATAGAAAATAGAGAAGTCACTTAGGAAATTGTGGCAATCTTACTACTCACATGACATGTTAAGAGACATAGATGGGCACAAACTCACAAGGCTTTGACATTTTAGGGGGGGTGACAGCTAAGGAAGGTTTGTTTGCACCACATTTTTATCTATAAATAAAATGTAGGGTGCACATCAAAACAATGAGGAAATTTCAATTCTCAATGGCGAGTTTCACATTTTGTTTAGGCTCAAAAGGATCAATGACAATTAAATAGTAACATGTTTTTGTAGTCATGGTCATAATCGTGGCGAACGAAGCTGTTGCCAATTGTTTGGAACATGATACATTGTCATGAATCGTGGCGAAAGAAGGGAGGGTGGCTATTTCAGGGTCGCCTACTTACGTGCTAGCGTAACCAAATATAGGTGTTTAGAGAGACAACACCATGTTGTCATGGTTTTTGAGATATGAATGACGATCGATGTGTTAGAACGATGTGTTACAACCGCGTTCTTGTCATTTCCTTTCTTAGAAAGATTTTTAGTAATCTTTTTAACATGTTTGAAGTATTTTGTTGCATCAAGGGAAGTGAAAGATTGAGGGTAAATATGGTATTTTACATCCATTCAAAATGTTGAAAAATTCTTCTGGAGAAGTTCAAAAATTATGGCAAGCCAGTATATTCAATCCCAATGAAAGAATGAATCGAGATCTTGAAGCAACAATAATAATACATATATTCAAATTAGCATCCCAAAAACATAATTTAAAACTATCTACTTGTATACACAGCTTGAGATACTTAAAACACCTAATTGAAATAGCATTGCAAAAATAATCGAACGCATTCCTTGTAACAAGATCGACATGTATAAAGGGGGGTGATTTGCACACGAAAACCTCAACAAGTTGGATTTGCTAATACACTCAAACAGCGCAAATGGGAACCAAAACATTACACGGAGCAATTTGTACAATAGCCCAACCACTTAAACTACCAAACCATGAACTAAATGCACCGAAATCAGGCTGTCATATAAGTTCGGTCTGCCAAAACCAAACAAGAACCGAGTCGGCAATGGCATGAATGTAGGCTACAAGGTACTTTCATAAATCAAGTTTACCGTTCTATGTTGATACTACATTGAAACCACAAGTTTGTATTCTAGCTTTGCATTTGGGACCAAACCAGTACTAACTACAAAGCCGTTACCAAACTTGTTAGATGGGTCACTGTTTTAATACAGCTTGGACCTTATCCGACCGATGTAGATGTGTCACCATGAAACACCTACTTTCACATGACAAATAAATCAAAAAGCAAGTATTCATGAAGAGGAAAGTTGTTCTATGGGTTGCACTAGCAAAGGTTGTGGTCCAAATTTCCACTACTAATCTAATTTGGCAAAAGTAAAGAGCATACATACACCCATGAAAGTTGACTAATTCACATGAATCAACTAACAATCAACCCAAACATTAAAGTAGTTGTTCCCGATTCAAACGCCAAAATCATAGTAGAATTGAACACGCAGAATAAGCAGCATATAACAAATGTACAACTATATACAACAACATAAGATGGAATAAACGAATGAACTAAAGAACGCCATAGAATCAATACACGTAAAAATGTTGAAGATGATGCTTATACTATAAAATTTGAAATCAAAAGTATGATAACAATAATAACAATAAAAACCAAGAAACCATAAAAGATCGATGTTCTCTATACATAAAACTTGTCTGCAACCTAACAATAATTTTTCCCTGGCAATAATTTATTTTCACAAATCGAATTTTTTTATCTCATCATAACAAATTTCGAATAAATATTGGGTGGAAAGAATCCTCCGCTTACCTATTTTACGTTCCTTGGTCGTCTCTGATGATGATCATGTAAAAGTAATGTAACGCCTGCAAAAATCTACTAATTTTCATGGTTTTTAATCACGCGACATTGGGGGTATGGTATAGTAATTGCAGGGCTTGTTTTTGTGTTTTTTTAGTACGCGTTTTATATTGAAAGAATCAATAGAAAGGTGGGGGTGGAGGTGAGGCGTACGAGACCCCGACTACTGGAGGTAGCGGGCCCTCGTATGATGGTGCTGGAGGTGGCGGGCTATTGTATATTACCGGTGGTGGGTTATGATGGGGTGGTGGGGATGAGGGTTTTGGTGACGGTGGTGGTGGTGAGTATTCGATGCAAGGAGGTGGGGGTGATGGTGGGGGTGGGGGTTCTATACAAAGGGGTGCGGGTGGAGGTGGTGAGGGTGGGGGAGGTGGGTAGTTGATTGGTGGAGGTGGTGAGTGTGGTGGGGGTGGTGGTGATGAGTAGATATACGCGGGTGGTGGGGGCGGTGAATGTGGCGGTGGAGGTGAGTGTGGGGGAGGTGGTGGTGAGTGGGGTGGAGGTGGGGAGTGTGGTGGAGGGGGTGAATAATAGTAGTATGGTGTGGGTGATGGTGGTGGTGGGGAAGCTGCTGGTGGGGGAGGTGGTGGGTGTGCGGTTGGTGGGGGTGGTGGAGGCGGTCTTACGCAATATGGTGGGGTAGGGGTAGGGCTAGGTGGTGGTGGTGATGGAGGGGGTGGGGAGATGGTAGGAGGTGGTGGAGGTGGTGGTGGGGGAGGTGGAGGTGGTGAGTAAACTGGTGGAGGAGGTGATGGTGGTGGGGGCGAAGGCGGTGGAGGAGGAGGTGAGTAAACAGGTGGTGGAGGGGATGGTGGTGGGGGAGAAGGTGGGGGTGGTGGAGGAGGTGGAGGCGGTGGTGGAGGTGAGTAAACTGGTGGGGGAGGTGAAGGTGGTGGTGGGGAAGGTGGAGGGGGTGGGGGTGAATAAACAGGTGGTGGGGGCGATGGAGGGGGCGGTGGGGGCGAGTAAACAGGTGGTGGAGGTGGTGGAGGCGATGGCGGTGGAGGCGAAGGTGGAGGTGGTGGTGGTGAGTACACAGGTGGAGGAGGTGAAGGTGGTGGGGGAGACGGTGAGGGCGGACTATAAACAGGTGGTGGGGGGCTCTGCGTCACAACAGGAGGGCTCGGGGTCACAACAGGAGCCGGTGGGGGACTCGGAAGCACAGGAACAAACTTTTTACATCTAAACGCCCCACAATGTATCTTCTTACTACTAAACATCTTACACTGAGAAGGCTTCCTTTGCGCGGGCCTATTCGGCAAACAATTCCTCTTATCATCAAAAGCAGCAACATTCAAACAAACCGGAGGCTCACCCGTGAAGAAATTATCCGAAAACGTAAAATTCTCCAGCTTCGGGAGCCTACAAACACTCTCGGGTATCCTCCCAGTCAAAAAATTATGAGCCACATTCAATTGCTCCACACTAACCATACCCGAAATACTATCGGGTATCGGCCCCATAAGCTCATTAAAACTCACATCAAACACCGTAACTTCATTCAACAACCCAATCTCATCAGGAAAACACGACCTCAGCCCATTATTCATCATGATAATCTCATTCAAAGTATCACTCATATTCCCAATAGAAGCCGGTAAGCACCCGTGAAACCCATTATTCGCCAAAACAATAACCGAAACAGGCGAGTTACCAAAATTATCTGGTAACTCGAACTTGAACCGGTTATGGTTAATAAAAATAGCATCCAAAGGCTTGTCAAAAAGCTCCTTAGGTACATTTCCTTCAAATTCATTAAACCGAATATCTAAAAACTTTAGCTTCGGTAAGCCCAATACAACATAAGGAAATTTACCCGCAAATCTGTTGTTACTTATATCGAGCTCGAACAAAATTTTCAGTTTCGAAAACTTTTTCGGAATAGTCCCACAAAACCTGTTAGAATTGATATGAAACAACGCCAGATCCGTTAAAAGGCCAAGCTCTTCGGGTAAATACCCCGCGATATCGCCGTGGTTTAAATCAATCCCCGCTACTGTATTTATCGAGGAATTATCAGGAGCCTTGGCACAGAAAATGCCAGTGTAGTTACACACGCCAGATCCGACCCAATCTGTAGTCAGATTGTTCGGATCTGACAGTATAGCTAGCTTCCATGCTTGTAAAGCAATGTAAGCATTTCTTAGCCTAGGATTTTCGAATACCAGAGACGGGTCCACGGTGACATTCTCGCCTCGGTCACCGAACTCGTCTCGGTAGTATAAAAGCTGGCGTTGCCGAATATACGTCGCCTCAGTGTCACTGAGGCGACCATGCCCGGCAACAACAAAAGGAGAAGTTAAAGAGGATGATAGAAAAAAACTAACAAGAAAACAAAAGAGATTGAAATAATGTGGTGAGGGTTTCTTCATGTCAAGAAATTACTAGACATCTAAATATCAATCTCTTTGTTTTTTTTTTTTTTTATAAAATGTTCTTTCAATTTGTGTTTTTAGAGAGAGGTTAAGGTTAAGGTTATAGTGAATGTGGGAATGAGTTTTGAGATGTGAGGAGGAAAGAGGGATTTTTCTAGGGATTTTGGGAGAGCGTGTGAAGAGATGAGAAGAGAGAGAGGGGAGAGGATACAGCTATATCACAGCTCGAAACCCACAAAGTTTTTATTTTTTATTTTTAAGAAAAAGAGAAAATACAAAAAAGTTTTTTTGTTTGTAAAAAATATGAGAGAGAGAGGTTTATTATTTATTTGACAAATTTGAATTGGACGACGGAGGCCGGCTGGTTTACCGGCGTAGACTTGGCAATTTTGGGGTTTGAATTATTTTTAGTTTTTGCCCCTAGAGTTTAATATGTTTGTGATTGTAATTAGGGTTTGTCATTATGCAAAATGGAATTTTGCTTTGCCATATATGACCAAATGTCCAAATGGGTAAACCATTAAATTTGTGAGATATCTTTAGATAATGTTATTGGTACACCTTTTATACATTATTATTATTTTTTATTTTTATTTTTTTTTAAATTTACATACATCCTCATGTACACATCAATATTTATTACTTTTATTATTATTTCTTTCGTGTATATATATATATATATATATATATATATATATATATATATATATATATATATATATATATATATATATATATATTTGTCTTTTACTACTACTTTTAACTTATTGAATTTTATTTTATGTTTCATATTTTTTTCAGCATTTTTACTCACTTTATTAACAAGGTAAGATAATTTTTTATGTTTTTCTGTTTCGTATTTTTTGTGTTTTTACGACTTTTAACTTGTGAAGCTATATACTATTTTTTTCATACTTTCTGTTTCGCAATTTTATAATATAACAAAACTATAAAACTACGAAAATAAAATTAAAAATAGTGAGGATGTTAAAATCATTTTAGGCGGGTACCAATAACCTATCCTGATATTTTTTGCTCAAACTTTTTTACGTGGTTGAGTTTGTACCGCAGTTAAACTGAGGTATGAACTTACTAATGGTTTTAATTTAAGACTTCTTATTGGTAAGTTTATCGGTATATTGTTATTTGCAAAAGTTAATTAATCTACTCAATTTAAGGCTTTAGAGTAAGAATATATATCAGAAATGACAATGTTGATATTCATTTAGAACCATTTTTTTAATGTGAATCGAACACAAACATTGCATTGGTGATCTAAAGCTAACATTTTCACATGTAGCATGCTTTAGTTCGATAAAAATGTGATTCAAATATGATGAAAATTAATATCACGTGTACCACATTTTAGCAGTTTTTCTATAATTTTTACTATAACTGAAATATTAAATACATTGTATTGCTTAAATATGAACATTGTGAAAATCACATTTGGTCAACTTATAAACTTGTTTTGATTTCAAAGTAGGCATATGGCATTCCACCTAGTATATACTATATAATGTTGTGGAACCATGTTTTAGTTTTTCAACTTTATAAAATATTGTTGTTCAAGATTAGTCAGCTAAATGTATTATTGTTTGATAGTTGTTTATTTATTTTTCATTTTGATGTTTCAGTTTTAAAGAGTTCATTCAAATAATAAATTTGTTAAGAGAACTATAAACAATTTGGGCAACTTTTCGCAAGTATATAGAAGTACAAGGGGAATGTCTACTTGTTATCCAAATGTCTATTTCTGTACTATATTTTATTTTATTTCTAACCGTTTGTATCTTTTAACGGAAAAAAATATACTGTGTTAAAACACGAACAAAATAACTTGTCTACTGTATTTAAAAACAAATGTAACAATATAATTTAATGCGATTCAAAACTAGTAGTTTTTTTACATTTATTCAAACTGGTTACAAATGCTCACAAGATCCAATGGCTCATAAGTGATGATTTAAATTTAAACTTATTTAAGTACGTATATATTAGCAGAAGGCAAAAGCATAAAAGATAGAGGGTATGTTTGCAACCGAGTGTTTAAAAGTGTTTTAAAGCAATTAGCGGTTAGCGTTTTGTACAGATATATTGTTTGGCAACAAGCAACTAGTATTCCCAAACTTTCGGCTACTATATACTGCTGCTGTTTGTCGCTACTACTTTCTGCTATTGTTATTTTGGCCAAACGTAAGTTAAAATGTGGCTATGGTTTTTTTTCTTATGATAAATATTTAATTTACCTACTTATTTTTTTATGAATCCATGTTTTTATATTTTATATTTCAAATGGACTTTTTCATTAGAAAGAACAATGAGAAAGATATGATTTTGCTGTCTTGTTTGTTAATAGATGTTTCGACACTAATGGCGCTACATAGCTCATTCATAAGATTGCACCAGAAATGAAGACAAATCAAAAGGCAGACTAACATTTTATCATTCAATGGGTATTATATTGCTTCAATGATGTCATTTTTCTCGCTAAAAGTCACAAGAACATGTGTTCATTGTTTTGAAGATTTGTTACAGGTAAAAGTTCAGTCAGAACTCAACAAAACGCACGAGAACAAAGCTTTGTCGCCGATTTAAAACTATTGGAGAATGGAGAGTAACATTTTCCCCTTGAAATAAATATTTTCACCGATTACTCAATGTTCAAATATTTCTTACAAGTTACTGTATCATAAATTCATTACGTGGGGTCATCGTCACTGACTTCTTTCATGAAGTCATTGCGTAAATAATTCTGAAAGTAATTGTTGCTAGAACTGGTGCTGGTGCTGGTGCTGGAGATTATAAAAAGAGATTATTTTTATAAGCTACATGAAGTAACCTTTGGTTTTAAGAGATTATGGAAGATTATTTTTTTAGAATCTCTTATAAGTTATGGCTATGTTTGGCATACAAGATTGTTGAGAGATTTTGCTTATTTTTTCAAAAAATAAGCTACTTAAAAAACAATCTTTGTTTGGCAGACATAGGCTATGTTTGGCACACATGATTGTTGAGAGATTCTGCTTATTTTTTCAAAAAATAAGCTACTTAAAAAATAATATTTGTTTGGTAGACATAACTTATAAGAGATTCTAAAAAAAATAATCTTCCATAATCTCTTAAAACCAAAGGTTACTTCATGTAGCTTATTAAAATAATCTCTTTTTATAATCTCCAGCACAAGCACCATTTCCAGCACCAGCACCAGTTCCAGCAACAGTTATTTTCGCCAAACATACCCTCAATATATCCATAGATAAGAGATACACAACATCGCAGAAAACAAAAGATAATGGCATTATTTGATATATGTCGCATGAAACAACAAATTTACTATAAAACACGTCTAATAAAAACAAAACAACAAATAGAAATTAGAGCTATAAAAAGGCCAATGTATAACATAATTTGTAAACATTTATGCATTTTAACAGCTATTTGAAGCCAATTTAGTTCTAGAGAAAAAAATACTTTTCTTATACAACTGTATATGTATATAGCAATTCTTAATTTATTTTAGGGTTAAATATGAAATATCTTTATATTTTATATCTAACAGGAAATATCTTGCCCAAAAATAAAACTTACTTATCATAAACTTTTTTCTGCAAACATCTAAATCGACCTTGTAATTGGATGGACATTAAGGTTACTCGTATAATCTTTTGCTTGGGTTATTCGAATAATTAATTAATTTAAGTCGACCTATAAGACAAAGTTTGGTTTTTGTATCGCCCCACTCACTAAAATCTAATGTAAAACACTACACTAAAATTCATTGAATAGTAAACAAATGATCAATAAGCTAAAACAACATGAAAACCCTAGTGTAGATAAAACATCAAGGGTGTAGTTTAGTTGGAGACCTTACGATATTTTCAAATATCGTATACAGCGTTGTCCTTGAATTTTTGGAATTTGAAGGTCCTGAACAAAATTACAAAATAAGTCATTTCGGGAATAAATATTATATGTGCATCGTTTATAAGATATAATGCAATTAGTTATTTAAATGTTCAATATATTATTCAATTAAGACATTTTCTCATCTAAATATTTTTTTTCGTGAAAATTATATGTACACAAACATATAATTGTTAACGGGACAAATTTTGTCTACTAAAAATTTTGAGGCCCTCAGTGGTCGTCTACCTTGCACACACACACTCAAAGACAGCCATACTCGTATATCACAAATTTCTAGGCCTCTTGCATCCGGGTTTAGTTAACATTGAAGAGAGAACTTTGCAAATAATTTATTATTTTCACTCGAACGAACAACCACCCTATTGACCAGTAGAAAAAAACTTGGTAACAAAATATTCACATTTCTCCCTATTGATTCCCTTAGATTTCAAGTGGGATGTGGTTCCATTATTCAATTTTGGAAGGATTTATGGATAGGTAACTCTCCTTTATACCTTTGATACAATAGATTGTTTCGGCTTGAGCAAGACAAAGATTGCTTGATCATGAATTGGTCGAGATCCGTTCTTGGTGAGGCAATGAGGTGTACCTCAATGACCTCATTAACGAGATTAGTCATCTTGAAATCACCTCCAATTCAGATGCATGCTACTGGTCCATTGCAAATGATGGTGTATTTTTTGTTGGTATCACACGTAAACATATAGACGGCCACCTTTTACCATCCTCGGCTACATCGACTTATTGGGACAAAACTCTACCTCGTAAAGTGAAAATCTTCTTGTGGCGTTTAAAGATTGATAGACTTCCGCATCGTCTAAACCTTTCTTCTTGTGGCATTGAATTTCGGAGATATCATGTCCTTCTTGTAATGGGTATGTTGAATCCAGACTTCATATTTTCTTCGAATGTGATATTGCTAGAAACATTTGGAGGCTTGTTCGAACATGGTGCGACAACTCTATTCCTTTGTTTACTTCCATGGATCATTGGATAGATTGGTTGAGCTCCTGGCACGTGACTAAAGGGAAGATTCAACGTATGTACATCATCATTGCTTCTTCTTTATGGTTGATATAGCTTGTTTGTATTCTTTCTCTTTGTAATTCTAGCGCCTTGCTAGTTTTCTTTTATCAATAAATTGCCGTTCAAAAAAAAATTTACATTTCTCAATATTGTCAACTGTCGAAGTCTATGCAAGAAAACTTTAACCGTTCAATATTTTCGACTGTCGACGTTTATGCGAAAAAACTTATTGGATAAAACAAGTCTAAAATAAAGGAAAAGAACAAAAGAATGTAGGAAATGAGTTGTAAATTGAAATGCGACGTGGAAAGTGAAGTGTATGAGTAGGACAAAAAGTGACAGCATGGCAGTGCCAACAAGACTGAAAATCACCGTTTGACGTGTCCCCTCCATCTTTGACAATTCCTATTTCCAGGTGGCACTTGGGGCTAGTGCAATTTGAGATATAAACACATATACCAAGTCACACCTCCAATAGTATCTATTTTTTGAGATCCCCAATAAGCTTTTATTTGCACAAACTAATTAAAATTAAGGGGTGCTTGGTAAGGGGGTTAATGGGGTGGGAATGAGTAAGGAATTCAAAATGGCCCACCTCACTCAAATTAGGTGCTTGGTTAGGGGTGTGCAAATGTATTGATTACCCCGTAGTGGGTAATCAACATTATAGAGTAAATTGAGGGGTAAGGTATTAATTGCCCACCCCACTCAATCATTTGCATTCCCTTTTCCTTTCTCTTTACCTTTACCTTTCCCCACTTTGAACCAAGCGGACCATAAGATTGTGATTCTCTTAACTAAATATGAACATTACCGGTAATGACCTTATAATAAAAAATAAAACTGGTAAAAGTGTTTACGTGGCGGTTCGGTTCGGTTAGTTTAAAGATTCAAATATCAATCGTGCGACGGGTAATTCATTTTACTACCCGATACCGAACTGTACTAAGCGGTTAACCGGGCTTGAGATGTTTAATCAATTTTAACCATATAAAGAATAAAAGATCCAAAACATAAAATGGCATTTTAGTAAAATTAAAATAACACTGAATATATTAAAGTTATATCATAGTGATTTTGGCACAATAACTGCAATCAAATTACATGCAGAACAAACTAACAAAAATATTTATCCGATGTTTATAGGCTACGGTCACTTCAATCACACATAAATGTTTAGTAAATGTTATATTAAGAGCAAAAAAGTCGTTATATAATAAAAGTAGTATAATAATATAATCAATACTTGTACGATTATTTAAATATTTTGTTAAAAATATTCATGTTTGTTATACACTGTTCGATTTGATTAACCACGGATATCTAAAATGAAAACTGAAACTGAACCGTGGTAAACGGGTTTTTTCGGCTTCGGTTTTTTCCAATTTCGATTTTTTCAATTTAGGGTTTTTTCTGTTTTGGATTGAGCGGTTTCTCGGGTTTCTTGAACACTCTTCAAACTAGGTCTCTCAATTTGCCCCACTATTGTGTTTGTGAAAAAAACATTAATTGTCATATTCATACAATTTGGGAAGAACCCTCATCCTTAAAAGTTAAAATTATATAGATCCCTGTCTATATACTATGGTTATGTTTGGCAACAACTTTTTTGAAGCGTTTAAGAGCGATAAGCGATAAGCGATAAGCGACAAGCGGTAAGCATTATCTTGCTTGTTTGGCAACACCTCAACAAGCGTCTGAAACATGATTAACCGCTCCAATCTTAAATGCTTCCTGGAGAAGCAGCAAGCGACAAGCGGTAAACATTTACTTGTTTAACACTTAATAATTACAGTTACAACTACGTTACCAAACACGTTTTTACTGCTACTGCTTACTGCTACTACTTACTGCTTACTGCTTATTGCTACTGCTTGTTGCTACTGCTACTGCTACGTGTCGCCAAACATAGCCTATGACTCTAATTCTGAGTTGGAAGAGCCTTCACCCTAAAGAAGAAGCTGGCAACTCACCCTAACTATTGAAGGCTTGAGGAGCATTGCTCTTGTTGTTATGATAAATTCTTTTACAAGTAAAAACTTTTTGGTTTCAAATTGCATTTTGTTAAAGGCAAAGCAAGATATCTTATTTAATTAAACACCAATTATATCTTGTTATGCGAAGCATAAATTGTTTTACAAGTAAAAACTTTTCGGTTTCAAATTGCCTTTGTTAAGGCAAAGCAAGATATTATATTTTATAAAACACCATCCCCGTAATTCCTTAAATCATGGAAGGATCCAAATTGCATGTATCACACAAATTATAGTTGACAATACTTGACATGAAAGTAAAACAACAAGATCAATCATTTCGAGTGTAGTGTGATTGATGTACTATGTAAAATTTTAAACAATCATATATTTATCCGAAGTTAAAAGAAGAGTGTGAACGGGTGAAAAATACAATTGAATTAACTTCATTTGTTGAGATATATATACAATTGTTTTTCAAGGGGTGAGAAGCTTTTTGAAAAGATGTTCAAATAAAAGAATGAGTGGGGATAAACGCAAATTACGGGAGAAAATGGAGACAACACAATTACACAAAGAATGAGGACTTGTTGTTTAATGTTTGCTTTCAAATTCTTCTACCTTCATGTACCCCACAACCTCATTTTACCTTGTTGGTGTTTTAATTCTTTATTCTAAAATTAGAAAAGCATTCTAAAGTCAATTCAAATGTCAAGTTTTTTGAAGAAATACTTTGTAAATCTAGAAGACTAGAACTATATTAAATGCATAGTGTGTTTAGTATCAGCCTAGACATTTTTTTAAATAGCAATGTATGCAAGGCCCCTCCCCTACCATGGTGTAAAAACCAAAAAATTCAACTAACACCATTAGTAAGAAGCTAGATATTACAATGATCTAAGACGAGCCATTTGATCTAAACAACCACCTTGACCTGGACGACCCAAAAGCTACAACCATCTGGAAACTATCACGACCCACTTGATCTAAATGACTGTCTCGACCTCAATCACCCAAAAACTAATTACAACCGACATATAATGACCAACTTGACCTAAATGACCATCAGACATTGACAACCCAAAAACTATCAATCATCCAAAATAAAAAACAAGAAAATTACATGTATAACAATTTACAAAATCAAAGGAGAAAACTCGTCATCTAAAATCAAACAAAACGCGTAACCCCTTAATTTGTGAACCTTCTTTACAATCATAGGAACAAATTGGTGGACAAGTTTTTTGGTGTTCATTTAGTAGTTTTATGGGCAATATGGAAATGACGTAACCGTTGCACATGCGTTGACTGATTTAAGGGCAACCATTAAGAATGAAGACAATTTTTTCTCAAATCAAAATTGTTTCCCTCATGTGGATTTCAAGCAGATTCAAACGCGGTGGATTCAACTGGGAGAAGTGAGTTTCGAGACCTTGAGAAGCGGCTATAGATGTCGTTTAATTATGTGTTGTAAAGAGTTGCCCTCTAATCGAATTTGATGTTTTAGTTCTTGGGCTAATGGCAAGATAATGTATCATACTTGTCACTTGCACCTTTTATATGTATCGAATAATTATTTTTGGTATTCTATTTACTAAACTTAATTTTATTTATTTTTAGTGTACTTTATGATCATTTTGCCCCTCATTTTTTGCTACTATATGTATCATAGTTGTCATAAAATACACAAAAATATAATAAATCAAATTTAGTACATAGAATAGTAAAAAAATAAATAAATAAAAATTGTTCGATACATATCAAAAAGTGCAAGTGACAAGTATGATATACATTACAGTGTCGTTAGCCCTTAGTTCTTTTCTTTTATATATTTGGATCTCCTCCTTGGTAATCCTTGGTGTATATTCTTCTTAGCTATTTAATATAATCTACCCAAAAACAAAACAAAGCAGCAGAAAAAAAAGAAGTTAAAATAGTTTAGGAATAAATTGCAAAAAACATCATTGTGGTTTGGTCAAATTGCATGTTTCGCTCGTATGGTTCAGAAAGTGCAGGCGGCCTCCACGCGAGAAAACTTTTGGTCCAATTTTATCATTAGTCAAACTAAAATGACTGCAATACCATTGCCTTCAACGCTCTTATGTTACACCTTGAATTTACACTTGTGTTCATCCTAATCTAGTTAATTAAATCTATTTAATTCCCAACAAAAACCCAATATAACTTACCAAATCAAACACTTATCTATAATCAACCAATTAAAATACAACCTTACATACAAATCTCATAACCACCAATCTATCAACCAAAACCACGAACCCCTCAACTACAACTCATCGGTGTCAGATATAATGGCTACGCCACCACCGGCGAGATCATCTGAAACAATATTAGAAACCACCATGATAATCATAAGTATACTATCGAACCATGACATGAACCATAACTTTAGAACATGAACTAACGTGATATATTGGAAAACCAATTTCTACTTTATTAGTGGTTAATCTTTTGTTTTATTAGGGATTTTTTTTTTTTTTTTTTTTTTTTTTTTTCCAAGAGGGCTTTAGAATTTAGGATTTAGAGGCTGATTTGTTTTTAAATTTGTTGAATGTTTTTGTTTTTGATATTTAGTTAGAATAAAAGATGGTGAATTTGGTATCTTAGGGTCACTTTATGATGGTGGGGGCAGATGGAATGTTGGTTAAACACACAAAATCAAGGTGTAAAACAAAGGAGGTGGAAGATAGGGACGGAATCAGGACACAACTTGACCAGGTGCATTTACGAAAAATTATACAAAACAAGAAACACAATTTTATTGGACCTGGAGCATTTAAGAAAATTTGAAGTTTTTTTTTTTTTTTTTTTTTTTTTTTTTTTTTTTTTTTTTTTTTTTTACAAAAATTAACATTACGCCACAAAATTCCATGGCTGTCCCGGGACCCACTCTGGTTTAGTCATTTTAGTTTGACCAAGAACGAAATATGACCAAGAGTTTTCTCACATAGAGGCCGCCTGCACTTTTCATACCATTACAGATAAAACATGAACTAACGTGATATATTGGAAACCCATTTCTACGTTATTAGTGGTTAATCTTTTGTTTTATTCGGGAGTTATGGGATAATGTAGAGTTTTTTTTTTTTTTTTTTTTTTTTTTTTTTTTTTTTTTTTTTTTTTTTTTAAGAAGGCTTTAGAATTTAGGGATTTAGAGGCTGATTTTTTTTTAAAAAAAATTTGTTGAATGTTTTTCGGTTTTGATATTTAGTTAGAATAAAAGATGGTGAATTTGGTAGGTTAGGGTTACTTTATGATGGTGGGGACAGATGGGATGTTGGTTAATCACACAAAATCAAGGTGTAAAATAAGGGAGGTGGAAGATAGGGACGGAATCAGAACACAATTTGACCAGGTATATTTATGAAAAATTATACAAAAGGAGGAACACAATCTTATTAGACCAGGTGCATTTAAGAAAAGAAAAATTGGGGTTTTTACAAAAATGAACACTTCGTCGCAAAATTTCATGGGTGTCCTGGCACCCACCCTGGTTTCGTCCTGGTTGAAGGCAAGAGTATTTTAGTCATTTTAGTTTGATCAATGACAAAATCTGAGCAAAACATTCCTCACATGGAGGCCGCCTGTATTTTCCGAACCATACATATGAAACATACAATTTGACCAAATCTGAAGGACGATTTTTGCAATTTACTCATAGTTTAGAGAAAATGATACTACTAGTATAAAACTATGGAAAAGTGGTGGTGATAGATGATGGGCCCCTACCACGAGGAGCTTAACAAAAACGGGATCCGTTATATGATTGGTGGGCCCAAACGGTTTTTTGACCACAATTTGCTTATTGCCATGCACCAAATTAAAACACACTAGGACCAATACCCTAGTCGTTACGTTCCCTTTACTTCCTTTTAACCATATTCCTACCATTCAAATACGTAGTTAATACAAATCAATACTAGCACAATCTCATTTTAAAGTCATGTAACTTTGAAAATATGCGTAATAAAATAGTTGTCACGTTTTCTAAAATGAGTAAACATTCATTTGTGTAGCAATTTATGAATCTAGAAGTGGGGCGGTGGTGTTTGGTAACTACTATTCAATTTCCCCACGGGTAATATGGATGTCATTCACAAGCACTTTTACGTCAAAGTTACTTTAAAATATTATAAAATATTCAAAACATATTTGAGATTTGACTAACAAATGTGTTTCAAACATGCATATGATTATTTGATGAGTGTACTTTAAGCTGTAAATCTCGTAAAACATATGCTACTTCTAGTTCAAGTAAGTAATCAAATTCACATCACCAACACAAGATTAGAATAAAACAACTAACTTGATCTTTTGATTAATATAATTTTAAGTAAAGGAAACGTATGTACATGTCCAACTATTGTCGTAAACTCTCTTAATATGAAGGTTTAGCATCGTATAATCATTTTTAACGTGCACACGAAACACTTCGATATAATGCACATAAGTTATCATATATACAAAAGTTTCACAAAGCTTTGATACTTTTGTAAAGTATAATGGTTATGTGGATGAGTAAAGATTGACGCGTATGTAGAAGAGAAATGCCATTTTTGATGATGAAATCTCTCTAAACATCCATTCTTGCCAGCTGCTTTGGACCCCTTCTTTAACCTCTCTTTTTTCTATTCTTTTGTTCTTTATTCTCCATTACAACAACCCTCTATTTCTTATATTTTTCTAGATAACATATATATAATAGGAGTTCCGTGTTCAAATGTATATTCATATAACAACATAAGTATCAACATGTTGAATATTTAGTATCATTAAACGCGGAGTAACATAAATGATACAAACGTTACTAATTCAGTTATCAACCCCTCCCTAGTAACATGCATCCCGACTATGATGATACATTCTGTAAGCTCATGAGCCCGCGTCATTAGTCGATCATAAACACTAACTTGCGGACAAAGTGCACAATGTTAGTGCTCCACCTCGTGTGCATATAATACTTAAATTCCTAACACAAAATGATTGATCTATCTTAAGTTCTTAACAATAACCTTAAAGGTCATTAGCATGCCATTGAAGAAAAAAAGAATAGACAAAATAAAAGTCTGAATATATTAAATTTAGTTGACGGCTTTAAAAAATGGAAGAAATAAACAATAATGGAATCGAAGCATATCCGTGTATTTGGAAGAGGAAAAGAAGGGTCGTTACAACAAATCCTTAGTTAAAAGTATATTTGTATTTCAGACAGGTGTTCTAAAGCTTCCAGCCTGTCAATTATGGGCTTCTTGTATTAAATTTGGATAGACTTTGAGCTTTCTACCAAAACTCAATAATTATATGACTTGTTATTTCACTTCGACTTTCTATGAAATGTCGTGTATAAGATGCCAATCTAAAATCAAGCCCCAAAAAAAAAAAAAAAAAAAACGTTGACAACAAGTTATTTAGCACAATCTAATTCTAAGCGCTCTGCTAAAACAACAATTATGTGAAATATAACGTTAAAGACTAACCAAATAGCCTACTCCAAAAAGTGTCCACCTCTCTAAGGAACATGGCTATTTTCTAACAAAATTATCTCATCCGAAATCAACTCAACGGCTGACGTAGGATATATACGAAAACGAATTTTATTAAACTCTAATTCAAGGCTAGATAAACGAATTCATGTAGTGATCACGATTAAAACCCACAACTTTTCCTATACAAGTCTTCAAGGTACTAACTTTATTTGTTGTTTCCAATACTAAAGTTGAAATCTTGTTTTCATGTTGTTCATAACTTTGAAGGTCTTGAATTTTCTCAACATGTTCATGAACAATCTCGGTCTTCAATATCTGTTCTTCGTTCTTAACCTCGGCCAATGGTAAATTTACTTGGTCATCGGATGGAATCATCACAATTCTCTTTCCTTCCTATAAAAAAAGGTAGAGATTGTGCTTTAAATCATAAAACCTTAAACATTGCAACGCCATGATTTTCCCAACTGAATATGACTATCCTGCATGTCATCCAAATCACAAATTACCTCCTATTTGTAGAATTTACCAATAGATATTGAGATCCTACAAACCTCATAACTTTCAAACAAACAAGTTTCTTTAGGAAAATAAAAGTAACTGACCAATTTTCTCAACACCAAGTTCCTAGCCCCATAATTATCAATAACTAAAGAAAATACCTGATTATTAATCAAAACTTTTGAACGAAACCACTTAATTGTTGGTAATCGAATTTCAATCTTCATTATTTCCTCCCACCCATCAACCCTCATATTGTTGAATGGTGATTGATTGCACCAACGATTGTCAATAGATCCACCTATGGTTGGACGAATTCTTGAACATCTGTAATTGCTACCATCATGGTTTTCATGGTTGTTACCCTACCTATGAGGACGAAACGTAGCTTTTGATAGATAGTGAATTTCCTGTTGAGGGTAGATACGATTTTAATAAAATCGTAATACTTGTGCTCTTTAGACTATACGGTTTATACCGCACCAACGGTAAGGGTTTTCGAACCTTCTACACCATTCAACATAAGGATACTAACAAGCTATGATGCCAACTGACGCAGGACGTGAAAGCGAATTTTGTTAAAACTCTAAAACACAATTTTAATAAAAATCCAAGATGTCTCATACAAATAAAAAGCCCTATATTTACAGGGAAGTAAAACTTGTAGAGAAAGTAACAAAAATAGATTCAAAAACGAATCAAGAAAATAAAGGGCATTTTGGAATCGATGTCTCTACGGTGTAAAGAGGGTTTTCCCTCTACGACGTAGATAATTTTTGCCTCGAAATTAAATTTATTCGAGAGCTCTACGACGTAGGCATGCAAATCCCTCTGCGCCGTAGAGAATATTGGCTTTACGTTTTAATCTTTGTCCCCATCAACGGCCAACGCCGCAAAATTTCTTGCCTGTGGGGTATAAGATGCCATACAAGCAGATTACTTTTTCATGACCAATCGTTGTATATATGATAAACATTCTCAAGAATATCCTCACAAACTTTTGGATTATTTGATAGAACTCTTCGGTAAGAAGTCCTTGTTACAGTCCCAAACTACAATAGAAACAAAGAATTTTGATTGTGTGGTGAAAGTTCAAAACTTTTTGTTTGACAAGAAATATGTGTAGAATTTGTTATTAAAGCCTCATTTCCTTTAAATCTCACACGGGTTTAATTTTGTCAAGCAATACAAATTCTAAGAAACAAAAGAACCATACTTAAATATTATTTATTTATTTTGGGTTTGGAGTCTAAGCATATTTTATAGTCTTAGTTTGGTTGAGTCCAAAGTCCTTCTCTTCTTCACTCAAAGGGGCAATGCACCAGGCCAGCCAGTGTGGTGGCGAACACGCTGTGTTGTAAGCTAAGCTGTTCACCTTGTAGACGGAGGAGATATAGAAAATGTGTCATGCTTGATTCATAAGATTATATAGTAGAACAATGTTTTATTTTTGTTGCTAGTAAAAAACAACAAAATTCAAATGATGTAAAAGCATCATAATATACAAGGCTCAATATCAGCATCATCGTTTATTCCTGTTCCTTTACCATTTTTATTCTATTATTACCGTATTATTTTTGTGTTTGGTTACTTTTTATCATAGAGTAAATTGAAGAACATGGGTTGAACTTACATTTACGCCGTAATAAATGTTTATGCACATTCCATTCCACAATTGTCTAATTAGGCAAAAGTGCAAAACAAATAATAGAAGCTGTGAATGCTTTTGTTAGTGATTGCACCTTCTTAATGACTCATCTCCATATTATGACTTAATTAGCTTAATATGTTCCTTAAATACACCATTAATAGTAAAGATAGTACGAACCATTTAACTATGACTCAATTAGCTTTACAGCTTGCTAGATCGCGCGTTACAGGGTTAAACTATCAACGCTCATAACAATGTTTAAAGATACATGTTTATGATTAATTGTCTACCTAATAATATTATTAGTGTAAACAATACGTGATTCAAAATTACACATCAAATAAAATGATACAGTTGATTGTTGTAAATACTAAATAGTATATGACGATAAAATCATGTGACCGGTGTATAAATGTACTGTATTATAGGATGTCACTTGCAACATATACAAAATAGTCGATTGTTGTAAAATGGCATCGAGTTCATTATCTCGACTCAAATATAGAAGACTCCAATATGCTTATTTCTTACGACATTAGCAAAGTATGTCTTCAAGAAACAAATAATTTGATCACCTCTAAATAATCAGTTTTGTACTTAGAGCATCCACTATGATAAACCTTTTACAAAGGTTTATACATTAATGTATCAATAAATTTTAGACCTTTTGATTTTATAAACCTACATTCACTATGGTATAAACCTTTGCAAGTTTATAAAATGTCTCTTTTAACAAATGCATTAAATGTATTGAATTTATAAAGAGGTTCAAGAATTAGGACCTCTTCATGCCACATAGACATGAAATGAGTGTCCACTATGGTTGAAATAAACATAAACCTTTTCATCTTTTCTTAGACCTTTTCATAAACCCACTATGGATGCCCTTAAAAGAATAATCAACATTTTGATTATCAATAATGTTTCTAAATTGTAACTGAAACTTAATTATTACTCCGTATTTGAAGATATTAGTTTTCCCATTAACAAACAAAATGAAAATAATGGGGATAGTCATAGTTTTAACATTTTCCGCCTGAGTCAAAGTGAAATAAATTATCATTATGACCATACATATATTTTTGTTATCAATGTAACATCCGTATATTGGGTTTAAAGAATTTGTACTATTAACATCTAATTTTGTACTTTTTTTTTTGAACAATTAATTTTGTACTTCTTAATAAGGTTTAAGACAAAATTATGCACTCTTTATAAAAGAGTAAGGTATATATACCTTGATGAGTATGTGATCAGACACTATTAGCAAACCTTTTTTATTTTATACTTTAAACTAGCAACCTTTTTTATTTTATACTTTAAACTAGTTATAATTTTTGTGTACGCATGAAGTTTACGAATGAATTAAATTTATATTAAAATTTTAGTTTAATATATGAATAAATAAGAATTTACATTGTTTATGTTTTGTAAATGTGATATTACACGCACACGGTTCAGACTATAAGTACAACTAATAATTATATTTTAACTAATTGTTTGGTGCGTACTTATAAGTTTTGCTTTATTTTTGATACATATAATCTCATGTATCTCAAAATTTTGGTATTACAATTAATTAATTTATCGTATTCTAGCTTTGACCCGATGCGTACGAGTTATTAAAACACAGATAATAACAATAGTAGTAGTAGTTGTTTATATATAAAGTTCAAGGTATGTGAGGTTTTTGTAAAGAGAAATGCTAGAAATACAAATTTTTTGAAAAAAAATATATTCACAAAATGACATGACATCTAATTCTGGGTATTCTTTATTCTTTTTATATTCTCTCTAATATACATCCAAAAATAAACATGTCATGTCATTTTGTGAATATTTTCTTTTGAAAAAAATTTTGTGGTTCTCACATTCCTCTTTTCTTAAATATTTAACTTTTTTTAAAAATTATAGAAATTGAGAAAATTAGATTTAAGATTAGCATCTCTTTAAAAGATTAAAGTTTGAATGTAAATTATATTAACTAATCAAAATATAACGTTTATTTACACTTAAGTCCGAAATTAAAAAAAAAAAAAAAAATAAAATAAATAAGGCTCACAACCATGCATATTTTTTTTATCCGCCAAATTCCTTGATCGAATTTATCAATATTTGAACACACTCAATTTTGACTTTTGTTAGCTAATAAGAAGGCTCGATTTTGCGATTGAATTCTCGTTTGTGATCAATAAAATGGTAGATTATCACAAAACATTTTTAATAATAAAGACTTTAGAATATTAAACAAATGTACAACTATGTCTTGTTTAAAGAATATTAATGCTAATAATACCTTGTCATGATTAATATTATCAAAATAAAAATCTAAATATAAAAATGTATAAGGTTAACAAACGTCGAACTGCGTAATAGTTTATACGGGTGAGGACAAAGATCACAAATCATTGTTCCAAATCCAACAAATTTTAAAAGCAATTGACATAAATAAACAAATGATTATAAATATAAAAACAAACAAGAATCGCCAGCCTAAAAAGAAAAAAAAGAAGATGAAATTATTTTTTGGGTATTATTATGGTTGATTTCTCCGACCGACTTTTGTTAATTATTAATCATTGGTTTATTTCCTATCATTGCTACAATATTCCTATTTACATTAGTACATTTTTAAATTGCATCTTTTAACAAAAAAGTAAAAGGTGTTTTCACCAACCAAACAAGAGATTCTATTCTTGATCCAAAACAAAACTAGTGTTTTAAGATGTCGAATCAGTACTATAAAGTGAGTTGAATGAAATATAAAAGGACAAGGAATTGAACTTTCTTTATTCGAAATAAAGATTTTTGGGATTTTGTTCATTAAAAAGTGAGTTATTTCGAGTTTTAGTCGTATTATCTTTCCAAAGAGCTATAAACTGTTTTGGTAAATTTATTACACATCCGTTTATAAATTTTAATTTTGATTTGAAATATAAACAATTGTTAAATGTTTACTAACCACCAAATATACATAAAAAAAAGGCGGAAATGGTCCTCCTGGTTTACTTACGGTTACAAACGTAGTCCTGAAAAATTGCAAAAAGGTCCCTACCGTTACTTGCAATTATTGACACAACCCATATGTTAAATCTAGAAACTATTTGTCTAGCTAACACTTGTGATTACACACACAAACAAACACACGAATCGGTCGGATATCCGACCATCTTCTCCATTTTGGTGAGACTGACCGAGATGGGGACCGACCTAGTGTAACAAGCCCAACCGACTCGGACTAGTCCTTGAGCGGCGACTGACCGAGTATATTTGCCTTATTACAACCAACCTAAGTATACTTGCGTCCTACAATTATACAACATGTTTTGGACTAATCGTGAACATATCAATAACAACAATGCACAAGTGTTGAGCGAGTGTAGTGCCTACCATTAATTTTTCACACAATCGAAAAAGAAATATAAACGATGTTTACGCATGGTATGTAAATCGGTTTAGAGATGGGATGTGAATGGTTTTGTTGTTTGGTTTCCCGTATTGAATGGTAAGGACCCGATGAGATTGATATAGATCAAGAAGCTGGAGTAACACTTAAACAACAATTACACTACATTGTTGTAGGCAATATTTGCCAAAGTGTGTGAAACTTGTGAAGTTGTATGTGCTGCTCTCCTTTTATATAGAGGCTTGTAGAGTAGGGTTTAGAGATAAACCCTTTAGGGATGATCAACAACCGGTAGAGAGCCATGTGCTGATCACCCGAGAGCAGAAAAGGAGGACAAGTGTCATTCATCCTTTAGCCCGTACATAGTGGTGTTTCTCGTGCGTCCCCACTATAAAGTGTCAGATGATAAATCTTAACCGCTAGTGACAGTTGGGGAGCAATAATACTGTCTTACTCAGTCAGGCCTAAGAGGTTTTACCAGGCCAGGCATGGAATGGGATTTAAGCCGGGTTTCCATCAAGTGTTGATGGGCTTAAGTAATAGGCTTGATTCGAGCGTGTGATTATTGAGCTTGGACCAATAATATTGATACGCTATCAAATAAAAATAAAATAAATCATGCCCATGCAATTAAAGTGGAAAATACTATGACCGTTGTAAACAGGAAATCTCATATTTATTTAATCTTACATATCTAAACTTATATGTGAAAGAAATAAATTGTTTTATCTAGGGTGGAAGCGGGCTCGAAAATGGCTTACATTTTTAGCTCGAACTCGGCTTGAGATAAATTTGACAAGCTTGGCTTCAGCTCGACTCATTTTTATTACCAGTTAAACAAAGTAAAACTTGAATTAAACTCGGCTAGGTAATGACACCAGGCTCGATATCGTTTATAGGTATATCTATTTCTAGGTCTCGTTAAGGCTCGCAAGCCTAACCGATCTTAATATATAAAGCTTGGGTTGGAGCTCAATTATTGAATGAGCCCTAGCTTAGCTTTGAGCTCGGTCTCAAGCGTGTATAGGCTTAGTTTGTTTCGAATTCTCAAATTCTTAATGATCTGATTCAGAGTTTTTCACGAGCGGCTTGACTTATTCCCACCGCTAGTTTAATCATACCAAAGTTTGGTGAGAGCGTTAGAGTGTTGAAGTGAGAAATTCAATTGAAGAACTTAAAGATCACACTCGTAAGTATGTATGGACAACCTTTTGAGTCGACGGTATATTTGATCATGTAGTCATTGATGGATATTGCCACTTCATTTTTTTTCTTTCAATAAGCCCATCTAAAAAAGTGATGCATTGAATTTATTTTTGGACCGAATAAGTAGTTTAAATCTGGTTAATTACTTAATTTAAATAAGTATGGGTCATGTTGGGCCCTTAATTGGGGCATAATATCAATAAGTCAATTAAACTATGGCCAACTGGCCTAGGATAAAGATTCGGGCTATATTTTGTTGGTTGTGATATTTTTATATATTTTCTATTAGTACTAATTTTGATTTTTTAGTCGGTGTAGCTTTGAACCATCATGAGACAAGATAAATTATTAACACCAATTTAAGCTTACTTAGGCCTTGTTTACTAAATTAAGTGGTGTGGAGTGGTGTAGGTCCTTGTTTATATAAACCACTTATTCAAGAGATAGTTAGTTTTGTGAGATTCCCCAATAAGAGAGAATAAGGAATGAACCCATTAATTAAGTGGCAATAAAAGAAAAAAAAAAAAAAAAAAAAGCTCTTAGATATGCATACAAAGAGTTACAAATTTGTATCTAAAGTACAACAATGTTTATTTTGTACGAGCGAAACTCTCACCGATGCTACTTTTGGTGACATGACGAGTAAACCTCAGACTCCAGAGACTATCCCGCTTTGTTACGAGTACAATGCAACCAAAATTAATCTCAGCACTTGTCTTAAAATAAGTTTGATACGGAGTAAATAGGGTCACAAGTGACAAGTAAATGGTCGTATGAAAATTAAATGAATGGTGACAAGAGACCCCCTGTGAAATCAATCATGATGTCGTGTCCACAAATATTTTTAGGATCAATGCTTTTTCCTATCACGAGATTTACTATTCACTTTCCTAATCCACCGACGCATTCCGTAATAATATATGGTTCATGTTTTACTCAAATAATTCATATAATGTTACTTCATTTGTTTGCATTCCATAATAAGTTAAGCTGCATTGTTTTGATTTGTACATATTTAACCAAGTTGTGATTATTCTGTGATGAAAAGTTTGTAACTAAGTTCAAATACTGACAACTCCAAAATGGACAGGCTAAGATTTTGAAATGGAAGGCTTTACGGGATTTCAGTTTATATGTCGGTGATCTCAAATCCTGTAAATTGTTATTGGAGACCTATGATTACCCAAAAATAATGTTTGATACTCCATTCAACAAGCCCTTAAAAATTTGTGTTCTCGTTCAAGTCTGGTGCTTTTCATAATAACACCATTTTCGTTTATTTAACAAACTTAATGATGATTAACTTTTCTAAGCACTTATTTGGACAAATATTATGTGTTATACAAAAATATTTGGATTGAGATACTCTCAAGTTGATATAAACATTACCGGTCATGTTCTCTCACAATTAAAAAGAAAACTGGGTCCCTCAGTAGGCTTTACTGTTTTGTTTATGAACAATCATGTTTATTTCAATTTGAAAGTATCTCAATGCAACATATTTGATAGGTTTATTTATTTATTTTTAGATGGGTTTTTCTAATGTGTGCCCCCAGGGCACACGTTAAGAACACCAAAAGGACAATGGGACCCACGAAAAAGTACATCCGGACCCACACCTTTTATCTGAAAAGTGTACTTTTCTGTGGGTCCGGATGTACTTTTTCGTGGGTCCCATTGTCCTTTTGGTGTTCTTAACGTGTGCCCCCAGGGCACACATTAGAAAAACCCTTTTTTTAGATATACAGATTGTAAGATAGATGATACTTAGAAGTTAGAACTAGAAGTTGCATGAATTACACTGGATGATAAGTTGAAATAATCAATAAAAATAATTCACTGACCCAAGTGTGGTGAAGATATGTTGGCCACTCAAAATGGTCAAGTTTATCCTCCACATTTTATAAAGTGCGACACATTTTTCTTTTCAGCTTTTAATGTTTGCTTTTAGAGTCAACATTTCAGAATTCATATGTTTAATATAGTTATGAGAAAACCAAAGAGGTTCTAGTCTCAGGGGCCGGTAGACGTGAGTTGCTCCTCATCTAAATGGTTGTTAAAACTGATAGTACAAATGTTTAAAACTGTTAATGCATATGATTCAAGTTGTTTTGAGTACATACAAATTTTCGGTTTAATTTAAAAACAAATCTTATACAATGAAGAGGTGATATGCACACTGCAATAAGTGATGCAAACATTACAAAATCACATTAGTAATGCACATGATACAATACTACATATGCATATTTGTGATGTTCGCATCATTTATTGTGGTGTGCATATCACCTCCTTATACAATGAAGCCACATGCGAACTCATGCACTCAGCTCTGTAAGTGACAAAGTTCACAACTTTTTATTACCACAATGCAATGAGCTAACTAAACAAGACACGTGGCGCAAATTTAAAAACAATGTTCATTTTCGAGAAAACAGTATTTTTGACAAAAATTTACACTACAGGGTAAAAATCCATAAAGTTTCCGTGAACCCTAAAACCTCTTTGGGTCCGCCCCCGGTTAAGCTAAACTATCAACCACATATGCAACAATACTGTACAAAATATCAATGCTGGAAGTACTAGTAGATAGAGCATTGATGATGTGAATCCAAATGAAAGGTAGTTATGTTAGTTTTATAGGTTGAATGTGTAGAAGGAGACAATGGCATGGTTTGCGGGTCATATTTGCATGAAGTTACATGAGTGCCTGACTCTGATTGGTACCGACACTTATGGTACGACTGTTAAAGAACTTGGTACATATTTCATTTCATAAAGTGAAAAAGCTAAATGAACAATGTATGTCAATAATAGCTAGATGGTAGTTGGTTTTGTACTACAAATTTGCTCAAACACTATATGCAATTATTTGAGTAGGATGAGTTCTTTTTCGGGTATGTTCGATATGGATGTAGATGTACGCATAATCAAAAATTGTTTTCGTCGTACACGAAAACGATGTTTGAGGTATTGCACATTAATGGATTGATATTTTTCAATATAGATACGTTATAGTTACTGTTTCAAAGTACACGATGTTTTGTTTTATATATACTATGGACATCTTGAGGAATTTGGTGGATCGACAACTCGTAATATGCTTTTGTTGATGGTTGGGCGTAAAGCGTATGTAGGTGACTTTTTAAGTCCGCTGTCAAATCTCAGGGCTCAACTCTGGGCAGGCGGTGGAAACTACCAAGCTGGAGTACAGTAGGACTAGGGGCAGAGGAATTTCTAGTGGAGAAGTGAAATGCGTAGAGATCGGAAATAACTCCAACGAGGAAAGCACTTTGCTGGGCCGAAAATGACACTAAGCTAAGGGAGCGAATGGGATTAGATACCCCAATAGTCATCCGATTAATTCTTAGCAAATTAGTATTTGCAATTTGTGATGGAAGTTCTGGCTATGTTAATACATTTACTATCTAAAAATATGAAAATGGACCATATCCCTTTTATTGTGTATGAAATTTATGGGATTAGGTTCACCGCGTCGACTCAGTTCTATCCAAAAGGATAATCACGCTATGATTAGTCAGTTTGCAATATCGAGTCGAAAACCCGTGTAAAAAAATAAAATAAAATAATAAATAAATAAAATAAAAATGCACAATGAATGTTATTTGTGTGTTACATACTTCCTTATAGCGAGATTAAATTACTATATATATTAAAGACGGAAGATTCGGTGGCTTCTAATTGGCGGGTTGTAAACAAATATTTTCTTTTACCAGGCTAAATGTTAGCCCATTAACTATTCTGTGGTCTGCTTTCAAATGTGAGAATTTGGAAGTGCTTTTTTATATTCGTTCATCACATGTAACTAACCACTTATTAGCATATTGTGGGAATCTTGACTTTTAAGTATCATGGTAACATGTATTTTTTACAAAATGATTTGTTATGCATTTAAAGTTCCTTCGGCAACTTACAACAAAATAAATATCGAATGTACTAGAAGTCGAAATACAATTACGTTAAAGAAGTTGCGGCGGCCGCCAGCTACTTGTTCATTTTTATAAGTTGTGTAAACACAAATTCACTAAGCCCAGTAATAATATATTGCAGCCTATTGGGCTTCTAAGTACTTGGGCTTTTTCCATTGGTTATCTTGAAAACTTTAATTTGCATTTGCACTAACTGATTCACTGATTGTATAAATCCTTCATTCTATAAAAGCAAATCAAACGACCTATATCTTGTATTTAATATTTTAGTATCTAGTTTTTATGATACGAGAAGTAATTTTAACATGAATAATGATCGGGAGGCCTAAAATCGTGACTTTCTTCGTGACTAAATCACGTTGTAGTGTTTATATTACTTTGTGAAATACTTCATTATATTCGTTTCAAATTAAATATCCACGTACTTGCACAATACACGTAATATAAGAAAAATAAGACCTCAACATTATTATGCACCAATAAAATTTCATATATACTGACTTAGAGATAAGTTGATTAGTTATGGACATATATTTTAAGACGAAAAAAGTAATAAGTATATTGGCCGCAACAAACATGATAATGTCATGCAAGTTTAGACTTCATAAATGAAATACCAATCATTTTTCTTATAACATCATAATATGGTTTTTAATCAAAACAATTGATCAATACATTGATATCTCTACTAACAAACTTCCAACTTTTATT
Source organism: Artemisia argyi (assembly GCA_030686995.1). Lineage (NCBI taxonomy): Eukaryota > Viridiplantae > Streptophyta > Magnoliopsida > Asterales > Asteraceae > Artemisia > Artemisia argyi. Next base: position 179,836,900 of record CM060704.1, read on the forward strand.
ATATTGGTTATTTGTTTTCATAAAGACTTTTGTACTGCAATAACGACTCATGCATTTACAATTAACCGCATAGATGATAAGTACTTTTCTCTGCTTTTCGACCTAATTACCGCAATCCAAACAAGCTAAGTACTTGCATTTACCCTCAATGTTCTTCACGTACTACCGAAATCCTTCTACTCTGATAGTGAAAATTTGCACCCATCGATTGCCTCTTTGATCGATAGGAACACACGTTCTTTCCCGATTTTGTCTATAAAATTCGTCACAATCAACTTCTCCATTACCTCAAGTCTCGGGTTTACTATGACAACCTATTTAAATTAAAGAACAGCAAAATGTGAATAATTGTTTATTTCGTTTTAAACTCGAGATTATCATGAAGTAAGATATGTCAATTACCTTGATTTCTTGGACTTCTAAACTTCTACGAATTTCAACTAGGGTTTCGACACCGGTGATATCAATGGATGTAACACCTGCATAACATAGCAAGTAGCATTGTGTTAAATATATATGGCATGGTGCTAGAATATGTTTTTTAAAAACATTTATTCTAATATGTCTCATAAGAGATAATGAACAAGTAATTATAGGGTTCATAAACCTTTGTATCTTACCTCCTAAATCTAATAAAACATACTCAACATCATCTCCTTCAGAATCTTTATTAGCCTTTTCATCTCTAACCCACCTCAAAATCCTTCAAAAAAATTCCCAAATTCATGAAAAAATTTAATTCTACTGTTATATTTATTACTCGTAAAAGTTATGTTAACCATGCTTCAAGATGGCAATTAAGATTCTATACCTTTCCCTCATGTAACCGGCATTGGCAAAGTAAATTGGTGAACCAAGTTGCAAGACTAGAGTCTTAGGAATGCTAATTGCACTAGGATATTGTTCTACATCCCGATACAAACCAGTATCGGGTATGTTGCCAAGCTTTGAGTTAGCTGGTCTAGCTACGTACAAAAGGGCTCTGACCAAAGCCAAGCCCACCTAAAAAATGAAGAAAAAATTTCATGATAAATGTCTATAAAATGTCATATAGTATAAGAATCATCACAAAAACTAATATACCGATAACATTAGGCCAACGTCCATGCTCACGAAAGCAACACCAAGAAAAGCAGCTATGCAAATCAAGAAATCAAACTTATCCGTTTTGAAGAGATGGTAAACTTTATCATATTCGATGAGACCAAGCATTGCTGACATGATAATGGCCGAAAGAGCCACAAGAGGTGTGTACTCAAAGATTGGTGCCAAGAGGAACAATACAAGCATCATACATACTGCCATCACTACGTTAGCCATTTGTGTTCTACATCCCGCATTGTAATTCACTGCAGTTTTTGAAAACGGCCCTGCAGTAAACAAAAAGAGAAGGAAGTGAATAAGCAACGTACTTTTATTTCCCAAAAAAAAATTTATTTTTCTAATAGACTTAGGAGATCAAACGGGAAGAACCTGTGGTTAGGTAGCAAGAAGTTAAAGATCCAACGATGTTCATGAGTCCAAATGCTACCATCTCTTTGTTACCATCAATTTGTTGGTTTACCATTAATGCAAAACTTCTTCCAATTGCTATTCCTTCCTGCAAAAACGTAAAACTGATTCTTAACAACCTCATTTCAAAGTGGAAAAAGAACGATCATGACAAAAAATGGTCGATAAGACTATCACTTCCAAGAAAATGTCCACGTTTGACATATTTGTGTTAAATGTGTATCAAGTTTTTGGTTGTTTAAATCTATAGGGTCTGAGTCGACAGTTATGTAGATTATACATTCAGACATTGCAAAATAATATAAAGCGAAATGTGTACTTACCGCAAGAGCAACCAAGGCTGTTATGACTCCTGCTTCAATAGGCGCTGATATATACTTGGGATCAAAATCCAAATTTTTGATAGAAAGAGGATTAATTCCTTTTTTCAGGTGACCCACCTGCAATTTTTCAAAATTAAGTTATTTAATGACACTTAATAGATTAGTACAATTAAGTTTAACTGGATAAATCAATCAATTTAGTAGTCTCTCTTATAAGGTTTCTATTTAGTAGTAGTAATATTCAAGGGTCTTGGAAAGTTGAAATGAGTTGAAATTTATCTGTATTTCGGGGAAACGATCACTTTGAAAGAGTAAATTTTCAAGGCCTTTGAATGAAAGAGTAAACAAGCAATTAGTTTGCTAGTTCTCATCGATGTTAATAATTAGGGAGACTAAAAATAAGAAACTTACAACTGTGATGCCCCATTTCTTCACCGGCAATTGCCAAGCAAAGAGGCATCCAAATCCGACAACTACCATTGGAGCTATTGCCGACACCCAAAATAACTTCGGTCTCTTTTGTTTCTGAATTAACAAAATTATCCATCAGATAGAAGAAAGAGGATAACTTTGATCAGGGACGGAACCAAGACACAAAGTGACAAAGTGCCTTTAGGATAAACTAAACAAGACTACAAACACAATTTTTAAGACCAGGTGCATTAAAAAAATCAAGGTTCTTTTTAACAAAATTAACACTACGTCACAAAAATCCATGGGTGTCGCGGGACCCACCCTGGTTCCGTCATTGGCTATGATGCATTCCCTTCTATGACGTAAATTTGCTTAAGCAAAATAATAAATCTCTAGACATTTAGGTTAGCCCAATGAGATGTTAAAAACTAGTAAAAAAAAACTCCATGTTAGCTTAGGAGCATGCCACAAGTTATTAAAATGCCGATGATAGTTTCACTAGAGAGACACATGCACAGTTTCTATTCAGCATTCTATCATTGCTTATGGTGAATTATCGACAAGAAATCATGAAACAGAGTTCAAGGACATATTTGAGTGTCACTTACCACCATTTTAGCGATCTGAAGAACGATTAGGAAGAATATGCCCACAAGTGTGCATTCCCATCTTATCTGTTAAACGAAATAAAGAATCTTACTAGGCAGAATAATAAACAAGTCTCATCGCATTAAACGATTTATTTATCTAACTACTGAAATACATATGTTTTACGGAGCATAATGATACCTCATGTCTATACTTAATGATGGCAGTTATAACCGATACAACATCAGTATGTGTCGTAAAATGCTTCAAGCCAAAAATGCCTTTCAATTGTTGAAGACATATAATTGTTGCTGTCCCTCCCATGAAGCCGGTAATTGTAGAATGTGACAAAAAGTCTACCAAAATTCCCAACCTGTTAACATTATGTTATTTAGCTTAACATTAGTTGATTATACAGAAAATACGAAACCTGAAATTTTGGGAGTGTTAATGTATTTACCGAAAAACACCAAGAAATAGCTGAATTACACCGGATATGAGTGTAGCGGTGAAGATTAGATTAAGATAGAGTTGTGGATCTTCCTCTGCGTGCACTTTTTTTTCAATAGCTGCAGCTATGATCAATGAGCTCGAAGCTACTGTTCCAACGGCTAGATGCTTTGAGTTTCCGAAGATAGCGTAGATTAGAGGTGGCACAAAACTCGAATCTGTGAATAAAATGAACATGTTGAGGTACATCTCAAAATATATAAGTTTTCAGGACTGCAAAAGGGCCAATGACTTGACACTTGTTCTTTGTCATTCAAACAAAATTATATGCTAAACATAATTACATACTAAATTAAAGATCTAACTTTTTAAGCGTAAAATAAAATTTGAGATTGGTTTTGTTTGTAATTTATTCTTATTGTATGTGTTTAGCAATATGGCCAAAATCGACCCGGTATATGTCAAAAAAAAAAAAAAAAAAAAAAAAAACTTTTGCTTCATGTAACAATGTAGAAAAACTTACATAGCCCAACGATGGGAGGAATGTTAGCGAGTTTGGCATAGCTAATGCCTTGAGGAATCGCGAGGCTAGCTATAGTGACTCCGGCTAACATATCACGCAAGAACAAGGCGCGATTATAATTAGGCAACCATTGAAAAACCGGCACAAAATATTGTATTGCTTTTTTCGCCTTAACACCAAAAGGCTTCTCCTTAAAGTCATGAAATGGATCATCCGGAAACAAAGTTTCTTTCAAATCAGACTTAAGCGCGGTCCCGAAACTCCTTGGGGCCGCGAAGTTAACCTTAACCGCGCCTCCTTCGCCTTTTACTTGCTCCATTGGAATCGTGTATTGCTAAAAGAGATCAAGCTAGTGTTTGTGTGTGTGATATGTTCTTTGTCAAAAGTGTAAAGTGATGTTTCGAAAGGGTGGTGAAAATTTGGTATTTATAGAAGGTTGTTAGAAAACACGTAAATAAAGGTGACATTGGGTAAAAATGTAAATTCACATACCTTTAGTAGTAACTTGAGATAAAAATGCTTTACTTTGACAGATCCAGAAAAATTTAAAACGTACTAAAAATAGGGTTTTATCCACATAAAATCGGGTTGTGGATAAATAGTGTTGACATGTTCAAAGTAAAAATTACTGGTTTGAACTATGAAAGGAAAATCCTTATCCATAGGAGTGAGGATCGTGTTGATCAATTCAGTAATTAGTATAGCCTACCATTACATTTCACGACTTGTTTATATATGCGGAGAAACGTGAGTTTGTCGAAAACGAGGCTAGTTTGTTGGAAGAGTGTATTTCAGCTACTAGGTCGAGATTTCGTTAACTAGCTCTATCGACATGTGTACATGACATTATGTCGAAATATAAAGAGAAATTGAGAAGGTTCGACTCGATGGTTTAAGTAAAATGACACGAGATATATAGAAGCATGATGCTAGATACGTTTTGGCAAATGCTTGATAAATACCTAAATAGGAAGTTATGTCATTTTAACTTCTGTATCGTGTCTATATTGTGTGAGTATGTCCTTTAGCATGATGGGTGAATTGTTTGGTATGTTTTACAAAAATGAGAGTTCTAAACTTAACCAAAAGTAACACAAACAAGTACTGTATTTTATAAGAAATGAACACCGATTTTGCTAATATTCTTTATTTTATGTGAGATGCATTAAACTGAAATGATAAAATAAAATTTAAAAATCTAAAATAAAAAGCTTTGATTGTTTCTTTATTTTATGTGTTCTGGCCCAGAAACAGGGAGTTATAATCCAATGGGCTTAGTCTATTACTCCGTACTATCTTAAGTAAGTCATATTATCACTTGGGCTGTTTGTTCGTAAGAGTGAAAATGAGTCGAGCCGAGCCCGAGTGCATTAGTATTTGAGCTTGGCTCATGAAAATTTTGGACTTTTATTATAACAACAAAACATATATAAAATAATTTAGCCGACCACCCGTCGCCTCACCCAACACAAGGGATACAAAAGTAAGAGGGATGTTCGAATTTTGTTTGATTCGCTTGGATCAAGGAGCCTTTGGTTCGAGACTTTATGACTATGATAAGGAAGAAAGGTCCAAAACAGAATCTGGGCATTAGCTGTTTGAAAGAGTGAAAATGGTCTTCTAAAAGCGGAGAACGTATGAAAAGTACACATGAAGCACATGCTGTTGATCAAATGCTTAGTTAGTATAAATAACTTTTTATTGTATGACTTGGCTATGTTTGACAACAAGCATTTAGGAGCGACAACGACAAACAGTAAGCGGTTTGGTTGAAAAGCTTGTTTGGCAACAAAGCAACAAGAGGTCAAGAGTTAAAATATTGTTGAACCGCTTCCATTTGAAATGCTTGTTGAACAAGCATTATGAAACTGCTCCAGCATTTTGTTTATGAAATTACCCGTATACCCTTAAAAATAACGTTCCGATTTTTTATTTTAATGTATATATACCTTTTTGGTAATTTTACATTTTATAATTACAGCTACAACTACGTTACCTAACACATTTTTTAAACAAACGATTACTGCTACTGTTGGCTGCTACTGCTTGTTGCTTACTGCTACTGCTACTGCTACGTATCGTTAAACATAAATAAGTAGTTTTTATTAGCAGTTTTATGATATATATCTAGAACTTAATAGTTTTGTAATGGAATATTGCAAGTGATTATAGTTTGATGCAATAGTTAATTGAATAATTATGTTTCATTTATATAAATGTGAATTGTTGGGCTCAAATGGGAATAGAGATTAGAGAATAATGTTACATGATATAAAACCCGTCATGAGGTCAATGTAAATATGTTTGAAACCTGCGATTAAAATTGCAACATCTATAAGATGCTTTTTGCGACACTAAGCAACAAAATGGCAAACAGCGACGGAGTAGCGACATAAATAGCAACGGCGATGGTCTTTTTGACATATGGTGCGACGGCTAGCGACTCCTTGGGACAAGTGAAACGTCGTCGCATTTCTGTTAGCGACATTGTTAGGCGTCACTAACTCACTATTAGTGGCTAACAAGCATGTCGCTATTGACATTGCTATGTTAGGCGTCGCTAACGGCTCTTTAACACCAACAAGCATGTCGCTATTGACATTGCTATGTTGGCAACAACCTACTACTCAAATATCCGTCGCAAGGGTAAAGTCCATCGTTACTGTCGCTAAATCCGTCGCTAATGATTAATTCTTGCAAGAGAGAAATCATAATTAAAGGAGCATGAGAACGATATTTGAACTTACAAGTTGTAACCACCACTTGCATGAAATTTGATGAATTTAATTGCAATAGTATTGTTGACTATGTACCTTACTATTTTTTTTAGAACATTGTCTTATGTCAGAAGGTACTAAGAAAGAAAGAAATGAAGTTTGAAAATAAAGTCTTGATAATGCGACGTTCTAGCTATAAAAAAAAAAATAGAACTTTAGATGAGTTTTTTAAGTAACCATAGTAAGTTAAAAAATTAATTAAGAAAGTATGTACTCTTTGAAATATTTAACATAACATAATATAATATTTAATTATTTCCTTTTCATTATGAAAAATCATAAAAGCCCATGACAGCCTTTTACCAGGCATCGTCCTCCATTCGCTAAGACGTACATCCTCATCTCGTTCATCCTGGTAATCGCGACCGCTGACTCTTTCATCAGCGACGACTATTATGTACGACATGATTCTGTTGTGTCATCACCCGGGGGAATATTATGTCTTCGATCTCTTAGCTTGATGATTGAGAGTTTGGGATGTCAACACAATTCCGACATATCACCTAGAGGAAAACATGATAAATAAACAGTTAGACTCAAACTATCACAACCAATATGATCAATGAAACCGATATCATAACTAACTAGTGAACAATATGAAAACCATTTAAATCTTAAAGTTCACACGGATGTATCCTACGTGTGTAACTTCGTATTGAATGCTCAAATGCATAGTAAATACCCCTGAAGGAAGTCAATGGAACTTACTTTAATTGACATCGTTAATCAAAATATTATGTCGGAAGTAAGAGATGAGGAGAACTAGCAGAGGAAATGGCTAAGTATTTCTAAGTTTATTTTTCTTTTTCTTTTTTGATAAAAAAGGTTCTATCTAATTACAGATAATGGAGAGTTGAAAACGATGGTTGCTAAAAAAAACTCAGATTTGATGAGATTTTTTGAATTAAAAAAGAAAAAGAAAATAGTTAAATCTTAATTTAACTACTTTTAAAAATACATATTTTGTTAAATACTTTTTGAAAGTACTATAGTGACCCAAAAATGCTCAACTTTAGATGCCATGTTTGATAATCTAGTGTGAATGTGCATAAATTACAAAACAAGCAAATGGCAAATTAGATTATATTAAGTTGTCATCCTAATCTATTTAGATTTGAGTTTGACGAATTTGACACATCTCCTTTTTATATTCTTCATAGGCTCATATTAATCTAGTGTAAAGGTGCCTAATGATAATGAGCTCATATAATCAAGTGGATTAACACTTTTAAATTATTCTAAGAGAGCATTGAAATCTTAGATGCCATGCGTTTCAAATACACGTGCGCTAAATGAAAAACCAATCCAATATGAACTTTTTAACAATGCATTTCCAAAAATTGCAAAAGGTTTACTAATTATTCGTTATGTTAACCACACATACTATGGATACATGTTCTTTGCATCTAGTACTCGTGATACGAACAAGTCTATCAATTGTTTTCTTTTATCGTCAACATCCTTAGTTATCATTTTCCTTCGATTGCATGAGTGAAAATCTGCACCCCTCGATTGCATCTTCGATAGATAGAAACACACGTTCTTTTCCGATTTTGTCTATGAAGTTTGTAACAATCAACTTCTCCATAACCTCGAGTCTTGGGTTTACTAAGACAACCTATATATATATATGAAAAGAATTAGCAACAAATGAACTTAATACGTAGTAATACTTTTGTTACAAACTAGCTAGATAATAAATCTTATGAATTATAGCCTAATAATATTTTTGTGATCAATTACCTTGATTTCTTTCACTTCCAAACTTCGACAAATTTCAACTAGGGCCTCAACACCCGTGATGTCAATAGACGTAACCCCTATATATATGAGCACGATGTGTTAAACATGATGTTAAATCTCAAAAATCGAATTGTATCTTCTTTACAAACTGTTGCTTGTAAGTTTAAAAACATATTTTTAATATGATGAAAACCCTTTAGATCTTACCTCCTAAGTCTAATATAACAAACTCAACATCATCTCCTTGAGAATCTTTATTGGCCTTTTCATCTCTAACCCATCTCAAAATCCTTCAAAATATCAAAATTATGATACAACAAAATCAAATTTCAGTGTCAGATTTTGGAAGTTTATGTAATGCATCAAAGAAAATAATTATTTTTTGAAAGCAACAAACCTTTCTCTCAAATAACCGGCATTAGCAAAGTAAATCGGGGAACCAAGTTGCATAACTAGAGTCTTAGGAATGCCGGTAGCACTAGGATATTGTTCTACATCACGATATAAATCGGTATCTGGAATGTTGCCAAGCTTCGAACTTGCTGGCCTAGCTACATACAAAAGGGCTCTCAACAATGCTAATCCCACCTATTAAAAAACACAATTGGTTTCATTATTATAAGTATATGTATTAAACATAAGAATTAGATAGTTTAATATCAAATCATAGAATAAACAAAATACCGATAACATAAGGCCAACATCCATGCTAATGAAGGCAACACCGAAGAAAGCGGCCATGCAAATGATAAAATCAAACTTGTCTGTTTTGTAGAGATGGTAAGCTTTATCATATTCGATGAGACCAAGCATTGCTGACATAATAATAGCCGAAAGAGCAACTAGAGGAGTGAATTTGAAGACAGGTGCCAAGAAGAGTAATGTTAGCATCATGCAAAATGACATCACTACGTTAGCCATTTGTGTTTTACACCCTGCATTGTAATTCACCGCGGTTTTTGAAAATGGCCCTGAAGTAAACAATGGGAGACATTAACAAATCTTCGACGGAAGCAATGATCTTTAGCCTAAAAAGTATAAAGATAGAAGAATTAACCTGTGGTTAAGTAGCAAGAAGTGAAAGATCCAACAATGTTCATGAGACCAAAAGCTATCATTTCCTTGTTGCCATCAACTTGTTCATTTTCCATTATGGCAAAGCTTCTTCCAATTGCTATTCCTTCCTAAAAAAATCCCAAACTCCTTTCTAAATAATGATTTCTTAGAGCTAGCAAAACAATCATATAATTGGATCACACTATCGTCATCTATCTCATCTCAAAATGGTCTACATTTGATGATTCAAGATAATGTTTTACTCAACAAAATACATATATCACTACAATGAAATGAAATTGATATTAGTGATATAGGTTTAGTGACACAAAAAGTGTCACTGTACGGTCACTAAAATTAAGTTTTGGTAAAACCTTTTCAAAAAGTGTTATCAAAAGTAAAATTGTTCCAATTTATCCACACTTTCTACTTTCTATGGATAAGTTGTCCTAATAGGCAGAAAATAGACTCCCATATTTCTTTTTGTGTAACAAATATATATACTTTAAGTGACACTAGCTGTGTTTACTTAGAGCATTGGGTATGGTCGACGAACCAGGCATCGCCGTCCGAGCTGGCGGATCCAACGGCGAGCCGTTGCTCGCCGCCACACCGAGCATGCCTCGCCGTTGCTCGCCGTTGATGAGTTTGTCGTGGCCACGGCGAAGATTTTTCTGACAAATGTGTAAGAGAACGTTTTGGTTATTTTTGGTTTGGGTTTGCAGGTTTTTTTAGTGTGTGTTTGTGTGTGTTTTGGTTGGAAAGAAGACAAACAGTTTTTTTTTTTTTTTTTTTTTTTTTTTTTTTTTTTTACAAAAGGAATGGTTTTTTTTTTTTTTTTTTTTTTTTTTTTTTTTTTTTTTTACAAAAGGAATGGTTTTTTTTTTTTTTTTTACAAAAGGAATGGTTTTTTTTTTTTTTTTTTTTTTTTTTTTTTTTTTTTTTTTTGTGTTACACAGTTGAGTTGTTGTTTTTTTTTTAAATTTTGATGAAATAAAATTAATGTGTTGTGTTATTTTTTAGTATTTGTGAAATAATTTAATTTATTTAAAGAAATGAATAAAAAAATAAGTGTGTAAGAGGTGGGGCCCGAATGGGGAAGTGGAGGTTTGTTGTTTGGTGAGGGGGGGTTTGTTGTGGTTTGTTGAAGTTGGGGTGTTTTGGTGATGTGGCATGGTGGGGCCCGAATGAGGAGCTTGTGGCTTGTTGCCACACCCAATGCTCTTAGTGACATACATCTTTTCAACCTTTATTTTTTACTTTTAATGACATTCTCTCATAGTGTCACTTAAAATATTATTTTCTTGTAACAATATAAAAAAAAGGTGAATTGTTTTGTAGTTTCCAAATTCAATATCATTATAGTATCACTATAGCTACCGTTGCCTTGAGACGTATATATCATATTATTTTTACGAGAAGAATTTGTACTTACAGCAAGAGCAATCATGGCTGTTACTAGTCCTGCTTGGATAGGTGCTGAAATATATTTGGGATCAAAATCCAAATTTTTTAACGAAGAAGGATTTATTCCTTTATTTAAGTGACCCACCTGCCATTATCCAAATTCGGTTAATACACAGTATAATCATTAATACGACCAAAGAAAAAGCAGATTACCTTTCTCGCTTCATTGAAACAATGGATTAGTTATGCTCACTAATAATATTAATGTATTTAATACACAATAAATGAAGATAAAAAGTTACTTTAAATATATGTAATTTTTAATTTGATAAAATCTAAGTATTTTATATATATATATATATATATATATATATATATATATATATATATATATATATATATATATATATATATATATATATATATATATATATATATATTTTACCCATTGCCCAGTTGGTATTGTATGGCAAATCATTTGAAACAATTAAACAATAAGATTGTATTTAGTTGGTGAGAAATTTTATCAAATTTTCATTTTTGGTTTTCTTAAGAATTGAAGGTTATTTTATATTTTATTTTTTTTAAGAAATAGTTATGAACTTGAAAACTCTCTTAAATAATGTTACATTTTTCATTTGCTAGAGAGAAAAGTAGAGAATGGTAAATTGAACTTGAAAACTCTCTTAAATAATATCCACCAAAGGTATTGTTTTGTTTCTTTGCATTGTTGTAACTTTAATTTAATCAATAAACTAATTAATTGTAATAATGATGATGAAACAAATGACGAAAATAATTAAATCCGGTGGCTAAATACAAAAGAAAATTGATAATATAACAAATAAGAGTAATAAACAGGCCAACATATATGTATCAAACATCTTATATGAAACGTGGTTTTAATCTAACTTTCCTAGAAGAATACAAAAAGAATACTAATCATGGAATGTATTCAAAGTTGGAGGTTCCCTTTTAAAGTTTGCTTTCCAAAATAAGCCTTTGTTTTTTCTCAAAGTATTCATTAGAGTTCAATATATAAACGTCTTCTTCAAAGAAAATTACTTAGTATAAGACACATAATTAAAATAACATTTTTTACAGACAAGTAAGTATCTCACAATATATATCATGAATTTATTCCACATGTTCTGAACATGACTTTAACATATTGCAATTTGATCAAAGAGACTCGATCTAACACGATATGAGATACAATTGGACAATAAGATCTTTGTTAATACGTAAAAGTTAACTTCTATTATGATTCCCCAACTTTTAGGTTATCCAGAACTTTGTCTATTTTCAGATTTTGGTCACTGATTAATGGTTGACAATCAACAGTATTATTGTAGCATGTGTGGAAACAATTTCTAGTGGGATTAGACTTTCTAGTAAAAGTGTTCATGTTGGACCCGCGAAATGAAATGTGACACTTCAAGAATCAAAACACAGATGATTATTGCTAACAAATCCAACTACTTAACAAAAGTACCTTGCATTATTCATAATAATTAATGTAATTTTTTGACTATTCAAGAGTTTGTTGAGCTGTTTTCTTTATTGAACAGTGGAAAATATGTAACTTTAACATAAAACTGTTTAAGCACATTGTTTTAATTTAAGGTACCATGAAACCGTGTTTTCATTTTTTATAGATGGTTGTTTTGGTGAATCTGTTTGACATATGTTTAACTTAGGGAGATTAGGAAACTTACGATTGCAATGCCATGTTTTTCTGCGTGGGCTAGATAGGAAAAGCAGCATCCAACTATGACGACGATCATTGGAGCTATTGCTGACACCCAAAATAACTTCGGTTTCTTTTGTTTCTGCCATTAACAACGTTCACAGATTAAAATTTTATGAATCAGAATAAAACTAAAATGAACAACAATGACAGGCTAGGTTTTCCTGTCGCTAAAATGTTAAGCAGAAAGATAAATTTGGTCGCAGTTACGGTCCTTGACTGTTGCCAGGTTATCGTGTTCACAAGTCATTTAAGAAATGTCTAGAATTTAGAAGATATTTTCACGTCAAAGTTGGACCATGCCACATCATTAAGATTGACTTGTCATGTGCAACAATTCAAATTTCGTCACTAAAAATTGAAGTCATGTTGACAGACTACTATTTCTGCTTTGTTGCTTATGTCTTTCTTAAACGTAGACATCATATTGCAATTGGAAATTTAATGACAACAAATTATGTGACAAAATTTCACGACCTGTTATGTTGTCGTTCGATGTGAGTCATGTCTCAAAAGATTAAGTTATGGAGTTTCGATTAGTACTTACCACAAATTTCGTAAACTGAAGAAAGACCAAGAAAATAACACCAATAACCGTGCTTTCCCATCTTATCTGGAAATCCAAACAAAGAAAGTTAGATAATATCTTTCTTAAAATCACGCAGAGTATTGCTTATCTGTATTGAATCTTGAAAACTTAAAATTTAAAAATGGAATCTAATAAATTAAAACTTATCAAAACATGGTCTAACAACCTTTCAAAATAAAAACGGAAAAAACAAATATACATATATGGTTTATAAGAACATATATGCATACACGGTTTAAAAAAACAATTACCATAACTATGTGCTGCTATAAAATCCCGTTGCTATTCACGGGTACTCATCTAGTATTTGAAATGTTCGTTTTCATTAGTACTATTGCTACAATTACTTCCGCCCACCACCACCATTATTTCTATAACACGTCACTCGAGATCGATTAGACATAGCCTTTTTAATGTTGACATACTTTAGAATCAAACATGTATGAAAAAGGAAACGGAATATATAACAGTAGGAAGAAAAATAAACAAATCAAATATTCTTTAGTTTTCTGCCTAATTAATTGAAGTGTAATATGTCTTAGGATATACCTCTTTTTTGTTCTTCAAGATAACACGTATAACAGAAACCATATCAGTATGTGTAGTAAAATGCTTCAAACCAAAAATTCCCTTTAGTTGTTGAAGACATATAAGTGTTGCTGTCCCTCCCATGAAGCCAGTTATGGTAGAATGTGACAAGAAATCTACCAAAATTCCCAACCTGTTTACGTATGTTATAAAAGTTTTGATCAATAAAGTATCTATAGAACACGAAATCTAGATAAAAGTTGTGTTTGTCGATGAGCTCACCGGAAAACACCAAGAATAAGCTGAGTTACACCGGAAATGAGCGTAGCGGTGAATACTAGATTAAGATAGAGTTGTGGATTTTCGGCTGGGTTCACTTTAGCTTCGATGGTTGCTGCTATGATTAACGAGCTTGCAGCCACTGTTCCAACGGCTAAATGCTTTGAGCTCCCGAAAACTGCGTAGATGAGTGGTGGAACAAAACTCGAATCTGCAAACAAAATGCATGCATGTTTGTAGCTAAGTACGTAGTACGAAATATTATCTTTATCGAGTAATTAACAAACAATAACGAGTTTTATTTATTTATTTGTTTATTTATTTTTTGGCTATGTCATCCAGATGAAAATTTGCGAAAATTAAATAAATGAATGATATTTTTTGTAATTAATGATGGTATTGAATAAAATCCTTATTTACTCCCCTAATTAACGAAGTAAATTAAAGAAAGTTAAATATTTTTCGTAACTATCTTTTGTATTAATTACAGAAATTGTGTGGAGCTTTTAATGCAATTGCTAACTCCTCACAACCCAACAACATAGGAATTACATTTTAGATATATATTTGGTTGATAAGAATAAGAAGAAATGAAGCTTACATAAACCGTTAATCGCGGGAATGTTAGCAAGTTTGGCATAGCTAATTCCTTGAGGAATAGCGAGGCTAGCAATGGTGATTCCGGCTAAAAGATCATACATGAACAACTTACGACTATAGCTAGGAAACCATTCAAATATCGGAACAAAGTATTGTAACGCTTTCTTTGCTTTTATGGGCAATGGTTTCCCTTTGAAGTCATGAAATGGATCGTCCGGGAAGAGCGTCTCCTTCAAATCGGACTTGAACGACGTAGCAAAGCTTCTTGGTGCCGCAAAGTTCACCTTGTGACGTGTTTCTCCGTTAGCTAATCCTCCAACTGGAGCCATTTGAATGTATGGATAGAGAGAATAGAGAGAAGGGTATTTGAAAGGGTGATAGGAATGTGGTATATATAGAATGTTGAGGAATCAACTTTTGGATAAATATGAATTTACGCACTATTAGCACTAAGTTGAAGAAAATGAGGTAAATTTGACTTGTTTGACCTTTTGGTCTATTCTTGACTCAAAATACCTTAATTGCTACATTGATTAATTGGATTAATCTTTCCCAAAATTAAATGGTTGGTTACACATCAATAGGAATATATGATCTTTATCCAATACAAATACCATATCCCCTCATTACAAGTATTTAATGCTGTGTAGTATCTTTTTTTAGAAAAGAAAAATAAAAAGAAATAACAATATTAAAAACATTCAATATGGGATAATTTAATTACATTTTAATTGGAGAGTAATTTTGATATAAATGTGTTGCCATTTTGTGCAAATCTATACTATCTATAATGGAAAAATGGTCAAAGATTGAAAAATGAAAAAGTGAAATAGTCAATATTGTGAAATATTAAAAAATGTATATAAGAAAATATTGAAATACATTTAATACTCTTATTAAAACACCTCATTACTTAAAAGTACAATAATTTATTCACATTGTACAACCAATTAAAAACATATCTACCAAATCAAATACAACCAATTAAAACACAAACCGGGTTGACCCGGGACGCTTCTAACACGGCGGGTTGTCCCGGTTTAATTTGACCCATTTTCGACCCAACCTAGCAAGTTGACCCAGTTTAAATCGACACATTTTTCGACCGGAACGGTTCAACTGGTTGAACCACCCGGGTCACACCGGGTTTCAAAACATTATCCATTACTTAAAAGTACAATGATTTATTCACATTGTACAAATAATTAAAAATATATTTATTAAATTAAATACAATCAATTAAAACAAAAACCGGGTTGACCCGCGACGCTTTAAACCCGGACGGGTTGACTCAGTTTAATTAGCCCCGTTTTCGACCCAACCTAGCAAGTTGACGTGGTTTAAATCGACCCATTTTCGACCGGAACGGTTCAACCGGTTGAACCACCCGGGTCGAACTGGGTTTCAAAACATTATGTTAAATTCCCAAATCTTGAAACTTTTATTATTTTTCGTTTATAACCTATAAACTTTTTTTATCAATAAACTATCTGTCGCTATAAAATCCCGTTGCTATGCACGGGTACTCGTCTAGTGTGACATAAATACGCTATGCTTTCTGGTTAAGAATGATCTTATAAACTTTAATATTTCTTCTGTGACATAATTATTTTGACAGATTATAAAAGACATGTTGTCATATTTATTTAAAATATAATGAAAGACAATAAATGTAACTTGGTACATAGTTCAGGGGTTGTTTTAAAACTTCTTAAATAATTTAGGGGTCTTTTTGTAACATCTGCATTAGGCGTACCAAAACGAAGTAGTTTGCTACATCCAGAGACGGGGATAGTGGGGGAGCTAGGGAGTGCTCAGCCCCCTTCAACACGTCCAATTGCTTTGCTATTTATCTTATAAAAATTTAAGCATATGACTCAACTTAGGTAAATGACCTCTAATCTTTAGATGACAAAAAATTTAAAAGAAGCTTGACACCGTTTCATGCACAATGTTTTATTAGTTGTCAATATGTTTTTCTTTTCAAAACTAAAGTTTGTAACCCACCATACGTGATCATTAGAACCTACCATTTAAAGTTTACTTATATTACTTTGCTAGTTTAAAAAAAAATAAAATAAAAAAATCCGGCCCCTTATTGCTAATTTTCGGCTCCGTCCCTAGCTACATCTAATGTATATCTGTATAATATAATAGCTTAAGGTTATCTTTTTGAGTATTCACCAATACAGAATCAAGTGTCGATACATTTTGTTTTAAGATCTACTTGAACAACAAGGATGCATGAAATCATGCTTAATTATATGGTGGTAGTGTGCTATCTATAACCTCCTTCTGTAACTTCCCTCATCACCCATTGAGGTTCTCATACAAAGGAGTTTGTCATTAAGAAATCGTTTTTCTTAAAGATATATAATGAAAGGTTTTATATTTACCGTGTGTAAAAACCTTTTAATTACTTAATATATAATGAAAGTTTTTCTTATAGAATAAACGGGACAAGACTATGCATGCATTTGAAGCACAAAACAGATTAATATGTATCGATCATCAAGCACTTCAATCATAATGCGCTAAAAGAACGGTTCTATGTACGCCATATTCACCACCTTTTCCTAGTAAGCGATAACTATTAAAAAGAAAACCATATTGGGAATAACAGTTGAACATGATATTGATATGGGAGTAGCTGAACGTGATAAGTTAGTTAGCAGCTGCTAATCTGATCCTTTACATTGATTATTTCCAAACTAGTAGGGTACTCGCGTGTTGCAGTGGCAGATACCATGTAATTAAAATTTCTGACAAGAATTTTATAGAAGACGAGAATTTTAGTAATAAGGAACATAGACATGCCATTTTTTTATAGATTGTATTAATACTTTTCATAAATGTTTTAGTGTATTTAAGGAGAGTATTTAAAATTTTATTCTAATAGCTTGTTCGATTTGTACCATGTGATTTATTGATTGTATTTTTGCATTGAAATGTGTTTTAAAGATTACATTAATTGAATGTATTAAGTATATATGTTGATGCATAAGTTAATTGTACAACATGCATGTATAATTGTATTACTTAGTAATCCATATTAAGTTTTGAATTGTCTTAGTTATTTATTAATGAGAACGGTTTTCCTCTATTATATATAGTTTAGATTATGAATGGCAACGAGGCGGGCTTGGGGCGGGGCGGTCATCCCCATCCCCAAACATCTATCGGGGATCTAATCGGGGCTCCCCGTCGGGGAGCGATGCTACTCCAAACCCACCCCGTATCAATCGGGATCTTATCGGGGTGTCTTTTTTGGGTTCAATTCTCGACCAAAACCGCACAATTTCACATCTATTGTTATTTTTAGACCGTTAGCAATAACTTGAAGAATTAAAAACCTATTAATAATCAATTACAAACAAACCTTAAATAATAAAGCTTTCAATGATAGTATTATGAATAAATATTGATAAATTATGCCCCGAAAATTAAAACTTAATATATGTCTATTACATAAATACTAAGAAAATACAATATAGGTATAGATATATTTGTATATGTGTATATATTATTCAAGCGGGGCGGGGTGAGGATCCCAGCTTCCCGTCTCAAACCCAACTAAAATCCCCGTTTAATCCCCAAACCCGCCCATGTAACCTGATTAGCTAGCGTGACCCGCCCCGCCCCAATTAGTTCGGGTTTTGTATTTCCCCGTCGGGTTCAGGTTTCTTTTGCTATCCCTAGTTTAGATTTTGATAATTGGGTAATGATCCAGTGAAAAGAAACTTAAAATGAGAGATTAGAAATAATTATAATCGTATATTTGAGATGCATCCACTTGAATTAGATGCATCTCTATTCATTTAGATGTATCACAATTAGTTTCGAAAGTAATTTTGAAGAGAAAATAATGAAAATAGTACTAGCAACAAATTTGACACGCAGGGGAAGAAAAGTATATATGATTCGTTCAACTTGATGAAATGCATATAATATATGTATATGCATTTTATTTTTAGCTAGAAAATATATTATGATGCATTTAAAAAATTAGCGATGCATCTAATTCAAACTGATGCATTTCTATTGTGTAGTTTTTCATCCTTCTTATTTTAAATCTTCTTCTTATTTGATCTTTAGTCTTGGATAAATATGTACATGCAATTGATCATCCAATGTTTTAACTAATTATAGAGCCTAACAAAATATTATCTATACTACTTATAATAGAGATTTGGTCAACAAGTCAATAAGTGAAAAACTGAAATTAATGTATTCCCTATTTTACCCTTGGATACCCACAACCAATCCCCATCCCCATCAACCACTATCTACTTTTTTTAATTATCTTTTTTTCCTTCTCTTTTTCTCTCCTCGTTATCACCTCCCACGTCTCACACATATCCCCACAAAAGTATACACAATTTCTAGGTCAAACAAGAAAGATGAAACACAGATCAAGATACATCACTCTCACCTTTCTCTCCTTCCCATGGTGAATCACGAGAAGTCTTAGGAAGATGCAAGTGATAATGATCGGTGCTTATTTTTTGCTATCTACCCGAATCAAAGTTAAGAAAGCATGTTGAAACCTTTCCTCTTTGTCTCCTATTATTGTCGCTCGAAGACCAGGGATCCACACAAATCTCATCTCAATCTCACACAAAGAATGGAATTCTCAAGGATTATTGTGAAGCCTTGCTTGGGTTTTGCTTGGGATGGATTCGAGTAGAGATTGTGTCGGGTTCCAAGATTGGTCTTCATCGACATCAAATGGAAAGGTTATTAATCTCCTTCTATCTTGTAATTTCTGTTATCACTTTGTTATTAAGATCGTTATACTTTCGTGGGATTATTAATGGATTTCAAAACATTTTAAACTGATTTCGTGTGGTAAAATGGATTCAAAGATTTCTTGTTTGGTTCGGATTGTTTGTGAGTCAGTTTGAGTCAGACCCGTATGACCCTGAATCTTGCTTGAGTTGATGTTGATATCGAGATTAAACATGTTTTTGAAATGGTTTCGTGTGGATAAAACTTCTGTAAAAAGGGTGTGTGCACAATTGATTTTGGTCTCGATTAGGTTTTGGATCCGAGTTGTGATACGGGTGGGTCACTGGTTATTCTGGAACTCGTTCATTGTTTAGCCTTGGTTGGCGAGAAAATGGTTTGGTTTAAGTAAGTTGCCGTTTTATGGGTTTCGGTTAATTGTGTTTAATTTTGTGGTTGATAAAGGGAATGCTACAACATTATTTGCTTATGTATATTGTGTTTAATGATTTAGATAAAGAAGGTAGCTATGGATTAACCGGGTCAGATGATGGATTGTCGTTGCTTGGTAGCTATTCTAGGATGGCACTTCCAGCTTTGTCGCGCCTCCAGCTGAAAAGAAGGTGGTATGTTGTCAATGTTAGTACAGTCTGGTATACCTGAATGTATAAAATGATTTTTGGTTGCTTAAATTTGTGCAGCAAACTGTTTATAGAACGTTTTAGTTTTATACTAATTTACATAACTGAGGAGTGTGGTCGGGAAATGTGATTTATTGGTATATAACCTTGGCGTAATTTTCAGCAGAATGGTTGGTTGCAGATGTATGTCGCTTGCTATACTGTCACTTGGTGCATCGCATATCTGTTCCACTGATTTCTCAGTGCCTGATGTTTGACTCTCGCGAAAGGTAATCATCAGTCTCTATATCTTAGAATGTTATGTTAAACGAATAGTAGAGTTAGATATTTATTGTGGTATTTCATTTTTTTTTTGTTTTATGAATTTGATAGCTTCATGCCTTCATATGTGCTCGACGACCTTCACTGGATTCCAAGGTCTGATTTTTTATTTTTTGATGTTAAATGAATGTGAATGTTTAGTTAGTTTTGAGCTATTCACTTTATAGATTTTTTATTTATTTATATTATGGTGATTCAACAAGTGTTTGATGAAATGCCTAACAGAAAAAGCTATTACAGGTATTCTATTTTTTCTTCTTATGCTCTTGAATTTGAGTTATTATAATGGTTCTGATGGCACCTTACCTCTTTAGCAATGAAACCTTACAAATAAATTTTATATTAACATTGTGTGTATAGCTATTGTATCGGTTTATAGACGTATTTTGATCCCATTGTTGGAAAATTTTCCGTGATCTAATGCCTGTAATGGTGTATGAGTTAGTTGCCTGATGGTTATGATTTTTTGATGATTATGTTCAAGGAGACATGGGTTGCTTAAGTTACGTTATACTCTTTCATAGTGTCACTATAATTCTTAGTATATGGTTTTATATAAGAAGGCTTAAATTTCTATGCACCACGTCTTTGATCAAATGTGTCTAATGAAAAGCAAAAAATTATTACCAATTCTCTATATACTGTTTTGTTAACTTTCTATGTTAGTGATTACAGTTGCTTATCAAACTTTAAAATGTATTTGTACTTTGCAGGTATTATTTAAAATTTGGACATGATTTTGATCGAAACTCAACTATTAACTATGTGTGATACCTGCTTTAACACTCAAAAGAAAGCATATCGAGCAAAATCCTTCGGTTACAATATTTCAAATCCTTCAGTTTGTCCAGGTTTGATGTTCTTTCTGTCTTTTACGTGTTATTTTCTTAGTGTTTCAGAGTTTCCTTTGATAAAAAAAACACCGTTGCATTCAATATGAACTGTATTTAGGATGCACAATATAGTAACTGATGAATGCCAACAGTTCAACATTATGTTTTGGTAAAAGTATTTACTTAACTAACTCATTTTCAATGAACATTATGAAGGTGGCAAAACGTAAATTCACCAAGTTTTTACTTTTCTTAAGGGAGAAGGTAGTGGTGATATATATAGCTCATATGTTCATGTTTATAGCCACACTGGTTGTGGTTGTGTTTAGATGTCAATTTTTCTTTGTACTAGATTATGTTGTTTTAGTGAAGTTTATGTAGCTGTGAGAGTGGGTTAGAATAAAGTAACTTACATGCGTTTCAATGCAGGTTACATACGGGTTGTGAAAAAGACGGGAGTGGAGGGATTACAAGATAGTCGCTGAAGGCCCCAATACTGATGTTGTACAGATGGTAATAAAAAGTATTGACAAAAAGAATTTTGAAGAATCTGTGTATATCAACTTTTTCTATATAATGTCATTGCTAAAATTATTAGATGCATATTGTTGACTTTCTAAGCCAAGCCTTCAAGCCGCTACTTATTCAATATCTAAATCATGGAAGTAGACTTTAGTACTAGATGATGAGGAAAAGATGATAGAGTTGCATAAGGTGATGAAATATGTTGGCATTATGGTGTATTTGTTGTTTAACTATTTAAGTAATTTTATTTGATTTAGCACTAATGTAACCGCATTACAATTTATTCAAAAATAGTGTCCAACAAACTAACAAAGCATTGTTTAACTATTTAAGTAATTTTATTTGATTTAGCATTAATGTAACCGTATTTGTTGTTTAACTATTTAAGTAATTTTATTTGATTAAGCTATGATTAGACAATATATTACAACTTTTTTTTATTATTGTTTTAGTTTATTTTGATATTTTCATGTTCATGTTAAACATTACACGAAACACTTATCACAATATCGCAACTATAAATGTTTTTATATGTTGTTTGATAGATGTTAAGAATTTTTCTTAGACTTTAGTTATCGTGTAGTACAACCGTTTGCAATTACATTATGATATGTTCACGTTCTATTTTGAACGCTACACAAAACACTCACCACAATATCACAAATCGTTAATTATCTGCCGCTAGGAACCGTTGCTATGCACGGGTATTCGTCTAGTATGAACATAACATAAAAACTAAAAGGAGAGGAAGAGTATAAAGCTACGTTACATTTTTATCTAATAAAAAACGCCTACGGTCCACAAAAGTTTGAGATATAACTTTATGGAAAAAGACATGTTTTAATTATGCCAGATGTTCTATACGCAGTTTAGCATCAAAGGGTGTATGTGTTTTCTAATATTATGAGAACAGTTTCTATCATTAACATTCGAAGTATAATACGCTTTATGTA
Source organism: Artemisia argyi (assembly GCA_030686995.1). Taxonomy (NCBI): domain Eukaryota; kingdom Viridiplantae; phylum Streptophyta; class Magnoliopsida; order Asterales; family Asteraceae; genus Artemisia; species Artemisia argyi. The sequence goes on from CM060704.1 coordinate 179,859,437, forward strand.
ATTATGTTATGTGCATTAATCTGGTGAAGCATTGTATTTTCTCATGAATACTAAAAGAGATGACAATCATAAATTCATAATAACATTATCCACGTCAGCCTCTGAAAAATGAGGGTTTGTTGGAAAGAATGATTACCAAAAAAAACTCTCGAATAACTCATTACGAACTTAAAATTTATAAAATGTCATGACTGATGGACTAGAAAAACGAATAACACAAGAAGTTGAGCACAAAGACTTGTACTCGAATCATTTTAACGTCATTTCAGTATTATTTTATTCAATTTTACTCTTTACAATATCGTGATGTATGTTTTAGTTATAACTAAACGATGATACAATATTTATGTGTGAAATTATTAATTCAAAAGTTTTACTTAAAGACAATGAGAAACTTTAGTAGGATGCTAAAGAGAAAAAGAAACATGATTGCCTTCTAATTTCCATATAAACCTCCCTTGGTTAAACATACGTGGGATGTTTGTCTATTTGAAATGTAAAGTGAGATAAAACCTTCCTCAGTACTTGGTTGTAATAATCGTGTTAAAATAGGCATCCTTTTGCTTTGATTTTGTGGTAATTATTCCAACAACCTCAATTATTGTGACCTATGCATTGTACATTTATAATGGTCAAATAAAGTTGAGGTGCCCAATTAATCTCATATTAAATTTTATTACTTTTAGATCGAAAATATATATATATTTCTCATATAGTAGCATGGTAGCCGCGCAAAGTATTGGGTTCGGAAGCGAATATTGTTTAACGATTTTTTAGTTTTACGTTTCTTTTGCGTATATTGTTCAGCGATTTTCTATAATGGACGTACGATATTTTCTATAGATTTAACTTAGTTGTGGTTAAAAGGTGAAACAAAAACTTAAAATTTAACTTGCCAAACTATCATATACTCTATCCGTCCCAAAATATAAGTTCATTTTTTATTTTTCAAAGTCTTTTCTTCCCAACTTTGATCTTAATTATTTTTTTCGTGTTATATAATACTTGATGAAAAGTATACTAATGAAAATGTATTTAAAACACAAGTCCATTTATATATTTTGCATCAAATGTTATATAACGCGAAAAATAATAATTAAGATTAAAGTTGGAATAAAAAGACTTTGAAAATGTCAAAATGGATTTCTATTTTGGGACGGAGGGAGTATAAACTTCCAAACCACCAATATTTTAAAGGGTTTTATGTAACTTGTTAACATAACGGAACCGGATTAAAGATCTATAATAAATTATATTTTACACATTATATTTTTGACTAATGTATTATAGATAAATTAAATTAAATTTAAGTACTTTAGATATTAAGCAAAAATTCATTGTTGTTAAAAAAAAATAATAAAAAAATAAAAAGCCTGAACAAGTAAGGTTACACTTTTTCTAATCAAATAAAAAAAGAGAGGCAAAGCGCCCCTTTGAAATGGCGAAGGTTATGCTACAGTAATGGGAAAAAAAGTGTCAGATTGTGAAGGAAAATGGCTTCTTCATCTTTGTTTGTTTGTTTGTTTATTTATTTATTTATTTATTTATTATATGCTTGGTTGGATGTATTAGATGGTGAGGAATGAAAAAGGTAATTATTACTTATACTTGGTTTACTGTTATACAATAGACTATTACCCAAAACAAGATAATGAAGCATTACCATACAAATTGAGGGTTATAGAATTTTTTACTCATTGCATTCTTTAGGATTTCTTTTACCTTTACCTTTCCTATTCCTCTATTTGAACCAAACGGCCCCTAAATCTTTCAATGTATTCTATCTACGTTTCACAGCTGAACTATTTGGAGCTTGTCTCCTTTTTGCCGGCTCTCTGGCAATTTCTAGTTTATTACAAGTATTATAATAATTTCCAAAGGTCAAATAACTTTTCTAACAACTTCCACTCAGCATCATAACGATATCTTTATTCTTATTGTGTTTGCAACGTCTAACATTATGTCACCCGAAGATAATAGAGTATTACATTATTATTGCTTGTTATTAAAGAAGCTGACATTTAGTGACACAAAAGTGTCACTAATAGATTTATAGTGACTCTTTCAAAGAAGCGTGAGTAAAAGATTGAATTTTTGAAGTTTAAAGACATCTTTTTATGAATATAATTTTGTCAAAAAAGAAGAAACAAATAAACGCACTACAACAAAATAGTAACATGCTCACACTTATTAGAGCATGGCGCCACACTTTAAAGTGTGAAGAATTAAAAAGTTCACACTAGCATGTGTGTGAACCAATTTGGTGTAGCAAATATTATCACACTTTTATGTGTGAATGTTTATAAATATTTTCACACTTTTAAGTGTGAGGGTTTTAAAACAATTCTTCACACTTTTTAGTGTGATGATTTTGATTTTGAAATAATTCTTCACACTTTTAAGTGTGATGCTTTTGATTTTAAAATAATTCTTCACACTTTTAAGTATGAGATTGAAATTCTTCACACTTTTTAAGTGTGAAGATTTTGAAACAATTATTCACACTTTTAAGTGTGAATACCTTTAAGAAAAAGTTCACACTTTATAAAGTGCGAAGAAAAAAGCGTGTAAAAATGACAAATTTGTTGTAGTGACGCCAAACTTTTCTTATCAATTTATTAACCATAATGGAATGTGTTTCATGCTTATTTGGAATAAAATGGTCTAATTTCTTGAATCTCTTTTAAATTTAATGCTTTTGTGTTTAATGAGATTCTATAAAGTTTTATGAAGTTTATGCATAGTTAAGAAAAAGATTATAATAAGAAAAAAGTTTATGAATTTATGATTTTGTACTATTATATACTTTTATAAAGGTTTATCATAGTGAATGCCCTAATAGTGTAAGACTAAAATATCACTACTCATTAAACTCAACACAATCTATTAAATATTCAAATACTTAATTACAGTTAAACTACTAATTTTCTTCATTCTTACTTCACACTCACATATACATAAAAAAATTTGCCCACACTAGTTAACGCTCTGTACATCATTGCTGTTATATGCGCGTAATCGTCTAGTTATACTAAGAGAATATATATATATATATATATATATATATATATATATATATATATATATATATATATATATATATATATATATATATATATATAGAATCTGGATCGATTGAGAAGGTTTTTATTTTGAGAAGATTGAGAAGGTTTTCAAAAACGATAGATTTTTAACTTTGATTCATGTTTTTCAAACATAAAACTCATTTTAATGTGATTAAAATTCAAAATGTGTAAAAAAAATTTGAATCAATGTTAAAAATCTCTCGATTTTGCGATATATGTAGAATATTGAATCATCTGTACAAATTTAATGAATCATCATCATAACTCGATTTTAACAATGATTTGTGAATCAAATTTGTGATTTATAGATTCGATTCACCATAAAATGATCTTTACTTGTGAATCAAATCAAAAACATGAATCAATGTGTTCAAACGAAGATTTCTCAAAATAAAAACCTTCTCAATGGAACCAGATCCTATATATATATATATATATATATATATATATATATATATATATATATACACAAATTTATTTATATATTTTATTAAGTATTAGAGAAACATATGGCTATCTTAGTGACAATTGTTTTTGTGACATTTGATTTTAGTGACTCTTTTACTTATATTTCGCAACATGGCATTTTTCCTGTATTGAAAATGCATTGGAGTATTTGAAATGATTTGTATATGCTAATTAAATACGTAATACCTTAACCTTTTTTTTTTTTTTTTTTTTTTTTTTTTTTTTTTTTTTTTTTTTTTTTTTTCTAAAATGCCAACAAACTAAAAGAAACCCGTATCCTAAAAGATCAACTATGTCTTGTTGCTCTTACCCTTGTTTAGTCTAGACTTGGGCTTTAATGTTCATATAATTTTACCAGGGTAGAATTTTGCCTAAAAAAGATATCGACTATGTTAATTTGACTAGTACCAAAGGTTACAAGAAAACATCACGTCGAGTTCATTTGATTCTTTTGCAAGTGTAACATATCCTCTCATCCATTTGGAGATTCATCAATTGAAGTTTCAAGAGATTGCATCATGTGTACGTATCAAGGTCCAAATCATAGAAGATTATGGTTCATTCTATAGACTCGTGTTCATTTTTTTATGTAATTGTAATTGTCAAGTCAATGTTGATGAGGTCACTTGGCTCACAATTTTGTAACTCCATTTTAGATCTTATTTATATAATTTCAATTTTGCCGGAAAAAAAAATTTGCATTCATAGTCAGTGATTAGTGAATACAAAGTTCGTTGTGTCTGCTAAACCGAGTGATGCATTTTGAATCACGTTAACAAAAACAAAATAATAAAAAAAATAGATAGGAAGATAGAAAGCTAATTGATCATGTGTGTTAACTTGTAGGAATGCAAAACCAATTTTTCTTTGAAAATTTGCAAGAGAAAAATGTCAAGTATGTTGTTCTTCCAAGTTCTATGAGGTTTCCATTGTTAATGGAAATACATGTGTCTACAACTATGATACGGATTTAATCAAAGATTTTCAAGCCGCTCAACCACAAATTTTCTCTTTATGTGGGTGGCTTTTTAATCATTAATAAAATATAAAAACGAATGTGTTCATGTAACAAATGGAATGTTCGTTTTAAGAAAGTTTTAAAAAACAATATTTAGCGTCTTTTTTTCCAAACAAATATGACGCCACCCGAATTATTTGGCAAAGTAGAAAATTGTAGCATTCTATATAAAATTATCATATAGTTATAGATTACATGATACATTCTATATAGCTGTAACTGTATAAAACTAATTAAAATGTTGATGGTAAAAACGAAACATGCTAATATGCTATACTAAATATGTTGATGTGGCTGAATCCTGCACTTATTGCACCGTGCTTTATCACCTGCCATACAACCATCGTAACGGATAAAATGGTGAAAAAATGCAGTTACGTCCTAAAATGAATGTACGCCATTTTAGCATATGTGAAAAGAAATTGATATTTGTATAGCTCACCGTAATTGCAACTTATAGGAATTGAAGACTCACATTTAGAGTAAAATATCCAAATATATACCATAAGTATGCATCTTAAATGTATCACAAACGATATTATTAAGTCCATGTGGTTATGAAAGTGCATCAACGGTAGAAAGTTACGGTGTCTTTTGGGACCGACCATTATATGGAATTTGAGAAGCATGCACAATCAGAAGTAACTTCTCATGTTGGTCGTGTCTAGTTCAAACCATGAGTAGTTTTGCCCCAGAATGATAGATTTCTGGCTTCGCCCCTACGTCCAATATTGCCAAAGTGAACAATATCATATCAGTAGTTTAAGTCCAAAGTCGACTTAGTTATACATTGTACCTTTTTTTGGGTGTCTTAATGTCTTCTATGTATGCCTGTTTTAGCCTTTCCCGTCATTTTAAATGTAGACTCTTTATTGCACTATCTTCTAGCTTTTGCAACATAAAAAAAGAGTCTATTAAGTCAACAAAAACATCTAGCCTCTTTGAAAATTTGGCGTGAACAAATATTTGATTCATACTTTAACAAAACAGAAAACAAAGGTAACTTCCTAATGTCTTCAATAAAAAAGAACAACTAATGCATTTGCTTACTAACTACTACCAAGTTTATAACTAACGTAACTTCCTATAAATCTCGAAGCCGTTTTTCCAACATTGGTGGACCCAAACACGTATGTGACATTGTTAATCGGCTTTTGGTTGCTGCAGAAGTCAAAATAATGTAGCAGAAAACGAAAGCAAGTAGTGAAAGTTGCACATGTGACAATTAACATGTATATAACGAATAAAAATAACATGATGATCGAGTCCATTTTCGGATATTATTTGAAACATTTCTTCGATCGTGGGAAATCCACCTTTACCATTTTCGGATATTATATGTAGTTGTTATTGTCAAATCTTTTAAACGAGGTAAATTGGTATTTTAACAAAATATATTAACGTTCCTTTTTTCTTTCCCTTTCCTCTCATAAATGAGATGAAGAGTTTTTAAGAAAAGTTTAACTTATTTTCCTATGCAATTACATTTCCTTTATTAAAAAAAAAAAAAAAAAGGTTTCATTTTCTTTCTTTTCCTCTCAAATTTTAACTCAAGAATACAATGTAAATGTCAGGAGGTAACAAATCAAACAAGGAAAGCGTAGTAGTGACAAATGTAATAGTCAGACAATAAGAATTCACAGAGTCACATATTTGCATTTTAGTTTTATTGACACTTTTATGAAATAATTACGTACCGAAAGATCCAAAATATAAGCAAAACTTTTTTTATTGTCACTGCATATATATATCTTACCAGCCGTTTTTACTTACATTTGTGTATGTGTAGAGAAACCTGTGGAATTTTTTGTGACTATTTTTTTTACTTATAGTAACAATTATGGCTTGTAGTGACTCGTTATGTACCTTTTAGTAACACTTGTCATGTGTGTCAGTAAAAAACAATTTATTATTATTATTATTATTATTATTATTATTATTATTATTATAAAACATCAATTCATTAGAAAATGGGTTAAATTCATAAATGCTTAACGTACTTACAAAAATGACTCATTCTACATAATTTACTTTTTTTATTGTCATTCTTCTTACTTAACTTTGTGTTTCTTTTCATTATACATAACTAAGATGGTTTGTTAAGGGTATTTTGGTCATTTCTCATGTCTTCATCTTCAACCTCCATTATGAAGCATTTTTTTTCCGGTGCACCTCACCCTACACCACCCTACACCACCACCGCTGCACCTCACCCTACACCCACCACTGCCGCACCTCACCCCCACTGCCGCACCTCACCCTACACCACCACCGCTGCACCTCACCCTACACCCCCACCGCTGCACCTCACCCTACACCACCACTGCCGCACCTCACCCTACACCACCACTGCCGCACCTCACCCCACTGCTGCACCTCACCCTACACCCCCACCGCTGCACCTCACCCTACACCACCACTGCCGCACCTCACCCTACACCGCCACCACTAAAATAACCACCTCGACCTCCTATTTCACCTCCCATACACCGGTCTAGTTTCAATCGTTTATTTCAATCGTTTTTTAGTTATGGTGGTGGGTGGGTTTGTGCGTGTGTGGTGGGGGTGGGGTGGGCGGTTATGAAAATGGCAGCAGTGGCCAAGGAAGAAGATAAGGGTATTTGCGTCTTTTTATGTGAAAGTTATGGACCAGATATGTATAATGAAAAGAAATACAAAGTTTAGTAAGAAGAATAACAATAAAAAAAGTAAAATATGTAGAATGAGTCATTTTTATAAGTACATTAAGCATTTATGACTTTTACCCTTAAAAAATCATATGATTTACAAGAAATTAGTGGGGAGCCGAGAGACTAGCTGGGCCTCACCCCTCTTGCTATAGCAAAACTAATCCTACTAAAACTATGATCAGCATCACATGCTCTAATGTCTTGAGTAGGGCTGAGCACAGGTTCGGAACCGACCCGAACCGAACCGACCCGAAAAAACCGAGAACCGAATTTCACAAAAGACCGGAACCGAAACCGAACCGACGGGCCGTCGGTTCGGTTCGGTTTTCATCGGTTCGGTTCGGGTTTGTCGGTCCATGTGTATTTTGGCATGTTTTTGTCGGTTTTGGGCCGAACCGGACCGAACCGAACCGATCCGAAACCGAAATTCAATAAAAACCGGAACCGACGGGCCGTCGGTCCGGTTCGGTTCTTGTCGGTTCGGTCCGGTTCGTCGGTCCGGTTCGGTTTTGAACATGCGATGCTCAGCCCTAGTCTTGAGTCACCGAGAATCTTCGGATGCGCTTTAGTAAGGTCACCGCATCTTTCTCAAATTCTCCTAAGGAAGAGAATGAGAAGGGGATAAACTCATATCCAATGTCCGCACATTTAGCCTCGTACTTGGCATGTTTGCGTTGTACGACTTCAACCACCGCACGACCGGGTGCAAAGTCAGCCATGTTGGTTTGTGTCAAGGGAGACTCCCCTGTCAAATCAACACATGTGTCCTGCCCATCATCCCAAAAATAGAGCAACACATCAGCTGGGCGTAAAGTTTTGTCCCTTTCTCCACGTAGCCCAAAGTCAACCTCCTTAAACTTTTATTATTATTATTATTATTATTATTTTGGAGCAATATCTCACTTCTCAAAATGATATCATCCTATGGGGTAAACTTGTTTTTAAAGTTTTTTTGTTCCTTTATCTCTTGACCATTGTTTTTAAATTTTTGACCGACTAATTTAGGGGTTTTACATTATTTGACTACCCTATAAAAGATATCAACTTGTGATTTCGACACTGTCCATTTACTCTCAATTAGTTTTCTTCCCACTTAAAAGCCCGGACCCATAATTGCATAATTATAAAGAAGCATGACTTTTCTTTTTAGCAAAGGGTGTTATTGTTCGATTGAAAGGGTGCACAAAAAATGACCTTGAGGAGTAATGTGGATAGTGTGGTTTATTTAATTAAAACGCAAAATGGCTTGCCTAAGTTTTTACTTTCAAACATTATTTTCTTGTCTCTTTTCATGTTTGCATGCATGTTGTAACTAAAGTTTTAATGTGTAAATTCAAAAATTTTAAAATTTGATCTGTTTTTATACAAGTAAATGCTTTATGTAGTAGCTAGTTAAATCAAAGCTTCTGATGGCTAATATTTTCTTAAACTTTTAACGTGTCAAAATTATGTCAATTTTGGTTAATAGCTTTCATATTCTTTTTTCAACTGTCACCTCAAACATGTTATTCTTTGTTTTTATAAAGACTTCGATATCTATATAGCACCTGAACTTTGAATTCATCATTTTTAACAACATTAGCATTTGATTTAAATATTTTTACCACAACAATACAACATCCAAGAAAGAAGCCATCTGTTTTTTGTAGGTTCCTAACTTCCTATATAGTTATCGTCTTCTCGATCTAAAAGTAGGGGTGTTCACGGATTGGTAATATCTGCAGTAACTGAAAATCGAACTGAATTCGTAACCGAACCGAATTAGCTAAAACCGAACAGAATCGAACAAAATATTCGGTTACCGGTTCGGTTGAATTAAATTTGAATTCGGTTCGGTTTTCGGTTTGACCCAAGAAATTTTTTAACCAAACTAACCAAACCGAATAACCCGATAACCGAACCGATGAACACCCTATCTAAAAGAAGGCCTCACGGACTTACTTGGATCAGGACTTACTTACATGGGCCGTGGGCCTAATTTGGAGATTGTTGCATATGCAAATAAATTTAGTTAGAGTAAACAAATTAGGTTTAATTACTTGCAACAGGATAATCTCCATTTGTGTAGGATCGGCCAGTTTATAATTCTAACTATATAATTCACATAATCTCTTAACTAACCCAATCATATATTTGATTCACTGAATCATGTGGAATGGAAAGAAAAAGAAAAAGGAAGAGAACCCGGTGACAATGTTAGTAAATAAATACAAAGAATGTGAAGACTTGTTCAACAAATGGGTGGCTAAACAGTCTTTACATGTGGAGGCCGGCCTCGTAGCCGCTACAAGAGCTATCCTAGGTGCCGCATTCGGTGTCTATTTCAATGCTCTTACCAACCATGTCTTGTCCGCGTTTTCCGCCTCTTAGTCCACAGGTTGCATTATATTCATTAGAGTTATACTAACAAGGTACCCGCTGCGATACGGCTACGGGTACTCTGTAACTATATTTTGAGGCGAGTAAATATTGTTCGGTTACAATTGTATTATTATTATTATTATTATTATTATTATTATTATTAACAATAACCATACAAATAAATGATAAATTAAATTAAAATAACTTTAAACAATAAAGAAAATATATCACTAGGCATACCACCTAGTCCAGACAATAGGTAGCAATAGGTAACGTTTTTGAGAGTTTTGTGTTATTAGCTTTGACAGGGAGAATGTGTATTTTCTGTTAGTTTATATATGATTTGAGGTTAGGTTAGATGATGTTTTGAAATGGGCCGATACAATTTTTTGAAATGGGGTATTAATTTAGAGGGTTGTTACAAATTTATGAATTCAATACACTTATTTTTCTAGATGTAATGTTTATTTGCGTGTGTGCAACAAGCTATTGAAATTTCCGTAATAAGCAAATGTTGAATCTTAACTTTTAAGCCTTCTATTATAAAGAAGTCTCACATGTTTTATAAAGTAGTATAGATATGTTTTTAACTTCTTATTACTGTGTTCTAACTTCAGATAATTCAAATACTCCATAATTTTTGTTTTGACACAATTACAAAATAGCTATGTATGTACAAATAATATGTCAATTTGGTAGTCGGTAAATGTCACACCCCAAAAATGGCGCAGCGGAATGTCATTTAATGGATGTGACTTCAAGATCACGAACACATGGTGTCATAATAGAGAACTACTAAATTGCATAACATCACAACACAAGTCAAAGTTACAACGATCCCAACATACGGGTAAATAGATGTCTTGTTACATAAGTTCACAAAGGACAAGTCTTAAGGGGACATTTCCAAATGCGTAACTCCTCGGGAAACAACCCGGTAGAGTCTCATCTTATGTCTGCTAAGCCAGGCCAATACTCAACCTTCTAATGGAACTTCATTCTTAACACCTGAAAATGGATACTCGAAAACGTCAACATAAAGTTGGTGAGCTCGTAGGTTTAAGAGTTAAACCACGGTGCTGTGACTAGTATAGCGTAGGACAATAGTGAGCAAGATGTAAGCATATATGCATATAGTTGAAACACAGCGTTAGCGACAACTGAGCCTACCAATAGTGTTACAAACGTGTTACTCATAGTGGGGAGCTACCCCTGATAGTACTATCAATTTGTTTCGGCTCCCAACGGAGTTAAACAGTTGCGCATACATGTTACACAAATTTAGCATCACAATGGGTCACATATAGCAATCAAACACACATATTGTCCAAAAACAGAAAACATTGTATCACAGCATGAAAACAGTTAAAACAACATTTGAGTACCATTTTCCCCCAAGGAAAAACATTATGAAAAAGGGGCTACGAGAACTCACCTTAGCAAGCAATGATAACGCAAACAAAAGTGAAAGCTTGAGATGTAACCCGAAAGTCTTAACCGCGACCTAATAATTAAGTCGTTTGAGAAAATATGATATGTACTATATGCATATGAGTTTTAAAATGCAAAATAGTTCTTATACACTTGCAATGAGGTTTTATGACTCGATATATGATAAACACGATTTTTGACGTTTAAAAAGTATATTAAAAGCGATTTTCGTCAAACTTTAGAGGGTCGTAATTTGTTCATCACTTATTAGTTTGGCTTAATTATAATACCTACGTGTAGTGTGCCGCGGGGCTGAAAAATATTAAAAGCGCTTCCTATGGTTCCAACTTTAAGTGCATTAAAAATAAGCTCGAACCTGAGTCGTTGAAAACTATATAAAGTAGTGCAGAAAATAAATAAATTGTTTTTCGGTGACTTCCAACGCTCATAACTTCTTTGTTTTAAGTCCGTTTTTGCTCATTCAAGTCTCTATATTTAGCTAATAATGTCAAGTTTCAAAATAAGATGTCAAAGATCTTTAAGACACGGTTTTTCAGGGTCATTTGGGTCAATGAAGGGACTGTTTTACAGAAAAATTGGGACAGGAAACACATAACTTTGCGGGTTTAGATCTCGTAAAAAAAAATGGCCCGTTTTACATGTTTAAAATTGGTAAACTCAATCCTACATGTCCTCTATCTAAAATAAATAGTAACAATGTAAAAAGGGTCGGTTTGGTCAAGTTTTCGAGGTCAAAAACATCACGCATTGAAACAGTCCATCGGGTAATAAAAGTTAACTTGGACGGTCATTAACTATTCATTTCTTGATGAAATAACGCGTTTCAGAGTCTAAAATTATCTACATTAAATCTAGTTTCCAAATATCCAAGTCAAATATATTTCCCATGCACCCATTTTTCTGAATAATTCGTTTTAAGGGCTGAAGTCAAAACTGTCAGGAAACTAGAGAATTTACCCAACTTCTTTTGGCTGTAGTTTACTCGTTATTTACCCTCTCGTGACCATCCAACTCCCTAGACCTAACTTAAGATATCCCCTAACACTTTCTTGTTTACCATTTTAGCTCAAAAGGTCTTGAAATGGGTCGTTTTTGCTGAATAGGGTCGGCTCTCAGAAAAAGTGCAAACAGCAGGTCTTGGATTTGTAGCACTTATTAAAACTAGTAAAACATTTTATAAAATTACGAAACTTTTTGTGAGACATCCTAACATGTGTATATAGTTACCTCTAATTCGGTTTTCCATGAAAAATTGTATAACTATTTCATTTGTGTCAATTTTTATGGCTTAAAATCAGGACAGCAAGTTATATATTTGATTCAAAGTTTCTAAGCAAAATTTCAACATAGCAAGTGTATAGTAGCAAAAACTAAACATATGAATGATGAAACATGTATATGAGATGTCTAAAAATAGGTGGGGTAAATGCTTACAAGAGGTGATGAAGTTGATGCAAAAGTGAACACAAAAACCCAAGAATGAACCTTCTAATAACCCTTAACTAAATAGCACTTCAATAAGCAAATGACCCAAAATATTTTGAACCCTTTTCTTGTGCTGCTGCTGGTCGAATGAATAAAGAGAGCAAGAAATGATATGAAGTTGTTTGTTTGTGATGAGAATAGAAGTGATAAATGGCTAGCTTTTGTAAAGACAAAAGAGGAAAGGTATCTAAATCCTTTAAGTGCATAGAAACTAGTTTTTCATAAATTTAGATTGTGTATCTTGTTTCTTTTATTTCCTTGCCGTGTAACATAAAAAAAAGTGGTAGGTAGTATTTTGTGAGTATAAAGAAGAGATCACATGATTGTCTAGAACTAAGTTAAGCACCAAAATAGATATGACAAGGAACCAAGGTTGTCTAACCTTCTGCTTTTGTTTAAAAAGGGCGGCAATATTGAGCTAGTATAAGACAATTTTTTTTTTTTTTTTTTTTTTTTTTTTTTTTTTTTTTTTTATATATATATATATATAAATTGTAAATATTATTTATTGGGTAAGTGTTATGCAAGGTGGTGATGCAAAATACATGCATGCGTAACGTAAACATGAAACGTAAGCGCTTTTTATGTGAAATTTGAAAAATAAAATGCATAGAATAATAAAACATGCTTGTAAAAGCCATATAGTACATATCTCATGTAGGCTAAACTTTGTTTGATGACAACTTACTTTTAAAATCGTTTTTCGGGTTACGCGATTTAACTTAATGCTTACACGTAAAAGTGAAAATTTAAATATCCAAAGTAAATAGTTTCTAGTCTGAGGTTGAGTAAGGACCTGGAAAATGCTGGTTGTTATAGTAAATATTGGTTGCTGATGCTGTAGATGCTTTTATGCTTCCATTTAGTCTCATTAACCACTACTAGCTTGGTGATTATGGTTCAATGAACATTTACCTATAAGGTCATGTTTTGAAATTGGTAAGAGTTTTTTTTTTTTTTTTTTTTTTTTTTTTTTTTTTTTCGCGGCAACTATCTCACAATATACACACCACATAGACACATACTATCTCACATGTTCTAAGCAGGATTTGAACGCACAACCATTTTGGTTGGAGATCTTCTTGCACAAAAAGGGGTACTCTTAGGTCTGGTAAGAGCTTGCTTATATATATGTTTATGAAAATATTTCTTTGTATGTACAGACTACTATTTCAAGGTGGCCATTGTCCCAGGCCAATTTCATGTGGGACCTTGGTACAGGCTCGCAATTTTGCTGTAATAGTGTAATGACCAATGTTGGCAGAACTTTTCTCATGAAAAGGCTAAGAGGCAAGACCGATGCAAAGACACTGTAAGCTCCTTATTTCATGTTTGTCATTTTAGTGGAATGCAATTTTCTCTTCATCATGTTTGCCATATATGTTGATTCTTTGTGCATGTGTGTAATCTTCCTTGTAATTTTACGAAATAGAGCTTCGCGTGTAAGTTTCTATTGTAAATTAGTCATTTATTTATTTTTCATTTTTTGTTTTTTTTTTCAATAAACGTAAAATAAATACGACCAAAATCATAAAATGTCAAACTATGGCTTTACCATGGACATTCCCCATGGCCACAATAGATGACTTGAACTGTTGTATCAATTCAAAACCAATTAAACCTAGCACAAAATACACAAACAATTGGATATACTAAGCTCCTCAGATAATTTCCCATAGAAGAATACCATACTGGTAACCAAATAGCCAATCCTCTCACCATCTCCATAACTTTGAATACAGTACAGTCTACATACTTCAGTAACACCACCTCATATGGGATAGGAAACTTACCTTATGATATGAACCATAAATACATGAAAATGACTCATACTCAAAGGTAAAGTTGTCTCCTCTTTCAAGACCTACTAAACACTTTGAATAGAGCAAAACCAAGTATAAATAGATGCATAATCAAGATGAAGCTACATAAATCATACTAACATTATAATATGATTTTCATGCATTTTATATTGGATTAGCTAATGTAAACTAATGTGTTTTGCCAAAAAGAAAATAAAGGAATTTAAATTTTAGAGACAAGCTCAACTATTAAGCATGAGAAAGGAATAGTTGGAACTTGGAAGATTTTTTAGGCATGTTTTAATTGGTGAAGAAAAGTTATGAATTGCTTTCTCCACCTTAAGTCAACAACATGTGAGAATTGAATTACGGCAACAAGATCAACACCAATATTTGAATATTATACAACTACTGTGCATATGGTTTACTTGTCATTGTTTTTATATTGTAAAGTGTTCTACATGAAGGCTATAATGGCATGAACGAAGTACGGGTAGAAAATGTACCAATTGCCTACAAAATACAATAAAGTGTTTGAAGTTTTTTAAGAAATATTTTTGTGTGTATTGTTTTCTATACAAAAGAATTGTTTTATACTTTGTCATAACAATTTTTGTGAGCAAATTTTTGTGAGAGTAACAACTCATATATATAAATATTCAACAATAACAATATAATACATATGATTTTCATGCATTTTATGTTGATCTCAGACATTGACATTGCCAGTGAATTAGTATAACCCATTTTAATACCATCAATGAATTATATATTACTATCTGACATCTGATTAGTAGAACGCCTTGACTTGTGCATGTCTTGAGATACATTTTCACAACTTATATGATACCATATATCTTTGGTTTATAAGGAACACAACATGATGGTTTTTTTTTTTTTTTTTTTTTTTTTGAACGGCGGGTTAGTTGTTAGATGTTAGTTGTTAGTTATTGGCTCGAGTTAGTGCCGCATCCTCGGGTAGAGATACCAACCGTGAGCCTCTCCTTAGGGGATAACCCCACTCCTATTCCCGATTCGCCGGATATCATTAGAGTTTGTTGTTCCCAAGTGAGGACTTCCCGGTCGGTCACCCAAACCGGTACTACTCTCACTTGGGCTCGCTTAACTACTTAAGCCTTTACCACTAGACCACAAGCCCCATGATCAACATGATGGTTTTAGTACTTATCAATATTCATATCATCATAGTATGGTGGCAGGTTTTGCCAATGCGATCATCTCCGTTGGTGTTTTCTTTGCACTCTTGAATGGTGGAGCTTTTAAGGTGTTAATGTTGTTTCTTTTTATACCTAATAGAAATTATTTTGCATACGCCAATTTGATCCAGTTATTTATGTACGGGTAGTTAATATACATTAGCTTTGCTGTTAAAAAAAATTATGTACGGGAAGGTGTGGAACATATTTGAGCATCAAATGTTTAATACAAAAAACTAGGCAGTAGTAATACAAAAAGTGTCCCTAATGCGTATAACCTCTTAAATTATTTTATTCAAGTGATGTATAATACAGTAACAAAAAATAATATAATAAGCAAAAATATGAAAGTCAACAAAATATTTCATGTTTTTAACTGATATTAAAGAGTTTTGCTGCATCTAGAAAAAGGTAAGTGATGTGGCTATGTGTGATTGGTAGAATCGAAAAGAAGAAAGAAAAATTGTAGCAAAAGCCACAAATTTTTTTGTATACCTTTTGTGGATATAGCAAAACCCTAAAAATCATCCACTTTGATGCAAATCCATGCACAGGTTAAGGAGAAACCCTCGACAAGCAAAAGATGATTACAAAGCCACACGAAGGATGTTATTAAGTCTTGGCCTTGAAATATACGGGAAGAGCTTTTGAAAGGATTTGTTAAATTACAACTATTTGCACTTAGGGAGAGGCAAGTCACCAAAATCCTTTCTTACTCTTTATTTTTTTTCTTCAGTTTTTTCATAACTGATTTATGGTTCATGTCATATATATGAATCATTCAAAACTCTAGAAGAAGTGGGAATCACTGCTCGACATCGACTTGATATTCTTCTGTGCATCAGGAAGTATCATTGTTTCGCAAGACTATGCAAAACTTACCGGTAACCTATGTTTAATTACTTTTGATAATTTAAGAATATTCCTTCTATTGTGGAACCTTCTAAATTATGATTTTTTCCCCTACTGTGTGGTATATTTAAGGAGACTTTCATATTTAGAAAGGTTTCTGTTACTTTTTCTATACTGAGTTTTCATCAATCAACAATGGCAATGGAGACGTGCATCCGTCTTGGTTGAAATATCTTAGAACTCACTTCAACTTGCAACCCCCTTCATCTCCGAAACCTTAGACCTACTGAATTACCATTTTCTTGAAACCTTCACAGCGACAAGATAAACCTATTTGGTCAAAATATCTTAGAACTCTCACTTTCGACTTGCAACCCCATTCATCTCCGAAACCTTAGACCTACTGAATTACCATTTTCTTGAAACCTTCACAGGGACAAGACAAACCCTATTTAGTTTTGCAGAAGAAAGTCATGCATCATTCAAAACTTCACAATACACAACATTTGAAGTGTATACCCCATCCATATCAATTTTTTGCTGGCTTTACTAATATCTTAGTGTTTGCCTATGATACCCCTCTTGAAAGAGCAACGTATAGTTGACCATGCAAAAACACAAATTCAGGTAGGCATATACCTACATTTGGATTGTTTGTCCCTGAGACTTATTTATTATCCTTGCAAAACTTAGACGAACTGGAAATTTTCTTTTCAATTTAAAAAGATATTGCTCATCTTCTGAAGGTGTTAGAGGAATTATCGGCAAAAGACCCTTTTCCCAGCATGTTCACCAAAGGCTCTACAAACTATTCTGGTACCATTACACAATCTGCTGGATCAATATTTTATAATAACATTATAGGACATCATTTCTTGAGTCAAAGCTGATGTTAAGGCAAACCACTAACTGAAAAACAATTCAAGAATTCAAGTAGATAGACATTGTGTCCATCATCTTCAACTTCATCAAAACTATAATACACCTTGTATATACCTTGAAATTGGCAATCAGTTTATCATTAATCATGTCAACATTTTCATTCTTTGTTGATAAAATCGACCTAGATGTTATATAATCCGAATTATGTGCTTTTCTTTCATAATCATCTGATCTGGTATTCGAATATATGTACTCATTTGTTTGTTCAACACCATCACCAACTCGTAACAAAAAAATCTGAAAATCATGGATCTATCCTTGCCCACATGTTTATAGTTAGTTGCATCTTTCTAACTTAAGACCAAATTGGAGACATCCTTAAGTTGCATCTACAATTTGAGCCCTAGTACCAAAGTCTAACAACCTGTAATACTTGTAGGAAATCACCGCCCATAACCATAACCTTACCTCCAAATGCGCTTTCATCCCCCATTATATCTTGCATTGTATGATCAAGGGCTTCTATCGCATGCCTCTTCACCATTGATGCCTAATCCCAAATTATTAATTTAGCTTCCCGTATAAGTTTAGTTGTGTTTCTGTTTTTGTGTTTCTTGATATTGCAAAATGACTTTTTATCAACATTAAGGGGAATTTTAAATCGTGAATGGGCAGTCCTTCCACATGGCATATTATTAGCTGCAGCACCAGAAGATGCAGTAGCAAAAGCGACATAACCACGGGAGCGAACTTCAGCTAACAAAGCATTGTATATATATGTCTTTCCGGTTCCACCCGGACTATCAATGAAAAAAACCCCAGAATACTCATTATCCACATGTCTAATGATCTCATCATACATAGCTCTCTAGTCATCATTGAAACAATGTCGAGTACTCGATTGTTGTTGATGAAGAACATTTGTGTGCTTGCCGTTGTGGAAAATGGTGTTAAATTCCTGATTTTTATTGTGGAAAATGGTGTTAAATTCCTGATTTTTATTTTGTCCATCTTTCTATTGATTTTATTTAAGTGTTATATGAAACACCGGTATAGTATCGGATGTGATAACACTTGCTTAGTTAGACGATACTCTCATATTTGACTTACGTAGTTATATGAAACACCGTTATATAACGTAGTAGTACTAGAACTATTAATTGGTAGAAGAAGTATGGTTTGATGACGTGAGGGAGGTTGGTTAGCATTCATCACGATATGTTAACATTCATCACGATACGTTAACGTTCATCAGTTATATGTAGGATCTGCCTTTTTGATGATTAAACCAAAATCTACCGCATTTAAATGTATCCAAGACAAACCTATAGCCACTTTTCGAAGACGACAAAATACAATTTAATGAATAGGAAGACTAATTGCTTAGGAATAACGATACTTTTGTATTTAACTTATGTAACTCAAAAGGTGTTGACGAGGACATATCGTAGCGGTTCTAACTAGTTGCTAAATATGTATACTGGTTATGTTTCTGTTTTGATTTGATAGTTGCATTGTCGACTGTTTTTGATACCCTGCAATAACATTATAGAGGGTGTTGTCGCGTATGGTCAACGTTCTGGTCAAACTTTTGGCGAGGACATATCGTAGCAGTTCTAACTAGTTGCTAAATGTGTATACTGGTCATATTTCTGTTTTGATTTGATAGTTGCATTGTGGACTGTTTTTGATACCCTGCAAATCTGCAATAACATTATAGAGGTTGTTGCTTGATCTAGACCCCATAAGGCCATAAGTGATTATGAAACAAATCATGATAGGATTGCATAATCAAATCATTATAAAGTCTGTTTGCAAGTGTCACTGTAAATAGTTATCCCCTGACTTTTGATTGTTCATTTCACATGTAACTTTAAACAACATAAGTTAAACGTTCTGGCGATGTACACAGATTCCACTTCTGTTATGCCAATAATCTAGACCTTCGTCAGGACTTACTTCAAGACTCTTTGACCAAAATGCCCTTTTGGTTTCTGGAAAGAGCTGAAAAATCATACCTCTATATAAGAAAATAATCTGTGTCAGCCTGTGGCATCAGGGAAAAGCTCACCTTTAAGCGAAGGAGCGATCCATTGTATTTGAATATAAGTGATCTCCCACAAATCATTCCCTTCTTGTGGAACCAAAAATTCTTTATCTTGCATTGTCGTGATCATCTTAGTCAACAAACGTGGCACAAGTTCTTTTATCCTCGATTCACCATACACTCCAAGATCCGCTTTCATACACGTATCCATTCTTCTCAATATCCCTAACCAAAACGTCTTAAAGCCAACGCTCTCAATAATCAACTTCAAAAACTGCAAATAAACGTCTACCAAAAATTCCATAGACAACATTAATGTCCCTTCCATACTCCTTGTTTCCCGCTCTGCATTCTCCCTTGTTGAATACTCCAACATCTTTTCGTGCAAATCGTCAACCATTGCAAATATCACGAGATTAATACAGTTTATGATATTTGTTGGTGTGAAATAAAGTTCTTCCGCGTTAATGAAGCTTTTATGCAGGGATGTAACTGCATAGTTTCGTACTTCTTCTCGTCTTGCCAAACTTGTTTTCCTCAACACTTCACCAAGCTTCACAAAAAGATTCATCGATATCATCGTGGGCCCCACATCATCAAGTGTCGATGTAGCAGTACTATTAATACTTGCATTACTTCCTGGATCTGAGTATCCGTTTTTTAGCCACTCAACTATCAGTTTAACCGAATCCGCCATTAAATCCATAATCCTCATGTTCTTGTCAACCGGACTGTTTCTCAAAGCAACAAACCTAAATGCACAATCGATACAGTACGTGTAATTAGTGACCAAAATTCCAGTACCTTGTTCCAATAAGTTTATTAGAGCTTCGACTCGACGCTCATATGTTTCCGTATGTGGGCCCATGTTCGATAACAGATGAAGAACCGTTTTCCACCCTAACTGTGATAATAAATTCGCGGAGTACTTGTTTAAAATCTTCGTCACTGATTTAAGAATAAACTCGTTACAAATATCGAGTATTTTACCATCGCATTGCCACATTACATTTATCGATTTGAAAAGAATTTCTTCCGCAAACTTTTCGTTTGATTTCGATGCAAGAAGTTTCAAAGAGATTCTGATCAACGCAACAATTGCTTTTTCAGCAAAAGGACTAGGGGAGACGAGTTGGTTTTTGATGGCGTTGATAAGATATTCATGATAAGTAGGCCAAAATGATGCAAGACGATGAACATTACATGAAGCCATTGCTTGAATTAAATCCCAACAAAACTGAACGGTTTCTTCTTCTTCAGTTGGAGTATTAAACTTTTGTCCTTTTCCTGCAGCCGCGAAGATTAGGGACCGCCCGAGATATAGCAAAGGCTCAAGCGGTAAAGTTGAACTTTTGCTAAAGATGCTCCCGATTTTACATTGTTGAATAACTTTCAAATTCTGTTCGAATTCGGTTATGCCTAAATTTAAACTCTCTTCGAGGTTTTCCATTGATAAACAATGTGATATCACAGCCATTAGATTAGAAGTATTAATCCGTCCTGTCTGATCATTTACTGAATCTGATTCTGTCCGTTTATGTTTTGTGTTTGAACCCCCGACATCAACGATAGATTGAGGTAAAAGTTTAAGACGTTTTAGTTTTAATAGACAGTCAATAATACTCCTCCACCCGCCTCGTATTGAGTCCTTGAAGTTATTAGCGACAGTAAAAACGGCCAATGTAGCCATCCGTGGCTTTAAATCGTGCCCAAATGAGAATAAAGTTTCTTCAGCTGAAGCGTACGGATTTAACAAAGTTGTGAATTTACAAAACGAGGATAAAAGCTCGTCGAGACTATCTTGTAATCCATATTGACAGATTTGGGCCACTGCAAATAATCCCTCGATACATTCGTTAATGATTTCTTCGTCCTCCGTATGTTCAAAAACTGCAGAGAGAGTCGATACAGTAGGACCCGCGATTGCTGCAAACATATCTCTACCGATCCTACGTTCGAAATCACAGATGATGTATGGTTGGACTAATTCTGATCTGTTTGTGAGCTGCATCCAACGGCTCGGATTCATTTCAATTACTGACCCTGGTTGGCCAAATATCGTGATGGGTTTGGACGCGATTGAACTGAAGAGTTCTGATAAGTATTCTCGAGGGAGATCTTGACCAGCATTGACTGCTCGATTGTTGCGTATGAATTCATCTTCTGTCATTTTCTTTTTTACTTGCGGGTTATGTTGATCAGTGTTCAACATAATTACGGAGTAACATAATATGAAAACTGCATCTTTGGCTGCAAATATTTCAGATGATTGTTGTTCATAAAAGCGTTCAGAGAACGCCTCAAGTACTCTTTGAATTTTTTGTGATTCACCTGGGAGTCGAAACGTCTCTAGATATGTTCTTAAAGCAGTGTCGAGAACCAAACCTGTAAACTCGAATGTATCAGTGAATTCTTTAAGTACTTCAAGATTAAACTCACTCGGATCACCTAAAAAGTCACCAATTTTGGTCTTGTCGAGACCAGGAGTGTATCTTAAGAACATTGCGAGACCTTTCGGGTCGGGTGGGTCGGATATCAAATACGATAATTTCAGAAAATCCGTTCCTTTTTTATCATCACGATTAAAATGACTCCCGGCGATCATCATTTTCCTCTTTTGTGCCTTTCTTGCCCTTATTGAATCAATCCATGTCTCCAACTCGCTATGTGTTTGTGGGATCGGAATCTCTTCCCAAAAGGGTTTATATTTCGAAATCTCGACGGGGTAGGGCCCAGTAGGGCTCGAGTCATTCTGTTTATCAACATTATCAGCAATGTTATGTATTAAAACCATAAGTCCCTCAAAAGCTTGGAGTTGTAAGCTTGTGGGTGGATTACTACACGATAGAAACGCGTGCTTACAAAGACTCTTTCCGATCTCTTCAAAAACATTATTTAACAATGGATCACAATCATAATTTATGTACATTTCGATTAAAAACGTCGGTTGTCTGCAAAAGTTTATGATTCCTTCAAGTGCTAGCTCCTGAAGCTGAACCAAGTAACCTTGATTTAAGGTTTTGAACAATACGAATGAGAAAAAGGCCTCGAGTTGTAACCGAATCGAGTCACGATGGAAGTAATAAATGTTTAAAACCGTGCTGCATATCATCGATAAAACTAAAGGACTCGAAGATGTTCCATAATGTACTAAATGATGGAAAAGATCATCTTTAACCATTCGTAACAGCTTGTAGTGTTTCCTGATGCTATCACCGCTCAATTCTAGTGCCGAGTTTATTAAAATGAGTGCAAAAACTTGAACATCTTCGTCGGATGTTAAAGCCGGGGACCCGTCTGTTTCAACCATTCCCACAACGTTTAACAACGAACAAAGGAAATGGAATATATCAACCGCACAACGGATTCCATAACCTGTTTCTTCATTAGCATCTTCCATGTCTGAATCAGAGTTCTCCCAATCTCCGACCTCGATATCAGGAAACCGGGAGAATATAATCTGTATCAAGTCATGCATCGTATGTCTAGCGGTCCTTTGCAACAAATCACCTTGGTTAGGAGATTGTTGAACCACTTGAAAACACGTATTCACAATGGTGCAAACCGTGTGATCATTGAGCAATACTGACGCGGGATGTCTCATCACCGTAGCCAAAACTAGTAAAATCCTCATTTTAACCGCAGCTTCAGTAACCGGGTGTGTTTTTTCAAGGCGGCATCCGGTGACAGCCATGACAACATTAGACATGGCTTCACGAGCACCCGGTGTTTTCTTATCAAACATATCAAGTCTCACAATTTTCAAAATTGATAAGAGGGCGACCGCTGTAGCACCAGCTGGCACATCATCGGATGATATCACGTCTAGAAATGGTGCAAGGTAGATAGACGGATCGATTGATTTCCATGATTGTCGAGGATTGAATATGAGCAATCTTAATGATTTTAACGATTGGAGTAAGGTTGAATCCAAGACATCGTCTTGGTGACCAAATTGCTGAGTGAGGTCGGGTCTTTTGCGGATCATTGCAAGCACTGACCCGACCTCGGTGTTTAACATACATGAGAGTCCCAGTTCTTTGCTTTTTCTGCTCTTGCTTGTTTTTTCGTCATCATCCTCGTCGTCTTCATCATATTCGTCCTCGTCATCATCTTCATCCTCATAATCATCCTCCACCTCTTCCTCAACGTCTTCTAGGTCATCATATTCTTGTTTCCTCATTAGGTTTGGTAATCTATGGTTTTGAACTCCCACTTGTAATTACCAATTTCGTAAAATGTTTAGCCTGTATAACTGAGAATAACGTGTGAAGAAACATAATTGAAGGGTATATTACCCTATTATTACTCTTTATGTTTTGATTTTTAATGGCTATAAGTTAGTTTTTGAATATTTCTAAATTTAATCTCTTGCATATTCATCTACTAGCCAGTATACCCCTTGAATTCCCCCATCTTCTATTCTTATACATTCTCACATGTTAAGCAATCTTATTTAAAAATACAGATTGTATATCTTTTAACCCTTGAGTGATGACATTATCATTCTTTGTTCGGTTTCTTATTTAATTTGAATATTTTCCGCCGTTTGTTGCATAAGAAGTCGGCACATAATTTATCTATAATTACTGTGTGCTGATCTAGCATGGCATACTGTATTGATGTCTTTACACAAGATAGTAACACTATACTAGCCTCTACAAAACAACATTTTTTTGGCTATATTGTAGACTTAAGACCTTTTTACACAATAAATTGGCAGAACTTACACCTTTTTATGGATGAAAACTGTGTCTTTCAGCAAGATTGGATTGGTGTGGAATTCCTTTATGTGTTACTTCTTCTATTTTTGTAAAGTATGTTTAATAATCATCTATCTGTCTTGTACAGATTTGCTCCTGAATAGGAAAGTTCACCAACAAGTTAATGCTTATCATCAACACAAACTGTTAAATATAATTTGCAGTAATAGTTGAAAATGGAGATGATTTGTATATCCCCCATGTTGATTTCTACATAAAAAGAGTTTAACAAGGTTAATTTCTGAATTCTCATTTAGTAGTATGTATAGTGCTATAACTCATATTTTCTTACTAATTGAAGCTAAAAAAAAAAAAAAAAAAACACACACACACACACACAAACCAAAATGACATTTCATATATTGAATTAGTAGCACAATGTGAGTTAATATGACTCTTCTTTATATGTGATGAACATCAAGTGAAATCACAAAGTTGAATATGCCAACAGGTATTCCTTGTTAGTAATTTATTCTAATTCGTATGTGAATACATCACATATTATGTCATTATATTGAAATACATCGACATTTTGAAGTCTAGAGCCATGGGGAATCGTATATGGGTGTAGTTACTGTCTTAACTTGAAGATAATGTTCAAGTGCCTCCAATCCTTGTTCTCTTCCGAACCCACTCATTTTGTATCCACCAAAAGGTGCATCCCTATCAATTACTAGATAACAATTGACCCATACCGAGCCTGCTCGAAGAGATCTTGTAACTGTGTTTGCAATGTCGATATTTTTCGTCATTACACCTGCCGCAAGTCCATATGTTGTGGCATTTGCTCTTCTTATCACTTCTTCAATGGTCCTGTATTCATCATTAATTTGATTTTAGTAGGGGGTGAATTTAAACTGGACTAAAACTTGCTTGTTTTTGCTACCAAGTTACTAAAAAAATGTTACTAACAGAACTATTTCAATTAAAGAATCTATAAGGGTTACTTGAATTTTAGGACCATTATAACCGGGCCAAATATTTCTTCCTTTGCTATGGTCATTTCGTCCTGTAAAACAAAACAAGAAAATGAACATTAACTCTTTTTAAATGGAGATTTGCCTTTTATTTTTCAGTCAAGTAACATTCATGATTACTTGCTTCCTTATGACCACAAAAAGATATCAGACATACCGTAACGTTTGTGAATAAAGTCGGCTCGATGTAGTATCCTTTATTTCCAAATGGCTTGCCACCAGTTACCAAAGTTGCACCTTCCTTCTTACCAAGCTCAATGTGTGAAAGAACTTTTTCATATTGTTGTTTGTTATTCTATACAAGGGAAGAATCTACATTACGCGG
Organism: Artemisia argyi; assembly: GCA_030686995.1. Taxonomy (NCBI): domain Eukaryota; kingdom Viridiplantae; phylum Streptophyta; class Magnoliopsida; order Asterales; family Asteraceae; genus Artemisia; species Artemisia argyi. The sequence continues at coordinate 179,884,862 of CM060704.1, forward strand.
ATAGAAACCACAAGGACTTTTAAAAGGTTGTAAACCAAAACTTTGTTATACCTGAGGACCATGACGAGTGGCGGCATCAAAACGGTCTCCTGTTGCCCAACCTTTCACCGTTGCTTCCAGTTTCTTGACAAAAACATCATAAATTCCTTCGTGTACAAAAACACGAGATCCTGCCACACACATTTCACCCTGTTTGTATAGCATGATATTATTCACAAGTCTTGTTTTATACAAAATATATACAATCATTAACTTGAAGAGGTATTGAACCGTACTTTATTGGATAGATTTCCCAAAACCGCAATCTCCGCAGCTTTTTCAATATCTGCATCGTCGAATACAATAAAAGGCGATTTTCCTCCCAGTTCGAGTGATACAGGTTTCAGATTGCTTGCTGCCGCGGCTTGCATTACAGTACGTCCAACTTTGCTGGACCCCGTAAAAGTAACCTGGATTGATAACACATCATTAATATTGATGTAATGTTTACCGTTTTCTAACTTTAAAAATATAAAAGTCACCGCGTCAATGTCCATATGAGAGCTAACGGCAGCACCAGCCGTGCTTCCAAACCCATTAACAACGTTAATTACCCCATCAGGAACACCAGCCTGCAGAGCAAAAACAACTTATAAGTATGGCCCTTTTAATTAAATTCGAATTTAAGCTAGTATGATCCTTTTAATAAATCTCGACATACCAGCTTAGACAAGTGAGCCAAAAAGAGACCCACAAGAGGCGCGTTTTCAGCAGGCTTGATTACCATGGTGCACCCAGCTGCTAAAGCTGGCGCGACTTTCATGGCAAATAAATAGGCAGGTGAATTCCAAGGAATGATGTGTCCAACTACACCTATTGGTTCACGTAATGTGCAAGCTTGAAAATCACTAGACATTTTTAGAGTGGCTCCTCGGATTTTATCGGCTGCACCAGCAAAATAGCGAAATGTTTCTGACGACCATGAGTTTTCAAAGTACCTTGCCATTTGAAACGGTTTTCCTGTGTCAATTACTTCTAGGGTTGCAATTTCATCAGAATTTTCGTCGATTAAGTCTGCAAATTTCAAGAGAATCTTCCGACGTGCCTGATAAATCATAACATGAGATGATAGTTAAACATTACAAGATACTAGTGTAGTTCCCAAATCCTTGGTTTTTTAAAAAACAAAGTTTAAATTGACTAACAAAGAAATAACTCTCTGACCAAGCAAACTTAAACAAAGTATAAGTTTGCAAAGTGAACTCTAAGGTCGCTGATAGGATTAAGACCAAAATGAGTTCAAGGAGAGTAAATGCACTTCTTAGATGTTTACAATAAATATGGAAGTGATTGAAGGTTAAAGGGTAAATCGTGTTCTATTCATGAAACCAAACCGGTATATAAATACCTTTACAATGAACATTCTAGACCTTGGGCCTTAGCCCATACTAACATTACATGGATTCGGACTCTAGTATGTGAATATATCGACTAACACTCCCCCGCAATTGGAGCAGGAGGACACAGAACACTCAAACTGGTACGAAACTCCTTAAACAAAGCAAAAGGTAATCCTTTGGTAAAAATATCTTCATACTGATAACGTGATGGTACATGAAGCACTCTAACTTGACCAGCAGCAACCAAATCCCGTACAAAATGAATATCAATCTCTATATGCTTCCTACACCACACAGAAGTTGGGAGAACTTGAGGTTGCATGAAACCAAACCGGTATATTACAATGAACATTCTAGACCTTGGGCCTTAGCCCATACTAATATTACATGGACTCGGACTCTAGTATATATGTGAATATATTGACTAACAGTGATGACCATTTACTCCAACTAACATTCACTTATATAGTGGAGTATACGAGGATGTCATATGTGGGGTTGTTGAGACGTGTCAAACGTTTAGTAGATCAAACATTTAGTAGAAAAATACATCTTTCATTAAATGCTTCCATTAAATCAAGCACAACTTAAAATATCTTTAGAGATATTTCAAGCTATGCTCTGAGGGTATTGTCAACCTCTAATGAACCTTTGTCTTTCATCTTCAGTTTCTTTTACATACTAGTTGACTCCGTATCAGCTAGAAAGTATGTATTCAAGTTATCTTTGAATATTTGACGATGTCTCTGATTTAAACTTTGCTCAGGTTGCTCGCTGACTTCATTATTAGCGAGTCTTTTTTACTTTGACTAATTAATGTTTAAATCTTGATCAGAGACAATTGGGTACTAAATTGGCCCAACAACTAGTTAAGTTGTTAACTACAAAAATTATCGTCTAGTGACATAACTGATGATAAATTTGACCTACAACATTACAGATTAATTTGTGGTTTGTACTGCAATCACTTTTATATTTCCAACATCGTGCACTACAAGTCTATAACTTTAAGGAATTCTGAGAAAATATACCTCGCCAGACAAACGAGGCCAGGGTCCATTGTCAAAAGCTTCACGTGCAGCCTTGACGGCTAGATCAACGTCTTCCTTTCTCCCTTCAGCCACCGTTGCTAATACTTCCTCTGTTGTCGGATCTATTGTCTCAAATGTGCTTCCTAAATATTTGATCAAGATAGAAACCATGAAATATAGTACAATATATATCATTTTTAAAGGATTGACATATCTATGAGATTGATTTCCATTTTAAGTTCTAATAGCTCAACTTGTATTACATCACTAACCACAAACTAATGATTAATGTGTTTATAAAGTAGAATATGAATTTTAGATTCAAAATACACGCCCATCAATTCTCCTCTCAAATTCCACCTTTTTTCATACCACTAACCTTTTCCACTAGAACAGCCATCTTATACCAGCTTTATTTCGATACAAGGCATAACATAATCCATTAATACCGTTGAAGCGGGATCTAACCGAGTGAACATCATCCACTTGGGACAACACTATGTGCTAGGATATCATCGAGGCCCAACATATAAGTCCAACTATGGTTCCATTCTAAAACCAATTGGCCTCATAATAATTACCGTACCAAGATTATAAATTAATTAAGATTATATTTTCATCAATGTGAGAAGGTTTGCACACCCGACGATAATAAAACATACTATATAAAAACGTTGGGTAGTAACATTTTTATCTAAGTTATAGAAATAACATAAATGATCTGATATACAAACCAGATAGTGAGTCAACAAATTCGCCATTGATGAAGAGCTTGGTGAACTTGATCACATAAGCTGAAGATTTAGAACTTCCAATAGCACCTGAACTCATTTTTCTCCTTCTCTTATTTTTTGGTAAAATTTTAATTTAACCAACCTGTGGTTATTCAAGCATTACAACTGGAGTATTTATAGGCCTTAATTACATTAATTGTTCGCTGGATCAAATTGTTAAATTTGCTAATGTGCTCACTAGGGTTGGTAATCCATATCGGGTTAGTTTGGGGTAACGAGATCATGTCCGGGTAGCCCGAATTATTTTGTAGCTTAACTTTTATTAATCTGATTAAGTATACATGCTATAATGTCCACAGTACTTAAGCGTCTAGATAACATTATTTTGAGGTTTAGATGAGCACACTCATGGATCCACTGTGAAGAATAAGTTCACTCAATCAAATTAAATACTTAATTTTAGTTAAGTGATAAAACAAAAGATATATGTAAATGAAGAGAGACTTAATACGAACGCACTATACTGTTTAATAGATTTTGTAACTGCTAAAGGTGTTGTGGGTCAAACTGCATACATTATTCATTTTCTTGAAACAAACTATAGTTGTAACAAGTACACAATAATTAAGAGGATGATTTTTTCGACTTTGAGTTAAACTAGATTGCTATACTTAGCTAGCCAGACTTCTATACAGTACTCTTGATCTAAAACCTTCCTTTAGTATATCAAATTAAATTAGGTGAGTATAAGTGCATAGCTACTACGGGAATTTATAGTGACAAACAATTATAGTTGCGATATTGTTAATAAGAGTTTCGTGTAACTAAATGACGTTTCTCTACAAATTATCTTGACCTCATCATGACTAGAAGCTTCTTAAACGGTGACATCAACCTTAACTAGGTTTCTCATTTTCTAATGTGTACGTGCTCACTAGGGTTGGTAATCCATATCGGGTTAGTTTGTGGTAACGAGATCATGTCCAGGTAGCCCAAATTATTTGTAGCTTAACTTTTATTAATCTAAGTATACATGCTATCATTCCACGGTACTTACGCGTCTAGATAACTGTATTTTGAGGTTTAGACGAGCACACTCGATCATGTATCCACTGTGTTGAATAAGTTTCACTCAATCAACTTAAATACTTAATTTTAGTTAAATACGTACGCACTGTACTGTTTAATATATTTTGTAACTGCTAAAGGTGTTGTGGGTCAAACTGCATACGCTATTCCTTTTCTCGAAACAAACTATAGTTGTAACAAGTACACAATAATTAAGAGGATTATTTTTTCGACTTTGAGTTAAACTAGATTGCTACTTAGCTAGCCAGACTTCTATATAGGGGTTCTCTTGAAAACCTTCCTTCTCTATATCAAATTAAATTAGGTGAGTATATGTGCATAGCTACGGTAATTTATAGTGACAAATAATTATAGTTGCGATATCAAACTAACACTACAAGAAAATTGGCCTGTAGTGACGGAAACAGTTTCGTCACTAACAGTGTAAAAAATGGTCACAAAACTGTTTAGTGACCAAACACGAGTCGTCACCAGTCGTCATTAAAGCTCCGTCACTAAATCAATTAGAGACGAAAATATACCTCGTCACTACTTTGAGACCAGATTTGTCGTCACCTTTTAATCCGGTTAGTGACGAAAATTTTCGTCACAGTTTTGATAGTGACGATAAAATCGTCACTGGTATTTACCATTAGTGACGAGAAAGTCGTCACAGACTACAGATAGTTAGAGACCAAAGAGATCGTCAATAATTATGAACATATAGCAAAAAAATAATAAAATTGGAACTAATGTCGGTTTTACGGCATAATTGCTTTTGTAAACAAACTAGAATCGAGAAATCTATAGCAATACAAATACAAATCTAACATATCAACTTCATTCATAAATACTAACTTTTTCACAAAACACAAATAATATATTTGGTTGAAACTCGACACAATACCAACCAATGACCTATCATCACTAACATGCCTTCAACATTTACGTTAAATCTTTTGCTTTGACCCAGTGTGCATAATGCATCCATGTTTTTTCATCCACTTCCAGAGCATCACGGGTCTACAATAAAAGAGGGTCACATTTTTTACATCAGACACAAAATAAAGGCATGTGTATAATAAGTAAATGTGAACAGTGATATTGAAAAGAGCTGAGTACCAGTTCAATGCTTTAAAGGAACATTATTCTGTGCTTTCGCAATAGCAGCAAGCCTCAAGTAAAGCATCTACATACTCTGGAAACAGAGGCTCAAAGACAAAGAAAAAATAAATATGCAAACGTATAATCAGGTCCATAAATGATATAATCACTTGGTACTTAGAGAATTACCTTAAACAAGATCAAGCGATACAATAGCTAGCATTCTCAGTTTTATGCAACTGCTCAAACAGTCTAGCAAGGTTGGACAGTTGTGATCTTATCCCATGGCAATTCTACTGCAACACCAGCCTTTTCAAGATCTTGGAACAACTGCATGTCCTTGTACATTCGAGCAGCTAAACTTGCATCCATGGGTTGGTTTAATATGTACAGAAAATGCCCATTTTGACCAAATAATTGTGACCCATTACCCGACCCGCACATTATGCCACTTGTAGTACGTAGTATCATGTAAATAACAAAGGGAATTTGTGACCTGTAACGTGATCAAGTAAATAGCTTCCAACGCTTGGACACGAATTTCGGGATCAGTAACTACTTTACGCTCAATTGAAAGTGCACTTCCTAGTTCGAGAGGCATTTTTGAAGTGTCCTGTTCACTATACACCTGATGCATGAAACAAAACTTTTTAATTACATATAGACCAAATTTTTATTTCAGATATAGTATCTTACGGTTTCTCTGAGAGCTTAGTCTGTGAATATAAGTCATCAAAATGGAAAAGAAAATGAAGACAGAAGATTGGAAGTTGCGGATATCACCTTCTTTCCAGCAACTGGTAGAAGTAAAGCTGGCCATAAGAATTCTGATATCAAAAGCAGATTTTGTAGCTGACTATCAGCTTCAAAACAGCAATTCCGAATAGTGCCAGATACCTGATCAGTATAAAGTATTTGTTTCTTAGTTATTCACCTCATACTTCCTCAACAATAATGCATACAATATAATCACCTAAAATATAATTGAGCATACCCCTTTCTTGCGCAGTAGGCTTGTGGAATCAAACTGCCTAATAATTTGTTTCAAGAGCCCACGCTTTGGTTCTAAAAAAAATGATCTCCCTACTTTGTTTTTCGAAACATTAATAAGAATCGAAACAACATGTCCAAATGGATCATCTGCTCAAAAGTGCAACAAAGAAGAAAATGAAGTCAAATCTTCACTTCTAACAAAATGAAACAAAAATTTCGATACAAAAAAGGTGAACCTTTTCTCTCATTGGATGAAGTACATAATGATCTAACAAGTTTCATGAGATAGAGCCCCTGCACCTTTTCATCCCCAACCTAATATACATGTTACACATATACCATTAATATATATTTCATTTACTTCTTTCTGAAAGTTGGTTTCATGACAGGTTAGGAGAGTTTAAGCCGAACCTGAAGCAATGATTCAACACCAGCATCAAGTTGTGTAAGATTAACAAGAAGCATAACCAGATACAGTATATTATTAGTCATATAAGCTCCATAAGTGGAGATTATGTGATGGTTTAGTATGTTTGATTATATAAATTAGGTCATTATGCAGATATGAGTGTCCCTCATGAAAGTTGAAGGGCTGCTATCCTTTCACCAACCTTCTCTTTTCTTTCCTGTTAACAAAGTTGAAAACAGTGAAGCTATAATCGTTAATGATTTATGTGTTTACATATTCGAAATGCGCAATGTAAATCACATAGAGTATATTAGTAAATGAACGTCATAGTCAGTAACTGACAACTTATGTTTCCAAATATATCGTCAAGGTTCCTTGATTGTGCAGAACACTAGTCAAAACACTAAGTCTAATATAAGTAATCATGACCAACATTGCAAATTTGGCAACAGAACTAGGATAAAACTGTCATGCCTTGTAAATATACTAACATTAATGTTTTACAGCCCACTTTCCCTGCTATGATTCTCATTGCTGATTCGATTGTTGTGCAGTTCAAATCTGGCAATTTTTCTGTCGCAATTGCACGTAACTGATCAACTGTGACTTTCCCCACTTTTTCCCTAAGTGGGTCTTTTGAAACTTTTTCCACTCCTAGCCTGTTTATGATTATCTAATGCAATAGCCTGTTTCTCCTGTATTCTGCTTATGATTATCTAACTACATAACTGTTAAATACTCAGATCTGTACAATCATATCAGCTATATCAGAAGTCATCTAAAAAATTAGATATTCCTCATACACCACTTTTTTCCTCATACACCCTCAATATCTAACTTTAATTACTTAATATCACATATTCACTCTTTAAATATACAATTCATCCATTAAAAAACATGATATTCACTCTTTAAATATACAATTCATCCAACAAACAATTCTTACAAAAGCAGTTTCCAGTGTTTGGAGAGCTATAATCAAGAAAATTAAAGCCTTTATAAACAAGACCTTTTCAATTATTATAAACCGGCTTGTACTTATCCCAATTCACAAAAGCTTAGGGAGTATTCACATGGGCAATCTAATAGTGATTACTATCTACTCGCATTGTGAAGTTGCAATAATCGTTCCTAGTGTTTAAACAAAGTTCTGCTTCAGATATCATCAGATCTAGTTACTTAAGAGTCAAATGATCAGTTTTACACAATCATACCACCTACAACAAACTCTAATCTACTTAAAAACATACAAAAATGTACTTACAAAATTTATTATCTACTTTGCAGTACTTGACAGCTACAAGAACTTATACCAAATTATAAGGAAAGGAAGACAAACTCATATTTAGTGAAAAATCAAAGAAAATCCTTTTAGTTAGAAAGAACTTGCTATGATAGTTAAAAAGAACTTGCTATGAAAAAAGAAAAAGTATTGGAATCACTGGAGTATCATAAACTTATCATTTCCAAACAACTATAAACAAAAGAGCAAATCTTAAACCCTCTATAAACAAGACCCTTCGTAAACAACTCACTAAACACCTACCAAGAAGTTTTCATAAACCCCGAATCCATAACCTTATAGGCCATAATCACTTTTGAGATAAGTCACTATTTAGCTGAGTTATCTCAGCATATAACTTTTACAAGCTATGTTAACTAGCTATATTGTTCCATAAGTTTAGTAACCTTAGTGAACAAAAGATCGGTACCGTAACCAAAGTGAACAAAAAAGCATATCATAAACTTAAACAATACATAAGAATGCGATAATAAAACCATAAATTGCATCACTGTAAAGTCAACTTAATTTTATGTCTACTATTATTAAAATCATCAATAAAACACAATTCACATGAATGTTCAATACACTAGACGTCACTAAAACGCAACATACATCAACGTCAACTTTTTATCTTAAGCATTTCATCTAACAAGTAGAAAAACCTCAAGTTCCATATATAAATGGTGTTACATTTTTGCTACCTATGAGCAGCTTAGAACAAACTTTTTTAACGAGACATTTTATCGAACACATGGCGTGTAAAGTTAAATATGCAAAACTAGCAATTCTACACACAGAATACGTATCTGATTTGTCGAACTGCTATCCATCTTTACACCACCAACTCTCGCCACAACTAAACTAACTTTCCTCTCTACAATTCAAGTAACAAACCCTAAATAGGTCTAGATGAAATAAACCATATAATACAGAAACAAGCCCTACGATTATGTTATAATTAGACCTTTGAATGAAAATAACACAATTCTATCATTAATTAGTCTCAAATTAATGCTACAATAACAGTATGAAGCAAAATGGAATCGCATTCAACCTGATTGATGAGATCGCCTTCGCCGCTGCTAACAAAACGCCGTCTCCGGTGGAAGATCTACTGATAAATTCTTTCCGATGGTGACGGTGCTACGACGGTAATGATGGCGGTGCAATGGTGGTGATGGTAACGGAACGAAAATGGTGATGGAGATGCCGGGCATTGTCTGCTATGGTTTAATTTTGTTATTTGAGATATTTATGAAAAGGGGAAGTTTGTGAATGAGTGGGTGGTTAAAGCAAATTATTACTCCGTATTTATTTGTTCCCTTTATTTACATGGATTTTCTTTTTATTGCTCTAGTTTAGTTATCAAAGGAAAATTTGATAATATATGTGTTACACTATTTATTAAATATACATGTTTGATATTTATTCAAGTTTTTTTTTTCTTTTTTTTTCTTTTTTTTCTTTTTTACTGTTTTTTTTCTCACGTATCAGTAAAATATAATATGGTGTTTGTAAGTTTATGTTTCAAAAAAAATTTTTAAAAGAGAATTGCATCAAAGAAAGTTAAATATCTACAATTTTGCTTTACAAGTTTTTCATCCGTGTAATAGTCTTTACGATTTTTTTTATGAATATATGAGTATAGAAGTTTTAGTAAGTATATATGTAATTGCCTTTATCTTTAATCATTTTATAGACTCACAGCTTGTCAAATAGTGACCAAAATTTCGTCACTAATGTTTAATGACGAAATTTCTCGTCACTATTTATGTAATTTAGTGACTAAATATTGACCACTTATAAGGTTCGTCACTGACTTTCTACTGATGACCAAAAATAATGACCAAAAATTATATCGTCACTATTTTCATCTAAATAGTGACCAAAAAAAATTCTCGTCACTAAAGCTACTTTTTCTTATAGTGTAAAAGCCCTTTTTCTTGTAATGTGAATAAGAGTTTCGTGTAACTAAATGACGTTTCTCTACAAATTATCTTGGCCTCATCATGACTAGAAACCTTTTAAACAAATGACATTAACCTTAACTAGGTTTCTTATTTTCTGTTTCTACAAAACTGCATAATAAGAAAAACGATAAAATATGAATGTGTTATATAGTGGTGAGTGGAAACTGTGATGCATAAATGGAAGTTGTTAAATTTAATATGAGCAGTTGAAAAAAAAAAAAAAAAAAATCTTACGAGAGGTTGTAAAGCACCAAGCTATTAGCATTTCCTAGTCCTCAATTTGAGAGTTTCTAATCAAAAACATTTTTGCTTCACTAGACGAATACTCGTGCATAGCAACGGGATTTAATGGTGACATATGGTTGTATTAATAAAAAAAGTTTATGAATTATAAACGAAAAATAATAAAAGTTTAAAATTTTGGAGATTAAACATATATGATTTAAACTGAATGAAAATAATATGTGTTATGGATTATGAATTATAAACAAAAATAATAATAAAAGTTTATGTTTTATGAAATATGAAATGAATTAACACATTGAGGTTGTTTATATATGCAATGGAAAAATTAAATTTTCTCGCCTTGCAAGAAGTTAGCCTTTCAATACTTTTCATGTGTAGCAAATCGTGTTTCCAGCCTTGCATTTTAATTCCAGCTGCAAGTTTTCAGTTTCCTTCAATATGTCTAAGTTTTAATAGTTTCAGCCTTGCATTCCACCCTTCAACAGTTACTTTAATTATTTTCCAGCATTCAATAGTAACTTTAATTATCTAAGTTTTCTTCAATACTTTTCAGTTTTTCACTTTCAATATTTTTGGTTTTTTCTTTATATATAAATATGTAGTATGAATAAGTATAATTTCTTTCTTTACAAGAAACAAGCTGGCATAAATTGCGTGTAAAATAATAGAAAAGTGTTTATTTCTTTTCGCTTTCTTTTCACTGGAGATCATGAAATGAATTAGCTTTTCTTTCTTTTCTTTCCATTTAGAGAACACATATTAAATTTTTGGTTATTGGCTCAAATCCGGTTATGGGCTTAAAGTCCATTAAGGTTAGGATTATGTTATTGTGTTCTTTAAGTCATGTTCTATTATAAATAGACATGTAATCTACTTATGTAATCAATCATAAACACACTTATTAATATATCTCTTGGCTATTTAACATGTATCGAAACTTTAGACACAACACACCATCAAAATAGTTATTCTTCGGTCATTGGCTATTCGTCGATGATTCAGATGGATCTAATTATTTATTTTCTACTTTTTTATTACTTTTTTTATCCATCTCATAAAACACTACAGCACATAGTCGTCATAACACACTCCATATTATGTTGATTTAATTAGCCTTCAATCAACATTTTTTTTTAGTAAAAAAAATGGTTTTTTGTTTTACCGCCGGAGATTATTGTCATTTTTGAAAATAGTGTATCACAAAATTGTCGCTCCTACTTAAAGGCAAAGCAAGCCATGACATAAAGAAAATGTCATGTAAAAGAATAAATCATCAAGTAGTAAACAACGTTGTCGTCGAATACAAGTCTACCTCTGTGCAAACAAACAAAAAGGAATAAGGAATAAGCAAACAAAACTCAAAAGAAAACAAATTCAACTTTATATCCACTTTATATGTCCGGAAGCTTCATGTTCAAATTGTGGGGGAGTATTAGATGATTAGGTTATTGACCCAAACCAAAAGCCTCTTAGTTCAATGGTGTGTGAATGGTCCATCAACCTAAAAGTTGTGGGTTCAAGTTTCCTTGGAGATATGTGAGATAGAATTTGTGAGATGAGCCGTGTAGATTGTAAAATTTGCTATTAAAATAAATAAATAAATAAGTTATTGGCCCAAATTCGTTTGTAGGCTTAAATTCGTAAGTCATGTTCTATTACAAATATACATACAATTTAATTATGTAACCAATCATACACACAATTAAGAATACATTTCTTTGTTACTAGACGAGTACCCGTGCATAGCAACGAGATTTTATAGCAACAGATCGTTTTGTGTTAAAAAAAAGGTTTATGTGTTATAAACGAAAAATAATAAAAGTTTGAAGATTTAGGGATTAAACATAATGTTTTGAAACCCGGTTCAACCGGGGTGATGGCTTCAATAGCGAAAGAAGTTCTTTCTGATTTGAAACAAGAAAGACAATGAATTTACGAGATCTTGATCCGTTCAGTGCCTTCACTTGTGAACAACAGGGAGCCATTCTGTTGATTGCTTCTCTGCCCCAGATCTAACAAACTGGTTTTTCTTTCTCACAGAATTAGGGAAATCATTAGATTCTTCTTCCTTCTTTCGGTAACATATACCGAGATAGGCTAGGAAATCCCCCTTCGATAGACAGGTGGCAACTTGACCTCTAAGTAAGGACAGAACGCCCGTGCCCAATCAAACACAGATTGAACCATTCCGGTAGAAAAACGGGTCGATTTAAACCGAGTCAACCCATCAGGTTGGGTCGAAAATGGGTCAAATTAAACCTGGTCAACCAGCCGGGTTTGAAGCGTCCCGGGTCAACCAGTTTTCTATATGTATTAATAGTTTCCTTTTGAAACTTATGTTTACAACATTTCCTTTTATAGTTTCAACTTTTAACTTTTAACTTTTTAGTTTTTCCTTCATATATAGTATAGCGAAGTACTCGCACGTTGTGGCGTCGGATACCCTGTGACGATTAACCGGAGAAATAGATCTTGATGAGACCTGATTCACCTACCAGTTTGTATTGGTTTTAAGGGGTCATCTCTAGTTCGTTTACGGATGGCTTTTATTGGTTAGCCAAACCGGTGGCGACACCGGTTCTTTATTGAACCCGTTAGTCCGGTCCGGTCCGGTTTTCAAAACTATATGTACTATCAACTTGTTAGCTTGTATGAAGCTTTGTGTGTTTTATTAATTTGTATAATGTGTATAATAATATGTACTTTTCATTTTAGAATGCTTTAAAAATAACATTAATTACTGTGTTTAATTATTTTATATTTTGAATTATGTTGTAGCTTGTTTAAATTGTACATTATGGAAATTTTATTGTATTTTTTAGTAAGGGTTATTTTAATTGTTTGTTTTTAATTTGGTAGATATGCTTCAAATTGGTTGTACAATTTGATTAAATTATTGTACTTTTAAATAATATATGTTTTAATAAGAGTATTAATTACACTATACATTTATCTCACCTTTGACTTTCAAGATTTTACTTTTCGATATTTGACCGTTTTTCTTTTATATTTTATATGTAGTATAGATTTAACAATATTGAATGTACAACCTTTAGAGTCTTCTCTTTTTTATCTTTCTTTATTCTCTTTAAGAGACCTAAACCCAACGTAAATATTGTGTTAAATGAAAATCTTTTGTTGCATAACCATCAGTAAACGAGTATAACTAAATGACAATTCTGAAAAGTATGGATACAGTTACTAAACATATTATACTCTTGGATGGTTTAATTCACAAATATCAAGTGTACTAAAAAGAATACTACTAACTATAGCTTTAGGTCTGTCGTTGAGAAAATGTATTAGTTTTATGCTGTTATTATAGTGAAAAAGGTTTAGTGACACAAAAAAAATGTCACTAAATATAACCTTTTTAATGAATTTTTTTTAAAAATCTGCATAAAAGCTTAAAATTTTGAAATTTAATGACATTTTTTATGTGCAAAATGTGCCTTAAAAGGCAAAAAATATATCCTCACACTTTTTGATTCACTGTAAAAAGATTTTTACCTGTTGGATTTCTACTTACATTTTTTAAGTGTAAGAGAAGCATATTAAAGCTCTAGTGACACTTTTTTATACTTTTGTTGACACTACTTTAATTTAGTTTTAGTGACACTTTTTAACTTTTGGTAGCACTTTTTTTAAGTGTCACCAAAAGACAATATTTTTGTAGTGAATGCTATATGAAAAGACCTTGGACATGCTCATAAGTCCAAACACATCTATTCAACTAGAAATGACTAAAACAACTATCCAAACAGCCACTAAAACAAAATAACCACTATATCAATCATTGAAATATGAATCTAAATCTTAGATTCAACCAAGAACAATGGCTACATTTCCCTCTCATTAAAAGTGATCCGGAATGCAAGACATACACCACCATCGTCAATTGCCAAACAGGGACTTCCAATAAACATCAAACTGTTGCATCCAGATGATAGCAATAGTACTACATTTCCTGCACCATTAATAACAAACTAAAACTAGTATGCATCACCTCCTAACCTCACATACTAGTTCCAAAGAGACATCAAAGACAGACATCATCCATTGTCATCACGAGGACCATACAAGGAGAGACCATACTAATAATGAAGGCTACATTTCCTCCAACTGTGACAGACCAATACCATAATGCAGCAGCCACCACACATATATGGCATTGAATCTAATCACGGAGAGGCATACCTTTAAAATTAGAGGCTCTCCTATTCTCACCTCCACCAAAAGCCGTCCAAACACTAAGTTTTCATACTGATTCTCATTGTTTTGCTACATTGTTCACTTGGGCAGAAATTTTCTCTTTCAAGCACATAAGTTTCAATCTGATTGCCTCATTTATAACCTTCAATAAGACCTCAGAACTCCTCATCTCATTAGTAAACAATCTTCTATTCCTCTCTTATCATATGAAGTAAACAGCTGCAGCGAGAACCAATCATCTAACAATACTCCAAATAGCTTTAGAACAATTCAGTTTTAGTGTTTCCTCTATAATTCCATCCCAATCATTAGGCAAATCAGGCACATGAATTTTCTTTTTCAACTCAACCCATACTCTGCTTGCATAGTCACATTGAAAGAATAAATGGTTATGGGAGTTTGGGCATAGTTTGCAGAACATACACTTCAAGTTACCATTAGGATTCCATACCGGAATTTTGTCCTGAGTCATTAGCCTTCTTTGAACAGCAAGCCATAACACAGAAGCATGACTAGGATGGCATTGAGAAAACCAAACTATTTTACTCCAGTTAACCACAGGCCTATTGACTCTCATATCAAACCAAGCTTATCTTACTGAGAAAGGCTTAATACTCCCATTTTGACATTTCGACACCGTTTAATCGCTACAATGATCTTACACAAAGGACCATGATCATCCAAACTATCATTAGTTTCACACTCCACATCCCAATTTTAGTTGATTTTATGCTATTATTGTGATTCCATTATTTTAGTTGATTTTCATTCCAGTAATCCTGAGGCTAGCTATACCAGCTCTTTAAGGTAACAACTATTTTTCGATTCTCTGAAAAAAAATTGATTTAAAATAGAAATTGAAAAAGGTTATTGTTTTGGCAATTGCTAAGGCAAAGATACATTCCATTAGCAACAAAAATGCACCAAGTAGTTGCACTTTATTCATTGAAACTCAGACATCAAACGAATTATTTGATAAATGGACCCAAGTCTTCTTATTTGATAAACAAGCAAATATGAAAGTTTAGAGCCATGGGGAATCATATATGGGTGTAGCCACTGTCTTAATCTGAAGATAATGTTCAAGTGCCTCCAATCCTTGTTCTCGTCCAAACCCACTCATTTTATACCCTCCATGAGGCGCATCCCGGTCGAGTGCTAAAAAACAGTTGACCCAAACGGCACCTGCTCTAATAGATCTTGAAACTGTGTTCACGACATCAATATTTTTGGTGAATACACCTGAGGCAAGTCCATATTTTGTTGCATTTGCTCTTTTTATCACTTCTTCAACAGTCCTGTATAATTTATCTTCTATTGTTAGTTATTCCGTTAAACTTTAGTGTCCAAATTTTGAAATCAACGAAAGTACTGTAACCATCCACAACTTCTATAGTATCAAATAACATATTTATCTGAATCGAGCATAAAGTAAAAATCAAAATCGAATAGCTAGGTCGAAATCAAATTGTTATACTATAATTTTGTTTTATCTATCAATCACTTCTGACTATTTTTATCTATATATGTACTTAACCTTGTTAATACAACAACTTTGGACAATACACCTTTAATCTATAGTAGGTGATAATTTTGGTTTATGATTTGTTGGTTTCTTCTTAAAGGAGTATAAATTGCATATGGCTAAATAAAGTTGACTATTTATGCAGGCTCATTTAGACTCATTGAGGTTTGTGGATGTAGCCTTACATGCTAGGTCAAGCTTGGCTTGCATTTATAATAAAGCTGTGCTATGCTCTAGTATACTTAATTTCGCCAAAAACTTCTAAATGGGACTGGCTCGCTCGATCCACACTCTAGTCATAAATTGTAAGTTTCGCACTAATGGTTGTTGTACGTTTGTGGACTCGATCTATATAATGAGGAAATGTACTCAATCTGTATAATGAGGAAATGAACCAGAAACCAACAGACATACTTGAACTTTATATAATGAGGAAATGAACCAGAAACCAACAGACATACTTGAACTTGAGAACAGAAATAACGGGGCCAAAAATTTCTTCCTTCGCTATAGTCATATCATCCTATAGAACCAAACAAGAATCTGTTAGTTGCATAGATTAATTAATAAACAGCTTATATTTATAATTTTTCTGATCTCGGGTGTATAGAGAAAGTAACTTAAGCATACCGTAACGTTTGTAAATAGAGTAGGCTCAATGTAGTATCCTTTCTTTCCAAATGGCTTACCACCGGTTACCAAAGTTGCACCTTCCTTTTTGCCATGGTCGATGCACGAAAGTACTTTCTCGTATTGTTGTTTGTTATTCTGTACAAGGAATGGATGAAAATTGTGTACGTATTATTTGTCTGAAATTAAAATGGGCCCCTGTTGCCCACACTATATTATACCTGAGGTCCATGACGAGTGGCGAGATCAAAAGGGTCCCCTGTTGCCCACGCTTTCACCGCTCCTTCCACTTTTTTGATGAATGCGTCATGGATCCCTTCCTGTACGAAAACGCGAGACCCTGCCACACACATCTCACCCTGTTTGTATAGCATGTTAGAATACTAATCTGTGGTTCGTATAAATATTTGCAGTTTCGACTCAGTTACTTGTGAAATCATATGTCACTTTGCGTTACGTTATATTATAAATATCACCTAGGGTCAAATTGTACTTTGTTAGTAAGATTTCCCAAAATAGCAAATTCTGCGGCTTTATCAACATCTGCATCATCGAAAACAATCAAAGGCGATTTTCCTCCAAGTTCGAGTGACACGGGCTTCAGATTACTTAGAGCTGCAGCTTGCATTACGGTGCGGCCAACTTCTGTGGATCCCGTAAAAGTAACCTAGATTTGATCACACATTATTAAACTTAAAATACTAAAATTGGTCTCATAAATTATGAATACGCGGTTTACTTTAACAAATAAATAATCACCATATCAATGTCCATATGCGAGCTAACGGCAGCACCAGCAGTTTTTCCAAACCCGTTAACCACATTAATCACACCATCAGGAACACCAGCCTAGATTCAAACTTAAACCAAATTAGTACTTAATAACATAAATAGAATGAGAGACGATTTATGCAATTTACAAATGGTGTTAGTCAATGAGCTTACCAGCTTTGACAGGTGAGCGA
Organism: Artemisia argyi; assembly: GCA_030686995.1. Classification (NCBI taxonomy): domain Eukaryota; kingdom Viridiplantae; phylum Streptophyta; class Magnoliopsida; order Asterales; family Asteraceae; genus Artemisia; species Artemisia argyi. Next base: position 179,902,413 of record CM060704.1, read on the forward strand.
AAAGGAGAACTGTAAGGGGAGTTTGTTCAGCAGGCTTGATGACCATGGTGCAGCCAGCAGCTAAAGCTGGTGCAACCTTTGTGGCGAACATGTAGGCAGGACCATTCCAAGGAATGATGTGACCAACTACCCCGATGGGTTCACGTAATGTATAAGCTTGAATATTACTTGACATTTTAAGAGTTGCTCCACGGATTTTATCGGCTGCACCCGCAAAGTAACGAAATGTATCTGATGAAATCGGGACTTCAAAGTACCTCACTGGGCCAAACAATTTTCCTCCATCGATTACTTCTAAGGTTGCTAACTCGTCAGCATTTTCATCGATCAAGTCTGCGAACTTTAACATGATTTTTCGGCGTGCCTGATTTTGGGAAATTTTATTGAGTTAGGAGAATAATGTTGTTTACGTAGGAACTACATGGTATATACAAAATAACGACAGAAAAAATCACAAAATCCGTTAGTAATTTTCGCAGGAATTAGCAACTGAACAACATCATCAGCTGCTAGATTTGAGACCAAAACAAGCTTATTTTAGCCAATATGAACTCTTATAAATTATTTAAATTTAATGTTTATTTAATTAGTGTATGTGAATTTTATTTGCTTAACTTAGCATTTCTTATATGTTTCATGCTATTGTAATATATGTAAAAAGCTCTTAGATCATGTACCTCGCCAGACAAGCGAGGCCAAGGTCCATTGTCGAAAGCTTCTCGGGCAGCCTTAACGGCCAAATCAATGTCTTCCTTTCTCCCTTCGGCCACTGTTGCTAGCACTTCTTCTGTCGCCGGATCAATCGTGTCAAAAGTGGATCCTGTAATTCCAACCCAAATTTAAGTCATGCAAACACGTTACAAATAACCTAAAACATTCTAAACTAATCTGATCACTCAAACAAAGGTAAATATTAGCAAATCATTGGCATTTTTTCTCCGGTATCATTGTTTTCGACCTTTTGGCCTAGTCTACAGTCGTGAGTCCACCGTCACATAGACTCAAATCGTCGTTCAGGAGGTTTACTTGACCAGGTTGTTTGCACTAAGCGTGGTTCGAACTTGAGACCCCTCACATTTTACGTACATTTTAGTAATAATATATTGTCACAAGCTCTTGTCAACTCGACTACCCTCATGGTTAGTTTACCTGTTTACGAGCTTGATTTGTGTAGAAATAATATATCAATTAAGTGCAAGGAAATTGAGTATAAACCTGAAATAGAATCAACAAATTCGCCATTGATAAAAAGCTTGGTGAACTTGATTTTATGGCTTGCTGACTTAGAACTTCCATTAGCTCCTGAGCTCATTTTTGTTTTTTATGAAATTTTTATTCAAGGGTCGAATGATGAGTTAAGACTTTGCTTAGGACTATTTATAGGCATTTATTGTAATAATTTGTTACCAAATGGACTATTTAATTGGTATTATATTAGTGTCTTCACATAACATTTTATAGAAAATAGGGATAAAAATCGTAAATGCACAAAGGGTGAGAGTGAGACAAGGTATCGTTTAAATTTTCTGTTTTTTCCAGTTTTCCTGCGTTAGTTTTGTCACTCGGAAAATTTTGTCATTATAATTAGAACAACATCGAGCTCCATTGCGCATGTAAGGTTACTGATGTTTCACTTTGTTTATCGTAAACATGTTAAGGATTATTGTATACAAACATATATTGGGGTCTTTAGTTCAGTTTGGTTACATGATAGAATAGAACCAAAAACCATTAATCGAATTCGGTTCTCCTTAGTTTGGTGTTCGCAAATATCGAGTCCAATAGAAATAATTTGAGTCTGGCTAACACGAATATTGAACACTGAGTCACTTATTGCTAAAAAAAAAGTTCTATAAAGAGTAAAACTAATTAAAATAATTAAAGTTTTGAAGACAAATACATGCATAAAGCTAATAACAAATGACAATTAACTACATCCTAATGAATAATACCAACATTCTAAATAATAGAGCAACCAATGATTTCCTGTTTACTACTTAATTTTATACTTAAACTTCAATAATATAATCAATGTAAGTTGTAGTATAACCATCCAAACAAGACATTTTCATAGCATACAGAGATGTGGCGTGCTCTTTTGGAGTATTGGGCTAAATAGCTATGTTTTATGGTTGGTCCTAACTCCTCCTAATTGACTTGGTCTCTTTTATATTAAAGATGATACATTTCTCAAAAATAAAAATAAAAATAGAAAAAATGAAAATAAATAAATAAAATAAAATAATAAAATCACAAACACGTTTGTCTAAACTAGACGAATACCCGAGAAAAACGACGGTAAATAGCGAGAAATAATCATACTTGCGAACTTATGTTTTGTCGTAACCTTTATTGTAACACTTACGAATTTAATTTGTGGTCATTGCAAGAAAAAAAAAAATCTATGAGTTATAAACGAAAAGTGAAAAGAAATTGACAATCAAAAAATATTTTATTAATTTAGTAGTGGATGTTATTATCATTTTGTTATTTTAAAAACTTTTTATTTAAACCCAATTAATTACAATAAGTAGAACTCTCCATTTAATCTTCTTTTGTAAGAGTTATTATACGCAATCAATATTATTTTTCATTTTAAGCATTTTTAAATTTAAGAAATACATATGCATGCATTATAAGTAGTAGAAAAGAGATCTAGAGAGTGGGAAAACAATGAACGTTGAAAACATGATATATAGCCTGATTGCAAGTGTGCAACGTAAAAGGAAAAACCTTAAGAGGAATGTTACAATCATATACTCCGTAAGTTTTACAAAAGAAAACTCACACAATGATGTATATGTTAAATTGTGGATGCAAATTAATATGAAAAAAATAAATAAATATATAAATAAATAATAAAAAAGTGTAGAAAGATAAAGATTATACATCATGACACATATTGTTTTGTAAAACTTATATGAAAACGAAAGTCATTTGATTGAGTGTGTATGATGGGGCCAGATAATGCAACCAACCAACTTACCAAAGTATACAAAGGAAAAATATAATAAGTCTCGATCTCCAGAAATGGTAAAAAAAGAAATTGTAGAAATAAAAGTGGGTCCAAATTTAATATTTATTTCCGTTTACACGTTTGGACTTTCGAGCTATCTCGGCTGGACCGGGCTATACATTAGGATGGTCCCAAACATCCGAAATTGACCTATTGCGTATATATGTTTTTAATAATGAAAAATAATGCTTTGCGCAAACAAAATACAACATCAAATAACGTTACGATAATGCATGTATACTACATACTTCAGAACTGTGATCATTAGTTAGTAAGTAGTATCTTTACACATATATATACCTTAAGATTCAGTGGATGAGTTTTCCTTGCTAAATGGGAAGTTTGTAAGCTATGTATTGGATTGTTAGTATGTGACTTTCATCAAGTAAAAATCTACTCTTGTATATAGCTTAGCTTGACTTTTACCAGATTTACTTTTGTGTGAAAAAAAAAAAAAAAAAAAAAAAAAAAAAAAAAAAAAAAAAAACACTTAATTTTCTTAATCAACAACACCCGCCGGAAGAAGGTACAAAAAATTTATAATGCAGTCAGCCATACCATTATCCGAGGTATACCCTCATTAATGTATATCAAACTTTCTCTGGCTGCGTTTGCTTTTTTATATTTATGTGATCGTTTCTGCCTATCTGCTATGTATGCTTTTATACTTGTTTTTATCCTTTCTATTTTTATTTTTTTTTTCTGCGGTGTTTGTTTTTTTATGCTCTTTTGATGGTTTTGTGCCAATCTACTTTGTATGCTTGTATTTGCATTTCCTTTCTGTTGGATAAACCTCGACAACAAACCCGAAGTTCGATCGCGGAACGCTAGATCGTTAGTTGTATCGAGTACAAGTAGCAACACGAGAGACTACAAAGACTTGACAAGAATATGCACACGATATACCCTCAACGAACCCTTTATTAAAACCAATAAAGCTTTTACAATTGAGGAAGAAGAATGAATAACTAGCATCCCCTCATCTCTATTTATAGAGATGAGGAGGTGGAAACCTAGCTTGCATTGCACTCCAAGCTACCTAATCCTAGTTTATGTCTAACACCTAATCTAATTACAAAGTACACTTAAGTCCCTAATGTTTAAGTTTACTACTAATATTTAACAATTTCCACCTTAGGAGTAACACTTAAACATAACCGATACTCAGCACCTTTTCCTAATGCTGGAACCTCGTACTAGGGACCACCTTGTCGACCAGGCATTGTACTTTAGTAATTTTCCAAGATTAGCTTCCGTAGACTCCTTCACTTTCTTCTTTTCAACAACATTACCCTCTGCACCCTCTTCATCAGGTACTCCAGTTACCGTAATGTCTGCCCCCACCTTTATACCAAGGTGTACCTTTTCCTGCTCATTTACAAAGCAGCCCGTGTTTGTCTTTTCTTCAAGTTGCTTGTCCTCCAACTTTCTTTGAGCCACTGCAGCATCATCGTTACTAACCTGAACAACCTCAGCTTCACGATTCCCTTGAGCTCCCTGCAGTTCCACCTCAAACCAAACACGTTCATCAACCTGTACTCCATGGACTCCTGTTTTAACACCAGGACCAAGTTGTTTGAACCCAACTTGTTTATGACCAAGTTGTTTGAACCCAACTTGTTTATGACTAAGTTGCTTAAATCCAACTTGGTTTGAACCTCCATGCTTTTGTACACCAAAAGTCTTCACTTTTGCTTCAAGAGTATACACACAGTTCTCTTTCCTGATCCCAGTCATCATAACCCGACAACCTTTGATCACCTTGACTCTACCCATCTGCATCTTCACAGTATAACCCTCTTTTTCAAGAGTACCCAATGAAATCAAGCTTTTTCTTAACCCTGGAACATACCTTACATTTTCCAGTATAAAGCTTGAACCATCATGCAACTGTATCTTCACTTTTCCTGTCCCTCTGATAGTGCATGTTCTGTTATCACCTAACTGAACCGAACCACCATCAACATCTTTGAAGTCATACAAGAAGTCCCTCCTAGGTGTCATATGATAAGACCCACCTGAATCCATTACCAATTCAGCCATCTCATCATTCCCGACTACCACCAAGGCTTCTCCAAAGTAGGCGTTACCGTCGTCATCAGAAGAATCAGAATCCTGATCATGCTTACCCTTCCTAACGAACCCACTTGACTTCTTCCTTGGACAGTCTCTCTTTAGATGATCCTCTGAATGACATATGAAGCACTTGAGTTTACCAGTTCCACCCCTTGATTTAAACCGCGAACTTCCACCAGAATGAGCTTTCCTTGAATGATCTGACCCTCCCCTTACGTATAACCCGTCACCAGTTTCTTCCTTTGTGCCTTCAGTTCTTTTCTTCAACTCCCTTGAATTCAGAGTCGCCAGAACATCCTCCATTGTTAAGGATTCCCTCCCATACAACAATGTCTCTACAAAGTTTTCGTAAGATGATGGCAACGACGTAAGTAACATAAGTGCCTGATCTTCATCCTCAATCTCGATATCAATATTCGCCAAATCAAGTATCAACTTATTAAACTCATCTATATGATCACCCAATTTCGTACCTGGACTCATATAGTATGTGTACAGCTTCTTCTTCAGATACAGTCTGTTTGCTAAGGACTTAGTCATATACAGACTAGTTAACTTCGTCCAAATTCCTGCAGCAGTTGTTTCCTTGGTAACTTCCCGTAAAACCCGGTCTCCCAAGCATAGAATCAAGGTACTGTATGCCTTCTTCATCAAAGCAGCCTTTTCACCTGCTTTCATGTCCACGGGTAATGTCTCTAATGCAGCATCACATCCGAGCTGTACCATTAAAGCACGCATCTTTATTTGCCATAACCCGAAGTCATTCTTCCCATCGAATTTCTCGATGTCAAACCTAGTTATAGAACTAGCCATTCTTCTTTATACCTTGCTAAAAACCTTGTCAAGTTGTTTTTTTAACCAACTTTACCGACAAGCCTCACAAGCCGTGTACAATATTTCCCCTTGTTGCTATAAACCCTTCTTGCAAATCGAATTAATTATAATAACCTAAACCCTCGATTTCGAACAAGTAAACCTGATCGTAAACTTGAAACCCAAGCTAACCACGATCGAAACTTGAAGCACAAGAAAATCCCGCAACAAGAACCTTCGAATAATAAACTTTAAAAACCTTAAAGTCAAACCTTGAAGTTGACTTTATACATAAAACCAAAAAACCCTTGTATTTATTAAATTACCATTCACTCGTCTTGTAGTATACCAAACGACAACCTGAAGGTATTAAATTAATATTAAATACAAGTTCCTTAGAAAAGTAGTCCTTATTTCTTTGTAATATAGTCTTCACGTGAATATATATAAAACCTTCAATCGTCTTTAACCTCTCGTCAATTGATCGCTACTTAAAAAACCGATTCGAAACCCGAAACCGAACCTCGAAAATTCGATCTAGCACTCGAACTTCGATGACCACAATAACCGCGGCTCTTGATACCACTTGTAGATATTCCGACGGCCCAACATCTCATCAAGTCCAACATATAAGCCCAACTGAGGTTCCATTATAAAACCAATTGGTGATAGAAGGAGTAGCCCACCAAACTTATATGTTAACTTTGAGATTATATTTCTACCGTACACCCAACAATCCTCCCCTCAAACCCAAACCACCATGGGCCTCCCTTTCGACTATAGTCACAATCCCACCTTTTTCATACCGCCGACCTTTACCATCGGAACACACCGCCTTTTACCGGCTTCCTTTCGGTACAAGGTTTACCGGGATCCACTAATACCGTCGAACCGGGGTCAAATCGAGGGAACACCATCCACATCATCACTGGGCCCGACTGTCTCTGATACCACTTGTTGGATAACCCTCGACAACAAGCCTGAAGTTCGATCGCTGAACACTAGATCGCTAGTTGTATTGAGCACAAGTAGCAACACGAGAGACTACAAAGACTTGACAATAATATGCACACGATATATCCTCAACGAACCCTTTTATTAAAACCAATAAAGCTTTTACAATTGAGAAAGAAGAATGAATAACTAGTATCCCCTCATCTTTATTTATAGAGATGAGGAGGTGGAAACCTAGCTTGCCTTGCACTCCAAGCTACCTAATCCTAGTTTATGTCTAACACCTAATCTAATTACAAAGTACACTTAAGTCCCTAATGTTTAAGTTTACTACTAATATTTAACACTTTCGTCTTTTGTCTACTTATCCTTATTATTGCTCACTTTCACATATGCACTTTTTTTTAGCACCCTAGGTAACAGTGAGTAACACACACTTGCCGGAGGTCTTCCGGGAAGCAGGCTCCTTACTCTCGCGTTTATCCTGGGGTAGGAGTAGGATCCATCTACATTCTACCTCCCCATACCTCGCCCCGACGGGATTGGGTATGTTGTTGAATAGCTTTTTGATATCTTTTTCAATAGATGAATCTGGTATTCATTCTTGTTTTCTCAAAGTCATATAAATTCATAGTGCAAAAATAATCATAAGAATGCATAATATATTATGATAACCAAGGATACCTTAAATCATAACATGATTCTCATTACGCTAAAATTTTGGCTTGACCCAAAATATTTCACTTAACATTTATTTAATTCAAATACCAAATTCATGTTAAGTTCAAAGCCAAGGAGAATTATGAACATGAGTGACAACAGCTTTAACTTGGAGATACTTGTATAAGCCTTCCATACCGAATTCTCTTCCGAATCCGCTCATTTTGTAACCTCCATAAGGGCAGCCTGGGTCAAATGCCAAATAACAGTTTATCCAAACAATACCCGCGCGAATTGATCTTGAAACAGTGTTGGCTATGTTTAAGTCCTTGGTCGCTATCCCTGCTGCTAAACCATAGCTTGTTGAATTTGCTCTAGTGATTGCCTCCTCAATTGTCCTACATTCAATAAGTAACTTGTGACTTGTAGTTTATTTTGTAGATCTTTTACTTGTGACTATGTACTAAACTTTTAATACATCGTTAGTAACTTGGTATGATGAGTTCATTATCCACACGCTTAGCGGCTAGGTTGATTGTGAGTCCTTTTTATAAATTGTTAACTACTCCTATTTTGGTATTCAAACTTACTTGAAATTAAAGACAGATATGACAGGACCAAAGATTTCATCTGTTGCGATAAGCATATCATCCTGAAATAATCATCCAAAAACATAAAAAAATATGTTGTTAATATGACTTAATTTCACGCAATATGTGTCGTGACTTTAAGTTAACTTACCGTAACATCTGTAAAGATTGTTGGCTCGATATAGAATCCTTTCTCCCCACAAGGCTTTCCTCCGGTTAGCAAAGTCGCACCTTGTCTTTTACCATGTTCAATATAGGAAAGTACTTTATCATATTGTACCTTATCAACCTACAAAAAGTATTATTGTTAGAATTGCAACAAGTGACAGAAGTTGTTGCAAATACTTGATTTTGGTGAAAATTTGATTACTTGAGGTCCTTGAAGAGTTGAAGGATCAAAGGGGTCACCAACGGTTATCCCTTTGGCGTGTTTCGCAAACTTAGTCACAAATTCATCATATATTCCTTCTTGGACGAAGATCCGTGAGCTACACACGCAGAATTCACCCTGAATGACAAGTTTTGTCAAACAAAATCTGAGGTAACTCATACAAAAAACTAGAGGTGTCAAATTTTGACTCAGCTTATGAAGGAATCCATTCGAGTTATGCTCATTCTAAAGTGTACTCTTAGTACATCAAAGCATTTCATATAGTTATTTCAAATTTATATTGATGTTGTAGTGCAATATCATAAATAGATTAATGCACCTTGTTAGCAAAACTGCCCATAAGAGCGAGCTTAACAGTTGAATCAACATCAACGTCGTCAAAGATTAGGAGAGGGGATTTGCCCCCAAGCTCAAGCGACACTGCTTTCAAATTACTCATGGCAGCAGCTTGCATTACAACTCGTCCTACTTCACCCGACCCAGTGAAACTCACACAATCGATGTCCATATGAGAACTTATAGCAGCTCCAGCTGTTGGTCCAAACCCGGTTACAACATTAATTACTCCATCAGGAATCCCCGCCTGATTAATACCATTAACTTATACATCAATTGTACTTAATTATTTAAAGTGAATCATGTGATAAAACGTACCAATTTAGCTAAATGAGCACAATAAAGAGCGGAAAGAGGTGATTGCTCAGCGGGCTTGACTACCATGGTGCAACCTGCAGCCAACGCCGGGCTTATCTTAAAAAAGAACATCCCAACAGGGAAGTTCCATGGAATAATATGTCCAACAACACCAATAGGTTCGTGCATTGTGTGCCCTTGCAATTGGTTCGCCATTCTTAATGTTTTCCCATGGATTTTATCCGCTGCACCCGCATAATATCTGATGAATTATGTGGCACGTTAAACATTTTGCTTGATAAAAAATATATTTATATAAATGTGAACGTTTGAAATTATGAGTATAGACCGTAGTACGCTAGCACCAAAAGGAATGTCCCTGGCTATCCCATATGCGAACACCTTTCCAGCATCAATGGCGTCTAGTGCTGCTAATTCTTCGACGTGTTCTTCGACTAAATTCACATATTTCATCATTATCCTTCCCCTTTCCTGTTAATATACAAATTAAACTTGTCATTTTCGTTTCATTTACTTCAGAACGAGTCATATTAGTCACATTTTTCGTTTCAATTAACGTATACATATCTAAACTACTATCTCATTTCTCTGGTATTCTTTTTTTTTTTTTTTTTTCTTATGGTCTTTGATGCATTAGTTACCAATAAAGTTTTAAAAACTGCTAATATAAAAAGGGAATAGATTGTCTACAATTAATTGTAGCCAATTTGCTACAATTTTATGCTATAAATGTGGGTCCTTATTTTTTTTTTGGGTCCTGAATCTTTTCTGTAAGTCTCTGATTCATTTCATGTGTATTTTTTGGGAAGGATTGTAGCGAATTGGCTACAATAATTATAGCCAAGCTATCCCCATATAAAAACTACAGTAAAAATGTTGATAACACACTAGTTTAAGTGATTAATTTAGAACCAAGACAAAAGGGTCATTTATCTGGGCCGATAAAAAGAGGTAAACTGTTTGTGATCTGCCATTTTGATGGACTGGGCCCAAACTCTATCTGGGCCGACAAGAATTTTTTCAGTATTATGAGCATTAGTAAATTCTTGAGAATTGTTAAGTATCTTAAGGAGTTAAGGTACATAAAATTTGGTTTAGCCAAAAAATGACATGTTAAAACCAGCCTGTCTACTCAAAGAGATCCAATCAAGCCATATATTAACCAGAAAAGTAAATTCAAATGCTTACTGAGCCAGACATACGAGGCCAAGGGCCATGATCGAAGGCCTCACGAGCAGCCTTAACAGCCACATCAACATCCTCTTTGTCTCCTTCCGCTATTTTCGCAATCACTTCCTCAGTTCTTGGATCAATCGTCTCAAACGTTCTTCCTATTCCATCAACAAAAAAACACAAATAAAAAAAAAAAAAAAAAAAAAAAACAAAACAAAACTCCACAACCAATGTTATAAATAGCGTGAGGCGTGGCGTGACGTGGTGGCATGGCTAAGTCTCACGCCTTAAGAGTCATGGCAAAGCCACGGCGTTTCTTAAGACGCGACTTAAAGCGGCATAAAATATGTATAGACTTATATGTTTATATCATATTTCATATCAAACCCAAATCGCGATTATCCGGCCTATATACGTGGTATGCATAATATTGTAACCAAATTGCTTAAAAACGCCTAAAAAAATTGTGGCATGTCTGGCGCCTTTTCACGTTTCAACTCACGCCATGCCTAGAGTTGACATCTAAGTTTATTTCGTAACGTGAAGGTCATGCCTCGCGCCATAGCGGTGCCATGACGCGCCTTTTAGAATCCTGTTCACAACTAATCAATTAAAAAATCTGAAACTAACAAAAACGCTCTTACCTGAAATGGAATCGACAAACTCTCCATTGATGAAGAGCTTAGTGAACTTTACTTTCGGTATTTTGTCTAAATATTTGGAGTCCCCGTTGTTAATAATCTTTGCCATTATCTTCTTGTTGTTGTGCTTCAGTGTGTGTGAGCAACAAGTACGTAGTTATTAGATTATAATAACTAACTTATAATAATGGTCGACCACATTTGTCTTGTGAAAGATGCCATGTGCCTTTTGATCATGATACCAATGTTAACAATTTTTGTCGTGGCCGTAAGGATACACGTACTAGCATATTTTGTCTACTGAAAAATATAAAAAGAATTATATTGTCGAGACACCATAAAATTACGCTCGTGTTGGTAAAAAAATATTATGGATTGGATCATCTCAAGTTAATACGACATTACTGGTAATGTTTTCTCACAATTAAAAAGAAAATTGAGTCCCTCAATGGGCCTCATTGTTGTGTTTGTGCGGAAACATTACCGGTTATGTTCATATCAACTTGAGAAGATCACAATATACAAGATTATCTATGCAATAGTACCTCATGTGTGAGAATGTTCCCCAATTAAATGATTGTGGGTACAAATTCTACTTAGAATTTGTGAGATTGATTTGTTTTGTATAATGTGAGATAGTTAGTTGTTGTTTTAAAAAATATATATACAAATAATTTCAAGTAAAGTTAATATGGTAAAGCTTGAATGAATTTATAGTCAGTAGTAGATAATTTTTTTTAAGAAATGCAACAATTTTATAGAACCCAAAAAAGACCAAAAGTACAATGAAAAATCATCTCACCCCAAATAATCAAATAAATTAAATGGAGAATGAGACCAGATCAAAACAAAATACACAAGGATGTAAAGGACCACAAGACTATTTCTCCCATGAACCTGTACCACTAACGTGCACTAGTTGACAAAAGCACGATAGCCACCTTTAAGAGCAAGGGGTACCCTTGCGTTTTCACTTGGCGCCGTTCCACCAGCCAACAAAAATCGACGGCGCACCGTACCGGTGGTGGCGCCGTCGGTGCTCGCGCCGCAGCCATAGCTCCACGCCATCGCATTTTTTTTTTCTTTTGTTTTTTCTGCTATTTTAGGGACAAAAAAAAAGAGCCGTTGCAAATAAACGGCTATATACCCGTTTTTTTCAAAAAAATACTCAACTAAACCAATTTAATTCCCAAAAAAAACCTTATAAATACCTCATTTTTATTCAAACATCATACACACTTCCAATATATTAAATCTCAACTTCTCATAACTATTCTCATCCAAAATGAATCCAAATCAACCATGGATCAACAACATGTTAAACGATCTGACAAACCAAATGTCGGGTTCGTCTTCGAACCCCGGTAACAATCCGGGATCGTCTTCGAATCCGGGTTACTTTCCCACCTTCCAAACCTCATTTATGAATCCCGAAGATTTAGCATTGTTTAGCCAATGGAAATTACAACAACAACAACAACAACAACAAAACCAATATCAACTTACACAAACTCAACAAACAACCCAAGGCATCCATTCACAACCGAATTTGGACCATGCTTCGTTTCATCTAGTAGACGAAGATGATGACGAAGAAAAATCGGTTTCAAGTGAAGAAATTATTCCGACACCGACCTCAAAAAAATCGAGGGCAAAGACGATGGCGAAGAAGCCAAAATCAAAGCCGAAGAATAAGAAAAGCAACAAAGAAAAAGAGGTCGAGGAAGATGTGGTCCCGTCCCAACAACCACGAACTTTTTGGAGCCAAGACGAAGAATATCTTTTGGCGGAGTGTTACATCCAAGTATCCGAGGATCCAAAAACGGGTGCGGATCAACAAAGGGATACATTTTGGTACAAAGTGCTCGATGCATACAACACGGAAGCAAAGAGGCTCAACTATACTATTCGTACCAAAAACATGTTGACGGGAAAGTGGACTCCGATGAATAAAGATATCAAGAAGTTTAATTCGGTGGTGGATAAAATGGTGGTTATGAGTGGGGAAGGTGACAACGATGTTATGAATCGTTGTCACATATTGTTTAAAAAATCAACGGGTTATGATTTTCGACACTTGACCGCTTGAAACTTTTTGAAAGACAAGCATAAGTGGAAAAATCCCGACTCGACTTTGGCAAGACGTAATCGTCTTCGGCCTACTCAGCAGGAGCCCGAGCATTTTGGACCCGACGAGTTGCCACGACCGGACGGCATGTACCGGGTTTCAAAGAGTCAACGTTCGTCAAACTCGACCGCTAGTTCCGGTTGAAACCCGGCATTGTTTCAAGAAATGTTGCAACAACAATACGAGTTAGACCGCAAGGCAAAGATGGATGTTCTTGAGCGAGAGCCACTCGCGAGAGTTACTTTGTATGAATCACAAAAGATAGCCGAGGAGATGCGGGTGCTACAAATGGATACAAGCAGCATGGATCCGGTTAACGCAAGGATCGTGAGGGCACAACAAGCTCGAATCCGGGCAAAATATCCTACCGATGAAGATTAAGCTTTTATTTATGTATTAGGTTTTTAATTTTATGTATCGTGTGTTTTTTTAATATGTAATGTGTGTTTTTAATATTAATGAAGTTTATTTAAGTTTATATTGTGTATATTTTTATTTAAGTAAAAGAAAAAAAAAAAAAAAAAAAAAAAAAATTGGCCGACGGCACCAGAAATTCTGGTGCCAACAGATACCCCTGAAATGTGGTGCCGTGGGATTTCTGGTGCCATGAGAGCTTTTTGCTGACGTGGCAGTACTTTTGGTGCCATGGCACCACTGCACCCAATGCTCTAAAGAATCTTGAGTTACAAACTAGACGAAAATCTGGACTTATTACTTGCAGACGACCTACATCCAAACAAGCATGAACTAGAGCCACAAAACACTTGAGATGGCCCCCTTGAATATTTGAGAATCAAGGAAGAACAGCAAGGAACATAAATAACACAACAAAATGATTGTAACACTCTCAAAATTTAGTACACCGGAAGACTTACAAGCTTTCGGAGTGCTACGAGGATTAGTATACATCACAAGTATAGATAACCAAGATAGCAATATCGCTTACATAAAACGTTTCCAAAATTTGGTTTAGAAGTTTACATTTATTCAAAAGTAATCAAGATAAGGCCCAAAATAAAATAACAGATAGGTCCACAATATAATATCATATTTTTGGTCGATCCTTCACCCATGCCTTTTTGCCAAGCCTCCAATCGCTAGCATCCATAAACATCATCTTAATTGCATGAGAAAACATGCTAAAAGTCAGCTTACGCTTGTGAGTCCATAGGTTTAAATGTAAAGCAATGAGTTGGACCTTAAACAGTTGTAGTGTTCACCCAAAAGTGATGTCTATTACGTCAGCACTAAGTTTACGCAACCGAAGCTCGACGATTGTGCATGCTCTAGAAGCACGTTAAATAAAGGCCCTTGTAAGTGTCTATCCCGTGACACTCGTGTTTCGACATGTTATACGCTCGCGTTTGGTCATCCTAGCCAAACCGAATGGGGGAGTCACCCCCAATAGATCTATTTAAGCATTTGCGCTTCCCCGCAAAAATTGGCGGTGCATGAAAGTGAGCATGAATGGGATTCTATGACTTAGGCTCATTCTACGTAATAGTTTGATGAAAACAAAAATGAAATCAAGGTCCATAAAATGTTTTGCATGTTTCTCACCCCAATATTTCAGTAAAACAATAATATAAGTAAAAGTGGGGCTATGAAGTCACCTCAGTCCAGCAAAGCACAATCACAATTATGATAGAAGCAGACTAGCACTGATGAGGCAAAAAATGAACCGTTTTTAGGGGGTCATTTTAGCCCGGATTCGAATTTATTTGATCAAATAATGCTCTAAATCATTCCTTTTGTCATTTTAGGTACTTTTGGAGTGAATTCTGGAAAAGGAAGCATTTTGGACGTTTTTGGAGCATAAAAGTGAAGAAAACGGCAAAGTCTTAATTTTCCTTGATGGGAACAGTACCTGACGGCGTCAAGAATTCTCAAGTGACGATGTCAAGAGTAATACAAGAGGTGGAAGTGGATAAAGTCCGTGACGATCCAGAAGAGTTTTGCACTAGGGACATGACGGCGTCACCATAGGCCGTCATAGTCCAAATAAGAGTGACGGCCCAGAGTAATATTACACATGACGGCGTCAAAACTGGATCTAGGCAATCCGATTTCATTATGGGCAGCGAGTTGACGGCGTCAGAATTTCCTTCTTGACGCTGTCACCCTTTAAATCTATATATAGTTTTGCAATTTTCATTCATTAGAGAGGAACAATTAGGGTGTAACTTTGGAGAGAAACCCTAGTCCGAATATTACAGCTTTTTCAAGGGTTTTTACCCTTTGAAACCTTTCATGTTCAATTGAGATAAGTACTCTTTCAATTCATTCAATATGTCTATGTGTTGTTTGAATATATCTTACACTTGTCTTGAATTTAACATGCTTGGCTAGATCTCTTGTGTGTTTGCTTAGATGTAGTGAAACCTAGATGTTAATTATGGATTGATTGTTTGTTTATAGTTGTTACGGATGATTGTATTCGATGTTAGGCTTAAGAAAACTGGCAGACTTCCATTGGTGACACGCTTGAACGTCCTAAGAAACATGATCAGAGGTGTACTATGATTTTTGGTTGTATTTAATGCGTAGGAGAATTCTAATGATCCCATGTTAGGAGCTTCTAACGGCTCGACATAGGAGTGAAGTAGGATCCTATAGAGTTAGGGAATATTGTACACGGCCCTACGACTAGTATTAAGGAATACGACCCGTCATCCATACAATTGTAACAAACTATCAACCTGTAAAAGATATCTAGGGAGTAATGAAACCTAAGTAAACACAACTCTCCCCATTATTGTTCACACCACATTAGTAATTAGATTTTATTTTCATTTTTGTTATTTTATTTTGATTGCATCTTAGTTATTGGGTTAGTTGATTAGCAACTAATTCCGCCCACTCTTCCAAAACCGATATTTTTAATTGCTTTTATAAAATATAAAAATACAAAAAGAATCATCCCTCACCTCTAGACCTAGTTTTTAGGCTTGCTAATCCTAGCGACACTATTCCTGAGTTGAACGATCAATCCCCCGGTACTTGTCATTATACTATACTACAACGATCAGGTACACTGCCTGGTGGGGGTTGTAAGCTTCTCGAGATCCCTCGAGAGGTAAAGCCTGGTGCGATTCCCACGTATCAAGTTTTTGGCGCCGCTGCCGGGGAATAGTTATTGTCTAGGTTAGGATTTCTTTTTATTTAGGTCTATTTGCTAGATTCCTTTCTAGTAAGATTTTATTTTTATTTTTAGGTTTTCTTTAGTAAATTAAATTCATTGACTATTCCGTTGACCATTATGAAAAACGCGAATCCACCCCTTTCCCCTAGAGAAGTGGCTTTATTGCGTGAACAGATTGAGAATGAGATTAGGGAACTTAGGGAGCTTAATAGGTTAATTAATGTTGAGCTCGATCATGCGTTTAGTGACCTAGCGACCGCCTTGTATTCAAATAAGGACCTAGGACCTAATGATTTTGAGGATGTGGTTGAGGAACTTGAGGAAGGGGAGATAGATCCAAAGCTAGATGACTATTTCAATCTATACCCCACTAAGGAGGAGATTGCGTACTATAAATATCTTATTGATAATCCTCGACCTCCTTTCACGAGAATTGAACCTAAGATAAAGAGAGGCGATCCTAAGAATGCAAAGATACCATGTATGATTGGGTATAAACATATTGACAATGTTTACATTGATTTTAAATCCCCAATCAACATTATGTCCTCAAGTGTTTATAATGATATAGTGAAAACAAGGCTTGGACCTAGAAGAGATCCTAAATACCCCGGTGAAGTTTGTATCTTTGCCGGGAGAATTAAAGGTCTACATGTCTTTGTTGGGAACTTTACTTATGTCACTGACTTTATGGTTGTTGAAGACCTAGCTAGTGTTATTGACTGTCGCTTATCCCATGTTGTGTTTATTAAACCATTTGTTGAAGAGTCCAAGTTAGAATATGATGAGATAGAAGGGACAATCCGATTTGCTAGTGAAACCGATAGGATCACATATAGGATGCCTAATAGAATGAAAGAATTTCATTTTGTGCCTCGATTTGACATGGATAACATTGGTGCTTTTGAGGACATCAATGAAGAGGATAAGAAAAAGGGCATGGACTATGTATGGGAGAAGATGAGCCTTTTCTACCAAGATTGCTTGACTCTTGGACCAAAATATAGAGTCGATAAGGAATTTGCCAATAGGATTATAGGAGCAATTGAGAAAAAGGTGGTTGGTCTCTATAAAGAACATTTACAATCAGAGAATGAGACCAACGATGAGGTCACGTAATTGCCCATGACCTTGAGTCTAGTTACAAGACTCGTAAAATAAAGAAAAGCGCTTCTTGGGAGGCAACCCATGTTTTGTGTGATTTTCATTTGTTTGATTGTTATTTGTTTCCGTATGCATGCTTTATTTTATTGTTGGTAGATCATGTTTCAAAACTAAAGTTGTGAAAATGCTTTATTTTGTCGTTTGACTTCGTCTTAACTTCATACAAATGTATTTCGCAAAAGATAAGTGTAAGGGGAAATCCCAAATATGTTTTTAAGAAACGAAATTAAACATGATTCTCCACAATATTAAATGAACATGTGTATTAGTATTTGTTAGAGTCAAATGCTTGTATCGAGTCATAATGGTGTGTTGCAGGATTTTCCAGGAAGTAGGACATAAGTTTTTTTTTCAGAAATTTTCCGGAAACTTAACGTAAAGATTTCTGCAGGTCACTTCTGACGGCGTCAGGAGTTAACTCCTGACGGCGTCATGTGTAAAATTCTGGAAATTTTGCTAGTTTTGTTTTTCTAACGGAGTCTTGAAGTTTTTGTTAATTCTTTAGTTTTATAAACTCCAGGAAATCTGCAAACATTCATTCCACAAGCATTATATCTTACATTGTTTTCTAGGACTTGTTAGTATATATAGATTGCCGCCGATTTTACGCGAGGTTGCCTTGCTTGTTTTCTCAGGTTTAACAGGTTATATATGACAAGAAGATGATTTATTTTTCTGGAATGGAAGCTTTGATTGTTCATTTTCTTGGAGGAAGATCTAACCTTGTTACCACACTATCCGCACGGAACGAATCAGGGGAGTATTTGATTTCATTCTTTTACCTGTTTTACTTTTACATGCTTTAATTGAACATTGGGGACAATCTTCATCCTAAGTGTAAGGGGAGGGTAAATGATGATACCTTATAGGATACTGGTGTGTATTAATTTACACACCTTTTCATTATCAATTATCGACCCAAAACGACTATTTGAGCTAACAAATGCCAAGAAAACATGTGTTTGTATGTTGTGAATGTGCAGGAACGGATTTATCATAAAAAGACGAAAAATCACGGGAAAACAATGAAAACGGGCACGAGAGTATGAAAAGGTTCAAGAGCCGAAGCCGAGAAAGAGTTTTCAAGTTTGGATCATATTTTTGCTCAAAGAAATGTCAAGAAAAGTCCTTGAATATATTTACACTATTGGTCCCTGAATTTCAGATAGTACACTTTTGGTCCTTGAAGATATATTAACACAAAATCTGCCATAATCCATTTTACTATAAGTCCATATCCAATACCATTTGTCCAATCCATAAAGTATCAAAGCCCATCACCAAACCCCATACCCGGCCCTAAACCAACTACCCGGTCAACCCACCCAAAACCCCAAGGTCAAACAATGCTAAAATATTATTACCCGCCCCATTATTTTACACCGTACATCCTCACCCCCAAAAATAACCAAGAACCCTAATTACTGCCTAATTAAAATTACCCCATCCCACCTCAATTTCACCACAATTAAGGGTATTTACGGCAATTTACTCGCGCTTCTAGAAGGATGATATACGTGTCAGAGATTTGACAGCAAAGGAATGACACATGGAGGGTTTTGATTGGTTGAGCCACCTCACCAAAGAAATTCAGGGACTCTGATTGGATGGAACTATCACATGGGATCAAAATACGAATATTCTGAGCATATTCCACTTGGAGGACCTCCTCAGCTCGTAGCTATATAAGCCCTTTCACTCACCACATTTGAGGTGTTAGACTAGGAGTAGGAGTAGTGTAGAAATTAGGAATTGAAACTCTGTTAAATTTTCTTTTGAATTGTATTTTAGTTTAGTGGATGTAATTTTACTTGATATTTTTAATAAAAGTGCTTATTTCTTAATAACTCATTTTATTGTTCATCTTAATTTTTCGCTTATTCTGTCTTAGTACTTACATATTCTGCTTATTCTAGTTTTATTCAGCTTAAAAACTTCATTCTCATCTTGTTTTATAAATCATTTTCAGAAAATAAAAAAAATCAGAAAATTAAAAAAAATAAAATAAAAAAATATTTCCAATCTGATTTGATAAGCTTTTTAATAAGCTGTTTTAGTTTTCAACACATTCAAGCTCAATAGCTTATTATTAAACTGCTTCATTCATTGTTCATTAGCAACCTAAGACAGGAAATAGAGGTACTGAGGTATGATCAAGTGGTTCCTGTGGTGTATTTTGGATAGCTTGGACAGACTTGGAAGGTCCTGCCTATCCTAGAGATAGGCAAGCATAGTGATCCACCTCTGTTCTTGCTGAGGTGGTAGTTACTTTGTAAGTTTGGATTCTAATCTCTTGTATCTAGTCTAGATTGTAATAGTTTGGTTTAAAATTTAGATTTACTGTGCCATTGGTTGAGTTTGTTGATTTAGTAGTAGTTATAGTTTAGAATAAAGCTTGTTATAGTAATTGCTATATCTGTGTTGTTTGATCTTTAGTATATAGTTTAATCAGTATAACTGTATTAGCTTGGATATGTTATTTTGCTTATTTGTTTGAACTAGTTGAATTAGGTGGTGAAATCAGCTTTATATAGTGATTTGAGAGTTGTTTGATCCTGTGGAATTGAGATTTCTGGTCTGTTTCTTATGATTGTAGTGATGACTGACTTATAAGGTAGTGTTTGGATCTGAGGTTTAGTGTTAGTTGTAGTAGTATAGAAGCTGATTTACTGTTACATTTAGGATTCTTCAGTGATGTTTTAGTTAATCAGAACTTAAAAACAGTTAGTCATTGCATAAATAGTCAAAGTAGTAGTAAATCTCTTTATACAATTAAGTAATATAGAATTCAGCTAGTGTAATGATAGTTATAATTGCAAATTAGATCATAGTAGCTCAATTTAGATTAACTTTAGCTTATAATAGCTTATAAGAGTTGAATCAGTAGAGTAAGATTGGAAAAAGTCATAGAAATTTAGCAATTGGAAAAGTCAACTGTTACTTGTTTTTAATGGTTATTAGCTGCTGAACTAGGGAGATTTTAGAGTAGAATAAGATAGTTTCTGATAGATATTTTTGGTTATTTAGATTCTCAGCAGGTATGTGTTACTTTTGCCCCCATCTTATTTCACTTGTTAGCTTATTAGATGCACATTATTTGGTCTGATAAGTCATAGTGTAGGCCTGATTTCTGTTTTGGTAATATAGGGCTGCTACTGTTTGTTTGAGCTTGTGAATGAGTTTTATTGGTATTTTTAAGTTCCTTATAGTGTATAGTAGTGTTTTTCATTTGTTTTTGTCACTAGCTTATTCTGTTTGGCATCTGCTTATTGCTTTAGCTTATTGCTTTAATTGCTTGTTACTTGCATTCTTAGATTCTGTGTTTTCCAAGTTCATTTCTGAGTTTCTTTGTGTCTATTAGTGTATTTTGAATCTGTGTTCCAAGTTTGGATAACTTTTGTGGATAGTGCTTATAAATAAGCACTTGCCATAAGCTGTTTTGGTGCTTATTAGCACTTCTGCTTATTTTTTTTTTATTCCAAAATTTTTCTGCAACCTTTCCATATTATTTTAGAATTTCTGTAAAATTTTCATAATTTTCTGAGTTCATTTACTATTTTTCTTAATTTCTTTTAGTTTATAATCATTTTTAAATCTATTTTAATAATCAAAAATTCCATAAAAATCAGAAAAAGCTTTGAAAAATACAAAAATATTTTTAGAAAATCTTTTATAATATTTTAGAATTTTTAGAATTAAATTTTCATTTTTCCACTTTATTTTTCTATTTTTCTTTATTTTTAATTCATTTTAATTCAACAAAAAGAAAATTAATTCTAGAAAATAAATAAAAACTCAAAAAAAATAGTTTTCTTTTTCTTAAAAATTCTTTTTAATAGTTTAAGATTTTTAGAAAATATTTCTAAGTTCGTAAGGATCATTTTTCAATAAACGTTACGTTTTAATATTACGTGTGCATTTCCGTTTTTACGTTTTCAACATTTGTACATATTTAGCTTGTACATTCTGGTTATTTCACTAATACTTTTCATTATTTGAATTTCAAAATCATATTTTTCACTTTACCACTTTTCACGACTCAATTTCGCGATTCGATTATTCTCGATTCCATTCTACCTTCGCTGGGAAAACGACCCGGGAAATACTCTCACCGGTATTTCTTCGGAATAATTATATACTACGAAAAGACTTTATCAAAATGGCGCCGCTGCCGGGGAAGGTGGACGTGAGTTTTGAATATTCGTGTTGAAAAATCTTGTTGTGTTAAGTTTTCCACTATCTTGTATATATTTTCTATAAAAATATAAAAAAAAATTGAAAAATCAAAAACAAAAATAATCTTCTTATCCTCTAAAATTTGATTCTTCTTCTCAAACCCTCTTATGTTTAATTATTATGGATCTGATTTGTTTTAATTGTGGAGAACCGTTCTTCGGAGGGTTATGTGTGTGGTGTACGTGCGACGAATTTGGAGATAATATTCGTGATGGCGTTTGTTTGAATTGTAATTCTCACACGTGTGATCAAAATTCGTTCAACAATTCGTCAAATATTCCTGATTTTTATACACCACCACCACCTTCGTTTAATTGCTATAATTGTGGAAACCCGTCCGAAGAAGGAATGTCGTGTGGGCGATGTTTTTGTGATGTATGTGGATACACCGATTGTATGTGCTATACTCCGAGTGCTGACACGTCTTTCGATTGTTATCCTCAAAATAATTTTTATGAGCCAAAATAATTTTGTGATGTATGTGGATTACAATCCGAGCTTTGATTGTTATCCTCAAAATAATTTTTATGAGCCAAATTCGTATTACAACGGTGATTCTTTCCAAAATACATCAAATTTTGAAAATTGTGGGGGATCGTTTGAAAATTCTTATCATGAACCTAATTCTTGTTACGATTCTAATGGTTTTTAACAACCCCACAAACTTCTGATTTACTAATCAAATTTTTGAAATCAAATCAATGATCGATAAGTTGAAAGAAATGGTGGTTAATCGTATGACATCTACTCCCGAGCCTAATGAGAAATCGATGGAAGAACCTCTTGTTGAAGAAAGAAAGTTCCAATTTTGTGAGTGTTGTTTGTATGATGATAGTTCCACGATCACGATCAATCTAAATCCTCAAAATGATTCTATCTCTTTTCCCGTAGAGCCAGTGGACTCTCTAATAATGGGGGACGAGCCTCTTGACACTATTCCGGCAACGGAATTTGACGAATTCAATATGTCTAGTGGTGAGAACCTCGTTCCAATCCAAAGTGAGTCCGGGGAAAATTCTAACGGTGATTCTTCTTTCCATCCTTCTTTCACACCGGTTGAAGGGAGTGATGCCGTTTTAGATGAGATCGAGTCATTTCTTGCTAGTGATGCCATTCCGACAATGGTTGACGATGCTAATTTTGATCCGGAGGAAGATATTTGATGAGGCGAAAAATGATCCGTTTTTAGGGGGTCATTTAAGCCCGAATTCGAATTTATTTGATCAAATATTGCCCTAAATCGTTCCTTTTGTGATTTTAGGTACTTTGGGAGTGAAATCTGGAAAAGGAAGCAATTCGGACGTTTTTGGAGCATAAAAGTGAAGAAAACGCCAAAGTCTTAATTTTCCATGCTAGGAACAGTGCATGACGGCGTCAAGAGTAGTTCCCTGACGGCGTCAAGAGTAAAATTCCATGACGACCCAGAAGAGTTTTGACGGCGTCATGAAGGTAGGGCGTCAAGAGTAAAAGTCATGACAGCCTGGAAATGAATTGTTCTTGACGGCGTCAAATGTAGATCTAGGCGGTCCAAGGATTGTTTTGGCGGCGAGGTGACGGCGTCACCTATTTGGTCTTGACGCCGTCAGACCCCTTTTTCTATATATAGTTTTCTAGTTTTTCACATTAAAAGAGAGAAGTTTTGGGAGAAACCCTAAGTACGATTTTGGTGTAACTTTACAGGTTTTTCAAGGGTTCCAACCCCTTGATACCTTGCATGATTAATCAAGATAAGTGTTCTTCTAATTCAATCAATATGTCTATGTGTTGGTTGTCTATATCATGTTCTTGTCTTAATTCTATCATGCTAGGCTAGATCTATCTTGTGTTTGCTTAGATCTAATGAAACCTAGATATTGATTATGTGTTGATTACTTGTTTATTCTTGTCTTGGATGAATGATTTATATGTTAGGCTTAAGAAAACTGGCAGATCTCCAATTGGTAACATGCTTGAACGTCTTAAGAAACATGAACCAACGCGCACTAGGTCTTTATTGGTTGTATTTAATGCATGAGCCACTGTTTACAATCCCTATAGTTGTGCTGGGCATGGTGTAGGAGGAGATAAGAGCTCATAGAATTGGAGAGTTATGTGTGCCACCCCATGAATGGTATTAAAGAATACGATCCGTCATCCATGCAATTATAACAAGTAATTAACGTGTAAAAGATATCTAGGGAGTAGTGAAATCTAAGTAAACACATTTTCTCCAATTACTGCTCACAACCTTAGTATAAATTAGTTTATTTTCTTTTCTAGTATTTTATTTTGATTGCATCTTAGTATTGGGTTAGTTGAATAGCAACTAATTCCGCCCAAATCCTTCAAACCCGAGATTTTAATTTGCTTTCCATAAAATATAAAAACACAAAAAAAATAATCATCCCTCACCTTTAGAACTAGTATTTAGGTTTTCTAATCCTAGCAACACTATTCCTAAGCTGAACGATCAATCCCCCGGTACTTGTCACTATACTATACTACAACGATCAGGTACACTGCCTGGTGGGGGTTGTAAGCTTCTCGAGATCCCTCGAGAGGTAAAGCCTGTTGCGATTCCCACGCATCAAGTTTTTGGCGCCGCAGCCCGAGGAATAGTTATTGTCTAGGTTAGAATTTCTTTTTATTAGGTCTACTTGCTAGATTCCTTTCTAGTAAGATTTTATTTTTATTTTTTAGGTTTTCTTTAGTCTATCTCATTTCTTTGTGCTTTTGTTCGTAACTCTTTACCATCCGACATCATGGAAGGTGGTAACATCTTTGAACCCGTCATCCCACCACAACAAAACCCACCATTAGAACCCCTTAGGCCCCGAACCTTAGGAGAGTATTCCCAACCTAGCCACCAAGGCTACCGAAACACCATTGAGCTCACCGGAGCCAATGTGACCCCCTTGCGATCCGACACCATCCGGTTGGTGCAAAGCGGATGTGCATTCCATGGACTTCGTTCTGAAGATCCAAACCAACATCTTAAGGACTTTCTCAGAATCGCAGATTCCATAGACCTAGGTGTTGAAACTAGAGAGACCACCCGTTTACGCCTATTCCAATTTTCTCTACGGGATCAAGCTAGTCAATGGCTTGAGCGTTTACCCGCGGGATCCATCACCACATGGGATAACCTCACCAATCGCTTCCTTACTCAATTCTTCCCACCGGGGAAGACTGCAATGCTTAGAAATGACATTCTGATGTTTGAACAGCAGCAGGGTGAAACTTTCTACGAAGCTTGGGCCCGTTTTAAGGAACTCCTCCACAAGGTCCCTCATCATGGTATAAACCTTTGGTTATTAGTCCAGATTTTCTACGACCATGTTGACTATCACACTAAGCGCACAATCGATAGGGCCGCGGGAGGTAAACTGCGTGATAAGAACGCCGAGGAGTCTTGGGCAATTATCGAGGAGCTCGCCACTGATAATCAGGAAATGTGGGAGTTTAATCACACAGTGGAAGCAGCTATCAATGCAGTCTCAGCATCTGGAGGAACCACCGAAATCCCCGATGAACTCCTATGCAAACTCGAGGCAAAAGTTGACTATTTTGAGGAAAGGCAAAGGAGGCCTTTAAGTCCCAGACAAGCTGCTGTCAACTCTGTCTCAAAACCAACTTCGGCACCATTATCTGAGTCACCTTCTAGAGAACATGTCAAGACTTTTCAAAACTACACCCCACCTTGCTTCCCTCCCAAGGAACTTAGCTCGGAGTTTGAGGCTAGGATGAGGGAATATATGGCAACTCACTCAGATCGGCTTGCTAGATTCGAGGAAGCAGTTTATAAGCAAAAGGAGGAGATGCAGGAGAAAATGAATGAGATGATGAGTCTATTGGAGGAGTACGCCAACCAGAGAACCCCCGAACGAATACTACTAAGGAAAGAAAGCGCCACTCCCACCACCCAATTTGTTAACTCCATCACCATTGTCCATAAGGATAACGAGAAGGTAGAAACTCCTGCTAAAAAAACCTTAGAAAAACCACCAGAATCCCAACCTTTGAGTTACTACCTGAAACATGATATAAACAAAAACACCATAACAGATTGGATTAAGGGTAATGGGCGTAACCAATCCTCCGGACAGGTTTCTGAGAAAGAGGAAGAAGTGAATGAGGGGTATGATACGCTTCCTGGAGGATCAGTATTCGAGAAGCTATTAGTACAAAAAGTGGCGACTAAGCAGATAGCATGCGGGAACTTTGAGATACCAACGAGCATCGGGGACTTGAAACATCTTAGTGCTTTCGCCGACCAAGGATCGGAAGTAAATCTTATGCCCCTAACTATTTACATCCAACTAACGTCAAAAATGCCAGCACCTACTCGTGTTAGGTTATCTCTTGTTGGACACTCGTACGTATACCCCCTAGGAATCGCAGAAGATGTATTAGTTAATGTTGCAGGATTCATGTACCCCGTTGATTTTATGATCATCGATGATAAAGGGGATGGATGCATGCCATTAATCCTTTGGGCACCATTCCTCACCACCGCTAGGGCTGTCATTAAGTATGAAGGTAGGAAGATTGAGCTTAAATCTGGAAAAAGAAAGATTAGCTTCCCCATGACCCCGCGAAGTGGGCATGAGAGTTTGAGTTGGAGAATGATCAAAAACAGCATTGGCACGACACCCATTCGTGTTCAGAATAAGATTCTTGCATGGGAGGCAAGAATCAAAAGCTATAAGAAAGCCAAGGATGAAAGAAGAAAAAGCAATAAGGTTCAGGTCGAGCTTGAACATACTCGACCCGAAGAAAATCATTCACCATTTGAGGAAGGGAACTTGGTACTCTTGAGACACTTGGAAACAACAATACCACCTGATAAACCAAGTCCTTGGTGGTATGGGCCATTCACAATCGAAGGATTGAGCCAAGAAGGGGTAGCTAACTTGAGAAGCAAATTAGGTGGAATGGTGATTGCAAGTATCGATAGATTGAGGCACAACCACCATAATAGTAATGATCGCAACTACATGGGGTATATCATTTCAAATGATGAGATCACGTAGTAACCCATGACCTTGAGTCTAGCTACAAGACTCGTAAATAAAGAAAAGCGCTTCTTGGGAGGCAACCCATGTTTTGTGTGATTTTTATTTGTTTGTTTGTTATTTGCTTCCGTATGCATGCTTAGTTTTTATTGTTGGTAGATCATGTTTCTAAACTAAATAGTGGAAATACTTTACTTTGTTGTTTTGGCCTAGTCTTAACTCCACCTAAAGGTATTTTTGCAAAAGATAAGTGTAAGGGGAAACCCCAAATATGTTTTTAAGAAACAAACCGATCATGATTCTCCACAATATTAAATGAACATGTATATTCGTACTTGTTAGAGTCAAATGCTTGTATTGAGTCATAATGAAGTTTTGCAGGATTTTCCAGGAAGTAGGACCAAGTTTTTCCAGAAATTTTCCGGAAACTTAACATAAGAATTTCTGCAGGTCAATTCTGACGGCGTCAGGAGTTTACTCTTGACGGCGTCAGGAGTTAAAATCTGGAAATTTTACCGGTTTTGTTTTTCTAACGGAGTCTTATGATTTTTGTGAATTATTAAGTTTTATAATCTCCAGGAGATGTGCAAACTTCATTCCACAAGCATTATATCTTATCTTGTTTTCTAGGATTTAGTAACTTATATAGGATGCCGCCGATTTTACGCGAGGTTGTCTTGTCTATTTTGTCAGGTTTTACAGGTTATATACGACAAGAAGATGATTTATATTCTGGAAGGGAAGCTTTGATTGTTCATTTTCTTGGAGGAAGATTTAACCTGGCCACCTTATTATCCATACCGAGCGAATCAGGGGAGTATTTGATTTCATTCTTTTTACTTATTTCACATTTACATTATTTACTTGAACATTGGGGACAATGTTCATCTTAAGTGTAAGGGGAGGGTAAAAAGATGATACCTTACATATGCACTTTCGCTTGAGTTTGTTTTGTTTAATGGTAGATGTGTAATAAAACTATGAGAAATACTTGTTAGTGCAATTTTAGCGCCAAATTTAAAATTTTTTACAACATTTAGGAGTGAAACTTTAGCCATAGCAAGCGTCTCATGGATAGGAGATTGTATGACTAGCACATAACCGTGTATTCAGAAAAAATTTCCACCCAAATATGTGAGGTTCGCCTTTAGATTTGATAGGAAAAGCATTTACTATTAGTGCTTATGAGTGTATCGGTAGCATTTAGATTCTAGAACTTGCGTTAGTGATGCATCCCGAGACCGCTAGTGAGACTACATTCGTGTGGTAGGATTTACTACATGAAAAGAGGCATTAGGATCACCCTTGTGTTAAACCCATATCATAATTACTTGACCATTTAAGTCATATTACTTGGCTAGTTAAGTCAACTAATTTTTCCCACACCCTTAGCGTTGTACTCATTTTTAGTACACGAAACCCCTAGTACACCCCTCCGAGCCTATCTTTTCGTTTCTAACTTTAAGCATTTTACTTAAAGGAAGAATTTGTTACACCCCACTTAAATGTACAACCAAATCGCCTTAGCCTTCCGTGTATGCGCTCATTTTTAGTGCATTATTGTTATTTGTTAAACCCTAAGTTAACTTTCTAATTGATTACATGGTTGCTAAGTCGAGTCATATCCTTGTACATATTTTTTTGGGATGATTGGGACTCATGGGTAAGTACTTATTTATGGAGTAATGGGGAAGAACATCATATTATTACCCCCATATGTACGTTAATCTTAAAATAGTGCTCCAAGTATTTTGATTTTCTTAATTCGAGTCATTAGATTAGTTTAATGTAAAGTATGTAAAAATTCAAGTGTAAGGGGAATGTTCAATCCCCTATGATGTATTATTTCGGATGGTAGGGTAAGAGTGTATGCAAAAAATAAAAAATAAATAAATAAATAAAAAAATAAAAAATAGAAAAAGAAAAAGAGAAAAAAACATACGGACTACCATCCCATTTTATTCTATGTTCATTTTATGTTTTTGTTATTTTTCATTTATTAGCTTAAGTCGAGTCTAGTCTTGGCTTAGCAACGCCACATTGTACATGTAATTAACCAAGATTGTTAACTCGCCACCAGTAAAACTTCCTTTATCCAACAAAACCGTGTATTTCATATCCCAACACCTAATGTTACAACCCTTTAAAAGACCTCTTTGATAGTTTATCCTAGGTGCTTACGCCATGTGGTGGAGGTTTGATCCTTTCCCAAGCCTATGGTAATCTATTTTGCTATGACAGGTAGTGAGAGATATCTTCCGTTTCCATATTGTAATTTACACTTTATTACACCCGAGAGATGTGAGTATCTAAACACTATTTGTAAGGTGCTTGTGTATGACCTCCGTGCTTGTCTATTGGTCTTTAGTGGAACGATTATTTGTTGTAATTACTTTTATATTAGTGTTAAATGACCCCTAACTTGTATTTTGAGTAGAATAAAAGCGCATTTGCTTGAGGACAAGCAAATCTCAAGTGTAAGGGTATATGATGAGGCGAAAAATGATCCGTTTTTAGGGGGTCATTTAAGCCCGAATTCGAATTTATTTGATCAAATATTGCCCTAAATCGTTCCTTTTGTGATTTTAGGTACTTTGGGAGTGAAATCTGGAAAAGGAAGCAATTCGGACGTTTTTGGAGCATAAAAGTGAAGAAAACGCCAAAGTCTTAATTTTCCATGCTGGGAACAGTGCATGACGGCGTCAAGAGTAGTTCCCTGACGGCGTCAAGAGTAAAATTCCATGACGACCCAGAAGAGTTTTGACGGCGTCATGAAGGTAGGGCGTCAAGAGTAAAAGTCATGACGGCCTGGAAATGAATTGTTCTTGACGGCGTTAAATGTAGATCTAGGCAGTCCGAGGATTGTTTTGGCGGCGAGGTGACGGCGTCACCTATTTGGTCTTGACGCCGTCAGACCCCTTTTTCTATATATAGTTTTCTAGTTTTTCACATTAAAAGAGAGAAGTTTTGGGAGAAACCCTAAGTACGATTTTGGTGTAACTTTACAGGTTTTTCAAGGGTTCCAACCCCTTGATACCTTGCATGATTAATCAAGATAAGTGTTCTTCTAATTCAATCAATATGTCTATGTGTTGGTTGTCTATATCTTGTTCTTGTCTTAATTCTATCATGCTAAGCTAGATCTATCTTGTGTTTGCTTAGATCTAATGAAACCTAGATATTGATTATGTGTTGATTACTTGTTTATTCTTGTCTTGGATGAATGATTTATATGTTATGCTTAAGAAAACTGGCAGATCTCCAATTGGTAACATGCTTGAACGTCTTAAGAAACATGAACCAACGCGCACTAGGTCTTTATTGGTTGTATTTAATGCATGAGCCACTGTTTACAATCCCTATAGTTGTGTTGGGCATGGTGTAGGAGGAGATAAGAGCTCATAGAATTGGAGAGTTATGTGTGCCACCCCATGAATGGTATTAAGGAATACGATACGTCATCCATGCAATTATAACAAGTAATTAATGTGTAAAAGATATCTAGGGAGTAGTGAAATCTAAGTAAACACATTTTCTCCAATTACTGCTCACAACCTTAGTATAAATTAGTTTATTTTCTTTTCTAGTATTTTATTTTGATTGCATCTTAGTATTGGGTTAGTTGATTAGCAACTAATTCCGCCCAAATCCTTCAAACCCGAGATTTTAATTTGCTTTCCATAAAATATAAAAACACAAAAAAAATAATCATCCCTCACCTTTAGAACTAGTATTTAGGTTTTCTAATCCTAGCGACACTATTCCTAAGCTGAACGATCAATCCACCGGTACTTGTCACTATACTATACTACAACGATCAGGTACACTGCCTGGTGGGGGTTGTAAGCTTCTCGAGATCCCTCGAGAGGTAAAGCCTGTTGCGATTCCCACACATCAATATTCGTGTACTTGAAGAGTTATTGAATGAAGAACCGTTAACTTCTCTTCTTCCGATGAACAATGATGATTATGATGAAGTCGAAAGTTATTCCGATTCTCACAATGAGTATACTACGAGTGATGAAGAATCATGTGTAGATATCGATGATTATGAAGAAGATGTTGATGTGAAAATACAAGATGAAGCTCTTCGTGAAACATTGT
This sequence comes from Artemisia argyi, assembly GCA_030686995.1. NCBI lineage: Eukaryota > Viridiplantae > Streptophyta > Magnoliopsida > Asterales > Asteraceae > Artemisia > Artemisia argyi. The sequence continues at coordinate 179,933,149 of CM060704.1, forward strand.
TAAATGTCAATCTTCTTATCTCCCGTATTGAAGCATTGAATGATCCTCTTACTTCTTCTCCTATCCCCGTTATGGATAGTGATTCTTTACCCGAGCTTGAAATTTTTCGATTTGAAGAGACGAGTAGTGGCAATCCTACTATTCATGCTTATATCTCTCTTCCGGATTATGAATGCTTTACTTTTGAGATCGACTCTTTTCCTATTTTCGATAATCCGTTACGTGACCCTCTTTTAGAGGATGTCGATCTATTTCTTGCTGCGGATGACTCGATACCACCGGGTATTGAGAATGATGAGAATGATATTTCTTTCGATTCTTCTTCTTCTCGTCCACCTGCAAAACCACCCGATGAAGTTTTTAAATCCGGTACAGATAATGATATTTTTGGAGTGGTGGATGAGATGTATGATTATGATATTATCATCCGGGTGTTTCACCCATTCTTTGTTTATCCCATCACTTCGTCACTTTTCCACTCCACCGGGAGTGAGGATACCATATTTGATCCGGGCATCTCTATTTTCAAGTGGCCGTTCAATCTGCTCTCCCCAAGGACGAATTAATTCGGGGATCGAGTCAAGCTCATGTGACTCGGTGAACAAAAACAAGCGCTTCGTGGGAGGCACCCCATGCTTATCATTCATCTTCTTATATTTCTTATTTCTTATTAACGTGACGTGATGAAGGCTACCTCTTCCATATCTTGTGTTCCGTGGTTGTTTGTGATGTTTGTTCAGGATTGTCCGCGATTTATGATGACTCTCGTGCTCGTTGTTTTGTCTACATTCGAGTCTCATTCATCGGTGCTTTTGGAAATCCTATATCCGTGAATCTTATCGACTAACGTTTTCTTTGACATAATTAATAAACGGCCTAGAATTTTGTTAGGGTTACCTTAACCCATAAAACATTGAGGACAATGTTTCGTTCTAGTCGGGGGGAGGGTGAATCTTCGATTCGATTTTGACCTTGCATGTTTCACATGTCGTGCACTCTTGCAACTCCGTTTTTCCACCAAAAATAAAAAAAATTGAAAAAATTAAAATTTCAAAAAATTTGAGAAAAAGTCATGAAAAAGCACAATAAAAATGTGAAAAAGTTGGAAAAGTTGTGCAAAAATATAATAAAGTTTGAATAAGTGTTTTGACACCTTGTTAACTTTCTTGCTAGCGAGAGTAAGAATAAATATTTTGACTTGACCGGGCGTGTTGAGCCTTAGCTTGTTCCCTTAACCAATGATAATCATATAAGCTTGTGCTAGTTTTGTACACAAGGAGCTATAAAATGCGAATTCTTTCTTAAGAATCTGCAAGTTCCCGTACTTGACTTTATACATGCGCAACTTAAAAGCTTTCGCTAGTCTTTTACATCAGGAGCTAGAAAACGCGAATTCTTCTTCTAGAATTTGCAAGTTTCCGTATCTGACTTTATATATGCGTGGCTGATTATCGGCTAAGTATTCGCGGGTTTCATTATTTGGAATCTTAAATTGCGAAGAGCGAGAAATGATAGAGTTTATTTAGAAGTTAGATGCTAAACGTAGAGTAGTGGTTCTCTTTAGAGCTCATGAGAGGTACTTGTGGCTTTTTACTCCCATCAGATACGTCACCCATATATAATAGATGTTCTAGGTTAATTAGTGGTATTTCGGTTTGAATAATATTTAGTTCTTTGTTTTCTTAAGAGAATTTTTGCTTTAGAAGTTGGGTACATATCAAGGAACATAAAAAATAAGAGCAAAAAGTGAAAAATCAAAAGTCAAAAGTTGATTATCTATGTGGTTTTGGAGCTACCCGATAAGCTTCCATTGATGTTATGAGAAAAAAGTCAAGAAAGAAAAAAGTGAAAAGTATGAAAAAAGTGAAAAATGAAGAAAAATGAAAGTTGAAAGTTATGTCGAATAAGAGCTTATGTATGTAAATAAGTTGTTGGCGCGTGAGGTGCATGTGATTAGTGATTAGTAATCAGTCACATGAGGTGCACGTGATCGTACTCCGCAACTTATATCCTTGATATTGTATGTACCCCCAAAATTCCTTGATGTGGACCGAATTTCTATTGCAGTGGTTATTAAGAGAAAATGAATAACTACTTATCGTTTTAACTTAGGTATCACTATCGGACTAAAAGTTATCGAAACGAGAAAATATGAAGAAATTCATTTCTCAAAATAAAATATTGAGATACAAAACCTAGGAAATGGGAGTAAGGAGTTTCCACAAGTAACTGTTATGAGTAGTGTTAGCATCTAATTTGTAGATAAGCTGTGATCTCGTTTGTACGCTTAGTTTGGGGACTCGTGAAAAATCAAGGATGACGATTTTAATCCGTATGGTCACTTCTTAAATAGAAGTGTTTCTACTCGTTGACCCTAATAATTATTGCAAAATAATGAAAGTTTAACAAACCGTCACAAGTTTGAAGTATGAAAAGTACAAAAATAGAAGTGAAAGTGGAATAAAGGAATAAAAGAAAAATTTTGGAAAATAGAGCGTTTTCGGGAATAAATGATTTTGAAATCTCTTTTGAACATCCTTGCTACTTTCCAAAGTTAGTAAAAAGAGGTTTTGAAATTATTTATCTCAAAAGCGTGAATTGATCACATTGCGTGAGGACACGGCAATACTTTAGTCGGGGGGATTTTGGTGTGTATTAATTTACACACCTTTTCATTATCAATTATCGACCCAAAACGACTATTTGAGCTAACAAATGCCAAGAAAACACGTGTTTGTATGTTGTGAATGTGCAGGAACGGATTTATCATAAAAAGACGAAAAATCACGGGAAAACAATGAAAACGGGCACGAGAGTATGAAAAGGTTCAAGAGCCGAAGCCGGGAAAGAGTTTTCAAGTTTGGATCATATTTTTGCTCAAAGAAACGTCAAGAAAAGTCCTTGAATATATTTACACTATTGGTCCCTGAATTTCAGATAGTACACTTTTGGTCCTTGAAGATATATTAACACAAAATCTGCCATAATCCATTTTACTATAAGTCCATATCCAATACCATTTGTCCAATCCATAAAGTATCAAAGCCCATCATCAAACCCCATACCCGGCCCTAAACCAACTACCCGGTCAACCCACCCAAAACCCCAAGGTCAAACAATGCTAAAATATTATTACCCGCCCCATTATTTTACACCGTACATCCTCACCCCCAAAAATAACCAAGAACCCTAATTACTGCCTAATCCAAATTACCCCATCCCACCTCAATTTCACCACAATTAAGGGTATTTACGGCAATTTACTCGCGCTTCTAGAAGGATGATATACGTGTCAGAGATTTGACAGCAAAGGAATGACACATGGAGGGTTTTGATTGGTTGAGCCACCTCACCAAAGCAATTCAGGGACTCTGATTGGATGGAACTATCACATGGGATCAAAATACGGATATTCTGAGCATATTCCACTTGGAGGACCTCCTCAGCTCGTAGCTATATAAGCCCTTTCACTCACCACATTTGAGGTGTTAGACTAGGAGTAGGAGTAGTGTAGAAATTAGGAATTGAAACTCTGTTAAATTTTCTTTTGAATTGTATTTTAGTTTAGTGGATGTAATTTTACTTGATATTTTTAATAAAAGTGCTTATTTCTTAATAACTCATTTTATTGTTCATCTTAATTTTTTGCTTATTCTGTCCTAGTACTTACATATTCTGCTTATTCTAGTTTTATTCAGCTTAAAAACTTCATTCTCATCTTGTTTTATAAATCATTTTCAGAAAATAAAAAAAATCAAAAAATAAAATAAAAAAATATTTCCAATCTGATTTGATAAGCTTTTTAATAAGCTGTTTTAGTTTTCAACACATTCAAGCTCAATAGCTTATTATTAAACTGCTTCATTCATTGTTCATTAGCAACCTAAGATAGAAAATAGAGGTACTGAGGTATGATCAAGTGGTTCCTGTGGTGTATTTTGGATAGCTTGGACAGACTTGGAAGGTCCTGCCTATCCTAGAGATAGGCAAGCATAGTGATCCACCTCTGTTCTTGCTGAGGTGGTAGTTACTTTGTAAGTTTGGATTCTAATCTCTTGTATCTAGTCTAGATTGTAATAGTTTGGTTTAAAATTTAGATTTACTGTGCCATTGGTTGAGTATGTTGATTTAGTAGTAGTTATAGTTTAGAATAAAGCTTGTTATAGTAATTGCTATATCTGTGTTGTTTGATCTTTAGTATATAGTTTAATCAGTATAACTGTATTAGCTTGGATATGTTATTTTGCTTATTTGTTTGAACTAGTTGAATTAGGTGGTGAAATCAGCTTTATATAGTGATTTGAGAGTTGTTTGATCCTGTGGAATTGAGATTTCTGGTCTGTTTCATATGATTGTAGTGATGACTGACTTATAAGGTAGTGTTTGGATCTGAGGTTTAGTGTTAGTTGTAGTAGTATAGAAGCTGATTTACTGTTACATTTAGGATTCTTCAGTGATGTTTTAGTTAATCAGAACTTAAAAACAGTTAGTCATTGCATAAATAGTCAAAGTAGTAGTAAATCTCTTTATACAATTAAGTAATATAGAATTCAGCTAGTGTAATGATAGTTATAATTGCAAATTAGATCATAGTAGCTCAATTTAGATTAACTTTAGCTTATAATAGCTTATAAGAGTTGAATCAGTAGAGTAAGATTGGAAAAAGTCATAGAAATTTAGCAATTGAAAAAGTCAACTGTTACTTGTTTTTAATGGTTATTAGCTGCTGAACTAGGGAGATTTTAGAGTAGAATAAGATAGTTTCTGATAGATATTTTTGGTTATTTAGATTCTCAGCAGGTATGTGTTACTTTTGCCCCCATCTTATTTCACTTGTTAGCTTATTAGATGCACATTATTTGGTCTGATAAGTCATAGTGTAGGCCTGATTTCTGTTTTGGTACTATAGGGCTGCTACTGTTTGTTTAAGCTTGTGAATGAGTTTTATTGGTATTTCTAAGTTCTTTATAGTGTATAGTAGTGTTTTGCATTTGTTTTTGTCACTAGCTTATTCTGTTTGGCATCTGCTTATTGCTTTAGCTTATTGCTTTGATTGCTTGTTGCTTGCATTCTTAGATTCTGTGTTTTCCAAGTTCATTTCTGAGTTTCATTGTGTCTATTAGTGTATTTTGAATCTGTGTTCCAAGTTTGGATAACTTTTGTGGCAAGTGCTTATAAATAAGCACTTGCCATAAGCTGTTTTGGTGCTTATTAGCACTTCTGCTTATTTTTTTTTATTCCAAAATTTTTCTTCAACCTTTCCATATTATTTTAGAATTTCTGTAAAATTTTCATAATTTTCTGAGTTCATTTACTATTTTTCTTAATTTCGTTTAGTTTATAATCATTTTTAAATCTATTTTAATAATAAAAAATTCCATAAAAATCAGAAAAAGCTTTGAAAAATACAAAAATATTTTTAAAAAATCTTTTATAATATTTTAGAATTTTTAGAATTAAATTTTCATTTTTCCACTTTATTTTTCTATTTTTCTTTATTTTTAATTCATTTTAATTCAATAAAAAGAAAATTAATTCTAGAAAATAAATAAAAACTCAAAAAAAATAGTTTTCTTTTTCTTAAAAATTCTTTTTAATAGTTTAAGATTTTTAGAAAATATTTCTAAGTTCGTAAGGATCATTTTTCAATAAACGTTACGTTTTAATATTACGTGTGCATTTCCGTTTTTACGTTTTCAACATTTGTTCATATTTAGCTTGTACATTCTGGTTATTTCACTAATACTTTTCATTATTTGAATTCCAAAATCATATTTTTCACTTTACCACTTTTCACGACTCGATTTCGCGATTCGATTATTCTCGATTCCATTCTACTTTCGCTGGGAAAACGACTCGTGAAATACTCTCACCGGTATTTCTTCGGAATAATTATATACTACGAAAAGACTTTATCAGATACCATTGCACTTGAGTTTGTTTGTTTGATGGTAGGTGTGTAATAAAACTATGAGAAATACTTGTTAGTGTAATTTTAGCGCCAAATTTAAATTTTTTTTACAACATTTAGGAGTGAAACTTTAGCCTTAGCAAGCGTCTCATGGATAGGAGTTGTATGACTAGCACAAAACCGTACTATTCAGAAAAATTTTCCACCCAAATATGTGATGTTCGCCTTTAGATTTGATAGGAAAAACATTTACTATTAGTGCTTATGAGTGTACCGGTAGCATTTAGATTCTAGAACTTGCGTTAGTGATGCATCCCGAGACCGCTAGTGAGACTACATTCGTGTAGTAGGATTTACTACATGATAAAAGGCATTAGGATCACCCTTGTGTTAAACCCGTATCATAACTACTTGACCATTTAAGTCATATTACTTGGCTAGTAAAGTCAATTAATTTTTCCCACACCTTAGCGATGTACTCATTTTTAGTACACGAAACTTCTAGTACACCCCTCCGAGCCTATCTTTTCGTTTCTACCTTTAAGCATCTTACTTAAAGGAAGAATTTGTTACAACCCACTTAAATGTACACCTAAATCGCCTTAGCCTTCCGTGTATGCACTCATCTTTAGTGCATTATTGTTATTTGTTTAAACCCTTAGTTAATTATCTAATTGATTACATGGTTGCTAAGTCGAGTCATATCCTTGTACATATTGTTTTGGGACGATTGGGACTCATGGGTAAAGTACTTGTGTTATGGAGTAATGGGGAAAAACATCATTTATTACCCCCATATGTGCGTTAATCTTTAAAAGTACTCCAAGAGTTTTGATTATCTTGATTCGAGTCATTAGATTAGTTTATTGTAAAGTATGTAAAAATTCAAGTGTAAGGGGAATGTTCATCCCCTATGATGTATTATTTTGGATGGTAGGGTAAGAGTGTATGAAATATATATATATATATATATATATATATATATATATATATATATATATATATATATATATATATATATATATATATATATATATATATATATATCGAAAAATCAAGAAAAAGAAAAAAATATATATATAGAAAAAAAATAGAAAAAAGAAAAGAGAAAAAACATACGGACTACCATCCCGTTTCATTCTATATTTATTTTAAGTTTTTATTATTTTTGATTTATTAGCTTAAGTCGAGTCTAGTCTTGGCTTAGCAACGCCATATTGTACATGTAATTAACCAAGATGATTAACTCGCCACCAGTAAAGATTGCCTATATCCAACAAAACCGTGTATTCCATATCCCTACACCTAACGTTATAACCCTTTAAAAGACCTCTTTGATAGTTTATCCTAGGTGCTTACGCCATGTAGTGGAGGTTTGATCCTTTCCCAAGCCTATGGTAATCTATTTTGCTATGACAGGTAGTGAGAGATGTTTTCCATTTCTATATTGTGATTAGAATAAAAGCGCATTTGCTTGAGCACAAGCAAATCTCGAGTGTAAGGGTATTTGATGAGGCGAAAAATGAACCGTTTTTAGGGGGTCATTTTAACCCGGATTCGAATTTATTTGATCAAATAATGCCCTAAATCGTTCCTTTTATCATTTTAGGTACTTTTGGAGTGAATTCTGGAAAAGGAAGCATTTTGGACGTTTTTGGAGCATAAAAGTGAAGAAAACGGCAAAGTCTTAATTTTCCTTGCTGGGAACAGTACCTGACGGCGTCAAGAATTCTCAAGTGACGGCGTCAAGAGTAATACAAGAGGTGGAAGTGGATAAAGTCCGTGACTATCCCGAAGAGTTTTGCACTAGGGACATGACGGCGTCACCATAGGCCGTCATGGTCCAAATAAGAGTGACGGCCCAGAGTAATATTACACATGACGGCGTCAAAACTGGATCTAGGCAATCCGATTTCATTATGGGCGGCGAGTTGACAGCGTCAGATGTTCCTTCTTGATGCCGTCACCCTGTAAAATCTATATATAGTTTTGCAATTTTCATTCATTAGAGAGGAACAATTAGGGTGTAACTTTGGAGAGAAACCCTAGTCCGAATATTACAGCTTTTTCAAGGGTTTTTACCCTTTGATATCTTTCATGTTCAATTGAGATAAGTACTCTTTCAATTCATTCAATATGTCTATGTGTTGTTTGAATATATCTTACACTTGTCTTGAATTTAACATGCTTGGCTAGATCTCTTGTGTGCTTGCTTAGATGTAGTGAAACCTAGATGTTAATTATGGGTTGATTGTTTGTTTATAGTTGTTACGGATGATTGTATTCGATGTTAGGCTTAAGAAAACTTGCAGACTTCCATTGGTGACATGCTTGAACATCTTAAGAAACATGATCAGAGGTGTACTATGATTTTTGGTTGTATTTAATGCGTAGGAGAATTCTAATGATCCCATGTTAGGAGCTTCTAACGGCTCGACATAGGAGTGAAGTAGGATCCTATAGAGTTAGGGAATATTGTACACGGCCCTACGACTAGTATTAAGGAATACGACCCGTCATCCATACAATTGTAACAAACTATCAACCTGTAAAAGATATATAGGGAGTAATGAAGCCAAAGTAAACACAACTCTCCCCATTATTGTTCACATCACATTAGTAATTAGATTTTATTTTCATTTTTGTTATTTTATTTTGATTGCATCTTAGTTATTGGGTTAGTTGATTAGCAACTAATTCCGCCCACTCTTCCAAAACCGAAATTTGTAATTGCTTTTATAAAATATAAAAATACAAAAAGAATCATCCCTCACCTCTAGATCTAGTTTTTAGGTTTGCTAATCCTAGCGACACTATTCCTGAGTTGAACGATCAATTCCCCGGTACTTGTCACTATACTATACTACAACGATCAGGTACACTGCCTGTGGGGGTTGTAAGCTTCTCGAGATCCCTCGAGAGGTAAAGCCTGGTGCGATTCCCACGTATCAAGCACAATAATCCAATCAAAGAATAGCATGAACATCTCAAAGGCAATTTAGCTCAACAGCAACTAAGTCAGCTTGGCACAGATAATCATCAGGAGCAAAGCAAGATAGCAACTAACAAGTGGCGGAAACTACGGACTCGATACTACCTAATAATATAGACTTGACTTAATGTATATTCAAGAGCGTAACATATTTCCAATTCATTCCCCAAATATATTCCATTTTACTTCCCAAAACAATCGTGTGAAAAATAGTTTATTAGTGTTTGGTATCGCGTCGTGTGTGTGTGGAGACATAATCTCAACTCGAGTGAACTCACGCCAAGAATATAATCAAGATACATCAATCTCATATAGCCAAATAATGAATCAAAATCTTAGTTTAAGTCCATATCTTGTGTGTTAGGGCCAATTGATATGACCTTAAGATCCGATAAGTTCTCGTAAGAAGGGTCAACTACTTATCAAATTTGTAAACTTGATACGTTTAACCATTCTTCTGTTTACTTATTGATTGCAAAGTTATATCATCCATTAATAGTCATAGGATACATTTATCATTAATATTGTCGCCCAATACACTTGTCGGGCCCCTATTGGGCTTATCAGTACAATAAGTCCGATAACCGCTTTTTGTTTCTTGAAGTCCAATAACATTCGGTTGTTCATCTCTAATAATCGATCTAATCCATTCTTTTTTCCCACTATCTCCATACCCCTCACATTTATAGAAATCATCTTCATTAATTAAATACTAAAAACGAAAACGAAAACAATACTATATTATTGCGTATTCTGGACCCCGTTCCCTTCCCCGTCATTTCCTTCGGGATCTTGCACCCCCCTCACCTTCTCTTCTTCGGCTCGTATCCACGATACCCCCACTATTTCCCCTATCTCCTTTAGTTATTCCAAGTTCACATCACATTTGCTACTAATTGCTTCACCTTCATTCCTACACCCAAAATAAAATACCTCGTTGCACTCGCTCTCACCGTCATAAAATTCCTTGTAAGCATCTGAGACCCCTTTCTTATTTTCCCCTAGACCATCTACCCCCGTTTTCCCCACCACTTCCATAGCCTTTTTAATGCTCCGCCTCCTTATCTTTTTACTGACCACCGGAGCCTCCCCACTTGTTTTACCTTTGTTGTATTCTACCCCAATCTCATCACCATCTAACTCCATTACTATATTTTCTTTCCTCTTTTTCTTTGATCTATCTCCTCCGCTACCCACCGAGCTAGGCGGAGACACCTCTATTTTTTATCTTCTATATTTTACACTCTCATGCTCTTTAACTTCACTGTCCACCTTACCTGCTACTCTTTCTTCAACCTCTTCTATATTATATTTTTCATTTGGCACCGATATATTTCTTTTAACACATCTAACTCTTATCCCATTATTATTTATAGGGCCACATGAGCCCAATACCACATTGACCGACTCATCTTGTACCCCCACACATGTACCCAATTTATCATTTAAACCCATATCAGTTCCATTGTTATTCTCCCTCCAAACATTAGGCCCAACAACCGGTTCTAGCCCACTAATACCCGGATCTGCCCATTATGTTTATTTTTAGCCAAGTCGTTTACTTCCCTCATATCCTTTATTTCGTTCAAACAATTATCTATGTTATTATTACCTGCCAAATTAAAAACCGAATCATCATTACAACAGCCGTCTTCACCAATATCATTATATTTCCCATGTAACTTTTCTTTTTCCACAACCACCTTCCTCTTGGGACTCCCATTGTCTTCCTCGAAAGAGTCACACACCTTTGTCTCTCTCGAGAACCTAGACCCTTCATATTCCTCCACATTCCGGCTACCTGAATCCATGAGAGTAACCCCATGTCCACCATCCACATGGTCCTGGTTTACTTCCCTCTCACCGTCATTATGCTCTTCCTCACTACTAGATTCCTCATCATCGATTCCTTCCTGATCATCCACTTCCATTTCATTAATACCCCTCTTGTACTTCATATCAACACCATTTTGCTCATGTTCTCTTTCTTTAATCTATTTCACGTCCCACACTGTAATATCTCTTAATTCCTCCAACAGGTTAACATCGTGAATTTTACCATTAACGCTTACCTTCAGTGTTTCATTTATCAAACCTTTGTTGATTGTGTGGTTTTGTACCCTTCCATATACCAAATTTTGGTTACCCTCAAGTCTACAATTGTGTAACCCAAGGATATTCCCATGTAAGGCTGCTACTTTTTCGAAAATGCTTTCCCCCCAACAAGATACAGCCAACCCTAAGATACTGATCCAAGTTATTCTCCCCACCGACCTATGGTAACAACGACCACTACGAAGCTTATGCACCTACCTTCTTATGCCATGATCGTTATCTTTTAATACGTTGCTAGCCGTATTTACATTCTCCATCACCATCATGAACTCTAACCCCCCCCCCCCAATAATTTTATTTCGACCTTGCCAAGTGATGATGTACCCTCCGACTAGCTCGAAGGACTTCCCTTCGAGTCTACTCAAAACCTACATAATCGCAGGCTCTAGCTAGCCTCCTAAATCCTTCTTGGGCGTAAAACTAATCTCTTATGATCTAGTTACCAGATGGGAATTCGCCAAACGAAGGTATAAGCCCTCCGGGGTACACTTCAATAAACATAAGATGGAAAGAGGGCAAGACCAAGTCTTAACCACGTCCCCCGTCTTATCCATGTTCTCCCTTCCTCCTTGACTGACCCGCCAATTCAGAAAGAGTGGACATTAAGCCTTAGCGGTTAACCATAAAATCATGGGACGCCCCCATGATCTCCTACAAATGTGGAAACACTCCCCAAGGCTGTTTTCTTCCCCTATAAATAGTCTTGGACGAGTTTCAGTTCTGGTATGCAATCTCAACTACTCTACTTTACTACATTTCACCTACATTATCATACCAAATACTTATTCACACGCCGGAGGTGGTTCGCAGGGTCCAACCCCTGCGCAATCACTTAATGTAGTGTCTTTGTATTTCTTATTTTCAGGTTAGACACAAGCTTGGCTCAACCAAAACATCCCCTATATCCTTTGATCATCAGCGAAGGCCTGGTCGTGCAAATTATTGTACAATCAGTGGCGCCATCCGTGGGACCCGCTACAATTAGTCCCGTTATTTCCAAGTAAAATAACCAGTCAAATACACTCACTATTATTCCAGCATGAATCCAGAAAGTGAAGTTACACCCCCGTCGGGTTTCTCGACTTTAACCCCAATACCCGTAACTGACACCAACAGTCTTCTGCCAATCACGGCCTCCACTTTTACCACACGATCTCACCCTGAAATAATGCCAAACCTTCGTGCATCCACGTCAGCTAACCCAGAACCTATAATTAGCCCTGCCTTCGTTGACGCTAATTATGAAAAGCTAGAGTCCCTGCTAAGGGGTCGAAGGAGGCAAGTAAGGAACACGGAAATGCGAAGGGAGTTAGAATATTCCAGCGATGAATATGATGAGGAGATCAAGATGGAGCCGAGGCCTTCGGCTTCCAGAGCTAATCACCCAGTCTTACGTATTGGGTCTTGATATGTGCCTTTTTGCACATATCTTTTCGTTCAATTTTCGAGTCAAAACGATCAAAAACACTTCAAAATGGTCAAATAACATCACAAATATCCTTGGAGTATGTTTTTGTGTGTCTCAGGTACAAAGGATTGAAAACAGACGAAAAACGAGCAAAATATGAAGAGTTGTCAAAACTAGTCCCTAAGCATTTGTTTTAAAAGATAAGTCAACCCAAGTCTTTAAAAATTAAAGGTTATCAAAAATGGTCTTTGGGTGAAAAGTTTTCAAAAATGTGCAAGTTTAGTCTTTGGAATTTCAAAAGTGACAGTTTTCGTCCCCGGGAAATTTAAACTTGAAAAATCAACATCAAAGGTCCTTAGGAAATCATTACTTGGCAAAAGTGGCTCTTGGATGAAGTTTGAGAAAGTGGCAGAAAATACCCCGCAGGTTTCAGAATTTACATTAAAGGTCCTTGTGATTAATCTCTATAAAACCAAATGGATCCTTTGTGTTAATTTAAACCCAACTCCACAACCCCCTATCCTAGTCCAAAACTACCCTGGCCCATCACCACTCCTAGCCCAACTTTGCTAATAAATAAATCCACCATTTGTTTTAATTATCAAAATCGGTCAAAAATCTGAGTCAAACCCAACCCACGTTAATAATAAAAACGTGCCCTGGTTGAGGTGTCCCTGCCAATCTACAATTTTTATTTTTTATTTTTTATTTTTTTTGATCCAAAAACGTGCCCTGGTTTTCATTATCCTTCAACCAAGTCTGACCCAGTCAAACACCATCAACAGTATTCATCTCCTACCCCCTCCATCCTTTTACCTGCCATACACAAAACCTCACCTCCCTTTGCTTTTTCCTGCTACACTCCATCCCCAAGCACCTCAAAAGTTTCACCCCTTCACATGATACCAAACCCATCACGGGTATCCACTCCAGGTCACCCATCCACTCCTAAAAGTTGATCCAATGGCTGGAAATTATGATTGGAGCCCAAGGTCAATCTAATGGTCAGGATTGATTGGAGAAAACACAAGAAGCACAAGGAAGAGATGAAACCCTAGTTTGCTAGTATAAATAAGGGCCTTAGGCCACATTTGTAATCGTCTAGTTTTTCATGTATTAGAAAAAGTTTGGCCATTTAATTTCTTGTCTATTTACTGCTTTTTCTTAGTTGTAATTTCAATTTAAAAGTTTTGTAATCCTCTTCAAGTTAATGAAATTTTAAAGTTTTCTTTTACTGTCAAGTCCATTAAGATTTTTGGCCTCTAAATCATTTGTGCAAAAGGTTTTTGTCATATTCATTTTATAACAGTTAGTGGTGTGAATTTAGGAATAGGTGCTTTTAGTTGAAATAGTTGGTTAAAATAGATTCTCTATTTTTTTTTTAAAGATCAAAATTATATAGAAGCCACCAAAAAAAGGGGCGCCCTGTTTCGAGAAGAACCAGGAACACCAACCCAAACAATTACATCATGTTAAAATTACACCACATACCCCAATCTACATCTTTACATTTAGACCTCTTTTTGAACCATAGAAAACCAATCGCTTTAACCGCCGAAATAATCTCCACACTAGTACATGTCCGGTGTGAAAAGATCCGCTCATTTCTCGCCTTCCACATTTCCCAACACGCTACAATGATTAAACCTCTAATCACTTCACCCTTTACGCTTGAAACCCCCGCATGTTTATGAATCTCCATTAAGTCTCGAACCAAAAACGCAAAAATAGGAGGGATGTGCCACCAGTTTGAAAGAGCTTGCCACACCCCCCCTGCGAGACGACACTCTGTGAAGATGTGATCGACCGTCTCCTCCAACTCTCCGCAGAAACTACAAACCTGGTCGTCCACCATAATATTTCGTCTCTGAAGCGCTTCCTTTGTAGGTAAACGGTCCAAAATCGCTCGCCACATGAAAATATTGCACTTAGAAGGAACCCATTTTACCCACTTGAAAACCACTTCCCTGTTTGTAACCTCCTCCTGTATGATAATACTTTTGACAGTTGCAACCGAAAAAGGTTCTGATCGTATACCCAGCCAACGCCACGTATCAGGCCCTGGCCGAAGTCTAACCTAATCCAGCAACCTGCAGCACTCAGAAAGCTGCTGTAACTCCAAATCAGACGCCGGCTGCCGCTTCCAAACCCAGCTAAAAACTCCCTGATCTGCCCTATCTTTAAGTCTATCCGCCACATAACACTTTTTGTCGGCTTCGAGCAGGAACAAATGGGGATAAACCTTTCTAAGCGGTTCCAAACCCACCCAAATATCCAGCCAAAATCTCACATTATTTCCACTCCCTATCACACCTTGAATTCTGTCGCTTATTCTTTTACCATCCGGATTCCATTTTTTTTTCAAAACGAGCCAAAGACGTCCAATTAGACGCTAACCGAGCGTTGGATGGGATCGCCTCCCATTGTCTCTTACTCCCATGTGTAAAACCTCGCGAGAATTCACATAATTAACTTCGGTTAATTTAATAAATAATCTTTGTCATTATTGTAATTACCATTTTTACGGGGAAATTTAAAATTTTCTTTGTATATTAAAATGGTTACAATTACGATATTGTCAAATTCGTCAAACGACAAAACAAGTTCTCGACAAAATTAACAAAATATTTATTTAACTAAACCTAATTAATAAACTTAATTACTAAACCAAATCGGGCCCTTATTTCCCCTAAGCCCAACCGGCCCACACCATAACCCAATTTCAATAATAATAAAAATTACAAATCGACTAAGTAAGCTACGAAACCCCTCGTTCATTTCAAATTCGTACACACGACCTATATATATTTTTGCACATCCTTGTTAAGCTCCTAGCCAACTATTAGTGTGTCGAATCTCAAGTTCACACGTTGAGTTTTGATACGTTTTTACGAGGCAAAGTGTTTGGCTATTAATCGACCCAAACGAATTGTGATTAATTCATTTCTTATCCGTTTTAATCCCCGTTTGATTCTAAATGACCCTAATAATGTTTCTAAGATGATTATATGCTCAAATGTTCAATATGATCAAGTATATACGGATGGTTAACGATTTTGTAAATCGTTTATACATATATATAGATGTCGACATGCATACATGAATCACCAATACATATTCCCTCTTTCAAGCTCTCACATCCTATAAAATATGTATATAACTTGTCCTATCTTTCATGTAGTACTGACATGTTATAGTAAATCATGTTTGCTGCGTTATTTAGCACCACTCGATCAAGTCGAAGGGTAGTATATACGTAACATGCATGCATTTAGTTTTCATTCATTCTCAAACACTTTCACCTAAGTGTTTCTTCCTAAAAACTACTCCTACAAATTCATAAGTCGATTGTATATAAGCTTGGACTCAAGAAAGGAAATCGAGTTGTAATATATATATAACGTTTGGGTTATATAGTGAGACTTGATAATCTTGTACTCTATCCTATCACTCTCGACTTTGATCACCTTTAAGGTGTTTGTAAGTAGTTTTCAACCTTTCTCAATCCATTTCCTACGTATAATATATGTCATGCATTATATATATATTGTTTCATCGTCTTTCATTTTAGTATACATATACGCGTACATATTTGTTTTTAGAACACGAAACGTGACTAGCCTCTATCTTGGTAGGCCTAGGAGTCACGTAGCACACTTGTTTCACCTTTATCTTCATGTTACATGCATATAACGAGACCAATTCAAACCATATCACACGTATAAATTTCATTTAAAACACTTAGTGATTATTTCAAGTTTTTCAAAATAAATAATCGATCCAAACATGTCACAAAACCTACGTATAACTTTTTATTTCACGTAACAAGCATATCATATTTTTCTACGTACTAATAGACCACCTAGAAAACTATTAGTTTCATTTGTATAACTTATAAAAATAATCGCGTTTAGACATTATAAACGAGCCAAAGCAAATCGACTTAAACCAGTTTTTCAAACAAAAACTTTATATAAAAACCTTAAGTTGTCGAGTGGGCTCAATCTGAGGCCCAATAAGACATCACGTTTTAACAGCCCACTGGGCCTATAAAATATATTTTTAAAATCACAAAGGAAGCCCAAGTTCAAGCCCAAAAGAATTTCTATGCCCTCGCCTCTAAAATTTTAAATGGGCCTTTGTTTGGTTCAAATCAAGGCCCATAAGCTAAATAAATAAGCTTTTTATGAAATAAGCAGTTGAAATAAGCTAAGAAGTAATAAAAGAAGCCAAGGAAATTTTTATAAAATTTTTATAATCACTTTTGCTAAAATAGGACTAAAAATGTAACGCGACGACACGTATAGGGACTAAATGTGAAAACTGTGAAAACTAAGGACTAAAAATGTAGAAACAGAAAGAAAGGATAGAAATTGATAATATAATATTGTTACAAGTTTAGATGGTAATATTGGACATGTAGTGGACTAAAATTGTAAATATATATAAAAAGGACTAACGGTGTGACGCTAACGTCGTTAGTATAAAAAGTGTAAAATTGGAAAAAGGACAAGGACTACACATTATTTATTTGACATTCTTATTTTATTTTCTATTTTACGGCAACCCTCACGTCATATGCATTTTGTTATGTTTTATATATATTATTTATTTTTACGTTAACTATATATATAACGATACCTAACAGGTTAATATTTTTACTTACGATTTAAAAGGGTAAAACTACGATGGATATTTTATATAAAGTATTTTCATATCATGCATGACATAATAATAATTTCACTTCACATCATCTATTCGTCATAACGAATAATGTTTATTCGTTATTTGTTCGTAGTTACCAAATAGTATTTGGTTATATTCTCTGATAAATATATTTATCAGGTTCTGTGTTAAAGACGTTCCCATAAATCTCATCCTATCTTACTTTTCATCCTTCCCAAATCAATCCAGGTGAGTCATAGCCCCATTTCAAATAATTGTTTTTAACTCATTGGGGGAGATACATGCTTACATATACTTTGATAATTTGATAAGTATATGAAATAAAATAAAATATATGATTCAAATCAATTTCCTAATTGATATTAAAATAATATAATTTGTAATTTATAATATATTGATATTCCCAATGTGATTATTGTGGTATGTGAAGAATTTATATTGATGAATTATTTGACTGAAATATTGATATTCATGTGAAAATTGTTCCCAATTCGATTATTGGGATATGTGATATAGATGTGTTACCGGCGATATATTCAAATTGAATTTCTGATACTCAAGCGATACTATTTTCAAACTGAATTTCTGATACTCAAAAGATGATATTTTCAAATTGAATTTCTGATACTCAAGCGATACTATTTTCAAACTGAATTTCTGATACTCAAACGATACTATTTTCAAATTGATTTCTGTGATACGATACTTGATTTCATGATGTTATGCTAAATGAGCCCATAAGTCCTTGATATTGCCTAAGTTAGCTTATCGCCATAAAGCCCCTCTATCATGAGCCATTAATCACTGAAAAGTGAGCGCGAATATAGTGGACAGCTTCGAAACCTGTTTCGGGTTGACCTCCGATCCCACTAATGCTTGACGGAATGCCAATTGCAATTGGTTAGCCGCATTAGTCGTGATACACTATATTTGAGTAAAAATAGGAATTGGCAAATCACCTATTACACGAGGGCAAATTCATCATTGATTTGATGAACACCCGCCGTTTACGGTATTTGTTAACGTCTTGCGTGTCATGAGGCTTGGTGCAATATCTATAAAGGAATAGAATATATGTATTCAACATATATTTAGATACAGCTGTATAGGTTCGCCCATATGTGAATTGTTTATCTGATCGATTTAGTATCATGAGTTTCCAGCTCATGTTAAGATTATTGATTCTTTATTGAATGTGATTGAATATTTATATGATTTATTTGTGAATATACTCGATAATTGTTTCATTTCTGTTTGTATTTTAACAATACCAAATATTCCTGAAATCTAACAAAATAAAGGGTTTTTCCTAAAACTCTATGAATTCACCAACCTTTGTGTTGACACTTTTAAGCATGTGTATCTCAGGTAATTTAACGGAGCAGGACAAGACACGGAGTGAGCATTTATTACTCTGATAAATTAAAATGGTGTAAAAATCAAATTTGTCATTTTTACAAGTCTTTATATCTTTTCATAAGATTTTAAATCAAATGGTTCATCTTTTATCAAAATTATTATTTAAATGACAAATGATTTTCAAAATGTTTCTTTCAAACCGTTTTATTGGTTAAAACTTCGATCCTCACCATAACACCCAAATTACTTTTCCGCTGCGATAAACTTTTAAAATGGTGGTGTTACAGATTGGTACCAGAGCTACAGTTATAGAGAATTAAATGTTTTTAAACATTAAAACTATAACTACATTTTCAAAATAATGATTTTACACCATAATATTTTATGCCCTCCGTGTCTGCAGACTGCTGTGCTCCATACTTTATTTGTTGAGATTATCTTACATGCTTAATAGGTTACTCATATACAATTGTTATTTCCTCTGTACTGTTATATCTTTAACAATACAAAATACTCATAAAATATTATTCTTGGGTTACTACTGTAGCATGTCTTCAGGAACGCCCGTGAATATCAATTCTACTCTCCATAATATTAATACCTCGTCAATCAATAAGAATTCTCCAAATAATGAAGGTCCTTACGTACAAATAATAAAATCCCAACCTAATATAGAACTCAATCCGAGATCACCTCCGCCGTCACCTATTCGTTCACCTTTACGTCAAAGAATCCGGAGAGCTACCGAATCATATGAAAATTTGATTGGTGGCCAGGCAACATTCGAAGTTGGACAAGGTTCGAGCCAAGAGAAATCATGGACGAATGTTGAATCAATTTCTCCGTTACCTTATACTTCAGATTCTACAATACCTAATTCTCCAAATAATTTATCTTCACCTAACTCTCCCGGCTACGGTATAAGTACTCCTGAATCCATGTGGAATCTTATTTATCGACATGCCGGCATATTGGATGCTCACACTGAACAACTAAAAGGGTTACGACCAACTCAATTTGAATGGTATGACCGTAACCTTGACGCATTGTTCAAGAGGGCTGATGCTGAAAGGCAAACAATATGTGAGATAGGGATAAAGATTAATGAAATAAAGGACAACACCAACCAGGAACTTGGAAGTTTGGACTCCAGGGTTCGTTGTGCAAGAAGAGAACACGATCAAACACATGTAAGAATTGAGGATATTGAGAGAACCCTATGGATGGCTTGAGATGCAGCCAGAAACCAGGGTCAAAAGATTGCCGCATTAGAGAGTATGTTGGCAAACCAAATGAACATGTGTCAAGAACGTTTCTCAAACATGGAAGCTGCACAACTTGAGCTTGAGAAAGAAATTAGATATTTACGTCAGAGACGTAACTAATCTTAAGTTTACAAGTTTCCTTGTTGTTCCTAATAAACCAAATAGACTTGGTTAATATTTCTTGTAATGTTCAATAATTCTGAAACTTCAGAACGTGTAATCAAAACATATTGTATAATAACATCCTTTCTGTTATATCTTTATGTTATGATTCAATCTTTTCTTCCGTATAAATCATGTATGAAATGAATCCCCATATTTCATGCAAAAATCTAATCATTTGTTATTTCTAAAATAACCAAATGATTCTATTCAGATCAATGGAGTATTAATAAAAGATCTTGTATTGTTTATCTTGCAAAGACAATTGATCAAGTTATTAATATTCTGTTTACATCTGTAATATTATTCAATTCTACCGTAAGATTTCTTACAAATAATTAAGATTTCTTAAAATTTTTTCATAATTAACCTAAAACTTTAAGAATCATCTAAATACCAATTTTTGAAAGTGGAATTAAAGAATGAAGAAAAGATAATTAAACTTCATTTGAAATAGACAAGTCGGTTTGTTCCTTAGTAATCCCATATCAAGAGTTGATCATTAATAAAATGATACAACAAAGACATCTTGAAATTAGATTACAGTAGGGAGTCAATTCAGTCTATCATAAATGAAATAATTAACTTCATTATTTAAATTTTTCTGATGTAATATGGATTCTAATGTTGAGTTTCATTTTTGTTTACAGAAAATGGACAACATGAACAATGCATATCAATCATCATCAGAAATTTCCATGACTCCTGGAGCTATCCAGAAATTGGTAAATGACATAGTGTCGGTGGTACTAGAAGGGACTACCTTAGTTTATCCGAGAAGAGAGACGGGTATACTTGGTAATCAAAACCCTGTAAATTTCATGAAGTATAGACCACCTCACTTAAAGATTCAAGAAGGAATGATCAACCCTACCCTCAACCATCATCAAGGAATTGGGCATGGAATGTTACCAAATGGAAATAATCAGAAGAGGAAGCTACCCGACACAGGAACCGTCAATCCCGTCTACTGCAACATCTTCAATGCTCAAGATCGATATCGCAAACATCTAGAAAACCGTATGAAGTATCAACATCAGCTGGGAATCAATCATATAGCTAATAGAAATTGTCTTGTTGCACCTGTTTCTGGAAATGGTTATCTCGGAACTCTACCCTGGTGTAAGAAATGCAACCTGCATCACATCGGGAAATGTAGGGTTAGATGCATGAAATGTCAGAAATTAGGTCATCAAACAATTAGCTGCAGGACTAAGGAAGTGAAAGTACAACCAATAACCATTGTATGTCACGGATGTGGTGGACATGGTCATCATGTGAAACGATGTCCAAACTACAATGTTAATTGGAAAGCCAAGACCTTTACAAGAAAATGAAGAATCTTTAAAGGCCTTGATAGTATCAAGGAAAATGGCAACTAGATTGGAACAGATGAGTAAATTCCTGTTGAAGATAAATAAAATCTAGTTTAAAATTTCCTAAGTTGTATTTCTTTCCTGTATTTCACTTCAAGTTACTATGGATGTAACTTAAACAATAATCTTTCTACTGTATTGAAAAATCTCCCTTGTAATATTTCCATAATAATAATAATCCAAGTTAATTTTAATTTCTGTCTCATCTACCAAATAACATACAATAATTACTCCATAAATTTTTGAAATTTTGATATGAATCCTAAAATTTTCCACTTTATTTCAAAAAGAAATTACGTGTTACATCATAAAAATAGCACGTTGAACACCATCTAAAACAATTTATTGAAATATATGATTGAACCAAACATCACATCATTTGGTCCTTAACTATACATAACCTGATCAACTATGTATAATTTAGGAAGAATTATGTTATGAAAGGAACAATGATATTATCAAATAATTTAAGAACAATCTTCCTTCAAAAGCAAGATAAAAAGCTAAAATAAATTGTTCATAATACATTGAACAACCCATAATAAATACCTATCATATGTCATCACCATTATGATAGGAATCAACAAAAGTATAATTAAGAAAAACACCAATAATTCACAATAACTAACAAAAGACATCAATAGTGAAATTTTTATTTAAAATCCATAAAAATTAATACATAAACAAATAATTAGCATCGGAAGTGCTATCGTTACAATTATTACAATACAAACAAAGGAATCTTCAATAGGTTGATCCGCAATGACAAATAAGACTCCCACCAACAAAACAATAGCAAGAGCCACCACATGATGAATCACTTTAATTATGCTGAAAAATAAATATAAACCAAATATTAAAAATAATAATGAGACAAATTCTTAAAAATAAAACGAGTTTTATTCATTATTCGTTACAAATACATAAAAACATAACAAGAACTTAATCCAAAACAACCCTAGCTTAAGATTTTACCCCCAGATCTTGTCGACGGTAATAGCAAGGATGGTCAGGGGTACGACAAACATCAAGATCGCAACCAAGAATCCAAAGTCTTCATCCGGAACGTACGCCAAGTAGATAGCGGCAAGGACGACGTACACAATCGCTAAGATAGTTATGAGATGCGGCATTTTGATGGAAAATGAGAAGAAAGTGATTAATGGAATGAGTGGAAATTAAAGTGGTATATATAGGCTAGAAATGTGACCGTTGGGCACTATTCCCGACCGTTGGGTCACTATTACTAGCCGTTATTTTACTATTCATGACCACTAATTTCAAATGTTCACAACCCTTAAATACGTCAGTTACCTTATCTTGTTGGGTACAAGTAAATCTAACTGACTCCCGATTCCGTAGTTTTAGGAAATAAAAATCTCCCGACAACCTCTGTTCAAAAATTCCTTACTCAAGTAATCACACTAAATTTGAATTTCGGGACGAAATTCAGAATGACATGTGGGTACTGTAAAACCTCGCGAAAATTCACATAATTAACTTCGGTTAATTTAATAAATAATCTTTGTCATTATTGTAATTACCATTTTTACGGGGAAATTTAAAATTTTCTTTGTATATTAAAATGGTTACAATTACGATATTGTCAAATTCGTCAAACGACAAAACAAGTTCTCGACAAAATTAACAAAATATTTATTTAACTAAACCTAATTAATAAACTTAATTACTAAACCAAATCGGGCCCTTATTTCCCCTAAGCCCAACCGGCCCACACCATAACCCAATTTCAATAATAATAAAAATTACAAATCGACTAAGTAAGCTACGAAACCCCTCGTTCATTTCAAATTCGTACACACGACCTATATATATTTTTGCACATCCTTGTTAAGCTCCTAGCCAACTATTAGTGTGTCGAATCTCAAGTTCACACGTTGAGTTTTGATACGTTTTTACGAGGCAAAGTGTTTGGCTATTAATCGACCCAAACGAATTGTGATTAATTCATTTCTTATCCGTTTTAATCCCCGTTTGATTCTAAATGACCCTAATAATGTTTCTAAGATGATTATATGCTCAAATGTTCAATATGATCAAGTATATATGGATGGTTAACGATTTTGTAAATCGTTTATACATATATATAGATGTCGACATGCATACATGAATCACCAATACATATTCCCTCTTTCAAGCTCTCACATCCTATAAAATATGTATATAACTTGTCCTATCTTTCATGTAGTACTGACATGTTATAGTAAATCATGTTTGCTGCGTTATTTAGCACCACTCGATCAAGTCGAAGGGTAGTATATACGTAACATGCATGCATTTAGTTTTCATTCATTCTCAAACACTTTCACCTAAGTGTTTCTTCCTAAAAACTACTCCTACAAATTCATAAGTCGATTGTATATAAGCTTGGACTCAAGAAAGGAAATCGAGTTGTAATATATATATAATGTTTGGGTTATATAGTGAGACTTGATAATCTTGTACTCTATCCTATCACTCTCGACTTTGATCACCTTTAAGGTGTTTGTAAGTAGTTTTCAACCTTTCTCAATCCATTTCCTACGTATAATATATGTCATGCATTATATATATATTGTTTCATCGTCTTTCATTTTAGTATACATATACGCGTACATATTTGTTTTTAGAATACGAAACGTGACTAGCCTCTATCTTGGTAGGCCTAGGAGTCACGTAGCACACTTGTTTCACCTTTATCTTCATGTTACATGCATATAACGAGACCAATTCAAACCATATCACACGTATAAATTTCATTTAAAACACTTAGTGATTATTTCAAGTTTTTCAAAATAAATAATCGATCCAAACATGCCACAAAACCTACGTATAACTTTTTATTTCACGTAACAAGCATATCATATTTTTCTACGTACTAATAGACCACCTAGAAAACTATTAGTTTCATTTGTATAACTTATAAAAATAATCGCGTTTAGACATTATAAACGAGCCAAAGCAAATCGACTTAAACCAGTTTTTCAAACAAAAACTTTATATAAAAACCTTAAGTTGTCGAGTGGGCTCAATCTGAGGCCCAATAAGACATCACGTTTTAACAGCCCACTGGGCCTATAAAATATATTTTTAAAATCACAAAGGAAGCCCAAGTTCAAGCCCAAAAGAATTTCTATGCCCTCGCCTCTAAAATTTTAAATGGGCCTTTGTTTGGTTCGAATCAAGGCCCATAAGCTAAATAAATAAGCTTTTTATGAAATAAGCAGTTGAAATAAGCTAAGAAGTAATAAAAGAAGCCAAGGAAATTTTTATAAAATTTTTATAATCACTTTTGCTAAAATAGGACTAAAAATGTAACGCAACGACACGTATAGGGACTAAATGTGAAAACTGTGAAAACTAAGGACTAAAAATGTAGAAACAGAAAGAAAGGATAGAAATTGATAATATAATATTGTTACAAGTTTAGATGGTAATATTGGACATGTAGTGGACTAAAATTGTAAATATATATAAAAAGGACTAACGGTGTGACGCTAACGTCGTTAGTATAAAAAGTGTAAAATTGGAAAAAGGACAAGGACTACACATTATTTATTTGACATTCTTATTTTATTTTCTATTTTACGGCAACCCTCACGTCATATGCATTTTGTTATGTTTTATATATATTATTTATTTTTACGTTAACTATATATATAACGATACCTAACAGGTTAATATTTTTACTTACGATTTAAAAGGGTAAAAATACGATGGATATTTTATATAAAGTATTTTCATATCATGCATGACATAATAATAATTTCACTTCACATCATCTATTCGTCATAACGAATAATGTTTATTCGTTATTCGTTCGTAGTTACCAAATAGTATTTGGTTATATTCTCTGATAAATATATTTATCAGGTTCTGTGTTAAAGACGTTCCCATAAATCTCATCCTATCTTACTTTTCATCCTTCCCAAATCAATCCAGGTGAGTCATAGCCCCATTTCAAATAATTGTTTTTAACTCATTGGGGGAGATACATGCTTACATATACTTTGATAATTTGATAAGTATATGAAATAAAATAAAATATATGATTCAAATCAATTTCCTAATTGATATTAAAATAATATAATTTGTAATTTATAATATATTGATATTCCCAATGTGATTATTGTGGTATGTGAAGAATTTATATTGATGAATTATTTGACTGAAATATTGATATTCATGTGAAAATTGTTCCCAATTCGATTATTGGGATATGTGATATAGATGTGTTACCGGCGATATATTCAAATTGAATTTCTGATACTCAAGCGATACTATTTTCAAACTGAATTTCTGATACTCAAAAGATGATATTTTCAAATTGAATTTCTGATACTCAAGCGATACTATTTTCAAACTGAATTTCTGATACTCAAAAGATGATATTTTCAAATTGAATTTCTGATACTCAAGCGATACTATTTTCAAACTGAATTTCTGATACTCAAACGATACTGTTTTCAAATTGATTTCTGTGATACGATACTTGATTTCATGATGTTATGCTAAATGAGCCCATAAGTCCTTGATATTGCCTAAGTTAGCTTATCGCCATAAAGCCCCTCTATCATGAGCCATTAATCACTGAAAAGTGAGCGCGAATATAGTGGACAGCTTCGAAACCTGTTTCGGGTTGACCTCCGATCCCACTAATGCTTGACGGAATGCCAATTGCAATTGGTTAGCCGCATTAGTCGTGATACACTATATTTGAGTAAAAATAGGAATTGGCAAATCACCTATTACACGAGGGCAAATTCATCATTGATTTGATGAACACCCGCCGTTTACGGTATTTGTTAACGTCTTGCGTGTCATGAGGCTTGGTGCAATATCTATAAAGGAATAGAATATATGTATTCAACATATATTTAGATACAGCTGTATAGGTTCGCCCATATGTGAATTGTTTATCTGATCGATTTAGTATCATGAGTTTCCAGCTCATGTTAAGATTATTGATTCTTTATTGAATGTGATTGAATATTTATATGATTTATTTGTGAATATACTCGATAATTGTTTCATTTCTGTTTGTATTTTAACAATACCAAATATTCCTGAAATCTAACAAAATAAAGGGTTTTTCCTAAAACTCTATGAATTCACCAACCTTTGTGTTGACACTTTTAAGCATGTGTATCTCAGGTAATTTAACGGAGCAGGACAAGACACGGAGTGGGCATTTATTACTCTGATAAATTAAAATGGTGTAAAAATCAAATTTGTCATTTTTACAAGTCTTTATATCTTTTCATAAGATTTTAAATCAAATGGTTCATCTTTTATCAAAATTATTATTTAAATGACAAATGATTTTCAAAATGTTTCTTTCAAACCGTTTTATTGGTTAAAACTTCGATCCTCACCGTAACACCCAAATTACTTTTCCGCTGCGATAAACTTTTAAAATGGGGGTGTTACACCATGTAACGCCTCTATAACCGTCTTCCAAAGCGCCTGTTTATCATCTTTGTATCGCCATATCCATTTTGATAGAAGCGATTTATTACACCAATCCAAACGCGATAATCCCAGACCACCTTGGCTCTTTGGCTGAGTGACATCTTTCCAAGCAACCCAATGAATCTTTTTTATACCATCATCACCTCCCCAAAGAAATCTTTTTATCAGCATTTCCAAGTTACCAATAACTTTAGCAGGCGCTTTAAAAAGCGAAAAATAATAAGTGGGGATACTTTCAAGAACTGCTTTAATCAAAGTGGTCCTACCCCCTATAGAAAGAGCCGAAGCTTTCCATTTTGACAACCGATTCCTAACCACTTGCATCACCGGATCCCAATTGTTAATTCTGTTCATATTCGCACCCACCTTTATACCCAAATAAACAAAAGGGACGCTACCCGTTTTGCACCCCAAAACTCTCGCCATATTATCAACTTCAAGATTATCCACACCCAAACCGAATAAATTAGATTTTGAAAAATTAATTTTCAAACCGGAACAAATATTAAAAACTCTCAACAATCTATTGACAGTTTTAACATTATCCACCGACCACTCCCCCATAACCAAAGCGTCATCCGCATATAAAAGATGAGACAAGCAAGGACCTCCATTAGGGAGGTTAATACCATTAAACCGATTCAAACTAGATGCCTTACGGAACATACCTGCAAATGCTTCCATGACTAAAATAAATAAGAAAGGAGAAATTGGATCCCCCTGTCTAATACCTTTCGAGCACTCAAACATGAAAGTAGGAGACCTGTTGACCAATATGGATGAAGAGGCCGATTCTAACACCCCACGTATCCACTTGCACCACCTGTCCGGAAAACCCATTTGTCTCTTCACCTCCATAAGAAAATCCCAACTCACATTATCATATGCTTTCTCAAAATCAATCTTCATTAGAAAGAAGCTTTGTTTATTTTTCTTAGCCCACGACAAAATCTCATTAATAATAAGAGGCCCGTCCAGAATATATCTTCCACTCAAGAAAGCTGACTGAGTTTCGGATGTTATACTTCCCATAACTACTTTCAACCGATTAGCTAATATTTTTGAGATAACCTTACTAATAACACCTATCAAGTTAATAGGCCTATATTCACCCAAACCCACTGGACTCTTATTTTTAGGAATAAGAGTAATAAAAGAAGCCCCAACACCTTTATTAATCGACCCCCACTCATAAAAATTATTCATGATTTTCTTAAAATCGTTAGCAAATAAGGACCAAAATTTTTTTATGAATCGAAAGTTGAAACCATCTGGACCCGGGGCTTTATCATCACCACAACTGAAGACAGCTTCTTTTATCTCTCTTTCTGAGAACCTTGCGGATAACATATCTTTATCCTCCTGAGACACTTGTTTAATATCAAAGCAAACAAGCTTCGGTCTCCATTTTATTTTCTCCTCGAACCGCTTCCGAAAAAAAGTCCCAACCTGGTCTTTTACCTCCGAAGGTTTGGAAACCCAAACATTATCAATCAACAACCCGGGAATATTATTACACACCCTTCTTTTATTAATAATGCCATGAAAGTATTTAGTATTATCGTCCCCCAATTCTGCCCATTTGTCTCTAGATCTTTGTCTCAAATCTTTATACTTAAAACCTTCAATTTTCGCCAAACGTTTTTTGCATTCAACCAAAACCCAAAACTCCTCTTCGTCAATGTCTCTACCTTCCAGAATTGTCTCAACCGACACAATATCTGATTTTAGAGACCTTTCCTCCTCTAATTCTTTGTTCTTATTTATCTCTTTCCACTCATTAATAGCTGCCCTTATCTTTCTAAACTTCTTCATCAGACAAACATCCGCTCGCCCTTCCTCTTGAAACTCCTCACTCGCCCTTATAATGACACTTTCAAAATCATCACGATCAAGCCATGAATTATAGAATCGAAATGGTTTCGGACCAAAGTTTTTTGATTCAATGAACAATACAAGAGGACTATGGTCCGAATAAAGTTTCGGGAGAGCTCTATAAATAGATTCCGGCCACTTGTTCAAAAAACCTCCACACACAAAAATACGATCTATACGACTTAACTTATTCCCTGCATTGAAAGTAAACTTATTACCTCTAAGCGAGAATTCGTTTAACCCCGCCTCCTCAATAAAAGAATTGAAATCATTAGCAGCCCCCCTATTAAAAACCGAGTTTCTCCTTTCTTCCTCGAATCTAACAACATTGAAATCCCCCGCCACGACCCACAAACCTTGAAATCGAGCCATTACCGTAATAATCTCATTCCAAAGAACCCGTTTGTCGACTATATCCTGAGGAGCATATACGTTTAGGAAATTAAACATTTCCCCATAATCCTTACACCTGCCCCGAGTTAAAAGATAGTTTCTATTCTTTATAGTATCAACCCTGTGAAACACGTTGCAATCCCACAGATTCAACATGCCACCCGATCTTCCCACGGCGTCCACATGATCTTCTTCAAACCCCGCATTACCCCAAAAATTGTCTAAATTGAAACCGTCTAAAGAACTATGTTGTGTCTCCTGTAACATAATAACTGAAACCTCATGCTCCTGCCGAAGCTCCCTAACCCATTTATCTTTACCACAAACACCCAAACCCCTTATATTGATCGACAAACAATTCATGATTGTGTTTGCTGTAAACCTTCCACCTGAATAGTGTCCGTAACTAACTGTTTGAACTCCCCCAGTCTCTCGGCTCCCACCGCCATCCCCAACCTAATAGTTTCCTCCACCTCTACCTGTCTAGATTTACCCATCTCCGACCGTTCTTCCACATTCTCGACATGTATCATGCCGATCTCCTCCTCAGTCCTTATACTGTTATTTAGATCTGGAGTTTGAAACACCTCCTCATTACCTCTATTAAAGTTAGACGGCCCAACCTCTGTTATAGGATTAACCGGAAAACAGCCAATAAATCGGTCCAAATCAAAAGGATCAGCATCATTTCTTGGTCTCTTCATTGGGCGAGCCTGGACTTGAGGAGAAATAGATTTTGGCCTACCAGTTTTTTTTATTTTTGGGCCGCCTTTTTTCTTTTCCTTAGATCTTAAATCCACCGAAAAACTGTTTCTACAATCATGTAGAGAATCCCCATCAATGGAATGTGAATCAATCTCATTCAATTCAGTCCTTTCCTCCAATATCTCCTCAGTTCTCGGCTCCTTATTTTCCGTTTGATTTCCGGCCAAAGTGACCGGATTCTCAGAACTCTGAATTTCCCCGTCTTCTTTCTCCATAATAACATCTTCATAATCATCCACCGATGATACGCTTCCATCTTCATCAAGACAATCCGGGGTCCATTCACCCATATCCTCCTCTATCCAGATACTGAAGGTCTTATTCCTCCATCGAAGTTTTAACTCCTCCTGTATCCTTAAACAATCACCAACAAGAACACCTAAACATATAAAAGTTAAATCATCGTCGTCATCCTTAATCTGCGATGGTTGAATCACTTTGCCAAACCTCTTTCCAATGACATTAAAAACCGGATCTAGACTCAAACGAAGAGGAATTCCATGAATCTTTAACCACGCTATACGTTCATACGCTAGAACTTGACCCTTCCATAAATCCATTGATTCAAACCATTTATCCCACACCTCCTTTTGATTCATAAAATCCTGGACCTTCTCCGAGTCTTTGAAAACCAACATCACCGACAATCCTCCCAGATACTTAATCCTTCCACCATCTAGCTTTTCCTTCTTCAACAAACTCCTCAGTCCCGTCAGAACGCTAAACTCCCTGACCCTCCCCACCACCGCCACCTCATGCCAAAAGGTGAAGGCTTGAACATTATCATCAATATTGATCGTATCTTGATTCTTCAGAATCTTCTTATTCAATAATCTGTCCTTATAAGACAAACTACCATCCACCTCTTTTACTTTCAATGGTTCTTCACCCTTCGACTTACAATTATCCACCTCCTTAATTTTCTCTTTTTGCCTGTCAATGCCCGGTCGTCTCCTTTCATCCATATTGGTCACAACTTTTCCATCAACAAATCTTGCTAAGTTAATAAAAAGCTTATGTTGACCCATCTTTACATTCTTCAATTGATAAACCAAATCTTGGATATCTCTGTCTTTCTGGAAACTAACGAATCCGAACCTATTTCCGAACTTATCCAACTTTCTAGCAATATAAACCCCTGTGATGTGACCAAACCTTTTAAGTGTCTCCTTTAGATCTGTTGATGATGCCCCTTCCGGTATATTCGAAACAAAGAATTTTGATATGTTAACCGATCCTTGTCCTTTATCTTCTCGAGTATCCTTCTTTTTCTTGTTATAATTGACTTCTTGCCATTGATGGGTGGGGTTTGGGGGTTGGTGGGGCTGGGGGTCGGTGAGGTTTGGGGGTTGGATACTATCTAGTTAAACAATTCAAGTTTTGATCCACTTTCACTTCTGTACATCTATGCAACTGTCCCACAACACTTTTTTTTTACTCTACTTTCAATTAGGCCAGAGTAGGAGATTAGTTTTAGTCTTAGAGTAGGAGTAGGGATACAATTAGGGTAGATTAGCTTAGCTTATGTAATAGTAGTAACCTGTTTTAGTTAGCTTATTAAATTCTGTCCCTCCATCATTGTAATCAGTTTTTTTTTACAATCTCAAGTTTTACTTTTGAATTTCCTTGTCTCAAATTGTTGTAATCCCTGGTTTAAAATTGCTTTTTCAGTCTTCATTAAGCTAGATAAACATTTGTTTTCAAAGAAATTCAGTTGAGGTTGGTTTAAGTAAGTTTTTATCTAGTAAGGGGTGTTTGGGGTTAGCATTAGTTTTTGCCCAAAATAGTTGTTTGACCCATTTCCTTAGATGCAAATAGCTTTGGTTTGCCATTGTTTGTTGTTTTGAATCAAAATCTTACAGATTCCAATAGTCTTCAAGTCATTAAGTGAGTTTTCCATATATTTTTTTGTTACTTAACTGCTTCACATTTAGTATATAGGATAGATTGAGATTTAGGTTCAAATTGTTGTTGTTCTTGCTTTAGTTTGGTTTCATATAGCATATTACATCATTACCAACTCTGAACTTTGATTTCCTGTGGTCAACAAAAAAAAAAAAAAAAAAAAAAACTCACCCAATCCCAAATTTGACCCATTTTGCAAAAATTCTGCACTAATCGGAAAATTCGCCAAACAGCAAATTGGTTTTTGATTTTTCATTTCTCCGTTATAAGCCCGTTTTACCCGAAATTTGGTACTTAGGTAGTTTTCTTGCTTATCTAGTTCATGCTATTTTTTGTTTATTTTTTAGATTTTTTTTACTTGCTTTTAACTAGCCCGAAGTAGCCCTATTTGTTGCTGTAAAAAAAAACTTGAATTCAGAATCTGTTTTTGATTTTTCATTAGTTCGTCATAAGTCCGTTTTACCCGAAAATTGGTATGTATCTTGATTAGTTGGTATTCTAGTTGCCAGTATTTTTTATTTATTTTTAGCATTTTGTTTTAGTGCTTAAATAGGTTCCCCTTAGATAACGTTGCTTATTTACCCCAGGTCTAGCTCATTTTAGCTTATTGTTAGCATTTAGGTTCTCTAAAATTCCTTTTATAGCTTTTAGTGTACTGTTCATATTTGCCTATTTTACCTGCTTATTTATGAAGTTTTAGAAAGAGTATTAGTTGTGAAAAATCTTTAGTTTAATGTGTTTAGTTAGTTTGTTAAAAGAAAAAATCAAAAAAAAAAAAAAAATGTTTCAAAAATTTTGGTGTGAAGCAGGAATCGAACCTTAGACATCTTGCTTAGCAACACAGAACCAACAACACCCATCACCCAACTGTGCTAGCTGCTATTTCTTGTTAAGATAGTCTTTTGTAATTGATTTAAAGTAGTTTTAAGATTATTTAGCTTATTAACTTAGCTGCTTATATTTCTGCTTATTCTGGCTTTTTGCAAGATGTTTTCCCACTCCTAATATTTTTCCTAGTCTAGTTATAGCTTAATTCAATTTCCAAAAAAATTTTAGATTTTTCTCAAACGTTTTATTATTTTTAAACGTTTATTTTGTTTTACTTAGTATTTTATTCATAAAAAAATTATTAAAAATCAAAAAATTATTATTATTATTATTTTTTTATTATTATTTTTTTTTCTTCCAAAATTTTATTTTATTATTAGGAACGTAGAAAAATTATTTTCATTACCGTAGGACTAGCGTAGTTTAAAATTAACGTTTTATTTTGCGCGTTGACGTTTATTTTAAATAAACGTCATGTTTTTTTATTTAGATTGCGTTTTAGGATTTCTCGTTTCCCTATCATGTTTCCCATAGACTTTTAGGTAGTTTTAAGTGTTCTTTATCATTTTTTGTTTTGTATTCATGTTTTAGTTGCGTTAATTTTTTTTTCCGTACGTTATTTGTAATTTCTCGTAATTCACAATACCAAATAATCTCTCAACATCCTTACAAGCATTTTAATCTCGAATCTCACACGATATCGCCCATTCACACCTCGTTGGGACACGATCCGGGTAATCACTTACCCAGTATCACATATATATATAGTCAAGCGTTCAAATAAGGACTTTTTTTGTGAGAACGCGAGAAGAGATCTGGACCGTAGGATCATATGAGTCTCATCATAAGAACAATTTGGGCGGAATGGCATTTTTGTAAATATTTACCGAAAATTTTAGGGGTCTAATAGAATTATTGTCATTTGCTTCCAACCCCCTTAAAAATTTCTCTCTTTATCC
The DNA here is from genome assembly GCA_030686995.1 of Artemisia argyi. Classification (NCBI taxonomy): domain Eukaryota; kingdom Viridiplantae; phylum Streptophyta; class Magnoliopsida; order Asterales; family Asteraceae; genus Artemisia; species Artemisia argyi. The sequence continues at coordinate 179,966,620 of CM060704.1, forward strand.
TTCAAACACACATCAACCACACCTGACTATCCCTCATCTCAATCACCTCCGTCATCTCATCCGCTTCAATAATAATTTGAATATGTCATGTCAGTCACCTGAATACTCTCTGAACCTTCATCAACACCAATTTCCACCACAGTCCTCGCCAATCACCACTTCCACCGCTGTAATCATCGATGATAACCACCGTCCACCGCCGTAATCATCGCCGATCACCACCATCCTCCATTGATTATCATAATCATTAGTAAGTGCAAATTAAGCTTTTGATTCTAATTTCTTTTGATTCAATGAGTATAGATAAATTATTTTTTTGTTCTATATATTTAGTAATTACTTATATATTTTATAAACTGATGATTTAATTTTCACATGTGCACAAGTTGTTCGAATTTAATTTTCAAGGCGAATTAAGTTTATTCGAATGTTTGATCTAGATAAATTCTTTTCCGATTAGTTATGTTGATGAGTAATTTAGATGATTATGTATACTTGATGAAGAAATCGAAAGTTGAATTTGTTTTCTTCTCATTGTTTGTCAATGCACACTAGGTGTTCGCTGAAATGTTAGTTTTCTTCACATGTGAAGATAGGATGATGTTTTTAATTGGCGCCCATTATTAGGCTTAATTCATGTAATAAAACCTCCCGAGTTTCAAGGTCATGTATATTACTTTTCTATAAAGAGAAACTTATGGCGGTTGAAACTGATATATCCTATCTCATTTAGTAGTTTGGTCTGAATGGTCACCGGTAGTGATCCTTTTTTTCTTCACACGTGCAAATTTTTTTTAATACACATTAGGTGTTTGATGAAATGTGTAAGTTTTCTTCACATGTGCAATTTTTAATGCACATTAGGTGTTCAATGAAATATGTAGTTTTTCTTCACATGTGCAATTTTTTTAATGCACATTAGGTGTTCAGTGAATAATCATTTTGATGATCATAATCACAAAGCCATAGACAATTGCAGTGTGGATCTGATCCAACTGCACCAATCATGGATATGTTCTCTTCTGTAACACGTCTCAGGTCACTTCATCTTCATAACTCATCTCTTCATGTTTTTTTACCTAATTTCTGTTAATGTGATCTCTAATTCAACTTATGATCTGTATCCATTAGTTATGGCTGGCTGGCTGTACTGGTTAGTTTATAAAGTTGTACATTCTCATCAGTTTATAAAATTATGTCAACTAGTAAAATTTAGCAGCAAGTTGCGCCTAGTTTGTATTATTATAGCAATGTCTACGAAACATAATTCCCTATCCACAATAACCTTCCGGTAAAGGGAAATGTAATTATTTAGAAAAATGTTATCTCATGATTATGTCTAATCACATTAGGGTGCGGGGATCTGCAATATGTGTTGTTGTAATATCAGAATTTAACAGCTTAGGGGTGTCTTTGTTTGGCAAAAACAGCTGAGCCGTAGCAGTAGCTATATTTTTCTATAGAAACGTTTGGTAGCATAGCTGTGATTGTAATTATAATGTGTAATATAGCTCCTAACCTAAATGCTCAACGCTCCTAAATGCTACTTCATAGAGCGTTGGAAAAGGAGCATTCTGAAAAATTAGATAAGCTACTTGCTGCCTGCCAAACGAGAATTAAAAGTCTCAACGCTCACCGATCCTAAATGCTTTAAACGCTCTGCGCTAAACATACCCTGTGTAATTTTGGAAAAAGAAGAGGGTTGATAATATGTGTGTTATTTGGTTGAGAGTCTGAATGAAGATTGTTGCAGGGACATGATTCGGGCAATACGTGCTTGCAAAACTGCTGCAGAAGAGCGCGCAGTTGTTAGAAAAGAATGTGATTCTATTCGTGCAGCAGTTAGTGACAATGATAATGATTATAGACATCGTAACTTGGCAAAGATCGTGTTCATTCACATGTTAGGATATCCAACGCATTTTGGCCAAATGGAATGCCTTAAGTTAATTGCAGCTCCCGGGTTCCCGGAGAAGAGAATAGGATATCTGGGACTTATGCTGCTTCTTTACGAACGACAATAAGTTTTGATGCTCGTTACCAATTCACTAAAGTAGTATGCTCCTGCTAATCCTTTTTTTAAACTTACATGTTGTGTTCTGGAAGGTGATTTTAGTCATTGATAATGTTTTTTTGTTGTTGTCATATGCAGAGATCTTAATCATACAAACCAATATATCGTGGGATTAGCTCTTTGTGCTTTGGGTAATATAAGTTAAGCAGAAATGGCTCGTGATCTTGCACCTGAAGTCAAAAAGTTGCTGCAATTTCGAGATCCAAATATTCGGAAGAAAGTAAGTTCTTGACACTTTAGTAATTCATTTCACGGGTCCCTAGGGAGCCTACCATTTCTATATTTTCAGCAATCAACATACATTTGGTTGGTCTTTGCTTTGGTTTTTATTTTGAAAAAAAATCCATTTGATTTTTGTCGTGTAGAAAGTTTAGGGGTTTCTATATAGTGTAGTTGAGATACATTTCTTGATCCCTTGATAGTATATTATCTAATTCCCGCGTATTACTATCAATAAAATTGTTCTAAAATTAGTTCTTACATTATACAGGGAGCATTATGCTCAATAAGGATTGTAAAGAAAGTCCCTGACCTTGCAGAAAATTTTGTGAACCCAGTTGTTTCCTTACTAAAAGAGAAGCATCATGGAGTTCTTTTGACTGCAATCCAGCTATGTACGGACCTGTGTAATCTCAATGAAGAGGCTCTTGAATATTTCAGAAAGGTAATTCACTTGCATTTAATATTCTTTGGACACGAGCATACTTTTTTCTTCTTTTTCCGTTTATATGTTTCACCATTATACATTTGTGCTAAGAACCGTATGACATTTGAGTCTGTGCTGGGAATTATGTAGTTGTAGTGATTTAAGGGTTCATGTGATGATATATTTTTCTTACTTTTTCTTCATTTGGTCTAGGAATGCACATAAGGATTGGTGAAAGTTCTGAAAGATGTTGTGAACAACTCATATGCTCCTGAATATGACGTTTCAGGGATTGCGGACCCATTTCTCCATATAAGACTGCTCCATCTTTTGCTTGTTTTGGGTCAGGGAGATGCTGATGCTAGCGAGTCTATGAATGACATTCTTGCTCAGGTATTAAAAGTTCATGGTATTAAACTCAGTGTGTCTAAAGGTATTTCGTCTTATATATATATATATATTCATGCAGTGTGTATTGCATAATTCTATGTTTTGGCACCTGTAATGGAAAAATATTAACTGATTATGTCTATTGACGGTCTTTCTCTAATTTTCTGTCAAGGTGGCAACAAAAACTGAGTCAAACAAGAATGCAGGGAATGCAATACTTTATGAATGCGTAGAAACCATTATGAGCATTGAAGATAATAGTGGTTTGCGTGTTCTTGCAATCAATATCTTGGGGCGGTTCTTATCGAACTGTGACAACAGTATTAGGTGAGTACCTCGCCTAAGTTATGTTGAATTGCAATTCAATGCTTATGCTTAAGAATATCTTGTTGTGGCACCGATAGTTAAAGTTATGTTTTTATGCTAAGATTTTTCTATTCAGTTCGTGCACATGGTTACAATCTTGTTAGTTATAGTGTTGTATAATCTATGGATACATGAAATTCTGTAAACTTTTTGTTTACACACTTGGCAGATACGTGGCATTGAACATGTTGATGACAGCAATTTCAGTAGATGATCAAGCTGTGCAGAGACATCGCGCAACAATCTTAGAATGTGTAAAGGTGATTTTTTGACTTATACTTAAATGTGTATTTGTTTGAGGCTTAACAATTATTTTATTAATTGACTTATAATCTGTTGGTACAATGTTTCCATGGCTCTTCTGCATTCGTTACAGTTGAGTTAACCACAACTGAGACTGCAATCACATTATCTTAAAATATTGCATAATGGTACAATGTGGGGTCCTCGAATTCCAATTTTGGTTCATCATCTCTATATGTTTCAGGATGCTCAATCCGTTCTCTCATGAGCTGCATGGCAAGACAATGCAAACTCTTGGGAGTTGACTTTGCAGCAATTAAGCTAGCAAATGCCCCATTCTTCTTCGCTTTCGTTAACAATTCTTGAACTACAAATATCGTGTCTTTTAACTTCTGAATTTTCAACTTATTATCATAAGATTCTTTCGTCTCGCCAATTATCAACCTAGTGACCTTAATTTTATCCTTAACCTCCTTTTCAAACTGTTTCAAAACCTCCTCATCTAATGGCCCATCAGTCTCGTACAATGCAGTACGATATATTGGTTTCAGAGTTAAGTCGGATATGTTCTATGCAAGATCCTCATACACTTTAAGCTGTTTGGGTATCTCTATCTTAAGCTTCCTTGCATAAGAACCATATGCATTCACAAGCATAATATGATCAGTGGCATGCGTATGTGTCAAATCCAACCTGGTCTTAAACTGATCCGATTTCAAATCTGGAAAGGTCATGTGCGTGTGTGCTCTCCCAGTTGTTCGTGTCTCCTACAAAATTTCATATTTTCAATCAAACGAACTATTAAAAACTTCAGTAACCTATCCCTTCCTTCCTAAATCGCAAAACCACAACAGATGCAAGATCTTTAAATGTCCTTAAATGATAATCAGGTAAGGGGATCGTCTGGAATTGAGTTTTCAAACTAATTATCTAATTAACGTGTTTTCATATAGCAAATAAAGGAATTGGAGTGTTTGCATGTCTAATACTCCTTATTCAAAAAAATTTAAGGCCAAATAATTAGTTTAGAATAATCAGTTGAGTTTAGCTTATATAACCTTTGGAATTTCTTTAACCGCTTCCTTATATTCTCGTGTAGATTATAACAACTCAAATTAAAGTTTCCAGTAGAAACCAAGTAAAATTCAGTAAGTTCAATGATGACCCATGGTCTGCTCCCCAGGAGCAATCATAACCATCATAGGTTGAGCCCCAAAGCCAGGATGAGGAAGTCTACGACGAAGCTTACGCCCTTCTTGGCATAGAGCACAAGGGTGGCAGCAAACACGAGTTGCAAAATCGCAAGCTATTTCCGCTTGCTCCAGTTGTTCCTCATCCACGTTGCAGCATCCACCACATGATTTGCTCATTGACTCCCAGTTACCCTGTCAAAAAAATAATCAGTTGAGTTTAGCTTCACATGTTTGTGAAATCTCTAAGGTTTTGAGTTGTGAGTAAGTACTTAAAGTTTACTAATTAAGGGATTTAACTAGAAAAAATGTTGAACGGCTGTGAGAAGGCTGGTATAAAAATCTAAAGATGATAAAGGATTGAAGTAAAATAACGACATCTCTTTTTCATTCCATCTAACTATACAGTTTTCTCTTAAGCTGATTTTTTATGAACTCTGGTCAACTTTTGCAGGCAATACTTGAATATTTTGAGAAGTGTATCTACACTATAAGCCAATATCTACAGTTTGCTATCGATGATATATCTAGTGAAGATACATCCGACGCTGTTGGAGTGACTTGGCATGTAGGTAAGTATAGTAAATAAATAACAATTGATCTTATATTGATTCTTTTAACTGTATCTACTATCTTAGTTCCATCGGAAGTGACTGATAGTGTAGAAAATTTCAGAATGGAAGGGAAAGCCTTTTCCATTTAGCAAAGGATGCTGTATCAAACCGGTACCCTATAACCGTGAGTTTACTTCTCCATAATCATACGAATTCATGTTATATGTTGGATTTTCAGTTATATAAAACCGGGACCCATTCCTATCTTCAGAATTTGTTAATTTGAGTTGTTATGAACAGGTAACTGACGACGCAAAGAGATGACTCTAAAACATATGATATTGAACTAAAACTTAAAAGTTTCATGGGGATTATGGTATTTTATTTGGTACATTACTGATAAGCGAAGTTGCTATTAAATGTCATTAACCCACGTTAAAATGTCAAAAAAGATCTGTTTGTGAAATCTCTAAGGTTTTGAGTTGTGAGTAAGTACTTAAAGTTTACTAATTAAGGTTTTGAGTTGTGAGTAAGTACTTAAAGATATGCTAGTGTGCATGCACATCTGGGAAGAACAGCCAGTAGAAGAGATGATCTAGAATCTCTTGCTTATACACTTGTGTTTCTTAACTGTGGGAGGTTACCTTGGCAGGGTATCAGGTATTGTTTGGTTACAAGTATCTTTTGATGTTAGTTTATATTTAATGTTGGAATGATCCACCAGGTTTCTCTTGCCCATGAGGTCTAATAGTTCCTGCTCTTTGCATCTTAGTGAACATATTTCTTTTTTATCAGATTTGCTTCCGAAACTGTTACAACTACTAGATCTAGAAGTCATTAAGAAGTTACTTTGTCTGTATATCTTGCAGTACTTTTTCTTAATGCAAATATTAATCAATATTGTTTGCATATTGCATCATTGCTATTAATATAAAATGAGAGTTATTAGCAGCTCAAGCTTTACTGTGATAGTTTACCCAAAAATTTGCAAACAAGGTTCGTGCCACCTTACTATGATAGTTTACAGTCTAGTCTGAGTGTACCGAGGTAAGGTGTATTTAGAGCCAAAGAAAATATACCACTAGGTATGGTCAAGTGACATGTTTTCAGGCTGAGAAGATGGAGTTTCTCATTTGATCGATCACCTTATTAAGTAAGTTATCTTAAGTTATATAAGATTGTAATTGTGAACCACATTTATGCAGTTTCTCATTTGATCGATTACCTTACTAGATAAGTATGATATTTGTCTGACCCGTAGAAGGCGTGCATACAGAATACAAGAATCTAATTTCCGCCTTGTAAAAAGGTTTAGCGGCGCTACTGATCCTGTTAGTAGTATAGGTCTCTCTATCACTGTTGTCTTCGACTGTGTGGTCCTATCTCAACCATCTTAAAGCTGAGAGCATAGGTATGTGCTGCCATGTGTCAGTTAGTTAAGGAGTTAGAAATTCCATTTAGTTAGAAGTTAGGTTGATGTTTCATTTAGTCGCTTTATAAGTCTTGAACAGTTGAACTTGTCCTACGTCCTATGATGTTTTGGTCACGGAACACTTTGATATAAACTCACCTGCTTCTATCAGAAACCATATTTCAAGATTTTGGGTGTTACGGCGTTACCTATCTAGATTTATCATTCTCCCTTGGTATGATAGAAAAATCAGACATTGATCAGTTGCTAATTATATATGTATGCTTTTTGCAGGTTTAGAAAGTAACATGTTAAGCCTTGTTTGCCAAGTTGCATTTTGCAGTCTACAATATGCTAAATATGGTGTTAAATGATAAGGTACTAAACTTACATCTCTACAATCCATCCACTTACACTCACATGTATGTATGGATCTGTCGGTAGTCCTAGATATACGTGCTTTCATGTTTCATACATGCCATTATATATATGATACGACCAATATAGGTAACTACTGAGCTTTCATAGTAAAGGGTGGGCAGATGTGCCAGTTTTGACCCTTTTATAAAGATGTGTGGGTTCGGCTAAAGTTTTTGCGCCCATCAGTTACTTTTGGCTAAAAGACAATTGGGTCAAATTGGTCAAAAGTAAAACATAAATTATAGTTGTGATGATATAGTTTTGGTATTCATGTTAATGCACTCACTATCAATCATTTTTTTTAAATGGTAAAATATATGTTTGCAGGAGTAGCCCAAACTGTTTCCACCCTGTACTAAAGAAAACCAATTTCAACCGAAACCTCTTTAGGTCTGGTGTCCAACTCGCCCATGTTCCCACCTCTGATGTAGTTGCAAGATCTTTAACACATCCAATGTACTTAGCTAGGATCAGTTGCAGTTTGAAACTTTTACCACTTATATTATTCAGAAGTATAATCAGCTACAAACTTAAGTAAAGGTATCAAGATGTGGTAAATATAGATCATGTCCCAAAAACCCAATTAAATTTCGATATTAATAAAAGGTAGTCTTTTAAATCCAAGTTCTTTCTTTGATCCAGCTACAAACTTAAAGTACTGTTGGTTCTTTAAGTAGAAACTGCATCTCTAAGAGACTTTTACACATGTTATATCTTGATACTGCTTGATGAGTATTGCTTTTATGTAGATAAAATCATACATACCAAATGGTTTAGAGTCATAAGTGGCTTCTACTCTAGGTTAATCTAGTTCCCCAACTCAAAGTAGCTCTTTAGTTGGGTCAGTAACTGCATTTGTGTATTAAGCGTAGACTAGGGTCCCCGAATCTATTTGGTTAGTATTCAGTTTTCACATGCATACTTCGAATATTTTCTTGATGTTTTTTAGAGGTGGTGATATGGTGGGGATGGGAAACGGGTAAAAATGAGTTGATTTTGAAATGAGTCATTTTTTAGTATGGCTTGAAATGGGCACGAATGGGTTGAGTTTACCAAGTCAAGCACAAACACTTTATGACATGCATTTGGAAACTATTTTGTTTGCTTCTTTTTTCCCCAGGACATAATCGTAGTCCTCAAACAGAAGCTTTGTTACAATTTTTAGAACTTCCATGTCTTCTTGATGAAAGTGAGCAAGCTCAAAGTCCAGCATCATCTATTTCTAGGGGTATGAATTTTTGTTGCTTTCATCTCAAAGGGACCATATTTTCTGGTCTTGTATTACCATATAAATATTGACTTAGTGAAAAGCCTTAATAGCCGATTACGCGGACTTGTAACCCTTGTTTTTACAAAAATTGTATCTAATGATTTGAATTTTTTTCTCACTTTTCGAGCAGGGAAATATTGAAACTAACATATGTTAACAGAACAAGGACTGTAATGTCACATACTGTTTCAGTTCTGGTTAGAATCAATTTGGTCGTGAACGATACCAGATTGATAGCATATATGGGACTGCCTCGTCTGGAGTCGGCTATATTTTTACAAATAACTGGTTGTAGATTTTGTAAAAACTATGAGTAGTTTTAAGTTTGGTTCTTTGTGCGGTACACTTATAAAAGCCATTTTTTGCTTCTTTAATACAAAACCGAATTGGGCTAAACTTACTGAGAAAACACTAATAGATTATTTAAACCATTGTCGTTATATTTATGTAGTTTTAGATTTGTTACTCCAGTTCTACATTGTGACTTCAGGTTTTTATTACTATCTAGTCTAACCTTGATTTTGAAGGGGTGTTTGGTTTTATTTTTTGTGCACTAAGTTACAGCAATTAGTTGATTATTTGGGTCTGCAAGTGCTATCCGTTTTGTAGGATATGTAATGTGTTCGGGTGTTTGTCACAGTGGCTCAACACTTCCATATTGGGACTACACTTTCATATTAAGTTCTTAAATAGGTTTTATGGTGTGAAGAGTTGAGGAAATATATGTTTGCAGCCTGCAGATTCTGTCAAACAACCTGCTGTAAAGACCAAAGTACAGGTTCTTGGGCTTGTTTGCATTTATATGTTGGGACTGCACTTCCATATTAAGTTCTTAAATGGGTTGTTTGGTATTAATGCTCATGGGTCCAAAAGTGAATTGTGATAGTGGTTCAGCTGACTTTTGAAAGTCAATTAAATGAATTTTCAAATCCGTAACTGTATGACTTTGGAATGTCAATTAACATATTATCAACAGTGTGCAAGTGTATATGTATTACTATAACTTGTTAAGAAAAGACTACTGAGAAGACTTGCCTACCTAAAGTTAAAAGTTGGCCAATATTTTGTTTTCTTACCTTTGGCCTTACTTATTGAGTTACTTCATATGATATGCATGTGAGCATGTCAAAGACCGCACCTTAGCCGAATCATATTTATTGCTGGTGTGCAAAATTTCGCTTGAAATACACATTTGAAAAAGATATATTATTGGTCACATGAGGAATCCTAGCCACTCATTTTACTTTTCTTTAGCTTTGATCTAATGCTTAATATTAGTTAACCAATTTTTCTGAAAATTTCAAAAAAAAATTCAATAAATTTTAAAAAAAATTCAAAAAATTTTTGATTTTTTTTCGTTACATGTGAAAAAAATTCACATATGAAAAAAAAAAATTCTGAATTTTTTTTTTCAAAAACTTTATTTTTCGAAAAAAACTTTTCCAATTTTTTTTTTGAAAATTTTTGTCGTGACATGTGAAAAAAATTTCACATATGTGAATTTCAATTTTCACACGTGAAAAAAAAATTTTCACATGTGAAAATTTTCAATCTTCACATGTGAAAAAAATGAAAAATTTTCACATGTAAAAATTGAAAATTTTCACAAAATTTTTAATTTTCAAATGTGAAAAAAAATGAAAAAAAATTTCACATGTGAAAATTTTCAATTTTCACATGTGAAAAAAAAAAAAAAAAAATCACATGTGAATTTTTTTTTTCACATGAAAAAATTGAAAATGTTCACATGTGAAATTTTTTAATTTTCACATGTGGAAAAAATGAAAAAAAATTTCAAAATTGAAAATTTTCGAAATTTCTTTTTTCGAATTTTTTTTTTCCGAATTTTTTTTTTCGAATTTTTTGTTTTTGTAATTCATTTTCTTCACATGTGATTTTTTTTTTCAAAATTAAAGAAGGATAAAATGAGTGGCTAATATTAGTTCTCACCTTCTCACAAAAATTAGATTTCTCATATGAATGGCCCCAGTACTGAAATAATATATATAATTACCATTCAAAGTGACAACTTAAAATTAATAATAAATTGAAAGTAGATTTACATGTGAAGAAAAAAGTATATGCTCATGTATAAATCTACGTGTTTATTCACACACGCAGAAAAAAGCATATGTCATCTATAAATGTATGTGTAAGTACTATTGAATAAAGTTTATTCACACGCGAAGAAAGAAGTTTATGCTCAAGTATAAATGTACGTGTATATACAAGTGTTTCTTCACAGGCGAAAAAAAGCGTATGCTCATTTATAAATATATGTGTATTTACAAGTGTTTATTCACACGCGAAGAAAAAGGTATATGCATATGTATAAAAGTACGTGTATTTACTGGTGAAGAAAATATATTCACACGCGAAGAAAAAAGTATATGTTCATATATAAATGTACGTGTATTTATTAGTGTTATTCACATGCGAAGAGAAAAGTATATGCTCATGTATAAATATACATGTTTTTACCAGTGATTAAAATTTATTCACATGCAAAGGAAAAAGTATTTGCCCATGTATAAATGTACGTGCATTATTAGTGAATATAATTTATTCACATTCGAAGAAAAGAATATATGCTCATTTATAAATGTACGTGTATTTTCCAATGAAAAAAATTTATTCACACGCGAAGAAAAAAAAATATATTCTCATGTATAAGATACGTGTATTTACTAGGGAAGAAATTTTATTCACATGTGAAGAAAAAATTATATGCTCATGCATAAATGTACGTGTATTTACTAGTCTTTATTCAGACGCGAAAAAAAATTATATGCTCATGTGTAAATATACCTGTATTAACTAGTGAAGAAAGTTTTTTCACACGTGATGAAAAAAACATATGTTCATGTATAAATATACGTGTATTTACTATTGAAGAAAGTTTATTCAAATGCGAAGAAAAAAGTATATGCTCATATATAAATGTACGTGTATTTACTAGTGATTAATTTTTTTTCACACGTGAAGAAAAAAGTATTTGCTCATGTATAAGATACGTGTATTTAATAGGGAAGAAAGTTTAGTCACGCGTGAAGAAAAAAGTATATGTCAATGTATAAATGTATGTACATTTACTGGTGAAGAAAATTTATTCACATGCGAAGCAAAGAGTATATACTTGATTTTTAATGGTACATTAGAATTGCGCGGTTATATACAACTTAATTAAATGATAATATGATTCTTATTTTGAATACTAAAACCATATGGATACTTTTATTCACATGCGAAGAAAACGGTACGTGCATTTACTAGCGAAAAAAGTTTATTCACATGCGAAGAAAATAGTATATGCTCATGTCTAAATGTATGGGTATTTACTATATTTTTTTTTGAACAAAAACATCACGGTTATTTCTATTGAATAAAGTTTATTCAAATGCGAAAAAAAACTATGCTCATCTATAAATGTACGTATATCTACTAGTGAAGAAAGTTTATTCACACGCGAAGAAAAATTTATATGCTCATTTATAAATGTACGTGCATTTACAAGAGTTTATTCACATGCGAATAAAAAACGAGATGCTCATGTATAAATGTAAGTGTATTTACTGGTGTTTATTCACACGTGAAGAAAAAAGTATATGATTATGTAGAAATATATATGAATTTATTAGTGAAAAAAGTATATGATCATGTGTAAATGTACGTATATTTACGAGTGCTATTCACACGCGAAGAAAAATATATATGCTCATGTATAAATGTACATGCATTTACTAGCGAAGAAAATACATTCACACGCGAAGAAAAAAGTATATGCTCATGTGTAAAAGTACTTGTATTAACTAGTTAAGAAAATTTATTCACACGCGAAGAAAAAAGTATATGCTCATGTGTAAATGTACGTATATTTACTAGTGCTATTCACACGCGAAGAAACTTGTATATGCTCATGTATAAATATACATGCATTTACTAGCGAAGAAAATACATTCACACGCGAAGAAAAAAGTATATGCTCATGTATAAATGTACTTGTATTAACTAGTTAAGAAAATTTATTCACACGCGAAAAAAAAGTATATGCTCATGTGTAAATGTAAGTGTATTTACTAGTGCTATTCACAAGCAAAGAAATATATATATGCTCATGTATAAATATACGTGTATTTACTAGTGAAGAAAGTTTATTCACACGCGAAGAAAAAAGTATATGCTCATTAATAAATGTATGTGTATTTACTAGTGAAGAAAGTATATTCACCCGTGAAGAAAAAAAAATATATGCTTACGTATAAATGTACGTCTATTTACCAGTGAAGAAAATTTATTCACCTGTGAAGAAAAAAAAATATATGCTCATGTATAAATGTATGTATATTTACTAGTGAACAAAGTTTATTCACCCATGAAGGAAAAAATATATGCTGATGTGTAAATATACGTGTATGTACTAGTGTTTATTCACATGCGAAGAAAAAAAATATATGCTCATTAATAAATGTATGTGTATTTACTATTGAAGAAAGTATATTCACCCATGAAGAAAAAATATATGCTCATGTATAAATGTTTGCCTATTTATTAGTGAATGAAATTTATTCGCTTGAAGAAAAAAATATATCCTTTTGCATAAATGTACGTGTATTTACTAGTGAAAAAATTTTATGCACATGTGAACAAGAAAATATATGCTAAATGTAAGTGTATTCGCTAGTGTTTATTCACATGCAAAAAAAAATATATATACTCATTTAATAATGTAGGTGTATTTATTAGTGAAAAAGTTTATTCACACGCGAAGAAAAAAATGATGATGTATAAATGTACATGTATTTACTAGTGTTTATTCACACGCGAAGAAAAAAATGTATCCTCGTATATACATGTACGTGTATTTGCTACTATTTATTCACACGCGAAAAGATTATAAGTGTATGTGTATTTACTAGTGAAGAAAACTTATTCACACGCAAAGAAAAAAATATATGCTCATATATTAATGTACTTGTATTTACTAGTGTTTGTTCACTCGCGAAGAAAAAAATATTTACTCATGTGTAAATGCACGTGAATTTTCGAGTGAAAAAAGTCTTTTCACATGCGAAGAAAAAAGTAATATGCTTATGAATAAATGTGCGTGTATTTACTAGTGTTTATTTACATGCGAAGAAAAAAGTATATCTTCATGTGTAAATGTATGCATATAAAACTAGTGAAGAAAGATTATTCACACGCGAAGAAAAAAGTATGTGCTCGTGTAAAAATTTATGTCTATTTTTACTAGTGTTTATACACACGCGAAGAAAAAAGTAGATACTCATATATAAATGTACTTCTATATTTTACTTTGTGTGGGGTGCAGTACAACATACATGTTAAGCGATTAACGCTCTGTTCTCAAGTCTAAATTTTAAAGAATATAAAGGGATGAGATGGGAAGGGGAAAGTAAGGAATGACACTGTGAAGAAAGTGGTTATTTTTATTTGTATTCTTGAGTTTTTATTTTTAAGTTGCAAGGAAAGAAAAGGAAGATACCCTCAAAACATAATTTACTTTTATATAGCTCACATCTTTTGACCTATTAATAAACTTATGCAAATTTTTGAAATACATTATGCAGTCACTGATGACAAGTGACAGTTGGGTATGGGGTTGTTCTGTTGCGTTGTGAAGCAATTCTATTTCTTCCCCTGGTGCCTTTTGCCATTTTGATGGTTAGCTTGATGTAAACACATCGTGAGCATTGCAATAATATAGGCTCTATTCAGTATGAAACTTATTTTGGTATGTCTAGTTTAGTTTTTATCCTTCAAGTTTAGAATATGTAGTAACAAAATAAACTTCAAGTCATTATATGTGCATTTTTTAAGAACTCTTTAGTCATAACATGTAATATCCATTTCCTTTGTTGCTCATTATATGTACCAATCAACACATATGAGATATAATGAAAACATAAACCAGCATGTAATCTTTGATAAGTAAACCAGCATAACGTAAGACCCACAAACTAAGACGAACAAATTCACAAAGGCCCTCACACGAGAGTACTTAAACAAAAGCCAAAGACTCCTTCAAATAGGGGTGTTAATCGGGTCGGGTTGGTCGGGTTCGGGTCAATTCAGGTCGGGTCAAAGTCGGGTCGACACTAAAAATAACATGCCCAAACCCGACCCTACTTGAACTCGGGTTAGTCGGGTTCGGGTCAAAACGGGTCGGGTTAAATCGGGTCGGGTCAAGACGGGTTCGGATCTGTACCATTTTTAAAATCATATAATTTGATTTTTAAACTTAATAGTTAAAATCTTAAGCAACTAAATATATTCAAGGTGGGAGGTCATGCATTTTTATGTGACTTTAAGTTTTGTCGTACAGTCATATATAGGACCCAAGGGATAAGAAAAAACCTGTTATCAACTAGGTCCTTTACTTTGCTAATCTTTTTATAAAAGAGTCTAGGTTATGGCTTTCAATTGAGTAGATATATAAATATAACAGATGGTTTGATTGGATAACTGATCATATAATTCAAGTGTTTTCCAGTTCTTATTTCATGTTCTTATTTTCTTTGTTTAGGTATAGTGCTACATATAATCTATAGTTCTCGAGTTGGGTTTTCATTTGATATGAACTTTTGATGCTAGTCACAAGAATGTCTAATATTGTCAATAATGTAAAGATGAAAATTGCTTCGCACACGCAGTGGATATATAATATCGTCACAAACTCAAGAAATCCACTCCGTCAATTATAAAAAAAATAAATAAATAAAATAAAAATAAAATAAAAAATAAATAAATAAATAAATAAAATAAAAAATAAAAAAAATTGGTGTTAAGTTTCAAAAAGTTATACTTCATAGCTAAAAGAAACAAATACCAAAGTCTACAACCTACTACATTTTAACTTGGGCATTTAGGCGAAAAAAAAAAAAAAAACCCTCGGGTTAGTCGGGTTGACCCGAACCCGAATAGGCAAAATATTTGAACCCGATACCCGACCCTATTTCATATTCAGGTTAATCGGGTTGACCCGATTTAGATCTCAAACCCGATTAACCCGACCCGAGTATTCTTACTCGGGTTCGGGTTCGGGTTCGGGTCCGGGTCCGAGTCGGGTCGGGATTTTTGACACCCCTACCTTCAAATAACAATTAACTATTAAGTAATTTGATTAGCAGAGACAAACTTAGTTACGTAGCATGTATGACATGATGACCAACAAGGACATGAAATATATTTTTTTTTCCTAATAAAATATGTAATTCAATATGTTCTTTCGCCGCACATGATACGCTAATCACCTCAATAGAGCAAGACATACAAAAGAAATGGAATCAACAACACCTTCAGTGTTCACATTAGTGGTTGAATCCACAAGGGATTTGGCTAACAAACAGTGAACCAAACTGCTATTATTGCTATTTCATAAATAAAAAGCATAGAAACGTTGACTGAGTTTTTAATTGCACGGCCTGATGCGTGGGAATCGCAACAGGCTTTACCTCTCGAGGGATCTCGAGAAGCTTACAACCCCCACCAGGCAGTGTACCTGATCGTTGTAGTATAGTATAGTGACAAGTACCGGGGGATTGATCGTTCAGCTTAGGAATAGTGTCGCTAGGATTAGAAAGCCTAAATACTAGTTCTAAAGGTGAGGGATGATTATTTTTGTGTTTTTATATTTTTTAGAAAGCAATTAAAAATCTCGGGTTTGAAGGATTTGGGCGGAATTAATTGCTAATCAACTAACCCAATACTAAAGATGCAATCAAAATAAAATACTAAAAATGAAAATAAACTAAATTATACTAAAGTTGTGAGCAGTAAGTGGAGAAAATGTGTTTACTTAAATTTCACTACTCCCTAGACATCTTTTACACGTTAATTACTTGTTATAAATGCATGGATGACGGATCGTATTCCTTAATACCATTCATGGGGTGGCACACATAACTCCCCAATTCTATGAGCTCTTATCTCCTCCTACACCATGCCCAACACAACTATAGGGATTGTAAACAGTGGCTCATGCATTAAATACAACCAATAAAGACCTAGTGCGCGTCGGTTCATGTTTCTTAAGACGTTCAAGCATGTTACAAATTGGAGATCTGCCAGTTTTCTTAAGCCTAACATATAAATCATTAATCCAAAACAAGTATAAACAAGTAATCAACACATAATTAACATCTAGGTTTCATTAGATCTAAGCAAACACAAGATAGATCTAGCCTAGCATGATGGAATTAAGACAAGAACAAGATATAGACAACCAACACATAGACATATTGATTGAATTAAAAGAACACTTATCTTGATTACACATGCAAGGTATCAAGGGCTTGGAACCCTTGAAAAACCTGTAAAGTTTGCACCAAAATCGTACTAGGGTTTCTCCCAAAACTTCTCTCTTTTAAATGTAAAAAATTAGAAAACTATATATAGAAAAAGAGGGCTGACGGCGTCAAGACAAATCTTGTGACGCCGTCACCTCGCCGCCAAAACTATTCTCGGACTGCCTTGATCTACATTTGACGCCGTCAAGACTTAATCATTTTCAGGCCGTCATGACTTTTACTCTTGACGCCCTCCCTTCATGACGCCGTCAAGTCTCTTCTGGACCGTCATGGAATTTTGCTCTTGACGCCGTCAGGAAATTACTCTTGACGTCGTCACCTACTGTTCCCAGCATGGAAAATTAAGACTTTGGCGTTTTCTTCACTTTTATGCTCCAAAAACGTCCGAATTACTTCCTTTTCCAGATTTCACTCCCAAAGTACCTAAAATCACAAAAGGAACGATTTAGGGCAATATTTGATCAAATAAATTCAAATTCGGGCTTAAATGACCCCCTAAAAATGGATCATTTTTCGCCTCATCATATACCCTTACACTTGAGATTTGCTTGTCCTCAAGCAAATGCGCTTTTATTCTACTCAAAATACAAGTTAGGGGTCATTTAACACTACTATAAAAGTAATTACAACAAATAATCGTTCCACTAAAGACCAATAGACAAGCACGGAGGTCATACACAAGCACCTCACAAATAGTGTTTAGATACTCACATCTCTCGGGTGTAATAAAGTGTAAATTACAATATGGAAACGGAAGATATCTCTCACTACCTGTCATAGCAAAATAGATTACCATAGGCTTGGGAAAGGATCAAACCTCCACCACATGGCGTAAGCACCTAGGATAAACTATCAAAGAGGTCTTTTAAAGGGTTGTAACGTTAGGTGTAGGGATATGAAATACACGGTTTTGTTGGATAAAGGAAGTTTTACTGGTGGCGAGTTAACACTCTTGGTTAATTACATGTACAATATGGCGTTGCTAAGCCAAGACTAGACTCGACTTAAGCTAATAAATACAAAATAACAAAAATATAAAATGAACATAGAATGAAACGGGATGGTAGTCCGTATGTTTTTTCTCTTTTTCCTTTTTTCTATTTTTTTTTTCTTTTTCTTGATTTTTCGACTTTTTTTTTTTTTTTTTTTTTTTTACACTCTTACCCTACCATCCAAAATAATTCATCATAGGGAATGAACATTCCCCTTACACTTGAATCTTTACATACTTTACATTAAACTAATCTAATGACTCGAATTAAGAAAATCAAAACACTTGGAGCACTTTTAAGATTAACGTACATATGGGGGTAATAAATGATGTTCTTCCCCATTACTCCATAAAATAAGTACTTACCCATGAGTCCCAATCGTCCCAAAACAATATGTACAAGGATATGACTCGACTTAGCAACCATGTAATCAATTAGAAAGTTAACTTAGGGTTTAACAAATAACAATAATGCACTAAAAATGAGCGCATACATGGAAGGTTAAGGCGATTTGGTTGTACATTTAAGTGGGGTGTAACAAATTCTTCCTTTAAGTAAAATGCTTAAAGTTAGAAACGAAAAGATAGGCTCGGAGGGGTGTACTAGGGGTATCGTGTACTAAAAATGAGTACAACGCTAAGGGTGTGGGAAAAATTAGTTGACTTAACTAGCCAAGTAATATGACTTAAATGGTCAAGTAATTATGATACGGGTTTAACACAAGGGTGATCCTAATGCCTCTTATCATGTAGTAAATCCTACCACACGAATGTAGTCTCACTAGCGGTCTCGGGATGCATCACTAACGCAAGTTCTAGAATCTAAATGCTACCGGTACACTCATAAGCACTAATAGTGAATGCTTTTCCTATCAAATCTAAAGGCGAACCTCACATATTTGGGTGGAAAATTTTTCTGAATATACGGTTATGTGCTAGTCATACAATCTCCTATCCATGAGACGCTTGCTATGGCTAAAGTTTCACTCCTAAATGTTGTAAAAAAATTTAAATTTGGCGCTAAAATTGCACTAACAAGTATTTCTCATAGTTTTATTACACATCTACCATTAAACAAAACAAACTCAAGCGAAAGTGCATATGTAAGGTATCATCTTTTTACCCTCCCCTTACACTTAAGATGAACATTGTCCCCAATGTTCAAGTAAAGAATGTAAAAGTGAAAAAGTAAAGAGAATGAAATCAAATACTCCCCTGATTCGCTCGGTATGGATAATAAGGTGGCCAGGTTAAATCTTCCTCCAAGAAAATGAACAATCAAAGCTTCCCTTCCAGAATATAAATCATCTTCTTGTCATACGTAACCTATAAAACCTGACAAAATAGACAAGACAACCTCGCGTAAAATCGGCGGTATCCTATATAAGTTACTAAATCCTAGAAAACAAGATAAGATATAATGCTTGTGGAATGAAGTTTGCAGATCTCCTGGAGATTATAAAACTTAATAATTCACAAAAACTTTAAGACACCGTTAGAAAAACAAAACCGGTAAAATTTCCAGATTTTTACACTTGACGCCGTCAAGAGTAAACTCTTGACGCCGTCATAAGTGACATGCAGAAATTCTTATGTTAAGTTTCCGGAAAATTTCTGGAAAAACTTGGTCCTACTTCCTGGAAAATCCTGCAAAACTTCATTATGACTCAATACAAGCATTTGACTCTAACAAATACGAATATACATGTTCATTTAATACTGTGGAGAATCATGATTGGTTTGTTTCTTGAAAACATATTTGGGGTTTCCCCTTACACTTATCTTTTTCAAAAATACTTTTAGGTGGAGTTAAGACTAGGCCAAAACAACAAAGTAAAGTATTTCCACTATTTAGTTTAGAAACATGATCTATCAACAATAAAAATAAAACATGCATACGGAAGCAAATAACAAACAAACAAATAAAATCACACAAAACATGGGTTGCCTCCCAAGAAGCGCTTTTCTTTATTTACGAGTCTTGTAACTAGACTCAAGGTCATGGGTAACTACGTGATCTCATCGTTGGTTCCACTCTCTGATTGTAGATATTCCTTGTAGAAACCAATCACCTTTTTCTCAACCGCCCCCATAATCATTTGGGCAAATTCCTTATCGACTTTATACCTAGGTCCAAGGGCCAAGCAATCTTTGTAATAAAGACTCCTTTTTTCCCATACATAATCCATGCCCTTTTTCTTATCCTCCTCATTAGTATCCTCAAAAGCACCAACGTTGTCCTTATCAAAACGGGATATAAATCGAAATTCTTTCATCCTATTAGGCATGCTATAAGTGATACTATCGGTGTTACTTGCAAATCGGATCGTTCCTTCTATCTCATCATATTCCAACTTAGACTCCTCAACAAATGGTTTGCCAAACACAACATTAGATAATCGACAATCAATAACATTAGCAAGATCCTCCACAATCATAAAGTCGGTGACAAAAGTGAAATTACCAACAAAGACATGTAAACCTTTAACTCTCCCGACAAAGTTACAAACTCCACCGGGGTATTTGGGATCCCTTCTAGGTTCAAGTCTTGTTTTCACTATATCATTATAAACAGTTGAGGACATAATGTTGATTGGAGATTTAAAGTCAATGTAAGCATTGCTAATGTGCCTATATCTAATCATACATGGTATCTTAGCATTCTTGGGATCGCCTCTCTTGATCTTAGGTTCGATTATGGTGAAAGGAGATCGCTGGTTATCAATAAGATTATTATAATAAGCAATCTCCTCCTTAGTGGGGTATAGATTAAAATAGTCATTAAGCTTCGGATCTATTTCCCCCTCTTCAAGTCCCTCAATAACATTCACAAAGTCATTAGGCCCTAGGTCCTCATTTGAATACAAGGCGGTCGCTAGGTCACTAAATGCATGTTCGAGCTCAACCTTGATCAAACTATTAAGCTCCCTAAGTTCCCTAATCTCACTCTCAATTTGTTCACGTAACAAAGCCACTTCTCTAGGGGAAAGGGGTGGATTCGCGTTTTCCATAATGGTCAACGGAATAATCAATGAATTTGATTACTAACAAAGGCACAAAGAAATAAGATAGACTAAAGAAAACCTAAAAATAAAAATAAAATCTTACTAGAAAGGAATCTAGCAAGTAGACCTAATAAAAAGAAATTCTAACCTAGACAATAACTATTCCCCGGCAACGGCGCCAAAAACTTGATGTGCGTGGGAATCGCAACAGGCTTTACCTCTCGAGGGATCTCGAGAAGCTTACAACCCCCACCAGGCAGTGTACCTGATCGTTGTAGTATAGTATAGTGACAAGTACCGGGGGATTGATCGTTCAGCTTAGGAATAGTGTCGCTAGGATTAGAAAGCCTAAATACTGGTTCTAAAGGTGAGGGATGAGTATTTTTGTGTTTTTATATTTTTTAGAAAGCAATTAAAAATCTCGGGTTTGAAGGATTTGGGCGGAATTAGTTGCTAATCAACTAACCAATACTAAAGATGCAATCAAAATAAAATACTAAAAATGAAAATAAACTAAATTATACTAAAGTTGTGAGCAGTAAGTGGAGAAAATGTGTTTACTTAGATTTCACTACTCCCTAGACATCTTTTACACGTTAATTACTTGTTATAAATGCATGGATGACGGATCGTATTCCTTAATACCATTCATGGGGTGGCACACATAACTCCCCAATTCTATGAGCTCTTATCTCCTCCTACACCATGCCCAGCACAACTATAGGGATTGTAAACAGTGGCTCATGCATTAAATACAACCAATAAAGACCTAGTGCGCGTCGGTTCATGTTTCTTAAGACGTTCAAGCATGTTACCAATTGGAGATCTGCCAGTTTTCTTAAGCCTAACATATAAATCATTAATCCAAAACAAGTATAAACAAGTAATCAACACATAATTAACATCTAGGTTTCATTAGATATAAGCAAACACAAGATAGATCTAGCCTAACATGATGGAATTAAGACAAGAACAAGATATAGACAACCAACACATAGACATATCGATTGAATTAAAAGAACACTTATCTTGATTACACATGCAAGGTATCAAGGGCTTGGAACCCTTGAAAAACCTATAAAGTTTGCACCAAAATCGTACTAGGGTTTCTCCCAAAACTTCTCTCTTTTAAATTTAAAAAATTAAAAAACTATATATAGAAAAAGGGGGCTGACGGCGTCAAGACAAATCTTGTGACGCCGTCACCTCGCCGCCAAAACTATTCTCGGACTGCCTTGATCTACATTTGACGCCGTCAAGACTTAATCATTTCCAGGCCGTCATGACTTTTACTCTTGACGCCCTACCTTCATGACGCCGTCAAATCTCTTCTGGACCGTCATGGAATTTTGCTCTTGACGCCGTCACCTACTGTTCCCAGCATGGAAAATTAAGACTTTGGCGTTTTCTTCACTTTTATGCTCCAAAAACGTCCGAATTACTTCCTTTTCCAAATTTCACTCCCAAAGTACCTAAAATCACAAAAGGAACGATTTAGGGCAATATTTGATCAAATAAATTCGAATTCGGGCTTAAATGACCCCCTAAAAACGGATCATTTTTCGCCTCATCACGGCCGATGACTTATAGATATACCAACCTAACTAGCTTGACACAAACTAAAACCAGGGGTGGACAAATTAAGAGCAAATGGTGAATAAACATATATCATACTATTAACTATATCAGCATCTTATGCTAATAAACAGATCATACTATTACTATGTCTGCTATAAAACAAAATTACTATATCATCATCCAAAATCATAAAACCATGACTAATAAACAGATCACCAGGAGAAACTTGCACATAAGTTTTTTTTTCTTTACAAAAAATGCAGCCGACTAATAAACAAAGCATACTAATAACTTACAGTTGGTTTCTTGCTTGAGAGAAAAAAAAATGTCTGCAATTGTGGCAAGCCGTTTGATGCAGATAGCTGTTGTGATAAGTGATAACTAGGTCAAAGATAATCGAACGTGCATGAAAACTTGCGCCTTAATTGTATTATCTAACCAATTAAGCTGTGCAATGTGTACCCAATTGAGCTGAACCGTCACATGATTTAACTAACCAATTAAGGCGCAAGTTTTGTAGATACCTGAGCAGCGTCAGCAAAACCTTTTATTCTAGCAATCACTTTAAATCCAAGTTCTAACGCCTTTTCTCCACTCACTAGCACTAGTGCAGCTGCACCGTCGTTGTTCACAAGATTACACTGAAATGAGTAATCCTTATGCTGTCACATTACACAAATGGCATGATTTCGAAATACGTAGTGTATCACCAATATGAGTATCCAGCAAGTGCATTCGTAATCTTATAAGGAATGTGAAGATACAGAGTCACTTAAGATACAAACACCACATAGCATACCTTATACTGGAAGCATTGCCTCCAGTAACAGTACCACCTTCAACCTTGAAACTAGGCCTTAATTTCCTCAGCTTTGTAGCATCAAGCCAACAAACTATATATATTTAATTGCGTGCATCAGTTATTGTCATCCACATCAAGTATTATTGATTAAACTATAGAATGGGATTACCTTTGTCAAAGCTTCATCTTTATCAACAATAGTAGGGGGCTTTCCTTTTTCCGCAGAAACTTTGACCTGCAGGAGCAAAATTAAAGGGTATTGGCAAGTAAAGCATTGAGATGAGCATATGAAAGTAAATAAAGATCTGACCGAAGCTACCTCCCATTTGAATGTGCCATTGTTTTGGGCAGCGATACCACGACTGAAGCTCCGAACAGCATAGTCATCCTGTTGGTGCCTTGTAATCTTGTAAGTGTCAGCACATAGCTCACCGCAGACTCCCATACCAAAGTCATTATAGACATCCCAAAGGCCATCTTTGATCATGCCGTCAACGAGAGAATCGTGACCAAGGCGAGAACCATACCTAGAGTTGGGAAGATATTTAGGGACATTAGACATGCTCTCCATACCGCCAGCAACAACGATGTCATTAGCGCCAGCTTGAATGGAGAGAGCAGAAACCATGGTGGCCTTCATACCGGAGGAGCAGACTTTGTTGATAATAGTGCACACGACGGAATTCGGAATGCCTGCGCCTAAGGCGGCCTGCCTGGCGGGGGCCTGCCTGACAAATGTGCTACAAGTCATTCATCACTTCAAAAATGTGATGCAGATGTTCAATCGCTATCTATCTGAGTACAACTTCAGTGCACCAACACAACGGTCTGGCATATGCAACTCATCAACTGTCCCAATCTTCCCTCACCTTATCCTATGCAACTCCCTCAAATACTCACTCTACCCCTAGACAAAAACTTCATCCCTTTAAATTTTGCCCACCCATCCGTCCTCACATTCACGTTAAACACCAACGTATTCTACGATTTTCTAGTAACAACAATTAACTAGTTAGTGTTCTTTTTAATTAATAAGCTGAATCATACCTCTTTTATGCTTACAACAGGCTTCCCCTCAAGTTCAACAGCGACATCTCTTTGATAAAAACCAGCTCATTTTGTAGGAGATCCTGGGCTTACTTGGTTAGAATAATAATTACCTGTTATACCATACCAGGAAATTGGTACATGATCATAAACAAGAATATTGTAGTGATTTAGCCTTCCAAACACACATATTCATTCTCTGGTAGAATGGAAACTTTAAAAATAGACCAGTAATACTGATTCCTGGTACCACAGAGTGGTATTAGCTATGTTGGATTCCTAGTACCAATCAGTATTTTAAGCTTATTTTTTTTGTTGTTGCAAATGTTCACATATTTTGATAAGCATACATGCTAAACATTATTTTCAGTCCAAAAGTTTTCATGTGTTATACTATAGAAATATTACAACAACAAAAAGAAGCATACCATAAGCACAAGAATATTTCCAAATAGAAAAAGATCAATAGTCTGCGTAGGACAACTTTTAAGCACAAGAAACTATAATCAGAACATGCAGCTATTTTAGGGGTGTTTGGATGTAGTTGTGAATTAAATATGTGATATTAGAGATAATTAGAATCATCTAATCAGTTGTCATAAGCTCGTGATACGTGCTGTAGAACAGGATTTGTTTTTTAGCTCCGGCCAAGCTAAGAACATTTGTGCATCTTTAAGTGTGTATGATACAACAGAATATAGCTTGCGGCAAGCAAAATACAGGGAATTTGATTGTTGCCTTGGTTGATTTCTTCGATCGCCTGTTTTCTTGAGTGTCAAATGTATGTACAACAGCATCTGAAACAACCTCCTCTGTGGTCTCAGCAGCTGCCTTTCCAACTATTCCAACTATGTTGGGCCTCTTCTTCAGCAAGAACTTGATCAGAGCCATTAAAGTATTGTGGCTCATTTTCTTGGACTCGAGAGTCGAGAGCACAACTTTCATCAAATTCTGGTAAAGAAGTTGGAGAAGAGTCCATATCATCTGATGTAACAGACGAGCCTCTTGATAAGTATGACTCCCCAGCTACACCAGCATTTTCTCGTTCAGCTGACATAAGTGACATGGGAAGAATAATTGATGGATATAAAGAGAGCACATGGATTAACTCTACTTTAGATGCCACAAAGTGCTCCATGGCCTTCTCATACATCCCATTTCCAAAGAGATGGTGTGCATATCTGCACAATTGGACAACAACAATCATGTTAATGTGGCAGTCAAACTTCTAGGGTCAATCAACGTATTATCTAAATCAAGCTCTGTTGAAACTTATAGTAGCTTTTAAGGAATGTTAGTTGGCTTTTAACTTCCACTGAAGGATTCTGGAATATACTGAACCTAGGACCGAACGTGCATGCACCTAATGTGATACCTTGATTTTACAAACTACACCTCAGTTTTGTGTTTACACACATCAGATATTACTATCCTAAAACTAATATTTGAACAAGTTGAGGTCTTGAGGACACTATAAAGTTAAATTAATTAAAATATAAAACTGTTTAGTGAGGACACTAGGAAACATGGATAAATTCTATTAAAGGTGTCATATGAAAACCGATAGACTTGTACCTTTTTCGTTAAAAATTGTAAGTTTCAGAACTTAATTGATGGCTTCTAGCTGGATAATAATAATAACAATACTCCATGGAATATTAGGAAATCATGTTTAGCTAAAAGGGCACAAGTAGACATTCAAAAATGTAACATGTGTCGTATAAGAACCAAAAAGGTTATGATTACCTAATATGAATTGACTGTTCTTTGGAGGCTCGTAAACCTGAATCCTCTGGCGGAAGGAACTTACACAAGACCAAGGCTTCCTCAAAATTTCCAGATGCTGTCAATTGTACAATCTGCATTGAACGAGTAGTTTTGACTCAAGGGATGAAGCCCTTATAAGAAAGATATGCATTTTCTGCCCACAGTGAAAATTTAATAGAAACATTTCAAGCTATAAGGAAATTGTTCAAATAGGTTGAGTGGGTCAAACGGGTCATATGTTTCTTTAAAGTCTATTCAACTGCTTATAATCTCTCAAATCATTTCATTTTCTGTGACATAGATGATCTTTTGAATAATATAGTTTTAGTCATCATATTTATTACAGTAATCATTCATAGAACTACAAAAAGAACAAAAGGACTCTTTTTATAACTGAACTTGCCTTGGAACGACAAACGCCTCCGTCCAGGATACGTCCAACATGGCTGCAACTATAGTAATGTGCTGTGCCAAGGTATGGGCAATCTCACCTTTGTCTACTCCACCTAATGGCATTCCAACATCACATGTGTAAATTAACATATCTGCACAAAACCACTGAACTTCGCCACTTAAAACCAAAATCACAAAACTTGTACCTAAGAATGATATTCTAACCCATAAAACTGCCTCATGGCACACACTCCAGAGGTGCAATGATACCCTGCTCACTTGTGACCACAACGCCAAACCCTTTCGACTCATTCAAAGAACCTGAAAAATATTAGTTTTGTAGTATACTTTTTCCTATAATTTTTCCACACCGTATAGTTATGGAAAGGATGTTTTCCCTAAAATACCACATTAAATTTAAGTCAAGTTGCACAAAAAGGTCAAACTATAGTTATCTCTTCACAGAACCTCACAAGGATAATGCAGAATACTTGTTGCATACGATAAACACCAGAATAGAATCAATGAAGTATTGGAAGTATACCTCAAAAGAATTAAGTAAATCATTAAAGTCTGATAAGTTATGTTCAATTTCAGCTGCACTCAAGTTACTATTTTTGCATAGGAAAATATATCCTATTTTTGCACTTCTAGTATAAAAATATGCTAGTAAGACCAATGATTCAATCCTTGCTCATATTTTTGCATAGTGATTGTTCAAGTTACTATTTTAATAAGAAAGCAAAGGAAGAATGGAGAAACATACGAGCATAAGCACAAAGC
Organism: Artemisia argyi; assembly: GCA_030686995.1. Lineage (NCBI taxonomy): Eukaryota > Viridiplantae > Streptophyta > Magnoliopsida > Asterales > Asteraceae > Artemisia > Artemisia argyi. The sequence continues at coordinate 179,993,877 of CM060704.1, forward strand.
TATGGGTCCTACAGGTGCAACTAAGTTCGAAAAGGCATAAAGCTATGAGGCTCTCTACCTAAGGCGAAGGCGAATATGAACACAAGGGGCTACTACAACGCACCTAAAAGGCAAAAGGAAATTAGCTATACATCTCTATACCTACCATCTAACCTCCTAATCTAATTCTAGACCTCCACCGTTCTTATCAGAGGTATTTATAATCAGAAGCCAAAACAGTTGGTGGTCCATCCTGTCAGTAAAGTTATTGGCAATCATTTCCAAGATTGCCACTAGATCCTGATTGTCACTATTTTCACAATACAATATCTACTTGCGGTAGCGGATATACCAAGCAAAATCTCAAGCTTAGAATCTAGCTTATTCGGTTCCTCACATATCCTACCAATACAAAATTAACAACTAACACATTCTCGCAAGCTGGAGAGGCAAACTACTATGTCACAGCAGAAATTACAAGTGAGCTAAACTAATTTCTTCACATGTGAAGGTATTCGATACCTAATTTCTTCACATGTGAAGGTTTCGATACCTAATTTCTTCACATGTGAAGGTATCGAATACCTAATTTCTTCACATGTGAAGGTTTCGATACCTAATTTCTTCACATGTGAAGGTATTCGATACCTAATTTCTTCACATGTGAAGGTATTCGATACCTAATTAACTAGTTTATAACACTTAAAACCTAATTAGTAATCTATATATTCACATGTGACTTATGCTCAAATTAAACAATTAAAATAAGTTCAAACACATAATAATTATGAATTATACAATAAAATTTAATCAGAAATAACAGAAGCTATAGTTACCTATCAATTTGTGTGTAGTCTAAATGGAAAAGTAGATCTTCTTCATCAAACTCAGCTTCTGTTGACCTAATTTCATTAATATCTCCTTCCTAATCAGCCATATTTGTCTAATTTTATTTTTTTATGATCAATTAATATTCCGGTGACTATTTCGGTAGCGATACCAGTAGAAGACGGTGGTAGAAGGTTGACGACGGTGGAAGACGGTTGTAGAAGGTGTAGCGGTGGAGCGATAATTGTGGAGGAGTAGTGGTGGTTCGATTTGGTGGTGAAGCGGTGGTTTGAATGGCGGTGGATGTGATCAGAGAGAATAGCTGTGTTTTCACGTTCAACTGTAAAAGATGTGTGTTTTTTTTCTTTATGTATTAGATGTGGATTGGTAATTACAAAATTATACTTGGTTAGTGTAAATGGTGGGCTAATCTTAGCCATTGGATCTAAAAAAAGAAGGGACTAAATGGAAGGCAAAGATCTCTTCTCGCGTTCTCACAAAAATTAGACTTCTCACATGAATGACCCCCTATATATATATATATATATATATATATATATATATATATATATATATATATATATATATATATATATATATATATATATATATATATATATATATATATATATATATATTGTATTCACGAGTTTTCGCAAGTTAAACTTTCCCTAAAGGTTAATTAGCGAATTCCACTCACGTCTACTGTGTATATTTTTTATACACACTCAAAAACGCATTATCAGGTCTCCTGCTAGTAGAAGGACCAATGGAAGGAATGTAGGCTTCGAGGGGGTCCCCGAAAGGACTCCCACAAGGAGAGAGGGAATGATTGTTGAAGGCTCCAATGGGAGGAGCCAACAGAGGAGAAACACGGAGGCAAGCCTTCCTCCACTATTAGTTGCACATTTAGGAAGGACCGAAGCAGGGATTCCACTACAGCCCTCGCATGCATCCGGTGTAGGAGATAACCCAGGTTCATACAACACAGGAGGAAGTCTTCCTCCCGTAGGTATATACCCCCAGTTTCCAGCTTAATGTTATCCTCCAAACCTTTATCCCCCCATGAATGGGCAACCTAGCAATCAATATCCCTCACAAACTGCCATACCATATAACCATCCCATGATATACCCTCCGTATACCTTGTATAACGGTTACCCTCTGAACACGAACATGCCTCATCCTTTTTATCCTAATCAACCCTCTTCAGGGATGCCCCCTCCTCATAATCCATACAGCAATGTCCCCATGAATATGCCGCCTTACACCTACTTGTACCCTGAATCTTGGGCCCTACGACACCTTTTGTAAGATGGATTGAGGATTATCCTCTACCAGACGGTTTAAAGATGCCTTCACACATAGGCACCTATGATGGAAAAGGGGATCCTGATAATTTCCTGCACTTGTTCGAAGGGGCTATAAAGATGCAAAAGTGGGTTATGCCCGTAGCCTGTCACATGTTTACCTACACCCTCCGAGATTCTGCACGTATTTGGTGGAATGGGCAGAAACCGGGAAGTATCGTTAACCTTGATGATCTGAAGGCTAAGTTTAGATCTCACTTCAGCCAACAGAAGAAGTTCACAGGAACACACCTCACAGTGCACAACATTAAGCAGAAAGAAAACGAGAGCACAAGAAGCTCCGTCACTAGATACACTGACGAAACTCTGCAGATTCTAGGCTTACATGAAGAGCAACGCATTTCTGGCTTCGTCCATGGCCTACGCAACCGGAACCTTGCGGAATTCTTGTCCACAGACCTTCCGGCAACCTACAAAGGCTTGATGGAAAAAACATACACTTGGATAGAGGCCAAGGAGGTGTCTACCAATGGAGCTCCAATGGAGAACAATAAAGGATCAAAGTAATCTTCTTGGGAAGGACAAAGGAGTAAAAACAAGAATCAGCACATATTCTCTCCTTATAACAAAGTCCCTAATCATAGCCTGCTGGAAAGCTTGACGAAGTCTCCAAACGAAATTTTGGCTACAGAAAGGGCAGCAAAGGCTTTCGAAGTCCTCCCTCGCATGACGAGCATGGGAGGAATCGAGACATGACCAAATGCTGCCACTTCCATGAAGATTTTGGTCACGAAACAAATAGCTGCAGAGAATTGAAGAAGCAAATAGAGGAAGCTATCAAATCAAGACAACTGACACATCTAATAAAAGGTATAAGAAAGGGAAAAGAAAAGGTCACCGACACCCCAAATGGGAAGAATCATGTCCATGAAGCTCCGATTCTTATGGTTCGCAAGGGAGGACCGAGCCAGAAAAGGAAAGAAATAGAGGAAGCAGCACCCAGCGTGGAGGAAGTAACATTTCCACCCTTAATGGGTCAACCTCCCTCAGATGACCTTGTAGTCATAAAGGTGCTCATCTTCAACTGAGAAGTTAACAGGGCCTACATGGACTGCGGAAGTTCTTGTGAGATCATATACGAGCATTGTTTTCTGAAGCTCAAGCCTTCTATAAGATCACAGAGGGTAGATTCGAAAGTACCTCTAGTAGGTTTCCCGGGGGAACACTCATGGCCTCTTGGAGAAATTCCCCTAGATGTAACCATTGGCGAAGGTCAACTCTCGAGGACGGAGACCCTCACTTTCGCAATCGTAAGGTCAGATTCCCCTTATAATCTGTTAATAGGAAGAACCGCCATGCAAAAATGGGTATTGTGGTATCTACCATACATGCAGCAATCAAGTTCCAAACAGCCAACGGGATAGGAACCGTACTATCTAATTATAACAAGAAAGGAACACCAGAGGCGGGAAAGAAGATTAAAGAAAATCCTCAGGAGCCTTCGAAGGATATTTTGAGCTGCGGGGACGCCGAAGAGCGTATTGCGGTAAATGAGCTTTATCCGGAGCAAACAGTAGTAATCGGAAAACAACTCCCTACCACCTTCAAAGAAAGCCTGGAAAAACTCTTGAAGGACAACAAGGATATCTTCGCATGGACATACTCCGATATGACAGGAGTTCCGAGAAGTCTCATGATTGATGGTAAGCCCTTCGGAACAGAACACAAACTTAACGAGTTCAAGCACATTGAACCTATCAAGCAAAAGCGTCGTAGTCTTGCACCTGAGAGAAATGTCGCAGCCTGCAAAGAAGCAGACGAGCTAGTACAGGCAGGCATACTCAGAGAAGTAAAATACCAAACGTGGGTGGCTAATCCAGTTATGGTAAAGAAAAGTGATGGGGGATGGTGTATGTGCGTTGACTTTACTGACATCAACAAAGCATGCCTAAAAGATTGCTACCCCCTCCCAGAAATAGACTGGAAGGTGGAATCCTTACCAGGATTCCGATTGAAATGCTTTTTAGACGCTTACAAGGGATACCATCAGATACAAATGGCGGTAGAAGACGAGGAAAAAACAGCCTTCTACACGGGAAAAGGAGTTTACTGCTATAAGAAGATACCATTCGGTTTGAAAAACGCAGGGGCAACCTACCGGCATTTGGTAGATAAGGCTTTCAATAAGCAGATAGGAAGAAGTTTGGAAGCGTATGTTGACGATATGGTCATAAAGAGTAGGACAGAGGAAGACCTACTCTCCGACATTCAAGAGACCTTCAACCAACTGAGAGCCATCAATATGAAACTCAATCCGAAGAAATGCTCGTTTGGTGTTGAAGAAGGGAAATTCCTTGGGCATTTATTACAAAGCAAGGAATCAAAGCAAACCCTTCGAAGGTGAAGGCCATAACCGATCTGCAAGCCCCAAAAACATTGAAGGAAGTACAAAGCCTTAATGGGAAGCTAGCAGCATTGAGCCGATTCTTGTCAAAGGGCGCAGATAGATCACTACCATTCTTTAAGACCCTCAAAGGATGTGTGGATAAGAAGACTTTTCAATGGAGCGTCGAAGCTGAAGCTGCCTTTCAAAAGCTGAAGGAGTTCATAGAAATCTTACCGACACTCACAGCCCTGATTAATGAAGAAGTATTGTACATGTACATTGCAGCGTCATATGAAAGCATTAGCGCAGTACTCCTGGTAGAAAGAGAGAAGAGGAAAGTTCCAATCTACTTTGTCAGCCGAGTTTTACAAGGAGCTGAATTAAATTACCCAGAATTGGAAAAGCTAATTCTTGCTATAGTTCACGCCGCGAGACGCCTCCGAAGGTACTTCAAGGCTCATCCAATCACGGTACTGACTGATAAGCCCATCAAATAAATACTATCGAAACCTGAGAAATCGGGGAGGGTATCTAAATGGGCCATCGAACTAGGAGAGCACGAAATAGAATACAAAGGGAGAAACTCCATAAAAGGTCAAATACTTGCAGACTTTCTCGCTGAAACCCCTTTCGAGCCAAGTAAAAATAAAGAACCTCCCATGAAGAGGCCTTCAAAAAAGGAGGATAACTGGAAGTTATACACAGATGGAGCCTCAAGCTCTGACGGTTCAGGAGCAGGGTTGATGCTAGTCAATCCAGAAGGGAAATAATACACTTATGCACTACGTTTCGAATTTGAAGCAACCAACAACGAAGCAGAATATGAAGCTTTGTTAGAAGGCCTACGCCTAGCTAAAGACATGGAGGTGTGCAACCTTTCGATTTTCATCGATTCGCAGCTGGTCGCCAATCAAGTCAAAGGCTCCTACGAGACAAGACAGTCCACTATCAAACAATACCTAGATAAGGCAAAAGAACTCTTACAAGGGTTTGAATCCTACAACATTGAGCACGTCCGAAGAAACCAAAACAAAAAGGCAGATGTGTTAAGCAAGTTAGCCTCAATGGCCTTCGCTCACTTAACCAAAGAGGTCTTGGTTGAGGTGTTAACTGAAAGATCTATCCAAAGGAAGGAAATATCGGATGTAATAGCCGAGAAAGAAACCAATTGGATGACTCCTATAAGGGAATACTTAATAAGCGGAATCCTACCGGAAGATCCAAAGTTAGCAAGGAAAGTCAGAATCAAAGATCCTCAATACAGGCTAATAGGAGAATACCTCTACAGAAGGTCCTTCTTATCTCCTTGGCTTCGTTGTGTAAGACCCAAACAAGCTGCAAACATAATTTATGAGGTTCACGAAGGGTCGTGCAGCCTACACGCAGGACCCTGCTCCGTTGTCTCTAAAATAATGAAGTTGGGGTGTCAGATTCACTCGAAGGTTCCAAGACTACCCAAACAAGATATGACTTCTATCACATCTGCATGGCCTTTTTCCCAATGGGGGATCGACATAGTAGGACCCTTGCCAGTAGCGCCAGGAGGAGTGAAGTTTCTGGTCGTAGCTATCGACTATTTCACCAAATGGGTCGAAGCCAAACCCTTGGCATCCGTAACAGGCCGACACATGGAGAAATTTGTATGAGAACACATCATTTGCCGCTTCGGAGTCCCTCACAGCATCATCTCTGACAACGGGAAGCAATTTGCCGAAGGAGTATTCCCTACTTTTTGCAATGGCTTAAAAATTAAGCAATCATTCAAGTCCGTGTATCACCCTCAAGGTAATGGCCAAGTAGAAGTTACCAACAGAGACATTATCAATGGAATTGAAAGACGGCTAGGACGAAGTCACCATGGGTGGGTGGGCGAGTTACTCCAAGTTCTCTGGGCCTATAGGACACATCCTAAGTTGAGTCACGGGGAAACACCTTTTAGCCTGACTTATGGCACAGAAGCCGTCATTCCCTCAGAGATAAGCGTGGAAACGGAGCGTATTACGAGCTTTGAAGCTTCGGAAAACGAGGGAAAGCTTCGGGAAAATCTAGATTTACTCGAAGAGAGAAGAGAAATAGCCTCCATCAGAGAAGCTGTGTACAAGCAAAAGTTGGAAAAATATTACAACAACAGGGTTCGGCCTTCGAGCTTCAAGCCAGGCGAATATGTCCTTCGACTTAATAGAGCAAGCAAAGCTGAATACCAAGGAAAGTTAGGGCCAACATGGAAAGGACCTTACGTAGCAGCAGAAGCCTACGGCAAAGGAGCCTATAAACTGGCCACAATCTTTGGGGACGAAGTTGACAGGACATGGAATGGCACCAACCTTCGTAAGTTTTATATATAAAACTTACAACCTTTCAGAGAATTTGCTTATTTCAAATTTATGTATTGAACTCTTCTCATTTGGGGAAAGAAGCATTAATGGTAGGCGTCTTAGTATTCATTTCATAAAATGATGTAATCCTCCCTACCCATTTAATGATACAACATATTTCCCTTAAATCTCTTGTTTTGTTTTTTACAACAAAGATTTATTTAGCCAAGTACTACAAGTTCCAATGTTCGAAGGATGATATTTATGTCTTGTACATGACATCAACTATAATTCACATTGACTTTCCTAAAGCGTCTATAGGCACCCAAAGCCCTATGACTATAAGGATAAAGATGGAGTGGGTCGCAACCCTCTGTCAGCAGTCAAATTATACGATTGCTTAAAAATCTTGGTTCAAAGTACACACAATAAGGATACTCATCTACGGTAACCTTAGGTTGTATATTAACGTTATTAAATAACTTTGAGATAAGAGAATCATACAATTAAAGGATAAATAAATAGAACATCCTATGGCAAGTAGATAACAAAAAAGCAAGCATCCTAAAAATCAAAGTAGCAAGGAGAAAACATGTTCGGAGCGTATAAACCACCCTCGGGATTAACCATTGCCAACAAGGCAGTACTTAAGCATTCTTTGATGAGTGGGGATCTTCTTGACGAGAGGGAAACTTCACACCAGAGGCCTTCCTACTTGGAGAAGATGGCTGAATCCTATAGGGTTTCTTCGATAGCAGTCTATCCACAGAAGCCATTGGATCTTTGATCACCTTCGAAAGAAAAGGAAAGTCTGCCGAAGCATATGCAATACTGGCAGCATCATATTCCTATTCATGTGAAGGGCGATAGTAAGGAACCTTCGACAGGATCACAGGCTCTCCAGTTTCGGCAATTTCTTCCAGGGTAGTGCATTTACCATGGAATAGGGCAGCATTCACCAAGTTGGCCACCACTTGTCTGACTTCATCACTATGATAAAACTCCATAGCAATATAAGGAATAACCTTGGCTACAATATCTGCCCTATCTTTCTGAAGACTTTTACATCGATGGCTTAAAGCATCTGCTTCCTGTTGCAATTTGGTTCTTTGCTCCACAAGCCTATTCTTTTCAGGTTTAAAACCTGCACACTTTGACTCAAGAACAGATACTCTCTCTCTCTCTTTTAGCCCAATTACTTTGGTCTCCTCCATCTTGAGCCTGCCATACTCAGCTTGAGCTTCCTTTAGTCGAGTGGCAAGCTTCATGACATTGGATCGAAGATCTTGCACAGTTGGATTCTTCTCAATTTCTTTTGTAGCACTGTCACACTTGGACTTCAGTTCGGTGATCAACAGCTCCCTATGTTCTTCTCGAGCCAGAACTACATTCAACTATTCTTTAGCATTTTTAACAGTCTGAACCAACTCTCTTGTTCGGATGTTGAGATGGTTATCTAAAACAGCTTGCCTTGTGTAACTTTTGTCATGAAGATCACATAATTGCTCTATCGACATATTGTCAATGGCTCTCTTCCAGCGGGCTAGCGTAACACCTTCAACCAGTCGGTGGCAAGCTTGGGAATTGGGGAGTTCCTTTGTGTTAGAAAACCCTGCACATTTTGCAATTAGGACCTGTTTGAAGCTTTAACTTTACTTTACGGTGGTATTTAGGTTATAATGAGCTTTTACCATGAATATCTTCATCATCCGAATTTTCGAAGGGTACTGAAGCAGCAGTCTTATCTTGGGAATCAATCTTCTTTGAAGCTCTGGATAGGAGAATTGGTATGTCAAGTTTTCTCTTGATTGGCGGCTTAGCAGCTTTAATTTCAGTTCCCTTCCTTTCGCGAACCCTATCAGCTATACCAGAGGGTCCAGCGTAAGGCATGGGACAATCATCAGAGGAAAGGATTTCCAAATCAGGAATACCTTCTATTGCCAAAGGAGTTTCCTCGGCGTTGATAGGAACCATCCCTTCAACTGATGTAATCGGCTCCAATACCATGGCATCCACGTCGTTATTGTTGACTGAGATTGACGGAGAACCTACCCCGTGGCTAAAATCTTTATCAGCCCTAGGAATGAAGCTAACTTCCTTTGCGCCACCAGATACAACGAAGTTTCGGAAGGCCATTACTGCAAAATAAACAGATACATAAATATCATCAGAGATGTTATTCATTTATGCTAGGTTGCATATACATACTTTGGCCATCATAATGGATTTTGGGTAATAAGGGAGATCCTTCCCAACGATTCACAAGACCAGCCATATCTGGAAAGGTTTGCACATCCACTGGTATCTAGCGAGGCGTTGGTAGAGTGGATCGCTTCGGATATTATGGGGAAGCTGATCATTGAATTTCTTGCGGTCAAAACGGAATGCTTCATTCAGGAGTGCTGGATATTGCGGAGGTATGATTGTATCTTGCACATAAAAGAATTTTCCTTTCCAATTGGTTATGTTTGTAAATGGTTTGGTAATCAACACGGGCACGTCTGCTTCACCTCTCTTCGACAGTGTTAGCCAATCTCCCCCAGGACATAGGTTAAGGAAGCCTCGAAGCACATTCAGTGTAGGCTCGTAACTATACCCCTTACACATTACTATGTAGGTGGTAAGTTTGGCTAGACCGAAGGGATTAAACCTTGAAATATGAACTTCGTAATATTGTAGCAGCTCTAGAAATAATGGATGCAGGGGTATTCTTAGATTTGACCGGGTAAATGCATGTGTATACAAACCCACATACCCTTTTGGGGCATCATAAATGCTTTGATTATTTTTTGGGAGAATGACTTTGTATTGTTTTGGTATTGGGTAATCTTCTAGAAAGAGAGTTAGGGCTTCTCTGGAAAGAGTACATTTTTGTTGTCTTATGATACGTTTGGCATCCATGCTCGTGGCTCCTTTGTGGTACCTAAAGATCTAACTAAGAGAGAAGAGAAAGAAGTTACCTTCTGATTTTTGATGATAGATGTGTTACAACTTTGTGAGAATTATAGCGCAACAGGGCGTGTAATTTAGTATTTTAGAGTGCATGGGTATTTATACTATACGTGGTCATATCTAGTAGCATTTTAAGTTTTGAAAAATCGTTTGAGATTACCGATAAACATGCCGTTACAATCTTTTGTTCAACGGATAGGTCATGCGCATTTAATGCGTTTTTTGAATTTCAAAATTTCCTCTTAAATCAAATTTTCGAGGATATGGAGAAATCCTTGTATTGCGATAGAGTCGTAAGGAATATATTCTTGCATGCATATATCACTTTCGACTGGGGGGCTTGATGATGTGCCCTCCGACTAGCTCGAAGGACTTCCCTTCGAGTCTGCTCGAAACCTACATAATCGCAGGCTCTAGCTAGCCTCCTAAATCTTTCTTGGGCGTAAAACTAATCTCTTATGATCTAGTTACCAGATGGGAATTCGCCAAACGAAGGTATAAGCCCTCCAGGGTACACTTCAATAAACATAAGATGGAAAGAGGGTAAGACATGTCCCCCGTCTTATCCATGTTCTCCCTTCCTCCTTGACTGACCCGCCAATTCAGGAAGAGTGGACATTAAGCCCTAGCGGTTAACCATAAAATCATGGGACGCCCCCATGATCTCCTACAAATGTGGAAACACTCCCCAAGGCTGTTTTCTTCCCCTATAAATAGTCTTGGACGAGTTTCAATTCTGGTATGCAATCTCAACTACTCTACTTTACTACATTTCACCTACATTATCATACCAAATACTTATTCACACGCCGGAGGTGGTTCGCAGGGTCCAACCCTTGCGCAATCACTTAACGTAGTGTCTTTGTATTTCTTATTTTCAGGTTAGACACAAGCCTGGCTCAACCACAACATCCCCTATATCCTTTGATCATCATCGAAGGCCTGGTCGAGCAAATTATTGTACAATCACCAAGACTTTGCTCTTCACACAAAATAGGTAGCTTCGACAGGAAGCACAAAGTTTTTACCTCCCCTACCACACTTCTATCCAATATTTCGCCATTTACCTCGTTTTCCTCCGCTATGCCCATATCTTGTTTATCAATGTCTGAGTTGGATTTTTCAAACTTCTCTGACTTACCATCTTTCTGATATCTCCACTTCTCATTGTTGACCTCCTCGTCCTTTTTCCGTACACTATTTAGCACGTCGACAAAACTACGCGTGTCCCTGTTGTCCATCTTTGCATCATTCTTATTCCATCTACTGTTATTCACACCATACTGCCTACTGTCACGCATTTTGCCATCAGCCCTCGCATGTTTCAAAACCTTTTCTGTCAAATGCCACGTAAACTCTTAAAAATTCTTCTCCTATCTTTATCTTTTGTAGCTGTCTCAACAAGTCATTAACAAATTTGTATCTTACAAACCCGTATCTCATCCCATTGCGAAGCCTCCTTTGTGCCATGAACATATCAAACACCCTACCGAATTTCTCAAAGATCATCCATAGCTTTCCCATCCCCCACTCCTCCGGGAAATTGAAAAACATGAACAAAATCGACGAGTTACGTTTCCCACCGGTGTAATTAGTCCCTAAGTGCTTGCCATTGTATTGCCCTCTATTTCCGTCGTGCCTAAATCTCACACTCTCGACATTTCTCGCGAAATTGCTCTCTTTCTCTCTCATGAAAATTACTAGACCTAGTTTTCTCTCTCACACAGCTCATTCTCTCTCACGTTATTATGTCAGTAGTAGATAATTAAACTGAGATTTAAAAAAAAAAAAAAAAAAAAAAAAAAAAAAAAAAAGCGAATCTCATATATGTCTTTACAAAATTCTTTTGTTACATCAATACCCTTGTTAAATTTCAAATTACATGTATATCCTTTTAAAACTTTAAAACTACTCGCCTATATCCAAATAAACAATTTAATTATAGTTATATGATCCTATATGTAAAAGTCTATATTAAATGTACTTATGTACATTTAGTATACATTTTACCCTTTTTACCAAGCTAACAAAGTCACCATATTTCCGGTCTCCATCCAATCATCTTGGGCTCTTGGCACCCTTCTTCTCCTCTTATGAATCGTAGTAACAATTTATTTGTATTTATTTGTTATTTCTCTTGTTTTATATCTCTTATGAATCGTACTATCGTAGTAACAATTTATTTGTATTTATTGTTATTTCTCTTGTTTTACATCAAAATGCGGTTTGTATTTTCTTTTGTAAGTTAAATGAATAACATTTTGAGAATCTTAATAGCTTTGTGTCACGTGCAGGATCATTCCATCTTCAAATTAATCTATTTAACAATTTTCCATAAACAAATAAGTTTACTTTGTTTGTAAAAGCCACTGGGTAAGAAACAAGACAAATGGAATTAATTAAAAACAGATGATTAGGCAAAAAGAGACGCAGATTCTTTAAAAGATGACTGAAAACATGGTGACATTTCTTATTAGGATAATAAGGATTTCGAAATCATCCATGCCTCTCAAATCCACCAATAATATCATTCCACCTCATTCATACTTTTTTCATACCTCCCAACCTTTTTTTAGTGTCAACCATGACTTTTTCATACCTCCCAACTAATTTTATTTTTTATTTTTTACCCCTTAACTAATATTTCATTCAATAAAAACCTTAACTAATATTTTATTCATTAAATTAATATAAAAAAACATTTTTATTAAAAAAAATACAAAACTAAAATTTACAAATAAAAAAAGAAAAAATGTTAAAATTGTTGTTTGGTCCAATAGTCCAGCCCAACCCATACCACACTTAACTATAACCCAAAAGGAAAAAAAAAAAATTGTTATATGGTCATCTTCTTCAATTGCCGCCACCTGCAAACTAACGCAAACACACACAGTACCCACCAGCAGCAATCTCATTTCTTTCTTTTTTTAATCCCAACGTCTATATTTTGCTCACACCGCTCCATACCTCCGAGTCATTTTTTGCCGTTCAACCCATGCCGCTGGCCATACCGCCGAGGTGGCGGCGGTGTTCACCGACGGTATGACCATGCCGTTGGTCCATGCCGCTGCCACTGCCACCGTTCTAAGGGTAAAAAAGTAATATTGGATACTTACAATAGTTTTTTGAATATCAAAATCATTTAATTATAATTAAATTGAGTGTTTGGATATAAATGAGTATTTTGAACTTTGTAAAGGATATTAATGTAATTTAAATTTTTAAAAGGATATTGATGTAATTTAAAGTTTTTCTAAGGATATCAATGTGATTCTCCTAAACAATGATAACTAAATTGGGACGCGGAGTCTTATTCGGGTCTGGTTAATTTAACCGTACCCGGCCCTAATATGCTGCGGGTTATTTGGATTCGGGTTATTTTGTATTCGGGTTAATCCAAATAAGCTAAAGTATAATATAAAAATTTAAAAGATAAGTAATCTTTTATAAAAACCAAAGAGATGTATGAAAAAAATTAAAAAAAAAATCCCTTAGGGTTATTCGTGCTAACCCGATAAGCTTTAAACTCTCGCCCGAAACCCGCCCCTAATAATAGTTCGGGTTAACCTGAATAAACTGATTAAGATTTTTAACCCATTTAATCCAACCCGAATAAGTTTATATGGATTCGAGTTCGCTTGGGTTGCGCACTTACACTTACACGAGTATTGGTATTTTTTACAGCCTACGCAAAAGTATGTTTAGCTTGCACAACTGTGTGTATACATTTTTTTTCCTATTTTTTGTTGAAACGACTAACGAGACTAGTAAGATATGATCGTGCTTACCTGCAAAATTTTATTTTCCGTTTATTTAGTTGCAAAAGTTATATAAGAAAGAACATGCTCTTCAACATTAAGTGAATGTTTTGGTAAAGTAAGTCATAAATTTCATACCAATAAAAAATGACAATCTTTTTTTCAAAGTTGGGGGTCTTAATTTTACAGTTACCACTTACCACCACTCAACTTTGTGGCTGAACCATATAGAATAGTGGTGGGATTGGTTCATTGTTGGATACTTACGTTTGGCGTAAGCACAGTGACGCAAAAGCAAGTGGTAGTAACAACTAACAAGGTTTATCACTTGGCTTGCGGACGTCACTTGGGGTAGAAGCACTTGATAAAAGCGCGAAGAATAAAAGATCTTGACACACACAAATGTGAAACTGGATGCGTACAATGCATTACATGATTGCTTATCAAACAAAACCATCTCAAGAAGAGAGTGCATCCGAAGAGCTTGAACAACATCTAAAATGCTATTGCCAAAGAAAATCAACTGCAGCAATATATTTCTGTTCCATTGACTTAGTCTCCAATTCGACATTTCCTCCAATTAGTCTAAATCTGTTTTGGGTACTCAAGTTCTGTGTTATAAGCTCCATCTCCATTCCAGCAGTTTATGCATGTGCAGATAATTCGGCTTATCTCTACTACTAAACATCATCTCATTACAGGTGAACCAAAGAATACACGCTATTTCACACGTGTTTAAAAGACAGCTATTATACGTGATATTAGGAGAATTATTTCATGTCTGGCCAAAACTCGAACTTAAATGCAGAATAACTAAAATCCACTTAACTGTTAACATTAGGGGACCAATTCCTCTACTTTTTAAGAAGCCTTTTTTTTTTTTTTTTGTTATAAAGATTTTGGCCTATACTTCTGTATAAATCCAGTGAGCCTACAGAGCAGCATTGAACAAACATGTAGGCTGGGAATAAACAGCAGTGGATTGCTTGGCATAACAATGCCATTATCGTACCCATCAACTGCTGGTTTGCAGCTGCTACTTACAGAAGGTCTACTTTACTAGTTGCTATTTGTAGTCCGTGCTATACAGTGCAAACTCTAACATGACTGCGCTGCCTGCGCAGTTGGACAATATATATGGTACATTACAACTTAACTTATGCATAACGAGAGTTTACCTATCCAAATATCTAAATACATCTTACTGTCAAAAATGTAGTTGTGCTTAATGTTCACAAACTATATGAAATTCATCATCGGCAGTCATTAAAGTTACAAACTACTAACACGTTTATCTTTCTAATAACATAAAATAAACTGAATAATAAAGATTTGATGTGACAATTACAGCTTGATCTCAACACCTTACATCATCGTTGTCAATGAATGATAGAATTTGATTGATCAAGCAAAAGTAGTGTTTCCATGTACGACCTTGCGGAGAACGTATAACACTTTCCATTAATCCCAACACCATTGATATGTCCCGACAAGGGTTCATAAACTTCAATTTCGGAATCTTCATAATCATCATTCCCCATTTCCAATACAACTTCACCATTCTTCCTAAACCCCATTACACGATTATACATCGACTTACCCTCAACCTTTACAGTATACATCTTAGTAAATGGTTTATTCTCACCGTCTTTCCTAGTCCACACACCACAAACCGACATTTCACCCTCATCATAATACTCGAGCAAACCAAGCGACTCATTCACCTTCGTCAGCTCCAAATCGTGTGTACGTACTAATTTCTCTGGAAGAGACACTTCACCAAACTTCTCCCTCTTCAAATCAAATGAAATAATATAATTAGACCTAAATCCTTCATCCAAATCAATATCATCAAAAACACGCCAATAAATAACCCCATCTACAAAAACCTGATTCCACACCAAATCACACGATATAAAAGGCGCACCCATATATACAGTTTTCCAAACACGCGTACTTAACGTAAAAACCTCAACCACCCACATACTAGTAGGTATTTGAACAACACTAATCTTAACAAGTTTAGGGTCACTAGTATCAGGACAAACCCCAAAACCAATAACAGTATGCTTATACAACGCATCAGGGATAATGATACCAACGGATTTCCTAACAGTAGGATTCCACATAACAACCATACTAGTATACGAGTCTACGTCCTTGTAAAACCCGTAAAAACATAACAACCCGTTAACAGAACTAAGTGTTATTGCATGTCTTAATAAGTTAAGGGGCTTGGGAGCGGTTAGGGGAAATTTTTGTTGTGGGAAAGTATTGTTATCTATAATCGAGGTATATGTTCTGACACTATCTAACGTTACAACAAGTAGATGATACTGGGGGTTTGTGAGATTGATGTGGTAGTTTTTTATAAAGTCCGGGCTGTCGATAAGAGACTTCCATTGTTTTGAAACCGAACGAAATTGGATTACTGATTTGACAGGAAGCTTTTTAATGATTTCTGATTGCATTTCGAAAGGTATATGATCTGACATTTTTCTTAACTTTAATTTTGGTTTAGGGTTTATAAAATTTAATGATTTTACGATGAATGTATGTTTTTTTTTAAGGTTTGTGTTTGTTTTGAACAAAACTGTGAATTACATTTTGGGCTACTGGGCTTCGTCACCTAACAGTTCAATTATGAAATTGGCCCAGTAAAAGTTATAAACTACTATACTAAACTAGTATTTCATCGAGGAAGTATATATCTATACTACGTATCAAGAGAAAATACATTAATACTTCTATTTATAAAAGTCGGTGCAATCTATTAACTATTTTATACTTAATTACAATTTAAATACTAACTTTCTTCACACTCACTTATTCCACACTTATATATACATATAAAAAATGTACGCACAAATTAACGCTACTATACACTGTCGTTTGCAAGTAATCGTCAAGTTATTTCACACAAACGGATAGACGAATGAGTTTGGTTCTAATTTTGGCTTGATACGTTCAAAGCCAAGGAGAATTATGAAGAGGAGTGACAACGGATTTAACTTGGAGATACTTGTATAAGCCTTCCATCCCTAATTCTCTTCCAAACCCGCTCATTTTATAGCCTCCATAAGGGCAGCCCGCATCAAACGCCAAATAACAGTTTATCCAAACAATGCCAGCACGAATTGATCTTGAGACAGTGTTAGCTATGTTCAAATCCTTGGTCGCTATCCCTGCTGCTAAACCATAGCATGTGGAATTAGCTCTCGCAATTGCCTCCTCAATTGTCCTACAAAATTTAGTAAAAAAACATACAAAATCAGTAGCGGTCTTTTAGTATACGAAATGTGTTGTGATTATTTACTACTTATGTATAGGAGCGTACTTAAACTTAAAGACAGATACAACAGGGCCAAAAATTTCATCCTTTGCAATAAGCATATCGTCCTGCAAACATACAAATACATAGACAGCGTTAGCTGTTAATACATACTCCGAAATAGAGTAAACTTATGCAACATAATATGTATT
Organism: Artemisia argyi; assembly: GCA_030686995.1. Classification (NCBI taxonomy): domain Eukaryota; kingdom Viridiplantae; phylum Streptophyta; class Magnoliopsida; order Asterales; family Asteraceae; genus Artemisia; species Artemisia argyi. The sequence goes on from CM060704.1 coordinate 180,010,888, forward strand.
GTGACATAAACAAATTTATATATTACCGTAACATCTGAGAAGATTGTTGGCTCGATATAGTATCCCTTTTCTCCACAAGGCTTTCCTCCGGTTAGCAATCTCGCACCTTGTCTTTTTCCATGTTCGATATATGAAAGTACTTTTTCATATTGTTGCTTATCAACCTACAAATTAAATGACTGGTTATTAGTATTGTAACAAGTAACACGTTTTTTTCCTAAATTAATCCATGGATGGTCGAAGTTTGTTATTACTTGAGGTCCTTGATGAGTAGAACGATCAAAGGGGTCACCAACGATCATCCCTTTCGTGTACGACGCAAACTTAGTCACAAATTCATCATATATTCCTTCCTGGACTAGTATCCTCGAGCTACACACGCAATATTCACCCTGAAAATGATAGATATCTGTTAACTAAACTATGGCTTTATCAACGCATAAAACATTAAAAAGCTTTATCCAAACATGGTGTGACTCTTTACCAAACCTTCCCATTTTACCACCAAAAATTTATATACCTTGTTAGCGAAACCGCCAAAAAGAGCAATATTAACAGTTGAATCAACATCCACATCATCAAAGACTATTAGAGGGGCTTTGCCTCCCAGCTCGAGAGACACCGCTTTCAAATTACTTGTGGCCGCTGCTTGCATTACAACTCGACCTACTTCAGTTGACCCCGTGAAACTCACACAGTCTATATCCATATGATAACTAACCGCAGCACCCGCTGTCTCTCCAAATCCCGTTACAACATTAATCACCCCATCAGGAATACCCGCCTGGTTAATAGCCATTATAAATCAGCTCTACTCGATTATTAACATATCTAACTAAAATAGAAATATAGTTTATTATCTGAAATGTACCAGTTTAACTAAATGGGCCAAATAAAGGGCGGAAAGTGGTGATTGCTCAGCGGGCTTGACCAACATGGTGCACCCTGCAGCCAATGCCGGGCTGGTTTTCATTAAAAACATTCCGATAGGGTAGTTCCATGGGATAATATGACCAACTACACCTATAGGTTCATGTAACGTGTGCCCTTGTAACTGATTTGCCATTCTTAATGTCTTTCCATGGATTTTATCAGCCGCACCAGCATAATATCTGATAGATAAATTATGTGTTAAGTTAAAGGTTTTTAAAAGTAAAAAAAAAAAAAAAAACATCAACATAAATATGTAAACATTTAGACCGAAGTATGTTCAATGCCCCTGGAATCTCAGCAGCCTTCCCGAGCTCAAACAACTTGCCCGCATCAAGGGTGTCCAAGGCTGCTAATTCTTCAATGTTTTCTTCGACTAATTGTAAGAATTTCATCATGATCCTTCCCCTCTCCTGTCAATATCCAAATTAAATGCGTTAGGATCACCAAAGAGCTTGTAACGTAGTTGGATCATGTGATGGTGTTAAATACTCTCAAACCAAGAGGTTGTGAATTCAAGTTTCGTCAGGACGTACAAGTATTAGTATTTGTATTGTATATATTGAGATTGTAAGATGATAACATTGTAGAAAATTTTAAAATAAATAAAATGTGTTAGGATCATTTATTTACTAGCTTATACGTGTTTCAAAACTATATTTTGCCAAAACATACTATTAACATATACGTTTCAGTTTAACCAAAATGATATGTTTTTTTTTTCCAAATTTCAACTAACTTAACAGCCATATCGTTAAACTACAAAAGGGTATTCAAATACGTACAGAACCGGACATGCGAGGCCAAGGGCCATGATCGAAGGCCTCACGAGCAGCCTTAACAGCCAAATCAACGTCCTCTTTATCTCCTTCCGCAATATTTGCAATCACTTCTTCTGTTCTTGGATCAATCGTCTCAAACGTTTTTCCTATATCATCAAAATTTTCAATAACTTTTAAAACAAAACTCAACAAGTAACCGAAAACGTGGAAAAATGACAAAAATCGTACCTGAAACCGAATCGACAAACTCTCCATTGATGAAGAGTTTGGTAAACTTAATTTTTGGGATTTTGTCTGAATATTTAGAGTTTCCATTGTCGTGAACTTGTGACATTATCTTGTAATGTTTCAGTGTAGGTAGTAGTTACTTAAGTTCTGATGGCTGTTATATATTAACAAGAGATGATATAATTTATTATTAGTATTATTATTTAATATATATTATTATAACCACTTTACACTATACAATTCCACTGCATCAAAAAACAGCCAAGCAGGAATCAAATACAATGACCACCTAACAGCATGCATTGATACTGCTGAGCAGCAGCCACCTCACCCTCATATAAAACAAAAGCATAAAATATAAAGCTGATACGCTATTGGATAACTATCATAGTTTATGTATTATGTTTATTAGGATAATTGTTTAGTAATTGTTTAGGATATGTTTTGAGTCATGTTAGGATAAGTCTTATGTTTGTGAGAGTTATCTCATAAATTAGTATTTAAGATGTCATAATATTATAAATGAATCAAAGTTATAAACAAATATCTAGTTCTTCTCACTAATATTCTTAAGGAGCTCGCACACGCTAAAAGTGGTGCCTTATCCCGATACAACTGTAACACCCCGTGAACGCTTTGACCAAAAGTTAGAACTTTTTACGCGGAAACGCTTGACTTTACATATATTCCATCTTTCCTTTGACCATTGACTAAAATTTGTTAACGTATAGACCTTGGAACCATTTTTAGATGAAACTAGACTCAAATACCTTTAAAACGATAGGTGACACGACTTCTAACAAGTCCCGATTGATTTTCTACAAAATAAAGAAAACTGCCAAACACCTCTTGTGCACTAAGGGACCCTAAAGTGCACTATTGACCCGTAACACCTTTAAACACTAAATCAACACTTTGGACCTATATTTAAACACACGTAATCCATATCTAACTTAAAATATACATTATACCTTGTTTCCCAAAATTCTTGACCCATTAGACCCAAAACGGGTTAAAATGGACCTTGTCCTAAACACCCATTTTTCTGCATGACCCTTTGGTGCACTATTGACCAATTTTCCGGAAAAACGACTTTTATAACATGACATAACACTAAAACTTCCAGAAATCATTAGAACATTATAAACATCAAATATATGCATAAACTTGGTCATAATGACCCGCAAAAATGTGCTTTACAAAGTAACGGGTGGAAACACCCATTTTGACCCATTTGCATACTACACTTAACCATATCACCTTTAACCATAAAATTAACACTTTAACCGTAAACCAAACACTCGTTTAACATTAAAAACCATGACAACTTTGATCCATGACCATTGACCCGCTCACATCCCAAAATGGGTACAATTACACGTTATGCCAAACGCCCCTTTAACTTGACCGTAAACACATGAACTATACTATAACTTGTCCATTGACCACCAATTTATACACTTGACACTTGACCATACTTTACATAACATTAATGACTCACGGGGGTACAAACATGACACTTGAGCTCGGTATACTACCTAGCTCCTACTATCTTACCATACCTTCTACTTCACATGTCCAACCTTACTCCATATTCCACGCCATCCATAAAAACGTGACAACCTACAAAACGGTTAGACAACTAAACCATAAGCACAAAGGCTTAGTAAGTAAAACGATTATAATAAAACATCATAACTCATTCACACATTAAGCATCATAATCCACTTATTTCATCGCAATACTAACATAGCACATACCTTGGCCACTTCAAGCCTTATCATTATATCTCAATCTTTCCTACTCACTTACACTAGTCCAACTAAACTCTCAATCTCTTTTGCTAGTTATGCCAAACTAGCCTTACATCTACTTCTTCATCACATCATCATTCAAACACTATAAAACATCTCATCATAACAATCATATAACACAAAATGTAAGAAATCATTATAATATCAAATCATAACCGGTTTACTTACCTTAGCTTTCAAAGCTAAGTTTAACAAGAACATAAGCATCCTCTTCATCATCATCACCATCCTTCATCATCACCCTTAGGCATAAACACAAACACTTTAACCACATGACCAAATAACCTTACCAATGGTCTCTACAACCATTATCTTACCTCTAAATGTGACAACTGGCAAATTAGGGAGATATTTTGAAAACCCGCATTACTTTAAAATTTATAAATTTTGGAATATTTGAAAAGTTTATGGTGACGAGACTTTGTGAACGTTGGTACGTGATTTTTTAATCGTACGATATTTATGAGATTTGGTTATTTATTTATGGTTTGACTTGATTCGGTCGTGATGATTTATTGTGAGATCGTTATTTTTGGCACTACATTGACTCCGGCACTAGGTTAACCTAACAATTTTAATTACATTATATTATTGGATCGGATATTAGTATTTTTGGAACGGGTTCGGTTTGAAAGACATTTGGTTAATTAAGTTTCGGGTTTGGTCCGTGTATTGACACCGGGCTACTAAATCCCTACACCCACTATTATTATTATTATTAAAAAGTTTATTTTCTTTTTTTTGATATAAGAGTAAAGCATGAATCGTCCTTGTGCCCTGGAAACCACACAAACACAACTTCATCTCTCTCTCTATTATACCAACAACACCATCACCAAACCCTAGCCACCAAAGGGCAGCCGCCGCCACCACAGCTCCACCGCCGCTCCACCATCAACACCACCACCACCAATCAACTCCCTATCTCATTTCCTTCTCGATCTACTATCACACGCGCCTAAATACCCCACAAATCACCACGTTAAATCACAAAAATCATCATTTTCTTCGTGTTTTTGAGGTTATCACATTTTTGGTCTTGAGAAATCGAAGGTGAGACGAGTTCCTACTCGTGTTCTTGGCGAAATCGTGACCTAGGGTCACGAAATTAAAATCTTTCTTGTGGGTTTTGGTTATACACATGTAATTCAAGTGGGTTTTTTGATAAAATATGATCTAAAATGAGTTTGGTATCCAGGTTGATGTTTTCTTGATGGGTCGGTGTGTACCCGAGAGCTTGCACTCTCGGTTTGTACATTTTTTTGGATTGGTTATTGATATTTGATGATTCTTGATCTTGGTGCTCGATTTGGGATGTTTGGTTATTGATTTTGATGTATGGTTTATTCTTGGTTACATTTGGCCGACCCGTGTGGTCGTTGGTATTTCTTGGCCGAACACCCCCAAGGGGCTGTTTTGGATTCGATTGAGCTCAAGGAGCTAGCCGAGACTCATTAGTCTCGGGTGTGGCTCCATTTCATGTTTTGAGCTTATGTTTGACCCGGGTTGACTTGGTAACTCAACCCGTTGCTACTTGGTTTTCGGACAATATATGTTACTTGTCATTAATATTTATTTTTGCTGTGATTGTGTTATGGGCATTTGGTATAATATTCGGACGCGATACGGTATTTCTTGATTATGAGTATATTTGGAGTTGTGTTGACGAGTATGGAATTGGGGACCGATTGTAAGACGGTCGATTAGATGACGGAGATAGGTTAGTTGGGTGCCGTAGTCGGACCCTCATGTTGTAGCACGTGGATATGGGATTGTTTGGACGGAGTTGATTTATTATTGTGACTTGGTTATTATTATTATTTGTGGACTTGGACTATGAGCCGAGAGTAATGACTCGGACATGTGACCAAATTCTTATGACTCGATAAATATTTAAAATCAAACATTTAAAAATAACACTCGTAATAATATTATTGATAATATAATCGTTTATATACGTATATTGACGTGATATATATATATATATATATATATATATATATATATATATATATATATATATATATATATATATATATATAAATGCGTATATTAATAATAAAACGATCACGAGTGAACGTTATAATAATATAACGATAATTATTGTACCATATGAATAGTGCAATAAATGTCGGGTATTATTTTAAATAAATAACTATAAATAATGTCGTGAACTACTACGTCGGGTAAGTAATAAATAAAAACATGATTTCTTTATAAAGTTGGAAAACTTATCAAGTTATACGAGTTGTGGTTACTTAAGTCCAAGTGGGCTTTATTATGTGACTTTTGTGTTGTCACGGATATATGACGATTAATATAAACATTTTCTATAACTACGTAACTTATTTAATCGACGGGTTAAATCGAGTTATTTGGCTATATAAAATGAGTATATTAATGGGCATCGTATCCCACGACGCCCATAGGTTGTGGTACGTGTTTTAGGATAATAAATTACTATATATCTCGTGGAATTGGCTAAATTGACGAATTTGGCAAATTGGACGATATATATAGGGAATTTATTGGACTACGATATATACCATATAGTATTCTTTGTGCTATGTGATTTAGGTTGGGTATAATCTTGGAGCGATGTATTACGTAAATAAATATGGGAGGTTACCAAATCGACGGATTTGATAAACTTCGATGATTTATTTAAATAATATATCGGGCTAATATTAGACCTATAGATTTGTTTATTATTTCATTCGTTGTGGCTTCTTGGTTTGTTTTGTGTCGACCCTCCACCCGTATGGATACCAAACGTCGAATTTCAAATTGATATGAAGTTAATTCGAGAAATGGATATTTTGGAAAGTAAAATGGAATACGTTCGGGAATGGGAATATTTGATTTTGAGGAAATGATTTCTGAACGAGTTTGATATTGTTAGGAGTGCCGAGTCTGTAGTCGCCGTTACGTGAGTTGCTTGAGATTACTTACGTCTTTCTTCTATCGTTTCTTTTGAGGATTTCTGGACTTGAGGTGAGTCATAGCCCCACTTTTTACTCTTGAACTTTGTTTTCAATGATTGGGGTGAGAAACGTGCAAATGTTTTATGTGGACTATTATCGCTTTTTGATTTCAAAACTTGCTATGCTTATAGAACTAGGTAGAGCGAGGCCTAGACTAGATCTAGGTAAGCTATTGATACGGTTATAGAGCGAGGCCTAGACTAGATCTAGGTAAGCTATCGATTTAGTTGTTGAGCGAGGCCTAGTCCCCGAACTAGGTAAGCTATTTGATTTGGTTATAGAGCGAGGCCTAGACTAGATCTAGGTAAGCTATTAATTGGATTGATGTGAGCTATAGCGTGCACCTATAGGGATGATTTCATTTGGTTGGATTATTTTGGTTGGATGATTGAGCCCTAGTCTAGCTAGCAAGCGTTTTGCGTATATGTCCACTATATCGAATTATGAATCTAAACCTATGATCTCACCAGCGAAAGCTGACTTTTAGCACGTTTTCTCAGGAAATTAAGTGATGCTCTGCGGATGCTTGGGATTGGAGGCTTGGCATTTGGCACCGGTTATGGATCTATGTTTCTAAAACTCTGATAACTATTGTGGACCTATATTTATTTCTTTTGGGCCTGACTTTGGATGATTTTGGGATAAATGTAAACTTTAAAACCCGGATTGGTTGTGTTTTTCTTATGTTTACTTTATCTCGTTCTTTCATGACTTTGAATGGATACCAATCCCCGTAGCACCCCGAAAGCTTGTTGAGTCTTCCGCTGTACCAAATTTTGGGGGTGTTACAGATTGGTATCAGAGCCAAGGTTATAGAGAACTAGGTAAATAGACACCTAAACTATAACCGATTTTTATAGAAAACGATCCTCGACCATTGCCCGCCAGCCCGCCAAGCCGAAGCATCATTGTTATTATTGAGGTATTATGAGATAATGACTTGGAATGAGATTATTGAGATGATTGATAGATTTGGGATTCTTGAGATGATTTGAGGATTTGAGGTTTATTGAATTAGTGATATGATGGCGTTTTGAGGAATTATATGCGTTTTGAGGAATTATATGGCTTAATTGTTTTGCGAATGATTTTAGTAATGCGGTATTTTAAATCTTTCTTGATTATATATGATTTGGAATTATATGATGATTTTTGGATATGGTATTTTGAATTCGCGGTTTAGTTGTTTTGAAACACTTACACCTACCCTACGCCGTTGTCACAAATCATAGCCTCCTTTGCACGTGTTGTTATTAAGAATTGTTATTGCTAGTACGCGTCGCCCCTCGTAGATCACTATGGCCCTGATGACCCATACGTGTTGGTCATGTGTTCGGCCACCAGTTTATCGTCTCATTGACGCCCTAAGTCACCGATTTTATCGCCTCGTGGTTCACCTACTCAGAGATGATGATTGATGGAGTACCCCTCCGACGAGGAGTATGAGGAGGAGTACGAGGGCGAGCAGAATGATGACCCTCAGGATGAGGAAGAGGATGATCCTCAGGAGGAGGAATGCCTGATGATGATGGTTCGTTTGTGCAGCTAGCTCAGGCTGAGGAGCCTGATTCACCTATACATCCGATAGAGCCTGTTTCACCTGATCATCCATTTTTGTTTGAGTTGCCACCTGGTAGTTCCGTTGAGTCGGATGCACCTTATGGGTTTCTGCTGAGCATGCAGAGTCAGGTGAGACTGGTAGGATGTGGGCTCAGATCACTGCACAGGGCGAGAGGATCTCGCGGATGTCTGACCGACTTGAGATGATTATTGCTGAGTTTATTGCTGATTTGTTGCTGAGTTGAGAGTTGATTTGACTACTGTCATGGGCAGGACGACAACGATTAGGAGAGGTATTATGGAGATACATGGGCAGATAGAGATTCTGCAAAGAGGTTTCCTCACGGCTCGCGAGGCAGATCGCAAGCTGTGACAGAGGAACACGGAGCTAGAAAAGGAGGTTGCAGACCTCAAGAGGGATAGTGATACTCACAGTGTTGAGTTGGAACCATTATGGAGAGAATTGGATAATTTGAGGTCAGAGTTGAGGAGTCTAAGCCAGCATCATGGCTAGATCAATTTGGATTTGTGTTGTTGTTGTGTTGCTTCTTAAGCCAGGGAGTACTTGGTTAGGAGAGCTGGTTATTCTATCCCTTAAGTCGTGTTATTCGGATTGTATGTTCGTCTCGTATGGAACAATTAGTATTTATTATGTCTTTTGGTATTTTGGAACGAAGTATCGATCGCTACTTGTATGGACGATGGTGATTTCGTGTGATATTCTACGGTTTTTGGCGTACATGGAGAATTGTGTTCCTATCTGCATGGTTGATATTGTGTTGGTATTATGTTTGTATTTCGACTTTCGCCAATCGGATTCTTGTTGAACGTTATGGTACGTGTTATTAGAGACTTATGAATCTTGTACTGTGACTTCGGTCAATGACCGTACGACGAAACCCTGTTAGAGTTACCAGAACTGGTCCTGCAACGACTACCCCTGGTCGCCGAGGACGCCGTCCTACTCGAAATGTTGAAACCCCTACTCCTGATAACCTGGACACTACTAACCGCAACAACAGGAATCAAAATGTTGATGTTTAGGGAGACAATGATCATGTTCCACTTAATGCACCTATTGTGGATCAAGCAATGATCAATCAACTTGTGGAGCAACGAGTTGCTGAGCTACTAGCTGAGTCAAATCATTCCAACAATTCTGTTGGAACATTTTCACATGTTCGTACCAATGGATGTAACTACAAGGAGTTTAAAATTTGTGGACCCATTGAGTTTGGTGGAACTGAAGGAGTGGTCTACTTGGTCAGGTGGATAGAGAAGACTGAGTCAGTGTTTAATGTCAGTGGTTGTGCGAAGAATGCGAAGGTAAAGTTTGCTTCTTTTACTTTCAAGGATGAAGCTTTAACTTGGTGGAACAATTACCGTAATTCGGTTGGGAGTGATGAGGCTTATGCTATGACTTGGGGACAATTTAAGTCTTTGCTGATTCAGACTTACTACCCAAGGAATGAGGTTAAGAAGCTGGAGATTGAGTTCTGGAACCATAAGGTGAAAGGTACCGATATGGCAACTTACAATCGCCGTTATCGAGAGTTAGCCTTACTTTGTCCCGATATGGTTAGGACTGAGACTCAAAGGATTAAGAGGTATACCGATGGTTTGCCGGTAGCTACCAGGAACGATGTGATTTCTGCTAAGCCTGCAAACATTCATGAGGCTATCACTATTGCTCAACAATTGATGGACTCGTTGGCATTGGAAGAAGCTGAGAAAGACAAGAATGGAAAGAAGAAGAGAGATAATCACTCTAAGGGTAATGACCATCGAAACAAGCGACAAACAACTACTAGAGCTTATGCTATGGGAGATGGAGACAAGAGGAACTACAATGGAGATACACCCAAGTGTAATCGATGTTACAAGCATCATTCTGGTCGATGTACTGTGATGTGCAAGAATTGCTCTAAGATGGGACACATAGCTAAGGATTGTAGAGCTCGACCACTTGCTATGGTTCAAGCTACTCCTGAAACTATGAGCAAAGCAAATGTTACTTGCTATGGATGTGGAAAGAAAGGACATTATCGGAATGAGTGTAGGGAATCGTGGAACCGAGGGAATCAAGGATCGGGTGGTAATGTGTACAATAATGGAAACCGTGGAGCTGGAGGAAATCGTGGACGACAAGATAATGGGGACCAACGTGTGGAAGCTGGAGCTGCTCATGGAAGAGTGTATGCACTTGGGAACGAGAGAGGAGAAGATCCGAACGTTGTTACTGGTACGTTCCTTCTCAATAATCGTTATGCTTCCATACTATTTGATACTGGTGCCGATAAGAGTTTTGTGTCCACTAAGTTTGCACCCTTACTTGAGAAACCCCCGATAGCCTTAGGAATTGGTTATGATGTAGAGTTAGCTAATGGGAACATAGAGAGGATTAGGACTATCATTCGCGGCTGCATGTTAAACTTTCTGAACCGTCCTTTCAACATAGATTTACTACCCGTCACGTTAGGAAGTTTTGATGTCATTATTGGTATGGATTGGTTGTCGAAGTATCGTGCTCATATAATTTGCGATGAGAAGATCGTGCGTGTGCCATACGGCAAGGAGATTATGAACATACCAGGAGATAGAAAGGATTCGAGAGGCCCATCTAGATTAGCGGTCGTATTTTGTACTAAGTTGCCGAAGCTAATGGAAAAAGGAAGTTACCTTTTCTTAGCCCAAATTTCTGAGAAAGGAGAGAAGGAGAAGAAAGAAAGGTGCATTGGAGATGTACCTATAGTTCGTGAATTTTCGGATGTGTTTCCCGATGATTTGCCGGGAATTCCGCCTACTAGACAAGTGGAACTTCAAATTGAGTTGATACCTGGTGCTGCACCTGTAGCACGAGTGCCTTATCGTCTTACACCTACTGAATTGGAAGAGTTGTCGAAACAACTAGCGGAGTTAGCCGAAAAGGGATTCATAAGACCAAGTTCTTCGCCTTGGGGAGCCCCGGTCTTATTTGTGAAGAAGAAGGATGGATCGTTTCGTATGTGTATTGATTACCGAGAGTTGAACAAGTTAACGGTGAAGAATAGATACCCGTTACCGAGGATCGACGATTTGTTCGATCAACTTCAAGGATCGAGTGTGTATTCGAAGATCGATTTGAGATCGGGATATCATCAGCTTCGAGTGCGCGAGGAAGATATTCCGAAAACGGCTTTAAGAACCCGTTACGGGCATTACAAGTTTCCGGTGATGCCGTTTGGGTTGACGAACGCACCGGCGGTATTCATGGACCTTATGAATCGGGTGTGTAAGCCTTACTTAGATAAGTTTGTGATTGTGTTCATCGATGACATTCTAATATATTCGAAGAGTGAGAAGGAGCATGAGGAGCATCTAAGACTTATTTTAGAATTGCTCAGGAAGGAGAAACTGTATGCCAAGTTTTCGAAATGTGAATTTTGGATTCCGATGGTACAATTTCTAGGTCATGTGATTGATAGACAAGGAGTTCATGTGGACCCTGCTAAGATTGAAGCGATTAAAGATTGGGCTGCACCTACGACCCCAACAGAAGTTCGTCAGTTTTTGGGATTAGCTGGTTATTACCGAAGATTCATTGAGGGATTTTCGAAGCTAGCAAAACCGTTGACCAAATTGACTCAAAAGAGTGTTAAGTATGAATGGGGAGATAAGGGAGAGGAAGCATTTCAATTACTTAAGGAGATGTTGTGTAGTGCTCCTATTTTGGCGTTACCCGAAGGTAACGAGGACTTCGTCGTCTATTGTGACGCTTCACATAAAGGTTTAGGAGCTGTGTTAATGCAACGAGAGAAAATGATAGCTTATGCTTCCCGACAGCTCAAGAAGCATGAGAAGAACTACACCACCCATGATTTGGAGTTAGGTGCTGTGGTTTTTGCTTTGAGAATATGGAGACATTACTTGTATGGGACCAAGTATGTAGTGTTTACTGACCACAAAAGTCTGCAACACATTCTGAACCAAAAAGAGCTTAACATGAGGCAGCGACGTTGGATTAAGTTGCTAAGCGATTATGATTGTGAAATTCGCTACCATCCTGGTAAAGCAAACGTTGTTGCTGATGCTCTTAGTCGAAAGGAGAGGATTCCACCGTTATGAGTGAGGTCATTAGGAATGACTATCGTATCGCCATTACCGTCTCAAATATTAGAAGCTCAAATGGAAGCGTTGAAAGCAGAAAATAGATCTGCTGAAAACATATTTGGGATGGCAGAAAATGAGAAGGGATTTGTTAGACGTTCTGATGGAGTATTATGTTTTGGAGAGCGAAGTTGGGTACCATTATATGGAGGAATTCGAGAGTTGATTATGCATGAGTCGCATAAGTCAAGATACTCTATTCATCCTGCGTTTGACAAGATGTACCAGGATTTGAAGAAGTTATATTGGTGGCCAAATATGAAGGCAGATATAGCATTGTACATTAGTAAGTGTTTGACATGTTCTAAGGTTAAAGCCGAACATCAAAGACCGTCAGGATTATTGACGCAGTCAGAACTCCCAGTTTGGAAATGAGAACGGATCATGATGGACTCTATTACCAAATTACCAAAGACAGCTAGCTGTTGTGACGCTATATGGGTAATTGTGGATCGATTGACTAAGTCTGCTCATTTCCTGGCGATTAGTGAAGATGATAGTGTGGATAAACTTGCGAGGTTGTATGTGAAGGAGATTGTTTCTCGTCATGGAGTTCCGATATCGATTATTTCGGATCGCGACAGCCGTTTCACGTCAGCATTGTGGCGATCACTTCAAACCGCTTTGGGGACGAGACTTGATATGAGTACTGCATATCACCCCCAAACCGATGGTCAAAGTGAGAGAACTATTCAGACTTTGGAGGATATGCTTCGTGCATGCATAATAGACTTTGGTAAAGGCTGGGAGAAATATCTACCCCTTGCGGAGTTCTCCTACAACAATAGCTACCACACAAGTCTTAAAGCTGCACCATTTGAAGCTTTATATGGTCGTAAATGTCGTTCACCTATTGGTTGGGCTGAAGTTGGAGATAGCCAACTCACAGGCCCTGAGCTTATTTTGGAGACTACTGAGAAAGTAACGCAAATTCGAGATCGATTGCAAGCAGCTAGAGATAGACAGAAAAGTTACGCCGATCAGAGACGTAAACCCCTAGAGTTCCGGATTGGAGACAAAGTGAAGCTGAAAGTCTCGCCTTGGAAGGGTGTGATACGTTTCAGGAAACGTGGGAAACTCAACCCCCGCTACATTGGACCATTTCTTATTTTGGAAAGAATTGGGCCCGTGGCTTATCAGTTGGAATTACCACAAGAACTGAGTAAAGTTCATGACGTGTTTCATGTTAGCAACCTGAAGAAGTGTATTTTGGATGAAACACCGGTTATACCAATTAAGGATATTCGTGTGGATGAGAGTTCGAATTTTGTGGAAGAGCCGATTGAGATATTGGGTAGAGAGATTAAACGACTTAAGAAAAGTCGTATTCCGCTCATCAAAGTTCGCTGGAATTCGCGGCACGGACCGGAATTTACGTGGGAACGTGAGGATGAGTTTCGAAAGAGATTTCCGAAGCTTTTCACTTCGTAGATGGGTTATTTCGAGAGAAACCCGGGACGGGTTCCTTCTGAGGCTGGGAGGATGTGACAACTGGCAAATTAGGGAGATATTTTGAAAACCCGCATTACTTTAAAATTTATAAATTTTGGAATATTTGAAAAGTTTATGGTGACGAGACTTTGTGAACGTTGGTACGTGATTTTTTAATCGTACGATATTTATGAGATTTGGTTATTTATTTATGGTTTGACTTGATTCGGTCGTGATGATTTATTGTGAGATCGTTATTTTTGGCACTACATTGACTCCGGCACTAGGTTAACCTAACAATTTTAATTACATTATATTATTGGATCGGATATTAGTATTTTTGGAACGGGTTCGGTTTGAAAGACATTTGGTTAATTAAGTTTCGGGTTTGGTTCGTGTATTGACACCGGGCTACTAAATCCCTACACCCACTATTATTATTATTATTAAAAAGTTTATTTTCTTTTTTTTGATATAAGAGTAAAGCATGAATCGTCCTTGTGCCCTGGAAACCACACAAACACAACTTCATCTCTCTCTCTATTATACCAACAACACCATCACCAAACCCTAGCCACCAAAGGGCAGCCGCCGCCACCACAGCTCCACCGCCGCTCCACCATCAACACCACCACCACCAATCAACTCCCTATCTCATTTCCTTCTCGATCTACTATCACACGCGCCTAAATACCCCACAAATCACCACGTTAAATCACAAAAATCATCATTTTCTTCGTGTTTTTGAGGTTATCACGTTTTTGGTCTTGAGAAATCGAAGGTGAGACGAGTTCCTACTCGTGTTCTTGGCGAAATCGTGACCTAGGGTCACGAAATTAAAATCTTTCTTGTGGGTTTTGGTTATACACATGTAATTCAAGTGGGTTTTTTGATAAAATATGATCTAAAATGAGTTTGGTATCCAGGTTGATGTTTTCTTGATGGGTCGGTGTGTACCCGAGAGCTTGCACTCTCGGTTTGTACATTTTTTTGGATTGGTTATTGATATTTGATGATTCTTGATCTTGGTGCTCGATTTGGGATGTTTGGTTATTGATTTTGATGTATGGTTTATTCTTGGTTACATTTGGCCGACCCGTGTGGTCTTTGGTATTTCTTGGCCCAACACCCCCAAGGGGCTGTTTTGGATTCGATTGAGCTCAAGGAGCTAGCCGAGACTCATTAGTCTCGGGTGTGGCTCCATTTCATGTTTTGAGCTTATGTTTGACCCGGGTTGACTTGGTAACTCAACCCATTGCTACTTGGTTTTCGGACAATATATGTTACTTGTCATTAATATTTATTTTTGTTGTGATTGTGTTATGGGCATTTGGTATAATATTCGGACGCGATACGGTATTTCTTGATTATGAGTATATTTGGAGTTGTGTTGACGAGTATGGAATTGGGGACCGATTGTAAGACGGTCGATTAGATGACGGAGATAGGTTAGTTGGGTGCCGTAGTCGGACCCTCATGTTGTAGCACGTGGATATGGGATTGTTTGGACGGAGTTGATTTATTATTGTGACTTGGTTATTATTATTATTTGTGGACTTGGACTATGAGCCGAGAGTAATGACTCGGACATGTGACCAAATTCTTATGACTCGATAAATATTTAAAATCAAACGTTTAAAAATAATACTCGTAATAATATTATTGATAATATAATCGTTTATATACGTATATTGACGTGATAAACGTACACACACATATATATATATATATATATATATATATATATATATATATATATATAATGCGTATATTAATAATAAAACGATCACGAGTGAACGTTATAATAATATAACGATAATTATTGTACCATATGAATAGTGCAATAAATGTCGGGTATTATTATAAATAAATAATTATAAATAATGTCGTGAACTACTACGTCGGGTAAGTAATAAATAAAAACATGATTTCTTTATAAAGTTGGAAAACTTATCAAGTTATACGAGTTGTGGTTACTTAAGTCCAAGTGGGCTTTATTATGTGACTTTTGTGTTGTCACGGATATATGACGATTAATATAAACATTTTCTATAACTACGTAACTTATTTAATCGACGGGTTAAATCGAGTTATTTGGCTATATAAAATGAGTATATTAATGGGCATCGTATCCCACGACGCCCATAGGTTGTGGTACGTGTTTTAGGATAATAAATTACTATATATCTCGTGGAATTGGCTAAATTGACGAATTTGGCAAATTGGACGATATATATAGGGAATTTATTGGACTACGATATATACCATATAGTATTCTTTGTGCTATGTGATTTAGGTTGGGTATAATCTTGGAGCGATGTATTACGTAAATAAATATGGGAGGTTACCAAATCGACGGATTTGATAAACTTCGATGATTTATTTAAATAATATATCGGGCTAATATTAGACCTATAGATTTGTTTATTATTTCGTTCGTTGTGGCTTCTTGGTTTGTTTTGTGTCGACCCTCCACCCGTATGGATACCAAACGTCGAATTTCAAATTGATATGAAGTTAATTCGAGAAATGGATATTTTGGAAAGTAAAATGGAATACGTTCGGGAATGGGAATATTTGATTTTGAGGAAATGATTTCTGAACGAGTTTGATATTGTTAGGAGTGCCGAGTCTGTAGTCGCCGTTACGTGAGTTGCTTGAGATTACTTACGTCTTTCTTCTATCGTTTCTTTTGAGGATTTCTGGACTTGAGGTGAGTCATAGCCCCACTTTTTACTCTTGAACTTTGTTTTCAATGATTGGGGTGAGAAACGTGCAAATGTTTTATGTGGACTATTATCGCTTTTTGATTTCAAAACTTGCTATGCTTATAGAACTAGGTAGAGCGAGGCCTAGACTAGATCTAGGTAAGCTATTGATACGGTTATAGAGCGAGGCCTAGACTAGATCTAGGTAAGCTATCGATTTAGTTGTTGAGCGAGGCCTAGTCCCCGAACTAGGTAAGCTATTTGATTTGGTTATAGAGCGAGGCCTAGACTAGATCTAGGTAAGCTATTAATTGGATTGATGTGAGCTATAGCGTGCACCTATAGGGATGATTTCATTTGGTTGGATTATTTTGGTTGGATGATTGAGCCCTAGTCTAGCTAGCAAGCGTTTTGCGTATATGTCCACTATATCGAATTATGAATCTAAACCTATGATCTCACCAGCGAAAGCTGACTTTTAGCACGTTTTCTCAGGAAATTAAGTGATGCTCTGCGGATGCTTGGGATTGGAGGCTTGGCATTTGGCACCGGTTATGGATCTATGTTTCTAAAACTCTGATAACTATTGTGGACCTATATTTATTTCTTTTGGGCCTGACTTTGGATGATTTTGGGATAAATGTAAACTTTAAAACCCGGATTGGTTGTGTTTTTCTTATGTTTACTTTATCTCGTTCTTTCATGACTTTGAATGGATACCAATCCCCGTAGCACCCCGAAAGCTTGTTGAGTCTTCCGCTGTACCAAATTTTGGGGGTGTTACAGATTGGTATCAGAGCCAAGGTTATAGAGAACTAGGTAAATAGACACCTAAACTATAACCGATTTTTATAGAAAACGATCCTCGACCATTGCCCGCCAGCCCGCCAAGCCGAAGCATCATTGTTATTATTGAGGTATTATGAGATAATGACTTGGAATGAGATTATTGAGATGATTGATAGATTTGGGATTCTTGAGATGATTTGAGGATTTGAGGTTTATTGAATTAGTGATATGATGGCGTTTTGAGGAATTATATGCGTTTTGAGGAATTATATGGCTTAATTGTTTTGCGAATGATTTTAGTAATGCGGTATTTTAAATCTTTCTTGATTATATATGATTTGGAATTATATGATGATTTTTGGATATGGTATTTTGAATTCGCGGTTTAGTTGTTTTGAAACACTTACACCTACCCTACGCCGTTGTCACAAATCATAGCCTCCTTTGCACGTGTTGTTATTAAGAATTGTTATTGCTAGTACGCGTCGCCCCTCGTAGATCACTATGGCCCTGATGACCCATACGTGTTGGTCATGTGTTCGGCCACCAGTTTATCGTCTCATTGACGCCCTAAGTCACCGATTTTATCGCCTCGTGGTTCACCTACTCAGAGATGATGATTGATGGAGTACCCCTCCGACGAGGAGTATGAGGAGGAGTACGAGGGCGAGCAGAATGATGACCCTCAGGATGAGGAAGAGGATGATCCTCAGGAGGAGGAATGCCTGATGATGATGGTTCGTTTGTGCAGCTAGCTCAGGCTGAGGAGCCTGATTCACCTATACATCCGATAGAGCCTGTTTCACCTGATCATCCATTTTTGTTTGAGTTGCCACCTGGTAGTTCCGTTGAGTCGGATGCACCTTATGGGTTTCTGCTGAGCATGCAGAGTCAGGTGAGACTGGTAGGATGTGGGCTCAGATCACTGCACAGGGCGAGAGGATCTCGCGGATGTCTGACCGACTTGAGATGATTATTGCTGAGTTTATTGCTGATTTGTTGCTGAGTTGAGAGTTGATTTGACTACTGTCATGGGCAGGACGACAACGATTAGGAGAGGTATTATGGAGATACATGGGCAGATAGAGATTCTGCAAAGAGGTTTCCTCACGGCTCGCGAGGCAGATCGCAAGCTGTGACAGAGGAACACGGAGCTAGAAAAGGAGGTTGCAGACCTCAAGAGGGATAGTGATACTCACAGTGTTGAGTTGGAACCATTATGGAGAGAATTGGATAATTTGAGGTCAGAGTTGAGGAGTCTAAGCCAGCATCATGGCTAGATCAATTTGGATTTGTGTTGTTGTTGTGTTGCTTCTTAAGCCAGGGAGTACTTGGTTAGGAGAGCTGGTTATTCTATCCCTTAAGTCGTGTTATTCGGATTGTATGTTCGTCTCGTATGGAACAATTAGTATTTATTATGTCTTTTGGTATTTTGGAACGAAGTATCGATCGCTACTTGTATGGACGATGGTGATTTCGTGTGATATTCTACGGTTTTTGGCGTACATGGAGAATTGTGTTCCTATCTGCATGGTTGATATTGTGTTGGTATTATGTTTGTATTTCGACTTTCGCCAATCGGATTCTTGTTGAACGTTATGGTACGTGTTATTAGAGACTTATGAATCTTGTACTGTGACTTCGGTCAATGACCGTACGACGAAACCCTGTTAGAGTTACCAGAACTGGTCCTGCAACGACTACCCCTGGTCGCCGAGGACGCCGTCCTACTCGAAATGTTGAAACCCCTACTCCTGATAACCTGGACACTACTAACCGCAACAACAGGAATCAAAATGTTGATGTTTAGGGAGACAATGATCATGTTCCACTTAATGCACCTACTGTGGATCAAGCAATGATCAATCAACTTGTGGAGCAACGAGTTGCTGAGCTACTAGCTGAGTCAAATCATTCCAACAATTCTGTTGGAACATTTTCACCTGTTCGTACTAATGGATGTAACTACAAGGAGTTTAAAATTTGTGGACCCATTGAGTTTGGTGGAACTGAAGGAGTGGTCTACTTGGTCAGGTGGATAGAGAAGACTGAGTCAGTGTTTAATGTCAGTGGTTGTGCGGAGAATGCGAAGGTAAAGTTTGCTTCTTTTACTTTCAAGGATGAAGCTTTAACTTGGTGGAACAATTACCGTAATTCGGTTGGGAGTGATGAGGCTTATGCTATGACTTGGGGACAATTTAAGTCTTTGCTGATTCAGACTTACTACCCAAGGAATGAGGTTAAGAAGCTGGAGATTGAGTTCTGGAACCATAAGGTGAAAGGTACCGATATGGCAACTTACAATCGCCGTTATCGAGAGTTAGCCTTACTTTGTCCCGATATGGTTAGGACTGAGACTCAAAGGATTGAGAGGTATACCGATGGTTTGCCGGTAGCTACCAGGAACGAT
Organism: Artemisia argyi; assembly: GCA_030686995.1. Classification (NCBI taxonomy): domain Eukaryota; kingdom Viridiplantae; phylum Streptophyta; class Magnoliopsida; order Asterales; family Asteraceae; genus Artemisia; species Artemisia argyi. Next base: position 180,030,670 of record CM060704.1, read on the forward strand.
GTGATTTCTGCTAAGCCTGCAAACATTCATGAGGCTATCACTATTGCTCAACAATTGATGGACTCGTTGGCATTGGAAGAAGCTGAGAAAGACAAGAATGGAAAGAAGAAGAGAGATAATCACTCTAAGGGTAATGACCATCGAAACAAGCGACAAACAACTACTAGAGCTTATGCTATGGGAGATGGAGACAAGAGGAACTACAATGGAGATACACCCAAGTGTAATCGATGTTACAAGCATCATTCTGGTCGATGTACTGTGATGTGCAAGAATTGCTCTAAGATGGGACACATAGCTAAGGATTGTAGAGCTCGACCACTTGCTATGGTTCAAGCTACTCCTGAAACTATAAGCAAAGCAAATGTTACTTGCTATGGATGTGGAAAGAAAGGACATTATCGGAATGAGTGTAGGGAATCGTGGAACCGAGGGAATCAAGGATCGGGTGGTAATGGGTACAATAATGGAAACCGTGGAGCTGGAGAAAATCGTGGACGACAAGATAATGGGGACCAACGTGTGGAAGCTGGAGCTGCTCATGGAAGAGTGTATGCACTTGGGAACGAGAGAGGAGAAGATCCGAATGTTGTTACTGGTACGTTCCTTCTCAATAATCGTTATGCTTCCATACTATTTGATACTGGTGCCGATAAGAGTTTTGTGTCCACTAAGTTTGCACCCTTACTTGAGAAACCCCCGATAGCCTTAGGAATTGGTTATGATGTAGAGTTAGCTAATGGGAACATAGAGAGGATTAGGACTATCATTCGCGGCTGCATGTTAAACTTTCTGAACCGTCCTTTCAACATAGATTTACTACCCGTCACGTTAGGAAGTTTTGATGTCATTATTGGTATGGATTGGTTGTCGAAGTATCGTGGTCATATAATTTGCGATGAGAAGATCGTGCGTGTGCCATACGGCAAGGAGATTATGAACATACCAGGAGATAGAAAGGATTCGAGAGGCCCATCTAGATTAGCGGTCGTATTTTGTACTAAGTTGCCGAAGCTAATGGAAAAAGGAAGTTACCTTTTCTTAGCCCAAATTTCTGAGAAAGGAGAGAAGGAGAAGAAAGAAAGGTGCATTGGAGATGTACCTATAGTTCGTGAATTTTCGGATGTGTTTCCCGATGATTTGCCGGGAATTCCGCCTACTAGACAAGTGGAACTTCAAATTGAGTTGATACCTGGTGCTGCACCTGTAGCACGAGCGCCTTATCGTCTTACACCTACTGAATTGGAAGAGTTGTCGAAACAACTAGCGGAGTTAGCCGAAAAGGGATTCATAAGACCAAGTTCTTCGCCTTGGGGAGCCCCGGTCTTATTTGTGAAGAAGAAGGATGGATCGTTTCGTATGTGTATTGATTACCGAGAGTTGAACAAGTTAACGGTGAAGAATAGATACCCGTTACCGAGGATCGACGATTTGTTCGATCAACTTCAAGGATCGAGTGTGTATTCGAAGATCGATTTGAGATCGGGATATCATCAGCTTCGAGTGCGCGAGGAAGATATTCCGAAAACGGCTTTAAGAACCCGTTACGGGCATTACAAGTTTCCGGTGATGCCGTTTGGGTTGACGAACGCACCGGCGGTATTCATGGACCTTATGAATCGGGTGTGTAAGCCTTACTTAGATAAGTTTGTGATTGTGTTCATCGATGACATTCTAATATATTCGAAGAGTGAGAAGGAGCATGAGGAGCATCTAAGACTTATTTTAGAATTGCTCAGGAAGGAGAAACTGTATGCCAAGTTTTCGAAATGTGAATTTTGGATTCCGACGGTACAATTTCTAGGTCATGTGATTGATAGACAAGGAGTTCATGTGGACCCTGCTAAGATTGAAGCGATTAAAGATTGGGCTGCACCTACGACCCCAACAGAAGTTCGTCAGTTTTTGGGATTAGCTGGTTATTACCGAAGATTCATTGAGGGATTTTCGAAGCTAGCAAAACCGTTGACCAAATTGACTCAAAAGAGTGTTAAGTATGAATGGGGAGATAAGGGAGAAGAAGCATTTCAATTACTTAAGGAGATGTTGTGTAGTGCTCCTATTTTGGCGTTACCCGAAGGTAACGAGGACTTCGTCGTCTATTGTGACGCTTCACATAAAGGTTTAGGAGCTGTGTTAATGCAACGAGAGAAAATGATAGCTTATGCTTCCCGACAGCTCAAGAAGCATGAGAAGAACTACACCACCCATGATTTGGAGTTAGGTGCTGTGGTTTTTGCTTTGAGAATATGGAGACATTACTTGTATGGGACCAAGTATGTAGTGTTTACTGACCACAAAAGTCTGCAACACATTCTGAACCAAAAAGAGCTTAACATGAGGCAGCGACGTTGGATTAAGTTGCTAAGCGATTATGATTGTGAAATTCGCTACCATCCTGGTAAAGCAAACGTTGTTGCTGATGCTCTTAGTCGAAAGGAGAGGATTCCACCGTTATGAGTGAGGTCATTAGGAATGACTATCGTATCGCCATTACCGTCTCAAATATTAGAAGCTCAAATGGAAGCGTTGAAAGCAGAAAATAGATCTGCTGAAAACATATTTGGGATGGCAGAAAATGAGAAGGGATTTGTTAGACGTTCTGATGGAATATTATGTTTTGGAGAGCGAAGTTGGGTACCATTATATGGAGGAATTCGAGAGTTGATTATGCATGAGTCGCATAAGTCAAGATACTCTATTCATCCTGGGTTTGACAAGATGTACCAGGATTTGAAGAAGTTATATTGGTGGCCAAATATGAAGGCAGATATAGCGTTGTACGTTAGTAAGTGTTTGACATGTTCTAAGGTTAAAGCCGAACAACAAAGACCGTCAGGATTATTGACGCAGTCAGAACTCCCAGTTTGGAAATGAGAGCGGATCATGATGGACTCTATTACCAAATTACCAAAGACAGCTAGTTGTTGTGACGCTATATGGGTAATTGTGGATCGATTGACTAAGTCTGCTCATTTCCTGGCGATTAGTGAAGATGATAGTGTGGATAAACTTGCGAGGTTGTATGTGAAGGAGATTGTTTCTCGTCATGGAGTTCCGATATCGATTATTTCGGATCGCGACAGCCGTTTCACGTTAGCATTGTGGCGATCACTTCAAACCGCTTTGGGGACGAGACTTGATATGAGTACTGCATATCACCCCCAAACCGATGGTCAAAGTGAGAGAACTATTCAGACTTTGGAGGATATGCTTCGTGCATGCATAATAGACTTTGGTAAAGGCTGGGAGAAATATCTACCCCTTGCGGAGTTCTCCTACAACAATAGCTACCACACAAGTCTTAAAGTTGCACCATTTGAAGCTTTATATGGTCGTAAATGTCGTTCACCTATTGGTTGGGCTGAAGTTGGAGATAGCCAACTCACAGGCCCTGAGCTTATTTTGGAGACTACTGAGAAAGTAACGCAAATTCGAGATCGATTGCAAGCAGCTAGAGATAGACAGAAAAGTTACGCCGATCAGAGACGTAAACCCCTAGAGTTCCGGGTTGGAGACAAAGTGAAGCTGAAAGTCTCGCCTTGGAAGGGTGTGATACGTTTCAGGAAACGTGGGAAACTCAACCCCCGCTACATTGGACCATTTCTTATTTTGGAAAGAATTGGGCCCGTGGCTTATCAGTTGGAATTACCACAAGAACTGAGTAAAGTTCATGACGTGTTTCATGTTAGCAATCTGAAGAAGTGTATTTTGGATGAAACACCGGTTATACCAATTAAGGATATTCGTGTGGATGAGTGTTCGAATTTTGTGGAAGAGCCGATTGAGATATTGGGTAGAGAGATTAAACGACTTAAGAAAAGTCGTATTCCGCTCATCAAAGTTCGCTGGAATTCGCGGCACGGACCGGAATTTACGTGGGAACGTGAGGATGAGTTTCGAAAGAGATTTCCGAAGCTTTTCACTTCGTAGATGGGTTATTTCGAGAGAAACCCGGGACGGGTTCCTTCTGAGGCTGGGAGGATGTGACAACTGGCAAATTAGGGAGATATTTTGAAAACCAGCATTACTTTAAAATTTATAAATTTTGGAATATTTGAAAAGTTTATGGTGACGAGACTTTGTGAACGTTGGTACGTGATTTTTTAATCGTACGATATTTATGAGATTTGGTTATTTATTTATGGTTTGACTGGATTCGGTCGTGATGATTTATTGTGAGATCGTTATTTTTGGCACTACATTGACTCCGGCACTAGGTTAACCTAACAATTTTAATTACATTATATTATTGGATCGGATATTAGTATTTTTGGAACGGGTTCGGTTTGAAAGACATTTGGTTAATTAAGTTTCGGGTTTGGTTCGTGTATTGACACCGGGCTACTAAATCCCTACACCCACTATTATTATTATTATTAAAAAGTTTATTTTCTTTTTTTTGATATAAGAGTAAAGCATGAATCGTCCTTGTGCCCTGGAAACCACACAAACACAACTTCATCTCTCTCTCTCTATTATACCAACAACACCATCACCAAACCCTAGCCACCAAAGGGCAGCCGCCGCCACCACAGCTCCACCGCCGCTCCACCATCAACACCACCACCACCAATCAACTCCCTATCTCATTTCCTTCTCGATCTACTATCACACGCGCCTAAATACCCCACAAATCACCACGTTAAATCACAAAAATCATCATTTTCTTCGTGTTTTTGAGGTTATCACGTTTTTGGTCTTGAGAAATCGAAGGTGAGACGAGTTCCTACTCGTGTTCTTGGCGAAATCGTGACCTAGGGTCACGAAATTAAAATCTTTCTTGTGGGTTTTGGTTATACACATGTAATTCAAGTGGGTTTTTTGATAAAATATGATCTAAAATGAGTTTGGTATCCAGGTTGTTGTTTTCTTGATGGGTCGGTGTGTACCCGAGAGCTTGCACTCTCGGTTTGTACATTTTTTTGGATTGGTTATTGATATTTGATGATTCTTGATCTTGGTGCTCGATTTGGGATGTTTGGTTATTGATTTTGATGTATGGTTTATTCTTGGTTACATTTGGCCGACCCGTGTGGTCGTTGGTATTTCTTGGCCGAACACCCCCAAGGGGCTGTTTTGGATTCGATTGAGCTCAAGGAGCTAGCCGAGACTCATTAGTCTTGGGTGTGGCTCCATTTCATGTTTTGAGCTTATGTTTGACCCGGTTTGACTTGGTAACTCAACCCGTTGCTACTTGGTTTTCGGACAATATATGTTACTTGTCATTAATATTTATTTTTGTTGTGATTGTGTTATGGGCATTTGGTATAATATTCGGACGCGATACGGTACTTCTTGATTATGAGTATATTTGGAGTTGTGTTGACGAGTATGGAATTGGGGACCGATTGTAAGACGGTCGATTAGATGACGGAGATAGGTTAGTTGGGTGCCGTAGTCGGACCCTCATGTTGTAGCACGTGGATATGGGATTGTTTGGACGGAGTTGATTTATTATTGTGACTTGGTTATTATTATTATTTGTGGACTTGGACTATGAGCCGAGAGTAATGACTCGGACATGTGACCAAATTCTTATGACTCGATAAATATTTAAAATCAAACATTTAAAAATAACACTCGTAATAATATTATTGATAATATAATCGTTTATATACGTATATTGACGTGATAAACGTACATATATATATATATATATATATATATATATATATATATATATATATATATATATATATATATATATAAATGCGTATATTAATAATAAAATGATCACGAGTGAACGTTATAATAATATAACGATAATTATTGTACCATATGAATAGTGCAATAAATGTCGGGTATTATTATAAATAAATAACTATAAATAATGTCGTGAACTACTACGTCGGGTAAGTAATAAATAAAAACATGATTTCTTTATAAAGTTGGAAAACTTATCAAGTTATACGAGTTGTGGTTACTTAAGTCCAAGTGGGCTTTATTATGTGACTTTTGTGTTGTCACGGATATATGACGATTAATATAAACATTTTCTATAACTACGTAACTTATTTAATCGACGGGTTAAATCGAGTTATTTGGCTATATAAAATGAGTATATTAATGGGCATCGTATCCCACGACGCCCATAGGTTGTGGTACGTGTTTTAGGATAATAAATTACTATATATCTCGTGGAATTGGCTAAATTGACGAATTTGGCAAATTGGACGATATATATAGGGAATTTATTGGACTACGATATATACCATATAGTATTCTTTGTGCTATGTGATTTAGGTTGGGTATAATCTTGGAGCGATGTATTACGTAAATAAATATGGGAGGTTACCAAATCGACGGATTTGATAAACTTCGATGATTTATTTAAATAATATATCGGGCTAATATTAGACCTATAGATTTGTTTATTATTTCGTTCGTTGTGGCTTCTTGGTTTGTTTTGTGTCGACCCTCCACCCATATGGATACCAAACGTCGAATTTCAAATTGATATGAAGTTAATTCGAGAAATGGATATTTTGGAAAGTAAAATGGAATACGTTCGGGAATGGGAATATTTGATTTTGAGGAAATGATTTCTGAACGAGTTTGATATTGTTAGGAGTGCCGAGTCTGTAGTCGCCGTTATGTGAGTTGCTTGAGATTACTTACGTCTTTCTTCTATCGTTTCTTTTGAGGATTTCTGGACTTGAGGTGAGTCATAGCCCCACTTTTTACTATTGAACTTTGTTTTCAATGATTGGGGTGAGAAACGTGCAAATGTTTTATGTGGACTATTATCGCTTTTTGATTTCAAAACTTGCTATGCTTATAGAACTAGGTAGAGCGAGGCCTAGACTAGATCTAGGTAAGCTATTGATACGGTTATAGAGCGAGGCCTAGACTAGATCTAGGTAAGCTATCGATTTAGTTGTTGAGCGAGGCCTAGTCACCGAACTAGGTAAGCTATTTGATTTGGTTATAGAGCGAGGCCTAGACTAGATCTAGGTAAGCTATTGATTTGGTTGTTAAGCGAGGCCTAGTCCCCGAACTAGGTAAGCTATTGGATTGATTATAGAGCGAGGCCTAGACTTGAGCTAGGTAAGCTATTAATTGGATTGATGTGAGCTATAGCGTGCACCTATAGGGATGATTTCATTTGGTTGGATTATTTTGGTTGGATGATTGAGCCCTAGTCTAGCTAGCAAGCGTTTTGCGTATATGTCCACTATATCGAATTATGAATCTAAACCTATGATCTCACCAGCGAAAGCTGACTTTTAGCACGTTTTCTCAGGAAATTAAGTGATGCTCTGCGGATGCTTGGGATTGGAGGCTTGGCATTTGGCACCGGTTATGGATCTATGTTTCTAAAACTCTGATAACTATTGTGGACCTATATTTATTTCTTTTGGGCCTGACTTTGGATGATTTTGGGATAAATGTAAACTTTAAAACCCGGATTGGTTGTGTTTTTCTTATGTTTACTTTATCTCGTTCTTTCATGACTTTGAATGGATACCAATCCCCGTAGCACCCCGAAAGCTTGTTGAGTCTTCCGCTGTACCAAATTTTGGGGGTGTTACACTAAACATCTCTAATCATCATATAATCATATCTTGATTATATGATGATCAATCCAATAACTAACTACTTAAATGAGATTACTTACTTGTGTAGGATCATAGCTAGGAGAGTCCATAATCATGGAGCCTTCATCTTCTTCACCTTAAGTCATCATCTAGATTTTCCCTCCCTTTCTCCTCTCACTAGAACCGGACTTCAACTCCATCTAAAATGATGGAGAAAAGTCCAGAAATTACTAGTTATAACTAGTTAGGTGGTATCTTTGGGCAATGGCAAGAATGGCCCTTCTAGTCTCTTTTCTATTACTTTGGCCACAACCAACTTATAACATATTTAGCATATAACAAGTCAAGCCCTTAAAGTCTATTTCCTTCTATTTGTGCCACATAATAATTTCATAACCTTATAACACATTCTTTGACCACAAGATTGACTATCGAGTTTGACCATTACGCAACATTCATTGACTAACCAATCATGTAAGGCCCTTAGTCCATTTCATCTAGGGTGGGGCCTATTTGTATCCGGGATACGGGTGTAACAATTCTATCCCCCTTATTTAGATTTCGACCCGAAATCTCTTGTCTATACTAACCAAAACTTAGTCCCATCTTACTCCCGTTATTAGCACTTTCCGTTCTTCATCCCTTTTTGATTGCAACAATCTAAGTGATCTTGCAATTCAACGCCTTCTATACGCACTTCATACCCTTAACTCATTTCATTTCACGCTTAACTCTTCTAATCCTTCATTTCTCTTTCAACCATTTTGTCATTTAAGACACAATCCTTGCCACTAATGTATTCCATTAAACCCTTTCTACGTCTATCAGATAACCTAATAACTCGTTCCATTCTAACTTTCCCTTCAAGGACTATGTGGCACTTGAACATTTCGTACCATCTTAACTTTAATAAGTAAATTATTTATTAACTTTCTACTTTACCGTAACCCTTTTTTTTACTATTCCGATAGCATTTTACTACACATTACGTTTGCCTTTACTTCTTATCCCATGCCTTCATAGCTCGTCAACCCACATTAGCATTTGTTACCATTCATTACTTCACTTTATCATTATTTCGCATTGCAACAATTATATCTTTTAAAACTTTAATCATTTCAACTTATACTTTAACGCCTAAACTCTAGGCTTTACACAACGACTCTTACTTCATGTCAAAAGTCTAACTCTTACTCTATCCACCTATATTAGTTCCTTACGACTTCTAACCATTCCTAGACTCCCATTTCTACCCTTTTACCCTAATCATGCCATGTCGGGAACACATAAGCCCACTCATTCATACTTCCTTATTTAAATAGAGAGGCGTCCCAAACGATGTAAATAAAGAAGTACAAACTCATGGTTCGGTGATTCACAACTTCTTTATTCAAATGAAAAGGCGTCCCAATCCATTTAAACAAAGAAACCATAAGCCATCCTACTTATACACTTCCGACATAACACTCGTACTATCCGTTTCACCTTTAGCTTTTAAATCTTTTCGTTCTTTTTATTCTTTACGTTACCTTTTAACTTTTTAGACTTGGATCCGTACCATTACCACATTCACTTTGGGGGTATTTTTACATGCCAAGGATATAGGCAACCCTTTGCCGATGAAGGCAATACTTTTTATCCCGAAGGATCTTTTACACATCCCGAAGGATCCTTTAACATTCATTAGCTAGGTCATCCCAAAGGATACCATCGTTTATCATCATTAACTCGGTCATCCCGAAGGATGCCATCTTTAACCGTTCACATTTCAATCACGGATCCAAGTCATTAACATTGTAACACACACATTATCCCGTACATTTATTTAGTTTAAGCAAGTATCATAGGGTATACGAAACGCGCTTAATATATATTAACACATTCTCTATGTGTTTGCACTTTTCATTACAACCTTCTTTCTTAACCCACATTAATCATTTTCACATTATTACTTACTCTTTAGTCTACCCATCTCTTTCCATATTTAACCTTACATAGGTTATCAATTATAACATACTCATTACCATTCGTTTATCCTTCTTTCACGTTTTAAACATTAACACATTCATTAGCATCATTCATTCATCTTACACATTTACAATGGGTTTTATTATCCCACACTTCCGTTATGATAATAATCACCGCTAATGGGGCACATTAGCCATGACATAATATTCAAGGCAACACCTTAACCTCATACACACGCATCTCATTCTCAGTTACATTCTTAACTTATCGCATTTAACTTTTAGCATTTAAACGTTTTCGTCCAATTCCATCCTTTACATACCAACACACTTTATCACTACTTCACGTTCACCCTTAAATCTCAAGTACTTTACCTTACAATTAACCCATCTCTATACCACTTTATCACTAGTCTTTAGTCACTAAATATAATGAGACCATATGTTGGTCACATTTTATGCTATCATAACCTAACGTCATTCTTTAACCTTTAAGTCACTAAACACTTAATCATTAGTTCGTTAGTTTCATCTTGTCTTTTCACGCTATACCTTAGTACGCTTAATATCATTATGATCCACACTTAAAGCATCATTACTTAATTCACTTGTTAGCCCATCTCTAATACCACTTATCATTCCTACTCATATTCCATTACCATTACTCTAACACACATTCGTATAATCACAATATAATCACCGGCACCAACCAAGGTGCACGGCTAACAAAATCATTTAAACAATTCAAGTCCCCTACGGGCTAACATATCATACACTTCAACACATTCATCACTTATTATCATTAGGCTCATCTAACAAAAGGCATAATCCACCTCATACTTAACAACTACTTCCCGCATCACTAGCACTTACATTCAACGCTTCTACGAGTGGTTTAAGACTAGGCAACCTATAGTGGAAACCTAATTCACTTAAACCGAAGCTCTGATACCAAGTTGTAACACCCCGTGAACGCTTTGACCAAAAGTTAGAACTTTTTACGCGGAAATGCTTGACTTTACATATATTCCATCTTTCCTTTGACCATTGACTAAAATTTGTTAACGTATAGACCTTGGAACCATTTTTAGATGAAACTAGACTCAAATACCTTTAAAACGATAGGTGACACGACTTCTAACAAGTCCCGATTGATTTTCTACAAAATAAAGAAAACTGCCAAACACCTCTTGTGCACTAAGGGACCCTAAAGTGCACTATTGACCCGTAACACCTTTAAACACTAAATCAACACTTTGGACCTATATTTAAACACACGTAATCCATATCTAACTTAAAATATACATTATACCTTGTTTCCCAAAATTCTTGACCCGTTAGACCCAAAACGGGTTAAAATGGACCTTGTCCCAAACACTCATTTTTCTGCATGACCCTTTGGTGCACTATTGACCAATTTTCCGGAAAAACGACTTTTATAACATGACATAACACTAAAACTTCCAGAAATCATTAGAACATTATAAACATCAAATATATGCATAAACTTGGTCATAATGACCTGCAAAAATGTGCTTTACAAAGTAACGGGTGGAAACACCCATTTTGACCCATTTGCATACTACACTTAACCATATCACCTTTAACCATAAAATTAACACTTTAACCGTAAACCAAACACTCGTTTAACATTAAAAACCATGACAACTTTGATCCATGACCATTGACCCGCTCACATCCCAAAATGGGTACAATTACACGTTATGCCAAACGCCCCTTTAACTTGACCGTAAACACATGAACTATACTATAACTTGTCCATTGACCACCAATTTATACACTTGACACTTGACCATACTTTACATAACATTAATGACTCACGGGGGTACAAACATGACACTTGAGCTCGGTATACTACCTAGCTCCTACTATCTTACCATACCTTCTACTTCACATGTCCAACCTTACTCCATATTCCACGCCATCCATAAAAACGTGACAACCTACAAAACGGTTAGACAACTAAACCATAAGCACAAAGGCTTAGTAAGTAAAACGATTATAATAAAACATCATAACTCATTCACACATTAAGCATCATAATCCACTTATTTCATCGCAATACTAACATAGCACATACCTTGGCCACTTCAAGCCTTATCATTATATCTCAATCTTTCCTACTCACTTACACTAGTCCAACTAAACTCTCAATCTCTTTTGCTAGTTATGCCAAACTAGCCTTACATCTACTTCTTCATCACATCATCATTCAAACACTATAAAACATCTCATCATAACAATCATATAACACAAAATGTAAGAAATCATTATAATATCAAATCATAACCGGTTTACTTACCTTAGCTTTCAAAGCTAAGTTTAACAAGAACATAAGCATCCTCTTCATCATCATCACCATCCTTCATCATCACCCTTAGGCATAAACACAAACACTTTAACCACATGACCAAATAACCTTACCAATGGTCTCTACAACCATTATCTTACCTCTAAACATCTCTAATCATCATATAATCATATCTTGATTATATGATGATCAATCCAATAACTAACTACTTAAATGAGATTACTTACTTGTGTAGGATCATAGCTAGGAGAGTCCATAATCATGGAGCCTTCATCTTCTTCACCTTAAGTCATCATCTAGATTTTCCCTCCCTTTCTCCTCTCACTAGAACCGGACTTCAACTCCATCTAAAATGATGGAGAAAAGTCCAGAAATTACTAGTTATAACTAGTTAGGTGGTATCTTTGGACAATGGCAAGAATGGCCCTTCTAGTCTCTTTTCTATTACTTTGGCCACAACCAACTTATAACATATTTAGCATATAACAAGTCAAGCCCTTAAAGTCTATTTCCTTCTATTTGTGCCACATAATAATTTCATAACCTTATAACACATTCTTTGACCACAAGATTGACTATCGAGTTTGACCATTACGTAACATTCATTGACTAACCAATCATGTAAGGCCCTTAGTCCATTTCATCTAGGGTGGGGCCTATTTGTATCCGGGATACGGGTGTAATAACAACCCCTAACAAGGTCGTATCAATTGATGCTTTCATTGAGAGCTCTCGTTGAGAGGGTTTTTGATAAGGGTTTCAATTTAAAAAAAAATTACTGTTCATCGGGTACTATTCATTGGGTACTATTCATCGCGGGTACTATTCATCGGAAAAAATATTTCTTTTTTGAGTTAAAAATCGCTTGAGTATTATTCATGATATCAGACGGCATTAATCAGGACGCGAAATACACACTCTCTAAGCTCTTGCAAATGGGTACGGTAGCCGAATATGAAAGTGAGTTTGTGGTACTTGCAAATCGAGTAACAGGGATGTCTGAATCTTTACTTACATCGTTTTATATCTCCGGACTTAAACTGACGTTACAAATAGAATTATTGAGGGCAAGGCCTACAACTTTAGGAGAAGCCTTTTTCTTAGCTCATATAGTCGAGGCTCGTTTTGAGGTAATTGAAGAGAATGAGATAGAGCATATAATTGAAAAGAAATCAGATCCCATTCCATTATTAAAAAGTGAATTTGCTTCACCTATAATAAATGGGTCCTTAGATGTTGAAGAAGATATTGGTGTTGATGAGGTTAGAAGGGCGATAGACGGTGTTTTTGATATTGGTGAGAGTTTGGTTGTTATTCTAAAGTGGGTACAGACCAGCACATCAAGGACATTGCTATTATTGGTAACTTTTGAAAACATGGATGTTGCCATGGGAATGGAGGCTAAAATTCAAAGAAGAACATGGGATCCTGGAATCAAGATTAATTTTAGATAACACCTTGAGAGCAAGGTGATTTTGAAGGAGTGGGGAGTGATACGCTCTTGTTGGATCAGTATCGTAGTTTATTTATTACGTTTATTAGGATAATTGTTTAGTAATTGTTTAGGATATATTTTGAGTCATGTTAGGATAAGTCTTATGTCCGTGAGAGTTATCTCATAAACTAGTATTTAAGATGTCATAATATTATAAATGAATCAAAGTTATAAACAAATATCTAGTTCTTCTCACTAATATTCTTAAGGAGCTCGCACACGCTAAAAGTGGTGTCTTATCTCGATACAACCCCTAACAAGGTCGTATCAATTGATGCTTTCATTGAGAGCTCTCGTTGAGAGGGTTTTTGATTAGGGTTTCAATTTAAAAAAAAAAAAATTAAAAAAAAAAAAAATTAAAAAAAATACTGTTCATCGGGTACTATTCATTGGGTACTGTTCATCGCGGGTACTATTCATCAAAAAAAATATTTCTTTTTTGAGTTAAAAATCGCTTGAGTATTATTCATGATATCAAACGGCAGTGATCAGGACGCGAAATACGCACTCTCTAAGCTCTTGCAAATGGGTACGGTAGCCGAATATGAAAGTGAGTTTGTGGTACTTGCAAATCGAGTAACAGGGATGTCTGAATCTTTACTTACATCGTTTTATATCTCCGGACTTAAACTGACGTTACAAATAGAACTATTGAGGGCAAGGCCTAGAACTTTAGGAGAAGCCTTTTTCTTAGCCCATATAGTCGAGGCTCGTTTTGAGGCAATTGAAGAGAAGGAGATAGAGCATATAATTGAAAAGAAATCAGATCCCATTCCATCATTAAAAAGTGAATTTGCTTCACCTATAATTAATGGGTCCTTAAATGTTGAAGAAGATATTGGTGTTGATGAGGTTAGAAGCGCGATAGACGGTGTTTTTGATATTGGTGAGAGTTTGGTTGTTATTTTAAAGTGGGTACAGACCAGCACATCAAGGACATTGCTATTATTTGTAACTTTTGAAAACATGGATGTTGCCATGGGAATGGAGGCTAAAATTCAAAGAAGAACATGGGATCCTGGAATCAAGATTAATTTTAGATAACACATTGAGGGCAAGGTGATTTTGAAGGAGTGGGGAGTGATACGCTCTTGTTGGATCACTATCATAGTTTATTTATTACGTTTATTAGGATAATTGTTTAGTAATTGTTTAGGATATGTTTTGAGTCATGTTAGGATAAGTCTTATGTTCGTGAGAGTTATCTCATAAACTAGTATTTAAGATGTCATAATATTATAAATGAATCAATCAAAGTTATAAACAAATATCTAGTTCTTCTCTCTAATATTCTTAAGGAGCTCGCACACGCTAAAAGTGGTGTCTTATCCGATACAACCCCTAACAAGGTCGTATCAAAAGCATCACGAATGATAAATGCTCCGTACTGTTAAATGTTACGTATAAACATTAATAGGTAAATGTCTAGTATCGAACCCGAGATCTCGGGATTGCACACTTTACAAATGAGTATTAAGAAATAATTATATATTAATATATAGTTATATATATAATTATTTACAAATAGAAGGACTTAATGATCGTTAGTATTAACCGTATGGACTAACTATCGTTAAATGTAATCGAGAAGGACTAAATATGAAATTAGATGTCAAGAAGGATCCGGAAGATCCTTGTGGATCTATGGCCGGTCGAATAGGAGGGAGGGGAAACCCAACCCACATCAAACTTGGACTCTAAGTTTCTTTTAGTATAAATACAAACACAAGGGTTATTTGTTTCTCACCTTTTGTGCACACACTTAACCCTAAATTTGTTTTCTCCTCTCCTTGTTTTCATAACCGGTCAAACACCCCTATTTACTTAGGGTTTCGATTTTTTTATGAATCAAATTTACTTCTATTTGATTTTACTTGCATAAACTTAATACGGTTTAGTTTGTGTGTACAAGAACGAGGTAACAACTCACTATAGTTGTTATCAAGAGATCGATAAACAAAATGGTAAGGGGTTTATTATTGATCTAATTACATAAAGTTCAAGACTTGCTTATTTGATTCTTGTTCGGGCTAAAATCACCATGGTACGTTCCTATTATGTTTTGGTTAATATTTATGTGTTATACTTGATCCTAGCTTCCGCATATACGTGTACTTTAGTTGTCATATTCTAACAGTGGCATCACGAGCCATGTATAACATGTAATTGATTACTAAAACATAATAAAAATCGGATCTTTAAGTGTTTTAGATACCTGTTTGATCTTGGGTTTTTCTTTTAAATTTTTTTTTTGAAAAATTCGAAACCCTAACCCTAATTTATGGGGGTCGATTTCCATGAAACCCTAATTAGAGTTTGTGGTTTTTTGATTAACTTGTAATCCTAGAAACCCTAGGTCATTAACCTGTTATTTGAACGTATCTTGTGACCTATGTGGTAATTGTTATGCTTTAATCCGTGATAAAACATGCATGTTAGTCATGGATCTATTAATTGTTTATTAATTATCACATGTTTAGATAGACCTAAAATTGGGGAAGACCTCAATATATATATTAAAATCAATTTATGTGCTATGTGATTAACCTTGGCCCACGCAATTGACTTGTCAATGTATGTGGCTCATCTCCTTTTAGAGGTGAAGGCCCTAATTGATTATATACATGTAAAAACCTAGAATTGATTTTGTTAGGATCTTTTTTAATAAAGATTGCATGTGGCTAGATGTTTCACCTTTTATAATTGTTATAGTTATTAGTTGTTTTGATTTGTCTTTGATTACTTGTTTTATTGTTTTTAATTGTTGGACATGATTGTAAGCAATAAAAGTGTAATTTTTTATAAAGAAAATAATATAGACCAATAATGGTGAAACTTTAAGTGATAAAGATTGAATCTTGCGGTGTCTTATGTGCCAACAACGGTTCGCTTCGCACGGTAATTCGCTCCAAGGCGAGACTAGCAAGATTCATACTTTATTATATGCTTTGAGATTGAATCCATAAACTTTTTCTTGATTGATGTCTTGTACAACGTGGTTTTTAAAAGTAACTCCTTTAAGACCAATTCATAGTCGTGGTAAGAAGGCTTGGAAAGAGCCTTAGATTCTGCCTTGGTTATCACACTTACGAATATGTCTTAAACGATTTTTTTAAAATCATTCTTATAGAAAGTCATCTTAAGGTATTTTACCTCAAGTAAAACTTTGTGTATTAATCTCAAGAATTGGTAATAAAAAGGTTTTGAAAACTTATGCTATAAAAATGAGTGCGTGCATCTTTATACATATTTTGATTGACACATAAAAATTGAATACCCTAAAATTTAAGTTACATGCCATCTATCTATAAGGAACACTTGGAATTTTAATTTAGTAAACGTGAAACCTAGGCTAAATTATTATAACAAGGTAAAATTCTGTTAATTCGTGAGACCATAGATAGTAATTTTACAGTTTCTAAGGTAGACGACTTAATTAAGTTGTGCGTGAGACCTAGAACTTAAGGCATGAGATGGGATGAAACATGCTTACCAGGCAAATTGATGAATCAATTTGATGTAAATCCCATAATAGCTAGGAATTGGAAATCTTGTTTGCCAATTATTGTTCGACAGATTACCATCTTTTATACTTTCACCACTAGCAGATCAACTGATGTGGTGGAATCTATGTAAAGTTGGATCCTAGATTTTCAAGAAAATTTTGTTGGTTATATGAATATAGCCTTTGGGTATTATATTTTCTTGAAGATATTAATTATCGAAAATACTAATGTTTGAACTTTTATATGTAGATATGGCTCAACCCGATAACCCAACTGTGATTGGCACTGTTCGCTCAGAATTGTCTTGAGGGCGGCCGGTAAGCTCGATTACTTGATCGATGAATGCCCAGCTGAGCCTGCTGCTACTGTACCAGAAGCAGTTAGGGCGGCTTGGAAAGTGGTGCATGCTAAATTTAATGAGGTTGCTTGTTTAATGCTCACTAGCATGAGTGCTCAGTTACAAAAGAAGTTTGAGTACTACTTTCCTAAAGACATGCTTGAAGAACTTCAAAAGTCTTATGAAAAGTCTCCTGCAGTTGAATTGTATGATGAACTTAACAAGCTACATAACTGCAAGCATGGTGATGGTAAACCAGTTGAAGATTATGTGAATGAGATGAAAGAATACTTTGATCAACTTCATAGAATTGGATTTGGTTACCCCGACAATGTGCAAGTGCACTTGATCAACAGGTCCCTTAACAAGGACTTTGCTGGTTTTGTGCAGAATTTCAACATGCACTGCTCAGGGAAGACAGTCTCAGAATTACTCGCACTGCTTGTTGATTATGAGAAAAGTCTACCAGCCAAGGTCAAGGCTCCTACCCCGCAAGTGTTGGCGATTCATGGGGGGAGAATCCATAAGAAATCGCATGTGAACAAAGGCAAAGGGAAAGGTGATAAAGGAAAGCAGGTCATGGCCTATCAACCACAACCCAAGATGAAGCAGCATCAGCCTAAGCAAAACAAGGTGAATCCTCCAAACAAGAAGGATAAGGCTTGTCACCACTCTCATAAAAAGGGCCATTGGAAGCGCAATTGTCCTCTCTACATTCATGACTTGCGACAGAAGAAGCAGAATAATGATTCTGGTAACCCCAGTACTTCAGGTGCGTTCTTTACGATTGAATTATTCTCTCTTAATCCTAAATTGAATTCATGGGTATATGATATGGGATGTCGCATTCATATTTGCAATACCTTGCAAGGGTTTAGAGTTGAGAGAAAGCTGGCCTATGGACAACAATTCTTGCACGTGGGTAATGGAGCACATGCAGAAGTTGAAGCTGTAGGTGCTTTTAATTTAGTGTTGCCTTCGGGCCTAGTACTATCTTTAAATAATTGTCATTATGCACCGTCAATTGTTAGAGGTGTAATTTCATTTTCATGTTTGTTGTACCTTGGTTTTGATCATACTATTTCTAGCAATAGAATTTCAGTTTCTTTAAATGGTGTTTTTTATTTTAATGCTATTGTTGTGAATGGTATTTTTGAGATTGATATGAATGATAATGATAATGCTTTTGTTAAAAAATAATTCAATGTATAGCATCAATAATAAGAGAATCAAGAAAGGTCTGGATTCGTCTTATCTTTGGCATTGTCGACTTGCTCACATTGGCAAGGCTCGCATGGAAAAGCTGCAACATGATGGGCTTTTAGAAAAGATCAATGATGAATCATTTGATAAGTGCAAATCTTGTATTGCTGGGAAGATGACAAAGAAACCCTTTAAGAATAGGATTGAAAGGGCTAATGATCTACTTGGTCTTATTCACACAGATGTGTGTGGACCACTTAGACCTGTGTCTAGGAGATGTGCTAGCTACTTCTTAACATTTACGGATGATTACAGCCATTATGGTTATGTTTATTTACTTAAACATAAGCATGAGGTATTTGAAACATTCAAAGTATTTAAAGCAGAAGTAGAGTTGCAACTTGGAAAGAAGATTAAAGCTCTTCGATCCTATAGAGGTGGTGAATACCTGAGTCAAGAGTTCATAGATTATTTAGCTAAGGAGTGAATTGTCCAGCACCTTACTTCTCCATATACCCCACAACAAAACGGTGTATCTGAAAGAAGGAATCGTACATTGCAAGACATGATACGATCTATGTTTAATCTAACAACTCTTTCTTTTTCGTTTTGGGATTATGCTTTAGAATATGCGGTTCGCATTCTTAATATGGTTCCAACAAAAAAGGTGGATAAGACACCATATGTGTTATGGACTGGAAAAGCTCCTAACTTGTCTTATCTAAAGGTCTGGGGTTGTGAGGCGTATGTTAAATGAGACTCAGCAGACAAACTCCAACAAAGATCTGTAAAGTGCATCTTCGTAGGATACCCAAAGGAAACTATAGGTTACTAATTTTATTACTGATGAGTGTGTAAATACTCATAATTTTTTGGTCAAATATGAACTGCAAAACATTTAAAAACACTCAAAAACGCATCAAAATACAGAAAATATCCCAAAGGTCATGTTTTATATGCAGAATGATTGAAAACAAATGAAAAACGAACAAAATATTGCATAATTGGCTGTTTCAGCCCCTCAACTTTCAAAACTTGTCAAAATCTGTCCCTAGCCACTTAATTTGTAAGAAAAATCATCAAAGGTCCTTGGAAAATTAAAAAGTTGTCACAATTGGTCCTTTGGTGAAAAGTTTCAAAAGTTTGCAAAATTGGTCCCTGAACTTTGCAAGATTGTCAAAAATGGTCCTTGGGATTAAAATTTTGGAAAATATCAATCATGGTCCTTGTGTTATTGAACTTTGGCAGAAATGATCCTTGGGTGAAGAGTTTGGAGAATTTACACTATGGTCCCTCAAGTTTCAGGAATTGGCAAAAATGGCCCCCGAGTATTTTATTTTGGAGTTTGAACATCAAAGATCCATGTGGAATTACAAGTCGACAAAATTGGCCCTTGAAGTAAATTTGGAAAGTTGGCAGAATCTACCCTTCAATTTTCAGAATTTTACATTTTTAGTCCGTGTGATTTAATAAACCTACAAAAACCAAACCAGACCATTAATTATCTATAACCCAAAACCAACACAACCCCTTTTTACCCTTTGGCCCAAAACCTAAGCCCAGGTCAACCCTACCCACAACCCAGTCAACAAACCCAACTAATAAAACCCGGGTCAACGAAGGTCAAGGCACAGGTCAAACGGTCAAAGCCTCACCCTCTTTATCCTTTCCCTCTTCACCCCGTTTTACCCAGTCCCTCACCATCACCACACTCCACCTCTGCCACCCTCCCCTACCACCTCAAAAACAACCAAGTCACAACTCCCCATCCCACTCACCTTTCCCCCTCCTCACAAACTTGTACCTAACACATTACACCTCAGCAATCCTCAAAATCCGTTTTGGCGCCAAAATCCAACAAAGGGCTAGGATCACCTTTAGATCAATTAAACGATGGGGATCAACTCGCAAGGTTCAAGGAAGGATTGTGAAACCCTAATTTCAGATGATGAAGCACAAGAGAGAAGAAATCCTACCTACCACGCTCGTGTATAAATAGGAGCTTTGTATAAGGCATTAGGACATCCCATCTTAGTTTATTTTTCTGTTTTCTCTCTCAATTTAGTATTGTAACTCTGAATTCAAGTTTTAATTGAAGTTTAATCTCAGTTTGTTTTAAATTCGTATTTTGCCTCCAATTCTTAAATTCTTGTATTTTGTTTAAAAGTTATTGTTTTTGGTTAACAAATGTTCCTTATGAGTTGTTGAAGTGGTCTCAATCAAAAGAAAGAAAAAATAAGCAAAGAAAAAGAAAACAGAAAAATTGTTAAGTAAAAATTCAAAAATAAAAAAATAAGAAGAAAGAAAGAAGAGAAGCAGATCCAGATGATATTGAAGATGGTTTAGAGCCTCGTGGGAGGCATTTAGGGTGTTCTTAGGTTCTTGGTTAGCAGATTCATCAAGGCTTGGATGTCAAGTAGGTTTTGACCTTTATTTCAATCATAATTTGTTATTCTTGATAATTTTTGTTATAAGTTGTTGATTTGTGTCTATTTGGATTTGTTTTAGTATAATTTGAGTTTATTAGTTGATTAGGATTAATTATCTAGTCATTTGCTTCTTTAATCTTTGTAATCAATTATATATAGAAGTGTTTGGATTAAGCCTTTAATCTGTGTAACTGTGTTGGTGTTGTTATTTTGAGTTAAAGTTACTTGATTCATTACTCTTAAGTGTAATACAGCCCATATTAATCATCTTCTTGGCCACTTTTACTCAAAAAAGTCAAAATCTTCTCTATATAATTGTCGCAGTTGACTGCTCATGCATTTAAGTCCCAAATCTTGTGAACCAAGTCAAACACAGTTTAACTTAGTGGAAATAGGTTACATTAGGGTTAACAAACATCAATCAGTCATTTGTATTCAGTCTAAATTCACCTAAGTCAAAGTTCTTACAAAGCTTGCAAAGTCAAAATTGCATTTTCAGTTTCTTTTGGCAATTTTCAAAATAGTTTCTAGAGTTGGTTAATGATTGGAAATGCACAAACTTTGTTGATTTGAAATCTCACCTAGCTTGCTTATCTATTTCAAAAAGAATTTATGGATTTAGAATTTATTTACTCATAGAAAAAGGGATTGGAAGTTGGTGGTATGACTGAGTGCCCCCCTGCTTCCCAGTTTTGGGCAAATTTAAATTGCTCATAGATTACTCAATTGTAGGTGTTAGAGCTTGTTCTTGGGTAATTTAGAAAGCCCCCTAGTTAGAGTTTAGGTTTGTGCTTTTGATTTTCACCTTACTGCTTATTTGGTGACTCATTTGAGCCCTCTCTTTTGCTTATTTTGGACTGCTGCTGCTGCATATTTTATCATAAGCTGAGCTTGGTTGAAACCAAGTCCATTTGATTTTGTTGTAGTATTTTAGTCATTATTTGTTGTTATCATTAGGTTTTAGTTTGTGTTTGTGTGTTTAAGCTTTGTTTACTTATTTGGTAAACTAGTTTAGCTTATTTGAGGTACTTGTTGGCTGCCAAATCTCAAAAACTCACTTAACACCTTGAACACCACCACTGTTGGTGGATTAAGCTTGCATAAGCTTACTAAGAGCTTTTCATTAGAACTTGTTTTGTAAAAGTTGGTACTGTTTGTTGTTTAATCAGATTGCAAAAAGAAATTTTGAAAAGAAAAAAAAAAATTGTTTGCAAAAAAGGTGGGGTTTGTAGGAATCGAACTTGGAACCTCACTCCTCACATAGACATAACACACAACACAAACACCACTGTGCCCTTGGGTCTTTTTCATCATAGTCATACACTTTAATTCTTATGTTTTCATTTGTTTTGCTTATTAACTAGCAAACTGCTTATTTCTGCTTAATTCAAGTACTTATTTCAAGTTTCTTATTTTTCCTAAGTTCCTTTTAACTTATTAGAATTTCCAGAAAAATCCCATAATTTTTAGAATAGTGTTAGTATTTATTTTAATTTTATTTCATTAAAATAGTAATTAATTCATAATAAATAGATTTTTTATTGAAAAATTAATTTTCTTTTTTCTAAAATTTTCTTTTATCATTAGGATTATAAAAAAATTGTTTGTAGGCCCGTAGGACTTGCGTAGCTAAAATTTCACGTTTTTATTTGCGCATTGACGTTTATTTAGAATAAATGTCGCGTTTATTTGTTTAATTGTAATTTAAGATTCCCCTAGTTTACCAATTGCCTTTTGTTTCCCCTTAGGTTGTTTATAATTCATTTACGTTTGTTAATTTCCAATCTTCGTTAATTTAACGTACAAACAAAACCAAACAATTTTTCCAACCAAACATACAAGTTCCTAATCTCAATCTTACACGAAGCTTTCCATTCACACCTTGTTGGGGTACGACCCGGGAAATCACTTCCCGGTCTCACAATTTTAATATCACTTTCACGAGTTTTGCAAGGTAATCTTTTTCCTAAAAGGTTTACTCGCATTTCTCTACGTCTAGTTGTCTCACGATAACTTAGACCTCACGTTTGTTGATATATTGATAAATTGTTTTTGCACACCAAAACACAACGAATCAAATGGCGCCGCTGCCGGGGAGGCTGTGTGTCGAAAGTCTCGATAAGGTTTAGACGATTAGTCTTGTAGAACCTTCGCAAGAAATTACGCTTTTATAAAACTTATAAAAAAACCAAAAATATATATATATATATATTTTTTTTTTGTTTCTATATATGTATTATATCTATATAAGATAAGAAAAAAAAGATTTTCCCGTTTCTTTGTTTAATAATAAAAACATTAAAATCTTACCACCGCAAAACAAAGCAGAACACTTACCAACTGGAGGTGTGACCATTATAAGTTTCCAAACCAAAGATCAAAACTTGTCTTTGTATCACTTGCGTTTTAGAAAACTTTTAATCGATAAGCTTACATGGATTTAACAATGCAATTTGTTTACTCAAATTTATATGGTTCATTGAACCAAAGCTGCTAACCAAAATCGTGGTCATTTTGGGCCTATCTATTACACCAATTAATATATATTGCTTGTTACAAGACTAATTTGTTGCATATTTTGCTTTTACATATGGCGTGTGAGTTTATGGAATAAGACACAACACAGTTTACCATCTTACATGTTAGCCTGGAAGATTGTCAATCTTCAAGGCTAACAAGGTGTTCCTCTATTGGCTAAAAGACTACTTATAGCTGATTCTAAAGTCCCGGTGGAAAGAATCAAAATGAAAGTTCAAGATTTGAAGAACAAAATGT
This sequence comes from Artemisia argyi, assembly GCA_030686995.1. Taxonomy (NCBI): domain Eukaryota; kingdom Viridiplantae; phylum Streptophyta; class Magnoliopsida; order Asterales; family Asteraceae; genus Artemisia; species Artemisia argyi. The sequence continues at coordinate 180,054,255 of CM060704.1, forward strand.
TATCTTACACAGAAAGACTATAACTCAATGCTTTCGTCCTTCTTCTATGAAAGTTTACTTGGCCTCAGTCTACCTTATCCCCAAGTCTACTTTGAAATAAATTGACATTGTGCTTGAAGGATTCTTATGGAGTCCTGATAATATATCCGAAGGTAAAGCTAGAGTTGCTTGGAAATTGATTTGTTGGCCTAAAGATCAAGGGGTATGAGTCAAATGGTCAAATGGGTCACCATGGCTAAACTGAAAGATAGGACTATTTGGGACATTCAAGTTGTGAATAAAGATAGCGGGGGATGGAAGAATCTAATGAAAATAAGAGACAGTGTAAGAGACCATATATTCCATGTTCTGGGCAATGGGAAAAGTACTTTTATTTCGTCTTCTGAGTGGATTTATAAGCAAAAGAAACATTTATAAAGCAAGAGTATCTGAAAATGTCATTGTTTCTGACATGATTAAGGATGGTGAATGGTGTTGGCCCTCTGATTGGCTTGAGAAATTTCCCAATCTTGCAAACAATGTTGTTCCCGCCCTTATTCAAAACATACAAGACAAGGCTGTTTGGATTAATAGATGGGTGAGAAAAAACAATAAGCTTGTTTGGAAAGACTATTCCTGCTTACAATACTGGACAATGGTTTAAAAGTTGCATGGTTTAGTCATTATACTCCAAAACATGCCTTTATTCTATGGTTGGCAATACATGAAAGATTACAGACACAAGACGGGATGATGAAATGCTGTGGCAATACCAGCCTATTGTGCCCTTTATGTAGTCAGTGCAAAGATTACAGACTCAAAGGAAGTCTGGGAAGAAATGAAGTCCAAAAGTGATGCAGTTACTTTGCCTAATAATTGGAAACAAGATGTGGAGTCGATGAGTAACTACAGTGCAAGTGTAGTATTGGAAGTATTCTTAAGAGGTTAGCATTTGCAGCTACCATTTACTACATATGGTATGAAAGGAATGCTAGACTCTTTCAAGATAAGAAGCAGACTGCAGGTTCAGTATGTACAAATATTAGTGAACATATTAGATTGAAATTACTAAGTCTAGAGGTTAAAAATCAGATGCAGTCAAGAGAGTTGTTGAAATATGGTATGTACAAAACTGGACATTTATTTTGCGAGGGATGGCTAAACTAATACTTGTGTACTTCTTCCACTTTAAATTGTAAGTCCACTTTTTCTTAATTTGGATTGTTTTAAAGTAATAGTCTACTTTCATATTCTACACAATTAAAATGGTTTTCACAAGTCAACATGACATGTTATGTGTGTACAAAGTAATTGTCACTCATTTTTTTTCTAACATGTGTGCAGTATGAAACTGGGCTTACAATTTGGGACGGAAAGTATTATTTATACATGTACATATTTTCAAAAGTTGAACTCACACAAATGGATAGACGATGAGATTTACACTTGTTCCCCGAGCATTTGACTAAGGTGCATACGGCTTAACCAGGACAAGGTGTGTTTACTTAATGGCAATTGATTTTACATGGTATCATAAAGGGCATATGGATTCAGCTACACTGAATCTCATTAGACATTTTGTGATTCAGTATCAATTCTTTGAAAATTTGTTATTAGTACATCTCAACAATGACATATTGAGTTTGGTTTTAATTTTGGCTTGATATGTTCAAAGCCAAGGAGAATTGTGAAGGGGAGTCACAACGGATTTAACTTGGAGATACTTGTATAAGCCTTCCATACCGAACTCTCTTCCAAACCCGCTCATTTTATAGCCTCCATAAGGGCAGGCCGCATCAAACGCCAAATAACAGTTTATCCAAACAATACCGGCACGAAGTGATCTTGAAACAGTGTTAGCTATGTTCAAATCCTTGGTCGCTATCCCTGCTGCTAAACCATAGCATGTGGAATTAGCTTTCGCAATTGCCTCCTCAATTGTCCTAAAATTTTAGCAAATAACGAACAAAATCAGTAGCTGTCTTTTATAGTATATGAAACCAGTTGTGATTGTTTACTGCTTATGTATGAGAGCTTACTTAAACTTAATGACAGATACAACAGGGCCAAAAATTTCATCCGTTGCAATAAGCATATCGTCCTGCAAACATACAAATACAGACATGGTTAGTTGTTAATACATAATAGAGTAAACTTAACAAATTTATATATTACCGTAACATCTGAGAAAATTGTTGGCTCGATATAGTATCCCTTTTCTCCACAAGGTTTTCCTCCGGTTAGCAATGTAGCACCTTGTCTTTTTCCATGTTCGATATATGAAAGTACTTTTTCATATTGTTGCTTATCAACCTATAAAATGACTAGTCATTAGTATGGTAACAAGTAACACATGTTTTTTTCCAAAGTTATTCATGATTGGTCGAAATTTTGATTACTTGAGGTCCTTGATGAGTGGAAGGATCAAAGGGGTCACCAACGATCATCCCTTTCGCGTACAACGCAAACTTGGTCACAAATTCATCGTATATTCCTTCTTGGACAAGTATCCTCGAGCTACACACGCAATATTCACCCTGAAAATGTAATTATCTGTAAAATAAACTATGACTTCACCAATGCATAAAACATTAAAAAGCTTTATACAAACGGTTTACCAAACCTGCCCATTTTACCACCACTACGGATTTATATACCTTGTTAGCGAAACCGCCCCTTAGAGCAATATTAACGGTTGAATCAACATCCACATCATCAAAGACTATTAGAGGGGCTTTGCCTCCAAGCTCGAGAGACACCGCTTTCAAATTACTTGTGGCAGCTGCTTGCATTACAACTCGTCCTACTTCAGTTGAACCCGTGAAACTCACACAATCTATATCCATATGAGAACTAATCGCAGCTCCCGCTGTCTCCCCAAATCCCGTTACAACATTAATCACCCCATCAGGAATACCCGCCTGGTTAATATCCATTATAAATCAGCTCTACTCGATAATTAAACTATGTAAAAAAAATAGAAATATAGTTTATTATCAGGCATGTACCAGTTTAGCTAAATGAGCCAAATAGAGGGCGGAAAGTGGTGATTGCTCAGCGGGCTTGACCAACATGGTGCACCCTGCAGCCAATGCCGGGCTGGTTTTCATTAAAAACATTCCGATAGGGAAGTTCCATGGGATAATATGCCCAACGACACCTATAGGTTCATGTAACGTGTACCCTTGTAACTGATTTGCCAATCTTAATGTCTTTCCATGGATTTTATCAGCCGCACCCGCATAATATCTGTTAAAGAAACTATGTGGTAAGTTAAAATTTTTGAAAAAGTAAAAAAGCACATTAACAGAAATTTGAAAACGTTTATACCTAAGTACACTGAAGGCAAATGGAATCTCCGCAGCCTTCCCGAGCTCAAACAACTTGCCCGCATCAAGGGTGTCCAAGGCAGCCAATTCATCAATGTTTTCTTCGACTAATTGTAAGAATTTCATCATGATCCTTCCCCTCTCCTGTCAATATCCAAATTAAATGCGTTAGGATCACCAAAGAGCTTGTAACGTAGCTATTATTTGTATTGTATATATTGAGATTGTATTACGATAACATTGTAGAAAAACTTACAATATATAAAATGTGTTAGGATCATTTATTTACTAGCTTATATGTGTTTTAAAACTATATTTTACCACTAATAGCCAAATTGTGAAACTACAAAAGGGTATTCAAATACGTACAGAACCAGACATACGAGGCCAAGGGCCATGATCGAAGGCCTCACGAGCAACCTTAACAGCCAAATCAACGTCCTCTTTATCTCCTTCCGCAATATTCGCAATCACTTCTTCTGTTCTTGGATCAATCGTCTCAAACGTTTTTCCTATATCATAAAAAAATTGAAAAACTTATAAAACAAAACTCAACAAGCAACCGAAAACGTGGAAAAATGAAAAAAAAAAATCGTACCTGAAACCGAATCGACAAACTCTCCATTGATGAAGAGTTTAGTAAACTTTATTTTCGGGATTTTGTCTGAGTATTTAGAGTTTCCATTGTTGTGAAGTTGTGACATTATCTTGTTATGTTTTCAGTGTATGTAGTAGTGTGTTCTAATGGTTTATATTGATGGGATGTTTTGTCTTGTGAAAGATACTAACAGCCGTATAATAATGATCCCATTATTAACGGTTTTTGTCATGGCTTAAAGGAGACCAGTAGGATATTCTATCAACTTAAAAAACCAAATAATTATGATTAATTTCTAGTTAAAAAAACTAAAAAGAATTATGGCGGCTATCTATAGGAACCATATTTTGTCAACTTGAGTCCTACAAAATCATATCTACTTAATAAAGGAGTGGGAGCATAGCTTGTATCTAGACTTCTATCTAACTTTATATAAAATTATTATGTTTAAATATTAAAATTTAGTTTTACAACAACAACAACAATAATAATAATATCTGCTTCTACTCATGAGACGGAGGGCTTGATATATGTGTCAATCTAACAGGAACATCGTCTTTCACGCAAACTAGTATGGTTGGTTTTGTGCCTGGTCATGCGGTAATTGAGGCCGCACAATATAAACACGTCAAATATGAGGCTAAGTGCACGGATATTGGATACAGGTTTCTCCCCTTCTCATTCTCTTCTTTTGAGAAACCTGAGAAGGATGCGGTGACCTTACTGAAGTGGATTCGAAAGTTATCTGCTACTATGGGTGTCAAAAAACTGACCCGGCCCGAACCCGACTAAGCCTATTCGAGTCGGGTACTCAGGTCGAAAATTGAATTCGGGTTATTCGGGTCAACCCGAGTAACCCGAATACTAAATAAGTTCGGGTATCGGGTTGAAAATATTTAGCAAACTCGGGTTTGGGTCCACCCGATTGACTCAAATAATAATTTTTTCAATTTTTTGATATATTTGTATAAATTTTCTATGTAAAAAAATTGAATTAGGCCAATTTTTTTTAATCAATTTACTCATATTCGAGTTGAGCAGAACCCAAGTAGACCCGACCCGAATATACCCAAACCCAACCAACCTGAGTTTAAATTGGTTCGGGTATGTTATTTTTAGCCTTGACCCGACTTGAATTGACCCGAACCCGACCCGATTAATAACCTTAGCTGCTACTCATATTTTTAGTAAGATTAGCTTTGCTATAGCTAGAGAACTGAGGACCCAAATCGTATCTCGGCTTCCCACTAATTTATTATAAATCATACGAATTTCTAATAAAGTGCTGTGTTTAATAATAATAATAATACTCTCTCCGTCCTATTTTTATTGTCTATGTTACCATTTTTAGATGTCCCAATTTAATTGTCCATTACTAAATATAAATAAAAAAGTTTGATCGAGTCATATTGCCCTTGATTGAAATTATTATTACAAACTTTAATGAATAACTTAATTAATTATTTAAGGGTAAAATTGTCATTCTGTTAAAAAGTAAGAAAGAGAAAGTTGTAATAAATGCATTTTTCTTAAACTGTGTTTTTTGTCGGGGACAATAATTTTGAGATGGAGGGAGTAATAATAATAATAATAATAATAATACATGGTTTCTGACATTCTGATTAGAATTTGCCGACACATATACCCAAAACAAATAAAGCTCTCGCTTTTAAGAAATTAAATTTGTAATGGGCCAGTAGCTTAAGAGAACCAACGCATATAAAAGCTTTAGAAAAAACAATTTCAAGGACTTTGGGCCGGCTTAAGCCTAATTATGCTTATCTTCTAATGGCTAATCGGGTTTTAAATATAGCCCCCTTGTTGTCCGGCCGTATATATTATATCTTAGGTACACTAATGCTTGTTATTTATGTGTGTACGTAGGCTAACAAAAATAAAGATGCTCTATAAACAACAAACAAATTATATAACTAATGTCGATGATTCCATTGAAATTCACAACTAAAATGTTACTAGCACATTGAATTAATAATGGGTGATGATGACTTCAACTCCTTGAGTCCTTGTGTACATGGTTTTAAACCAACATTGTTACCCTGAAACACTTGTTTATGTTACGTTTTGCCCAAGGCCGTCTCGTGGATTTTTGAGCCCTGTGCCGCAACCATAAAGTATGCCCTCAAACACGTAGCATTAAGTACTTGTATGACGTAAGAAAATTTGTTATGATCTAAAACTCTCGCAAAGTGTTTCTTTCTCTCCCATAATGCTAAATCTTTGATACAATATTTGTAAAAGAAAAAGAAGTTTCAAATATAAATTCCCAATTCCTAAAGGAAGCAAATTACTCCCTCGGTCTCAAAATTATTATCAGGAGACAAGAATCACAAAGTTTAATAAAAGTTGGGCACTTTAATTTTCTACCACTTAAATAGAATATTCCTCACTAAATTCTCTAGTTTTTACCTAAAAAGTAAAGTGGACAATTATTTTGAGACATCTCGAAAAGAAAATATCGACTATTATTTTGAGACGGGTGGACTGTGGTGTACTTCAAAAAAAAAAAAAAAAAATCTTGGAGCAAGGTAATTAGTGGGATGGTTGTAAACTTGTAATTAAATTAGGTGTTGTGCTTTTGTAATTATATGTTCCCATGTTAAACTGGAGTTAATGGAAATTCGAAATTGTCAGTTCCAAGTTCTAACAACAATATATTCGAAATTGTCATGTGATTTGCTACAAAATAGAGCAAAAAGGAAAATCAGACAAAATGGGCTTTGAAATTGGACTTAAGTACTATACGAAAATTGGGTATAAAATATTTTTGGAGTCCCTCAAGAATTTTGGGCCTTTTGACCAGCCTACACATGCTCAAATCCGGCCCTCGTTTTGCCATTTCTTGCTGTGGCTGTGGATGTTGCTTTATTAAGACCACCATTAAGACGCTTACTAATAGCATAGTTTACGTATCTAAAATATGATGGCGTTCAAGTGGTTCATCGAACCAAAGCTGCAAACCAAAATCGTGGCCATTTTGGGCCTCTAAATTACCTATTAATGTATGTTGCTTGTTACAAGACTAATTTGTTGCATTTTGATCCAAGATAGATCCTTCTTCAACTAGTCTTGTCACTTGAAGTGTGCATAGTCGTTGTCATGCTTATTGCTTCCCCAACAATTGCAATTTGCCTAACTTAGGTGGTGTTTCTTTTTATTACTGTATGAGAAGGATTGGGTCCACACAAGTATTAAATAATATTTCTTTTTTATATAAAGCCCACTTATTTTCATTAGTGCGTCTGTATCACAAAGGCATAAAATGTGAGCTCCTCCCCAACAAGTTCTAGCAACAGACATAGACTCACATTGGACCCACGTATATTTATAAGTATCTGAATCTAGGAAGAAGAAGAAGAAGAAGAAGAAGAAGAAGAAGAAGAAGAAAAAAACTCACCCTTAGCCACAAACCTTAACACCATGATTAAGAGCCACGGCTAGTAATGCTAAGAGGGGAGGGAGTGGAGTCGGTGTTTGTCGGCAAAAGCTCGGTGAAGCTCGGCAACACCGCCGCCACCGCTCGGTGAAAATCGGCAAAAAAAAAATTCGGTAACATTTGCCGAATGGTTTTTGTGGAAAGCAAGGACCAACGGTCGAATTTTTGAACGAAAAAATAAAAAAAATCCCTTTTTTAACTATATATACATACACCATTTTCTTCTTCCCAAATCAACCATTTCACATCTTCTTCCCAAAACAACTACATACATATAATTTTCTTCCAAATCAACTATGGATTCAAGAAAGTCAAAAAACCCGATCCCAACCAAACAAACCCGATCCCAACCTAGTCGATTGGTTTATCCGCAATCACAAAATTTTCTTCCAAATCAATTTTCTCAACCATCCCCAAATCAATTTTCTCAAGCATCTCAACCATCCCCAAATCAATTTTCTCAACCATCCCCGAATCAATTTTCTCAACCATCCCCGAATCAATATTATGTGCCACACCCCGCGTCTCCACATCTATTGTTTATGGGCAATCCTCCGATGAATCCACAACTCTACAACATGTCAAGGTCGATGGATTTGGACGAACTTGGTATTTTCTTTCCTTTAATAATTTGTCTCGTTTTTTTTTTTTTTTTTTATGGATCGTTTAATAATTTGTTACAATTTATACTTTATTAGAAATGGAAGATGAAGACGACAACGAAGAAGTTCAAGAAGTGGATGCAAGAGGCAAGAAAAAGGTTGGTACAAAAAAGCCGCGAGAAACTTGGACGGAAGAGCAAGAGGTTGCATTGTCGAAAGCATGGGTTCAAGTATCCGAATGTAAAAAATTCGGTAATGATCAAAAGTGTGATAGTTTTTGGAACCGGATTTTGGAGCATTACACGACAACTCTTGGATCAACTTCACGGACATTTCATGGCTTGAATACCAAGTGGAAGACACTGAACGCGGCCATGGGACTTTTTAACGGCTTTTACCAACAAGCGGTATTTTTTTGTTTTTTTACATGTCTCGTATTTTTTTTTTAACATGTGACGTATTTTTTTTATTAACATGTCTCGTATTTTTTTTATTAACATGTCTCGTATTTTTTTTTAACATGTGACGTATTTTTTTTTTAACATGTCAATTATTTTTTACATGAAGGATCGTGCTAAGAAAAGCGGGTGTAACGACTTGGATGTAATGAAGGTTGCATTCGCCGATTACCGAACAAAAACAAAAAAAAAGTTCGGTCATGTGGCTTCGTGGGAGGTTGTGAAAGGGCATGACAAATGGCTCGAGCAAGATTGTTTTCAACAAGTTGGCGGTTCGAGGACAAGCGGGAAAAGAAAGTCGGGAGAGTATGAATCAGCAAGCAACGAGAATATCTTGCCCGACATGAATGAAGACCCCTTCCCTTCTTATGATTCAAGGAAGTCAAAGAAGAAGCAACCCGCATCCTTCACTTCGATCTCAAGTGCCGCGGAAGACATTAGCTCGTACGCAAAAAGCAAGCAACAATTTTTGCACGAGAAACGCGAGAAGGACAAGTTGGCGGCGGATTTGTTGGCAACTCAACTCGACGGGGCAAAGTTCAAGAACCGACAGCGCGAGATGAAGTTTTTTTACGAGCCCCATGATCACATTACCAACGAAGAGCACTTGAAAGCCGTTCTTGACGACAAGCGGGAAATTGCGAAGAAGAACGGATGGAAAATTTGGTTTTAGATTGTATTTGCGAATAAGAACGGATGAAATGTGTGTTTTAATTTTATGTAGTTTTAATTTTATGTAGTTTTTTTTTTTTAAGTATTGTGTAATGCTTTTTTTTTGTTATTAATAAAATGTTATGTTTTAATTTTATATATTTTTTGTTGGATTATATGTATTAAAAAAATATGATGTGGAAATTTGGATTTGGTAAACTTTGGTGACCGCCGCCACCATTTTGGTAAAGTTTGGTAAACTTTGGTAAACTTTGAGTTGGAAGGTTGTGATTGGTAGATGATGATGTGGCAATTTGGCAATTTGGTAAACTTTGATGACCACTCCCTCCTCCCTAACAAACGGTTTTGCTTTTAGGTAGGCCAAATTGTTTCTGGGTGAGCCAAATTTGTCAATACTCAAATAGTCAAATAGACTACAAAGAGAGAATTATAAACCAACTTTAGATGCATCATAGCCCACCCAACACATAACATGGTATGATACCTAATCTATGGGTATCACCATATATTGTTTATTGTTTGATCATTTGGTAAGATTTAACCTGTTCTTCTAAGAACTAATCTTAAAGCATATAACATCAGTAAATTGTTGCAAATTAATTAAGATTAGAAGGTACCAATCAATATTCGAAAACCGGGTTCGTTCCAACACAAGTAAAATCACAAATCTATAAAAAGAAAATAAATTAAAAGAATTTGATTCCTCTATATATATATGGAACACAATAAATCCATTACTAATTAAATAACAAATCTAGATATAAGATAATAAGATATTAACAATAATCATCCATCTCAAAACTAATGAATAAGATAAGTGATGGCAAGAGCAACAAGCAAAAGAGTATAAGCAATCCCTTGATCAATAGCCGCGCCGTCGTTAGACCCAACACTCGGACTAGGAGCAGGAGCAAATTCTTGTGCATGGTTCACGTCGAACATCGCCATGAACATGAAGCCAATAAAAGCTACAACAAATGAACGTGAGTTCATCATCTTTTTATTACTACAAGATTTGATTATATAAAAAAGGGTTATGATGTTATAGAAAGTTGGTATGTTTTGAAATATGGTATAGAAGATGGGAAATGATTTGATGAAGGTTTTTGGTGATGGTTTTGTGTATATATAGTGGTGATTTAAATGAAGAGCATGTGAAGTTTCGAGGGAAGAATTAAGGTGGAAGGTACGCGTTAAAAGACAACGAGGGTGTGTTTTGTTTGACTGGCTGCCAGCGTCTTGACTCGTTTTTTACGCGATAGGGACAGATAATATAAATCAACAAATATTTTTTTTTATTGATTATTTGATTTGTTCTTAATAACCTTAAATGAGCTTTTAATTGTTGTTCTTGAATTAACTACCAAGATTTAGAAATCATGCACACGCGTGGTTTGGACACATAGTATAAAGGGTAATAATGTTTTAATAATTTTGTTTTAATGTTAAATATTGCGACAACTCACAAATTCACGATTGTAATGTTTAAGTTTTTTTTATAAAAGTATGTTAAATTTTTAATATTTATATAGTTATAATCCTCGTGCATTAACAAGTTTTTACATAATTTTTTTTCCTATGTGTTAATATCGATTAATATTTTTTTGCCTTTCGAATAAAAAATAAATTAATATTTTGTGTAGATATTTGTTGCACGAAGGGTTTTACTTTGTTTAATTGGCATTGTGTTTAAGTTGATCTTGTTAAAATTTTAACTATTTATATCATGGTATAGACATTATGTGTGTTTCGTAGCACATACTGACCTTGAAAAAATATGTGTCATTGTTATATGTAGAATATAGTCTATTTATTTTTATTTCACAGACTAGTATTGTGTGAGGTCGTACCGTTACTTTAATATTTATATTCCTGATAACAATAATTTGAACCGATTTTTAAACCCGTACGCGTGTTAAACTTATAGAGAAGAAAAACATGGGTCGTTCATATATGTATAATCTCGTATATCCATTTATATTTCACAGTAACTTGTGTTTTTCTTTTTATATTTATAATTTCGTATAAATACATTAGTTAATATATACTAACAACAATAATTATAAATAGCAAAAACACATTGTTGTATTTTTTAAATAAAATATAAAGTATTTGAGCATTAAATTCATAAAGTTAATAAAAAACATAAAAACTAATAAATAAATTTTATTTAAAATTTAACAACTAAGTTTTATTAATTAACATGTTTTTTTTAAGTTTTTCTTTTTTACAAAATTGATACATATGTTTTTAGCACATTTTATAAATTAGACAAAAATTCAATAGTTTGACCAAATTAAGTTTCAATTATGACTTTTATTAGTCAATCACATTTCTCGAGTCTGCTACGTGTCAAAATAGAGTAACATGATTGGTCTAATTTTTTCTAATAAACTTGTTTTGACAAAGTTGCTCCAAAATAATGTAATTTTTTTTTTATTATATAAAAGATTATATTTAAAGTTGCAACCGTTTTTTATCAAGAAAAATATTATTTGTATGTCTAAAAGGCATTTTTTTTAATGTACTTGTATTTAATACTAGTTTTTATAGTCACCGTTAGTATCAATTCCGCATCAACGTCACATTATCATTTAACACATCACAAAATTCATCACTTTGTACCTACTATTATCACCACCTAAACTACCATCAAACCAATAATAATAAAATCAGTAAATCACCAATAAAGGCTCATAATTTTATTTTTTTGGTTGGATAAATGTGGTTACCACTATTATTAAAAATGCAAGAATGGGTGAGGTGAAGGTGGTAATAAGTGATAGAGGTAATCCATTATCTTTCGTAAAAACTAGCCTAACAATCAGGCTATGATAATTAACAAATCAATATGACCTACTCAAGATAAAATTTAAGTTTTAAAAATGTAACCATGCTACTATCTTCAAGGACCCGGATGTTGATAGCCATTTGTTCAATGTGTAAAAAGTAAACTCGACTCTTCTAAATGATGCTTAGTCAAACAAAAATTAAATAATAATGAAAAAAAGGCAAAAGTGTCACCACATGCCACATGGATGATTGAAAAACGACTCTTGAAAAAAAAATTCTAGAAGCTTTTAATATTCATATGTCGTTGATTAATCGAATGAAGTCATGCATGATTTACACACTTTTTTTATTTAACATGTTTATTTTCTTTAAGAGCGACAGCTATTTTTTTTTCTTCATAATTTAATTATTCTTTTTTCTTTTATTTGTCTTTGTTGTAATTTATTGGTTGATTTACAATAAATATAAACATGAAACATATTTGCTTAAAACTTAGAGGGTGTTTGTTTAAGTTTATATATAGTGTGCTTATAACTTATTTGGTTTTCCGTTATATTTCATAAGCTAATCTTTTATGACTTATTTTAAAACTTTTCGGCTTATATAAGCTTATTATGACATGATAAGTGTATATAATTCCATATTTATCAAAATAAGCCAAAAAGTTTGGGTTTATAAAACATAGGCCGAAAACCAAAAAAGCCATAAACCCGCGCTATATAAACTTAAACAAACACCTCCTTAAATACTTAACAAATGAGTAATGTTGTTAAACTAAAATAACACTTATAGAATAATGCAGTCTATTAAATATTAATTATAATTTAAACCACTAAATTCATTCCCACTTATTCCACACTCGTATATACATTAAAATAATAATAAATAAATAAATTGCACACAAAAATTATTGTTATTAAACGTCGCCGCTATACACGAGTAATCGTTTACTTTATTAAAAAATAAAACAGCATCTAAGTTTGTCATTACATATCCTAGCAACAATTTTTATTAGAAGTAAAACCATTAAAAGTTTTCTCATAAAGATGCGTACACATTTTTATACGACTTTTATTACTGACTTTATGGTTATTCAAGTTTTTATAATATCACAAAGACAAATGATATAAACTACGTAGTAATATCACAAAGACAAATAATATCAAAGGACTTGTGGTCTAGTGGGTGGGGCTTAACTAGTTAAGCGAGCCACAAGTGGGAGTAGTACCGGGTGGGTGACCACCCGGGAAGTCCTCACTTGTGGTCCACTTGCAGACCATTTGTTCCGGAGATATATTGCAATGATGGATTCGAAGCCCTTAGACCAAGCCGCTGGGGTTAGAATCCTGAGCATGGCCCGGTTTTCATCCGGCTGTTTCTCCAGCAAGGTAACTTGTGTGGAGGCAGTACGGTTTCCGGGGGAAACCCGTTACCACCTGAGATCAGCGTGGACCCGGTTCAGACAACATAGTCTGGCATGGCCCGGTTTTCATCCGGCTGTTTCTCCAGCAAGGTAACTTGTGTGGAGGCAGTACGGTTTCCGGGGGAAACCCGTTACCACCTGAGATCAGCGTGGACCCGGTTCAGACAACATAGTCTGGCGGGGTGGCGATGGGGCCTTCGCTGTCCGCGAAGGTGGTCGATTCTAAGTTAAAATTCACCTTTCAAAAAAAAAAGAAACTACTTTTAGTCAATGATCAATAACGACAACTCATCATTTTGACAGAAAATATTGTTGAATTATGTGGCATGATTGATGCCCACGAATACTTTAATAATGTTATAAGCCGCCTTTCATTGCATTTGGTGAAAGGGTTATCTTATACGTACCCTGGTCTTAATAACCTCACCCTTTTGGTCATATATTATAGCAGCCTTTGCAAGTTTGCAGTACAAGGCTAAAACTATAAAACTATTCAACTATTCTATATACAGAATTAGTCCACAAAATCTATTAATAGCCCAAAGGCCCAAAAAAAAAACAGCTTCAAGAGGCCTCTACTCATGCTTCAGCCCAATTGCCCAAAAGGACATCATTTGTATAATGTGATCTTTATGTCTATATAAGGACCGGACCGACCACATTCAGTCTCGGCTTTTGGGCTAATTCGGTCTCGGTCTTGATCGGTCCGGTCCGGTCCAGTCCGAACCAAAAACCGACTATTTTGCCTTGTTGGACTGAACCGACCGACGGACCGACCACATTCGTTCCTGTCCTCGGTCTCGACTTTTAGGCTTATTCAGTCTCGGTCTTGGTCGGTCCGGGACCGATGCTCATCCCTAGGAGTAATGGTAACTACTTTTCTATGCACAAGAAGTTTTGTGTTTTCGGGTATTTACATAGTGCTAGCATAAAAGAATACAAACCTTTCTGCATAAACATATTAGCGTCTATAACTAAAAATGGACTTGTATTATGAACGTCCTAAATTCGGTCCATGGACCTAATTGTATGTCTTGAGAGACCTTTATATGTCTTGTTTTGAATTAATCCTTTTTGAGGTTGTATCATGTATGGAGAACTTGAGCAAGCCATAGCTAAGACCGGACGTTAATGCTTATTCTAGGATCGGGTGAGATCTATGTGCACCTAAAGTAACAGCATCGCTTCTTCTATGAAAAAACTCATCGAGATACAAATCATGTGGATACAAATAACCTTTCGCAATTTAGTTAGTTCTCTACATCACTACATGCACATTCATACCAAGAATATAAATAGTTAAATACCATGTCTGCTAGTCTGCTACTATACCATCCACCATGAACCAAAGCTTAGGCACACTACCTAAACTAAGAATAGTACCATACACACAAACAATTATCATTAAGCATGTTAAGAAAGCATCATATACCAAACATATGCCCACCAAACCATATCTATTTGATTTAGGTTCCATGATCTTCAAGATTGGTTTTATATGTTATATGGACCATGATATTCTAGTTCTAGACATTATCATATATGTAAAGTGTACAAAGAGAGCACGTGTAAAATCCACACCAATGTTATTATATACTTATCAAGTGATCCATTAAAAAGTTCAAAAAAAAGTGATCCATTAAAGAAATTTCTTGTATGGATAAGCAAGTCCTTGTGGTTCTTAATTTATTTTCAACCATATCCAATGGGATGTAATTTTGCAATCCATTTACATGTAGCAATTTTGATTCAGATTATGTTTGATTTGTAACAAAGTAAATAATATCAAAGCTTAAAAACCATAAAAAAGAAAAATTTGCAAAGAAATTCTTAATAGAGCCTAAATGCTAACAAGAGCAACTTTATCATCTAAAAATTACTAATCGCGAAATCGTTAAATTAAGCTAATTAGAATGTTATGATCTTTTAAATCGCCTTTTTTGTAACGATTTTTTTGCCTCCGAACCAGTCCTAGTCGTTGTTTCTATTGTTGAGCTAGTAATGACCCGACCAAGTACTAATCCTACAACGCTGTTGGAGCACACATACCGATGGGCTCGAAACACCTGATCAGTACTCAAAGTGGGCCACCACAACATCAATCTCAGTGATTTATGAGACAAAAGTCTTGGCCAAAGTGAGCTGTGGATGAGTCAGGTTTTTGTATCACTAAAACAAGTTCTCATCATCTTAACAAATATAGTCAAGAGAAAACACTACTTTATTTTTCACTCACATAAAGCAATTCCTTAGCAAGAATTTGTTCTAAAGGCTTCTCTTTATACCCAACTTTACTTACCCAACTTTCTTTCCTCTCATTGGTATGGTATATAACTCAACATAACAATATATATTCTTTCCTTAAAAACTTACAAAAGTTTTAAAGAAAGCTAGAGAAAATGTGTTACCAAAGTTCTTGTTATTCGGGTGTCGAGAACCTTATGAGGACAAGGTGGTACATTCCTCAAGCTCCAACAGCCGTAGTGGAACAAGATGTTGCTAGAGGTGGTGAACCACAAGGGACCATGAAGCAGTGTTTGTGCTCTCCAACGACACATCCAGGTTCTTTTCGCTGCAGAAATCATCACGATGCGTATGTTTGGGGGGGTCGTGTGACTCGAGTTACCATGAGACAGTGATATGTGATGTTTTACTTCACATGGTTGGAAGTTAATATGTCTGGTTTCGTTATGGTATACGTACCATTCAATTTCAATATATTCTGAATCACATGGTATGTTTCCTCTAATGAGGCTGTGAACTTAATGTTAAGTTTGTTTATATCGTTTCGATGTTATTGATATCAAGCATAAATCATATATTTCAACTAAATTTGTAATGTCTCTTTGATGTTGTTTCTTGTAAACGGTTCCATTAAGTTAGCTCAGACTCAAAGGTTAACTAAGACCAGGTTTGAAAAGCTGATTATAGCATAAAATTTTTGTATTTCTTAAATTTTCTTACCAAATCAAGAACACGTAACGTAGAACAGAAGTACAGATATAGCATGTAACACACACTTTGGAGATAAAAATTACCACTCTTATAAATTAGCATTTAATTACTATTACAAGGGTGGTTCGCGTTTTTGTCATATCGATTAAAAACTGACTTCAGTTAACCGAAGGTATTGCTTAGATACATAAAAATCTTAAAAACCATGAAGTTGTTGAAATATGAGGCTTGGAACCCCGGAAAAAACCTAGATATAGCCATATAGGTTCCCTTATGTTTTACTACCAAAGTAGGCTATTCATATTTAAACAACATTGTATTGTTAAGAAGATGAATGTACCAATAATTTTTATTAACTATAAAACCATTTGATCGAGCGGAAGATACTCCTAACTAATCTAGACGAGAATCTCCCACAAGCACAAGATGCATTATTGGAAGTCGGCAAGAAGGAACCAAACATCTTTCTTTGACAGATTATGCCCAATCAACTCACACAACTAGAACCGGCTACCAAGCTTCATTAATGAGTAATCTGAATATGTTTCGGTTGCATTGGCCTAACAGCGGCATTAGTTCGTTAAGCAATTAAATTTACAAACATGAAAAGGCTTGGTTCTAGTTGCATCTTCCTGTTGCAATGAAAATGTGATGGAATTTGGCCTAGTCAGCCTGAAATCGACATCTTAAATAAAGACATTGGTCCTGGTTGACAATGAGTCAGCCTGGAATCTTCATATAGATGATAAAGACTTTCATCTTCGTCCCCACTTCAACATGCTTCTAAATTCAAACCGACTAAAAAGTAACCACCCATAACGGCTCGTTTTGAGCAACTTCTTGTAAACAAAAGAACAATGTTATAAAGCTTTATACGTGTAGCTTTCGAACGGAAGCATTAAGGCATCAAGAAGCCTCTTTTTCATGTTCTTTCAAAATATTCTTGATCAAGTTTACTTTTTGCATACTTTTAGCAACAAAAAGTCATGACAAGTTGCAGTAGCTTTTGTTAGGGTGGTGTTTGGCGTGTTAATTAAGTGTTTCGTGTAATCAGATGTAGCAAAATGCGATGTAGGAAAAAATATTTGAAGCTGTGATAATCATTTGTAACAAAAAAAATTACATGCGTAACAAGACTATGAATTAGTATTACATGATTTTAATGATCAGTTTTAATTACCATCTCCAAATATAATCTTAGAAACTTATAATTTGCGATATGACCGTTGAGAAACATTTTATCGAATATCCGAGCAAGTAAAAGCAGAAAGATTCTTGAATTATTTGAGCTCCATGCATATAGGTACGATTCTCATAGGATATGTTCGATCGAATTAGAATGTTTATCATTGTAAGTAACGTATATATTTGTAGAGAATCAAATATCATATGTAAATTTAGGTATGTTCTTGTCATATAGTCAACTAAGCATATTTAATCTTAGTCATTTGATCATAGTCATGGATTCGAACCATTGATTTCAAAGAAATTAAACACTATCATGTGTTCTTGAGTGTAACTCCATTTATACAAAAACTAGAAGAAGAAAAAAAGAACATATCTTCATTTCAACATAATTCGATCCAAACTGAAGTGTCTAATCCCATTTGACATTAATGATGGATAGATGTCAACTTTCTTGGCTTCTTGAGAGAAATTAGTCATTTTCACCTCCAGCAATTAAACTGTGACATATCTCAAATTCGTTGTTATACTTGAAAGAGATAGCAACTGCCACCGACGCCATTACTTTGGGTCGTTTTCGCGGCTTGTTGTCCACAATACAGATTACAACCAAATGATGATGGGATAACCATACTAGTCCGACCGCTATTGTCCAATGTTCACGTTGAGACTGTAACTCACAACCATTGAATATATTGATCCGCCAACGGTTATCAATAGGCTACAAGCTCATTCGTCATATTACTCTAATATTCATTATATTACAATCCTATTCAAAAACTAAGGGTGTGTTTGTTTCATTAAAATATTTTGAGTCTGAATCTGATAATGTTGTTTATTTTTGTATAATTGTCTGAATGATTTTAATTGTCCGTTTTTTTTAGTATATATTAAACAATAACAATACGATGAATAAGTAGCTTGTGTAAACATTAAATAAAACAATTCAACCCAAAGTAACAATCAATCTCGGATTATAAAAACTCACATAAAACCGTAGTTCCAAAAACAATTAGACCCAATTTAATTTCTTTTTTCATACAAAATTTCGTTAAAAAACAAAATTATGTCCCAACAATTGTTATATCACAAAAGGTAACTTAGCCGAATATTTAACCAAAGTTGGATCTAAGGAAATTGAGCCCAATTTATAATATCAACCCAACTTAATTATGATAATATTCCAAATCCTATACACCCACGAATGTTATAACTAATGAAAAATGATTTGTATGCCAAATTGATGAACCTAAAAATAACCCTACAAATGTGATTGGTGAATATGATAAGATAGAAATAAATGTATTACACTTGTCAAAAAAAAATATATATATTTTAGTGCAAAGGGTGAATTATATTAATATTCAAAAACTTTACATCATAAGTCTACAAACTGATTTGGACAGGCCCAAAATCAGATACAAACAGAGTAATACAAGTAAAATGCTTACATCCGATATCTGTTAATACACAAAACGCTATATCAGACAACATTGCTATGACTAATAATCATGACATCTGTCTCTTAGCTTCACCAAGCAACAAGACACAGAGATTCACCCTTAATGCACTTCCCATCTAGCTACATTTTCATTCCTTTTCCTGTTTAGGGCACTCAACCTACCACCACAGTACTCAAAACAAACAAAATGAATGGCATCACTAGGAACCATATCCCGTCCAAGTTAAGGGCTATACCAGACATTCTACATTTTCATCTCTTAAAAATGGCTTCAAATGTCTGGGAACACACACCTTGAGGGAGTAACCAACCAGTCCTCCTATGGGAGTTTAATGAGAACACCATGAAGTGTCATTTTTCACCACTCTCAATTCAACTCATCTTACACCCCCTCCTAGATCAGCTACCCTTCTTGATAGGAAACCTTCTTTATGAATCAATATCAGGCCAAACTAGAACTAAACATGCTATAGAAATCAATTTCTGCTCCACCAATTGATCCTATAACAGATTAGGACAATTTAGCCTATTAATGAGCCAAGATACAAGGCCATCTACCAAGCTGATCTGAAAATTCTTACCTTTTATAGGATGAAAGGTAAAAATTCATGATAAAAACCATCTCAATTGCAAGTATCAACAGAACCAACCCCTACTATACTTTTGATAATGAACATAACCAGTGTTTGGGATAACCCTGGATTCCAAGCAGGAAACTACATTATGGCATAATAGATCAGGATTCTAATGGAAACCAATATTCAGTACTGTTACATCCATTTTCACAGTATAGAATATAGAGCCTCCAATGAACCTTCTCAAATCTACCATGGTACTAGCCATCTGACCCCTTAGGATCTTTTAGACACAAACACAGTGCAAAGGGATGTTCCACTTATTAAGAACTCTGCTGACATTAGTAGTATTCTTCATTCTCAAACTCATAAGCTTCCACTTTAGATCCTCTTTAATGGTATTGATTAACATCTCCTCAGATCTTTGAGTATTCTGAAATAATCTTTGATTTCTTTCTCTCCAGATGTTATAGACACAAGCTGCAACTCCAATCTTCCCCAAGACACGTGTAATTCTGTTATTGCCCATATTGCTTATCATAATTTGAATCAAATGTTCCCATATTGCTTATCCTCTTTAATGTGAATGCAGTAGGCTTACTTATAGATATAGTTGGTAGGTCTATTTATCATTACTCACAACTAATAACACACTCAAACCTTATTATTCTCACACGCCTACACACTTCTTTCACAGTTAAAAAACCATTTTGTTTCTTGGTTTAACTCTTCACAACCAAATCACAAACATCTTTGATTCTTGTTACTCCTGAACTTGTTTAAGAGTTTCAAAATATACACAAGAAATCACCAACAGTTATTTCCAATGAATTTTTAACAAGGTATCGGGTATGTGTTTTATTTACCAAAGATCGATGATGGGTTAAGAGGTGATAAGACATGTTCACCAAGTCTTACTAAGTAACATGTGATACCTTTTACCGCGTTTGAATTAAAAAAAATAATAATAATAAAAAAATAAAAAAATAAGAGTTTACATGACCTTAAAATTCTTGCTCCGTATTATATTTCACGTGCAAGTTTCAATTCGTGGCACAATCACTTACTTATTCGTAGTTACACAATACTATTGTGGATTGATGCCAAAGTATATACAGCCATAACAAATAGGCTTAACCCAAAATAAATCATAATCTAATACTAACAATGAACCTAATCCTAATCAAATACAAATTTAATCCACTAACATAAATAATCTTCTCTTAGCGTGTTCATGATGTTTAGAGGATAAATAATTGTTTGCCACTCAAAGATAAAACTAATAAAATTGGTTTTTTGGTTAATTTATACGTATTAAAAACCAAAGATTTACAAATAGTAGAGATTTATAACGCGACAAAAGTGATACGCCGTTGCCGTCGGGATTAACCAAACCGTCGCATAAAACAAAAGGGAACCCTTAAATAAAATTGCACGTTACCAAACATATATAAAGTCAAATAAGCCATATAACATAAAGTTCTTTGTTTTTATCCCATTATCGAATTGCTCGCCAATATAAAAATACGTTTGTTCAACTATTCTTAAAAATTCCGCCAAAAGTAAAAAAAGTGATAAGAAGATTTTGTGAATAGCAATGTTGGGAGGTAAGAGCAAGAATATACAAGCCAAGCTGGTAAGTACCTTTTCTACCTTTTGGGTAAAATCGTTTGTTTATATTCGTGTATCAATTAAACGAATGAACATGAACAAGACGCATTGTTTTTGTTAGGTATCTTGTTGGTTTAGGTTTATTGTAGGTCGATTTTAATTTATATAGCTAGTTGCCTGTTGCCCTAAACCCTAAACCCTAAATATATGTCTCATTGAACTTGTTTAGTGTTAAGAATTGTGGGTATTGACTTGTATATATGTTTTGGAAGTCTGAATTTGCAGCTTATTGTTTCTTAGGTTTGTGTTTATTACAGAGTATTTGTTAGTGATTAGTGAACATATTCTCACTCGCTATTCACAAACATGTTTGCGTGTTTGTTTATGTTATAACATGTGGTATCTATGGGTTCATGTTTGTTTATTGGTTAGGTTACACTTGTATGAATGAACACTAAAAAAACCTAGCTAGCTAGTTCGGTAAACCTCATACGAGTGACATACTTAGTACCAAAAGAAGTACTACTTTTTATGAGATGACTATGTTAGCTGGACACTCGGACGACTGGACCAGCTAACCTAATCATCTTACACTTTTTACAACTATCATATATTATAATCTCGACTTCATTTGCATAGTTATTAAAGCTATTCCTCAAGGGATGGATCATGGGTGATTAAGACTCGCAGGGAAAAAAAAAAGATTTCTAGATGTTCGAATTTGACAATTTATTGGTTTCCAGGTAGTTCTTGGTGACATGGGAACTGGAAAAACAAGTATGGTCTTGAGATTTATCAAAGGCCAATTTTACGACTATCAGGTTCACTTTCATCACCATTCAACCTTCGACCCCTTTTATGCTTTATTATCATGAGTAATTAAAGTTGCTTGTGACACGAGTGTAGGAATCCACGATAGGAGCCGCCTTCTTTACAGAAGTTGTGTCGATAAAGAAAACTACAGTAAAGTTTGATATATGGGACACGGCTGGACAGGAACGTTATCATAGCTTAGCTCCAATGTACTATCGTGGCGCAGCTGCAGCCATTGTGGTTTATGATATCACCAAGATGGTATGAACAAGTTTTTGATATGCTTATCTTGTTAATTATGATATGATATCTTAACTTTCTTTCGTGTATGTGTCAGGTTTCATTTGATCGAGCAAAGAAATGGATTGAAGAATTAAAAAGGCAGGGTAACCCGCATTTGGTTATGGTTTTGGTGGCTAATAAAACTGATTTGAATACAAACCGAGAGGTTGATATTGAGGTACATTACTATCCATATGTTTGTTGTTATTATGTTAAGGGAATAAAGAAGCATTTGGGAATTGGGATTGCTTATTTCAAATTGCTGAATTAGTTTGCTTATCTGCTTAATAAATAAACATTTACCAACCTGTTTTTTCAATCGTTTTAAGCTCTCAAATAAGCAGTTCCTAAACACCCCTTAACGAACACTGCTTATTTGAAAGTAGAAAAGGTGTCACTGAACATAGGCTTTCCAGGTATTATTTGTCGTTTACATATTAATCTCATCTGTTACTTGTGTCTTAAAATTGTTACAGGAAGGAAAAAAATATGCTAAAGATAATAACTTGCAATTTTTCGAGACTTCTGCTAAAACAGCTGAGAACTTACACGAGCTCTTCTATGAAATTGGTAACAACATGAACATTCTCGTTTCATATTGTCCTTAATTTAACTCACACCTTCAACATGTAAATGACGCCATAGTTTCTCATCGTTTTGCAGCAAATAGAGTTGCGCAAGCCACCCCTGTGATGCCGAGCGGAATGAAACTAGAAAGTGAAAGACAAGATAAAGGAAGAAGTTTATTCTGTTGTTACTCATAAATTTTAAGCCATTTTTAAGTTATTCCACTGACGATGTTTTGTATAGTATCTAGACAACATGTTTATACTATATTTTGAAAACCTTAGGGACAAAACCTTTATTTTGAAAACCTCTTTTAAATATTGCACTAGTTACTTCTTTGGTATACATTGCTTATATATGTTCTTATTATTCATCCTTGAGGTGCATCATATGTTTTCCGAGATGGTACTTCTTGACGGGGCACCGAAGCTGAAATACACACAATACACGTATGACAGTATAGGCCAAACGCGAAAAGGTGTATTCCATGCAGTCCAGGGACGGAGCCAAAAATAAATATGATCGGGTGCACAAATTTATTTGAACTGTAATATAGTAGAGTTAAAAAGTGGATTAAAGCGAAGATTTTTTATTTGCAAGTATACCAATTAAATAATACTAGAGACACATTTTGATGCACTGGGTGCATTTAAGATATATTTAGGAAAAATCGATAATTTTTTCAAAAATTAACACTATATCGAAAAGATCCATAGGGTGCACGTGCACCCGCGGGCACCCCCTTGGCTCCATTACTGCATGCACGTAAATATCACATGTACTATGTACGTACGTGCAACTTAATCTATAAATATTTATGATTCTCCTAGACTCGTTATGCGTTTCTTGAATGTTAATTGTTAATGTTAATTAACATTGTACAAACACAAGGACGAAGAGAATTGAAGTATCCTAAGAAGATTGTCAGATACGTCCAACTCGCATAATTACATAATGTTGTCATGTATTCATGCTACAAGTACATACTTCCATTAATGCATGTGCACTATTGTTGACCAAGACAGCTAACTAAATCGATTTTGATACTTATTACTATCTCAAAATGTATTTCTACTGCATGCAACTTTTAGATCGTTTTATTCAAACAGAATGGCAACGAAATAAACAAGGATGAAAACATAAGGCCGAAAACTCAAACAAAGACTTCTCAATTTTTTATTTATATTTTTATTTTTATTTATTTTTTTATTTTTTTGTTAAAGGGTTTTAACCGGCCTGCTAAGTGGATTACTTCAAAAAAACATTTAAGTACAAAAGACGTGAGTGAGCCCATTACATAAGCGAAAAAATTACATAACTAAGACACAACCACTACCCAATAATTTCACTATATTGTCTATATATACTAGTATGACTCTAAAAAAGCAAAGACAAATAAAAGCCCCCTAATGTCTAAATTGACCGCGAAGATTAATGTCCCATGCTTTGCAAAATGCCTTATGTTCTTCAGTTAAGTAACAAGCATAATCTTCATAACCATCGTATATGTCGTAGTCCTCATCCTCACATAAACAAGCCTCGTTAGCACCACCACTACCACTAGCCCGTTTAGAAGAAGAAGCCATAAACTGGGCGGTCTCATCATATACGTCCTCAACATCGTCACTATCCGAACTAACCTCTTTATCAACCTTTTGCTAACTTGCATTGTTTGTTCTAGCAATAGATGCACTTGACATTAAACCATCATCATTATCAACCAACTTAAACACATCAAAAGAGTTCGAAGTTACGGTCTTTGCTCCAAT
The DNA here is from genome assembly GCA_030686995.1 of Artemisia argyi. Classification (NCBI taxonomy): domain Eukaryota; kingdom Viridiplantae; phylum Streptophyta; class Magnoliopsida; order Asterales; family Asteraceae; genus Artemisia; species Artemisia argyi. Next base: position 180,078,782 of record CM060704.1, read on the forward strand.
AATACTCGCCACCTTAGAGCTCTTACTTATACCACTCGTATTAGCCCCATTTTTCGGGATGTTAGCTCCATACTTCACATTTTACCCCTTTTAGATGTATTAGCACCCTTAGACTTAAAAAGTCAATAGTGGCAAATGGAACGGAGGAGGTAAAAGATAGACTTCGCTTTCCTCTTTTTGGTCCTCGAAAATATTTACGTGAATTCCGTGAGTTCCAAGGATATCGTAGATTGGGACAATCACATCATTTTACATTGCGGATTAATTTTTTGTTTCATATTAAGTCAATTAAGTGAAACTATACCGTATTAATCCAAACTAATTTACATCCATGTCGGTAACTTTGTATTGGTCCATTATGCCAATGGTGGTTCTAAAAACAGGAGACAGAAGGCGTCACATGGAAATGGTCAGTAAATTTCGTTGGGCTTCCATCACATGACCCATTCTGTGAACAGGACAAAAACATTGTCTACACTCTTTACATGCTTTTAATTTTCTTTTTTTACTTTATGAACCTTAATAAAAGTGTCCACTTTTCATGCTCCCAATAGTCTTTTATGTGAATTATTAAAGTTAACGTTAAATATAAGGCTTCATAAAACAGGCATTGGCTTAGATTAACGAGCCAAGAGTTATTATAATCAAGCTCTTACATGTTTCTCATTAAAATAAAGGTTTGCATTAATGGTAAAAGTAACTCTCAAGTACCCACAAAAAAATTATTGTAGATGAATATGTATGTACCGTATTTCTGAAGCAATATTGAATATATTGATAGTACTAAAGGTTAAGGTTACACTAAATAAGGTTTAAAAAAATAATACTACTACTACACTTTTCAATCAATTAAATATCATCTTCACTTACTAAATGAGTTTCTTTTTGAACTTCTAATAATGAAAATATAGACTATAATATTGAAATAAAGGAGTAATAGTTTTCATTTTTGACATAACAAAACACACAAATATAATGTAGAGAGCATTGTTTTGTACTACTTTTTATCATTAATGATATTGTTCTTAAAGCTCATAATTCATGGTAGTTATGCAAAAGTCTAGCTCAAGAACAAAAGCTTAATTTACCCTTGACATTTTTAGACTAAAAGTAAAAAAGAATAATCAAACCTTTCAATAAACTTTGGATTCGTGCAAGTCAAAGTAAATAAAGTGATAAGACCAAGCTAAAAGATTCTTCATCCAAACAATAAGAATCCATCTAGAACTCCAAAAATAAACTTACTAGTACTAGATAAACAATTTGAAATAAACATCTTCTAAGCAAGATTATAATCAGATAACCAAAGTTTATTTGGCACTCAAATTTCATTCATAATGAAGGAGAAGTACAAGGAGTTAACAAATTCGAAGACGAAACTCCGTTGTTACTATTTGTCTCACTCAAAGAAGTCCCTAAAGACTCATCTTTCGAACACGCTAAACTAGCATCCATAGCCGGTTTCTTCGTAGGCGTAAGAACCACTTTCGACGAAATCTCCTCCATCTCATGACTCTCATCATCAGAATCCTCAGTTTCCAACCGCGAAGGAGAACTATCGGGAGTCTCAAAGGGTGTCCCAACATTTTGATCAATTTCATCAACTATACTTTTCGTCACATTTTCGTTATCAAACACTGGGTTAGAAATGTAAACCAATGACGACCCGTTAAACGAATCATTTAAGCAATCCTTCTGCATGTCCACATTGTCATCTAGGCATTGTTTTTCTACGTCGTTTACGGTTTCTTGGTTTTCAAGAAGTGAAGGGGTAAGTATAGTAGCTGGCGCGCCATTGGGAGTACTAACTTGTCGCCTACGAAGGCGGCGAATGACTGGCCAACAGTAGAGCTCAGCTAAGAGGAGTAGAACTAAGCCCAAAACCATAGCAAGACTAACCACTAGAACAAAAGTTAACCACATTATGAGATTTGAAGTACCCTTCATTTCTTTCCCTTTTTTTTAGCACTGTTTGATTGGTGTTTGTTGGTTATTGTGTGTGATACTGTGATATTGAAGTGAAAGAATGTGGTACTAATAAATGGTTAGATCAGTGCAGGACATATGTTATTTTTTGGCGGGAAAAAGGGGGCCATTTTTTGTGACTGGTGGGATGGTGGGTGGGGGGGGGGTCTTCTAAGTGAGGTGAGACAAAACTAGTTGTGTTTGTGCAAGCATTGGTACTATTGACTTTTTATATGGCATGTGTACTACTAGGAGCTTAGCTGGTTTATGGCATTTTATATACGTCTATGGGGATATATACACATACATGGTGACGGAACCAGGGTGGGTCTTGGGGTCATAGATTTTTGTGGCGTAATGTTGATATTGTTAAAAAAAAACCTCGATTTTTGGTAAATGCACCCGGTCTCTAAAAATTATGTTTGTAGTGTTGTTTCGATTATTCTAAATGCACTTGTCACATTTGTGTTCTGATTCCGTCCCCATGTATTTATATGTGGTTCAAAACTAAAAATTAAACTTCTAAACTAAGGTATCTAACAAACCCAACAAACTAAATCCAGCCTATCATTAGATTCATATCCATATGATTCTAAACTGCAAACCAAACAGGGTCAAATGATTACAAGGGATTGCTGTTTTGTTGCCATGCACCTCAACTTAAATTAGAAAAATCATAAATAATAAATGTCTGAACTAATTGGTTCAAATGTTGAAATAAAAACTAGTGCAGTGACTAGTGAGACTGTAAGACTAACAGCTTAACTACCACAAGTATATGTCAAGAGGTAGGCATCTTATATCATTGTTGCATACTTCAAGATATCCAAAGTTATTGCATACTTCAGAACTTCTTGATCCATTATCAATACACTATATTGGCTAATATAACACACGGGTACAATAGAATATATATAGTATAACATATTTTGCGCTTGTTTCATCTATTAGAACAATCGGCAATAGAGTTGATCACTCTCTAGAACTGTCTTTTTTACAAAATTTGTATAAAGTGCGTGTTATAAAGCTACCATAAACATCTGAAAAAGTTGACAAAAAGATTAAAAAAAGGATTGTTGTCATCATCAAGAAACAGATCATGTTGAACAAACCTCTCGAGAACAGTGTTTTGAGGAAGAATACCGCTTCGGTGGAGCATGGTTGTCACTGTTCCTACTGGTTCTTCCACAACTACCGCCACCAGCCTCAGTAGTGATCGCACCAATAAAGCAGTTAACGAATGCCCAGCGCAAGATAGCTAAAGTAAGACACAAATTTCAGAACCATTCTAAACCAACATTAACAGAATTTACCAAAGAAACACAGTTTATAAAGAAAAATTACCATTTCCAACTATGTAATCAGACACAATGAACAAGTTCAAAGTTTGTTTTTTTCTTAAAAACAATTTTCATTTGGAACTAAGGTTCTTCTAGTGGAGTGGTTGAGTTTTAAAACATGTCATCAGAACTTCAACCAAAACCATACGAAAGAAGTGGATTTACACTTTGATACCCGATACTTTACTAACTTTGCGAAAACAAGGAAGTGACTAAAATATTTGCATAGCTGTTAAGGACAATTGTGTAAAAAACTAAGAGAGTGTTTGGCATTGCGTTTTGAAAGCGATCATCATACATTTTTGTGTTTCGACTCGCATATACTCAGATTCTAGTGTTTGGGTATAGTGAAACTGGCTTATTCGTTTTACAAATAAGTTGGTATCAAGATAACCTGGTTATAAAAGGTTACAAGTGTTGATTTCCTTATATATAAAGTAACCAGATGTGCAGTTTCGTCCTAACATTCAAAACTGTTGATCTACTTTAAAGCAAAGCAGATGAAAACAAGCAATTCCAAATATTAGCATTTACTTTTTTCTATCAAATTAACTACCAAACACTTATACAAGTGAAAATCAAATCAACAACAAACACAGTCACTAAAATACAAACATACTCAACAATATACTTACTCACATTTAGTCACCTGGATGACCAAACCACCTCCACTCCTTGGCCTTCACGCGTGCAAGAGGAAGAGGTGTAAGTTGACTTAACGCATGGTGGAGGGGAAGGACGTGTGAACCTCTCTCCATTATGGGCATTCTTTGTAATAGTTATCAGTAAAGACATTAACTTACAAAGATATCGACAAGTCAATATATACTTTTCTTTTCTGATTTGGACAACAAATTTTACAAAATACACCTCTCACAAATTCATCTCAAATAAGTCTCTAACGAAACTTTGACTCACAACATTTTGATTGTTGGATCACTTACATACCTTTGAGCCAAGAGACACTTGCAAACTTTTTAATTTTGGTATTGTTAACTATAGTAACATTTTGCAAAATATCAAAAAATTCAATGAAAGTCAAAACAATACAGACAAAAATTGGTACAAAATATTTTGAAATATGAAAACCTATGCTGCATTTAACCTTCAAAAAAATTTCAAATTCCAAAATCCTCAAAACCAAACATCAAACATTCAAACCACAAAAATCCAATCCAATCAATAATCAATGGCACATGCAGCAAGACTGAATCTTCATATGCAAAATGAACTCAAACTCTTACTCATTGACCCGCCCCACGGTGCTTCCTTCGCTCACCTTTCCCCCTCTTCCGACCTCACTTCCTTCTCGCTCACCTCAATCGACGCGCATAAGGTCTTTACACCCAATTTTATTATTTTATGAGTAGTAGTCTCTAATGGATTTTGTTTTTTGACAGCAATTCAAGGACCTCAAGGTACTGTTTATGAGAAGGGTGTTGAGAACATTGGGAGAGAAACAACATCCCACTACTTCTTTCATCGAGTACTAATGTAATGCTATGGTTAATGAATTTAACATGTTTACAAAACAGTGTTATTGCAACAATAATCTGACCACTTTTTTTGATGTACAAATGTTTACATATCAGTTGATTTGATACCTTAACGGAAGATGCCTGAGCCTTTGCTCCATTTGACGGTAAGATTGAAAGTTCCGCCTTTTTTGCGCTTTTTGCCTCTGCCTTCTTTGCTCGGCACAGACATCTTCCACATCTTGGAACCCTTGTTTTCCACACGATATGTGATTTTTCCTTCTACAAGCGTTTCTCAAGATTTACAATCTTTTAAGGAAGCTTCAATTACGAGTTCGCCTTTGGCGGGTACAACAAGATGAGGTTTGTTAACACGGATATTATGACCCGGAATACTGTTGTACCATCACTATGAAAGATAATACATTTTTAGGGAGTCCTTTACAACACCCTTTCCATAGTAAGCAAAGATATCTCCCCGTACTTGAAGACCTTCTAAATTGCGATCGGGCGACTCAAAACTGAGCTCCATAGAGGTGTCTATTGCATCCCTCAAAATCATACAATCCTAAACGTAAACAAAATACAGATTCATACACACATCATACATAAAAACCGTACACTATATTAAAACAAACACGATACACTTCATAAAGTGATAAATGTAACAAAACAATTAATATGTTTTGGTATGTTTAACGTGGAGGTGTTGGTGTTTAGTTTATTTTGGGTATGTTTAACGTGGAGGTGTTGGTGTTTAGTTTATTTATATTAATATGTAAGTTCATATATATATATGCAAGTCACCAAAACAATTAATATATATAGTGGGTTTGTCTAACTTTAGTTGATGAACTTACCAGCTTATTGTGCTCGTTATTTTGGGCTTATGAGCAAGTGGATATGCTCATAAGCCTAACAAATTAGCTTTTGAGTTATGAACTTACCAAGATTTCAATAAGCTTGTAACGTTCATCAAATAAACTTGGACAAACATCTCCCATGAGCATATCCGCTTGCTCATAAGCCCAAAGGTCAATAGTGACAAACATCTCCCATGAACACATCTAATTATAATTATATTACAAAAGCTTTGTAGTTAACAAGAAATGAAATAGATCTACCTTATAATTCCGAGACCACCTATTTCAACAAATATGACAAGATAATCGCCATGCCACATGCCACTCACCCCCAAAATCCATGGCTGATTTTTTTTTTTTTTTTTTTTTTTTTTTTTTCTTTTTTTGTAGATCTCAAAAATGAAATTGATAAAAGAGTGGTTGAGGTTGTTGGGCAATTAGTGCAAAAGTAATGAGAGTAAATGAGTATAGTGTATGTGTGTGTTTGGTGTTTATAGTGTGGGTAATTGATTATTGGCCAATAGGAGTGAACCACACAGATCATGGTCTTTGACCGTTGGATTGGAATTGATCTCACGGTTAGTTATGACTTATGAACTTATGAAAGATTTTGGACTATTTGGCAAGTTTGGGCTTGCAAGAGCCACATCATTACAAGTCCGTTTAGTTTATAGATAAGCTTAGGATTAAGATTTAGATTTTATTTCGATTTGTTTTTGGATTTGGATTTTAGGGTAGTTTGGTTTGAGGGTTTAAGCTAAAGGATTAAGACTTGGACAAGAAACTGATGTTTTTTTATTTTTTTATTTATTTTTTTTTTTTTTTGGCTTTCCGTTCATGAATGGGATCCTCTCAAGTTGAGAAGTACAAATTAACTCAAGTTGGATGATTGTGAGCCATTGGATTTAATCTAATAGCTCAAATCAAAAGAAGATCTTTTGATTTAAACCATTGGATCAAATCCAATGGTTCATTATGCTACAACTTGAGTCAAGTTGTACCTCTCAACATGAGAGAATCTCATCCCTTCTAGTCACATACCTTTAAATCCCCTTTTTGTAAATCCAAATGAGGTGGGTAGGATTGATTTTGAAAATAAATGAATTTATTTTAATAATTTAAATTATGTAAACGTTTCACAACCACATATTTTTTATTTATTTAATTGGTATGTTGTTGTTTCACAATTTATTTTTCACTTAAATCTTAACATAATATAAAAGCTTTTTACACTTTTAGTAACCCCAAATCAGTTCATAACAAGGACGGTATAAACGTAAACAAAATACAGATTCATACACACATCATACATAAAAACCGTACACTATATCAAAACAAACACGATACACTTCATAAAGTGATAAATGTAACAAAACAATTAATATGTTTTGGTATGTTTAACGTGGAGGTGTTGGTGTTTAGTTTATTTTGGGTATGTTTAACGTGGAGGTGTTGGTGTTTAATGTATTTATATTAATATGTAAGTTCATATATATATGCAAGTCACCAAAACAATTAATATATATAGTGGGTTTGTCTAACTTTAGTTGATGAACTTACCAGCTTATTGTGCTCGTTATTTTGGGCTTATGAGCAAGTGGATATGCTCATAAGCCTAAAATCCATGGCTGATTTTTTTTTTTTTTTCTTTTTTTGTAGATCTCAAAAATGAAATTGATAAAAGAGTGGTTGAGGTTGTTGGGCAATTAGTGCAAAAGTAATGAGAGTAAATGAGTATAGTGTATGTGTTTGGTGTTTATAGTGTGGGTAATTGATTATTGGCCAATAGGAGTGAACCACACAGATCATGGTCTTTGACCGTTGGATTGGAATTGATCTCACGGTTGGTTATGACTTATGAACTTATGAAAGATTTTGGACTATTTGGCAAGTTTGGGCTTGCAAGAGGCACATCATTACGGGTCCGTTTAGTTTATAGTTAAGCTTAGGATTAAGATTTAGATTTTATTTCGATTTGTTTTTGGATTTGGATTTTGGGGAAGTTTGGTTTGAGGGTTTAAGCTAAAGGATTGGGACTTGGACAAGAAACTGATTTTTTTTTTTTTTTTTTTTTTGACTTTCCGTACATGAATGGGATCCTCTCAAGTTGAGAAGTACAAATTAACTCAAGTTGGATGATTGTGAGCCATTGGATTTGATCTAATGGCTCAAAATCAAAAGAAGATCTTTTGATTTAAACCATTGGATCAAATCCAATGGTTCATAATGTCACAACTTGAGTCAAGTTGTACCTCTCAACATGAGAGAATCCCATCCCTTCTAGTCACGTACCTTTAAATCCCCTTTCTGTAAATCCAAATGAGTTGGTAGGATTGGTTTTGAAAATAAATGAATTTATTTTAATAATTTAAATTATGTAAATGTTTCACAACCACACATTTTTTATTTATTTAATTGGTATGTTGTTGTTTCACAATTTATTTTTCACTTAAATCTTAACATAATATAAAAGCTTTTTTACTCTTTTAGTAACCCCAATATAAAACAAACAATTTTACATCTTCTTTCTCTTATATCAAATTATAATCCTAATGCAAATCCAAATCTTAATTCTAACCTATTAAAATAGAAAAATAATAATGTTATAAGAAAGAGTTGGAAAGAAGATGAAACTTTGGCCAAAATTAAAACCCCTCTAATTTATGAGGATTGAAAACGTGTCAGACCATTGGGCATAATAACCAATTTTTAATCCCGTGTAATGAAACGAACACACTTTTTGTCATCTAAAGTCAAATCCAAAACCTAATGATGCTACCCAAACAGGCCTACCAGTTTACTACAATCCCTCCAGATTACAAAATACCATAGTATATGTCAACTTTTAGTATACAAGTTTAAAAACATGCAGATGATTGTATTTTGCATTAATAGAGTGTCATGTTAATCTTTGAAATCTATTTTGATTTATTAAAATAGACAAACTAAAATAGAAAGATGGAAAACAATTTTAAGCAATGCATAAAAACTTTGAACACCACTCCTCATTAGGGCTGAGCAAATGACTTGAACGGATCGGACTGACCGAGACAGGACCAACCGAGACCGGACCGGACCGACCACATTCAGTCCGGTCCTCGATCTTAGCTTTTTAGCTAATTTGGTCCTCGATCCGGTCAGATCCGATCCTGGACCGATGCTCACCCCTACTCCTCATTACTTGAGGCCCAGATAGTTTTAGACACCATCTTTTCGATCAGCAAGGTATAAAAACTTTTCTAAAGTGACTTAAATTATTTTTAATTAATTATTTGTACTTAATTGCATGGTTGTCAGGATCCCGATCCTGATCTTAGGATCTTACGATTTTACGATACTGCAAAGCAAAAACGATCCGGATCTTACATAGGATCTTTGAAAGCTTAAATCTTATAGGATCCCGATCTTGACCATAGGATCTTAAGATATAATCCGATCCGATCCTACTTTTCTTGTATAATAAACTAAAAAACTGCAAATTTCCGAATTACTTTTTATAAAATTATAAAAAAAAATGTTAATCTTATTAAACATTTTATAACCATAATTTAGGACAACATTTTGATGGAACATTCATGTAATTTTGTGTTTATGATATTACAAAAACTATTAAGAAAATGATATTATAGTAAGATCTTAAGATCCCGATCTGATCTTACGGTCACGATCTTGCAAAGACGAAAACGATCCTGAGTAGAATCCGATCTTGAAAACATTGCTTAATTCTATAATTTTTATATCATAAGCAAGTCAAAAAGGAGTATAAAATATTTTGAAAAGCCCGCGCTTTATTTCACCTCCTAAAAAATATTCAAATTCCAAAACCCCCAAAACCAAAAAAACACAAACTATTACAATCCAATCCATTAATCAAATCAAAAATCAAAATAATCAATGGCACAAGCAGCAAGATTGAACCTCCGTATGCAAAAAGAACTCAAACTCTTACTCACCGACCCGCCCCACGGCGCCACTTTCCCCCACCTCTCCCCCAATTCCGACCTCTCCGCCTTCTCGCTCACCTCAATCGACGCGCGTAAGTCTTTATTCACACCCATATGTCAATTTTATGAGTAATCTTTAATGGGTTTTGTTTTTTTACAGTGATTCAAGGACCTGAAGGTACTGTTTATGAAAAGGGTGTTTTTAAGATCAAGATTCAGATACCCGAAAGGTGAGTTTTTCGCTCTTTTTTTGGGATGCACGCAACATGTTTGATGTTTTTTGTGACTGAGTTTTTGTAACATCCGCAAAGCCGTTGGGGTGTTTAGTTAAGCTTGTTTCGTGTTGTGGGACAGGTTGTTACAATATTATTGGTGAAATGTTTATATGGTTTTGCAGGTATCCGTTTCAGCCGCCGGTTGTGACGTTTAGTACGCCTATTTATCATCCCAATATTGATACGGGTGGACGCATTTGTCTTGATATACTTAATCTTCCTCCCAAGGTGACTTGTTTCGGTTTAATAATTTAACACATTTTTACTTTTAAGAGGGTGTTTGGTATTGTGTTTTTTTAGATTGCTTATTGACTAATATCGTTTCTCAACCACATTACGCTTTATTGAGTGTTTGGATAATGACATACTTTTGTGCTCATTTTGCTTAATTATGTGGTGAAATAAGCACTTTCTAATGAGCAACATGAAATGTGCTTTTCTATATGCATAAAATGTGAAAAAAATTTCAATCCCATTAATTTTGAATGGTTTACTGAAGTTGTTATTCGCTGTTGAACCAGGGTGCATGGCAGCCATCGTTGAACATTTCAACTGTTTTGACGAGTATTGGGCTGTTATTGAGCGAACCCAACCCTGACGATGGTCTAATGTGTGAAGCGGTTAGTAAATATTTTACTAGTAATTTGGAGTTTTGGACCAATTTTGTAAAAGATAGACATGGTTTAATGAAATGTCGATGACTATTTTTTGTATTTCAATGTGTAGAGCAAGGAGTATAAGTACAACAAACAAGTTTTTGACCAGAAGGCGCGTTCTATGACTGAAAAATATGCCAAAATTGATGCTAGTCCAAGCCATGGTGGGCTTCAGTCTCTCACAGATTCAAGCACGGTATGCACTTACTGTGTATTGCTTTTGTTTGTGTCAAGTATGATATTTTTACCCCCTTTAGATATAGGAGTTGATTGACTGTATATTTTGAAATGTGTTGCACATGTTAATATTTAGATGTACTCTAGTTCAAACTTGTGCTAGTTAGATACTCACTTTATGAGTGTTTGGTAATTTGAGTATCTATATGTAAAAAGACCCCTAAGTAATCAGATTCAGTTTGAACTGAATTTTATTTGACCCTAAAATAGTTAGATATCAGTATCAGTTTCATTAGACCTAAATACTGGTATCTGTCTATGTAAACAGCACATAGCTGGTTGATGCTTTTACGTATTGCTTCCTGCAGACAGAAGATAAAGCATCAGAAGCTGTAAAAGCCGACACATATGAGTCTGCTATAGGTTTTAAGAAGTTTTCAGGGATCGGTAGAAAACTTTCATTGAATGCTTCAGGATCAAACGCAATGGAGAGCGATTTTAAGATGAAAGAGGCACCTTCAAACATTTCAATTAGCGAGTCAAAGAATCAAGAACCAAACCAAGATTCCAAATTTATGCCGTTTGAGACTGTGACGAACTCTGATCATGATCAAGATAAGAAACTGCCAATCATCAGCTCGAAGAAACTATGTCTTTCTAGGAAGAATCTACAAAAAGAAGTCCCTGATTCAACCAAAAGACTTGATGATTTGATGCCTAGTGACCTTGATGTAAAAAAGGAGAACCTGGTAAAGGTTCAACAACGAAACCAAGATTCCAAAGAGACGCGGAGTCATGTTATGAGTGTGAGTAAATCTGCTAATAATCAAGATAACAAACCGCAACCAGCCATTAGCTCGAAGAAACTATGTCTTTCTAACAAGATTCTACAAAAAGAAGTCCCTGATTCAACAAATAGACTTAAAGATACGGCTGGTGACCTTGATGCACAGAACGTGAACATGCCTGATGTTATAAAAGAAAGTGATACGCACGAATATGCTGTAGGTTGTAGTAGGCTTTCAGGGATCGGTCAAAAACTTTCTTTGGATGCTTCAGGATCAAACACAAGGGAGAGCGATATGGGGATGAAGAAGGCACCTTCAAATGAGTCACTTGAATGTAGTAAAGATCATGTTATGACCGTGAAGAACTCTGATCATGATCGACATACCAAAAGACCAACCATTAGCTCAAAGAAACTACGTCTCTCCAACAAGAATCTTCAAAAGGAAGACCCTGATGCAACCAAAAGACTTGATGACGTGATGCCTAGAGATCTTGGTGCACAAATGGAAAACTTGCTCCATGTACAAAAGGAAACTGATATGCCCGAGTATGCTGTAGGTTCAAAAAGGCTTTCAGGGATCAGTAGAAACCTGTCATTGGATGCTTCAGGGTCAAACACACGGAACAGGGATATGGGGATGAACAAGGCACCTTTAAACGAATCACAGATTCAAGAACCAAACAAGGATTTCAAAGAAATGCCATTTGAGTATTGTAAAAGTCAGGTTATGACCATGATGAACTATGATCATGATCAAGGTACTAAACCACCACCTGTCAGCTCGAAGAAACCATGTCTTTCTAGCAAGAATTTACAGAAAGAATCGACCAAAAGAAAAAATGACACGGTGTATACTGACCTTGATGCACAAAAAGAAAACTTGCCAGAGGCTCAAAAGAACCCAACTGAAAGTAGTCGCGTCAGTAACCCAAAACGCAAAAAGCTTGGATTGACTGGCAAGAAACCATCTTTCGGGTTTTTAGGCCTAAACAAGAATAAAGAAAACAACGATAATGGAGAATCGGTTCCAGGGGTTAGTAACATGTTAAAGGCACCACAAGCTGATCAAAACGGTGCAAATTCAAAGCCTATGAAACTTCTACGAAAGCCACTCCAGGTGCTCAAAGAAAAACATAATGATAAACAAAAGGTGAAAGCAGATGCTGCAATGCAGAATACAAAAGATAATGCCGAAAGATCTGATGAAGACATTTCCGAACAAGAAGGATTGGGTGATCCTGAAGGTGTGATTGTCTTGGACAGTGAAGATAGTGAAGAGGAAATAGTCAGATCAAGTTCTAGACGTTTGATTTCACGAAGACGCCTGGTAGGTAAAATATAAGGCTTGGTTAATTTATAAGGCCTAATCAAGTTCTAGACGATTGATTTCACGAGTATTCTTGAAAGAATGTGGTCTCTGCTTTGAACAATACAGTCACTGTTGGTTCTTTTTGTAAACTTCTAGTATTAAATTTTCCCTGCATATGTCTTAAGCATTTGCAGATTCATGATAAATGTGTTCTATGTTTTGAGCAATGCAGAATCTGTGTATAGTTTTTATTTCTAATCGACTATATGGATACGTTTCGCAATAACATTCTATAATCAAGTTTGACAATCCATCAAATTTGCTACTTCAAAATTTTGTTCAGATGTACAAAGCTTATATTGGCCTTTTATCAGTTTTGACATTTACATATTTATGTTACCTTTCACCAATTAGACCTTTTTTTGTAGTACTTTTGGCGACTAATCAACGGGACTTGAGCACTGTAAAATCTTTCCTTCTCAGAAGTTTGAACTTTACATATAAATTCTAGGATGTTGGTTGTATTATGCTCAGAAGCCAAGCGTAACAAAAATATTTCATGGAAAATACTCAACACAGAGTTAAGTATTTTCTAACATGTTAGCTTTCTCATCACAGCATCTAATACAAGGTTAGAAAATCTAACTTAGTCACAAAAACTTTCTTAAAGTTGGTTTTCAAGTTTTTTCTACTATTTGTTCATTGGGACTCAGTTTATGGGTGGTGATATAACAGGATGGTCGGCAAGGTAAGAATAATCCCACCATTTACGACGAACGAGACCTTATCACATTGTGTCATCATTATCCCACCTTTTTTTTTTACCATCAATTTAAAAAAAAAAAAAAAAAAAAAAAAAAAAAAAAAAAAAAAAAAAAATTGTAAACTAAAAACGAGTGAGAGAGATCATCAGATAGGAGCGAAAGACTATAAAAAAATGTATAATCACAAAATAATATCATTTGAACTATGCAAATAATCATCATTTGAACCTCTCAATAATAAATATATAAAAAAAATGGCCTCATAGAGAAGATTAGATTTAACAACATAATATGATTCAGACATATGCTTGTCATTATTTAAATTTAATCATTGGCCAAAACATTTTTCAACAAAAACAAAAACACAACAAGAATGAAAGATTTTTTGTATATATAAGACGGCTAGCTATGAGTTATATGGACCTTTGTGTTTGTGTTGCTATTTATATACTAGTTGTGAAGCTAGGGTTTTAGTGTTAGTCAAACATTTGAGGCTTTGTCACTAGAATCTTCAAAAGCCCATTCCAAAATGACTTTATTAGTTCACTACAATCTTTAAAAGCCCATGCCAAAATCAGTTTCTGTAAAATTTCACAAAGAAAAACTTAAAAATTGCAAGGTTTTCAAGATCGGATCTTACCTAGGATCGTTTTCATCTTTGCAAGATCGTGATCGTAAGATCGGATCGGGATCCTAAGATCTTACTATGATGCTATTTTTAATGATCTTTGTAATATTATTCAAATCTACAAATTATTATATATTATAAACATGAAATTATATGAATATTTAATGAAAATGTTGTCCTAAATTATAAATATGGAATTTTAAAAAGAATTGTATGTTTTTTTTAAATTATATAAAAATATAAATCATAAATTTGTAGGTTTTTAGTTTGCGGTTCAAAAAAGTAAGATCGGATCGGATTAGATCTTAAGTTCTTATGGTCAAGATCGGTATCTTATAAGATCTTAAGCTTTTAAAGATCTTATGTAAGATCCGGATCGTTTTTGTTTTGCAGTATCGTAAAATAGTAAAATCCTAAAATCAGGATCGGTATCCTGACTACCATGAAAAATTGTATTCATGAGCTATTAAACTTTTTTTTCAAGGCTCAAAATAAAAATAAAAATATGCGAGTTCTTTTACATATTAAAAGAGTACACTTATTTTCAGAAAAAAATAACAATTAATGTTATATTTTAAATGGACATGCAATTATACGTATTTTTTATAATTCAAATATTTCGTGAACCGTTAATCGTTAGATAAAACAAATTATACCGTCGCGACGGGTATTTTATTATCTTTCAATAGACAGTCACTTCATATAAAGTCGACGATTTTTTTTTTTTCTTTTTTGTTTTTTTTTTCTTTTCTTATTCTTAAGTCTTTTTTCAATACAGGTGGTTTAAAAATAATATGGTAGTTCGAATGCTAAACAACCGTACTAAATTTGGCATAAGTGTTTATGTATAAATCAAAGACTTTCCTCATTTTTTGCAATGGAAAACACATAATTATAACTTTCTAACCATATATCACACACTGTATTACAATTTCATTTATAAAACTTCTATAATCACATGTGATGTGGTAAAAATCACATTTAACTGAGATCACGTCTGGTAAAAGCTTTTTTTTATTTGTTTTATTAAACTTTGACGAATTAACTATACTAATTGTATAATGTCTTATATATTGTTGGAAAGCTATCAATATTTAGTTCCAGAATAAAAAAACAATTAAACATTTAGAATTTTATAAGAAAATGTTATGTTCATTTTACTACATATTTAAATATTCAAATATTACAATTAGTGTTAAATTACATGTGATTTTTCATGCAATTTCAACAAAGAAAAAAGAAAAGAAAAGAAAAGAAAAGACGAAAAAAAGAAAAATGACAAAAAATGGCTTGTCCAAAGTATATCAAAATGTCTGTTTGTAGAAATGATAATTAAATGCTTGCTGAAATGGTGTACTTTTTCGTTTAACGATTAACGGTGTAATAGTTATCAATTAAAAAAAATGTCAAAAATGAGTTTCTATTTAATATAAAAGACGAGTGGTAGTATTGTGCTAGAAACTTTTAATTATGTAAATAACCTCTCTTCATAGAAAAATTGTTATTATTTGTGCTAGAAACTTTTAATATGTAAATAACCTCTCTTCATAGAAAAATTGTTATTATTTTGAGATTAACTTCATAGAAAAAAAAGGTTTGGGATATATGGGTTCGGGTCATTTCGAATATGCCTAGTTATAACATAAACAAATAACGAGTAAATTTTAATTATAAATAAATAAATACATATAAGGAAAATAATTTTGAAATCTTTTATGCGGGTTATTCGGGTTAATCTAAACCCAAATATGAGTTTTTTTTTAGCCATATAACACCATTTTACAACAAACATGTTTCAAGGTCCTTTTTTTTTTTACATGAACTATAAAGAATATCATTTAATGTAACAAACTTGTATTAAGTGTTTTTAATATGCAAATTTTGATTTGTTGTTATATCGGAAAAACTGACACATGTCACTATTTTTAACGTGATAACACAGAATATTAAAATACTTTTTAAATCTTCGTTGCATTGAATGATATTTTTTATAATCCACGCGCCAAGACCTAACTTTAAAAAGAATTTGTTGCTATTTTGTGATATAAACCATATTTTGAAAGATTACAAAATAGCAAATGTGACAATTAATAGATGTAGCCTTATAAACATAGTAACTAATATTGCCTTTTCCTACACGGACTAAAGCATAAGTGATAAGACGGTGTATTAATATTTTTGCATGAATGGGGTACCGTACCACCCAAGTAATATTTACATGTATGATGTATTATCCCATATTCCCATGCACCGCCATTGTTATTCTATATATATGTTAATCAATCAATTTACTTCCTTACGATCGACTAAGAAAAAAAGTAAAACCCAAAGCATCTATCGATCGATACATCTGACGATCGACTAAAAAAAAAAGGTAAAACCCAAAGCAACGATCGATCCATATATCTGATAATGTTGTACTCGTCTTCGTTGATTTGTTTGGAAAAGGAAAAGGAAGAGATGGTCGAGTTCAAGACTCACGAGGGTAGTTTTGAGTACATTCCTTATGATCGTTTCGAGGCTGTGGCTTTTGAGAATACACTTCTTCGAGGTCGTCTTGATGATCTTAATTCTGAAGTTGATGATTTATCGGCTCTGGTTCAAAATATGGTTCCTCGTTCCGACTTAGATAAGGAGAAGCGTCGTGTTTCTACGTGGAAGAGGAGGGCTGAGGAGCGGCGATTCTGTGCTAACCGTTATTACAAGGATGTTTGCGCATTGGAAGATAAGTTGGAGTCTAGCCGTCGCCGCTACAAGAACCTAGTGTGTCGGACTAACAAGCGCATTCGAGCTTATCGTCATCTTTCCAAGGTTGCTTTTGTGGCTCGGGTTAGGGAGGTCAAACGTCTAAAGTCTGCTTCTGATTCTCTTGTTCGTTCTCGTCATAGTGTTTCGATGGAGAATCATCGGTTAAGGGCTGAACTTGATGCTTTGAGGCGTGAAGGCAATTCTCGTGCTATTGGAATTGATCCTAAGCAGCTTGTTGGCTGAATCTCTTGCTTTTAATACCGTAGGACAATGTGTCCGATAGATATGTCTTGTGTGGTTTATATATATACTAGCTTCAAGGCCCGCCCGATGGGTGGCTAGTTTTAAAAATTTCTTTGTAAGATAAAAAAAAAAAAGGTAGTACAATGGTTTGATATATGAGATTAAGATTGTAATTAAATTGCAAACAACTTTCATGTAATGCATTTTTTCCGTTTCAACATATTTGTAAAGTATAATATACTATCGTTTTCCATTAACTTGATTGTAACGTAATACTATTAAACCATTTTACTTTCAATTTTATGTTACAAAATGATGTAACATGCATTATTATAAAAGATGCTTAAAAAAAATAATCAGGAAGTGAAGACATCTACCAAACATGTGCCAAAGTACAAACATATCAATCAAAAGGTGAAGAATTTGGTGATTAACATTTTATTTTATTTATAGCCTCAAGGCCTTTAAGAATTGTTAAAAATATAAAAGTAATAAAAAGGTTAATAAAAATAAGTTAAATTATATAATATTTAAAACCCAAAAGTTAAGATAAAATGTCATTTGCAAAACATCCGGAAAAATGAATAAATAAATAAATAAAATAAATAATAAATAATAATAATAATAATAATAATAATAATAATAATAATGATTGTTTAAGCAAAAAGTAGCTAACAAATAAGAACAAACTTATAGTCGATAAGCTACATATCATAAACATATTAGTATCTTTTAAACACCAAAGTACATGGATACGTTTCGCAATAACATTCTATCATCAAGTTTCACATTCCATCAATGGGTTACTTTAATTATTTGCTTAAATGTACAAAGCTTATATTGGCCTTTTTATCAGTTTTGAACTTTACACTTTTGGCAACTAATCAACAGGATTTAAGCCCATGGGCGGTTTCGTGCCGGCGCACCATCAGCAACCGAGCTGGACCCAACCCACTAAGGGGCACTAAATTTTTTATACCCATTATATGTACTAGCCCCAACCCACTATGCAATGATTTCTATAAAGAGCGATATGTTGGAAAACATGAATTATGAGTCGTTGATCGAAGACTTTGCCTCAAAAAACGCGAGAAGAACCGCACGGTTTACATAAATATATTTTATTTTGTAGATGTAATACTTTTGTTGCAAGAATGATTTGTGTTTATATTTTTGGCTTTTCGTACTTGATTATAGTTTATGAATATTATAATATAGGGGCATTTTTTTTTCCTTCGTGCTGGGCCTATTTTTTTTGACGTTCTTAGCACCGCCCCTGTAATTGAGCCCACACTGTAAAATCTTCCTTGGAAGTTTGGTATGCTCAGAAGCCAAGCTTAACAAAAATATTTCATAGAAAATACTCAACACAAAGTTAAGTATTTTCTTACATGTTAGCTCCATGCATCTAATCCATGGTCACAGAAACTTTCTTAAAATTGGTTTTCAAGTTTTTTTAGTCGTTTCATACTGGGTCTTGCCCAGAATAGCCTAATCTTACCTGGTTCTAACTGGGTCTTGGCCAGAATAGTCGAGTCTTACCTGGTTCTAACTGGGTCTTGGCCAGAATAGCCGAGTCTTACCTGTTTCTAACTGGGTCTTGGCCAGAATAGCCTAGTATTACCTGGTTCTAACTCGGTCTTAGCCAGAATAGCCTAGTCTTACCTGTTTCTAACTGGGTTTTGGCCAGAATAGCCGAGTCTTACCTGGTAATAACTGGGTCTTGGCCAGAATAGCCGAGTCGTACCTGGTTCTAACTGGGTCTTGGCCAGAATAGCAGAATCTTACTTGGTTCTAACTGGGTCTTGGCCAGAATAGCCGAGTCTTACCTTGTTCTAACTGGGTCTTGGCCAGAATAGACGAGTCTTACCTGTTTCTAACTGGGTCTTGGCCAGAATAGCTGAGTCTTACCTGGTTCTAACTGGGTCTTGGCGAGAATAGCCTAGTATTACCTGGTTCTAAATGGGTCGTGGCCAAAATAGCCGAGTTTTACCTGTTTCAAACTGGGTCTTCGCTAGAATAGCCGAGTCTTACCTGTTTCTAACTGGGTCTTGGCCAGAATAGCCGAGACTTACCTGGTTCTAACTGGGTATTGGCCAGAATAGCTTAGTCTTACGTGGTTCGAACTGGGTATTGGCCAGAATAACCGAGTATTACCTGGTTCTAAACAGGCCTTGGCCAGAATAGCCTAGTCTTACCGAGTCTTACTTGGTTCTAACTGGGTCTTGGCCAGAATAGCCGAGTCTTACCTGGTTCTAACTGGTTCTTGGACATAATAGCCGAGTCTTACCTGGTTCTAACTGGGTCTTGGTCAGAATAGCGTAGTCTTACCTGGTTATAACTGGGTCTTGGCCAGAATAGCCGAGTCTTACTTGTTTCTAACTGGGTCTTAGCCAGAATAGCCGAGTCTTACTTGGTTCTAACTGAGTCTTGGTCAGAATAGCCTAGTTTTACATGGTTCTAACTGGGTCTTGGCCAGAATATCAGAGTCTTACCTGGTTCTAACTGGGTCTTGGCCAGAATAGCCGAGTCTTACCAGTTTCTAACTGGTTCTTGGCCAGAAAAAAACAAGCCGCAGGTACCCGCCATAAATGGGTGGGTAAACGCGTCAATTTCCACCCACGGGTGGGTCGTGGGCGAAAATCTTTACCCATCAGTGGGTGGCGGGTGGGTGACGGGTGAGGCATACCCATCGCGGGTAAACCCATGACACCCATTTAAAATACCCACGGGTATACCCGTCAAAATACCCGTAGATGTACCCATAAACCCATGTTAAAATTAATTATACTAATTAAAATATTTTTGATGTTGCAGGTATACATTTAATAGTTACTACCAAGTCTAAAAAAAACACATTAATCTAAAAGTTTGTTTGAGTTTCAAGACTAAAAAGAGAGTATGAAAGATCAAATAATCAAAGCTGTATTTGACAAATTGATTGGTATCTTATTTTCATAGTTAGTTTTCATATCATCGTTTTGTAATTTTGTTGCATAACACTAACCGATATGTTTACCCATGGGCAACAAATACCCGCGGGCAAGGACATGGGTAGAAATTTGTACCCATTGGTGGGTGATGGGTGAGAAAAAACTACGTGGACGGGTGACGGGTTAGAGGTACCCGTGCCCATTGCCCACGGGTTCCATCCCTACTTCCAAGTCCTAGTGCCCACTGTCCCTTTTCATCTTCCCCGCCCTCCTTTTTCATTTTCTTTCATGTTTTCCGACCAAACTAAACACCAGAAAAACTGGCTTTAAAATTAATTGACAATCTGCTTTTCAATTCTCAGTGAATGACGAGGGCACTCAGATTTTCAAGCTGAGGGCAATGGACTTTTTTTTTCTACCAATTTGATATTTTTACTACGTGATCTTGTGTGTTTACAAGAGGTTTGTTGGGGGCAACTCCCCCCCAGTACTCTTAACGTGGCTCCACCCCTGTAAACAACTGTATTAAATTTGTCATAAGTGTTTATGTATAAATCAAATAATTTCCTCGTTTTTTGAATGGAAAACACATATTCATGATTTCTCAATCAATATATCACACATTTTATTAGAATTATAAATTATACAATTTCATTTATAAAACTTCTATAATCACATGTGATGCGGTAAAAATCACATTTAGTTGAGATCACGTCTAGTAAAAATCACATGTGATTTTATTTGTTTTATCAAATTACGAATTAACTGCACTAATCAACAACTCGAAATATAATGTGTTATAAATCGTTGTTATCAATATCTAGTTTCCAGAATAAAAAACGGTGAAACATGTAGAATTTTATAGAAAAAGTTATGTTCATTTTACTACATGTTTAAATATTCGAATATTACAATTAGTGCTATCACATGTGATATCTCATGCAAGTTTCAACAAAAAAAAAAGAAAAAAAAAAGACGACAAAATGTGAAAAACAAATTGTCGAAAGTGTATCAACATGGCCGTCTATTGAAAAGATAATTAAATTCCCGTTGCGATGATGTAGTTTTTTTTTTGGCTAAATGATTAACGATTTAAGCGATATTAAGTTTTGAAAAAAAAAAAAAAAAAAAAGTGAAAGTGATTTTTTTTATCGCTAATACTTATAAATAGTGTATGTGTTTCTTCTTGAATTTGAAACTTGAGTGCCCCATAAAACTTGACAACTTTTAAAAATTTGGCAACTCAAAGCATGTCATTTCTTGATCAATTCTAAATTTGTCAAATTTTTCATAACAGACACTATATTAATTTTTAAAAACACGCGGTTTGTATTTCAAAACACAAGCTTCGCATCTAGGGTTCCCGAATAAGTAAATTTTGAGTAAGGTTTTTCGGGTTCCCAAAAAATATTTTATTGTGGCTATGTTTAGCGCGGAGCTTTTTGCGGCGATTAGCAATGAGTAATAAACTTTTTGATTTTTATTGATTCATTCGACAAAGGAGCGGTAACCTTTGCTAGTTTTTAAGAAAACTTATTTTTCTAATGCTTCTTTAAGAAGCTGTGAGCTGTGGCTACTACTCACAGCTCACTGCTACTTTTACCAAACATACCCTGTATGTGTACTTAGGGCATGCTTGATAGTGGGTTATGAAGGGTGAGGAATGAGAAAGATGATGAAAAAGGTGTTTGTTATAGTATAATGCAATGACCCATTAACCATCAGTGGGTAATGGGTCATTACCCAATAAATTGAGGGAAATATTTTTCTTTCCAATTCTCTTTCCTCACCGTTATCATTGACTTTAATTCCCTTTCTCTTTCCCGACTTTGAACCAATCACACCCTTAATAAAAGTTTGGGATATATGGGTTCGGGTCATTTAATGACGTTTTTTATAATTCTCGCATAAATACCGAACTTTAAAAAGAATTCGTTGCTATTTTGTGATATAAACCATATTTTGAAATATTACAAAATAGTAAATGTGACAATTAATAGATATAGCCTTATAAACATAGTAACTAATATTGCCTTTTTTACACGGACTAAACATAAGGGGGGTGGCAACCTTGCCTCAAGTTGCCTCCTCTTTTAAACCAAATAACCAATCAAACTTGTCCAACTCAATTTTTGCCTAATCTTGCCTAAACCTTCATTTTTAGTGGCAACCTTGCCTAAATTTTTACCTAGTCAAGCATTAATTACATTTATTACATAACAAAATTTAAATTAAAAAAACATAAATAAAAAACAACTTTTTTATTAATAATAATTCAATAATTATTACATAATACTTAAAAAAAACGTAAATAAAATTAAAAATTGCATGGCCATCCATACTTTGCTGCGAATTCACGTTTTTTTTGTATTGCAATTTCCCGCATATCCGGATCTTCTATGTTATTGTGCGGTTCGTTGAAAAATTTAAAAGCTCGAATAAAGGCCTTTTCTTGTGCACCTTGTACTTGTGCCGCCATCAATTTTTCGGCCAACTCATCCTTTGCACGTTTTTTTTCTAGCGACTCCGCTAATAGTTGTGATTTCTTTGAAGCATAAATTTCTAAAGTCGCAGCAACACTATTACTTGTTGACGACTCAGAAACACTTTTTTTGCCCCGTCTTTTACGGGTAGGAGTAGTGTCTTCATTCAAATCCGGAATAATTGTCTCAACATTGTCGTTGCTAGATTCAGACGACTTTTTCCGTTTATCAGAATTAGACGACGATGTTTGTCCGACAATTGGTTGTTCCAACCATTTGTCATTTTGTCTTACAATTTCCCAAGCATCAATGTGTCCAAAAGTCTTGCCTTTAGTTTTTTTTTTAAAATCGGCCATGGCATTTTTCATCACGTCAAGATCGTCACAACCACTATCTCGAAGACGGTTCTACAATTATAAAAATAATAAATATAATTTGATACAATCATATAAAATATAAACTATATAAAAAAATTAATAATTCAAAAATATACCGATTGGATGTAGAGGCCGTTAAAAATATTCATTTCCGCATTCATATTTTTCCATTTTGTGTTCAAGCCATGGTGTGTTCGTTCATGATTTGGTACGTTTTGAGAGAAATGTTCAAGGATTCTTCCCCAAAAGCTTGCCGACTTTTGTTGATTCCCGATTTTTGGACAAGTCGAGATGTGCACCCAAGCTTTTGCCAAAGCGACCTCATCTTCCGTTGTCCAAGGTTTGGTTCTAGCTTTACTCGGTTTTGGTATTTCCACAATTTCTTCATCATCATTTTCTCCGTCACCTAATTAACCACAAAAAAAAATACGATTTAATAAAATAAAAAAATCCGATTTAATAAAAAAAAATACGATTTATTTAAAATTAAAAAATACGATTTATACAATAAAAAAAATTAAATGCATAATATTTATAAAAAAAAAATACGATTTAATAAAATAAAAAATTCCGATTTAATAAAAAAAATACGATTTATTTAAAATTAAAAAATACGATTTATACAAAAAAAAATTAAATGCATAAGATTTATACATATACATATACGACTAAAAAAATTAGTAAACCTTACCCGTTGTATTCGTAAATTGCGTTTCGGGGACAAATTCAATATCGTCATCTTCATTATCGTAAATAGGTAATTGACGTTCTACACTCGGTTCACGCCTTGCTCGCTCATCACGATATTCGTTGAATGGATTAAATTCATTAGTCATTAAAATATTATAATTGGCCGGATTCATTGGAGGAGGATTTTGAAAATATTGCGGTTGTGGTTGACGTTGAAGAGGTTGGGGATAGTAAGGTTGAGTTGGAATTTGGGCTCGATTTGGAGGTTGAGGATAGTAAGCTTGATTAGGATGTTGCGGACGCGTGAATTGGGATGGACCGGGTTGTGATCGAGACCCACGTCCTCGACCTTTTTGTGAGGTTGAACCATGTTTGGATTGATGATCCATTGTTGTTTTTTCAAAGAGTTTGATTTGAATGTGTGGAATGTATTTGAAATATTTATGTATTTTAGATTGTTAATTATGAGATTTTAAAGGGAATTTTTTTTTTTTTTTTGACTTGGAAAACAACCCAACGTTAACTCCATTGAATGCAACGTTCGTTTTTTTTTTTTTGGAAATGAACAATGCCGAATCGTTGAGATATACCGCCTCTCATGCCGATTTTCCCTTGCCGACTTGATGGCATTCGAATTTACCGAGCGGTGTCCCTTGCCGATTGCTTCATGCCGAAGGGTTGCCACCCCCCTAAGACGGAGTATTAAAATTATTTTTGGCATGAAACAAATAATATTGCATACATGGGGTACCGTACCACCCAAGCAACATCACATCTAGCTATCCCATGCACCGCCATTGTTATTATCTATATATTAATCAATCTATATCACTTCCTTACGATCAACTAAAAAAATAAGTAAAACCCAAAGCAACTATCGATAGATATATCTGATAATGTTGTACTCGTCTTCGTTGATTTGTTTGGAAAAGGAAAAGGAAGAGATGGTCGAGTTCAAGACTCACGAGGGTAGTTTTGAGTACATTCCTTATGATCGTTTCGAGGCTGTGGCTTTGGAGAATACACTTCTTCGAGGCCGTCTTGATGATCTTAATTCTGAAGTTGATGATTTATCGGCTCTGGTTCAAAATATGGTTCCTCGTTCCGACTTAGATAAGGAGAAGCGTCGTGTTTCTACGTGGAAGAGGAGGGCTGAGGAGCGGCGATTCTGTGCAAACCGGTTTTACAAGGATGTTTGCGCATTGGAGGATAAGTTGGAGTCAAGCCGTCGCCGCTACAAGAACCTGGTGTATCGGACTAACAAGCGCATTCGAGCTTATCGTCATCTTTCCAAGGTTGCTTTTGAGGCTCGGGTTAGGGAGGTCAAACGTCTAAAGTCTGCATCCGATTCTCTCGTTCGTTCTCGTCATAGGGTTTCGATGGAGAATCAACGGTTAAGGGCTGAACTTGATGCTTGGAAGCGTGAAGCCAGGGGAATTGATCCTCTGCAACGTTTTGGCTGAATCTCTTAAGCTTTTAAGTAATACCATAGGACAATGTGTCCGATAGATCTGTCTTGTATTGTTTCTATATATATTCATGAATGTTTAAGCTTTATTTTGAAGGTCAATAAGATAAGAAGAACCAGATAACTGTTGTTGAAATTTTGATTTTGAATCTAAACTTTTGATAGCATTTTTATCTTAATACTGTTGTTGATTTGTTAAGAGCAGTATTTTGACATGTTAGTCGTCCATGTACGTGTTAAACGTCTACTGAATTACTCTCGGGCTGGTTTAACAATTACATTAATGCGCATACCGTTTGGCATTTACATTTGCGTTTGTTAGCTAGATTGCAGATGGCAAACTATGTGGATTTCGCTATACATCTCTATTTTGAACCAATAACACCAAATAAAACCATCAAAAGCATTTACCAGCTGAACTATAAACTCGAAATTTATCAGGAAACCACTACTCCTTTAATGATGTATCTAAAGATTTTGTGATCAAGTCCAAAGAACAAAATAAGTTAAAACTCCTAACATATTCACATCACATGCCTCTTAGGTTCTGTTATTTCTTGGTCCATACCGACTGATGCCTGAATCATTTGTCGTTAGCAGTTGTGGCATCGACATGCCCCCCGATACTACAATTTCTGCACCAACAAAAAAAACACACATAAATAAGCTTACAAGGTTTCCCAAGGGCCAAGGTATAGGTTGGGCATGTTGGGTAACGGGTCAAACCAGGTCAGACCGAACCACTATTGCATTTTTCTCCATTTACTATTTTTATTTTCAAATAAAATTATTTTAAATCTTTGAGTTGAAAGATTTCAACTCATTCGACCTGTTCCCCCCCTTTAGATACAATGTTTTATTTGACCCGTTTGAGATAAAGCATAACCCAAACCGACCCATATAGAAATCAAAACTGGCACTTCTAATAAAAGGGATGAAAACTTGCCTATTCCTTCACGAACGGATAAATTTGGCCTGATAACTTCTTTAGAGTTCACCAAAAATATATCACCAATATAAAGATGGTTTGTCGGAACATACACCGAATACAGCTCTTCATCCCCTGTGTAGCTCTGTTTCACATAATTGCGTTAAAGTTAAACAAATATATCAACGGTTCTACGGAAACACACACAAAAGAATACATTACTAACCAACAAATAAAGTTTTAGAAGACGCACCTGAAGAGTGAAGGATGAAGTGATGAACCCAAATGCATATTCACCAGCACGAGGATGCTTAATAATGACAACTTCCTGAAAGGCTCGTGAGTTTTGATCTGCATCAAAGATGGCTAAATGAGCTGTGGGTCCCATTGACTATTTGGATATTAAACGGGAAAAGTTACACTAACTGACCTGGAGAGATGGCAGTGCTAATCTGCTTAGAGGCATCATAGATATGACGAACAAATGGCATACGTTTAATGAACCATTCACCAAGGCTTAAGACAGATGCACCCAACCATGATGACATGAAGATTCCCACCACAAATATGAATGTGACGGAAGTTACAAACCCGAGGCCTAAACAAAGAACTTATGAGTTTGAATATGCGTTTTAAAAGTGATTGCAGAAGATAGTCTTCAATTTATTTCTATAGTCTGTAATCAGATAATTAGATATTTAGATGTTATGAGTTAATGGAAAATTCTGATTATTTGAGCCTACCCTTAAATTGTTTAATGAACCGCTATAAAGCCATATGAGTAGAAGCAAATAATAAGCCTCTAGACATTAGAAAAAAACAGTATTGCGAGTTGCACTAATCAGTTGTGTGTGCACACAAAAATAATTTGGTGAGATAAACTTTAGGTCGCCCATCTATGAATTTAAGCAACTTGCTACGGTCAAATGACTTAAAATAAGCAAATCCCATCACCCCCATGCGCAGACTTAATCACCGGAAATTATAATAGAAAATGAAAGTACTATGCAAGATTTGTAGACTTATTGGTCGGTTGTAAAGAAATTCATACAAAGCCAAACATATGAGTCCGGAAAGATGGTTCGTGTATGCTTACCGAATATGTTTATGCCAAGTTGAGCGTAGATAGGAGAGAAAAATCCGTCCACAAAATGTATAAACCACCATGTTGTGTAGAAAGTAATAGCTAGCGGTAACAGGATGACACTGCGAGAAGAGTCAAAAGCAAGCAAAGATTGATGCCAAAACATATGTTTATAGAAAATTTAAGTAAAAATGTTACATGTTTATTCTTAAAAGTTTAAGAATACTAAGCGGAGTAAAATGATTATGAAGAAAAATTGTGCATACCATCCGGTCATGAACTTTTTAGAAGCCCAACTCCTAAGGACTTTCGAGAAAGTCTGCATGAAAATAATGACATGCAAATCATGTCAGCAACGAGTGATGACAATGCACAAACAAAGAAACATTTTTACATCTAAAAAACCTCAATAATTATTGTCTTATTCAAGTTCACAAAGGTTGAATAGTGACAGATTCAGTCCTCATAACCAACGATCAGAGGTGGTGTTTGCCATTGTGTTTTGGAAGTTCTTTTGTGAAATGAAATAATCAAAATCAACTATTTTAAGATTGATACGTAAGATGAACCTTAGTTTTATTGTCGCTACTCAAACTTATTGATCTACAATTCTACAAATAAACAACCAAACTACAACTTAAAAATTAGTATCAGGTAATTACTTTCAAATAAACATAAAATTCGATCCTCATAAACACTCCATCCAAATCCCTAATCAAGATTCAATTTTTCGTATAAAAGACTGCAAAAGAATAGAACCTATCGAGCCAATCACTATCAGTGAATAAGCAGGTAATTATGATCAGTTTTACTGCAGCAACTACTGGATTATCCAAATATGGTTATTTAACACCTAAATAATCACATAACTAAATCATTTTCACTATTCCCAAACACCAAAAACACAATGTCAAACACCCCATAATCATAAACATATTCAATTCAATTCAATTCTCATAACAAAAAACCATTACACAATTCACAAATCAGCACAAGCACCAACCCCCATGGACGGAACCTGGGTGGGTCCTTGGAGGTCACAGGACACCCATAGATTTTTGCTTTCGGTTCCGTCCCTGCCAACCCAAAACCTTAAACGGCCAAACCCATCAAAATCACATAAAAACAAACCCCCATCTAAAACCCTGATCAATACTAATAACCCATAAAAAATAATCAAAAAACAGGTAATCATACGAGGTTTTCACTAGTTCAGTTCAGATGTAGGCGGCCTAAACAAAGTATCCTCGTGACCATTTCCGAACCTTTTCCCTGGCCACCCCCAAGATGTACCTAGTGAGGTTCGAATACGCCAGACCATTAGGCCACCACACTCAACACAGATTGTAAAAACTCACCACACAAATCAGCCTTAAAATCTTCAAAATCATACAAAAACACAACCCCATCTAATACCCTGATCAATACTTTTTAACTACCAATAACCCATTACACAAATCAACCCATATAATCATATACAGTTTGTAACCCTAAGGGGGTGTTTGCTTAAGCTTATTTTTGGGCTTACAAGCTTATGCGTTTTCCGTTTATCTTTCATAAACTCATCTATTTCAGCCTATTTTGAAACTCATGAGCAGTATATGCGTCTATCATGTCATAATAAGCTTATATAAGCCTATTAAGTTCAAATAATCCGAAACCCTATAACCTCATAAGCCCATAAAGACACCCCTAATTATAAACTCATGCATCTCAATCTAATCCTAATAAACCCTCATCAAGATTCAATCTTTATACCAATTTACCAAAACCCATTACACAATTCAACCCAATTACTAACTACAAAACCTTAAAAAAAAAAAAAAAAAAAAAAAAAAAAAAAAAAAAAAAAAAAACACTGACCCTATCTTGGGGTGTTTGTTTCGGCTTATAGCCGGCTTAGGGCTTATTTGGTTTTGGGCTTATGTTTCATAAGCACACTTTTTGTGGCTTATTTTGAAACTTTTCGGCTTATATAAGTTTGTTATGACCTAATAAACTTATATAAACCAAAAAGTTTTAAAATAAGCCACAAAAAGGGCTTATGAAACATAAGCCCAGAACCAAATAAGCCATAAACCGGCTATATAAGGGGGTGTTTGGGATAGCTTATTTATCTGGCTTATGGGCTTATTTGAATATGGAAAAACCGATAAGCCCACTCTTTAGAGCTTATTAACTTGAGCTTATTGGCCATAGCCAATAAGCTGAAGATGATAACGTCATAAGCTCCAAAGAGTGAGCTTATCGGCTTTTCCATATTCAAATAAGCCCATAAGCCAGATAAATAAGCTAACCCAAACACCCCCTAAGCCAAAACAAAAACCCTGATCAATACTTCAACCAAATCACCAAATTCACACAAAAGATTACAACTTTATAAAAAAATAACCATAACCCATTACACAAATCAATCCATATAACCAATCCAAAAAAAAAAAAAAAAAAAAAAAAAACTTTATATAAAAAAATATATAAACCTCACGGCCAGCATGATGAGAAAATGAAGAAGAAGAGGGTTTAGGAGAAGACTGTTGATCATCATCATTTGTGTTTGCTATTGGTATAAGAAGCTCACGATCTCTGTTCATGCTAATGGGTAATTTTTCATCACCCATTTTTTTTTGTAAAAAAAAAATAAAATAAAAAAAGATTCTTAGAAATTTTTGCTGGTTTTGAGTTGATGTTTTTTTAAGAAAGATGATTTGGGGAGTTTGAGGTTGCGTGTCTTGAGTTTGTGAGCTTTTTTGTTAAACCCTTTTAATAGTTTATGCTAATTTATTTATTTTATTATTTTTTTTCCCTAAATGTAAATTTAGTTTATGCTATTTTTTTAACTAGTTGTCATGTTTCAATCGTGTTCTCGACTATTTAGAAAAAATGAAAAATAAATAAATAAATAAATAAATAATAAAAAAAAATTGTGTCTTCGAGTATTTTCTAAGAAGGAAAAAAAGAAAAAAAAAATACTGAATTTGGTTGATTTTAACGTAAACTATTTCTTTCTTAAAATTAGTCTCTCAAAATGTTTACTTTCTATAATTTTTAATTTTCTTTAAAGTTGTATGAAATTTGTCACTAGATAAGAAGTGGTATGTGTGTGTGGTCTAGCCGTTAGATATTTTGATATTCTCACAAGAAATTTTAGATTCAAATCTCAATATGTGTATGTGGCCTTAATCGTTAAACAATATGATATTTTCACTATAAGTCCAAGATTCAAATTTGGGGCCTAGTCGTTAGACATTCTGATGTTTACACATAAAATCTAAGGTACAAATCTCATTACGTTCACATTTTGTTAGTTAATGGACTAAAGGTTAGGGAAAAAAATGAGATAATACCGGTTAAACCGTGTACATTTGAGTCAAAGACTCGTCGTCTCCAAACAATCTAAAGTGAAAACCTCATATGTTTTTGTTTGGGGAATTGAAGTTGCGTGTCATGGTTTTATGAAGTTTTATGAAAAACCCTTTAATACTTGATAGTTGATGGTAAACTAGTTGTCTAAGTTTAGTGTTTGGTCCTTTCGGAAAATGTTGTTCAAAATATGTCACTAGACGAAGAACTAGTATGTGTATTTGGCCTAATAGTTAGATATCATGATGTTCTTGCGAAAAATCTCATATTCAAGCTTTATTATATGCACATTTATGAGTTGGTAGATAAAGGGTTAGGAAATGGTCATTAAGTAATCCTGATTAAACTGTGTATTAACTTGAAGACTCGCCCTTCCCAAATAATACGAACAATGAAAACCTCACATGTTTGTGTATGTAGAAAAAGAAATAGACACCCCAACTATTTCACACTATATACTAGGGGTGGAAAATTGGGTGGTGTCCGAGTTGGCGAGTTCGGGTTGACGTGATGACGAGTTCAAACATCTTAACCAAGACCTGACATGTTTATTTAATCGTTTTAAGAAGTTCAATCCTAACCTAAACACGTTTATTAAATTGATCAGTCGTGTTGAACTATTTATGATCAAATATGAATTTGGTGGGATATATTAAATATAATAAGGTGTATATTTAAAACCTTGTTAGTGACATGATAAATATTTTGACGCATACTCATATATCATTATAATTTCAAAAATCTATAATATATATCATAAGATAAAGACACAAAATAGTTATGTCTTGCTATAATACTAAACACATAATTTTAAATATTTAATATTTTTCATTGTGTTTTTAAACAGATTGAAATCGGGTTTATAAGCTCAACATATACCTAACTTATTTATTAAACATGTCAGTCGTGTCGACATGTTTACGACCCGGACTTGTTTAGCCTCAAACGTAACCCGTTTTTCTTTTCATGTCGATCTCGAGTCGTGTTTCGTGTCATGTCAGAAATTGCCACCCTACTATATGCGATACAAATTGATCACATATCACGCCATGTCTTAAGTAGACTTGACACACAACCAATCAGTTAAAAGCTATTTTCACACCGCATGGAATGTCACTACAATATAGCTATATGGCTCAACTCACTATAATAGTATGTAGTAAACTCAATTCCACAACATTGGTTGGTCCGGTTTTGGTTTTACGGTAAAAATCCAAACTAGTCGATATGTAACTCCTGCCAAGTAAAATAAAACATACGTATAAAATAGGCTTTTAGTAAATGATTGTGAGAAACACATGTTTAAAAGGAAAAAATATACTTTTATCCGTTTTAGGCAAAATTGATTTCCTTACAAGTAACGTAAATAAATATTGTTGGTAAGTTTGAGAAAATGTCAAAATTCAAAATCATGTCCAAAATACAATCTTTTTATACATAAAAAAAAATACGATTTGTGTTTTTATAAAACAAAAAAATACAATAGAAAGTCAAAGATAACTGAAGTCAAGCCTAACAAAATGTGGATTTTGGGCTTGCAATGAGCCCAATTATCATATATCTTTAAGCCCATTATTCATCAAGTTGTAAAATTGTGGCCTTTTTATATTATCAAGTTATCTCATATTTTCATTCATGTTTTCATCCAGTAATTTACAATACCAAAAAAGCTCAATCCTGCGAAAGCAGGGTTTGAGGAGGGTCTGTATACCCAAGATTAAACCCGAGAGTAAATAGACTGCTTCCGACATCTTCATAGCTCCATTGTTTCTTATAAAAAATAAATCAATTGTCCTGTATCATACCGCATCATTTTAAAACAGCTTAGCCTTGAGTTCCAAAATATAAAAAGGTTACGAAATCATTTTCTGAAGTACATAGTTTCAAAAACAAGTATTTTAAGACCAAATTC
This sequence comes from Artemisia argyi, assembly GCA_030686995.1. Classification (NCBI taxonomy): domain Eukaryota; kingdom Viridiplantae; phylum Streptophyta; class Magnoliopsida; order Asterales; family Asteraceae; genus Artemisia; species Artemisia argyi. The sequence continues at coordinate 180,111,194 of CM060704.1, forward strand.
GGAAGGCATACGTCAAGAAAAACAATAATATGATTATTGTAAATTACGTAAATGAATACCACGTCGACACATACTATCGTCATGTCACATGTTACGTGTCGACCTTTTCTTACGTATAATGGAAAAAGAACAAAATTCGTGTACTTCATAATCAAAAAGTGACAATCATAAGTCATGGGTTACATTTTGGTAACAACTAACAAGATGGGTACACATTAGCCTCTTATGCATAAAAACAAAACATGCCCACATATAGAGTTTTCCACAACAATGCAATGGAACTTTCATGGTTGTTAAAGGACAATGAAGTTTATGGCCCTTAAGTTATCTCATCTACAATTATATCATTGTCACATTTTCTAGTTCAAACTTGCATCTTCCATTGACTTACTATAAATACATAGAATCTTGATCTCAAATAGTATATTCAAGAAAGTGTGTGACAATGTTGGAAGGAAAAGCTTATGTTAAGGATACTGATATGCCTTTGAAGATGCAAGTTCATGCTATGGATTGTGCGTCGCGTGCTCTTGACCTTTATGATGTTGTTGAATCCACTTCCATTGCTGCACACATCAAAAAGGTGATCTTTTTTGTTACATATTTTATTGCTTACTAAAACGGCTCTACATCAGATAAGCCGTTTTAGTAAGCAATACTATATGTTTCATGCGGTATATGTTTGATTTCATGAATTAACTTGTCCGGTTATGATGAACTTTCAGGAATTTGATAGGACTTATGGTGGTGGATGGCAATGTGTAGTGGGTTCAAATTTCAGTAGCTTCTTCACACATTCAAAAGGGTCTTTCATCTATTTCTCGTTGGAGACTCTCAGTTTCCTTATCTTCAAAGGTGCTTCATCTTGATTTCACTAATCAAGAGTTAGAATTTTTCATATATTTATATGTACATTTGCAGAATTTACGGTTAGGAAAAAAAAAATAAAAAAAATGTAGAGTTGATTTTGTAACAGCCTTCATTTCAGTGTAGTAGAAACCAGTATTTATTCATCATTTCATTGTACTTTATCTGGTGAAAAATAAAACTTTACGGGTTAGTCGAATACAAAAGTAACGAATTTGAAGAAATTTATATGGTAACTTTTTTCATTTACAGAATTACAGTAACCAACTAGCAAAAGTTTAATGTAAGGTGATATGACCTCATTTTCCTGCCAAAATGTCAACATGACAGTTGACGTTTTAGTAACTTTGATCGTGCTCACTTCTTTGTAAAACGCGCCTCAAAACCATCTGAACTTGGATGGTTGTTTCCGGACAAACTAGTACAAGTTGTTGTAAGTTATAACATTATCGTGTCAGTTTTTTCCATTTCAACAAGCAGAAAACAATACCTCAACTACAATATATCTACTGAACTTTTATATATCTGCTAGAATATCGTGCTACAAAACACTAAAAAAAAATTATTTTCAGAACGTGTGTACGTGCATTATACCGCCTTCTTCACAAGTCGGCCCTTGCTTACAAGATCCATAAGCATTTCATCAATTAATCTGCTCAAAATTATCTTCTCCAAATCTAACACAGATTCTTCAACTTCGTTTATAGTACAACCATCTTTCCAACCTGTCGTACTCCACGCTCCTCCATGTGTAGTTAAATACATATCTCTTTCCAACAATTCAGGAACTATATCTGCTGCATTAGAACTGTCCTCCGATAATTTACTAAAATTTCTTAAATTTTCGATTTTTTTCACAATGTCCCTTGTCGTCTGATCTGCAGAAAGGCATACTCTTGACGGGAAAATGAATCTTAGAAAAGGATTTTGACTTTGGTTTTCATGCTCTAAGAACTCGTATATGCAGTCTTGAACAAGCTCGTCATTGACCGGTTCAGAATCTTGAAAATGGCTTATGATTTTCAAGATTTTAGCTTTCTTCTTTTCACTTAGATCAGAAACACTGCTCTCTTCATGATCGTCTCTAGTTTTAGACTGATCCATGCTCAAAACAGCATCACTGTCACGATTTTCAGATTCCTGTCTTACATTGTCGCTTTCTGTACATAACAGAAACCAAACCATGTAAATAAACTCGACATAGTGCAGTTTGAAACTTTATAAATTAGGCGAAAAAATATATACTATAGCATTAATAAAAAATTCTTAACTGCAAACATAATCTATAAATATTTACGATTATTTATGTGATTACCTTTCGTTGTAACTTCAAAATCTTGACTTTCTTCCTGATTAGCCGAATCGTTGGGCAAATCTTCATTTATCTGCAGTAACATGTATCAAAATTAGACCCAAACGTCTAGCATCTTATTTCCAGTTTCTAGTATCATAAGATTCAAATAACTCACAATGGTAGGTAAGGGGACTGTAACTGGCTTTTGGACCTTCACATTCTTCTTTTGGTTACTTGACTTGTTGGCAGGCAACACTGAAGACGGCGTTCTCTTTGGAACAGGATTCTGGATAATTTTTCGTTGTGGCTTCTCTTGCTTTGGAGGAGTAATTTTGGAAACTGAATTTGGTGATTTTGCGTTATCTACTGGTTTCCTCTTAACGGGTGGTGCAATCTTTTGAACCTTGTCTATTTTCTTCTCATTTTCTTGTTTCCTTTGCGGTTTTGGGACAACAGGAGCAGAAGCTTTCTGCTTATCAGAAGGTGGTTTCGGCTTCACTCTATTCCTAACACCTTTATCTTCGACTTTCACCTTTTCTTGATGGATGTTTCTCATCGGATTTTCATAAACTTTATAACTCTGATTATCATGGCCTAAACGCTGAGGTCTCATTAAAACAATCGGTGGTGTATCATCTATGACTTTATTGCTCGTTGGTTTCATTTCGCGCTTGTTGCTTCTCAAAAGTCCTTTAGACTGCATCATGTCAATGACCTCATCTAATGACATATGTTCTCGATTCATCTTCGGGAGAAAAAACTGTGGTTTCTTTGCCTTTGGTAAGTCAACATCGGAAACGGGCCTCAACTTGCTACTAACTTCCATCTGCTTTTGGGGACTAGGCGGGGGCGGTTTTGATGGAAACTCTTCTAATCCCATAAGTTTTGCAATCAAGTTTGAGCCTTTTGACTTTTCCTCTGTGGCCCTCGATGAAAAAGACTCGGACGAGGTGAATTCGTGAGTCGAATACATCATTGAAGATGATCTGCTTGAGCTAGTTGAAGCTAGATCAGGAGATAACTGCAACTTCCTTTTACCTGCAGAATCAGAAAACTAATTAACCGGGCTATGTATGTTTTCAAATTTACTTTACGCTTCAAAGTATGAAATTTTTTTCTACAAAAAATCGAGATGACTACAACACCTGCTAACTCATCTGAGTCTCTACTTGCATAAGCATTTTCTTGATAAGACTTGTTTGGCAAAAGATTTTGTTTTGAAAGACCTTCTCTAATCACATCCCTGAGCTCTGCATAACAATCTCTTGATGACCCATTTGCTGATTTTCTTTCTTTTTCATAACCCGTATCATAATCATAAACTCTAAAACTTTCAAACCGATCCGAACCAATCCTGCTAGAAAGTTCCTCACTTGGCTTCTCCTTTTTCTTCAAACTCGTAATATACGTACTTTCTTGCAATTTCCCAAGCATCATTAAAGACTCTTGAAGATCAAGCGCGCCTTTGAGCAAATCTTTTGCAATATCCTTGGGTTGACCTCTAAAACTAGCCCCTTTCGACCACGAATCAATAGCTTCATTTAGCTTTTGAGCTCCATTTTTCACCTCAACAAGAGACATTTTCTCCTTCTCTTTCGAACTCTTTAAATGTGATGACTTATTTTCGGCTCGTTTAGAACTCATTTTTGTAGGATCAGTTTTGGATATTCTTATTGTTTTTCCTTCAACTACACCTCTTGGATCTTCACAAGTGACAAATGATCTATACACAACTGATCTCAGGCTTTCTTGAGGCATATTCTATTCACACCAAAACAAACATTGATAAAGTCAGAAACTTTATTAAAAACTATCAAAATTCTCATATGGGTTACATTTGTGCTTACTATATCACCATTTCACAATCCAACAAAAACACAAACATATCAAACAAACTTAAATATATAACTAAAAGACTCATTAAACCATCAATTTGCCGCCATTAAAGAAACAAAAACATAACTACACACACTAACAGATCTAAATATAAGTACCTTATATTTGCTAGCAAACTGCAGTAATCACCATTGACAAGTTAACCAAACTCAAAAAGTAGCTCAAAAAGTTATAAACATAGCTAAAAAAAACAAGCCCATACACCATTAATGATCACCAAGTAACATTAAGATACTCACATGGTTTCTGTTATTTTTTTGGTGGTGTGAAAATGAAAAGATAGCAGACTAGATCCACTAACAAGAAGAACAAAAAAAAGGGTAAGTGTATCTTGACTTTATGTAGTGAACCCACCTCTAAATATGAATAGTTTCCATAAAAAACACAAGAGATTTTAAGAAGCTAATGCAAGTGTGCATGTCTTAAATGTGTGAGTAAAGTGTTAGTGAAAACAAGTAGGAGTAAAATCTTTTCAGGTGGTCATGAATCATGTAGTTGATGGTGTTAAAAGCATGTTTGCATATGAAGCAACTTATTAGATGAAGAGTTAATGGTTTGTTTCATACATATATGGTTGTAACTTGTTATGGTGAACTAGATAATAATAGTTACTTGTACTGTGTTTATTAAAACGTAGTAATATAGTTACAAGGACTAAAGCGCTTGTGTCCTGATGGTACTTTATTTTGTGCGAAAAGCTCTTCAACCAAATAAACGTAAGTTCAAGTTGTGATTAGGACATGTGAGATAAAGTTGTGGTGTAAATGTTGTGAGATAGTTAAAATTGTCGTTCTAGATTTGAAATAAATAAATAAATAAATAAAACCGTAATATATGTCTCGTTTATGTGGAGAGATGATATTTTTAAGCTCAACGAAGATGTATAGTTAAAAAAACGAGGAAATGTAATTTATCAGCGCGGTGCTATAACAAAATACTATTGACTTGGGCTAAAACAAGACACGCATAAAATTTGTCTGATTTATGTAAGTAACGATTTACGTAAACTTTATAAGTATACACAGTTTAAAAAAAAACGAGAGAATATAAGTTATTCACGCGGTGTAAAATAAAATTATTGACTTGAATGTAAAATAGGATTTTTTGGACACACAAAATTTGTCTATTTTTTTGTCAATCTTTCTTGAAGTATGTGTCTTTTTTGACAAATGGTAAAAAATAAAAATTTACTTGCTAAATAAAGTATCTTTTTTAACGTATATATATATATATATTTTTCCTATCAAGATGCACAAAGTTTTTTTTTTTTTTTTTTTTTTTTTCCTAAAAAAAGTGGGAAGATGAATAGTTAAAGAAGATTAGGTATAGTGAGCAATAATTGGAGTTTAAGAAAATCTGTGATTTATGTTCTCATGGGTATAATCATCATGAATTCAGAGCCTTTTTATTGGGTATCCCAAGAAGTTATACTTTCTTGAGTGAATAAAGCATTAATTATTTGTATAATCATGTTTACATGTTAGAAAATCATTACCGTTTGGCTCCTAGCATGTGATTATGAGGCCCTTCAATAATATTCAACGTACTACTAATTGCTTAGATAATCTAGAAGTGTGACTTGTGTTATTTGACAAACAACCATTATATTCATAATAATATAAAAATATGAGAATATTAAATTAGTATTATTAAATATTAATAATAAATCAATTGGTCAATATTTTATAATTATGTTTTTTAATAGTGTCCTATGCACCTGGTTAACATTTTTTTTATTTGATATAAAACGCGTAACTTAGATTATGATCAATATAAGAAAAGATAGAATAATATAAACATTAGGCATTGTTTTTGTGTTCACATGTAATGTTGTTTTTATGACATTAAGATGGATTATATACTGCTATTTTCTTGTGGGATTAACTTGCAAATGGATGAGGTTTTTGTATTTATGTTATTTGAAGATAGTGAGTTTTCAACATAGATGTACAGGCATATCAACACTATGTTATGACTAAAAAAATATGTTTCTTTATTAAATATAGGGGTGGACTTAGAGGGTTATCGGGGTTCATGAGAATCCGATATATGTTAACTGCCTAGTGTAAATTTTCTTAATAAACACGATTTTTTTTATATAAATCTGGTCCCTATATTTTGTGTCACATAAATATATGTCTTATTAAGTTAGTCTACTAATATGTCCAAAGAAATACATGTCATTTTAATTTGTTTACTAGTTTTAATGAAATCATACCCAGTAATTCATTTTTATTTTCTTTATACACATTAAAAAATAATTTGTGAACAGGATGACTAGAGTCAAGGGTCCACTCCTGTAAATACTCCTTTCAATACCTTAACCATCATGGATCACATTCTTTTCAAAAAGATGGTAAAAAAAATATGACACTTTAGAGGTAAATTCAATTTAACCACGTTCACTTGGTTTGTTTATTTGTCACCTCATCATAAACTATATATTTGCCAAAACTGAATAAGCATTAGTCCTTTTATGAGTAGGCTTCTGTCCAACTTTATATCTATAACCTGCATATATCACGTCGACATTTAAATCATAGTAGTAGCTATCTAGTAATCCTCAAAGTTAAATTCATGTCTCGAAGGTAAATACATATTTTAAAATTAATAAAAATCACAAGAGTCTTGTTTGTCTAAATTTGGTATCTTTTTGTGGTGGAGCTTTAAATGTAATTAAATCCTCACCAATCTTTTGTTTGCCTCTTGTCTGTTGGACATCAATTTCAAAATCCTGCTTTAATTTATGACATGTTGGGTCCAAAAAATTTAAATTTGAGCATCATTTCCCTACGTAATTTGGTACTACTATTATTGTTGAGGGTGTGAAACCATAGTACATGTCGAACGTGTGTCTAAATGCATTCATTGACAAAAATAGAGGACTTACAAACCCATCAGTAGGGGGTGGGAAAAGGACCGTCGACCCGTCGTGGGTGGTCCATGGCGGTGGAGATGATATGCGAGGTGTGAATTGTGTTAGGGACGGACCTAATGGTGTAGTTTCTGAGTTGCAATAGCTTAAATATGCCAATAGCGTGTAGCCCGGTTAGTAATGCATGATACATCTTTGCACCTAATAAGCAAAAGGTCAATAGCTCAATCATTGGCACCTCACAGCCATAACTTATGAGTGAGTCATATATCTCCCTCACATTATTGAAAGACACCTTTGTGAGCCTAACTATTTGTACCAAACATAGCGTACATATTATGTATAGAAAAACGTACTTTTATGTTTTTAATCTAAATTGTAATGACATCCATAAAATTCGTATAAACTTTGTAGTTAAAGCGTTTGGTTATTTGATATCGAGTCGTGGATCTAGTATAAAACGACATATAACATTTTATATTATTAGCTAAAAGTTGACAAACTAATATTATTTTTTTATGGGAATCAACCCTTGTCCCATTAACAGAATATACAAGCAATCTACCCAATAAACAAGAGACAAAAAATTATTCTCTATTTTTCTCTTATAGAATACGTACAAAGATAACTACAAATATGAATATACTGCTTTGTTAATTTATTTAATAATGTGACATCAAAAATGAACTTTTGTGTCTAATAATATCAGGAAAAAGAAAAAAAGAAAAAATTTAAAAACTCAAATCCCTTTTTTTTTTACTCAACATTGCGAGCCGACTAATATCACAGCAACTACCTTATAGAATGGCAAAGAAATTCTACCAACTACTTTAGATATATCGGCAAAGAAATTCTTTTCATTATTTCATTTTTTTAGTTATGATAACTTTTATTATTTTGTTACTAATTCAAGTAAAACATTAATGGTTATTTTTTTAAAACATAAATTATGTATTTCCATTTTGCAGTACAATGAAACAAAAAAAATCTCTATATCTATACTATATATAAAAGAAAAACCGATATTCTTGAAAGTGAAAAATTAGAAAAACTATATATGAAAACTATAAACTTTTATTATTATTTTCTTTTATAACAAATAACCCATATTATTTTCATTCGGTTTAAATCGTGTTTAATCCTCAAATTTTAAACTTTTATTATTTTTCGTTTATAACCCTATATTATTTTTTATCACTATAAGTCTACAACTATCTGCTGCTATAAAATCTAATTACTATGCACGGATACTTGTTTACTATTACAAATGAACACCAAAAGTACACCAATAAGGCAATAATGCTCATGTACAAATATCAATTTGAATAGACGAGTACTTAAAGTTTCTAGCTAACTTCAAATCTAAGCAATAATCCGTAACATCTAACTCGACAATGAGTTTATGCTAAAGGGAACACGGCCAACTTAATCAATACCATATTTGAATTGAAATCAATACTTGTATTTCTTAACTAGACAACGTTTAAATGGAATTGAAGAACCAACTGCATATACGAGTAATTTAGCATCAAGGGCTAGGAGCATCGACAAGAGGTTTCAAAGTCGGTTTTCATAAGTTATACTCACTACGTCTCAAATTGATAGTCGTCAAATTTGATGATACGTTTTGGCGATGTTACCTATCAAATAGAAGGCCCGCTAGATGATCAAAATTTCCATGTTTGTTTTTTTTTTTAATGTTTCAATTTAATTGTCTATTAATAAAAATATATACGAAAGTTTGATCAAGTTTAATATATTACCTTTAAGTAAAACTCTTACGAGTATTACACATTTTAAAGTATATATTAATTAATTAGTTAATTGTAAAACGTTGATTTTATAAAAAAGTAATAAAAAGAGAAAAAGTGTTAAACTTTTTATTTTTTATTGTGAAACAAATAATTATTTTGAGACGGACCGAGTAACTTTTAGAATCCTGGCATTGCCTTGTGATCTAGATGCGGACCAACTAGTGATAGACTAGTTACATGTGTATTGCATGGTGGTATAAATAGTTTGGAGATAACCAAAAATGACTAGAATATAATTTATTCTCTTAAATAAAAAAGATCAAACATAAATTTATTTTGCAGACTAATTTGATTCAAATGATGGATACTACTTAACCTATGTATACTTTGTGTTTGAACAAACGTGTGAGTCGTCATTGATCCGTAAGTAAGTGGACGACATTTTCATAACCAAGAGACACATGACGTGTATTTTTCAACACAAAATTAAGCATAAGTTTAATTATATTGATTAAGGGAAAATAATCTCTGCTGCAAATAACAAGGAGTCTTCACTGCTGCATAAATCAGGGACAAATTAAGGACTACTTGTGTATAATCATAAAAGTTAGAAGACTGTAAAATGAACAATCAAGTATCATTTTCAATGTTTGCAGCAAATAACTCCCTGCAAGATGTTATCCCTATTGATCAATTCTAAACTAGTTTTATTACTATATCATTACTATCTATCTATACTATCTATAATGGAAAAATGGTTAAATATAAAATGTTGAGTTTTTAACAATGGTCAAATGAGAGATAAAGTGGAATGTAATTAATACTCTTATTAAAATACCCTAATACTTAGAACTTAGAAGTACAATTATTTATTCACATTGTACAACCAAATTAAAGCATATCTACCAAATTAAATACAACCAATCAAACACAAATCGGGTTGACCCGGGACGCTTTAAACCCGGCGGGTTGACCCAGTTTAATTTGACCCATTTTCGACTCAACCTAACAAGTTGACCCGGTTTAACTCGACCCATTTTTCGACCAGAACGATTGAACCGGTTGAACCAACCGGGTCGAAGAGGGTTTCAAAACATTATTCATTACTTAAAAAAGTACAATGATTTATTCACATTGTACAACCAATTAAAAACATATCTACCAAATTAAATACAACCAATTAAAACACAAACCAGGTTGACCCGGGACGCTTTAAACCCGACGGGTTGACCCAGTTTAATTTGACCCGTTTTCGACCCAACCTAGCAAGTTGACCCGGTTTAAATCGACCCATTTTTCGACCGGAACGGTTTAACCGGTTGAACCACCCGGGTCGAACCGGGTTTCAAAACATTATCCATTACTTAAAAGTACAATGATTTATTCACATTGTACAACCAATTAAAACATATCTACCAAATTAAATACAACCAATTAAAACACTAACCGGGTTGACCCGGGACGCTTCAAACCCGGCGGGTTGACCCGGGACGCTTCAAACCCGGCGGGTTGACCCAGTTTAATTTGACCCGTTTTCGACCCAACCTAGCAAGTTGACCCGGTTTAAATCGACCCATTTTTCGACCGGAATGGTTCAACCGGTTGAACCACCCTGGTCGAACCGGGTTTCAAAACATTATGTTTAATTCCCAAATCTTCAAACTTTTATTATTTTTCGTTTATAACCTATAAACTTTTTTTTATCAATAAACTATTTGTCGCTATAAAATCCCGTTGCTATGCACGGGTACTCGTCTAGTAAAGGAAAAATGGTCAAAGATGAAAGTGGAAAAGTCAAGAAAGTGAAATGTGAAATGTTGAAAAATGTATATAAGGAAATATTGAAATACATTTAATACTCTTATTAAAATACCCTATTACTTAAAAGTACAATTATTTATTCACATTGTACAACCAATTAAAAACATATCTACCAAATTAAATACAACCAATTAAAACACAAACCGCGTTGACCCGGGACGCTTCAAACACGGCGGGTTGTCCCGGTTTAATTTGACCCATTTTCGACCCAACCTAGCAAGGTGACCCAGTTTAAATCGACCCATTTTTCGACAGGAACGGTTCAACCAGTTGAACCACCCGGGTCGAACCGGGTTTCAAAACATTATCCATTACTTAAAAACGATTTATTCACATTGTACAACTAATTAAAAACATATCTGTCAAATTAAATACAACCAATTAAAACAAAACCGGGTTGACCCTGGACGCTTCAAACCCGGACGGGTTGACCCAGTTTAATTTGCCCCGTTTTCGACCCAACCTAGCAAGTTGACCCGGTTTAAATCGACTCATTTTTCGACCGGAATGTTTCAACTGGTTGAAGCACCCGGGTCGAACCGGGTTTCAAAATAGTATGTTAAATTCCCAAATATTCAAACTTTTATTATTTTTCGTTTATAACCTATAAACTTTTTTTATCAATAAACTATCTGTCACTATAAAATCCCGTTGCTATGCACGGGCACTCGTCTAGTATATAATAATTGACCAAAGTTTACTATTCATAAACTAAATAGGTAATTTGTCAATATATAATTGGAAAATAATTAAAAGAACTAAATATATGACTACCTTTATGCCTAAATTTGTGTGGCAAACTCAAGTGGGAGGAAACATAATTCACAAGAACATTCTGTAGTCTTTGTAAGAGGTGTTCCAGATGTCGGCCCCAGTAGGAGCCTACATAATGGGAGTCAACATTTTTTTTTTTTTTTTTTTTTTTTCAAAAACTGTCATTTTTTATATGTGCAACACCTGATAAATTTTTATATTACTTTCAGTTTTTAGTATAAATTTAGTTAGCCCAACAATTAGGTCCGTCCCTACTCTGCAACCAATATTATAATGTCAGGCAAGGTTAGGCATATATTTATAGATGCATGGTATGTGAAATTAGTGTTTTAGCGGTAAAGCACTTGTGATTTAAAAGGATCTTTTGATTTTGGTTTGTATCTTTTGTCATTTATTTATAAAGTTATAATTTAGCCTCTAAACATCTACAAGTTATACTTTTTGTTTGTAGTATCTTTAATTCCAAAGTTACACATTTACTATTATTTAGACTTTTAGCTTTAAGTAGTATATTTTAAATATTTTTAGCTACTCACTATTGATGTTATTAGTATGTGCAAATGGTTTATGGTTATTGATCAATTGCTTACTCTTTTTTCTTTCACAAGTATAGTTGTTAATCCATAGTGAATATAGAGATATGTAAAGTTCATTATAAATACTACTACTTTTAAAATATTTATTCATGGAGTGCTAAAAAAATATAAGTCATATTATCGTTATAATGATTTTAAGTTTAAAGTCCTTATCAAAAAGCTATCAAGCAAAGAAACTTATATCGCAGATAACCATAACTTTTGTGACAAATAAAAATTATAAGCACCCGCAGCAAAGCGCGATTTTGACAGCCCTCGTTAATACATATAAATCAAACATGACATGACAATAAAATGTATACACTCGTTTCATGGTCTCGTTTATTATGCTTTCTGCTTGTTAGTTTCGTTCCTTTCACTCATGCTCATACTTCTGTACAACATTGATCCCATGAAAACTACTATAGTTTCGAAAATTTATCGATTACTCTTTCGATATTCATATATCTTTATGATGTTTGGTTTATAGTTAGTAACACTGTACAACATTGTACTATTATTTTACCCAAATAATTTCAAATTTCAAAACCAAAACACAAAAGTTATTTTCACATTCTAAGTTAAGTATTGTGGTCTAGTGGGTGGGGCTTAACTAGTTAAGCGAGCCACAAGTGGGAGTAGTACCGGGTGGGTGACCACCCGGGAAGTCCTCACTTGTGGTCCACTTGCAGACCATTTGTTTCGGAGATATATTGCAATGATGGATTCGAAGCCCTTAGACCAAGCCGCTGGGGTTAGAATCCTGAGCATGGCCCGGTTTTCATCCGGCTGTTTCTCCAGCAAGGTAACTTGTGTGGAGGCAGTACGGTTTCCGGGGGAAACCCGTTACCACCTGAGATCAGCGTGGACCCGGTTTAGACAACATAGTCTGGCGGGGTGGCGATGGGGCCTTCGCTGTCCGCGAAGGTGATCGATTCTAAATTGAAATTCACCTTTCAAAAAAAAAGTAATATGGCATGGGCCATGCATAAGCCAGTAATTATTTTATGTGTAGTTGGGTTAGATGAATAAATGAAAATACTATTGTGGGCCCCATTTGGGCCATTAAAAAATGGAATTTCTATGAATTTTATACTCTACCTTTTAATAACGGCCCCTACTCACCGACGCTAATATCAAATCTATGGTCTTGATTCGTTGCTTGGCCCCACACGCATTTGGTTCACCAAAACCATTTAACAAAATGAAAATAACAAATTGTGTTTTATTTATATTCCATAAGTGTATTTTTAGTATTTTAGACCCATATATATATACGTTGAACTTTTATACTATAGAGAATCAAGCTCTTGTACATGACGTGGAAATGATAAGTCTTTGAATCAGATGTAGACAGTTTATCTGACGGCATTTGTTATATGCAAAGTTTTCAAAACCGGAATCATTCTCATTGAATGAAACTTAAATATTGTTGGTGGAGAGAACAACTTGAAAAGTATTTATTTTAGGGAATTGATATATATTACGCTGAAAATTTCGTATTAAAAATGAACATAGGGTCAAAAAATTTGGGGGCCACAATCCCCTCGGCCCCTTCCATGTTCCGTCTCTGCCTACTAATGATCGCTTTCGTTTTTTAAAAATCGAAATCATAATATCAGATCAGAACCCCAAGATTCTATCATATTATCATTTTCTTAATAGTCTTTATAATATTAATCACATCTACAAAATATTATAGTATATATTATAAACACAAATTATATGAATGTTTTATGAAAATGTTGTTGTGAATTTTGATTATAGAATATTTAAGTAACATGTTTTTTAAATTGTATAAAAATAACCAATAACTTTGTAGTTTTTGAGTTTGCGATTTCAGAAAATTAAGATCGTATAGTCAAGATTGGGATTTTATAAGATTTTAAGTTTGCTAAGATCATACATAAGATCTAGATTATTTTTATTTTTTTTTTTATTTTTTATTTTTTATTTTTTAAACGTAAAATCGTAATATCCTAATATCAAAATCGGGATCTTAACAATCGTGGATATATGTAAATCCTTCATTGTATTCTTACCTACAGAATTTCAAACTTAGTCAATAGGTCACCTTGGTGGTTACATAATCCGAAAGTAACTAATGATTTTGAGTGACATTTTCTTAGAATCGCGACTTATGTGTTGCTTTCCCAAAGATTAGGTGGTTTAAAGTCTAAAGGTCTATTTAGTTTCAACTAAGCTTTAACGACTTGATTCAAATCATACTTTTTCACGACAGAAAAAAGGCAAAAGGGACAATAATTCATTGGGCAATGACACCCCTTTTTATCACCATGAAATGTTTTTTTAATTTACAAAAAGTAAATTACACGTTATGCTTTAAATTATTTGAGTGTCTACAGACTTACTTCGATAATTTATTAAACAAAATAAAAGATAATCCAACCTGGTCCTATTCTTCAAGATATGTTGACTCAACAACTTTTTGTATTAAACTTAAAAGGGTCCTTTTCTTTTTCAGTGGGATTTCAGAAACAGCTTTTAATGTGTACCAAATAAGCTATAACCCAAACATCCCATAAATGTTGGGACGTATGAGTTTCAAGCCACAACAGCCTTGCAAATACGTTTAACCATTTGGCAACCCGAACAAGCCCATGCCTGACCGTCTAGTCCCAGCGTGTGAGAAGTGGCAGATCTAGCAGGAAATCCAAAGTAGTTCCTTGATTTGGTCAAGTTGAAAAATGTAAATGTGTCAACCAACCAACAGGTCAATTTCGGGTCGAATAAGGTCTAATGTAACAAGATGCGATAATTAAAAAAAATAAATAAATAAATAAAAAATTAAAAAAAAAATAAAACATTAAACATAGATTTATAACATAATACTGCGTTTATAATTTCAATTTCAATTGTCTTTCTAGATTTCGTAGCTTGAAAACGAGCAATGATTATATCATTACTAATACCTTCTAACATTCCAACTAAAACAAATAACAAATTCAAACTTTTAATCAATAATCACATGATGCATAACATCTTTCTAAAGACTAAAGTCCTAAACAACAAAACCTATAATCTAAGCAAAAGGCATTGTGAAGAGGGGGCTCGCCGTTTCTGACGTGACTCCTCTTCACCCCTCGCCGTTCACTCGCCACGACACCGGTGGGCTTCACCATTTTGCACCTCGCCAAGAAACTGACGAAATAAAAGACAAAAACTTTTTAAAATCTTACCGTTGCAAACCAAATGAAGAGGGGTAGGTGGGGCTTAAATGAAGAGGTTGTTTTGTGTTATGAGTGAGAAGGTATTTTGAGGTAAGAGTGTTGAAGTGAGGTGACATCCGATATGACCCAAATAAAAAGATTTTGCTCTTCACCATACCTTATACTTTTAATAATCTGACAATATGATAATCTAACAATACTAGTAATAAAGTAGTACAATTAGATAACATACTTTATACCCTTTAGTTGGTCATAAAAACTAGAAATAATAAATAAACTAAAAAATAAATAACTTACAATTGGATAGTTGGATAAAATATGTGAGTCAACTTTCCTAACTCCCTCCACAACAAACAACTGATTAATGGATTTTTTTTTCCTTTTAAGTTAATCATTAATTATTAAATGGGCTAACCTTTTTGGGCTATTTGGGTTTGGACTAAGAATATTGTGTATACTAAAAGTAAAAGTATTTTTCAAAAAGATTTCTAGGTAGTTTCAAAATAATTTCTACGGTGGTTCTTAAAAAAATTTCTATATCGCTTTTAAAAAATTTTGTCGTCCAAAGTGATTCCCTGGCATCGCCTGACAATGCATAGACCCGCCTCTGCGTGTGAGAGGTACATTTGGTTCATTTAACGGCTGCTCATGGTGACCCAACCAACTGATCCTTCCACGTAAAAGTTTTTGTAATAAGTTTTATGGTGACTGAACCCGAAACACTTATAAATTATGTTCCAACTAGACAAAATTAACAAGAAAACATTAATTGCGAAAATTTGTCACTCTTATATCACATCTTTAAAACGAATACGCCATTATTCACTTCATTATGATGATCTCATAAACGATGTAGCATGTTGTACACATTTGTCTATCTTCAACAATGTAACAAATTTGCACATACTAATCAACTTTCTCAAAAGTCAAAACTAAAAATTATTTGTACTCTAATTTGATTAAAATATCAACGGTTCCCAATCCCGTCTTTCATGAGTTATGGAAGATGTGAGATATAGACAGCCTTACCCCTACCCGAAGATATATAGACCGCTTCTAGAGGACTTCCAGCATTTTTGCAAAGAGCGGGGATCGAACCTTCGCATCTGTCTCTAAAAGAGAGGAGTTTTCCAACTGATTTAACCCTGCACCTCAATTTGATTGTCTTAACAAATTTGTAATTTCATTACTAACGTCTCATAACTCTCTTATAGCCAACTTAAACCCCTTAAATTTCAGAATTGACTACTTTAACCCCTCTTTAATGTCAAACTTTGTCCACCATTTAGAAAAAAACATGCACCCCACGTTCTTCTGAAGCTCAAAAACACCAACAACAATGTATACAAAACACAAGATTACCAAACTAATCTCTTAGGAATTACCCAAATCAAATTCTTTTTAACCTCTCAATTAGGTGTAAGAAAATTGAGCTTTACTCACATTTCCTATTTATTTTCATGGTCATTTTTTTAACAACTTTTTCTCATTCCATGTGTTCTTGTAAATCTTTCTTGCAAATGCAGAAAACATAAGAATCAATCAGCAACATTTTAGAAAGTTGTCAAGAGGAAACAAACATGACGTCGACGGATGAACAAGAAACTATCGTAAATGGCAATGATCCTGTTTCTCTCATTAAGAGAAAGCGCGCTGGTAAGTTTTTTGGTAATTTTCATGTTTGCATCCGCAAATGTTTAGGACGAATACATATATTTGTTGCTTGTGTAGAGTTGGAGCAAATGAAAGAAAGGTTCGCTAAGCTTCTTTTAGGAGAAGATATGTCTGGTGGCGGGAAAGGTGTTTCATCTGCTTTGGCTTTGTCAAATGCCATTACAAATCTTGCCGGTAATCATAATCTTAATGCCAATCTTGTTTATGTAAAACGTTTGTTTAGATGATGGTGTTTGATTGTTCTTTTTGGTGTTTTTCGAAATATGCAGCTTCTGCATTCGGAGAGCAACATAAACTTGCTCCAATGGCGGAAGATAGGAAAAAAAGATGGAGAAGAGAAGTTGGCTGGCTTTTATCCGTGACTGATTACATTGTTGAATTCGTTCCATCACAACAAACGTCAAAAGATGGATCAAATATGGAGGTATTATGCATACATGAAACCTATTAAAACTCATATCAAAACACCCTCTTAATTTCTCTCTAAATCTCAATCCAAATTATGACTGATGTTCTTGTAGGTTATGAAGACAAAACAAAGAGGCGACCTACGGATGAACATTCCTGCTTTAAAGAAGCTAGACGCGATGCTCATTGTAATAACTCAATTCCCGGCTCCTTTTTAACAATTTTTTGCCTACTTTTGTATAAAATGAGATGATCATATGAATATATGATCCAGGGTTGTCTAGACAATTTCAGGAATCAGAATCAGTTCTGGTATGTGTCTAAGGATGCAGATGAATCAGAAAAAGGTGTTCAAAGAAGCGACAAATGGTGGCTGCCAACGGTTAAAGTTCCTCCAGAAGGACTATCCGAAGAGTCAAGAAAATGGATGCAGTATCAAAAAGATTGTGTCAATCAAGTTCTTAAAGCCTCCATGGCTATCAATGCGGAAATCCTTGCAGAAATGGAGATCCCCGAAAACTATATCGAAAATCTTCCCAAGGTACATTAACCCAATCTTTACAGGCGGCCTGGTCCTATCCCGACTGACTGTTTTCAACTACTCATAAGCGTTACCCATTCTGACATATTATCCAACTTGTTTTACGACATCTGCTTATGGCCTTATGGGTATATGTATCAGAATGTCTAACTGCTCTAATTTGCTAAACACGACAGAATGGTAGAGAGAGCCTTGGAGACGCGATCTATAAGAATATTACGGTGGAGTTTTTTGACCCAGGGCAGTTTCTGTCAACCATGGATCTCTCATCAGATATAAACGTTCTCGATCTTAAGAACAAAATTGAAGCCTCTATTGTTATATGGAAGAGAAAGATGCATCAAAAGGACTCGAAATCCTCTTGGAGCTCGTCTATAAGTTTGGAGAAAAGAGAGCTCTTTGAAGAAAGAGCGGAAACCATTTTACTCCTCTTAAAACAGCAATTTCCGGGACTTCCTCAATCATCACTAGAAATTAGCAAAATAGCATCCAATAAAGTATGAAACTTTTCTGTGAACTTTTATACTTTCTTCTCTTTTGTTCAATTACTAATCATGGGTCAATCTAGGTTCTACTTTATCTTAATCGGGTCAAAAACACACACACACACACACACACACACACAAAAAGACTGCATGAAACTGCTTCTGAAATCAAAATATAAATACATTAACAATTACTTATTTTTTTGTAAACTTGACTAAAAAGATAAGAAATTTTTGGTTAACCAAACCCAATTTGGCCTGTTTTGACCAGAACCAATAGGATCTGCACATACTGCAAGTTTAACCTCTAACTAAAAGGGTACATTTATTATCTATTCTCTGACCTCCGTAGGATGTTGGTCACGCTGTCTTGGAAAGCTATTCACGGGTGTTGGAGAGTTTAGCAAGTGCAGTGATGAACCGCATTGAGGATGTACTGTATGCAGACAAAGTGGCACAAGACCCATCATTGCTAGCAAAAAAGAGGACAATGCCATCACGAGTACCGTTGGAAGAATCTAATAGTCAAAAAATATCAGGTCACACATCAGGTCATACTCCTACAGGGTCACCTTCATCGATGACATTATCAGATTTTATGGGGTGGAGTGTCGAGCAAGAAACAAGTTCTAGTCCTAAATCAGAAGATACCGAAAAGTATACAAGCAAATCAGCCAAGATTTTAGCAAGAACGAAAAACTCGTACATGGAAAAGTTAGAAGCTTACAAATTAAGAAGCCCGACAACCCGTCATTAATTGAGATCAAAACTAGAATTAGTAAGATTATGTAAATACAGTCCTACTCTTCCTAACAGATCTTGTATATGATTTTTCTGATATGAATACTATATTTTGAGTAGCGAATACTGAATAGTAATTACGATGTGATAGTTCTTTTGTTACGACAATTGAATTAAAGACGACCAAGAGAGCTCATTTATATAATAATGTGAATCAACTTCCACATCAAGCGGTAAACATGCCGGTTTAAAGATAATCCGAGAAGACATTTATTTGAGCTTAAAACAAAATATGGTGCCAAACACAAAAGATGATTGACGGCAGTTGATTTATGACATACGGGTAACAAAACAACCTAGATAGCTCATCTATATTCTTGACATACGAGTAACAGCAGCATGCATAGCTTCCGCAAGATGAGGGATGGTTCTTGTACTGAGACCAGCCATGCTTATCCTCCTGCATAACGGTAAAATAAACAAATTATAATTTTTGAATAAACAAAATAGCTATTTAGATAGATATTTTTATTTGATAAATGCTTACCCGTCAGAAGTCATGTAGACGTGATATTCTTTAGTCATGAAAGCAACTTGTTCAGCATTTAGGCCTGTGAACGTAAACATCCCGATTTGCTTTATAATGTGAGTCCAGTCACCAGGTGTTCCTGTCACATGTGAAACCGATCACAAGATTAGCATACACAACACAATAAAGTAATCTTTTTATTAAAAATATACCAGCATAGTAGTATTACGGTATTACCTTTTGCTATCAAGGCCTCTAATAGTTGCTTGCGCATGCTGATAATCCGATCAGCCATTGCTTTCAGCTCAATTGTCCACTCATTGTACAGATTACTATACAAAAGACATTTTATTATTAAATAATGTACCATCTTATAAGATAGCTTATTTTTGCGTGTTTTAAGAATCAAGGGTACCTGTCTTTGAGTATAGTTGCAACAATAGATGCACCATGAAGAGGTGGGTTGGAATACATTGGCCTGATAACGAGTTTAAGTTGGCTTTCTACTCTGCTTGCAACATCTGCTGATTTGCAAACCTGTTAAATCAGCAAAATCAGTTACATTTTTATTCACATATTTGGGTAAAAGTATAATAATTCTGATTTAATATGGTCAAAATAATCAGATTTAAAGAAACAGATAAAAGGTTATCAAAACTTGATTATTTAGATAGCACTAATTAGTGCTTACAATGCTAAGGGCTCCAACACGTTCAGCATAAAGTCCCATGTTTTTAGCATAACTCTGAGCTGCAAAGCATTCGCCACCATCAGCTACGAACATGCGAACAGCTTGTGCATCTGCATCAAGGCTGCCACTAGCAAAACCCTGGAACACGAAGAAATAAAATAAAGTTTTTTCTTACTGCTTCATAGCTATAGATACATCAAATAGTGAAAAAGAACTCAAGATTCAGAACTTTTATGTACCTGATATGCACTGTCAAAAAATGGCAACAATGCTTTCGATCTCATTAACTTCCTGATCTCCTCCCACTGCTTAACAGTTGGATCGACCCCAGTTGGGTTGTGAGCACATGCGTGAAGAAGTACGATTGCTCCTGATGGGGCATTACCCAAATCCTCCAAAAGGCCTATTTGTACATTCACATATGCCATTAATTTAATATATAATCCAACCAAAAAAACAAGAGCATGTATACACATGTCATAACAAACGCTAATGTTATTTATATACCTTGGAAGTCAAGCCCACGGGTGGCGGGATCATAGTAGCGGTATGTCTTCACTGACAATCCTGCCAAGGTAAAGATCTTTGGATGGTTTCCCCATGTTGGAGATGGAATGTATACCGTTTTCTGAAAAACAAGGTGATTGAATCATGATGTTTCCTATCGTTTTGTAGATGAAATAAGAGTGAATGAAAGATAGAGGATTAGGTTTGCTTACTTCATGATAGTGCCTTGCGAGAAACTCTCCACCGACCCTAAGTGAACCAGTACCAGACAAGCATTGCACAGTAGCGACTCGATTCTCTTGAATAGCAGGGCTATGTTTCACCAAGAAAATATCAATTAGGTCATTAATTATTAAACAACACATGGTAAATATGTGTTGTAATTAATTTGAGGCATCATGTTTTAGTAAATTGTTACCTATCAGCGCCAAAAATGAGCTTTGCGCTACCTTTGTTGAAATCTGCAAGTCCAACAATGGGAAGATACTCCTTAACACGAGCCCTAATGCACATACAAGTTGAAAACTTTAGCATTGAGTAAGGGCAAAACTAGTATATTATGTACAAGAATAAGTATACTTACGGGTCATTAACAAGCTTTTGTTCTGCCTGCCTTACGACATTGAGAACAAGTGGTTTTCCTTCCTATTAATAGCAACAACAAATGGAATTGTACAATGAGTTAATTTTTGACATCCATAATTATATTTAATCAAGTAAAAACTAAGATTAATTACCTCAGTTCGATAAGCACCGACACCCAAATTCAACTTTGACGGGTGCGAATCTTTGTTATACGCAACAGTAACCTATGTTTTGTTTCATCATAACAAAGACAAAAACATAAGTATTTACACAAGAAAACAAAAAACAGACCTCTATCATCAAATCAACTTCATGAATAATTACAAATGTACAATATAAAACCTCTCAAAACCCAAATGCTCGATATTATCTAAAATGGATAACAATCAGTGTATTTTGGTTTAGTAGTCATATTCGCAAGATTATAAACCCTTAAACCAGGTTAGTGATTAAGTTACACCTTGATCACTAAAATACATCAAACTAATGACATGGATATTAAGCAAAAACCTTATCAACCAAAATACCCAATCTCAAGACACTAGATAGAAGTACAATATTTCGCTTTCGCATACTGTCATCATTACACAGGACAGAAAAACCCAAAACTGGATTTGTGTCAAGATGTCAACTTGATCACTAAAGATACATTATTTAGGCTTATTGTTTAAGCTTACTTTTTGGACTTATGAGCTTATTGAACTTTTGAAAAGCAAATAAGCTCAATTTTTGGGGTTATGAAGTTATTAACACATATAAGCCATAAATTCCAGTTTAAGCTCATAAGTCCAAAAGCTTGAGCTTATTAGCTATTAAAAACTACAATAAGCTCATAAGTCCAAAAAATAAGCTTAAACAAACACCCCCTTAATATACAAGTTGCATAGACGCTTATAACTGACATAAACCATTAGGTTCATTCAGCGACGGAAATATTGACCAAAAGTGCACTTATAAAAAAGATATACAAAACTAGAAACACAATTTTTACTGACCAGGTGGTTTTTACCAAAAATTAACACTATGTCGCAAAACTTCATGGGTGTCCTGGGACCACTCCGGTTCCGTCCTTGGTTCATTAGATTATACCAACGCTCCCCCCCCCCCCCCAAAAAAAAAAAAAACTCTGGGCTTATCTCTAAATCTAAAGTTGGATCAGCAAAAGTACATCAACTCAGTTTCATATACGATCATAGTACAAAACCTTAAAACCCATATACCCAATATCAAAAAACAATAAATAAAAAACTAACTAACCACCATGATCATAACTTCAAAAACCCAAAACTATGATCATATAAACATGATCCAAGATACTAAAAACACTTTCATCAATAACAAACACATGCACATATCTAAATATATCAAATATCAACTTATAAAAAAGTTACAAAAACAAAGATGGTAAAAAAAGTATACCCCCAAAATAGGATCTTCAGGAGCTTTGGCAATAGCAGAAAAGATTGAATCAGACATTTTTTTAAAAAGGGTTTGTGTAATGAAATTGTGGGTTAGAATTGTTTTTGTGTAAAGATGTGATCTTTATATATATTGTGGGCGCATATGGTTTTTTTTTTAGTAGACTTTGGGCACAAGATACTGTAAAAGTGTCGCTATTAAGGTATATGTTTTTTACGACATTTGTTTTGGTAAATATTCCCATTGCGTATTTTAATAGAGTTTTTTTTAACGTTTTTGGTTATGTGGATTTTACGTAATAATTTATTTGAGTGCGACATTAGATTTGTACGTGTCGATATCTCTACAGGTATCGAGTTTTTTTATTTTATTTTATTTTTTTATTTTTACAATATTGTAACTAAAATTGCAATAATTTTAATTTATGTTCAATTTCTGGGTGTAAAACTAAAAGAAGAAAAATTACGAGGGGTAAAAAAGAGAAAATAAGAAAAGAAGAAAAAACAGCTGGTTTAAGTTTTGTGTTTTCAAGTCAAAATCTTTTATATAATAAAAGAATTACATCATTTCGGAGTGTTTTTGTAAATCCCTTCTCAATGTAAAAAAAATTGGGCCAATAGGAGAGCTCGATTTTGCCACATAAGCAAAATCGAGCGACATGATTGGCCAATAAAAAGTCAAAATTGAATTGATTTTGGTCAAACTTTAATAAATTTTGTGGAGAATTTGATTGAGGAAAAAAATATATAAAAATATATGTGTCAAATTTATGAAAATAAAAACTTAAAAAAAGAGGGGGTAATTAATAAAACATTAGTGGTTGAATTTTAAATATATTATATGGGGTTAAGTGTAAAATTATAAATCTCCATGTTTTTTTTATAACTTTAGATAATAAAAAAATAACCCTTACACTTTATAACCGCTACACTCTATAATATGAATTTTGTTTACAATTGCAGGAGTATTAGTACTGGCTTGAGATTTTCATCCATTAAACTTACAAAATTCTACAAATATACGAATTAGGTTTAATATACGTTAAATATTTTAAAAACAAATATTTGTTTTAAACTTTCATCCATTAAAATATTTTTTACTATGTACGTTAAATAAGGACTATGTTATCCTATTTAAAAATTTAATCTATTCATACACGGATTTGAATATTAAATACGGCTAAATTATTATTAACGGTAATATAAATATCAACGACTCATGTAATTATTATTTAAAATTTATATACAAATATCCTGAAAACATTTTTGAAAAACAGAGTCCACAAATTTTAACCCACATAAGAATCAGTTTTTTCATTCCTCTCTTCTCTTCTACCACACATAACAAAGCCTAAACATTCGTTCTTTCAATTCATGAGATTGGATATTTATGATGTATTGCAGTGATGAACAAATGTTTATGTTTTAATTCATGAATATCCAATATCACCAGACATAACAATCGCATCCATCTTCTATAACCCGAATTAAATCATACCTTCCCAAAATCAAAACGATTGGAGAATCAAAAACGAATATTAAAACGTATAAAACCGTACAAAAACGTATACAGTTGTCGATGTTTAAGCTTAAAAATGTATTAATGATTGAGATTAGGTTTAAGTTCAGTTGTTTTTTTTTTTTTTTTTTTTTTTTTTTTTTTTTTTTTTTTTAATGATCTTTTGGTGTTAGGTTTAGCTGATAAAGTTTGTTACAGTAAATTTGACTATGTGTTTTGTTGAAGTTTTGCTTTTGTGAGTCTTTTGTATTGTTTAGTTGATAAAGTTGTGAAATTTGTTCAACTTAATGTTAGATTATGTTGAAGTTTTGATTCTTATAGCGTTCAGGCATAATAAAGTGGTGATTGGTATGCTTTCTGTATGTGTTATGATGATCTCAAGTAAGAATCTCCCTCTATTAATAGTTGTAAATGGAATTTGTATAAATAAGTTTTTAGTGTTTTTGTGTACTTTAAGTTAACTAATTATTAGGGGTCACTAATGTTGTCAAGTGAGTTTCGACATGTTTTCATAATTTCGTAGGTCTTGGATGCAAACTCTATAAGATTTGACACAAAGATTCAATGGCATATGTGAGATATATTTTGTTTAAAATACAAATTGGGTGTAACACAATGAGTATATTTGCAATTATAAACTCATTATATGGTGACTATCTGAGCTGCAAAGAGACTTCACGTCGAATATTTACTCTACTTGTGTATATCCTTATAAACAACTATTTGATTGGAGCATAATGGAGTGTTGTTCTTTATACGGAAGTGATTGGCACACTTTCGTTTTTTTATCGGGACAGTCACAGTACAATTAGTTAAAGCAGTTTATACTAAATGTACAACTGTTTATTGTATAATGTGGAGTGTCCCAATAAAAATTGAGAGTGCTGCCAACCACTTCCCTTCTTCATATGATATGGGGGATGCTTATATATCACACTTGAAAAAAGATTATGCGTTGCAAAGTAACTTATGTACCTTCTAATATAATCTGAATCATTAAACAACCCATTGTAATACTATTCTTTTGAATTTGAATTTGATTTGGATATATAACATCAACGAAAATAGTTAAGGTTAAAGTTGAATCAAATTAACTCTGAAAATTTAAACTGGACACTTATTTTGAGACGGATGTAGTATAAAGGTTTGGCTTTTAGCACATTTACCTTAAATTAACAATTACCCAAAGAAAAAAACATTATAATTAAAATTTATGTCAAAACCCCGTGCGTGCACGGGAATTATAACTAGTAAATAAATAAATAAAAATAAATAAAAAAATCAAATCAAATTAAATTATGTCTAAAAATAATATTTTCTCTAAATCATCTCAATTTAGAAAGAAGATTAAAAGAAATTTGACATAATTTAGTTCTTTCTTCTTTTCTCATTTTTCAAAAAAACTTTAAAACGTGACAATTTTTAATTTTCCCTTCACTTTTTTTTTTTTTTTTTTTTTTTCATGAAAACTTAGGAATAGAAACTCAAATCTCATTAAATTAATTGTACATTATTGATAAATTTATCAAAGAATAGAAGATGTACCAGCATCTATTGCACCCAAACTATAATGAGTTAACATGGTTTTACTTTGCTTAACTAATGACCACTTGAATGAGATAAATTAACAGATTGTATCAACAATAAATGAGTAAACGGATA
The DNA here is from genome assembly GCA_030686995.1 of Artemisia argyi. Classification (NCBI taxonomy): domain Eukaryota; kingdom Viridiplantae; phylum Streptophyta; class Magnoliopsida; order Asterales; family Asteraceae; genus Artemisia; species Artemisia argyi. The sequence continues at coordinate 180,137,001 of CM060704.1, forward strand.
AAGTTTTTCTTGTTCATGTTATCTAGGAGAGCGAGCGTTTTTGACTTAGATGTACGCATTCTCATCAGATTAATCCCAAGATAGTTTCCGACCTTTCCCTGGTCATCCCTAAATATACACACCTAGCGAGATTTGAACCATTAACCTCTTATGAGAACACCAAGACCTTACAACTAGAAGATTTTATGATGGTTATAATTAGTCATTTAAAATCTTAGTGAGGTTTGAATCCTTGATTTTATTAAAGATATTGTGTTATAATTAGTAATGAATTATGTTAAATGAAATATTAGTTTCTATTTTAATTGTTCGGGTTATTCTTGACTTGTACTTCTTCCGTTTTTTTAATAATTGTTTATATTTATGGAGAGAAATAATATCTTATTGGTAATAAGTATAGTTAGTTGTATTAATAGTAGTGTGTATATTTTTAAGATCGAGGTACATATTTGATTGGGGGAGTAGTTTCTTACGTGATCTTAGACCGGGTGTTATGGTGTTCATTCACCATTCGTGGAGGTGCTCCACCGCGCGCCAAACTTATGGCCGGGTACTTCCGACGCGTATGGTGGTACTACGTTTGGTGTGGTATGGTAGTGCAAACCACCTAAAGAAAAGCACATTTTGTGTGTGTGTATGTGTTGTGAGTGTGTGGGGTATATGTTTGTATTAAGTGAGATATTTTTATGTGTTTCGTTAATTAGGTGATGACCACTACGTCTCTAAAGATGGTGATAAGATAGTATATTGAAAAGTTGATGTAACGCTGAAGTGGAGGTGGTGATTGGGTGCGAGTGCGGGTAACCATTACACCTAGCCTTAGACAACTCAAATAATAAGTTACAAGATAAGTATTGACTAAATGCTTTATGCATCGGGTATTATTCAACATGGGCGGTTTTGGGCCAGCGCAACATCAGCAACCGAGCCGGGCCCAACCCACTAAGGGGCACTAAAATTTTTTATACCCATTATATGTACTAGGCCAAACCCACTTAAAAATAAACCATATTAATCAGCAACCGAGCCGGGCTCAATCCACTTAAATATATTTTATTTTGTAGAAGTAATACTTTTGTTGTAAGAATGATTTTTGTTCGTATTTTTGGCTTTTCGTACTTGATTATGGTCTAGGGATATTATAATAAAGGGGCACTTTTTTTCTTTCATGCCGGGCCTAATTTTTTTTTTGACGTTTTCAGCACCGCCCCTGTTATTCAATGTTTGCCTTTAAATGTCAATAGCGACCATGAAAAAGATCAAGGGTCAGAAGTTTAAAAATGATGTAGACGTCTTGAAGAGAAAGCAAGGGTCGATTAATGCCACATTGAAATAAATATTTTGAAAACAAAGTTATAGAATTTGACCCAAAAATTATTTTTTATTGTAGACCTCAAAGAGGAGCCAAAATAAAATTTTCAGCATGTCAACAATGTAGGGGTGAGCAGAAAAATCGAAATATCCGAATAAACCGAAAACCGAAACCGAACCAAACCGAAAATAACCGAATCGAACTAATAACCAAACCGAATTTTCCAAAACCGAACCAAACCGAACTTTTAATTCGGTTCTCGGTTTGGATATGGTTTTAGTAATCAAAACCGAAAACCGAATTCATATAAATTTATATATTTTTTATATATTTATATATATAAAAATATCAATAAAACGTTATATATATATATATATATATATATATATATATATATATATAACAATAAAATTTTATCTTAATATTAAAAAATACTTTTATGTTTGAAATAATTTTTTTGGCTAAATATATTTGTATATATATATATATATATATATATATATATATATATATATATATATATATATATATATATATATATATATATATACTAGACGAGTACCCGTGCATAGCAACGGAATTTTATAGCGACAAATAGTTTATTGATAAAAAAAAGTTTATAGGTTATAAACGAAAAATAATAAAAGTTTAAGATTTGGGAATGAAACATAATGTTTTGAAACCCGGTTCGACCAGGGTGGTTCAACCGGTTGAACCATTCCGGTCGAAAAATGGGTCGATTTAAACCGGGTCAACTTGCTAGGTTGGGTCAAAAACTGGTCAAATTAAACTGGGTCAACCCGCCGGGTTTGAAGCGTCCCGGGTCAACCCGGTTTGTGTTTTAATTGGTTGTATTTAATTTGGTAGATATGTTTTAATTGGTTGTACAATGCGAATAAATCATTGTACTTTTAAGTAATGGATAATGTTTTGAAACCCGGTTCGACCCGGGTGGTTCAACCGGTTGAACCGTTCTGGTCGAAAAATGGGTTGATTTAAACCGGGTCAACTTGCTAGGTTGGGTCGAAAATGGGTCAACCCGCCGGGTTTGAAGAGTCCCGGGTCAACCCGGTTTGTGTTTTAATTGGTTGTATTTAATTTGGTAGATATGTTTTTAATTGGTTGTACAATGTGAATAAATAATTGTACTTTTTTAAGTAATAGAAAATGTTTTGAAACCCGGTTCGACCCGGTTGGTTCAACCGGTTGAACCGTTCCGGCTGAAAAATGGGTCGAGTTAAACCGGGTAAACTTGCTAGGTTGTCGAAAAAGGGTCAAATTAAACTGGGTCAACCCGCCGGGTTTGAAGCGTCCCGGGTCAACCCGATTTGTGTTTGATTGGTTGTATTTAATTTGGTAGATATGCTTTAATTTGGTTGTACAATGTGAATAAATAATTGTACTTCTAAGTATTGGGGTGTTTTAATAAGAGTATTAATTACATTTCACTTTCTCTCTCATTTGACCATTGTTGAAAACTCAACATTTCACTTTTGACCATTTTTTCATTATAGATAGTATATATATATATATATATATATATATATATATATATATATATTTTAAATAAAGTGTGTAATTCGGTTAAACCAAAAACCGAACCGAACCAAACCGAACTAGAATTCAACCAAACCGAACCAAAAACCGAATTTGAATTCGGTTTGGTTTGGTTCATGGTTTGACCCTAAAAAAACTTTTAACCGAATTAACCGAACCGAATTAACCGAATAACCCGAAAACCGAACCGATCAACACCCCTACAACAATGTGTCACTTTTCACATTTGCAAACTAGCTTCAAGCATCAGGCCCAACCATTTACCTGATAAAGTATTATGACCAATATGCACCTTTTGGTCTTAACCCACATTATATAGGCCATGCAAACTTGTCACATAATAACCGTCAAAATCGCCTAATAAACAAGTCATCTAATATCCTCACATAAAGTACAAGTATAATGTTTACTGGAAACACATCTTGTCTATATATAAGATCGGATTTAAGAAACCCTTTTTAGGACTAGGCGTAGTAGAAGGTAGCATCACGCGTGCAACACTAAAGCACCACCACAACTTTACTACTTTAGATGTTAGTGGTATGCATGCCCGACTTGTTAATAGGTGCATGGTGGTGTTATTTTCTTGTTCGGTTGGTATTATTTTTGTGTGTGTTTGGTGGTGTAATTTGTGGTCATCACTAGACCTGGAAGTGGTGGGCTTGGTGGTGAATTGAAAAACTGATGTGGCGCTAAGTTTAGGGTGGTGAAGTTGTTGACCATTACATTACACTTAGTCCAAGGCTCTAACCACTGATGCAATTTTGCTTTTAAGTGAGATGAAACCGGTTAGTTCCTCACCATTATGCCGTTATCCAATAGAAGGCTAGAATATAAACTAAGAACCAATATATATTGTTATATGTATCATTACCTGATATTAGCAGATTTCATCGTATAGCATAATTTTGATGATTATAAGGACATGGAAATCAAATTACGAATGCAAGGATATACAAAGGTCGGTTTCACCATTGATAACAAAAAAACTGCATATCGAATATGATAACCAACACTAAAAAGAACTTACTAAACAAGTTATGAAAAGAACTTGTAGCGCTTCATAAAAAGGGTCTCATTTTTATATTTGCTCAAGACCTCCGGAGTCCGGAGGGACGACCCTGCATACCGCCCCTGCTCCGGAGGGACGACCCTGCATACACACCTTACAGAATTTATGTTGTCGTGCACTCGCCACATCAATAGTATCAGGAAGATAGCTTTATCACAACAAAATGAAGTCAAAAAATCTGTTTAATATGTAATGAGCAACGTTACTTTGGCAGAAGTTTCAAAGTAAGGAACAAATACATTTGGAAGCACACCATGCTTTTGCTGTTTCTTCCAAGACACGTAGAAAAATGGAAGTCCTTAAAAATGTACTAGGGCGTTTGGGATTTACTTATTTAAGTTCTAATCGACTAATTTTTTAGGCAAATTAACCATATATTTTAGTGTTTGTATAAAAATGTTATATACTTTACTCTAAAAACAAGGGTGGTACTATGTACTTTGTCATAGAGTGTTCAGTCAAGACCAATACAATACCAACGCACACAGCTTCAAAAGTAAAATTTGAAAGTAAAAGTAAAACACTTAAAGAACCATTAGATAAAGATGTGTAACAAGCACATTTCCAAAGCTGTTAAAGGCTATATGCATCACCCAAATAACCACTAGATAAAGAGGTACAGCTAATGGTGGAAAATCTAATACTGTAGTTGTTAAAGCTGATCATCGGCTCAAGATTGATTATAAGACTAGTAGTAATGGCGACCGCACAAAAAACATACCCCACAAAAATAAATTATAAAATCCACCTACACGCACAAACCATTCAGTCGACTTACCCACCGAATGTTCAGTTCTTACAAGGGGGGACGAGTTCGTTGATTTGCTCGTAGGGGAAGGGGATGCGTTCTGGGTGGCGATCCACCACAAGGTCGACCACCCATTACGACTAGTCTAAGACGAGGCGTAGTAAGGTCTAGAGACCACGCTTGACGGGTAATAACGACGCGTGAACACCACTAGGTGGCTTAGGAGGACGTGCGAAGAGTCAAAAAATGAGTGGTTCAGTGGTGTAAAACACCACCACCGGCACACTCAAACCTTTTTATTTTGTTTATTTTTTTGTGTTAGTGTATTGTGAGATATGTTTATGGGAAAGTCAATTAAAAATGTAATGAAAGTAGATGCTGATGTGTCATTTGTGATCACGATCACACCACAACGCTACCATATTGTTACGTCCAGTCCAGTGCAATAAATTAAACACATGCCCGATATTTTCTTTGTTCACTTCATAACACTTATGCACATTCCATAAACACTTGTAGACAAGGGCTTAAGCTCATTCCATAAGTACTTAAACTTATCCCAAAGCAATTATACCCATCCCTACGATGGAGAGTCGAGACCAACAGTTGTACGTTCATCTTACTACAAGCTTAGAACGAATCTCTCACACACGACCGAAGCTTTAGAGACCGTCACCAGCACTCTAGCGGAATTCTATGATTAGAAAAATCCTAATATCAACCTAGCTAGTATTTTAAACCATGCTTTCTCTTATATGAGTTTTATATTTATCTAGGCCGGGAAACTATGAAATGAACTGTTAAAATATATGCGGTAAAAGCAAAAATACTTTCAAAAGAAAACCCTTTTTCTCTACGTCGAAGCTCCTCATATAAAACTAGGATCAAAATACGCAGTTCAGATTCATCTAGTTTTGAAAACTATTTCTCTATTGTCACCTTTCACGTTTTTAACTCCTTTGTTCATGCAACATCTATATGACACATGCAAATATAAATACATCATCTTTATGGCTTACTCTTTACTTTTATCTTTCCCCTCAACCACCCTCATTTTTATCTCATCCACAATGATATTTTTTATCCAACCCTTTTAAAATCGGACTAAATAACAAATTCTTTTGGTTCAAATTCAACCGGTACGTTTTGGTTTGTAAATGCACCACCTAACATGCAGTACTTGTGTGTTAATGCAACACCTACCACACACAAGCAAACATAAATACATACTCATCTTGCTTCCAGTTCTCCCATCAACAACATCCATTTTTCTCACAAACATTAACAAACTGAGGTATTTTTGTTTTGTTTTTTTTGGCAGTGTTTAAGCATGTTATTTGTTACCTATCTTAGATTTAGCTTTTCATGTCAACTTTGTAAAAATGTGGAAGTAAGTTTTTTATTTGTTGTTTTTTCTAGGTTTTTATTTGAGTTGTACCAAAAAATCATCTATGGATTTTGGCCTTGAAAGGCGTGTGTGGCATGTGGCATGGCGATTATCTTATCATCTTGTTGAAATAGGTGGTCTTGGAATTATAATATTGAGGTAGATCTAATTTCTTTTTGTTATATAATGTTTGTTATGAACTGATTTACAGTTAGAAGGTTGAATATGTCAATATGCTGTTGATGATGATTTTGTATATATGATTTGTTTGCTATAATCATGTTCAAAATGAATACAATATGACTCATGTTAATTTGATATAATTTACAGCCAAAAGCTTTATGAATCTCTAAGTTTTGGTATAAATGTCTACAAACGAAAATTTATAATTTTAAGTCAGTTGAACCATAAGTCTCAAAATTAGGCATTTTGAAAAAAAGTTATCAGTAATTACTTGAAAGTAAGAGATCCATGGACGGACCCACATGGGAGCCGTGTGTGGCACGGGCCACACCCAATTTTAGTTCACGAAGTGTAAATTTTTTATAAAATATGACTTTTCTGAGCTCGTGCAACACCCAATTTTACCTAATAAATTCTTTATCGGACAACTTTAGTACTCATAGTCATAAAAAATATTTTGTGCAACACCTTCTCAAAAATCCTGGGTCCGTCCCTGAAGAGATCTAATATGGGTTATCCAAGGTCATCAAGGGCTAAAGTTCAAACTTTATTGATTAAATCATGTGTTTGCACACGAGCAAATGGATTACTGTTGCAAAAGTTTTAGCAAAGGTAGTTGCTATGTAGGAAAAGAAAGGTGTTTTTGTCAATGCAATGGCAAGGAAAATGATTTTTATTTATGTATCAAACAGTTTGCTTTGAATTTGGATATATGTTACATATCTTGCTTTTGCTTACAACAAAGTGATATTAACAAGAGTCCATCATTTGAAATTTGTAGCACATGTATAAGACCTTCATCTAAATCCATACTTTGGGTGGCAAATTATGTTTGTCATCCGGTATACTCGGATTGGGACATCCAAGTATCATGGTTTCAAATGATCAGAAGCAAGTATAGGTTAGCTTATAATCCCTCTTTTAATTGTCTATGCAATGTTTTGATCAATGTTCATTCTTAATGTACATTAAAGCATTCTATCATCACGCACCTTTTCAGAGGTTTTATACTTCCATTTGCATATCACATATTTTGAATTCGCATATGAATTATTGCTATGTTTTGATGTATGCTCTCAATTGCCTCATGAACCATGATCATTTATATATCACTGGAGGGGGAAATCTTAAGCTTTTTTACTTAGGAATTAGTTGATTTAGGTTATGTTTTATCAATAATGGGTCAAACCGTTGAAGTTTAAATTGTTTTAAGGGAAACATGCCAAAATTTAAAGTCTGAAATTTTGTGTCTCAAGAGGAATGGTCGAAAGTGGCCCAAAGTGTAGTTCTTATGCATTCAAAAGATAGATTCTTAATGAAACAATATATTTTGTCATCATATTTAATGCACCACATTGAGTCCGCCCAACCCGGTATGCTTCTTAATGCACAAGAAATTACCTGTCCCACACTAAACCACTCCTAATATGTTGGAACATGGATTCAATAATTCTTTTCTAGAGATCTTATTAATGGTTTAATTTTCTTGCATGAAACCCAGGCAGCTGAAATTCGGATTGAGGCATCTTGCTTACGTGGTGGTGCGGACTGGTTTTAAGTCGGCGCACATGTGATCAAGTTTCTAGAGTTTTTGATGCCGGATTTAGATGAAGGGTCTAGGATGGGCTCGCTGTTTTGCACCGAGGATGGCTGCATTGGGTGTCTTACACCTCTCTCGAAAAGCCTATCTATTAAGCTTCGTTCATTGCAAATCAAATTATTGGCAGAGATACCTCATATTAATGGGTGAGATCAAGCACGTCTAAGCTTATATAAGGATGACCATAATAACTATCACTCGGGCCACAAAAAGCTAAGATGATAGACCTTGAGGTGTTGTCCCAGTAAGTTAATTTGATCTCTTTTCACTAGTTTTTCCTCTCATATGTAATAGGTTTAGTAGAAGTTGAAATATCGACGGATGAGGCACTTTTGGTAACGGGTCAAAACGGTTTCTACTTTGAACTGGTCGAATGGGCTAAATCAGTCTACAGTCTAATTCGTATTTAGATTCTTAACAATTTAATCCGTATATATCACTTATTAACATTTTACAAAATTCATAAAGAAATGATGATGAGGCGAAAAATGATCCGTTTTTAGGGGGTCATTTAAGCCCGAATCCGACTTTATTTGATCAAATATTGCCCTAAATCGTTCATTTTGTGATTTTAGGTACTTGGAGAGTGAATTCTGGAAAAGAAGCCATTTTGGACGTTTTTGGAGCATAAAAGTGAAGAAAACGGCAAAGTATCAATTTTTCATGCTGGAAACACTAGGTGACGGCGTCAAGAGTTATACCCTGACGGCGTCAAACATCAAGAATAAAATACCGTAGTTGATGACGGCGTCAAAAGTCATCCTGACGGCGTCAAAGTGCCAAGAATAAAATACCGTGGTTGATGACGGCGTCACACAGGCCGTCATAAGTAGATCAAGGCCGTCCGAGGAAGTATTTGGCGGCGAGGTGACGGCGTCACATGGTTGTCTTGACGCCGTCAGCCCAGTTTTCCTATATATAGTTTTCTAGTTTTTACATTAAAGAAAGAGAAGTTTTGGAGAAACCCTAAAGACGAATTTGGTGCAACTCTTACAGGTTTTTCAAGGGTTCCAAACCCTTGATACCTTGCATTGTAATTGAGATAAGTGTTCTTCTAATTCAATCAATATGTCTATGTGTTTGTTGTCTATATCTTGTTCTTGTCTCAATTCCATTATGCTAGGCTAGATCTCCTTTGTGTTTGCTTAGATCTAATGAAACCTAGATGTTGATTATGTGTTGATTACTTGTTTATTCTTGTTCTTGGATGAGTGATTTTATATGTTAGGCTTAAGAAAACTGGCAGATCTCCAAATGGTAACATGCTTGAACGTCTTAAGAAACATGAACCGAGGCGTACTAGGTCTTTATTGGTTGTATTTAATGCATGAGCCACTGTTTACAATCCCTATAGTTGTGCTGGGTCATGGTGTAGGAGGAGATAAGAGCTCATAGAATTGGGGAGTTATGTATGCCACCCCATGAATGGTATTAAGGAATACGATCCGTCATCCATGCAATTATAACAAGTAATTAACATGTAAAAGATATCTAGGGAGTAATGAAGTCTAAGTAAACACATTTTCTCCAATTACTGCTCACAACCTTAGTTTAATTAGTTTAATTTCATTTTTAGTATTTTATTTTGATTGCATCTTAGTTTTGGGTTAGTTGAATAGCAACTAATTCCGCCCCCTCCTCCAAAACCCGAGATTTTACTTGCTTTCATAAAAACATAAAAATACAAAAATAATCATCCATCATCCTTTAGAACTAGTAATTTAGGCTTTCTAATCATAGCGACACTATTCCTAAGCTGAACGATCAATCCCCCGGTACTTGTCACTATACTATACTACAACGATCAGGTACACTGCCTGGTGGGGGTTGTAAGCTTCTCGAGATCCCTCGAGAGGTAAAGCCTGTTGCGATTCCCACGCATCAAGTTTTTGGCGCCGCAGCCTGGGGAATAGTTATTGTCTAGGTTAGGATTTCTTTTTATTAGGTCTACTTGCTAGATTCCTTTCTAGTAAGATTTTATTTTTATTTTTTTTAGGTCTTCTTTAATCTATCTTATTTCTTCGTGTCTTTGTTCGTAACTCTTTACCATCCGACATCATGGAAGGTGGTAACATCTTTGAACCCGTCATCCCACCACAACAAAACCCACCATTAGAACCCCTTAGGCCCCGAACCTTAGGAGAGTATTCCCGACCTAGCCATCAAGGCTACCGAAACACCATTGAGCTCACCGGAGCCAATGTGACCCCCTTGCGATCCGACACCATCCGGTTGGTGCAAAGCGGATGTGCATTCCCTGGACTTCGTTCCGAAGATCCAAACCAACATCTTAAGGACTTTCTCAAAATCGTAGACTCCATAGACCTAGATGTTGAAACTAGAGAGACTACCCGTTTACGCCTATTCCAATTCTCTCTACGGGATCAAGCAAGTCAATGGCTTAAGCGTTTACCCGCGGGATCCATCACCACATGGGATGATCTCACCACTCGTTTCCTTGCTCAATTTTTCCCATCGGGGAGAACTACTAAGCTTAGGAATGACATCTTGATGTTCCAACAACGTCAAAATGAATCTCTTTATGAAGCATGGACTCGTTTCAAGGACTTACTCCAAAAAGTCCCTCATCATGGCATAGATCTTTGGCTCCAAGTCCAAATCTTTTATGACCATATCGACATCCCCACGAGGCGAACCATTGACCAATCGGCCGGTGGTAAGCTACGTGATCTTAGTGCGGAACAATCATGGGAACTCATAGAAGATCTTGCTCTCTATGACAACGAAAGTTGGAATAATCCCCGTGATTTGAACAAAATGGTCAAGGCAATATCTTTGCCTTCGAACAATTCTAGCACTCCCGACCGTAGGATCATGGAACTTGAGGACCAAGTCAAGTTTCTCATGAAATCTTACGAAGCTCCGAAGCCTTCAAGCCAAGTGAACAAAATCACTTCTTCATGCGAATTATGTAGTGGTCCTCATGACACTCGTGATTGTGTGGAACTCCCCGGAACAGCTTTTGCGGACTACGCATCCACGCGTACCGACGAAGCAGGAGATAAGTGGTACACTTTCAAGCCCGAGCCAAACACTTACGGTGATTCATACAACCCCTCATGGAAAAATCACCCAAACCTTAGGTGGAAACAAAATCAACCCAATTCATCCAACCCACCTAATCGTTACCAACCAAACGGTCCACCATCCAACCGTACTTTCAACAACAATCCTTCTAACAACTATGGTAGTACCAACAATCTTGAAGGGTTGATGTCAAAGTTCATGGCATCTCAAGAAGCTCGCATATCAAAGTTTGAAGCCGATTTCAAACAAAAGCAAAGCGAGATGACCACTAGAATTGATGCATTGTTGAAAGTTCTCAATGACCGAGAAATGGGAGCACTCCCAAGCGACACAGTCAAGAATCCGAAACTAACCGTTAATTCCATATCTTCAGTTTCGTCACCCACTTCGTGTCCACAATACTACTCGGTTAAATCAACGAGCACGTGTTTCAAACAAAACCAAGTTCCCCAAAAGGACCAATCAAATAAAACACCCACTATAGAGCCGGTCAAAAGCATAGTTGAAACACCTCTTACGCAAGACCTTGACGATGAATTCAAAGAACTTCACCTTGAACGCCCCGTCATTGATGTCTTAGCGCGTGCTCCTTACTATAGTGCCCTCCTAGAAAAATATGAGAAGTATAAGCTAGGTAAAAATGGGACCGCCTTCGTTCAAAACAAGTTGCCTAAAAAGCTTGATGATCCGGGTATATTTGTTTTGCCTTGTAAGATAGGAAGATCCGAAACTTTCGACACACTAGCCGATTTAGGGTCAAGCCTCAACTTGATTCCCTTATCCTTATTCACCGCTCTTAAGCTAGGAAAGTTAGAGGAAACAGAGGTATTGATAGGGCTAGCGGATGGGAGTATTGCCCACCCGGTTGGAATGATTAAGGATGTAGTTGTTCACGTAGGAAGGTTAACTATATTAGCGGATTTTCACGTCCTAGACATGGTTAGTGACACTACATGCCCATTATTGGTAGGAAGAGGATTTTTAGCAACCGCTAGTGCCATGATAGATTGTAAGGAATCCAAGATAGCGGTAGGTGAAGGCGATACTTGGTCGGTGTATGATGTTAAGAAGCATAGTTATGATTGTGATGATGAACCAACACCGCATTGGGTAGAGATGAATAGGAGACCATCTAGATATGGACCTTGGATAGAAAGGAACTTTATAGGACCTCAATGCCCATTCTATCTAGAAAAAGACTTTGTTGAAAAGACACATTCAGTAGAACAACTCATAGCTAGAGATGAAGAGCTAGATCCCTTTGAGGACCCCTTAGTCTTTAGGAAGATGATTGAGTTATTAAGCGTAATGCCCATTAACATAGAAAGGAATAAATGGAAAAGAGAGGGGGATAAGTGTAAATGGAGGTGGGACAAGCCATCTAAAGAAGGTGACGGGTCATGGCATATTAGAATGACCTTGTATGATCCGGATGAAGAGAAGTTTGAAAGGTCCTACCATACTAAGGAAACCGATAGGAAGTTGAAACCTAAGTTTGATCCCAAAGATGTCCTCAACGAGGAACTCACCCGAATCACGTAGTAACCCATGACTTTGAGTCTAGCTACAAGACTCGTAAATAAAGAAAAGCGCTTCTTGGGAGGCAACCCATGTTTTGTGTGATTTTATTTGTTTGATTGTTATTTGCTTCCGTATGCATGTTTTATTTTTATTGTTGGTTGATCATGTTTCTAAATTAAAATGTGGAAATACTTTACTATGTTGTTTGGCCTAGTCTTAACTCTAACCTAAAAGTATTTTTGCAAAAGATAAGTGTAAGGGGAAACCCCAAATATGTTTTTAAGAAACAAACCGATCATGATTCTCCACAATAATAAATGAGCATGTATATTCGTATTTGTTAGAGTCAAATGCTTGTATTGAGTCATAATGAAGTTTTGCAGGATTTTCCAGGAAGTAGGACCAAGTTTTTCCAGAAATTTTCCGGAAACTTAACATAAGAATTTCTGCAGGTCCATTCTGACGGCGTCAGGGGTTTACTCTTGACGGCGTCAGGAGTTAAAATCTGGAAATTTTACCGGTTTTGTTTTTCTAACGGAGTCTTATGGTTTTTGTGAATTATTAAGTTTTATAATCTCCAGGAAATCTGCAAACTTCATTCCACAAGCATTATATCTTACTTTGTTTTCTAGGATTTAGAAACTTATATAGGATGCCGCCGATTTTACACGAGGTTGTCTTGTCTATTTTTGTCAGGTTTTACAGGTTATGTTCGACAAGGAGATGATTTATATTCTGGAAGGGAAGCTTTGATTGTTCGTTTTCTTGGAAGAAGATTTAACCTGGCCCACCTATAATCCATACCGAGCGAATCAGGGGAGTATTTGATTTCATTCTCTTTACTTTTTCACTTTTACATTCTTTACTTGAACATTGGGGACAATGTTCATCTTAAGTGTAAGGGGAGGGTAAAAAGATGATACCTTACATATGCACTTTCGCTTGAGTTTGTTTTGTTTGATAGTAGATGTGTAATAAAACTATGAGAAATACTTGTTAGTGTAATTTTAGCGCCAAATTTAAAATTTTTTACAACATTTAGGAGTGAAACTTTAGCCATAGCAAGCATCTCATGGATAGGAGATTGTATGACTAGCACATAACCGTATATTCAGAAAAATTTTCCACCCAAAAATGTGAGGTTCGCCTTTAGATTTGATAGAAAAAGCATTCATTATTAGTGCTTATGAGTGTACCGGTAGCATTTAGATTCTAGAACTTGCGTTAGTGATGCATTCCGAGACCGCTAGTGAGACTACATTCGTGTAGTAGGATTTACTACATGATAAGAGGCATTAGGATCACCCTTGTGTTAAACCCGTATTATAATTACTTGACCATTTAAGTCATATTTCTTGGCTAGTTAAGTCAACTAATTTTTCCCACACCCTTAGCGTTGTACTCATTTTTAGTACACGAAACCCCTAGTACACCCCTCCGAGCCTATCTTTTCGTTTCTAACTTTAAGCATCTTACTTAAAGGAAGAATTTGTTACACCCCACTTAAATGTACAACCAAATCGCCTTAGCCTTCCGTGTATGCGCTCATTTTTAGTGCATTATTGTTATTTGTTAAACCCTAAGTTAACTTTCTAATTGATTACATGGTTGCTAAGTCGAGTCATATCCTTGTACATATTGTTTTGGGACGATTGGGACTCATGGGTAAGTACTTATTTTATGGAGTAATGGGGAAGAACATCATTTATTACCCCCATATGTACGTTAATCTTAAAAAGTGCTCCAAGTGTTTTGATTTTCTTAATTCGAGTCATTAGATTAGTTTAATGTAAAGTATGTAAAGATTCAAGTGTAAGGGGAACTCTCATCCCCTATGATGTATTATTTTGGATGGTAGGGTAAGAGTGTATGAAAAAAAAAAAAAAATAGAAAAAAAAAAGAGAAAAAAACATACGGACTACCATCCCTTTTCATTCTATGTTCATTTTATGTTTTTGTTATTTTTCATTTATTAGCTTAAGTCGAGTCTAGTCTTGGCTTAGCAACGCCGTATTGTACATGTAATTAACCAAGATTGTTAACTCGCCACCAGTAAAACTTCTTTATCCAACAAAACCGTGTAATTCATATCCCTATACCTAACGTTACAACCCGTTAAAAGACCTCTTTGATAGTTTATCCTAGGTGCTTACGCCATGTGATGGAGGTTTGATCCTTTCCCAAGCCTTTGGTAATCTATTTTGCTATGACAGGTAGTGAGAGATATCTTCCATTTCCATAATGTTATATTACTTTATTACACCCGAGAGATGTGAGTATCTAAACACTATTTGTGAGGTGCTAGTGTATGACCTCCGTGCTTGTCTATTGGTCTTTAGTGGAACGATTATTTGTTGTAATTACTTTTATATTAGTGCTAAATGACCCCTAACTTGTCTTTTGAGTAGAATAAAAGCGCATTTGCTTGAGGACAAGCAAATCTCAAGTGTAAGGGTATATGATGAGGCGAAAAATGATCCGTTTTTAGGGGGTCATTTAAGCCCGAATCCGACTTTATTTGATCAAATATTGCCCTAAATCGTTCCTTTTGTGATTTTAGGTACTTGGAGAGTGAATTCTGGAAAAGAAGCCATTTTGGACGTTTTTGGAGCATAAAAGTGAAGAAAACGGCAAAGTATCAATTTTCCATACTGGAAACACTAGGTGACGGCGTCAAGAGTTATACCCTGACGGCGTCAAACATCAAGAATAAAATACCGTAGTTGATGACGGCGTCAAAAGTCATCCTGACGGCGTCAAAGTGCCAAGAATAAAATACCGTGGTTGATGACGGCGTCACACAGGCCGTCATAAGTAGATCAAGGCCGTCCGAGGAAGTATTTGGTGGCGAGGTGACGGCGTCACATGGTTGTCTTGACGCCGTCAGCCCAGTTTTCCTATATATAGTTTTCTAGTTTTTACATTAAAGAAAGATAAGTTTTGGAGAAACCCTAAAGACGAATTTGGTGCAACTCTTACAGGTTTTTCAAGGGTTCCAAACCCTTGATACCTTGCATTGTAATTGAGATAAGTGTTCTTCTAATTCAATCAATATGTCTATGTGTTGGTTGTCTATATCTTGTTCTTGTCTCAATTCCATTATGCCAGGCTAGATCTCCTTTGTGTTTGCTTAGATCTAATGAAACCTAGATGTTGATTATGTGTTGATTACTTGTTTATTCTTGTTCTTGGATGAGTGATTTTATATGTTAGGCTTAAGAAAACTGGCAGATCTCCAAATGGTAACATGCTTGAACGTCTTAAGAAACATGAACCGAGGCGTACTAGGTCTTTATTGGTTGTATTTAATGCATGAGCCACTGTTTACAATCCCTATAGTTGTGCTGGGTCATGGTGTAGGAGGAGATAAGAGCTCATAGAATTGGGGAGTTATGTATGCCACCCCATGAATGGTATTAAGGAATACGATCCGTCATCCATGCAATTATAACAAGTAATTAACATGTAAAAGATATCTAGGGAGTAATGAAGTCTAAGTAAACACATTTTCTCCAATTACTGCTCACAACCTTAGTTTAATTAGTTTAATTTCATTTTTAGTATTTTATTTTGATTGCATCTTAGTTTTGGGTTAGTTGAATAGCAACTAATTCCGCCCACTCCTCCAAAACCCGAGATTTTACTTGCTTTCATAAAAACATAAAAATACAAAAATAATCATCCATCATCCTTTAGAACTAGTAATTTAGGCTTTCTAATCCTAGCGACACTATTCCTAAGCTGAACGATCAATCCCCCGGTACTTGTCACTATACTATACTACAACGATCAGGTACACTGCCTGGTGGGGGTTGTAAGCTTCTCGAGATCCCTCGAGAGGTAAAGCCTGTTGCGATTCCCACGCATCAAATGAGCATCAAGTTTTAGTGGGTCGGCACAACTTGATCCGAACAATGATCGTTTATAAAATTTGCCCTTTTCCATAGCTCTGTTGAACACAAGGTTGATCCAACTCCTGGTTTGGCTTCTAACAAAATTCCTTTTCCCCTTTTGCAGCTATAATATGCTTTCGTTTGAACGTCAAACAGAACTTGCTAAGGACGTGGAGATGACACCATCACAAACTTTTTCAGCTTTGGACGACATTGTTCTTGAGACTTGTTTCTTGTGATATATATCATCACTTTTGGTATGTTTGGTCAGTGGCATGTAGTTATTTTGTGTCATTGTAATATGCCCACTATGGGAGTGGTTTTTGTAAAGCTAGCTGGGTTGACACACCAGTCACCACTTAAGTAGGATTGACACATCTACTTGAGGATAGTGAATGCATTTTACGTAAATTTTGATTCGAGTAAATTGGAAATCTCTTCTATGTGGTTTGGCCATATTGCATGTACAGTCAAAACCTTTTTAAAGTGCATATTCAATCCTTAGCTCAAGTTAGATGACTAAATAATTACCCTTAGTCTTTTTCTCCTTGATTTTTCACATGAATTTAAAATTCAGTCATGTTTATTACCTACTTAAATAGGGTTTTAGCAGAGAGAAGTTGTGTAAAATTCTGTCATGTTCATAAAGAAATGAGCATCAAGTATGTAGAAGTAAATAATCCATAATTTTTAGTAGAGAGATTTGTTATGGTAGAACTTGAATGTGTGATTTGTTATGACTTATATATATATATTTTTAAATGTTGAAAAGTCCGATATCATCATCAACAGAACTAGGCATTCACCCACATTTCTGATCATGTCGTGAGCGTCTCAGATATTAACAAGACGTTAGTAACCACCTAAAAGAGGGAAGCCCCGTTGTTCGATTGCAAACTGATTTATAGCATCTTCAGATGGTGGTTTTTGCGTCTTCTGGGGTATTTGGTTCAGTGAATTGTACGAAAGGTTTTCTCTACCTCACTCTCATTTTTCCTCTGTTCTTGCTGCAATACAGGTTCAGGTTGGAGCCCGGTATTGCTGCAAGAATTGAATAAAAAGATGAGAGTAAGGTGGAGCGAACCTTTCGTACAAAGTTCCCGCGACTACTCACTGAAGTATATAACGTGGTTGCACACTATCACTCATGGATAAACAAGCTTAAAAAGTATTATTGGTGAGTAGGTAATGGGTCTTGGTCACTGTTGAGCTATGTGGTGGTCATGGTTTGTGGTTCATGCGTGGTGATTTTGTGTCTGTGGTGGTGCTCGAAGTCATGATAGTATTACTTAGCTTTTTGGTATCTCTAATGTTATATTCGCATGTTTAGTGTTTTTAAGCACTAATTTTTTGCAACCTATCTAAAAGTAATATTATTTCAATGTATATGTCATTTACTTTGTTTCGCCATTATGCCTATGGAGGTTACAAATCATAAAAGGCTTGAAGTGGCTACAGATTTTGTGATTGTGTTAAGTCTAAACAATAAGTTATCCGTAGATGGATTGTTAAAACTAGTCTCTATGAACATTATTATTATTGACTTGGATTGCGCCATAATGCATATGAGTACTTAAATTTCCTCAAGTTATAGGGTATGATTGGTGAAAATAAAGATAGTAGGAAGCATTAGTTGGATCTAATAGAAGGAAGGGTCTTGTAACATAACAACTATATTTACTAATGTAAAAGCTAATTGGTAGAAAATGCTATACGAAGTAGCATTTTGATTTGAATCTATTAAAAAAATTACAAGCAAGGGCGGAGCTGCTAAGGAACCGGGACCTTGGCCTAAGCTCGTTAGTGTATTTTTTCACGATTTTATGTGTTAATTTTTTTCCATCTCGGTACTCACATCTAATGTTCTTTCGAAAAAATTGTTTCGGCCCTCCCAAGAAATTTTTTCTAACTCCGCCACTGATTACAAGCACAAGTTGCCAAACAAGTATTATATACAAAACATTAACGCTTATTACCAGTTGCTTAAAAACACTCTTAAACGATTACTACCAAACACGCCTTCAATGTTTAAAAGCATTTTTAGCTATGCATTCAAAATCTACTTTAACATTGAACCCTTCTTTGGCACTAATTACAAAGTAAGGAATAAGAAATATTTTCATTCGAAGCACTTTGTGATTTTTCTTTCTTCTCAGACACATAAAAAGAAGTCATTGAAAACGTAAGAAGGAGTTTGACTGTTTGAGGCTTTGAGATTACTTATTTAAGTGCTCTTCCACTTAGATAAACCACTTTGAGTGTTTGGATATCATGATTTATCTTATTATTTTACTATAAACTAAGCAAGATTGGAACCAACCTACTTTTATTTAAGCACATGACCGCCTTAAAATAAGCAACTCAAGACATCCCCCCATTCTATTTCTTATTCTTTGTTTAATTTAACTATTACTCGTAACATCTTAGCGCCTCGCTATACGACCATCAACGTCTATCTTGTTCCCCGAGTGAAAAAAAACGAAAAGTTTTCAGGATTAACAAGAAGATTAAATCAGATTCGAAACTCTTCCGGCAAATTATTAAGGCTAGCAAAGGACTTCATCACATTGACTGATTGATATCATGCATGTTCAAGCGCACCAACATAAAAATGCCACAATGTCCTAGAAATGTATAAATGCATCAATAACAAAAAACAAGTATTCCTAGTACTTTTGTCTAAAATGTCTCGTCAACCCATGCACAAACCTTTTTAAAAGCAAACCGAAGACCAAACTATCTAGTTGCAATTCAACTAGTAGCTTCGAGAACTGTTCCTGGTATGATCAATACATTCAACATACACCTACCACTCTCCAAACATAAATACTTCATTCAATTCTACTTCATCTTTCCGGTAAATGCTTCATCCACCGTCCAATTTACACTCTCAAAAAACCAACGGCCACAGATGACGATCCACATGAACCTCATATCCACCAATCACACCCTCCTTCTCTTTCTATATAAACAAATCACCCACACTTTCGTTTTCATCGTCTAACCATTTTCGTCTTCACAAACATCACACACATAACGATTTAGGAGACTCCTATACTTGTTTTTCGTTCTTTTAAATGACCATGGTCATGACAAGAATCAAAGATCTCTGTCGTATGATGCTTGCACGACGAGGCCGCCAACCGAAACTCAGGTATTTTTGTTTTGTTTTTTTGGCAGTGTGTTACTTGTATCTAGCTTTTCATGCAGTGATCTTTATAAAAATGTGCAAGTAACTTTTTTATATGTTGTTTTTACTCTTGGTTTTGTTTGAAGATGGGAATATTTTGCTATATGTTCTTGAGTTTCAGAATCAACTATGTTGTACGACGTGGTGGAATGCAGTGTTGTATACGCTTCATGATAGAGATCCCCCTTGTTATGGGTGTATACTATCTGCATTTGATGTCAGCGCCACACTCGGTCTACGATGATAGACCTTGAGGTGTTGTCCCAGTAAGTTAATTTGGTCTCTTTTTCACTAGTTTTTCTCTCATATCACTACAAATAAAACCACCTTTAGTGACGCCTAAGTCGTCACCAATTTACATTAGAAGTCATCACCAAGTGTATTTGTGACGATATGTCGTCACAAATTTAGCGTCACCAAACCATTGTCACAAATCAACTTTGTGACGACAAAGTGTAGAGTAATTAGTGACGACAAAAGGGGCCCACAAATATTCAACGCAAAGACCAACATAGTGGGCCATAGCACATTTGTGACGACAATATCGTCACTAATATTTATATAAACTAAATTATTTTACAAAATTATTTTAGATAAAACTGAAATAAATAAAAATGATAATTATTTAGTGACGACAAACTCGTCACCAAATTTATTTATTTACTATTTTTAATCATTTATTAAACAAAAAATTTTAATTAAATCATTTATTTGTGACGACAAAGTCGTCACGAATATTTTCTATAACATTTATTTACCTTTTTTAATCATTTATAAATTAAATAAAATTAATAATATGGTTTTCTTTAGTGACGACAAAGTCGTCACCATGCTTTATATAATATTTTTATTTGTGGCTGCCCCAAAAATAGTGACGACAAAGTCGTCGCTAACTATTGCTACACAGAAGAAAAAAAACAGCAGCAGCAGCAGCAGCTGCATTTTCAGATTTTTTTTCCGGCCGAAATAATAAGCTCATTCACGGAACTCAGCTCGGATCACACTAACCTATCAACTACCAAGAAACCTATAACTAAATCATTCACGCAAGTCAACTTTCGGATTACACTATCCTAAAGCAATACGCATCTCAACACAACAAAGAATAATATAAATTAAACAACCAAAATATATTCTTGCAGCCTTTAAAAAAACATACCAAACACATACACCTTTAAAAAATGTTGGCGGCGTGCTGCTGCTGCTTCTGGCAGTGGTGCTGCTGCTGGTTCCGGCGGTGGTGCTACTGCTTCCGGCGATGGGCCTAACCAAACACAAACACAACTAAAATTTAACAAAACATATTAATCAAAACAAAATTAAGTAACTAAAATTAACAAAAGATTACCTTTAAACAAAATTAAATAACTAAAAGCGCAAGTGGTGGTTGTGAGGGTGAAAGTGGTGGTTGTGGTGTTAAAAATGGTGGTGACTAGAGTGATTGTGATGAAAAACGAGTTCATTATCGTCTATGTCGAGTGGTTAGGGGAATGGTTTGGGGAAAAATGAAACACTTAGCCATTTCTGAGAATGGATCTTATAAATAATGCTTTGTAGTTGGTGACGACAAAGTCGTCACTAATCATTTATTTTTGTGATTTTTATCATTTGGCGGGATAAGGCGGGTTATACAAAATTTTCACCAAAATTTTCATTTTTGTCTTTTGCGAGTTTGGTGACGACTATGTCGTCACTAATCATTAATTTTTGTCATTTATAGCATTTGGCGGGATAAGGCGAGCTACACAAAATTTTCACCAAAATTTTCATTTTTGTCTTTTTGCGAGTTTCGTGACGACTATGTCGTCACCAATCATTTATTTTTGTGAAAATTCATTTAAATTACTTATAAATTACATAACATGCTAAACGGATGATTCGAGATGTTATGGATATACATAACATGTTAAATGGATGATTTGAGATGTTATGGTATACATAACATGTTAAACAGATGAGTCGATATGTTATGGATATGCATAACATGTTAAACGAATGAGTCAAGATGTTATGGATATACATGACATGTTAAACGGATGAGTCGATATGTTACGGATATTCATAACATGTTAAACGGATGAGTCGAGATGTTATGGATATATATGACATGTTAAACAGGTGAGTTGAGATGCGACGGATATGCTTAACATGTTAAACGGATGAGTCGAGATGTTATGGATATACATGACATGTTAAACGGATGAGTCGAGATGCTATGGATATACATAACATGTTAAATAGATGATTCGAGATGTTACAGTTATACATAATATGTTAACATATACATAACATGTTTAACGGATGAGTTGATATGTTATTGATATGGATAACATGTTAAACAACTGATTCGAGATGTTATGGATATACGCTAAACGAATGAGTCGAGTTGTTATGGATATGCATAACATGTTAAACGAATGAGTCAAGTTGTTATGGATATGCATAACATGTAAAACGGATGAGTCGAGTTGTTATGGATTTGCATAACATGTTAAACGGATGAGTCGAGATGTTATGGATATGCATAACATGTTAAACGGATGAGTCGAGTTGTTATATATATGCACAACATGTTACACATATGAGTCGAGTTGTTATCGATCTGCATAGCATGTTAAACGGACGAGTCGATATGTTATGGATATACATAACATGTTAAACGGATGAATCGAGTTGTTATGGATATGCATATCATGTTAAACGGACGAGTCGAGTTGTTATAGATATGCATAACATGGTAAACAGATGAGTCGAGTTGTTATGGATCCGTCGACACCAGCAGTTTCCGGACGCTGGAATCGTTTTCCGTCCACCACCTTTTATCACCTCAACTTGTAGATCGGGCTACCCCGGTCATGATTCTACCACACACCCGCCCTATCCACTACTCACAACCACTCAACCTCACAACCACAAACACACACTGTTATCATGGTGAAGATGGCGGAATTTGAAGCTTTTCCTTGTCCTTGTGAACGAGGAGACGTGATCTTACGAGAATCGCATAAACCTTACTCAAAGGGTAAACAATACTATGCGTGTCCTTTCTCGAAGGTGAACAATTACATACTTTTTTGTGTATTATATAAATAATTTTGTTAGTTGTTAAAAATAATAGTTTTTACTTTTTAACAGGGTGGGACTACGGATTATGGATGCGATTTCTTTTTATGGAAGGAGGAACGAATCGCCAAAATGACCGCTTCTCTTAGGGCTTCAACATCAAGCGATTCTGGATCTGCTCCAACAAGGTGCTCAAACTGTCATGAAAAAGATCTTAGGGTAAACATGCTTGAGGTACAAAATCAGTTGCTACTCTCAAGAATAAGGATGCTGGAGGCGAAACTTGAAATGACAATGTATCCCGACAACCACGAAAATGAACACAACCCGTTTATTTTATTTTTGCGGCTATTTCCCGCTTTGCTTGAACTCGCACCATCTTTTCCCTTCCTTGCTCTCATTTCCTTGTGACGTGCAAACGCAGCTTCCAGATATGTTACTCTATTTTCCAGATTATCAAGTTCGGTGTCGACGTCAAACGTGCTTTCAGCTTCATCATCACCTCCAACAGCAGCAGTTTGAGCTTCAGCAGCAGCAGCAGCTTGAGCTTCAGCAGCACGTTGAGCTTCACCATCCATTGTTATATGTCTTTTTCGATAATTAACAAACGGGTTTTTGTGAGTTTATGTGTGTGTTTTGCCAAGTTAAGAATTATTCGGTATATATAAAGTAAAAGAATGGCGGTACAAAGGGAAAATGAGGCGGGAAAATAAATCGTCGGTACCAAATAAGCGGGAAATAATCCCGCTAAATATTCGCTACTATTCACAAGCGTGGGGGACAAAAAATGTATCGAAAAGATTCCGACGTCATTTCGTCGGCACTATCACACTAATAACGTAATCAAACGGTAATCATACGCTAATAAAAATGTTAAACGTAATAATTTTTTTTAACTGAATACTGACGCCAAGTCGTCGGGAAACTCTTGGCGGGTCAAATTCCCGCCCAAGTTTCCCCAATTATTGAGAAAGTCAAATTTGACCAAAAAATTGCCAACGAACTGGCGTCGGTAATGTGAAATCCCAAAAATTCAACGTGAGTTTGGCTGGGTCAATCATTTTTTTTGTCGTTTAGCGTAAAATGCCGACGAAAACGTGTCGTCGGGATTAGTTTCGTCGCCAGTTCTATTGATTCTAGTAGTTATTCTACTTTTTCCAAAATCATTATAAATTTTAAAAATCATTATTTATACTTTATAAAACCTTTTCATAATAAAATACCAAATAATTTAGCTATAATAAAACGGTGACGATTATGTCGTCATTAAGTGTAAAATTAAATTAGTATAATATTTCGTGACCCAAAGTAGATGGCGGGATTTGGCGGGTTATTAAAATTTTACCAAAGTAATATAAAAAAGTTTTAAAACCTTCTTATTAAAATGTTCGTGACGACTTTGTTGTCACTAAGTTATTTACCAAGAAAACTTAAAAAAGAAAGAAAGAACGATTGTTTAAAAATTATAGTATTTTTGTTAAAAATATAAAGTAATATAGTTGTAAGTAACGATTTGTGACGACAATGTCGTCACAATTTATTTAAAAAAAAAACTTGTTTTGAAAAATCATTATTTATATTTTTTATAAATTTTTATTACAAAAAAGAAAATAATTTAGTTATAATAAAATATTGGTGACGACATTGGCGTCACTAAATAAAAAAATTCATTATTTATTTGGATTATTTATTCAAAAGATATTGTGCAGATATAAAATAAATTTGGTGACGACATAGTCGACCTGATTTTGCGTGGGCCCCCGATTTGTGTTTGACTAAACCATTGTTGGTGGAAAAGTTTGAAAGTGGTGGGTCCTTGTGAAGTTTGTGACGACTATGTCGTCACCAATTAAAATGGTGTCCCCAAAGGTGGTTTAGTTTGTAGTGTATGTAATAGGTTTAGTAGATGTTGAAATATCGATGGGTGAGGCGCTTTTGGTAACGGGTCAAAACGTTTTCTACTTTGAACAGGTCGAATGGGCAAAATCAGTCAACAGCCTAATTCATATTTAGATTCTTAACAATTTAATCTGTATATATCACGCATTAACATTTTACAAAATTCATAAAGAAATGAGCATCAAGTTTTAGTGTGTCAACACAACCAAATCCGAACAATGGCCGTTTATAAAATTTGCCCTTTTCCATACCTCTGTTGAACACAAGGTTGATCCAACTCCAGGTTTGGCTTCTGACAGAATTCCTTTTTTTACCCTTTTACAGCTATAATATGTTTCCGTTTGAACGTCAAGTGGAACTAGCTAAGGACAAGGAGATACACCATTACAAATTATTTCAGCTTTGGACGACATTGTTCTTGCGACTTGTTTCTTGTGATACATATAATTACTTTTGGTATGTTTGGTCAGTGGCATGTAGTTATTTTGTGTCATTGTAATATGCACACTATGTGTCACACCCCCAAAATCGGGTCCAGCGGAAGCATACGTGTAGCTGGGGTGTAACTCAATCGGTATCACAACACAAGTACAAAAATAGTTTTCACTTTAATCATTTAGAATAAAATCGTTTAATCAAAAATGTTGAATTTACATCGTTAAAAGTAGGACGGAAGTAGGCCCTTAAATAGTTTAAAAACGGTTCCCATATAAATAATCAGATTCTTCTATGACCATGCCATGCCCTGCCAAAACCTCCTGTAGCGTGCCATTGCTTAACACCTGAAAATACATGCTAAAGTGTCAACACGAGGTTGGTGAGTTCATAGAGTTTGTTTAACAAGTAATGCCTTATAGAGAAAAGATCGCCCAGCAAAGGCATTGTAAATCCACTCAGTTGCAAGTCCCGCCATAAGAGACTTGTAACCTGTGTGTTTACAACCCACTGCCAAATGTATTAAAGTCTACGTGAACAAAAGTAATAATGGTATCCAAATTCCCAGATAAACATAGCAAAATGGCTATATAAATA
This sequence comes from Artemisia argyi, assembly GCA_030686995.1. Classification (NCBI taxonomy): domain Eukaryota; kingdom Viridiplantae; phylum Streptophyta; class Magnoliopsida; order Asterales; family Asteraceae; genus Artemisia; species Artemisia argyi. The sequence goes on from CM060704.1 coordinate 180,162,506, forward strand.
ATTCAGTCAATGAGGTTATATCAACAATGCTGACAATGTCGCCAGATAAATAATACTGACAATGTCGCCAGATAAACAATACTGACAATGTCGCCAGATAAACAATTATGACAATGTGGTCATGTAAACAAGGATAATCAATCCCATGAAATACAAGAAAATCAAACATACCAATGAATGCAGGTGGTTAAATATACCAAAGAAATACCGGTAGTCAAGCATACTAATGAAGTGCAGGTGATCAAATATATATATAGATAAAGCTGGGAATATTTGAGAAATCAACCAGGTAAAACAAGTAACGCGTTTTAAGTAAAACGAGCATGTATTCTCCCCCAAAGAGTTTACAAAACAATTAAAATAGTAGGGGCTATGACTCACCTGGAGCGATAGCTACGACGACAAAAATGGATACACTGAAATGAGGCACGATCTCTAACCGCAACCTAATATGAGTAATAACGATCTACCTTAGATCATGACATAATGAAATGAATGCACGTGCACATGATGCCTATACCACTCGTAACTTGGAAACACTAGTTATTGTCAAAGTAAAATAGTTTCTATACTTAGGAAAAATAAGTCCCAATGGAGTTATAAAAACTTGTCGTAATATATCGTATAAAAATGTTAGCGTTCTATTCCTCGTATCGAAAACCTTAAAATAAAGTCGTTAAGTCGTATAAATATTCCTTTGGGTTATACGTATTTCATTTGTTAAGAATATAGTCCTTAGTAATATTTCTAGAAAATATACCATTTAGTGCGTAAGTTATTATTTTCTAGTTGTGACTATATATATATATATAGTTTTGACGATGTTAAAACGCGTATAACTTGGTCGTTTTAAGCTCATTTTACTCGTTCTTTATATCCCCGGAATCGTGGGACAAAATACTAACATATTTTTGATAAGTTGGGATGGCTAGATTTAGTTTTACGCCTCGAATTTGCCCGTGAGTACTGTTCATCAGCAAGCATTTCCAGAAAATATAGTTTTCGTCGTTAAACTCGTTTTTAGCGTATCTCCTTCGTTATTAACTCGTTTTTATCCCCGTTTTCGGCCATAGTTCCGTATCGGAAAGTATTTTCTGAATCTTAGATCCAAAATTACCCTGAATTCCCTGATCTTTCCACGTTTTGCAAAAATGGACAGCAACTTTCTATAAGTGTCAAAACTTGGTTTTCCTAGTTACTAGCTTGTTCAAAAACCAACCAAACTACTTTCAATCACCACAAATCTAGTCTAATCTTACCATACACCTTCTTAGGGTGTCATGGGTTCCTAAACATCACAAACCAAGTGGATCTAACAAGGATCTAACTATAATCACTTTCTAGGCTTTCAAAGTTAAAAGTTTGTAAAATAAAGTGGTATAAGCTAACAAATGCACAAGATCTTGTATAGAAATCATATGATCATAAAAATAACAAAAAGAAATTATGGAAAAGAGTTTGACAACTTACTTAGAAAGATTTATGAGCTTGGATGAGTAAAACCTAATTAATCTTTGAGGTTTTTATTTCAAAACCCTAACTAGATTATTACTATGAATAGATTAAACACTTGGATCTTGAAAAATTATGGATTCTTCCTTGTTCTTGTATCTTGGCCGATCCACATGAAGAGAGAAAAGGAAGAAAAGTTTTGCTAGTTTATTTTGGAAAATGAGATGAAATGAAAATGTACAAGTTAGATGTATTACTAAGTTTGTAGACAAGATCCACAAATTTAGGAAGGTGTCATAGGGGGGGGGGGGGCATTTTGGAGGGGGGGGGGTTGAGATGTGTAAGAGTTTTGGTGAGATTTTGGTGTATATTATGTTGATATGGTTAGATATTATTAGTTTTAGGTGATATCGGGTACCGAGTTAATTAAAAATAAATTGTAATGAAATAAAATAGAATATAATGAAGTTGTAAAAATTGTAAAATAATATTCCTGATGAGAATCGGAAGTTAAAATAATGATCGGGTTGAAATATCGCAAACCGACGGAGTAATAAGCTCCGACCGTAGAATGTAGCAGTTGATTTGAAAACACCGGGTAAATTAATAATATAATTTTTATATTATTATTATGAGTATAAAAAGGTGTTAGGACCATAGTCGGGAGCGTCGGACGTGTTAGTCACATTATTGATCGTTTGTTAATGTTTATTTAAAATAAACATACGTAAAAAGTCAAATATATCAAAAGTATTAATTTGAATATCCTACGAGTAGAATAGTATGCAAGTGCCATAATAATGATATGCGGACTATTTCTAGTCCGTATGAGATGTCTCAATGATAATGCATGAATTCACTCCTGAACCAATACGGTTACGCGAATTTTGAATACCCGTAAACTAAGTTTACGATGAAATGAGTAGTGCACATGAATAGTGGTTTTCTCTCGGAAATGAATAGTGTCAAGTGAATAGTAAAATTTCTGAATGTTTCTCGGAATGTCAAATTGACCTCAAAAACGATGAATAGTGATTGATGAATAGTAACTTGTGAATAGTAAATTGTCGAGGTTTGGAAAATGACCGGAAATTACGAGTTGTGACAGTCTTCCCTTCTAACAGGAACTTCGTCCCGAAGTTCAGTTTGTGTAAGTCTCTAGAATGGTATTGGTGAAAAGATGGTGATAATTGAGAATTTCAGCGAACTTCCACGATAGGAATTCGACTCTGCTTCAACCGTTCGACCTAACAGTCCATGATTTCTAGTGGTTCTCTTACGAGGTTTAGGTTTGTCATTGGGTTGGATTCCTTCCAATGGAATCATAAGTGACTAATCTGAAAGTCATTTCCTGGGGTTTGAATAGGTGAAACACAGTTGTGTAATCCGGCTATTCTCTAACAAGGCTCAAGTCGGATGGCCACTAGGCCTACTCTGTCTGAAATATTACGTGGTCCAGTGTATATCAGGTTTAACTTTCCAAATTTTTCCGAATAATATCATGCCTTTCCTAGGCAGAACTTTCAACATGATCTGGCTACCAATTTGAAGTTTTAATGGTTTACAACTTATAGAATTTGTAATTGATTCTTGACTTGTAAGAAATTTCTGGTTATTTCATGAATGCTTACTGGACTAGTGAGTTAGGCTTTTTCCAAATTTCGATCCGTCAATGGATGTTGGCACTTCGACCATAGAGTGCATCAAATGGTATAGTCTCTAAGCGCGTGTGGTAACTATGGTTATAAAGGAATCTGATTTATGGCAAATGGTTAGTCCAACCATTTCTAAAGTCAATCACTTATGCTCTGAGCATATCTCCCTATGTTTGAATCGTTCTCTAATTCTGACCATTGGTTTGCCGATGATAAGTGGTGTAGTTCCAAAGAATCTTAATGAAATCGCTAGGAGTTTGTGGTGATAAAAGATAGAATATTCATTAGATCGGAATTCGTTAATAGTACATGAAACTTATATGATAGAACGTAGAATTAAACACAAAAGAAATACAACACAAGAGAGTTTAGGCTTTGGTTTATTTTTAAGACAGAAGTTCTCGGTTCTTGAACATTGTTGTCGTCCTCAGCGTTGTTGATGTGCGGACCATTTCCTTCTCCGATGACCTAGGCTCTCCCACGAGCCCTTCCGCCTTGGTTTCCTTTCTCTTGGTTTCCTTGTTTTGGGCATTCATTCCTGTAATGCCCTATTTCTCCACAGCCAAAACATGTCACTAAGGGTTTCTGATCTCCGGTAATGATTGGAAATTTGCATTCCCAAGTTGCATGACCAACCTTCTTACAGTTGCCACATGGATTAAGACAAGGTCCATGGTTATGATGATTTTGACACTTGTTGCATTTGGGTAGGGTACCCTGGTAACCTTTCTTTTCACTTGGCTTTGCAACGTAGGCCCTAACCACTTCATGTTGTTGGTTTGGCTGCCATACTTGATCGTCTCCTTGGTTGTTATCCCTTTTCCTCTTGTTTTCGTTGTTGTTGTTGACAGTAGTTTCTTGCTTCATCACTTGAGCCATAAGCTTTTGAGATATTCTGATAGCTTCCTCCAGCGTGTCTGATTTAGAAGCAATTACGTTCCCACTGATGTTGCGCGGTAGTCCACCGATGAATTTTTCTAGCAGCTTTTCATTATCTGAAACCATAGTTGGGCATAGTGCAGCCAACTCTTGAAACTTCCTGAAGTAGGTCTCGATGTCATCACCTTTAGTCACCAGCTCATAGAATTCTGTTTCCAACTTCTGCACCTCAGTACGAGGGCAAAACTTCTCAGTCATCAATTTCTTGAATTGCTCCCAGGTGAGCTTGTAGGCATTTTCCATACCCATCGGTTGAGCATAAGAATTCCACCATGACATAGCTTCATCCAAAAGCATACCAGTAGCGAATTTTACCTTGCTGCCATCAGGACAGTTGCACATGAGAAACACATTCTCAGTCTTTTCGAACCAGCGAATCAAAGCAACCGCTCCTTCAGTGCCCTTAAACTTGATGGGATCACTAACCTTAAAATTTTTCCAAGTACATTCGCGCTTATTATCGGATTGTCCATCTGTCCCTGTCTGTAAAGCGACCTCAGCAGCCCTTGCAGCTACCTCAGCTCTCTCGATCTCTAGAGCTTCGGCGATACTATCCTTAACCAATTTCCGAATAGCAACAGGTGTCATAGTTGGAGTAGCTTTAACTTTCCTTGGCGGCATAGCTCTTCAAAACGAGAAAAGAAGGGTGAGACATAATTAAGACGTTTCCTAATAGTAGATGTTCGAGAGTGGGTTATCGTAGAATGAAAGGTTGATGTTGCGATATGACGAGTTGACGTGGTTCGAGTGGTTTTGTGATATCCTGAGATTTCCGTTGAGTTTTAAATGGTCATAATGTACCTAGGGATCCTCCTTATATATGGTATGGGAAGTCTTTCCTAGGGAGGTCATTGCTAATATCCACTTATCAATATTGGGAGTAATGAGTGATGAGTGACATAGGAATCTATAGAGTGTCACTTAATTCCTTATATATATTTCATGGGGATAAGAAATGATAATGATGGTGAGAAGGGAAAAGACTGTGACAGCTGCGACATAATAAGATTGTGATGAAAGTGAATACTGTGATGTAAAATGAAACATTTGGAAAATGAGTTGAGAATTTATTCCGGACAAAATTTTATTATAACCATTCTCAGTGTTGCAAAATTCATCTCTGAGTCAGACATAGGTGGTCAGCCTATATCTCACTATCCCGGGTTGAATATAGATGACCAGTCTATATCCCACTGAGGTTCCATGAATTTTGAAATACTTAGCTCAGTTATACTAAGACTATGTCCTTCACAAACACCAAGAGGTTCAGAAAGACAAAAGCAAGTGACCAAACTCGAGGTCGATTGGTGAAACTATGCAAGGAAAAACATAATGCGGTGACATATACGATACATGAGCATGCTTATATGAAAGACAATGATAGTAATCACTAGAATAAGTGAATATAATATACCAGATAATGAGACACAATTCTCATCACCTAATTCAGCAACAAACCACAAGTGAGGCATCATCTTGGCAGGCAGGCATGTGACGGTCATAGGGTTAAGTTTTCGTAAAAGTAGCTATAGTCTAGGTTTTAAAAAAAAACACTTAGTTCGCTATAGCCAAAGCTCTGGTACCAATCTGTCACACCCCCAAAATCGGGTCCAGCAGAAGCATACGTGTAGCTGGGGTGTAACTCAATCGGTATCACAACACAAGTACAAAAATGGTTTTCACTTTAATCATTTAGAATAAAATCGTTTAATCAAAAATGTTGAATTTACATCGTTAAAAGTAGGGCGGAAGTAGGCCCTTAAATAGTTTAAAAACGGTCCCCATATAAATAATCAGAGTCTTCTATGACCATGCCATGCCCTGCCAAAACCTCCTGTAGCGTGCCATTGCTTAACACCTGAAAATACATGCTAAAGTGTCAACACGAGGTTGGTGAGTTCATAGAGTTTGTTTAACAAGTAATGCCTTATAGAGAAAAGATCGCCCAGCAAAGGCATTGTAAATCCACTCAGTTGCAAGTCCCGCCATAAGAGACTTGTAACCTGTGTGTTTACAACCCACTGCCAAATGTATTAAAGTCTACGTGAACAAAAGTAATAATGGTATCCAAATTCCCAGATAAACATAGCAAAATGGCTATATAAATAATTCAGTCAATGAGGTTATATCAACAATGCTGACAATGTCGCCAGATAAATAATACTGACAATGTCGCCAGATAAACAATACTGACAATGTCGCCAGATAAACAATACTGACAATGTCGCCAGATAAACAATTATGACAATGTGGTCATGTAAACAAGGATAATCAATCCCATGAAATACAAGAAAATCAAACATACCAATGAATGCAGGTGGTTAAATATACCAAAGAAATACCGGTAGTCAAGCATACTAATGAAGTGCAGGTGATCAAATATATATATATAGATAAAGCTGGGAATATTTGAGAAATCAACCAGGTAAAACAAGTAATGCGTTTTAAGTAAAACGAGCATGTATTCTCCCCCAAAGAGTTTACAAAACAATTAAAATAGTAGGGGCTATGACTCACCTGGAGCAATAGCTACGACGACAAAAATGGATACACTGAAATGAGGCACGATCTCTAACCGCAACCTAATATGAGTAATAACGATCTACCTTAGATCATGACATAATGAAATGAATGCACGTGCACATGATGCCTGTACCACTCGTAACTTGGAAACACTAGTTATTGTCAAAGTAAAATAGTTTCTATACTTAGGAAAAATAAGTCCCAATGGAGTTATAAAAACTTGTCGTAATATATCGTATAAAAATGTTAGCGTTCTATTCCTCGTATCGAAAACCTTAAAATAACGTCGTTAAGTCGTATAAATATTCCTTTGGGTCATACGTATTTCATTTGTTAAGAATATAGTCCTTAGTAATATTTCTAGAAAATATACCATTTAGTGCGTAAGTTATTATTTTCTAGTTGTGACTATATATATATATATATATATATAGTTTTGACGATGTTAAAACGCGTATAACTTGGTCGTTTTAAGCTCATTTTACTCGTTCTTTATATCCCCGGAATCGTGGGACAAAATACTAACATATTTTTGATAAGTTGGGATGGCTAGATTTAGTTTTACGCCTCGAATTTGCCCGTGAGTACTGTTCATCAGCAAGCATTTCCAGAAAATATAGTTTTCGTCGTTAAACTCGTTTTTAGCGTATCTCCTTCGTTATTAACTCGTTTTTATCCCCGTTTTCGGCCATAGTTCCGTATCGGAAAGTATTTTCTGAATCTTAGATCCAAAATTACCCTGAATTCCCTGATCTTTCCACGTTTTGCAAAAATGGACAGCAACTTTCTATAAGTGTCAAAACTTGGTTTTCCTAGTTACTAGCTTGTTCAAAAACCAACCAAACTACTTTCAATCACCACAAATCTAGTCTAATCTTACCATACACCTTCTTAGGGTGTCATGGGTTCCTAAACATCACAAACCAAGTGGATCTAACAAGGATCTAACTATAATCACTTTCTAGGCTTTCAAAGTTAAAAGTTTGTAAAATAAAGTGGTATAAGCTAACAAATGCACAAGATCTTGTATAGAAATCATATGATCATAAAAATAACATAAAGAAATTATGGAAAAGAGTTTGACAACTTACTTAGAAAGATTTATGAGCTTGGATGAGTAAAACCTAATTAATCTTTGAGGTTTTTATTTCAAAACCCTAACTAGATTATTACTATGAATAGATTAAACACTTGGATCTTGAAAAATTATGGATTCTTCCTTGTTCTTGTATCTTGGCCGATCCACATGAAGAGAGAAAAGGAAGAAAAGTTTTGCTAGTTTATTTTGGAAAATGAGATGAAATGAAAATGTACAAGTTAGATGTATTATTAAGTTTGTAGACAAGATCCACAAATTTAGGAAGGTGTCATAGGGGGGGGGGGGGGGGGGGGCGGCATTTTGGAGGGGGGGTTGAGATGTGTAAGAGTTTTGGTGAGATTTTGGTGTATATTATGTTGATATGGTTAGATATTATTAGTTTTAGGTGATATCGGGTACCGAGTTAATTAAAAATAAATTGTAATGAAATAAAATAGAATATAATGAAGTTGTAAAAATTGTAAAATAATATTCCTGATGAGAATCGGAAGTTAAAATAATGATCGGGTTGAAATATCGCAAACCGACGGAGTAATAAGCTCCGACCGTAGAATGTAGCAGTTGATTTGAAAACACCGGGTAAATTAATAATATAATTTTTATATTATTATTATGAGTATAAAAAGGTGTTAGGACCATAGTCGGGAGCGTCGGACGTGTTAGTCACATTATTGATCGTTTGTTAATGTTTATTTAAAATAAACATACGTAAAAAGTCAAATATATCAAAAGTATTAATTTGAATATCCTACGAGTGAAATAGTATGCAAGTGCCATAATAATGATATGCGGACTATTTCTAGTCCGTATGAGATGTCTCAATGATAATGCATGAATTCACTCCTGAACCAATACGGTTACGCGAATTTTGAATACCCGTAAACTAAGTTTACGATGAAATGAGTAGTGCACATGAATAGTGGTTTTCTCTCGGAAATGAATAGTGTCAAGTGAATAGTAAAATTTCTGAATGTTTCTCGGAATGTCAAATTGACCTCAAAAACGATGAATAGTGATTGATGAATAGTAATTGATGAATAGTAACTTGTGAATAGTAAATTGTCGAGGTTTGGAAAATGACCGGAAATTACGAGTTGTGACACTATGGGAGTGGTCGAAGACATTTTACGTCAATTTTGATTCGAGTAAATTGCAAAACTCGTCCATGTGGTTTGGCCATATTGCATGTAGAGTCCCTAACCTTTTTGAAGAGCATATTCAATCCCTAGCTCAAGTTAGATGACTAAATAATTACCTTTAGTCTTTTTCTCCTTGATTTTTCACATGAATTTAAAATTCAGTCATGTTTATTACCTACTCAAATAGGGTTTTAGCGGACAGAAGTTGTGTAAAATTTAGTCATGTTCATAAAGAAATGAGCATCAAGTATGTAGAAGTGAATAATCCATAATTTTTAGTAGAGAGATTTGTTATGGTAGAACTTGAGTGTGTGATTTGTTATGACTTATATAAATATATTTTTTAAATATTGAACAGTCCGATATCATCATAAGCAGAACTATGGATAAATGTATTGTTGATGAGTACTTTCAGTTTCATGTTGGAGGTACATATGATTTTACTCCACAGTATCGTGTGTCTTTGTATCGGTTAACAATAAATTCAAATTAACAAAACGGAGGGAAATTTTAGGTTTGATCGTTTGAATTTTTGTTCAAATCACAATCAAGTTAGAAAAATACAAAGTTGAAGAAACTCACCAAAACTATTGATTACAATAAAATCAAACAGAGATTATCATGAAGACAATTTACAACTCCGTATTTGACTTTGAACTACCCTTGTGTGTTTCAATACCAGTATAAGATTGTAAATGTCAATGGGTACTCCGAAAATGATCAAAAGTTGAAACTAGAAAATGATGTTGACGTCTTGCAAGGAGGTCGATTATGACCGCCTTAAACAAATGCTTTGTATAGATATTACGCAAAGACTAACTAAAATTCTTGTAGACTGGTAGTGTTATTAACTGAGATAGCAAATCTTCAAGAAATTGAGAAAGAAACAAGACTACTCTGATCAGTTTGGTTCTATGATGACAAAACAAATTACAACTTTAAAAGAATGAAATTTACGAGTGCGTGCCTAAACTTAAGAACCAAACTTAAAAAACATGAGAAGAATTATTCAATGAACCCCCCCCCCCTCCCCCCCCCCCCCCCCCAAAAAAAAAATCGATATGAGCTCTTGGGCTTAACTAAGTATAGGACGGTTATTTTTGGGCCGGGCTCATGCTGGGCACATGACTGGTTAGTTCACATAGTATAATTTACTATGAATTCAAGAAACCCTTGGCACATATTGGCATCCATGCGACTTAGATTCATGTTTGATGTTTGATTACTTAACTTATGAAACGGTCGTCATAAAGCATCATGTTAATGATTGTAGTACATAGAAAACAAGTTCGGGAAAGTAAAAAGAATACGAAAAGGATCAGTTTCAATACATCGACAAAAAATCTACATTGAATTCAACAACAAACCTAAAGAAACTATTGAAATAACTAGTAGTGCTTCATAAGAGATTACACATAACATATGCCAAAATAAATCGACAATGTAACACCCCCAAAATTTGATACAGCGGAAGACTCACAAGCTTTCGGGGTGCTACGGGGATTGGTATCCATTCCAAGTCATGAAAGAACGAGATAAAGTAAACATAAGAAAAACACAACCAAAACGGGTTTTAAAGTTTACATTTATCCCAAGAATTTTCTAAAGTAAGGCCCAAGAGAAATAAACATAGGTCCACAATAGTTTATCAGAGTTTTAGAAAATAGATCCATAACCGGTGCCATTGCCAAGCCTCCAATCCAAGCATCCAAAGGGCATCACTTGATTACCTGAGAAAACGTGCTAAAAGTCAGCTTTCGCTGGTGAGATCATAGGTTTAAATTCATAATTCAATATAGTGGACATATACACAAAACGCTTGCTAGCTTGACTAGGCCTCAATCATCCAACCAAATAATCCAACCAAATCAAATCAACCCTATAGGTGCACGCTATAGCCCAAATCAATCCAATCAATAGCTTACCTAGCTCAAGTCTAGGCCTCGCTCTATAATCAATCCAATAGCTTACCTAGTTCGGGACTAGGCCTCGCTCATTAACCAAATCAATAGCTTACCTAGTTCGGGAATAGGCCTCGCTTAATCCTACCTAGTTCTATAAGCATAGCAAGTTTTAAATAAACAAAGCGATAATAGTCCACATAAAACATTTGCACGTTTCTCACCCCAAGTATTGAAAACATAGTTCAAGAGTAAAAAGTGGGGCTATGACTCACCTCAAGTCCAGCAATTCCTCAAAAGAAATCGATAGATGAAAGACGTAAGCAAACTCAAGCAACTCACGTAACGGCAACTACAGACTCGGCACTTCCTAACAATATCAAGCTCGTTCAGAAATCATTTCCTCAAAGATCAAATATTCCCATTCCCGAACGTATTCCGTTTTACTTTCCAAAAATATCCATTTCTCGAATTAACTTCATATTAATTTGAAATTTGACGTTTGGTATCCATACGGGTGGAAAGTCGACACAACTCAAACCACAAAACGCCTCAACGAACGAAACAATAAACTATCTATAGGTCTAATATTAGCCCAATATATTATTTAAATAAATCATCGAAGCTTATCAAATCCGTCGATTTGGTAATCCCCCATATTTATTTACGTAATATATCATTCCAAAATTATACCCAACCTAAAGCACATAGCACAAAGAATTCTATTTGGTATATATCGTAGTCCAATAAATTCCCTATATATATCGTCAAATCGGCCAAATTCCACGAGATACATAGTAATTTATTATCCTAATACATATACCACAACCTATGGGCGTCGTGGGATACGATGCCCATTAATATACTCATTTTATATAGCCAAATAACTCGATCTAATCCGTCGATTAAATAAGTCACTTGTTATAGAAAATGGTTATATTAACCGTCATATATCCGTGACAACACAAAAGTCACATAATAAAGCCTACTTGGACTTAAGAAACCACAACTCCGTATAACTCGATAAGTTTTCCAAATTTATAAAAGTCATATTTTTATTTATTAATTATCCCACGTATTAGATCTCGTCATCATTTATAGTTATTTATTTATAATAACACTCCCGACATTTATTGCACTATTCGCATAGTACAATATTTATCGTTCTATTATTATAACGTTTACTCGTGGTCGTTTTATTATTAATACACGCATTTATATATATATACATACGTTTATCACGTCTATATACGTATATAAACGATTATATTATCAATAATATTATTACGACTATTATTATTAATATTTGATTTTAAATATTTATCGAGTCATAAGAATTTGGTTACATGTCCGAGTCATCACTCTCGGCTCATAGTCTAAGTCCAAAAACAATATAAACAAGTCATAGATAAATAATCCAACTCCGTCCAAATCCATCCTAAATCCACGTGCTACAACATTAGAGTCCGACTACGGCACCCGACTAACCTATCTCCGTCATCTAATTGACCGTCTCACAATCGGTCCCCAAATCCATACTCGTCAACACAACTCCACAATATCAAAGTTAATTCATTTGCCGAAGCCATGAGGTTATGGACTCAACTCCACTTTCGGCCAACAACAATAATAATAACAATAAAATGCCCAAGTCTCAACATCACATAACAACACTATGAATCACAACAAGTAAACATCAAATTATACCATTACCGGGTTGGTTTACCAAGCCAAAACCCGAGCCGAATGACCCACTTAGGTCTCGACTAGAACCGTGAGTCACAAAGACTCGAACCCAAGACCTATTTGGTCTTGGCTTAGGCTCACCCGAGCCGTTCCAAAACTGCCAAATGGACCCATTCGGGTCGTGGCACAATCAAAACCACAACAAGCTTCGAATAGACTCCCACTCGAGTCAACAATCAAACCAACGGACCAAGAGTCACGTACAAGCTCTAGATCGAGCCAAGATGAAACCACACCGAGACCCTAGGGTCTCGGTTGAGCTCTAACGAGCCAAACACAAACCAAACGCATCCAAAAATCCAATCCGAGCACCAAATCAAACAAAAGTCGACCTCCATGGATACCAAACTCATCTTTTATTAAAACCCATCATCATTTCAAATTGTAACACCCAAACTATCAAGATTAAACTCGGGTTCAACTCAAAATAGTCAAACCCGACGCAAAACTCGCGATTACTCACCTTCTATTCGAATAAAAATCAAGAAAAATTGATGGTGTGGTGGTGTGGGATGTGTGGGTGCGACGGTATCAATAAAAACGGGTGGGGGGTTTGTTTTGAGCGCGTGTAGTATACCAAAAGAAAGAGGAGATGGTGGGAAATCTTTTTATGGTGGCGGTGTGGTAAGGTGGCCGGCGGTGGTGATGGTGTTGGGGTTGTAGGCGGCGGCGACAAGGGAGAGAAGAAAGGGAGGTGTGTGGTGATGATAATATGTGAGGGTTAGGGTTAAGGAAGGGGTATTATACCCGAAATTTACACTACTAGTCCCTCTAGTTCTCTCATTCCCATTTAAGCCACGAATACTTTTAAGTTTAGTTGAATATTAATAACCGGTTCTCCCGTAACACGATCACTTACTTTCATAAACGTTAAACATCGCCGAAATATATTTTATAAACCACCATTAACTCCCAAAACATTTCTCGATTCACATAAAAGATAAAACGTTCATTTGATCGATATAACGCGACCACTATCCAAAAGATTTAAACTCGTTAGGTTTTTCTAGTGCCGGAGTCAATGTAGTGCCAAATAATCATCTCAAAAATAAATCACCGAGAATAAACCAAGCCAATAATTAAAAATTCAATTTCCATAAATAACGTAGGTTAAAAATCACATTCCAACGTTCACAAAATCTCATCACAAATAAACTTTTCATATATTCCAAAAATCATAATTTTTAAAGTAATGCGGGTTTTCAAAAGTGCTACCTAATTTGCCAGTTGTCACAGACAAACTAACATATAGACTATGAAATAATTAAGGATAATCCAAATGCGTGGACTGTCAATAAAAAGCTTCATGGAGCTTAACCAAAGACTTCGAAGTATACATACAAACTTGTACCAAGAATCATTGAAATGACATATTCGAAAAATCTTAACATACATACACAGCTGTTTTTGAGAGTTGGCGACCGACCGACTGCCCAAGGAGAGGCGGAGCTATTAAGGGACCGGGAAGGGTCCCCGCCCCCTAGGCCTAAGCCCGTTAATGTATTTTTTCGCGATTTCATGTGTTCTTCCGGGAAAAAAAATTGTTTCAGCCATCCCATTTATTGTTCTTCCTGAAAAAAAATTGGTTCGGCCCTCCAAAAAAAAAAATTTCTAGCTCCGCTACTGTGTCCAAGGCCCCTAAATTAACTATGAAGATTTGACCGTAGATTTTGAACTAAAAATATCAAAAAGATTACACTTTGTACATAATAACTAGCTGCATTGTATCTGATATAAAATGAAACTTTTTATTTACCGTTATATTTTAAGTGCCTCATTTTTATATTCGCTCAAGACCTCCAGAGGGACGACCCTGCTTAAACACCTCACAGAATTTTTGTCGTCGTACACTCGCCACATCAATAGTATCAGGAAGATAGCTTTATCACAACAAAAAGAAGTCAAAAAATATGTTTAATATGTTTCTATGACGCTACTTAGTGAGCAACATTTCATTTGGAAGCACACCATGCTTTTGCTGTTCCTTCTAAGACACGTAGAAAATGGAAGTCATTAAAAAATGTACTAGGGCGTTTGGGATTTAATTATTTAATTAAGTTCTAATCGACTAAATTTTTTAGGCAAATTAACCATTTTAATGTTGTATAAAAAATGTTTATCTACTTTACTTTAAAAAACAAGGGTGGTACTATGTACTTTGTCATAAGAGTGTTCAGTAAAGACCAATACAATACCAATGCACACAGCTTCAAAAGTAAAAGTAAAACACTTAAAGAACCACCGGATAAAGATGTGTAACAAGCACATTTCCAATGCTGTTGAAGGCTATATGCCTCACCCAAATAACTAATGGATAAAGAGGTACAGCTAATGCATTCAATGGTGTAGAATCCAATGTTATTAAAGTCGGTCATCGGCTCAAGATTGACTATAAGACTATTACTAACGGTGACCGTAGGCACCGCGGTCATCACAAAAAACATACCCCACAACAATCAATTAAAAAATTCATCCCACACACAAACTATTTAGTCGACTGCCGGAACGAATGTTCAATTTTTACAAGGGGAAACGCGTTCGTTGATTTGCTTGTAGGGGAGAGGGACGCGTTCTATGTTGCGACCGACCACAAGGTCGACCGCCCATTACGATTAGTCTAAGACGATGCATAGTAAGGTCCAAAGACCATGCTTGACGGGTATTAACGATGCGTGAACACCATAGGTGGCTTACGAGGATGCGTGAAGAGTCAAAAAATGAGTAGTTGAGTGGTGTAGACCACTCACACCACCGAAACCTTTTTATTTTTATTTGTTTGTGTTATTGTATTGTGAGATATATTTATGTAAGATATATTAAAAAAGTGATGAAAGTGGATGCTGATGTGACATTCATGTTCATGCCGCCACCCTACCATATTGTTACGTTCAGTCCGGTGCAATAAATTAAACACATACTCAATGTTTTCTTTGTTCACTTCATAACACCATGCACATTCCATAAACACTTGTACACAAGGGCTTAAGCTCATTCCATAAGTACTCAAACTCATCCCAAAGCAATTGTACTCATCCCTGCGTTGGAGAGTCGAGACCATTAGTTTTTCATCTTAATGCAAGATTAGAACAAATGTGTCATACAAGACCGAAGCTTTAGAGCCCGTCACCAGCACTCTAGCGGAATTCTATGATTAGAAAAATCCTAATATTCCTATAACTAGCTAGTATTTAAACCATTTTTTGAACTATTTTATGTTCCTCTTATATGAGTTTTATAATGGCTTGATAATGTATCATAGTTGTCATGATTTATTTCTATATGCCATTTTTTTTTTTTTTTTTTTTTTTTTTTTTTTTTTTTTTTTTTATGACCATTTTGCTCTTCATTTTATTAACCGGGAGGGGCCAAATAGTTATAATATACACAAAAAGAAAATACTAAAAATGCAAGTTTAGTACATAGAATAGCAAAAAAATTTCTTTGATACATATAGAAGAAAATCATGACAACTATGATACATTTACATGTCATTAGTCCTATATTTATCTAGGCCGGGAAACTATGAAATGAACTGTTAAAACATACATGGTAAAAGCAAAAATACTTTGAAAACAAAACCTTTTTTCTCTACGCCGAAGCTCCTCATATCGTGTCTCGCCAACCACCAATATAACGTAATTAAATCAAACCAGGATCAAAATATGCTGTTCAGACATCCAGGTTTGAAAACTATTTCTCTATTGTCACCTTTCACGTTTTTAACTCCTTTGTTCATGCAACATCTATATGACACATGCAAATATAAATACATCATCTTTATGGCTTACTCTTTACTTTTATCTTTCCCCTCAACCACCCTCATTTTTATCTCATCCACAATGATATTTTTTATCCAACCCTTTTAAAATCGGACTAAATAACAAATTCTTTTGGTTCAAATTCAACCGGTACGTTTTGGTTTGTAAATGCACCACCTAACATGCAGTACTTGTGTGTTAATGCAACACCTACCACACACAAGCAAACATAAATACATACTCATCTTGCTTCCAGTTCTCCCATCAACAACATCCATTTTTCTCACAAACATCCATTTTTTTAAATAACAAACTGAGGTATTTTTGTTTTGTTTTTTTTATGGCAGTGTTTTAGCATGTTTCTTGTAATTACGTATCATAGATCTACCTTTTCATGTCAACTTTGTAAAAATGTGGAAGTAAGTTTTTTATTTGTTGTTTTTTCTAGGTTTTGTTTGAAGTTGGGAATATTTCAACTAATTGCCCAACAACCTCAACCTCTTCACTTGCTACTCGATCGTTTATCAATTTGTTGCACCAAGAAATCATCAATGGATTTTGGCCTTGAAAGGCTTGTGTGGCATGTGGCATGGCGATTATCTTATCATCTTGTTGAAATAGGTGGTCTCGGAATTATAATATTGAGGTAGATCTAATTTCTTTTTGTTATATCATGTTTGTTATGAACTGATTTACAGTTAGAAGGTTGAATATGTCAATATGTTGTTGATGATGATTTTATATAATTTAGGAGTATTTGCTATAATCATGTTCAAAATGAATACAATATGAATCATGTTAATTTGATATATAATTTACGGTCAAGAGCTTTATGAATCTCTATCTTTTGGTATAAATTTCTGCAAACAAAAATTAATGATTTTCAGTTGGTTGAACCCTAAGTCTCAAAATTAGGCATTTCGGAAAATAGTTATAGGTAATTAATTGAAAGTAACAGATTTAATATGGGTTATCCAAGGTCATCAAGGGCTAAAATTCAAACTTTATTGATTAAATCATGTGTTTGCACACGAGCAAATGGATTACTGATGCAAAAGTTTTAGCAAAGGTAGTTGCTATGTAGGAAAAGGGGTTTTTTCGATGCAATGGCAAGGAACATGGGTTTTTATTCTTTGACATTATCTGGGATAACCGAAGCCTATGTTGCATATCAATTTGCATACAAGTTATGAAATTTTAAAGGCAATTGTAAATAACTTAGAACTTTTATCTTTGTGTCATCAATATACTCGTCTAAAAATACATTCTTTTACACCCGTGACAACACGTGGGCCTTATAATTGTCATTTATTATATTATTCATCTCTTTTTTTTTTTTTTTTAATCACGCAGGGTTTTAGTTTCTGGTGCGCGCTAAAGCTAGGATTAGCTCACAGGAATCTTAACCCACATAACAAATTGGTTAATCATGATTGCGCAATAAAGATTTGTGGTATGGGGAATAGTAAACTCATGCATGAAGAAGCGTGGGATCTATTCGAGAAGATTGGAATTCTCGGAGGGACATATGACACTAGCTAAAATATTTAATTTATTACTATTATTATCATTACTAAACTATATACACATGAATGGTTACTAGGCTGCATGTAAATATTGTTACGTTAGTAAATGCTACGTTGAAGAAACATAATCAACTATTTTTAAAAAAAATTGTACAAAATAAATGTATTTAGCATAACATACTCAAACATAGAGATTTATAATTACTGTAGCATATTTTATTAGTCGTGCTGCATATGTTACGTAGATCTTGGTTGAATGTGTTGTTTGTTCAACTAAAACTTGAAAAATGAATGTAATAATTTTTTTTGTTGGATTAACAAAAATTTAATATATACTTGATCAAACCAACCCGAAATTGTGAAATGGTAGAACTTGTACACGTAACAACAACAAAGGTATTTGGTCTCCTACAAAAATTTAATATATACTTGATCAAACCAACCCGAAATTGTGAAATGGTAGAACTTGTACACGTAACAACAACAAAGGTATTTGGTCTCCTAAGTGGGTAATTCCCTTGAGGTCTCAGGTTCAAACCTTGGGGAGAAAATTAATCCCCATATGACCACGGAGGTTCACCTGCAATGACTATGGGCTATCCAAAAGGGTAGTTGCCCCGGGAGTAGTCGGCTCGCAATGTCGAGTCGGAACCCAGGTAAAAAAAAAAGGGTAAGCTAACATCTTAGTGATGAGGAGTCGAAGCTCCCTTATTTTGAAAATGTTAGGCATATGTATGCTTGTTTTAAAATCTTGAAGGGGTCCAAAAACTCTGAAATGGTAGAACTTAAATGTGTGATTTGTAATGACTTTTTTTTTTTTTTAAATGTTGAACAGTCCAATATTATCATCAGCAGAACTAGGCATTCACCCACATTTCTGTTCCTGTCATGTGCATCTCGGATATTTACAAGACGTTAGTAACCACCTAAAAGAGGGAATCCCCGTCGTTCGACTGCAAACTGATTTGTAGCATCTCCTTGTTTTTGCGTCTTCGAGGGTATTTGGTTAAGTGAATTGTACGAAAGGTTTTCTCCAGCTCACTCTCATTTTTCCTCAGTTCTTGCAGCAATACCGGTTCGGGTTAGAATCCAGTTTTTCCTCAGTTCTTGCAGCAATACCGGTTCGTGTTAGAATCCGGTATTGCTGCAAGAATTGAGGAAAGATGAGAGTGAGGTGGAGCGAACCTTTCGCACAAAGTTCCCGCGACTACTCACTGAAGTACATAACATGGTGGCAAACTATCACTCATGGATAAACAAGCTTAAAAAGTATTATTGGTGATTAAGTAATGGGTCTTGGTGTTCGGGGTTTTGGTCACTGTTTCGCTATGTGGTGGTCATGGTTTGTGGTTCATGCGTGGTGATTTTGTGTCCGCAGTGGTGCTTGAAGTCATGATAGTATTACTTAGCTTTTTGGTATCTCTAATGTTATATTCGCATTTCAGTGTTTTTAAGTACTAATTTTTTGCAACCTATCTAAAAGTAATATTTTTTGATTTTTTCAATGTATATGTCATTTACTTTGTTTCGCCATTATGCCTATGGAGGTTACAAATCATAAAAGGCTTGAAGTGGCTACAGATTTTGTGATTGTGTAAAGTCTAAACAATGTTATCCGTAGATGGATTGTTAAAACTAGTCTCTATGAACATTATTATTATTGAGTTGGATTGCGCCATAATGCATATGAGTACTTACCTTTCCTCAAGTTTTAAGATATGTTTGGTGAAAATAAAGATAGTAGGAAGCATTAGTGGGATGTAACGTAACATAAACAGTATAACTATATTTACTAATGTAAGCGCTAATTGCTAGAAAATGCTATACGAAGTAACATTTTGATTTGAATCATTTAAAAAAACTACAAGCAAGGGCGGAGCAACTAAGGGAACGGGAAGGGTTCCGGCCCCCTAGGCCTAAGTCTGTTAGTGTATTTTTTCGCAATTTCATGTGTTAATTTTTGTTTTCCATCTCGGCCCTCCCATCTAATGTTCTTCCTGAAGAAAATAGTTTCGGCCCTCCCAATAAATTTTTTGTAACTCCGCCACTGATTACAAGCACAAGTTGCCAAACAAGTATTATATACAAAACGCTAACGCTTATTACTAGTTGCTTAAAAACACTCTTAAACGCTTACTACCAAACACGCCTTTAATGTTTAAAAGCATTTTTAGCTATGCATTCAAAATCTACTTTAACATTGAACCCTTCTTTGGCAGTCATTACAAAGTAAGGAATAAGAAATATTTTCATTCGAAGCACTTTGTGATTTTTCTTTCTTCTCAGACACATGAAAAGAAGTCATTGAAAATGTAAGAAGGAGTTTGACTGTTTGAGATTTACTTATTTAAGTGCTCTTCCACTTAGATAAACGACTTTGAGTGTTTGAATATCATGACTTATCTTATTTTACTCTAAACTAAGCAAGATTGGAACCAACCTACTTATATTTAAGCACATGACCGCTTTAAAATAAGCAACTCAAGACATCCCCGATTCTATTTCTTATTCTTGGTTAAATTTAACTATTACTCGTAACATCTTAGCGCCTCGCTATACAACCATCAACTGTTAGAAAGTGACTTAAACTTTAAGGGTTATTTGGTAACTTTGGTAAATTTGTTTTGTGACTTGTTCTACAAGTTTGATTCGAATTTGGAAACTAATCTATGACGGTTAGTTTTGGCTATAAATAGGGATCATTGACATTAGAATTATTTGTACCTTTTGAATTTGTGGTTGGTACATTTGAATTAGAATTTGTCTTTTGAATTTGGTTTTGTAATTTGGTTTGGTATTTGAATAAAGTTTCCGCTTCATTTGTTTGAATTAGTTGTTTGTTTCGTCTTTGAATTACCAACATCAACATTTATCTTGTTTTTGAGTGAAATAAATGGAAAGTTTTAAGGATTAACAAGACTAGACCAGTGGTGAGTGTTTATTCACTCACTATTATTTGACCAAAAACCGGACTAATGAGACCAAAAATTAACCAATTATGCCAAAAATACGTTGTTTTTGTGTTTTTGAATATGCAGGTACGGATATGAAAGAAATGGACAAAAATCGTGAGGAAAATGACAAATACGAGCACGAGATATGGAATGAGTGAGAAAAGCCGAAGTCGGGGAAGGATTTCTCGATTACGGATCAGATTTATGCTCAAAGTGTCATAATCTACCTTGAAGAATCACTACTTGGCAACAAAAGCCCTTGGAACACATTTATTAAAGATGGCAGGAGTAGTCCTTATATTTTCAGATTTACAACAATAGTCCTTGCTCATTCACAAATTCTGAAATTTCAAAGGTCCAAGTCCAATTTTATAAATGGTCCAAGTTATAAACCCAAAACATTTCCCAAAGCCCATATTTCCCACCTGAGCCCACACCACCAACAATATTACCCGACCCAACACCCCATGGTCAAACCAACTTACCCTGGGTCAAACTCACACCAATAAATAATAAAAATTATTACTCCCGCTTATTTTTTTTACCCCTGAACCCAGAAAAACCCCAAATCCCATGAACCCTAGTTTACTATACCTCCCAATTAACCATGATCAATCTAATCAATCATTATGAACCAATCATTGGTAGTTCTAGAAACTTATCCCACGTGACAGAGAGACTATTGGAGATATGAGTACACATGGCAGAGCTTCATTGGACAAGACGCGTCATTCCAATCATTGGATCTGTTTTCTAAAAGCCTCTGACACCGTTCTGACAAGGATAGAGAGTGTAAGCACGTTTGGGCCAAGTGGCAACATCTTATTGGTATGGACACCTCACGAATTCTGATCCAAGGGCTTGTATTTGATGAAAGAAGCACACAAGTGATCTAAGGGATATGAGCAGCTCAGAGAAAGCACAGAAATCCCACGTATTGCCAGCATGGATTTTTCTCACCTCCTCACTCCTCAAGCTATAAATAAACTCCTTATTCACTCATTAGAAGCTGTTAGCTTAGGAGTAGTGTAGAGTAGTTTTAGAGTAGAGAAATGCTGGCAAATTGTTTTTAGAATTAGTTTTACTTAAATTCAGTTCACTCTTTGTAATTGTAACTCATTTTTTTTTAATAAAGTTTAGTTTATTTTCATTTAATTCTGTTTCAATTTTATAATCTGTTTTACTTCTTTAGCTTATAAATAAGCTTTTAACTTGAATTACTGAATCAACAAATTCACTTTAGAATATTAGTTTTAGCTTTTATCAATTCAGAAGTTATATTAGATTGAAGTTTGAATTTTCAAAAATATAAAAAAAATCGGAAAATTAGAAAAAAAAAATGTTTATCTTTTACTTAGTAAAGTTTTCAGTTGATTTTGTTTAGTATTTCTACAGTCAAACTATGTTCTATAGTTTATTGTGGAACCGAGTTTCATCATTGTTCATTAAAAACCAAATTCAAAGTGGTGAAATAGTACTGCAATATGGGAAATTGTGACAGAACAAAGAAGGTTTTGGAAGTTCTTTGCCTGTCTAAAGACAGGCTTGCTTAATGAGCCCCCTCTATTCATGCTGAGGGGGATTGATTTGGTAATTTCTGATGTGCATTATTTCATTTAAGTATCAATTGTTCTGATTTTTATATTGATTTAGTTATAGCTTGCTATCTAATTCAGTTTGCTGACATAATTGTTGCTCTTTGCATTTCTGTAGCTTGATTGATATGTCATTTAACTAGTTTAGCTTCATTTGTTCATCTGTCTTTTAGTAGATTTGAGTAGTAGTTAAATAGATTGTATTAGCAGCTTATTGTTGATCTAATTGTTGTTGTTGAGTGATTTTGTGACTGCTATTGATTCAACAATCTAAGTTTCAACATCTGTTTCATCTAATTAGAGTAAACTGTCAGTTAAGAGGGTATTTGGATATGTGTTTTTCTGTATGATATTATGGATTGGTTGCTGGTTTTCTGCTTCAAATAAGTTCTATTAGATTAGAAATAGTGATTTAAAGAGTAAAAGCAGTAAGTCATTTCTCTATAAAGTCAAAGTAGTAATCAAATTAGCTTAAATATTATTATAGAATAAATCAGATAGTCAAATTCTAGTTATGGTTGCATAGTAGTTCATTACAGCTTAAACCAGCTTTATATTAGCTTAATATTATACATAAGAGTAGTTTTAATCAATGGAAATCAGATTTAGTCAACCTAGGTTAGTATCTTAAAAAGTCAAACATTCATAAACTCATATTTTAGTCAGATTTTGATAGCAGTCCAAGGGTTTATAATTGTTTGGAAATACTTTGTACAAATGGAATTGTGAAGTTTGGCAGTGAGGGAAACATTTTCAAAAAGAAAAGTTAAGTTTAAGTTCCATTTGCTTATTGAAATTTAGATCAAAGATTGACTGTTTGAGCCTTAATCTCCCCTGCACCACAGGTTTTGGTGGCCTTACTTGGCACCATTTAGAGTAGTTATAGATGGTTTCTATTTGAGCTTTTAGAATTAGTTAAACTCAGTAGTATAGTGATTAATTTGCTCCCTTAATTTTCTTGTTTAGAGCTTATTAGGATAGCTTATTCAGGCCTGGTAGTATAGAGCTTTTTGCATATTTTCTGTCATTGCATAGGGCTGCTTGAGCTATATTAAGCTTGTATATGTGTTCCATTGAGTTACTTGTGATAATTGGTGGTTATTTTAGTATTGTGCATGGTCTGTTTCATTCCTGGCTTATTCTGTGTTGGATTTTGCTTTTCATTAGCTTATTTGGACTGTTTTAGCTTGCATTCAGTATTTCTGTGCTTATCACTCATCATTTTTGAGTTTCTATGAGCTTATTGTAGCATAATACATCTGTGTTCAAAGTTTAGATAACTTTTGTGGCAAGTGCTTATTAATAAGCACTTGCCATAGCTGATTTCTGGTTTATAAGCACTTCTGCTTAACTTTTTCTTTTCAAAATTTTTCTGCGAGCTTATTATAATATTCTAGATTTTCTGTAAATTTTTCATATTTTTCTGAGTTGTTTTCCTATTTTTCTTAATATTTCTTCATTAATAATCATTTTTAAATACTTTTAAATAATCAATAATCAATAAAAAATCAGAAAAAACTTTGAAAAATACAAAAATATTTTTAGAAATTCTTTTATAATATTTTAGAATTTTTAGAATTTAATTTTCATTTTTCCAATTTATTTTTCTATTTTTCCTTATTTTTAATTCATTTTAAATTCCAAAAATCAATTTTAATTCATAGAAAATAAATAAAAAGTCAAAAAAATATTTTTCTTTTTCTTAAAATTCTTTTTATTAGTTTAAGATTTTTAGAAAATATTTTCAAGTTCGTAGGATCATTTTTCAATAAACGTTACGTTTTAAATAACGCGGTTGCATTTCCGTTTTTACGTTTTTGACTTTGGTGCATAATTAGCTTGTACTCTTTGCATATTTCATAATTGTTTGTGATTACTTGAATATCTTGATTTCTATTTTCACTTTCTCACTTTTCAATTCACGATTTCACGAATCGATATTCTCGATTCCATTCACCTTCGTTGGGAAACGACTCGGGTGATCCGTATTTTACGCCGATCACTTCGATACTATACTATATATTATATAATTGGTTTTCACACGAATCAATTTTTGGCGCCGCTACCGGGGAAGGCCGAAGTGAATTTTTGAATATCGTTTTGAAAAATCGTGTTTTGTTAAGCCTTCCTCTATTTTGTATATATTTCTATAAAAATATAAAAATTGAAAAATTCAAAACATTTTTCCTAAAGTGTTTACAAAATACCAAAAAAATAATAATAAAAGTTACAACCTCGATTCGACCGAAAGGAAGGGCGTTGTAAACCAAAAAAGTCTCACAATATAACGAAAACGTGAAATTAATTGATTATCGGATTACTTCAATTCAACAACCGATTAAGCGGGAAAATTCGTTTCTCTCGTTTTGTCGCGCGTGGTTTTGAAAGAAACGGTTTCAGTTAACGTAACGTTTTACAAAAAGAAAATAAAAGTTTTTGTGATTTGTTTTTCTATAAATATAAAAACAAAAAATAATCTTCTTATCCTCTGAAAATTTTATTCTTCTTCTCAAACCCTCTCACGTTTAATTCTTATGGATTCGATTTGTTTCAATTGTGGAGAACCGTTCTTCGGAGGGTTGTGTGTGTGGTGTACGTGCGACCAATGTGGCGATGATATTCATGATGGCGTTTGTTGGAATTGTAATTCTCCCGAGTATGATCAAAGATCGTTCAACAATCCGTCAAACGTTCCATATTACTATACACCACCGCCACCTTCGTTTTATTGTTATAATTGTGGAAACCCTACCGAAGAAGGAATGCCGTGTGGGCAATGTTTTTGTAATAAATGTGGATACACCAATTGTATGTGCTATGCCCCGAGTGCTGACACGTCTTACGCTTACGATCCGAGCTTTGATCTTTATCCTCAAAATTTTTATGAACAAGATCCGTATTACAATGGTGATTCATTTCAAAATACATCGAGTTTTGAACATTGTGGGGGGTCGTCTGAAAATTTTTATGAGCCGAATTTTTGTTACGATTCTCATGGTTTTAACCAACCCCACAAACTTCTGAATTTACTAATCAAATTTTTGAAATTAAATCTATTATTGAGACGTTAAAAGAAATGGTGGTTAATCGTATTACATCTACTCCCGAGCCTCATGTGAAATCAATGGAAGAACTTCTTGCCGAAGAAAGAAAAGCTCAATTCTGTGAGTGTTGTATGTACGACGATGATGATTCCATGGTTACAATCGTTCTTAACCCTCAAAAAGAATCTATCTCTACTTCCGTAGAACCCAAGGACTCTCTAATAATGGGGGACGAGCATCTAAACACTATTCCGGCAACAGAGTCTGACGAATTCAATAAGTCAAGTGTTGAGAACCTCGTTCCAATCCAAAGTGAGTCCGGGGAAAATTCTAGAGGTGATATGGAATTGGTTGATAACATTACACCCGTCGATGAAGAAGACGTATTTGATTCATCTCCGAATGCCACTCCATCTTCTGATCCTCTTATATCCGATTTTTCCATTCCTCCTTCCACCCCGGATGAGAGGAATGATGTCTTTTTAGATGAGATTGAGGCTTGTCTTACTAATAATGATTCCATTCCGACAATGGTTGACGACTCTAATTTTGATCCGGAGGGAGACATTCTTTTGCTTGAAAAATTATTAAACGAAGAACCGTCTCTTTCTCTCCCTCCGAAGGAAGTTGAATTCAATCCTCTAAAGGATATTGATGACCTTGTTCCAAGGGTTTTCGAAACATTCAATATGACTTTCACAAATCCGTTATTTGACTTTGAATCGGATTTTAATCTAATTTCAAATAACCCGATTTTCGATATTCCTAGTGATGAGTCTGAAATGGAACCCGAGGTCCAGGACTCACATCATATGATTGATTCTCTTCACGAGAAGTTCTCCGATGAACTTTCTCATATCATATCTTCAACGGAGAATGATCCTTTTTGTTTTGAGGAAGATCCTGACCCGGGGGGAGATGTTTTCAATCATGAGAATTTTCTTATTGGTGATTTAATCCCGACCCTCCCTCCCGAGGTATTTGTTGAAACGGGCGTTAATGATAAATTTGCTTTAGACGATGAAGAATGGATCTTAATTCTTATCAAGATTTTTCTACCATTCTTCACATTTGATATGATTTCTCTTAACCTTCACTCCACCGGGAGTGAGGATACCGTTTTTGACCCCGGCATCTCTGATTTTCTTGTTGGGTGTCCGTTTCATTTGCTCTCCCCAAGGACGAATTAATTCGGGGATCGAGTCAAGCTCATGTGACTCGGTGAACAAAAACAAGCGCTTCGTGGGAGGCACCCCATGCTTATCCTTTCATCTTCTTAAATTTCTTATTTCTAACAAATGACGTGAGGAGGGCTACCTCTTCCATTTTCTCGTGTTTTGTGCTTGTTGTTGTGAATGTCCAAGATTTGCCTGATTAATGAAGACTCTCGTGCTCGTTGTTTTGTCTCAACTCGAGTTTCATCATTCGTTGCTTATCCATATATCCTAATCTTATCGACTAACATTTATCTTTTGGCATAATTAATAAACGGCCTTAGATTTATGTAGGAGAACCCTTACCTTTTAAACATTGAGGACAATGTTTCGTTCTAGTCTGGCGGAGGGTGAATCTTCGATTCGATTTTAACCTTGCATTTTTCACATGTCGTGCACTCTTGCAACTCCGTTTTTCCACCAAAAATTAAAAAAAATAAAAAAAAAAAAAAAAAAAAAAATTGAAAAGTTCAAAAATTTTGATGAAAAAGTCATGAAAAAAAAGCACAAAAAAATGAGAAAAAGTTGAAAAAGTTGTGTAAAAATATAATAAAGTTTGAATAAGTGTTTTGACACCTTGTTGACTTTCTTGCTGGCGAGAGTAGGAATAAATATTTTGACTTGACCGGGCGTGTTGAGCCCTAGCTTGTTCCCTTAACCAATGATAATCACATAAGCTTGTGCTAGTTTTGTACACCAGGAGCTATAAAATGCGAATTCTTCCTTTAGAATCTGCAAGTTCCCGTACTTGACTTTATACATGCGCAGCTTAAAAGCTTTCGCTAGTCTTTTACATCAGGAGCTAGAAAACGCGAATTCTTCTTCTAGAATTTGCAAGTTTCCGTATCTGACTTTATATATGCGTGGCTGATTATTGGCTAAGTATTCGCTGGTTTCATTACTTGGAATCTTAAATTGCGAAGAGCGAGAAATGATAGAGTTTATTTAGATGTTAGATGCTAAACGTAGAGTGGTGGTTCTCTTTAGAGCTCATAAGAGGTACTTGTGGCTTTTTACTCCCATCAGAAATGTCACCCATATATAATAGATGTTCTAGGTTAATTAGTGGTATTTCGGTTTGAATAATATTTAGTTCTTTGTTTTCTTAAGAGAATTTTTGCATTAAAAGTTGGGTACATATCAAGGAACATCAAAAATAAGAGCAAAAAGTGAAAAATCAAAAGTCAAAAGTTGATTATCTATGTGGTTTTGGAGCTACCCGATAAGCTTCCATTAATGTATTGAGAAAAGTCAAGAAAGAAAAAAAGAAAAGTATGAAAAAATATGAGATGAAAAAAGTGAAAAATGAAAAAGTGAAAGTTGAAAGTTATGTTGAATAAGAGTTTGAATGTAAATAAGTTGTTGGCGCGTGAGGTGCATGTGTTTGATTAGTAATCAATCACATGAGGTGCACGTGTAGTACTCCACAACTTATATCTATGATGTTGTATGTACCAAAAATTCCATGATGTGGACCGAATTTCTATTGCAGTGGTTCTTAAGAGAAAATGGATAACTATTTATCGTTTTAACTTATGTGTCACTATCGGACTAAAAAATAGTGAAACGAGAAAATATGAAGCAATTCATTTTTCAACAAAAATAAAATATTGAGATACAAAAACCTAGGATATGGGAGTAAGGAGTTTCCACAAGTAACTTTTATGAGTAGTGTTAGCATCTAATTTGTAGATAAGCTGTGATCTCGTTTGTACGCTTAGTTTGGGAGCTCGTGAAAAATCAAGGATGACGATTTTTATCCGTACGGGCACTTTTCCATGAAAAGTGTTTCTACTCGTTGACCCTAATAATTATTGCAAAATAATGAAAGTTCAACAAACCGTCACTTTGATGTATGAAAAGTCCAAAAATAGAAGTGAAAGTGGAATAAAGAAAAATATTGGAAAAACGGAGCGTTTTCGGGAATAAATGATTTTATAACTTCTTTTGAACCTCTTTGCTACTTTACAAAGTTAGTAGGAAGAGTTTTGAAATTATTTATCCCAAAAGCGTGAATTGATCACATTGCGTGAGGACACGACAATACTTTAGTCGGGGGGATTTTGGTGAGTGTTTATTCACTCACTATTATTTGACCAAAAACCGGACTAATGAGACCAAAAATTAACCAATTATGCCAAAAATACGTTGTTTTTGTGTTTTTGAATATGCAGGTACGGATATGAAAGAAATGGACAAAAATCGTGAGGAAAATGACAAATACGAGCACGAGATACGGAATGAGTGAGAAAAGCCGAAGTCGGGGAAGGATTTCTCGATTACGGATTAGATTTATGCTCAAAGTGTCATAATCTACCTTGAAGAATCACTACTTGGCAACAAAAGCCCTTGGAACACATTTATTAAAGATGGCAGGAGTAGTCCTTATATTTTCAGATTTACAACAATAGTCCTTGCTCATTCACAAATTCTGAAATTTCAAAGGTCCAAGTCCAATTTTATAAATGGTCCAAGTTATAAACCCAAAACATTTCCCAAAGCCCATATTTCCCACCTGAGCCCAGAAAAACCCCAAATCCCATGAACCCTAGCTTACTATACCTCCCAATTAACCATGATCAATCTAATCAATCATTGGTAGTTCTAGAAACTTATCCCACGTGACAGAGAGACTATTGGAAATATGAGTACACATGGCAGAGCTTCATTGGACAAGACGCGTCATTCCAATCATTGGATCCGTTTTCTAGAAGCCTCTGACACCCTTCTGACAAGGACAGAGAGTGTAAGCACGTTTGGGACAAGTGGCAGCATCTTATTGGTATGGACACCTCACGAATTCTGATCCAAGGGCTTGTATTTGATGAAAGAAGCACACAAGTGATCTAAGGGATATGAGCAGCTCAGAGAAAGCACAGAAATCCCACGGATTGCCAGCATGGATTTTTCTCACCTCCTCACTCCTCAGGCTATAAATAAACTCCTTATTCACTCATTAGAAGTTGTTAGCTTAGGATTAGTGTAGAGTAGTTTTAGAGTAGAGAAATGCAGGCAAATTGTTTTTAGAATTAGTTTTACTTAAATTCAGTTCACTCTTTGTAATTGTAACTCATTTTTTAATAAAGTTTAGTTCATTTTCATTTAATTCTGTTTCAATTTGATAATCTGTTTTACTTCTTTAGCTTATAAATAAGCTTTTAACTTGAATTACTGAATCAACAAATTCACTTTAGAATATTAGTTTTAGCTTTTATCAATTCAGAAGTTATATTAGATTGAAGTTTGAAGTTTCAAAAAAATAAAAAAAAAAAATTAGAAAATTATAAAAAATATGTTTATCTTTTACTTAGTAAAGTTTTCAGTTGATTTTGATTAGTATTTCTACAGTCAAACTATGTTCTATAGTTTATTGTGGAACTAAGTTTCATTATTGTTCATTAAAAACCAAAGTCAGTTAACCAAATTCAAAGTGGTGAAATAGTAGTGCAATATGGGGAATTGTGACAGAACAAAGAAGGTTTTGGAAGTTCTTTGCCTGTCTAAAGACAGGCTTGCTTAGTGAGCCCCCTCTGTTCATGCTGAGGGGGATTGATTTGGTAATTTCCGATGTGCATTATTTCATTTAAGTATCAATTGTTCTGATTTTTATATTGATTTAGTTATAGCTTGCTATCTGATTCAGTTTGCTGACATAATTGTTGCTCTTTGCATTTCTCTAGCTTGATTGATATCTCATTTAACTAGTTTAGCTTCATTTGTTCATCTGTCTTTTAGTAGATTTGAGTAGTAGTTAAATAGATTGTATTAGCAGCTTATTGTTGATCTAATTGTTGTTGTTGAGTGATTTTGTGACTGCTATTGATTCAGCAATCTAAGTTTCAACATCTGTTTCATCTAATTAGAGTAAACTGTCAGTTAAGAGGGTGTTTGGATCTGTGTTTTTCTGTATGATATTATGGATTGGTTGCTGTTTTTCTGCTTCAAACAAGTTCTATTAGATTAGAAATAGTGATTTAAAGAGTAAAAGCAGTAAGTCATTTCTCTATAAAGTCAAAGTAGTAATCAAATTAGCTTAAATATTAGTATAGAATAAATCAGATAGTGAAATTCTAGTTATGGTTGCATAGTAGTTCATTACAGCTTAAACCAGCTTTATATTAGCTTAATATTATACATAAGAGTAGTTTTAATCAATGGAAATCATATTTAGTCAACCTAGGTTAGTATCTTAAAAAGTCAAACATTCATAAACTCATATTTTAGTCAGATTTTGATAGCAGTCCAAGGGTTTATAATTGTTTGGAAATACTTTGTACAAATGGAATTGTGTAGTTTGGCAGTAAGGGAAACATTTTCAAAAAGAAAAGTTAAGTTTAAGTTCCATTTGCTTATTGAAATTTAGATCAAAGATTGACTGTTTGAGCCTTAATCTCCCCTGCACCACAGGTTTTGGTGGCCTTACTTGGCACCATTTAGAGTAGTTATAGATGATTTCTGTTTGAGCTTTTAGGATTAGTTAAACTCAGTAGTATAGTGATTAATTTGCTCCCTTAATTTTCTTGTTTAGAGCTTATTAGGATAGCTTATTCAGGCCTGGTAGTATAGAGCTTTTTGCATATTTTCTGTCATTGCATAGGGCTGCTTGAGCTATATTAAGCTTGTATATGTGTTCCATTGAGTTACTTGTGATAATTGGTGGTTATTTTAGTATTGTGCATGGTCTGTTTCATTCCTGGCTTATTCTGTGTTGGATTTTGCTTTTCATTAGCTTATTTGGACTGTTTTAGCTTGCATTCAGTATTTCTGTGCTTATCACTCATCATTTATGAGTTTCTATGAGCTTATTGTAGCATAATACATCTGTGTTCAAAGTTTGGATAACTTTTGTGGCAAGTGCTTATTAATAAGCACTTGCCATAAGCTGATTTCTGGTTTATAAGCACTTCTGCTTAACTTTTTCTTTTCAAAAATTTTCTGCAAGCTTATTATAATATTCTAGATTTTCTGTAAATTTTTCATATTTTTCTGAGTTGTTTTCCTATTTTTCTTAATATTTCTTCATTAATAATCATTTTTAAATACTTTTAAATAATCAAAAATCAATAAAAAATCAGAAAAAGCTTTGAAAAATAGAAAAATATTTTTAGAAATTCTTTTATAATATTTTAGAATTTTTAGAATTTAATTTTCATTTTTCCAATTTATTTTTCTATTTTTCCTTATTTTTAATTCATTTTAAATTCCAAAAATCAATTTTAATTCTTAGAAAATAAATAAAAAGTCAAAAAAATATTTTTATTTTTCTTAAAATTCTTTTTATTAGTTTAAGATTTTTAGAAAATATTTCCAAGTTCGTAGGATCATTTTTCAATAAACGTTACGTTTTAAATAACGCGGTTGCATTTCTGTTTTTACGTTTTTGACTTTGGTGCATAATTAGCTTGTACTCTTTGGATATTTCATAATTGTTTGTGATTACTTGAATATCTTGATTGTTATTTTCACTTTCTCACTTTTCAATTCACGATTTCACGAATCGATATTCTCGATTCCATTCGCCTTCGTTGGGAAACGACTCGGGTGATCCGTATTTTACGCGGATCCCTTCGATACTATACTATATATTATATAATTGGTTTTCACACGAATCAACCAGATTAGAAACTCTTCCCGCAAATTATTAGAGGGTGGCAACCTTACCTTAAGGTGGCTCAAGATTTTGTAAAAACCACCAATAATATTGTGCCAACATAATTTATGCCTAACCATACCTCACTATGAATTTTTTGTGGCAATCTTCAATATCATCAACATCATACCGAACGTCCATATGAATTCAATGTATAACGTTCGAATATGCCTTGAAAATCATCTCACCGAACCGGCAAGATGTGCCGCCTGTGATGTCGATTCTTGCTAACCATTTAGCTGGCAATGCCCCTTGCCGACCTAGTTTTGCTGCTGGGTTGCCACCCCCTTAAGGCTAGCAAAAGGACTTCATCACATTGACTGATTGATATCATGCATGTTCAAGCGCACCAACATAAAAATGCCACAATGTCCTACATAAATGCAACCATAACAAAGAAAAAGTATTACTTTTGTCTACATAAATGTCTCACCAACCCATGCACAAAGCTTTTTAAAATCAAACCGAAGATCAAACCATCTAATTCTAATTCAACTAGTAGCTTCGAGAATTGTTCCTGGTATGATCAATACATTCAACATACACCTACCACTCTCCAAACATAAATACTTCATTCATTTTTGCTTCCATCTTTCAAGTAAATGCTTCGTCCACCGTCCAATTTACACTCTCAAAAAACCAACGGCCACACCGCGTGAACCCATATCCACCAATCACACCCCTCTTTCTCTTTCTATATAAACGAATCACCCACACTTTCATTTTCATCGTCTAACCATTTTCATCTTCACAAACATCACACAGATAACGATTTAAGAGACTCCTATATACTTGTTTTTCGTTCTTTTAAATGACCATGGTCATGCCAAGAGTCAAAGATCTCTGTCGTATGATGCTCGCACAACGAGGCCGCCAACCGAAACTAAGGTATTTTTGTTTTGTTTTTTTTGGCAGTGTGTTACTTATATCTAGCTTTTCATGCAGCCATCTTTATAAAAATGTGCAAGTAACTTTTTTATATGTTGTTTTTACTCTAGGTTTTGTTTGAAGATAGGAATATTTTGCTATATGTTCTTGAGTTTCAGAATCAACTACACCAGGTTGTACGACGTGGTGGAATGCAGTGTTGTATACGCTTTATAATAGAGATCCTCTTGTGTGGGGTGTATATTGATGCGTGGGAATTGCACCAGGCTTTACCTCTCGAGGGATCTCGAGAAGCTTACAACCCCCACCAGGTAGTGTACCTGATTGTTGTAGTATAGTATAGTGACAAGTACCGGGGGATTGATCGTTCAACTCAGGAATAGTGTCGTTAGGATGAAATTAATCTAACTAGGTCTAAAGGTGAAGGATGATTCTTTTTGTATTTTTATATTTTATGAAAAGCAAGTAAAAAATCTCAGGTTTTGGAAGGAGGGGCGGAATTAGTTGTTAATCAACTAACCCAAAAGCTACTAATTAAACTAATGTGCAAGAAAGATAGACTAAGGTTCTACAAGATAAGTGAAGCATGTTTACCCATGATATGTTACTCCTTGCTAGCTATCCAATTCTACCTATTGAATTGTCACACCTTGCTTTAATTGACGGGCTGTATTCCTTAATACCATTCATGGGGTAGCGTACTTACTTCCCCAATCCTATAAGCTCCTACTTCACTCCTATGTCGAGCCGGCTAAGAAGCTCCTAACATGGGATCACTAGAATTCGCTCATGCATTAAATACAACCACAAAAACCTAGTACACATCGGTTCATGTTTCTTAAGACATTCAAGCATGTTACCCTATGGAAGTCTGCCAGTTTTCTTAAGCCTAACATCGAATACAATCAACCAAACAAGAGACAATAGGAATCAAGAATTATAAGCTAAACCAATTAGATCTATCAAAGTGTCACGCTCTAATTGATGAAGATAGACACAAACATCAACAAGGAATCAATAAGATCTAATCAATTATATACAAGTTTCGCACAATCATAAGTAGACACAAGGTGAATTAACAAAACATAATCAAAGAAGGACAATCAACAATAATAATGAAAGACATAGTTGAGATACAATCATCAAACCAATACATGATGTTTATGGAGTGATTGAAACCCTCTAAGTTGCTGGAAAAACACCTACCTAAACCTAGGAATCGACCTTAGGGTTTAGGGCTTACAAAAAGTGAAGTTATGATGTTATATTTATAGGCTGATTTTCTGTCGGCCCGATCTTGACGGTGTCAAGAACAATTTTTCTTAAATAAATTGTAGATCTCTTCGTCCTCTTCGCGTGGGCTTTTGAATCACCTAAATCCGAGTTCGTATGCAAAAGTTATGACCAAAACAATATCAGCTACTCCGCGCGCAAGTTTTGACAAGTTAACACGTGACGGCCTTGGGTGACGCCGTCATGTGTAATTCTGCTCCAGGCCGTCACCAAAATAACTCTTGACGCCCTACTTCTGAGGCCGTCACGTTTTCTCTGGGTCATCATGCATTTTACTCCTGACGCCGTCACATTTTCCTTCTTGACGCCGTCAGGTACTGTTTCCAGCATGGAAAATTAAGTCTTTGCCGTTTTCTTCACTTTTATACTCCAAAAACGTCCAAAATGCTTCCTTTTCCAGAATTCACTCTAAAAGTACCTAAAATCACAAAAGGAACGATTTAGGGCAATATTTGATCAAATAAATTCCAATTCCGGCTTAAATGACCCCCTAAAAACGGTTCATTTTTCGCCTCATCATATACCCTTACACTTGAGATTTGCTTGTCCTCAAGCAAATGCGCTTTTATTCTAGTCAAAATACAAGTTAGGGGTCATTTAACACTAATATGAAAGTAATTACAACAAATAATCGTTCCACTAAAGACCAAAGACAAGCACGGAGGTCATACACTAGCGCCGCACAAATAGTGTTTAGATACTCACATCTCTCGGGTGTAATAAAGTATATATCACAATATGGAAATGGAAAGCATCTCTCACTACCTGTCATAGAAAAATAGATTACCATAGGCTTGGGAAAGGATCAAACCTCCACCACATGGCGTAAGCACCTAGGATAAACTATCAAAGAGGTCTTTTTAAAGGGTTGTAACGTTAGGTATAGGGATATGAAATACACGGTTTTGTTGGATATAGGCAGTCTTTACTGGTGGCGAGTTAATCATCTTGGTCAATTACATGTACAATGTGGCGTTGCTAAGCCAAGACTAGACTCGACTTAAGCTAATAAATAAAAAATAACAAAAACATAAAATAAACATAGAATGGAAACGGGATGGTAGTCCGTATGTTTTTCTCTTTTCTTTTTCTATATATATATATATATATATATATATATATATATATATATATATATATATATATATATATATATATATATATATATATATATTTTCATACACTCTTACCCTACCATCCAAAATAATACATCATAAGGAATGAAAATTCCCCTTACACTTGAATTTTTACATACTTTACAATAAACTAATCTAATGACTCGAATCAAGATAATCAAAACACTTGGAGTACTTTTAAGATTAACGTACATATGGGGGTAATAATATGATGTTCTTCCCCATTACTCCGTAACATAAGTACTTTACCCATGAGTCCCAATCGTCCCAAAACAATATGTACAAAGATATGACTCGACTTAGCAACCATGTAATCAATTAGATAATTAACTAAGGGTTTAACAAATAACAATAATGCACTAAAGATGAGTGCATACACGGAAGGCTAAGGCGATTTGGTTGTACATTTAAGTGGGGTGCAACAAATTCTTCCTTTAAGTAAGATGCTTAAAGTTAGAAACGAAAAGATAGGCTCGGAGGGATGTACTAGGGGTTTCGTGTACTAAAAATGAGTACAACGCTAAGGTGTGGGAAAAATTAGTTGACTTAACTAGCCAAGTAATATGACTTAAATGGTCAATTAATTATGATACGGGTTTAACACAAGGGTGATCCTAATGCCTCTTATCATGTAGTAAATCCTACTACATGAATGTAGTCTCACTAGCGGTCTCGGGATGCATCACTAACGCAAGTTCTAGAATCTGAATGCTACCGGTACACTCATAAGCACTAATAATGAATGTTTTTCCTATCAAATCTAAAGGCGAACCTCACATATTTGGGTGAAAAATTTTTCTGAATGGTACGGTTTTGTGCTAGTCATACAATCTCCTATCCATGAGACGCTTGCTATGGCTAAAGTTTCACTCCTAAATGTTGTAAAAAATTTTAAATTTGGCGCTAAAATTACACTAACAAGTATTTCTCATAGTTTTATTACACACCTACCATTAAACAAACAAACTCAAGCGAAAGTGTATCTATAAGGTATCATCATTTTACCCTCCCCTTACACTTAGGATGAACATTGTCCCCAATGTTCAAGTAAAGAATGTAAAAGTGAAATAAGTAAAAAGAATGAAATCAAATACTCCCCTGATTCGCTCGGTATGGATAATAAGGTAGCAAGGTTAGATCTTCCTCCAAGAAAATGAACAATCAAAGCTTCCCTTCCAGAATATAAATCATCTTCTTGTCATATATAACCTGTTAAACCTGAGAAAACAATCACAAAAACCCAAAGCATCAATCCGAACAAAGAAAACTCACAACTAGATGTAATTCCAGACTTAGGAATAAAAAAAACAAAACAATTAAAGATATAATGCTTGTGGAATGAATGTTTGCAGATTTCCTGGAGTTTATAAAACTAAAGAATCAACAAAAACTTTAAGACTCTGGTATAAACAAAACTAGCAAAATTTCCAGAATTTTATACATGACGCCGTCAGGAATTAGTTCCTGACGCCGTCAGAAGTGACCTGCAGAAATCTTTATGTTAAGTTTCCGGAAAATTTCTGGAAAAACTTATGTCCTACTTCCTGGAAAATCCTGCAAAATATCATTATGACTCGATACAAGCATTTGACTCTACCAAATACGAATATACATGTTCATTTAATATTGTGGAGAATCATGATCGGTTTTGTTTCTTTAAAAACATATTTGGGGTTTCCCCTTACACTTATCTTTTGCAAAATACCTTTATATGCAATTAAGACGAAGTTAAAAACAAAATAAAGCATTTTCACAATTTACTTTGAAACATAAACAATAAAAATAAAGCATGCATAAGGAAACAAATAAAA
The DNA here is from genome assembly GCA_030686995.1 of Artemisia argyi. Classification (NCBI taxonomy): domain Eukaryota; kingdom Viridiplantae; phylum Streptophyta; class Magnoliopsida; order Asterales; family Asteraceae; genus Artemisia; species Artemisia argyi. The sequence continues at coordinate 180,199,829 of CM060704.1, forward strand.
TCAAATAAACAAACAAACAAATAAATAAAGCTTGGGTTGCCTCCCAATAAGCGCTTGTTTTTGTTCGAGTCACGAGCCTGACTCTACCCTTATTTAATGGAAATAGGGGAGGTTTTCCCTACACTTTGAATTAAGTGCGGGTGGAAGTAGCGATACACACCCTTAGGGTGGAAATATGCCACGTGAGGTGAAGGGGGTGAGTGAATGGCTTCCTTCATCCTAAAACTACCCGGATAATATTGGTTGATGGGTGGGTCGGTTCCTCTTTTGTCTCCTAGATGTATATCTAAGGATGGAAAGTTGTGTAAAGGTTGAGGTTCCGGTTCATCAACATTAGGAAATTTCCTAGAACTAGGAGTAAGGTTATCACTACAAGTATTCAAACCTATATCCTCTAGTGGTGCCTGGTCCAAGGGTTCTACCTCCATCGGAATTCCTAAAGTTTCTTCTACTTCTTCCGGGTAAGTCACGGGCGGTGTGTGTGCCTCAAATGATGGTTGAGTATTTTGTGGGCTTATGTTATTGACCTCATCACTCCATGTGTTAATATCACCTATATCCTCAACATGTGTTTTATTATAATCTAACCCTAACATTTTCCCAAGTATCTCAAGTGCTTCTCTAGGCATCTCAATTTCTATATCCGAATCATAAGGATCATCCTCAATATTCTGACTACTATATACAAATTGCCCAAAAGATTCATCATCTGTTTCTTGAGATTCATCATCATCGATCATAAAACCTAGGTCTTTTTGATCAATGTGATCATGTTCGGCTACATCCTCCATCACATCAAGGTCACCTATGTTTTCATCCTATATTATGGTAGTGCCTAACCATGACATGCAGCTAGGTGGCTCATACAAAACTATCCTAGGTGAAGGCTCATATAGTGCATAGGTTTCACTAAATGAGGCATTTTGAAATCTTTGGTGTCTTAGCCGCTCAACCTTATCTTGCAATCTTAGAAGTCTAAGTGTAAAGTCCATTTGAAGCAAATTACAAACAAAATCACAAAGAAAAGATAGACTAAGAGAAAGCTACAAAATAAGAAGAAAAAATTTCACTTGATAGGGATCTAATGAGTAGACCTAATAAAAATCAAATTCAACCTAAACAATAACTATTCCCCGGGCTGCGGTGCCAAAAACTTGATGCGTGGGAATTGCACCAGGCTTTACCTCTCGAGGGATCTTGAGAAGCTTACAACCCCCACCAGGCAGTGTACCTGATCATTGTAGTATAGTATAGTGACAAGTACCGACGGATTGATCGTTCAACTCAGGAATAGTGTCGTTAGTGTTGATCCCAGTTGAGCAAACGATCTTATATAGAAGTTGACTTAAAGTAAAACACTTAAGCTTGAATGTGGAATGTAAAAGCTTAACTTAAGAAGAACAATTCACTATCAACACTTCAATATTATTAATACGAGCACTCGACAATGCTAGGGTTTTACAACCTTGAAGTGTAAACGAAAACTAAACAATACGTACTCAATCTAACCCTATGATCCTTCTTTTATAGGCCAAGGAGTCCTAATAGGTTTACAATAACTTTCTATGCAAGATAAGAATATTCTAGACATATAAGATATACATACAATCTATTCTATAATTATCTACTACGAATACATGCTTATCACATTAGCAGTAGTTTCCTTCAGCAGCATTTTCCATTAGCAGCACTTTGTCATCAACAGCAGAGTCAGTTTCACTAGCAGTAGTTTCATCATAGCAGCAGTTTCACTCAGCAGCAGAACTCAAAACCCAACAATCCTCCCCTAAACTTAAAATTTATTTCTAAATAATTAAGTTTCTTCAAAGCACAATTAAACACCAGGAGGATGCTTCCAAACACTCAATTCTTGAGATGTCTGTTGATCAAGTATCTTCTTATACTTTGACAGCAAATTGAATGCCTGATCATCAGTATCATAGTCTTTCTGCAAGTTGAGTAATCCAGCACCATTAACCATCTGATTGACAGTATTCCAGTATCTTACCACTGGGTAATCCTTTTCAGCTAGCATATACAAAGTAATTGGTCCAATTTCTAGCATATGAACTCCAAAATCTTGAAAGAGTCTCCATTTTCTTACTTTGTATTGTACTATCTTTGTCCACTCAGAATCATCCATTGAAGGTTCATACATAAGTTTTAGAGCTCTCCACAGAACATTATCAGACATAGTTATGATATGATCAACTTGATCTTTCTCATACTTTTTACCATCAAACTTCTCAGCTCCAAACTTTGCTTTGTATAACTTCCACAAGTCATCAACATCCTCTCTATCAAAGTAGTATAGCATCTGTTGAAATCTAAGAAACCTGTGAGTCTTTCCATCAGATCTCTCAACATCATGAAATGCTCCAATGTTAGTATCATACCCTGTAGTTACTTTGATAATAGGATATTTGATTCCTACTGGTATGGCATCAACTACTTCAGGATCTTCCATCTTGCCAACCATAGTGTAAACCTTCAATTGTTCCTTTAGATGCTCAGGAGGAATATGATCACAATCATTCTTGAAATCATCTCCTTCTGGCTTAGAACTACTTTCTTCCCCTGTTTTCCTCTTCTTCTTTGCAAATGATTTATGAACCACACTCTTCCTTTTACCACTTTGCACAAAAGAAGTAGTTTTATCTGCATCAAGCTGCTTAACAACATCTGCTTCTTGAACATGCTCTGCTTCAGCCATTTTTTCAGGTACCAACTTTTTATTCATCTGATTAGTATGTTCCAAGTCTTCAGCACAACCCATAGGATAAAAGGTATCTGTTTGTCTCTTAGCCACTTGATACAAGTCATAGACCTCTTTATCAGACTTAGGTTTTAACTGCACCAATTTCCATCCCTTCATATTCTTCATGTATCTTTCTTGATCTTTTCTTTGTTGCAATGGAGTTGGACCTCTAAGTATCTTTTTCTTCTTTCTAGCAGCAGCATCTTCTTTCTTTTTCTTAGCTGTGAACTCCCTTACCTAAGATCTCACATCAAAAGTTGGAACTTCATTTTCTTCAATTTTGATCATCTTGTTGAGTTCAATATCTGCCTCCATTCTTATCTTCTCATCAACCCATTCCTCATACCTCCTTAAATCTTCTGTTTCCTTTTCAATCCTTACCTTTTCCTTCTGAGCCAACTGCTATTCTTCTTGATTAATCAGCTCTTGTTCTTTCAATGCAGCAGCTGAGTCATGTTTAACTTGTAATTCCTTAGGCCACATATGAAAAGGTATTACAAAGTAGTCAAACCCCTTATACATCCATTGAGGTTCTTCAACTTGCTTGCCCTTACCTTTATCTGTAGATGATGATACAATCTTCTTTGGTTGAGCAGCAGGTTCTCTGATTATAACTCCTTTTAGAGGTAATCTTGGTGTTGATGATGTGATTGTTGTTGTTGGTTGTTGTGGTAGTGATGGAGTTGGTAGTGGTGTATGTTTTGAAGATGATTCAGATGGAACTTCTGTAGTCTTCTTACTTAACAAAACCATTGCCTCAGCAGCAGCATTATCACTAGACCCAGCAGCAGAGTCTTGTGCATCAGCAGAGTTCACTTTTCCACTAGCAGCAGGATCAGCAAGATCCTTAGCAGCAGAATCATGAGCAGCAGTAGAGTCATTAGTCGTGTCAGCAATAGCAGCATTTTCAAGCTCTTTCACCATTGAATCTCCCAAAGTCATCAAAGCTTCACCCATCAACCCTGTTGCCTTCACTAATTGCTCAGGTTCCAAAGTCTTGAGTTTTTCCACCACCTTTTCTTGAGTAGCAATCACCTCTTCCATTACAACCTCATTCCCTGATTGATCAGCAATCACAAAATTTTCAGCATCCTGAGGACTTTCTACATCCATGTCTCCAATCTCTGGAACCTCCCCTGAAACCATTTCTTCATTCATAACCTGAGCACTTTCAACCCTCTTCAAATTTGCCTCCCCTAAACCCATGACATCTTCATTCCTCCCCTGTTTGGAAGCATCCTCTTCCAAATGAGTAGATAGTTCAGGTGAACTGATAACTTGAGAAGTGCTCACTTTCTTTAGCCTTTTCAATGAGGCTGAAGATCTTGATTTCTTCAAGTTCTTAATCTGTTTCTTCAATTTGGAAATAAGCTTAGCTTGGCCATCAACAACTGTAGACAAAGTAAGAACTTTATCTTCCAAAGTAGTACACTTCAACCCCAAATTGGTACAAGTAACCGTCAATTCCTTAATGAGTTGCATAGTAGTCTCATCACTTCGACCTGTGTTACCTGGTCCGAGAGGTGAATCATGGACATTGTCATCATGTACAAGATTTTCCGTCAATTCATTTGTCACTTGCCTGTCCTCATCACTTCGACCTGTGTAACCTGGTCCGAGAGGTGAATCTTGGGACATAAACTCAGTATCAAACCTAGTTTGATCATCTGAGCCCCCTATGTTTTCCATTTGGCTAGGGTTACCATCCTGAGAAGTAGATTCAAAAGAATCCTTTTCTCTAGATGTTGCCTTGGTTTGGGTCTTATTTATGTTATCACTATCCTGCTCTGCTGCTAAGCTAGAAGCAGTAGTGACAGCCCTCACCAATATGTCCCCTCCATCAACTGGGACAGCCTCATCTGGTACAGCCATACTAACACTATCCTGAGGTAGATCAGTGTTCTTTTTGGTTTTCCTACAGGTGTAGTGTATTTTGGGTTGTGTAGCAGATGCAGAAAAATTGGGTGTGTGATGGGAATCTGTGGGATTTCCTGATCCTTCACCCTGAATATTTTGCACAAGTTGCACCATTGAAGGTGTAAGATTTGTATGTGTGCCTGAAAAACCTTTTCCATGCTTAACCAAGAAAGTAAAAGTTTTTGAAACCAATTTTGGAGCTTCATAATAGCCAGCATGGGATCTAAAATCAGTAAGTTGGTCAACAATAAAGAGCTGGAGAAATCTTGAGTAAAGCAAATAAGAACCAGACTCTTTAACACTTTTAACAATCCCCTCAAAGATCATATTTGAAAAATTAAATGGTTGACCTATGCTTAAGCATACTATTGCAGAAGCAATAGTAGCACTAAACTCATGCCACCCAGAAGTTTTAGGACTCAAACAACGAAGGAGAAGGTGTACCAAAAACTCTTATTGAGGACAGAGGAGAGCCTTTTGAAATTTTAAAGTTGTATGCTTTCCCTCATATCCCAAAGTTTTTAAACCAGCAAAAATAGCAGAATTAGCAAGACAAGTGGTCTCTGTTTCATCATTTAAGAGAAGAGATTCCCTTATAGATGATTCAGTTACACAAACCTTTTGCCCATCTACTAAAGCACTGACATATTTTTCTTCATTCCTAGTTTTGACTTTAGCAGTAAGCCAAAACTGTTTGATGTAAGAAACAAATATAGTAGGATTCACAGTGAGTGCATACCTTAGAGAAGTAGCATTCAAAAATTTAACAATTTCTGTGAATTCTACAGGAACCAACTCTTCATCCAAAACGACCACACTATTGTGCTGCTCTGCCCATTTACGTGCACAATCCATGAATTAGGGTTTAGAGAAATTGGGGATAATTGATTTTGACAATAATGGGGTGTTAGGGTTTGTGATAACTTCAATTTGGAGCGTGTAGAAACCAATTATGAAGATTAATTAGGTTTTAAACTGATTGGTAGAAGTTACACATACCACCCTCTCACTTACAATCGTAGCAGCATAACCATGTCATCCACAACTAGCAGCAGAATGAAACAACTAGCAGCAGAGTGAAAATAAGCCAGCAGCAGAGTTGACTAATCAAACTTAGTCAAAAAGTCAATAACCCATAACAATTAATGCGCTTGATACTCCGAAATCCCTATAAAACCGGACGAAATCTTTTCCCTAATTCATCACAATCAAACCCTAATTACAATCAGAAACGCCAATCACACAATCAAATCTTCCAATCACCCAAATCAAATCATCAATAACCATGAAATCTTCACCCGAAATTATCAACATCTCATCCGATTCTTCTTCTGAGGATGATTCACCATTTGAAACATATGTCCCTCCCTTCCATCCTCCTCACAATGGTTGTAGAACCAAGGAGCAATCCAGAAAGAGGATGCATGATCTTCCTGTCTTCAAAGATCTTCGACATTTGAATCAAACCCCAAGCACTTTGAGGGATAAGGAGGTGATGTCCCCGAAGTCTCTATCATCTTCAGAATCATCAGAAGACCCTGCTTGGATCCCTATCAGACCACCATCTCCCAAGGAGCTTGTTTCCCCCTTCATCTACATATCATCAGATGAGGATGAGCCACACCACAATCCACCATCCACTCCAGAAAGACCATCATCTTCAAGGCCAAGACCTAAGACATCTACTAAGGCAAGAAAGGCAAACCCTCCTCTGCCAAAGGAGAGAGAGATTGTACTTGGGCTTCCATGCCCTAGAATTTGATGTTTAAGCCTTTTTATATTAGTTTGTAATGTAGCAGTCTTTTGTTATTTCTGAACTTGATGTGAATGTACTTTTGTTGGATGTACTCTGTTTGAATGATGAATGAAAGCTTTTGAATTTCTGTTTTAAGAATCTTGCAAAGCATTCAACTTTTAGCTTATCCTGCAAAATGTTAGTCCAACCACCACAAAGTATACAAGAAGATATACTAGCAGTAGAGTAAAATAGCAGCAGAGTACATGACAACTTAATCATTTGCTTCTTAAGAAGCAGCAGAAACAGATTAACAACCAGCACAAGAACTTTACACTGTTTACAAAAACAATAAGAGATACGTTTTTTAAAGATTAATCATACCAATGTTTGCAATTAAGAATTGAAATCTTCCCACATCAAAGTGTTTAGTGAGAAGATCAGCAACATTATTATCAGTATGAATTTTTACTATTTGAATTAACTTCTTTTCATGGCAATCTCTTATGAAATGATGTCTTATCTCAATATGTTTTGTTTTAGAATGAAAAACAGCATTTTTAATTATGCAAAGTGTGCTGTTGTTATCAATATGAATTTTGGTGTTCATGAAATTGTACTCATAATCCAGTAGTTGATTTTGCATCCATAGCACTTGACCACAGCAACTGGAAGCAGCCACATACTCAGCTTCAGTTGTAGAATTTGCAACCTCTGTTTCTTGCATTGCCATGACACCAATATGTTTCCAAGAAATTGACAACCTCTAGTTGTAGACTTTCTATCCAAGCAAGCACCAGCATAGTCACTATCTGAATATGCCACCAAATCAAAAGGTGAATCCTTAGGATACCATAGGCCCAATTTAGGTTGATGCCTTAGATACCTAAAAATCCTCTTCACTGCATTGAGATGTGATTCTTTGGGACATACTTGGAATCTTGCACAGGCACATACAGCAAACATAATATCAGGCCTTGATGCAGTAAGATACATCAATGAGCCAATCATGGACCTGTACAAATGAACATCTACTTTATTTCCATTTTCATCCTTCAACAAAGGTTTGTTGGTATCCATGGTTGTCTTAGCAGGCTTAGCATATTCAAATCCAAACTTCTTCAAAATGTCATTAACATACTTATCCTGACTGATAAATATGCCATTTTTCTTTTGAACCACTTGTAGTCCCAAGAAGAAGTTGAGTTCTCCCATTGAACTCATTGCAAACTTATCCTTCATAAGCTTCTCAAAATCAACACACATTGCCCTGTTTGTAGAACCAAAGATGATGTTATCAACATAGATTTGAACCAGCAAAATATCATCCTTTTGTCTTTTGAGAAACAAGGTCTTGTCAATCTTTCCTCTACTGAACCCAGAGTCTAACAAATATGTTGACAAGGTATCATACCAAGCTCTGGGAGCTTGATGTAGTCCATACATTGCTCTATTCACCTTGTAAACTTTGTCAGGATAATTAGGGTCCTCAAAACCTGGTGGTTGAGATACATAAACTTCTTCTGTAATGGTCCCATAAAGGAAAGCACTCTTTACATCCATCTGATACACTACAAAATCTTTGAATGAAGCATAAGCCAAGAATAGTCTAATGGCTTCTATTCTTGCCACTGGTGCAAATACCTCATAATAGTCAAGTCCCTCTTGTTGTGTGTATCCTTGAGCTACTAACCTGGCTTTATTTCTGATGACTATCCCTCTTTCATCTCTTTTACATCTGAAAACCCATTTAGTACCAATAACTCTTTTTCCATTTGGCAAATCAACCAAAGTCCATACTTCTTGTAGCTTGAATTGCAGAAGCTCATCTTGCATTACTTCCACCCAACTAGCTTCTTGTAGGGCTTTGTAAGTATTCTTGGGTTCAATTTGAGATAGAAAGCAGGCAAACAAGCAATTTTGTAGATCTTTATGACTGTTTCTTTGATGCAGAGATCTTGCAAAGAAACTTTGATGTTGAAGATCTTTGAGCTCTTTAGTCATTTTACTTGTTTGTACAGATGATTGAGGATCACTTAGAATTTGTTCTTTTGGATGATTCTTGTGAACTCTTGTAGTAGTAGTGGGACTAACATGAATATTGAGTTCCAAATTAGTATAGTCTACTTCAGCTCTAAATAATTTACCATCAAGAGCTTCATCATCTGTGTCATAATAGATATTCTCTAGAGGAGGCATATTTGGATCATCAGGATAGTTTGGATCATCAAAAGATCTACCCTGATTGTCCAAAGAAGGAAACTGTGATGTAGAAGCAGAGTGAGAAGGCTTGGCAGCAGAATAGATTGAAGTAGTAGTTGCTTGTTTTGGTCTAGCAGTAGAGTCTTCTGAATTAGCAGTAGAGTCTTCTAGCCATGTAGGAGAGTCAGCAACAACTACTTTTGGATCTTCATTTGGTATCTTTTCTGCATCAATAGGAGTTTCAACATCTGCTTGAGCTTCCTTAGGTTTCTCTGGAGGAACATCATCTTCTTGTGTATCTTGATCTTGCTGTAAAGGTATGAAAGTAGGACCAACCTTCAGTTTCTCAATCAAAAAAATGTCTTCTTGTGGTTTGTTAGTGTCAACACTAGCAATAACAGGTACATAATTCATTGTCTTGGTCAGGATGTCAACATCAAACATTCATTCAGGTCCTTTTCCTGCAGCATTAGATGTGTTCTCACTAAACTTGATATGCAAATTCTCCTCCACAAGTTTGGTTCGCTTGTTATATACCCTGAAAGCTTTACTATTTACAGAGTAACCAACCAAATTTCCTTCATCAGCTTTCTCATCAAACTTGCCTAACTGATCTTTAGTATTCAAAATAGTGACAGGACATCCAAATGGCTTGAGAAAATTAATCATTGGTTTCTTCCCATGAAAAAGCTCATATGGAGTTTTATTGTGAGGCTTCACTACCTTACTCCTGTTTTGCACAAAACATGCAGTGTTTACAGCTGCAGCCCAAAAAGGTATAGGTAATTGTGAATCAGATAACATTGTTCTTGCAGCCTCAATAAGTGTCCTATTTCTTCTCTCTGCAACACCATTCTGTTGTGGAGTTCTTGCAACACTGTACTGTCTGAGAATACCTTTTCCCACACAGAATTGGTTCATCACACTATTCTTGAACTCAGTACCATTGTCACATCTTATAATCTTCACTCTATGGTTGTGCAGGTTTTCAACTCTTGTGATAAATTCCTTGAGAATTTCTGGGGTTTCATCTTTAGTGGCTAAGAAAAACACCCAAGTAAACCTGATGTAGTCATCTATGACAACTAGGCAATATGACTTCTTGTTTAAACTTTTCACAAAGACAGGCCCAAATAAATCCATGTGTAGCAAATGCAAGGGCACTGTATTTGTGTTCACTGTCTTAGACTTGAATGAGACTCTATGTTGTTTTCCTTTCTGACAAGCAATACAAGTCTCACAATTTTCAAACAACTTTGTAGGCATGCCTCTCACAAGGTTTCCTTTCACCAACTTGCTCATTGTCTTGTAGTTCAGATGCCCAAGTCTTCTATGCCATAATTTGGACTCATCAACAGTGGCTTTTGCAATCAGACAAGTTAAAGCTCTTTTGGGAACTATGTTCTTAATATGGTCACTGTATATATTTTCATTTCTAGGGACCTTCAATAGCACAAATTTATCATTTGGCAACTGAAAATCAGGAGAAAGGATCATACATTCAGTGTCTGTAAAAAGAACAAAATTCCTTTTGTCACACATTTGTGAAACATTAAAGAGGTTAAACTTAAGCCCTTTCACAAGAAACACCTTCTCAAAGTCCAAATTACCAGTTCTTAAAGTGCCTCTACCAACAATCTTTCCACCTTTTGGATCATTCCCAAAAGCAACATAACCACCTTCAAAAGCCTCAAAATCTTCAAGCTGAGACTTATCTCCTGTCATATGTCCAGAGCATCCACTATCAACTATAACCATATCTTTAAGATCATCCAGTAGATTACCCTGCACATGAAAATAGATAAATTAGTTTCTCTTGGGGACCCAAGCCATTACTGACTTGGATCTGCCTTGTGCATCAACATAGTTAAATTTCTTTAAATCACTTGATGCACTGTTGGTTTTGGAAACATTGTTTGTAACATTTGATTTTGGTTTCCAAACCCAACAAGCTGAGGCCTTAACAGCATAAAAATGATTTCCAACAATTGTATTTGATAAAACTTTTGGCCCAGAAGTAGAAAGTTTTGTACTAGCAGCAGAGTGCTTACTAGCAGCAAAATGCTTACTAGCAGCAGAGTGCTTACTAGAAGTAGAGCCAGCAACAGAACCAGTTGTGGTTTTAAAAACACCATTTGATTTAGCAGCATAAATGGATCTAGTTGCACCAGATCTTAACAACACAGCCCTAGGAATCATGTTTCTATAAGGATGAGGGTGAGTATTCTTATTAACATATTTGTGATTCACCCTAGTGTATTGATTCCAAACAGGTTTCTTGTAGTCAGGACAGCTATTTATCAAATGTTCAAAGCTACCACACTTATAACAAGCCTTTTTCTTCAATTGAAACTCACTACCTAATTTGTTGGAAACTAGGTTATTAAAATTTCACTGATTTCCCCTAGGCTTATTATTGAAACCATTCATTCTACCTCTAGAAATCTCATTATATTCAACCAATCTCCTAGAGATACCCTTACCTAACACAGGTCTCACAAACTTCACCTGTTCAATTTTAGGTTCATCTTTAGCAAGAATTTCTTCCTTTTCTACACTTTGTTCTTGTTCAACCTTTTCTTGTTCCTCGTCACTGTCTGAGTACCAATCTTCAATAATTGGAGCATCAGGAAATTTTCTGTCCTCTACCTTAGGTGTTTCTAAGACACATGTACTAGACTCACCTATTGGTTTTTCAATATTAAGCTCACTAATAAAGGACAACTCTTTTCCTGGTGGAGCAAAAGCACTTTTAGCAGGAGGAGCAACTTCTTTATAACATATCCCACTGCCTTTCCTCATGATGGTGCTCTCAATAGATTTATTAACCAAGTCAGAAGCATATTGTTGTTTGTTTACTCTTACTATATGGTTTTCTTTTTCAGCAAGAGCTGCATCCCTATCTCTTTCTGCTTCTTCTAGTTTATTTTTAAGAAACTCAATATCACTGTTTTTCTTAAAAATTTCAACATCTTGTTGGTTAATTCTATCTACATACTCTAGCTCACACTCTTTTAAGTACTCAAGTCTTCTTTCAACATTTTGAATACCTACTTTGTAACCTAGGTTATCAAGTTTTAGGTTTTCAACTTCTATAATTAAACTCTCATTCCTAGACTTAAGTTCTTCTATAGTGTCAGCACAAGACTTAAAAGAACACACAGATAAATCAGAATCATTAGATACCTCAGAGTCAGAACCAGAAGATGATGATGAATAAGCCATAAGTGCAAAATTATGCACTTCAGGCTTGACTTGAGCCACCAAGGAATAATTTGGTTCTTCATCAGCCAAATCACTCCAATCATAGTCTCCCAATCCATCACAAGACACCAATGCAGTAGTAGTATTCTTTGTCTCTTCAGTCTTCTTTGATGCTTCACCATTTTTCTTTGGAGCTCTACATTCTCTGGCAAATTGACCCTTTCTGTTGCAGTTGTAGCACTCTATCTTTGACTTATTAAATCCAACATTTTCTTTAGGTCTATACTTGACCTCTCTTCCAGTTCTCTTCCAGAATTTTCTAGCCCTCAAGGTCAACATGGCCATTTGTCATTTAGGATCCATCTCTTCAAGATCATCTTGATCAAGGTGATCCAGATCTTGATTAAGTGCCTGTGACCTTATACTTGTAGTTAGATCAGCCAAGAATGCACATAAAGCCATATCACTGGTGGAATTATTATCATTAGAACTAGCAACAGATCCATCAGCAGTAGATACTCCATAAGCAGCAGAGTGAGATTCTTTAGACCCCTTTGACTTTGAAGATACAAAGGCAAGATTTTGTGAACCAGAAGTAGATGAAGTAGATAACTCTGGTTCATACACTCTTAAGTTGTTATAAAGACTTTCCAACTTCATCGTTTCAAAGTCAGGCTTATTCCTCCAAACAACAGTGTGCATACTCCATTCAGGTGCAAGACTTCTGAGAAACTTGAGATTTACATCTTCTTGTGGAACCACATAGCCAACAAGCTTTAAATGACTAACAAGTTGATTGAGCCTGTTGTAGGTGCCATTAATCTTCTCTCCACTTTCAGCAGTAAAGTTCTCAAACTGATACTTCAACATGTTTTTCCTTGACTTCTTGGTAGCATCATTCCCTCCAAACCTGAATTCAATAGCACCCATTAATTCTTTAGCAGTCTTACAGCTATCAACGTCCAACTGAAATTCATTAGGTATTCCCATTAAGAGAATACTGTGTGCCTTGATCTCCATCTTCCTCACTGAGTTATCTTCAGCAGTCTTGATTGGTATCTCTTTACCATCAGTACCCTTCTTTGGTAAAGAGTCACCATTCATGATAACATTCCACATGTTATAGTCAATCATGCGAATGTATTGTCGGATTCTCATCTTCCACAGTTCATACTCTCCAGGATTGAGAATGGGTACCTTTGAAGCAGTCACCATATGTGTGTCATCACCCATCTTTAGCAGTTGATTAGGAACAGCAAACTTGCAAAGAACAGTTTCTTCTTAATTACAACTTCTTGATCACAAGCTCTGATACCACTTGTTGATCCCAGTTGAGCAAACGATCTTATATAGAAGTTGACTTAAAGTAAAACACTTAAGCTTGAAAGCGGAATGTAAAAGCTTAACTTAAGAAGAACAATTCACTATCAACACTTCAATATTATTAATACGAGCACTCGACAATGCTAGGGTTTTACAACCTTGAAGTGTAAACGAAAACTAAACAATACGTACTCAATCTAACCCTAGGATCCTCCTTTTATAGGCCAAGGAGTCCTACTAGGTTTACAATAACATTCTATGCAAGATAAGAATATTCTAGACATATAAGATATACATACAATCTATTCTATAATTATCTACTACGAATACATGCTTATCACATTAGCAGTAGTTTCCTTCAGTAGCATTTTCCATTAGCAGCACTTTGTCATCAGCAGCAGAGTCAGTTTCACTAGCAGTAGTTTCATCATAGCAGCAGTTTCACTCAGCAGCAGAACTCAAAACCCAACAGTTATGATTGAAATTAATCTAACTAGGTCTAAAGGTGGAGGATGATTCTTTTTGTATTTTTATATTTTATGAAAATCAAGTAAAAAATCTCAGGTTTTGGAAGGAGGGGCGGAATTAGTTGTTAATCAACTAACCCAAAAGCTACTAATTAAACTAATGTGCAAGAAAGATAGACTAAGGTTCTACAAGATAAGTGAAGCATGCCTACCCATGATATGTTACTCCCTGCTAGCTATCCAATTCTACCTATTGAATTGTCACACCTTGCTATAATTGACGGGTTGTATTCCTTAATACCATTCATGGGGTGGTGTACTTACTTCCCCAATCCTATAAGCTCCTACTTCACTCCTATGTCAAGCCGGCTAAAAAGCTCCTAACATGGGATCACTAGAATTCGCTCATGCATTAAATACAACCATAAAAACCTAGTACACATCGGTTCATGTTTCTTAAGACGTTCAAGCATGTTACCCTATGGAAGTCTGCCAATTTTCTTAAGCCTAACATCGAATACAATCAACCAAACAAGAGACAATAGGAATCAAGAATTATAAGCTAAACCAATTAGATCTATCGAAGTGTCACGCCCTAATTGATGAAGATAGACACAAACATCAACAAGGAATCAATAAGATCTAATCAATTATATACAAGTTTCACACAATCATAAGTAGACACAAGGTGAATTAACAAAACATAATCAAAGAAGGACAATCAACAATAATAATGAAAGACATAGTTGAGATAGAATCATCAAACCAATACATGATGTTTATGGAGTGATTGAAACCCTCTAAGTTACTGGAAAAACACTTACCTAAACCCAGGGACCGACCTTAGGGTTTAGGGCTTACAAAAAGTGAAGTTATGATGTTATATTTATAGGCTGATTTTCTGTCGGCCCGATCTTGACAGCGTCAGCCAAACCATGACGGCGTCAAGAGCAATTTTTCTTCACCAAATTGTAGATCTCTTCGTCCTCTTCGCGTGGGCTTTTGAATCACCTAAATCGGAGTTCGTATGCAAAAGTTATGACCAAAACAATATCAGCTACTTCGCGCGCACGTTTTGACAAGTTAACACGTGACGGCCTTGGGTGACGCCGTCATGTGTAATTCTGCTCCAGGCCGTCACCAAAATAACTCTTGACGCCCTACTTCTGACGCCATCACGTTTTCTCTGGGTCGTCATGCATTTTACTCCTGACGCCGTCACATTTTCCTTCTTGACGCCGTCAGGTACTGTTCCCAGCATGAAAAATTTAGTCTTTGCCGTTTTCTTCACTTTTATGCTCCAAAAATGTCCAAAATGCTTCCTTTTCCAGAATTCACTCTAAAAGTACCTAAAATCACAAAAGGAACGATTTAGGGCAATATTTGATCAAATAAATTCCAATTCCGGCTTAAATAACCCCCTAAAAATGGTTCATTTTTCGCCTCATCATATACTATCTGCATTTGATGTCAGCGCCACACTCGAGCTAAAATGATAGACCTTGAGGTGTTGTCCCAGTAAGTTAATTTGGTCTCTTTTTCACTAGTTTTTCCTCTCATATGAAATAGGTTTAGTAACGGGTCAAAACGTTTTCTACTTTGAACAAGTCGAATGGGCAAAATCAGTCAACAGCCTAATTCATATTTAGATTCTTAACAATTTAATCCGTGTATATCACTCATTAACATTTTACAAAATTCATAAAGAAATGAGCATCAAGTTTTAGTGGGTCAGCATAACCTGATCCGAACAATGACTGTCTATAAAATTTGCCCTTTTCCATAGCTTTGTTGAACACAAGGTTGATCCAACTCCTGGTTTGGCTTCTGACAAAATTTCTTTTTTTCCCCCTTTTGCAGCTATAATATGCTTCTGTTTGAACGTCAAGCAGAACTTGCTAAGGACGTGGAGATGACACCATCATAAATTATTTAAGCTTTGGACGACATTGTTCTTGAGACTTGTTTCTTGTGATATATATCATCACTTTTGGTATGTTTGGTCAGTGGCATGTAGTTATTTTGTGTCATTGTAATATGCACACTATGGGAGTGGTTATTGTAAGGCTAGCTGGGTTGACACACTACTTAAGTAGGATTGACACATCCACTTGAGGATAGTGAAGACATTTTACGTAAATTTTGATTCGAGTAAATTGCAAAACTCGCCCGTGTGGTTTGGCCGTTTGGCCATATCGCATGTACAGTCCCTAACCTTTTTAATGTGCATATTCAATCCCTAGCTCAAGTTAGATGACTAAATAATTACCCTTAGTCTTTTTCTCCTTGATTTTTCACATGAATTTAAAATTCAGTCATGTTTATTACCTACTCAAATAGGGCTTAAGAAGAGAGAAGTTGTGTAAAATTCAGTCATGTTCATAAAGAAATGAGCATCAAGTATGTAGAAGTGAACAATACATAATTTTTATTAGAGAGATTTGTTATGGTAGAACTTGAGTGTGATTTGTTATGAAATAATTAAGGATAATCCAAAAAGAATACGAAAAGGATCAGTTTCAAAATAAATCGACAAACTGTAACACCACCAATTTCGTGATGCGCAGCGGAATTCAAACTGGGTGTTATTCAACGGCACAACAGTCATAATAATAGAAAACGATCTCTAATTGAGACATTTTAAAAGATTTATCATTCAAATTATATAAATATCAGATATTACAAAATGAGGTCCCAGATGGTTCCAAGTTTACAAATAACATTAGATAAGTTTTCGAATGATAATAAAATTTATAGCCCTCTTGAATATCCGTGCCCCTCCGCGCCATCCTTGATCATCATGGACCTGAAATACATGCTTTAACTGTCAACACAAAGGTTGAGTGAAATTCATAGAGTTTATTAAATGGTTGAACACAATATGTTGGTAGTGTGAGCTATAGACTCACACCAATGGTTGGGAAAACAAAACGGATATTATTATACTAAGCTCATGACACCAATACGTTAACGGGTACCAATATCAATCGGCAGAGTTATCCCGGTAGGTATTTTGCTGTCATACCTAAATCTCAAATATAGTGCATTTGTTTGAACTTAGTCAATACAAATGGGATTCGTCAATCCCAATAGGCCTATTCACAATACTCGCGCTCACTATTACTAGTGATTAACTGGTTCATAATAAAGGATATTGGATTTAGCAAGGATGGTACTTAGTAATAATAAAACAATCAGGTAGCATACAATTTCAAAGCATTGTGTTCGGTTTAAAATAGTATGTATTCCCTCCAAGGGTTTGTAAAACAATTAAGTAATGGAAAGTGGGGCTATGAACTCACCGTGAGTTGGATGATGTTGTAACACCCCCAAAATTTGGTACAGCGAAAGACTCAACAAGCTTTCAGGGTGTTACGGGGATTGGTATCCATTCCAAGTCATGAAAGAACGAGATAAAGTAAACATAAGAAAACACAACCCAAACGGAGTTTTAAAGTTTACATTTATCCCAAATTTATCCAAAGTAAGGCCCAAAAGAAATAAACATAGGTCCATAATTATATATCAGAGTTTTAGAAAATAGATCCATAAACTAGGTGCCAAAGCCAAGCCTCCAATCCAAGCATCCTAATCATCACTTAATTACCTGAGAAAACGCGCTAAAAGTCAACTTTCACTGGTGAGATCATAGGTTTAAATTCATAACTAAATCAAGTGGACATATACGCAAAATGCTTGCTAGCTAGACTAGGCCTCAATCATCCAACCACATCAAACCAACCCTATAGGTGCACACTATAGCCCAAATCAATCAAATCAATAGCTTACCTAGTTCTTGACTAGGCCTCGCTCCCTAACCAATTCAATAGCTTACCTAGTTCGGTACTAGGCCTCGCTCAACAGCCAATCAATAGCTTACCTAGTTCGGGACTAGGCCTCGCTCTATAACCAAATCAATAGCTTACCTAGTTCTGGACTAGGCCTCGCTCTATAACCTACCTAGTTCTATAAGCATAGCAAGTTTTAAATAAACAAAGCGATAATAGTCCACATAAAACAATTTGCACGTTTCTCACCCCAAATATTGAAAACAAAGTTCAAGAGTAAAAGTGGGGCTATGACTCACCTCAAGTCCAGATATCAGCAAGATGAAAATGGTAGAATCAAGAAGTATAGCACTCAAAAGATAGCAACTACGGACTCGGCACTTCCTAACAATATAAACTCGTTTCAGGATTATTTCCTCAAAATCAAATATTCCCAATCCCGAACGTATTCCTTTTTACTTTCCAAAAATCCATTTCTCGTATTATTCTCATATTAGTTTGGAGTTTGGTATCCATGCGGGTGGAGGGTCGACACAACTCAAAATATGAAGCCACGACGAAAAAGAATAATAAATCAATCTATAAGTCTAATATTAGCCCAATATATTATCTAAATAAATCATCGAAGTTTATCAAATCCGTCGATTTGGTGATCCCCCATATTTATTTACTTAATATATCACTCCAAGATTATACCCAAAAACTAAGTCACATAGCACGTAGAGTACTATATGGTAAGTATTAAAGCTTAATAAATTCCCTAGATATATCGTCAAGCTTACCAAATTCGTCAATTTGGCAAACCTCGCGAGATATTTAGTAATCCATTATTCCTGTACACATACCACAACCTATGGGCGTCGTAGGATACAATCCCATTAATATACTCATTTTATATAACTAAATAAATCCTATTTAATCCGTCGATCAAATAAGTTACGTAGTTATAGAAAATGGATGTATTAACGTCACATATCCGTGACAAGCACAAAAAGTCATAAAATAAATAATATGGCCCACTTGGACTCAAGTGACCACGATCCCATATAACTCGTACGTTTTCGTTTCATTTTTCAAAAAGTATTTCATTTAATATAATTATTCAACGTTAGTTATGTCGGCATTTATAATCGTTTAATCATAATAACGTTCCCGACATTTATTACACTACTTTCATAGTATAATATAGAGAGAACTCCAAAAAACATCCCTGTGGTTTACACATTTTGGCATCTTACATCCCTGTCAGAAACTTTTGGCAATATACATCCCCCGTTAGGCAAACGTTTGCCACAATACATCCCTCGTTAAGAATGAGGACTAATGGTGCAAATTTTTCCTCCATTATCTCTTAACGAGACTGAAAATATTACACCGTTAGCCTTCGTTAGCCAAACATTTGCTGTAACACCCCCAAAAGTCGTTAATAACAGCGGAAGACTTAACATGTCAGCGGAAGACTTTCGGGGTATTACTTCAAGGATCTTTGTCACAATTATAGTAGACAACACAAAGTGAAGTATTAAAGTTTAATTTATTTCAAAATACCAAATATACAAGACATTATTAATTCAAGAACGTGTTTTATTCTGAAGGAAAATAAGTAATTTATTATGGTTCTTGTCATGCTTTTGCCCACTCCGTGCCATCCAGATCCTTCTTGTTTAGTTACCTGAGATAAACATGCTAAAGTCAACATAAAGTTGAGTGATATTCATAGGTTTGAGTTTAAGAGTTTGAATCACAAGTTAAGAATGTATTGTAATCACATACAATCAATATGTTAAAAAAAATCAATGTTCCTGTTATTGCCTTAAGCTCATGATACTCAACGATTAACAGCCAATCATAAATGTGAATTATGATGGTAAGTAATAGGCCCCCAAAGATAGGTATTTGTCAATAACCTATTTATAAGAACAATAAAGTGCGCCTGGTGTTTTCTCCAACAACCAAACGAGGATTGTCAATCACTAATAGTACTATCCACAATTATTTACGTTCACCCTTCAGGTGATTAAGGTTCATGATCGAGGGACTTCTGACAATAGTAACTTAAGCAAATAACATTGGCCTGACGGTATTTCAATACCCGGTATAAAAGACTTGTGTTCGAGTTTTAAGCATGTATCTCCCCCACGGGAAAATAGTTAAAGAGTGGGCTATGAAATCACCTTAGTAGTACAGTGGTATCGTAGTCTCAACAAAGCAAGGAAACGGCTTCACACAACACAACCTAAAAGATAATGCAAGTTTCAGTTGATAGTCTAAATCTGGTTTTATCGCGAATACTTGATATTTAGTTACGAATGAATCTCGTGTTTGTTTAAGTGCTTAAAGTTCAAAAACAAAGTTATATATACATATAACTTGTAAGTAAAAATGATTGATGATTGATATAAAGTTAGTTTTTATAACGGAAATAAAATAAACGTATCGTTTTATAAGAAATAAATAATGTATTGTCATATCGTTTAATTATAATTACGAATATATATCGTATATATATATATATATATATATATATATATATATATATATATATATATATATATATATATATATATATATATATATATATATATAAGTTTATGTTTATATAAGTCTTAGTTTAATTATATGTTTATATATGTAAAAGGTTGATATTATTTTTATAAAATAATATTTACTGAAAATTCCTTTAAGTTTCCAAAATTTACATTTTTAACCCTAACGATATATATTTTACACCGTTAGTCCAAAAATATATATAATTTACATTTTAGGTCAAAAAGTGTCAATATTTACATTTCTCAACTCCAAGTTTTATTATTTACAATTTCTAACCCAGAAAACTCAGATTTACAGTTTTTACCCAAAGTTTACAACTTTTGCATTTTTAGTCCCCGGTTTAAGAAATTTTGCAAATCTAGTCCAAATTTCACCAAACTTGGAATTTAGTTTTTATACTTTTTCAATAAGCTCAGAATACTCTAAGTAACTTAATTCAACTGCTTATTAGCTTATAAAGTGCTTATTTTTGATAAATGGGCCTTAACGAGATTATTACAAGGCCCGTTAATAATTTGAGATCCATTGGGCTTACGAGACCTTTGGGCCTGACCTTGGACTCATTTTAGGATGCTAAAAACACTGGAGTTGGGCTCCCAGGCCCAGTGTATCACATAAGCTTAATGGGCTTAAGATAAGCCCACGTTAACTTATTTAGTTTTATAAAAACTGTTTTGGTCGCGTAGAAAGGGGTCGGGCAAATAGGTTAAACGAGCTCATATGGTCGAATAATATGTGTTCTCTAATTGTTTACCAAGGTGATAATGGGGTCGAGTAATAAAATAACGTGGTCATGTATCTAGTTTTCAAATGGCAAGGTCAAAGTGAATGCTTAAACTCGTACTGAAAATATTACAAAGACTTAGAATAATTCTAAGTGTT
Organism: Artemisia argyi; assembly: GCA_030686995.1. NCBI lineage: Eukaryota > Viridiplantae > Streptophyta > Magnoliopsida > Asterales > Asteraceae > Artemisia > Artemisia argyi. The sequence goes on from CM060704.1 coordinate 180,220,655, forward strand.
TTAACACAATTCGTATAGGTCCATACTAGATTAGAAACGTGTGATATTTTACGTGTATACTTTAATATAAGCTCAAAATTATTATCATACTCGATTACTAGCATGGTTAAAAATGAAAATGACGATTTTAATATATATGTTACGTTTAATATTTAAGAATAACGAGAGTAAAGTAATTTGCTTTCAAAGTAAATTTCATATATGTATACATATAAATAAAAATGAAGAGTCTCACCTCACCTCAAAATAGGTGGGTAAAATGGTTCGTAGGGATCAAGAATGGAGCAAAGAGGATTGTGGTTCACTTCTTGGTACACTAGGGATACGAGATGAGCAAAGATTGGCCTCCTTGGATCACTTCTAGGCTTCGTACTCGTCCAAACCTTCTGTCCCAACTTCAAGTGCTACTCGACTTGTAACTTGTATATTTGGTAAGTTTTTGTGTGTGTGATCAATTGAGGTTGCATGGATCGTTATATAGGCTTGTGAGGGGATTGTGAGATGTTGAGACAAGAGAAAGAAACCAAATAGCGGGTGTGTTGTCTCGTTAGACATGGGAGGCACCTTTCCTTTGCCCAATCGAGAACTAATGGACAAAAGGAATGTCTATCACTTTCCTGTTCCTTCGTGACATCTTCTAGGATGTATAGTGTTCGAATGGTTGCCATTGGTGAAGTTGTAAGGTTGTTAGAAAGATATTGACACGTTTTGAGTTTTATACACACAAGATTTTGGTAGTTTACTTTGGCTGAATTTAGTGTATCAAACGAGCGAGTTATTTAATAAACTTTATCATTCCTAGATCCTTGCTAGGTTGTTAATTGAGACATGTAAAAATTTGATAGGGTTGTGTGTCGAATTCGAATGAATTGAGAACGTTTTGTGGGTGTGTCGAGGCTGCCAAAGAAGAAAGAAAAGAAGAAAAATAAAGGGGGTTCGTTTGGGCTTATAAGCTCTTTTGGGCTTGGGGTTTCGTCTGGCCCATCAGAAAAGAAAAACAAAATATATAAAAGGGTCCGTTTGGTTTGTTAGTTGGGTTTAAGGCCCAATGAGCCAATGGGGCCCACCTGGTGTGTTTTGAGAGTCGGGTTACGATCAAATAATATTAATGAGTGATCTCGGGAATTTTCGTAGGCTCCGGGAATATATAAATATTGTACCTTAAATATACGAAACGTATATTATAAAAATATAAACGTTTAAAATATATATTCGCGATAATTTAGACTATCTAGGTTTGTGTGCAAGCAACGTTTCTAAGCAAAAGATAAATCACCATTTACTGTTGTGATTTATATATCAAGTCTAATATATAAAAAAAAAATTTGTCATACGTAAAAGTGGGTATCTAAATAACGTAATAACTTGTAAGTATTTACTAACCGTTGGGAAAATTACGAGAGGCTACAGTACATACATCTTACAGTGAATTCCGTCCCGGAATTCGAGATTAGGAGGGTTGCCAAGGGTGTCTAAGAGAAGAGGTGTGGGTACTTGGTGCGAATCTGGTCCTCGCGTTCCCAAGTATACTCTGGTCCTCGTTTAGAGTTCCAACGAACTTTTATGATAGGGATACAGTTTTGTTTCAGTTGTTTGACTTCTCTATCCATGATTTCTACTGGTTCCTCGGTAAAAATGAGTTTGTCATCAAGTTGTAATTCTTTCAATGGAATGACCAAAGATTCATCGGATAAACACTTCTTGAGATTTGACACATGAAAAGTGTTGTGAATTCGGCTAAGTTCCTCGGGTAGTTCAAGTTTATATGCCATGGGTCCAATTCTTTCTAGGATTTTGAATGGGCCGATGTATCTTGGGTTTAACTTTCCCCTCTTTCCGAATCGTATCATTCCTTTCCATGGTGATACTTTTAACATAACTTTATCTCCGATCTGAAAATCCATGGGTTTTCTTTTTAGGTCGGCGTAACTTTTCTGTCTGTCTCTAGCGGTTTGTAAACGTTGTTTGATTTGATGATTTTCTCGGTTGTCTCATGAACTAGATCCGGTCCTGTGAGTTGTATTTCTCCGACTTCTGCCCAGCAAACGGGTGATCTACACTTTCTACCGTAAAGTGCTTCGAATGGTGCTGCCTTGATACTGGTATGATAACTGTTGTTGTATGAGAATTCTGCCAATGGTAAGTGTTTGTCCCAACCTTTTCCGAAGTCTATGACACAAGCGCGTAGCATATCTTCTAAGGTTTGTATAGTTCTCTCACTTTGACCATCGGTTTGTGGGTGATAAGCTGTGCTCATATCCAGCTTTGTTCCTAAAGCTTTTTGTAATGATTTCCAAAAATGAGACGTGAAACGACTGTCACGATCTGATATAATAGAAATCGGCACTCCATGTCGTGACACAATTTCTTTCAGATATATCTGAGCAAGTGTGTTCATTTCATCAGTTTCTTTGATTGGTAGGAAATGAGCTGACTTGGTGAGACGATCAACGATAACCCATATCGTATCGTAGCCAGTAGAGGTTTTGGGAAGTTTGGTGATGAAGTCCATTGTAATACGTTCCCATTTCCACATGGGGAGTTCGGGTTGGGTGAGTAATCCGGAGGGTTTCTGGTATTCTGTTTTTACTCTTGAACATGTTAAACATTTACTGACGTACTCAGCGATGTCGGCTTTCATGTTCGGCCACCAATATAGTTTCTTAAGATCTTGGTACATCTTGTCGGAACCTGGGTGAATGGAGTATTTTGATTTGTGAGACTCATGCATGATAAGGTCACGAATACCTCCGAAGAGAGGAATCCAGCTTCTTTCCTTGAAACAAAGCATTCCATTTGATCTTTTCACAAATCCGTTTTCGTTTTCCGGCATACCAAAAATCTTTTCAATTGGTCGATTTTCTTTCTTGAGAGCTTCGCTCTGGGCGATAATGATTTGTGTTGGAAGGGGTGAACAAATAGTCATGCCTAACGATCTAACCCTGAGAGGTTTTAGTCTTTCTTTCCGGCTTAATGCATCTGCTACTACATTAGCCTATCCTGGGTGATAACGGATTTCACAATCATAATCACTAAGCAATTCTAACCAACGGCGTTGTCTCATGTTTAAATCCTTTTGATCTAGGATGTGTTGGAGACTTTTGTGATCTGTAAACACGATACACTTAGTGCCGTATAGATAGTGTCTCCATAACTTGAGAGCGAATACTATTGCTCCTAGTTCTAGATCATGGGTTGTGTAATTTTCCTCATGTTTCTTCAGTTGACGTGAGGCATAAGCTATTACCTTATCCCGTTGTATCAAAACTGCACCTAAACCATGGTACGAAGCGTCACAATATAGCACGAAATCTTTGTTTCCTTCGGGCAATGCTAATATTGGAGCTTCACAAAGCTTTTGTTTTAACAGTTGGAAGGCTGATTCTGCTTCTTGTCCCCAGACGTACTTTTCGTTCTTTTGGGTCAACTTGGTCAATGGTTTTGAGATTTTAGAGAAACCTTCAATAAATCTCCGGTAGTAACCTACAAGACCTAAAAATTGACGTACTTCTGTGGGAGTTGTAGGTGATGACCATTCTTTAACTGCCTCTATTTTTGCAGGATCCACGTGTATTCCTTGACTATTGATTACGTGTCCCAAAAATTTCACCGTGGGAATCCAAAAGTCACATTTTGAGAATTTCGCGTACAACTTTTCTTTCCTAAGTAACTCTAGGATAGTTCTCAAATGATTGGCATGTTCCTCTTTGTTACGAGAGTAGATCAGTATGTCGTCTATGAATACTATCACGAATTTGTCCAAATATGGCTTGCATACTCGGTTCATTAGGTCCATAAACACGGCGGGTGCGTTCGTTAGACCAAATGGCATTACCTGAAATTCATAGTGTCCATAACGGGTTCTGAAGGCTGTCTTGGGAATATCTTCTTCCCGAACTCTCAATTGATGGTATCCCGACCTTAGATCAATCTTCGAGTATACACTCGATCCTTGTAATTGATCAAACAAATCGTCTATTCTAGGTAAAGGATATCGGTTCTTTATAGTGAGTTTGTTTAACTCTCGGTAATCTATGCACATTCGGAATGATCCGTCTTTCTTTTTAACAAATAGAACTGGGGCTCCCCAAGGTGATGAACTTGGTCTAATGAAACCTTTATCGGATAATTCCTTTAGTTGTTCCGATAGTTCCTCCATTTCGGAAGGTGCCAACCTGTAAGGTGCTTTTGCTACTGGTGCCGCTCCAGGCACTAGTTCAATTTGGAACTCTACTTGACGAGTCGGTGGAAGACCGGGTAGATCTTCAGGAAATACTTCAGGGAATTCCTTAACGATAGGTACGTCTTTAAGTTGTTTCTCGGTTAACTTACTTTCCGTCACCTGAACCATGAATACATGACATCCTTCGTTCATGTATTTTATCATTCTGAGGCATGAGATGATTCCGTATCAGTTTTTATTCTTGTCGCCATGGATAACGAGGGTTTCATTCTTAAAAGGAATGTGTATGGCTTTCTCGTCACAATGAATCTTAGCATGATGTTTGGATAACCAATCCATTCCGATGATAGCATCAAAACTACCGAGTTGGACAGGCATCAGGTCAATAGGAAAGGATTCTCCTACGAGGGTTAAGGTACAATCTTTTAAAACAGAGTTGGTGCTAATTAAGTTCCCATTGGCCATTTCTATCTCGTATGTGGTGTTTAGCTTAGAAGGGTTAGAGTTAATGAAAGGGGCAAATGTATCTGACACGAAGCTCTTATCTGCTCCAGAATCAAATAATACTCTAGCATTATGATGATTTAATAAGAACGTACCCGTGACAACGTCGGGGTTTTGTGGTTCATTTTCATTTCCCATCATGTATGCTCTTGCTCGTGCAGTGTTCTGACCATTTCCTTTTGGACAGCGGTTCTTGAAGTGTCCAGTTTCTCCGCATGAGTAACATGTTGGTGCTATTGGTTGTAGGTTGCTGCCGGTAGCAGGGGTCCTACAATCTTTTGTGGCATGACCTATCCTTTGGCATTTATGGCATTTTACTGTACAAGCACCATTGTGATGAAGCTTGCATCGGTTGCACTGTGGCTTAATACCTTGATATCCATTGCCATTGGTTGCCGTAAATATCTTAGGAGGTTCTTGTTGTTGACGATGTGGGTTCTTGTTCTGGTGTTGTTGTTGGTTGATCCTGTTGTTGTTGTTGTTGTGGTGATGGTTGTTGTTGCGATGGCCGTTGTGGTAGTGATTGTGGTTCTGATGGTGGGTGGTTCTTCTGTCATCGAGCTTTCTTTTGAGTTCGTTGCACTTGACTTCGCGGTCTAGGAGTTTTTGTGCTAACTCCATTGCGACTTCTAGTGATGGTGGGTTGGATGCTGTGACGTTTCCTTCAATATTCCGGGGAAGACCTTCAATATACTTCTCCAGAGTTTTCTCTAAATCTGGTACGATAGATGTACATAATGCCATTAGCTCGTGGAATCTCCTGTTGTAAGCCCTAAGATCGATTCCTTTGACTGCAAGGACATGGAATTCGTCTTCCAGTTTCCTTATTTCAGATCGAGGACAGTACTTCTTTAGGATCTTGGCTTTGAATTCCGTCCAAGAGAGTCGGTACGCTGCTTCTGTACCTAAAGTTTGAGTTGTAGCGGTCCACCATGACAAAGCGTCATCCATTAAGGTTCCTGTGGCAAATGTGACCCTGTTGTTTTCTGAGCATCCACTCCTTTGGAATACCGTTTCGCATCTCTCGAACCAATGGGCGAGTTTAGTTATCCCTTCAGTACCCATGAAGTAAGTCGGCTGACAAGCCATAAAGTCTTTATAGGTACATTGGCGAGGTGCGGGAGCAACATTTCTTGCCGGTTGTGCGTTAGCATTTGCTTGTTCGGCTAAGGCTGCATTGATTCCATTGGTGATTGCTTGTTGGATTTCTTCCGGGGTCATGGTTGCTGCTGAGGTAGTGGTCGCGGTTCTCTTAGGTGCCATATTCCTAAAAATGAGAGTATATTTTCAGAATTTTCATAATAACCATCTTGTGTTAGACTATTTAGTAACATCAATAGGTTCAAAGTTATAATAGTGTCACATATATCACGATGCAATATACGATATCATAACACTTATGAAAATAAAGCAAACATAACATCATTGATTAGATTGTCGTTTTGAGTTTACATCACTTATTTATTCTTGTTGACATATCTCTAGGACATTCAAATACAAGTTATTACTGTGATGTGGGTGAGGCTACGTTGACAATCTATGGCATTCTAGGGTTTTCCTTGGTTATCATCAAGACGACGTTCTAGTTCCTGAATTTTGGCGGCCATGGTTTCTATGATTTGGTCTCGGTCTCTCTCCCTAGCTTGTGTTTCTTGTTGTGCACGTCGCAGAGACATGACTTGGGCTCTTGTGGTGTCGAGAGCTTGATCGATGTCACACATGATGTCCTTGTTCAAGGTGTTAGCAGAACAAAGTAATCCGATGAATTCCATAGCTTCACCGAATTGGGTATTTAGTTGTTCCATCATGGTTCCCATCTCTAGGTGTCCCATCACAAGTTGTTCTATCTCAGCCGACATGACTTCTATTAGTTCATTAGGGATGTTGTTCACCAAGGTGGCTATGGCGTCTAACCTGTCTTCATATCTTACTAACCTAGCTGCCAAGAGTGGTATGGTATGGTGAATGGGTTCTCCAGTGACTGGAAGGATCTTAGATGCAGCAAATGATGATCTTTCACCAAGTTCTCTGTTGGTGGGAGTACCTTCTTGAGATCTCCAATACTTAAGGATTGGTAGTAGAAATGACCATTTGCGAGCATTGACCCGCTTACGAGCCTTATGGTTGGTTCTTGCATAATAGTAAGGATCTGAGGAGGTAGGACGAATCTGGTAATTCCTTGGTTGATAAGGCAGAGGAGCACTGGAAGTTTTCACAGGTGGTGGACTGTTGATTGTTACTGGTACAGTAGTAGTCTGCTGATAAAATATACTAGGTAGTATCACTGGTTCTGCAGTTGGAGCAACTTCCTTTTTCCATTTAGTATCATCCCAGATGTCTTTTTCTTCAGCATATGAAAGAGCTTTTCCAGCGGTGGCTGGTTCATAAGGCTGGAATGGAGAAGTTTGCTTACTGCTTCTGATTGGACCAGATGATGCTTGAGGTGTGGTAAAGGATTGCTGACTTTCCTTATTCTTGTCTGTTGTAGGTGACACAGTCATTGGAGCAAGAGTTGGTACAATAGGTGTAGAGCTCTCAGTTTCCGAATCCGATAACAAAACAATGAAGTTGGGTTTGGAAGACATGGTACTGTAATAATCCCGATTAGTAAACATAGTTATTAGCATAATCATAACATGTAAGCATATATCAAGTTATATAAGTAAGAAATAATGAGAAGTAACTTTTCTACCAGATGTTGGAATGTAGGCACGGAGGGCATGAAGTGGTATTTTGTAAAAATGGTCCAGTTAAAGTGTAGTTATAGTCCAATGTTTAAAAACATCTGGTTCTCTATAACCGTGGCTCTGAATACCAATCTGTAACACCCCCAAAAGTCGTTAATAACAGCGGAAGACTTAACATGTCAGCGGAAGACTTTCGGGGTATTACTTCAAGGATCTTTGTCACAATTATAGTAGACAACACAAAGTGAAGTATTAAAGTTTAATTTATTTCAAAATACCAAATATACAAGACATTATTAATTCAAGAACGTGTTTTATTCTGAAGGAAAATAAGTAATTTATTATGGTTCTTGTCATGCTTTTGCCCACTCCGTGCCATCCAGATCCTTCTTGTTTAGTTACCTGAGATAAACATGCTAAAGTCAACATAAAGTTGAGTGATATTCATAGGTTTGAGTTTAAGAGTTTGAATCACAAGTTAAGAATGTATTGTAATCACATACAATCAATATGTTAAAAAAAATCAATGTTCCTGTTATTGCCTTAAGCTCATGATACTCAACGATTAACAGCCAATCATAAATGTGAATTATGATGGTAAGTAATAGGCCCCCAAAGATAGGTATTTGTCAATAACCTATTTATAAGAACAATAAAGTGCGCCTGGTGTTTTCTCCAACAACCAAACGAGGATTGTCAATCACTAATAGTACTATCCACAATTATTTACGTTCACCCTTCAGGTGATTAAGGTTCATGATCGAGGGACTTCTGACAATAGTAACTTAAGCAAATAACATTGGCCTGACGGTATTTCAATACCCGGTATAAAAGACTTGTGTTCGAGTTTTAAGCATGTATCTCCCCCACGGGAAAATAGTTAAAGAGTGGGCTATGAAATCACCTTAGTAGTACAGTGGTATCGTAGTCTCAACAAAGCAAGGAAACGGCTTCACACAACACAACCTAAAAGATAATGCAAGTTTCAGTTGATAGTCTAAATCTGGTTTTATCACGAATACTTGATATTTAGTTACGAATGAATCTCGTGTTTGTTTAAGTGCTTAAAGTTCAAAAACAAAGTTATATATACATATAACTTGTAAGTAAAAATGATTGATGATTGATATAAAGTTAGTTTTTATAACGGAAATAAAATAAACGTATCGTTTTATAAGAAATAAATAATGTATTGTCATATCGTTTAATTATAATTACGAATATATATCGTATATATATATATATATATATATATATATATATATATATATATATATATATATATATATATATATATATATATATATATAAGTTTATGTTTATATAAGTCTTAGTTTAATTATATGTTTATATATGTAAAAGGTTGATATTATTTTTATAAAATAATATTTACTGAAAATTCCTTTAAGTTTCCAAAATTTACATTTTTAACCCTAACGATATATATTTTACACCGTTAGTCCAAAAATATATATAATTTACATTTTAGGTCAAAAAGTGTCAATATTTACATTTCTCAACTCCAAGTTTTATTATTTACAATTTCTAACCCAGAAAACTCAGATTTACAGTTTTTACCCAAAGTTTACAACTTTTGCATTTTTAGTCCCCGGTTTAAGAAATTTTGCAAATCTAGTCCAAATTTCACCAAACTTGGAATTTAGTTTTTATACTTTTTCAATAAGCTCAGAATACTCTAAGTAACTTAATTCAACTGCTTATTAGCTTATAAAGTGCTTATTTTTGATAAATGGGCCTTAACGAGATTATTACAAGGCCCGTTAATAATTTGAGATCCATTGGGCTTACGAGACCTTTGGGCCTGACCTTGGACTCATTTTAGGATGCTAAAAACACTGGAGTTGGGCTCCCAGGCCCAGTGTATCACATAAGCTTAATGGGCTTAAGATAAGCCCACGTTAACTTATTTAGTTTTATAAAAACTGTTTTGGTCGCGTAGAAAGGGGTCGGGCAAATAGGTTAAACGAGCTCATATGGTCGAATAATATGTGTTCTCTAATTGTTTACCAAGGTGATAATGGGGTCGAGTAATAAAATAACGTGGTCATGTATCTAGTTTTCAAATGGCAAGGTCAAAGTGAATGCTTAAACTCGTACTGAAAATATTACAAAGACTTAGAATAATTCTAAGTGTTTTAACACAATTCGTATAGGTCCATACTAGATTAGAAACGTGTGATATTTTACGTGTATACTTTAATATAAGCTCAAAATTATTATCATACTCGATTACTAGCATGGTTAAAAATGAAAATGACGATTTTAATATATATGTTACGTTTAATATTTAAGAATAACGAGAGTAAAGTAATTTGCTTTCAAAGTAAATTTCATATATGTATACATATAAATAAAAATGAAGAGTCTCACCTCACCTCAAAATAGGTGGGTAAAATGGTTCGTAGGGATCAAGAATGGAGCAAAGAGGATTGTGGTTCACTTCTTGGTACACTAGGGATACGAGATGAGCAAAGATTGGCCTCCTTGGATCACTTCTAGGCTTCGTACTCGTCCAAACCTTCTGTCCCAACTTCAAGTGCTACTCGACTTGTAACTTGTATATTTGGTAAGTTTTTGTGTGTGTGATCAATTGAGGTTGCATGGATCGTTATATAGGCTTGTGAGGGGATTGTGAGATGTTGAGACAAGAGAAAGAAACCAAATAGCGGGTGTGTTGTCTCGTTAGACATGGGAGGCACCTTTCCTTTGCCCAATCGAGAACTAATGGACAAAAGGAATGTCTATCACTTTCCTGTTCCTTCGTGACATCTTCTAGGATGTATAGTGTTCGAATGGTTGCCATTGGTGAAGTTGTAAGGTTGTTAGAAAGATATTGACACGTTTTGAGTTTTATACACACAAGATTTTTGTAGTTTACTTTGGCTGAATTTAGTGTATCAAACGAGCGAGTTATTTAATAAACTTTATCATTCCTAGATCCTTGCTAGGTTGTTAATTGAGACATGTAAAAATTTGATAGGGTTGTGTGTCGAATTCGAATGAATTGAGAACGTTTTGTGGGTGTGTCGAGGCTGCCAAAGAAGAAAGAAAAGAAGAAAAATAAAGGGGGTTCGTTTGGGCTTATAAGCTCTTTTGGGCTTGGGGTTTCGTCTGGCCCATCAGAAAAGAAAAACAAAATATATAAAAGGGTCCGTTTGGTTTGTTAGTTGGGTTTAAGGCCCAATGAGCCAATGGGGCCCACCTGGTGTGTTTTGAGAGTCGGGTTACGATCAAATAATATTAATGAGTGATCTCGGGAATTTTCGTAGGCTCCGGGAATATATAAATATTGTACCTTAAATATACGAAACGTATATTATAAAAATATAAACGTTTAAAATATATATTCGCGATAATTTAGACTATCTAGGTTTGTGTGCAAGCAACGTTTCTAAGTAAAAGATAAATCACCATTTACTGTTGTGATTTATATATCAAGTCTAATATATAAAAAAAAAAATTTGTCATACGTAAAAGTGGGTATCTAAATAACGTAATAACTTGTAAGTATTTACTAACCGTTGGGAAAATTACGAGAGGCTACATTTGCACAGTTAGTCCTCTTTTTTAGAAAAAAAATTAAAAAAAAGTTAAAATTAACAAAAAAAGGAAAAAAATTTTAAAAATTAATTTTTTTTGAAGTTATATTTAAAAAAAAAAAAATCAGATTTAAAAAAAAATATTTGCGAAAAAAAATTAATTTTTTTTACAAATACGCATTTTTAAAAAATATTTAAAAAAAAGGAAAAAAATTTAAAAATTAATTTTTTTTAAAGTTAATATTTAAAAAAAATCAAAATTTAAAAAAAAAATATTTGCGAAAAAAAATTAATTTTTTTTATAAATACGCATTTTTTTTAAAATATTTAAAAAAAGGAAAAAAAAATTTAAAAATTATTTTTTTAAAGTTAATATTTAAAAAAATCAAAATTTAAAAAAAAAATTAATTTTTGCGAAAAAAATGAATTTTTTTTATAAATACGCATTTTTTAAAATATTAAAAAAAGGAAAAAAAATGTTAAAAATTAATTTTTTTTTAAAGTTTATATTTTAAAAAAATCAAAATTTTTAAAAAAAATTAATATTTGAGAAAAAAAATTAAATTTTTTTTTATAAAAACATTAATTTAAAAAAAAATTAATTTCTATAAAAAAATTAAATTTTTTTAAAAAATACGCATTTTTTTATAAAAATTAATTTTTTTAAAAATACGCATTTTAAAAAAAAATAGTTATTATTTATAATTTTTTTTCGCAAATATTATTTTTTTTTAATTTTGATTTTTTTTAAAATATTAACTTTAAAAAAAATAATTTTTTATATTTTTTTCCAATTTTAACTTTTTTTTTTATTTTAAATTTTTTAACTTTTTTTTTCTAAAAAATAGGACTAACGGTGCAAATGTTTGGCTAACGAAGGCTAACGGTGTAATATTTTCAGCCTCGTTAAGAGATAACGGAGGAAACATTTGCACCGTTAGTCCTCATTCTTAACGAGGGATGTATTGTGGCAAACGTTTGCCTAACGGGGGATGTATATTGCCAAAAGTTTCTGACAGGGATGTAAGATGCAAAAATGTGTAAACCACAAGGATGTATTTTGCAGTTCTCTCTATAATATATATATCGTCACGTTATTATAATATTACTCGTGGTCGTTTTATTATTAATATACGCACTTGTATAAATATATATACGTTTTCACGTTTATATATTTATATAAATGTTTATATTATTAATAATATTATTACTAGTGTTTATTATTAATTTTGATTATGATTTATATCGAGCTATATAAGATGGTCACATGTCCGAGTCATCACCCTCGGCTCATTGTCCATGTCCAAATGTCAAGGCGTTTTGTCAAAATCAACCGTTGACTAGAGAGTCAACGTGACTTCGACACGCACAACCAAAGTCCAAGTAATAATAATAACCATTCTCAACCAAATAATCTATCTCCGTCAATCAAGTCCCATATCACGTGCTACAACAATAGGGTCCGGCTACGGCACCCGACTAACCTATCTCCGTCAATCTAGTCAACCGTCTCACATACGGTACCCAAATCAATATCGCCAACACAACTCCAAAATCAATATCACAAGTCCAAATACTTCCACTTCAAGCTCAAATATAACCATGAAACCATAATAACAAAAACAACAAACATTATAATCCGACAAGTATATATGGCAACAAAATTAAATATCACACATACGGGTTGATTTACCAAGTCAAACCCGGGTCAATATTACACCACAAGAATCGTGGGTCCCACCCGAGACCTCTAGGGTCTCGGCTTGCTCTAGTCGAGCCAAACCAACCAAACGAACCCCTTGGGTTGTCGGCCAAAAATCCAAACGACAACAAAAGTCAACAATGACCAACCAAGAATCAACCAAACATCAAAAATAAGGTCCAAACATCCTCAAATCGAACACCAATGATCAAGAATCATCAAGCATCAAAAAAATCCAAAAATGGCACAAACCGAGAGCATTTGCTCTCGGGTACGCCTCGACCCAACAAGAAAAAGCAACAACCCGGATACCAAACTCATTATTTCATCCATTTAATCAAAAACCCACTTGAGTTTCATGTTTTTAACCATAAACCCAAATGAATATATTAAATTCGTGACCCTAGGTCACCTTTTTCACCAAAATACGAGTTGAAACTCGTCTCACCTTCGATTTCCAAGACGAAAACGTGATAAACTTCAAAAACAATAAAGACGGTGATGATTTTTGTGATAAAACGAGGTGGAATAGGGAGGTTTAGGGCGCGTGTGGTAGTAGATCAAGAATGAAATGAGATGGGGAGTTGATTGGTGGTGGTGGTGATGGAGGTGGAGCGGCAGCAGGGGCGGCGGCTGCTTGGGGGTTAGGGTTTGATGATGGTGATGATAATATTTGAAAGAGAGAGAGAGAATAAGTGTGTTGGTGTTGGGTGTTTTTGTGAGCCAGGAAAACACAACAAGGACCAATATGTAGCCACTCTTTTTATTTTTATTTTCTTTCTTTTCTTTTAACCAACAACAATAATAATAATAATAGTGTAGGGAAAAGATGGCCAGTTAAATAAACGAAACGACCAAACCCGAAAACCTTTCAAAATATCTCAACATTCTCATACCAAGCTCGTTCCCAATAATTAAAATTCCAAGATACGTTCCAAAAATATATAACTCAAATCGTAAATTCAAAATATTAAATTTTGTTAGGTTATCCTAGTGCCGGAGTCAACGTAATGCCTAAAAGATATCTCCAAATAAATCACCACAGATATTCCATACCAAATCAATAATTCAAATTCCTTAAATACTACGAAATTCAAAACCACGGTTCAACGTTTACAAATTTCTCGCGAATAAACTTTCAAATATTCCAAAAATCATTAAATTTAAAGTAATGCGGGTTTTTAAATACGTAGTTCCCTAAATTGCCAGTTGTCACAGATGTTTAATGAGAATGATGGATATGTCGTGAGAACTTCTACGAGTAACCTAGAATAATTGTTGCAACTTAGGTTTGGAATAATGTCTAAGAATATGAAGAATTGCCTATATATATCTTGCATATTGTTCATGATGTAGTACTTAGTATATAGTGTAAGTTGTTGAATAAAAATGGTTTATGAAACATGTATAGTTTGTATATCTCTTACTACCGTTCGGGCCATCATAATTCAGAGGTCATGTAGTAAACGTTCGAGGAGCTAGGACACTTTAATTCGTAAATCCAGCAACTCGTCGACCCGTTTACCCAAATGGAACCCCTCACATGAAGCTCCCTAGTGTTGTAGTATTTGATAGAAAATATAAGTTTTTGATCTTGAAAAGTTATATGTCCGAAAAATTTGAATAAACTTAGGAAAATTTATTTTAAATGAAGATTGTTATTTCAATGAGTTTCTTAAGTCTAGAATGAATATTACTTGCAAAGTCTCATGGTTATTTGATGGAGTAGATCCAAATTGTTTTGTTTTGTTAAGACTAAATGATTTCGGTTTAGAAAGCTTTAAGGTCTTAGCTGTGGCCTTGTCGTGGCTTTGGTCATGGCTACCATGGTCTTGAGACTCATCCTTGGCCTTAGCCATGGCTGTGGTCTCGGCTTTAAGGTCATTAGACCTCTTGGTTTTACTTAGCCATAACAAATACATGGTCATTTGGTATTAAAAAGGGGCTGTTAAGAATTTGAAGAAAAATATCACTCGTTATGCGTTTTCAGGGTTCGGGCTACTTTGTTCCTGAACGAAAACGTCGTTTCGGACAACTTTCGTGTTTTAACTTTTTGATGAAACTGTTGGTTAGTAAGTGTTAACAAGTTCCCAGATTAGGGTTAAGATAATCAATAAGGTACCGGATATTCACTTGAAATCGTGGTATCACTTTCCAATAGAAACTATTTGACCCTATGCCTGGGTTACACGAATATCTCTATGGGATAAGACCAAGTGATGTTCTTATTTTAGGCATAAACCAAGAACCAGATGTGTATTCAAGTGTTTAGGGTTTTGTGATTTCGTATATATATGCAAATGTGTTATGACCTCTATTTATAGTAGAGAATACTCAAACCTAGCCCATGGAATTATGTATAATTAACGGCCCATTAATTATAACATAATACTTTCCATAATAGTAGGAATCAGTGGTTAAAAACGAGCAGCAGAATAAACTAATGCCGTCAGCAGAATCATTCTAGCAGCAGATTCTACTAGCAGAATCCATCAGCAGAATCAAATCAGCAGAAACAGATTCCACTAGCAGAAACAGATTCTACTAGCAGAAACAGATTCATACTAGTATAACCACTATTGAGTCAGGGTGTTCATGGACCAAATGGGTGTACACTCCGTACCTCCAAACCCATTACCAAGTGTGAACTTATCCCTTCAGTGCACTAAATTTTCTAACAATCCTCCACAAATTTAGTTCACTTCCTTTGCATGAAAAATTAAACACAAAACAAAACAAGTGCATAAATGAAAATATCCTGAGGATTGAATTTCCACATTAGTACATATACTTTCAAATATTCGAGAATCAGGGTGTTCTAAGAATTGAACCCTTCAACCCATTTGAATACCTGATGATAAATACACACAAGTTTTCAAACACTAAAATACTCCTGACACTATACAAGCCATGTGTCCATATCCAATTCATAAGTGTTGTAAAAGTTAAAAGTCCAAAGCTTCCTGAAGTGGCAAAACTTCAACATTCACATAGGTGGTTCATCTTTAATTCATGCTCCTGCTTAGCACTTTTTCAAAGAAAATTAACCATTAAGAAGTGAAGACTTCATCCTCCTTTCAGCAGGTAACAAGCACAACCTTGGGATGTTTGTGATACATGTGCTTCAGTCCACTAAATGATCAGCTTTCCACATTGAACTCAGCTTCCAAGTTTCCTTAGAAGGGAGTTGGGTATCCTTGCATTCAGTGACTAAGTTGGACTTAAACCCATCCCTTTAGCAGACTTCAAAACCAAGTCTCTAGCCAAACCCTTCGTCAAGTGATCAGCTAAGTTTTGTTGAGATTTAACAAACTCTATAGATATAACCCCATTCATGATAAGCTCACGAATCATGCTATGCCTAACACCTAAGTGTCTAGACTTCCCATTGTACATCTGGCTATAAGCCTTTGCCAATGTAGCAGCACTATCACAACGGATAGAAATAGGTGCTATAGGTTTAGGCCACAATGGAATCTCAAGAAGCAAGTTTTTCAACCATTCAGCTTCTTTGCCAGCAGCAGCTAAAGCCACAAATTCAGATTCCATGGTTGAACTGGTAATGCAAGTTTGTTTCTTGGATGCCCAAGAAATTGCACCTCCACCAAGTAGGAATACCCAGCCACTAGTAGACGAATTTTCTTCAGTGTTACTGATCCAACTTGCATCACTGTATCCTTCTAATACTGAAGGATAACCAGTATATGAGAGACTATAATCCATAGTTCTCTTCAAATACTTAAAGACCCTCTTAATTGCTTGCCAATGATGAGCACTAGGATTACTAGTATACCTGCTCAGTTTACCCACAGCAAAAGCAATATCAGGTCTTGTACAAGTCATGGCATACATCAAGCAGCCAATCACCCTAGAATACTCAAGTTGAGATACAGCTTTTCCAGTATTAGGCATTAGCTTCTCACTTGTATCCATGGGAGTACTCACTGGAGTACAATCAAAGTAATTAAATTTCTTTAACACCTTCTCAATGTAATGAGACTGAGATATAGAAATTTTGTTACTTTCATGTTTAATCCTAATACCAAGGATAACACCAGCCTCCCCCATATCCTTCATGGAGAACTTTGATGACAAAAATTCTTTTGTAAGATCAACTTGATTTTGGTCAGTGCCAAAGATCAACATGTCATCAACATATAGACAAATGATGACTCCTTTACCAGATTCATCAAATTTGCTATATACACATTTGTCAGCTTGATTAAGTAAATAACCACTAGACAAAACCACTTCATCAAACTTTTGATGCCATTGCTTAGGTGCCTGTTTTAGTCCATAAAGAGACTTAATCAGTTTACACACCTTGTTTTCATTGCCAGGCATGATGAAGCCCTGAGGTTGGTTCATGTAAACCTCCTCATCTAAATCACCATTCAAGAAAGCTGTCTTCACATCCATCTGATGAATAATCAGATTGTGAATTGATGCTAAAGCAATCAGCAATCTTATGGAACTGATACGTGCCACTGGAGCATAAGTATCAAAGTAGTCTATTCCTGACTTTTGTTTAAAGCCTTGAATAACTAATCTTGCCTTGAACTTTTCAACAGTTCCATCTACCTTCATTTTCTTTTTGAAAATCCATTTGCTACCTAGAGGTTTGCAACCAGGTGGTAGATCAGTCAGCACATAAGTGTTATTGCCCATGATAGAGTCCATCTCATCATTAATTGCTTCTTTCCAGAAAGCAACATCCTGGGACTTCATTGCTTCTTCAAATGTTTTGGGATCATCCTCCACAATGAAGCAATAGGAGTATTGGTCAGAGACCTCACTCCTTGTACCTTCAATTAAGTATAATTGAAACTCAGGTCCAAAAGATTTTGGAGTCCTCACCCTATTGCTCCTTCTGAGCTCAGGTTCAGGTTGTTGTTCCACAACCTCAGTAGGAACCTCAGCAGGAACCTCATCAGATACTTCTGAAACACCATTGTCATTGGTTCCATTTGGAATCCTTTGACTTGGTCTAGAGATAGATGAGAATCTGTTCTCATCAAAGAGTGCATCCCTTGATTCAATTATTGAGTTAATTGAAACAGACTCATTAGGTTCTATAACATAAAACCTATATGCCTTGGAATGCTCAGCATATCCAACAAAGATGCATTCAATGCCTCTTTCTCCCAAAGTTTTCTGCTTTGGATCAGGGAGTCTTACAACAGCCCTACAACCCCATATCCTAAGATAATTAAGGTTAGGTTTCTTTTTAGTCCAAAGTTCATACGGGGTAACTTTGTTCCTTTTGTTGGGAACCCTATTTAATAAATAGCAAGCTGTTAACATAGCTTCACCCCAGAACCCTTGACTCAGTCCTGAATAGGACAACATGGAATTAACCATCTCCTTCAGCACCCTGTTTTTCCTTTCAGAAATACCATTTTGCTGAGGAGTGTAGGGAGCAGTTGTTTCATGGATTATACCAACAGACTGAAAATACAGAGTATCCATGTACTCACCTCCCCTATCAGTCCTTAATCTTTTGATCAGGGAACTTTGTTGCAATTCAACTTCAGTTTTAAATACTTTAAATTTATCTAATGCTTCATCTTTAGAATGTAATAAATAAACATGACAAAACCTAGAAGCATCATCAATAAAAGTCACAAAGTATTTCTTATTCCCCAAAGAGGGAGTAGCATGTAAATCACAAAGGTCACTGTGAATTAACTCCAAAACTTTAGTTTCACGTTTTACTCCTTGAAAAGGTTTCTTAGTTATCTTGTTCAACATACAAGTTTTACATTTTTCAGTGTTCATATCAAAAGCTGGTATTAACCCATCCTTGGACATATCTTGCATTCTTTTACAATGTACATGGCCAAGTCTTGCATGCCATAGGTTTGAATCATAAAGTTTAGATGTAGATATAAAAGCAGAATCAATATTATCATGAACAATATTAAGTCTGAACATTTGATTACACAAATAACCAAAACCAATAAACACACCATTTTTAGACAAAACAAACTTATCAGATTCAATAACTTGTTTATAACCATAATTATTCAAAACACTACTAGAAACCAAATTCTTTCTAATATCAGGAACATGTAAAACAATAAATAAAGAAACAATCTTTCCAGAACTAAACTTCAAATCAATACATCCTTTTCCATGCACCAGGGCAGTTGACTCGTTTCCCATATGAAGAATAGAACCATCATTCATTGACTTATAGGTCTTGAACCAGCTTGTATCTTTACACACATGAATTGTTGCTCCAGAGTCAACCCACCACGCAACATCATCATCCTGCACAAAGTAAATGTCAGATATATATGTAACATAATAAATCTCAAAAGACTTATTAAACACATTATGACCTTTCAGAGAATTGGTGTTACCATTCCCTCCACCTGTGCCTGATCCATTGGATTTGTTTCCAACTTTACCACCCTTGCAATCTTTCCTGAAGTGTCCAGGTTTCCCACACTTCCAACAAGTCACCTTAGGTTTCTTGTTAAGATCAGATTTGGTGTTATCTTGATGCTTACGCTTGCCCTTGTTGTCATTGTACTTGGTGTAGTTGTTATGCTCCACCATATTGACAACTGATGAACCAGTAGCAGTGCTACTCTTTGGCTTGTCAATGTCTTGAGCTTTGAGTGAATCCTCAATGCGCAAGTGACTGCCCAACTCAACAAGAGTTAACTCCTCCTTCTTATGCTTAAGCATATGCTTGAAATCTTTCCAAGAGGAGGCAGTTTATCGATGATATACGAGACTGAAATAGCCTCATCCATGTTCATCTTGTGTTGTGTGAATCGACCAAGTATACTAAGAAGTTCATTGTATTGTGCTATGACAGGTCTAGAATCAACCATTTTGTAATTGTTAAAATTACTTACAAGGAACTTCTTACTTGATGCATCCTCAGCCATATATTTGGCTTCCAAGGAATCCCATAGTTGTTGAGAAGTTTCAACATTCTGATAAATATCAAATAAAGAATCAGACATACCATTGAGAATTAAACCTCTGCAAACATAATCATCATTCTCCCATTTGCTTCTTGCCCTCATCTGATCTATAGTAGCATCTTCTCCATAATCTTCAGGAATCTCAGTTGTCAGAACATAAACCACATTCATACTTGACAACAAGAAGTGCATCTTCTTTTGCCATCTTCTGAAATCAACATCTTCAAACTTTTCCAACTTGGAAAAGTTAGCAACCAATTGTCTCATAGCAGCAGCCATTGATTATCACTAATAGTTTCTATTGATTGTTGGTAATTAAGTGTTAACAAGTTCCCAGATTAGGGTTAAGATAATCAATAAGGTACCGGATATTCACTTGAAATCGTGGTATCACTTTCCAATAGAAACTATTCGACCCTATGCCTGGGTTACACGAATATCTCTATGGGATAAGACCAAGTGATGCTCTTGTTTTAGGCACAAACCAAGAACCAGATGCGTATTCAAGTGTTTAGGGTTTTGTGATTTCGTATATATATGCAGATGTGTTATGACCTCTATTTATAATAGAGAATACTCAAACCTAGCCCATGGAATTATGTATAATTAACGGCCCATTAATTATAACATAATACTTTCCATAATAGGAGGAATCAGTGGTTAAAAATGAGCAGCAGAATAAACTAATGCCGTCAGCAGAATCATTCTAGCAGCAGATTCTACTAGCAGAATCCATCAGCAGAATCCCTCATCAGCAGAAACAGATTCCACTAGCAGAAACAGATTCTACTAGCAGAAACAGATTCATACTAGTATAACAACTATTGAGTCAGGGTGTTCATGGACCAAATGGTTGTACACTCCGTACCTCCAAACCCATTACCAAGTGTGAACTCATCCCTTCAGTGCACTAAATTTTCTAACAGAAACGGACCAGAAGGGCCTCGAAAAAATACGGATTTCAAACAGAATGCTATTAGGCAGTTTCGGGTCTTTAGGTTTGCTAACTTCTTTTGGCCATAACTTTTGACTCGTGTACTCGTTTTAGGTGATTCAAATTGCTATGTTTTCCTTGTTAAGTCCTCTAATACAATATGTAATTTTCCAATATCATGATTATACCATTTTGGTCAAATTTCTCCATATAAGTCACTAGTTTTCTTGTTTACTTAACATAAGTTAACATATAGTTTCCATAACTTGTTTTACTAGTTTTTATACATCATGAACATAATACAAATACCATATATAGAATGAATGAAATATAAATAGCATGAAAATAATATTGAGCAAGAAAGTGTATTAGGGTTTCTTACAACTTTAGGCTTTCTAAAGAAAGGAAGTTAAGAACAAGGATTAGGACTTTGATTGAACTAGGATCTCTAGCTTCCAACTTCTCTAATCTCTTGACACCAACTTGTGACTACTTGAGAAGGCACTTGAAGTCTCTACCAGAAACTTCTTGTGTGGATGGAAGATCACCAAAGGATGGAAGAAACAAGGACTTTGGATCAATCAAAGCTTTACAAGAGCATTGGAATTGATATGGAACTTGTATTCTTGAATAATACTTGAAGTAGAGTGAAAATCGTGAATGCGTTTGTGTTTGTGATGGTATGAACGACCAAAGGGGGATGAGGAGGGTTATATAGGGTCTTGAGGAGGTGCTAGAAAGGTGTTAGAAAGGTGTAATGAGGAGGTGCAAGTTTAGAATATTTTATCAAATCTTACATGAAAAGTTTAGCACATGTAATCATCCTAAGGCATAAGGCATAAGATCAAGACACACAAGGGGTGAATCCCCCCCCCCCCCTAAGAGGCAGTTCATAAGTGTAGGATAGGATGACTTGGTCATTTTTTGTATT
Organism: Artemisia argyi; assembly: GCA_030686995.1. Classification (NCBI taxonomy): domain Eukaryota; kingdom Viridiplantae; phylum Streptophyta; class Magnoliopsida; order Asterales; family Asteraceae; genus Artemisia; species Artemisia argyi. The sequence continues at coordinate 180,242,097 of CM060704.1, forward strand.
ATCCTACTTATGGAGTTAGTTTTGGTTCCGTAAATCGCTAACCGTAAGTTGTTATGCCACTAAACATAAAACCGGGTATCGTAAAAATACGAAACTTATAGGAATGATTAAACTAATAAATATACTCATTATTATCTCATAAAAATGAGTGATAAGTTTAATGGATCGCAAAAACGCTGATAACGCTGGAAACGTAGGTTTAAAACGCGTAATTCGCGTAAAACGCTGAACTGGAAAACGTAAAATTCCAAAACTTTTAGAATTGTCGTAAAATGAGAGAAATTCATATTTCTATTGTTTATAGTGTTTTATGAACATATCGGGATGCTGGAATGACGTTTAAACCTAAAAGTAAATCTCGGACACGGTTTCGTGATTTTTGCAGAAATGATCCGACGAGTTTCAAACTCTCGGATTATCATTAAAATAGTTTAACTTACGAAAATATGAAATAAAAATTTCGGGAGTAAATAGTGAAAGTGAATAGTAAAAAGTGAATGGTAATAATGAATAGTAAAAATTCGGGATTAGATAGTAACCTGAAAATGCGAATTGTTATAGTCTCTACCCCTTAAGGGAAATTCGTCCTGAAGTTCAGTTTATGTCAGGGGTTGAAGCAACGTCAGTGAAAAGATAGGGTTTCTTGTGGCGAATGGTTTCTAAAGTAGCTAGTGTTGTACTTTTGGTCGTTGTTTCAGAGTATGGCGTAGGATGAGGCTTACTTTTATGTAGGAAAGGTAGAGTAAGAGTGATTAATAGAGATTCATATAATAGTCGAATATCAAAGGAAATTGATATAGCAGTCGAATATTAATACGAATTGATATAGTAGTTGAATAGAAATTGATATAGTAGTTGAATATCAAATAGAAATTGATATAGTTGTCAATTATCAATAGCAATTGATATAGTAGTTTAAACAACAATGGAAATTGACATAGGAATCGAATAATGGAAATTGATATAGTAGTCGAATATCAATGGAAATTGGGATAGTAGTTGTAATCATAGCCTAGTAGGTAATCTGTTGTTGTACCTAGTGTTTATTGACTTCATACTTATGTTATTTTGGATACAAATAAGCCCACTTGTTTATAATTCTTTATTTACATAGAGAGGCATCCCAAATAATGTAAATAGAGGAATACAAACTTATGGTTCAGTGATTTACAATTTCTTTATTTAAATGAAAAGGCATCCCAATCCATTTCAAATAAGGACATTATAAATCATCCTACCTAAGAATTCCCAACACAACATTCATACTTAGCCGGTGAGTTATAAGGTAGTGTATTACGAGATGATACTGGTGTTCCAAAAGTACAAAATGAATATTCAATCTTGTAAAGCTGATGAGGGTGCTTGTGGTGTAACTAAGGATGATTTGAGCTTTAAAAGTGCATCAAGATCTGTTAATGAGCTTGTGGTTGCAACGGTTGTGAAGATAATGATGTGATATGTTTAAACCTAAAACATATCGGGACACGGTTTCATGATTTTATGGACATATCAGGATGCTGGAATGACGTTTAAACCTAAAAGTAAATCTCGGACACGGTTTCGTCATTTTTGCAGAAATATATGATCCGACGAGTGTCAAACTCTCGGATTATCATTAAAATAGTTTAACTTACGAGAATATAAAATAAAATTTTCGGGAGTGAATAGTGAAAGTGAATAGTAAAAAGTGAATAGTAAAAATTCGGGATTGGATAGTAACCTGAAAATGCGAATTGTTACACAAACTAACATATAGACTATGAAATAATTAAGGATAATCCAAATGCATGGACTGCCAATAAAAAGCTTCATGGAGCTTAACCGAAGACTTCGAAGTATACATAGAAACTTGTAGCAAGAATCCTTGAAATGACATATTCGAAAAATCTTAACATACATACACAACTGTTTTTGAGAGTTGGCGACCGCCCAACTGCCCAAGGCCCCTAAATTAACTACGAAGATTTGACCGTAGATTTTAAACTAAAAATATCAAAAAGATTACACTTTGTACATAATAACTAGCTGCATTGTATCTGGTATAAAATGAAACTTTTTATTTACCGTTATATTTTAAGGGCCTCATTTTTATATTCGCTCAAGACCTCCAGAGGGACGACCCTGCTTAAACACCTCACAGAATTTTTGTCGTCGTGCACTCGCCACATCAATAGTATCAGGAAGATAGCTTTATCACAACAAAAAGAAGTCAAAAAATCTGTTTAATATGTTTCTATGACGCTATTTAATGATCAACATTACTTAGGCAGAAGTTTCAAAATAAGGAACCAATGCATTTGGAAGCACACCATGCTTTTGCTGTTCCTTCTATGACGCTATTAACCATTTTAGTGTTTGTATAAAAATGTTTATCTGCTTTACTCTAAACACAAGGGTGGTACTATGTACTTTGTCATAGAGTGTTCAGTAAAGACCAATACAATACCAATGCACACAGCTTCAAAAGTAAAAGTAAAATAGTTAAAGAACCACCAGATAAAGATGTGTAACAAGCATATTTCCAATGCTGTTGAAGGCTATATGCCTCACCCAAATAACTACTGGATAAAGAGGTACAGCTAATGCATTCAATGGTGTAGAATCAAATGGTTATTAAAGTCGATCATCGGCTCAAGATTGACTATAAGACTATTACTAACGGTGACCGTAGGCACCGCGGTCATCACAAAAACATACCCCACAAAAATCAATTAAAAAATTCAGCGACACACAAACCATTTTGTCGACTGCCGGACCGAATGTTCAATGTTTACAAGGGGGAACGCGTTCGTTGATTTGCTTGTAGGGGAGACGAACGCGTTCTATGTTGCGACCGACCACAAGGTCGACCGCCCATTACGACTAGTCTAAGACGATGCGTAGTAAGGTCCAGAGACGACACTTGACAGGTACTAACGATGCGTGAACACCACTAGGTGGCTTACGAGGATGCGTGAAGAGTCAAAAAATGAGTAGTTCAGTGGTGTAGTCCAGTGGCGTAGACCACTGACACCATCGAAACCTTTTTATTTACATGTGTTTGTGTTAGTGTATTGTGAGATATATTTATGTAAGATATATTAAAAAAGTGATGAAAGTGGATGCTAATGTGACATTCATGTTCATGCCACCACGCTACCATATTGTTACGTTGAGTCCGGTGCAATAAATTAAACACATGCTCGATGTTTTCTTTGTTCACTTCATAACACCTATGCACATTCCATAAACACTTGTACTATAGACAAGGGCTTAAGCTCATTACATAAGTACTCAAACTCATCCCAAAGCAATTGTCCTGCGTTGGAGAGTCGAACAAATGTCTCACACAAGACCGAAGCTTTAGAGCCCGTCAATAGCACTCTAGCGGAATTCTATGATTAGAAAAATCCTAATATTCCTATAGCTAGCTAGTATTTAAACCATTTTTCGAACTATTTTATCTTCCTCTTATATGAGTTTTATAATGGCTTGATAATGTATCATAGTTGTCATGATTTATTTCTATATCTATAAAACAATTTTTTTTTTTTTTGCTATTATATGTATCAAACTTTTTTTTTTAATTTTTTGTGTATTTTATGACCATTTTGCCCTTCATTTTATTAACCGGGAGGGGCAAAATGGTCATAAAATACACAAAAAATACCAAAAATGCAAGTTTAGTACATAGAATAGCAAAAAAATTTCTTTGATACATATAGAAGGAAATCATGACAACTATGATACATTTATATGCCATTAGTCCTATATTTATCTAGGCCGGGAAACTATGAAATTAACTGTTAAAACATACGTGGTAAAAGCAAAAATACTTTCAACACAAAACCTTTTTTCTCTACGTCGAAGCTCCTCATATCGTGTCTCGCCAACCAACAATATAACGTAATTAAATCAAACCAGGATCAAAATATGCAGTTCAGATCCATCCAGGTTTGAAAACTATTTCTCTATTGTCACCTTTCACCTTTTTAACTCCTTTGTTCATGCAACATCTATCACACATGCAAATATAAATACATCATCTTTATGAATAACTCTTTACTTTTACCTTTCATCCACATTGAATTTTTTTTTTATCCAACCCTTTTAAAATCGGACTAAATAACAAACTCTTTTTTTCTTTTTTCTTTTTTTTTTTTTTTTTTTTTTTTGAAGACCAAGATTTGTGAACGACCGGGTTTCAAAAATCACGGTGGATGATGCAGCTAGTTTGGAATTGCCGTTTTCTGAAAAAGAAGTTTGGGATGCGGTTTGTGGGTGTGGAAGTGACAAAGCTCCAGGTCCTGATGGTTTTAATTTTAAGTATATTAAACGGTTTTGGGGTGTCATAAAGGCGGATGTCCTTGCGGCAGTTAGGTGGTTTTGGGAAAGAGGTGAATTTTCCAAGGGGTGTAATGCATCTTTTGTGACTCTCATTCCCAAGGTTTCTGATCCTTTAGGACTTGGGGATTTTAGACCTATTAGCCTCATTGGGAGTCTTTACAAGATCATCGCAAAACTCCTAGCTGAAAGAGTAAAGAAAGTGATTGGGAAGGTGATAGATGAAGTTCAAAACGCGTTTATTGAAGATCGGTATATTTTAGATGGGGTCCTTATAGCTAATGAAACTATGGAGTTTATGGAAAAGAAAAAAAATGAAGGGTCTGATCTTCAAAGTCGATTTCGAGAAGGCTTATGATAGCATTGAGTGGACTTACCTTCTTGAGATTATGGAGAGGATGAGATTTGGCAGTAAATGGCATAAGTAGGTCGCTTCTTGTCTTAGTTCGTCCTCCATTTATGTTCTTGTAAATGGTTCACCTACTGATGAGTTTGTTATGGAGCGGGGGGTGAGACAAGGTGATCCATTGTCTCCATTTTTGTTCATCTTAGCGGCGGAGGGGCTTAACGCCTTATTAAAGGAAGCGGTTGACTCAAATATTCTTAAGGGCATCAAGGTGGGGGCGGACGAGGTTGTGGTTTCTCATCTACACTATGCAGATGATACTATTATTTTCGGGGAATGGAGTAGAGAAAATGCATCTAATCTGATGAACATTCTAAAATGCTTTGAAGAGGTAGCGGGGTTAAAGATTAGTTTTAGAAAGAGTAAGGTGTATGGTGTTGGAGTCGAGGGTATGGAGTTAGATAGAATGGCGCGGTTCATGAGTTGTGGTGTAGGGGAATTCCCGTTTATGTACTTGGGGCTTCCTATCGGGCTGAATATGAGGAGAGTAGCGGCATGGAATGGTATTATTGACAGATTTAAATCGAGGCTTTCTGATTGGAAGGCAAAGACGATGTCTTTTGGGAGAAGACTAACTTTGGTGAAATCGGTCCTTGGTAGTTTGCCGTTATATTACTTCTCGATGTTTCGCGTTCCGTTGAGCGTCTTAAATGCCCTTGAGAGTGTGAGAAAAAAATTCTTTTGGGGTGGGGTGGGGGAAGGGAAAAAAATGGCTTGGGTTAAGTGGGATAGGGTTATCTCCTCTTTTGGAGATGGGGGGCTTAATATTGGTTCTTTAAAAGTGAAAAATTGGGCTTTACTTGGAAAATGGTGGTGGAGGTTTAGGATTGAAAGTGATGCTCTATGGTGTAAAGTGATTAAAAGTATTTATGGTCTTGACGGAGGGTGGGGAGCAGGGGATGTGGGATCTCGGATTAGTGGTAAGGGTGTTTGGCAAGATATTATTCGTGTTGGAAAGGTGTTGGATGGCTTGGAGGGAGGTTTTATAAATCAATTTGTTAAAGAGGTGGGCGATGGTCTATGTACATCTTTTTGGAGGGATAAATGGGTTGCAGATATATGCCTACGAGATCGATTCCCTAGATTATTTCAATTAGATATTAACAAGAGGGTGTTAGTAGGCAACAAAGGTAGTTGGATCAATGGTGTATGGGTATGGCATTGGGAGTGGATTAGACCTTTACGGGGTAGATCAGAGGGGGAGTTTAAGGAGTTGCAAGAGTTAGTGACACGTGTTAGGATTAATCAAGACAGGAAAGATGTGTGGAAATGGCGGCTAGATGCAAAAGGCGTGTTCTCGGTGAAAGGTCTTTGTAAGTGGATTGAGGAACATCGTGTTATGGGGGTCTCAAGTTCAGTTAGAACCGTGTGGAATAAACTCGTGCCTAGGAAAGTTAATGTCTTCGTTTGGCGGGCATCAAATAGAAGAATTCCAGTGCGAGTGGAGCTTGATAGAAAAGGCATCGATCTTAATTCACTTCTTTGTCCACTTTGTGACAATATGGTGGAATCAGTTGATCATTGCTTGGTGCTGTGCGAAAAATCTCAGGCCGTTTGGGATAAAATATTTGCATGGTGGGGTGTCGGTCCGGTGAATAGTTTAATTTCAATGAAATAATGGCTTGTCATAACGGTGGTTCGTTGGCGGGAATGGAGGCTAAAGATATGTGGCAGGCCACTGTGTTCGTGACAGGTTACTATCTGTGGAAAAACCAGAATTCCAAAGTGTTTAAAGGAAAGTTGGAGAGCAGCCCAAGGATCTTTCAAGATATCCAGTTAAAGACCTTCGAGTGGGTGAGTAGAAGATTAAAAAAGTGGAAGATTGAGTGGGATAAATGGACTACGAGACCACAATACTGTAGTCCCTACTGGTGTTATGTGAGTTTTTAGAATACATATAGAGGAGTGTTTGGTTTATTTTTTCTTAAATCTGGAACTCTTCTTCTTTTGTTGGGCCCTTCCGGTTCACATAGCTCATGTGTATCTAGTTTGTAATTTTGTGTTTTTGGGTAGTGCTAGTTAGGGGTCCATATGGTGTGGCTAGTTCTTGTGTTTGTGATGTGTTTCTCTTGAGGCATGTCTCTGAGGGTGTTTCTTTTTGTCTTTTATAAAAGTGCCTTTCAAAAAAAAATAACAAACTCTTTTGGTTCAAATTCAACCAGCACGTTTTGGTTTGTAAATGCACCACCTAACATGCAGTGCTTGTACTTGTGTGTTAATGCAACACCTACCACACACAAGCAAACATAAATACATACTCATCTTGCTTCCAGTTCTCCCATCAACAACATCCATTTTCTCACAAACATCCATTTTTTTAAATAACAAACTGAGGTATTTTTGTTTTGTTTTTTTTGGCAGTGTTTTAGCATGTTACTTGTTACCTATCATAGATCTAGCTTTTCATGTCAACTTTGTAAAAATGTGGAAGTAAGTTTTTTATTTGTTGTTTTTTCTAGGTTTTTATTTGAGTTGTACCAAAAAATCATCCATGGATTTTGGCCATGAAAGGCGTGTGTGGCATGTGGCATGGTGATTATCTTATCATCTTGTTGAAATAGGTGGTCTCGGAATTATAACATTGAGGTAGATCTAATTTCTTTTTGTTATATCATGTTTGTTATGAACTGATTTACAGTTAGAAGGTTGAATATGTCAATATGTTGTTGATGATGATTTTATATACTAGTAATTTATTTGCTATAATCATGTTCAAAATGAATACAATATGACTCATGTTAATTTGATATAATTTACAGCCAAAAGCTTTATGAATCTTTGTCTTGGTATAAATTTCTACAAACCAAAATTAATAATTTTAAGTCAGTTGAACCCTATGTCTCAAAATTAGGCATTTCGAAAAAAAGTTATAGGTAATTACTTGAAAGTAAGAGATCTAATATGGCTTATCCAAGGTCATCAAGGGCTAAAGTTCAAACTTTATTGATTAAATCATGTGTTTGCACACGAGCAAATGGATTACTATTGCAAAAGTTTTAGCAAAGGTAGTTGCTATGTAGGAAAAGAAAGGTGTTTTTTCAATGCAATGGCAAGGAAAATAGGTTTTTATTTATGTATCAAACAGTTTGCTTTGAATTTGGATATATGTTACATATCTTGCTTTTGCTTACAACAAAGTGATATTAACAAGAAGCCATCATTTGAAATTTGTAGCACACGTATAAGACCGGATCTTGTCTTCTTGTCAACAAAACTTGGAGGATTGAGTTTTTTTGTCAACCAAATTTGTAGCACATGACCGGAATTTAATTGTTGTTTAATTAGCAACTGGTGATTGCTAAAAGGTCTCACTAATTTTGTTAATTCCTGTTAAATCTGAAGTTGCCGCGGTAATGGAATATTGGAATTGGAATAGATGAAAAGCGGCTAGAGAAATACAACGTCTAATAAATATCTCTTATTGTGTCTCGATATGCAAATTTAATTTTCTCATACATCCATAAACCATTTTTTGGTGCTCCCATCCTAACAGAAATATAAGTATTTAGAGGTCAGGTAAAGTTTATTAGGTCACTGTAATATTTTATTTGTACAAACCCAGTCACTAAACCAAAAGAATGTGGTCCATCAATTTCTGTTTGCAGTCCGTTGGGAAAAATGTCATAGCGTGGCAACCTATTTTGGGTTAATTATGGCAAAACGTACAATACTTACCCAAAATATTAGTTTTGAGTAGTGAACAAAAAAAAAATCTTATCTAAGCACTAATGTTGACACTTTTGTCCTTCTTTAAGTATTATGACAGTTTTACCCTTCCAAAATTACATAAATGGTCCCTGTTGGTTTGCGAAAATTGCATCCACCGTCCTTAGTCTAAATTACATAAATGGTCCCTGTTGGTTTGTGAAAATTGCGTCCACCATCCTTATTCTTTTTCCAATTCTTTTTTCCGAAATTCTTATTTTTCTGATTTTTTTTAAATTCATTTTTTTTTTAATTTTATTTAAATAATTTCGAAAAAAAATTCATGAAATTTTCCAAAAAAATTCGTGAAATTTTCGAAAAAAATTCGGAAAGCAATATATTTTCGAAAAAAAAATATTTTTGGAAAATAAATAAATTTTGGAAAGTAAATATTTTCGAAAAAATGAGTTTTTTTGGAAAAATATTTATTTTCGAAAAAAAATTGGGGAAAATATTATTTTCGAAAAAAAAATCGAAAAAGAAATATTTTCAAAAATATATATTTTTTTGGAAAAATATGTATTCTCGAAAACAAAAATTTTGGAAAAAAAATATTTTCGAAATAAAAATTTTTTTGAAAAAAAATATTTTCGAAAAAAATATTTTTGAAAAAAAAAATATTTTCGAAAAAAAAAAATATTTTCTAAAAATAAAAAAATGTTTTCGAAAAAAAATTTGAAAAAAATAGGGACATTGGATGCAAATTACAAAAACTTAAGGGTAAAATGGTCTTTACAAAAAAATTATTTGTCTTTATTACTCAAATAAAGACAAAAATGTCAACATTATTGCTCAGATAAGAATTTTTTTTTGTTCGCTGCGCAAAAGTGATTTTTTTGACAAGTATAGTACGTTTTGATAGAATTAACCCACCTATTTTTGCATGTGTTCCACCTAAGTCATTACACATTCTTTGCATGTGGCATTTTAGATAAATAATTCTGCATGCGTTGTTTGTGTTTTATTTCGGCTGGGCTTGTCTGTGACAGTTCTTTAAAGCTGTTGGAGCTGGCTGGGAATGGGGGAGGGTTTGTGGGGTTGGGATGAGATATTTTACTAATGTAGGCGTGGAGCATTGGAAATAATAAGTTGCTATTCTATGACATAATCCGTAAAAGGTAGGTTGTTTAAGAGTCATATAAACTGAATTACATTTTCATCACATGTCAGTTACGCCCTTTGGTTTCGGCAGTAGGACTAGGGGCAGTATAGAATAGTTAAATAGGATCCAGTATTCCGGTGTGTGCCATAAAATCTTTGATTATGTTTACTTGCCTAGGTCCTCGTGGAATTTTGCTCATGTTTTGTTTTTTTAGACCTTTCATGACATGATGCTTACTTGTTTTAGGTGATGTGAACGTCTTCTTATAACCGATGTTCACAAAGGTGTATATTTACTACGTGAAACAGAAGATGCTGCTCAATTGGAAGTGTTAGACTATACTTTGGGTGGCAAATTATGTTTGTCATCCGGTATACTCGGATTGGGACATCCAAGTATCATGGTTTCAAATGATCAGAAGCAAGTACATGTTAGCTTATAATCCCGCTTTTAATTGTCTATATATGCAATGTTTTGATCGGTGTTGGTTCTTAATGTACATTAAAGCAGAGTATCATCACGCACCTTTTGAGAGGTTTTATACTTCCATTTGCATCACATATTTTGAATTCTCATATGAATTATTGCTTAGGAATTAGTTATATATCAGTGGAGGGGGAAATCTTAAGCTTTTTTTACTTAGGAGTTAGTTGATTTAGGTTATGTTTTATCTGTAATGGGTCAAACCGTTTAAGTTTAAATTGTTTTAAGGGAAACATGCCAAAATTTTAAAGTCTGAAATTTTGTGTCTCAAGAGGAAGGGTCGAAAGTGGCCCAAAGTGTATTTCTTATGCATAGTTTATTTTATTCAAAAGATTAGATTCTTAATGAAACAACATATTTTGTCATCATATTTAATGCACCACATTGAGTCTGCCAAACCCGGTATGCTTCTAACTGCACAACAAATCACCTGTCCCACGATTAAACCACTCCTAATATGTTGGAACATGGATTTAATAATTCTTTTGTAGAGATCTTATTAATGGTTTAATTTTCTTGCATGAAACTCAGGCAGCTGAAATTCGGAATGAGGCATCTTGCTTACGTGGTGGTGTGGACTGGTTTTAAGTCGGCGCACATGTGACCAAGTTTCTAGAGTTTTTGATAGCGGATTTAGATGAAGGGTCTAGGATGGGCTCGCTGTTTTGCACCGAGGATGACAGCATTGGTTGTCTTACACCTCTCTCGAAAAGCCTATCTATTAAACTTCGTTAGCTGAAAATCAAATTATTGGCAGAGATACCTCATATTAAACGGGTCAGATCAAGCACGTGTAAGCTTAGATAAGGATGACCATAAAATTATCACTGGGGCCAAAAAAAGCTAAGATTACAGACCTTGAGGTGTTGTCCCAGTAAGTTAATTTGGTCTCTTTTTCACTAGTTTTTCCTCTCATATGTAATAGGTTTAGTAGATGTTGAAATATCGAGGGGTGAGGCGCTTTTGGTAATGGGTCAAAACGTTTTCTACTTTGAACAAGTCGAATGGGCTAAATCAGTCAACAGTCTAATTCCTATTTAGATTCTTAACAATTTAATTCGTATATATCAGTCGTTAACATTTTACAAAATTCATAAAGAAATGAGCATCAAGTTTTAGTGGGTCGGCACATGTAACACCCCCAAAATTTGATACAGCGGAAGACTCAACAAGCTTTCGGGGTGCTACGGGGATTGGTATCCAACACAAGACAATATAGAACGAGATAAAGTAAACATAATAAAAACACAACCAAAGCGGGGTTTTAAGGTTTACAATTATCCCAACGTCATTCAGAGTCAGGCCCAAAATAAAATAACAATAGGTCCAAATTTAATTATCAGAGTTTAGAAAATATAGATCCATAAACCGCGTGCCTTAGCCGAGCCTTCCAATCCAAGCATGCACCTCAACACTTAATTACCTGAGAAAACGTGCTAAAAGTCAGCTTTCGCTGGTGAGATCATAGGTTTAAGTTCAACTAACAATATAGTGGACATATACGCAAAACGCTTGCTAGCTAGACTAAGGATTCGCTAAAAGCCTGCGGATACCCTCCGCTCCAACATAACACACGGATACCCTTCCGTACTAACAAAACACACGGATACCCTTCCGTACTAACATAGATATTCGGGTAACCCCCGCAATACCAATAATAACTCGGATAACCTCCGAAGTATAATAACCTATAGGTGCACGCTACAGTATCTAAATAAGCCAACCTTGAATAGTACACACAACATATATGTGACTAAAGCTGACAATTCCACATAATCAAATAAGCCAACCTTGAATAGTGCACATAACATATATGTGACTAAAGCTGACAATTCCACATAATCAAATAAGCCAACCTTGAATAGTGCACATAACATATATGTGACTAAAGCTGACAATATATCCTAGTCCATACGCATAGCAAGTTTAGAAAGAATATAAAAGCGATAATAGTCCACGCAAAAATGATTTGCACGTTTCTCACCCCAATCATTGAAAACATAGTTCAAGAGTAAAAAGTGGGGCTATGACTCACCTCAAGTCCAGAAAATAGCAAGACGAGGTAGGTAGAAATAAGATGTATGCTAACTCACGAAACAGCAACTACGGACTTGGCACGACCTAACAATATTAACTCTTTCAGAAACTATTTCCTCAAATATATAATATTCCCAAACCCGGACGAGAATCCGTTTTATTTCCGAAAATCCATTTCGTATTAGTTTGGTGTATTTGCGTTTGGTATCCATATGGGTGGTGGGTCGACTCAAAACAAACCAACAAGATCACACATAGCAAGATAAGATAAGCTATAGATCTAATATTAGCCCAATATATCATTTAAATAAATCGCCAAAGTTTACCAAATCCGTCGATTTGATAATCCTCATATTTATTTACGTAATATACCGTTCCAAGATTACACCCAATCTAAAGCACATATAAAGCACATAGCACATATATACTATATAGTATATATCATAGTTTAATAAATTCCTCGTATATATCGTCAAATTGGCCAGATTTCCCGATATATACACTCGCAATCTATTACACTTTACATATACTACAACCTATGGGCGTCGTAGGATACGATGCCCACTAATATGTTCGTGTCATATAACCAAATAACCCGGCTAAACCTTACGGTTAAGTGGTTATTTACTTATAGAAAACGTCTATATTAGTCGTCATATATCCGTGACAACACGAATGTCGCAAATAATAACTTACCTGGACCCGAGTGACAACAATTTCGCCTAACTCAATAAGTTTATTCGTTATATATCCGAAATGACATTTTATTAAACGTTTCATAATTGTCGGGAGTTTCCCGTTTTATACACAATTTTTATAATAACAATACGTTTAATATTATTACGCCACTTTCGTAGCCTAATATATATCTAATCGTATTATTTATAATACGACTCGTGATTATTATTATTATTAATATACGCGTTTATATAGTTATATATACGTTATTCACGTACATACTTTCATATAAACGTTCATATTATCAATAATTATTATTACGAGTTTTATTATTTCCGTTTCAATTTTAATAGTTATTGAGTTATACGAAATGGTCATATGTCCGAGTCATGACCCTCGGCTCATTGTCCAAGTCCATTAATAAGCAAAAGTCATAAATAACGATTCCCCGTCCAATCACAATCTCAAACCACGGGCTACAACAATAGGGTCCGACTACGGCACCCGACTAACCTATCTCCGTCAATCTAACGACCGTCTCACAATCGGTCCCCAAATCACATTCCAATCGACAACAACTCCTTAATACCAAATCAATGTCCAATTCGACCCATATACATTTGGCCGAGAAATAAATACCACAACAACAATATACACAAGTTCACATTTATACAAAAATATAACATTAACAAGTTAATGTGTGGGTCGGTTTACCAAGCCGACCCGAGCCCTCGACTCACTTGAGTCTCGGCTCCGAACCACGAGTAACTAGAACTCGAATCCAACATCACATAGCTCACAAGAGCTAACCAAGTAAGCATATACTCCATTCGACCCAAATGGTCAAATGGCAATAAGGTTGCATTCGGCTAAGAGCCGCGACCCAAAGGGTCGAACCACAATACCAAACGAGCCAATAGGCTCGAACCACACCCAAAGAGAACCCCTAAGAGGGTCTCGGTATGGCCAACGAGCACAAGAGAAATCCCCGAGACCACAAGGTCTCGGCTAGCATCGAGTCGGGGTTCACCATACCCACGACAACAATCAAAACAATCAATCATCAACAAGAACCAAAGCCACACAAGGCTCGAACCAAATAAGCCGAGAGTTTCACTCTCGGTTCCGAGTCAACCATAACCAACCCAAGAAAAACCCGGATACCAAACTATATTCATCATTAAAACATCGTTTCCCATTAAAAACCATTTCGATTCACACGAAATAATCCGTGTGGCCACGGATTCATGCCAAATCGTGGCACCCAAAACCAATAAAAATGCTTCTTCTCACCTTCTTGGACCTCCAAAAGAACGGATCTAGTAAAGTACTAAAAATTCGAACGGAAAACTATAGATTTGGTGGTGTTAATGAGGGTTTTAGGGCAAGTATTATACACCAAATGAAAGAGGGGAAAGAGAGGAGTAAATTGGTGGTGTTAGTTTTGTTGGGTGACCGGATATACGGCGGTGGTGGCCGGATTTTGGTCGGCGGCGGCTAACTAGGGTTAGGGAAGGTGATGAGATGAGAGAGAGAGATATGTGAAAATGGTGAGTGAATTGTTTGTGTTGTGTGGGTAAAACCGGACCAACCGCCCCCTTATACTAACTTTTCTCTTTTTTTTTTATTTATTTATTTTTTTTATAAAGGTAATAATAATAATAATAAGAATAATAATAATAATAGTAATAATAAAGATATTATTACGGTGGAGCGGGTAACGCGGGTAACTGTAAAAAAACACGTGGCCCGAACCCGAACTCATTTTAAAATTTCCATATCACACGAGAACCTCTCGTAATTAATTAAAATATATAACGGACTCGTTAAGACGAATCATAAAATTATCGTTAGGTAATCCTAGTGCCAAAGTCAACGTAGTAACAAGTGAGAATTCAAATATACATCACTGATCGTATAATCAAAAATGAATTATGAACATAATTCACGAATTCTAAAACGTCATTAATTAAAATATCCATAAAATAGGTCTTACAAGTTCGTTGTGAAATGAAAATTTCAAATAAAAATTATAAACGAACTTAAGTTGTAATGCGGGTTTTAAAAATAGCTCCCTAAACTGCCGGTTGTCACATCCTCCCCGTCTCAGAAGGAAACCCATCCCGGGTTTCACTCGGAAAAATTCATCTACGAAGTGAAAAGCTTCGGATATCTCTTCCTGAACTCGTCCTCACGTTCCCACGTAAATTCTGGTCCATGTCGGGAATTCCAACGAACCTTGACGAGCGGAATGCGACTCCTCTTGAGTCGTTTAACTTCACGATCTAAAATCTCAATCGGTTCCTCCACGAAATTCAGTTTCTCATCAACACGAATGTCCCTCATTGGAATGACGGGCATTTCATCAGAAAGACATTTCTTCAGGTTACTCACGTGGAACACGTCGTGAACTTTACTCAGTTCGGATGGTAATTCCAACCTATAAGCCACGGGCCCAATTCTTTCTAAAATCAAGAATGGTCCAATGTAGCGTGGGTTGAGTTTACCACGTTTCCCGAAACGTATTACACCTTTCCAAGGCGAGACTTTCAGCATCACTTTGTCTCCAACCTGGAACTCTAAAGGTTTACGTCTCTGATCGGCGTAGCTCTTCTGCCTATCTCTGGCGGCTTGCAACCGATCACGAATCTGAGTTACTTTCTCGGTAGTTTCCAAAATAAGCTCAGGGCCTGTAAGTTGGCTATCTCCAACTTCTGCCCAACCAATAGGCGAACGACACTTTCTGCCATACAAAGCTTCGAATGGTGCAGCCTTAAGACTTGTATGGTAGCTGTTATTATAGGAGAACTCAGCAAGGGGTAAATACTTCTCCCAGCCTTGACCAAAGTCTATGATGCATGCACGAAGCATATCCTCTAACGTCTGAATGGTCCTCTCACTTTGACCATCGGTTTGGGGATGATATGCAGTACTCATATCAAGCCTCGTCCCCAAAGCCGTTTGAAGTGATCGCCACAAAGCTGACGTAAAACGACTATCACGATCCGAAATAATAGATATCGGGACTCCATGACGCGAAATAATTTCCTTCACATATAGCCTCGCAAGCTTATCCACACTATCATCTTCACTAATAGCTAAGAAATGAGCAGACTTTGTTAGACGATCCACAATTACCCAGATAGCGTCACAACCGCTAGCTGTTCTCGGTAATTTGGTAATGAAGTCCATAGTAATCCGCTCCCATTTCCAGACTGGAAGTTCTGGTTGCGTTAGTAGTCCTGACGGTCTCTGGTGTTCAGCCTTAACCTTGGCGCATGTCAAGCACTTACTAACGTACGATGCTATATCTGCCTTCATATTTGGCCACCAATAGAACTTCTTAAGATCCTGGTACATTTTATCCGAACCAGGGTGAATGGAGTACTTTGACTTATGCGACTCATGCATAATCAATTCCCGAATTTCTCCATGTAAAGGTACCCAAATTCGATCTCCAAAACATAATAATCCATCAGCACGCTTAACAAATCCTTTCTCGTTATCAGCCATCCCAAATATATTCTCGGCAGGTCTATTTTCTACCTTCAACGCTTCCGTTTGAGCTTCAAGTATTTGGGACGGTAATGGCGATACGATAGTCATTCCTAATGACCTAACTCGTAATGGTGGTACTCTTTCCTTTCGACTAAGAGCATCAGCAACAACGTTTGCTTTACCAGGGTGGTAGCGAATTTCACAATCATAATCGCTTAGCAATTCAATCCAACGTCGTTGTCTCATGTTGAGCTCTTTTTGATTCAAGATGTGTTGTAGACTTTTGTGGTCAGTAAATACAACACACTTGGTTCCGTACAAGTAATGTCTCCATATTCTTAAAGCAAAAACCACAGCACCGAGCTCCAAATCATGGGTAGTGTAGTTTTTCTCATGCTTTTTGAGCTGTCGGGAAGCATAAGCTATCACTTTCTCTCGTTGCATTAACACGGCTCCTAAACCTTTATGTGAGGCGTCACAATAGACGACGAAATCCTCGTTACCTTCTGGTAACGCTAAGATAGGAGCACTACACAACATTTTCTTAAGCAATTGAAACGCTTCCTCTTCTTTATCTCCCCATTCATACGTAACACTCTTTTGAGTCAATTTGGTCAATGGTTTAGCTATCTTCGAAAATCCCTCGATGAATCTTCGGTAATAACCAGCTAAACCCAAAAATTGACGAACTTCGGTTGGGGTTGTAGGTGCAGCCCAATCTTTTATCGCCTCAATTTTTGCAGGATCCACGTGGACTCCTTGTCTATCAATCACATGACCCAAAAATTGTACTGTCGGAATCCAAAATTCGCATTTCGAAAACTTGGCATAAAGTTTCTCCTTCCTGAGCAATTCCAAAATGAGTCTTAAATGCTCCTCATGCTCTTTCTCACTCTTTGAATAAATCAGAATGTCATCGATGAATACAATCACGAACTTATCCAAGTAAGGCTTACGCACACGATTCATGAGATCCATGAATATTGCTGGTGCGTTAGTCAACCCAAACGGCATCACCTGAAACTCGTAATGCCCGTAACGGGTTCTGAAAGCCGTTTTCGGAATATCTTCCTCGCGAACTCGAAGTTGATGATATCCCGATCTCAAATCGATCTTCGAATACACACTCGATCCTTGAAGTTGATCGAACAAGTCATCGATCCTAGGTAACGGGTATCGATTCTTCACCGTTAACTTATTCAACTCCCTATAATCAATACACATACGAAACGATCCATCCTTCTTCTTCACAAATAAGACTGGGGCTCCCCAAGGTGAAGAACTTGGTCTTATGAATCCTTTTTCGGCTAACTCCGCCAATTGTTTCGACAATTCTTCTAGTTCGGTAGGTGCAAGACGATAAGGTGCTCGTGCTACCGGTGCAGCACCAGGTATCAACTCAATCTGAAACTCCACTTGTCTAGTCGGCGGGATTCCCGGCAAATCATCAGGAAACACATCAGGAAAATCACGAACTATAGGCACATCTCCAATGCACCTTTCCTTTTTCTTCGTCTCGCCCTTCTCAGAAATTTGGGCTAAGAAAAGGTAACATCCCTTCTCCATCAGCTTCGGTAACTTTGTGCAAGATATAACTGCTAATCGGGATGGGCTCCTAAAATCCTTTCGGTCTCCTAATATATTTAGGACTTCCTTTCCGTATGGTACGCGCACGATCTTCTCGTCGCAAAGTATGTGAGCACGATACTTCGAAAACCAATCCATACCAATGATTTCATCAAAACTTCCTAACGTGACGGGTAGAAGATCTATGTTGAAAGGGTGGTTCAAGAAATTTAACGTACAACCGCGAATGATAGTATTAATCGTCTCTATGTTTCCATTAGCTAACTCAATATCATATCCAATTCCTAAGGCCATCGGGGGTTTTTCTAGTAAGGGTGCAAATGTAGTGGACACAAAACTTCTATCGGCACCAGTATCAAATAGTATGGAAGCATAACGATTATTGAGAAGGAACGTACCGGTAACGACGTTCGGATCTTCTCCTCTCTCGTTCCCGAGTGCATACACTCTTCCCTGAGTAGCTCCAGCTTCCACACGTTGGTCCCCATTATCTTGTCGTCCACGGTTTCCTCCAGCTCCACGGTTTCCATAATTGTACCCATTACCACCCGAGCCTTGATTTCCACGGTTCCGCGATTCTCTACACTCATTCCTATAGTGTCCCTTCTTTCCACACCCATAACAAGTAACATCTGCCTTATTTCTCATCTCAGGAGCAGCTTGAACCATAGCAAGAGGTCGGGCTCTACAATCCCTAGCTGTGTGTCCTTTCTTTGAGCAATTCTGGCATTTCACACTACACCATCCAGTGTGATGCTGGTGGCAACGATCACACTTGGGTGAATCACCGTTCTGATTCTTCTTATCTCCATTCCCAATAGCATAAGCCTTAGCTTGTCTCTTGCTTCGGTGATCATTACTCTTAGAGTGACGGTCTCTCTTTCTCTTTCCATTCTTCTCCTTATCAGCTTCTTCTAATTCCAACGAATCCATAAGTTGTTGAGCAATTGTGATTGCCTCATGGATGTTTGCAGGTCTAGCAGAAATTACATCATTCCTCATAGCTACAGGCAATCCATCAGTATACCTTTCAATCTTTTGAGTCTCGGTTTTCACCATATCTGGGCACAACAAGGCTAACTCCTGGTAACGACGATTGTAAGTCGTCATATCATTACCTTTCACCTTGTGGTTCCAAAACTCAATCTCTAGCTTCTTGACTTCATTCCTTGGGCAATAAGTCTGAATCAACAAGGACTTGAATTGCTCCCAAGTCATAGCATACGCTACATCACTCCCAACTGCATTTCGGTAGTTGTTCCACCAAGTCAAAGCTTCATCCTTGAAAGTAAAAGAAGCAAACTTTACCTTCGCATTCTCCGCACAACCACTGACATTAAACACTGACTCAGTCTTCTCAATCCATCTGACTAAGTAAACCACTCCTTCAGTTCCACCAAACTCAATGGGTCCACAAATCTTGAATTCCTTGTATTGACATCCATTAGCACGAACAGGTGGAAAAGTTCCAGCAGAATTGTTGGAATGATTTTACTCAGCGAGTAGTTCAGCAACTCTTTGCTCCATGAGTTGGTTGATCATTGCTTGATCCACAGTAGGTGCATTAAGTGGAACATGATCATTGTCTCCCTGAACATCAACATTTTGATTCCTGTTGTTGCGGTTAGTAGTGTCCAGGTTGTCAGGAGTAGGGGTTTCAACATTTCAAGTAGGTCGACGACCTCGGCGAGCAGGAGTAGTCACAGCCGGACCAGTCCTGGTAGACCTAACAGGGTTTCGACGGGGTGCCATTGATCTGTAACATCACACAAGTTCATGAGTCTCCAATAGAACTTATCGATATGCTCAACAAAACATCTCAACGAAATCAAGTCATGGAAAGAATAGCAACAATACACCACGTAACATCAATACAGCGAATAAGGACTCAATTTCCATAATACCCAAAATCACATAATACCATATACTAATAATCACCAACCATACAATAGCGATCTAACATCGTTCCAACTAACGGATAACACAAAACATACTAATCGTTCCAAAAGAGACGAATACCGTACAAAATACATCAAAATATGATAACTAGCTTTTCTAACCGAACACTCCTCGGCTAAGAAAGCAACAAAATAATATAACTCAAACCACTAGCCACGGGGCTGACGGAGAATCCTCAACTCCTGCCTCAAGCCATCAAGATCCCTCCATAACAATCCTAACTCCACGCTATGGGTGTCTCGGTCTCTCTTGAGGTCAGCCACCTCCTTCTCTAGCTCGGCATTCCTTTGCCAAAGCTTGCGGTCGGCCTCACGAGCAGTAACACATCCTCGCTGCAAACTATCGATATGCTCGTGGACATCCATCATAACTCTCCTCAGCTCAGTAGTCCTGCCCACAACGACAGTCAAATCAACTCTCAAATCTGCTAAAAACTCTCCAATGACTCTCTCAAGTCGATCCGATACTCGTGCAACTCTGTCACTAAGCTCAGTAATCCGAGCCCACAACCTGCCAACCTCACCCAACTCTGCATGCTCAGCAGAAACCTCCGAAGATGCATCCGACTCCACGGGACTACCAGGTGGCAACTCAAACAAGAACGGATGATCAGGTGAATCGGGCTCAATCGGGTGTACAGGTGAATCAGGCTCCTCAGCCTGAGCTGGTGGTGCTAACTCATCATCATCATCATCAGGCATCTCATCCTCCTGAGGGTCATCCTCCTCCTCAGGGTCATCATCATCACCCTGCTCAGCCTCCTGAGGGTCATCCTCCCGCTCAGGGTCATCAGCCTCATCCTCACCCTCGTACTCCTCCTCCTCATCGGAAGAGTACCTCATCACTCGCCGTCTCCTACTAGGTGAACCATGTGAAGATGTAGTAGGTGATCTAGGACGACGACGCAGTGATGTGGGCGGCGCCTCAGACAGAAGAGAATGAGCATCAATCTGTAAAGGTGATGGAGTAGGGCATACCGACATGCGTGCCGTAGCTCGGTGGGCAAAGCGTGGTGCCACACGAGCCAAAGCCTGATGAAGAGTAAGCTGCCTCAATGTACCAGGGAGCCCTAAAGAAGATGAGGGTCCCTGCGTAGATGCAGCAGGTAGAGCTGAAGTAGAAGCTGCCTGTGATACAGTAGCTGAAGACATGGCCATCTGGTAAGGGTCATCAGATGCCATAATGAACTGTGCAGGTAAAACCGGTGCAGTAAGAATGTCCTCGACGACATCGGGCATATGGGAGGCCATAGTCTGTGACAACGGCGTAGGGTAGGTGTAAGTGTTTCAAAACAACTTAAATCACAACTCATAATACCATACCAGATATACTCATCAAATAATTTCATATATAATCTCAATAAAAGAATTTCAAACACCGCATTACTAAAATGTTTATAAAACATATAGACCATATAAATCCTCGAGAACGCCATCTTATACTAAAATCCATAAACCTCAAGTCATCTCAATAAGTCTCAAATCTAACAATCATCTCAAATATCACATAATACCTCAAATAATAGAAGATGCTTCGGCTTGGCGGGCTGGCGGGCGGTGGTCAAGGATCATTTTCTATAAAAATACAGTTATAGTTTAGGCGTTTATTTACTTAGTTCTCTATAACCTTGGCTCTGATACCAATCTGTAACACCCCCAAAATTTGATACAGCGGAAGACTCAACAAGCTTTCGGGGTGCTACGGGGATTGGTATCCAACACAAGACAATATAGAACGAGATAAAGTAAACATAATAAAAACACAACCAAAGCGGGGTTTTAAGGTTTACAATTATCCCAACGTCATTCAGAGTCAGGCCCAAAATAAAATAACAATAGGTCCAAATTTAATTATCAGAGTTTAGAAAATATAGATCCATAAACCGCGTGCCTTAGCCGAGCCTTCCAATCCAAGCATGCACCTCAACACTTAATTACCTGAGAAAACGTGCTAAAAGTCAGCTTTCGCTGGTGAGATCATAGGTTTAAGTTCAACTAACAATATAGTGGACATATACGCAAAACGCTTGCTAGCTAGACTAAGGATTCGCTAAAAGCCTGCGGATACCCTCCGCTCCAACATAACACACGGATACCCTTCCGTACTAACAAAACACACGGATACCCTTCCGTACTAACATAGATATTCGGGTAACCCCCGCAATACCAATAATAACTCGGATAACCTCCGAAGTATAATAACCTATAGGTGCACGCTACAGTATCTAAATAAGCCAACCTTGAATAGTACACACAACATATATGTGACTAAAGCTAACAATTCCACATAATCAAATAAGCCAACCTTGAATAGTGCACATAACATATATGTGACTAAAGCTGACAATTCCACATAATCAAATAAGCCAACCTTGAATAGTGCACATAACATATATGTGACTAAAGCTGACAATATATCCTAGTCCATACGCATAGCAAGTTTAGAAAGAATATAAAAGCGATAATAGTCCACGCAAAAATGATTTGCACGTTTCTCACCCCAATCATTGAAAACATAGTTCAAGAGTAAAAAGTGGGGCTATGACTCACCTCAAGTCCAGAAAATAGCAAGACGAGGTAGGTAGAAATAAGATGTATGCTAACTCACGAAACAACAACTACGGACTTGGCACGACCTAACAATATTAACTCTTTCAGAAACTATTTCCTCAAATATATAATATTCCCAAACCCGGACGAGAATCCGTTTTATTTCCGAAAATCCATTTCGTATTAGTTTGGTGTATTTGCGTTTGGTATCCATACGGGTGGTGGGTCGACTCAAAACAAACCAACAAGATCACACATAGCAAGATAAGATAAGCTATAGATCTAATATTAGCCCAATATATCATTTAAATAAATCGCCAAAGTTTACCAAATCCGTCGATTTGATAATCCTCATATTTATTTACGTAATATACCGTTCCAAGATTACACCCAATCTAAAGCACATATAAAGCACATAGCACATATATACTATATAGTATATATCATAGTTTAATAAATTCCTCGTTTATATCGTCAAATTGGCCAGATTTCCCGATATATACACTCGCAATCTATTACACTTTACATATACTACAACCTATGGGCGTCGTAGGATACGATGCCCACTAATATGTTCGTGTCATATAACCAAATAACCCGGCTAAACCTTACGGTTAAGTGGTTATTTACTTATAGAAAACGTCTATATTAGTCGTCATATATCCGTGACAACACGAATGTCGCAAATAATAACTTACCTGGACCCGAGTGACAACAATTTCGCCTAACTCAATAAGTTTATTCGTTATATATCCGAAATGACATTTTATTAAACGTTTCATAATTGTCGGGAGTTTCCCGTTTTATACACAATTTTTATAATAACAATACGTTTAATATTATTACGCCACTTTCGTAGCCTAATATATATCTAATCGTATTATTTATAATACGACTCGTGATTATTATTATTATTAATATACGCGTTTATATAGTTATATATACGTTATTCACGTACATACTTTCATATAAACGTTCATATTATCAATAATTATTATTACGAGTTTTATTATTTCCGTTTCAATTTTAATAGTTATTGAGTTATACGAAATGGTCATATGTCCGAGTCATGACCCTCGGCTCATTGTCCAAGTCCATTAATAAGCAAAAGTCATAAATAACGATTCCCCGTCCAATCACAATCTCAAACCACGGGCTACAACAATAGGGTCCGACTACGGCACCCGACTAACCTATCTCCGTCAATCTAACGACCGTCTCACAATCGGTCCCCAAATCACATTCCAATCGACAACAACTCCTTAATACCAAATCAATGTCCAATTCGACCCATATACATTTGGCCGAGAAATAAATACCACAACAACAATATACACAAGTTCACATTTATACAAAAATATAACATTAACAAGTTAATGTGTGGGTCGGTTTACCAAGCCGACCCGAGCCCTCGACTCACTTGAGTCTCGGCTCCGAACCACGAGTAACTAGAACTCGAATCCAACATCACATAGCTCACAAGAGCTAACCAAGTAAGCATATACTCCATTCGACCCAAATGGTCAAATGGCAATAAGGTTGCATTCGGCTAAGAGCCGCGACCCAAAGGGTCGAACCACAATACCAAACGAGCCAATAGGCTCGAACCACACCCAAAGAGAACCCCTAAGAGGGTCTCGGTATGGCCAACGAGCACAAGAGAAATCCCCGAGACCACAAGGTCTCGGCTAGCATCGAGTCGGGGTTCACCATACCCACGACAACAATCAAAACAATCAATCATCAACAAGAACCAAAGCCACACAAGGCTCGAACCAAATAAGCCGAGAGTTTCACTCTCGGTTCCGAGTCAACCATAACCAACCCAAGAAAAACCCGGATACCAAACTATATTCATCATTAAAACATCGTTTCCCATTAAAAACCATTTCGATTCACACGAAATAATCCGTGTGGCCACGGATTCATGCCAAATCGTGGCATCCAAAACCAATAAAAATGCTTCTTCTCACCTTCTTGGACCTCCAAAAGAACGGATCTAGTAAAGTACTAAAAATTCGAACGGAAAACTATAGATTTGGTGGTGTTAATGAGGGTTTTAGGGCAAGTATTATACACCAAATGAAAGAGGGGAAAGAGAGGAGTAAATTGGTGGTGTTAGTTTTGTTGGGTGACCGGATATACGGCGGTGGTGGCCGGATTTTGGTCGGCGGCGGCTAACTAGGGTTAGGGAAGGTGATGAGATGAGAGAGAGAGATATGTGAAAATGGTGAGTGAATTGTTTGTGTTGTGTGGGTAAAACCGGACCAACCGCCCCCTTATACTAACTTTTCTCTTTTTTTTTTATTTATTTATTTTTTTTATAAAGGTAATAATAATAATAAGAATAATAATAATAATAGTAATAATAAAGATATTATTACGGTGGAGCGGGTAACGCGGGTAACTGTAAAAAAACACGTGGCCCGAACCCGAACTCATTTTAAAATTTCCATATCACACGAGAACCTCTCGTAATTAATTAAAATATATAACGGACTCGTTAAGACGAATCATAAAATTATCGTTAGGTAATCCTAGTGCCAAAGTCAACGTAGTACCAAGTGAGAATTCAAATATACATCACCGATCGTATAATCAAAAATGAATTATGAACATAATTCACGAATTCCATAACGTCATTAATTAAAATATCCATAAAATAGGTCTTACAAGTTCGTTGTGAAATGAAAATTTCAAATAAAAATTATAAACGAACTTAAGTTGTAATGCGGGTTTTAAAAATAGCTCCCTAAACTGCCGGTTGTCACAGCACAACCTGATCCAAACAATGACCGTTTATAAATTTTTCCCTTTTCCATAGCTCTGTTGAACACAAGGTTGATCCAACTCCTGGTTTGGCTTCTCACAAAATTCTTTTTTTACCCTTTTGCAACTATAATATGCTTCCATTTGAACGTCAAGCAGAACTTGCTAAGGACATGGAGATGACACAATCACAAATTATTTCAACTTCGGACGACATTGTTCTTTAGACTTGTTTCTTATGCTATATATCATCACTTTTGGTATGTTTGGTTAGTGGCATGTAGTTATTTTGTGTCATTGCAATATGCACACTATGTGAGTGGTTATTGTAAGGCTAGATGGGTTGACACACCACTTAAGTAGGATTGACACATCTACTTGAGGATAGTGAAGACACTTTACGTAAATTTTGATTCGAGTAAATTGCAAAACTCGTCCGCGTGGTTTGGCCATATTGCATGTACAGTCCCTAAACTTTTAAAGTGCATATTCAATCTCTAGCTCAAGTTAGATGACTAAATAATTACCCTTGGTCTTTTTCTCCTTGATTTTTTACATAAATTTAAAATTCAGTCATGTTTATTACCTACTCAAATAGGGTTAGCAGAGAGAAGTTGTGTAAAATTCAGTCATGTTCATATAGAAATGAGCATCAAGTATGTAGAAGTGAACAATCCATAATTTTTAGTAGAGAGATTTGTTATGGTAGTACTTGAGTATGTGATTTGTTATGACTTATATATGTATTTTTTTAAATGTTGACAATCCGATACCATCAATAGAAGAACTAGGCATTCACCCACATTTCTGGTCGTGTCGTGTGCGTCTCGGATATTTACAAGACCTTAGTAACCACCTAAAAGAGGGAAGCCACGTTGTTTGACTGCAAACTGATTTATAGCATCTTCAGATGTTGGTTTTTGCGTCTCCTGAGGTATTTGGTTCAGTGAAATGTATGAAAGGTTTTCTCCACCTCACTATAATTTTTCCTCAGTTCTTGCAACAATACCGGTTCGGGTTGGAGCCCGGTATTGCTGCAAGAATTGAGGAAAGATGAGAGTAAGGCGGAGGGAAACTTTCGTACAAAGTTCCCGCGACTACTCATTGAAGTATATAACGTGGTGGCAAACTATCACTCATGGATAAACAAGCTTAAAAAGTATTATTGGTGAGTAAGTAATGGGTCTTGGTGTTCAGGGTTTTGGTCACTGTTGAGCTATGTGGTGGTCATGGTTTGTGGTTCATGGCATGGTGATTTTGTCCGTGGTGGTGCTCGAAGTCATGATAGTATTACTTAGCCTTTTGGTATCTCTAATGTTATATTCGCATGTTCAATGTTTTTAAGCACTAATTTTTTGCAGCCAATCTAAAAGTAATATTTTTTCAATGTATATTTCATTTACTTTGTTTCGCCATTATGCCTATGGAGGTTACAAATCATAAAAGGCTTGAAGTGGCTACAGATTTTGTGATTGTGTAAAGTCTAAACAATAAGTTATCCGTAGATGGATTGTTAAAACTAGTCTCTATGAACATTATTATTATTGAGTTGGATTGCGCCATAATGCATATGACTATATGAGTACTTACATCTCCTCAAGTTTTAGGGTATGTTTAGCGAAAATAAAGATAGTAGGAAGCATTAGTGGGATGTAATAGAAGGAAGTAACAGCCGGAGCAGTGACTAGGAGCAGTGACTGTTTATTTTGATAAAGCGTCTCGTAACATAACAGTATAACTATACTTACTAGTGTAAACGCTAATTGGTAGAAAATGCTATATGAAGTAGCATTTTGATTTGAATCGTTTAAAAAAATAACAAGTAAGGGAGGAGCTACTAAGGGACCGGGAAGGTCCCGGCCTCCTAGGAATAAGCCCGTTAGTGTATTTTTTCGCGATTTCATGTGTTATTTTTTTTTTTCTATCTCGGCCCTCCCATCTAATGTTCTTCCTGAAGAAAATAGTTTCGGCCCTCCCAAGAAACTTTTTCTAACTCCGCCACTAATTACAAGCACAAGTTGCCAAACAAGTATTATATACAAACGCTAACGCTTATTACTAGTTGCTTAAAAACAGTCTTAAACGCTTACTACCAAACACACCTTCAATGTTTAAAAGCATTTTTAGCTATGCATTCAAAATCTACTTTAACATTCAACCCTTCTTTGGCAGTAATTACAAAGTAAGGAATAAGAAATATTTTCATTCCAAGCACTTCGTGATTTTTCTTTCTTCTCATACACATAAAAATAAGTCCTTGAAAATGTAAGAAGGAGTTTTAACTGTTTGAGATCACTTATTTAAGTGCTCTTCCACTTAGATAAACCACTTTGAGTGTTTGGATATCATGATTTATCTTACTTTACTCTAAACTAAGCAAGATTGGAACCAACCTACTTATATTTAAGCACATGACCGCTTTAAAATAAGCAACTCAATACATCCCCCGATTCTATTTCTTATTTTTGGTTTAATTTAACTATTACTCGTAACATCTTAGCGCCTCGCTATACGACCATCAACGTCTATCTTGTTCCCCGAGTGAAAAAAAACGAAAAGTTTTCAGGATTAACAAGAAGATTAAATCAGATTCGAAACTCTTCCGGCAAATTATTAAGGCTAGCAAAGGACTTCATCACATTGACTGATTGATATCATGCATGTTCAAGCGCACCAACATAAAAATGCCACAATGTCCTAGAAATGTATAAATGCATCAATAACAAAAAACAAGTATTCCTAGTACTTTTGTCTAAAATGTCTCGCCAACCCATGCACAAAATGTAGAAGTAAATAATCCATAATTTTTAGTAGAGAGATTTGTTATGGTAGAACTTGAGTGTGTGATTTGTTATGACTTGTATATATATATATTTTAAATATTGAACAGTCCGATATCATAAGCAGAACTATGGATAAATGTATTGTTGATGAGTACTTTCACTCTTTCAGTTTCATGTTGGAGGTACATATGATTTTGCTCCACAGTATTGTGTGTCTTTGTATTGGTTAACAATAAATTCAAATTAACAAAACGGAGGGAAAATTTTAGGTTTGATCGTTTGAATTTTTGTTCAAATCACAATCATGGTAGATAGAAAAAATGCAAAGTTGAAGAAACTCACCAAAACTATTGATTACAATAAAATTATATTATCATGAAGACAATTTAAAACTCTATTTGACTTTGAACCACCCTTGTGTGTTTCAATATAAGATTGTAAATGTCAATGCGTACTCTGAAAATGATCAAAAGTTGAAATTAGAAAACGATGTTGACGTCTTGAAAGGAGGTTGATTATGACCGCATTAAACAAATGCTTTGTATAGATGTTACGCAAACACTAACTAAAATTGTTGTAGACTGGTAGTGTTATTAACTGAGATAGCAAATCTCCGAAGATAAATATATTAAGTTAGCAAATCTTCAAGAAATTGAGAAAGAAACAGACTACTCTGATCAGTTTTCGGTTCTATGATGACAAAACAAATTACAACTTTAAAAGAATGAAATTTACGAGTGCATGCCTAAACTTAAGAACCAAACTAAAAAAACATGGGAAGAATTATTCACGAGACATGGACTACATGCTCCTAAACACAAGCAAGGAAATAAACCAACTCTAATGAGTCGAGTTCGCTTAGTTGTCATGATACTTGTATCAGAGACCTCAAGGACCAGGCACTACCAGCTAGGCAGCTATCTGATCAAATGCTGTGACCAGTATGCACCTATTGGGCTTGATATTAAGGACCGAAGCAATGAAGTGATGAACCCCCCCTAAATCGATATGTGCCTTGGGCTTAAGTATAGGATGGTTACTTTTGGGTCGGGCTCATGCTGGGCACATAACTGATTAGTTCACGACTTAATATATACCTGATGAAACTTGTATATTTGCATATTTCTCAAAAATAATACATAATTTACATTATTGTTTAAGCATGTTTTAAGGAAATATGTAAATATGCGAGTTTTAGCGGGTATATATGCAATTGCCCCGTTTTTGTTTCCTATGAACTCAGAAAATCCTTGGCACATTGGCATCCATGAAAATGTGATTAATGTTTAATGTTTGATTACTTAACATATGAAAAGGTAGGAATAAAGCATCATGTTAATGATTGTAGTACATAGAAAACAAGTTCGGGAAAGCAAAAAGAATACGAAAAGGATCAGTTTCAACATCAGCAAAAAATCTCATCAAATTCAACAACAAACCTTAGAAAGAAACTATGGAAAGAACTAGTAGTGCTTCATAAGAGATTGCGCATAACATATGCCAAAACAAATCGACATTCTAACATATAGACTATAAAATAATAGCAGATCTTCCATATATATGGACGAAAAATAAATAACATAATCATACAGCTGAACCAAACACTTAAAAATATACATAGCTTAGCAGCATCTTAACATTCACATCCCGAGGATTTTTGTTGTTGTCGTGCAGTGGCCATATCAATAGTATCCGGAACATACCTTCATCCCCAACAAAAAGACTAACAAGAGTTAGATGAGTTCCACAAACACTACTTATTAGATGAGATTAGATTAGAACGTATAAGATTACTTACATTTCTTCCTCGGGTTCTTCTTTAAGAGCGTTTCTAGCAATGCACTCAAAAGCAGCTTCAACATTAGAACCTTCTTTAGCAGAAGTTTCAAAGTAAGGAATGTTTCCTTTTGAAGCACACCATGCTTTTGCTTTCTTCTCAGACACCTAGAAAAAAAAAATCTTAAGACAATGTGGGCCATTTGTTATTTTCGAATAGAAATACGTTATTGATATTTTACCACTCGGCTATTGCCACCATCAACGTCTATCTTATTCCCAAGCAAAACAAAAGGAAAGTTTTCAGGATCAGTAGGATTAGATTGGATCAGAAACTCTTCCCGCCAATTGTTAAGGCTATCAAACGACTTCATCACATTAACATCATGTACAAGAACACAACAATCTGCACCACGATAAAACGCCACACCAAGGCTTTGAAATCTTTCTTGTCCAGCCGTATCCCATATCTACGCCAACAAAACCAATCCTCATTACTTAACCATTCACTCTCATTATACACGTAAATTCAAAAATACTAAAAACCGCGTTTTTAACTAGACCTGCAACGTAAAAAGCCGATCCTCGACTTGTATCTCCTTAGTCAAAAAATCAGCTCCAATAGTAGCTTTATACTGATTACTAAACTTCTTATTCACATATCTAAATTCCATCATCAAAGAAAAACAACACCATTACACGAAAAAGCACCAAACTTTACACATCATTTCACCTTAATTCACAAAACCCTTTCTGGGTTTTGTTTAATTCACAAAATCATATCTGGGTTTCATTTTTTTCCATCATTCATCCAACAACCAAAAAAAAAACCCCAAATCAAGCTCAAATCACAAAAAACAGGGCTTTTTCATACAGTAAAAAATTCACAAAATTAAGGATACTGATTCATAATTGATGTCTTCCCAACCCTGAAACCAATAAAAAAAAACATGAAAAAACAGCTTAATTTAGCTCAATTTAGTATTACAGTTAAATTTGAAATAATGAAAATTTGGGGGGAAAAGATACTACCCACTGTCACCAAGAATTATGACTTTGAGAAGCATACGCCTCTGAGAAGCCATTGGTCTTGAGCTTCAATTTTGCTTATTTTCTTGAATTTTGGGTTAGAGTTTATAGTGGTGTATACTAATTGGGGATAATTGTATTTTTTGTGATTTGAATTTGAAACTGGGAAAGTGGGAAATGGTGATGTTTTGTTTCGTCTTATATAGCCGGTTTATGCATTATTTAATTTTGTGCTTGTGTTTGAGGATCCTCTTACTTAACTCAAGATGGTCATTTGTGAGCTTAAATAAAAAAAAACTTCTTTTGATTTGAGCCATTGGATCAAATCCAATTGCTCACACTTCCTCAACTTGAGTCAAGTTGATTTTCAAACTTGAGACAATCCTCATCCTATGTTTTATAAGCTCATTTTTGTGGCTCATTTTGAAACTTTTCGACTTGTATAAGTTTATTATGTTATAAAAAACTTATATAAGTCGAAAAGTTTCAAAATAAGACACAAAAATTGAGCTGATGAAACAAAAGTTCAAAATATATACGCCGAAACAAACACCCCCATAACCCAAGATATTATGTTTGAAAAGATTTTTTTTTCTTTGATTTTTGTTTTTGTTTTTTTGTTTGTCATAGGAGTAACTACCCGTCATTGTTGTTGGTATTAATGCATTGTTTTAGTTGTGTATTGTAACATCTTTGTCGACTTGGTTGGTCAATGACGTGGTATGTGAGGTGATTTGTATACTATTAAAAATTTAATATTGAGTTGTGCGTTATTTTATAAAGGTAGTTTGGTGCATCACGTGATATGATATTGGTGTTAGCGAATAGCAGTGTTTTGAAACCCGGGTCGATCCGGCCAGGTTAATTGGTTCTACCGGTTCCGGTCAAAAAAAGGGGAAAAAACCTCAGGTTTCTAAAATCGGGTTAACCGATTAGACCCGCCGGGTTTTGAGTGACCCGGGTCAATCCAGTTCTCGAAATCCGGTTGGGTTTTGTTTTTTCAAAATTTTTTAATAAAAAACCGGGTTGACCGATTGACCCGACGGTCAAACTAATTGACCCGGTCGAAAAAATAAAAAAATAATAAATTAAAAACCGGATTGACCCGATGTCCAGTGACTTGACCGGGTCGATTTCAAACCCGGGTTTCAAAACATTAGCAAATAGCATGAGTAATGACTAATGAGCTTCATACAAGAAGTCGCATTGTGTGTTATATAAATGCAGTGGAGTCATTGGCGGATTTATGTGGAGACAAAGATAGGTTGTAGACCTCATAATTTTGTTACCTAGTGTATTTTTTTTAATGATTTTCATGTAGTAAATTTTCTCTTTTACATTTTGACATTTCTATTTCATACAACTTTCGTTTCTGGCTTTCCGATAATAAAGTGTCAAGCTCCGCCATCGAGTAGTGTATAAATCATCTCTCATTTATAGATGGCATCACTGCTTTCTAACAAATTATGAGGAAAATAGGTGTAACTCGACTTGTTTCGAGTGTGTAATTCATGGAACTATACAATGAGTTTCAAGTATGAAACACCCAAAAGGATGTTGTTTCTGATATCTATTAGATCACTAAACGAATACTAATAATCTTGTTCACACAAGTCACAAATCTAACAACTTTTGTATTTTGACTTTTCATTTTTTTAACTTATTGGCTTTTCATATTAGAATAATGATTGCTATGCATAATATCTTCGCCCCACTACCATCTCTTTCGCTCCCTACGTAATCACATTTGCCATGTGAACTCTAAGATGTCGATATGCTAGCCCCGGATGAAGAAGTCGACGAAGAAACATATGTGTTTGTTAAAAGTAGTTGTGAGCTATGAGCAGTAGCCACAGCTCACCGCTTCTTAAATAAGCATTAGAAAATTAGTCTTTCTAAAAATTAGTCAACGCTCACCGCTCTTTTGGCAAACGACTAATAAAATTCAAAATGCTCATTGTTCACTGCTCACCGCACCAAAAAGTTTCACACCGCTCCGCGTCAAACATACCCAATATTATCTTTTGTTTCTGAAACGCTAAAAAAAATTAGATTATACAGCCATATGCTAAAATTCCATACACCTCCATACACAAATATTGTCCAAAATTCATTATTAAGAATACATCGAGTCATGTTAAGGCTAAGCAAATCACTCGAATGGACCGACGGACCGACCGAGACCGGACCGACCGGCTTTTGGGCTAATTCGGTCTTGGTCGGTCCGGTCCGGTCCAGATGCTCAGCCCTTCATGTTTTGGGTTTTACATACTAAGCTTATTTTGAGGTATCCAATAAACATGTAGTATAGTGACATGAAACCTCTTCATAATTTTTAAATAAGTGTATGAATTGTATGAGTGTCCTTTATTAAGAGCATGGGGTATGCATGCGTGGTGGCTGGCGCCATCACCACTAGCCAACCAAAACCGGTGGTGGCGCCGTCGGTGCTCGCGCCGCAGCCACGGCTCAGCGCCGTCGCATTTTTTTTTTTTCCTTGGATTTTTGGCTTGAATTTGTGATCTTTTGTAAAAATGAGAGCATGGTTAAATAACTTGTAATACTTCTTTTATAAGATTTCAAAATAAGTAAATAAATAAATAAACTAAAAACTTAATAAAACATTAATTTCATTAATAAAAACGTAAACATTACGTAAACACCATACAAAGTTAACATGATTACAAACGATACAGGAAACAACTAATCACGATACGAAAAACAGAAAGAAACGAAGCGGAATACTTAACATAAAAGATCATTATTCATTGTATCTGTCACATGCCCTTGTGTTTCTCAGAGTGAACCACACTTGTGGGTAATGTAGCTCTCTCCCATAGCGTTCATAATAAATTCGGTTTGCATTGGTGAGACGATTAGAGTCTTGACTGGTACGCTGCAACTCTTTGTAAATAGCATTATATCTACGACATTCAATGTTCATTCTATTCCATTGAGCCGTAATACTATTCTTATTACGTTGAACACCATTAGTCTACTCGTTAAACTTTCGTGTAACGACATTCCAAAAAGAACGTTCATTCAAAAGGTCTGTAGACTCTTGAACTTCTAGCCATACGATAGCTAGCAAGACTTCTTCTTCCATTAACCAACGATTATTCATTGTGAAGAAAAGTATTAGATAGTGGTGCAGAGGTGTGTGAAGAAAAGTATTAGATAGTGGTGAAGAGATGTGTGAAGAAAAGTATTAGATGGTGTGTTATTTATAAGGGATTTTTAAAATTTTCAAAATTCAAATTCTGATGCAGAAGCGGGATTCTTTTAAACGTTTAAAATTCAAAATTTGAAATGAATGGGCGGGATTATGTTTAAACGTTTAAAATTCAAAATTTGAAATCAATGGGCGGGATTTTTGAGCTTATTTAACACCATCTCATTTCACAGTTAATTCTCACTCAATTCACACATAATTTTCAAACACTTCTCTTAAACAATGTCTCGCAAAGATTTCTCTCAACAATTTCCAACTCACCGTGACTTCTCCCAACAATTTCCCACTCACCGTGATTTTTCCCAGCATTTCCCAAGTGATCATGATTTTGGCCAGCAATTCCCAAGCTCCAGCATTCACAATTTCCAACTCACCGTGACTGCACCCGTGAACACTCCACCGGAAGACATCTTTCCGGTATTCACACCGGATAATGAACCGGTGCCTAATCCACATGTTGTCCAACAACAACCCGATCAACCGGTGAACAATCTACCGGTGGAAAACCAACCCATTTGGAGAGGGTTGACTGATGAAGAATTTGAAGAACAAAATATGCAAGAATTGTTACGTGTTGAAGCAGAGGAAGAAAGGGAAACAAGAGCTCGTGAGCAGCGAGCAAAAGCCAAACAGGATCGTCGAAACCGTCGAGCAGAATGGCGATGGGCAAATGGACTTCCACCTGTGCCATCCAGTGAGGACGATTCAAGTGCCTCCTATTCGAGTCAGGAGGGCTACGTGTCGGATGATTCGTTTTATTGAATCGTAGTTTAGTTTAATCGTAGTTTATGTTTAAGTATCTTAATTAGTTTGTATTTTTTTTATTGCAATGTGTGTTTTTTTTATTTGTAATGTTTGTTTTTATTATTAATGAAGTTTAATTAATTTATAGTTTATATATTTTAATTTAAAAAAAAAAAAAAAAAAAATGGCCGACGGCACCAGAACCAACGGATACCCCATGAATGTGGTGTCATCGCGTTTCTGGTGCCATGGAGCTTTTTTGCTGACGTGGCAGTACTTTTTGCCCACGGCACCACTGTATAGGTGCTCTAAGGACGATATAGATTTGATATGGAGTTGTTGTTTAGCTTGTAGCCGTTCAATGAGGTAAAGTACTATGTACTAATTTAATTAGCATGATTACTATGATATAACCTCATAGTAGTATGTAATCGAGAATGTTTATAATTGTTAATGATATTTTAAGTGTGAAGATATATACATATAAGTTAGCGTATTTTTACACCCTTGTTGAGTTGGTTGGTCGACGGCGTGGTATGTGAGAAGCATGCGACTTTGAGAAGCATATGCCTGCAAGAAGCCATTGATTTTAGCTTCAATTTTGTAAATTTAGAGTTAGAGTTTTAGTGGTTTAGTAAAACAAATAGCCACTCCTAACTACTACTTCTACACCTAACTATCATTCTTCATTTCACCAAACATACCTTATACTAGTTAGGGATTTTATTTTATTTTAATTTTTTTTATGTGATTTAAATTTGAAAGTTTGGATATACCAAAGATTCTGTGTTTGAAAAGATTTTTCTTTTTTTTTTCTTTTTTTTTTAACAACTATCTGTCATTATTGTTGGTATTAAGGTCTTGCATTGTTTTAGTTGTGTATTTTTACACCCTTGTCGACTTGGTTGGTCGAGACGTGGTATGTGAGCTGATTTGTGCACTATCAAAATTGAGTTGTATATCGTCATGTAACGCTAGTTTGGTACACTAGGTAATATGATACCAGCGTTAGCAAATGGTACGAGTAGTGAGCATCATACAGAAGCCGCATTTTGTGTTATGAAATTTTAATGGTGTGCAAACTACAAACCATCTCTTACGCTAACAATAACCAAACATGTCGGAACGGAGACAAGTAATAAGAGCTTTACCTTTAGAGTATATTCAAGAGTAATGACACTGCTTTCAAAAAAATCTCTTTCAAGCGGTTTTTTTTTTTTTTTTTTTTTTTTTTTCCTCGAAATATCAATTTTTAACTAGCTACGAAGAAAACAATGATTACTTAACTCGTCGTACGTGAAATTCATGAAATTACACAATGAGTTTCAAGCTTCTAGAACTCCAAAAAGAAGGTTATTTAAGTTTGCAGTTGTGTAAATTTATACTAATTCAATAAAATTTAATAATAATAATAATAATAATAATAATAATAATAATAATAATAATAAAGGTAATTCTAAAGATCGCTTAACAAAAAATAGCGAGTCTTATTTACTTGAGTTACAAATCTAACAAAAACCTCTATTTTGGCATTTCGTTTCAGTGTTTTATATATATGATTGGCATACATCTTCGCCCCACCACCATCCATTTCGTGCCCCGCCGGAACCACATTGGCCATGTACTCTTTAAGAGGTCGATATGCTAGCCATGGATGAAGAAGTCGACAACGAAACATACATGTTAACTTTTGTTTTATTCAACATCTAGAACTAAAAGTGTCGACCGTGACACTGGTTTTTTTAACTTAAGTATCTAATTACATCCTTATGCTTTTAGATAAAGATATGAACAAAAATGGAATCAAGAGATTAATAGCCTTCTTTATTACACAACTTAAGTATACAAAACTTAAAGTTACACCTAAATGTAACATGATTGTGATTTGTGAAACTCATTAGAGTACTTGATCATAATTCAATACCCTTTATACTTACAACAACAACAACATACCCAATTCCGCCGGGGCGGAGTATGGGGGAACAACAACAACAACATACCCAATCCCGCTGGGGCGGGGTATGGTGGAGGTGGAATGTAAACAGATCCTACCTCTATCTCAGGATACACCTGAAGGTAAAGAGACTGCTTTCAGAAAGACCTCTGGCTGAAATTGAATACCCTTTATACTTACTTCACCTTAATTATGAAATAAATATATCCCAAAACAATTAATTGAGTAGGAGGTCCCTTTTAAACTGTTATAAATTGTGCCTTCAAAGTCTTGTAACATGACCCACAAACTGTAACTGTTGAAAATTGATAGCTACATTATTTTATCATCAATAAAACCAACTGTCTTAAATTCAAAGCAACATGATAACAATTATATTCAAATAAAAGAATTTCTATTGTATAGAACAAAATGAAACAATTAATTAAATACAATCAAACTCACAACAAATCATACTACTAGTACTATTAAAAAATTTTCAGCAAAACATACCAGTTTTCTCACAATCTTTGCTGTAACATACAAGAAAATATCATCAAGAATTAGCAAGAATCTTTATACACAGACTGTATTATCATCAAAAACCGTCACTATAACCGCGACCTTCTCTTTTATACTTGCTCATTTCCATTTCATGGGTATCTTGTCCTTCGCTGGATCCAGATGGATACAACCCGTATTCACTTGTGGGTCGGCTATATTCACTGCTAGCATACTCTTGTGTACCTAAAGCCATTTTCCTGAACTTAACCATGTCGTCATTGTACTGTGCTGTGTCGTAGTCTGAGCTTCCATGGGACCCGAAGCCCGAGCTGTGTCCTGGTCGCATACCTTCATTTAGATCAGAGAGTGAGACGTCTCCTTCTAAGGCTCGAACCACTTGACTCATCCTGGGCCTGCGTCTGGCTGAGTGGCGAACGCAGGCTGCTGCACAAGAAACCATTCTGGCCATTTCACTGTGGCTGTATTCTTTACGTAGACGTGAATCGGCTATGGAATCAAAGTTCCCATCATCCATAGCTCGTGTGAGCAAAGGTCTTGCCTGCAATTTAATTACATGTTAGCATTACAAAATCACTAAATCCGCAAATAAACCAGCAAAAAGTTTGGAACTT
Source organism: Artemisia argyi (assembly GCA_030686995.1). Lineage (NCBI taxonomy): Eukaryota > Viridiplantae > Streptophyta > Magnoliopsida > Asterales > Asteraceae > Artemisia > Artemisia argyi. The sequence goes on from CM060704.1 coordinate 180,279,826, forward strand.
TTTAATTATAGATACTCCGTAATACACTAGAAGCATCCATCCAGAAAATCTTTAAGCGATAATTATGGTAACAATCAAAATCGGGCCAAACACATAAATTCCCAACAAACAAATAAAAACTTTCATAACTAAAATGAAATCTGGATAGGTTGTGTTTCAGATACGACCAGTGAACGAATTCTGTTGAAAAGTTCTTATCCGTTGTCCATTTTCCTAAAAACGCATTCTTGACTAGATTTTTCATATGCACGTGCCAAATACACAAACTCCCAACAATAATTTCGAAACATTTTTAAATAAAAATATCGTAACAAACAAGTAGGCTTACCCAATCCACTAAACTATCATCCATAAACGTTTGAGCTGAATCCACGGGTCTGCGTCCAGTGATCAATTCTAAGAGCATGACCCCAAAGGAGAAAACGTCTGATTTATCTGTGAGTTTTCCTGAAGCAGCATACTCTGGAGCTAAGTACCTATGCATGTTGATTTCATGTTAAAAATTATTTTAAAAACATCGATTAAAGAGCATTAAATCAATATGAACTCGACACAAAAAAAGAAATTTTACCCGAAAGTTCCCATCACTCGGGTTGAGACATGAGTGGCAACTTCAGAAGTAATCTTGGCAAGCCCAAAATCTGCAACCTGTGAATTTAAGTGTATCGTGAAATGTAAGGTTTAAAATTACAGAAGACATTTCAAATAAGAGCTGACAATCATAAAAAGGTACCTTTGCTTCGAAGTTGAAATCAAGAAGGATATTAGCAGCTTTAATATCCCGATGAATGATCTTAGGATGACCTGCAAAAGAGATGAGACGTTAATGACTAGTAAATCATTGTGAACGTATGAGACTTTGTTCATGTTTTGCATTTGAAAAATAAAATGAGCTTACAATCCTCGTGGAGATAAGCTAGCCCTTTCGCAGCTCCAAGTGCAATTCTCAATCTTGTGGGAAACTCCATAACAGGACGATTCTTTCCTGAAATTATTTATTCATTAAAGCGTTAAGCATCTATATCTAAAAATGGTTATAACTTTATGGACAGTGTATTCAAAATTTAAATGAATCAAGCGTTTCAATGTATCATCATTGCACATACGTTTTTCTTATAGTTAATTAACGTGTTAACTATGCCAAAAAAACCAAGAGGAGCTACAGAATTTATCAACGTCATTGAATAAAACGTATGGTAAAAATCTAATGTGCGAGGTCCATGGCTAATCGATAAAAGATCAGTTAAACTAAATTCTTAGTAATTATCTATAATTGTGAACAGTCTTGTTACAAATGGAAAGTAAAAACGTACCATGCAAGTGGAACTCCATTGTGTTATTCGGAACAAACTCATAAACCAGCAATCGTTGAGCTCCAGTCATGCAATACCCGACCAACGAAACAAGATGTTTATGATGAACACGGCTGATAATCTCAACTTCCGCCTGAAACTCCCGTTCACCTTGTCCACTACCCGTTTTCAACTGTTTAACCGCCACTTCTTTCCCATTTGGAAGCACTCCTCTATGCACGTATCCAAAACCGCCTTGTCCAAGAAGATTAGCCTCCGAAAATCCATCGGTGGCCATTGCTAATTCTTCATACGTGAACGTGCTTTTAGAGAATCCTAATGACAACCCAGGAGAAGGTGGTGGAAGTGGAGTTGACCCACCTGAGTAATTTGATCCTGAACCACCGCTACTGCTAAATGCCGGCGGTGGTGGTGGTGGAGGCTGAGCGGAAGCAGCATGTGGTGGTCGTGCCGACGTTGCTGGCGGTGGTGTGGGTTTCGATGGTGGCATTGAAACGAGATGATCAGAAGGTGGTGGTGTATTTTGTTGCCATTGTTGCGGTGCACCACCATAAGGATCAACTGTACATATTCAAAAACGTATAAAAGTTATAATAATCCAACAAATACAATTAAACAATCTAGACCTTACCTGAATAACAAATTTTAGAATTTGGGACTGCTTATTAAAACTACTTAGTTTCAAACATCTGATTCAAACAGCGTATTATAGGCAATATGAAACACCCTAAAACCAATCATCCACGGTATCAAACACAATAAGCAATAAACATTTTTGTTAAGACATGCTTAGCTTCAAACAATTTACTTAAAACAGATTAATTTCACATGCATAAATAAATATCACCACTAAATAAACAGATAAAAACAATTCTAACAAAAATTCACAAACACCCTCAAAACTGCTTATTCATTGTATCCACGCTATCAAATATAACCATTCAAACAAGTAATCTAAACACCCCCATAATTTTATTTATTTTAATGTTATATAAAATCACAAGATTTATAAACGTATGAAGTTAGTCTTTATAACTGCTTAGATTCAAAACAGCTTATTTCAAAATTTTATAAAATTATGAATATACCTGCACTTTATTCTGAACAGCTTATACATGCAAATAAGTGAATATAATTACATAAACCAATCCGAAACACCCTCAAAACCACTTATCCATTGTATCACCCCCTACAACATTACGATAAAAACTTATATAATCAAGATCTACAAACACAATGACTTTATAAAAAATTTAACATTATTCTTTTTGACTGCTTATTAAACATCTAAACCTGCACAGATTCAAACATTTTGTTCAAAAGTCAAAACAGCTTATTACCCATTGTATCACCCCCTACAACATTATGGTAAACCAATGATGTTAGTCTTTAGGACTGCTTATTAAACATCTAAACCTGCATAGATTCCAACATCTTATCCAAAACAGCTTATTTGACGTTAGTCTAAAGGACTGCTTATTAAACATCTAAACCTGCATAGATTCCAACATCTTATCCAAAACAGCTTATTTCACATGCAAATAACTGAATAAAATTACATAAAACTTATAATCAAGATCTAAGAACACACAAAATTTTATAAAATTATGAAAATATTATATAAAATTTATAAAATTAGTAACCTTTAGGTGGAGGAACATAATAACCAGGAGGGGTTTCATTTCTTCTTCTTTTCTTCTTACAACAAAGAAACAAGATACTAAAAACCAAAAGAATCAAAACTCCACCAACAGCAATCCCAACAACCACCCCAGTTGATATCCCAGACGATGAACTCTCCGGTGGTGATGACGTCACCGGAGGACCACCACCAGACCCACCACCGGACCCACCACCACTTCTTGCCGGAGACGGCGGAGATCTTGCCGGAGGACTGGTTCTTGATGTGGGTGGTGCTGGAGGTGAAGGAGGGGTGGTGGTTGAGGGTGGTGGCGCCGGTGGTGATATCCCCGGAGGTGCATTTGCCGGCGCAGGTGTCACCGGAGCTGGTGGAGGAGAAGTGTCTGCTGGTGGTGGAGTGGTGGTTGGCGGCGGCGCTGGTGGTGGTGAGGTGGCGGCTGCTGGCGGCGGTGTGGCAGGTGTCACCGGAGCTGCCGGCGCCGGAGATGTCACCGGCGGTGGTGATGACATAATCAAGATTCTTCAAATCTTAACCAAAAGATTACAAATTTTTATAAAAACTGGTTTTTATGACACCCTTTTGGATTTTATACAAACCCTTTTGATATTTTTATAAAAACACACACTAATGTGTGTAAACAAGATTTCTAAAAAACTAATCAAGATTGTAACAAATTTGAAAAAAGATTGGTTTTTAGGATACCCTTTTGGATTTTATACAAACCCTTTTGAAAATTTTAAAAACTGTGATGACTAACACATACTAATGCGTGTGAAAAGTATTCAAGATTTGTAAATTTTTGGTTTTTAGGATACCCTTTTGGATTTTAAGCAAACCCTTTTGATATTTATTGAAATTGTGACATTAAGAAGTGGTAATGTGTGTGAAAAAGTGGCCGGAAAGAGGAATATTCCGGTGGAATGAAGGGAGAGTGAAGTAGAGGGGTAAAAAGTGAAAATATTTAGTGGGAATTTTGTAATGAGGAAAAGTGGATTTGGTTTGATAAGCACATGGAGGGGGAGTGGTTTGAATGCAAACCCAGGTTGTACAAAGAAGTATGGTATGGCCCACATAAGGTTTTTTGCTTTTTTCTAATTAGTTTTTAGTTTTCTTTCAAAAAAATAAATTAAGTAGGTTAAAGAAATTCAAATTTTAACCATGTGGATTTGATACTCTTTAGGTCAAAATAATTGTCTCTAACAAAATATACACAGGTTAAGGTTTTTATTTTATTTTTTATTTTTTTTTTTATTTTTATTTTTTTTAAGAATGACACTTTAGCTAATTAATTAATATTTCTTTCATGAAAGCTTGTAATACGTAGAAATAATTTTAAAAAAATAATAATATAATAAACTCGATCAAACTTTTTTTTTTATATTTAATAATATTGTAAACTTGATCAATTTTTTTTATATTTAATAATAAATAATTAATTTGAAACTAATTTAAAAAATTGTGAACAATCAATATGAGACGGATGAAGTTAATGACTATAGAGTATTACCCGTGACACTCGGATGATGTTTAACTACACAATAATAAAAATAAAATTGAACTCAAATCAATTTCCAAAAAAGCTATTAGATCAAGTTGTGTTGAAATAATGATAATACCAACAAGGCAACTATAATGCTCCATTGTGATTATTTTAATAGAATTGATGTTAATCCTTTTTGTAATAATTGTATTGATAAAACGTTATGATCGTATGGGTCCATAACCGCATTTTGCGTTTACATGTTTTCACCGCTTTATAGTTTACCTATTCACGGAATTTTTTGTTAGTAAAGTAAAGTCAAATTAAACAAAAGGATTGTTTCTCTTTTCAGCTTGATTATGATAGATAAACATGATTAGCGTTAAGAGTATATTTCACAAGGTTGCAAAAATCACGAATCGCTAGTCGGGCGGTTGACCATCTTGTAGCTTGTAATTGGTCTAGACGGGATTAATCAGTGATTAATCGGATTGACATTTTTGGCAAATTTTGGGTATTTCCGCCAAGTTTTTGGTATTTCTGGCGAGTTTTATGTATTTTCGACAAGATTTTTTTTAAACAACAACTTGTAATAGATTTAAACAGTTACTATAAGTGATTAAAATAATTTTACGGTATCTTTTGGGCACTTTCGGTAAGATTTTTAGGTTTATGGCAAGTTTGACCATTATTGACCGCCGCTGATCGCTGTTGACCACAGTTGACATATTTGTTTAACCCAGTTACATAAATCAACAAAGTTTGTGGCCCTGTAACGTCTAGACGGCGATTAATCGGCCTTGTAAAATTTTTTTTGCAACACTCATATTTCATATCCGATTTTTACCTCCTTGTCATAAGTGAAAGAGACAACATAATGTTGCCATAAATATACGAGTTACGCCACGTGCAATAACCTATAAAATTTATGATGTCAATAATAAAGTGATGTTATTTGACATGTAAAACATCAAATAGTATGATCGCAACAATCCAATATTTCTTCTCAAATTGTCACAACAAAATGGAAATTTAGACTTGCAAGTTTAATCTAGTCACGAGAGCACATTAAATACTCATTCAAGAAGTATTTTAGGGTTTGCTTGAAATCTTGAATCATATTTGAAGCAAACGTCTATATTGATGACAATGACTACTATTTTATTACAAGCGGAAATATGTAAATATGAGATTTTTTTTTTTCTTCATTCATTCATTCATTCATTTAAGTTTATATAAGTTACCCTGTTATATAGTTAGTACTTACACTAATAATAATGGTGATCCTAAGTGTGACCAGTCTAATATGTTATCTCAACGCCACATTGACTTTTCTTTTTAAAACCAAATACATGACAACCCCGATCACAACAAAAAAACATACCAAAAAAAAAAAAAAAAAAAAAAAAAAAAAAAAAAAAAAAAAAACCCTCACACACAAACCATATGCACACATTCGATCGGTTGAGCCAGCCCAACCAAGCAAAAGAGGGGGGCCGTGTTCGTATGAGACTCACATATGGGGGTTGGGTGGGGGGGGGGACACGTTCACGATGAGTAGATCGACTAAAGGTTTGGTCACCATTACGATCAACCTTATAAGGTAGCTACAATCAAAAATCATGAACTTCATTCGTAAGAGTTTTGTTATATTCTTCTACAATTCATTCCTACATATCCTTCTACACTCACACTAATATTTTATGTTTTTTCTTCACTCATTATCTTTGAACATTTAAACCGTTAATTTTGACATATGTCATGATGCTGTGAGTAAAAATATTTGTAGTAAGAATTAGTTGAAGGATATATCATTTCTTTATTCGAAAATATGTCAAACATAGCGTGCAAATTTTATATCCCTAGTCAAATGCACATCACTCCATCGAATAGGGATCTTCAATTGTTTTGTATTGTTCTTTTAACATTGTTCCAAGTATTATTATTTTAAGACCATGCTTTAAATTTTTTTGAAACAGTATTTTTTATGAAAGAATCAAGGCACCTAAATAGAGGTGTATCATGTATGGCTTCTTTTGTAAGGCAAGATAAAAATGCACCATTTGGCATCGTTGGTTGGCAGGCAGGCAGGCATCCTGGTTGGTTGGTTGCTTATCTTTTCATTTTCACATGCTACCATCACCATGTCTTTCTATGACTTCCTATCCTTTTTAAAGATTCTTTATTTCTTTTTCATATTTTTAATTTGGTCTTAAAGAGCTTTTAAAAACATTCAAATTCCAAAGCTACTTAGTCACATGCTATATTACGAGAAAAAGTGAGTAAATGTTTTGGTAAGTCAACTTTAAAAAGTACGAGTAAATGTAACAAACGTCTATAAGAGCACTAGGTGTAGGCTCGTCGTTCCTTTTCGTCATTCCCACGTGAAGGCTCAGCGACGAGCCGTTCCTCGCCACTACACCGTGTGAGGCTCGCCGTTGGTTACTTCTCCGTGGGCATGGCGAGGCAATTGCCTGACAAAAAGGCTTGTGGACGTTGGGGTTTGCAAAAATAAAAACATATATATTACCGTTTATTACAAACGGTCGTTTTTTTTTTCCTCCTTCTCTCTTTTTATACACACAAACTCTATAAATACTAACTTATTTTCACTTCTCCTCACTACATTTCAACTAACTAAAATAAAAACTTCTATATCTCTTCTCCAAATAAACACAAAAATGTCTCAAAACCCGAATGAAGGAGGCTATTTCACAAACCTCTTAACGTCAAACCAACATCAATACGGGGAGCCTCAAACTCTTCTACTCCATCGTCGCAAAATCCAAACCCTTCGTCGCCATACGGTTCGCAACCATTCAATACGAATGAAATTTACCGTAACCAACAATATGCCTTTTAACAAGGATTCGCAAATCAAGCCCAATTCAATCCGACACCACAATTTTATAACCCGAATAAACAATCCACGTTTCCTCCATCACAACCACAATCGAATCACAACCATCTCAACAAACGTTTAAAGTACCTAAGGCACGATCACCGGCCAAAGGTAGAGGAAAAAAAACCAAAGCCTAAAAAGTAAAAAACTTCGTAAATTTAGACGCTGACGATGATGATGACTTGGAAGAAGCTGGTCAAACGCGTGCTCGAAAGTTATGGTCCAAGGAAGAAGAAAAGCTTCTTGCGAAAACGTGGATAGAAATTTTCCAAGACAAAGATATGGGAAATGACAAAGAGATTGACTTCTTTTGGAACGAAATTCATGAAGTGTTCAACGAGTGGACTACTGCTGATCCTCGTACCAAAAACATGCTATCCGGTATATGGTCGAGGCTTAATGGCGACTGCCAAAAATTTCACGCTATTTATCGCCATATAGAACGTCGAAGTGGTGAAAATGAGCATGATCATATCGAGAATGTGAAAACGAGCTTCGAAGAATGCTTTGGTTCGAGGGTTTCACTTATGTTCACGTTTGGGAGATCTTGAAACGCTACCCGAAAAGGGATGCTGAAGAACCTCTAGACATTACATGTCTTGAGGATATATTCGGGCCCGACAAACGACCTCGTCCCGAAAGAAATAATAAACGAGCTGGAAAGAAACAAAAGTCGACAGAAACGTCGAGTGCGACGAGCTCCGGTGGAAGTCAAACGAGTACTTTTTCGGGATAATTATCTGAAAAGTATACGCAAGCAAAAGACGCTCAAACGGCTTGTTACGAGGCGCGGAGGAAGAGGGAAGAAAAGGCGTTGAAGAAAGAAGCAAGGGCGTTGGAGTGGCAGGATATGCAGATGCTAATGCTCGATCCCAGCTTGGTTACTGACTCGGTAAGAGCCGAAATCATTCGCAAGAGACAAGTAAGAATAACTCAGAAATACCAAATTCTCGACGCCGAAGATGACGCATAAAATGTTTAATTTTCATATTAGTGTCGGGGTGTTTTTTTTTTTTTTTTTTTTTTTTTTTTCATATTGTATGGGGTTTTTTTTTTCCTTCTTCGTATCGTATGGTTTTTTTTTCGTATCGCATGTTATTTAATTCGATGAAATAAAATTAGTTTGTTGTATTATTTTTTATAATTTGTGAAATGAATTTAATTTATTTAGTGAAATGAATAAAAAAATAAAGTTGTAAGTGGCGTGGCCTAAATGAAGAAGTTGAGGTTAGTTGTTTAGTGAGGAGTAGGTTAGTTGTGAAGAGGTGTTGGATAATATGACACATGTAAGGCCCAAATGAAGAGATGAACCTTGTCATCCACACCTAGTGCTCTAACAAACATTTGGATATGGTGTCATACTTGAAAATCGGGCACATGTTACAAATTGTAACATGACAACACATTAACATGTACATGTTGAAACACTTTATAAAAGTTCATTATAATTTAGTAATTTACTCATATTTTTGAAAGTTTACATATTAAAACGAAACAATAGAGAAAGTTCATCGCTATTTTTTTACAATTTATATTTCTAAAACTTGATTAAATGATTAATGAACCGTAAGTAAAACGTTAAAAATCGGCTGGCGCACCTATGAGCCGGCTAATATGAGTTGTACTCAGCTAGGTTAGTCCCTAAGGTATCTTAAATAATCACTTATTCACCCTATAAATGTCGATTGTTGTGCTTTTGGTCCCTTAATGAGGTGTCGTAAAAAAGGGGCTGTGGTCCATGGGTCACATGGGGCAAATAATATGATTGACTGGCGGCGTGACATTCGGGAAGAACAATGAGTATAGAATGTTTGACCATGGTCTTTCATCCCAACATATTTTCTGTTTTAAAATTTTGGTTAGAGTTTTTTACTGATTAGATTAGCTAATTAATATGAAATTTACCTTTCAGAAAAAAAAAAAAAAAAAAAAAAAAGAGATTAGCTAATTAAGTACTAGTATAATTTATTGGATGATTAGATATCGATATTGTATTACTCCTTCCGTCTCAAACTAAGTGTCTAGTTTGACTTTTCAGAGTCAACCTCGTTCATTTTTTTATTTCTTATTTTTTTTTATTTTTTAATACTTGATAATAAATATACCAATAATTTTGAATAATGTGTGGTACGATAATGAGTATATATATTGTTGTTGTTTGGTTTAATAATTTTGGTATAAGTTTCATAGTCTACCAACTACCAAATAAAGTTAATGGTGCGTTTGGTACTTTGGTTGGAAGGTTTATAAGAGCATGCCCAGACGTAACTTTTTTCCCCACGTTAAGGCACGTTAATGTGAGTTAAGGCACGTTAACCGCTGCACATTCCAGCGTTAAACCCACGTTAACGTGGGGCGTTAACTGGGTAACGCAACGTTAAAGGGACGAACGGTGTATAAAAAAAAAAAAAATCATTCAACCCCCTCCCCACTTCACAATAACGGCTACTTTTTTAAAAAATTTACATTTTACCCCCCTAACGTAAACTAACGTAAAAAAACGGCTACTTAGCCTAAAAAAAACAAAACATTTTCCAAAACCTTTTTTCAACCGATATAAATACCCATTTACCATACTTCTTTTTCTCACACTTTCACTACTCAATATCTTCTATCTACAACTTCTAATCTCCAAAAAAAAAAAAAAAATGTCTCAAGGCAACAACAACAATCCTAACTTGTTTACGAACCTACTCGGTGGGTGGGGGAACCCATATGCGGGTTCATCATCCAATCTGAATCTGAATCCGAATTCGGACAATCCAAACCTATTCGGTATGTCGAGCCAAGAACTTTACCAACAACATGAAGCTTTACGATTTTGGCAAGAATCCCAACAACAAAACACCTTAAACACCAATTTTCAAAATCTCCAATTCACTCAACCATCCCAACAATCCCAAACGGAAACTAACGAAGTTTCCGAAACACCTACGTCGCCTAAAAAAAAACAAAAACTCGTGTTAAACGAAAGTCCAAAAAATCGAAAGAACCAGTCGATGATGATGAGGAGGTCGAACCAATCGTATCACGTTGGCAAGCAAATGAAGAAAAATTACTTGCAACGTGTTGGGTTGCTGCAAGTGAGGATGAACAAGTCGGTCGGTCCCAATCCAAAGATACATTTTGGCAGCGGGTTATAAATGAGTTCAATAAGCATAGTTATCATAGACGCGCGAAAGATATGATACAATCGAAGTGGAGAACGTTGAACCGCGATTGCACAAAGTTCAACGCGATTTACAAACGTGCCGACCGCGATCAAAAAAGTGGGGAAAATGCCATGGATATACTCACACAGGCCAAGGAAATGTATCGAAACGAGAACAAAAACGCGTTGTTTCATAATGAGGAGGCTTGGAGTGTTTTGCGTAGTCATAAGAAATGGGACGCACCGGACATGGTTGATTTAACCGGTGATGTCCCGAGTCAAGCAAACGAGGTGTTGTTTGGTAATGATGTACAACCACGCCCGATGGGGAAAAAGAGGGCTACGAAGAAACAAAAGTCCGAGACAACGACAAGCACCGGGGGAGCGAGTACCGGTGGCTCTGTTTCGTCAGCCCAATTCGGGGAAGCTTTGCGCGAGGAATATCGGGCTAAACGTGAAGATGCGGCCTTGGCTTACAAAGCAACCGCTGAAAACCAATACGCAGCAATACGCTCGAGGGACTTTGAGTTTTTGTTGCTCGACACTACCAGCAAAGATCCTTATTACGTGACAATAGTGAATATGGAAAAGGATCGTATCATTGAAAAATACGGGTTGCCAAAGCGTACGGAATAAATAAATATGTTGTGGTTTAATTTTTTTTTTTATGTCTTTTTATTTTTTTTCGTATTGTATTAATGTATTGTTTTTTTTTTTTTTTTTTTTTTTTTTTTTTTCGTAATGTAATATATTCAAGAATTAATGTTATGGTTTTTAAAAAAATGAAGTACTAGTTTTAGTTTAGGGTTGAAATTGAAAATATTTAAAAAAATTGAGTTAAGGTTGAGTTATGAATAGGGGTGTTTTTTTGTAAGTTAAAGTTAAAGTGGTAAAGCTGATGTGGCGCTGACGTGACGCTGAGTTATAAGTTAACTCAGGTTACGGATGGGCATGCTCTAAGGGGGTTTGAGTTGAATCCAAAAATTGTAGTTTGTTTTATTGGGTTTATTATTTCGAAACCCCTCACAAAGGTTTTCAAATCTTGGCTAAATGGTAAGGTTTTAGTTTAAACTAGTCATTCAGACCCGTGCGTTGCACACGGGCTCTATCTAATTGGTCATAGTGTAATGTGTGGTATTGATTTTCGTCATTAGGTTTGTAAGTTGTGATGGTATCACAACTTTTGTAAGCATCGCATGAGTTTAAGATGAATGAGTTTAATTAGTTGTTTGTGACTTTTATATTTAGACTTAGTCATTCATACTCGTGCGACACACACGGGTTTAATCTAAATGTTCGTTAGTGTATTGTTCAACACTAATTTTCGTCATTACATGGGTTGTATTTAAGTGTTCATAGCGTAATCTTTGACACTTATTTTCCTCATTATATATCTAAGTTGTGATAGTATCACACATTTTCTAAGCATGACACACATTTAAATAGTTTATTGACATTAAAAAAGTATATGTCAAGAGACTTTTTTCAAGATGCTACATTTAAAAGAGTCTCTTCACATGTAATTTTTTAATATGTATAAGTTATATACTAAATGTCAAAGGGAGGTTAAATGCATATGGTTTTTTCAAAATAAATGTAACCCTTATATAAAATCGTAACAAAGTGGATATTCTCTATATTTTGAGATCCAACTTGTGACAATGAATTATCCTTTTGGTTTATCATATCAAATACGGTAGCTCCACATTACTACGCTTAGTTACTCGAACTTTAATTTATCCACAAAACCATTTAAGTTTCAATACTTTTTTATTGTTGTGAAAATCGGTCAAATATTGTTAGTATATTTAATTTGTAGCATATTGCATATATAAATATATTTCAAGACATCAATCTCAACATATAATTTTTCTACTCTTAATAACTAATATGACAATTTTAATTTTGCCAAATTTGTTTGTCATTCTACAAATGAAACTAAAATCATATTAAGATAATCAATTAATCTCAATAGTGATATTAACACACCGCAAGACAAAAAACTACATTAAGAGCAAATATATTAAAATGCACCAACAAAGTGTAGTAATAATTATTGATTAAAAATTGAATGCTCGTCACATTTTCAAGAAACTTACTTGCTAACGAATCAATAGTATCAGCCCGTTTATCGGTATTACATGAAGTAAAATATTGCATGTTTAATTTGTAACGTACAATTAATATGAATGATAAGTATTCATCCCACCGATGACCATGGCGTTGTTATTGTTTTTGTTGTTGTTGTTTTTTATTGGCCATTTGCATGTTTTGTTCTTGATACAATTTTTGTGACTTCTCGATATCTTTCTTTAATGATTCTTCACGTGCTACAAAAAATAATTAGATATAGTTGATCGTTAGTAACTTAAATACAATTAATCAATATATTTTATTTTGGTTCAAAGTAAAAATGTTTGTGCATGTTTCACTTAATTGATTAGACAACGATGTGTAGGATCTCTTAAACCATTAGAGAAGATGATGTTACTACCAAACCTCATAAGCACCATCTTTATGTCCTACATTGTTACACACACAAAACACACAGGAAATTTACATGAAACAATATAAATCAATATGCTAAATAAGTAAGACGATATGATGCTTACTTTACTACCATAATAAGTTGTAAGCCAATGTGCACGCGGTGTGGAGGAAGTTGTAGCTTGTTGTGTGTGATTTTTGACACATTATATAGTTGATAAAATATTTGTAACTCATGGACAGGAAGGTAAAAAGACTAACCACTAATTAGTGTGTTTAATTTATGCATTCATGGCACCAAACACTTCATCTCCTATGTACTTATCCTTATGCATGACTATTAAATCAATGTACTAACACATGAAGCATCCATATTTCACTTTCAATTCATGAGCCATTTATTATGACCACTTACATTTATAAGGCTACTTAAGCTTTTAGTATATAAGATATGTGTGACCCTTGAATCTTCACTCTCATCATTAACTAGTTTAATATTTAAATAATATTTTTCATTTTAACTTTATTATAATATATATAAAAATACAATTTCACTTTTTTAAACTTACCCAATCCAATCCTATTCTAACCTACTTATAAACCAAACGAACCTTAAAAACAACTTGAATACTAGTAGGTTATACGAAAATAATATCATAAACTACCTTTTAGAGTGATATGAATCTACACTTACGTAAATAAATATCTATATATCTATTTGTATCAAACACTTGCAATGGATGTCATATGCATAGCTTGATTCCAAAACCCATGAACCAAATGTTCCTTAATGTATTTGAGGAAAAAGTTGATGATAACTTATTTGAGCAATATGTTAGTATAGCTCAACCTATTCAAACATTAGTTGTGTGAGTGGAAATAAACGTTGAAGATAATGAAAAATATTTTAGCGTCAGAGCAAAAGGTCAGTAATGACTTAAGGACATGGACCCACTAAACCCCACTAAATTATTTAATATTATTTATTTTTTAAGTGAGACCCATTTATTTCTCTTGTTTCATCTGTATATACAAGGAAATAAATATGGATCCTTTCCCATTAAGACATGCTAAGAGATGTGGATCCACATGAGACCCACTTACCACTTAGCTAAGAGATAAAAAGAAACACAACCTTAAAATTTTTAAAAACACATATTTGCATTGAAGATGCTCATGTTCAAACCTAAACTTATAAAACCACAAGATGTAACTTTAGGGTCAGTATTTATGCATCGGCTAATTTTGAGTGAAAATATTTTGCGAGATCATGTTTCTCAAAGTTAACGGACACCTTCATAAGCAGAGCAGTGAGTTAGTTTCAACATTATCGTTTATTTGTTGTTCTTAAGATGACGTGTAGACTCGGTTTAGGTCGCCAGTATCAACTTTTATAAGCTAATCTTATTATAACAAAAATATGATGATCAAATAATTAGTTTCCAAACATAATGTATTAGGTTGAATTTGCTTACGTAAAATTTGTAAAGTGACATTTACGCTAGACAAATATAATATGTCACAAATTAATCTAGACCAAGTTGTTTGTGTGATACAGATGTATTCCATTAAAACCAAAATTTTCCACCTTATCTAAGTTATGAACCGACTCATCAGGATGAATAATTGTTCAACTTTTAGCATAAAGTCTATAATTATTTATTCATTTAAGCTTTGCGTTTAGCTTGCCATAAACTTGTGTTCATTGTTTGTTAGCAGATTCTAAATAACATGTTCATCAACTAGATATTTTCTACAAGAATCTTCTCATGTGACAGGATATGGAGTGTTTTTTTTAAATAAACGTACAAAATGTTTATCAAGATTCTTATTTTGATATAGACTTTAAGCATGAGTTTACATAACGTTTAGGTATTTTTATAGTATCGAATCTGACGTTTAATATCTTTAAATGAATAAAATACTCCGTGTGACATAAGATTTAATTTACTGATTACTACTATTTTATTTTCCGTTTCATTGGTACTTAGGATTAAACCATAGCTGAGGATGGTGGTAATGTTCTTACTTAGGATTAAACCATAGATGAGGATGGTGGTAATATTCAGGAATGGGGAATGGTGAGGGAAGAGTCGAAAATTGTTTCGGAAAAACAACGGTGAGTTAGCGTACATCTAATAAAAAGGCTCGTTCTTCTTGAATAACTTGAAAAAAAAAAAAAAAAAAAAAAAAAAAAAGAAGCCTTATCTATTAAGCGATATTGACGATTATTTATTATTATTATTAATAAAGTATGCTTTAAAAACAAAGTTAATTGATTATAAAGATGTTACACCATTTGAAATTCATATCCTTATACAATAGGGATATTATTAATTATAAGGGCTTATGACACTCAATAAGAACATTTAAAAAAATAATAATAATAAATAAATAAATAAATAAATAAATAAATAAAACCTTATTTAAGAATGTAGATTATATGTGTCTCAATTACAAACTTTCACTAAATATTTCAATATGTACATTTTGATAACGTGTTATACTCCAAAATCTTGCATGTGTCACATTATTTTATATATCATGTCACCAAAATACGCACACCGAAACACTTTTTAAAGTTTGTAACGATACATTTTTTAGTTATGAGCCAAAAAAAAACTTTGAAAAAAGTAGATTGCTATTTAATGACCTAAATGCTTTATAAAAGTTAACACTCAACAGTAACATATATTGGCTGAATAGAGTAGTTGATTACTACTTAATGACTTTAACACTTTACACATTTGTGGAAAAGTAAATATGGGTTGTTAAGCCAAACACATTTCAAGTGTTTATCTAAGCAAATAAACGCTTTCTTTCAGAACACTCACTACTGTAGAGAAATTATTTTTTTGCTTAATAATAAGCAGATAAGTAAATGAAACTTAATAGGCTTTTCCACTTCCCATACACCATCTAATAATGGCATACTAATACTAACATGTCAAATGGGTAAATTGTGTCAAAATTGTAAAAAAGTAGTAAAAATTATAAGCTTATCATAGGCAGCTATGAGGAATTAGGCTATATTGTTACATTTTAAGATTGTGAAATTATTTAGCTCATTGGGCCTTGGGCCAAGCCCATTCGTATATTTGGAGTAAACATTTTGCATGAGTTTCAAACATGTGACTTAAGAGTTTGTCTTTAACTTTTTCTTTTTGAACTTACGAGTTACGAGTTTGTGTTTAACTCGTTGAGCTTTATTGCTGGTCATGTAGACTTTTTGATAACTGACAATAGATGGTATGTTGATTTTGCTGAAAACTTAGTTGAGAAAAGTGACTTTTTTCACTAACTCTGGACGCTGATTTAATCCTTATGTATATGGTATATATGTAAGTAATACTTTGTTGGTTCGCGTTTTGAAAAGAGCTTATGAACAAGCTAAAATGCGTCCAAAATCATGTTGATGTGAATGAGAGACATTTGAAGTAAAAGATGAAATGGAAAGTGAATCGTATCTCACATTGGTAGGAGAGACATTTTTTGAGAGCTTTATTACTAAGACCCTCAAGGTTAAAGTAAATTATTTTTACTTATTCAAAAACGCTCATCAATGAAGATGTTGTGAATATCGGTTCCTAACTTTTCCAAAACATCTTCATTGGAGTGTTGTTGAAAAACTAAATATAATTTTTTAGAAAAAAACCTACATGGTTATAAATCTCTCGAAAAATCATACTCCATAGCAAATTTTGTCTTGGTTTGGTCTAGCTTTTTGTTTTTAGTTGTTTTATCGGACTAGATCCCAATCCACTTCGATTACAATCTTTGAAGTGAACCCTAACAATGGTAGTGAGAAATGTGTTCTATGTTTTAATCCAACAGTATTTCTTAACCTGACAACATAAAAGAAGAAATAACTATTTCAAATTTGAGAATACAAAATGATTTCTTTACATTTTATGAACACGATAAAACACATAGCAAAAAAATGTCATAATGGCAATGTGAATAACAAGATTTAACTTCATGAACTAATTAAATGAACCCTGAATTTAGTAACAAGCATCTCATTGGAGACTTGCTTTAATTTGTTCATCCAGTAACACGAATACAATGCATATTGCTATTATTCTTTTTACAATAAAAGTTGTAGATCAAGAAACCGTAGATCAAACCCTCCGATGGCATCAATGGACTAAAAACAAAACACCAAACGTACTGTTTCTCTAATAACACGGATCAAAAAGCGTTTGTGTAACTTCATCCCATGATCTTATAATAATGATGTGTTTCATGTGAAGATGAAAGATTTCTAGGTGCCAAGTGATACGTTGCCAGTGGTGCTTGAGAGAATAATGAATGCACAAACGACGTAAAGTGTGAAAGAAAAACGAGCTTGTCTCTCGTCCCAATTTCTTAGCCTATCTATTTCTGTGTGCATTATAGGCATTTTGCTTCATCATCTCCATATTATATACATTGACAAGGTTGTAAAAATAGATATAATAATATCAAGTGTTGTGTACGTAGCACGTTGAGTTATCATCAAGTAAGTAAACAACACGTACGTACAACCTTTGCCAACATCACAAGTCATCCAAAGGAGTGAGTAGCCACAAGATTACTATTAGCTAGGTTATCCTTAATCATAGTTCTGATGGTGATGTTTAGCGAAAACATCAATTTATATATACTGTAAGGTTTCATTCAAGGTGTGTAACTAAACATAATTAATTGTTTCGGCTACAGCCAAGCAGGTGCACTTACAAACTATAAAATAAACAGCATTGCTCTAGTTTTGATTTCAATAAGCAATACACACGCATCCAAGTGAAAATAATATGATCTTAACTACTCAAATATAACCAAATAAAAAATAAAATAATTGCTATTATAAGTCAAATATGAACAAACCAAAGCCGGAAATATATAGTTAAACTAGACTAATAAAATGACATGTAATCACAATTAAACTTATCGTCATAACCAGTAACCCCATCAACTTCCATAGATAACATATCTCCTTCCTCCACCGCATGTATCTTCATGTTAACAACCTGGAATACATATCAATTAGTAAGCCTCCATCAAACAATGATAAAACAGCCAAATTTTTATCTGCTGATCGATAAAGTGCTACCCTTTCTTTAGAATTGGAACCCAATAACTTACACTATCCACATTTTATAATCTAGGGAGCATATCATGACCAACATCAATTCGAGGACCGTACTCCCAGTATAGGGCTTAGATATAGGCTGCTGACATTGATTTCGAAGTTATCAGATGAAGTAGTGGGCTTTCATGATACAGTCGCTTTTGGTGTATTGGGTCGGTCTATGACTTCCCCTCAGATAAGTAATTCGAGGTTTTTACAGAGTTTACAAGTAGGTCTAATAAAGTCTAACAGGAAAATAATTAAAATATTGGTTATGTCCCATAATAACGTATATGGTCATTATTGTTGATTCAAAAGTTATTAACTAGTCCGACCTAAATAGCACCAAATTTTGGTTTCTTGCAGTCATACAAAATAATACTTGATGAAACCAGGAATTTAATCATATAAATGATGTTGCCAAGAGAAAAGATATAAGATTAATTCAAAAATCAAACCTGCAACAGAGATGAGTTGAATTGAATCAGACACCAGCTAACGATGCAACGTATGGAAATCGGCTCCAAAGAATGTCAGATGGTATGAAATTACACAGTGTAGAAACAGTCTTTGACACGAAGTTGTAACGTACAATGTTGTAATGTGATACTATCACCATAAACGAATCATCTTCTCTTTCTCCCAAAACAATACACAGAAAACAACTTTGTCTCCGCCCCGAGGGAACAATGTTAATGATATCATCAAGAATGTACTTCACCGACCATTCAGAAGACTCTTCCCTCATTTCGAAAACTTGGTAACGACAACTAGATTCCTTCATTAAAAGAAGCAGACTACCACGAGACTCAAACAACCTGGTGTGTCTAGTATCCACATTGTCTAAAGCCGGAGTTCGTATGTTTGTTACCATTGGATGGTCAACAATATCAAACTTGTAATGCAGCTTAGAGTTTATCCAATGAATGGCATTATTCCAATATAGTCCCTTGCAAAAACCCTGAAACCAACGGGTGGGATATCGTGGACCACATATTCTCCACTCGCCTGTTTCTGAAGAGTAAATTAGTATCTGTTGATAAATTGATCTAGCCTCATTCGTTATGCTAAGACTCACGAGTTTGTAGTAAGGTGATTTAGTTGGATTAAAAGCTAGTATGATTTCAATGTCATTCAAATTTGGTGGAGGTGGAATAATCTTAAACAGATTAGTAAATGGATTGTATACATACAAAAAAGGTTTATACGAAAGATAAATTCTGTATAAAACTAAACCATTACACGACTGCAAAATATTCAAACAACTACCTATCTGCAGGTTGATACCGATACTAGCTTTGGGACCTAGTGTCACAAAATCATAATACGGAGAATTTTCTCTGCGGATAAATAAACCGCAAGGAGGTTCGATTTTAGGCTTCAGAAGACGGCGAGTTAAATATTGGGAAGTTATGAGAGATAACCAATGTTTGGATACGGATTTAAAAAGTTTAAGTGAGAGTAGAGGTAATCGGAGGAAGATTTCCATCCAAATTTCATCAGGTATAACATAATTCTTCGGTGAAGGAGTCATCTTCGTTGCTATCAAAACCCTAATAAGTTATTTTAATGGAGGTTAAGTGAGGGTTTACAAAAAAAATACGAGTAGTACAAAATAAAAAACAATTTATAATGATCGTTGGGCCTTGGGCCAAGCCACCAAGCCTATTCGTACACTAATAAAGCTTTCTCTTATTATCATGTGCTAACAGTCAATTATTCTTAGGTGAAACTCATGGCTGTCTTTTACTGTTGGTCATGTATATTTTCTCATATGTAATAATATTTAGATGGTATATATGTTGATTTTGCTGGAAACTGAGTTGAGAAAATTGATTTTTCAGTAACTTTTGACACTAATTTATCTTTATGTATAAATACCTTGTTATAATACCCACGCACGTGCGTGTTTTTAAATTTTTTTTGAATGATATATTTTTATTTATTAAAAAGAAAATAATTTAATTTTTGTTTTGTAGTATATTAAAAAAAACGAATTTATAAATTTATAAATTAAAAAATAATAATTCAATTATTACCTAATAAGGAAACATTTTTTTTTGAAATACGAAAGTCCCCACTTGGGTTTTTTTTTTTTTTTTTTTTTTTTTTTTTTTTTTTTTTGGTGCAAAGGTGAAAAAATATATTAATATGAAACTTTTTGTACAGTAGTTTAAACAACACCAAACTGGTTGGACATGCCCATACCAGGATACTCAAAACAACAATTCTAAACCAGATTATCAGATACAACTTCATATCTAGCCAAGAAACTAAACCATTACAACTTGCTACTTATCATCAGGTATGCAACATACTGCAGCATCCATATTCACCTTGTATGCATCAATAACCATCTAGCTACATTTCTACCTTATCTACCCATCATGGTCATTCAACCTGCCACCACAATAACCATGACAAGCTAGATTAGTTGCTTCACTAGGAACCCATAACCTCTCCACAGGAAAGGGCTATACCAACTGCCTCTACATTTCCATCTACTACAATGGCTTCACAAAGTTGGGAACACACACCTTGCAGTGAGTACCAACCATTACCTCCTTAGCAGTGCATATCTAGGACCATGTAGGTTCATCTTTCACTCCTCACAATTCCTAGAAACATGCACCACCACACTTGTTCACTTATACCCTTCATAGATGAAAACTCACTTTATGGACTATAAATAAACATAAGCTGTGTTGTTCCAATCACCCCCTAGTTATCTAACAAAGACCTACTTAAAAGGTGAAAAGTCCAAACAACAAGTATGGTTACTTAAAGTCCAAGCTATAGAGCCATCATCTATAGTGAACATATACTCAATCAATTTTCCAATATGAAAAACTGATGAGAAGGTTAAAAACCTTGATTGTTTAGCAGAATTACCAGAGCACATTTCTGCATACCTCTGCACCTAGCATTCATATGCAGGCTACTATTCAGATCAACATTATACTATTCCTTTGATATCCAATTCCAATCTTCACAAACTGCATGCTCATCCAAACACCCCCCTTAAATCCCCTGTCACACAGTCAACAATCATGCATTCCTATCAAACTTGATATTCCAGATGGTTTCAGCATTGAGAACATTTGTAGTTTGCTTGACCTTGATTGAAACCATTTTTGCCTTTATTTCCTCACATATTGTCTTAAACATTTCATCAGCACTTCTTTTTTGGCTAGTGAATATTCTGCTATTTCTTTCTTGCCAAATGTAATAAACTGTGGCAGCAAGACATAACTTTTTTATAATCTCCCAAACACCCCCACCAGTGGTTTCAATACTCAATTTGTTAACAATTCTTTCCCAAGTGTTATCAGATGATTTAATCTTTGCTATCTTGCATATTGACATCCATATCCGAATAGCAAATTCACATTTGAAGAATAAGTGATCATGTGAGTCAACTCCTTTTTCACATAAGCTGCATTCATATGTCTTGTTGGGATACCATCTCTGCAACTTATCTTGAGTACACAATTTTTGCCTAACAGCTAGCCATAAAATGTAAGTATGCTTTGGAATACTGTGAGAATGCCATACAAGGTTCTTCCAACAAACTTGACCAATTTCTTCCCTTACATCTTTCCAAACACTACTCATGGTAAACTTCATTGTACTACCTTTCTTGTCCACCCACACAGGCTTATCAGGGCTGTCATTTAGCACAGGAATAAGAATATTGTTTAATTGAGGAAATTTGACTAACCATTGCATAGGCCATTTCCACCCTTCATCATTAATTATATAAAAAAGATAAGCAGATAAGTAAATGAAATTTAATAGGCATTTCCACTTCCCATAGATCACGGACAAAAAAAAAATGAAAAATTTGATTGATAGAACAACATAACATATAAAAAACTCAAAAATATAAATCAGGTACACATATATCCTTAGCATACTCAAGCCAGGGGCGAAGCTTCATAGGGGCCGGGGGGGGGGGGGGGGGGGGGGGCACCCGACCCCCCGAAATTTTTTTTGCGATGTAGGGGTATATAGTTTTCGTGTAGAAAAATTTCGGTATATTCGGTTTCGACCCCCCAAAAATTTCGGTATACCTGAAATATAGCCTTAGGAAAAAAAAAATTTAGATCCCGACCCCCCACTTACAAAATCCAAGCTTCGCCACTGACTCAAGCTGCTCCCATCTAATAATGGCATAACACTAACATATCATATGGGTAAATTTTGTCCAACTTGTAAAAAGTGGTAAAAATTAGATCGTCCCTGGTTGAATCACGAAGTTTGATAGCTTATCATAGCTATAAGGAATTAAGCTCATATTGGATATTTAAAGATTGTGAAATTATTTAGCTCATTGGGCCTTGGGCCAAGCCTATTCGTAGAGTTGGAGTAAACATGTTGCATGAGTTTCAAACACACTGCCTTTCGAGTTTGTCTTTAGCTCGTTGAGCTTTTACAAATAACTATAAATGTTGTATGAGATGTTTTATATAAGTATGTATTTTTTACTTTATTGCTGGTCATGTAGACCTTTTCATAACTAGAATAGATGGTATGTTGATTTTGCTGAAAACTTAGTTGAGAAAAGTGACTTTTAATTTGTCACTAACTTTGGACGCTGATTTAATCCTTATGTATATGGTATATATGTAAGTAATACTTTGTTGGTTCGCGTTTTGAAAAGAGCTTATGAACAAGCTAAAATGCGTCCAAAATCATGTTGATGTGAACGAGAGACATTTGAAGTAAAAGATGAAATGGAAAGTGAATTGTATCCCACATTGGTGGGAGAGCCATTTTTTTGAGATCTTTATTATTAAGACCCTCAAGGTTAAAGTAAATTATTTTTACTCTTTCAAAAACGCTCATCAATGAAGATGTAGTGAATATGGGTTCTCTAATTTTTCTAAAACATCTTCTTTGGAGTGTTGTTGAAAAACTAAATATATTTTTTTAGAAAAAAACCTACATGGTTATAAATCTCTCGAAAAATCATACTCCGTAGCAAATTTTTGTATTAGTTTGGTCTAGCTTTTTGTTTTTAGTTGTTGTTTTATCGGACTAGATCCCAATCCACTTCGATTACAATCTTGAAGTGAACCCTAACAATCGTAGTGAGAAATGTATTCTATGTTTTTATCCAACAGCATTTCTTAACATAACAACATAAAAGAAGAACAAATCTTTCAAATTTGAGAATACAAATTGATTTCTTTACGTCGTATGAACACGATAAAACACATAGCAAAAAATATGTCATTACGTCAGCGATGTGAATAACAAGATTTAAATTCATGAATTAACAAAATGAACCTTGAATTTAGTAACAATCATCTCAATGGAGACTTGCTTTAATTTGTTCATCCAGTAACACCACAATGCATTTTGCTATTATTCTTTTTACAATAAAAGTTGTAGATCAAGAAGCCGTAGATCAAACCAGACGATGGCATCAATGGACTAAAAACACGGCACCAAACTGTTTCTCTAATAACGCGGATCAAGAAACGTTTGTGTACATTTATCCCATGATCTTTTATATAACAATGATGTGTTTGATCATGTGAAGATGAAAGATATCTAGGTGCCAAGTGCTACGTTGCGAGTGGAGCTTGAGACAATAATGAATGCACAAACGACGGAAGAGGAAAAGACATACACCTAACCTAAGTGTTTTTTATGTAACATTTCAATGGCGTATGACGTATGTGAAAGAAAAACGAGCTCGTCTCTTGCCCCAGTTTCTTAGCCTATCTATTTCTGTGTGCATTATATGCATTTTGCTTCATCATCTCCATATTATACACATCGACAAGGTTGTGAAACAGATATAATAATTGCTATTAAATAATGATAAAACAGACAGATTTTTATGTGCTGAAAAAGTGCTACCCTTTCTTTGAAACTGGAACCGAAGAACTTACAATACATTGCATAAATCTAGGGAACAGATCATGACCAACATCGATTCGAGAACTGTACTCCCAATATAAAGGCTTAGATACAGGCTTCTGACATTGATTCTAAATTGATCTTGAAGTTATCAGATGAAGTTGTGGGCTTTCTTATATTAGAAACAACTGTCATTTTTGGTGTAATATTGGGTCGGTCTATGACAGTATGACTTCCCCTCAGATAAGTAATTACAGGTTTTTTCAAAGTTTACAAGTAGGCCGAATAAAGTCTAAAAGGAAAACAACGAATTTGAGTAATAACGCATATGACATTATTTTATGTTGATTCAAAAGTTATTAACCACTCCGACATAAATAGCACCAAATTTCATTCAAAATACTACTTGATGATACTAAGCAAGCAGAGTTAATACCAACACTGTAACTGATTAAACCAGGAATTTAAGCATATAAATGATGTTGCCACGAGAAAAGATATAAGATTAATAAATCAAACCTGCAATAGAGATGAGCGGAATCAGACACCAGCTAACGATGCAATGAATGGAATGTTGGAGAAATTATTAAAAATGAAACACTAATGAGAATATTGATTGATTCTGCTGATCACTCTTGTTTTTTATTGAACTAGAATGAGGCCTTTAAATAGGCAAAACATAACAAAGACTCAACAGACTTCTCCTAGAAAACTGGAACTACAACTAAGGACTAGGAACAAATAAACGACTGGAATATTTCCAGCTTATTCTACTTTGACTAGAACTAACAGCTAGTTTGAATGAGTCTTCCAACACTCCCCCTTCATTCGAACTTGTTGATTCCCATCTCAAGACAAAATGCTTCATGCTTCTTTAGAGACAAACTCTTGGTCATCAAATCTGCAATCTGCTCTTCCGTGTTACAATTTTCCAGCCTCACTTCTCCTTTTTCCAGCAGCTCACGAATGTAGTGGTGTTTAATTTCAATATGCTTTGATCGACCGTGATACACTGGATTTCTAGCAAGCATTACAGCTGACCTGCTATCACAATGAATTTCAGTAGGTTCAAATTGCTCTTCTCCCAAGTCGGACAAAATTCTTCTTAACCACACCGCTTGATAACTAGTTGCAGTGGCTGCTACATATTCCGCCTCTGTGGACGATAAGGCTACAGTTGCCTGTTTCTTTGAATTCCATGATACAACACCTGTTCCAAGAATAAAACAACTTCCTGATGTGCTCTTCCTGTCTTCAATGGAACCGGCCCAATCACTATCGATGAATCCCGTTAGTTTGAATTCTTTTGATTTGCGATACCATATCCCCAAGTTCTTTGTGCCAGCTAAGTAACGAAGAACTCGTTTTGCTGCTCCAAAGTGATGTCTTGATGGATTGTGCATAAAGCGAGATAAAACGCCAACTACAAAACTAATGTCAGGACGAGAGTGAGTTAAGTAAATTAGTCGCCCAATTAAACTTTGGTACAACTGTCCATTGGCAGCTTCAGCACCATCTAGTGGTTGAAGTTTTTCCCCAATGTTCATCGGAGTAGCCGCCGGTTTACATTCGATCATATTAAATTTCTGTAATGTATCTTCAATATACTTCCTTTGAGACATAAAAATTCCAGCACCTGTTTGCACAATTTGGAGTCCTAAAAAATAATGCAGCTCCCCCAAGTCCGTCATATCAAACATATTCATCATTGAGTTCTTAAATTCAGTTATGAGACGCTTCGATGAGCCTGTGTAAATCATATCGTCAACATATAAACTAACAATGATAAGATCAAAACTACCTTCCTTTTTGACATAGAGTGTTGGCTCATGTTTACTTCTTTCAAATCCTTGCTTACGAAAAAACTGGTCTATCTTACTATACCAAGCTCGTGGAGCTTGTTTCAGCCCGTAAAGCGCTTTCCTTAGTCGAAGCACTTTATTTGGACATTTTGAGTTCTCGAAACCAGGGGGCTGAGATACATACACTTCCTCCTACCCGTTTAAGAAAGCAGATTTAACATCAAACTGAAAAATCTTCCACTCCTTTTGAGCAGCCAATGCCAATATCATTCTTACAGTCTCGAACCGTGCAACCGGCGCAAATGTTTCTTCATAATCTATCCCTTGCTGTTGTGTGAATCCCCTCACTACCAACCTAGCTTTGTACTTCTCAACGCTGCCATCTGCAAGAAATTTTGTTTTATAAATCCATTTCAAACCAATAACATTTTTACCTTCTGGAAGATCGGCTTCTTCCCATGTTTGATTATTTTGAATAGATTGCAATTCATCTTCCATTGCACCTCTCCATTCCTCACGCTTTAAGGCTTCATCTACCGTGACGGGATCACCAGCAAATAGTGCCAATAATGTTACATCTTCATCTTCATTATCAAGCTCACCTTCAACTGGAAAACGACGTCGAGGAATATGACCACGCTGACTTCTACGTAGTTCAGTGGAAGGTGTTGGCATTGATTTGTGTGAAGAAGATCTTTCGACTGAAGTGCTTAGGCTTGATGATGAACTTGATCTTGTTGGTGTCGGACTTTGTTCTTCAATAGATGAGACTTCTTCTGTATCCTTGCTACTGATTTCTTCATCCTCAATAAGTTTATTCTTTGAAGATTCAACCTTATCATTCCAATCCCAGCTAGCTTGCTCGTCGAACACTACATCCCTACTCACAACAATTGTTTTGCGTGTAGGATTGTAAAGTCGATATGCTTTCGATTGAGAACAATACCCTATAAAGATGTACTTCTGTGATTTTTCTTCCAATTTATGTTTCTCAGTTGTTCGCAATGCATAACACAAACAACCAAAAACCCGTAAATGACTCACCGATGGTTTGTTCCCATACCAAGCTTCATATGGGGTCATATTCCACACTGATTTTGTAGGAGATATATTCAGAAGATAAACTTCAGCAGCAACTCCTTCAGCCCAAAAATTATCCGGCAATCCTTTTGATTTCAACATCGAGCGAGCCATCTCAACCACTGTACGGTTCTTTCGTTCCGCCACTCCATTTTGTTCAGGAGTATATGGGGCTGTTAATTCCCTCTTTATACCTTCCTCGTCACAGAAAGACGCAAATTCTTTAGATATAAACTCACCACCACGATCAGTTCTAAGAACCTTGAGATCCTTCCCACTTTGTTTTTCTACTAACGCCTTGAACTTCTTGAAATTTTCGAATGTTTCAGACTTGAGTTGCAAAAAGTAGACCCAACTCATTCTACTATAATCGTCGGTGAATAAGAGGAAGTACCTGCTCCCGCCAAGAGACTCGGTCCTCATTGGACCACACAAATCAGCATGCACTAGTTCCAACACATCCGCAGCGCGTTTTGATTTTCCCACAGGAAAAGAGATCTTTGTTTGTTTGCCAAGCACGCATCCCTCACATACTTGTTTCATCGACGCAATGGATGGGAGGTTGGCTACCATTTCTTTTGATTTTAGCAGTTGCAGCCCTCTATAATTTAGATGACCGTATCTTAAATGCCACAACTCGCTTTCTTCTAAATTCTTACTCATTAAGGCTGCATCTGTTGAAAAATCGAGAGGAAACATCCTGTTTCCCGTCATGTAAGCACGTGCCACAATTTCATTTGTAGCTTTGTTCTTGATTATACACTTACCATCATCAAACAAAAGAGAATGACCTGATTCCATCAACTGCCCGACACTTACCAAGTTGTGTGCCAAATTCGGAGCATAATTAACGTCTTTTATGTACGTTTGTGTGTTTCCTGTGATGATTGCAGCACTTCCACGTCCTTCAATTTGTACCTTTTTGTCATCACCGAGTCTAACATGCGATTTTATTGACCAGTCAAGGTCGTTGAATTTTGATTTGTCTCCAGTGACATGATGTGAACAGCCACTATCAACATACCACACATCATTTGTTGCTTTCTCTGCTTTTGTCTCGACCATAAACAAGTAGTCATCTTGTCCTCCGTCTTCTTCGGCATAGTTAGCTTCTTCGGGTTTAGACCAACAATACTTATCAGTATGCCCAGGTTTGTCGCAATATGAGCAATGCAAAGAAGAGTTACGACCACGACCTCTGCCTCGGCCTCGAAAACTTCCTCTATCTCTTCCTCGGCCACGTTGATTTGAGAAATCGGCCTCCCCCTTGATCTGAAACGCCTTTTCTTCTTCTTTTGCTGCACTTCTATTAATCCGAGCCTCATGAGCTTGTAGGGAACCCATGAGTTCATCAAAAGATAGTTTAGAGAGATCTTTGGATTCTTCAATAGCAGCCACAACGTGGTCAAACTTAGGTGCCAAACTTCGAAGAACTTTGGCGACAATAGTTTCATCTGTGATTTTCTCTCCATATGACCTCATTTGGCTTACAATTGCTGAGACTCGTGCCAAATATGCTTGCACCGATTCATTTCCTTTCATCCCAGAAGTTTCAAAATCTCTGCGAAGAGATTGTAATTTAACTGTGATCACCTTGGTTGATCCTTGGTATTTAGTTTTGAGGATCATCCAAGCTTGCTTTGATGAAGTAGCTGCTGCGATTCTTGAAAAAATTGATTCATCCACACCTTGTTGAATGAAAAATAGGGCCTTAGCATCGAGCTTCTGATTCTTCTTTCGACACACCTCATCGTCACTGGTCTCTACAATACCAGTTTCCACGAATTCCCAAAGTTCCTGAGACTTGAAAAGGGTCATCATCTTGGTACTCCAAAACTCGTATAAGTCACCCTTGAAGACAGGTATCTGCGTTGGTGATACACTGGTGGAACTTGAACTTGTTGCCATTGAATTTTAAACGAAAAAAAAGGTGTTTAGGCTTACTGTAACCTGGCTCTTGATACCACTTTTGTTGGAGAAATTATTAAAAATGAAACACTAATGAGAATATTGATTGATTCTGCTGATCACTCTTGTTTTTTATTGAACTAGAATGAGCCCTTTAAATAGGCAAAACATAACAAAGACTCAACAGACTTCTCCTAGAAAACTGGAACTACAACTAAGGACTAGGAACAAATAAACGACTGGAATATTTCCAGCTTATTCTACTTTGACTAGAACTAACAGCTAGTTTGAATGAGTCTTCCAACATGGAAAATGGCTCCAAGGAAGGCAAGACGGTATGAAATTACACAGTGGAGAAACAGTCTTTGACACGAAGTTGTATCGCACAATTTTGTTATGTGATGCAATCACCATAAACGAATCGTCTTCTCTTTCTCCCAAAACAATACAAAGAAAAGAACTTTGTATCTAACCCCAGGGAACAATGTTAATGAGATCATCAAGAATGTACTTCACCGACCATTCAGAAGACTCTTCCCTCATCTCGAAAACATGGCAACGACAACTAAATTCCTTCATTAAAAGAAGCAGGCTACCACGAGACTCAAACAACTTGGTGTGTCTATAATCCACATTGTCTAAAGCCGGAGTTTGTATGTTTTTTACTATTGGTTGGTCAACAATATCAAACTTGGAATGCAGGTTACCATCATAGTTTATCCAATGAATGGCATTATTCCAATATAGTCCCTTCCCAAAACCCTGAAACCTATAGGCGGGATATAGTGGACCGCAGATTCTCCACTCGCCTGTTTCTGAAGAGTAAATTTGTATAAATGCTTCAGCATGACTTATGTAGCAATATCTAAGACTCACGAGTTTGTAGTAAGGTGATTTAATTGGATTAAAAGCTAGACGTATGATTTCATTGTCATTGAATTTTAAGGGAGGTGTAATATTCTTAAATAGATTAGTGAATGGATTGTATACATAGAAAGAACACGGATTCGAAACATAACTTCTGTATAAAAGTAAACCATTACACGAATGCATAATATCAAAACTACTACCTTCAGGGTGATACTGATACTAGCTTTGGGACCCAGCGTCACAAAATCATAATAATAAGAATAGACTCTACGGATAAATAAACCGCAAGGAGGATCGATTCTAGGCTTCAGAAGACGGCGAGTAAAATATCGGGAAGTTATGAGAGATAACCAATGTTTGGATACGGATTTAAAAAGTTTAAGTGATAGTAGTGGTAATCGGAGGAAGATTTCAATCCAAATATCATCAGGTATAACATAATCCTTCGGTAAAGGGATCATCTTCATTGCTAAGAAAACCCTAGTGTTATTTTAATGGAAGTCAAGTGAGGGTTTACAAAGAAAATAATAATTACAATGATCGTTTTCTCCAACTAGAATGATTGTTGGGCCTTGGGCCAATCCACCTAGCCTATTCGTATAATATTCATAACTAATGATAGATGGTACGTTGATTTTGATGGAAACTTAGTTGAGCAATGTGACTTATCACTAATTTTGGATATTAATTTATCTTTGTGTAAATGTTATATATGTTAGTAATACTTTGTGGGTTTACATGAGCTTCGCGCACGAGCTAAGATGTGTTAAAATGACGTCGATGTGAATGAGACATTGTCGCTTAAAGCAAGACATTTGAAGCAAAAATTAAAATGAAAATGAAACGTATCCCACATCGTTGGGAGAGCAATATTTTGAGGGCTTTATTACTAGAAGCCTCGAGGTCATGGCAAATTACTAGAAGCCTCGAGGTCATGGCAAATTGCTTTAGTCTTTCAAAACTGCTTGTTTTCATGAGATTATGGATATTGGTTCACTAGCATTTCCATATTCATCATGGGAAGTGCATTGTTGAAAAATTAATAGAATTTTTTTTAAATCTCTAGAATTTACTTCGATTACCATCTTGCCGTGAACCCTAACAATCGTAGTGAAAAATTTATTCTATATGTTTGTGTCCAACAACATTTTTTAACTTAATAACATAAAAGAAGAAACAACTATTTCAAATTTGAGAATGCAAAATGATTTATTTACGTCTTATGAACATGATAAAACACATAGCTAAACATATGTCATTACGTTGGCAATGTCAATCTAACAACAAATGTGTAACTTCATGAACTAACTAAATGAACTTACATTAAGCAATAAATATCTCAATGGAGATTTGCTTTTTTCACCCAAGAACAAGAATACAGTGCATTTTGCTTCTTCTTTTGTACAAGAACCCATAGATCAAACCATCTGATGGCATCAATAGACCAAAATCTTATAATAATGATGTGTTTCATACGATGATACGAAGATGAAAGATATTTAGGTACCACTTGACGTGTTACCAGCGTTGTTGGGTGTTGGAAAGGATAATGAATGCAACAAACGACAGAACGTGAAAAGAAAGACACCTAAGTGCTTTCTGTGTACATTTCCATGGCGTATGTGAAAGAAAAACGAGTTCGGCTATCAGCTAGTTTCTTATTCTATCTGGTTTTGTTGCATATAATGCTCTTCCAAAGCTCCATGCATTAAACAATTATATGATTATGGTAAGTTTGGAAATAAATTTATCTTATACAAAGAGTAGTAAAAAGGTCAAAATTTGAAAAGTTGACTTTTTACATATACATCATTCTTCTATTGCTTTATCATACTACTTTCAGCTCCTTAGAAGATATTTCTAACATGTTTTCTGGTCTAACCATTCAATTCTAAAATAGAAAAATACGGAAGGTTTGGAAATGTATCTCATAGAATGGGTAGTAAAAAGTCAACTTTCTGAATAGTTGACTTTTTTACATAGGCATCATTCACTATTCCCAGCAACATAAAAGACATTTTAACAGATTTATGGACTACCTTTTTTATTCTAAGCCATGTAATTATGGAAAGTTTGGAAATTTAGCAAATGTGAAGGGTAGTTATAAACTCAACATTGTTAAAGTTTAACTTTTCAACCAAGAAATTCAGAGATGTTTGCTACTCCGTAGTTATCTTTTCTTCAAACCAACGTCCTTTTCTTACCCACAGTGACCAAAGCAAGTAAAATTATCAGAGGAGTTAGGTAATTAATCGTCCCGCACTTGGGTACTACATCCAAACTCTAAACTTGTTCTCACCGCATTTGTTAAACAGCTTGATGTGCCTATTGACAATATACAACCACAAGTGCCTTTATCCAGAAGAGGCTGAGAAAGGAGATTATCGAAGTCTTAATAGGTTTTGGCGTTTTGCTTAAACATCTATGTAAGAGGACCGGTAAGATGTAGCATACTGCATACAAAATGCAGCACCCTGAAAGTCATATTGACAAAAAAATGAACTATTACAAGTACCCGTTATAAATTATAATGCGCAAATTTAAATGCTCTCCAAAGATGATATATGCCTACTGCTTAAATCATATATTACAAACTACTCTAATCCAAACACTACGTAACACCTAAATAATTACCAAAATCCACCATCGTTATCTCCAAAGATGATATACCTGCAGCCGCTTGATGATATTCCTTTTATGATCCTACAAATAGACCCATTGTCATGTTTAAACCAACAATATTGTGATTCAAAAACTTCAATGCTTTAATAATGGCACCAATAAGGCATTATATGAATCAATTAGCTCAATATTTGAAGGTTGAGAAAGAGGTCGGATGTTTTTTAAAAGCAAAGAATTTTATAAAGAAAACACCAAAAGCCATAGGGCTGCAAAACAAAAAATGGGCTCCAAGATGAAGGATCGCAACCAAAATTGCATGACCAACATATAAAGAATAACAGATACTCACGTTGGTTTAAAATTCAATCACTCCAATCTCAACTACATTACACGGAGTAAATCATTTGAGAACTTACTAAAAAGAAAGTCTTAAAATATTAAGTTTAAACACTTACTTATTTATGTCTTAAACACTTACAAAGTTGTTATAGCAAAAAATGTATGTATTTAGTAATTTTTATGCTCATTTATAGTGCATTAAATGCATAATTACTTTAAATATGAAAACAACAGATTGTTTAATGTGTCTTAAGCAATTCCCAGTGGGCAGTGTTTAGCAAAACCCTTAACTAATTAATGTGATCATCATTTATTTGACATGATACAAACCAACTATATGTTTTCTAAATTACAATCACGTATTTTAACCAAAGCATAATGGTTATATGTTTTATACTTTTCTCATTATCGTCTTTTTTATGTCATATTTCTCATATTCGTGTTTTCCTTTTATCAAACGTCTCTTGTATATTTATTATCGTAAGAAACAATAATCGAGTGTCTATTAACTCCATAATACTATCCACATTCGTTACAAAAAACATATAAATTACAAAATATTACAAGGTATCCGCCCCCTCAACGCATGAGTACTTTGCTAGTTTATATTATCTCTACAACTCTTGTTTGCAATCAACTTTGAATTGAATGAAATATATCTTCATCCTTTATGTTATCGAATTCTTCCGAGCTCGCATGTAGATAACAAATATTAGGTATTTACAGTCTCGCATCAGTTTAAATATGTCAGACGAACACGCAAAAACTTGAAATGCGTGTGAATTTAATTTGATACTCCATATTTTTTACGTCATTTTACAATGAAAATAAAGATCTTAGATTTCAGCTCCATTTGGTTTCACTAACAAGCACAACCAAACGTTGTCTTGTGTCTCACCAAGTAAATTCCCTTTCGATGCTTTTTCTCAAAATAATAGAGAAACAGTATGCTTATTTTTTAGGTCTATTCTCACCAAACTGATTAAACCAGGAATTTAAGCATATAAATGATGTTGCCAAGAGAAAAGATATAAGATTAATAAATCAAACCTGCAACAGAGATGAGCAGAATCAGACACCAGCTAACGATGCAATGAATGGAAAATGGCTCCAAGGAAGGCAAGACGGTACGAAATTACACAGTGGAGAAACAGTCTTTGACACGAAGTTGTATCGCACAATTTTGTTATGTGATGCAATCACCATAAACGAATCGTCTTCTCTTTCTCCCAAAACAATACAAAGAAAAGAACTTTGTATCCAACCCCAGGGAACAATGTTAATGAGATCATCAAGAATGTACTTCACCGACCATTCAGAAGACTCTTCCCTCATCTCGAAAACATGGCAACGACAACTAAATTCCTTCATTAAAAGAAGCAGGCTACCGCGAGACTCAAACAACTTGGTGTGTCTATAATCCACATTGTCTAAAGCCGGAGTTTGTATGTTTTTTACCATTGGTTGGTCAACAATATCAAACTTGGAATGCAGGTTACCAACATAGTTTATCCAATGAATGGCATTATTCCAATATAGTCCCTTCCCAAAACCCTGAAACCTATAGGCGGGATATAGTGGACCGCAGATTCTCCACTCGCCTGTTTCTGAAGAGTAAATTTGTATAAATGCTTCAGCATGACTTATGTAGCAATATCTAAGACTCACGAGTTTGTAGTAAGGTGATTTAGTTGGATTAAAAGCTAGACGTATGATTTCATTGTCATTGAATTTTAAGGGAGGTGTAATATTCTTAAATAGATTAGTAAATGGATTGTATACATAGAAAGAACACGGATTTGAAACATAACTTCTGTATAAAAGTAAACCATTACACGAATGCATAATATCAAAACTACTACCTATCTTCAGGGTGATACTGATACTAGCTTTGGGACCCAGCGTCACAAAATCATAATAATAAGAATAGACTCTACGGATAAATAAACCGCAAGGAGGATCGATTCTAGGCTTCAGAAGACGGCGAGTAAAATATTGGGAAGTTACGAGAGATAACCAGTGTTTTAATACGGATTTAAAAAGTTTAAGTGAGAGTAAAGGTAATCGGAGGAAGATTTCAATCCAAATATCATCAGGTATAACATAATCCTTCGGTAAAGGGATCATCTTCATTGCTAAGAAAACCCTAGTGTTATTTTAATGGAAGTCAAGTGAGGGTTTACAAAGAAAAAAATAATTGCAATGATCGTTTTCTCCAACTAGAATGCTTGTTGGGCCTTGGGCCAAGCCACCAAGCCTATTCGTAATTTCGTATACTAATAGTCAATTTGTCTTATGTGAAACTTATGCATACTTTTTCATAACTAATGATAGATGGTACGTTGATTTTGATGGAAACTTAGTTGAGCAATGTCACTTATCACTAATTTTGTATATTAATTTATCTTTGTGTAAATGTTATATATGTTAGTAATACTTTGTGGGTTTACATGAGCTTCGCGCACGAGCTAAGATGTGTTAAAATGACGTCGATGTGAATGAGACATTGTCTCTTAAAGCAAGACATTTGAAGCAAAAATTAAAATGGAAATGAAACGTATCCCACATCGTTGGGAGAGCAATATTTTGAGGGCTTTATTAATAGAAGCCTCGAGGTCATGGCAAATTGCTTTAGGATGCGTTTGGTATGAGATAATGGGAATGGGGAATGATTAATGGAATGATAGGTGATGTTTGGTACATTTAGTACATGTTTGGTTGATGCTTTTGAGGCGGTATCAACAAAAGAAAAAACAAAACCTTCGTTTGGTTTATAAAATTTATGGAATGAAAGTGACTACATATACTTTTTCATTCTTAGCTTACTTGGTGGTATTCACTGAAACTCGAGGGCCCAATGCATGCTTCCCTCTCACAATCTTATTTTTTTATATTATAATATAATATTTAAATATAATATAAAATTAATAAATTATATATAATAATATATATAATAATATATTTTATCTCTCATACTTTTTCCTCAAACCTTTCCCAAATCTTTCAAACCTTTCCCAAATTCAAATCCAATTCCAATCCCACTTGCGAACCAAACGCACCCTTATATAGGAATATAATCTTGGAATGATATGCAAAAATGTTCTATACTTCATAGTTATCAAATTGATAGGATATCATACTTTCATTCCCGGGCCCACATTTCTCCTCACACTATTAGAGCATGCACATGCGTAACACAGGTTATAAGTTAACGCAGCGCCACATCAGCTTTACCACTTTAACTTTAGCTCACAAAAACACACCCACAACAATAACTCAACCTTAACTCACTTTAACTCAACTTTTCATATATTTTCAAATTCAACCTTAAACTAAAACTAATACTTCATTTATTAAAAAAATAACATTCATTTTTAAAATATATTACAATACGCACTAAAAAAAATACCTTACGAAAAAAAAAAAAAAAAAAAAAAAAAAAAAAAAAAAAAAAAACTGCTTTTATAACCACAGGGACTAAATTGTAAACACCAAAATAACACATGGACCAAAATGCAAATTCACTTTATGTTATATCTTCTTCTTCACAGAAACACGCACACACACACACACACTGCACACACACGAACAGTAAAACACACACACAAGAACACACACTGCAATTTATGTATCATCTTCAATCATGGGGGGGGGGGGGGGGGGGGCGAAATGATTTTTTATTTTTTTTACTTTCGATGCCTTAACGTAGCGTTAGTAGGCTAACGCAAGGCGTTAACGCCGGTTTAACGCGAGATCGTGCATCAACTAACGCACCTTAACGTGCGTTAAAGGGGCCTTAACGCACCCTTCCACGTTACGCATGCGCATGCTCTTAACAAATAGGATATCATACTTTCATTCCCGGGCCCACATTTCTCCTCACACTATTAACAAGATTATCAAATATGATAAACAAACCAAACACCGATATTGGATTTGATTATTTAACTCAAATCTATTCTCATTCCATCTTATGATTATGGCCTATGGATATTGGTTCACTAGCATTTCCATAGTCATCATGGGAAGTGCATTGTTGAAAAATTAATAGAATTTTTTTTAAATCTCTAGAATTTTATTTCTTGGTTTGATCTACTTTTTCGTTTTTAGTTGCTGTTTTTATAAGGTAGATCCTTTTTTACTTCGATTACCATCTTGCCGTGAACCCTAACAATCGTAGTGAAAAATTTATTCTATATGTTTGTGTCCAACAACATTTTTTAACTTAATAACATAAAAGAAGAAACAACTATTTCAAATTTGAGAATACAAAATGATTTATTTACGTCTTATGAACATGATAAAACACATAGCAAAACATATGTCATTACGTTGGCAAAATCAATCTAACAACAAATGTGTAACTTCATGAACTAACTAAATGAACCCTACATTAAGTAATAAATATCTCAATGGAGATTTGCTTTGTTCACCCAAGAACAAGAATACAGTGCATTTTTGCTTCTTCTTTTATACAAGAAACCATAGATCAAACCATCCGATGGCATCAATAGACCAAGATCCTATAATAATGATGTGTTTCATACGATGATACGAAGATGAAAGATATTTAGGTACCACTTGACGTGTTACCAGCGGTGTTGGTTGTTGGAGAGGATAAATTCAAAGCCGTCTCATGGATTTTGGTGGCCCCGTGCCATTACCACAAAGAGGCCATTAAACACACATACAAAATACACATGTATCATTAGTGCATGAACTAATTAAACTCAAGCTTCATGTTGTGTATATACATATAATAAAGTCCACGGAATTTTGTGGCCCTCGTTAAGCGGTGATCCTGTGCAATGGCACCTCTTGCACTCCCTTAAAGCCTGCCTCGAGGATAATGAATGTAACAAACGACAGAAAGTGAAAAGACAGACACCTAAGTGCTTTCTGTGTACATTTCCATGGCGTATGTGAAACAAAAATGAGTTCGGCTATCAGCCGGTTTCTTAGTCTATTTGGTTTTGTTGCATATAATGCTCTTCCAAAGCTCCATGCATTAAACAATTATATGATCATTGTTTGGAAATAAGTTTATCTTATACAAAGGGTAGTAAAAAGGTCAAAATTTGAAAAGTTGACTTTTTACATATGCATCATTCTTCTATTGCTTATCATACTACTCTCAGCTCCTTAGAGCATGCTCACACGTAACGTGGAGCCCCACGTTAAAGCACGTTAACGTGCGTTAAGCCACGTTAACCTTTGCACCCTCGAGCGTTAAACCTGCGTTAACGTCCCACGTTAGCTGCGTAACGCAGCGTTAAGGGACGAAGTTTGTATAAATTAAAAAAAAAAAAAAAAAAAAAAAAAAAAAAAAAAAAATCATTATACCCCCTCCCCACTTTAGTTTCAACGGCTATTTTTTAAAAAAGTTACAAAACACCCCCCCTAACGTAAACTTACACAAAAAAACGGCTAGTTAGCCTAAAAAAAAATTCCAAAACCTTTTTTCAACCAATATAAATACCCATTTACCCTACTCCTTTTTTCAACCAAAAAAAAAAAAAAAAAACAAAAAAAAAACAAAAGTCCGAGACAACGACAAGCACCGGGGGAGCGAGTACCGGTGGCTCTGTTTCGTCGGCCCAATTCGGGGAAGCTTTGCGCGAGGAATATCGGGCTAAACGTGAAGATGCGGCCTTGGCTTACAAAGCAACCGCTGAAAACCAATACGCAGCAATACGCTCGAGGGACTTTGAGTTTTTGTTACTCGACACAACCGGCAAAGATCCTTATTACGTGACGCTAGTGAATATGGAAAAGGATCGTATCATTGAAAAATACGGGTTGCCAAAGCGTACGGAATAAATAAATGTGTTGTCGTTTCATTTTATTTTTTTATGTCTTTTTTTTTTTTTTTTTTTGTATTGTACTAATGTTTTTTTTTTTTTTTTTTTTTTTTTTTTTTCGTTCGTAATGTAATATATTCAAGAATTAATATTATGGTTTTTAAAAAAATGAAGTATTGGTTTTAGTTTTAGGGTTGAAATTGAAAATATTTAAAAAAATTGAGTTAAAGTGAGTTAAGGTTGAGTTATGAATGGGGGTGTTTTTTTGTAAGTTAAAGTTAAAGTTGTAAAGCTGATGTGGAGCTGACGTGGCGCTGAGTTATAACTTAACTCAGGTTACGTATGGGCATGCTCTTAGTATTAGACGACTAGAAGGGTACCCGCGCAATGCGGCGGCGGGTACCCGGTGACTAAGTTTGTGTCGAGCAAATGTTTTTCCTTTTAAACTTTCCTTATTTAATATTGTCTCAAATACTTTAAAATGTAGTAGATATATGTTTTTTAAAAGTAGAACATTTAAAATAGTGTAATGTGTGTTTAGAAACTCAGATGAAAATGTGTTACTTTGTGGGTTAGTTTGTAGGCAAATATGCATTAAAAGGTAGTTATAGTATAGACGTTTTTTTTTAAAAAAAAAAAAAAAAAAAAAAAAAACATATTGCAGTTTTTTTATTTTTTTATTTTTTTTTAATTTAATTTTATTAATTGGATTGTTATACCAGATTCATTAAATGAGCTATTGCAAGTTAATGAGGTTTATAATTAAATATTAGTGGCTCCTATAATTAAATATATTAAAATTCATAATGTTACTTAACTCCTATTCATATGTAGTTAAGATTAGTTTGAAATCCTTCCAATTAAAG
Organism: Artemisia argyi; assembly: GCA_030686995.1. NCBI lineage: Eukaryota > Viridiplantae > Streptophyta > Magnoliopsida > Asterales > Asteraceae > Artemisia > Artemisia argyi. The sequence goes on from CM060704.1 coordinate 180,319,070, forward strand.
AAATATTTTTGGTCTTATTTTTTTAAGACTTCCTTTTTAAGAATGGCCTAAATGTATTATAACGTAGTTAAGATTAGATTATGGCCCAAACCCTGTGTGGGTTTGAGTCCATTAGGTCTAGGGTTTATGTTAGCTTATTATCAAACGTATGTTATATTATAAATAGACATGTTCTTATGTAATTGGAAAGTCATTCAATCAATATTAATTTCTCTTTAATATTTTACACATAGAAGATATATCTAATATGTTTTCTTGTCTAACCATTTAATTCTAAAAAAAATACGAAAAGTTTGGAAATGTATCTCGTAGAATGGGTAGTAAAATGTCAACTTTCCGAATAGTTTACTTTTTTACATAGCCATATATTAGTCTCAAGTTGTTTAAAATCCAATCACTCCAATTTATATTATCTCTACAACTCTTGTTTGGCATCAATAAAAAGTGACAACCATTGAATAGAAGAATGCATATATGCTCGCATGTAGATAACATTTTACACATTATCTACGTCTATTTAAAAAAACTCTAAAGTACATCTTAAAAATGCAATAAAAACAATAAAATTCTTATACTAGGTGAGGTTTGCTCCAGTGGTAGTATTCCTTCTCTACAAACGTTCATTTGACCGGTCACAGATGGTCATTTGGGGATTGATCAGGCTTCGAACCAAACTCTTGGCTAATTAGGTCGCTGGGACAATAGCTCATTTTCTGAGGCCGAATCCTTGTGAAAGGGTCCGGTTGACATTAAAAAAATGCATGAGATCAAGTTATTGTTATCGATTGAATATCAGAATACGCAATCTCATAATTAATGTGGTAGAACATAGCAGATGATAGGGGTGGCAATTTCTGACCCGACACGAAACCTGACCTGAAACCGACACGAAAATTAAGAGGTTTGGGTTGAGTTAAATAGATTGTGGGTCAAGTTTGGGTTGACATATCTAACCCGTTTATTAAACAGGTCAGGTTCGGGTTGAGAATAAAATAAACTGGTCGACCCGTTAACCCGTTTAAGTTTTTTTTCTTAATTCAAAATTATTTATATTTAATTATACGGGTTAAATGGGTCGACCCACTAACCCATTTAACTCGTGTAAAATGCTAACTTTTATATATAAAACGGATTAAATGGGTCAACTCGAAACCCGTTTAACATATTCAATCCATATAACCTATTTAACTTGTCAACCTAAGTATATATACGGGTTAAATGGGTCAGGTTCGGGTTACGTGTAAACAGGTTAGGGTTGACATAGCTGACCCGATGATTTAAATGGGTCAGGTTCAAGTTGGGGTTTTCTGACCCGCCAACCTGACAACCCGAACCCGACCTGAATTGCCACCCCTAGCAGATGAGTCACTCCTTTGAATGGGAGCAATTAAATTTCATGCCATTATTTTGTTGAACATTTTTCCATGAAATAATTCTTGTGTACTCAAACACGCAAGTACGCAACCACAGTCCACCAAAAACTCATTCCCGCCCAAAAAATTTTACCCAAAAATTAAATCTCAAACATTTTATTTCCCCACAACCAACCCAATTTACTTCTATTTAATTCAACACCAACCCCTACTTCCTCATACACAAACTCACAACTTTTATCTCTTGCGCACACAAAGTCTTGAATCTCATCTCTTAATTAACTTCAAAAAAATTGCATACTGTATGTTACTTGTTAGCTATCACGGATCTAGCTTTTCAGGCCATCTTCGTTCAATCTTTAAAAATGTGCGTGGTAGTATGGTTTTAATGTCGTTATGTTCAAAGATGAGGATTTTTGAAATGGTTGTATGCGATGTGTTCTTGAGTTTTAGAGGTGATTGTGACAATATAATAGCCATCCGTTTCTTTTTGGAATATCATCTGATGGGAAATGGGGCTATGTTGTGCTACCATGCCTTTTATTGAGGTCATAATTCTTCATTAATGCTACTCTAACGGCTTTCAGAATTAGAAGGGTCGATTCTATATACATCGCAGCAGACCAGATTGGTCTTTGCGATATTCCCGTATCTCTGCGTGGTTTCCAAGTCGTTCAAGCTTCATCCACTTCCAAGTGACTCCCCTCTAACTCAACTCATTATTAGCAACAAGAATTTGAGTGATTTATGTACTATTAACCAGAAAATCAGCTTGGGCGAGGGTGATGAAGAAACCAAAGGGAAGCATGTGACCCTTTTTTATAAGGGAACTTATGATGGAATCAAGGCTGTTGTGAAGAAGGTGAAAAGGAGTGATGATCCAGAAGCGATCAAATATAAGAAAATAGTTCGGTTAAGCGGCTACCATGAAAATGTAGTTGCGTTTCTTGAACCAATCTATGGCTTCGCAGCTCTGCACACAAATTGACCATTAATATTACATGCGTTCTTGAGTTTTAGAGGTGACTGTGGTGAGGGATTTTAAATAGGAAATCTCTTGAGGAAATATTAATGAGAAAAGGATGGCAAATGCGTCGAAACGAGTATGCTTATTGTGAAAAAAGTGTGTACCAAAAACCGTACTGTCAAGAATCAAAGAGTCGAAGAATCATGCCAAAGGAACAATCTCCTTTTTATTTTTCTTTCAAATATATAGTTGTAATGGCAAGTGTTGTTAAACAAAGCTAAATGCTTACTTTGTACTGTATCTTATGATCTAGTAATATTAGTTTTTATTGATTACATTTTATATAATTTGTCGCAATCTAATGTTTGTGCTGTTTGATTATCTTTAAATCAATTTTTGGCATGTTATATAGGGCTGCCGGTTTTGCAACGGGGTAGGTCCTGAATTTTGGTATATGTTATTGCCGTCCTTAGTTCATGATAAAGGTTATAGCAGTTTGGGATGTTCACCAATGCAATCACAGATCTAGATGTTAGTATTGTGTTTTATCTGAAACATGAAAGCTCATTTATTGCGAATACAAGAAGCAAATAACCAGCTCCAATACTATCTCAAGTAAATATGTATACTATATCATATGATTTCATAGCTTACACCCATCTGTTGCGCCATAAACATCATAATTTGACTTCTAAAGTCAAGCATACAATCAAATTACTCTTGAAATTTCAGAGCAACAGGTCTTAGGTTAAACTTTTGAAATTGTATAACAAATGATATAGAAAAACAAATTATCAAACAAAACAAAAACTCGCCAGAAAACTTAGCTACTGATATAGAAATTTACACATTTAATCAACTGTTACTATAACAATAATCAACAAATACAATTTATGTGACATTACATTGGCAATGTGAATCTAAAAACAAATTTGTAACTTCATGAACTAACTAAGTGAACCCTACATCAAATTTTTAAAACTAACAAGCATCTCAATGGAGATTTACATTGTTCATCCAATAATAAGAACACAATTGTATTTTGTTATTTTTCTTTACAAGAACAACCACCCATCCTTACCAAGAAGCCTTGCAGATCAAACCATCCCATGGCATCAATGGACTAAAAACAAGACACCAAACTTTTTCTTAAATTACATGGATGTTTAGGTGCCCGGTGACGCTATGCCAGTGGTGCTCGAGGGAATAATGAATGCACAAACTACGGAAAGTGAAAAAACAGACACCCAAGTGTTTTCTGTGTACATTTCCATGGCGTCTGTGAATGAAAAACGAGTTCGGCTCTCGGCCCAGTTTCTTAGCCTATATGCTTCCGCTGCATATAATGCTCTTCCCTAAAGCATCAAAAAAACCTTAAGTAACCTTCTTGAAAGTGAAAAGCTAAACAAATTTATCTAAAAGACAGTGTTTAAAAAGTCAACTTAATAAAAAAGTTGACTTTCACAAAACTATTATTCTTTTACTACATGTAATGTTCTTCTAAGCACTTAAAACATAAAAGTATGATGTTTTCTTGACTACCTTCAATAGCTTGACATTATGGAAATTTTTGAAATTAATCTACTAATAGAATGTGTAATAAAAATTCAACATTTAGAAAAGTTTGACTTTTCACATAAGCATTAACCAAAATGTTAAAGAAGATTGTGTCATTTACCATGTCTTCGAACCAACGTCCTCGTCTTACCCACGCATTGATCAAAGCATGTAAAATTCTTGGAAGTGTTAGGTAATTAATTGCTTTACCACTTCCTTTTACAACTCTCATCCGTGGGACCAATGTTCTTGCAACTGTCTCAGGTAACTCACAGATTATACTAAACATCTGCTTGTTCTGTATAGTCGAACCACTGCACAGAACAATTGTTTTAGTACAAGTTTCCATCCAAACGATCAAATAATCATAGGCTGCATCTTTTTACAAGATTTATTTACCTTAAAAGCAACTCTGTGAGAACCATCCCTGGAGAGGCCGTATGAACTCTAACTTTGGACTTTCTTCATTCTTTTAATAATGACAATTGAAGTTGTCTAAGACCGCATTTAGTTGACCCGTAACTGTAATAGTAGAAAAAGATCAAAGATAGCAACTTTATCAGATAAAAAGCTACAAGAGCCTAGAAAAGGATCATTTGTAGTTATAGAACTTACACAGCTGTCAAAGGTGTGCTTGATCCACCAGAAACAGCACCGTCCTTGTTGAAAATATGACCCGCTTTATTCTGGTTACTCATGACATGCATCGCTTCACTAGTGCAAAGTATCGACCCAACCAAGTTTGTACACACAATCTACACAAATATAAATCGTTTTATGTAAAACAAAAGTGCCCAAAATTCACAGATACAGTTCTGTATATCCTTACTCTAAAGTAAAGACTTCTGGAAAACTAATCGCATAGGCAAGCAGTCAAACACATACCTATTGCATATCTTCATCGGTAAATTCCAACAGTGGTCTGAAACCTTTGTTAGTCCCGGCATTGTTTGTATGTAAAACAATAGAGTTAGGAATCAAGAAAGTAATGTAGGTAAGTAGTTTCATTCAAGGTGGGTAACTAAACATAATTAATTGTTTCTACGAAGCAGCCAAGGCAGGGGCCCTTACAACTCCTAAATAAACAGCATTGCTCAAACAAATTACATATCTAAATGCATAAATAATATGATCTTAATAACTCAAACGTAACCGATCAAAAATGAAATAATTGCTATTATAAATCAAATATGAACAAACCAAAGCAAGAAATATATATTTAAAAGTCAACTAATCAAAATGACTTGTAATCACTATTACGTTAGAATTCCTTTGATTACAACTTTTCACAAATAAACTTATCGTCATAACCAGTAACCCCGTCACTAATTATACAAAACAACTTCCATAGATGACATATCTCCTTCCTCTACTGCATGTATCTTCATGTTTACAACCTGGAATACATATCAATCAGTTAGTCTCTATTAAACAATAATAAAACAGCCAGATTTTATGTTCTAACGAAAAAGTGTGCTACCCTTTCTTCGCAGTTCGAACCGAAGAACTTACAATATCCACATTGATTCAAGAACTGCATTCCCATTATAAGGCTTAGATATAGGCTGCTGACATTGATTATAAATTGATTTGGAAGTTATCAGATGAAGTTGTAGGCTTTCTTGCATTAGAAATGACAAAAGTCGTTATTGGTGTAATATTGGGTCGGTCTATGACTTCGCCTCAGATAAGTACTACCAGGTTTTTTCAGAGTTTACAAGTAGGCCTGATAAAGTCTAAAAGGAAAATAGCAAATTTGAGTAAACATTTAGTTATGTCCACTAATAACGTATATGACCATTATTTTATGTTGATTCAAAAGTTATTAACTAGTCCAACGGTCTGACCTAAATCGCACCAAATTTAGGTTTCATGCAATCATACAAAATAATACTTAATGAAACTAAGCAAGTAGAGTTTATACCAACACCGTAAGTCCATAACTGATTAAACCAGGATTTTAAGCATATAAATGATGTTGCCAAGAGAAAAGATATAAGATTCAAAAAATCAAACCTGCAACAAAGATGAACGAAATCAGACACCAGCTAACGATGCAATGAATGGAAAGTGGCTCCAAGGAAGCCAAGATGGTATGAAATTACACAGTGTAGAAACAGTCTTTGACACGAAGTTGTATCGTACAATGTTGTAATGTGATTCTATCACCATAAATGAATCATCTTCTCTTTCTCCCAAAACAATATAAAGAAAACAACTATCTAGCCGCGCGGCCCGCGCCCAAGGAACAATGTTAGTGAGATCATCAAGAATGTACTTCACTAACCATTTAGAAGACTCTTTCCTCATCTCGAAAACATGGCAACGACAACTAGATTCCTTCATTAAAAGAAGCAGGCTACCACGAGACTCAAACAACCTGGTGTGTTTATAATCCACATTGTCTAAAGCCTATTCTACAGGTTGTTTGGGAGGATTCCAGGATCGAAATGATCTTAACAACACATGATAATCATCATATAAAAATAAGAATCGATATAAGTGAAACAAGGAAAGATTGGGTGAACCCTTTATATTGATATAAATGAATCTGAAAGAGTTACAAAAATTGTTTACAGAATCTACACTATTTATACATAATGAAAATGTGTGTAGAAAGGGTTGTGATGGTTCATTAGAATCCAGCAGATGCGATGGTTCGTTTCAACCATTGTGTCCCTTCGATATTAACTGTTAATAACTGTCAAATATGACAAGTCATCAATCCTTTGTATTCACCCTTATTGGTCGAAATTAAGTCTGCTATGTTTCTGTGATTTCTAGTGCGAATTGCAGCCCATGACAGACAAAGTATGCAGCCTTTCTTGTTGAAACAAAGTTTAATGGATTATGTTTTCCAACATATTCCCCCCTAATCTATTAAACTTTGTTCTCTTCAATCTCCTTGCAATCTCCTTGTTCCTTGATGCTTTCTTTGATTTTTCTTTTAATCTTGATGTCTTCAAATATTTGGTGCATCACTGATTTTATGATATTCTGTGACTTCAAGGCAAAGTAAATCCCTTAGCCTTCTTCCTACACCGTTTGTGAAGTTTGTTGATACTTGTTAATAAAGATCTTAAAAAATAAAAATGCTCAATCTGATGACTGTTCTTCTCAATAGGTTTTAATCACTTGATCTTCTCGACCATTATGGCAAATCCCTTGCCTTGTGAAACAAGTCCATGTTTCAGTATGTGATTCCCTTGCAGTGCTATAATAGCAATTGAAGTCGTCCAAAAATTTTGATTGTAGCATGTAGATCTTCTGCCTTGTATAGTCAGGCCAAGTATCTTCATTTGAGAAATATCTTCAGGGCTTTTGTTGGTGAAGCGCAAAACCAACAAGCCTTTTTAAATGGCCTCCATTATTTCCATGGTTGCTTTCTTCTTGGTTAATCACCATCTCGGTGTTGTAACCGTTTCTGAATTTTTCTTCTTAATTGGCATGGCTTCCTTCATGGTAGTTTTGTTTCTTTGAGTGATGATTAAACATGAATGGATGTTGTTTGATCCCCTAGGCTCTGATACCAATGTTCTACAGGTTGTTTGGGAGGATTCCAGGATCGAAATGATCTTAACAACACATGATAATCATCATATAAAAATAAGAATCGATATAAGTGAAACAAGGAAAGATTGGGTGAACCCTTTATATTGATATAAATGAATCTGAAAGAGTTACAAAAATTATTTACAGAATCTACACTATTTATACATAATGAAAAGGTGTGTAGAAAGGGTTGTGATGGTTCATTAGAATCCAGCAGATGCGATGGTTCGTTTCAACCATTGTGTCCCTTCGATATTAACTATTAATAACTGTCAAATATGACAAGTCATCAATCCTTTGTATTCACCCTTATTGGTCGAAATTAAGTCTGTTATGTTTCTGTGATTTCTAGTGCGAATTGCAGCCCATGACAGACAAAGTATGCAGCCTTTCTTGTTGAAACAAAGTTTAATGGATTATGTTTTCCAACAAAGCCGGAGTTCGTATGTTTGTTACCATTGGATGGTCAACAATAATATCAAACTTGAAATGCAGCTTATCATCATAGTTTATCCAATGAATGGCATTATTCCAATATATTCCCTTGCAAAAACCCTGAAACCTACGGGTGGGATATATACCGCAGATTCTCCACTCACCTGTTTCTGAAGAGTAAATTTGTATCTTTTGATAAATTGATCTAGTATCATTCGTTATGCTAAGACTCACGAGTTTGTAGTAAGGTGATTTAGTTGGATCAAAAGCTAGTATGATTTCAGTGTCATGGGATTTTGCAGGTGGAGGTGGAATGTTCTTAAATATATTAGTAAATGGATTGTATACTGATGCGTGGGAATCGCAACAGGCTTTACCTCTCGAGGGATCTCGAGAAGCTTACAACCCCCACCAGGCAGTGTACCTGATCGTTGTAGTATAGTATAGTGACAAGTACCGGGGGATTGATCGTTCAGCTTAGGAATAGTGTCGCTAGGATTAGAAAGCCTAAATACTAGTTCTAAAGATGACAGATGATTATTTTTGTGTTTTTATATTTTATGGAAAGCAAATTAAAATCTCAGGTTTGAAGGATTTGGGCGAAATTAGTTGCTATTCAACTAACCCAATACTAAGATGCAATTAAAATAAAATACTGAAAATGAAAATAAACTAATTTATACTAAAGTTGTGAGCAGTAATTGGAGAAAATGTGTTTACTTAGATTTCACTACTCCCTAGATATCTTTTACACGTTAATTACTTGTTATAATTGCATGGATGACGGATCGTATTCCTTAATACCATTCATGGGGTGGCACACATAACTCCCCAATTCTATGAGCTCTTATCTCCTCCTACACCATGCCCAGCACAACTATAGGGATTGTAAACAGTGGCTCATGCATTAAATACAACCAATAAAGACCTAGTGCGCGTTGGTTCATGTTTCTTAAGACGTTCAAGCATGTTACCAATTGGAGATCTGCCAGTTTTCTTAAGCCTAACATATAAATCATTCATCCAAGACAAGAATAAACAAGTAATCAACACATAATCAATATCTAGGTTTCATTAGATCTAAGCAAACACAAGATAGATCTAGCCTAGCATGATGAAATTAAGACAAGAACATGATATAGACAACCAACACATAGACATATTGATTGAATTAGAAGAACACTTATCTTGATTAATCATGCAAGGTATCAAGGGGTTGGAACCCTTGAAAAACCTGTAAAGTTACACCAAAATCGTACTTAGGGTTTCTCCCAAAACTTCTCTCCTCTAAATGTGAAAAATTAGAAAACTATATATAGGAAAAGGGGTCTGACGGCGTCAAGACCAAATGGCGTCACCTCGCCGCCAAAACAATCCTCGGACTGCCTAGATCTACATTTGACGCCGTCAAGAACAACACATTTCCAGGCCGTCATGACTTTAACTCTTGACGCCCTACCTTCATGACGCCGTGGACTCCCGGGAACCCCATAGATTTTTTTTGATGTAGTGTTATTTGCGAAAAAAAAACATCGATTTTTTCTAAATGCATCATAAATGCACCCGGTTTATTGATTTTAAATCTATTATATTACGGTTCAAAAAATTTTGTGCACCCGGTCGTATGTGGTCATGGTTTCGTCCCTGATTATGAATTACTACAAAAGTAACAAAAAGGTTACGATATTTATATAATAGAGATTATGATAATCATCTTAAAACTATAAAATTTACTTATTATTTTAACTCGTGTAATAGTTTCAAGTTGTTACTTCCTAGTTTTCAATTGTTATTTTCTATTTAATTAGTAGTAGTTTATTTGTTACAATAGAGACGGACTCACTTGGGAGCCGGGTGTGGCACACCTGATTTTTTTGTCACGAAGTGTAAATTTGTTCTAAAATATGTTATTTCTTGATATGTGCAACCCATTTTTGCTAATAAATTCAATATAGTGCAACTTTAATACCAATAATTAAAAATAAAAATTTGTGCAACGCCCTTTTTTTTATAAGTTGTTTATCTCTTAGTTCTAAGGATAGGCAAATCAAACCGTGTTTTTATGTTTATAAGTAGTTTTCATTTTTAATGTGTTACTCAAATCCATCATTGTAGGCCTAAGGATCAATGTACCTTGGAAGTAGATTTTGACGTTATGTATATGTTTATATAGAGTTGGTGATTATGTATATATAAGGTAATAAATATATTGTTAAGTTTTAACAATGGAACAATGTAATATAATTGCATTAGTACCTAAAATATTTACTTGCATGAAATAAGTGGTATGCATGCGTACGTAATGTGGTATGTTGTTTTTTCACGAATCTTGTTTCTCATAATTGTTGATGGGTAATTCATAGGCCCTTTTCTGAGTTACCTTTTGCACGTATTTGCACCCAAGATAACCTCTTATTAGTTGGTAGTATATGTTACAAAATTACCCAAAATATCAAACATAACCATATATTAAAGATTTAGATGCACACAAAATAGTAAAATGACTAAAGTTAGACAAATGAATAAAATACGTTGCATGTGATCCTGATTTCATAGCCAAAGTTCCAGGGATAATGAATTACTGTTTGGATGATTGGGCTAGCAAGGAAACTAATATAATAGACAAATTATATGTATATACGTAATGAGGAGGAAACCATGTCATCAAGAATTAATCGTTTGTCGAGAAGAAACAAGATGTTTTATTCTTTACCACTGTCACTTTCATCAATCAAACTATAAAATCTTTTTCGACCAACTACCAAAACTCGATTCTCAACAATTGGCGTTGGAGGGGGATGAAGCTGTTTCCAAACAAACAAACAAAAGCATTGCACAAGTAGGTGTTATGCCATGAAGTAAAGCAATGAAAAAAGGATAAATTAAATAAGAGATTACAATGTACTAACATCAAGATCATCATCAACACTTTTTTTGATATTTAATCTCTATCTACTTCTACTTAACTATACCACAAGTTGAAAATGAAAGTAAGAATTATGATGTTTATATAGCCAAAAATAGGATAATGATTTGAAAAGTATTAGATATAAATATTCTTGTATTGTTTTCAAAAATCGTATCTTTACTACACACTGCTAATCGTGTATACTGCAAACATATGATATACATTAGCTGTATGTTTCCCATATAAATGTGTTACCTATATTAAGATTTTATGTTTGAATACAAAGAATTAGTCAACTCTTCAACTCTTATATATGTATACATATCACGAGTGAATTTGTAGTGAAGAAAAGTTTGTATAGAAAGAATTGTTTCCTATAATAGTTGGAGAATTGTTTGTGCAGTAAAGATTAATGTTTACAGCCATGTTTCCATGTTTACTAAAAAGAACCATTTAGTGTTCCATGTTTACTACAAAGGACCAATATTGAATGTACATTCTCTCACATTTGACCCGCTTATGTTATTTTGCATCTCCATTAATATGGTTAGCATATTGACTTTCCAAACATATTGACTCTCCATTAAATGCATGGTTGTATATTTCAATATTTTTCCTTATGGGTTGCCTTATTTTGCATGGCTGTATCTATTAATATGTTTCCTGAGATATCACATTTGCGTGGCTGTATCGAAACTCATGGTGCATGGCTGTATCCAAACGCATATTACATTTCAACCTTTCACAAACCTTTATTAAGTTTACATTTCGAGGGTATAATAGGCGAAACATATTTTCAACATTTCATTTTTTTTTTTTACTTTTTCATTTTGACCATTTTTACTTTATAAGTAGTATAGATATAGATATATTATCATGTGCTAATAGTCAATTTGTCTTGTGTAAAACTCATGGCTATTTTCTTCCTAGCTAGTTGTTGTATGAGAGGTTTTATATAAGTCTTCATTTTTTACTCATCAATGGTCATGTATACTTTTTCATAACTAATAATAGATGGTATGTTGATTTTGTTGGAAACTTAGTTGAGAAAAGTGATTTTTCAGTAACTTTGGACACTAATTTATCTTTATGTATATGTGACATATGTAAGTAATAATTTGTGGGTTTATGTGAGCTTCGCACACAAGCTACAATGTGTCCAAAATGGTGTTAATGTGAATGAGAAATGTCTCTCAAATCAGGACATCTGAAGTAAAAACTGAAATGGAAGTAAACGGTATCCCACATTGGTGGGAGAGCAATTTTTTTAGAGCTTTATCACTAAGAGTGGAAGGTGCCATTCATTGTGGAAGCTCGCCACTCCAACGTTTCATGGTTGGTTGCCTCGCCACAGCTCTTCACGACACCCTCCCCCTTCGTTGTAGCTCGCCAGTTTCAAGCTCCTCGTCTGCACGACGAGGGTGGAGTCTGACAAATGTGCATGTACTTTTTTTTTTTTTTTTTTTTTGAGTGTAAAATAAAATAAAGTTGTAAGTGGTGGCCACAAATGAGTAAATTGAGGTTAGTTGTGAGTGCGGAGGGGGTTAGTTGTGAAAAGGTGTTGGGGTGATGTGACACCCGTGAGCCCCAAATGAGGAGGTGAAGCTTGTCATGGCACCCTTGGCTCTAAGAATGGTGGCAGTCATGCTTCCGAAATCACCCATACCTCCCAAATCCACCAATAATATCATTCCACCTCATTTAACCTCATTCATACTTTTTTCATACCTCTCAACTCCTTTTTAGTGGCAACCATGCCTTTTTCATACCTCACAATTTTTTTTTCCATAAATTAAATTAAACAATTTAATTAAAACATAAATATTTCATTAACAACTAAAAGAAAATTACATAATACTTAAAAAAAAATTAAAAAAAAAAACATAATTAAAAGAAAATTACATTATTCTTAAAAAAAAGGAAATAACTAATCATCGAGATATGTTAAGTTTTGAGCCTCTACGTGGTCCGTAAAAAAAAGGAAATAACTCTCGACCATATAATTGAATAATCGCTTGGCAAAAATGATCAAGGCATTCTCCTATAAAAAAATTAATAACAAGAACTTTAAAAAATATATATAACGATAACTTTATAAAAATTTAATAACAAGAACTTTAAAATAAATATATATATAACGATAACTTTATAAAAAACTAATAACAAGAACTTTAAAAAAATATATAAACTGACGTTCGGCGCGCCATGTTTAAATAGTCATCAAATCTATCTGGAGGTTCATCCGTTGCGAGTTGCCTAATGACCGATGTACATTTTTGTAACGCCGTGAAACTTTTTTTTCCCCTCGCATCTAGGCCCTCTTGAAACCATTCAAAATTCGCTTCAACATCAGCAACAACTCTTAAAAACAAGCTTTTATTCATACGAAACCGTTCATGAAAACGGTCGTCGTTAAACTTTGGACGTTGAACGAAATAATCATTCATAAGGGTTCGTAAAGCTTCTTCACAAAACGGGTTACATACTCCCGAGTTTCGGTAGAGCTTGCCGTGTCGTCAATTGAATTAATCGTACGCGGCTAATAAGGTTTCTAGGGTGCTACCGGATGGCAATAGTTCGGACGATTCGGCGGGACTTAATATCGAGTCGGACGAAGAAGAAGATAATAAAACCATTGTAAAAATATGTGAATTGGTTATATATGTGAATTGTATTGTTTGTGTTAAAAATGTATGTGTTTTAGTTTAATATATATAGGGATTTTTTTTTTTTTTTTTTTTTTCTTCCGCTCCTCCAACGTTCCAAAATTAATTTCAAACGGTCATATTTTGTTTCGAAATCACCAAACCGCTGAGGCAATGTTTGCCGTTGGAGCAATGCCGCTGGGCATGCCGGCGAAGTAGCGGCGGTGTTCACCGCTGGCATAGGCATGCCGTTGGTGATGCTGCCTTCCACTGCCACCCTCCTAAGACCCTCAAGGGAATGGCAGATTGCTTTAGTCTTTCAAAATATGTTTATCTTCCAGAGGATGTGAATATCAGTTTACTAGCTTTTTCATCACCATCTGTTAAATATGCATTGTTGGAAAACTAAGAAGAAATTTTTTAGTACCTACATGGTTGTAAACCTCTTGAAAGGATGCTCTCTAACCAATTTAAGACTAACAGTTATAAACCTCAAGAGATTGCTTTCACACCAATTTGGGTTTTGTTCTTGTAGTTTCTATTTAGTTCTAGTCTTGTATTATACTCTTTTGCTTCTAGCGTCTTGCTAGTAACGTTTATTCTTATATATCATTTCTGCCGTTAAAAAAAATAATAATAAAGCCAATTTGGATTTTGGAATCTTTTCCATGTCCAAAATACAGATAAGCCTCGTTGGAAAACTAAATATATACTCGTATATTTTTTTTCTTTTCAAGACCAACATGGAAACACAAATATATTCCTTTAAGCCTTTTTCCATAATATATTTATCCCTTGGTTTGATCTTAGCTTTTTGTTGTTTTATTAGAATAGATGTTTCACGCCTTTCTAAAAAAGAAAAAAAGAAAAGATGTTTCACTTTGATTACCATCTTGATGTGCTAATAGTCAATTTATCTTATTTGAAACTCATGGCTTTTTCCTTCCTAGGTGTTGTATGAGATGTTTCATTTCGATTGCCATCTTGATGTGCTAATAGACCCACTGGCATGTTTAAATCAACAATATGTATTGTAAATCAAAACTAATGTTTTGAACATTGTCTTAAGAAGTAGAAGTTAACGTTGCAGCAAGCAAGCAAAGCCTGGAGGTTTTACATGTGATCACTCGAGCACGGAAATCTCATATGGCCTTATAAATAATTTCTTGAAATGGTTAAAGGTGAGGTTGGTGTTGATACTTGGTGTTCTCAAGCTTTGCCTACAAACCTGGTATGTCTCTAAGTAAAACTATCATGGTGATTTTTTTTGACAATCAGAGAGAGTTGTGATAAGAGGGAAAAATGTAAATGATATTATTGAAATGAAATTGTAATATTACAAAGCTTTATATACTACACCTATTGTAACTAACTTTGACTAACTTTGACTAAGCTACACTTATACTACAAAGTTACAATATTACAAGCAAGTAGTACAATACATCAAAGCTATAAATTGCTACACTTCTTTAAGCACTTGTGATGGTGGATATAGTTGCTTGACATTACTGCATTGACCACTTTAGTAGTATCTCTATTACCCCCCCTGCAAGTTGGCAGTGTGTATGGATCACACATGCCAAACTTGGAAATACAAGAGTGAAAGGGAGATCTGCTTAAGCCTTTGGTAAGAGCATCAGCTGCTTGCTGTTGTGAAGGAATAAATGTAGGAAGCAGAATACCATTCTTGATCTTTTCTCTAACAAAGTGACAATCTATTTCAATATGCTTAGTCCTAGCATGTTGAATTGGATTAGATGCCAGGGCTATAGAAGATTGATTGTCACAATAGATTGGTACTGGAGTAGGTGTTTGAATTTGTAGATCCTTGAGAAGACTAAGAAGCCAAGTGATCTCACATGTACAATCTGCTAGAGCCCTGTACTCAGCTTCAGTGGAAGACCTTGAAACCACTGATTGTTTCTTTGACTGCCAAGAAATGAGATTAGAACCCAGGAATATACAAAAGCCAGTCACTGATCTTCTGGTTGTGGCACAATTGGCCCAATCACTGTCACAATATGCTTTAAGATGAAAGTCAGTGTTGGGTGAAATGAGAAGACCTTGCCCTGGACAGAGTTTTACATATCTTAGAACCTTTATGAGAGCTTTCCAGTGAGGTGTTCTTGGACTGTGACTGAATTGACTCAAAGCATGAGCTGCATAGGATAGATCAGGCCTAGTGATAGTAAGGTAGAGAAGTTTACCTACTAGAGCTCTGTAAGTGCTAGGATCTGATAGTAACTCTCCATCTGTTTCATTGAGCTTAATAATAGGATCAATGGGAATGTGAGATGGTTTGAGGTCAAGAACTTTTGCACTGTGAAGTAATTCCAATGCATATTTCCTTTGGGACATTGTGATGCCTGCTGAACTTCTTAAGAACTCAACTCCCAGATAATAATTAAGTTCTCCAAGATCTTTGATGCTAAAGGTGAGATCCATTTGGTGTTTGAAATGTTGAATGAGAGTATTGTTGTTGCCTGTCAAGAGTATATCATCCACATAAACTACCAAGGCCAAGAAATCAGTTCCTTTCTTATATGTGAGTAGAGATGTATCAGCATAACTTTGTGTAAAACCATGACTGATGAGAAAAGTAGTGAGCTTGGTAAACCATTGTCTGTTGGCCTGTTTTAAACCATAGAGGGACTTTTGTAACTTGCAAACTGGATTTGGAATTGAAGTATTGTGTTTGTATCCTTGTGGGAGTTCCATATATACTTCTTCATGAAGATCCCCATGTAGAAATGCATTGTTTATGTCCAATTGTGCAATGCTCCAGTTATGATGAACAGCAGTGACAAGCAAGGTTCTCACTGTTACCATCTTAGCAACAGGAGCAAAAGTCTCTGTATAATCAGTGCCTTCCTGTTGTGTGAAACCCTTTGCTACTAATCTTGCCTTGAATCTTTCTACTGTGCCATCTGAATTATATTTAATCTTGAAGACCCATTTGCAACCTATTGCTCTTTTGCCCTCTGGTAGAGTAGTGACAATCCAGGTTTTGTTGGTCTCCAAGGCATGCAGCTCTTTGTTCATTGCATCAATCCATCTTTTCACTTTAGAAGCATGGGTATATGAATGTGGTTCTACTGATTTGTTGATGTTATTGATGAGATGTCTATGTGATGATGATGTGATATTGTCATAATTTATGTATTTGGAATGATGAAATTTAGTGACAGAATTAGTGGTGTGTTTGGTTTTAGGTAGATGAATATGAAAGTCTTGAAGTTTGGTTGGGAGATTGGATTGTCTTGTGGATCTTCTAATTGGTGGTGGTGGTGGTGTTGTGTCAGTGATATTGTTTGGGTGTTGAGAAGATGAAGTTGATGTTTGTGAAGGTTGTGCATGTTCTGGATTGCTTGGGGTTGGATCAGTGTCAGAAATTGAAGTTGAAGGTGAAGCAGAATCAGGACATATGGTAGCAGGGGATTGTGTGATGATGGGATCAGATGTTATTGGAGTTGGTGTAGGGATATGAACAAAGTCAGAAGGTGTAGAGATTGTTGTGTGTTGTGATGGTGAGGTTTTTGTTGGTTTGTCAGCAAATGGAAACACTGTTTCATTGAACCTGACATGTCTACTTACAAATGTTTTGTGAGTGGTGGTGTCATAAAGTAAATACCCTTTTTGAGTGGTTGGATATCCAATGAAAACACATGGTTTGGCTCTGGGTTCAAATTTGTCCAGAGGATGTTGATGAGCAAGTGCTTGACATCCAAAAACTTTTAGATGATCAAGGTTTGGAGGTGTTTGATAAAGCAATTCATAAGGACTTTTGTGGTTTAAAGGTTTACAGGGTAATCTATTGATCAAATATGTGGCAGTGAGTAAGCAATAGCCCCAAAGATGGATGGGTGTGTTAGCTTGAAACCTTAAAGCTCTGGCCACTTCTAATAAATGTTTGTGCTTTCTTTCAACTCTTGAATTTTGTTGAGGTGTGTAGGGACAACTGGTTTGATGGATTATTCCTTGTGATTGGAAAAATTCTTGTAAAGATTGATTGATGAATTCTGAACCATTGTCACTTCTTATAGTTTTCAGAGTTGTTTTGAAATGATTAAGTACAAAAGCATGAAACATTTTGAGTTGTGATGTTGTGTGATCTTTTGATGGTAAAAGGTATGTCCATGTGGCTCTAGAATAGTCATCAACTATTGTAAGAAAATATTTACATTGATTCACAGTTGGATGTTTGTATGGACCCCACAGATCTACATGAACAAGTTCAAACAAAGATGTAGCTTGAGAAGTACTAGTTGAAAAGGGTAAAGCATGCTGCTTAGCCAAAGGACAAACATTACAAAGGTATGAATTACAATGTTTGGAAGTAGAAATTGATTTTATTTGTTGAAGAACTGAGAAGGATGGGTGACCAAGTCTTGAGTGCCAGAGATGAATGTTGCTGTTGTTGATGGATAGAAGGGTTGGTGATGGTGATATGTCCTGCTCCTGCTTGATGATATAAAGACCATTATAGAGGTTGCCATGTGCAATCCTCTTGTGTTGGTCCTGAAAATAGCATGAGAATGGTGTGAAGAGTATGGAAAGTGGTAGATGAGTGCCTAGTTTGCTTACTGAGAGAAGATTGTAAGAGAATGAGGGGATGTACAAAACATCATGTAATGTGATGGCATGGTTTATGTGCACTGATCCAGTTTGTGTGACTTGTGTGTGTTGACCATTAGGTAAGGTTACAAATATAGGTTGTGTGCAAAGTTGTATATTATGCATTAAGGTAAGGGAGATGCAAACATGATCAGTAGCCCCACTATCAACTACCCAAAGAGTCTGCTGATTAATCAGAACTGATGCAATGAACCTATATTTTCTAGCAGTAATATGAGAAGCAACCAATTTGTATGTTCTAGTAGTGAATGAAGCTACAAGTTTAGGTATACCTTCTGAGCTTAAGTGAGATGAACCAGGTGTGTCTTTGTTGTTCTGCATCATTAGTAGCATCTGATTGAGCTGGTTTTGCAACTGGTCCATTCTTGCACTCATAGCTAAATCAGTTGAACTGCTTCCATTGGTTGATCCTGTATTTGCACCTTGTCCCATAGTCATATTGATTGTTCTGTGAGCATAATTGTCTTGTCTCTGTGATGTGGGAGGTTTATACTTTCCATAAAGTGGATGACCAATTGGGAATCCTACCAGCTTGTAGCATTCTTCCTTGTTGTGGCCTTCCTTACCACAATTTCCACATATGACCCCCTTTTTAAAAATGCTTCTCTTTGCTGCATTATCACCAGTATTACTAGACCTCACAGTGGTGTCACCTTGATTGTAATTTCTTCCTGACCTAGTGTTGTTGTTATAAGAGTTCCTGTAGTTGTTGGAATGTGATGAAAGTGCTGTAGCAGTTGGGATTACTGTTGTATGAACCTCCCTTTGCTTCTCCTCTTGCCTTATCATACTATAAGCCTTAGCAACACTAGGCATAGGATTCATGAGTAAGATTTGACCTCTAATATTAGCATAACACTCATCTAAGCCCATCAAAAACTGAATGAGTCTCTTCCTTTGATCTCTCTCACCATTAATCCTTCCATTCTCACAGTTACAAACACAAACACATAAGTAAGGTGCTTCTAATGAATCATATTCATCCCACAGCCCTTTTAGCTTCTGATAATAAATCT
Organism: Artemisia argyi; assembly: GCA_030686995.1. NCBI lineage: Eukaryota > Viridiplantae > Streptophyta > Magnoliopsida > Asterales > Asteraceae > Artemisia > Artemisia argyi. Next base: position 180,338,158 of record CM060704.1, read on the forward strand.
CAATGCTAGTGTTACTCTGTTTCAATTGAACTAAATCATTGGTGAGCTGATAAATCCTATGTCCATCTAGTTGTGAGTAGTGTTCTTGTAACTCATTCCACAAATCAGAAGCAGTATGAATAAAACTGAGTGAGTTACTTATCTGTTCAGAGATTGTATTGAGTATCCAAGATATGATCATATCATTGGTTCTTTCCCACAGTGGTCTTGTATCTGAATCCATACTAGGCTCTGCAAATTCACCATTGACAATCTTCATCTTGTTCTTAGCATTCAGAGCTATCATCATTGATCTTTTCCAAGATCCATAGTTGTCTGATCCTGTCAATTTCTTTGAGATGAGAATTAAACCAGGATGATCTTGTGGATGTAGATATAAAGGGTGATTGGGTGATGTGATATCATTATCAGTCAATGATGAAGTTGTGGTTGTCATGGTGGTGAACTTGATCGGAAAATTGTTGGGTTTTGGTTAAAAATTGCTGGGAAAAATGATAAAATGATCAGGATACAGTTGAATGATGATAAGAGCAATGAATCTTGATCTTGGAGATGATTAGAATGACTGATTGTGGTTGTTTTGGCGGAATGATGGTGGTTGTGGTCACCGGAGTTTGTCACCGGAGTTTGTTAGAAAGTTTGTTATGGTTGTTGTAATGGTTGTTATGGTGGGTGAAGTTAGTTAGGAGCCACCGGAGATGGTGGTGGCTCTGATACCATTTTGACAATCAGAGAGAGTTGTGATAAGAGGGAAAAATGTAAATGATATTATTGAAATGAAATTGTAATATTACAAAGCTTTATATACTACACCTATTGTAACTAACTTTGACTAACTTTGACTAAGCTACACTTATACTACAAAGTTACAATATTACAAGCAAGTAGTACAATACATCAAAGCTATAAATTGCTACACTTCTTTAAGCACTTGTGATGGTGGATATAGTTGCTTGACATTACTGCATTGACCACTTTAGTAGTATCTCTATTAATTTTAGCATTTGAGCTATGCTAATTTGTCATGATTACCAACGTGATTAAATAGACCCACTGGCATGTTTAAGCAGTTCTCTTTCGATTGGATATCAAATAGGTTTAAGGAAGCAAAATTCACTAGGATAGAGTGGCTCTATAATCCTTGTAACGGACTATCTATTCCTATGTAATTTTCTAGTTCTTCGCTACTTTTATATTTCATTTGCCGTTCAAAAAATAAATCCAAAAACAATGCGAATGCAAAGCGTGATGGGATTTAAAAAAGACAAAGAAAAAGATAAAAGTATATTATAAAAAAATAAAAAATTGGCAGGAATGTTAAACAAAAATCCTCACTATGTATGGTGAGGAGGAGAGGATGAATCTTAGGCAACTTCCAAATTAAACAAGAATCCTTACTCGTTAAAGCACTCAGTATGGTAAGCCATAGGGCGCGTTATGCACTCGGTATGGTAAGCCATAAAGCTCGGCGTCAAATTCACCAGCAAAGTTGTAAGGCTTTATTACATTCTTTTTTTTGTGTTTTATTTTAAAAACTGTAGACCGGGTGTTTTATAACTTGAGTGATGAAGGGAGGATATTTTTGGGTTAAATTGTATATTCTAAGCTATAGGAAAAAGAATTGAGGGGACACACTTTTCGCTATAACACTGTCAGATAACAATGACAGTACCTGGTGCTCTTAACATTTTGAATCTTTCACTGTAAAGAGTGTGAACTTCAATGCCTATCATTTCGCTCAATATTTAAAAGAGGTTTTTGTATATATATCCTTCTGAAAATGCATAATTGCATATATATCCAAAGCATGCATAAAAATCATTGTATTATGTGCATAAAAAACTTGTACAAAGGATATATATGCAATTATTCAATTTGAGAGAGATTTATAAAATATGTTCAGGTCGAGAAAAATGTCGGTTTTTTCTAAAGCAAAGAATTTCATTAAAAAACTCCGAAAGCCAAAGGGCTACCAAAAAAAAGGCTCGAGGATGAGAGAGAACAACCAAAAAAGGAATAATTTGCACAATTTTATAATTGATTAAACACTTTTTTGATAAATTAAATACTTGTACATTATTAACATTTAGTTTCAACTACTTGTACATTTGAACATGCAAATAATATTTTAGAGTGTGCAAATCGCTCACCAACTAAAAATGCATAAACAACATATAAATAATAACAAATATTAGATATCTATGTCACATTGATTGAAAAACCAATCACTCCAATTTATATTTTCTCTACAAACTGTTGTTTGTCATCAATAAGAGTGACAACTATTGAATTGAACGAAATATATCTTCATGCTTTATGTTATCGACTTCTTCTAAGCTCGCATGCACATAACAAATATTAGATATCTACTCTCTCACATCGGTTTAAATACATCAAAAAATCGAAATGGATGTGAATTTAATTTGATACTCCACATTTTTTATCTCATTCTACAATGAAAACAAAGATCTTAGCTTTCAGCTCCCTTTAGTTTCACTAACAAGCCCAACCAAACGTTGTCTTGTGAGAACCAAACACTAGTCCCACCAAATCCGTTTAAAATCGAACCAGCTATCAAACTATCTAGTTAAAGCTCAACAAATCTTGGAAAGTGTTCCTTGATTACAATCAACACACAGCTAGCATAAAAGTTCAATAAATACTTTTGACTACAATCAAACTTCACGCAACACCTACCAAAAGCTACTACTAACGGGCTTGTGGTCCACTGGGCATGTCTTATTCAGTTAAGCGTGCCTAGTGGAAAGTAGTACCGGTTTGGGTGATCAAACCGGGAAGTCCTCCCTTGTGGACCACTGCCCTGTCGGTACGATTTCAAAGTGAAGGTTTCAACCCACAAGGGTTCGAATCTGGAGAAGGCAGGGTTTACTTCAATTTAAGTGTCGTGCCTTCGGGCGGCTTAAGTTGAAGGTTTTCCTCCCATCGGGTTTCAAATTGGACTTGGATTTCCCCAATGAAAGTCAATTTTCAAAAAAAAAAAAAAAAAAAACCTACCAAAAGCTACCACACACAAAACATAAATACATGAACTCTTTTTTTACTAGCAAACATTGTCTTGTGATGTTGTTGAAAATTTTTCCATGAAATAGTTCTTGTATACTCAAACACGCAACCACAGTCCAAAAAAACTCATTCCCGCCCAAAAATTTTTACCCAAAAATTAAATCTCAAACGTTTTATTTCCCCACAACCAACCCAATTTACTTCTATTTAATTCAACACCAACCCCTACCTCCTCATACACAAACTCACAACTTTTATCTCTTGCACACACAAAGTCTTGAATATCATCTCTTAATTAACTTCAAAAAAATTGCATACTGTATGTTACTTGTTAGCTATCACGGATCTAGCTTTTCATGCCATCTTCGTTCAATCTTTAAAAATGTGCGTGGTAGTATGGTTTTAATGTCGTTAGGTTCAAAGATGAGGATTTTTGAAATGGATGTATGCGATGTGTTCTTGAGTTTTAGAGGTGATTGTGACAATATAATAGCCGTCTGTTTCTTTTTGGAATATCATCTGATGGGAAATGGGGCTATATTGTGCTACGATGTCTTTTATTGTGGTCATAATTTCTTAAACCATCATTCTCAGAAACCACTCATATAACAACGTTTGAGAGGGTTGCGTCTTCCTCTATGATTAAGACCCCACATGGTTCATGAAATTCCGTGAACGGTTTCGTATTCATCCACAGGTAACAAACTCCTCTCTATCCTTGTGGCTTTAATTATCGCTGATGTGGCTTTCTTTTGTGGGTATGTGGCTTTTTTTTTTTTTGCCATGTCATTACTCATGCATTGTCTTGTGTATGGAATGGAAATTGAAGAACTGAATTTGGTGATAAAAAATAGTCCTCACAGTGCGTCTTTCCTCTTTACAGTTTTGTGATGGACCAATCTATGGCTTCGCAGCTCTGCACACAAGTTGACCACTAATATTACATGTGTTCTTGAGTTTTAGAGGTGACTGTGGTGAGGGATTTTAAATAGGAAATCTCTTGAGGAAATATTAATGAGAAAAGGATGCCAAATGCGTCGAAACGAGTATGCTTATTGTGAAAAAAGTGTGTACCAAAAACCGTATTGTCAAGAATCAAAGAGTCGAAGAATCATGCCAAAGGAACAATCTCCTTTTTATTTTTCTTTCAAATATACTACGTATAGTTGTAATGGCAAGTGTTGTTAAACAAAGCTAAATGCTTACTTTATACTGTATCTTATGCTCTAGTAATATTAGTTTTTATTGATTACATTTTATATAATTTGTCGCAATCTAATGTTTATGCTGTTTGATTATCTTTAAATTAATTTTTGGCATGTTATATAGGGCTCCCAGTTTTGCAACGGGGTAGGTCCTGAATTTTGGTATATGTTATTGCCGTCCTTAGTTCATCATGATAAAGGTTGTAGCAGTTTGGGATGTTCACCAATGCTATCACAGATCTAGATGTTAGTATTGTGTTTTATCCGAAACATGAAAGCTGATTTATTGCGAATACAAGTAGCAAATAACCAGCTCCATTACTATCTTGAGTAAATCTGTATACTATATCATATGATTCATAGCTTATACCCGTCTGTTGCGCCATAAGCATCATAATTTGACTTCTAAAGTCAAACATACGATCAAATTACTCTTGAAATTTCAGAGCAACAGCTCTTATGTTTAACTGTTGATATTGTAAAACAGATGATATCGGAAAACCAAATTGTCAAACAAACCAAGTACTCATCCGACAACTTAGCTACTGATATAAGTAGAAATTTACACATTTAATTAACTGTTACTGTAACAATAATCAACAAATACAATTTATGTGACACTACATTGGCAATGTGAATCTAAAAACAAATTTGTAACTTCATGAACTAACTAAATGAACCCTACATCAAATTTTTAAAACTAACAAGTATCTCCATGGAGATTTACATTGTTCATCCAATAACAAGAATACAATTGTATTTTGTTATTTTTCTTTACAAGAACAACCACCCACCCTTTACCAAGAAGCCTTGCAGATCAAGAAACCGTAGATCAAACCATCCAATGGCATCAATGGACTAAAAACAAGACACCGAACCATTTCTTTAATTACACGGATGTTTAGGTGCCCGGTGACGCAATGCCAGTGGTGCTTGAGAGAATAATGAATGCACAAACTACGGAAAGTGAAAAAACAGACACCCAAGTGTTTTCTGTGTACATTTCCATGGCGTCTGTGAATGAAAAACGAGTTCGGCTCTCAGCCCAGTTTCTTAGCCTATCTGCTTCTGCTGCATATAATGCTCTTCCCTGAAGCATCAAGAAAACCTTAAGTAACCTTCTTGAAATTGGAAAGCTAAACAAATTTATCTAAAAGACGGTGTTAAAAAAGTCAACTTAATAAAAAAGTTGACTTTCGCAAAACTATTATTCTTTTACTACATGTAATGTTCTTCTAAGCACTTAAAACATAAAAGTATGATGTTTTCTTGACTACCTTCAATAGCTTGAAATTATGGAAATTTTTTAAATTAATCTACTTACAGAATGTGTAATAAAAAAGTCTAACACTTAGAAATGTTTGACGTCTCACATAAGCATTAACCAAAATGTTTAAGAAGATTGTGTAATTTACCTTGTCATCAAACCAACGTCCTCGTCTTACCCACGCACTGACCAAAGCAAGTAAAATTCTTGGAGGAGTTAAGTAATTAATCGCTTTACCACTTCCTTTTACAACTCTCATCCGTGGGACCAATGTTCTTGCAACTGTCTCAGGTAACTCACAGATTATATTAAACATCTGCTTGTTCTGTATAGTCGAACCACTGCACAGAACAATCGTTTTAGTACAAGTTTCCATCCAAATGATCGAATAGTCATAGACTGCATCTTTTTACAAGATTTATTTACCTTAAAAGCAACTCTGTGAGAACCATCCCTGGAGAGGCCGTATGAACTCCAACTTTGGATTTTCTGCTTTCTTTCAATAATGACGATTGAAGTTGTCTAAGACCACATTTTGTTGACCCGTAACTGTATCAGCATAAAGACCAAAGAAATCAACTTTATCAGAAAATAAGTTAAAAAAGTCTAGAAAAGATGATTGTTCATATAAAGAACTTACACAGCTGTCAAAGGTGTGCTTGATCCACCAGAACCAGCACCGTCCATGTTAAAAATGTGACCTGCTTTATCCTGGTTACTCATGACGTGCATCGCTTCACGAGTGCAAAGTATCGACCCAACCAAGTTTGTAGACACAATCTACACAAATATAAATCGTTTTATGTAAAAAAAATAATAATAATAATAATAAATAAAAAAATAATAATAATAAAAAAAAGTGCCCAAAATTCACAGATACAGTTTTGTATATCTTTACTCTAAAGTAAAGACTTCAGGAAAACTAATCGCATAGGCAAGCAGTCAAGCACATACCTGTTGTATATCTTCATCGGTAAACTCCAACAGCGGTCTGAAACCTTTGTTAGTCCCAGCATTGTTTATCTGTAAAACGATAGAGTCAGGAATCAAGAAAGTAATGTAGGTAAGTAGGTTCAGATATCAATTGCATGAAGCTTATATGTAGATAAAGTCAAATTTGCTCACCCAAATGTCTATAGAACCAAGTTCATTGACAGCAAAATTGGCCAAGTTTTTAACATCATTAGGATCACAAACATCACATGAAGTCCCGACCACTTTTGCATGAGCCAGGTTTTTCTTAGATGAGCTTGCTGCGGTTGCTATACCTTCTTGTAAGTTCTCCTCAAGTTCTTTAATTGTCACTTCAACAGATTCTTCACTGAGAAGAAAGATAAAAGAAACACAGGTTTTTATTAGTTAATGTACGCAATATACAGATTGGATAACAGATTTCATGACTTTAAAAATCACCTTCTAGAAGCAATAACCACACGATCTCCTGAAAGTAGGAACTCACGAGCAAGAGCTTTCCCTAGCCCTCTAGTACTGTAATAAAGCATTTACGAACAATCATTATTAAATTAGCATTTCAATCTCTCAGCGTATATGTGTGCGTATAAATTTCATCTCTTTTAACTCGATAACAATTTTGGCCAATGTGTTTCAGGCTTTCAGCATAATACAGCTAAAGCATTAAAATTTCATCATTTTAGAGCGTAATGAGAAATGGGTACCTTCCGGTTATGACAACATTTCTAGGACCGGCTCGACTAACTTCATCCAAAACCATATTGGAACCAATCATGGTTCCAATGATAATACCTCCGACCCAACTATACCAAATCAAATCATTCATCTGACCATCTCCACCTTCATTGTAACATTTTGGGGGTCAATATTTTTAAATAAACAGACAAGTAATCAAATCTTGTATATACGTAAAAATCTTAACAGCACATCTTTTTTATAATTATCTAACCTGATATACTGAAACCGATTAACAAAATCACCCCGGTGCTCATCATCGTCACAATATATCTCCCAAAATGAAGAGCGATCTACACATTATAGAAACATTATTATAAGGGCATGATATAACAAATTTCACACATTTATGAAAATAGAATTCGATAACATCTATGAACAGTAGAAACAGAATGTAACACAATCTATGCGAGTATGTCAATGGTGTTTGGCATTGCATTTTGAAAGTAATTGTCTCTGCATTTTTGAAGTAGCAAATAATAGTGCTTCGGTATGGTAATGGGGTGTTTGGGATTGCTTATAACTCAAACTGTGTATGCTTTAGAACTTTACAAATTAATAAGATAAGCAATTTAAACTCTTAATAGGCAAACCAAGATACCCCTAAAACTTATAAATGATGAGTCTTAGACTCTTAGATAACCAATTTAGAGTAGCTACAACAAAACTGATTTTGAAAATCCCATTACTTAGAGATCATTTTCACATGTAAATCTTGATAATTAAGCTGTCACAACTTAAAAAACATATCATTAGTCCTTTTCACATCCAAATCCTGCATATCAAATTACAATTTTACATAGCAAAAACATATACAATTATCACAAGTTCACAACTTTATATAAGTTTGCTAAAAATGATTATCTCAAACACACCCTCAATAAGAAATCCAATACTACAATATAGCATAAAGATCCAAACTTTATTAAAAAAAAAAAAAAAAAAAAAAAAAAAAACAAACTTACCTTAGATAAATTCTCTTCCAACTTCTCCATAGACCCATCTTTCGGCGAAAAGATCAAATTTTTAACAGCAGCCCACAAATTCTTTCCACTTTTTTTACTCAAATCCACACTAATTTTTTTACTCTCCTTATCTTTTTTACCTTTACCTTCCTCAGTCCTAAAAGACTTACAAGGTTGCACAAACACCCTCTTGCTAGAAAACTTTGGCAGTGGGTCCCACAAGACTGTTCTCCGGCAGAAACCTTGGGTTGTTGTACGGTGGAAGTTTGCCGGAATCATGTTAAACTTTGCCAACGTGGCCATTTTTAGTAAGTTGGACTTTAACTGAAGTTGTTTGTACTTTGAAAAAAAATATCTTAAAAAGGCAAAAAGTGCATGGACTAATGTGTTTGTGTTCCAATATTTGTGGGTTGTGTTATGTTTTTTTATTTTATTTTATAGTACTAAAGTTTTGGATGCATGAAAATATCTAGAGGTTGCTAAAGATAGAAAGATGGAATTACAAGGGATAAGTGTGATGTCCACACGTTACAAAAACCTCATCTTTTAAGCATGTGTGTGGATATTGGTTTTTTGTGGCTTGTGATTTGTGAAGTTACTATAATACCCTTACAGTTGGTCTAGTTGTTGTAAGTTTCTTAAAGATCTTTATGAAAAAAAACAAGAAAGACAAATAAATGGATAAGTTCTATAACCTTGAGGTTACTTAAAAATGACGAGTTTTTGAGTCAGATGAACGCAGTCTCGATGAGGTCTCTTGTGACCGTTGTTTATTGTATTTCAGATTACCTTTAATGTGTATCTAGCGAGGTTTAAGACCTAATTTTCTTGTAAGTAAATTAAGGATAGTTGTTTTAGAAGAAAAAGAAAAGAAAAAGACCTTTGAGATATTTTTTGATTTTGTAATAGAGATGGTTTTTGGGTTTCATGTCTATTTGTTTTTATTCGTATGCTACATGATAGACATGTTTTGGCTATGTTACGTATACGCGATATTTTCTTGTAACGTGTTTCATTTTCAAGCATTCGAGAAAATAGGTTAGCTATATATGTCCGTTTGTGGAATTTTCGCATGTTTTGTACGTTGTAGAGTTTTGACCATTGAGTTGCATAGTTATGTAGGTTATTGAATAACAAAGACATCATGGGAAACACGACTAATGTGTTGATGACACGATATGTGACTTGTTGCGTTAAACATACTTTCGAATGATTTCTTCCTGTTACCTTAATGAACAAAAATAATCAAGCACTAATTTTTCTGAACAAAGTAAATCATTTGATTTGTCCTGGAAGAGTGTTGTTTTGTTAAGAATTATTATCTTGTATGTATTATTCTTAACAAAAATTGTTAATATTATAGATGATCATACTCAAAATAGCTATGTGATATAATACGTAGTAGTTAGTACTGGAACATTATTATTTGTGAATTGTGTTGCTTCTTTTTCTTTAGGTACGTTGGGATGAGTTACGTAAGATTTAAAGATTGGGTAGGTTAAATACACTATGGGCTTCCTAATAGTGGGCTAAATACTAGCTGTTTCATTGTATCATACCCAGTTTGATTTCTGTATTGTTAGGCTTATCCCATTACCCATATAAGCCCAGTTTAGAAATCATATTTCACGAACACTATAAAAGTATAAATAGTTTGAAGGCTGGCTTAAGTTGTACGATTATTTTGCGATACAAACACAAGAGGCTTATGGAAAGCGACGATGTAAGGGTTAAAAGTCGACTAAAATTCATGCACGTACCCTTTACTCATAATTTGACATTCTATGTTGCCTTTTTTAGCAAACACGACTAGTTCATATTTATCATCACGAGTTATGAATTGTCATTCACCTTCTTTTATGTTATTTATTGCTAGATCCTTAAATTTTGGATTCAAAATTAAAGTACCCTTAGAAGGAATTTGAACACAGATATTGTGACAACCGGCAGTTTAGGGAGCTATTTTAAAAACCCGCATTTCAATATAAGTTCGTTTATAATTTTTATTTGAAATTTTCATTTCACAACGAACTTGTAAGACCTATTTTATGGATATTTTATTTAATGACGTTATGGAATTCATGAATTATGTTCATAATTCATTTTTGGTTATACGATCGGTGATGTATATTTGAATTCTCACTTGGTACTACGTTGACTTTGGCACTAGGATTTCCTAACATAGTTTTATGATTCGTCTTAACGAGTCCGTTATATATTTTAATTAATTACGAGAGGTTCTCTTGTGATATGGAAATTTTAAAATGAGTTCGGGTTCGGGCCACGTGTTTTTACAGTACCCGCGTTACCCGCTCCACCGTAATAATATCTTTATTATTACTATTAGTATTATTATTCTTATTATTATTATACCTTTTATAAAAAAAAAAAAAAAAAAAAAAAAAAAAAAAAAAAAAAAAAGAAAAGAAAAGTTAGTATAAGGGTGTCTGGTCCGGTTCATCACCCACACACACAAACTCACACTAAATTTTCCATCTCTCTCTTCCTCTCATCTCCCACCCCCATCTCCTAACCCTAGCCGCCGCCTCTTTGGCCGGCCACCACCGTCACACCGCCACTCCCACATCAAAAATAACACCACCAATTTAATCATCTCGTCGAGATCTTTCTTTTGAGCTATAACACGCGCCCTAACTCCCACATTAACATCAAATTCGAATCAAATTTTATCACGAATTCATCATCACTTCTTGTTATTTCTTGTGTACACTTCGATTTGGTATTATTTTGGAAGGTAGGACGAGTCTTGACTCGATTTATGGGCTTGAATCGTGACCAAAGGTCACGAATGGATGAGATTCGAATGGGTTTTCATGTTAAACGTGATATGATGATGGGTTTTTGAAGAAACTAAGTGTTCTAATGGTTTGGTATCCGGGTTTTTCTCGGGTTGGTTATGGTTGACTCGGAACCGAGAGCTAGGCTCTCGGCTTATTTTTGGTTCAAGCCTTGTGTGGCTTTGGTCGCATTAATGGTTGTAGTTTGGGTGTTTGTCGAAGGTATTGACCTTCGGACCAAGCTAGCCGAAACCGTGTGGTCTCGGGGTCTTCATTTGGTGATCGTATACCACGCCGAGACCCATATTGGAGTTCTCGTTGGGTTGTGGTCGAGCCCTGAGCTCGAGTATTGCTGTGATTCGACCCTTGTGGGTCGCGGCCTTTTAGCCGTGTAGTCATTTTGTGGCCGAATGACCTTTTGGGTCGAATGGGCTAATTGGTTACCTTGTAGTGCTCTTGTGAGCTAGGTGATTGTTGTATGTTTAGTTCGAGTCTTTGTAACTCGTAGTATTGAGCCGTGACTCAAGTGAGTCGAGGGCTCGGGTTTGGCTTGGTAAACCGACCCAAACATTAACCTTGGTTGATGTTATTTGCTTATAATAAATGATGAACTTGTTTAATTGTTGTTGTGGTATTATTTTCTCGGCCAAATTCATGTGGGTCGGATTGGATATTGATTATTGGTAAGTGAGGAGTGGTTGTCGATTGGTATGTGATATGAGGACCGGTTATGAGACGGTCGTTAGATGACGGAGATAGGTTAGTCGGGTACCGTAGTCGGACCTTATTGTTGTAGCCCGTGGTTGAGATTGTGATTGGACGGAGATTTATTATTTATGACTTTTCCTTATTGTTGGACTTGGACAATGAGCCGAGAGTCATGACTCGGACATATGACCATTTCGTATAACTCAATAACTATTAAAATTGAAACGAGAATAATAAAACTCGTAATAATCATTATTGATAATATGAACGTTTGTATGAAAAGTATATACGTGAATAACGTATATATATAACTATATAAACGCGTATATTAATAATAATAATAATCACGAGTCGTATTATAAATAATACGATTAGATATATATTAGGCTACGAAAGTGGCGTAATATTATTAAACGTATTATAATTATAAAAATTGTGTTATAAAACGGGAAACTCCCGACAATTATGAAACATTTAATAAAATGTCATTTCAAATATACAACGGATAAATTTATTGAGTTAGGCGAAATTGTTGTCACTCGGGTCCAGGTAAGTTATTATTTGTGACATTCGTGTTGTCTCGGATATATGACGACTAATATAGACGTTTTCTATAAGTAAATAACCACTCAACCGTAAGGTTGAGCCGGGTTGTTTGGTTATATGAAACGAATATATTAGTGGGCATCGTATCCTACGACGCCCATAGGTTGTAGTATATGTAAAGTGTAATAGATTGCGAGTGTATATATCGGGAAATCTGGCCAATTTGACGATATATACGAGGAATTTATTAAACTGTGATATATACTATATAGTAATTATGTGCTATATGCTTTATATGTGCTTTAGATTGGGTGTAATCTTGGAACGGTATATTACGTAAATAAATATGAGGATTATCAAATCGACGGATTTGGTAAACTTTGGCGATTTATTTAAATGATATATTGGGCTAATATTAGATCTATAGTTTATTATATGTTCTACGTGTGATCTTGTTGGTTTGTTTTGAGTCGACCCACCACCCGTATGGATACCAAACGCAAATACACCAAACTAATACGAAATGGATTTTCGGAAATAAAACGGATTCTCGTCCGGGTTTGGGAATGTTATATATTTGAGGAAATGATTTCTGAAAGAGTTAATATTGTTAGGTCGTGCCAAGTCCGTAGTTGCTGTTTCGTGAGTTATCATACATCTTATTGCTACCTACCTCGTCTTGCTATTTTCTGGACTTGAGGTGAGTCATAGCCCCACTTTCTACTCTTGAACTATGTTTTCAACGATTGGGGTGAGAAACGTGCAAATTATTTCATGTGGACTATTATCGCTTTTATATGCTTTCTAAACTTGCTATGCGTATGGACTAGGATATATTGTTAACTTTAGTCACATATTTTCGTGTGTACTATTCAAGGTTGGCTTATTTGGATTGTCAGCTTTAGTCACATAGTTTTGTGTGTACTATTCAAGGTTGGCTTATTTGGTTATTGATGGATTGTCAGCTTTAGTCACATAGTTTTGTGTGTACTATTCAAGGTTGGCTTATTTGGATTGTCAGCTTTAGTCACATAGTTTCGTGTGTACTATTCAAGGTTGACTTATTTAGATACTGTAGTGTGCACCTATAGGTTATTAATACTTCGGAGGTTATCCGAGTATTTATTGGTATTGCGGGGGTTACCCGAATATCTATGTTATTACGGAAGGGTATCCGTGTGTTTTGGTTATTGCGGAAGGGTATCCGTGTGTTATGTTGGAGCGGAGGGTATCCGCAGGCTTTTAGCGAATCCTTAGTCTAGCTAGCAAGCGTTTTGCGTATATGTCCACTATATTATTAGTTGAATTTAAACCTATGATCTCACCAGCGAAAGCTGACTTTTAGCACGTTTTCTCAGGTAATTAAGTGTTGAGGTGCATGCTTGGATTGGAAGGCTCGGCTGAGGCACACGGTTATGGATCTATATTTTCTAAACTCTGATAGACCTATTGTTATTTTATTTTGGGCCTGACTCTGAATGATGTTGGGATAAATGTAAACCTTAAAACCCCGTTCAGGTTGTGTTTTTACTATGTTTACTTTATCTCGTTCTATATTGTCTTGTGTTGGATACCAATCCCCGTAGCACCCCGAAAGCTTGTTGAGTCTTCCGCTGTATCAAATTTTGGGGGTGTTACAGATATAATGGTTCTTCACTTTCACGCACACAGATATATACACAGGTATAGTTTACTATGGAAAGAAGAAATCATCAATGTTTAGCTGATATTATTTTGGATACTGTCAAAATGAGGATTGCTGGTCTTAAAGTGCTTAATTCCTCAAATGTTCAAAGTGTGGCTAAAGATTGGAATGTGGAATTCAAAAGAATACAACCTATAGGCAAAACTGTGAACAGAACTCAAGCATAACTAGCAATAAAAGAGTGTTTGGGATAAGAATTTTGTGCTGAATTGGTAAGAGAGATTTCTTAATCTTGTTTTCTACTTTTCCATTGGATCTATAATCTTGTCATTACATTGGATTAAGACCTAGTACCTTGGAGTCTTAACTGGTGTGATTCTAGTTATTGTTAGAAACAATAAGAGGTCTAATTCATTATAGATGTACTATAAAGTAGGGTTATCCAATGTGAAGGGTAAATGGCCTAGGAGGGGAGTGCAAGAAGGATGGAATTGAGAGTTATGAAAGATGAAGCTTCATGGTCCATCATTTGCATTCCCACAAGAGGTAATGGGGCCCTCCCTCAAGGAGTGTGTTTCTAGATGTATGAAGCCATTTTAGAGACGGAAATGTAGAACATCTAGGAGAGCCCTTGACTTGGAGGGGTTATGGTGCCTAGTGATGCCCATCTCTTGTCCTGTTTTTACTATTGTGGTGGAAGGATGAATGGTTCAAATGGGAAAGAGATGGGAAATGTAGCTAGATGGTAGGTGCATAAATGATTTAATCATTGGTGAATTTTGAAGACAAAGAATGTTTTTGATTGATCATGTGAAGATGAATATGCAGTGTGAATTCAGAACTGAATTAGATGCATGTTATGTTAGATATTAGTTTTGTCAGATATAGTGGTTAGTATTGTCTGATATATGTAGTATTGAATTTGTTTCACTGATTTTGTGTTTGGGATTTGTCCATAACAGAAGTTTTTTTATTCCTTGTACTGTAATCGTTAGAAGTAATATATAAATTCACCATTTGCACCAAAAAACTATATACACGATATAACGATTAAAACAAAAACTGGTATCCTATATGGATTAAGCATAAGAATTAATTCTTATGCATAGATCAGATGATATAGACTATGCATTAGAACCCATGGAATTAAGAGATTACGTTGTTTATGGATAGCGATAACGTAGTATTTACATCTTCGCACACTATAGTGACCCAATGAATCGCGTGACTACTTCTAATGTAGGTTTTTGTAGACGTGTAACCAAGATTTTCCTTTTGGACACGACTTCATAACGAAAGAGTTAGGCACGATTCTTATATCTCTGGGTTTAAATTGCATCTTCATGTATGCTTAAAACTGTGAGGCTTGTAATAGAGTTAGAAACCATTTAGAAACAGTGAAAAGAAACCAGCGGAGCATTGGTTGATCCTTTTCTAGTTTTATGCTCGATAAAATCTTTGGTTTGAAGCTTAGTTTTCACTACCTAGATACAAATGAGTTGTTATCACTTTAGAAAACTTACAAAGCGGTATTAAGGCTATTTTTGAGATGAAATAGTGTGTGTTTTCTGTAACAATGCGTGAGTTTCATGCATAAACCATGTTCGATATGTACAATATATAACAAATAGACTATTCTAGAATTTGGCCTTGAGCCCAATATCTAATCCACCATAACTCTCGACTAACACTTCTCCGCAATTTGAGCGGGAGGGCTCCGGACGCTCGAACTGGGGGCTATTGGTACTTCTGTTTTGCTACCAAATAATATTGTGACCTCGACACCTTTACCTGTTGCGTATAATATTAATCCTACCCCACTTCATGGTTTATCTCAGCCCACATTTACTTACCCAACATCTTTCCCAAGCCTACCAGGCTTCTCGTTAAAACCAGCCCACCAAACAGCTTTTATTTTGGGTCAGCAACTAATGGGTCAACATATTTCCCAAGCCCAACAAGTTGTTCAGTTTGGCCTATCGAGTCAGCAAGCATCGAGTCAACCAACTGTTTTGGGTCAGTCGATTTTAAACCAACCGGGTACGGGTCGTACTGCTCCGGGTTTCACCTTTTTGGTCAATCGGGTCAAGAGACCATTTTACCTCAGTCATTTTTGAACCATGACTCTTTAGAAACCCGCTACTCGTACATGGAATATAGACACACGTGTGAACTCTCACTTTATTGATTTTGTACATAGTCTTAGTAATGTTTTTAATATTGCATTTACCCATCTGTCTCGGTTGGTGACGATTATTCTATACCCGTTACCAACTCGGGTCATGGCATTTTTCCTATACCTCATCGACCCTTTTATCTAACAAACGTTCTTATTAATCCTAATATTCTCAAGAATTTAATTTTTTTTGACAGTTTGTTCGTGATAATCATTGTACTGTTGAATTTAATGCATTTGTTTTTTCTATTAAATATTTCATGACCTGTCGGGTGCTTCACCGCTGTGATAGAACTGGGAATCTCTATCAGTCATGAAGCCTTCCACTATTCCTCATGTTTTTCTTACCAGTCTGTATACGTGGCACCAACGCCTTAGACATCTAGGAAGTGAAGTGTAACGCCATGTTCTTTCTATCACAGTGGAAGGCTTCATGACCGATAGAGATTCCCAGTGCTATCACAGCGGTGAAGCGCCCGACAGGTCATGAAATATTTAATAGAAAACCAAATGCATTAAATTCAACAATACAATGATTATCACGAACAAACTGTCAAAAAAATTAAATTCTTGACAATATTTGGAGTGATAATAATGTTTGTTAGATAAGGGGTCGATGAGGTGTAAGCAAAATGCTATGACCCGAGTTGGTAACGAGTATGGAATAATCGTCACCAACCGAGACAAAAAGGTAAATGCACATATTAAAAACATTACTAAGACTATGTACAGAGTCATTAAGGTATGCACTAGTAGCGGGTTTCTGAAGAATCATGGTATTAAATGCTTGAGGTAAAATGGTCTCTTTGACCCGATTGACCCGAAAGCTACGAACCCGGAGCAGTACGACCCGTACCCAGATGGTTTAAATCGGCTGACCCGATAGGCCTAACTAAACAGCTTGTTGGGCTTGGGAAATATGTTGACCTATTAGTGGCTGACCCAAAATAGTAGCTGTTTAGTGAGCTGGTATTAACGAGAAGCCTGGTGGGCTTGGGAAAGATGTTGGGTAAGTAAATGTGGGCTGAAACAAACCATGAAGTAGGGATGGGTTAATATTATACGCAACAGGTAAAGGTGTCGAGGTCACAATATTATTTGGTTGCAAAACAGAAGTACGAGTAGCCCCTATTTTAGCCAAAAGTTCCTCTTGGGATTTAGAGAGCAAGCATTTGGTCGTGGCAAAGAGTTAAGACATTTAAAGAACTACGAGTAAGGCTTTTTGGGTTATGTGGTGTAGTATGCATTTGCCTAGTGTGCATTAACTTACAACTATCACCAAATCGGCATGAGCCCTTAGCAAAATTGAAACACAGTTTCAATGACTTAACTTGAGGAATAGTAGAGCGGCGGATTCAACCAAAACTATCATTGGAGAAGAGGACGAGGAATCAACAGGTAAGGCTTGTAACTTGGACTTCAAACGCATCTCCTTGGTGGTTAGCATGGACCGAGCCGTTTTAAGATCCGAGAAGGGTTCCTGATGTGTAACAATAGTGCATACATTCTCGTATTTTTCCTATAAACCTTCAAGAGCAAAAGTGACCACGTCATCATTAGTAACGGGAGAGCCGAGGCTTGTCAAAATAGTGGCAATGGACTCGATTTTGCGGAAGTGAGCATTAATGCTTAAGTTTCCTAGTTTCAATGATCATAACTCCACCTTCAATGCAATAGTTCGAGACCATTTGTTGTCGTTGAACATTTCGGCTATGAGATCCCATGCTTCCTTGGCGGTTTTCGGATCCTCCACAACCAAGCGTGCTTGTAAAGTGTCCGATAAGGTCATAAGGATCCACAAGAGAACATTGGTGTCCCCCTTTAGTTTCTCCCGAGTGGGAGGGATAACATTGCTTGCACTTGCTTCTTCAGTCGAGCCTATAATATACTTGAGCACCTCATAACCTTTACAAAGGTTCTTGAAAAAATAAACCCAAGAAGCGTAATTCTAATTGTCAATGTCGAGTTTAACCGGAACACAAGTAAGCAGATGGTGATAAGTAACAGCGGAGAGTTTATCCGAGAGAAGAATATCAGGGGTTTGTGGAGATCCGGTCATGATTGGTTAGGGTTTATATGATGGAATAGTAGGCTTGTCGATGGTTTGGGTAGGGTTTATATGATGGAACAGTAAGATTGTACAGGATCGTGAACTAAAGCGCGACCAACAGTGAACCGTGAGGATTCGTGAACCTAAGTACAAATCACCAATATAAATACCGACTTGTTAACCAAAGAACAAGTCACCAAGAAAATAAACCAAGCATGATTTTAGGGTTTCTGGAATGAAGTTTTAGATCGTCAGATTTTGTTTTTAGGGTTAGGGATCGATGGTGGCTAATACCATGTAACAATGTGTGAGTTTCATGCATAAACCATGTTCGGTATGTACAATATATAACAAATGACTATTCTAGACTTTGGGCATGAGCCCAATATCTAACCTAACACAATTATCGACTAACATTTTCATGATCATTTTGGCATGTTCCACTTGAACTAATTTACTTAAACATCATATGTTTGTTAGCTATCATTCTTTTAGATTGTTGTTTGATCATCTTATATAGATATTTGTTGTACTATATATCGACTTACATAATAGTTATTTGTGTGTTTTATGCAATATATACCAAAATCATCTATGGATTATTAATTTGCTATCATATATACCGTTTAAAGACTATATGTATTTCTGCATTTCAGTCCAAAATACTACGAGTATAACAAAGCTGAGTATAATTTTGTTTCACGGTCTTCTTGAAATGCAATAATGCATCACTGCCATCACACGTATTCACGTGAGGTAATTGGACAAAAACTAAACACAGAATCGCAAACGAATTGTCAGTCTTTTTAATTTAGTAGTATTTCCCTAAAGTTATTTACATCTCATCAACATTACATACCTTCAATGTTAGGAAAAACTTAGTAATCGAGCCGAATGTTTAAGGATTACTAAAGTAATAATAGAACACAACCTTTTCATCTAATTAGATGAGCAAACTAACTTTTGATACTCTATTTGATAGAGCTTAGGTGCACTTGCATGAGATTAGCGTATAATTGTTACGCCTTTTATGATTGCTTCATTTAGGGTCCATAATCACTCTAGATGAATGGTTTAAAAAATGAAAGTGATTTATGGAATTTCATGTCTTTGTAAATAAAGCTGGAGTTTTTGGATGTTTTGGTCATATGATGTGAACTTGTTGACAAGGATGACACTATCAAATATCTCCCTTGTACAGATGAGGAACAAATTTGCATAATGGTAACTCCAAAACTTTCAAATTGCACTAAATGCAGTAAAAGGCAAAATCAATGATCATATCATATGATACTATCTTATAATGAATGAACCACCACTTTTTTTTTTTTTTTTTTTTTCCCATCATTTATTGACTAAAACATTGAATACTTAAAAAAAAAATTAAGCATTACAAAAAATAAAGCACAAGTTATAAACCAATTAAGCACGACCTACTAACACATTCATCCATTGGCTTTTCAATTAATATTATTTTTAAAACACTTATTCAATTAATATAATTTTTAAAACACCGATCAATGAAAAAACAATGTTATTATACATATTGTATAAATTAATAAAACACACAAAAATTCATATTATTTATGTACAAACAAGCTGATGTCACACCATCATTAATTTGGAAAACCGGCGGACCGGCCAGTTCAACCGGAATTAGAGTAGCCACCGGTCCAACCAGCTACTAAAAAGTGTTCAAAATCTAACCGCAGAGGAATGGTGAAACCAGGTAAATCTGGTGAACCGAGCCGAACTGGTTTCATTTCCTTCATGTTTTTTCTTCGATCAGACTACTTTCGGTTATCATTTACTGAAGTTTGGTCAATTTAAATTAAAGATGGAAAGATAGATAGATGTGAAGTAAAGTATAATATTAGAAAGAACAGAGAGTGAGCGTAGATCGGTAATTTTACAATTGTTGCTCTCTTTATATATATAGTAGAGATAAAGGTGCAACTGCATATTCATTTAGAAATTAAAAAACATTGCTCAAAAGAAACATTATTGCCCCCAAAAAAATAAAATGAAAGAAATACAGTCATAATTCATAACTCGATTGCTAGAAATTTTAATCATATAATACTCGCCGCTGCACCGTACGAGTTACCTTAATAGTTATACATACTTGTGAACTGTGAGCATAACTACCAAAACCTTTTAGAAATAAACACTAAAGAAATTGCTCCTTAATCAAGTCCTTGAATACTACTCTTAAAAGCCATTTATTACATTAATAAATTTTTAAAGGTTTTTATTAGTCAGCATTAATAATTTACTGTAGTTGTAGTAATAGGACACATAAAGATCTTTAAAAGGATTTTTTTTTTTTTTTTTTTTTTTTTTTTTTCATATGTGATTATATATGGCCTTGTTAGTCGCAGGACCATGTTGCCATAATATCTCTACATGCCACTAGTAAGATAAAGCTAGTCGATACAAATATCAATAAAACAAACACATCTGTAAATTTAGATAATTTCCATCATCATTTTGTAACTAACATTTCCAATATAGTCCATTGGTTATTGATTTCCTACCTATCTTTACATAAACTTTACATGTACAACTTGTAAGTGAGGTGGAATATACATCTTGACAAGTCTATTTTTGCACAAATACTAAATGCACAAGGTGACGTGTAAAATACTAAACACAACATTTTTGGTATCATGCATTTATTACAAGATCATGCAAAACATGTTATAAACCATACAAATAAAACCTTCTTTCACAACCATAGTTCAATTCCATTAATCACCAATTCACCATGGATAGCACCTCAAGAAACACATATATTAACAAATATGCTCTTGCTTGTGCTCTTTTAGCTTCTACTAACTCCATTCTTCTTGGTTATGGTAAGTATCTAGTGCACCATAACTTAAACGCTTAGAATTGTTTGGATTAGCTTTTTCTTTTTTTCGGGTTTATATGCTTATTTGAAACTTTAAATGCTTATAAACTCATATTTTTCGGCTCATGAGCTTATGGTCAGGGCGGACCTAAGGAGATTAAGTCTTCGGGGGGTCACATATAGACCTCATGGATTTGTTGCTCAAGTATAAATTCTTGTCAAAAATCTTGATTTCTCATAGATGAACTTGACCTAAAAAAATATTGTGCTACATGTCATGTTTAGTTACTTAATTATCTATGTTAAAAAAAATTATGTACTGGTCATTTAAAGTCCTAAATCCGCCACTGCGCTTTTGTTTATTTGAGTACACATGTGCTCAATTTGATAAACTCATAAGTGAGAACAAGCGAGCTAGCGAGATTATCAAAATTCAAACAAGCCCATAAGCCCGGAATATAATTTGCTAATCCAAACACACCTTGTTTATAATTATGAAATGTTTGATAAAATGTGTACATGTGTGACAGATATTGGTGTAATGAGTGGTGCAGTGCTATCTATAAAAGATAACTTGAATATTTCATCAACCCAAGTTGAAATACTTGTGGGTTCATTAAATGTTTGCTCTTTGATTGGTTCTTTTGCTTCCGGCAAGACTTCCGACATGATAGGTCGAAGATACACCATTGTTTTAGCAGCTGCAACTTTTTTCATAGGTGCTTTGTTAATGGGTTTGGCTAAAAATTTCGGTTATTTAATGGCGGGAAGAGTAGTGGCTGGAATTGGGGTTGGGTACTCGTTAATGATAGCTCCGGTGTATACTGCGGAATTATCTCCGGCGATGACACGTGGGTTGTTGACATCACTTCCTGAAGTGTTCATAACATTGGGGATATTGTTGGGGTATGTTATGAACTATGCGTTGTCTGGTTTACCCGAGCATATTAACTGGAGGTTGATGCTCGGGTTTGCCGCGATTCCAGCAGTTGGAATCGCCGTTGGGGTGATGTTCATGCCCGAGTCGCCAAGGTGGCTTGTTATGAAGGGTAGAGTAGATGAGGCCCAAAAGGTTTTAAGAAACACTTCGGAAAACGAAAATGAGGCCCATTTAAGGTTAGAGGAAATTACCAAAGCGGCCCTTGACCAGACCACGTGTGGTCCGAATGGCGACACGTGGAAAGGTCAAGGTGTTTGGAAAGAGTTGTTAAAACCGTCACCTGTGATCCGTCGTGTTCTCATTGCTGCTATTGGGATTAACTTCTTTATGCAAGCTTCGGGCAATGACGCGGTGGTTTACTACACGCCCGCCGTTTTTAAGTCCGCGGGAATCCGTCAACGGAAGCATCTAGTTGGGGTAACGATAATTATGGGCCTAGCTAAGACTTCATTCGTTTTGATTTCGGCTTTGTTTTTGGATAAATTTGGTAGAAGGCCTTTATTGTTATTGGGCTCAATAGGTATGGCCATTTCTTTAGCTGTATTAGGCCTCGGGTCAATGTTTTTGGAGCACTCTAGTGACAAGCCCACATGGGCTATTGTGGTGTGTGTGGTAGCCGTTTGTGCTGACGTGTCATTTTTCTCGATTGGTCTCGGGCCTATTACATGGGTGTACACTTCAGAAATATTTCCAATGAGGTTACGTGCTCAAGGGTCAAGTCTAGCAGTGTCTGTAAACCGATTAGTTAGTGGGGTTATAGCAATGACGTTTCTAACGATATCAAACAAAATAACGTTTGGAGGGATGTTTTTAGTGTTATCAGGGGTCATGACTGTTGCAACAATTTTCTTTTATGTCTTTTTACCCGAGACGAAAGGTAAGAGTTTGGAAGAAATGGGGGCATTATTTGAGAAAAAGGATACTGAAAGTAGTAAGATAGTTGAGATGAGTGAAAGGTGATTTTAAGTGTAGTCTGTGATACCTAATTATAATGGTACCTTATTTGCTTATGTTTGAATTTGTACATTGGTCTGTTTGCATAACTAAGTATTAAGGCTATTTTAGCATGTTTCTAGTATGTGTTCTGTTGACATGAATGACTTTAGCTAGGATCTATTGAAAGATGACAAGAAGAATTAGGAAAACAGATGCAGCTTCATCGCGAAAATAACCTAAGCCCGTTTTCTAAGTCTTTCTAGGGTGATTGTCAGCAATTCTACCTAAGGTCTCTATGCAGTCGGACCTAAGCCTTAAATCTAGATTCTATCGAGCATTAACTAACAAAGGATCCACCAACAGCCCTCTATTAATCTATTTTCTCTGTTTGTAAGTGGTTTCTCTGTGTAACATATTCGACACAGTTTTGAATGTACATAAAGGATGCAAACTTACATATAAGAAATCCCCTTCCATTTGATTTCTCATTTTCTGGTGAAGAATCTTCACTGACTCTTCGATGACGAAGTCATATAGAGTATAAGAATTGCTCATGTGTCTACGTGTCTACCAAGCCTTTGCTAGATGTAATTGCGCACTTTATTGGTTCCTTATAGTCTGCAAATACTAGTCTACTACTTTACTATAATCGACATAATCTCTTCAAGTGCTTATAATCCATAGTCTTTATCATCTGATTTTTGTATGTGTATTAATGGTTATGCTTCATCCACAATTTTTTTTGGGTAAAATTTAATATCCGCTTTCACCTTACTAACTTACTTAAGTACTGCATTTGAGTGTTTAATTAGTGCTAAATGTGGTATCTTGTCCAAAGGAGTTAAGAGTGCAACCCTCATGGCCTCGTTGTACAGCCGGTTTTGATATACAAAGTTACAAACAAATTGGGAAAATCAGAATTTGAGTACATACCATTCTCCTAGTTTTTGTTCTAGTGTGACCAACAAACATCTATTGCTGAATCGAGTTTTCTTTTTGTACCTTTGTGTCTTTATCGTTAGCTACCCCCCACCCCCAAATAAATAAAATTTCCCAAGGATTCGACCGAACTTAGTTTTAATTATATATACTGTTATAACATAAATCACAGCTAAGTAAAAAGAAATATCTGATTAGAGCAAAGAAGCAGCTTATCATGTATTCATGGACAATCTTAGTAGGAGTCCTTTATAGCCTATTGGGCTCTATCAGCATGGCCATTTTCTACATTGGGCTTTGGCTCATTTGCTCTGCATGTTGTAAAACTTGTAATGGGTTGCATACTTGCATGCTCAAGATTCAAGTCCAGCAGTGGCAGTAAACTCAGGGTGTATCACAAATATTATTTTTCACCATTTCAAAAAAGGTAATGCTTGGATGGTTTGCATTTGATCATGTTCTCAAAGGTTATTAAGGTTGCAAGGTTTTTATAATTTTATTCTTTGTTGTCATAGACTGAAGGCCAGAGGTGCGAAGGAAAAGGATACAAACGTAGTAAAGTAGTAATAAAGCCGTTTAAAAAGAAAGTAATTAGCAAAAAATCATAGAGATTAGTTTTTGGGCTCAAATACGAGACATACTAGATGTTGTTGTGCTAAGATTGAATGAATTCATAGTATGCTCGCATTATTTTGGATAGCATTGAGCAGCATTATTCTGCATCTTAAAATTTTGAAATTACCTTGGAGATCAACAGTAAAAAATGTATCTTTAAAGACAAACATAGAAAATTTTCTTTTAAGAAATGACGGTCTTAAAGGATGTGATCTTGGAAATTGATGGAGCGCTCTCTACGTACCTAAGAACCTTACCAAACGTTGCGTTTTCTACTGTTTTGTCTGTAAAGTATGTTAATTTTTCTTATCTCAATAGCATCTCCAATGCAATGTTGAAAAGATCAAATGCATTGATGAAGACATAGTTTGAGAATGCATTGGTTGAAGAAAACTCAGATATATCGACACTCTGAAATTTTATTATGTGTGAGTAATAGCTTAAGAATGAGTTTGTAACAATCATAGCAAATATGGAGTAATTATTCAAGTGGTCCAGGTGTTTGAGTATGTTCAACTCGTAGTAATAACTAATAAGTACTGAGGTCCAGTGGTCTTTTGGAACATGTTCAAGTCGGCAACAATAAGTAACTATTCAAAATAATTAAATGAGTAAATTGCATAAATCGTCCTTACGTTTTGGCCAAATTGCAGGTTTCGTCCTAAATATTTTGAAAGTGCAGAGATCGTCTATTTTTGAAACCTTTTTGCAAATTTTGGTCCCTTAAGGACGATCTTTGCTGCTATGCACTTTCAAAAAGTTGTCAAAAGGGACGATCTATGCAAAATTTTGAAACCTTATGGACCAAAATTTGTAAAAAGGTTTCAAAAAGGGACGATTTTTACATTTTCAAACTATTTAGGACGAAACCTGCAATTTAACCTTAGGAAAGATTTATGCAATTTAGTCTAATTAAATGCATTTTTTTTTCCAACTTTAGACTCTAAAATTTGTTAGAATACCCGTAGTAGCACCCATCTTCAAGCGTGAAGGGTGTTTCGACACGTCATCCTTATAAAAGGAGTACGTGCATGGTGCACACGTTAAGGGGGGGGGGGGGGGGGGGGGTTCGGTGTTGTGAGTGTGAGTGCTATTTGTTCGGTGTTGTGTGTGTGAATGCTATTTGTGGGGTATGTTTGTATTTAAAAAAACAAAATAATATATTAAAAAGTTTTAAAATCTAAAAATTTAAATTTAAAATTTTTTTAAATCTAAAAAATAAAAATAAAATAGTAAAAAAAATAATAATAATAACAAAAGAGTAGACTTCGAAATACATCCATAAACACGCAAATAGACGAAAACACCCCTCTTGTTAGAACCTCGTTAGTAGATAACGGAAATTTTTTGCATCGTTCATCCTCAGGGATGCATAATGTCTAACATTTATTGACGGATAGATGTATATATACCAACTTTCTAGCAGGAATATATGATGTGAAAATGATCAAACTAAAAGGACGTATTTTAGATTTTGCTCTAAATATAAATCATAACTATAAATATTCAGATCATTCATGTAGACATACACTAGAAAAAGATATAATATTGTTAGATGTTTTTAACTAACAAGCGTGAAAGAGATGTAAATATTTTTACACTAAAACATGGTAAGATCAAATATATGACAACCGTTTTTATTGCGCATGAACAAATGTGAGTGTTGTGTGTGAGTGCTATTTGTTCGGTGTTGTGAGTGTGAGTGCTATTTGTTCGGTGTTGTGTGTGTGAATGCTATTTGTGGGGTATGTTTGTATTTAAAACGGGATATATTTCTGTGATTGATTCAAGTGTCGTTATTATGGGTGTATAGTGAAGTTGTGAAAACTGATTGCCGGTGACGAGTGTAGCGACTACCACGGACAGTCTTAAAGATGCTTGATTAATTATTTAGTGTTAAAATTTTGTTGACAATGAAAAGCATAAGTTTTGATATACAAGAAATTAATC
Source organism: Artemisia argyi (assembly GCA_030686995.1). Lineage (NCBI taxonomy): Eukaryota > Viridiplantae > Streptophyta > Magnoliopsida > Asterales > Asteraceae > Artemisia > Artemisia argyi. The sequence goes on from CM060704.1 coordinate 180,364,483, forward strand.
TACTAATCACGGATTAAAATGCCGTGAGGACTCTATAAAGAAGTTGGACTCATTAACTATATCGGCTATCTAGCAAGAAACAAAATAGTTCGGTACACGTACACTCTTCTATTATTTTTTATCATACTTTCCATCATCTTCAGTGAATTGATTCACACCTCACATTTTGAAAATTTTCAAAACTAATTAAGTCTCATCAATCTTGTACATACTTTCATTTCAAGAACAGAAACAAAAAGGGAATAGTTAATAAGTCAATGAAAAGTGATGGCTATAAAAGGGTTTTTGTTTTGATCCCTTTGTATTGTTGTGCACACATAGTATAATCCTAGAAAACACACACCCTCATGTGTTTGAAATAACATAAAATTTACCAAAAGTCACTACACAAGTTAAAGTTTAAAAAATATTCAGAGCCATTTTGGTGATATACAAAAAAGCATTACAACTTTACAAGGATCATGAGATGATGCATAGTGGGGTTAAATTAATGAATGTCAAATGGTTGTGTGATAATAGTGTTGTTGCTATGTGTTTGGCTGTGACCTTACACTTGAAAGCTGAACCCGTTTTTAACTCCAACTGTCTTGTAGTTTTATGGTAGGGTTTTGGAATTATAAGCTTTGTATTTATGCATTTCATGTGTTTCTTTCTTTTTGGAACCTTCTTTGTCTTCAATGATGCCCTCTTTCTTTACCAAAGAGGCCTTGAGAGATTGCACAATGTGGTTATGTGGCGAGGATATCATTTTAGTGGGGACTCGGATCATGATACTTTTATAACCTCTATTGAAGTCACCATGATGGATAAATGTGCATTATAATAAATATAAGAGTAAACTCTAAAGTACATTTTATGTGTCGGTCATTTTTACGCTATACATTTATGTCAGATAAGTTGAGACATATGCATCCCTTCGTCAATAAACGTTAGACATCATACATCCCTGAAGATGAACGATGCAAATTTATTTTTCATTATCTACTAACGAGGTTCTAATAAGAGGGGTGTTTTCGTCTATTTGCTTGTACAAGGATGTAGCTATTTTCAGCTTTTGAATCTAAACACACTACCACAGCTTTCCCAGACACACATGTGTGCGCGAGCACACACACCTCTAACCTCATCCAAACGCCCCAAACCATCTTGAGATAAGTTTTCTGGGTTGGTATGTGTGCGCGCGCGTTGCCGTATTATGTATGTTTATTCCTCCCCACTAAAAAAGAGCGATTGAGAATTTCGAGAACCTTTCTGAACGTCTGTCTTCGCGAGGCGATTTGAAAAGGAGTTGTTTGCGAATGCACGCTGTGAGATTAAAAAGATGAAAATAGTTTGTTTAAGAAAATAAATAATAATAATAATAATAATAATAATAATAATAATAATAATAATAATAATAATAATAATAATAATAATAATAATAATAATAATAATAATAATAATAAAAATAATAAATTAAATTTTTTTTAAAATTCAGAAAATCAAAATTTTAAAATTTTAAAAATATAAAGAATCTAAAAAATTAAAATAGTAGAAAAAATGTATTAATAATAACAAAAGAGTAAACTCTAAAATACATCCATAAACAAGCAAATAGACTAAAACACCCCTCTTGTTAGAATCTCGTTAATAGATAACGGAAAAAAGTTTGCATCGTTCGTCCTCAGAAATGCATAATGTCTAATTGAAACAGAGATATATGTATACCAACTTTTCTGACAGGAATATATGACGTGAAAATGATCAAAATGAAAAGATGTATTTTAGAGTTTACTCTAAATATAAATTATAAGCATAAATATTCAGATTCATTCATGCATACATACACTAGAAAAAGATATAATATCGTTATATGTTTTTTTAACTAAAAAGCGTGAAAGAGATGTAAATATTTTTACACTAAAACATGATAAGATCAATATATGACAACCATTTTTATTGCGCATGAACAAATTTGGACACACAAATTTAGTGTATATGTTGTTATGCCTGCAACCACTCTAGAACGTTTGCCGCCACACAAGGACGCAACTTATAATTAGTGGGGATACACCTAAACAATATTGACGTAAATATGTAACTACTCTGAAAATGTATAACCACACAACTTTGAAATATCTTTGAATATGACATAAGAAAATGCAAAAGAGGGGGAGAAGATTTGAAATTTTACATGGAGTAGATAATCCTCATGGCAAACATGCAAATTAAAAATTCTAACATTCGAAGTTTCTATGAAATAAATATGAATAACGAATTTGTAGATGTGTCACAACTCTATTTTAAAATAGAAAAAAGAAAACAAGTGCAAAATTTCAAACAATAATACAAAATCATATTATAAAGATAGAGATGAAAATGACAAGGCTTTCTTTTCAAATCTAATCACAAGTTTTTTTACCCTTCATTTTATTACATGTAAACATATGGAAACTATAACACGTATTGTTGTTCAACTGCTTTAAAAGTATAACATATATTTAATGTTTGTCTATGTTTTTAAGTGAACATAAATTGACAATACGATGAAGGTATGGGCTATACTTCAATTCTTTCTTTAGGTAGAATGTGGAATAATTCTTGTAAATTTAAATTGTTTTGCCCTACTCTACAAATTGGTGAAATATCACTTTCTAAATAAATTGGATAAAAATTTTCAAATTAGATTCTTTTTTACTATTTATAGTAATTCAAAACTGTATTCTTGTACCCATATGGACTATTATTCTCACCCTTTTTCATGATAACTCAATGTTAATAGTTATATTTGTACTATTTTTTCAAAAAACTATTTATGAATGTTTCCCTGCACACATTATATTACTGCATTTGCTTTATATTTATCTTTTTTTATACGAATAATCTATACTAAATACAGCACTAATGACCCACAATTTTGGCTTCGAGCATTGTAATTTTCAATGTTCACGTTTTTAAGGAGAATATTGGTCATGTTCAAACTTTTCTCCATGTTTTATTAAATATCAAATATATTCTAAATATTTCCTTTGAAGTCAAAATTCAAACTATTTTTTGCTTTAACGTAAACAAATATCTTACTGGAAATAAATAGATTTCATTTGCTTTAAAGTATTTTTACGTGTCACATTATATATTTTTTTAACATGAGTCGCAATGTGCTCAACAACATAAAAATAACAGAAAAGCAACAACTTTTATGTTTGCTTAATAAACTTTGGACCGACTTACAGCATTGGGTGTAATCACCCGAGTCAAAATCTAAAAAAGATGACACGTCATATCATTTCAGAATTTTCTTCTTTCATTTTCCTTAGAATGCTTGGTGTGGGCGGTTGTTCCTCCGCCATAGGTATCAAAAACGGAAGAACAACACTCCATACTGCACCGCTCATCCTGTTGTTCGTCTATTATTCGACAGTTAGCCATCGCAACCAATAGTGCCTTTTTTTAGTGAGTGCGTATATTCTGTGGACCGGCTACACAGTGTTATTGGTTTTTTTTTGTTGGGAGGGTGTTTTAGTTGTTGGTGTTATTGGGAGACTGATGAGATGACGTTGAGGTGCAAACGAATAACGTGTTATTCGAACCTCCCACACCTAGCTCTCTTATCACTGATCACAAACCTAAAACCCCATCACTAGTCACTCAAGCTAAAATCGCACTTATGAGACCCATCGTTTTATTTTTATTTTAATTTTTTTCAAACAAACTAATTTTCATTCATTAAAATAAAAATATAAATTACAATACAAAAATAAAAATAAAAAATAAAAACGCGCAAAAAAATATAAGTAACATAGACGATTACATATAACGTCTATTTTTTAGTCGGATTTCTTCTTTTTGCATGTTGATGGTGAATGCATCCTCCTCGGCTAACTACACGGTGCTAGTGCGGATCAATAGGTTTGGTCGCATCCCACTTTAGTAATCATGTACATCTCTTGAGCGACCTCCTGTTTGAGTTTTAATTCATTTTGTACAATCTCCCCAAAATCTTGCGGATTACTCCCCGTGGTGCACGCCATGGTCTCTGAATTACCTTTTTTTGTTGCACGTGGTTTTTTGAGAGGGGGGGGGGGGGGGCGTGGTCTCTGATCATCTCCTAATAGTTCAGTAAATCCAGTGTCATCATCCGGATCAATAGGTTTGGTCGCATCCCACTTGGGGTAATTTCTCAAGATTGCCCATGCCCGTTCTTAAGTAAACACCTTTTCTTTTGTCTCGTCGCAAAATGAAGTCCCACAACGGCTCAAAAGATCAATTTCATTTTTCTCACTTCTGCTCAAACATTTTTATCAAAAGACAATGTGAATTTTTTTTTGGCAATTATCGTTCAAGGTTGCCCACTTCCCAGTCAACATATTATTGGTACGCTTGTGTAGAGAAGTTTATTGAACTCATTAAGAACCCATAACCAAAGTGATAGCTCATCTTGGTCATTTCTGACTTGGTTATCCTCGCAAAAAGACAACACACTCGGTTAATAAGGCTTCCTCTTGGGGTGTCTAACGAGTGTTTATCTTTGAGGATCTGTTGGTTGTTGTTGTTGTGATGATGGTGGTTGTTATTTTTTTGACGGGGTCTTTTGCCTGTTCTTTGCGTCTTCTCGGTTTCTTAGGTTTCTTGTGGTGCTCGTTCTGGTTGTGATTGTGGTGGTGGTGGTGGTGGTTGTTGTTGTGTTTGTTATGGTGGAAAGAATTGTGGGGGATGTTGTTAACGATGTTGAAATTGTTTTGAAGTAGTAGTTGTTGTTGAAAATAAGATTGCTTGGCTGTGTACATTGGCATATTATATTGGCTAACAAACTGAACAAATGCAAATTGGGGTTGTGAAGATATTGAGTTTGCGAATGAAGGTGTAGCGGGATTTGACAAAGTTAATGAGTTCGGATGTTGTGACATCTCAAGAAGGTTATTGATAAAAGCATCATTTGGATGACTCATATTTGTGATATGAAAGAAATAAAAGTAGGAATGGAAGTGAAAGATTGGTCAGTGTGTAAAATGGTTGTGTAAAATGGGTTCATATAATGTGTGTAAAAATAAAGTGTGTAATTTTTTATTATTATTATTTCTTTTATTAAAAAAATAACGAAAGAGAGAAAGTAACCGTCGGGGGTTCCAACGGTCAAAGCCAGTTTACTCACTCGCACCATGGCGCTGGGGACTGGTCTAGTGGTGTTGACTTAGCGTCGTCCCACATCGAAATACCGCTAGTCATCGGTGGCTACACCCGATGCTTTTAGGTAATTAGAGAGTTACTAAAAAACAACTCAAAATGAGAAGTATACAAAATGGCGAGCCTTGTATTATGCTTGCATGGTTTTATTTTTTGCAGTTATCTGTAAAGCAAGAGTCGCTAGTTCTTCAAAAGGTTTAAATCAATGGGGAAACTTTGTCCTTGTGTATTTTTTTAGATGTCGGCTGACATTTCTCTAAGGATCTAGCCTAAACAACGAGCGACTGTTTCAGTGGCATTTTAGCCAGAAATTGAGATTGGATCAAACACCTATTTTTCCAAATCCCTCATTGACATATCAATTAAAAATTTACGATAGCGGAGTGATACCATTGGAAATCAAAGCTCCAATGGTAACAAGAGTGTTTTGTTACACATGATAGTATTGGACCATAATGTTATAGAAGCAAAATTAGTGTAGTTAAGTGTTTATATATATTATGTATGTATTTAGGTTAAAAGTCTGTAAACCGAAGACTGTATTGGGCTGGGTTTTTATTAATGGTATAAGCCGTTTTAGTAGGGTTGTAACGTTTAGTTTAGTTATTGTTAGTTGGAGTCGGTTATTAGAATAGGCACCGTTTCATGAAACAACATACTGTTTCATGGTGTCTTTTCGGTATGTATATATATGGTCAAGTATCTGTAAAATAGTATGAACAATAATTGTAAATATCAATCAGATAGCAAGTATATTTTATATATTACATGTGACTTGTTCATCATAGCAAGATTTATTCCAACAATTGGTATTAGAGCAAGATCGATTCGGAAATCAACCGCAAGAACACAAGTAAGAAAGAAAAAGGTAGAAATAATACATGTTCATTCGATTGAAGAATAATCGAAGTCTGATCAGGAGAAGACAAACCATTGATTGTGGTTACCCAAATCAAGAAGGCATCAATATAATCGAAGAAGAACCGCAACATTGATTAAAGAAGTAAGAAAGGAGGAACGTTTTTCTTCTGATCACATGAGCAATTGATTGAAGGGGGAAGAAAGAACACAACAAGTAGTCAATTTGGTATTATCTGGATTTTTTTTCTGCTTTTTCATCAAATTAGATTTAGGTTTTTTAAGAAAGGGAAAGTAAAGGAAGGAAGAAGTATGGGATTTGAAAAAATTTTAAGTATTTATTTTTCTTCTCACTTTATTTATTAGATTAGAAAAATTAGAAAGTTATAATCCCAGACTAATTGAAAATAGTAAGAAAAAGCAAGTTTTGTATTTTCATTAAAAAAAACTTTTTCACCGTAGATTAAATTACAAATTAGTGAGTAAGAAATCCGAGGGGTTTAGAAAGTAAGAAATTAAGATTAAGTCTTATATTTTTTTAGATTATTAAAATTACAACATAGTAAGTAAGAAGGAAAAATACCTAGTATTTAAACGAATCCTTACCATGGCAAAGTAAGCAATTACGAAAAATACTATTGTTTTAAGGAAAGTAAGAATAAAGTTTTGATATTTTTCTATTTGGAGAGACAAAATCAGTTATTTCAAATTAGAAAAATACAAAACTAGTAAGAAGTAAGAAACCGAACCCTTGTGGTTCATATAGTAAGAAGTAAGAAAGAAACCTATTGTTTTTCAAAACTCTATAGTTTCAAAGTAAGTAAGAGAAACCATAGTGTTTCACCCCCGTAAGAGAAACCATAGTGTTTCACCCCGTAAGAGAAACCTCAGTGTTTTCAAGCAAGTAAGAAAGTACACAAGTAAAAAAGTAACAAAGTATGAAGATAGGAGATACATCTACACCAACTCGTGAGCAAAACGTAGCACTTCAATGTCCGAAACTAACCGAAACAAACTACACAACGTGGGCAATTATGATGGAAACAATCTTAAAGGTATCTGGTCTTTGGGAAACGCTTGAAGATACATAAAAAGCAGATGAAAGAAAGTTGCATACAACAGAAGCAATGATCCTCACAACATTGCCGGAAGATATTCTAATGCAAGTTGCACAATACTCGAAAGCAAAGGAAGTATGGGAATCAATTAAAGTACGATATATAGGAGAGGACATAGTTCAGAAAGCACGGCTATAAACTTTAAGGAGCGAATTGGAGACTTTGAAAATGAAAAACAACGAAACCGTAAGTGACTTTGCCGGAAAATTGGGAAGCATAAGAGGCAAATTTAAAAGTCTTGGTTCAACTCTTAAAGATAAAACACTCTTCAGAAAATTACTAAACTCCGTTCCAAAGAAGTTTCTACCAATCGTGGCATCTATCGAGCAATATTCTGAGATTGATAAAATGAAATTTGAAGAAGCAATAGGAAGAATAATAACTTTTGAAGAACGCCTCAAAAGTCAAGACAAATATGAAGAAAATTATCAAAACAAACTTTTGATGGCAAGTTCAAGCAATCTAGGAGAAGGAAGAAACTTTAACAAAGTAGGAAAAGGACGAGAAAGAGATACAAGGCAAGGAGAACAAAGCAAGAATAAAATGAGGTGTTATGAATGTAGTGAGCATGGACATTTCGCAAAGGAATGCACCAAATGAAAGACGAAAGACAAGGAGAAACAAGCACATCTCATTTATAAAACTGACGATGAACCCACATTGTTGTGAAGTCAAGTCAAGAAGACATGATTGCCATCTATAATATTAGGGGAGTGATTATTGGACCTTAATGTTATAGAAGCAAAGTTAGGGTAGTTAAGTGTTTATATATATTATGTATTTAGTTTAGAAGTCTGTAACCCCAAGACAATATTGGGCTGGGTTTTTATTAACGGTATAAACCGGCTTTGTAGGGTTGTAACGTTTAGTTTAGTTATTGTCAGTCGGAGTCGGTTATTCGAATAGGCGCCATTTCATGAAACAACATACGGTTTCATGGTGTCTTTTCGGTATGTATATATATGGTCAAGTGTCTGTAAAATAGTATGAATAATAATTGTAAATATCAATCAAATTGCAAGTATATTTTATATATTACCTGTGACTTGTTCATCATAGCAAGATTTATTCCAATACATAGTACGTATTAACCACCCCAGGTTAACATCATGCAATTAGCTTTTTGGCTTCTTACTAGAACTCTAATAATTTTAGATTAAGCGATTAGCACTCAAATATAAATGATAATCGTCATAACTTGGTTGTAAGAGCATGTGGTAAGGTACCCGTGAGTTAAAAGTTAACTCACTGCCACCTCAGCGCCACGTCAGCTTTTCACTTTTAACCTTAACTCTTGACTTTCCACCCTGGTAACATAACTCACCTTAACTCACCTCCACCCCAAATATTTTCAATTTCAACCATAATTTTTAACAAACACTTCATTTATTTAAAATATAACATAAATTCTTAAACATATTACAATACGAAATTAAAACATAAATATTACATTACGAAACATATAAAAAATTTTAAAACATAAATATTACATTACGAAACATATAAAAAAATTTAAAACATAAATATTACAAACATTTAATCACCGTTGTCGGAATCTTCTTCTTCATTCTCATATTAAAAACGCCTTACCCAAACATGCTCCATAAGATATTGTCGGAGTTGATTATGCATATCAACGTCGTGTAGTTCTCTATGTATGCGATGCTGTGAATCACATCTGTCGATCCACCTATCTCGGCAAAACCGTGGTGTCGGATCCACCCACATTTCCGGATACTCACGTAGTGCAAACTTTTGATCTTTTAAGATTATGTTATGCAAAATTATGCAAGTATACATTATTCTTCGTAACTTGACAACTTCCAGTGCACGTGCCGGCTGTCGTAGTATACCCCAACGTCCTTGAAGCACCCCAAAAGCACGTTCGACATCCTTTCGTGCACTTTCTTACTTCCTTTTAAAATAAGCATGTTTCTCGGTAGTGGTTGCCGAGTAAGACATGACGAAAGTTGACCACCGTGGGTAAATTCCGTCAGCTAAGTAATAACCCCGTTCATAACGATGTCCATTTATCATATATGGTGCTGTTGGGGCTTCATTAGCAAGAATGTCGTCGAATAACGGAGAGTTATCTAAAACATTGATATCGTTATTCGCCCCCGCCATTCCAAAAAATGCATGCCAAATCCATAAATCTTGCGAAGCAACAACTTCAAGCATTAAGGTTGGGTATTTTTTAAAACCGCCACCATATTTCCCTTGTCACGCAACCGGACAATTTTTCCACTCCCAATGCATGCAATCAATGCTACCAAGCATGCCCGGAAAACCATGTTTACGCTCATGTTTCTCATAAATAGCCTGAACGTTGGACCATGTCGGTTTCCTTAGAAACTCCGGCATAAACAAGTCAATAACGCACTTGTTAAAATTATCAAGACTGTCACGTCCAGTACGGTCACCCATTTGCAAATACTCATCAAACGCATCAGGTGCGTTGCCGTATGCCAATTGGCATATGGCAGCTGTACCTCATGAGTGTATTAATACTTTGTCGACCTTGTACAATCGGGTCCTTTGTTCATGAATTTGAAATGATCCGGAAGTGGATCGGAATAGTAAGATTGAATACCTTCTACTATTTATATAAATAGTTTCCGGCTCATACGAAACCTTCTTCGAAATTGCCGGTTCGTATACTTACACCCTTGATAAAAGTAGTCGCGATGCAAACGTTCCTCGGCAACCTCGAACTCACGATGGACACGTGAACGCGCGATGCGGTGTCGAGCTAATTCTGCGGTTGCTGCTTCTTGTTGTACCAAATATTGATGACATTCGAACGCGGATATCATAAACTCCGTGTCGAGTTCATCATCAATATCGGAGAAACTCCTTTGTTCTTCATTATTTTGATTCGGATACATTGAGAAAATGAAAATGTTGGTTGATTTTTTTTTTTTTTTTTTTTTTAGTAAGGAAGTATATAGGTTTAATTTGAGTTGTGTAAGTGTGAAAATAAAATGTGTATGAGGTGGGTATTTATAGTGGTAAGAAAATAGGTTTGAAAAAGTTTAGTTGCTTTTTTTTTTTTTAGGTTTATAGCCGTTTACAAACGGTTAGAAATATAGGGGGCAAAATGAATTTTTTTTTATCCCTTTCAAAATCTAGCCGTTACTTATTTATTTATTTATTTATTTATTTTTTCAAAAATCACACTTTAACGCACGTTAAGTGCTTGCCAGTGCACGTTAACGCACCTCTTGCCTTTGGGGGTCGGTAAGGTAACGCACCACGTTAAAGGTGGTGCGTTAAGACTTAACGCAGGGTAGAGGTTACCTTACCACATGGTCTAAACGTTGGATACATCTTTTGCATTTAAGTTCATTTTCATTTTAAGGTTGAATTTTTTTCCTTAAAAATTACTCGTAATAAAATTTCAAAATTTAACTACTTTTTATTGACTTTTACATTCCCAATTTAATTTCATAAAATATTCTTGTGTATATATACTTTCCATTACAAATTAGTACAATACATAACAAACACTCCATCATCTTTCACCTTCACACTTCTCTCTCTAGAAAACAAAATGGAAACAACCAACTTCAAACTCAAAATTTCAAGACTTTTCCAATCATCATTCAACTCTTGCCGGACTAAACACATCTCCGACGTCATCTCCGGTGATCAACCTTTTTTCTTCCCGGAAAACCATCATCACCACCGTCAACTCATCGACCTTTTTTCACCTAAAGTATCATCTTGTAGTAAACTTAAACCCCATTTTCAGGCAACAAATATATCCAACGAAAAAACCCTTAAACAAGACAATGTTTTTTACGAGAAGAAGCCGAAAAATGGCAAGAAAAAGAAAGCCCATGTCAAGAAACATGTTAAGTTTCATTCTTTTTCATCAGTAACTGATAACTATTACTATGATTGTTGTAGTAGTGATGAAGATGATGATCTTGATGATGAAACTACTTTGTTTTCTTCACGATCTTTTTCGTCTGACTCGTCTGTTTCTTTTCGTAGAAACAGACGAGTTCAGACGAAAAAGGCGAAAAAGAGTGGTAGAGGAGGGTGCAAAGATCTAAAAGCGACCGATGTGATACCTATTAAAGTAAAAGGGAAGCTTGTGAAAGATAGTGTTGCAGTTGTGAAGAAATCAAGTGACCCACATGAAGATTTTAGGGTTTCAATGTTGGAGATGATTGTTGAAAGACAAATCTTTGGAACACAAGATCTTGAGAATTTACTAAAGTGTTTTTTGTCTTTGAATTCAGAAGAACATCATAAGATTATCTTTGAAGTTTTTACTGAGATTTGGGAGACATTGTTTTCGGATTATCTTTAGTTAGTTAACCTTTTATTATGGCCAGAACCAGAAACGAGCCGAGTTGAGCTCGTTTAACTTAAACGAATCCAGCTCGAGTTGATATATCTCGAGCTGGACTCGTTTAGAGTAATTTCTTTTTTTATGACTTGTTTTATTTTGGTTAATTATTGTTATCCTAAATTAAAGAAGAATAGTTTAGCATGTGATTATTCTGTCGTTTTAATCTTGGGTGCAGCTTTGTTGTGCCATTATGTATGTTTTGATTATGTCAGTTGTTGTGTCTAAGTAAAATACAGTAGTTTTGATCATGTAAAAATGGAAAACTTTGATAAATTTAAATTGGACTGAAAAAGGTGACATCAAAGATATTCACATAAAAAAAGTGGTACTTTGTATTGTTTGTAGTTTATTTCTTTTTCCGTTTTGTAATGATTTTGGAGTTGTTAGAATTTGACTTATTTACTTGCTAGTTTAAATTCAAAAACCATAAACTATATTTAAATTCAAAATCTTACGGAGTAGATATTAATCATTTTTTCTACATGTCTTTGTTTCATTTTAGACATCATAATTTTATTTATTTATTTAGTATTTATTTGTTTATTTTAATTTAACTGCATTGTTTAGAAAAGTTAACCTGTCGCTCAAACTTTTTTTTTTCCCTCTAAATACATCCTTATAAAATTAAACATCCAGTATAATTTTTTAAGTTAAATTAATGAGGTTAATTCTTTTTATAGATATTTTTATTAAATATAAAGTTAGTATATAAAAAATTTAAACCCAACACATACATTTTTTGTTTGAAAATTAACTTTGTAAACTATTTTGAATTGCTTCGAAAAAAACTATTTCCAGACAGAATAATTCTAATATTCGAATGTTACATCAATTTTTTTACAGTATACATCTATAATTATAGTTTTAGAAACCGGTTTTACGTTTTGATTAAAATTAGGATGATTTGTTGTGTCTTGCCTTTTATTTATTTATTTTTGTGTGTGTGTGTCTCGCCTTTTTAATGGGTAAAGTAATGATAAGCTAAGCGAGAAACTTCTTTTTTCATTCCAAAATAATTGTCATCAAATAGAAAATAAATTGTTAACAAAATATAATTATCGTTATTTGTTTTTATAAAATGACATTAGTTTTACAGATTAAATTATTATTATTTAAATTTTTGTAAGAATAGTGTCAAATAATGATAAAATGATTAATTTGATCAAATTTAATTATTTTTATATTTAGTAGTTAACAATGAAACTAAGAAAACCTAACACAAACAAATTATACAATTAATTGAGAAAGTGACACAATGCATAATTGTTTATTTTGTGAAATTTAAAACATAACTTATAAATCACTCAATAATTTAACAAAAAACATTGAAATGACATTTGAACAAAAATGTTTTCCCATAATTTTATGACACTTAACAAGGTTTCCGTGAAAGAAGACTTTGGGAATTACTATGTGCAAAAGAATAGCCAAAAGAAAATAAAAAGTAGTTTTCGATAAAGCAAAAAGTTGCTTTTATTTAAGTTTCTTTAAAAATATGGTTGACAATTGGATAAGCAAAATGTACTTTTTCTATTGTAGTTCCCACGCCATACACATATACACACATAAAGTAGCTACAAAATTATACAAATTGTGCATACAATTTCCTTTTAATAATGATTTACGTTGAATTTGGGTATAAAAACAAAATTTTTGGGCAGAAATTTAATCAAGCTCAGTGAAATTGGCCTCACCCTTATGGACAAAATTAACCACGTTAAACTAATTTAGAAAAACGATTTTTACTATATAAAATTAATGTAAAGCCATATGTATTAGGTAACCAACGGATCATATAAATCTAGTTTCTTATAAAATACACAGACTTATTTGTTTGCATTATATGCATGACAAACGACTCGAGTGAACGAAACACATGCACATAACATCGAGAAAACCCAAATTGTACTTGAAACTATAAATTTCATCACAAAATGACAATATTTTTGCTAAATTTTCTTTGAACTTAAATATTTAAAGTGTCAATTAAATAGTTAGTATTAAGTTTCTTATACATTATCTGTTTTGGAGTATTTATTTACAGAATATAACTGTGTGTGATTATACGTGTCATGTGTGTAACTAGATGGAGTGCCCGCGCGTTGCGGCGGGGTTTCTAGAATACAAATTATTCAATCGCTCATTAACAATACAACTTGCCGTATGCTTATCTCCTTAAAATTGTTAAGAACACAAAAGTATGCTTAAAATTGTTAAGAATACAAAACTACAGTAAAGACTTCCGAGACTACAAACGGCAGACATGGGCAATCATATATACCAAGGGCCACAATGGTTGTTGCTACTTGCGAAAAATGTTTATAGGTACCATTAACATTCAACGTATTACTTTCTCAAATGATTGCAAGTGTTTCAAGGCAATAAATTTTTATAGAATTAGAAAATACAACATAAGACTTTCTAAACAAAGAAAAATGAATCTTGAATTGCTTTCTAAAACTCAGATAGACAGCAACAAACTTTCAAGGAGCTGTACGCAAAGTAATTGCACCATAAAATGCCTATTGTCGACTTTGCACCTTCGCTTAAGCGAATGCTATATTGCTGTAGTATTTTTTAATTATACATCCAGCAGACATTATATTGCTGTAGTATTTTTTAATTATGCATGATCACAAAGTTTGTGCCAGATAAAAGCCACTGAGGCATGTTTTTGAGACTATAATAAAAAGTGGTCTTTTCAATCTCACCTTGTGATCTATATTCCCTTTTGATGGAGTGTGAAGACCCGAAACCACATATGGAAGTACTGTTTTTATAACATCAGTGTCAATAACAGCAAGAGACCCCAAAACCTCTATAATGACAGCTGTAGAGAAACTTATCACAGCCCTTATCGGTTGAAGCTTCTTGGTAGGTGAAGCCTGAAAACATGGTAACTCCAATGTAAAATCTGAAACATCTTTAATAATGTCCCTCGTTAAACAGTATGCATGCATTAGAAAGACTTACATAGTTGCAAAGAGCCTCGAAAACCCCATATCGCGCACACATTGCTGCACAATAACCTTTTGGGGTGGCGGTGCACCAAATATTTTAACACCCTCTAGAAACTTCCATTTACCATGGCTAAAAAAAAGAAAAAAAATGCAATTATGAGCACTCATTTGCAAGAATTCAAAAACAACATAAGCGGAAACAACATTTTGCCTGGGTCTGGCATGTTGGTAAAAAGGTCCGGTCATATTAAGTCATTTTCTTCCAGATTCTTAAGATTAGTATATTAATAGTTGTGTCAAATAATTTTAAAAGATTATTATATTATAACAATAGTCTACTTTATAGGGAAAAAAGATTTAAAAGGTTTATGCATTAAAAAACACACTTTGGGCCACCTTCAATGACCCGTTGAAGATAAAACATGACCTGAACCAACCCATTCATAAGTGATCATGACAAAGTTGACATTTCTAATAAATACCGTAGAGTGAGAAAAGGAGGTTTTGTTACTCTTTATCAAGAAGCTGAACTATCCACACAAAAACATGTGTATCATGGTAAGGCAAAGCAAATAGAATTAGTTCGTCGGTGTTGTACACATGGATCCTATAGACAAAAATATGAACACATGAATAGATAATTCGATATAGAAAGACGGGTATACAACTAAAAAAAACAATTGTTCTTGATCAAAGCCTTATCCTAACAATTGACGAAAGCGACAGCATAAAAAAAACCATAGAAGAAATGAAAGAAATCGCCTTTCATATGGCTGACTACAACATTATTTTGAGAAAGCCGACTTCAGAAATTTTACCCAAAATTAAGACACACTTAAAATCTTATTTCAATTTCTATTATGATCATTTAGTGGAACTAACTAATAAAACCTATAATACCTTATCTGTATTTGAGAGATACGCAAATGAGTGATCCCTTTCTGCTTTTTTACAACCAAGTCAACCTGACCATGCAAATCCTCATCGCCGCTTGTTACAGGGTTACGTACCTGCATTTGAAGCATAAATTAGTAACTAAATTAGAGGCAAGCTGCGGAGGTAAGTGGACATTATTAAGGCATATTTTTGTTTACCTGCATAGTTATCCACAAACTCTGTTAGACTCAATGCTGCGCTTCCATCATTCTATCCACCTCAGCTTAGTTTCGAGTTATCTGTATTTGAGAGACACGCGTGCACCTGCATATACATACAGTTTGCTGTGAATGTCCCATTAGTTGCAGAGAGCCTCGAAAACCCCCATATCTGTATTTGAGTAAACGATTATCCAAGTTTGATGCTGCAATGAATTTGAGTAAACGATTATCCAAGTTAAATACTTGAATAAGAAAATAAGTGGTTCTCAAACACCCTGCAGATAGTTACTAATTTATATTTTAATTGTTTCCACTAAGAATGAAGATGTACCTGATTGAGAGCAGTGGCAATTGCTGATCTGCTGCCTTTTCTTCTGGAACGTGTGAATTCGTCTTACCCAACAGTTGTGACATACTTTATAACTGATACCGTAGACACATTCAATCGCAGCATCCTGCATCATTTGATATTTGTTATTATGTAATTAAATATTGACAGATATAAATTCTAAAATTGGTTGTTTTAATAACCCGTCCTAAACACCCCTACTATGTCTAAAAGGGAACAAACCATTTTCCTCCTATATAACATGAATTCCTTTCATTATCACGTCAATGTTTCTTATCATGAAAGCATCACGTAATTGACTTTAAGCCTTTCTAGGAACTAAGAGTTTTCCTTCAGCACAAAAAAGCCTTAATCTTTGGTCACTGCTAGCAAGTAAACTTAATAGATTCGACATACCCAAACTAATACTCATATCAGCACAAAACAGATGTATGTGATGTTCATGTAAATTTTGGTACATTCACTATAACAAATCATGTAACAATCGCGAAAATATAACAAAAAATAATAATAAATTAATAATACACAAACAGTGATGATATTTTTCTATATCTATAGTTTTTATGATCACCTAGGAAGAAAAATGAAACAATACTAATTTAAAACAAAGAGCTGGTCTTCTTTTCTGTAAATAAAAATGAAACAATACTAATTTAATTGTTATCGTTTGAAAAAAGGAACAAACTCATTAGATTAGAAAAGAAATAATGGAAGAAAAATGTTCATCATATGGCTTACAGGGGGTGTTTAAATAAACTCAATTACCTGGCTTATATGCTTATTTAAACTTCGAAAGGCCAATAAAGTCATTTTTTTCCGATTATGAGCTTATTAACTCTAGCTAACGGCTAATCAAAGTCTATAAGCTCATAATCTGAAAAAGTGAGTTTATGAGCTATTTGAATTAAAATAAGCCGATAAACCAACTTATCTAATGGTGTTTGGCTTATATTATAAGACCACACAAAACCAAACATCCAAAACCCGAAAACCTAACACGCGGCCTTGCCCTGTACCTCTGCACGTTTGTAATACATTGCTAAAAAGCTGATCCCGCGACTATCCTTTAGCTTTCTGGAACTCATCTAGGCTAATCCAATCGGCAAATATGGGAAAATTTCAAAATACCCAATTGATAAAACCATAGACACAATCAAACCCTAATATTGATTTATAATAAAAGTGAAAACTTTAAACAAATTAGAAAACCATAATAGCACAAATTATATTTAAATTATTCAATTAAAAAGAATTAAAAATACTTACCAGCCCATTAGAAGTTTGTTCCTGTAAAACCCAAAAGAAATCCTGAAAATAAGAAATAAAATTAGAAACTAAACCTTTCACAAAACACAAAAACGCCAATTTCACCACAAAAACTATGATCAAGCTTAAAATTAACAAATTTATTCCAACGAAGGTGATTTTTGTATAAAAAAATTGGTACCTTTTTTTGTGTTTCTGGATTAATTTTTTGTGATTTGCTTCGATCATCTGGTTTGTGATTTGCTTTATTTGTGTTTTGGATAATGGATATGTGTCTGTGGATATGGTTCCCTTCTTGAATCATGAATATTTCGAGGGTGATGTGCGTGTGTTTTGTGCTGATGTAAAGATATGTGAAAGATTTTTGTGTGTGTGTGGGAGAAGATTCAAGAAAACACAGGTCGGTAGGTGTGTATATTTCTTTAGTCGGTCACTGTTCCTCTCCTCACAAATACACTGTAGTAACCATTTTGGCCGGGTCGGGTAAGAAACAAAGTTTTACCCGAAGATCCTTATGAATGTAATATTGATAAATATATGCAATAGGGTATGTTGAGGGGTCTATTTTAATTACTTTGACCAAACCTGTAATAAGGTTATGCTATTAAAAATAACATGATGGTACAATGATATAAATAGGGGTCTATGAAGATGACATTATATATGTCAATTTATTTAGCTACTAGCTAGATCTCAAAATGAACCTGTTAACCTAATATTGCTCAGAAAATAGAATGTAAGGAAACTCAATGAAAATTGTCACATGGGATGTTTAACATAGCTCAAATATTTTTAAAGTTTTATATTTATAAGAGAATGAGGGTGGTGGCCATGGGAGCGGGGTGGGCAGCGGTTTGCCCCAAACCGTTGGGAACACCGCCGCCACCTCAGCGATTTGGTCCAGCGGTGAGGTCCATCGGTGATATTCATTTCCACGGTTTGAAACAAAGTGACCGTTGGAGTGGACCGTCGGGCACTAGAAACAAAAAATAAAATAAAAAAGTAATAATAATAGTAATAATAATAATAATAATAATAATAATAATAATAATAATAATAAGATTGTGAGGTATGAAAAAAGTATGGTCGCCACTAAAAAAGGGTTGGGAGGTATGAAAAAAGTGTGAGTGAGATGGAATGATATTATTGGTTGGTTGGGAGGTATGGGGGATTTTAGGAGTGACAACTGCCACCACCCTGAGGTTCCATAACCAAATTCATGGTTGATGACGTATAGTCTATATTCGGGTCACAAACCCGATTAATAAACATTACTAATGCCCAAGCCCGCCACGAAGTGAACTATCATAACAATGAATTGGGCTACCATGCTAACGGTTTGGGCTCACGAAAGCCCAAACCCAAATACATTAATTATGGTCTAGATAAGGATCTCTTATTTATGGGATAAAGATCCATAGACCGGATAAACATTATACGCCGAAGAGTGAGGAGCATGAAATCTACAAGGATTTCGTGCCTATATAAAGAATATTATAATTCTCATTAAAGGTACGACTTACAACCCTAACTCTTCTATACAACAGTAAAACCGATTACTTACTCTCACGCCGGAGGATAATCGTGGGAGACAATCCCACGATAAGCCTAACGGTGTTTGTTTGCTTTCTTAGTGCGCAGGTCTCAAGCATTAAGCTCTGATTGGTACGAGAACAGGAACCCAAATAAGGAACGCCCAATTTTTGTATCAACAATGATTAAACTTTAACATTTTGTGGTTAATGGGACGTTAACCATATCTCCCCCTCCAAAGTGAAAGCCAAGTTAAAGATTTTGGTTAATCCTTTAATGAGGCGTTAAGGTTGATTGCAAGTAAAAAAAAAAAAAAAATCACTTTACTCTCCACAAACGGGTTTGAATTTGAAAATTGTTTAAAGTTAAAGTTTGGTCATGATAAGTGGTGTTTTTTTTAGTTAAAAGTGAAAAGGTTAAAACTGATGGGTGAAACTTTAACCTTTGGTTGTGATACCCTTAGCTCTAATAAATGACATTTTAAATATTTAAATTTTACTCTAGGTTCTAAAACTAGGATATGAGATTGATTTGATAAAAGTAAATGCATTCAGTATGGACAGGGTAGGGTAAAAAAGTTGTGTTTCCCTAAATGGAATGACAGTGAAAGTGAAATATCATAACATAAATTGTTGTAGTATTCTTTGTTTCCATGGACAAAGGGTTGTGAAAATGATTTGACCACATCATTTGTACATCATTATTTTCATTATTGTTGTTTACTGTGTATTACGGATGTTCATGTTTGACTGTAGTAATACCAAGATGTAATTTGTAAAAGTTATTTTGATCATCAAAAAGAGTTGACAAAAATATAGGGTGCATTAGTTGTAGATTTTTTTTTTTTTTTTTTTTAATTTTCTATTTCAATTTCTGTAGAAGAAGGGAAGCGTTTTTATTCCTAGAAACGAGTTATAAATTTAGAGAACGACTTTGGATAATATTTTTTAGAAAATTGAAAAGTGCAAGGAGATGTAAAAGAATGTAAGAAAAAAAATATAGGAAAGAGTATAGAGCTCTTTCTTAAATTATAGTTAAATTTTGAAAAATGAGATTTTCATTATTTAAAAAAAAAAATCTT
The DNA here is from genome assembly GCA_030686995.1 of Artemisia argyi. Lineage (NCBI taxonomy): Eukaryota > Viridiplantae > Streptophyta > Magnoliopsida > Asterales > Asteraceae > Artemisia > Artemisia argyi. The sequence continues at coordinate 180,384,271 of CM060704.1, forward strand.
AAAAATGTGCGAATAAACGGGTTTTCAGTTTTTACAGTTTACAAAGAGAAATTTTCTAGAAAAATGTGCGAATAAACACACCCATATGTATTATGTTTGTTTTATACTATTCAATATCTGAAGTACAATGTATTGTAGTTAGTAATCTTTTATTAAACGATTATTAAGTTACAAATAGTCAAATACAGTAATCGAAATTTTTGAACTTAACTTTTAGCACAAACGTTTTTATGAAACTAAACGCCGGAGAGCTGTTGTGAAAACTACTGAATATTGCATGAGATGCTGTTCTTGAAAATGGTCGGAGGTCTTGTATCTTTACTTTCGGGTTTATTCTGGTGAGTTTTAGGATCCGTCTATATTCTACCTTCTTATACACCGTATGACAGGATCTCATTTGTTGTTGTTTTTGTTTTATTTTCATAAATATAATAATAAGTTTTAAATGGTACAGTAATAAGTAAAAGGAAAATCTTTAAAAGGTTATTTTTTCTAAAAAGTCAAAAAAAAGATAAGAGAATTCTGCAAAATGACAGTCTACTTGTTGCCATCTATCTGAAACTGTATGTTAGGGGAAGAATCCATAAATGGTCCTTATTGGGTGGGTTGGATTCTGGGTATCCGGGTCATGAAAATGACCCATTTCTTCACTTCATTAATTTCTTTCTTTTGGTTTACATAGGACAAAAACCTTAAATCTGTTTTTTCATAAATTCAAATTCTTAAGGTTGTACGTATTGTGCTTATGTCAGCTTCATCAATGGGTATGGCATGTTAATTGGTTGTTTTTGGATTTTGTGTATCAAGATTTTATTCTTTATTTCCATATAACTCATTGATGCCATTTTGTTATTAAGGACAGATTCAAATGTCGTGATCTATATTAATATTTCGCATCTAATCTAAATATGTGATTGTTATGATTTTGTGGAGAGCCACCTAGAAATGACATATTGTGTTAGTTCCTAAAATATGTTTGTTCGATTTATGAACTATATTAAGAGAAAATGGCAAGACGGGTATATTCTCGAGCATGTATCCATGCTTGCCGGACGTCATATACATTAAAAAAAATAAATAAATAAATAAAAAAGTCTATCCTCCAATCCGACAACTTTCTGTGTTCTCTTCTCAAAGGGAAGTTTATGTCGGGTTTCAGATTAATCTGGTTTCGAAGAGATAATAAAGTCACCTAATGTTATTGTGTTGCCTAGTGGTAAGAGCATCTGGTAAAAACTTAACGCACTGCCACCTCAGCGCCACGTCAGCTTTTCCCTTTTAACCTTAACTCTTGACTTTCCACCCCGGTAACATAACTCACCTTAACTCACCTCCACCCCAAATATTTTCAATTTTGACCTCAATTTTTAACAAGTACTTCATTTAAATAAAACATAAATATTTATAAAACACAAATTACATAAAACATCTTAATTAAGAAGCGGGATATTTTTGAATTCAAAATTCAAACATAATGAGGGATAAATTTTTAATTCAAAAATTAAATACAAGGCGGGATCTTTTGAACATAAACGTAAATTTTTTATTAATAAAAACATAAAACGTTACATAAACAGAAATTAAAACATTACAATACTAAATTAAAAACTAAAACTTCAATTATAATCTGGGTAATCCCAGGTCTGCGAGTTGTCGGAGCGAAAACCGTCGTCATACGGATCAAAGCTCGCAAACCTCTCTTCTTCGATCTGAGCTTCCAACCTGCTCAGCTCACGCTCGTCTTCAGAGTTCCAGCCACCATCTGCAGGTTTCACAGTTTCCTCAAAACTTAGCTGAAAGTTATCAAGATGAGGTTGCTGTTGTTGTGACTCAACAACTCTTGGTGCAGATGAACTTGATGCACCGTGCACAAATTGTTGTTGTTGTTGTTGTGGTGCATCAGCAGCTTGCACATTCTCTTCAAAACTCCAACGTATCTTGTTGGATTTTTCGTTCTCTATCTTCTGCACACAACCCCACAATGTTTCAACAATATTAGTGTCTTTCCGAAACTCATTGTACAAAAACTGGTCGATCAAATATTTTCTGTCGACAAAGATATCTTTGCACGATGTGTATCGTGTTCTCATGCGTTCTTTGCGTAACTTCGCCAGCTCAAACTTCTTAATAACTTCGATATTGCATCTTGGCGTTCCTTGTCATCAATTTCGACTTGTTTTTGGACATAGTTTTGAACTTGTTCCACATTGTGGGGAAGTTTACAAGTCATTTTTTTGTGTTTGATTTGTTTTTTGAATTATGCTGGAAAGTGTGTGTTTGAAAGGTGTGTTTCAAAGTGGTATTTATAATGTGTAATTTTTTTTTCGATCTGAGCTTCCAACCTGCTCAGCTCACGCTCGTCCTCAGAGTTCCAGCCATCATCAGCAGGTTTCACAGTTTCCTCAAAACTTAGCTGAAAGTTATCAAGATGAGGTTGCTGTTGTTGTGGCTCAACAACTCTTGGTGCAGATGAACTTGATGCACCTTGCACAAATTGTTGTTGTTGTTGTTGTGGTGCATCAACAGCTTGCACATTCTCTTCAAAACTCCAATGTATCTTGTTGGATTTTTCGTTCTCTATCTTCTGCACACAACCCCACAATGTTTCAACAATATCAGCGTATTTGCGAAACTCGTTGTACAAAAACTGGTCGATCACATATTTTCTGTCGACAGAGATATCTTTGTACGCTGTGTATCGTGTTCTCAGGCGCTCTTTGCGTAACTTCGCCAGCTCAAACTTCTTAATAACTTCGATAATTGCATCTTGGCGTTCCTTGTCATCAATTTTGACTTGTTTTTTGACATAGTTTTGAACTTGTTCCACAGTGTGGGAAGTTTACAAGCCATTTTTTGTGTTTGATTTGTTGTTTGAATTATGCTGGAAAGTGTGTGTTTGAAAAGTGTGTTTCAAAGTGGTATTTATAGCGTGTAATTTTTTTTTTTACTCAACGGCTATAAAACGTTTAATTATTTATTTATTTATTATTTTTTTAAGTCACAACGGCTATAAAACGTTTAAGTCGTGATTTGATTTTAAAATCGTAGGGGTTGAATTTGTAATTTTTTCATTTTGGTATTCAAAAAAACGAACTAATATTACAAGGGCCAAAAGTGTATTTTTTTTTCAAACATGCTGCTTAACGCACGTTAAGCACTTAACGTGCCGAGTTAACGTGCGTTTGCCTTTCTGTCGCGGTAAGGTAACTCGGTCCAAAGTCAAGGTGCGTTAAATGTTAACGTGGGTGAGGTAGTCACTTTACCGAGTGGTCTAAGGTCTTTTATTTCCTCACAAGAGGTTAAGGGTTCAAACTTCGGTACGCGCTAACATTTGGGGGTGGTCAGGGAATGATTGGAAACGATCTCATGATTAACCTAGTTAGGCCGCGCACAACTAAGTAGAATAAAGCTCGTCCCTCCCCAAGTTATTTGAACTTGGAAAACCTCGTTTACTCGTTTTAGTGTCATCGTGTTGCCCAATTAAGCCCACCAAACAACTTGTAAACGGTACAGACCAACAACTAAAAAAACGTTTCTGCTATTTGCTTAAGCAGGCCCAACAAGAAAGGAAACACAACACAACTTTAGAAGGCTTGTACTAAAAAAATTATTGAATATCTTGATCTGGCCATTAGGATGATATTAATTTTGCAACCAAATAGTACCAGTTTTAGGATTGGTAGATTCAGGTTCACGCAAAGAATGACCCGAAACTTGGTTAAACACGACGAACAAAAAAAAAATGATTCATATTTCGGTTAGATTAGGTTAGGTTAATCGGGTTCGACAAGAAAGGATACCTCTACCTTTTGACTAGTTACAAAAAATTTATGAATGTAATAAGCATTGTGGTTCATTTGTTGGGCTCTTTAATATCCGTGGTCTACTTCCTTTGATATTGAACTGGATCTTATAACCTTGTTTAGTTCTATTTAAATACAAGTTTTAGCCCAAGATAACTTTTCACTGTTTCTTTTTCCTAACATTATCAAGGTGCTTGTGGCATTTTTAAAATTTTGGCTGTTTAAATAAAGATTGTATCATGGCTAAGTCTTACACTTTTACGCAATCATAAAACACATAATATCTTCAGGTTAACGAGTTGCTTATACATTATTTCTTTCGTCAACGTATTTCGATGGAAACCGATGGTGAATGACATGCAACATAAAGCGGAAGTCGTAAGATCATTCCTTCTTGGGTTAGCCATCTCTAAGCATTGCTAGCAAACATCATACCTAAAAAAAATAATTCACCTAACACCCATCCAATTATCACATTTCCTTTATCAGTTAAGTTTGATGGAAATCAGTATACAAAATAATGAGCTCTTGTTACATCTATAATAATTATTTCTAGCCAGATGAAGTGTACATAATGTCTAGTTGTCTACATGGTCAAAGTGGTCCACTTCATCTACATTTCACCTTTTTCCTTTTTTCCTTTTTTCCTACGCGTACAGAAAACCGGACTCTTTACATTTCATATTAAAAAACTTGTAACACAATTATTGTATACCAAATGAAATGATGTGTACAAAAAGTTAAAGACAAAACTAGTTTCCAAAAGTTATGGGTACAATTGTTTCTTTGTAGATGTAATAGGATACATTCATACAATCATACACATGGTTTTTTTTTTTGAAATATAATCTAAAGTTGATATGCCTAACTTGCGCGAGTTAAGCATATACAGTGACGGAATCAGAGTTGGCCTTTTGCGTGCCGAGACACTCATGAAATTTTGTGACGTAGTGTTAATTTTTGTAAAAAAAAAACCTTGATTTATTTTTTAAATGCAACTAGTCCAAAAAAAATTGTGTTCCTTGTTTTGTATAATATTTCATAAATGCATTTGGTTAAATTGTATCTTGGTTTTGTTCCTACGCTTATGTATATGACTTGTTACACGTTTTATTTTAAAGTTATTATTAACTTCTTGTTATTTCCACAATTATTTTGTCTGCTGGAGTATTATTTTACTAATGTAATTATCACTCCCTTTGTTACTAGTACCTAAAATTGTCGTTGTTGGATCAATTGGATCAAAAAGTGTAGATTGGCAGGGACACCTCAACCCTGTGTACTATAATGGTACCCATCAACCCTACCTAGCAAATGTTTGATGCCTGTGAAATACCTCCACCCAATACTCAACCATGCTTGCGGAACGGAATCGAACTCGCGTCCTTCAGTTGGATCAAGACATCACATGGTTGGGCCCGGCTTCTAAGGTAGCTGGTTGATATCATTAGAGCTTATGGTCCCCATGTGAGGACTTCCCGGTTGGTCACCCAACTCGGTACTACTCTCACCTAGGCTTGCTTAACTTAATAAGCTTCACTCAGTAGACCACAAAGCCAATGATTAAAATTGTCTTTGTTATTGTCATGCTACAGTATGTCACTATTATTAATATTATTTTGCACGGTCATATGAATGGAACAAGCATTGTTACATTGTGTTCAGTGCCGTAGATTGGCCAACGGAGGTACTGTATAAAATCGCTTATATGATAACTAAATATGACAATTAAAAATATATTGTAACAATCAACTTAAGTTTTATGAGTTTTTTGTCACTGTAACTCACTTGAGTAAAGTTTAATAAATATTTAGAACAAAATTTCATATATCGTTAATATTTTGAGATTGCAAATGAATTTTGAGGCCACAACTATATAAAGAGGCATATATTTTGAGGCCCTGTACGATAGCACACCTCACGCACCCTCGAATACAGCTCCGATTGTGTTTAAAACAACAATTTCGATTCTTAGTTGTTAATGTTAATATCACAATCAGACCAAGACTTGTAGCCGCCTACTTTAACGCGTGTTCTTCCTACCTCTTTATCGTTTTATGATGCTTCAATTCTTATGTATTATTTTTTGTGTATATTAAAAAGACACCGGCTTTCAATTGTCATATTCTTAGATCCTAAAATGTTAGGTATTACATATCTGTATAGCATATATCTGTAAACATAGTATATTGTATTATCCGTTCTCAACATGTCAAAGATACTTAACCATACATATATAGCACATGCATTTCAACTTTGAAAATATATATATAGTAGATGAACACAATCACACAAATAGTTGGGTCCATAAATTGTGTTATAAAAGCTTGTAGCAGCGCGCGCGATGTACTGCTTATAACATAACCCAAACATTTCCCCTAATTAATCAGTTGTCCACGTCGTGACGACGACAACTATGAACTTTTAAAAGCTTAAATTGCATTAGTGAGTTAAACATGTTCCAAACTACTGATGGTAGAAAGAAGTCAAGACCGTGACCTCATATAGGCTCATGCATGGCATTAATATTCTAAAGAAAAAAGACACAGCATAAAGGGACACATTTCAAACGTAACCTTGATAAAGTTAGCTTTAACAAAACAACCGCTCCCATATTTCATTCAAAAAGAAGAGACACATCAACTCTATCATCAAAAGTTAAAGCTATTCTCTTTTTTTTGAAAGTTTCTTATGAACAGAAGATTGTTTTTTCTACATAAAATCACATAATAACAAGATTTGTAGCCTTTTTTTAAGTCTGCCACCTTTAAATATTCTTTTTGTTGTAATATTAGTAACCGACTTTTGATCATAAAACATGCTTAAAATGTTGTCTATAATTAGTTACATTTCGATCACATTTGACATGATAAAAATAGTTATAAGTTGTAACTAAATCGATCAACTTAGTCGTCAATAAGTCAATTTGTGACTTCTAGGAATTTGTTTACGCACATTTTGCAATTTATTAGACAGTAGACATCGAATATTTATTGGTTTTAGGTAAAATGTTAACATCTACATTCTTTTCCAACATACCAAGAAAAATAAAGGTTAAAATACTACGTTCTATTGGAATCCAATAATTGTGATTATTTATTAAACAATATATGTAAATGGAGCCTATGCAAGACAAAATTTACCAACACACCTACTTAAACACCAAACCATCTTCAAACTCAAGTTCTCATTGTACTAAAAAAACACACAACCCTACTTCCACTCCTTGCTAAAATGCCTCTAAGAGTCACATATTCCAACACCAAAAGGTTCTTTAAAAGAACCATGCAAATCTTCAAGTCTTATTTTCCAAGAGGCTACCAAAGACTACCCAAAACACCACCTTGCAACCCTTTTTCATGCACCGGAAACCGACATCGTGCTAGACCACACATGACACACTTTAACAACATCTATAGAGGACGAGAAAACAACCCTAACGTACAACATACAAAGGCGGCAACAACTATCAAAGAAACTACTAAATACTTGAAGGTCAAGGAACCAAACATGACCATGAATTCTCAAGAGGAAAAGAAGTTGTATAATGGAAAAGATGAAGAGGAATCATCATCTAAGTGTTTGGTTACAAGAAAGTTAAAGGAGTTAAAGATGATGGATAGAAACAATGTTGATTTTGTTCTTGATATCGAAGAGGTTCTTCATTACTATTCTCGGTTAACATGTCCCGTTTATCGCGAAATCATGGAGAAGTTCTTTGTGGAAATGTATTCAGGGACGTTTAATTTTTCAGGTTTTGATAATTCAGTGTCGAGAAAATGATTAATTTAAAGTATAATGTAATGTAATTATTCATGAAGCATAAAAAGCATAATGTTTTTTTGGGATTATGTTGATTTCAGAATAATTATTTGTTTATGTTTTTTTGGGATTTGATATGACTTTTTTGTCCAAGTGATATCGATTTGTTTTATATATGAGATGTAAAATAAATGTTTATTTTGTGTCTTCAAACAATCAAAATGAAATTTGATAAGTATTGATTATATTTAATTTGTAAATAGTATATTTAGTGAGATTTTAAAAACTTTGCGTAATTTGAAAGTATTAAATGTATGCCACACGTCATCACATAATGGCCACTTTAAGTTTTTTTAGTAAAAAAAAATAAATAATAAAAAGTAAATATATTTTTAGAGGAAATATTTTAATTCAAAATTAACCACATTATGCTTATTTTTTTAGTTATTTTTCCTTTCTTTCCTCTTTAACTGATACTAAAAAATACAACATTTTTTGTTTCACTATATTTTCTTTATTTTCTTTCTTAAATGATACTCGAGAACACAATGTAAAAATCTTTGGATGTTGCGTACAATTTTAACTCGTAGTGTTAGTTGTAAAAAAAATCAGATTATTTTTTTTTTGGTAAAAGGGAACTTCCACCCTGAAAAAATATATTAACCAAAAAACCGTTTTAAGTACAATGAAATGTGGCTAAAACGTCACATTAACCTCAAGCAACCGCTTGAACAACCACTAGATCATTTATGACATGACATAAATGAACAACTAGCTACCAACAACTAGAACAACCACTAAAAACATAAAAAGACATGCACAAAAAATTATCAAATCCAAATAAAAGATTACTTCCTTGAACGGCCTTGAAGCTTGAAATGAAACTGATTGTTAAATTCCTCAAATTGCCCAAGTAAGTCAAAGACCTGGGCCGCATAATCATCAGAAAGATAGCCTTCAAGCTCGTTATCTCCTCCTGCAGATGAAAAGTGACTATCCATAGGATCATTTGGCTCAAACACCTCATCATCACTATCTGAATCAACCACTTCACCCACCTTAGAGAATGGGTTACCCTTCCTTATACCATCAGCCACCGGAACAGGTTTACCATTATCATCCACAAGGGTGCCTTTCTCATCAATAATAAGCTTTTCAAGCTTCCCAATTTTTAGTTACATCATGTTATAAAAAATTGTGTTTCTATAGATATATGAATAATAAACTCATTTTTAGTTAATGTCTTTTGATTACAGTTCAAAAAATCTATGCATTCGGTCCTTTAATTTAAGCTATGCTTTCGCTACTGGTCGTTGTTGTTCTATACAGGGACGGAGCTAGCAACAAATATGACTGGGTGCACAATTTTTTTTAAACCGTAATATAATAGAGTTTAAGATGCTAACTAAATAAGACTAAAAACACATTTCGATGAAGCGGGGTCATTTAATATACATGTGGGAAAAATCGATGTTTTTTCTTAAAATTAACATTACATTGTAAAAAACCGTAGGTGTCCCGGACACCCATGGGACCTCCTGGCTCCGTCCCTGGTTCTGTAATAATTTCACAAAACAGTGTCCTTAAACCTTAAACATAAACCCTAAACATTGAAATGTGAAAATCTTCGAAGTTTGGATGCAATTAATTATCTACCGTAGAAGTGGTGAACATGTAGTAGTTGAGATAACATAAATACTTTCTAAGTTTCTTTAAGCTTTCTATTTCTGGATTCACTCACTTGGAGTACATGCAACATATGAAAGACATTAGACATGCAATAACTAACATTAAAGTTTCTACTAATCATTTACAACATTCAAGCTACAACACTTCAACTCTAGTAAACTAATAGGCCAACGTAGCTATTAATTCCAAATCAACATAATAATGAAAATTTTAATACTTTTTAATTTTGCAAAAATATATATTGCTACATACAATTATATAGAACATGGCCCACCGTTGATTTGGGACCAAATTTGTGGGAATCAAAAGAATCCTATGTGAATACATTTGTTGTGTGTTGTATAACGAGGGACACATTTTCAAATTGACGACAAATTGTCTTTGTGTATTCATTATTCAAATAGATATAAGCATAGATAAAATATATGCGTGTGCTAACTAATAATAGTTCCAACATCTTTAAGAAAGGCAGATTTAGCTTTTTAATCGAATCCTAATATATATTAAACATTGATATTCTTGATGATCATAAGTTCTTTGTATATAACCGATATATTGGTTTAATAAGTAATGGAATATGATACAAAACGTACCAAAATGGTTGTTGAGTTTCTGTTGTTAGGAGAAAAGTTGTTGTGATTATTGTTATTTTTGATCTTTTATTGGTAGAGATGATTTGCGTGATTATTCCGATGATTTACACAAGTACGCAACAGTTGATAGAACTAAAAACGAACGATAGTTGTAAAAAAATGTAAGAATGAACCGCGGAACCAGAGATTTACCTAAATCCGATATAAATTGCCGAACATTCAAAACTATATGGTATATATGTGGTATGTTTTTGGTGAAGTTGGTGCATGTATATACAAATACATCCTTTAACAACGATGTTATCGCTTGTAAGTTGTCAAGGTCCTTTATACGAGTCGAACTTAATTACTTGATTCTAATATGAATAGTGAATTAGTGACCATAATATGATTGATACAAGGCTTAATGGTTGCTTAATTAGTTCTTGATTGGCATATGTTATAATCAATTGAGTAAAGCCCAATAGCATGTTCACAGGATCATATGATTCATATTCATATGCATGCAAATATGCAATGTTAAAAAAACCCGGGTCTAATCAACTCGGTCGAGCTCTTAATTCCCAGTTCAACCACTTTAACCGATGGTTCAACACGTTTTATGTCCAAAATTAGCTTTGACCAAACCGGTTCTCGGTTCAACCAGTTGGGTCAACCTATGCCATAAAATATTGTTATAATGGGCTTAACTTCCAATTAAGCTAAAGATAGCATAATGGGCCAACATGCCATAGAAGGAGTACGTACAAAACTATAAATAGATGAAGAGGAAGGCATGTAACGTATATTCTGTTTTGTTAATCGACCAACAACTTTGGGATATTTGACTTTGTATAATTGACATTCACTACAACAAATTTGTCATTTTGCACAGCTTTTCTCTTCATACTTTATAAACCATGAACTTTTCTTTCGGCATGTTCACACTTAAGCCATCCACAATGCATCTATGTGGCATACGCATAATGACAACTATTATACATGTAATCCATCGTAAAACTGTCATGTAACCATACATTGAAATGTAGTTCTTCTCTGCCCATACACACATTATACTGATGATGCATGCCCAAACCATAACTATATTACTCATTCCGTCTCAAAATATAAGCTCATTTTGACATTTTCAAAGTTCTTTTTACTCCAACTTTGACCTTAATTATTTTTTTCGTGCTATATAATATTTGATGCAAAATATATAGATAGACTTGTGTTTTAAATGCATTTTCATTTGTATACTTTTTATCAAGTATTATATAATATGAGAAAAAATAATTAAGGTCAAAGTGAGAAAGAAAAGACTTTGAAAAATAAAAAATTGACTTATATTTTAAGACGGATGGAGTAATTAAATAAGAAAACATCCCGACTCACTTCACATTGCATGTCTTTTTAAAGTGTAAAATAATTAAATATTGTATATCTAGGTGGCATTAGGTGTCAATGTATTACACTCAAAAGAAAGACATGCATTAAGGATCGATGCGCTTATGAGTGTGCAAAAATTATTCATATTTGTAAGTGTGATAAGTATTGTAGCATTAAAAGATAACGGATATGTTAACCTTAAAAATCTTATATATTTTGTGTAGGTTAGAAGGTGATTATGCTAAATCTAAACAAGGAGTGGAGGACAAAGACCGTGAAATAGTGGTAAAGAGATTGCAGAATTTAGAGATGATTATGAAGTTTTTGTATTGGCTTGGCATACTTGAACTTTCACGCGACATGCGAACATTGTCATCAGAAGTTCAATGGCCCATTAAAGAGACTGCAGAATTTGGTGGTAGACAAAACTAGAGACAGTCACTTTCGAAGGTATCCTTTGTCTGGTTACAAGTACTTTATGAAAAGTCCACCTGATCAGATCGTTGATGGCGGAAGATGTTATTCTGGGTATGGTTGGTTATTGTTTTATAGTGAGTACAGATTGGAGTTCTGTAACCCGTTCACAAATGCTATCTATGATCTTCACGAGGTGCCGGGTTTTCATTTCTCTAGGATATGCTTCTCAGCACCACCTACTTCCCCTGATTGCATGGTTTTTGGATTTGGCAAAAAAGGTATTTACATTCACTTCGTAGGTGGGGAAATGCTCGTAATATACTTGTCATGTGTAGACTAACTTTAGTCTAGTGTCGGTACGCGTTCAATGACGCTTTTTGTTATACGCTGGGTAACCTCCCGGTTATGAGTTAAACATGTAAGTAAGTATTAAAAATGAAATAATTCATGTTATCAGGTAAGTATTAACCTGAAAAAGTACGGGTTGTCACAGATGGTTGATTCAAGTATAAATGATTAAATGGTGACTCTAAAATGGTTTGCTATTAGTTCTTGATCGATTGGCACTCATGGCTAGGGGTGTTCACGGTTCGGTTAATTAACCGAATAAACCGAAAACCGAACCGAACCGAACCGAAATTAAACCGAACCGAACATATAACCGAACCGAACTTGTTAAAACCGAACCGAACCGAATTAAAAATTCGGTTTTCGGTTTGGATATGGGTTTAGCTATCTGAACCGAAAACCGAACCGAAAACCAAATTTATATAAATATATATATTTTTTATATATTTATATTATTTTAAATATAAAAAATATCCATTAAAATTTTATACTAATATAAAAAAACACTTTTTTATACTTGAAATATTTTTTTTTTCCAAAAATATATATAATTAAATTCAAAAAAAAAAATATAAATAGTGTAATTTAAGTAAAAAATTCGGTTTTCGGTTTTGACCTATAACCGAACCGAACTTCGGTTCGGTTCTCGGTTCGGTTCGGTTATAGATATTTTCGGTTCGGTTCGGTTTTCGGTTATGACCCAATTTTTTTTTTTAACCGAATAACCCGAACCGAATAAACCGATTAACCGATAACCGAACCGATGAACACCCCTACTCATGGCCTCATGGGACTAATCAGTAATGTAAAGCCCTATAGGCTAATAGGCATGTAACATGCTCACAAGATTATATGGGCTCTAGCTAAATAGTAATGGGCCATTGAACTTCTGAAAGGATATATTTCAAAACCCCATGGACTTCAGTTGCTTATTATTCCGTACCAAAATGAGGGAGGGTTGTTCAAAATGGTTCAACAAAGGCTAGTAGGATTTTGATCATGTGTCTAGTTAAATCTTAACCTAAAGTGAAGAAACAATATAACTGTAACATTGGGTATTTTTTGAACAACAATATTGTATTGAGCTAGCAAGGAGCTAGAAAAAGTTACAAACAATCGGTTCAAGATGATAAAGGGGACCATTGATCCATACAATCCAATCGATCCTATGAAGGATCTAAGCATGAGAGAAGATTTTAACATCATCTCCATGAGTGTCCTTGCGAGGTGGTTTCTGGTCAAAACAAACCGAAACAATAGGTTAGTTGAATTTTTAAAACGAGAAAAACTACATATTGAAATCACAGAACTAACACAGTACCACTAAAATCTCTCATAGGATGATTAATTTCGGTTCTAACATGATTAATTCAAATGAACCTTATTTGAAATTGAACATAAACCGTAAAAGCATACCGATAAAAACTACTAAAAAAGATCGATAAGTCAGTTCCCACCTATTTTTTTAAAGTTGAACCTCTCTTTTGCAAACGTACATATGTGCACATGCATTGTCCAAATGTTTCTTCTAGTCATTCTAACATCGTTAATTCGAATAGCCAAAACGACAATAGTATCAAGCATGCTAGTATAGTGTGTGTAGTAGAAGGAAAAAGTTACATTCACATGTTTGTCGATGAGAATATTCTTATGTAGTCTGAACAAGACATGAGAAGGATTCCACTATAGCTATTGGTGGTGGACTGAAGAAGATCAAATCGATAGAATCATACATATGTCCTTTGCCTTTCACCAACTATGATAGAACCACTTTAACTTTTACCCATCTTGTTACTTCCCACTATATTTTTGTTTCAAGTTAAGATACTCACAAAACAAATCAGATCGTCCGTCAGAGTGACTCACTATTTACTTCTATGAATTTCCACAATGCCAGGTAAAGTGTTTATGAGAATATACATATGTAGTGACTCTTCCTTTTCAGGACAACCATAATATCTTATCTCTGCCTTTGGTGATTTTACTTTTGACACAAGCGTTGAGCATGAGCTTTCCACACTTTGTGGAGCACATGGAAATGTGATTTTTGCAAAGTGGTTTGTCACTACTCACTTTCACATCAAATGTTTCTATAGAAACTTACAATCGAAAACTAAAGTAAAAGACAGGTTGTACGTCGTCTGAAACATTATAGTTTTGGTATAGAAATCATGGAATGTAGACTTTTTAATCAAGTAAAATAAAATATAGGTGGCACGATTAAGATGTCAAGGGTATCACTTTCAGCTATATTACAATACAAATTGGAGACGCGCATGTATTACTCGCAATAACATATGATTATGGACCACAAAACAGGTAATAGCCGGCCATCGAGGGAAGAAAAAAAGGGACCAAAAGTCCACGGCTACACCACGTGCATCTACAAAGGCGCGACCCATCACAAGGAGGGTCTTGACATCTGACCCACGTACCCTTACTGGTGCACCCAATATAATTAATTAATTAATTATACTAATTAATTACGTAATACCTTTGGCAACTTTGACTGAGAAAATGCGTGGGCCTCACTAGTCGTCGCCAAAAGTCAAAAAGAGTCGTCGGCAAAAGCACCGAATGTTGTAGTGTCGATCGCCAATGGACCATGCATCCACCATCTGTATTTTCCTTTGTCCTAGCTTATAGTTATAAAAACATATATTTCAAACATTTAGATACATGATGAACTAAGAAAGTGACACAAATGCGGTCACTGCACGTCGCTTCTTATTATGTCTGAAAACTGTGTCTTAGATTATGATATCATTAAATGGGCATGGTGATTAATGACTTCCCTTGTGAACATCACGTGCCTATGGACCATTTCATTGTGCTTGTAAAAAAGACACAAGTAATTGAGACATAGACTGCCATAACCTTGTCGATACAAATACAGCGTATTCTACAGAAACTGAGGCGTCTTTTGCTTGGAAAGTGTATAAGTTGGAGGGCAGATAAGTATCTCAAGAAAGCAATTTAACCTAACGGCAACGAATTTTTTTTGGTCTAACAACAAACTCATTTTGATTTCTTTTTAAAAGAAGAAAACCAGGAAATTTTTGAATTGAACCAAAAGTCCAAAACAGTAACCCATGGCTCAATTCTGTGACTGAAACTAGTTCTATAAAAAATATCTCAGATTCTTAGTAGATGACTTAAACTTAGCTTGATATGAGCAGTTTAATTTAAATATGAACTTTCAGTTGAACATCTTAAACAAAAGTCTAATTGTAGAGAACCAGATTAAACTTTGGGCAAATGATTAAAAAAAGTATCATACTTGACACCGTTTGTTTTTCTGGGTATCGAACAAATTTTTTTGCTTAAAAAGGTATTTTTCTTTCAAATTCATCATTTTTGAAGTATTTTCCGACATGTTTTGACATTTTTGCCCTTCGAAAAAATAAAATTTCTATTAGCTGAAAAGGGCAAAAATGTCACAAAATGTTGCAAAATACCTTAAAAAGGCTAAATTTGAAAGAAAAATACTCGTAAAAGCAAAAAAATTTGTTCGCTACCCATAAAAACAAATGGTGTTAAGTATGATACTTTTTTCAATCATTTGCCCTAAATTTTGTATATATAAACATCAGGTAGAATAATGGATCTAGTTGTTAAGTAACTTCAAACTCCCTGTTTACTACTAGTATCCAATTAAATCATGAGATAATACGCTTCACCTCCTTCATTTTTCGATTCGTTGTTAGAAAGATTTTGTTTACCATCTATCTCCAACTTGTAGACTTTAATCATAGCGTTGTACTCGCATTTTTGGCTTGCATGCTAATTGAGATCATTCATCCATAGTAGTATATAGTAGTTTTTGTCTTAATTGGAGTAGGCCCTAATTCAATCATTGATATAATCACATCTTATTCAACTGATAGAGAGTTGTGATAGAGAGTTGTGGTGCACAATGGTTAGACCTCTACCCAACCCACCCTCCCCTTTGGTGTGGTCCTCTTCTTATCAATCTACTATATACTATAGCACCCCTATTTTTATAAGGATCTATGAAACATCAACTTTCATTAAATCTCATCACCTAAATTGCAATTAAGAGTTTATATATAAGAGACTTGATTCTTGATCAGAAACTAATATGCCACTCAGACATATAAGACACTTTAGTTCTGTAAAAAATCTAAACTGTCGCAATACCTTATTTCCTCTCAAGGCGTATTGTCCTTATCTTTAGAAGATATCTAGCTAGAATAAATATTTTGGTTTTATACGTTGTTTTTCCTTAACCAAACGAGTTGCCTCCCATCTACGACAAAGGACTAAACAACTTTAATAATTGGTGCAGCAAGAAAAGAGGGCTTTGCAACAGGGTATACCTTTCATACAAGAAAATGACAATTTGATCGACATTAATTGATAGGGAATTATCGACACTGTTTGGTGTCACAAGTGACCAAGTGAGTTGCTGCTCATTATGAAACACTTCAAGTACATTGCTACAATGTTGGGAGTTTTGAGACCTCTTTTGTTTCATATAATTCTTTCTGCCTGAAACTTATTCATCAAATATTAAAAAAATTCCTAACACATGTATATATATAATCTTTTGCCCTAATTATTGGCAAGTTAGGTCAACAACCACCACTTTCTGTAATACTTATATTTCCTATCTAATTGATCTTTCTTTCTTTCTAAGTTCACCCCTTTACGACCAAAATGTTACAAATCTTGGAGTCTAATTAGTACACTATAATCACGTTTTCGTTGGGACGAATGAGATGTAATAAGATGGTCCCAAGTAAAAGGATATATACTCACATTATCTCTTTGTATTATTATGTGATACTGATAACTCAAGCAAAGAAGAGAAGTCATTTGAACTATAATTTAGGTACCACAAGTCATAGGTCCGATAGATACATGACAAGCAAGCATGATTAAGATTCGAAAGATCCAACTGCTTATACGAGTAGTACCATGCTTGCAATTTTAATGATTTCTCACCCCGTCAATTCATCTAGCTCATTATTTGTTAACTTTCGCTTTCTATTTCATAAATGACGATCTTTAATAAGTATGGACAATTCCCCTTATGTATATATATTCACAACAATCACAATTAACAATTAATGTAATTAAACTTATAACTGTACAAACAAACCCTAATTGACAATACTACCTACCGAGTCTAATTAAGCACACCCTACATAAAACGATATCTTTTGAGTCTATATGCACTAAAGTTATGGTGATGGATGTTGTAAAGGTTTCAAATGCTTCATGTCCATGTTCCATTGACGTTCAATATCTTCTGCAATCCTAGTAGCATCCATGGATGTACCCAGTAAGCCACGTCTTGTGAAACCAATGGCGTATAATCCGCACTCGCCTTTCCAACCTTCTGGGAATGATTTGATGGGGAACCCATCATCTTTGGAGAATAAGTTTGTATCCTAAAGCAAAATCATGAATAAATCAAAACTCTTACCAACGCTTTCATGCATAATTAGTTAATCAATCTTATGATGTATCTATCAAATACACGTAAGTTATAGCATACCTTTAGCCAAGTACTCACGTTACTTCTGTAGCCCGTAGCTAAAATAATAGCGTCAAATTTCTCAGTTCTCCCGTCTACAAACTCCACATTATCGCATGCTAGTCTCTTTATTTCTGGATAAACCTACATCAAGATTCGGTCTTTTCATTGGTAATGCTATTTTTGTCACTAAATATATCTTAGCGACAAACACTTGTTATCGTAATATTTTTTTAACGACTGATAAGAAAAAAAAAATTGAAAAAATAAATGGATAAGAACCTTGATGTCCCCATTTCTAATCTTTGCGAGTGTGCCTACATCTAACACAGGTGTTTTCCCGGATATTTTCTTTAGCTCAAGGGGGCCGAGCTTTGGTCTACTGAGACCGAGTCTATCTGTGTCTCCAATTATGAGATGGGATGCCAAAAGCAAGAGTTGGTCGACTATTCGAACTGGGAGCCATTTGAGCAACCACATGGACAGTCCAAAAGTTGATCTACCAAGCATCTCTTGTGGTAATACATGCAACTAAAAAGTTGATCACCCAAACTTATTAATTACTTCCGCAATATAGTTAGGCTCGTCAAATAGAGTATTAAAGTATTATACTATTTGATTAATTTTATCACTAGTTGAATGTATATTTAAAAAATAATTTCAGGTTAATCTTCACCATACTATGATAAAAGAAAAAACAAATCTAGTTACTTTCTAGTTCTCTTGCGTTACAATTGATATAGACATCATTTTATCTGATTAAGAAAAGAACTAATCCTGTCACTTTCTTCATGCAGTCATAGGGGACGTTTGATATTCCGTTTACAGACCGATTATGTAATTAATTTTTCTTTATATAAATCGGTGATAGTTCTTTGGATTAAGGCCATACTTGTTAGAACTGTTTGTGTAATTGAAATTATTAGAACTGTTTTAGGGTCAACAAATAAAATTTGAATTTAACTTAGCTAAATTTATAACTGATTGTTATCAATTCGATGATTTCAATCCACAAAGATTAGTATACGTACCGAATCTCTAACCACAAGTGATGGGCAAGCATTGAAGTTGCATAAATCCAAGCAAACCTCCATGCCTGAATTACCACACCCAACAACCAAAACTTTCTTGTTTTCAAAACAATCGCCACTTTTGTACAAACTTGTGTGAATAATTGGCCCGCTGAACTCATTCATTCCTTCAATCTTTGGTACAACTTCCTCAGCATTCTCTCCACTAGCCACTATCACCCACCGGCAAACATACTCAGACACATTTGTTTTCACTCTCCACAACCCACACTCTTCATCGTATCCAGCACTCACCACCATCGTGTTGAAAATTGGCTTCAAATCAAAGTGTTTTGCATAGGATTCGAGGTAAGATAAGAATTGTTGCTTAGTGGGGTAATTTGGGAAATCTTTAGGGAAAGGCATAAGCGGGAGTTGACAAAATTGCTTAGGAAGATGAAGACATAGGCGATCATACGTCTTGAATTGCCATAAAGAGGCTATGCAATTAGATTTTTCAAGAATCAAGGAAGAAACACCTTGGTTCTTGAGACAAGCCGCAGCTGCGAGCCCTGAAGGGCCCGCTCCAACAATGATAGGCCCCGGCACCCAAACACAATCAGCTATGTAGGTTTCTTGAACAGTGTTAGTTGCTATATGGGGCTTAAAATAAGGATCATGCAATCTCTTTGTATGTTCTTCCATTGGCTTGCTTAACAATAAACTTTCACACATAATATATTCTTGAGTCAAAACTCATGCAAAAGAGCAAGTTTATTGGTGAAACTGGCTGGATTTGTCAGAGAATCTTGTTTTCTTGGACTATAATAAAGATGAAGGTCATAAAAGACCAAGAGTTGTAGTAAAATGGCGTGAGATACTTTGATACGGGTGAACTTGTGTTTGCATATATACAAAGACTAGTGTAAATGGAGAGTTGGGGAATTAAAAGGTACTACACGTGCTATATATTTATAAAATGAAATATTGATTCTTTAAATATTTTCGATGAAGAAATACAAGAAATTTTTGGGAACAGAATGATTCCACAAAGTATTAGATATTTTCACAATTTATTCCTTTTAAGGTTTGTGAGATAGTATTATTGGTAAGGATCTACTTGTATAAGTTTGATAATAAGTATCATTAATAATTTAGTAATGTGGTATAACTTAATAAATTTATAAAACTATAGAAAAACTGACTATAATGAATGTCCTTAATTACAAGAAATGCAACAAAACATATTGAATGTTTTTTTATTAAATGATGATCTAATTAAATAGCTGCCTGGATTTATTTACCAGGCATTTTGAAATAAGTAAGATGATCCAAAGAGTCCAATCTTAATTTATAACCTTTGGACCACCTATAGATTTGTTTTTCTCTTGTTAAATAGTCAAAAAAACAACCAACTCTGATGAAAATCGAGTTTTCAGCCTAAAGGAGTGAAGTGCTTTCTAATTAAGTGGTTTTGAACTGAAGCAAGTGTAATAGATTATTGATGTGTGAGTTTGAGTTTCAAAAGTTTTCTTTAGGTAAATACATAAGGCAACATGTTTCTGGCCCGCAAAAAATAAATAAAATAAAGATAGATACAAAGTCGAAAATGATTTAGTCGACGTCCTAGCTGGCTAGTCTATTAGATCGATAATAAAGTTTGTACGAGGGAGATGTATGTAGAAGTCCAAACTTTATACGAAGTCTAAAATTGACGTTTTGATGAGACAAAACAATTAACGATGAAATGAAAGAAGTCCAAAATATTATGTCTTTATAGTTTATACATGGTTTAAAACTACATTTGATGAGACAAGATCATATGAAATAAGTCAAATAACAAATTTAATTACAAATACCCATCAGCCATCAGAACTGAATGATAAGTGAAAGTGATGTAAAAACCTAACATATGAGAAACATCAATCTTTCATTATGTAAATGAAAGGAACCACACATATATATTCTAATGACAGTTTCTTAACAACTAACATCCTTTGATTTAAAATCACACGTCTATTATATTTTGAACACTTAATTAATTAAAAGATTATTTTGATGCTATGTGTCATGCTGTGAGTATTTGAATTGTGATTTTTTGGATCATTTTTATGGTGGTTACTGGTTAATATTGATGAACATGGTACATTTTAGATTAACAAGATTTTATCACCACCAACATGATACATACATGTCTTGCTTTCATCATCATGAATTTTTGCTCAGCCACTAGCTTACTTGTTATATCATATCAATTTCAGAAAGTTCCCACATCTTTCGTTAGATTTCGAAGCTTTAAGAGATGTCATAATCACTGGATACAAAATTTTAATTTACTAATTCTTTTATTACAATATCATTGTGTGGTGACTAGCGAGTTTATAATTAGGGTTAAATATGTATTTATGTACTACATGCAATATACAAAACAGGTAAATGTATAAGTATCTCTTTACAAGTTATCGGGAATAGAAGTCAAGCTTTTTTAGCTCAGATGTATGTGGTTTAACGAGTATCCCGTGACTTCTTTTGAACTTTTTTGCGCCAATCACCAAATGTACACCCCACAAGTTTTTAACCGTAGTGTTTTAATTTATGAAACTTTTTTTTTTTTTTTTTTTTTTTTTTTTTTTTTTAATTTATGAAACTTTATAAACATCTTGCCACTAATTTATATAGAAGACGGGCCGGTTATAGCTTTTGTAATCCCTACTATAATGGGAAGCCTTTATTTCCCATAGGAAAAGCAAAATAAAAGAATGTAACATCTTTAAACATCATCATATAAGCTTTATTAGGCATTTGGATTAATTTTCTCTTAATCCACCATGCTAGTTGATCAACATGTAATTGTTAGAGGTTTTTTAATGTTTAGTAGCATCCATTCATATTAGCCTTTTCAAACAAAACTTTTATGCTCTATAGCCTTTCCAATTTGATTATTTGCACAGCTTTTACTAAATTTATGAGTTTGCTGATATATGAGTGTATAATGGTATTTAACTAATTACTATTCATAAAAATGGTTTGTTGGGCACCGGCACCGAAAAGGTGTTAGATGTTTAACAATATACGGATCTTGTATTCAAAAAAATTATGCGTAAAATAAATTTGTTGCATATTTACATTTACCATTCAAACAGAATTAATTGTAGTTCTTGGACCAAAGTCAAGTTTTTATTTTATATTATATTATTATATTATACTAAAAAAATTTTAAATCGGCGCAGAAACCCCAACTTGTACTATTTTTTATATTATTACCACTAGAATTTCATTTATCTTATTTGATATTGTTTTAACTTGTCTTCTCTCAAATCCTACTCTGTCATGAGTGATGAAACTACTAATAAAATGAACGGGAATTGATAACGTTAAATTAGAGCTCCATTAGACCATTACAATGGAAGAAGGTTGAATAATAATGGAGACAAAATCATATTGTTCCTTCATTATTAAATTGGAAATTTAAAATAAATCTTTCTCTTATGGGGATGTCCACAATGTTTAGTCTGAAAATAAGTTTTAAACTGTTTTCGTGAGCAGACCCCCTTATTTTGGGAAACCTCGCCAAAAAGTTTATTATTTGTTTCGGTTATGGCCATAAAATGTCTAGAATTACATTTTTATAATTTAATGTATATGCTACTATTAATTGTTTATAAAATTGTAAAGGGTTTATATAGGTTTATAAAATCAAATGGGTTTATAAATTGATAATTTGTCAAAGTTACTATTAATTAATCTATTTTTCATACGGATATGATGAAGTTTTCATAGCTGCTTAACATTAGTACAACATAATGTTTGTTCAAACTAGCCACTTACTATCACTATCATATTATGGCATGCGAATTTTGATGAACAAAAACTCATATTTCAAATCTTAATTTCTCACATTTTTTTTGCATATAAACATGTGAAACAAAGATAATCCAATTGGTTTTATCATACAACGTACAGTTGTAGACAATACTTTTTCACTGGTGTTAATGTTAGTATTGACATAATAAAAGTTACTTAGCACCCATCAATTTCTCTTTGGCTATTCATGAGCAAATTAAAGGAGTCGCCACTCATCAA
Organism: Artemisia argyi; assembly: GCA_030686995.1. Classification (NCBI taxonomy): domain Eukaryota; kingdom Viridiplantae; phylum Streptophyta; class Magnoliopsida; order Asterales; family Asteraceae; genus Artemisia; species Artemisia argyi. Next base: position 180,406,847 of record CM060704.1, read on the forward strand.
AATGAATCTAGAAGGCAAATATATCTTCATTCAGCAACCCTTTTCTCTATTTTTTTTACAATTTTATTCTTCTTTAATCTACCTGAGATTTATGGCTGGACCCCAAATTTGTTATGAAATAGATTCTTTAACTTGTTTAAATATAGAGGATGGATGTGCACAAAAGCACTCATGAAAAAAGAACCAAAGATTCATAAAAGGTGTTATACTTCCATCTAACTTTGTAACACAATGATTAAATCAGTTAAAATCTATATTATGTAAACTCATATGTGGAGCCTTTGTTTTCCACTTATAGACAGTCTTAAAGAGGACATTATTAGAATTGTCACCCAATAAAGCATTACTATTGTTAATCATTGATTGCGATGATAAAATAAAAAAAAAAAAATTATGATGTTATGATGTTACAAAAAATTATGAAAACATATTATACATGCATGTGGGTTTGTTGATAAACTGTACAATGTGATATATAAGATAGATTTATGGTGCATGTACAGTGATATAGTCGCTCAAATTGAATAAAAAATAATAGAAAACTATGTTTTTGCAATAGTTCAACCAAGTTATTTTGGGAGTTGTATTTTTTTAAAATTTGTACAATGTTTTTTCGATTTACTTCTTCTGCGCCTACATCCTGATCCTGATCCGATAATATGTAATGGCCTACATCCGTCCAAAGTTAATATTATATCGTGGAGAGTATAGTAGCTTCCATCAGAATACCGGTAATTAAGATGGCGTTAATAGGGACGACTGTGTTTTTGCTTCCAAGAGACCCTCAAAGGACTTAATTCTAAACGACGTTAAGCTTCATTCTTTTAATTGGATATCAGATTGATATTGGAAGGAATTTTGTAATTGGGTTGAGATGTTCACAAACCCTCTAAACACCCTTCCCCCTCCTATGTAATTTTGTTTCTCTAGCATCTTGCTAGTTAGATATATCAATTGTCATTAAAAAAAAAAAAATATACCAGATTGCACACGACATCAGTCACAACCATATTAATGTTGACTTGCTTTCATATATGCATCAATTAAGCACCATAACTCATTTTCTATTAACGTCTAAACACTCCTCAACATACACGGTGTGTGGTAATATACAAGGACCATAAAAGGTTAAAAAACAAATTATTTGTGACTTAGGTGGTGTTTGTTTATTAAAAGACACTGAATCTTAATCGGATTCGCACATTTGAATTTTAATATGAGGTGTAAATGTCTGTATCTGAATGAAATAATTTTTTTTTTTTTTTTGTTTTTGTTTTTAAAGAACGTCTGAATGATATAAATATAAAGCACATAAACGTTTATAAAAACTATATATATAGAACAATTTAGTCATATAATATATAATAGAAAATGAAATTGAAGAACAAAGTAAAAAAAACTAAAGTAACAATGTAAAAAAAAGGGAAAAAGAAAAAAGAAAGAAAAAAAAAAATGTTAGAATTCATTAAGAGGTAGTAAGACATCTCCACCCCATCTTGTTGGGTGAGAGGTTTGATCCTTTGACCACCTCTAAACGAGGGAAAAAACAAATGTTCTTAATGACCAAAATGTCTAACCATGTCTGAATGAGTCAGGTTAAAAAAAAAAACCTTTACTTGATAGCTTTTTGCTAGCGTAATTGATTAAAAGGTTGGATAAGGAATCCATGTAACTCCCGTTCTCACACACTGTAACTTTGTTTATTCTTTCTAGCTTTTTGCTAGCTTGTTGTATTATAATCGCCGTCCAAGAAAATATATGAAAAATCAAATTTAAATACAAAAAACTATAACTCTGTACTATCCTTAAAAAGAAATGTGAACTACATGTTAATTTTCGAAAATCACACACAAGAATTGACATGTTATTTTTGTCCGTTGTCTAACAAAATACTATACTAAAGAAAAAATAGTTTGATGTTTCTATTATCGTGTTTCTTTCGGTTTTGGGCTTAGCACGACCCACACCCTTCGAGCTCGATCTTAGCCTGGCTCAAATAGTGTGGGCGAACTTAAGATTTGCTATCTACTATTAAGATTGCTTGAACTGGGCTTAGGATCAAGTTTTTCGAGCTTTTTTAAAATACTATACTAAAGAAAAAATAGTTCGATGTTTCTATTATCGTGTTTCTTTCGGTTTTGGGCTTAGCACGACCCACACCCTAATCTTAGGATCAAGTTTTTCGAGATTTTTCAAACAGGGCCTAAGACATTTTCTAGGTCCAAAGAAACACCCGACCCCTCCAAGCCTTGTCCGAAATGAGAATTGTTGTCTAATACATTTAGGATTGTTCAAACTAATCTTAGGATAAGAATCTTTTGAGGTTTTGAATGACCAAATTTCACACCATGTGTCTCACAAAAAGTGTTCACAAACAAACTTGTTTGGATGACCAAATAATGTATAGTTTAGTTAGCAAAATGTCAAGTTCATCCTTACTCGATAGTAAAGAATTTTTTAAGACAAACAAAAATAGTAATGTTGATATTTTTTGTAGGACAAAACAGGTATATCAAAGTCCCAATTTTACATGCTTATTTTTCATATTCAAGATATATATGCTTGTAAGTTAGAAAAACTGGGTTTGTTTTATAGCCCCGTACATAACCGGTGTTTCTTTAGGGTGGGTACCATAAAGACAACATATCTTGTTAGGGTTAGGGCTTGTTTACTTTTCAGGAAAAAATTGTGGGCCCAAACCCTTAGTGTCTCTTAATTAGGAGACTCACCAAAGCTAAAGTCTCCCAATTAAGAGGCTAATTAAGTGATTTACTTCAAACCACTTAATTTAGTAAACACACCCACCCACCCAAACAAGTGACAAATTGGTGGATATTGTAGAAGGGAATCGACAGTATCTAGCACGGACGTTGCACAGAGTCTCAATTTGTTTTTTCGATGTTGGATATCTTGTGACACGACCCAATTACACCAAAGCCGATATGCAATTGTTGAGGAGTCTGAATACACACCCCAGGAATCCTAATACCGAGGTTGTTAGTGTTCATTCCATCCGTGGTATGTACGACTATTTCTTTATTACTTCTTTACTACTCTTTTTTTTCATTAATAATTAATTTATATATTGCTGTGAAGCGGAAAAGAACCAAACTTGTGTTTGCAACATTAGTAGCAGCTGAATCATAATCATTAGAAGAAGATGAATCATCAATTGGTAATAATACTTCAATTTGTGGCCTCTCCTTTTAAAACATACGCTAGGCCCGTTGATAATAGAGAAAATGACCAAAAGAGTCAATTTTTCAATCAACAGTCGACATTATGGTCTAAAAAACATATTCTCAAAATGAACCAATTTGATATGGACCATGGGAAAATGTTTTTTCTCGGACCATAATATGGACCATGGATTGAAAATGTGACTCTTTTTGTCATTTTCTCTTGGTAATAATGTAACACAACATTTTGGGACATTTTATGAGTTTTAATATTCAGCTTTACCAACTATTCTCTCCAATTGCTACAATGTTTTGGATTTACTTTGGCAAATCGCGCATTGTGAAACACAACGACCATGCTAATTCATCACGTTGGTTTGATCATGTTCAAAATAAGTAATAACCTCATCTTTGGTATATGGACTGTTATTGTGATAGTGTTTGAGTTCAAGGACTAACAGGTAATATTTTCTTATTACTTTGTTAATATTTGGATGTAGTTTATGTTTATTTATATGTGCAAGGACTCATTGTGTAGCCAAGCTAATATCAATGACTATAAGGGACTAAAGAGTAAAGATCTAAGAAGGCAACTATATAAGCTCACTTATAGATTAGGGTTTCACAATCATTATCTCTATATGTATGCATTTTTTCTCTCCAAAGTTGAGATACATCTTTAGTTGTTATTTTTCTTCTTTCTCTTGTATTTGTTTGAACTTAAAACTAGTTATCACATTTGAAGTGATATTCTGATGTTGTGAATAAAGGAACACGGGGAGGTTGGCTATATGAATACATAATCTGTTTCTTGTTGATCTTTGTATAAATTTCCACATGGTATCAGAAATAGGTTAGTTATGATACAAAGACCGTTTTTTAGAAGTTTTAAAAATTAGGGCTTCAAAATTTTTTTGGGGATTTTTGAAATTGAGTTCAGATTTGAGTAGATCGCAGTGTTAATCATATTCTGTGTGATTGAATTTCTCAATTTGGGATTTAATTGGTGGGTAATCGAAGATTTGAATGTTTAGGGTTTCTGATAATTTTTTTTTTTTTTTTTTCTTTTTTTTTTTTTTTTTTTTTTTTTTTTTTTTTTTTTTTATAATTCTTGGTATTTGGTGTTGATTAAGGTGTGTTAAGCAGTTCATTCTTGGTTAGATCTGGTTGATCTAAGTCCTTTTTTGGAGTTGTCTTCAAAATTAGGGTTTTCTGTATCAAACCCTAATTCATGGGTTCTTTGGTTAATTGATTAGTATGCTATCAATTGAGTGTGTTGGTTATCTGTTTGATTACTAAACTCAATAACTGATTCTAATCGTTTTTTCTTGTTTTTCAGGTTCTTATGACTATTTCGCTGTACCGATTGGTTTCTTGATCAACTTGATCAAGTGTTGCTTGGAGTGCGTGCACTGTAACCCCCCGTATCACTCACTCTCTCTCTCTTTAGGATTTTTTTTCTAGTGTTTTAGTTGTTTGGTGGAGTGTAGGTTAAGGGAATTGATTGTGTTGGAGTTGTATTGGTTTATCGATGGTTACTTGTGATTATAGGCGATATAAGGTGTATTTGTTTGTTTTCTGTTTTGTTGTTTGGTTTGATTCATCATCATGGTTGGGAAAAATGATTATGAAGCGGGGGATCAGGTGAGAATCACCTAGATCAGTTTGACCCTATGTTCTTGCATAGTAGTAATACTAGTGGAATTCCTTTAATAATTTTAAACTAGTTATAAGTCCAATGTACGCACAGGATTTACACATGAATCATTTTTTATTTTATTTTATTTTAAATTTTAGTTTAGTATATGGATATATATAAGAATTTACCTGTGAAAATTGTGATATGAGTACAACTAATACTTGTACAGGAGTTTTTTTTATTATGTATTATTATCTATTACAGTAATATTTTGTAAAAAAAGTTGTTTGTTGAAAGATTTAACTTTATTTAACTAACATAGATGTTGAGGTTAAGCTTGATATTGTTGTTTAACTTTAACTATTTATATCATATTATACAAAATGTGTAAGTTAGTAGCACATAATTAGCATTGATGAAGTTAAAATACGTTTCGTAAAGTTTTTAATTTTTTTTTCCTGGATATCAATATATAAACTTTAAATAAGAATTTCATGAATCGTTGTAATTAGTACAATTTGCGTATATTTATTTTCATATTACAGTAATCCGTGCTTACATTTGATATTTATATTCCTGTTAATAATAGTTTAACGGTATTTAATATTCAAGCCCGTGTACGCATAAATTAAACTTTTAAAATAAAATAACACGAGTCTATATTTAACGTATATAGCAAATAAATATTTAATAGATGAAAGTCTAAAACTATTATTAGTTTTAAAAAATATTTAACGTGTATTTACAAAATTTTGTAATTTTAATAGATAAAACTACGAAAATCTAAAACTAATGGTAATACTCGTGTCATTTTAAACAAAGTTCATATTATAAATTATAGGGGTATAAAGTGTATGGGTTATTATTATTATTTTTTTCTTTCTAAAGTTATTAAAAAATATAAAAACTTGCAATTTTACACTTAACTCTATATATTTTATATAAAATTCAACCACTAAAGTTTTATTAATTACTTCATCTTTTTTAAAGTTTTTGTTTTCATAAATTTGACACTAATATTTTTATGTGTTTTTTTCCCAACAAAATTTTTCCACCAAACTTATTAAAGTTTGACAAAAATCAATTTAATTTTGACTTTTTGTTAACCAATCAAGGCGTTTGATTTTGCTTACGTGACAAAATCGAGCTCTCCCATTATTCTAATTTTTTTTTCAATGAAAAGGGTTTTACAAAGTTACTCCGAAATTATGTAATTCTTTTAATTATATAAAAGATTGGAAGGTTATGAAAATTACAAAGTTTGGCCAGCTGCTATTAAACTTGAAATTCATACTAAAAATAAACTTGGATTTATCAATGGTAAAATTACTAGGCCTGTTGAGGCTGGTTTTATGCAAGAACAATGAGACAGGTGTAACTCTATGGTTTTATCTTGGATTCTTGGATGTGTTTCTCAAAATGTGTTTGTGGGACAAGTGTTTTCTAAAAATGTTAAATCTGTTTGGAATTAATTAGAATAAACTTATAATAAAAAAGATGGTTCCATAATATTCAGTATGCATTATAAAATTCACTCAATCACTCAATTTGGCATTCCATTATCTGAATATTATCTTAAGTTCAATGCATTATGGAGGCAATATGACTCCTTTGTGGATTTGCCTGACTGCACTTGTGCAGGTTCAGAAAAACACAAGAAATATAATCAGCTTATTAAGTTGATGCAGTTTCTTATGGGCTTGGATGAGGTTTAATTTATGCTCCCATTAGGAGCATTATCCTTACCACTGACCCTATTCCTGATGTCAAGAGTGCTTTTGCTACTCTGTCTAAGGATGAATCCACAGAAATACTCCATCTAATTCTAGTTCTAAAAATGGGAACTCTGCATTCGCATCTAAACCTAATCAAAAACCTAATGAGTGGTCCATGAACAAGAATACTAATAATAATCAATCTAGAAGACTTAATAGACCTAACTTGGTTTGCATTCATTGCAATATGAATGGTCATACTGCTGATAGGTGTTTTGAATTAGTTGGATATCCTGCTGGTTTTAAAAAGAAAACTAATTCTTATCAGAATACTGTTAGCAATAATGCTGTTTCAGGTCATAAAGATCAGTCTACTGTTTCATCTAAGTCATTCACAGATGATTAGTATAACAGAATGTTGTCTTTGATCAGTGAAAAGTCTGTATCTGGTTGTGTATCTGCAAATGTTGCAGGTATGAATTGTGTTGTTAGCTTTTGTTCCTCTAAATTTTTTAATCACAATGCCAACATAATTACATATAGTTTATATATTGGTTAGATTGTTGATTCTGGTGCTAGTCAACATATGAACTACACTGTTTTGAACATGTTTAATGTTGTGGATGTTTCCAAACTTAACATGAGTGTTGGTCATCCTAATGGGATTGTCACTCATATTGGGAGTTTAAAATTAACAGATAAAATCATAATTCACAATGTCTTTGTAGTTACTTGCTACCAAGTCAGTCTATTATATGTGCACAAACTAAGTAAAGATAATAAATACAAAGTTATTTTTTATGAGGATACTTGTATTATTCAGGATTCTGTTCTAAAGACCCAAGTGGGGATTGGTAATCATAAAGATGGGTTGTATTTTCTTAATACAGGTAAAAAGATAACTAACTAATAATATTCAAATGTGTTGTTTACCAAATGTATATAGCACAACAGACTTGGTCATTCTGCTGACCAAGTTCTTGGCATCTTAAAACATAATTAATTATAAGCCTGATCCTGATACTGAACCTTGTGAGGTTTGCCATAAGGCAAAGCAAACCAAAGAACCATTTCCTTTAAGTGATCATCAAACCAAAGACATTGGTGAGTTGATTCAGATGTATGAGGTCCTTATAAGGTTCAAATCAAAGAGGGATATAAATATTTCTTGAATGTTGTTGATGACTTCTCTAGAGCTGTTTGGGTTTTCTTGTTGAGGGGGACATATGAGGTTTTTCAAAACATTGTTACTTTCTATAATTTGATTAAAAATCAGTTTGGAAAAATAGTTAAAGTGTTTAGATCTGATAATGGAACTGAGTTTATTAATCAAAGTATGGTCAATTTTTGTAAAGAAAATGGTATTTTACAACAGACTTCTTGTGCATATACCCCTCAACATAATGGAATAGCTGAAAGGAAACACATACATTTATTAAATGTTTCCAAAGCCCTCATGTTTCAGAGGGAATTACATTGAACATGTGGACTGACTGTGTTCTAATTGCTATATGCCTTATTAACAGGTTGCCCAGCTTTGTTTTATCTGGAAAGTCACCATATGAAATAATATATAACATTGAACCAAACATTTCTTATTTAAAAGTTTTTCGATGCTTATGCTTTGCTACCGTTTTAAATACTCTGATAAATTTTCTTCTAGGCCTGAAAAGTCTATGTTTATTAGTAATTCTTTTGAGAAAAAATGGGTATAAATTGTTTAGCCTTGAAAGTAAGAAGGTGCTTTTCTCAAGAGATGTGAGATTTTATGAAACTGTGTTTCCTTTTAAAAACAGTTCTGAAAGTAGATATTTTGAGTTTCATTTTCAAAACACAGACAGTTTAAACTTTTTTAATCATTACCTAGATGATGAAAATTTGTCAAATGATACCAATGATGAAAAAAGAGATGATGAGCCTAAAGCAAGTGAAGGCATAGACCACTCATCAGAAGGAGGTTCTGAGATAACTGGAAACACTGAAAAGGATGAGGGGGTGCATCCTAGTGTTTCTGTAGAAGCCACCTGTGATGAGGAGGAAAATGTTACACTTGAGTAAAATGAAAATTTGTCAGAAGGTGATGGCATTTACTATCAAGAGTTTAATGATCTTTTCAATGTTCCAGTTGTGACACCGGATAAATAGAGCAATCTTAAAATTTATGTGAGAACGTCTTCTAGAAAGACATAGATGCCTGTTAAGTTAGGTGACTATGTAGTTAATAGCAAAGCTAAGTATAGTATTGATAAACAGGTCACTTTCAAAATAGGTGGTAAATACAATATAGATAGTATAGATATAGATAAACCAGTGTTCTAAAAGGCACGCCAAGGCGCCGCCAAGGCGTCGTCAAGGCGCGAGGCGTGGCCTCGACGCCACGAAATGGACCAAGGCGTGAGGTCTAGGCATCGTGTGAAAAGGCGTGGAATAAGGCGCGAAAAGGCGTGCAAAGGCGCGCCTTTTGGTAAGGCGTGACGCCATTTTTAGAAGCATTTAGGGGATTTATGGATTTGGGCTTAAATTTCAAGTATTTGGGTTATTTCTTTCTTGGGCCTCGTAATTTCAAAACTTAATTCCTACTTGAGCCTCGTATTTGGGCCTGGCTATTTGGGATTTGGGCTTTAGTATTTGAAATTGCTCTTATAAAATGATATAAAATTATAAATACATAAATTTATAAATATTTTGTTGCCGCCTTAGGCACGCCTTAAGAAACGCCAAGGCTTCGCCAAGGCGCGTAAGGCTTGAGGCGTGGTTGTGCCGCCACGCCACGCCTCACGCCTTTTAGAACATTGAGATAAACACATGGACTAAATGAGTAGAAGCGATATTTAAAAATAATGAAAAAGAAAAAGAAGGAGGAATTAAATAATTTGCTCAAGTTAATTAATGAGAAACTAACTCTAACTAGTTTATGGAATATTTATATTTCTAGTCTCTAATTTACAACTTATCTAATACGGTTCTTATACTTTGTGAGACGATTAAGAATTAACTACAAATAGGAAATTTGGAATTTGGTGGTGGGTTATAATACATTTTATCAAACATAATAAAAGTCTCAAAAAATAATAATTTTTACAGTAAAACCTCTATAAATTAATACTCGATAAATTAATAACCTCGATAAAATTAATAATTTGTCCAGTCTCAACTTGGGACCAGTGTAAATTTGGACCCTAATTGATAAAATAATAAGATAATAATTTTTTTGAAACTCCAGTGTATATACATTGGTCCCAACGAAACTATAAATTAATAATTACTAAAAAGTTTCATAATATACATTAGATAAAAAAATTATTTTTCATCTCTAATTAGTATACATTGCTATTATTTTTCATATATAACTAGTAAACACTGTAACTTGCACATATTGAAACTTGTTTTTCAAATTTATTTTCATCTATAACTAATATACATTGTAAATTATGTTTCATCTCTAACTAGTGTACATTGAGACTTATTGTTTTAATTTATTTTTCATATCTAAATAGTATACATTGTAACTATTACATATTGGACTTGAAAATTTAAAAGCCATACGTAAAACCTTTTTAAATTAATAAATTATTAATTTATCGATATAATAATATCTCGCTAAATTAATAAAATATCTCGGTCCCAACACTATTAATTTATAGAGGTTTTACTGTATATATAAACAAAAGCCAGGAGGCTTTTAGCATTTTACTATTCATTGATTAATGGCCTTTTTCTTATCTTCCTTCATGCATCAACATTCAATTCAAAAAACAGCCAATTGAAAAATCACAAGCACCAACAACTCACATTCAAATTACAAACACTATCAAATCAATTCAACTTACTTTCAGTTCACACGGGGAAAATAAATATGGACAACGGCAACATACATTATTTAAAACATATTTTGACGTCGTTTGGATTTGAATGATGCGAAGGTTATTAATCCCGAGTGGGATAGAATAGTTTCTACTGAAACATTTGCTAATGTTTATAAATCGATCAAGGATTTCGCAACAATTTGAATTATTTACACATGTCATTGATCAATATTATCATGATCAATTTGGAGTTATCTGGTGCGTACACAATACTGGCGACGCTATAAAGAATTTGACAATCGATCTTCGCGAAATTTTGAGAACCCATATCCTTTAAGGCGACACCATTAGCATTCTTTCTTCATACGTGGTTCTTTTACTTTTTGTGTTTTATCTTCTGTACAAAAAAAAATAACCACAATGTGCGTCTATCATTGATGGTTAGTAGTTAGGTTACAAGTATTCTGGTTCCAGAAGGTTTACATTTTAATAACAGATTTCATGTTGTTATGGTTCTGAACGCTACTAATGCTGGGATGTATACGTGGAAGTCGATTCAAATGCCGCTAGATAGTCTCTTCTTTGGTTGCAAACCGGGTCACTAATCTTCACCCGACTGAAATTAGAGACGATCATCGTTCAATGATTCTTGCTCATTAGGACTTCATATACTTCTGCACCTTTCAAGACAAAAACCACAACGACTTCCTCTTTCCACCTATCGCTCCACAAATTTCATATGATGACAACGATGATGAAGACAAATTTTATATCCCAAAAACCCTCAATTTGACATAGATGAACCATAACTTTATAATGCAATATTATTCTAAATTAGTCATTCATACCCTGTGATTGTCATGATTAATGATTAACACCGTGTTTTCAAGTTTGGCTTTGAGAAGAAAAGGAAATAAAATGACAAGAACCCAAAAATTATCATGTTCTTGAGTTTTTTAAAGATGAAAATGGAGGGTAAAGGAGATGAAAGTTTTGGGGTTTTTGTTGTAAATACTTTCATCCCATATTTGGGGTTAAAGCTGAGTTAACAAGCATAACCACTAAGTAAATGTCAAAAGTATCATTGATTTTAGTTGGGTTCCTTATTTGTTTTTAAAGATATAATAGTAATTTTACAAAACCAACAATATTAAAAAATAACAACATACCTTTACTTTCTTTCTTCTTTTTACACTCAAGAATACACAACTTTTTTTCCACTTTCTTTCATTACTACCTTTTCTTGACTTTTTTTTTTCCTTTCTTTACTTTGCATTCTAAATTTTTTTGAGAACATAGTGTAAGTCCTTGCTATAAAATTACCAATCTCCAAATCAACAATTCTCAGCTTGCTATGATCTTTTCTCTCACTAGTTTACCCAACACACACATGCAAACTCCTAGAATATCTTAGAAACTAATGGATGTTTAATGACTTTAATCTATAAAAATCTGGAAATTAATGGTTTAGATACATTGCAACAATAGTCCCTCAAGCTTAATTTCTCTTTCAAAGACCACTAAAAACTTTGTATAACCAAGTTTTTCAAATTTGACTTTCAACTTAATATTTATTGACTAGCCAATCATATGAAACTATGTCTATAATAAAAAGCATATAAAACACATGATAACAGTTAAAAAAAAAAATCTTATTATAGATGTTTAAACAAATGGATTTGCTATACAATGCTCCACTGGACAATGGTTAAAATAAATATAAACGAAACTTGGACTTTATTAAACTAAAAATCACATATATTTAATGTAATTGTATGTTTATTTATTGTGCATTAAATATATGACTATTTTAAATCAGTAAAGAATAAGTTATTTAATGTCACTTAACCATTACCCCTTAAACATTGCAAATCCCTTAAACAAAACATAGGTCGGGGGATAAAGAATGTAAAATAACGAAAGTGCAAGGAAAGTTTTTTAAATTTTTGGGTATAAAATATAAATATAAATAATATAGGAAGGAAGGACGTAGGAATTGAAACCGTAAACGAAAGAAGAAAAAAAAAATGGAGGATGAAGAATAGGACAGATATTGGAAGTCGCTGAACGTGAAATGCCATCCGTTCATAAACTGTGAATATTATGTCCCTTTTCGCGTCAAATACGCTCACTTACCACCACGACGACCAACTCGACCTGCAACTGGTATTTTATTCAATTACTCATCTATCACTTTATTATTATTGTTTAATTTTATAGTTATAATGATGATTGTTTTTTTGTTTTTCATAATAATAATAGAGAGACCACGACGAAGAAGGATCCATGGACAACTACCAGCAGCAGCCGGTAACTACTGCTCCCAAAATTATTATTATTGCTTTTTAATGTGTTGTTTTATTTGTATTTGTTTCTAGGGTTAGGGGGTGTTTCGCTAAGCTTATACTATGAGTCAGTGGGCTTATTATTATTATTATTATTAGCTTAAATAAATAAGCCTAAACAAGGCAGCTTAGGGGTGTTTATTTATATGATGATAGAGAACATAAAAACAACTTTTATAACATTCATATTTTTCAACCCTCAATGTAAGCTTCGTTTACCAATCTAAGCTAAATTACCCACCCGCGCTTACTAGACTATCATCTCCAGCCTTTATGCTTTTCGATCAACCTTACCTGCTTTTATAATTACTACGTTTAATTAGCAGGTACCAATGCTCAAATTTCAAATGGAGGCCAGTCGAGTGTTGCAACTACTTCCGGTATTATTTATTCCCCCTCTTACAATGTTTCTAATTTTGCAAAACTTTTTACCAGACTTTTCTTTCTTTTAGTATACTTGCAATGGCTATGAAAATGGATGGATCGAGTATTTGTTTTTTTACCATCAAATGGGGGCTCTCTGCCTATGATTTACATATTTGCTATGCAATTTGTCCCGCTTAAGTCAGAACACTATCTGTCAACCCTTATTACCATGTATTCATTTTTTTTTTTATTATTATTATTATGGTAAAGAACATTTATAGTGAAAAGTGACTGATGAAACATCAAATGGGTCAAATTATCTCAAAACAGGCAGGGGCGGAGCCAGAAAATAATTTTCGGGGGGGCAAAAATGAAACCATTAAAAAAAATTCACAGCAAAAGATATATATATATATATATATATATATATATATATATATATATATATATATATATATATATATATATCATATATGTAAATACGCAATGATAAAGCGCACTAGAGTATAGATACAAAAACTAATGCCCACATTATCAATCATTACGTTGACCATCAAAAAAAAAAAAGAAGGACAAATTTACGACTTATTTGGTAGCTGATAACGACGGTTTGCCATAGCTTGGAATCTTTGCATTATTAAGTCGTTGGAAACACTTTCGAACACCTCCTTTTCGATGTATGTAACCAAACAATCATTCATCCATTCATCTCCTATTTTGTTGCGAAGCCGAGTCTTTACAATCTTCATTGCCGAAAAGGACCTTTCGACTGAAGCTGTTGAAACGGGTAATACCAAAACCAATTTGATTAGTCGATAAACCAAAGGAAATATAATGTGTTTCTTTTTCTTGACTAGCTTTGATGCAAGGTGTGCAATTCCTTTTATTTGAGCGAACTTAGGATTAGACTTCATGTCAAATAAGTATGTCTCAAGCTCATCATCCAAGTACACACGATCTAAGTCTGAAAATTCTGAAGGATAGAGTTCGGCTAAACGAATCAATTTATCCTTGTTGAAAGCCGAAAAGGAATCATTTGGTCTCAAGCAACCCATACAAACTAGCAACTCTGTTGTGACCTCATTAAACCTGTTATTAAGTTCATGAAGAATCCAATCTATCACCGCTTTGAATATCTCAATCTGATAATGATGAAAGAGTGTCACTTTATGAGCCAAACGACGAGGTCTTCCTGTTAATTATTTATAGGTTAAAAATATGCTTGAATTAAGTATTATGTTTATACTTCTGAGTTGTGAAAATTAACTAACCTGGAAGTTCGTATGCATCATCCATCTTTGGAATAGCAATGGTATACTTGCGACAAAATGTAGATACTTCTTTGAACAATGATTCCCATCCATCACTTCTCATCGTTTGTAGCCTGCTTTTTGTTATTCGAATTAACTCCGCTGCATTCACAATTTCCAAATCCTTTTTCTGTAATGCTAATGCCAAGGTATTTGTAATACGAAGGATATTCTTCATCATTATTGAAGTAAAAGCAAAATCAAAAGATGATAACCAAGTTAATAGTCCTTTTGCCTCTCCCTTTTGATCACTGCTTGCACCGTCCCTCATAACATGCCCAAGTACAAAAACAATAGAAGGGAACAAAATACCAATGTTTATTAATGCTTTACAATGGGAGCTCCAATGTGTATCGTTTGCCCTTTGAAGGGTATACTCCTGGTGTAAGCCTCTACCGTTTTCAATTTCACCAAGAGACATTGCTTCCACAATTTTCTGAGCTTGTTTCTCTCGAAGAATATCCTTACGCTTACAAGAGCCTCCAACCACATTCACCAACCTACCAATCTGAGTAAAAAGCCAAGCGATATCGGGATCATTCTTAGCTACAGCAACAAGGACTAACTGAAGTTGGTGTGCGAAGCAGTGGACATAATAAGCACAATCATTATCTTTCAAAATTAAGCTCTTTAGACCATTAAACTCGCCTCTCATATTGCTAGCTCCGTCATAGCCTTGGCCACGAATCCGGGACATACTTAACTTATGTTTTGAAAGTAATGACTCAATTCCTTCTTTTAAAGACGAAGAGCAAGTATCAGTAACATGTACAATCCCAAGAAATCGTTCAACAATGTTACCTAAAATGCATAAGTCAAAAAATATCACTAAGAGTTTGTAACATTAATAATCATAAGAAAATGGTATATAAGGTTCTGCAATATACATACCTCTCTGATTGACATATCTAATCACAATAGCCATTTGTTCTTTTGTAGAAACATCTCGGCATTCATCAACTAGAATGGAAAAACATTCATCCCCAATATCCTCAACAATAGCCTTAGTAGTTTCGATAGCACAAGCCGATGCTATATCTACCTGAATATCATGTGAGGTTAACTTGTTATTTTTTGGTGCATTAAGCAAGATACTCTTTTTTGGTTCTTCACTGTGTTCAATCAAAAACTTATGCAACTCTTTAAAGTTTCCCATATTAATTGAGTCATCCGACTCGTCATGAGCCCGAAATGATATACCTTGATGTAAACACCACCGAACACAATCAATGGAAGCAAGCAACCGCATTTCATATTCTATTTTCATTTGAGGAGTTTGCTTAACAAAAGAATGCTCAATGTGTTGATTTTGATTCATCAAATCTTCACATTTCCGTCGACATTGATTATGAGAACTTTTTACACCTCCGATATGAATCCGAAATTTCTCAGATTTTTTCCAATTTCTAAAACCTCCCTTTATGAAGCTTGTATCATCACTTTGAGCAACATTGTCGGCACATAAATAACAATATAAGCAATACGCTCCATCTCCTTTCACACTATATTCTAACCACGGCTTGTATAGCTTGAACCATTTAACATTGAACTTTCTTTTTTTCCTGCTAATAGTCGTCTGGGGAAACTTATGATCACTAGGTTGATAAGGACCTCTCAACAAGTATGCCCTTCGAACTTTTTCACGGTCATTAGGATTATAGTCAGATAATCGTTTTCGATCCATGGGATCAACGGGAAGATCAGCTAGATTAATTTCTTCGCGACTCCTTTTTGAACTTTCCCCTTCACTTGGTGTTTCCACCAATGTTGGTCTTGGTTTTCTTATTATAAATCTGTCCATCAGTCCTTAATCCTATTTAAAAAAAATCAAGCTTAGTTTGGCAACTAGCCAACTACTAACAGGCATTCTAGTAAGCAAAAAACTAGATAAACCCTCAAATTCTTATATAACTAATAAGCATTTTTATTAAAACAACTAAGAGGCATTTTACAAATCTGAAAATTAAAAGCTCTAACATGTTAACAATAACTAGATAAACCCCCAAAATTTATTGGATAACCTTTAATTACTCTAATTTAGTCACATTAAAATTGATTAATTCCATTTCCATATCTATAAATTGATTAAGGAGTATGACTGTACGAGACAACAAAAGGGGCATAAATCAAGATAAATACTTACAAGTTGAAGTTTTCCCACCATTTCTACACAATTATTCGATTGGATTGAAAGGAAATGAGTAAATGGAGCCATTTTTATTTTCTATGTTAATGTACTGCTACTCTGCACGTGTATGTACTACTTTGCATATGATCTTTTGACTAGTTTGTTTATGAATATATGATATTGATACTTTGACTTTCAAACTATATAGCCTTATATTTTTTTTGGGGGGTCAAATTATTAAATCACCCCTAAAATCACAACTTTTACCACATAAATTTTTTTTGGAGGAGGGTCACGTGACCCCTGGGACCCCCCCGTACCTCCGCCTCTGAAAACAGGTCAGACGGGTCATTTTATTCTAAATGGATCAGTCGGCGTCACTTCATTCAAACGGCTCAGATGGGTCTTTGTATTCAGATTTGTGTAAATACATTGGTAGATTTTAGCCATCTTTCAAAGAACAGGCCCTTTTAAAACATGAAGACGCAGTTCCAAATTCGGTCCATGTTCAACAACTTGTTTGTAATCTTAGGTAGATCTATGCCCTTTAAGTCCAAAAGTATGTGTTCTTTAGTTAAAGCGGTAGATAATATGTAGGTAGGTTTTAACAGTTAACATCAAAGCTTTTGACCTCTGACATCTTCGAGCTGACTTTAGTCCAATGGTAAGGTCATCTTTTTCATATCAGAAGTAAACATGAAAATGGGCAAAAGTGTAATAAAAAGTATAGGCTCTTACTTTTATTATCTTTGGCATATGTGATATATAACTCTATTGGTTTAATGTAACTTCATCCTTGGGTAGAAAAGTATTCTGCCTTCAAGTTTGTAACCCGTGAACTGAATACCGGAGTATTACAATTTATTACTAGACTATCTAAGGAAGTCTTTTACCTACATAGTTTTATATTTGGCTGCTCTTCCTATTCAGTTATAATAATCATGGTCATTGCTTATACTTTATCTGAGAAGGAAGGAAGCAATTGCAGCTATTGCTGCCTACTATTATCTGTCCCTTGCTAATGTCATCTAGAAATCGGGGTCATTAGCCAAGTCCGAAATGTCAATTTCACCCTGTTTTAAAGCACCACTCTATTAGTTTGTGTCAATCTAACTCTCTTTTAATTAGCAGGTACCAATGCTCAAGGTGTAGCTCAAATTTCAAATGGAGTGGCCGTTCTCAATCTTGGAAACAACTATTAATCCATTCCTGTTGGGTTGATTAAACTACTACAACTTATTCTCACTCAAATTTCAAATGTAGTCGACTTTTCTTTCGTTTACTAGTATATTTGCTATGGCTATGAATGGATCAAGTATGGTGGTTATCACAACCTCTGTCTTATTTTCATTTTACCATCAAATGGGCTCTCTGCCTATGATTACATATTTTGCAACTTGTCCCGCATTAGTCGAGAAACAGTGGTATTTTTATGTCAGTATCTGTCAACCTTTAATTCTATGGAAAGTGATGTTCTCCACACCACTTTATTATTGATTGTTATTATGCTAAACATCATATATGCATGTCTCGATCTCGTGTGGAGTTCGCGTGACAAGTGATGCTCTGGTGAAACCTCGTTTGTTTTGCTATATGTCCGTCCATTTTCTAGAATCTGTCCGATCAAAAATAATTTCTAGCTTGGCTCCCAATTTTGTTCTCCAGATATTGAATTTCTCAACTTTCTCTATGATTGGGTATAACTTCCTGAGATGTTAACCGCAAACACTTACTGACGATTCTCAGATTGCTTCAATCTGTTTTGGTGATTTTTTTCCCCTTTGATTCCAATGGGTCGAATTCTCTTTAAACAGATCAGATGTGTCAAATTATCTAAAACAGATCGTATGGGTCAGTTTATTCAAAATGGTCAGATTGGTCTTTGTATTCAGATGTGTCAGGTTGCATGCATTGATTAGTGCAATTCCAACACATTGGCATGCTCATAATCGTATTATAGGATAATATCAAATGGGTCAGAATGAATACAAATCTAACAAATAAGATTCCAACATTGTTAACACTAACAAAATCAATACATATTGCATGATGTACTGCAATAGTCGATATATACTTTGATAGATTATTGACTTATAGTCATGTTTCAAAGAACAGGCTCTTTTAAAGGGTTAATGGCATGTAATAGCAACGTACTTTCCCATTTGTGCCATTATCAGATACGAACCCAAAATATTACAGATATCAGATACGAACTTTCAAATTTTTTTTCATTATCAGATACGAACTTTAAAATATCAGATATCAGATACGAACTTTCAAATTTTTGTTTCATTATCAGCAACGTACTTTTCTCATTTGTTTCATTATCAGCAATTTTTTATTTTTAAAGTTTTTCTTATATTTGAACAAAGGAGAAAAGTACGTTGCTGATAATGAAACAAAAATTTGAAAGTTCGTATCTGATATCTGATATTTTAAAGTTCGTATCTGATAATGAAAAAAAATTTGAAAGTTCGTATCTGATATCTGTAATATTTTGGGTTCGTATCTGATAATGACACAAATGGGAAAGTACGTTGCTATTACATGCCATTAACCCTCTTTTAAAACATGAAGCTGCACTTCAAGATTTGTTCCATGTGCAACAACTTTACGATTTGGTGCATTCCTAGATAAATTTAAGTAATTTTAAGTCCGAAAGTATGTGTTCGTTAGTTAAAGTTGTAGTTCGAGATCTGGTTTATGTTCAACAACAGGGCATTCTCTTTTGTTTTTCTTGTCCAAAAACTTCACACAAAATGGTAAACCTGAAATAATGTTTACATACAATCAATATAAATCACGAATTTGTTTCTAATCAACTAAAGAAACATTTTTATGTAAAAAAAATAGTAAAAAAAAACACTTGAATCAATGCTTCAAATTGCGTTTTTCATGATTTCTCAAATTTTTTTCAATTTCTCACAGGAACTAAAGTCTGTTTTAATAAAGTAGATATTAGCTATCTACAAATACTTGTAAAAACAAGTTTATTTAGAAAATTTTAGATATTAATAAAAAAAAATGTGGGTCGAACAAACAAAACTATCTAGTTTTCGACACACGCAGAAAGTTAAAAAAAATTTAACCAACTGATCGAGCATTGTCACGATGATATCACTCTCTAGCGTAAATGTGCAGTTGACCCGGTCAAATGGCTGAAGGAGGGCCTATCCGAGAAAACCGATTGATCCCAACTCTCGATCGTTGAATTGAAATGTCACTGCGACAACTAATTCAACATCGCTTGTGCCTGGTTTTTTTTAGAAAGGCCATTCAGCACGACGGCAACATGCATGGTCCATGGGTGTACATTCATGTTAGAGTTTTTCCACCGATTTAGACCTTTTGAGGAAACACATTACACATTAAGAGCCAAAACCTACCACTTGTTCTAGCTACTTGTTCTTTCTTAATATATCGTATAGTAGTTTTTGTAGATAATCTGTACTTACAAATATATAAAAGCCACTTGTTAACTAATCCTACTTTTTAGACCTTCATTTCGACCACTTCCCATAATCTGTACTATAAAAACACCTCAAGACCCCTAATTATCAAAACATCATTGTAATAACAACCTTAAACACATCATACACGTACTAAAACATACTTAAAGATGATGAGAGTTTTCTTGATAGTATTTGCATGGTTTCTAGTAGGGTTTTGTTCCTTGGTGCATAGAGGAGATTGTATGATTTCCAAGAGTTTGTTGAGGGAGATTGATAGTGTTACTAAGGTTTGTTCGTATTTTGGTGTCGTCGTCCCAAATGGTTTTGAAATGAATCCTCTTTTGCAATCGTCGAGCTTTGTGGCGAGTGAAAAGCGTCCACATATTGGTATTTCAGGTTAGGTGATACGTTTTCATTAATCAAATACATAAGGGAACCAAATAAGGTATTGTAAGAAAATCATATGGTCGGTGAATACGAACTAGATACATGAATCGACAATTGAAGCGTACATATGTTATATTGTAAGACATGCATATGTTGGTCCACATATATTATTTTCTTAGTTTGGCATGCTCTTCACATATGATTATCCTTTTAAGCTAACCGATATTTTTAACAGGGAGAAGGTTTTGGATTGGAACTATAGAAAATCAAAGGGTCATAATCGTCATGACCGGATTAAGCATGGTATGTGATGGTATATAACAAATATCATGGCACAATTGCTGTTAAGCTTGTTCAACGTGAAACGTGTTCTACACTTCGGTATTGCAGGAAATGCAAAAAATGAACTTGAAATCGGAGATGTGACAATCCCCAAGTTTTGGGCTCATACTGGCTTGTGGTTATGGCAGGCATGATCAAAGGCTAGTTCTTTCTCTAGAAATGCAATCAAAGTCTAGTTATGCAGATTAATAGTTTCATGTCATACAAGATTAGGATTTTCCAAAATATTGAATAAGTAACAAAATATCGATTTTCACAATAATAACTTTGCCACTATCGAGAAATGGAGAAGGGCGTGACGAAGAGTTACCTTTGGAATGGCCAATGGAGACTTCACAAGAAACATCGGCTACCTAAAGTTCTCGGACTACAATAACTACACAACCACACAACACAAAGATAACTTTAAAGACAACCTTTTAAACCGTGTTTGGTATCAACCAGAAGAAGTGTTCCCAATCAACACAACCCTTGAAACTAGACAACATGCATTTTGGGTACCCGTTGACAAGCAGCACTACGCGCTTGCTAAGAAACTCGAGGTAACCCTATTTCTATTCATAAATTCTCCCTTACTTCGGAAACAAGTATTAGGTAATAATATGTTTGGCCCAAGCCTAGTTTGTGGGTTTCGGGTATTAGGGTTTCACTATTATATATAGTGATCATTAATAAAGTTATACCTATGTGTTTATCATTATCTAACATGGTATCGGAGCAGGTCTGATCCTCAGACCTAGGTGGCTACGTCGAGCCGCCTCCCCGTCAAACCCTAGCCTCAATTTTCTTATCCGATGCGTGAAAAGTGTCCTTTTATTTGCAAGTATTTTCTCTCCACCGAATGCAATATTCCATTAATTCTTTGTGTTAAAAGTCAAGTGGCTTATTGATTGGTTATTAAAATTGTGAGGCAGAGTTAAAACTGTATACGCTTTGCCATATCATCTCCAAAGCTGCATTGTTGCTTCCATCAGTGGGTTCCATATGATAGAAGATGGGTATCACAATATGTTTGAAGATTCTACGTTGCTCAAGGGTCAATACCAGTTCATCAAGACACCATGTCGCGTAGGACTACAAAAAAAAGGGTTTATAGGACCTTTCTGTAGGACACTCTTTTGAATGGGGTCCTAAAAAAACGTTTTATAGGACTAATTGAATTTTGAGTCTTATTATAGTGGCTTTAAATAGGACACTTTTTATATGAATCCTATTAAGTTAATTTATAAGACACTTTTCTAATATGGTCTTATTATTATATAGCTTAATAGGATATTTGATGTAAAGGTCCTATTATAATACATCTCATAAGACACTGTTTTAATATGGTCTCATTATGATATAACTTAATAGGACATTTTTTATAAAGGTCCTATTATAATACATCTTATGATCAAGAGTATGGAGTGAGTTGAGTGGTAGTAGAAACATGCAACTGAAGACCATGATCAAGAGTACCACGAACTAACAGAATAATCCGCTTTAAAACGGCAAGATGAGGCATGTGTTTTTTGTGGTTGTTTAGGGTAGGCTATGATAACCATGATAGAAGGTAAATCTCCATGCTAAAGTATTATTAATGATCAAATATAAAGACATCATAAGTCTTGCACAATAAAAATAACTAACATTGGCTAAGAATCAATGCATGGGCTGACAATGTAACACCCTCAAAATTTGATACAGCGGAAGACTCAACAAGCTTTCGGGGTGCTACGGGGATTGGTATCCAACAAAAGACAATATAGAACGGGATAAAGTAAACATAATAAAAACACAACCAAAACGGGGTTTTAAGGTTTACATTTATCCCAACATCATTCAGAGTCAGGCCCAAAATAAAATAACAGTAGGTCCAAAATTAATTATCAGAGTTTAGAAAAATAGATCCATAAACCATGAGCCTTGGCCGAGCCTTCCATTCCAAGCATGCATCTCGTCACTTAATTACCTGAGAAAACGTGCTAAAAGTCAGCTTTCGCTGGTGAGATCATAGGTTTAAGTTCAACTAACAATATAGTGGACATATACGCAAAACGCTTGCTAGCTAGACTAAGGATTCGCTAAAAGCCTGCGGATACCCTCCGCTCCAACATAACACACGGATACCCTCCGTACTAACATAGATATTCGGGTAACCCCCGCAATACCAATAAATACTTGGATAACCTCCGAAGTATTAATAACCTATAGGTGCACACTATAGTATCTAAATAAGTCAACCTTGAATAGTACACACGAAACTATGTGACTAAAGCTGACAATCCACCAATAACCAAATAAGCCAACCTTAAATAGTACACACAAAACTATGTGACTAAAGCTGACAATCCACCAATAACCAAATAAGCCAACCTTGAATAGTACACACAAAACTATGTGACTAAAGCTGACAATCCACCAATAACCAAATATGCCAACCTTGAATAGTACACACAAAACTATGTGACTAAAGCTGACAATATATCCTAGTCCATACGCATAGCAAGTTTAGAAAGCATATAAAAGCGATAATAGTCCACGTAAAATGATTTGCACGTTTCTCACCCCAATCATTGAAAACATAGTTCAAGAGTAAAAAGTGGGGCTATGACTCACCTCAAGTCCAGAAAATAGCAAGAAGTAGTCGGTAGAGATAAGATGTATGATAACTCACGAAACAGCAACTACGGACTTGGCACGACCTAACAATATTAACACTTTCAGAAAACATTTCCTCAAATTTATAATATTCCCAAACCCGGACGAGAATCCGTTTTATTTCCGAAAACCCATTTCGTATTAGTTTGGTGTATTTGCGTTTGGTATCCATACGGGTAGTGGGTCGACTCAAAACAAACCAAAAAGATCACATAAGAATAATAAAATAAACTCTGGATCTAATAGTAGCCCAATATATCATTTAAATAAATCGCCGAAGTTTACCCAATCCGTCGATTTGATAATCCTCATATTTATTTACGTAACATACCGTTCCAAGATTACACCCAACCTAAAGCACATAGCACATAATTACTATATAGTATATATCATAGTTTAATAAATTCCTCATATATATCGTCAAATTGGTCAGATTTCCCGATATATACACTCGCAATTTATTACACTCTACATATACTACACCCTATGGGCGTCGTAGGATACGATGCCCACTAATATATTCATTTCATATAGCCAAATAACCCGGTTCAACCTTACGGTTAAGTGGTTATTTAGTTATAGAAAACGTCTATATTAATCGTCATATATCCGTGACAACACGAACGTCACAAATAATAACTTACCTGGACCCGAGTGACAACGATTTCGCATAACTCAATGAGTTTATCCGTTATATATCCGAAATGACATTTTATTAACCGTTTAATCATTGTCGGGAGTTTCCCGTTTTATGTCACAATTTTTATAATAATAATACGTTCAATAATATTACGCCACTTTCGTAGCCTAATATATATCTAATTGTATTATTTATAATACGACTCGTGATTATTATTATTATTAATATACGCGCCTAGATAATTATATATACGTTATTCACGTATATATATTCATATAAACGTTCATATTATCAATAATTATTATTACGAGTTTTATTATTTTCGTTTTAATTTTTAATAGTTATTGAGTTATACGAAATGGTCATATGTCCGAGTCATGACTCTCGGCTCATTGTCCAAGTCCAAAGTAAATAACAAAAGTCATAAGATAATACATCTCCGTCCAAACAATCTCAAACCACGTGCTACAACAATAGAGTCCGACTACGGCACCCGACTAACCTATCTCCGTCAATCTAACGACTGTCTCACAATCGGTCCCCAATCACACTTTACCAATCGACAACAACTCCACGATCAATACAATATTTCCATTGTCGAGACTACAAAGGTCCCGACCCAACCAAAAATGTTCGGCCGAAAATGAAATGCCACAACAATGTAACAATTAAGTTCACAATTATTACAAGAAAATAACATCAACCAAGTTAATGTTTGGGTCGGTTTACCAAGCCAAACCCGAGCCCTCGACTCACTTGAGTCACGACTCAATACCACGAGTCACAAGGACTCGAACTAAACATACAATAATCACATAGCTCACGAGAGCACCACAAAGTAACCAATTAGACCCATTCGACCCAAATGGTCAATCGGCAACAAAATAAATACGCGGCTAATAGCCGCGACCCACAAGGGTCGAACCACAACCAATTCGAGCTCGAGACTCGAACCACGACCAAACGAGAACCCCCATACGGGTCTCGGCTGGTTATACGAGCATTCAACGGAAACCCCGAGACCTCATGGTCTCGGTTAGCTCGGGTCGAAGTGCACAGCCATCGACAAACAACCAAACTACAACACCAAGGAAACCAAAGCCTCTCAAGGCTCGAACCAAAATAAGCCGAGAGCATAGGCTCTCGGTTCCGAGTCAACCACATCCAAAAACCAAGAAACCCGGATACCAAACTTAATATTTATCATCAAAACATCATTTCCCATTAAAAATCAATTCGATTCTCAACGAAATAATCTGTGTAGCCACGGATTAGTACCAATTCGTGGCACCCCAAACCCGAAAATAACTCCTTCTCACCTTCTTGGACCTCCAAATGAACGGATCTAGTAAAGGTAATAAAAACTCGAACGAATTATTACAATTTTGGTGGTGTTAATGGTGGTTCTAGGGTATGTATGATATACCAAATGAAAGAGGATGGAGAGAGGAAGAAGGTGGTGGTATTTATTTTGTTGGGTGGTCGGAGTAGCGGCGGTGGTGGCCGGATCTTAGGTTCGGCGGCTAGGTTAAAGATGGGGGGAGAGGAGATGAGTTAGAGAGAGAGTGAAAAGTTAGGGTGAGGGTGAGTGTGTGTGTGGGTGAACCGGACCAAACACACCTTCTTATCTTTTTTTTTTTTTTTTTTTTTTTTTTTTTTTTTTTTTTTTTTTTAAAGGGTTAATAATAATAATAATAATAATAATAATAATAATAATAATAATAATAATAATAATACCATGTGGTGCGGGTAACGCGGGTAAATGTAAAAACATGTGGCCCAAACCCGAACTCATTTTAAACTTCAATATCACTCGAGAACATCTCGTAAATAATTAAAAATATAGTCGGACTCGTTAAGACGAATCATAAACTTTTGTTAGGTAATCCTAGTGCCAAAGTCAACGTAGTACCAAGTGAGAATTCAAATATACATCACCGAGCATTAAATCAATAATGAATTATGAACATAATTCACGAATTCCATAACGACTTCAATTACAAATATCCATAAAATAGGTCTTACAAGTTCGTTGTGAAATGAAAATTTCAAATAAAAAATTACAAACGAACTTAAATCGTAATGCGGGTTTTTAAAATAGCTCCCTAAACTGCCGGTTGTCACATCCTCCCAGCCTCAGAAGGAAACCCGTCCCGGGTTTCACTCGGAAAAATTTTTCTACGAAGTGAAAAGCTTCAGATATCTCTTCCTGAACTCGTCCTCACGTTCCCACGTAAATTCTGGTCCATGTCGGGAATTCCAGCGAACCTTGACGAGCGGAATGCGACTTCGCT
This sequence comes from Artemisia argyi, assembly GCA_030686995.1. Taxonomy (NCBI): domain Eukaryota; kingdom Viridiplantae; phylum Streptophyta; class Magnoliopsida; order Asterales; family Asteraceae; genus Artemisia; species Artemisia argyi. Next base: position 180,433,090 of record CM060704.1, read on the forward strand.
TGAGTCGTTTAACTTCACGATCCAAAATCTCAATCGGTTCTTCCACGAAATTCAGTTTCTCATCAACACGAATGTCCCTCATTGGAATGACGGGCATTTCATCGGAAAGACATTTCTTCAAATTACTCACGTGGAACACATCGTGAACTTTACTCAGTTCGGATGGTAATTCCAACCTATAAGCCACGGGCCCAATCCTTTCTAAAATCAAGAATGGTCCAATGTAGCGTGGGTTGAGTTTACCACGTTTCCCGAAACGTATAACACCCTTCCAAGGTGAGACTTTCAGCATTACTTTGTCTCCAACCTGGAACTCTAAAGGTTTACGTCTCTGATCGGCGTAGCTCTTCTGCCTATCTCTAGCCGCTTGCAACCGATCACGAATCTGAGTTACTTTCTCTGTAGTTTCCAAAATAAGTTCAGGGCCTGTAAGTTGACTATCTCCAACTTCTGCCCAACCAATAGGCGAACGACACTTTCTGCCATATAAAGCTTCGAATGGTGCAGCCTTAAGACTTGTGTGGTAGCTGTTATTATAGGAGAATTCCGCAAGGGGTAAATACTTCTCCCAGCCTTTACCAAAGTCTATGATGCATGCACGAAGCATATCCTCTAACGTCTGAATGGTCCTCTCACTTTGACCATCGGTTTGGGGATGATATGCAGTACTCATATCAAGCCTCGTCCCCAAAGCCGTTTGAAGTGATCGCCACAAAGCTGACGTAAAACGACTATCACGATCCGAAATAATAGATATCGGGACTCCATGACGCGAAATAATTTCCTTCACATATAACCTCGCAAGCTTATCCACACTATCATCTTCACTAATAGCTAAGAAATGAGCAGACTTTGTCAGACGATCCACAATTACCCAGATAGCGTCACAACCGCTAGCTGTCCTCGGTAATTTGGTAATGAAGTCCATAGTAATCCGCTCCCATTTCCAGACTGGAAGTTCTGGTTGCGTTAGTAATCCTGACGGTCTCTGGTGTTCAGCTATAACCTTAGCACATGTCAGGCACTTACTAACGTACGATGCTATATCTGCCTTCATATTTGGCCACCAATAGAACTTCTTAAGATCCTGATACATTTTATCGGAACCAGGATGAATGGAGTACTTTGACTTATGCGACTCATGCATAATCAATTCCCGAATTTCTCCATGCAAAGGTACCCAAATTCGATCTCCAAAGCATAACAATCCATCAAAACGCTTAATAAATCCTTTCTCATTATCAGCCATCCCAAATATATTCTCGGCAGATCTATTTTCTGCTTTCAACGCTTCCGTTTGAGCTTCGAGTATTTGAGACGGTAATGGCGATACGATAGTCATTCCTAATGACCTAACTCGTAATGGTGGTACTCTTTCCTTTCGACTAAGAGCATCAGCAACAACGTTTGCTTTACCAGGGTGGTAGCGAATTTCACAATCATAATCACTTAGCAACTCAATCCAACGTCGCTGTCTCATGTTGAGCTCTTTTTTATTCAAGATGTGTTGTAGACTTTTATGGTCAGTAAATACAACACACTTTGTTCCGTACAAGTAATGTCTCCATATTCTTAAAGCAAAAACTACAGCACCGAGCTCCAAATCATGGGTAGTGTAGTTTTTCTCATGCTTTTTGAGCTGTCGGGAAGAATAAGCTATCACCTTCTCTCGTTGCATTAACACGGCTCCCAAACCTTTATGTGAGGCGTCACAATAGACGACGAAATCCTCGTTACCTTCCGGTAACGCTAAGATAGGAGCACTACACAACATTTTCTTAAGCAATTGAAACGCTTCCTCTTCTTTATCTCCCCATTCATACGTAACACTCTTTTGAGTCAATTTGGTCAATGGTTTAGCTATCTTCGAAAATCCCTCAATGAATCTTCGGTAATAACCAGCTAAACCCAAAAATTGACGAACTTCGGTTGGGGTTGTAGGTGCAGTCCAATCTTTTATCGCCTCAATCTTAGCAGGATCCACATGGACTCCTTGTCTATCAATCACATGACCCAAAAATTGTACCGTCGGAATCCAAAATTCGCATTTCAAAAACTTGGCATAAAGTTTCTCCTTCCTGAGCAATTCTAAAATGAGTCTTAGATGCTCCTCATGCTCTTTCTCACTCTTTGAATAAATCAGAATGTCATCGATGAATACAATCACAAACTTGTCTAAGTAAGGCTTACACACACGATTCATGAGATCCATGAATATTGCCGGTGCGTTAGTCAACCCAAACGGCATCACCTGAAACTCGTAATGCCCGTAACCGGTTCTGAAAGCCGTTTTCGGAATATCTTCCTCACGAACTCGAAGTTGATGATATCCCGATCTCAAATCGATCTTCGAATACACACTCGATCCTTGAAGTTGATCGAACAAGTCATCGATCCTAGGTAACGGGTATCGATTCTTCACCGTTAACTTATTCAACTCTCTATAATCAATACACATACGAAACGATCCATCCTTTTTCTTCACAAATAAGACTGGGGCTCCCCAAGGTGAAGAACTTGGTCTTATGAATCCTTTTTCGGCTAACTCCGCCAATTGTTTCGGCAACTCTTCTAGTTCGGTAGGTGCAAGACGATAAGGCGCTCGTGCTACAGGCGCAGCACCAGGTATCAACTTAATCTGAAACTCCACTTGTCTAGTCGGCGGGATTCCCGGCAAGTCATCGGGAAACACATCAGGAAAATCATGAACTATAGGCACATCTCCAATGCACCTTTCCTTTTTCTTCGTCTCTCCCTTCTCAGAAATTTGGGCTAAGAAAAGGTAACATCCCTTCTCCATTAGCTTCGGTAACTTTGTGCAAGATATAACTGCTAATCGGGATGGGCTCCTAGAATCCTTTCGGTCTCCTAATATGTTTAGGACTTCCTTTCCGTATGGTACACGCACGATCTTCTCGTCGCAAAGTATGTGAGCACGATACTTCGACAACCAATCCATACCAATGATGACATCAAAACTTCCTAACGTGACGGGTAGAAGATCTATGTTGAAAGGGTGGTTCAAGAAATTTAACGTACAACCGCGAATGATGGTATTAATCCTTTCTATGTTCCCATTTGCTAACTCAATATCATATCCAATTCCTAAGGCCATCGGGGGTTTCTCTAGTAAGGGTGCAAACGTAGTGGACACAAAACTCCTATCGGCACCAGTATAAAATAGTATGGAAGCATAACGATTATTGAGAAGGAACGTACCAGTAACGACGTTCGGATCTTCTCCTCTCTCGTTCCCGAGTGCATACACTCTTCCCTGAGCAGCTCCAGCTTCCACACGTTGGTCCCCATTATCTTGGCGTCCACGGTTTCCTCCAGCTCCATGGTTTCCATGATTGTACCCATTACCACCCGAGCCTTGGTTTCCACGATTCCACGATTCTCTACACTCATTCCGATAGTGTCCCTTCTTTCCACACCCATAACAAGTAACATCTGCCTTGTTTCTCATTTTAGGAGCAGCCTGAACCATAGCAAGAGGTCGGGCTCTACAATCCCTAGCTGTGTGTCCTTTCCTTGAGCAATTCTGGCATTTCACACTACACCATCCAGTATGACGCTGGTGGCAACGATCACACTTGGGTGCATCACCGTTCTGATTCTTCTTATCTCCATTCCCAATAGCATAAGCCTTAGCTTGTCTCTTGCTTCGGTGATCATTACTCTTAGAGTGACGGTCTCTCTTTCTCTTTCCATTCTTCTCCTTATCAGCTTCTTCTAATTCCAACGAATCCATAAGTTGTTGAGCAATTGTAATTGCCTCATGGATGTTTGCAGGCCTAGCAGAAATCACATCATTCCTCGTAGCTACAGGCAACCCATCAGTATACCTCTCGATCTTTTGAGTCTCAGTTTTCACCATATCTGGGCACAACAAGGCTAATTCCTGGTAACGACGATTGTAAGTCGCCATGTCAGTACCTTTCACCTTGTGGTTCCAAAACTCAATCTCTAGCTTCTTGACCTCATTCCTTGGGCAATAAGTCTGAATCAGCAAAGACTTAAATTTCTCCCAAGTCATAGCATACGCTATATCACTCCCAATTGCATTTCGGTAGTTGTTCCACCAAGTCAAAGCTTCATCCTTGAAAGTAAAAGAAGCAAACTTTACCTTCGCATTCTCCGCACAACCGCTGACATTGAACACTGACTCAGTCTTCTCAATCCATCTGACTAAGTAAACCACTCCTTCAGTTCCACCAAACTCAATGGGTCCACAAATCTTGAATTCCTTGTATTGACATCCATTAGCACGAACAGGTGGAAAAGTTCCAGCAGAATTGTTGGAATGATTTGACTCAGCTAGTAGTTCAGCAACTCTTTGCTCCACGAGTTGGTTGATCATTGCTTGATCCACAGTAGGTGCATTAAGTGGAACATGATCATTGTCTCCCTGAACATCAACATTTTGATTCCTGTTGTTGCGGTTAGTGGTGTCCAGATTGTCAGGAGTAGGGGTTTCAACATTTCGAGTAGGTCGACGACCTCGACGACCAGGAGTAGTCACAGCAGGACCAGTTCTGGTAGACGTAACAGGGTTTCGACGTGGTGCCATTGATCTGTAACATCATACAAGTTCATGAGTCACCAATAGAACTTATCAATAGGCTCAACAAAACATCTCAACGAAATCAAGTCATGGAAAGAATAGCAACAATACGCCACGTAACAACAAATAAGCGAATAAGGACTCAATTTCCTTAACACCCAAAATCACATAATACCATATACTAATAATCATCAACCATACAATAGCGATCTAACATCGTTCCAACTAACGGATAACACAAAACATACTAATCGTTCCAAAAGAGACGAATACTGAGCAAAATACATCAAAATATGATAAATAGCTTTTCTAACCGAACACTCCTCGGTATGAAAGCAAAAATATAACATAACCCAACCAACTAGCCACGTGGCTGGCGGAGGCTCCTCATCTCCTGCCTCAAGCTATCAAGATCCCTCCATAACGATCCTAACTCCACGCTATGGGTGTCTCGGTCCCTCTTGAGGTCAGCCACCTCCTTCTCTAGCTCGGCGTTCCTTTGCCAAAGCTTGCGGTCGGCCTCACGAGCAGTAACAAATCCTCGCTGCAAACTATCAATATGCTCGTGGACATCCATCAAAACTCTCCTCAGCTCAGTAGTCCTGCCCACAACGACAGTCAAGTCAACTCTCAAATCTGCTAAAAACTCTCCAATGACTCTCTCAAGTCGATCAGATACACGTGCAACTCTCTCACTAAGCTCAGTAATCCGAGCCCACAACCTGCCAATCTCACCCAACTCTGCATGCTCAGCAAAAACCTCAGAAGATGCATCCGACTCAACGGGACTACCAGGTGGCAACTCAAACAAGAACGGATGATCAGGTGAATCAGGCTCAATCGGGTGTACAGGTGAATCAGGCTCCTCAGCCTGAGCTGGTGGTAATAACTCATCATCATCATCATCAGGCATCTCATCCTCCTGAGGGTCATCCTCCTCCTCAGGGTCATCATCATCACCCTGCTCAGCCTCCTGAGGGTCATCCTCCCGCTCAGGGTCATCAGCCTCATCCTCACCCTCGTACTCCTCCTCCTCCTCATCGGAAGAGTACCTCATCACTCGTCGTCTCCTACTAGGTGAACCATGTGGAGATGTAGTAGGTGATCTAGGACGACGACGCAATGATGTGGGTGGCGCCTCAGATAGAAGAGAATGAGCATCAATCTGTAAAGGTGATGGAGTAGGGCGTACCGACATGCGTGCCGTAGCTCGGTGGGCAAGGCGTGGTGCCACACGAGCCAAAGCCTGATGAAGAGTAAGCTGCCTCGATGTACCAGGGAGCCCTAAAGAAGATGAGGGTCCCTGCGTAGATGCAGCAGGTAGTGCTGAAGTAGAAGCTGCCTGTGATACAGTAGCTGAAGACATGGCCATCTGGTAAGGGTCATCAGATGCCATAGTGAACTGTGCAGGTAAAACCGGTGCAGTAAGAATATCCTCGACGACATCGGGCATATGGGAGGCCATAGTCTGTGACAACGGCGTAGGGTAGGTGTAAGTGTTTCAAAACAACTTAAATCACAACTCATAATACCATACCAAATATACTCATCAAATAGTTCCATATATAATCTCAATAAAAGAATTTCAAACACCGCATTACTAAAAATGTTTATAAAACATATAGACCATATAAATCCTCGAGAACGCCATCTTATTGCTAAAATCCATAAACCTCAAATCATCTCAATAAATTCCAAATCTAACAATCATCACAAATATCTCATAATACCTCAAATAATAGAAGATGCTTCGGCTTGGCGGGCTGGCGGGCGGTAGTCAAGGATCATTTTCTATAAAAATACGGTTATAGTTTAGGCGTTTATTTACCTAGTTCTCTATAACCTTGGCTCTGATACCAATCTATAACACCCCCAAAATTTGATACAGCGGAAGACTCAACAAGCTTTCGGGGTGCTACGGGGATTGGTATCCAACAAAAGACAATATAGAATGGGATAAAGTAAACATAATAAAAACACAACCAAAACGGGGTTTTAAGGTTTACATTTATCCCAACATCATTCAGAGTCAGGCCCAAAATAAAATAACAGTAGGTCCAAAATTAATTATCAGAGTTTAGAAAAATAGATCCATAAACCATGAGCCTTGGCCGAGCCTTCCATTCCAAGCATGCATCTCGTCACTTAATTACCTGAGAAAACGTGCTAAAAGTCAGCTTTCGCTGGTGAGATCATAGGTTTAAGTTCAACTAACAATATAGTGGACATATACGCAAAACGCTTGCTAGCTAGACTAAGGATTCGCTAAAAGCCTGCGGATACCCTCCGCTCCAACATAACACACGGATACCCTCCGTACTAACATAGATATTCGGGTAACCCCCGCAATACCAATAAATACTCGGATAACCTCCGAAGTATTAATAACCTATAGGTGCACACTATAGTATCTAAATAAGTCAACCTTGAATAGTACACACGAAACTATGTGACTAAAGCTGACAATCCACCAATAACCAAATAAGCCAACCTTGAATAGTACACACAAAACTATGTGACTAAAGCTGACAATCCACCAATAACCAAATAAGCCAACCTTGAATAGTACACACAAAACTATGTGACTAAAGCTGACAATCCACCAATAACCAAATAAGCCAACCTTGAATAGTACACACAAAACTATGTGACTAAAGCTGACAATATATCCTAGTCCATACGCATAGCAAGTTTAGAAAGCATATAAAAGCGATAATAGTCCACGTAAAATGATTTGCACGTTTCTCACCCCAATCATTGAAAACATAGTTCAAGAGTAAAAAGTGGGGCTATGACTCACCTCAAGTCCAGAAAATAGCAAGAAGTAGTCGGTAGAGATAAGATGTATGATAACTCACGAAACAGCAACTACGGACTTGGCACGACCTAACAATATTAACTCTTTCAGAAAACATTTCCTCAAATTTATAATATTCTCAAACCCGGACGAGAATCCGTTTTATTTCCGAAAATCCATTTCGTATTAGTTTGGTGTATTTGCGTTTGGTATCCATACGGGTAGTGGGTCGACTCAAAACAAACCAAAAAGATCACATAAGAATAATAAAATAAACTCTGGATCTAATAGTAGCCCAATATATCATTTAAATAAATCGCCGAAGTTTACCCAATCCGTCGATTTGATAATCCTCATATTTATTTACGTAACATACCGTTCCAAGATTACACCCAACCTAAAGCACATAGCACATAATTACTATATAGTATATATCATAGTTTAATAAATTCCTCATATATATCGTCAAATTGGCCAAATTTTCCGATATATACACTCGCAATTTATTACACTCTACATATACTACACCCTATGGGCGTCGTAGGATACGATGCCCACTAATATATTCATTTCATATAGCCAAATAACCCGGTTCAACCTTATGGTTAAGTGGTTATTTAGTTATAGAAAACGTCTATATTAATCGTCATATATCCGTGACAACACGAACGTCACAAATAATAACTTACCTGGACCCGAGTGACAACGATTTCGCATAACTCAATGAGTTTATCCGTTATATATCCGAAATGACATTTTATTAACCGTTTAATCATTGTCGGGAGTTTCCCGTTTTATGTCACAATTTTTATAATAATAATACGTTCAATAATATTACGCCACTTTCGTAGCCTAATATATATCTAATTGTATTATTTATAATACGACTCGTGATTATTATTATTATTAATATACGCGCCTAGATAATTATATATACGTTATTCACGTATATATATTCATATAAACGTTCATATTATCAATAATTATTATTACGAGTTTTATTATTTTCGTTTTAATTTTTAATAGTTATTGAGTTATACGAAATGGTCATATGTCCGAGTCATGACTCTCGGCTCATTGTCCAAGTCCAAAGTAAATAACAAAAGTCATAAGATAATACATCTCCGTCCAAACAATCTCAAACCACGTGCTACAACAATAGGGTCCGACTACGGCACCCGACTAACCTATCTCCGTCAATCTAACGACCGTCTCACAATCGGTCCCCAATCACACTTTACCAATCGACAACAACTCCACGATCAATACAATAATTCCATTGTCGAGACTACAAAGGTCCCGACCCAACCAAAAATGTTCGGCCGAAAATGAAATGCCACAACAATGTAACAATTAAGTTCACAATTATTACAAGAAAATAACATCAACCAAATGTTTGGGTCGGTTTACCAAGCCAAACCCGAGCCCTCGACTCACTTGAGTCACGGCTCAATACCACGAGTCACAAGGACTCGAACTAAACATACAATAATCACATAGCTCACGAGAGCACCACAAATAACCAATTAGACCCATTCGACCCAAATGGTCAATCGGCAACAAAATAAATACGCGGCTAATAGCCGCGACCCACAAGGGTCGAACCTCAACCAATTCGAGCTCGAGACTCGAACCACGACCAAACGAGAACCCCCATACGGGTCTCGGCTGGTTATACGAGCATTCAACGGAAACCCCGAGACCTCATGGTCTCGGTTAGCTCGGGTCGAAGTGCACAGCCATCGACAAACAACCAAACTACAACACCAAGGAAACCAAAGCCTCTCAAGGCTCGAACCAAAATAAGCCGAGAGCATAGGCTCTCGGTTCCGAGTCAACCACGTCCAAAAACCAAGAAACCCGGATACCAAACTTAATATTTATCATCAAAACATCATTTCCCATTAAAAATCAATTCGATTCTCAACGAAATAATCCGTGTAGCCACGGATTAGTACCAATTCGTGGCACCCAAAACCCGAAAATAACTCCTTCTCACCTTCTTGGACCTCCAAATGAACGGATCTAGTAAAGGTAATAAAAACTCGAACGAATTATTACAAGTTTGGTGGTGTTAATGGTGGTTCTAGGGTATGTATGATATACCAAATGAAAGAGGATGGAGAGAGGAAGAAGGTGGTGGTATTTATTTTGTTGGGTGGTCGGAGTAGCGGCGGTGGTGGCCGGATCTTAGGTTCGGCGGCTAGGTTAAAGATGGGGGGAGAGGAGATGAGTTAGAGAGAGAGTGAAAAGTTAGGGTGAGGGTGAGTGTGTGTGTGGGTGAACCGGACCAAACACACCTTATTATCTTTTTTTTTTTTTTTTTTTTTAAAGGGTTAATAATAATAATAATAATAATAATAATAATAATAATAATAATAATAATAATAATAATAATAATAATAGTAATAATAATATTATTACCATGTGGAGCGGGTAACGCGGGTAAATGTAAAAACATGTGGCCCGAACCCGAACTCATTTTAAACTTCAATATCACTCGAGAACATCTCGTAAATAATTAAAAATATAGTCGGACTCGTTAAGACGAATCATAAACTTTTGTTAGGTAATCCTAGTGCCAAAGTCAACGTAGTACCAAGTGAGAATTCAAATATACATCACCGAGCATTAAATCAATAATGAATTATGAACATAATTCACGAATTCCATAACGACTTCAATTACAAATATCCATAAAATAGGTCTTACAAGTTCGTTGTGAAATGAAAATTTCAAATAAAAAATTATAAACGAACTTAAATCGTAATGCGGGTTTTTAAAATAGCTCTCTAAACTGCCGGTTGTCACAGACAATCATTCAACTAATATGGCTTAAGCCTGAGCTTTATGCACAAACATAAACAAAGTTTACCATAAACATATTTTTTAGTTTAAATAGTTTTAAACAAGTCAAGACCGAGCTAAAATATAACGTTCGGAATAACTATTGAACCTCGTGTTAAAAATATATCACATAATGTTGTTTCTAAAATTATCACTAGCTAGCCGGAGGTCCCCTAAAAGCAGTCTCTTTACTCTTGGGTTTATCCTAGGGCCGGGTAGGGGTAGGATCTGCTACATTTCACCTATCCTATACCTCACTCTGGCGGGATTAAATATGTTTTTGTTGTTTGTTATTTCTAAAATTACCTAATATCTACATTTTTTTTACATATTCAACCCAATCCTAATACACATTTAAATTCCAAGTCCTTAAACTGTAACTCGTATGGTCGTGTTGTCATCTCAAATGATGATGAAGACTCGCCAAAAGTTACTAGAATTAGTTAACTGCAATATCATTATAACATCCGGCACTATAAAATCTTGTCATTATACACATGTACCGATCCGGTTCGGTCCGGCCCGGTCTCGGTCAGGTCTCCGTCTAAATAGGCTAAATGTCCGGTTTTTAAGCCGGACCGGACCGGACCGATCCGGACCGAGACCGAAATTAAGAAAATCCCTAGACCGAGACCGGACCGAATGTGGTCGGTCCGGTCGGTTTTGTCAGTCGGTCCGGTCCATCCGATATGTTTGCTCACCCTTATTAGACATATATATTCTTATCTCAAGCTTAAAAAAATGTGACAAGTATATAAAAACAACATAAGGACTTATTTTGTAAATTGCAAATACTCTGTAACTCCCCAAATTGGGGGGAATATAAACCCGCCAATTAATTTAGGGAAAATTAGAACCTGCATTTAGAAGATTATACAGATTTTGGCGCTACGAAACTCAAGGCTCCACGTTCTTCATCCACCTTTAAGTTTAGGTTTAATTGATTTAATCTAAATGCCAAAATCAAAAACGGTTTGGGGTCCAGAAGTTGAACCTCAAATTGAAGTTAGGGTTTCACTTTGCCTTCAAAATTTGAAGGTAAACTTTTAATTTTCGAGTTTAAATTCATAGTATACCCTTGTTTAGTTTGTAAGCTTCGTCAATTTTTTAATAATTTAGTCCAGCAGGTGTGCCAAGTTTGTATTGTGGCGATTTGATTTAATGAATAATTGTTTGATTAGTATTATTAGTAGTAATCTCAATAGTTATGTTATTAAGTTTTGTTATATGCAAAAATGTTTTGAATTGACATCTAACATCTATAAATGTTTGTCATATAAGTAATCGAGTAGTGTTGTTTCAATCCCAATCTATGTATATATTGTTTAAAAACATCCATAATAAAGTACTACTTATTCCCTTGTGATGTACCCTGTTCATTAAACATTCAATCAGGTGCTTTCTTATATTTAAAAATAAGATGTCTTGATTTCATGTTATATTTTATACTTTGCCAATGGTTTTTAGATGTTTTTCTCTATAACTATCTTATATACTCGCATCATCTAAATTGAAACTAAGTTAAAAATGTCTTCTAAGTGTTCGTAATTTACTCGTTTTTTATTTACTTATTTATTTATTTATTTATTTTAATAAATAAGGGCTATATCTAAAGCTAATTGTTTGGTATTTTGAATACAAAGATAGCATGTTCTTCACTTTATTTGAATGTTTAGTGTCTTACCTCATGTGAGTCTGAATTTTCCTGGTAGGCCACAATATTAATATATTTTGGGATATCATATTCAGGTTTAAACATTTGGATTAGGAGTAGATCATGTGTCTAGAATTCTCATTGACCTACAATCACATGTGTATCAATGTGCGAACTGAAATTTTTTGTGTTGCACTTTTTATATGCAAAGTAATCTTTTGTAACATTGAACAGGCTTGCTCTTTGTTCATATCATATGTTGGAGTGTAAGACACTCATTTACTAATACAATATCAATGACAATTCTATAAAGCTTTACCACGCAATATTGTAAACACACAGTTATGTGACCATGGCCTTGGGTTATGTCATCAACATATTTCATTTCAAAGAACCAATAAATTTGTTTGTATTGTTACTAGTTTGTATTTTAGGCTATGCTTTGTTACTAGTTTGTATTTTAGGCTATGCTAGCACAGCCCTAAAGGTTGCCTTTTCCGAAAAAAATACCAACATTTTGTTGTCTTTTCATCTGCATATTATAACTTAGGAATGCCGTCAAGGAAGGCTAATCGAGTCAGCACCAGAGGTCGTAACAATAGCCAACAAGCTGAAGATGTGACTGAAGTTGGCTCTAACCAACTTAATAACGCTCAAGGTATTTTGTTCCCTTTTGGCTTGTTTAATTGGTTCACTATAGTTCCTTAGGATGTTAGGATTTTTTATTTATTTATTTATTTTTATTTTTTTATTATTTATTTTTATTATTAATTTCAAGTTCTGTTTACTCTTTGGTTACGAGAGTTGCCCTTTTTTGGAAAACAAATACTAACGATTTGTTGTCTTTTCATCTGTTAGGAATGGCGTCAAGGAGGCACAATGTAGTTAGCAACAGAGGTCATAACAATAGCCAGCAAGATGAAGATGTGATTGAAGTTGGCTCTAACCAACCTACAACGCTCAAGGTATGTTTTTTTTTTCTTTTTTTTTTTTGCTTGTTTAATTGGTTCACTATAGTTCCTTAGGTTGTTAGTCTTTTTATTATTATTATTATTATTATTATTATTATTTATTATTATTATTATTTTTTAATTTCAAGTTCTGTTTACTCTTTGTAATTCCAGGGAATGCAAGGAAAAGAGTTAGAGGGCCAACATTTATGCCAAAAGTTTGGACCAAAACTGAAGAGGACCGTATTAGCGTTCAATTTAATGAATATGGGCAACCCGTTGAGAAAACAACCAGAACATTGACCTATTTCATAGGATCGCTTGCAAGGAGTGGGAAGTATTGCAAGCTTCACAAACCATGGAATAAAGTTACGAATGCCAAGAAACAGATCTTGCTTGACACTGTGAATGTATGTCAGAAATAATTACATATCTAACTGATTAAGATAAATATTACTTCATGTGATGACATATTTTCTTTCAGGACAAATTTGATCTCCCCCCTGATGACTGGATTTTGAAATCTTTTGGGAGGAAAGTGAAGAATTGGAGGGCGAGAGTTAAAAAGGACTACTATGATCCGACTTTGCCATTTCATGAACAAATTACCTTCAAGCCAAAACGGGTGCTTGCGTCTCAGTGGAAGAGACTCATCAAGTATTGGAAAAAGGGAACATCTAAGGTATGTAATAGTTTTTCAGCTTTCAACAACAAATTTTTATTGTTGGGTTAACTCCTTATATTTTTACCTCAGCGACTCAATGAAAAAAATAAGGCCAATAAGGCAAAAAAGAAGATGGTGCAAGTCACGGGTAAAAGAAGTTATGCTCAAGTTCGTGAAGAACGAAAGGTAATTTAATAATTTCGTGCAATTGTATATGTATTAAGAGATTGCATTAGGGGTGCAACTATGAAAATCTTCTTCTCATAGCCTTAAATTAATATCATAATGCTAGGAGTGATAGTGAAGTGTCTCTTTCTTTTTGTTTGTTATTTGCTTAAATTTATGCTATAAACGAAACTAGATAACAAGTTTAAGTAGACTCAAAAAGATTACTTGGTAATTTTAATTCGATATAATAGTATTGACCTCAAGTTACGGTTTGGTACAAAGTTTTATAACAGTAAGTTTTGGACAGATTTGATTTTGCAAGAGTCAAAGAATGATATATGTTCACATATGGATTTGATACATAGAGGCACAATAGGGCGGTTTAACAAATTTAGAAAGCTATATAACATGATAAAAATAGTATATTAGCTGATTTTTCTTGGTGGATGAACATGTACTTTTTATGCTAATTAGAGAAGAATGCCATAATTGTTGATTTTTAGTAAAAGTCAAACTGATGTTTATAATAAACACAAGCCTGAGAATTGAGAAATACTTGGGTATGAAACATGATGGGTTGGTTAGATTAGAGTAAACCACATTGTATTTGTATAGTCCAATATATGTGTTAGTTACTAACTTATTTATGTAGTTGGTTCTTGGTTCTGTCTTTTGTATAATACGTTTGCACTAGATGAATACTCTGAGTTGTGTGGATAAAATGATCCAGGCTATTTATAAGAATGGTCATGGTCTGTTTTGTGGTATCTTTACCTTTAAAATGGATGCCATTTCTCATCTTGAAATGGGTACTTGTTTTTGCATGTTAGTATTTAACACAACATTAGTTTTAGGTAGTTTGTCTCTTTACTTGATAGTTTGACCTATAACATGGCAAGTTATCTTCAAATGGTCACAGATTATTGGTGTTTGTTACTTATGGAATAAATGATTCCTTGGGCTATTGGGAATTAACACTTGTTTGCATATACTCTATTTTTTGTTGTTCAAACAGGTAATCTTGGGTCGTGAACCAACTAGAAAGGAGTTGTTTCAGGCTTGCTTTTCTAAAGATGGAATTACACAAAATGAAGAAGCTGCAAATGCCATTGTATGTACTACATCTTTGTGTTCATTTATATGGAGTTATTGTCATTTCTTGCAAGTTGAGTAGTTTTAAGGTTATCACATTTAACAAGTTTAGTACTTTTTATCAGGAACAAATGGAAGAATTGACTTCTCAACTTTCAGAGCATGAATTGGATGAGCCTAGACCTCAAGATGTATATTCTAAAGTAATGGGTAACAACAAGAATGGAACCGCAGAGATGTATGGGCTAGGTGTTCACGCTTCTGATGTTTGGGGTGTGGTTCCAAGTCGTTCTGCTCGTCGTAGAGATAAGCTACAATGGAAGTCTACTGCTGAACGACTTAGTGCCGAATTGGCTCAATATAAAGCAAAGGAAGCACAAAGGCAAGGGTCAAGTGATAATGATTCTCATGGTCCAGATGTTCCCCATCCATCACCACATGGCCTCATAGCCAATGAACCTCAACCTTTACGAGTATGTGTTTATCTGAATGAAAATTTTGTGCTCTTGGTAATTAAATTATGACACCTATTTATGCAAATTATAATTGTAGGTTGGACTTCAAGTTTACCTTAAGAGCATTTCAAACTCAAAGATTGTGGCAAAGGGATGGGTAAGGAGTTTGGATCCGGATGAGGTAGTTGGGAGTGAAGTGCTTGGACCAAATTGGTACGAGGTGGATGTTCAAGTCGCTATAAAAAAAGAGGAATATTTGGTAAGGAAGTATGGATTATTTGACACAGTTCAAGATGCTATTGGCGCACCCGTTGCTTGGCCTTGCTCTCTTGTTTCGGTATGCTACCCTGTTATACTTATCAATTATCATTATATAACCTTTTATATAGACCAAACTTTATTACATCATATTAAATATGAGTTGCTTTATTTGTACGTGGTGCCTGAGGATGATGGATGATGACTTTTGTTTCTAGTTTTTCTTTGTTACATAAGACTACTGCTTTGTTTTTTTATTTTCTGTTATTGTTGTTATTGTTGCCTGATAGCTTATGACTATCTCTACTTGTTCTACTACTTCTATTTCCTCGTATTTATGTTAGAATTTTGTAAGACTTTTATCTTGGATGTTATTATAACTTGGTTCAAAACTTCTCTTACGAAAATGAAATCCTTTCTTGCTTATTAAGTTATATTGTTATGTTTAATTGCTTCAACTTTAGTATAGTTTTTTTTTTTTTTTTTTTTTTTTTTTTTTTTTTTTTTTTTTTTTTTTTTTTTTTGTGAATTAAGTAGTGTTGAATAGATACAAAGCGTTTTATGATGTCACTTAATAGGACACTAATGCTATTAACTAAACATGGGATGAAATGTCTTTTGTAACACCAAATTTGGTCCTAACAAAGCACTTGTGTATTTGGACCTTTTTCTTGGTACTAAAATAAGACTTTATCCATTATGTTTTCTTCCTATGAAAATGTGTGTTAGGACTTGTGAAAGTGTCCCAAAACATATTAAATGGGTAAGCATATATTAGAACACCGGATAGCATCCTATAATGTGGTTTATTAGGACGCTACTTTGGTCGCATAAACATTTTTATGGGACTAAAAAATTAGTTTTAAAAGGTTCGAGTTTATTAGGACGCCAATAAATGTCCTAAATATCTATTACAACTCCTTCCTATGGGACACTTTTATTTTAGTCCTATTAGGTTAAAAGTCCTATAAACTCTTTTTTTAGGACACTAACAGGTGTCCTATAGGTCCCCGTTTTATTGTTTAAAAAAAATAGTTATTTTATTGTTTGTTAGTCGGTTGTTCGTACGGCTTTGTTACCAGTCGACAAAAGTTGACCGTTGGTACCAGTCCCTAAAGTCGACCGTTGGTACAGTTGTGTTACCAGTCGACTTAGCCGACCGTTGGTACCAGTCGACAAAAGTCGACCGTTGGTACGATTTTGTTACGAGTCGACTAAAATTATGTTTTTATTATGTTAATGTTTTTCTTTTTCTTGTCTAGTTTATTACTCCAGTTCGAGCTTTCGCGATTTCGCCGCTCGAACTGCGGGGGAGTATTAGGGAATAAATAGGCCCAAGCCCGGTTTGTGGGTTTAGGGCATCTAGGGTTTTATCATTATAAATAGTGATCAATAATAAAGTAATACCGACGGGGAATTATGTAATCCAACAACAAGATGACTGAAATCATATTTTGTGATTGTGTAGGGAATGAAGTTGGAGCAATGTATAAATGCGACAACTTGTTTACCAAGGACACCTTTAGTTGCAAGAGTTAAGAGAGGTGCAAGTGCAAGTATATTTGTAGATACTGGAGCTTATAGAACATTTCTACGCACAAAATTTAATGTGGCACCAATTGATACGGAGAGTGCTGCCGTTGTACTAATTTGTTATCAGCAAAAAGTTCCATTTACTGCTATTCGAGCTCTTTCTGATTTAGCTGGAGGAGGGTCTGAAGTTTATAATGAAGCTTCTAACTTTTCCCCTTTAGCAACTCAAAATGCAGTTGCTGCATTGGTTAAATTTGTGACATTATTGCCCTCATAATGTATATTTTTGGAATTTTCTAAAAGCTGGTTGAATTTTCTATTTGTATATAAGTGTATTTGTAAATGTTAATTATTTCTTGATTTGTAATGTATATTTATAAATTATTGTTTCTTGTAAGTTGTAAAAAATTGAATGTTTAATATTCAATCAGTTATTGTTCAGTATTTGGTTTAAAAACGAAAAAGGTCGAAAATCAAAAACGAAAATTCTAAGTAGACACCGGTTGCTCGATAGGTTCCTCATCAGAAAAATCTTGAGCGCATCGCTTATATGTCAGAAAACAAATTTTTAATCGAAATGAAAAGTTCACTTTCATTAGGTTTAGGTTAAGACAATACCAAGTTACCATTTACCAAAGCCTTCTGAATAATCATATTCATTAACTTACTCATTTTGTTTGTTATTCCAATTGGACATATTCAAACAAGATTGCTTAATCTTTACATATACAAAACCAAACAATCCAAACTTTTTCTCAAAGTTTGAATCCTTTTTGCTATGAAATCGACAGTGTCGGATAAAGAATCTAATCCAAACTGTCTCCAAGAAACATTTCTTGCTGGACTTTAATAAACAGATCATGATACCGTAATGATCTACTAGCTAATCGTTAATCACATGTGCTCCATTAAAGAAAAAGAATGGGGTTATAGACAGACCATGCAATCATTAATATGTATTTTCAGAGGCTGACTAGATCGAGCAGTATGCTGCTCACTATAGCTAGTGATCGAGTTATCTCTGATACTACTAACCTCCCAATAACCAAACAATAATAGGTAGGATCATAGGAATATATATAATTGGATATTTAATTTGATACTCCCTCCGTCCCATTTTATAAATCCATTTTGTTAATTTGGGTTGTCCAAAATTATATGTCCACTTTTAATTTCAACAAATTATAATACTTGTAAGTGGGTGAGAATAAATTTTTATTGGTTAGTATTGTAAGGGCCCCATTTTTCTTAAACTTTGTGAAATATGAAAGTGGACTTATAATTTGGGACGGAGGGAGTATAACATAACATGCATGTTCGTATGTAACAGCAATAAACCATAGTTATTGGATCTAAAACTAGTTTACATAATTTAACGAGTACATGAGCGAAAATAGCAAAAAGAAGAAAAAAAATCATGGTAAGAAAAACATTGATTCTTATTAAGTAACTAGCCTCAAGGCCCGCCCGATGGGCGGCTAGCTTAAAGAATTTTTCTACAATAATATGTTGAGTATAAAGCTTGATACGATCACCAAAAAAGATATAAACATACAATAAAGTGATGTTTTAAAAAAAAACCGTAAGAAGATTGCGTATAGTTGATTGCAGAAAGGAGAATATCAAATTAAAACACACTTAGAATGTATGAAAGATTTCTGTAGAAACAACATTCTTTATAAAAATAAAAACACTTCCAATCTATATAGGACTTTTTTATAGACAACGATGGATAGGTTTACATTATTCTTGACAAATTAAATCTATATGAGCTTCAGGAACATTTATACTGAGGTTTGTGATAATCGTTGATTAACATATCCCTCTATTTACACAACTTTGCTTCCTGTGAATCTAAATATCATCTTCCCATGATCTCTCCACATCATTCCAACCTTCTGCCTATCTAGTAGATGTTTCTTATATTAAAGAAGGTGGTATATTAAAAAGCCTACCAAATGTGAAACAATGTTATATATAACTCCGCAATTAACCTCGAAGTCTTACAAATTAGTAACTCTTTTCCCATATGAGTTAAATAGCGGATTAACATTCCACTACCCACAAAACATTAAGCCATTCTAAAGTATTTAAATCAATTCCACAAAACCAACACAAGTGAAACATGAAGTTTGAAATCCATTCTTCCATTGTTGGTTGATACAACACTCATTAAGAAAGCCAAAGACCATCATTTGCATGACCAAAATTGTAGTGTAGATAAAATGTACTTGGTTTGCTTATTAAAACTAATTTTTTTGAGATACCAAATAAACAATCTGTGATAACCAAATCCTAAGTATTAACATATTAAAAAGAATTCCCAATACCCTCAAGATTGCTTAAATCATGAGTTGAAATGTATCACTACCGCATTAGCACTTCAAATTAGCATGTTCCAAATAAACTATTTAAAGCTACTATAACTTTTTTTCCTATTTAAAGCTACTATAACTTTTTTTCCTATTAGACAAAACCACATTTACACATCTTGAAAAGAAAAAATAAAAGCTAATAAAAACTTAATATCATATTAGACCATACCAAATTATTTCAATAATCCATTTTAATGTCCTAAAACATTTCCATTTTGTTTCTGTAGAATATGACTTCACTAATCTTTTACTACTTAGTCATAAATATACAAAGGCAACGATGGTAAAATTCCTTTTTTTTTTTTTTGGTAACACATCCCAAACCACTTAATAAGTTTTGGAAATAGTTATTTCTTTATGTTGTCACATTCAATCAACAACTTGCCCACCAAATTTGTATTCCATCAATGTGTCAAATGAAACAAAAATAAAAGAATAAACAATAATAATGAAAATAATATACATCATGAACTCCAAATATTTATATCCATCAACCATGTGAAAAGAGAGTCAAGAGACATACATGATTCAGCCAAGATGGTAAAGTAGCACTAAACATAACTTTCTGAACTTTGGTAGCATCATTCACCTTGCCTTCAAAATGGTAAAGTAGCACTAAACATAGCTTTTGCAATCACACCTGGTGACGCTTTCTGTAAGCAACGATGCGCAATATCTCAATGGCTCAAAATGGTGAAACAACCACAGGGTATTCCATAAATGAACTCGTTAAACTCTCTACAAAACTGTAAAAGAGCACACAAGCAAAGGCTTAGGCTATGGAAGGTCACCCCAATATTATCTTCTTTTTATTCATTAAAGTGATCCAAATATTATTAGTTTAGTACTTTATACGTCACCTAGTTATCTATCTGGTTTCATGCATATCAATTCAGGCAAAAGTGTATAAATTTACAACCCAAATAGCATTATATGCACTTCAATTATCAATCATGATTGAATTCCATGCATAAGTAGCTACATACACATGCCGCATACACCCAATATGGAGCCATGAACATATTGCATAGTGATTGAAAGAAGGGAGACATACGCATAGCAACTTTAGAATAAGAAGGGACCCACACATACAGTCATACATGTTACATGTACTGGTACACATTGATTTTTTGAATGCTCTATTTCTACACTAAAAATATTACGAATATTTTTTCATGCGAATTTGAACTCATATAGTTGCATACAGAAAGATCAGGTCCTTGAACTTAACGATGCATTTATGCAATGGAAGTGCATAACTACTCCACATTACTTTCACGAAACAACTTTTCACTTAAATGCACATGATAACCAATAGTCAATATAAAATAAGAAAAATTGTATAAACAAAAGTAGATGTTATTAATAGAATTATGCCTTCTATTCCAATTTTCTATTGGTCTTCATTGCAGTTAGCCAATATTCGGGCACACCATTTTATCAGATATAGTTTTATAATACAACGCTATTGTTTCTTGTCATATCAATAAAGTATTTAACCAAACACTTATGGCACAATGAAAGAAAAACATTAGCCATTAAACTCACATGATCAAAGTTTATTACCGTATAAAAATAGTGCCAGTTCAGCCTTGCTAACTACCTTGAAAATAAAGTAAACTGATTAGTGTATATTGTATTCGATCGGCTTGTTTTGACCCGTAATAGAAATTTGCAATAGCTTTAGCACATTACTTGTCTATAATAGTTTGAAAAGGTACGAAAGTGAGTGGTTCAGCTCGAGCTGACCCATTTTGAACCTCCACAAATAGGATCATTGTTTATGAATACCAAAAACAAAATAAGTTGAAAGATCCAAAATAACCTTTAGCTTTTTCTTGTGAGGCCACACTATCGGACTTCTGTTCACATATTATAAGCAAGAACAAACACCATTAACTATATACACGGTACAAAGTAGCTACTATTTTTAAAATGACTGAAGATATTTGTGCATGTGACAAGAGGCACATATGCTTGGTTTCAGGAATTGCAACAGGTTTTTGGAGAGATCCTCTAGCTTGCTTTTAGTTACTGAAAGGTTACTCAGACTATACAACAAAACGCCCTTACTGTGACTTTACGGCCCACTATGCTTATTGTTAATGCAGCAAAGATTAGTTTGCTATCATTATGACATTGTGATATTTCTAGCCTCATGTGTATCTCCTGAGTTTTGTGTCAACCTTGATACAAAATCTAAGATGTATTTGTGAATATTAAGCTTCAATGGACCAGTTAAATGAACTTTAGCATTAAGATACACATCTATGACAAACTAAATAATTAAGATACACATCAAGGAGAAACTAATTAATTATTAACTCACATATTGTCATTGATGTCTTCAAGAAGGTCCATTGGTTTCTTTGCCAATTGTTTCCTATGAAATTGGGAGCTACAATAACCGTTATGACACGAGCATGTCACAACCCTTGCCAATCAACTTTACACATAACTGCAACCAGAGTAAACATGTTAAGTTCATGCATCCTTGCAATGTCACATGGCTATGAAATAGTTATCCAACTTAAATATAAAAGGAGTAACCCCAAGCACTGAAGGCAACATTATACCATTTAACTAATGGCATGTTGGTTCAGTTATGTTTTACCTCTCATATGTCAAACTTAAAACTAATTGTGCCAAATAGGTTGAAGATTACTTTATCATAGATGATTAAAATTGTAGTGGCACATGGTCTTGCAACATAGATGATTATAATTGTAGATATAACTTGATCATAAAAACCTTAAGAGCACATTTATTAATCCAAGTTTTGTTGAGGTATTTTGTCAAACAGATTATGTTCATATAACCCATTATAAAGTTCAATCCATAATTTCAAAATTAATCCAATAATCAATCACGTAATATAAAAAGATCATGATTCAATATCATACTTGAAAAGTCAAAACAGATGATCCCTTGTATATCATACTTGAAAAATCAAAACATCAAGACGTAAAGCATACAATTAACTAATTAATCAATCGCAAACAAAAAAATCAAAATAGAACCTGTGTGCAAATAAAAACTTATTCGCTCATCTTCTTCAACAAAACCGAAAAATAACAAATTGTTTTTAGGTATTGCTTATTTCACTCAAGACAAAGATCATCAACCTGCAAAATGGAAAAATTATATTAAGGTTTAGAAATTTTTAATTTCGAAATTAAGGTTGAAATCGAATACCTTGGAATCAAATTATACCTATGTTGATTGATTGACTAAAATTAAGGGATTGCGTTTTTTATACACCTTTGAAAGTGAATGTAAAAGCTGTTAAATCTGTTGGCATGATTTTGATCTTGATGTGGAAGCTAATATAACTTTTGTTTTCCAATTAGGATTTGTGGGATAGGGTTTTGAGAAGGAGAAATTGTATGCGTTTTTTGATGTGGGGGATACACAGAATGAGAGATGCCAAAGGAATTCCGCCTAAAATCTGACCAGTTCAAATGTTTGAAGGGTGAAATGCATCACAGCCATTAGATCAGTTTTAATTTACAGGTGGCAGGTTTTAAGGTATTTTGCAAGTGAGATTACTTTTCAAAACCCTGTTTTATTAGTATAGTAGATAAGTATGCATAAATCATAGTTCGGATACAAGTACTTAAAAAGATAAACAAAATAAACGAAGATGTTACACGAGTGAGGAATTAATCACATAACACAAACGTCTAGTAGGACAATGACGTGGGGTGCAAGACTCTTTTTGTGGACCCTCATTTAGACCCTCCAAATTTCATGCATGGTATAATTAAGTTTATAGGTTATAGGGGAAAAACGAGGGTGTGTGCTCGCGGTGATAAAAATTGGTCCGCGTAGAATCTCAAAGTTTTTATATTTTTAAGCATTTGGCCGGTCGTAGCTTGTGTTTCTGTCATCACCGTATGATCAATATTAATTAACGAGCAGGGCTGTCTTTGAGGGTGTGCAAGGTGAGTGATCGCACAGGGTCTTAAAATTTTTAATAGCCTCAAAATTTGTCTCGTTAATAATTATATGCATGTGTACACATATTTTTCAAATATATATATATATATATATATATATATATATATATATATATATATATATATATATATATATAAGAGAAAGTATCTTAAATGAGTAATATGTTAGAAAGTTTATCTAACTAATTGCATTGTATCTTATAAATTATGACACTTTTATATAGCATAGCAGGGTACCCGCGCGATGCGGCGGCGGGTACCCTGTGACTATATTTTCTGGTAATGTGATGTTATGTGTTCATATATTTTTTAACGGTTAATTTGCAAATAACAATAATTTTAGAGTTAGATCACTTGGAAAACCCCTTGCATCTTAACCTAAAGGTCAATTGTTCGATCCTTACTCCCTACAAAAGGCCGGAGGTCCTTTCCTATCTTAGATAGAACTGGAAGCAGCCTCTCTACCTTATGTAGGGTTAGACATAGTAAGGCGACCGACATTTATATTTTTATTTTTATTTCAAAAAAATCCATCTTTTTTACACTATATGTATCCCCTACATTTTCATTTTTAATATACACTATTCACATGAACCAAATATCAAAATTAGCCCAAAATCAACTACACCACACAAATAATATACGGCTCAATTAGTAATTAGTCTAAAACTATTTTTAGCCTAAACAAGCTGTAATCATCAATATCTATTAAGGCCCATGATAAAACTACCAAACAATTTATGATATCATTTGGCCAGCCCAATTAACAATCAAACCGTTATATAACCCAAATGTTAAGACTTATAAATACGTTTACAAAACCTAAATTACCTCATTCCTGCCCTAATTTTCCTCACAAAAATAGGCAGCCATGATTTGCAGCCACACAAACATTATGTACTCTTCCTTTCTTTCTTATCTTGATAACCGAACATAACCAACAATCTATGTTTGCAAGAAAATCAGACCCTTTTCTTGAATATCAAATGAAAACTCTCTCTAAGATTTTATGTTGTGTTGACCGTGATGGTTGTTTTGAGATGGGGTTAGAACTGAGGTAGATGTAGATGTTGGGTTTTATTGTTGCTATATACTTTCTGTTCATGGACCATAGATGGAATAAGTTTGATGTTTGTTTTGGCTTGATTGATGATTGTTCTTTTCTTCTTTCGTTTCATCTTCGTTTTTGTTTTGATATGTAACGGTACATTTATTTCTTCTTTTGCGGAATGCATTAATTGGTTAAGGGGGTATCTGGTTTGTGAATTTTGGAGCCCTCCGACCTTCATCGATCTTGTGGTTGTAGTGATGGCGACTCGGTCAGTGCAGGGGCGACCGGTCCGGTCGACAGACCACTGTGCCCAGTCTAATGGCTTTATTTTTTAGTACTTGGCTTAGTAGCTTGATTAGCTTGTACGTTATGGTTAAATGATTGTATATGTTGGTGAAGGGATAATTAATTAGTGTATTAATTATATGTGTTGAATAGATTGTTGACCTTAAAATCATTGTGTTTTACATACTTGTGCTTTGTGTTTTATGACTTGTATTTACTTAAAAGCTATTGTACATTATGTTTAAATGGTTGTAATTTTTGGTTAAGGGTGTTTTTAATAACATTAATGTTGTTTGGTAGAATTTTGGTCTTAAAATAACACCATGCTGTTTTTTGCTGTACAATATGCTTACTTTGTTGTAATTCTAAAAATTGGGTGCATTAAAGTTTTGTAAATCATGCATTATTTCTTGTAAATCTGAAAATTTTGAAGAGAAAGCTCTTCATGCATTATGTAGTATAGATTTCTTATCAAAAGGCATCATTGTTTATTCTTATTCAGGACCCTCAAAAATTTCATAAATTCATGGACGGCCCTGGGTTAACGAGCAAGCTATGTCCATAATAAAAGCCATGATGATAACGAGTAAAGAAACACATTAAGCCCGTAAAGATAGCTAGGTATAAATTTTTTGAAACATTATTTACACTTTTTATCCTTCAATATTTTAAAATACACGTTGCATTTTTCAATAAAATATAGCCTTAAACAAAACATAGGATGTGGGTGGGTCGGGGGATGAAGAATGTAAAATAACGAAAGTGTAAGGAAAGTTTTTATTGTATTTTTGGGTATAAATATAATAAGACAGGAAGGAAGTTTGTAAAAACCCTAAAAAAGAAGAAAAGAATGAATGATGAAGAATGGGAGACATATTGGAAGTCGCTGAACATGAAATTTCACCGTCCGTTCAAAAACCGTGAATTTTATGTCCCTTTTCAGGTCAAATACGCTCACTTACCACGACGACCAACTCGCCCTGAAAGTGGTATTTTACTCATCTCTATCACTTTATTATTATTATTGTTTTATAGTAGTAATAATAATAATAATGATAATTGTTTGTTTTTAATAATAATAATAGAGATGCCGCGACGAAGAATAATAATCCATGGACCACTACCAGCAGCAGCCGGTAACTACTACTCCCAAAATTATTATTATTGCTTTTTAATGTGTTGTTTTATTTGTATTTGTTTCTATGCTTAGGAGGGGGTGCATGTTTGGCTAAGCTTATATGAGCTTATTATTATTATAATTAGCTTTAATATATAAGCCTAAACAAGCCAGCTTAGGGGTGTTTATTTACCATCAAATGGGGGCTCTCTGCCTATGATTACATATTTATAGTGAAAAGTGACTGATGAAACATCAAATAGGTCAAATTATCTCTAAACAGATCAGATGGGTCATTGAATTCAGATGTGTCATGTTGCATACATTGGTATGCTCATAATTGTGTTATAGGAAGGATAATATTAAATGGGTCAGAATGGATACAAATGTAACAAATATATTTTTTGATAGATCTTAGTCACGTTTCAAAGAACACGCCTCTTTTAAGACATGAAGCTGCAGTCTGATATCTGGTCCATGCTCAACAACTTGTCTGTAATCTTTAGATAAATCTGCGTTCTTTATTTCCAAAATTATGTGTTCTTTAGTTAAAGCTGTAGTTCGAGATCTGGTTTATCATGTTCAACAACTTGGCATTCCCTTTTCAACTGGTAAACCTGAAATTATGTTACAGCAGCAATCATCATCCTGTAACAACTTCTTTTCTCTTTTGTTTTTGGGGGGTGTTTGTTTCAGCTTAATCAAACACTTTGAGCAGTTGAGCTTATTCAATCCCGGATCTATGGATTTATTACTAGACTATCTTAGGAAAAATCAAGGTTTTTAACACTACGTCTCCATCCCTGACTGTGCCTATTATTGGCGACGTAAAATTGTAATCACCTACACCATGCTTAGCCATGTTTCCGTTGCTTGCTACTCTTAATACTTTTATTAATTATTATGTCAAAATCAGCAGGTACCAATGCTCAAGATGTAGCTCAAATTTCAAATGGAGTGGCCGTTCTCAATCTTGGTAACAACAATTAATCCACTCCTGTTGGGTTAATTAAACTACTACACCTTATTCTCGCTGGAAGAATGTTTCTAAACTTTGTAACCGACTTATCTTTCTTTTACTAGTATATTGCTATGGCTATGAATGGATCGAGTATGGTGGTTATCATAACCTCTGTCTAATTTTTAGTTTACCATCAAATGGGCTCTCTGCCTATGATTACATATTTTGCAACTTGTCCCGCAGTAGTCGGGAAAGAGTGGTATTTTTATGTCAGTATCTGTCAACCTTTAATTCTATGGAAAGTGATGTTATCCACACCACTTTATTATTGATTGTTATTATGCTAAACATCATATATGTAGTAGAATATGCATGGTACACATTTGATCAACATAGAAAAGAACATACATTTAGGTATGTTTTTGCTTAAACGATAGTGGAACTAGAACTTAAGGTTCCTAACCATGTAGACGTTAAGAGTTTTGCATTATTAATTGTAGAGGCTTGCATCCAACAACCTTATAGACGGGATAGCGATGAGTGGTTTTCTTTTCTTTAGTGTAATACCAAATCTTTCCGAAAGGTCATGCTCTTCACCATTTGGCAAACTCCAGTCAAACGAGTGCAAGAGTGAAGCCAATATAAACATTTGCATTTTTTCAGCCAGTGGAATGCCCGCACATGCTCTTCTCCCTGATCCAAATGGGAAGAAATTCAAATTGTTGCCAGTGTAATCCCATTTGTTTCTCTCCTCATAAGGCAAGAACCTATCAGGCTTGAAATCCAAGGGATTGTCCCAGTAACGAGGATCCCGATGGATTGACCACACATTTAGAAAGACCGTGCAACCCTTTGGGATTGTATACCCACCTACCGTGCAATCCTGGCTTGGCGATCGTGGTAAAAGGAAAGGGAGTACAGGGTGCAGCCGAAATGTTTCCATAATCGTGGCATCTAGGTATCTCAATTTTGGGATATGAGATTCTTCCACTATGTTATTTACTCCTACTATTTCTTCCAATTCTTCTTGAATCCTTTTCATTACAGTCTGATTCTTCATAACTTCCGCCATTGTCCATTCAATGAGTGTTGCTGTTGTCTCTGTTCCAGCAATCATAATATCCTGATGCAACAAAATTTCAGTTTAGCCGTCAAACAAAACTCGACAAAATGAAGAATGTCATAAGAATAATGTACCGTGAGAAGTGCCTTTATCTGGATGAGGTCAAGTGATGTTCGATCTTTTTGGTCCTTGAGATCTAATAACATCTGTAAAAAATCTTTCTTTGCGTTATTCCCAACTCCATCTTGTGACTTTTTGGAGTTAGATTTGCTTCTATCTTCAATGATTCTTGTAAAAATTTTATCCAACTTGTTTCGTTGCCTCAACATTTTTCGCTTGATACCTTGTAGATCGAACCACTTAAGACTAGGGAAAAAATGAGACAAGTTTGGCTGTCCAAAAATCTCAGCGACCTTTGCTGACACCATCTGTAACTCAGCTCCAAAATCGCTATCATGTGTTCCTTTAACATATGTGTTTTCCCAAATCATGCTTGTTATGACGTTTGCCTCTGTCATGAAAGAAATCTCACTAATGTTGATTTTTGTACCAATTTTACTAAAAATATTATTGATGGTTTTTCTAACTTCATCTCTTCTAAAACAACGGCATGCTTCAAGATTCTTGTTGCTTAGGACCTCATGGACAAATATCTTACGAAGGTTACGCCAATTGGAGTTGTTGTTGGATATTACTAAATCTCGTCCTTCGTAACTTATAGCTGAGGCTGCAATTGTTTGGTCGCGGTTAGAAAAGACCTCGTCTTGGTCACGAACCACCATCTTCGCTAATTCAGGAGTGTTTATGACGATATGAAGCTTGCTTCCCAGATAGATCTTGAAGATGGGGCCATAGGTGTGAGCCAGGTTGGTGAACTGTTTGTGCAACTCAGGATTAAGAAACGGAAGGTACCCAACAATTGGCAAGGAACGAGGACCTGGCGGCAATGTTTGTGAGGAGCTTGAAAGTGACAAAGTGTACAATAGTATAGCAATGATCGCCACTGAAACGGTAACTATTGCCATTGTAAACTCGTCGTTGTTGCTCACTTGCCACCACCTTGACCCGAGATTGTTTAGTAGTACCATTTTTGCAAATGATGGAATACTTTTTTTAGAACGGCAAAAACTCAATTTAAGAACAACGATTACGAACTCAGCTAGGTGCTAGAAAGAATACAGGGATTATAACTTATAAGCCAAAACGACTGGGTTTATCAACCAAAATAGATCATTTTAATGACAGGTTTTGTAACATGTGAGTAAAATAATGCACGTTAAAAAGTACGGAGAAAAATAATGCAAATTAAAAGAACTCACATGCAATACTTTCTGTGCCATAATCACTTAACCAGCAGTACTACTAAAAAGTACGGAGTAAAATAATGCAAATAATGCACGTTGATATGTACTAATTTTTTTTTTTTTGAAAGGCAACATTTATTAAAAGAACCAAACAAAGGAACAAAATACAAAAGAAATGGCATCCCAACTCCACAACAAGCTAGTTAAAGAGTAGAGGACCCAAGGAAAAGAAAAAAACACCACAAAGGTGCATACATACAACTAGACTTGGAAATAAATGGCATAGTACAAAAATCCAAAACATATGCGCAAGTACTACCCATGACCAAACAAACACATATAAATAACACATGACCCACCACCTCTATATATAAACATATAGATGCACAGCCATATGGGACCAAAGACAAAAGACACAAATATTAAATATTATGAATATGACTTTCACAAAGTGCAGCAAGTTTTCACTGATGCAGAGATGATGCGGACCCATGAGACCCATTGTGCCAAACACCCTTAAATTATGCAGCAGACCCTTGAAGCCCATTGTGCCAAACACCCTTAAGTTATGCAGAACAGTCTCTAGACTGAGCCAAACACCCTTAACCCAACAGATCAGTTCCAGTCCAGTGAACATTGCAGCCCTCAACCAATTCGACATTTGACCGGATCAAAAAGCCATTGTTGCCAATTTATCTCGCTTTTCTTTCCGGACCTTCTCTCAATCCACTCGAAACTTTTAAGTTGAATGTCTTGGACTATTTTAATTAAACTTGAAGCCTTACCTTTAAACACACGTGAATTCCTTTCTTTCCAAATGAAATACCCGGATGTCCAAATAACCGCTTGCCACACTTTAGACGAATGACTAGGGATGTTAGTGTTTCCATTAGCGGCGAAAAACTCCTCAATGGAAAACGCATTAACATTTCCAATCTTCCACCAACTATATATTTTTTCCCACACGCTCATCGCGAACTTACACATGACCAAACAATGAGAACACGATTCCACCATGTCGCCACAAGAAGGACATAAAACGGAATCCAAATCAATGCCTCTTTTATCTAATTCTTCACGAACCGGAAGCCTACCTTTTAAAGCTCTCCACACAAAAATATTAACTTTTTTTGGAACCAATTTGTTCCACATTGTCGCCTCACTCCCACTAACCACATTTAAAATCTTTTCTTCAACCAACTTTGTTAGCTCTCTAACCGTGAAGTCCCCCCTCTCTTGAAGCGCCCACCTCCAACGATCCCTACAATCAATTTTGATAACAACATTTTCCAATAAAACTTGTAATTCTTCAAAATCTTTGCATACCCTCCCTCTAAGATTTCTAACCCATTCCCACTCCCAAACCCAAACACTATCTACCCATTTTCCTTTCTCCGCCACCCTACCCTCCTTTCGCCTATCTAAGTGGTAAAGTCTCGGAAATCTATCGCAAAGCCTAACCTCGCCCACCCATCTATCAACCCAAAATCTAATATCACAACCATTACCCACCTCCCCAACGAATGAAGAACCAAACTCTAACCCTATCGCCTCCAACTCCTCCCCCACCCCTATGATATCACGCCACACCCCACCCCCTTCCCCCCCATTCGACCCTCCCACCCCCCTAACGTCACCAAGACCACCACTCTCCCCATGGATACTTTTTATGATCCTAACCCACAATGACCCCCCCTCCCTTTTAAATCTCCACCACCATTTCCCTAAAAGAGCTAAATTTTTTCCCCGTAATGACCCAATATTTAACCCCCCCCCCCCTCCCCACGTGAGGCTAGTAACGTATCCCATTTGACCCATGCTAATTTTTTGCATTCCCCCACCCCTCCCCAAAAGAAATTCTTTCTTACTCTCTCTAGTTGTTTAATCACACTCAAAGGCACACGAAACATCGAAAAGAAATACAACGGTAAGCTTCCTAGAACCGACTTAACCAATGTTAACCGCCCCCCGAACGACAACGTTTTAGCTTTCCACTCGGTCAACCTCTTTTTGAATTTCTCGACCACACCATTCCAAGCACCCACTTTCCTCATATTTTCACCAATCGGTAGCCCCAAGTAAGTAAATGGAAAATCTCCAATTCCACATTTCATCCATCTAGCCATGTTACTCAATTCCGACTCACTAACACCAACTCCGTATAACTTACTTTTATTATAGTTGACCCGAAGCCCCGATACCTCTTCAAAGCACTTAAGAATACACATTAAAGCTTTTGCATTGTCTCTATTCCATTCCCCAAAAAAGATAGTATCATCCGCATATTGAAGATGAGACACCACCACATTATTCCTCCCTATTTTTACACCCCTAAAAATCCCCTTTTTCACCGCTTCATTAACAACCGCATTTAGCCCTTCCGCTGCAAGAATAAATAAAAAAGGGGAAAGAGGATCACCTTGTCTAACCCCCCGCTCCAATCTAAACTCTTCTGTTGGAGATCCATTGACTAGAATTGACATCGAAGATGATTTTAGACAGGTTTCCACCCATTTACACCATTTAGTACCAAAACCCATTTTTCCCATTATATCAAGAAGGAATCTCCAATTTAAACTATCATAAGCTTTCTCGAAATCGACCTTGAAGATTAATCCTTTAGTTCTATTTTTCTTCATATAATGGACCGTTTCATTTGCTATTAAGACACCGTCAAGAATGAATCTTCCCTTAATAAAAGCATTTTGAACGTCGCCAACCACGTTTCCCACAACCCTTTTAACTCTTTCTGCCAAAACCTTCGCAATGATCTTATAATAGCAACCTATAAGACTTATGGGGCGAAAATCCCCTAGACCAACAGGATCTGTAACTTTTGGAATTAAGGTCACGAATGATGCATTACATCCTCTCGATATTTCCATTGATTCCCCAAACCACTTAACTGCATTAACCAACTCAGGTTTCAAGATATTCAAAAACTTCCTAATGTACTTAAAGTTAAACCCGTCCGGTCCGGGTGCTTTATCTCCTCCACATCCCCGAATTGCGTCCAAGATTTCTCCCTCAGTAAACTCCTTTTCCAATGTTGTAGCATCATCCACTGTTATTTTCTCAATATGGTCACAACAGAATATTGGTCGAATTAACACACTTTCGGAAAATAAATTCTTATAATGTCTTACAATCTCTGCTTTTATCGCTGATGGCTTCTCACTCCATAGCCCGTTGACCATCAAACCCCTAATATTATTCTTATTATTCTTTCGTTTAATAAAAGAATGAAAGAATTTCGAGTTTTCATCTCCTTCCGCATCCCACTTTATTCTTGACTTTTGTCGAAGCATACACCTATATTCGTTTTCCTTATCTAACCATTTCTTTCTTGCTTCCATCCAAGCTGCTCGATCATTGTCGTTCAGGATTCTTTTTTCCGCTTCCAACTCCCATCTCATTGCCTCTTTCTTGAAAAATTCTATCTTTTTATTGATTGCACCGAACCTATCTTTACTCCATTTTTTTAGTGCCCCTTTCACATTTTTAAGTTTATCTCGAAAACGACAGTCCGGTCGTCTGCTCCTTAATTCCATTCTCCAAGCCTCTTCAACCACTTGTTCAATGTCCTTTTCCTCTAACCATATGTCGAAAGCCCGGAACGGCCTTGGTCCGAAATCCAAATCAACGTCCTTTAGAACTATGGGACAATGGTCCGAGAGTTTTCGGTCCAAAGCAACTACCAAGATATTCCCCCATAAACTGTAAAAATCCTCATTAATTAGAAATCGGTCCAGCTTGCTAAACTTCATTCCATCATCACTAACTCTAGTATATTTCCTTCCCCCCATTGGTATCTCAACAAGTTTTGCCTCATTAATAAAGTCATTAAAGTCATTTGCTTCCTTGTTATTCACTTGAGAGTTCATCCTTTCTTCGGCTCTTCTAACAACGTTTAGGTCTCCAAAAATGCACCAGGCACCATTCGTCTTTTTCATAATTCCTAGTAACCTGTCCCATAAAGATGCCTTTTGTCTACATACGTGTGGTCCGTAGATACAAGCTAAATATATATCCCCATTTCTACCCTTCCAATCACCTTTAACTGCGACAAATCTTTCATCACCCATACCCTCTTTAAATGAGAATGATCTGTTATCCCAGATTAAGAGAATCCCACCCGAATTCCCACTCGCTGCTAATTGAGTAAAACCAAACCCCTTCCCTCCCCATAGATCTTCTACCCACAACTCATCAACCAAACCACATTTAGTTTCTTGTATACCAATTGCATCTGGCTGTTCATATCTTATTATCGACCGAATCCACCCCTTTTTCCCCACCTCTCCTATACCCCTTATATTAATTGAAATAATCTTCATAAAACTTATAAAAACGAAAATGAACTGAAACGAGGAACCTTACTATGATTCCGCGCTCCTGACACCCTCTTCTTTCTTCTTTTCTGTCTCCACTTGTTCGTCCCGCACCCTCTCACTTTCTGCCATTGCCCATGATATCCCTATCATCTCTCCTATCTCCTTTACTTGATCCATATTAATAGAACAACTCCTATTACCCGATTCTGCACGACCCGAGCCTCTGAATATGAATATCCCATTTTCTTCCTTTTCATCTTCATGGTATTCTTTATATGCGTCTGATACACCTTTCACGTCATTCCCCAATCCTTCTACCCCTATTTGTCTAGCTACTTTAATTGCTTTTGTTATGCTTCTTCTGCCAGTCTTTTTCTTTGTATATGTCCCATCATCTACCCCATTCTTGAACATACTCTTTGTTTAATTGTTTGAACTCGTCTTCTTCTATATCAATCTTGTCCGCGTTTTTTTTATTACACACATCCACGCCGTCTTCATCCTCATCACCTGATCTTCTCTTTTTATTCACTCTACTTCCGGTTGTATTACTCGATGTGTCAGGATGCTCTCCTCTTTTCTCTCCACGTTTACTGCATTCTCCTTCACTGATTTCCACCACTTGTTTTTTAATAATCCTTTTATGTCGACTATTTTTTTTAACCAACTGACTAAACTTAAGCCCACCATCATTATCATAATTTGTCTCTGTTGGCCCATTCACCATATCTATTCTAACTGGGTCTTCCATAATGTTCTTTGGCCCAATATTGTTTTCCAGGCCCACGTTTTCCATAACATTTTCGTGTCCAATATTGCTTTTCAAGCCCACCACTTCTTTATTTTGAAATATATCATCTTGATTGTTGTGAGTCCTACTTTTGTCTTGTGTGTCGTCATTTTCTTTGTAACCTAGGACCTGGTCATTAATTGTTCCCCCCTCACCCAGCATATTCTCTTTTTCCTTATGTTCCCTAGACACCTCATTTTTATCAACAGCCGCCTTTCTCTCTTCCATCATGTCACCCTCGTGTGTCTCGCTAACTCTCGAATTACTCAAGAACCTTGATTCCTCGACTTCTGGGTTCCGGCCACCACCATTCCTTGCTCGAAAAACATGACCAGAATCTTGAATCTCTTCGTCTTCATTCGATACTGACTCTCCATTGCTGGAATCATCATCACTTTCATTATCAGACATCACCACATCTTTGTTTTCCTCCATCTTTGATTCATCCGTGAACATATTTTCATTTTCCGATTCATTGTCCTCCTCCCATTCTGCCTCCATTATATCCCCCACTTCCTCTACTACTTCAACTTTAAATTCTTTTCCAAGCACCTTGACGAC
This sequence comes from Artemisia argyi, assembly GCA_030686995.1. Taxonomy (NCBI): domain Eukaryota; kingdom Viridiplantae; phylum Streptophyta; class Magnoliopsida; order Asterales; family Asteraceae; genus Artemisia; species Artemisia argyi. The sequence goes on from CM060704.1 coordinate 180,467,875, forward strand.
CACAGATTCATTTATTAGACCTTTGTTCCATGTATGTAACTGTACTTTGGCAACGATCATGGATTGGTTACCCTCCATGTTACAATTATCTGTTCCAATAATTCTTCCATGTATGGCCGCTATCCTCTTAAACACATGTTCCGTCCAGCAAGTTACCGGTACCCCAATGATACTAACCCATGTCAGCCTTCCTGGTATAGTGTAGCATTTGTTCCATCTCCTCAACTTGTGCACCCACCTTCGCAAACCGTGATCAATGTTACTCATAATATTCGTGGCGGTTTCTGGTGTATCGAAGACCAACATGATCTCCAATCCTCCGAGCAACTAAGTGGGTCACGAACCATAACTTGGTAAAGCTAAAAAAAAGGTTTTCACAATTAATCATCACCTCAACTTTAACATTTCAATATTAATACTCAAAAATCACCCATTGTTGTAACACCACATTAACATCATCTTTTTTGAGACCCACATTTCTTTAAAATATAAAAATTATAAATTAGCCCTTTAACTAATATTTCATTTATTAAATCACCTCATAAATAATAATTCATTCATTAAATAAAATAGAAATTATAAATACTTAAAAAAAATAAGAAAATTTAAAAAATATGCGGAAATTTAAAAAACAAACATACAAATTACAAATAGTTATTCATTTTGTTTTTTACGTTGTCGCAAAATATGCTCAATAATGTTTTGACAAAGACTAAGATCGATGCATATTTTAGTCCTGTATTTCTTTTCCCTTTTTACGTTAGACTTCACATCTTTCGATCCACCTACGTTGTATATTTGGTCCCGGATGAATAAACAATTCGCTGTACTCACTTATTGCATATTCTTGATTTTTTAAAATCATGTTATGCAATATGATGTAAGAATACATGATTCTACTTATCCTGGTAACATGGTATTGACGTGCCGGTTGTTGTATTATTTCTCATCGTCCTTGGAGAACACCAAAAACATGTTCGACATCATTTCGTGTACTTTTTGGTCGTCTTTTAAAATAACCACGTTTTGCATCATTTGCGACTGTGAATGATTTGACGAAAGTTGCCCACTGTGGGTAAATTCTATCGACTAAGTAATATCCCTTTTCAAACCCAACTCCATTAACCTCATATGGAGCTATAGGGGCGACGTCGTCACGAATGTCGTCGAATAACGGAGAATTACTAAACATTAATATCGTTATCCCCCCCCCCCCAAAAAAAAATGCATGCAAAATCCATAAAGCATGCGAAGCAATAGCTTCAAGCATTATACTTGAGTATTTTTTTATCACCCCTACCATATTGCCCATGCCATGACACCAAACAATTTTTCCATTCCCAATGCAAACAATCAATGCTACCAAGCATTCCCGGAAAACCATGAACATACCCATGTCTTGCATAAAGATTTTGAATGTCATTATAATTTGGTTTCCGGCATGAACAAATCAATAACGCACTTATTAAAATTATCTAGACAATCACGTGCGGTATGCTCACCCATTTGCAAATATTCATCAAACGCATTGGGTGTGGTGCCGTATGCCAATTAGTGTATAACGGATGTGCATTTTATAATAACACTCATGCTCATTCGAACCATAGCATCACGTCCGACACTAAATAATTTAAAATGCTTTGGAAGAGAATCAGCAGTATAAGATTTAATATCTTCGACTATCTCTAGAAATAGTTTCCAGCTCATAGGATATCTTCTTCGAAAATAATATAACGGATACTTACAATGTTTGTTAAAATAGTCAGCCATCAAACGTAGTTCGGCAACCTGATGTTTACGATAGATCAGGTTACGGGTCAATCGAGGTTGAGCTTCTTCTTGTTGTAACCATTGGTGATACTCGTACGCGGACATCATAAAGTAAACGTCAGTTTCGTTATCGACATCGGAAAAGTTGTTATGTTCTTCATCACTTTGATTCGGATTCATTGTGAAAGAATGATTTTTTTTAGAGAGGATTTGAGTTTTGGTGTGTGAAAAATGGTTGATTGTAGTAGGGTTTTTTTCTTTTTTTTTTTAATAAAATAAAACTAGTCGTTTGATTAAGGGCGTTAGTTTTATCTTTTTTTCTTTTTTTTAAAGTAGCCGTTTATGGGATTTTTGTAAAATTTATGAGTTATCACCCAAGTTGTTGTGGCAATTTAGGACGAAACGGCGTTGAATTTTGGATGAAGGCGGTATGATAACGTGCCTCAACGCGAAGCCACATCGGCTTAATGCAAAGGCCGACGTTACCATATCGTAGCCTCTAAGGCTAACGCTAACCATAACCGTAAATATTGTGGTCACACCATGTCATATCAATGCCACTTTTAGGGGTGGAAATGAGCCGAGCCGCTCGTGAAAAGCTCGGCATCGGATCGGTAAAAAGCTCGAACGAGCCGAGCCTAAACAAGCTCAAGCCCGAGCTCGAGCCTAAGTTTGTGCCATTTAATAATCGAGCTCGAACTTGAGCTTTATACAAAAAACTCGAGTAGGCTCACGAGCCTAAACGAACTTTAGAAATATATATATATATATATATATATATATATATATATATATATATATATATATATATATATATATATATATATATATATATATATATATATATATATATATATTGTCTATACGTATATACGAGCTTAAAAGTCGTAAACGAGCTCGAGCCTTATGTGATTAACGAGCCGAGCTCTATTTTAACTTTGTTTCTTTAAAACATCATGCAAATTAGTCGAGCCCAAGCTCGAGCTCGAGCTTGTGAAAATTTTCACGAGCCGAGCTAGAGCTCAAAATATTAGGCTCGAAACGAGCTCAAGCTTGATCTTTATATATATAAACGAGCCACTTTAGCTTTCTTTCTCCAATATTACACTCTAACAAAAATTTGCTAATAAGACGTCCTCAACCACAACAAAAAACATACCTAACAAAAAAATTTTAAAAAAAATACACACATAAAACAATTGAAAGTTTCTGTTGGCAGGCCAACCATAACATTGGAAAGGTTGGGGTCACACTCGGTTGGCAAAGGTTGTGCTAGGGGAGGCGACAAATTCAAATGCTTGGTTGGTTATGGAGTCAACCGACCCATTAGCATTGGTCTAAAGAGGGTATACGTAATTTTAAAAGTTAAAATGATTTAAAATTGAATAATATTAGTGTACTATTATACTCTTAATTAAAAATGATAGCAACATTTATTCTTAAATTATTAATTTAAATATTGTTTAATCCTTAAATTGTTATTATGTTTTTTTCTAACCCGTAGACATTTTTTCGTAATGACTAAAAATTGAACCGTAAATTTTGCATCAAGGTTTAAACCTAGAATACGATTTCATTGTGTCTGCACTACAAGATCGGGTGTGCAGATTCATTTTAATTGTGATTGTCTTATGTTTGCATTGGCTGGCATTGAATCTTGGTGGCTCAGGTCTTTGAGAATTATTTGTTTTAGTCTTGCCGGCTTGGGTTGTCAATTTTTTATGAGCCAATGTATATTCACTTGTGTTTGTTGGGTAGCATGTGTATATCTGGTGTCAAGTTTCAAGTTCTTGTGTAGGTTATTTTTGGATAGTGTGTGTGTTGTTTTTTGGAATGTATTTGTACTTTGGGTCCTATCCTCCTTTAATTATCTTGATTATTTGACGTGGGATGTCTTCTTGTTGTACTTTGTTCTTTGCGGTGTTTTATATAAGTGATGCCTTTCCAAAAAAAAATGAATATAATTTCACAAGTATAATTATTTACCGCTATACATAATCGCTTTGTGCAAGTATTCGTCTAGTTGATATAATGTAGGGGGATTGGTTATCCATAATGATTATAATACCCTCTTAAAATTGGTTTTTTCATTTTTATCTTTTTTTATCTTTAGTATTTTGTTGATATCATAAAATTGGGAAATATAAAATATGAAGAAATAAAATATAAAGTTTGATAAGTAAAAAGTAGTAAACAAAAAAAATACGGAGCAGAAAACCATTTAAAACTGTCTTGTCCTATTAATAAAGTGTGTAAAACTGTTTATATATATATATATATATATATATATATATATATATATATATATATATATATATATATATATATATATAGTGAGACTTTCTTGCGAGAACCATCTTATCTGCGAGAACTGAGAGAACCACCAAAAACATACATGTGCGTCTTCATAATTGTATTTTTGCACATATGTTCTAAAAACAACATATATGTTTTTAAAAAAAAACATAGTTGTTCTAAAGAATTTGATAAAAAAATTGGAAATACAAAATTTTTCTTTGAAGGTGTGCATGTATGTTCTTATAAGGCGTGCAATGACAAAATTGCGGCCGTATGTAAGGGTTTTGTGAAAAAAGATGATGAGTTCATGATTATATTGAAGAACATAGGTGGATGCTTACGATTATTGATGATTTGCATGTATTTTTATTTTATTTTAAAAGGCATGCATGTATGTTTCTGGTGGTTCTCTCAGTTCTCGCAGATAAGATGGTTCTCGTAAGAAAGTCCCCCTATATATATATAGTGTGAGGTTATTTTCAGAACCAAATAAATTGCGAGAACTGCGAGAACCATTTATAGCCATTAGATATTTGATCAATGGATATAATGATTTGTGGCATAATTGTAAATAAATAAATAAGTAAAGCATATTTGTTAAGAGACAAAAGGGCACTACAGTCATTGCATAAATGATATTAAAAAAGAAAATCACATACACCCCTTGAAAACCGTCATAATTAACTTCTGATTTTTATCTCTCTCTTCTAATCTCTAAAACCTAGCCACCACTTTCACAGCCTCCATCCACAAAATCTAGATCCAAAAATGATTTCGATTGAAAAATAACCATGAACACAAAACCATGGCGTCAATCTATTCATTTGAAAAGAAGACCCTGATAATAAAACGATTGCCTCCAACCAAAAAAGTGAGCCGTCACCATCAGTTTCGCCAATGTTATCCATAGATCTTCTCATGTTGTAAGTTTTTTTTTATTATAATTCGTTTTTGGCTTTAATATGATATAACAAAAAGATTTTTTTTTTATTTATTTATTTTTTTTAACATATTCGGTTTGGATCTGAAACAACAGATTTTTTTCTAAATGATATATATATTTTTTTCTGAAAAAGTATATTTACTTAATTGTATTATTTTTTGGTTGAATTTGTATAGATTGGATGATACGAAGTATATCCATGGGTAAGGTTATCTGATCTTATTAAGGTTCAATGGATATGTGCCACGTATATTAACTGGGTCATAATAAAGGTACTCCATCCATGCTTACTAGCTAATGTTTATAAGTCTTTTTGTTTATATATTCATTTTCCTTTATTTTTGTTCGGTTACTGGTCTTAGTTTTTTGCATGTTCTTTTGTTTGCTATGTTATCATGTACTGGTTGGGCTTCTTTTTTTTGAAGTTTTTTTGTTCGTATATTCATTTCTTAGCCTTTCAAGAAAAAAAATTAATAAATAAATTAAAAATAAAAAAACTATTTAGTACTATTGTTTTTTTTTTTTTTTTTTTTTTTTTTTTTTTTTTTTTTTTTTTTTTTTGCTTTCGTTCTGAAAAGGAAATATGTTATATGCATACGTTGTTGCAAAAAATACATGTGCCTTGTGTAGATATAACTTCAACTTTAACATAATACATATGTGCATGCTCGAGATTGATATAAAATCAATTGAATTATGTGTTTTATGGCAGGTAAAAAAATCAATAAAAAAGGATTGCATATATGTTTTATGGCTTGTAAAAAATTAATGAAAGAGTGTGCATATGTGTTTTCAGGGATGTATAAAATCAAGATAAGAGTTATGCATTTATGTTTTTAGGGTTGTATAAAATCAAGATAAGAGTCATACATATATGTACAAACTAGTTTTATGGCTGATTAAATATCAATAAAAAGAGTGCATATGAGTTATTGAGAGTGCATATGTGTTTTCACAGTTTCTTGTGACTTTGATTCCTTGTGTGCATATGTGTTTTTTGTTTTGTGCACATATGTTTTTACAGCTAGGATCAATAACAAGTGTGTCCATAACTTTATTACAAGATATGATCCATAAAAACTGGTTTTGGGGCTGATTAAATATCAATAAAAAGAGTGCATATGTGTTATTGAGAGTGCATATGTGTTTTCATAGTTTCTGGTGACTTTGATTCCTTGTGTGCATATGTGTTTTTAGTTTTGTGCACATATGTTTTTATATCAATAACAAGTGTGTCCATAACTTTATTACAAGATCTGATCCATAATTTTTTCGTATTATTGTTGTGAATTAATATTGGTTGCAAATATCCAGGTTTATTCTCAAGACGAATAATACAAATGCACTGAAAATGATAGAGACGAAGAATGTACATGTGTATTGTACATGTGAATGCGACGAAAAGTTTACATGCGTGTGCATATATGCAAAACCGATCAAGATAATCAAGGATACGTGAATGCATACGTGCACACTAAAGACGATGTTGCAAAACATGGTGTTTACACATGTGCATCCTCAATTAAATATGTTTTTTTTCCTATTAATTAAACATTTGTAATGAAGTAGAAATTTTAGCAGGTATTAGATTTTGTAAATTATTAACTTGTGCAATTTTGAGTTATTATTTATGTTGCTGATAAGTTTGTAAAGATGTTTAAGTTATAAGAGACTTAATTGCACGTGTGCACATATGCTCATACATTAAAAGTTTGAAAGTATCCACATTTTGAAATCATTTTTGAAAATTTAATTTATCTACTACAAGAAACACATATGCACCTTACTAAACATACATGCCAAAAATAAACATTATTCAAAAAAAAAAAAAAAAAAAAAAAATCCTAAAATTTAGGAACTAAAAAACGTTTTTTATTTAAAAAATTAAAAAAGAAAATAAAAAAGTTATTTTACCATTATACCCTTTTGAATTAAATAATAAAATTAATATCTAAAAAAATTTGATTGGTTGATACTGGTTCTCGCAGTTCTCGCAATTTATTTGGTTCTGAAAATAACCTCACCCTATATATATATATATATATATATATATATATATATATATATATATATATATATATATATAAAGTTTAACAGGTTAAAAGTAGTAAAAGAAAAAGATACTGAACGAAATCATAAAAAAGACCGGTTATTTACTACACCCCTAAAATGATACCAATACCCAATCCCTTTTTATTTTTTATATTTTATTAATGATACCAATACCCCATCCCTTTTTATTTTTTATATTTTATTATTTTTTTATTTTATATAATTTTTTTTTATTATAAAGTTGCCAAACATAAATTATGAAACAAAAAATTTAAAGTTTGAAAAGTCAAAAAGTAGTGAAATACAAAAAATACATAGCATACACCATAAAATATTGTCTCTTTTTGTTAATAGAGTAGACAAAATTACTAGAAAAAAATACGGCATATAAAATATAAGGTAAATGAGACAAAAAGTTACTAAACTTAGTGTTCATTTTCAATCAAAATATTTTTCTTTCTTTCTTGCATAAAAAGGTATCCAACAAAATTTTTTTGGCGAATTTAGGTTTTTTACTAACGTTCGTTAACTCACTTCGTTAATAAATTACATGTTTGGTCCTCGAATTCGTATAATCATTTCATACAAGATCCATAAAAAAATTTGAAATTTTTTTTTACATGTTTGGTCCTCGAATTCGTATAATCATTTCATACAGCATCCAAAAAATTTTGAAAAAAAATTTTGAAAATTCTTTCTGAAAATTTTTGAAAATTTTCAAAAAAGAATTGAAAATTCTTTCGAAAATTTTTGAAAATTCTTTGGAAAAATTTTGAAAATTGAATTTTTTTTGACAATGTTTGAATGAAAATTCTTTTCCAAAATTTTGAGAATTTGAGAATTTTGAAAAATTCTAAAAATTTTGAATATTCTTTTTGAATTTTTTTTAACAAAGTTTGATTTTTTTTTTTTTTTTTTTTTTTTTTGAAAATTTTTAAAAAATTTTAACAAAGTTTGAAAAAAAATTTAATTCTTTTCAAAAATTTTGTAATTTTTCAAAATTTTTGAAAAGAATTTTCAAAACTCTTCTAAATTTTAAAAATTTTCGAAAAGAATTTTCAATTTTTTTCAAAATTTTCGAAAAGAATTTTCAAAAATTTTTCAAAATTTTCAAAATTTTCGAAAAGAATTTTTGAAATTTTTTTTCAAAATTTTCGAAATGAATTTTCAAATTTTTTTAGAAGTTGCATGAAATGATTATACGAATTCGAGGACCAAACATGTAAAAGAAAATTTTGAAATTTTTTTTGGATGTTGCATGAAATGATTATACGAATTCGAGGACCAAACATGTAATTTACTAACGAAGTGTGTTAACGAACGTTAGTAAAAAACCCAAATCTGTCAAAAAAATTTGTTGGGTACCTATTTATGCAAGAAAAAAAATAAAAGTACCTTGATTAAAAATGAACCCTAAGCAGTGGCGGAGCCAGGAGCCAAGTTTAGGGGTAGCGAAATACGAAAATTTGTTTAGGGGTAGCGGAAATTTGTTTCAGGGGTAGCGAAATCGCCAAAAAATGGCTAAAAATCGCCAAAAATCGCTAAAATTACACTACCGGGTAAAAGTTCAGGGGTAGCAACCGCTACCCCTGGCTTACACATGCCTCCGCCCCTGACCCTAAGCTTGGTACCTTTTTGTGCCATTTGCCTTAAAATATAAAGTTTGAGAAGGCAATTTAAAAACAACGAACTCAGCTGGGTGCTAGAAAGAATACAGGGATTACAAGCCAAAAGGACTGGGTTTATCAACCAAAATAGATCATTTTAACGACAGGTTTTGTAACATGTGAGTAAAATAATGCAAGTTAAAAGGTAAAATAATGCAAGTTAAAAGAACTCACATGGTAAAGATACCTAGCTTCTCTGACATAATCACTTAACCCTTCAGTAGTTACGAACTTACGTTCACTATATCTGTACTGGCCTAGTTAAATGGAAATTTAGTTGTTTGCACATTTTCTAGCCTAGTTAAATATAAGATGGGGAGACCAAGAAATGTGTGTGTAGAAAGCATCAAGTAATGATATCACATGATAATCTTTTAAATAATAAAACAAAATCCCTATTGGAATTTTTCATTTCAAAAAAAATCAATTCATATCTTATTTAGTAATAATTGTATTTAAAAAAAAGATTATTTTCTTATTAGGTAACATTTTATAATTATCCATAATACAAGTAGAAGATAAATACAAAAAATATAGATAAGATACAATTAACACAAGTAGAAGATAAATACAAAAAAATATAGATAAAATGCAATTAATAATAGGATTAAAATTTTTAAATAATTATCTTTAATAATAAAAAACTATAATTAAACATTATAAATCAAACAAAACAAAGATTAAATTATTTATTTTTTAATAAATAAAAATATATGATTCAAAAAATTTAAAAAAACCCGCGCGTGCGCGGAAATTATAACTAGTATAGACTATAATATAAATAAAAAGACTAGCTACTATTGAAATTGTACTAAAACTTGCAACTATGTAAAATTAAATTGAACAAAATTGTAACAAGGCTAGTCAATGATAGACGATGAGTGCATGTGCATGTCTCGATCTCGTGTGGAGTTCGTGTGACAAGTGATGCTCTGGTGAAACCTCGTTGTTTTGCTATATGTCCATTTTCTAGAATCTGTCCGATCAAAAATAAAGTGATGGCACTAAAATGGTCAATAAAAATGCCTAGTTTTGAATTTTTAAATAAGAACTACTAGACTAACTAATACATAACAACCTCAAAATAAGATCAGCGGAATTTTGTAGGTTTGTAAATAATAATGATAATAAGGTACACTCATTTGCTATGCGCCTAGCTGCACTAGTGACCATATGGGTTTATTGTTATTAAATCATTGACGAATTATAAGTTAGCTGCACTAGTGATCATATTGTTCGTTCAAGTAATAATTAACTCCTATAGTGGCATGCTTTCTGGAAACCTATAGTGTTAAGCGAACAAGTGTACATACTACTACGCAAAGGGTATCAATGATCAATTGCCTTGTTGTGATTATACCAGTGGTACTAACTATTTTCCAGAATGATCAATGCTTCCCTGGTGAGCCTATAACGAACACTTGCGATTACCATTTTTTTTTTTTTTTTTTGGTAAAAGGTCAAAATGACCCGGTAAATGTATTACTCCAAAAAAAATTTAAGTACCAAGGATATAGGTGAAGTCCCATATTTCAGCCCGTTACATAGGCGATAAAACTTACATAACAAGGTGGACAGCTAAATAGCTTAAAAATAACAAAGACTAGTACTTATCACATGCCATAAGCACATAGGCGCAGCTATGTAGGGGCGGGAGGGGGCGCCCGACCCCCGGAAATTTTTTTTGCGATGTAGGGGGTATATAGTTTTCGTGTAGAAAAATTTTGGTATATTCGGTTTCGACCCCCCATTTTAATTGTGATTTTTTTTTTTTTATACATTAAGCAATAAAATTTTGATCCATTACATTTTACATAAGTCTATTTACCCAAACTAAAATCTATTAATAAACCAAATCCCAAACTAAAATCCATTACTTATTAACTTAGCCCATTAAAAAAAAAAAAAAACAAAAAAAAACAAAAAAAAAAAAAAAAAAAAAAAAAAACGGAACAAACCCTCCCCCTTCGAAGTTCGACCCTCATCTCCTCCCACAGTCCCACCTTCCTGCCTCCTGGCTCTTCACTCCTGCAGTCTCGCCGGCCACCACCGACCACCAACCGTTTGTCTCATTTTTAATGTTTAGTTGTCTTGTACAAATGTTTAGTCTTTTAGTGATTGATTTTTTTTTTATAATAATAGTATTTAATTTTTGACTCGACCCGAACATATTACCCGAAAAATAGCGTTAGTAAAAAAAAATTTAGATCCCGACCCCACTCAAAATTTTCTAGCTTCGCCACTGCATAAGCACTTACTACTCAAGAAACAAAAAGAAACAAGCTAACCAGCAGCTACCGTGAAAAATGAACTTTCACCAGTATTCGGATTCAAATTAGCCGATTCTTCATTCAAATTAGCAACATGTTCTCCATCTTCATCTTCATCGTTCACCAACGCAGCATACGAATTATATGTAGTAATGTTACCTTCCTTAGAGGTAGGACCAGTAGACTTCAACACAGACGAAGATTTAGATACATTACCCATAGTATTAGCTCCCTTCTTAGGTTCACTTGTGATTACCAGTTGAGGTTTTCCCTCGTGGAACTAAGCCAAGTAATTATCAAAAATACTACAACTTTAGAAATTATTGTTTCCTCTAACTAAATCAAAATAAAGGACGTATGGGGTTATAGACAGACCATGCAATCATTAATATGTATTTTCAGAGGCTGACTAGCTACGTCGAGCAATATGCTGCTCACTATAGCTAGTGAGTTATCTCTGATACTACTAACCTCCCAATAACCAAACAATAATAGGTAGGATCATAGAAATATACATAATTGGATCCTTAATAATATATAACATAACATGTTCGACTATGTAACAGCAATATACCATTGCTATTGGATCTACAAATAGTTTACATAATTTAAACGAGTACATGAGCGAATATAGCCAAAAAAAAAAGGGTGAGAAAAACATTGATTCGTATTAAGTATGGATAAATCATAGTTTTGATACAAGTAATTATCTTTTGGCAAGATGATAATAAGTTGATATTTTTAAGCATTTGATGGTAGCTTATCAACCTATGATCAATATTAATTAACGAGCAAGCTATGTCCATAATAAAAGAAGACATGATAACTAGGGATGGCAATGGGCGAGAAAAAACCCAAAACCTACACGTACCCGTCATAAATGGGTGGGTAAACGCGTCAATTTTCACCTACGGGTGGGTCGTGGGTGAGAATTTGTACCTATCAGCGGGGGGCGGGTGGGTGACGGGTGAGACATACCCATCGCGGGTAAAACCCATGACACCCATTTAAAATACTTATACTAACTAAAATACTTATGATGTTGTAGGTATACATTTAATAGTTACCACAAGTCTCAAGAAAACACATTAATCTAAAAGTTTGTTTGAGTTTCAAGACTAAAAAGAGAATATGAAAGATCAAATAATCAAAGTTGTATTTCACAAATTGATTGGTGTTTTATTACGCAGTTTCATAGTTATTTTTCATATTATCATTTTGTATTTTGTTGCATAACACTAACTCATGGTTTACCCATGGGCAACAAATACCCGCGAGCAGGGGCATGGGTAGAAAAATGTACCCATCGGTGGGTGTGGGTGACGGGTGAGAAAAAAACAACGTGGGCAGGTGATGGGTTAGAGGTACCCGTGCTCATTGCCCACGGGTGCCATCCCTATAACGAGTATAGAAACACATTAAGCCCGTAAAAATAGCTAGGTATTAAGTGTTTGAAATATTTACAATTTTAATCCTTCAAGATTTTAAATTATCCATAAATCACCCTTTTGCTAGCAGCAGATAACTTCCATATACCCAATACAGGATATAGCCTTAAACAAAACATACAGTAGAAACTCTATAATATAATACACTTGGGACCATCAAAATTTATTAATTAAAAGAGTTATTAATTAATCGATAAATTAATAATTATTAATTTATATATTAATTAATATTTTATTAATTTATAGTAGAATACTTAGTTTACAAACACCTTTCAAGCTTTCACTTAATTATTGTATACAATGCATGTATATCAAATGAACGGCCCAATTTGAAAAAAAACCTTCAATCTCCCACCTTATTATGCTTCTTGTGTTCAATGTATCACTTTATGGACATTAAAAATATTTTCTATATAAATACAAGATCAAAATAGGTTAACACAAACAAATCATACACACAACATGGCTTCCCATCTTAAAGGTGTGAAAAAAAAACAACACCAGAAGCTCTTACCATGCTAAGGAAAATTAGAGACGAGATTCAAGGGGAAATTGATTTCAACAAAAAAACAAAAGACAATTGAGTCATTTTTCAAGAAACATTCATAAATCATTCATGTAATATGCTATATATAAGGAATTATTAATTTATATTTTATATGGGGTCTAAAGAAATTATCAAAAATGTATTATCTTATAATTTTAGTGAATTATTAATTTAGCACCCTATCCCCGAGTCGGGACCGGCAAAAAATATTATCTTAGAGAATTTATTAAATAATCGAGTATTAATTTATCGAGTTTCTACTGTACTTAGGATGTGGATGGGTCGGGGATAAAGAATATAAAATAACGAAAGTGAAAGGAAAGTTTTTTATATTATATTTTCGGGTATAAATATAATAAGTAAGATAGGAAGGAAGGAAGATTGAAACCCTAAAAGAAGAAGAAAAAAAAATGGAAAACGAAGAAGATGAGAGATATTGGAAGTCTCTTAACGTGCGAGTCATAGGAGCTCTGAATAGAAACAGTCAGCCTTTGGACAAAAAACTTCCTTTGATAGGACCACAACAGCTTGGCCCTCGTACTACAATAACAGGTTTATTATTATTAATCACTTGTTTCATGCATGTCCCTTCCCTTGTTGTCATTATTAATAATTAATCATATTCATATATATTAGGGAGGCGACCACCGATTATCCACCGAAGGATCCTCCCTGCTCATCCACTAGGTAATACAACCTTTTATGAGAATTTTACTTGCTAAGGGAGTCTTTGTTTCGCCAGCTTATGGCTTGTTTGGTTTTTTATAAGAGGCAATTCTCTAAATACTCAATGTGTATACTTTTTCTAGACAAAAAAAAGGGCTCTTCCCTATCTATACCGGCTTTTTTACTTTTGATGAGATGTGTTTTTTCGAGCGACTTAAGTTAAGCGACTTTATTAAAAGTAATAATGTGTTTTTCGAGTGACCTAAGTTAAATAAAAAAAATAATATGCACGAACTTTTTCATGCCACTTGGCGTCATCTCATCAAAAGTAAAAAAGTCTAGATAGGGAAGAGCCCCTTTTTTTTCTAAAAAAGGTATACACATCGGGCTAGCTATTTAGAGAATTTGCTCTTTTAAATTGGTTTTGAGCTCATATAACATACTTTATTACAAATTACCATTAATTATATCTAACCTAATATTCATAATTTTTCAACCCAATGTCCTTTGTGGTCGTTTACCAATCTAAGCTATATCAAACACTGGAGCTTATTAAACATTTTAAATCCTGGATCGATCGAGTAATATAATTAATCAACACCCGCATTTAAACTATCTAAGGAAGTCGAGCCTTGATGCTTTTCAAGTTTACTTGCGTACTTTTATAATTAATTAGCTGGTACCAATGGCAATGCTCAAGGTAACAACAACTATTTATTCTCGCTGTTTGAATGTTTCTAATAATGCAAAACTTTTTGCATCTGTCTTTTCTTTCTTTTAGTATAGTTGCAATGGCTATGAATGGAGTATGGTTATCATAACCCATTTCTCATTTTGTTTTACCATCAAATGAGCTCTCTGCCTATGATTACATATTTTGCAATTTGTCCCGCATAAGTCAGAAAGAGAGAATTTCTGGTCACTATCTGTCAACCCTTAATTCTATGGAAAGTGATGTTATCCACACCACTTTATTATGAAGTATTGATTATTATTATGGTAAACATCATATATGCATGTCTCTATCTGGTGTGTGGAGTACGTATGACAAGTGATGCTCACTTTTCACTAGTGAAACCTCGTTTGTTTTGCTATATGTCCATTTTTTAGAATCTGCCGGATCAAAATTCATTTCTTGACTCCGTTTTTTGTTCTTCAGATATTCAATTTCTCAACTTTCTCTATTCCTGACAATTCTTAGATTGCTTCAATCCGTTGAAAGTGATCTTTTTTTTTAAATAGAGGATTCGTTACGTCCGGTATCTTTTATTACATCCAAAGAACATTTATAGTGAAAGTGATTGATGAAACATCAAATGGGTCAAATTATCTCTAAACAGATCAGATGGGTCATTTTATTCATATGGATCAGGCAGCGTCACTTCATTTAAACGGGTCCTTGTGCTGAAACGGGTCAGATGGGTCTTTGTATTCAGATGTGTAAATACATTGGAATGCTCACAATTGTATTATACGATAATATCAAAAGGGTCAGAACGAATACAAATCTAACAAATAAGATTCCAACATTGTTAACAATAACCAAAACAATACATATTGCATTATGAACTGCAATAATCAATATTTACTTTTGATAGATTTTAGCCATGTTTCAAAGAACAGGCGCTTTTAAACCATGAAGGTGCAGTTCCAAATCCGGTCCATGTTCAAAAACTTGTTTGTAATCTTAGGTAGATCTATGCCCTTTAAGACCAAAAGTATGTGTTCTTTAGTTAAAGCGGTAGATAATATGTACGTAGGTTTTAACAGTTAACATCAAGGTTTTGACCTCTGACATCATTGAGCTGACTTTAGTCCAATGGTGATGAAAGTGGATCAGGTCATCTTTTTCTTATCAGAAGTAAACATGAAATTGGCAAAAGTGTAATATAAAGTATAGGCTCTTACTTTTATTATCTTTGGCATATGTGATATATAACTGTTGGTTTAGAGTAGCTTCATCCTTGTGTAGAAAAGTATTCTGCCCTCAAGTTTGTAACCCTTGAACTGAATACCAGAGTAATAATTATGGTCATTTATTATACTTTATCTGAGAAGGAAGGAAGCAAGTGCAGCTATTGCTGCCTACTATTATCTGTTCCTTGCTAATGTCACCTAGAAACTGGGGTTATTAGCCAAGTCTGAAATGTCAATTTCACCCAGTTTTAAAGCACCACTCTATTAGTTTGTGTCAATCTAACTCTCTTTTAATTAGCAGGTACCAATGGTCAAGGTGAAGCTCAAATTTCAAATGGAGCGGCCGTTCTCAATCTTGGTAACAACAATTAATCCACTCCTGTTGGGTTAATTAAACTACTACAACTTATTCTCGCTGGAAGAATGTTTCTAAACTTTGTACCCGACTTTTCTTTCTTTTACTAGTATATTTGCTATGGCTATGATTGGATCGAGTATGGTGGTTATCATAACCTCTGTCTTATTTTTATTTTACCATCAAATGGGCTCTCTGCCTATGATTACATAATTTGCAACTTGTCCCGCATTAGTTGGGAAAGAGTGGTATTTTTATGTCAGTATCTGTCAACCTTTAATTCTATGGAAAGTGATGTTATCCACACCATTTTATTATTGATTGTTATTATGCTAAACATCATATATGCATGTCTCGATCCCATGTGGAGTACGTGTGAAAAGTGATGCTCTGGTGTAACCTTGTTTGTTTTGCTATATGCCGGTCCATTTTCTAGAATCTGTCCGATCAAAAATAATTTCTAGCTAGACTCCCTATTTTGTTCTCCAGATATTGAATTTCTCAACTTTCTCTATGATTGGGTACAACTTCCTGAGATATTAACCGCAAACACTTACTGACAATTCTCAGATTGCTTCAATCCGTTTTGGTGATTTATTTATTATTACTATTATTTTTTTAATTTATTTTTTTTCAAATGGATCGAATTCTCTTTAAACAGATCAGATGTGTCAAATTACCTAAAACAGATCATATATATGGGTCAGTTTATTCAAAAGGGTCAGACGGGTCACTGCATTCAAATGCGTCATATTGAAAAACACATTGATAGGTGCAACACATTGTAAAACACATCTGAATGTAAATACACTGTTATGCTCATAATTGTATCATAGGATAATATCAAATGGGTCAGAATGAATACAAATCTAACAAATAGGATTACAATATTGTTAACATTAAACAAAAACAATACATATTTTGCATGATGTACTGGAATAGTCAATATATACTTTGATAGATTTTAGTCATGTTTCAAAGAAGAGGCTCTTTTAAAACATGAAGCTGCACTTCAAGATTTGTTCCATGTGCAACAACTTGCTAGTAATCTTAGATAAATCTAAGTTATTTAAGTCCGAAAGTATGTGTTCTTTAGTTAAAGTTGTAGTTCGAGATCTGGTTTGTGTTCAACAACATGGCATTCTCTTTTGTTTTTCTAGTCCAAAAACTTAAACACAAAAGGGTAAACCTTAAATATTACATACAATTAATAACCTTGCATGTAACCCTTCTTTTTCAAGCTCATATGCCACCTTAGGGTAGTGGCAGTGGTCACTACAAAAAAAACCCATACCTCCCAACCCACCAATAATATCATTCCACCTAACTCATCTTTTCTCCATACCTCCCACCCTTATTTTAGTGGCAATGGTTCCAACTTTTTATTGTTTTTTATTTTTTATTTTCATAAATAAATAATTTAATAAAAACATAATATTTCATTAATAATTAAAATAAAAATACATAATACTTGGAAAAAAAAACATAATTAATAGAAAATTACATAATACGTAAAAAAGAAAAAAGAAAATAAAGAACTAGTCATTGAGGTATGCTAAGTTTTGAGCCTCAACGTGCTCCGTAAGATCATATTGGAGACGATAATGGATTTGTTCGTCGAGTAACTCCGATAGTACACTATCGTCATATACTGGCACGACCGGCGGATCCATTATATGAACCGGTGATATTGCCTCCTCGTCTTCTTTTAAAATCATATTGCACAATATGATACACGTATTAACGATTTGTCGAATCTTTTCGACCGTCATAGGACGGAGAGGACGACTGAGAATCATCCATTTGGCCTTAAGACGATCAAAAGCTCGCTCGATATCTTTTCTTGCAGACTCTTGTAACTTCTTGAATCTCTTTTCCTTCGGCTCAGTGGGATACTTATATGCTTTAACAAACGTAGAATATGTAGGATAGATTCCATCGGTAAGATAATATCCACATTTGCTACCGTTTTAAATAACTCTGATAAATTTTCTTCTAGGCATGAAAAGTCTATGTTTATTGGTTATTCTTTTGAGAAAAAAGGGTATAAATTGTTTAGCCTTGAAAGTAAGAAGGTGTTTTTCTCAAGAGATGTGAGATTTTATGAAACTGTGTTTTCTTTTAAAAACAGTTCTGAAAGTAAATATTTTTGAGTTTCATTTTCAAAACACAGACAGTTTAAACTTTTTTAATCATTACCTAGATGATGAAAATTTGTCAAATGAACCCAATGATGAAAAGAGAGATGATGAGCCTAAAGCAAGTGAAGGCATAGACCACTCATCAGAAGGAGGTACTGAGATAACTGGAAACACTGAAAAGGATGAGGGGGTGCATCCTAGTGTTCCAGTAGAAGCCACCTGTTATGAGGAGGAGAATGTTACACTTGAGGAAAATGAAAAATTGTCTGAGGGTGATGACAGTTACTATCAAGACAATTCCTGAAAAAATTTAAGTAATACATTTTTTCTGAAAATAGCACAAACTTATGAATAAAGAAAAAAAGTAACAAGTTCATATTATGTTCGAAGTTTCAATATAAGAAAAAAAAATGTTGAAATTGATCTTAAATAAGATATCATCAACGGAATCCGAATTTCATTAGTTTGCTATGACTGCAAAAAGATTTTCGCCATCTCTAAACTAATTTTCACCGTAAAAACATAATATAAAAAATTTGGTCGCCGAAAATATAAATTACAGGGTACCCGCCGCCACAACGCGCGGGGTACCATGCTAGTATAAATAATGCAGGAAGGAAGGACGTACGGGGGGATAAAGAATGCCTTTATTATATGATATTCCAGGTGTACTTTTGCTTGCACTACTTCTAAAAGCATCTACTGACAAATAAGTATGTACCTTAGTCTAGAGAGCCACTACTTCTAAAAGCACCTACCGAGTAGAAATGTTGAATACTTTTGAGGTGTCATTGGTTATTGGGAGATGAAGCATCAAAGACCGATTTTGAAACATGTGAAGGTTTTTCTATCGTCATTGTGTACCTGGATAATAAGCAAGATGTTGTATAAGATAAAGCAAAAAATTACTCAAGAGATTTAGGTCATTATCTTATTAGAGTCAAAATCACAGTGAAGTTCTTTACAGTTATATTACTCAATTATGCAAAAGGGCTGCGTATACATGTCAAAAGACCTTAAACAATCACAATCAGTTTTATTGCAACTATTCCTAAACTAGTTATGCAAATCCATATATCAATGAAATCAGGTTTCACTGTTACGAAAACTCAAGAAACCAACTATCGTCCTAGGGGTGTGTTTGAAAATGCTTATTTCAAACTATTAACCAGAAAAGAAATATGATACGTGTCAAAGCCAAAGCTAAGAATTTTGACCCATGATAAATTTAATGTCATTTGTTTACAATTGACAATATATACTTGAGGAATAGAGAAAATTTGAGAAATTGAATATATGAAGAACAAAAAGGAATGAATTTTGACTGGGAAGAATCTATAGAAAATGGACATATAGAACAAAAGAGGTTTCACTTGCTTTAATTAGTTTAATTGTTTTAATTAATGAAAACACTTGTTTTAGTTACGTTTGATAAATGTTTATGCACCTGGGTTATTTGATCACTCGGCGAGTTTTATGAAAACATTGTTCATTCGTTTGTATGAAATGCAAGTCGAGGTATTGACTCGAAAAAGTATTTTAAACATTCTCAACGGTTTGTTAAATGTTTTGATCATAGCGCAACATATTCGAACATGTGTTGAAGCATGTCGAGAGGTGTTGATGAGTGTATTCTTTGATGATTTGTGTAACCGAGTAACTATCACATTTTACGTTATGTATCATGTTTGTCATCATTAAAACATAAATATGGTAAAACTTGCACTAACAAAAAGAGTAACAAAAACACATGGGGATAAAGAATGTAAAATAACGAAAGTGAAAGGAAAGTTTTTTAAAAAATTTTGGGTATAAATAAAAGAGGAAGGAAGGTGAAATTGATTGAAACAAACCCTAAAAGAAAAAGAAAAAAAAAAAGAAAAAAGAAAAGAAAAGAAAAAACAGAATGAATGATGAAGAATGGGAGAGATATTGGAAGTCGCTGAACATGAAATTTCACCGTCCGTTCAAAAACCGTGAATTTTATGTCCCCTTTCAGGTCAAATACGCTCACTTACCACGACGACCAACTCGCCCTGAAAGTGGTATTTTACTCATCTCTATCACTTTATTATTATTATTGTTGTTGTTGTTTTATAGTAGTAATAATAATGATAATTGTTTGTTTGTTTGTTTTTAATAATAATAATAGAGATGCCGAGACGAAGAATAATAATCCATGGACCACTACCAGCAGCAGCCGGTAACAAACCGAACCCTTGTGGTTCATATAGTAAGAAGTAAGGGAAGATTATTTTGAAAAAAATTAAACGCGTAAGTAAGCACGCTTGTAAGAACGAAGGCGTAAGTAAGCACGCTTGTTTAAAGAACGTGTAAGTAAGCACGCGAGTAACAAAGATACGTAAGTAAGCACGTTTACAAGAAAGAAAGCGTAAGTAAGCACGCTTGAACGAAAAAGATACGTAAGTAAGCACGTACCAGAAAGAAAGAAAGATAGGAAGAAAGAAGGCAAGAAAGGCGAAAGCGCGTCAAAGCAAGATAGAAGAAAGAAAGGAAGAAAGCATGATGAACGAAAAAGAAGGAAGCAGTATAGCACTTAAATGCATACAGTTGACGGATTCCAATTACACAACATGGGCAGTATTGATGGAAACAATATTAAAAGCGTATGGGCTTTGGGAGACGATCAACCCGAAAGAAGGAAGTAGTGCAACAGATGAAAAGAAGATGCATACAACGAAAGCCATGATATTCCAGACATTACCACAGGATATATTGATGCAAGTTGCACAATATGAAACTGCAAAGGAAGTATGGGATTCAGTGAAAGTACGATACCTTGGTGCAGACCTAGTCCAGAAAGCACGGCTACAAACGCTAAGAAGTGAGTTAGAAACTTTGAAGATGAAAGAAAACGAAAGAGTGCAAGATTTCTTAGGAAAGTTGGGCAGTATAAAAGCCAAATTTGCAAGCCTTGGCACTACCCTTGAGGATAAGTTAATTGTGAGAAAGTTACTCAACTCGGTCCCGAAGAAGTTTTTACCGATTGTAGCCACCATTGAACAATACTCAGAAATAGATATCATGCCATTTGAAGAAGCCGTTGGAAGAATAACAGCATTTGAAGAACGAATTAAAGATGCTGAACCAGAAGAGAACGATCTAAGCAAACTACTAATAGCAAGTTCAAACAAAATTGGAAACTGGCATAATGGAAGAAGACGTGGTGATCAAGGACATGGAAAAGGACGTGGAAAAAGCACGGTGCATGAAGATCAAGACAAGAAGAAGTATCGATGCTTTGAATGTGGTGAAATTGGTCACATTGCAAAAGAATGCACGAAATGGAAAGACAAAGAGCAGGAAGCACTTCTCATCTCAGAGGATGAAGAACCAGCACTCCTGTAAAGACAAATCAAGGATGAAGACCTTTAACTATATTTAGTTTAAGGGGGAGTATTGGAGTATAAACTAAATATAAGGGTCTTGGTGTAAATTAGAATAGTTTAGTATGTATTATGTAAAGTTTAGACTTCTGTAAACCGGTGTTGGGCCGGGTCATAATGGGTATAAACGGTTGTATAGTTTAGTTAGGGATATAACGTTTAGATATAGGTATGTCGTTTACTTTTGGTGAAACGTTGCATCAGTTTAGAAGGCAACGATTCATCTAGTATAAATAGGTAGGATTATGTAATCAACAATCAATCGATCAATACAATATTCAGTTTATATATTATCATGCTTGGTGTCTTTTTCTGTTACAAGTTTCTGTTCCAAACACCATTGTTCATCCAGAACGAATTCAGCAAGTTACATAATAGAAAGAAACCTGTGAAGTACGAAGCAAGAGTCTAACATCCCCTTTAGCAGCTCAAAATGCAGTTGCCGCATTGGAAATTTGTGACATTATTGCCCTCAAAATGTATTTTTTGGAATTTTCTAAAAGCTGGTTGAATTTTCAATTTGTATATAAGTGTATTTGTAAATGTTAATTATTTCTTGATTTGGAATGTATATTTATAAATTATTGTTTCTTGTAAGTTGTAAAAAAGTGAATGTTTAATATTCAATCAGTTATTGTTCAGTATTTGGTTTAAAAACGAAAAGGTCGAAAATCAAAAACGAAAATTCTAAGTAGACACCGGTTGCTCGATAGGTTCCTCATCAGAAAAATCTTGAGCATCGCTTATATATCAGAAAACAAATTTTTAATCGAAATGAAATGTTCACTTTCATTAGGTTTAGGTTAAGACAATACCAAGTTACCATTTACCAAAGCCTTCTGAATAATCATATTCATTAACTTACTCATTTTGTTTGTTATTCCAATTGGACATATTCAAACAAGATTGCTTAATCTTTACATATCCAAAACCAAACAATCCAAACTTTTTCTCAAAGTTTGAATCCTTTTTGCTATGAAATCGACAGTGTCGGATAAAGAATCTAATCCAAAGTGTCTCCAAGAAACATTTCTTGCTGGACTTTAATAAACAGATCATGATACCGTAATGATCTACTAGCTAATCATTAATCACATGTGCTCCATTAAAGAAAAAGAATGGGGTTATAGACAGACCATGCAATCATTAATATGTATTTTAAGAGGCTGACTAGATCGAGCAGTATGCTGCTCATATAGCTAGTGAGTTATCTCTGATACTACTAACCTCCCAATAACCAAACAATAATAGGTAGGATCATAGGAATATATATAATTGGATCCTTAATTGGATATAACATAACATGTTCGTATGTAACAGCAATAAACCATAGTTATTGGATCTAAAACTAGTTTACATAATTTAAACGAGTACATGAGCGAATATATAGCAAAAAGAAGAAAAAAAAATCATGGTAAGAAAACATTGATTCTTATTAAGTAGTAATAAGTATGCATAAATCATAGTTCGGATACAAGTACTTAAAAAGATAAACAAAATAAACGAAGATGTTACATGGGTGAGGAATTAATCACATAACACAAAACGTATAGTAGGACAATGACGTGGGGTGCAAGACACTTTTGGTGGAACCTCATTTAGACCCTCCAAATTTCATGCATGGTATAAGGTTATAGGTTATAGTGGAAAAATGAGGGTGTGTGCTCGCGGTGAGAAAAATTGGTCCGCATTGAATCTCATAGTTTATATATTAATTATCTTTTGGCAAGATGATAATAAGTTTTGATATTTTTAAGCATTTTGTTGTAGCTTATGTTCCGATCCGTCATCAACGTATGATCAATATTAATTAACGATCAAGCTATGTCCATAATAAAAGACATGATGATAACGAGTATAGAAACACATTAAGCCCGTAAAGATAGCTAGGTATAAATTGTTTGAAACATTTTTTATCCTTCAATATTTGAAATTACACGTTACATTTTTCAATAAAATATATACCCTTAAACAAAACATAGTTAGGATGTGGGTAGGTCGGGGGATGAAGAATGTAAAATAACGAAAGTGTAAGGAAAGTTTTTATTGTATTTTTGGGTATAAATATAATACGTAAGACAGGAAGGAAGATTGTAAAAACCCTAAAAAAAAAAAAAAAAAAAAAATACAGAATGAATGATGAAGAATGGGAGAGATATTGGAAGTCGCTGAACATGAAATTTCACCGTCCGTTCAAAAACCGTGAATTTTATGTCCCTTTTCAGGTCAAATACGCTCACTTACCACGACGACCAACTCGCCCTGAAACTGGTATTTTACTCATCTCTATCACTTTATTATTATTATTATTATTATTATTGTTTTATAGTAGTAATAATAATGATAATTGTTTGTTTGTTTGTTTTTAATAATAATAATAGAGATGCCGCGACGAAGAATAATAATCCATGGACCACTACCAGCAGCAGCCGGTAACTACTACTACTCCCAAAATTATTACTATTATGAGTGTTTTATTTGTATTTGTTTCTAGGCTTAAGAAGGGGTGTTTGGCTAAGCTTATACTATGAGTCAGTGGGCTTATTATTATTATTATTATTATTAGCTTAAATAAATAAGCCTAAACAAGCCAGCTTAGGGGTGTTTATTTATATGATGATAGACAACATAAAGTGTCCTTGGCTCATGGCTACCAGATGCTATTATTAGCATCAAGGAATCCTATAAAACCCCACGTATAATTTTTTTTCAAATTGGTTTTTTTGCCCTCATATAACATGCTTTGATTACATTTTACCATTAACTATAACATTCATAGTTTTCAACCCAATGTAATATGTCTAAGCTAAATCAAACACCCACCCACCCACCCTCCCGCGTTTACTAGACTATCGTCTCCAGCCTTTATGCTTTTCGATCAACCTTACCTACTTTTATAATTACTACGTTTAATTAGCAGGTACCAATGCTCAAATTTCAAATGGAGGCCAGTCTAGTGTTGCAACAACTTCTGGTATTATTTATTCTCCCTCTTACAATGTTTTTAATTTTGCAAAACTTTTCTTTCTTTTAGTATACTTGCAATGGCTATGAAAATTTGTTTTTTTTACCATCAAATGGGGGCTCTCTGCCTATGATTACATATTTGCTACCCGCTTAAGTCAGAACACTATCTGTCAACCCCTATTACCATGTATTCATTTTTATTATTATTATTATCGTAAAGAACATTTATAGTGAAAAGTGACTGATGAAACATCAAATGGGTCAAATTATCTCTAAACAGATCAGACGGGTCATTTTATTCTAAATGGATCAGTCGGCGTCACTTCATTCAAACGCGTCTGATGGGTCTTTGTAGTATTCAGATTTGTGTGTATATACATTGGTAGATTTTAGCCATCTTTCAAAGAACAGGCCCTTTTAAAACATGAGTTCCAAATTAGGTCCATGTTCAACAACTTGTTTGTATTCTTAGGTGGATCTATGCCCTTTAAGCCCAAAATTATGTGTTCTTTAGTTAAAGCGGTAGATAATATGTAGGTAGGTTTTAACAGTTAACATCAAAGGTTTTGACCTCTGACATCTTTGAGCTGACTTTAGTCCAGTGGTGATGAAAGCCGGTAAGGTCATCTTTTTCATATCAGAAGTAAACATGAAAATAGGCTAAAGCGTAATAAAAAGTTAGGCTCTTACTTTTATTATCTTTGGCATATGTGATGTATAACTCTGTTGGTTTAATGTAACTTCATCCTTGGGTAGAAAAGTATTCTGCCTTCAAGTTTGTAACCCGTGAACTGAATACCAGAGTAATATAATTTATTACTAGACTATCTAAGGAAGTCGTTTACCTACGTACTTTTATATTTCGCTGCAATTACTAGACTATCTAAGGAAGGAAGCAATTACAGCTATTGCTGCCTACTATTATCTGTCCCTTTTGCTACTGTCATCTAGAAATTGGGGTTATTAGCCAAGTTGGAAATGTCAATTTCACCCTGTTTTAAAGCACCACTCTATTTGTTTATGTCAATCTAACTCTCTTTTAATTAGCAGGTACCAATGCTCAAGGTGTAGCTCAAATTTCAAATGGAGTGTCCGTTCTCAATCTTGGCCAGTCGAGTGTTGCAAATCCAAGCCCCGCACAAGCAGCAGCAAGTACTTCTTCTGGCAACAACTATTAATCCACTCATGTTGGGTTAATTAAACTACTACTACTTATTCTCTCGCTGGAAGAATGTTTCTAAACTTTGTACCCGACTTTTCTTTCTTTTACTAGTATATTTGCTATGGTTCTTATTTTTATTTTACCATCAAATGGGCTCTCTGCTTATGATTACATATTTTGCAATTTGTCCCGCATTAGTCGGGAAAGTGTTGTATTTTTAAGTCAGTATCTGTCAACCCTTAATTCTATGGAAAGTGATGTTATCCTCCACCACCTTCCACCCACCAAGCACCACCACCACCCGGGTGTGGTGGCGGTGGTGGGTGGTGGCAGTGGGGGGTGGCGGTTGGTGGGTGAGAAAAACATTGATTCAAGAATGATTTAAATCCTTATCAACTATGAAAGAGTTTTAATATATATTTATTTTATGTATATCTTTTATATAATAAAACAAAACATATAGTGAGGATTTTTGCATTTCAAAAATTTTCAATCTTCCCTTATTTAGTAAGTTTAAATTATTAATATTTTTTATTTAAAGATTTTGAATTAAATAAGCTTAAAATTTTCCTAATTTAACAAAAAAAAGTTATAAATTCGTTTTAGGTGAAAGCTGAGTGAAAAATTATATGTATCAAAAGTATGAAAAAATAAAACTTTAAAAAGGTGGGGTAAATCGACAATATCTTGAAGGGTTTAAACAAAAATTTTGAAAAACAAATCCACAACCAAACCAAACCAAACCAAACACAGCCAGCCAAATTTTCTTAAAAAAATACGTCCCATCCTTTTCATCACATCGAAAAATAAAAGTCAACCAACAAACCCCTAATTTTACCAAAACAAAATCGGACTCATCAAGTATCACGTTTTTGAAAACTCTACCGATCATGGATTATTCAAGCTTATTCGTGGCTTCACAAAGGAGGTACAATATATTACAGTATTTTTTTTTTCAATTGGTGTTTGAGATTATATTTTTACGTTTGCATATATAAAGGTTGTGATTTTAATGGAATTTGCAAGTGTTCTTTTCAAACATTAACTCTTTATAGCTTAACTAATCATGCGTTTACATTCTAAAAGGGTTTGTGCTTTTTCAGTTTGGGAAAAAAATAAGGGTTTAGGATTTAGGAGGTATAAGAGATGCTAAATGCGAGGGGAGAACGATAACCAAGGTCAGAGCGTTTTGCTATTTCAACCGACAAGCTCTTAATGGATACGATTTTGATGTTGTAGGTTTGACCTCATAACAATTTTACATGTGTTAATTAATCATTTTACTTTGTGGGTTCCATTGACGTAGATCAACATCTTTGCTTTATAGGGGATGACGTGGAAGGATCGTTACTTATGTCTCTAACCGTGGCCATCCACACCGGTTCCTGAACTGGAACCGGAAAAAAAATCCGAATCCGAATCCGGTCAACACCGGTTCCGGCAAGAACCGGTCCGATTCCTAGAAAATTCGGTGGTTCCTATCTGATTCCAAGTTTCTGCTGCTAGATCCGGTTCCTATCCGGATAATTTCAATCCGGTTCGAGATCCGGTTCTTGGGAACCGGTTCTGAACCGGTTCCAACGTCTCTTTTATGTTTTCCAGCCTTTCTTTCACAGTAGGTGTCACAGGGCCTGTTTTGACCGTTGGGGCTGTTTCTGGCCGTTTACAAATGGCTACAACCATTAAACATCACCAAATTAACCTCCTAAACATTCCTATAAATACCATCCATGATTTTGGTTGAATCACAACAATCAAATTCAAGAAAAACACTCAAAAATTGCTCACAAACTTGCAAAAATGTCTAGAAGAAACCAAGCTTCTCAATCTCAACCAACATCATCAAACAATACCGCTTCTCAACCTCAAGGTTCTACAAACCAACCGTTTGAAGTTGGGATTGAAAAAACAACCCGAAACCAAGAAATTTGGTGTCATTTCGACTTGGTTAGGTTTTCGGATAATTCAAAAAAGGCTCGTTGTAAAGCTTGTAACTCTTTTATCAATTCCGATAGGAACTCTACGTTGAAGAAGCACACGAATAATCATTGTAAAGCAACAAAAGGGGCTTCGGGATCCGGACAAAGTGTTATGGGACAAGATGTGAGTATTTTTGTATATGACAAGAGGGCGCTTCGTCAAGATTTAGCTCACTTTGTGATTCAAGAGGGTTTGCCGTTCAACCACTTCGACAACCCTCGGTTAACGAGGTTGATTCAAAAAAGGCTTCAACCACGCTACACTCATGTAAGTCGTCAAACTCTTAAACGTGATTGTATTAAATCTTGGGTAAAGGTTAAAAAGGAATTAATAATTGGTTTTGATGCTTTAAAAACTAGTGTAAACTTAACAACTGATGTTTGGTCGGCGGGTCATGGTTTGCCGGGTTCGTACATTTGTGTTACCGTACATTGGGTTGACCCCAATACTTGGCAAATGATGAAACGTACTATTGGTTTTGAAATATTTCCAAATCCGCACACGGGTGAAAATTTAAGTTTAATGTTGAGATATGTTATGAAAACGTTTAAAATAGAAGACACGGTTTTTTCAATATCATTCGATAACGCTTCTAATAATACAAATGCGGTAGGATTACTAAAACTAAAATACCGACCGATTGTTGATGGCATTTTTTATCATAGTCAATGTGTTGCACACATCATTAACTTGGTTGTGCAAAGCGGACTAGCGACCGAGCAAATGTTTAATTTAAGAGAATCTTTTAGGAAAATGTTAGCAAGATATTTTTCAAAATAGACCGACAAGATATTTGGAGTATATAAAATTGTGTCATGAATCGAATTTCATTCTTTTATCACCAAATTGGGACGTTCCTACAAGATGGAATTCGACTTACAACATGTTTGTTTGTGCTTTACGCCAAAAACACACGTTACAACATTTTCATGATGACCTTTGTGCCAGACAAAGGTGTGGGGAAAATATGGTACCATTTTCGGTTGAAAATTGGAGTCTTATTCAAAAAATAACCGAGTTACTCAAAGTTTTTAAACCGCAACAACTTTGTTATCGGGTGTTTATTATCCCACGAGTCATTCGGTCCTCAACCAAATTTATTTGATGTGTAAAAAATTAGGATCATACGAATATGATGGTCCACTTTTTGCGAATATGGTTATACCGATGAAACAAAAACTTAAAAAATATTTTCAAAAAATTCCACCGGTAATTACTTGTGCCGCCGCATTAAACCCATGTTTTAACCTTAGCAGGGTGGAATATCTTATCGAAAAGATTGGTTACGACTTGGATTTGAACCAAATAGACCCTTTTTATGTAACAAATGCACAAGAATCGTTTAAACAAAATTTCAAACGTTTATATGATGTTTATTTTGAGAAATATGGTGCAACAAATGTGGGAACGAGTTCGGTGCCAAGTATGTGGTCTTCGTCTTCAACCGTGGATCCGGATTTGGACTTATTTTCGAATTTAAGACAAGAAAGCGGTAAACGAGATAGGAGTGAGAATTTGAATAGCAACGAATATGGGAGATATACGGGAACCGATTGGTTAAACACTATCACGGCCGAAGAGTTCAAGAAATTTGATAGTTTACTTTTGAATTGGTGGAAACAAAGGGAATCTCAATTTCCCATTCTAGCCGCAATGGCCCGGGATTTACTAAGCGTACAAGCTTCAACCTTTGCTTCGGAATCCGCTTTTTCTATTAGTGGAAGGGTATTGTCGGTAAGAAGAACAAGACTCACACCTTTATCGTTGGAGATGTGTATTTGCTTGAAGGATTATTTAGATGGGAATGAACGTATACAAGACGTTTCAATACTTGAAGAACCGATGGACTACGAAAAACAATTACAAGAGGTCGAGGTGGAAGAAGGTTATGTAATCAATCTTAGCGAAGAAGAAATCGCTTATGATGAAGCTACAAGCGCCGCAAGGTCCGCCGTTAAAGATGAAGATGCAAATGAAGATGAAACCGAATTTGAATAAATAGTCAAAATGTATTAATTTGTGATTCAAGTACTTTATGTGTAACGTTTATTAGTTTTTTTAATAAGATTTTCATATTTACCCAACAAAATCATGAAAATTTCATATTTACCCAAATGTTGCTTTAAAAGCAATGTACACAATGCATTCAATGGTTGTATTCTGGGTATATTTGAAATTAATATTGAAAAGAGGGGGAGATATGAAATTATCCCTTTTAATAAAAGTCGAAGTTTAATAAGGTTATTGTGTGGAAAATGCGAACGAAAAAAAAATACCCGGAAACCAAAATTTTGCAACCTACTGTTAGCATATATGTCGACCGGTTCTTTGGAACCGGTTTGACCGGATCTTGCCCAGGAACCGGATTTGGAACCGAACCGGAACTGGGTATACCGTTCCCGGATTTTTACCCTCCGGATCCAAGAAGAACCGAACCGGATTGGAACCGGATCCGGTTCTTTGACTTTGACTCTTGAACCGGACCGGATTGGAACCGGTTCCGGTTTTTGCCCGAACCGGGAAATGGCCACGGCTATATGTCTCAAAAGAGCTTCATGAAACGCTTTGGTCAATGTCCATTACTCGGTGGTGCAACGGTTACGGAGACGAAACCGAGTGGGGAGAAGAGGTAAATGTCTTTAACGCTCTTAAAACTACAACAAAGCTTCACATACAGAGACTTATTCTTAAGAGTCCTGGTGGCGCCTTCAGGTAACTCACAAATTTATAAACGTTCGTATGTGGTGGTTTTATGGTTATGTTCTCTTATCCGTGTTGAATCCCAGACTACATGCAAGTATATACAACGGTATCTTTTTAACAAATTTTCATAGGAATGTCTTAATTTTGAAGTACTTTAGATATATCTTATTGTGTATCCAACATAGAGGTAGCAAAATGGGTGACTTACGTAATGGGTCAAAATGGGTAAATGTAAATAAGGGTCGGATATGGTTCTCCTGTAACACTTTTTGTAGATAATTAATGAGTCAAATTTAATAAGCGGATAAGCAATAAAAATAAGCTATCCCATACACCTTTATAAACAACTTGTGCTTATTGCGTTTTTAAGACATACCTTTACGTGCTTGGAAGAACAATGCGCTAAGCCGCTAATGCTATGGCCAAACAAAGTGATGACAGGGTCGCCTGAACCGACCGTTAAGACCCTAACAGTTTGGCATAGAGCTTTAATGGCTCATACTTGCAATATGCAGGAAGATGATATGGAGTGCAAGACATGTTTTTGGTGATTAGTACAAACATGTAGATGCATTAATTAAAGAATTTATTCTTTTCAAGTTGGAAATTTGGTTTAAACAATGTGTATTATTGAATGTTGAATACATATAACCTTTGTTTCAATATTTATGTATCTGATCTATGTTTCGTTCTTGAAACTCCTTTTTTTATATATATAAATTGCTAGGGAGAATCAGTAGGATTTTTGTAGTTCCATTGTTCAAGTGTTCATATCCAAAAATAAACAAAGCCTGAAATCATAAACCAGCTGACAAAGATTCTCGAATCCTAACACTCACTCTCACCTAATGCAAAACAAACGCAAAAAGTGTCTAAAACACATACTTTCACTTGCTATTCATCTTCTTATGCTGCTTTGGATTGAGCTCATCTCAAGCTTCATTTCATGTAACCATATGGCGTCTGCAAGCTTCACAAAGTAAGGGTCTATTTTCCCTAGCTTATCTTTAACCTGCTTTGACAATTCATTGTAACACGACTGAATTGTGGTGCACTCTTTCGGCATACTGGTGTCTTGGAAGAATGGGATGATCTCTTCTTGCCAAAAGATACCTTTGTACTCTTTCCTCAAGTTCATGAATGGGTTGTTGGCTTTGCTCGTTGTGCCATATGTATGGTAACCCGTCTTGATCCCGAGTCCCAAATGATCAAATATCACCTACAAGTACACCCAAGAAAGCCATCATAACTGTTAGAATAGGTTTTTTCTCAAAGCAACACACCAGCCAGCCCACATGTCATCATATCAACCAATTGCTGACCATCACCCATGAGTCCAAAGTAAATAGCCGGGCCATTGAGAGTACGGCCAAAAGCAAGGTTCATTCCACACATAGGTAACAAAATTCCCTTTGGAATTGCCATAACTACATCCACATACCTCAAAATTAACCAAAATACCATACATGCACCTACTTACGATTAGATATTGATACATTGTTCTTGCTGTGTCAGTATTAGTTGATACGGTTTTTTGATTATTTGTTTTAACTCATTTAGTATTGGGTTAATGGCATATAATAGCAACGAACTTTTTCATTTGTGCCATTATCAGATACGAACCCAAAAAATTACAACAATCAGATACGAACTTTCAAAATAATATCAAAACTAAAATTGATGTGTGCATTTTAGTTTTTAACCCACTTACATGTAAATGAGTTTTATATTGCTGCCAAAAGGAGAATGGCACAAGGAAACAATAATGTTAGTATATTCATCTTAAGGGTAATGATTTCTACTATATATCTTTCCATTTGCTATGTTTATTGATGTGTGCATTCATCTATTCTTTCATTTCCACTTCTGCTTAAATGCTCTTACAGAGCACAATTTCTTTTAGTATTGCGTCTTCTTTGTAAGCATTGGATGGCCTCTAATAGGAATGGCTTTGAAAGCTGACAGTTTCATCATATTTTTCAGGTCAACAGAAGTGCAACACCCATACGCAACTCAATATACTCGATCATATTGTCGACCAATGATTCATATGTAATGTTGGGAGTCCGATATTGAATTAAGAGAGTAGAACAAATTTTCTTATAAAAGGAATCAGGCTGGTGAGACTTCTTAAAGATGAAGAACATGATAAAATCTTAGTGGTTCTTCGTATTTTTAGCTATTTTGGTTAGCAATTATTGTCATATTTTAGTTCTACATTCGCATTCTCGCACAAGTGATGAGAACTCAAGTTTATATTTTAATGATGTATTTCAAACTACTTTTGTTATGCGTTTGCAACTCGCACCACATCAATTTTGGTTTAGAGTGGGATTATGTGTTTTGAATTTATTTACTATTGGGTATTGAAGTGAACTTGATCGATGACTTTAGTTTTAACAATTGTGTATGAGAGAATATGAAGTCAAAGATGAAAAAATTAAAGATACGGAGGGTTTGGGTAGTGTTAAAAAATTTAGAGGGGTTTGGAAAGCAATAGGGCAAACTGGTCATTTTACTCGGAAAGGGTTGTAATGTGTCGAACATTTGGCTTCTTAATGATGATACTTGCCAATAGTATTGGGGATTATTAGTGCCAAAATTGACAAGAACTATGCAGTTTACTATAAGAAAAAAGTTGATGCTACAATGAAGACTCAAATTATTAAAACAAATTACATATCAATACTAAACAATAAACGAAAGAGGTTCCTCCTGATGACTCATTAGGGCCATCCACTATGGTGGTTTATGAAAAGATTTATAAAATTATGAAGAGGTCTAAAAACTTGTAAAACATAGTGGACATCTATTTCATGCTTATGTATCATGAAGACGTCTAGGATACTGGACCTTTTCATAATTTAATGCATTTGAATTATGTGAGATGTTGATAAAACTTGAAAAGGTTTATACATAGTGGGAATAGGTTTATAAAACAAAAAGGTTTATAAATTAATGTCACAACACAATTATAAACCTTTACAAAGGTTTACCATAGTGGATGCCCTTATAAGAAGAAGCTTTTTTTTTTTTTTTTGCTTGATTGGGTTAGGTATTTAATGAATGATGATGAACTAGATAAAAAGAACAAACTTGTGTTTCTGATAAATAGTAGTTAAGGCCTTAAGGGTGTTT
This sequence comes from Artemisia argyi, assembly GCA_030686995.1. Classification (NCBI taxonomy): domain Eukaryota; kingdom Viridiplantae; phylum Streptophyta; class Magnoliopsida; order Asterales; family Asteraceae; genus Artemisia; species Artemisia argyi. The sequence continues at coordinate 180,501,306 of CM060704.1, forward strand.
GAGATTGCTTATTGAAAGTGTTTAATATGCTTATTGTTTCTTGATGCATTATATAAGACCACATGTCTATATTGAGAATGCTTAGCATTGTTAATTAAAATATCTTTATCTGCTTATTGTTGTTTTTCGGGACTTTTTAGTTTAGTGCATATAAACTCTTTTGAGTGTTTGGATACCTAGCTATGTTGCTCCTGATTTTGTTTTTAATAGATAAAAATATATTATTGGAAATTTTAGAAAAAATCTTGTGCGTGCACGAGGATTATTACTAGTATAAATATATATAAGAAAAACTATATATTGATGTGAATTCACTTTTCAGTTTGGTTCGTTTCATTTTTTGCAAATTCAGTTCGATTATAATTTTGGTTCGATTTTTTTCAGTTTGGTTCGGTTTCCGTCTTCGGTTCCTCTAGGTATTACCCGAATCAACTATGTTCAAGATTTATAAAGCACGTAGGATACCAATCACGGCTTCATAAATCAGCATTTAAAATCACGAATCAACTATGTTCAAGATTTATGAAGCTGATTTTGAATGCTGATTCTTAGTCTTGGTAGGTTTGTTTTGGGGATGGACATATTTAGCATACAACTCCACTTTTTTTATTTTACTTTTGCAATTTGATCCCTACACATGAAAAAGAAATGCTTGAAGTACTTGTGTATTTTTTATCCTTTTACACATTCGAGTAAAAAAACGAAATTAAGGATACTTTGACCAAATTGGATTCAATTTTGACTTTTGATTAGCCAATTTCACCTATATGGCAAAATCAAGCTTTCCTATTGCTCCATTTTTTTTTTCTCAATAAGAAAGGTTTTGCGAAAACGAAATGATATAATTCTTTTAGGGAAAAATTTTTACTAATGTAATATACTTGCCACAAATATCACTTCCGCGTAGTGAAAAAAAAAAAATCTTTTTCTGTACACTAAAGTTGATATTTTTGTCATTTTTTAAGTATTATGCCTATTTTATCCTTCCAAATTACAAAAATGGTCCCTGTAAGTTTGCAAAAATTGCATCCACCGTCCCTAGGCTAAATTACATAAATGGTCCCTGTCGTTTGGAGAAAAATGCGTCCACCGTCCATTTTTTTTCTATATTCCTTTTTGTCTCAATTTTTTTTTGAAATAATTTAGAAAAAAAAATGTTTTCGTGACATTTTCCAAAAAAATCGGCAAAAAATATTTTCGGAAAAAAATTATTTTTGAAAAATAAATTATTTTTGAAAAATAAATCGAAAAAAAAATTATTTTCGAATGTAAAAATATTTTCGGATTTTTTTTTAATTTGGAAAAAAAATAAAGACGGTGGACGCAATTTTCTATAAACAACAGGGACCATTTATGCAATTTAGCAAAAGGACATTAGATGCAATTTTAAAATTTTCAAAGGTAAAATGGTTATCACAAAATTTTTTTTATCTTTATTACACAAAGAAAGACAAAAATGTCAACTTTAGTGTACAGAAAAAGATTTTTTTTTTTTGTTCACTACGCGAAAGTGATATTTGTGACAAGTATAGTAAATTAATAAAAAAAATTCCCATTCTTTTATTATATAAATAAATAAAAGATTACCCGAATTCTCCACACTCCTAAATGGTTTAGGAAGCATGGGATGGACTGGGCTGGGCTAGAAGATGGTTTAGTTTATTAGTCCAATAAGAGTCCTGGCTTGGCTTGTTCCCCACTCTTAGAATATCAATTTTTTGTTTGTTTGTTAAATTTCTTACCATATAAACAACCTGTTGCCAAATTTCGGACATTCTTCACTTTCCACTCCACTCCCTCTCATTCCAGTGGTATTATTTTTATTTATTTATTTATTTATTATTATTATTATTTTTTTAAATTATTGTGTTGACATGTTTTTTGTCTTTATTATGTTAGTCTTAATTCTTATGAGTAAAATTTATGAAATGCACTTACTCTTAAAAACTCGTGTTTAGTTTCTCATAAAAGCAACGGGGTCATATTTATATACGTTGGGTGCGTTTGGTATGCCGCCATGAATGACAATATGTATAAGTTTGATAGAAGTGGTGGGTCCAAGATGCATACCTAGGTCCCTTGATGTATATGGAGTATATTATTCATTACCATAATGGTGGGGCCTCTCATATTAAACAAACACCTTTAATCACCTTTAGATTCAATAAAATACACTAGTTGATAGGTATATGTGTCTATTATGGGGGTGTTTGTTTCGGCTTATATAGCGGACTTATTACTTATTTGTTTTTCGGCTTATCATAACCTCACTTTTTGTGTTGCTTTTTTTCAAACTTTTTGACTCATATAAGTTTATTAGGTCATAACAAACTAATATAAGCCGAAAAGTTTCAAAATAAGCCACAAAAAGCCCACTATATTAGCCGAAACAAACACCCCCTATGTTGAATTTATGAAATGCACCAGTTGCTATGTATATGCATTTATTATGTTTAGATTGAATAAAATACACTAGTTGCTATGTATATGTGTTTATTATGGGGGTGTTTGTTTCGGCTTATATAGCGGACATATGACTTATTTGTTTTTCGGCTTATTATGTTTCATAACCTCACTTTTTGTGTTGCTTTTTTTCAAACTTTTTGACTTATATAAGTTTATTAGGTCATAACAAACTAATATAAGCCGAAAAGTTTCAAAATAAGCCACAAAAAGCCCACTGTATTAGCCAAAACAAACACCCCCTATGTTGAAATTCAGATTATTAATTTTGCTTAATGCATGTCTTTATATTTGCTTAATACATTATATGCTTAGTATGTTAAAGTTGGAGATTAATTTTGCTGTTTATTATGTTAAAGTTGAAGATTGTACGTTTAGACACCTCACCTCGTTTTGGTTGGTTAGATAAATGATATGAGACTTTTCCGAGAATGTTCCACTTAGAAGAGATTAGTGATTTAGCTTCAGATAAATGGTGTTTGTTCGTCCTTAGGGGTAGAGCCGAAGGTGAGTCAATGGAGCTAAAATTATTAGTTTAATTCAGAATGTGTTTTTAGAGGTAAATGGAGATGGAACTTAGTTGCAATTGGTGTGTTTTTCGGTACCAAGATGGTCTAGCTGTGATAGTTTTGTTTAGCTTCTGTCTAAAAATATTTCCTGTTTTGGTGTGACAGTTGCAGGCGGTGTTTGATTGTTGTGACGTTATGTTTGACGTTTATGATGATTGTTGTAGCGTTATGTTTGTAACTGATGTATATTTGCTCTTTGTTCTCAATGTGATATATTTTGACTTTTTCGAAAATAAATATGATCGAGAAGGGATATCAGACTTTGTGCCGACATTGTTTCACTTTGAAGAGGTTAAGGATATAGCACGCGCTTGGTTCACAGAAAGGGTGGTGGTGTCTTTGGTCGTGGATTGGAACTCCTAGGGTTATTGCTTAATATCTGTTTGATACGCGAAAATTTAGTTGCTAAATATGTGTTAATTAGAAATTAGTGCTGAATATGCATGTGTTTGGTAGGTGAAATTTGATTTAGGAAATGAAGATATTGATGTTAATTTTCTCTTTATTTCAGCCACTTGAAATAGAGATGGATATGGAAATTGAAGATACTAGCAATGTAGGATTACTTAACATATTTCCAGAGGAGATTACCGAGGATATTCTTTCAAGGTTACGTTTAACCCAGTTAGGACAAATGCGCAGCATCAGCACTGAGTTAAATCGTATAATTTCTGGCGACTTATTCCGAAACGTGTTTAATGGCAGGGTGGATAGCTTGAGCGATATAGTCTTCTTTGCCCACGGAAGGCATGTGAGTGAAGTAGAACAGTTTGGTGCCCTTTGGGGTATAAGGGATGATGCGGACGATAGGGAAATCACTATTCCCCTTCGTCCCATCATGATGAATGATGTGTATGAAGGGGAGAGAATACTTTTGTTGGCTTCATATGGTATACTATTCTTGTTTAAGGTTTTATCAAAGGATTCAAAATCAATTAGGCTTCTACTAGTCAACATCTTGAGTTCAACCACTACCCAGATACCCAAACCTGACGAGTTGCATTTCTCAGATGATTTTGACGTAAGCATGGTGCCCTACTGCCCCAATTCGCCAGTTTTAGGTTTTCGTATTCTGTATGTTCAGTTTAACCACATGAACCAACCCTTCTTTTCGGTTTTTTCATCAAGAAGTCATGCCTGGGAAGTTGTATCTCTGCGCGCCACTCTTGTTCCTACTCATCAGCCATTGCACAGAAACGATGGTCGTGCTATGACATTGTTGATTAACCAAGATCTGATGACTATTCTATCTTTCCAAACCAGCCTTGATGAACTTGTTTACCAAAAGCATGAGCTCCCTAAGATCTTTGAGAAGGCTTTTGAGGGTCATCCACCCCCCGTTCCTTTACCCGGCTTCGCACCATTAGACAAGGTTTACTTTCGACTCATATCTGGTGGCTTTGCTGCATTCATGGCTAGGTCTGCCAGCACTGAACCAGGGCAAGAGGACCTCTCTTACCTTCAGATGTTGCTGGTTGCCCGTATCAATCCAGAACTCAATGCCTACGAGTTTGTTGGGAGGCTGCCGCCTGGCTTCATCTCGAATTATCAGGACATTACTTACGTTCAAGACATCCAAGTTCAACAGACCCTTCACTATGTCAATATTGGCATGGTCATCTGCACCGAAAGGTTGGGATGGGCAATTAGTCATTACCGTTGTGATTTGAGAGAGCCACAGTACCATTGGAGTGCCCGGGAGTCAGTTTTTGGAGACGAAGAGAGCGTGTACAGTCTGGGTCTCCCTTTCTTCAACTTCACTCACACCATCGCATAATCGGTACCCATCTTGCCTACCTACCTTTTATATTATGCATCATTTTCTGCTTCTTATTATACACACTGTCTTTTATAAAATTGCAAACCTGCTCTGTCTGTGAACTTTAAATTGTGCTGAAACATCTGCATCTCACCTTTTTATTGGTTTGTCAACACATTAGCTATCTTGCTGACCGACCGATACTCACTAAAAGTCATAGATAAAATCAAACATTAGGATATTTAATCTGCACTTTTGATTGAACTCTTTTTCTTGATAATATGAGCAAGTTATGTCACAGTAGCTAGATGTGAAAAGGACACAATTTCGACTTCAGGTTTTCATTCATATTGTATAATATGTCAATAAGTGTGCTTCACAGGTACAGAATGAAGTTGTTAAATTACTTTGTAGCGACTATAAAATGTCACTATTATACTAGCAAACTCGGTAAGGCTTTTTATGGGCTTCCCATAGTGCTGCTGTTAGACATATTTAACATAATTCAGTACGTTGTTGAGCTGGCTTTTTATCCAAAACTAGTTAATTTGAGCAGACTAAGAGTGTAAACCTATGTTTAGTAGAGGTGGCAAAATGGGTGGGTCAAACACTCAAACGGGTTGGGTTTGATAAATGCTTGTTCTGCCACACTCCATTAGGTTGGACAGCTTGTAATGCCACCCTCTTCAAGGTTGCAACTTTTATGTCATCATGTTTTGACACCTGATAAATACTCGTAGTTAATAGACGTCCTGATTGACACGAGATTTGAAACATTTTGGTCCATTATTACTGAAATGAGCATCTTTTCAAAATCTGTCCTGATGCACTAACAAATTTGAGCAACCTTGGTCAGATTGAATTAGTTTGTCAGAGCTCGAACAAATATGAATAGTTTACGGAGTTTGTTACTCTGTTATGTCGCATTCCGTAAATCAATCCATCATGGCAATAAGTCATTAACCTCCTGTTACAGCCTAATCTGGTTGCTAATGACTACGTCTCAAAGATGCATTCAATATGCTATGTATGATAAGGGCAGCTAAATTGAGTATGCTTTGATGGATCGATTTACGGAATTTTAGCAATCACAGGCTCATAGCTTAGAAAGTAACAAGAACCTACTATTATCAGCTGAAAAATCAATCACAGCTTGAAGGATAACAAGGACCTACAATTTCATATTTATAAATTGTAACATTAAAGTAAGAATCATAGGCCAAAAGGAAATACGATTTGTGTGAGGAAATGACCTCAATGTAGTTCTTGTTAGAAAAAAGAGGTACTTGTCCACTACATACCCGTTCGGAGAAAAACAGGGAATTTGCTAAGCATCTTTTGATCTAGAATGATATATGCGCGTGATATACGTTAAATACATATAACATGTTACTATCTTTTACTGTAATAGGCAACCACTCGGATTCTTATAGCTATTGTTACGGTTTTGTTCATCATTTAAGTATAATATATTTGTATAACATTTCCTAAATTGCCCTTAAAATGGTAATGAGAAATTTTCCAGTTATCTTAAAGTCTGAAATTTGATATACTTTGACTTATTATGCCATTTTTCTTTCAGGTACCGTTCCTCCTGTAGACCTGCACATCCTAGCGAGAAGCATCAGTTAGAAACTAATATCACAAGGTTATTAACTAGTTAGTACGAGATTAGTATTCAAAACCTACTGTTTCCTTTTTTGAAATGTTGGTCGCAAAGTAATGATATGCCTATATCTAACATATGCTGATATGCTAGCTCAAAAGCATTGTTACTCAGTTTCTGAAATCAACATATTATCAGTTTTGTTCTACATGCCTTTTATAGTCATATGCGTGATACAAAATCTCTGATACACAACATGTGCGTCATATGTGTGAAACAAAATCTCTGATACACTACATGGGCTCCTGCTTGGATAATTGACACATCTAGGAAAGAAACGATTAATCATGTCGTCTTTAACCCGGGGTTGGGGGTTTATAATAAGGTAAACCCGATCCTTTTGCGGTTTGGCCAATATGTAGATAATATGCAGGTAGGTTTTAACAATTAAGATCAAAGGTCTTGACCTCTAACATCTTTTAGCTGACTTTAATCCAATGGCGATGATAGCGGATAAGGTGTCCTTTTGCCTATCAGAGAAGTCAACATGAAAATGGGCTATTACTTTTATTATCTTGGGCATGTGTGACATAGAAATCTGTTGGTTTAGAGTAACTTCATCCTTGGGTAGACAAGTATTCTGCTTTCAAGTCATAGGCCTAACTGGGTACCATGATAGATGTTATAGTGAATAGGTCTCTGTCAAGCAAACATCAATTGTCGAGTTTAATTGGCTTAACTGGGCTTGTCCAAGCAATTAAGGTTCTAACTAGAGGCCGTGAGTTCTAGTCATACTTGGGTATTACTATTATCCTTCAATTACTAAGAGTGTGGAAATGAGCAGGTGGCAAAAGGTCAGCTACTTGTCTGGTTTCTGTAGATATTCTGAAAGAAATTACAGAAGTTCTAGTGTAATTAGTGTCTTTTCCCATCATTCAAGACTCAACTTAAACATGCATGCAATAATTTTATGTATATTCGAGTTCTTACATCCATCTTTCGTATCCAAAAAAGAGGAGGTGGTAAAATGGGTGTGTTGGGTAACGGGTTACTGCGAAGTTTTACACTGGTCACAGCGAGATGGGTTAATTCGGAACACATTTTGTCCAAATTTGTGGAGGTGGTAAATGTTTAGTGTGCCATATGTGATTACAATTTTTGTTTGATATTTCAATAATTATGGTATCTTTTATAATAAAGTTAGTTAGGAGCTTTTATGCAAGAAAACACTTGGTGTAACTTCAGCCCTGTAAAACTAACCAAGAGTTGGAGAAATCCGAGGCAATGTAATTGTGAGAAGGTTACTAGGTTTTGTGTTACATAGTACTAAGGTCGACTGAAATGCCTATAAAGAGACAAAGTCTTCTGAACAGTTTTTCGGAATAGATGTTTGGCAATGCTAGATAGAGTCACCTTTGGCATATCGTCTAGAACTTATTCTTGCTGTAACTATGTTCTGAACTTGGCATGTGTGCTAACCGCCAACCCACCTTAACAATGAGTCTAAATGTAACATTTTAGGAGAGCTGAAGATTGAGTTTATTTACCATGACAAAAGCTGTAACAACACTATCGATGACTAGATCAGTCATGTTTCTAATTAGATTAGAAGTGAACCCGGTGGTGAACAATAGATAGAAGATATTGAACACCTCCTCCCTGGATTTACTGTGTGCAAGTTTCTATAGCTGACTGCTGTAAGGGTCACAACTCACAATTGTAAATACATTGAATAAGTGTATCCCAGCCAAATACTTCTATCCTAAAAACTGTCAATACTAGATCGGATCCATGTATCATCTGAGGGTTTATAATGAGTGGCTATCCAGTAGTTGAAGCAGCCTGAACTGCAAAAAGCGTTAAACTGTGATAATCCAAACTGGTTAGTCTAGCAACATATTGTCCGTCAACAAACATTTATCTCAAACTAATTCGGGACAGACTTAATTAAAACTAAATCCTATGTTAGTGGTCGGTAAAACCAGTTGGGTAATGCCGTTAGAAAGGATTGGGTCAAAATGGTATCTTCAGGTCGAAATGGCTTGTATTCGCCCAAATAGCTTTTGTCCAAAAAGTACATAATATACTCCATAGTAAATAAGTAGTTTCTGCAGTATGATTACGAAAAGTTATATCATTTCAGTATCTTTAATTTTTTTATATTATGATTTAGGAGGTCTTATGCATAAAAAGGCACTCCGTGACCCATTTGACCCGCTTAACCCGCTTTCATATAATCGTTTTGACTTCATCAGTTTGGTGGAAATTATGAGCTCTAGTGTTTTAGTATCAAAGATGATTGAATAGGTTAAGTAGAGGGAGTACTAATACATATATGTGGTTTGTACCTTGAGAAGAGCTCACTTACATACCTTAGCCGCCATAGCCTTAGCAGATTAAGAAAGTCAAAGACTTTCCAAATGTGCAGCTCTCGAGTAAGAGTCGGTATATTGATTGCAATGGGAGGGGTGATGCCATATCCATCGGGAACATCATATGAGTGACGTACATGAAAAACACACGTTGCATGGACTCACTAGTGCATGTCTTGAAATCTTTTCATGGTTCTGTAAATGATTTGGTTAAGATACCTTGTGGCCATGTTGTTATGAAAGTCAACAAGTAGATATATTGACTTATCAAAGTTCGCGCCACGAAGAATGCTAAGATGATTTCAGGAAAAAATAAATAAAATAAAAATCCACGGCCAAATCCACATAGGGAGAAAAAAAAGCCAGTAGCCACTTCCTCAAAAGCTAGCTCATTGGGGGATCCATCCTGACTATATTAAACGTAAAGATGACAAAACAGGGTTTTTTCTATATGTTTGACCCATTTGCATTTTATAATTGTTGTTCTGATAGATTTCAGTAATAGAACATGTCCAAATTGATATCAACATAGTAATCATTAAAGAATATTGTGAGAATGTTTTCTGTGTTTCTCATTCCAATAGGTGAATATATATACAAAGAAGGTTGTACCAAAGTTCCTAATATAGAGCACCTAAATAAGTACATAAGAATCACAAAGATATTCTAATTATATACAAAGATACATAGCAATATACAGCTATACATCAGTGCTTATCTTAACACTCCCCCTCAAGTCGGAGCGTGTAGGTCACTAACGCCCAACTTGCGAAGAAGGTACTGAAATGGTCGTTTCCCAAGTGCCTTAGTAAGGATGTCAGCCGGTTGTTCATCAGTTGAAACATGAGAAGTGATTATATTACCGGCTTGTATCTGTTCACGCACATAATGGCAATCCACCTCGATATGTTTAGTACGATCATGAAATACGGGATTAGAAGCAATGTGAATTGCTGCTGTGTTGTCACAAAATAAACGCATGGGCTGTGAACCATGAACACCAAGAGAAGTAAGGAGAGACTTTAACCATGTAAGTTCGCAGCTAGTTGTAGCCATTGACCGATACTCAGCTTCAGCAGATGATCGAGAGACTGTAGGTTGCTTCTTAGTTTTCCAGGAGATCGGAGACATGCCTAACATGATAAAGTAGCCTGTAAGAGAGCGCCGTGTCAGTGGACAGGAAGCGTAATCAGAATCACAGTATGCGTTAAGTTGTAAGTTGCTATCTCGTCGGAGCAAAAGACCTTGACCAGGATGGCCTTTTAGGTAATGTAATACACGTGATAGTTGGAAGGTTATTGTCGAAAAGTTCAAGAAAAGATTAGGAAAGTGGAAGACAAAGATGATCTCGTATGGTGGAAGATTAACGTTGATTAAGTCGGTACTCGGTAGTTTAGCCCTATATTTCTTTTCCTTATTTCGTGCCCCGAATAGTGTTCTTAAATCTTTAGAAAGTGTAAGACAACGTTTTTTTTGGGGGGGAAATGATGAAGCAAGAAAAACATCTTGGGTAAAATGGGAAGTGACTCTTAACAAATTTTCTTTGGGTGGTTTAAATATTGGTAGCTTAAAAGCCTCCAATTGGGCTTTGATAGGTAAATGGTGGTGGCGATTTAGAGTTGAAGGTAGTAGACTTTGGGTTAGAGTTATTAAAAGTATTTATGGTAATGATGGTGGTTTAAAGGATGAAGAGGGTGTTCATAGAATGTCGAGAGGTTCTAAGTGGGGGGATATAGTAAAGACGGGTAGAGATATTCAAACTTTAGGCTTTAATTTTTGTGGCTCATTTGAAAAAAAACTTGGTAACGGGAATAATACTCTCTTTTGGCTAGATAGTTGGATTGGGGATGGGGTGGTTCTTAGTGAGAAGTTTCCTAGACTATTTAGACTTGAAGTCAATAAATATATTACGGTTGGTGATAAGAGGGTGTGGAATAATGATACATGGGATTGGAGGTGGGATTGGGCTACAGAATTAAGAGGAAGAGGGTTAGGAGATTTTGAGGAATTGACGGTTTTAACTAATTTTTTTGTTCCAAATGTGATGCAAGAAGATTCATGGAGATGGATACATGACGACAATGGTGCTTTCACAGTTAAAAGACTTAGGGAAATGGTAGATGACATGATCCTAAATCCAACTAATGGGGCTCAAGAGACAAAATGGTGCAAGATCATCCCAAGAAAAGTTTGTATTTTTATTTGGCGTCTACAAAAAAGAAGATTACCGGTTTACACATGGCTCGAACATCTTGGTATCGATCTTAACTCAACTCTTTGTCCACATTGTGGAAATGATATTGAAACGGTGGATCATTGCTTCTTAGGGTGCTCTCGGGTAAGAGATTCTTGGGGTAAACTTTTTAAGTGGTGGAATATGGGTACTTTTAATATTGGGTCGCTTCAAGATATTGTTGAACACAAAGGCTTGCCAAATTTTCATAAAAAACAAAGAACGGTTTGGCAAGCTGTTTGTTGGGTGATGTTATATATGATTTGGAATGCTAGAAATAAGAGAGTTTTTGAAAATAAAGCCTTCAATATGTCGACAATTTGTGATGAGGTACAAGTTCTCTCATTTCATTGGATCTCTAATAGAGCAAAGGAAGCTATTTCATCATGGATAGAGTGGTGTTCGGACCCGATCAAGGCTTGCAAATTCTAAATTTCTTTGTGTTGTTGTGGTGTCAGTCTGCAAGTTTGCAATCTGTGTGGTCAAAGTCTCTCTAATTGTCATATAGTCAGTGTGTATTGCCAGTTAGAGGGGTTGTTTGTTTTCGGTAACTTTGGGTCTTTGCTTCCTCAATTGTCTTGATTGAGGAGTTGGGATGCCATTTTGATGTATTAGTTTGGATCGTTGTTGTTAATATATTTCTTGTTGCCTTTCAAAAAAAAAAAAATGTAATACACGTAGTGCAGCATTCCAGTGAGCATCCTTAGGACTCTGCATAAATTGTGCAAGAGTATGAACCGAATAACAAAGTTCTGGACGTGTAAATGTCAAGTAAATGAGACGACCAACTAGGCGTCGGTAACGATCAGGTTGGCTGAAATCAGGCCCGCTTGCGAGTGCAAGTTGATGATTCGGTTCAATAGGAAAGTCACATGGTTTGGCACCGAGTAAACCGCTTTCTGAAAGAATATCCAATGCGTATTTGCGTTGAGAAAGAAAGAGACCATCAGGATGACGAGCAATCTCAATACCAAGAAAATACTTTAAGGTTCCCAGATCCTTCATGTGAAAGCATGTGCTCATATATGCTTTAAACTTAGTAATAGCATCTGAATTGTTTCCAGCAACAATTAAGTCATCAACATAAACAAGAACATGAAGCTCAATGCCGCTACGTTTGAAAGAAAATAAGGAATAATCCGCATACGACTGAGTGAATCCAAAAGTTTTAAGAGCGGTAGCAAGTTTAGAAAACCAATTACGTGGTGCTTGACGAAGACCATACAAAGACTTTTTAAGACGACAAACTTTTCCACGCGAGCCATAGAAGCCAGGCGGAAGTTTCATGTACACTTCTTCATCAAGATCGCCATGGAGAAAAGCATTATGAACATCCATTTGATGTAATTCCCAGTTACGAATAACAGCTACAGCTAGAAAAACACGAACGGAAACCATCTTCGCCACGGGAGCAAATGTTTCATTATAGTCAATGCCTGCAACCTGATTATTTCCAAGAATGACAAGTCGAGCTTTGTATCGCTCAATGGTACCATCGGAGTTATACTTGATCTTGTAGACCCATTTACATCCAATGGCCTTTTTGCCATGCGGCAAATCCTCAAGAACCCAAGTTCCATTTTTCTCAAGAGCATCTATCTCTTTACGCATAGCGTCACACCAATTTGGATCAGTTATAGCTTGTGAAAAACGAGTAGGCTCATTACCCATGGTGACTGCTGCCAAGAATTGAGCATGTGCAGTAGAAAAATTACTGTAAGTTACAAAATTAGCAAGAGGATACCGTGTACCTGAGGATGATGAGGCGATGGGTGGTGCAGAAGATTGGATGGGGTCTAAAGATTGGACCGTATGGCATACATAGTCCCGCAAAAGAACTGAAGGTTGTCGTTCACGAGAACTACGACGAGATCCACCTGTATTTTCTTGACTATCATTTGTGGCATACCCGGTATCATTAGTATCATTAACAATATCACTCCCCCGTTCGTCACAATCATCAGTTGAAGCTACATTATCTGTGGATGGAGAAATACCTGATGAAGTTGGAGTTTCTAAGTGTGAATTATTAGTAGCCCCCTGACTTGCATCTTCCCCTGCATAAGTGTTTGGCAACGAATCAGAATATAAAATTCTTGATTCAGGTAAAGCGACATCATGTGTAGGTGCTTCAGATTCTGCGAATGGAAAAATGTTTTCATAAAACATCACATCACGAGAAACAAAAAACTCTTTGTTTTCAAGATCATACAATCGCCACCCTTTTTTCCCGTATGGGTACCCAACAAAAATGCATTTTCGACTACGAGAACTGAATTTATTTCGATCACGAGGAATTTTAGAAGCAAAACAAAGACTTCCAAAAATACGAATATGATTATATGATGGAGAATGTCCAAACAGAAGTTCGTACGGAGTTTTCCCTTTGTTAAGTGGGGTAGGTGTTCGATTGATCAGGTACCCGGCAGTAAGAATGCATTCACCCCAAAAATCAAATGGCAAACTTGCTTGAAATCGAAGTGCCCGGGCCACATTAAGTATATGGCGGTGTTTTCGTTCCACCCTAGCATTTTGTTGTGGAGTACCAACACAAGAACTCTCGAACAAAGTTCCTTGTTCTTGAAAGAACTTCTCCAAACAAGTAAATTCTGTTCCATTATCACTACGGATACATTTAACCTTCTTGTGGAACTGAGTTGAGGCCATGGCAAAAAAATTTCTGATAATTTTCCCAACTTCAGATTTTGCACCCATCAAATATACCCAAATCCCTCGAGAATAATCATCTACAATTGTTAGAAAATAAGAGGCACCACATGAAGACGGAGTACTATAAGGACCCCAAACATCACAATGTATTAACTCAAAAGCAGAACTTGCATTACTAGAACTTAATGGAAACGAAACGCGAGTTTGTTTTGCTTTAAAGCAAACATCACAAGGTTTATTTTTATTTTTTGAACAATCACTACTAAGAACACCAGGGAAACTAGATACTAGTTGATATGAGGGGTGCCCAAGTCGACGATGCCACGTTTGATAAGTGTCTGATGTAGTAGAACAACAATGCCCAACTTGTGACGCCACCGACCGAAGCCAATAGACCCCATTCCGTTCTTCACCCACACCAATCACCGTCCTCGAAATGCGGTCCTGTATAACACAAATTTTTGGAGTTGATGTAACTATGTAGTCATGATCTTTCATCAATTTAATAAATGAAATCAGGTTACAACGCAACCGTGGAACATATAAAACATTTTCAACTCGAAGCCCATCATTAAAAACAACTGTTCCTTCCTGAACAGCGTTAGCTAGTACACCATCAGGCAAGTATACAGGAATAGGAAATATATCATGGATATCATGTAGCACACTTTTATCACCAGTCATATGTAGTGATGCACCAGTATCTAATATCCAAACCAAAAGAGACATACCAGAAAGCTTTTCAGCTTGATTGTCGTTATTTGGAGCTAGTGATTTAAGCATATTAATCACTGTGTTCCATTGTTCGTCATTAAGAGCTGGACTAAGAGAACTCCTATCTTGAGAAGAAAGATGAACACTTGTGTTACTTTGATTCGAAGATGCATTTTGAGCCGCATTTGCAACCCCAAAATTCACCCCTTTACCTCGACCACTAGAGGATGTGGCACCACGACCACGTCCACTCGAGTTTTTTTCCACGTGGTCCAGTCCACCAGTCCGGGTAACCTTTAAGTTGAAAGCAAGAAGATACGTCATGACCGGGGTAATTGCAGTTTGTACAAACAACTTTGTCATTGCGTTGTTTTGAAGATGGGTGCGAGGATCTTTGAACAGCAAAACTAACGGCCTCGCTCCTTCCTTCCTTCCCTTTCGCCATGTTTTTGTGTCTTTCTTCTTGAATGACAAGCGCATATGCACGGTTCAATGGCGGAAGCGGATCTTGTGCGATAATGTTTGTACGAATATTCCCATACAAATCATCATCTAATCCCATCAGAAATTGATGAACCTGGCGCTCGTCACGTTCCTTACTTAATTCAGCAGCCCAGTTGCACTCACACTTACCACATGTACAACCCTTGGTTGATACATACATAGAGAGCTCATCCCACAGTTTCTTAAGTTTACCATAGTAAGAGGAAATGCTTTGACCATTCTGCTCACATCGCGCAAGATCGGATGTCAACTGTTGGATACGTGGCCCATTCCCAATTGAGAAACGTTGGCGTAAATCGTCCCACAATTCTTTCACCGTATCAAAGTAAGAAATTGAGGAACGTAGGTTAGGCTCAATGGAATTAAAGAGCCACGCCAAAAGCATGGAGTTAACACTCCACCAGTCTTCAATTTCAAGTGATTCATCATCAGGCTTTTTAATAACCCCGTCCAAGAAACCTAGCTTTCGCTTTGCTCGGAAGGCATTACGCATACATCTTTCCCATTCCTGAAAATTTTCGCCCTTCAAAACCACCTGGCAGATGTTCATTCCAGGATGATCAGAAGGATGGAGATAATATGGTGAAGAAGTATCACTAGCCTTCGTATTTTTGGTTTTGTCATCAGTGTGTTTATCATCATCAACCATGATGATTGTATAGTGTTAAAATAATAATAATAATAAAGCTATCAATAAGCAAAGAAAGATCCCTGCTCTGATGCCATAAAGAATATTGTGAGAATGTTTTCTGTGTTTCTCATTCCAATAGGTGAATATATATACAAAGAAGGTTGTACCAAAGTTCCTAATATAGAGCACCTAAATAAGTACATAAGAATCACAAAGATATTCTAATTATATACAAAGATACATAGCAATATACAGCTATACATCAGTGCTTATCTTAACATCTTTGCCAATTTCTCTAACCTTAAACCTATTGAAGTCAAACATCGTCATAACTTCATACATATATTCAGATCAAATTTGAAGATATGAATATATTCTGTTTCATCAAATGCGCATATACCTGCTATCCATTGGTTTGGGACTTCTCAGAAACAATGCAAACAATAGCTTGACATGAGCTGAGCCATAAAGACCATTTCCCCTTGCAGTGTTCAAAATATACTATAGAAACATACGCTCAACCAAACCTAAACCCGCTATTTGTATTGGAACCTGTAATGGAATCGGGTTGGCCTTTGAAGTTACAAAAAGACAAGCAACGGTGAGGGAAAGGGTGGGTTATTTTAAACATCGTTATGAAACTTGAAGCAGTACGTACGACTGAAGTTGAAGATACAAATTTAGCATGGTGACATCAAGAGAAGTTGTGTCAGCAATGACTTCTGGTGTTGAAGATAAGAATGACGCTACACAGGTTTGTTTTTGGTCATGTTTCTTATGGTTATCGCATTGTATTGAAGGTATAGTTAACATAACAAGTAAATTTGAGACTATGAAACATAACATAAAGCTAATAACTAAAGAATGCCGCAACCACAATGGTTAGTTCGTGCTAATATAAAGTGAATACTGCATATTGCGCACTTGAATAATGCAATATGTATTGTCGTTTATTAATGTTATCAAATACGGAACCCTATTAGTTAGATTTATATCCATTCTAACCATTCAAATTTGGGCGCCCTCTTGGATAATTGACACATTTAGGACAGAAATGATTGTTCATGTCGTCTTTAACCCAGGTTTTGGGGGTGTATAATAAGGTTAACCTGTTCCTTTAGCGATTTGGCCATTATGTAGATAATATGCAGGTAGGTTTTAACATTTAAGATCGAAGGTTTTGACCTCTGACTTTAGTCCAATGGCGATGAAAACTATAAGGTCTCCTTTTGCCTATCAAAGTCAACATGAAAATGGGATATTACTTTTATTATCTTGAGCATGTGTGACATAGAAATCTGTTGGTTTAGAGTAACTTCATCCTTGGGTAGATAAGTATTCTGCTTTCAAGTCATACACCTAAAAGCGTCATTTGTTGTTTTTGTTATCGTTGGATGGCCGTATAATGGTTTGTTGTTTTGTAATCGCGCTGGTAGAATTGTAGCCAATGTTAGTAAAATGAAATAATGATTACCATCGAGACCCCAACCAACAAGTGCAATACCCGTGCGTTGCACGGGTCACACTTTAAACTTTGTACATATTTTCACTAAAGAACGCATACTATATCTTGTTTAACAATACCAAACCAAATAATATTTAATGTTGTGCAGTCGTATGTCTATTTTTTACCCTTTAGTTGCATCATCATTTTTCTTGTGAAAAGGAGTTACTCATATTATATTACTACGTACAATATACAGCATGCAAGTATGAGAGATATAATTATCACAAAAACTTTTACAAAGGCTTAAATTTGAAGTTATAACGTTGTGTTGTGATTTTTTGGTCCCGTTATATATCGAGTTTTACGTGTCCAACTATTAACTGTAAACAAAAGATATATCAAACACGGGCTTGTAAATAAAGGATGATAAAACATATAATAAGTTCTAGTACAATGTGTTCTACTTCTAGTGCAATATACACAATCATAATACCATATGATTCTTTGGAATACCATATAATAACATAATCAAACATGATAAAGCAACATCTAACAAAGAATGCATACCAACGATGCATTGTCAGAGTATATTTCTATTTCTTTGTTTCGTCTCTCCCCAAACCTTGCTATGAGCGTAACTGCGCAAACCATCAAAACACACCCTGAGATTAATGTTGGCCTTTTCATTTGGTAACTGCTATCATATTTACCATCATGCCTATGACACAAACAAACATAAATTACGCATTGACAACTAATTGATGTGAAGTATTACACTCAAATTTTATAACATTAATCACCACGATATGGTCTACCTCGTTACCATATTTTTTCCGTCATCATACTTCTCACTTTCCATTCCTGAAATTATTTGTTATATGTCAGATCAATGCATGTATAATTTACAAAATGGTACAAACACCATACGTGAAATATCAAAGAAAGTAAAACATATAAATAAACATACACACATAAGTATGCATGAATCATAAGAAATATGAAATTAAAATAAATGTCCTTGCACACATAGAATAATAGAAGAAAGCTAGCCTTGTTTTTATCGTGAGTGCAAATATGAATTTAATAGGGAGATTAATTTATGAGTTGTTTATACATATTTGGCAAAGTTAAAGAAAGAGCAACAAAAGGAGCGTGGAGGCATTTTCGGGTATATAGGTAATTATAATAACAAATTCAAGATATGCTTTTGACCAAATGTATTATCTTTGTACTTATCCGGCTTTGTTAAATAAAAACGTGTTTCAATTGTATCATAGCACTCCAGAAATTCAAGGAAAGAAATAAAGATAAGATTAAATCTCATTTTAAAGGGTTGAGATTGAATATTATCTTGATCTCATGGTTGAAAACTAATGCCATGTCATATTTTTTTATCACTGCTACGTGGGCAATAAATAAGTATAATGTAGAGAGATGATATCCCAATAGCATCATGTACCGAAGTAAAAGTGTTAGCATTGTAAAATATTGTGAGTTTAAGTGTCGTTTGAAACATATGTTGTGTGAATAATTTGTCATTGTAAAAGTTAAACGAATATCTATCCATAGTTTCAAGCATAATTGGTGTTCCTACATCTAACACCTTACACGGCCAAGGGCGGACCTAGGGGGGGTTGTTGAGGGTTCACTGGAACCCGATAAATGTTTTCCGCCTAGTGTTAATTTTTGTTAAAACTCCCGATTTCTCCTAAATGAACCTAGTCTGGAAATTTTGTGTCACATGAGTACATGTCTTGTTTAGCTAGTCTACTAATATGATAAAAGAAAAACACGTCTTCTTAATTTGTTTACTATTTTTTAAGAAATCGTACCTTTTAGTTCATTTTATTTTCTTTATACTCATAAAAAAAAAGTTTATGCACATGGTGACTCATAGTCCTTGGTCCGCCCCTGTATATGGCCTTGTTCGATAACAAAAACAACAAATGACGCTTTAAACCCAATCAGGTAATTAATTGACTAACATAAACATATAAGTTAGGTAGTCATGCTACGCGACTTGAGCTTCTTGTACGTACAATGAGTAAGGTGTATCAAAGTATTGATAGCAACACACCTTTACTTGTGGGTTTGGTTAGATGTATCTAATGCAATATCGAGATATGAAAGTAATGATCTTTCCATTATGATTGATTGATCGTTCATGCAGACACTAGGCGTGTCATGATGTCTATATAACACATCCATGTATGTAACTTTACATACAACCTCATACATGGCAAATAAAGAATGGAATCTCATAATCTATAAAATGGATCCAATGTGATCAGCATATATATATATATGCTAAATAGTATCGTTATCAGCATAGAAATCAGCTTTACTGAACTCAGCTCATAACTGAACACAAACATGGTCATGATTTCAAATATGTATCTAGATCACATATGGCACACCAGACATTACCACCTCCACAAATTTGGACAGGAGGTGTTCCGTATTAACCCATCTCGTTGTGACCAGTGTCAAAATTTGCAAGACCCGTTACCCAACCCGCCCATTTTACCACCTCCACTTTTTTTGGATACGAAAGATGGATGTCAGAATTTGGAAAAAAACTATTCAATGTATGTATAAGATAAGTCTAAATTGATGGAAAAAAACACTAGAATTTCTGTAATTTCTTTCATAATATCTCCAACCAAGTAGCAGACCTTTTTGCCACCTGCTAATTTCCAGGCTCCTAGTAAGGCCTCTAGTTAGAACCTTAATTGCTTGGAAAAGCCCAGTTAGGCCTAATAAACTCGGTAACTGATGTTTACTTGACAAATACATATTGACTATAACATCTATCGTGGTATTCTGTTCACAGACTTGAAAACAGAATACTTTTCTACCCAAGGACGAAGTTACTCTAAACCAACAGAGTTCTATATCACAGATGCCAAAGATAAGAAAAGTAAGAGCCTATATTTTTGTTGCACTTTTGCCCATTTTCATGTTTACTTCTGATAGGTAAAAGAAGACCTTATCCGCTTTCATCACCATTGGACTAAAGTTCAGTTCAAAGATGTCAAAGGTCAAAACCTTTGATCTTAACTGTTACAACCTACCTGCATATTATCCACCGCTTTACCTAAAGAAAACATACTTTTGGACTTAAAGAGCATAGATCTACCTAAGATTACTGACAAGTAGTTGAACATGGACCAGATGTAGAACTGCAGCTTCATCTTTTAAAAGAGCCTGTTCTTTTGAAACATGACTAAAATTTATGATCTACCAATGTATTTACATTCAGATATATTTATCAATGTGTTGGAATTGCGCCTATCAGTGTATGCAACCTGACCCATCTGAATACAAAGACCCATCTGACCCGTTTGAATGCAGTGACGCGGCATGATCCATTTTGAATAAAATGACCCTTCTGATCTGTTTAGATATAATTTGACCCATTTAATGTGTTAAGAGTTTCATCTGTCACTGTCACTATAAATGTTCTTTGGATGCAATAAAAGATACTGGACTTCAAAGAAGAATTGTCAGGAAGTGTTTTGCTGTTAATATGTATATATAAAATAAGGAGTCAAGAAATGATTTTTGATCGGACAGATTCTAGACTGTGGACATATAGCAAAACAAACGAGGTTTCACCAGCGCATCACTTGTGACACGCACTCCACACCAGATCGAGACATGCATATATGATGTTTAGCATAATAATAATAATAATCAATCAATCAATAATAAAGTGGTGTGAATAACATCGCTTTCCATGGGATTAAGGGTAATGACATAGAAATCCCAGAGATTTCGACTTGCGTTGCTCATTTGATGGTACTTTAACAAAATTAGACAAGGTGTTATGATAACCATTCATAGCCATATACTAGTAAAAGAAAGAAAGAAAAGTCGGGTACAAAGTTTTGCAATATTCTTCCAGCGAGCGAGAATAAGTTTTGCAATATTCTTCCAGTGAGCGAGAATAAGTAGTGTGCAGTAGTAGTAGTTAAATTAACCCAACAACAGGAGTGGATTAATAGTTGTTGCTACCAGAAGAAGAAGAAGTTGGTGCAGCAGCAGGGTTTGGATTAAGATTGAGAACGGAGACTCCATTAGAAATTTGATCTACACCTTGAGCATTGGAACCTCCTGCTGATTAAATTACATATTAAGAAGGGTAGCAGCATATGAAACTAATTAAGCTTAGTAGGCGAAAAGTATTACTAGTATATATCATAAGCATATATACTTGTGGGCTTATATAAGTTTATTAGTAAAATTGAAGCTTAAGCCGAAATCACATAAGGCGATATATACCGGTTGATAATGGTTGATGAGCAGCAGCAGAAGGGATGATCCTTGTTCGGTGGTTAAAAATCCGTTGTCTCCCTAAAATATGAATATTAGTAACAACAAAGTGATTAAAAAATAAATAAAAAAAGTTTTTTATAACCTATTAACGGACGAGGGGCAAGGTCATGCCGACGTCGTAAGTGAGGGAATTTGACGGAGAAACGAACATAAGTCTCGCTGTTTTTAAACAGACCACCTGCGCCTTTCAATTTACGATATCTTGCCCATCCTTCTTCTCCTGTCTCATCCATCTTTCTTTCTTAGGGTTTCAGTTTCAATCAATCAATCCCCTTTTCTTTCTTTCTTTATTTATACCCAACCAAACCAAACTAACTAATTGCCCCCTCTCACTTTCTACACTTTTGTTTGCGTCCGGCCCGGTCTAACAAAGTATAATGATCGGTTTTGCGTAAAATCAGACCGAACCGAACCGAACCGAACCGAAGAATGAATTTGAGTAAAAGGATGGAACAAGGAATGATCGGTTCAGCCCTAATCTACATCCTATAAAGTAGGGTCTACCTTATTCGGTTCGGTTTTTGATTTTAATCGGTTCGGTTCGGTTTCGGTCAAAACACAAATATTCGGTTTGAACTAGCTAAACCGACCCGACATTATTTGATTTTGTTTCGGTTTTACTATGTTTTACTCGGTTCGGTTCACGTTTTACCCATAACTTTCGGTTTTCGGGTCGGGTCAGGTTTGTCGTTCGGGTTGGGTTTGACCAGTTGCTCAGACCTATTATAAAGCATTTTCCGTGGTAAAATTGCAATTCTTTGTATTTTAACAAGGAATTGGGCGGCTGCTCGTTGCGACGGAGCTGATTTATATTTAAATTATCTTTGGTATATGGCGCATTGAGGCGGAGCCAAGTTTTAATACCAACTAATCATATACTAATTTGGTGGTAATAGTATTAGGACCCGTTTGGTTTGTAAGTGGATTTAGAATGAGATTTGGATTTGGGTTTAACTTGATAGAAAAGTATGAGAAAGAATATTAATAATTACTCCGTATTTAATTTAAATGTTTATTTAAAAATATTTAATTGTTTGACATAGTAAACTAGTAGCAAAAAAGACAAAGAAAAAAAATCGTAAAAAAAAATCGTGTGGCTCTTAATGTGTCAGTGGGAATCCATCAAAAGTGCTCAATTTAACATGGAATGACTTTTTAAACAAGATTTCATTACTTTTTCATAAAAGAATTAACCAAACAATTTATTTAATCTATGAAAGTATTTCGCGGGTCCAAAAACCTCAAACCAAACTGCCCCTAGTTTTTATATTTTATTTATATTCATAATTGGGAGTTTTGTTGGACATTATAAAGAAAATAGTTGTTTCTTTAATGACAATTTGCAAATTATAATGTATGTCATAATATATGTAGAGAGAGGTTATTCCTATGGGATATGTTATACCCACTCCTAACTTAAAAACAGTATTAATGTTTTGTACTCTTACCATTTTGGTCCCCTTGTTACAGTACAACTCAATTTTTATCAGTTTTTTTTTTTTTTTTTTTTTTTTATACTTTTTGACAGTTTAATACTTTTGACTTGTTTAACTTTAACTTTAGATTTTTTATTCCGCATTTTCCGGAAAAACAAAAAACTAAAAAGTAAAAGTTGAAAAAGTAGAAAATCTCTACTTATAAAGCATGAAGACAATTAAGCGTGTAATCGACCGCAAAATATAGTCACATGGTACTTGCCGTCGCATTGCGCGGGTGCCGTTTTAGTCTTATAAGATGTATAGATAGATATAGAAAAAGAGTTGAATTAATGTAAAAGTGTAGAAAGTGAGAGGGGGCAATTAGTTAGCTTGGTTGGGTTTAGGTATAAAGAAAGAAAGAAAGAAAAGGGGATTTTGATTGATTGAAACAGAAACCCTAAGAAAGATGGATGAGACAGGAGAAGAAGGATGGGCGAGATACCGTAAATTGAAAGGCGCGGGTGGTCTTATTTGTAAAAAGAGTGAGCCTTATGTTCGTTTCTCCCTCAAATTCCCCCACTTACGACGTCGTCCACTAACAGGTTATAAAAAACTTTTTTATTTATTTTTTAATCACTTTGTTGTTACTATTTATTAATATTAATATTGATATTTTAGGGAGACAACGGATTTTTAACCACCGAACAAGGATCATCCCTGCTGCTGCTCAACCATTATCAACCGGTATATATCGCCTTTTTTTTTTAATTCATTCTTATGGGCTTATTTGATTTCGGCTTAAGCTTCAATTTTTTTTACTAATAAACTTATATAAGCCGAAAAACAAATAAGCTTATTATTAGCTGCACCGAAATCACATAAAGCTGCCCATAAATAAGCTTAAGCAAACCACATGAATTTTGTTATAATAATACTTTTCGCCTACTAAGCTTAATTACTTTCATATGCTGCTACCCTTCTTAATATGTAATTTAATCAGCAGGAGGTCCCAATGCTCAAGGTGCAGTAGATCAAATTTCTAATGGAGTCTCTGTTCTCAATCTTAATCCAAACCCTGCTGCTGCAGCAACTTCTTCTTCTTCTGGTAGCAACAGCTATTAACCCACTCGTGTTGTTGGGTTAATTTAACTACTACTAATACTACTTATTCTCACTCGCCGGAAGAATATTACAAAACTTCTTCTCGCTCGCTGGAAGAATATTTGCTATGGCTATGAATGGTTATCATAACACCTTGTTTAATTTTGTTAAAGTACCATCAAATGAGCCACGTAAGTCGAAATCTCTGGGATTTCTATGTCATTACCCTTAATCCTATGGAAAGTGATGTTATCCACACCACTTTATTATCGATTGATTATTATTATTATTATGCTAAACATCATATATGCATGTCTCGATCTGGTGTGGAGTGCGTGTGTCACTTTTCACTGGTGAAACCTCGTTTGTTTTGCTATATGTACATTTTATAGAATCGATCAAAAATCATTTCTTGACTCCTTATTTTGTTCTCAACTTTCTCTATATATAGATATTAACCGCAAACACTTCCTGACAATTCTTCAATCTGCTAAAGTGATCTCTTTGATTTAAATAGAGTATTTGTTATGTCTAAAGTCCAGTATCTTTTATGACATCCATAGAACATTTATAGTGACAGTGATAGATGAAACTGTTAACACATCAAATGGGTCAAATTACCTCTAAACAGATCAGATGGGTTATTCAAATGGATCAGGCGGGGTCACTGCATTCAAACGGGTCAGATGGTCTTTGTATTCAGATGGGTCTTGCATACATTGATAGGTGCAATTCCAGCACATTGATAAATATATTTGAATGTAAATACATTGGTATGCTCGTTTAATATCAAATGGGTCAGAATGGATACAAATCTAACAAATAGGATTCCAACATTGTTAACATTAACAAAAACAATACATATTGCATTATGGACCGCAATAATCAAAATATTTACTTTGATAAATTTTAGTCATGTTTCAAAGAACAAGCTCTTTTAAAACATGAAGGCGCACTTCCAAATCCGGTCCATGTTCAACAGCTTGTCTGTGATCTTAGGTAGATCTATGCCCTTTAAGTCCATAAGTATGTGTTTATTAGTTAAAGCGGTAGATAATATGCAAGTAGGTTTTAACAGTTAAAATCAAAGGTTTTGGCCTCTGACATCTTTGAAATGACTTCAGTCCTTGGGTAGAAAAGTATTCTGTTTTCAAGTCTGTGAACAGAATACCACGACAGATGTTATAGTCAAAAGGTCTCTGTCAAGTAAATATCAGTTATCGAGTTTATTAATCCTAATTGGGCTTGTCCAAGCGATTAAGGTTCTAACTAGAGGCCGTGAGTTCTAATCATAGTTGGGTATTAATACTATCCTTGAATTACCAAGAGTGTGGAAATGAGCAAGTGGCAAAAGGTCAGCTACTTATCTGTGGTTTATGGAGATATTCTGAAAGAAATTACAGAAATTGTAAATTTAGACTTATCTTATACATGCATCCAATGGTTTTTTGTATTCCAAATTCTTACATCCATCTTTCGTATCCAAAAAAGTGGAGGTGGTAAAATGGGTGGGTTGGGTAACGGGTCACTGCAAATTTTTACACTGGTCACAACTAGATGGGTTAATTCGGAACACCTAGTGTGCCAAATGTGATCTAGATACATATTTGAAATCATGACCATGTTTGTGTTCAGTTATGAGCCGAGCTCAATAAAGTTGGTTTCTATGCTGATAACGATAACTATTAGCATACATATGCTGATCACATTGGATCCATTTTATAGATTATCACATTCCATCCTTTATTTGCCATGTATGAGGTTGTTATGTATGATTAGAATACTTAGTTGTGATATATGTTCTAGACATCACAACACTCCCGGTCTCTAAACAAAGATCATTACTTTCATATCTCGATATTGCATTAGACACATCTGACCAAACCCACAAAGAATGGTATGTTGATATCGATACTTTGATACTCCTGACTCGTCGTAGGTACAAAAGAAGCTCAAGTCGCATAGCACAACTACCTAAATTATATGTTTATGTTAGTCAATTGGGTTTTAAAGCGTTATTTGTTGTTTTTGTTATCGTTGGGGACGGAACATGGCCGTATAATAGTTTGTTGTTTTGTAATCGCGTAGGAAGGATTAATGTATAAGGTGTTTGTTGTAGGAACACTAATTATGCTCCAAACTATGGACGGATTTTTTTTTTTTTTTTTTTTTTTTAGACAAATTATTCACACAACATATGTTTCAAAAGACACTTAAATTCAAAATATTTTAGTTGACGGGTCAGTCACAACCATTACTTGTCATGACATCTTGTAGGAACACTAATTGTGCTTCAAACTATGGATGGGTATTTGATTAACTTTTACAAAGACAAATTATTCACACAACATATGTTTCAAACGACACTTAAACTCACAATATTTTAGTTGACGGGTCACTCACAACAATTACGTGTCTTGACAACTTAGCAGTTGAGAACATGTAAGTTAAGATCTCAGTTTCATGTCTTTTGATTTTGACCAAGTGACATGTTGATGCCAGATAAAGATGATGGCTCGCACTTATTTTAATAGATAAATCAACTATAAGTAATACTCCGTATTAGATTAACTTAATTTTTGAGTCACAAAACCACGTGTCCATGTGCAACCTCTAATTGATGTCATACATGACACACAAAGATTGAGATTGGTCCCCAAAAATGAAGTTGAACGAGATATTGATTTGGCACAAATTTTATAATTAAGACTTTCTTAAACTATTGGTATATGTAACTACGTGTCTGTTTAGTGGTTAAGAGTGTTTATGAAGATAATATAAAACAACTATTCTAATACCTAAAGAATATATTTCTCATGTTAAACTTTCCTCCACTTAGAAGTTGGTTTTGGTTAAACTAAAAAATAAATAAATAAAATTGTTTTTTAAAAAGTTAAAGAGGTGAATGATCTTTGTTCTTTAACGTGATTTAGTGGTAAAGCAACCCAAAATTCTTATAGCAGACTCGGGCTTGAAATTTCGTAGGACAGACATTTTGTGATGATTATGAAGGAGTCATAAACGACTAAAGACCTTTTGGCCCAACAGTATATGAGTAGCCCATCAATCAACAGGTTGTGGGTTCAAATCTCGTTGAAGACATGTGCGATAGATGTGTAGATTGTAATAAATTTGCCGTTTTAAAAAAATGAGTTATAAACGACCACGTATAATACTACTTAAGAGTATCATATGCCCTAAAGTTATCCGTCTCGCGTTATAGCAAAAAATGTTGTCACCTCAACATTTGTTACTTATAAGTTAAACTAAAAACATCATTCTTCAATCATCCAAGTTATAAGACACCTCCTAGTCTGCACAGAACCCAATTAAAAAAAAAAAAAAAAAAAAAAAAAAAAAAAAAAAAAAAAAAAAAAAACGGGCTGATAATTTCAGCGCAAAACCCTTTAGCGCGAAAAGAAGTGCTGGGCTCTAGTTATTCGTTCGCGTCATAGGATGATGCGAGGCAAAAAAATGCTCCACACCACGTTCTTTTAGAAAGTGTACATCATAGTCATGAAAAGACTAACTTTTGCTTTAAGGTGTTGTTAGAGGTATCGGTTAGTGACACTTCTAAGTCACTTTTAATCATTTTGACACTTTATGAATAGAAAAAAAAAATATAGTTTATTTTTTTATCTTTTTTATTTGTTAATATTTTTGACTTATCAAACTTTATTTTATATTATGTACTTTCAGTTTTATAGCTTTATAATAAAAACAAACTTATAAAAATAAATAAATAATAATAATAATGGTGCCAATAGCCGATTAGAGGGATGTGTATAACCGACCCTTGTGCTTTGTTAACAAGTCCATGTAAACACCGTGTTTACCACCTAACTTTTGTTTTTTTATTGAATAAAAGTAGGCATAACTACATATGTATGGTTTTAGGAGACAGGATATATTAACATTTTAACTCATCTTACGTGCACATCTATAATGCCATAACATTTTTAAGTTGCTAAAAACACTACGTAACTCACTTATATATTATATACAGTATAATATTACAAGAAAATAAATATCTCCAACACTTTAAAGTTTAAACAAATCCAATTATGTTTAGAAGAGCAAAATATCTTTAAAGAGTGCATATCTTGAAATAATATTCTATACATGGTCCATACTTTCGATGTTAACATAAAGGTACAAATAATGAATTAAAAAACTAGTTTAAGGACTACGTGTTTGTCATTAAATTTCTTAATTCAGAACAAAGCAACCATGAGAGGGGGTTACTTAGATGTAATAATAATAAAAAATATATTTGGTGATTAAACTTTAAAGTAGTACTAATAATACAACTATTCTCCCAATATGTAAATGTGGGCCTAAACAATGCTACATGTCTAACGTGTCTCTCTAGAGATGGAAACAATGTAACATGGAGTATTCTGATTCGCTATCGTGTCATTGTGTTATTAGTCAGAACACTAATTTTGAAAGTGTGTGTGATTCGACAAAAATAGGATCTTCAAAAATCAAATCTAATCCCGGATTTTCATGTGTACCTCTCTTTTTATTTTAAGGTTAACATAACTTTTGTTAACTTATAATGGAAAAAAGAGGTATCGTGAGACATCATAACATAAGAGTAGATAGGAACACAACAACAATACTCAATCCTGTCGAAATGAGGTATAAAAGATGTGAGATCATACATAGACAGTCACACCCTACCTGAGAATAAAAGAACTGCTTTCATAAAGACCTCCGGCAAATGATAAGAGTAGATTGGAATGAAAAACTGAAATACCAGCGTTCATTTCTTGTATTCTTGTGTGTTTATGCAACTCGAAACGTGTCACATCGTGTGTTGTTGAGCTTGAGCTCAACTCAACAAACACAGAAGCTCGAGGCTCGAGTCAAACATTCTACTTTGAGCTTGAGCTTTATTCGTTTCAATATTGAACCCGAGCTCGATCGAACCTACATCGATAGATTTGTCTCATTTCGCTTACATATCTTTTTTTCTGAACGACAATAAATTTATATTATACATACAAGAAAGACATACAATAATGAAGAAAAGACTTCGACAATGATAAAAACCACGCCTAACATCTATCTGAAAATCCCCCTATCCTATACTATGTCTATAAAATATAGATGATGAGTATACAATAAGTGAATGTAGAAATGACCAAAAATAAATAAATAAATAACTACCATAACTAAATCCTAGTACTTCACTTGACATCAATTATATGTTTATAAATGAGTTAAAGTGTAGCTTTACTTAAGTTTGATAAAGCTCACGAGCCAAATAATTCTAAACTTGAACTCGACTTGAAATTCTATTTAGAGTAAGTTGAGGTCGTTAAAATTGAGTCGTTTAAGTTAATTTTTTAACGATATTTTTTATTAAGGTCGTTGCGCAATATTAAATATACAATATTGCAAGTCTTTTTTGAATAAAAAACAAAGTAGGAAAATATCTTCAGTGAGGAATCAAGTTAAGAATTATTTTTTGAGTATTGCTAAAATCTACTACAATATCTTCCTACTAATTCTTCTACACACAACAATATAATATATTTTTTCTTCACTCATTCTCTTTCTGCATTCAAACCGTCAATTCTGACACTTGTCAGAATCCTGTAAGTAAGAGGATTTGTAGGCACATCAAGTATGAGGATTTATCATTTTTCTTATTTTTTTTTTTAATCATACGTAGTAATTAACTACTAGTATCAATAAACCATTAATTTTATCTTTTTACTGTATAAAATTACAATAATTGTCTTTTTGTTGAACTTCCACTCGCTGTCACGTGCATCCCGTGATGTTTTCACGCGCTGTGACTAAAGAGTCCAAAGATTTGCCATTCTTTTATCACAATTTCCCTCTTTCTGATTGGTTGATAATTTAAGTGAAAAGTACAGTATTATTTTGTGACAAGACACTAAGTTCAAAAAAATATATATATTTTGTGACAAGACACTATATTAAAGCAAAGAGTAAATTACATCATTTGTCCATATGCTTGTCTCAAAATCGCACGTTCGGTCTCAACTTTGAAATAAATCCATTATTCATCCCCAATATTTTCATTTTGCTTCCCCAGTAGTCTTTTAATCTAACGGTCATTAGAGCACTGGGTACCTTAACGCAACCCTGCGTTAAACCTGCCACATCAGCGCGTTAACCTTGCGTTAACATACCGAGTGCCGGCATTATTTCGCCGTTAACGCAGCGTGTTATCACATTAATGCAGCGTTAAAGGTGATTTTTCCTTTTTTTTTTTTTTTTTTTTTTTTTTTTTTTTTTTTTTTTAAATGGGTTTTGGTGTGTGTTTATAGTGTATGTTGCAGGTGTGTGTGTTTTACTTTGTGTGTGTGTCTTTGAGAGTTTGAGGTAGAAGACATAGGGAGTATATGAGGTAAAGTAAATTTCTTTTTCTTTTTGACCCGAGCATGGCCCACCCCATCAGATTGCATAGATTTTTTTTTTCTTTTTTCAACTATTAGTTTAAGTGTATATTAATTTAAAATATTTGTATAAAAGTTGAGTTAAGATGAGTTATTGGAGAGTTAAGGTACGGGGTGTTTTTTTGTTAGTTATTGTGAAAAGGTTAAAGCTGATGTGACGCTGACGTGGCGCTGAGTTATTGAATAACTCAAGTTAAGGTACCCATTGCTCTTAGTCAAGACAAGTTAGACGAGTCACGTGCCTTTCGCGTGAGGTCAATAAAGTCATTCATAGCTTTTTTTTTTTTTTTTTTAGTCATTTCTTTTATTTA
The DNA here is from genome assembly GCA_030686995.1 of Artemisia argyi. Classification (NCBI taxonomy): domain Eukaryota; kingdom Viridiplantae; phylum Streptophyta; class Magnoliopsida; order Asterales; family Asteraceae; genus Artemisia; species Artemisia argyi. The sequence continues at coordinate 180,531,879 of CM060704.1, forward strand.
ATAACATTTTCTTCCTTTACTAAATAAAACAGATCATTTTATATTTTATAACATTAAATAACATTCTCTTGCACCTTATAAAACACAAATGCAGCCACATAGATCATATTCCTTCTATCTCTTTAGAAATTAAATCTCATACACGATACACCAATCCTCACTTTGAATCTCAGTTTTTGCTCCTTCGGAAATATAGGTGAAAAAATAAAAGAGGTTGAGGATGAGGGTATTTCAGTCATTTTATTTTTCTAAAATGTATATCTGAAATAGGTAGGAGAGAAAATAAGACAAAAACACAAAATGACCTTATTGACCTCATATGAAAGGCATGTGACTCCGTCTAATTTGCTTTGAATAACGAGCATTAGGTCAAAGGACCACTGAGAAAGCAAAATGAAGACACTAGGGATGAATGGTGCATTTATTTTGAAATTAGGACTGCACGTACGATTTTGAGACAACTTAAGGACGAATGGTGTATTTTACTCTAAAGGCAACATAAATTTTGCTTATATATATTTGTTAAAAGCATACATTTGATTAGTATCTTAGAATGTCAAATGAACCGCAACGATCGAGTAGGCGAAAAAGATTTTTACTATCGTTATCAAATGAGTGTGGGAGCTTATAGGTTAAAACATTGTTTTTTCAAATAAATCTGAATTGCAACACCGACTTCTCAAAAATAGAGTTTTTATAGATTTTAAGTCATATAAATGAATGAATTAGTTGGCAAAATGTCCAAACCATAGTCAACAAAGTATTTATTATTATTATTATTATTATTATTATTATTATTATTATTATTATTATTAAATTGAAAATTGAAATGAAAAGTAATGATACTCTTGTATATATAGAAATCATGAATTGTTATTTTTATAGAGCTATAATTGGGAGATCTAAAGATATGCTTAAACTTATGTGTTATCATCTTGATAGTTGCAGCAAAATGACCTATTTTTTCACAAACCATCATGATCATGTCGCATATATTTAGTTCTAAATTTAGGAATATATGTTTGTTCAGTTCTCTATCATTTTTCATTTTTATAATGGGAGAAAAGAGGTCCTAAGGTATGGGGTGTGGCTTTATTTTCTTGAAGCATGCAAACTCGTAAAATTATGTACTATACCTCATTCGAATTGTTTAAGACATAATGAGATATATTTCTTTGAATCATTTTTACTTTTCATTCCTTTTCCAAAAAATAAAAAAATAAAAAAAAATAATAATAAAAATAAATTAAAAAGATCTTTTGTATACTTTTTGGCACACAAGATTGTTGAGAGATTATACTTATGTTTTCAAAAAATAAGCTACTTAAAAAATAATCTTTGTTTGGCAGACGTAACTTATAAGAGATTCTAAAAAAAACAATTTTCCATAATCTCTTAAAACCAAATGTTACTTCATGTAGCTTATTAAAATAATGTCTTTTTATAATCTCCAGCACCAGCACCAGCACCAGCACCAGCACCAGCACCAGCACCAGCACCAGCACCAGCACCATCTCCAGTGCAGCAACAGTTACTTTCGCCAAACATACTCCTTGTCTAATGGTACTCTCTGGCCATTAGATTAAAAGATTTAATAGGAACACTTTTTGATCATTAAATAAAAAATTGCATTTGAATAACTTAGGGTACGTTTAGTTCACAAAATATTTTTGAAGGAATTGTAATTTGAATAAATTACAATTCAAAGAATTGATATGTGTTGAAATTGTTATTGATGGAATTTTTATTGTGTTTGGTTGACTCGCAACATAATATAAATCAGAAAAACATTAATAATAATAATAATAATAATAATAATAATAATAATAATAATTATAATAATAAAATAAATTCTAATATGATAATAAAAAATAAATTATAATATAATGAAAATAAGTAATAATAATAAAATATTATTATTATTATTATTATTATTATTATTATTATTATTATTATTATATAACAATAAATTACCGATGTGTGTTATTCTATCGGCTAGGTGTCCCTTTATTTTCTGCTCAGATGTCGTGCTCATCTTGTTCTAGGGTATTTGTGGGAGACATTGATGGGGACCATGCGGTATCGTGTGCTGGTATTATTGGTATTAAGTATCGGCATAACCTAGTGCGCGATACCCTTGTTGACATATGTTCTCGGTCGAGGATCTCGGCTCGTAAAGAGGTTAGCATTGGGCTCTGTGGTGAAAGAGACAAAACTTACATCCAGCTGATATGTTGCTCTATTCCTGGGACGGTTGGCAGGATGCATGTGTCGATTTGACAGGGCTAAATGTGCGGACATTGTATATGGGTTTCTCCCATTCTCATTCTCTTCCTTTGAGAGGATGCAGTGACCTTACTAAAGCGCATCCGAAGATTCACGGTGACTCAGGACATTTGAGCACGTGTTGCTGACCATATTTTTAGTAGGATAAACTTTGCTATAGCTAGAGGAGTGGGGGCCCAGTTAGTATATCGGCTCCCCACTAACTTCTTTTAAATCATATGATTTTTCTAATGAAGTGATGTTTTATAATAATAATAATAATAATAATAATAATAATAATAATAATAATAATAATAATAATAATCTATACTACATATAAAGGAAAAATGGTCAAAATGAAAAAGTGGAAAAGTGAAAAGTCAAGTAATGTGAAATGTTGAAAAATCTTATTAAAGAAAATTATGAAATGTAATTAATACTCTTATTAAAATAGCCTATTACTTAAAAGTACAATGATTTATTCACATTGTACAACCAATTAAAAACATATCAACCAAATTAAATACAACCAATTAAAACAATCAATAGAAATAACAAACCGGGTTGACCAGGGACACTTCAAACTCGACGGGTTGAACCGGTTTAATTTGACCCATTTTTGACCCAACCTAGCAAGTTGACCCGGTTTAAATCGATAATTTTTCGACCGGAACGGTTACTCTGGTTGAACCACCCGGGTCGAATCGAGTTTCAAAACATTATGTTTAATTCCCAAATCTTCAACCTTTTATTATTTTTCATTTATAACCTATAAACTTTTTTTTTATCAATAAACTATTTGTCGCTATAAAATCCCGTTGCTATGCACATGTACTCATCAATAATGTAAAAATGGTCAAAGGTGAAAAGTGGAATAGTCAAGGTTTGTGAAATGTTGAAATGTTGAAAACTTAATTTCGGTAAGTATGACTTGTCGACAACCAAACCATGCGTAAACGTGAAATGGGCTGTAAGTTTGAAAACTTAATTTTGGTAAGTATGAGTTGTGGACAAGCATGCGTAAAGGTTGTAACAATTCGCAATTTCAGGTTAATTACTTTTCCCGAGAAATTTCACTATTCACTTTTACTATTCATTTTTCCCGAAAATTTTCCCGAAACTTGATTTTTGTTTCTTGGCCTCGAGTGATAAATCATTTCCATGACAAATTAAAAGTTTGACATTCATAAGCTCATTTTCGTGAAAGTTATTAAGGAATTACACGTTTTAGAGTAAAACGTCATTCAGAAATTCTACGCACAACGAAACTCGACCGCGTTAAGTGACCCCGCATCAGAAAAATGTTTGACACACTCATGATTTATTTGAGAATTAATCGTGACTGAGAAAAACATGACCAAAATAAGCCTCGGCCGTGAAAAACTGGAATTTTCAGTTTTTAAGGGTTTTTACTCAGCCGTAACCTTAGCCTATACCTGCACCGCGTTTCTAATACGATTTGAGTTTTCAACTTATTAGAAAAAGTCAACATATTTTTTTCCCTCCTCCTTTGACCAAAAATCATTCCTTGATTTTATAAGTCATTCCTTGATTTCTAGGCTTACGGTTTGATGTCTAAAAGACATTTAATACCAACCGACACTAGACTGAGCCCAGTCTAGACATTATAAGTCATTTTGAATCATTTTTATCACATTAGAAAAGTAACATTTTACTTTTCTCAATTTTACGCAATATTCGTACGTTTTACGTATTACGCGTTTTAGACCCGTGTTTCCAGTTTTAGCAGGGTTTTAGCACCCCAATGGAACCTACCACTCATTTTATATTTTATTATGGAGTATTTTGACAAGTTTAACCATTCTTCCAAGTTTCGTATTTTTACGATACCCGGTTTTACGTTTTGTGACGTAACAACTTACGGTTAGCATTTCACGGAGTCAAAACTTACTACATAAGCTAGGATAATATCTTCCAAAGTCAAAACCTTCCTCCCCAAGCTTGCAAACCGCCACTAGGGGGGGGATTCACACTAGGTGGCTTGATCTTGTGCTTAAGGCCTTAAGATGACACCAAGTGTCCAAACTTGGTCACCAAGTGTTGACAAGTCAACTTCCTAACCTCCTCCAAGGCATATAAAGCCTCCCCTTGCTCCTTGAACGTCCCATATCACACACACACTAACACCCTTTCATTTTCTAATCTTCTTCCAAGTTTCATCCAAGAATCAAGTGCTTAAACAACATAGAAACCCTATTTTGGTTTTGATTCATCAAACACTTCCATAACCTCATATACTTGGTGATTTCTCTTGAGTTTGAATCCACTCAAGTCACCTCAACCTTCATCATCCATCTTTCAAGATTACAAGGGTAGAAAGATTGCATGAAGTGAAGTGGGTTGAAGCAAGTCTATCAAAGTCCTTTTCCTTACTTGCTACTTTCCTTTCATCTTTGAAAGCCTAAAGTTGTAAGCCTAAACCTAACATGCTTCTTGTTTATTAATCATGTTCATATCATTTACATGTTATTCTTGCTATATTTTGTCTTGTATGCATGTCCATGATGTATAAAAGTGAGTAAAACAAGTTATTGTACATGATTGTTAAGATAAGTTACTAAAACAAGTAAACTAGTGACTTTCTTGGTATAACCTGATCAAAATGGAAAAATTATGATATTGGATTATTACATATTACATTAGAGGACTTAACAAGGAAACCATAGCAATTTGAACCACCTAAAAAGAGTAAACGAGTCAAAAGTTATGGCGATTTGAAGTTACCAAAGATTTCCGGCAAAACTGCCTAAACCATACTGTTTTGCATTCTGAGTTTTTGAAAGTCACCCTTCTGGTCCGATTCATCAAAAAGTTAAAACACGAAAGTTGTCCGAAACACCGTTTTCGTTCAAGAATAAAGAAGCTCGAGCCCTAAAAACGCTTTCCGAGTGATAAAATTCTTCAAATTCTAAACAGCCCATTTTTAGGCGAAATTCACTAGATTATGGTTATACTTTAAAAGGAACAAGAGGTCTTATGACCTATAATCAAGACCACAACCATGGCTAGAGCCAAGGTTGTGTCTCATGACCTTGGAACAAGGACCAAAGGTCATGGCTAGGCCATGACGAAATAACCATGTAAGTTTACTTAGGCGAAAACATGAAACAAGGAATTGGCGATAACTTGAACAAACAATATTGGATCTACTTCACTTAAAGGAACCATGAGATATTACAAGGAACAATGGTCATACAAGACTTATGAAACTTCCTCTAATAACAATCTTCATGTAAAAATAAACTTTCCTAAGTTTATTCAAATATCGGACATGTAACTTTTCGGATCAAAACTTATATTTATATATTTTATCAACTGCTACAATAGTAGGGAGCCTCATGTGAGGAGTTCATTATGTAAGCCGTCGAGATGAGTTATGGATTTACTAGTTAAAGTGTCATGGCTCCTCGAACGCTTACTAACATGACTTCTGAATTATGTCGGCCCGAACGGTAGTAAACGATATATAAACTATACATGTTTCATGAATCATTTCTTTTCAAAGACTTACACTATACATCATACCACATCATGGACTAATTACAAGACATACTTATATTGGCATGTTTATGTTTCCTTAGACATTATTCCAAACCTAAGTTACAACAATTATTCTAGGTTGCTCGTAGAAGTTCTTACGACATATCCATCATTCTCATTATACATCATCCAACTCAAGGTGAGTTCATAACCCCACTTTACATTACTTAATTGTTTTACAAACCCTTGGGGGAAATACATGCTATTTTTAACCGAGCACAATGTTTTTAAATTGTATGCTTGCCTGATTGTTTTATTATCACTAAGTACCAGCCTTGCTAAACCGAGATCCTTTATTATGAACCATTTAATCACTAGCAATAGTGAGCGCGAATATTGTGAATAGGCCTATTGGGATTGACGAATCCTATTTGTATTGACTAAGTTCAAACAAATGCACTAATATTTGAGATTTAGGTATGTTAGCAAAGTACCTACCGGGATAAATCTGCCGATCGATATTGGTACACGTTAACGTTTTTGTGTCATAAGCTTAGTGTATAATACATTTTATGGGCGTATAATAACGTAGCCTACCTGTTTTGTTTTCCAAACATTGGTGTGAGTCTACAGCTCACACTACCAACATATTGTGTTCAAACATTAAACAAACTCTATGAATATCACTCAACCTTTGTGTTGACCTCTCAAGCATGTATTTCAGGTTCATGACGATCAAGGATGGCACGGAATGGCACGGATACTCAAGAGGGCTATAAATTTTATTATCATTCAAAAACTCATTTATTATACATTGTAAACATGGAACCATTTGGGACCTCATTTTGTAATCTCTGATATTTATATAATTTGAATGATAAACCTTTTAAAACGACTCAATTGGAGTTCGTTTTCTATTATTGTGACTATTGTGCCGTCGAGTAACACCCAGTTCGAATTCCGCTGCAACCATGAATTGGGGGTGTTACAAAGGTGATAATGGGCTGTAAGTTCCTGGCTAATTATAAACGAGAAATACACGCATCAATATACAACTCTTGATGACACTTGATATTACATGTTTAAATTTAACTTTTGATAAGAACGGGTATAGATAGTACTTATTGGAAATACTTCAAAAACACATAAGTAATAGGGTCCATCACATGAAACAAGAAAACAAAAGAACAATAACTCAATAAGCAATTAGTCGAACTTTATAAAAGCAGTGTTCATTCTTAATAAAAGACTTTCCAATGCGCATCCATTTCAATTTCATTCGAAAGCCCATATTGATTTGAACAAACAATGGCTAGGATTAATCTTTGATATGCAACCTTTTTGTGGAAAATAAATAAACACTTTTCTTCCCACCAATCTTAACTACTTATAAAACATAGATAAAAAACTCTTAATCTCTTAATCTTTGATTTTGTTCTATACCTACTCCACCTTTGAAAACTTTAAAAAGTGATTTAAAAAAAAAATGTGTATAAAAAAACGGTTGTTACAACTAGTTTAATACTTTCCAACATTGTTTACTGCATACTTTAAAATGGAAATTTAAGTGGAGCTTTAATGAAGCTTAGCACACACACGTTTGTTAGGATGAGGATTGTCTCAAGTTGGAAAACCAACTTGACTCAAGTTGGGGAGGTGCGAGCAATTGGATTTGATCCAATGGCTAAAATCAAAAGATGTTCTTTTGATTTGAGTTTATCCAATGGTCACAAATGCCCAACTTGAGTCGAGTAACGGGAGAGGATCCTCACCCCGTTTGTTAACTCTATTCATTTGAAAACTAGAAAGCATAAAATGGAATTTTAAATGTACACTTAACACATAAACGTTTAAATATTTGATTTGTCAACTATAAAAAAAACATATTTGGTACTTTGATTATCAATTTAAATAATATATAAAAACGTTTGAATCTTTGGATTTTCTAACGGCAAACAACTATAGTTACACAAACGTTACACAAAATACTTAACCAAAATATCACTATAACTATGTGCCGCTATAAATTCCGTTGCTATGCACGGGTACTCGTCTAGTAATAATAACATACTGAATTACAACGTAATTCAAAACTTTTCATTCAACGTGCTATGTAATCTGAATTCCTTCACTTGATATAATTAGAATGATTGAATTACAATTACATTGTAAAACCGATTATGTATTGTAATTGAATTACAATTATACATTATGCAAACCAAACAGCCTAAGTAATGTAATCAGATTACAATCACATCTAATTACGCCAGATTACAACGAACCAAACGGGACCTTATAAGTTGAATTAATATATACATCAAGTGCATTTTTTTAACTGAAGATAACTAGTGCGCTAATAACACTTATATATATATATATATATATATATATATATATATATATATATATATATATATATATATATATATATATATATATATATATATATATATATAACAGAAAGAACACCAAATACGATAATTAATTACATACTAACCCATATGTTTTATTTTTAAAGACGGGACTCTCGATTATACATACACAAGTAAAAACATTAACTAAGATAAGCTAAATCATGCTCCCAAGCTTGCAAGCTGAAATAACCCAACCAAACTCGATGATCTATATTAATAGCTCAACCTCAACTTATACCAAGTGATACGAGGTTGGGTAATGACCATCATAGTAATCACAGTCACATAAACATTTAGCACTTCACCAAACCAACCACTAAACTTTCGTAGTGGTGATTACCAAACCCACCACACAACTCCACTAAAACACATGTATACCCTAAAAAATTATACATTAAAATGTGCAACACATTCGGTGATGCAGACTGCCAACCAGTGCCAAAAAACCAGCACTACACGTGGTGCTGGCTTGGCCGTTTGACTCCCATTAGGTCCAGTCTAAGAAAAAGATTTTCTCATTTAGTCTCGAATAAATTGCGACTTATCTATTGGGGTTCGTTTAACTCTCATAAAGTCGGTTTTAGGAAGCCTTGGGATATATTATATGCCCATCTTTAAATCCCCGGATTCTGTCATTAACTTGTTGGAAACTATGCGAGCTTCTTTTATCTTGGGGGGGGGGGGGGGGGGGGGGGGAGAAGATAGCGTGGATTTGGGAGAATGTTTTGGTATCTTTTGAAACAGGTGGGATGGGAATTGGAAGCTTAGAAGCGTTTAATCTTGCTCTTCTCCAAAAATAGAAATGGAGATTCGTCAATAATCCGGGTTCTTTATAGGCTCAGGTGATTAAAGCTATTCGTGGGGTGGAAGCGAGTCTTGATTTAAAAGGGTGTAATTGCAATTGTGTTTGGCCTTCCATTATCTTGTCTTATGCTATGCTTCATGATCATAATATTCTTTCGATAAATTCTTTAAGTCATAAGGTGGGAAATGGTTCCTCTATTTGTTTTTGGAAGGACAATTGGAATGGTAATGCTCCTCTAATGTCAAGGTTTAATCGGTTGTACCATTTAGATGTAAATGTGGATTGTTTTCTCTCGGGTCGTAGAATTAATGAAGCCGGAGTTTGGAATTGGAAGAGACAAGTCATGGGTTCACGTAATGAAGTTGCTTTAGCCTTGTTAGTTTCGGAATTGGGGCAAGTTCATTTTTCGGATAGTCCTGATTCGTGGAAATGGAGTTTGGAGGATTCTGGTACTTTTACAGTTCATTGGACCAAAAGTGTTACTCTGAAAGGTAAATGTTTTTATTTGGCGCCTTATCTTGGATAGACTCCCTACTCGGTTAAACTTATCGTTGAGGGGCCTCGAGATCTCTTCCATTGTTTGCCCGATATGTAGCATTGGTATGGAATCAGTTGACCATGTTTTCTTTGGTTGTGTGAGGTGGCTTCTAACATTTGGCGTTTGGTTCGTATGTGAACCGACATCGACATGCGTTCGTTTTCTTCTTGGTTCGATTGGTCCCAATGGTTTGACGCTTGGAGATCTTCAAAAAGGGATAAAGATACAGTTTATGTTATTACGGTGGCCTTGGTTTGGTGTTCATGACGGTATCGTAATAACGTTACTTTTTCTTCTAATTCTATGAGGAAAAGTGATCTTTTTTATTAGATCCGTTTGTTTTCTTTTTCTTGGCTTAAAAGTAGAGGTCGTAATGCATATTGTTGAAACTTTTAGCTTATGAAGCCCGTGTAATTTTTCTTCTAGCTTCTTGCTAGATAGGTTGTTTTTTATTCAAATCATCATGTTCCTAAAAAAATCGCGAGTTATGCTTGCCTCCATCACATCAGTATCAGTACATTCTTGTTTCATGCTACAGATAAATATTTCTTTCAGTACAATCTGTCGCTGTATATGTTATGATTCATGACATTAAATGAATATATATATATATATATATATATATATATATATATATATATATATATATATATATATATATATATATATATATATATATTTTTTTTTTCTTTTTTTTCTTTCTGATAAGCCATTTTAGTTTAATCATCATTCATTTTTCTAAAAATATCAAAGCAGGCATGCTAGACACGAATTATCAATTATGTTAATTTATTTTATGTGACTGTGTCACTATGAAATAAATTCTCTATTGCATAACACATGTTCACTTAATAGGGAGAGTCCAGTCAACACTAGCCATTTTATAACTACTACTGTTCTTTTTACAAGATTTAGGCAATTTATGACCCAACTTCTATGCAAAAAATGACTGGACCATTATATTTAGAAATTGAACAAGAGTAACATACTGCATAAGAACAAATATTACTGTAGTTTTTATAAATTTCTAAAAAACTACAGTACAAAAAATCAACCAAGAAAACAAAAAACAAATTACAAATCAACTAACATTAACAATCCATCAATAGCAAACTAAAAACTATTGCTAAAACCACCACCCAATAATGAAAACGGATATGCCGGAGGCGGTCTACCATCCGCCTCTAACGAGTATCCGTAGCCATCGCTAGACACGACATCTGGCAATGATGACGGTGAAGATTGCCAAAACGGTTCGTTACCATAATATCCTTCGGGCGAAGAAACGCCTCGTCCTCCAAACATTCCAAACTCATCTTCCTCTTTAAGTTTTATCCCCGAAGACGACGGTGATGTAGCCGTCGCCGTCGCCTGAGGTGTCAGCATTCGTTGACGTTTTTTATTAACTAATCTTTTTGACCGTTGATTTTTTTCATGCATCATACGTGGCAAGATATCAGGATCTTCGGCTACTTTATATAATAATGCCATCATTTGCTCTGGCCTTCGTTCGGTTGCTTCGAGGCGTTTGTTCATAGCTACTAACTCGTGTTCTAGAAGCTTTTGTTCGTGTTTTAATTTCTCGATTTCTAATGTCATTTCATCATCTTCGTCTTCCTCTTCATTAAATCGTACTGAATTATAATTGTTGCGACTACTGTGAGTTTGTTTTTTTCTTCCTATGTTCTTGAGTAAATGTGTTTGTCCTCGTAGAAAACACTCGTTTGCGAACTCCCAACGATCGGGGTCTACTTTTCTGAATCCCTATGGTCATAAAAATTTCAATTAGAACAACAATTTAATTATAAACGAAACAAGTAATTACTTGACGAATAATTTATTACTAGCAATGCAATTGAGGTATTACATTTTTAAGACATGTACGTACATATGTTTTTAAAACTGTCTTTTGTCTTTAGTCCTTTTTTCTCATAATGTTCACCAAATCCTATTTTCTTATATTATTTGTGCTTTATCTCTTCCAAAACGCAATTTCACACGTTGTCTAAATAAAAACTCGACTCAAATGCAAATAAAAACATAACAAGCATAATAACTTCAACTTTAACTACTATATCACATCACAAATAGAACATAGCAGTTTAACATTTTTTTATTCGAATACAACTTGGTCATAGACATAAGGGTGCTCACTATGGGAGGTGGTCTACCACCGTAACCTCCACTTTTCACGCATAACCCTATAGCACAAGTACCCAACCACGCGCAAAGAGAAAATGTTCACACTAGTTGGGTGGTTTGCATCACCGAACAGTTTCTCATGTTTTGTGCGTGTGTGTGTTTGTGAAGTATATATATATTTTTGGTGGTGGGTCTGATAGTGTATTAACGCTGTCGTGAACATGATGAGTTTGGTGACCATTTCAACCGTTCTAACAACTCATCTCTAGTGATGCTTACGTCAGGCATTTAATTCTTACAAATTTCATTTTCTAAACAAATTGGATTCAAACACAATCAAATCATAAACACCACAATTATTAGTCAACGACTCATATGAACGCGGCTTAACAAAGTAACCCGATAGCCGGTACGATGACCATAAATATATATCTAGTGAGGTTTAGTTCTTGTAAAAAAGTTAGATGACTTAACCCTACGTATTTAACGTTGTTTCAATTACTCTAATATCAAATAGGTCAATTACTGACGTCGGACATGTCAGTAATTGACCTAATTACTTACTTCTTTTATTTGTATTTCAGATTGTGTCTGAACTTATTCGATTCAGACACAATCTAAACAAAAACATCAAACAACAACAACAAAAAACCACTTACATAAGTATTGAGCTGGCGAACAAAGCTGGAGAAATTATTATGCTTAAAATAAGCGGGCAAGAGACGTTGCGAAAACTCGAGCGGTTCGACAACAACAAAGCTGTTATTGGCAATTCCCCAACGAATGAAAGCATCAAGCGATGAATCATTCACCATTTGATAAGTTTTAAGGACGAAAGGTGCGATTATATCGTTGTTGTTGTTGTTGTTTGATGATTCCATATTTTGGTAAAGAAGAAGAACTTTTTTTTTTTTTTTTTTTTTTGAACAAAGGTAATGGAGATTGAATGAGTTAATTGACTGTTATATATACGAAGGTGGAGAGTGTGAAAGAAAGCATGGGGGTCACGGATGTGGGCCCGGGAATAGCGTGGTGGGGACATTTTGGTTTAGATATTTTTGATGGCTGATTTAGCACGCGCCAGAATTGAGAGTGTGTCACTTTTGCTTTTTGTTTCCACCTCATTTTATGAGTATTGTAAACTTGGGAAATGCTCAAGTAAAATTAAGACTACTAACACTTTTTTTTTTTTTTTTTTTTTTTTTTTTTTTTTTTTTAAAGAACATAACACTTTACATTAAGAGCCGGAGAAAACTTAATTCACCCACTGGGTAGTCTACTACCCATGTGCTTGTAATATGTAGTATGTACATATCATTGAAAGGAATAAAAACACAATTAATGTTTTGTTCCTTCTCTCTCAATGACTGAATTACACCTTATTCGGGTAAACTACCCAATAGGTATATCATCTCCGAAAGAGCTTGATGTTTAGCTTGTCATTTGTGACTCATGGAACGACACATCATCATAGCACAACTCTTTCTAAAGTATCTCCTTATCATAACTAATCACAACATTATTTAGGTCCCACCACTTTCTATTTTATTTTATTTTAAATAAAATTCATTCATTAAAATAAAAATACAATACAACATATTAAAATCATACAAAACTTAAAATAATGATACGAAAAAAACGATACGACAAAAAAAAACAACACATAATAATACGAAACTTGAACATTTGATTGGTCGTTTTGATGTTTCCTCATGATTTCTTCTTGTTTCCTGCGGATGAAAGCGGCTTTGGCCAGTGTGGTCTGGTCAAGATCAAGCATTAAGAAACTTCAACTCTTTCATCTTCAGATACCCTAGTTCTTTTTGTCTCATTGCATCGTACACGAGTGTTTGAGCTTCGGCTTTGTGCGTATAATTGTGTGATAAAAGTCCAAAAAAAGTACTCGTTTGACTCCCTTGGCGCTCGACGTCTCCACCAACTTGGCTTTCTATGAAGCTCGAGATTTTTTTTTTTTTTTTTTTTTATTTATTTATTTATTATTATTTTTTTTTTTTGCGCCGTTGGGACAAGGTCGTTTGTCAGGGCCAAATAGATCCTCAGGATTTGACAGATCAATCGGGTCCTCTGCGTACCATTTGGGGTATTTTCTCATAACCTCCCACCCGTGAACATATATGAAGTTTCTCCCACCAAAGTGTTGTTGAAAATTGGTCTTCGCATTCTCGAGATGATCACTGTCATTTTCACCGCTTCTATGCTGCAAATATTTGTAAATAGCGTTGAATTTTTTAAAATCACCATGAAGCCTGGTCCATTTACTTGTGACCATAAATTTTGTACGAGTTTCACGGTCTGTAGCACTGTTGAAATTCTCCACAATCTGGTTCCAAAATGCTTACTCGGAACGGTCATTTCTAACGTCTTTGTCTTAAGAAACTTCAACCCAAGTTTCTGCTAGCAACTTTTCTTCTTCCTTTGACCAACGAGTATTCACATGCATCAGTTCCTCCACGTCATCATCGTCGTCCGCGTCCAAATTCACGATTTCTTTTTGAATTTTGTGCAACTTTTTTTCCTCGAGATTTGGCCGGTGCACGGGGTTGTGGTACTTTGAATTGTGAATCTAATGGTTGTGATTCAAAGTATTGTTGGGGTTGAGACTGAAGAAACTGTGATGGTTGTGGGTTAAAAAATTGTAGTATCGGATGTCGTTGATGTTGGAAATTTACGAATCCTTGAAACGTATATTGTTGATTTTGGTAAATTGCCTCGGGTGTCATTTGCGTACCATATGGAGAGGAAGAGTTGGAGTTTTGTGACAATGAGGTAGACGGGTTTGAAGAACTCCGGTATTGTTGTGGGTTTGAGGTGAGAAGCGACGTAAAATAACCTCCCTCGTTTGGACTTTCAGATTTTTTTTTTTTGGATAAAGAAGTGTGTGAAACATGATGTGTTTTTTAAAAAAGTAGGATTAGTGTTTTTTTTTCTTTTTTTTTAAATTAATTGATTTATTATTTTTTTTAATCACAAACGGCTATATTTACAAAATATAATATTCACTTGGGCCCACAGACGGATATATTTGCAGACAAACTCGCTCGTCGTCTGCACAACGAGAGGGAAGGTGGCGAGACAACGGGGTGTAGTTGCGAGCTATGGCGAGGATGCCACGTAGGAGTGGCGAATGGTGTTTGTCATGACTCTTACATCATTTTTTTTTTCTTTTCATTTAACTATTTTTACTCATTCTCATTTTTCATTAAAATACTCATTTTTTTCTTTCCACTTTAAATATGAAAGTTATTTAACGAGAAGGTTTACAAAATACCCCAAACATACTCACAAATCAAATAATAAACAATAAAAATACAAATGGTCCATAATTTGCACAAAAACCCAATGGTGAGTCGGTAACCTACACTCTCACTTATAGAAAAAAATAATAATAAGCACAACAACGGTAGTACATAAGACATCTTGTAAAAGAGTAGTGATTGTCATGCCTAATTTTATGCCTAAGAAAGATCATCATACACTTGACAAGATCAATGATAATTAAGTTTAGGGAGAGAGAAATTATGCAATACATGTATTCAACAATGATTTAATTAGACACATGAGTTATGCATCAAAATTATTTCCCTTTATATAAATGTACAAAATGTATTACACACAATATTAATGCTTACGTATCTCACAAATATTTAACACTTGCATGATATTACGATTTTATGAAAGTCTCTTTCTAAGACAATTGAGCTAATGCTCCATATGAAGCATCAATGTTGTTGGAGAAAGAAGTGGGTTTTAGAGAACCCTAAGGCCCCGTTTGATTCGTTGTAATATGGCGCAATTAGATTTAATTGCAATTTGATTACTTTATGTAAGCCGTTTGGTTTGTATAATAGATGTAACTGTAATTCAAATTACATCACATAAACTATTTGGTTTACAATGTAATTGTAATTCAATCATTCCAATTACATCAAGTGAGGGAATTCATATTACATAGCAAGCTGGATGGCAAATTTTGAATTACGTTGTAATTCAGTATTTTATAATTTAAAGCATCAGTATTTATAAATTATTATTATTATTATTATTATTATTATTATTATTATTTATTATTATTATTATTATTATTATTATTATTATTAATGTTTTTCTGAATTACATCACGTTGCGAGTTAACAAAAAACAATGACAGATTTCATCAATTACAATTTCAACACATTCTAATTCTTTGAATTACAGTTTATTCAAATTATAATTCTTTTCAAAGATTACAATCCTTTAAAAATATTCTGTGAACCACACACACCCAAAGTTGTTAAAGGCATTATCAAATAAATTTTGTACCATAGTTGGATGAGAAAATATATACCTCGATCTATCATCTAATGGTGTTAGGTTGTTGCTTAATATCATCAATTATTAGTTTACTTGAATCTACAAATAACTCAATAGTAGAACAACTAGAATTATAATCGAATTTTTGAAAAAAGAAGCAATGTTTGATGTTATGTGTAAAGATGAATTGACATTCTATTTATAGCCTTAGGCTGGGCACAAAAGGGTCACTCGACCGAGACATCCGATCGATTCCATTCGATCCATGCTTTTGTGGGTATTCGGTCGAGGCAAGACAAAAGAGACAAACGATCGCTACAAAGATCGAATTCTTTTTCTTTGCAAAATGAAACCGTTGCCACTTTATTACTTTTGAAGTGATAAATTCAAAAAAAAAAAAAAAAAAACAAAAAAAAAACAAAAAAACAAAAAAAAACATTACCGTTTGTTTTGGGTAAAAAAAATCTTTCATTTCTCCTTATAAATACCAAAAATTAACACACTCCAATTCTTCACACAACATAAACACAATCTCTATTAAAAATGTCTAAGAAAACACCACAACAAGCAAAAGGCCGAAAATCCCGATTACAACAAAACATCCCGGAAGTATCACCGGATTCGACTTTCCGGTTAACCGGTATCTCACCAAACGTCAATTTCCGACCCCGTTCTCTTGATTATGATTCTCAACAACCTCAACAACAACAAACATTCAATCCATTTGCTATGCATCCTAATGTTGTCCATTTGTTCCCCCGTATCAAAACAACCAACAACCACAACAAACCCACTCCCGTCGAAGCCAACAATCTATGTATGGCTCCCCCGATTCCTGTTATCGTCCAACAATGAACTCATCATCGTCTTCATATTCTAATTATCAAAATTATTCTCCGGTTAACCACATTGGTGCGTGGGAATCGCAACAGGCTTTACCTCTTAAGGGATCTCGAGAAGCTTACAACCCCCACCAGGCAGTGTACCTGATCGTTGTAGTATAGTATAGTGACAAGTACCGGGGGATTGATCGTTCAGCTAGGAATAGTGTCGCTAGGATTAGAAAGCCTAAATACTAGTTCTAAAGGTGAGGGATGATTATTTTTATATTTTTATATTTTATGGAAAGCAAATAAAAATCTCGGGTTTTGGAAGAGTGGGCGGAATTAGTTGCTATTCAACTAACCCAATACTAAGATGCAATCGAAATAAAATACTAAAATTGATAATAAACTGATTTATACTAAAGTTGTGAGCAGTAATTGGAGAAAATGTGTTTACATAGATTTCACTACTCCCTATATATCTTTTACACGTTAATTACGTGTTATAATTGCATGGATGACGGATCGTATTCCTTAATACCATTCATGGGGTGGCACACATAACTCCCCAATTCTATGAGCTCTTATCTCCTCCTACACCATGCCCAGCACAACTATAGGGATTGTAAACAGTGGCTCATGCATTAAATACAACCAATAAAGACCTAGTGCGCGTTGGTTCATGTTTCTTAAGACGTTCAAGCATGTTACCAATTGGAGATCTGCCAGTTTTCTTAAGCCTAACATATAAATCATTCATCCAAGACAAGAATAAACAAGTAATCAACACATAATCAATATCTAGGTTTCATTAGATCTAAGCAAACACAAAAGAGATCTAGCCTAGCATGATAGAATTAAGACAAGAACATGATATAGACAACCAACACATAGACATATTGATTGAATTAGAAGAACACTTATCTTGATTAATCATGCAAGGTATCAAGGGGTTGGAACCCTTGAAAAACCTGTATAGTTACACCAAAATCGTACTTAGGGTTTCTCCCAAAACTTCTCTCCTTAAATGTGAAAAATTAGAAAACTATATATAGAAAAATAGGTTTGACGGCGTCAAGAATAAACTCGTGACGCCGTCAAGACTTATACACTTCCAGGCCGTCATGAATCTTTTACTCTTGACGCCCTTCCTACGTGACGCCGTCAAATCTGTTCTGGGTAGTCATGGAAATTCATAAAATTTGCTCTTGACGCCGTCAAGGTTTTGCTCTTGACGCCGTCACCTACTGTTCCCAGCATTGAAAATTAAGACTTTGGCGTTTTCGCTTTTATGCTCCAAAAACGTCCGAATTGCTTCCTTTTCTAGATTTCACTCCCAAAGTACCTAAAATCACAAAAGGAACGATTTAGGGCAATATTTGATCAAATAAATTCGGATTCGGGCTTAAATGACCCCCTAAAAACGGATCATTTTTCGCCTTATCATATACCCTTACACTTGAGATTTGCTTGTCCTCAAGCAAATGCGCTTTTATTCTAATCAAAATACAAGTTAGGGGTCATTTAACACTAATATAAAAGTAATTACAACAAATAATCGTTCCACTAAAGACCAATAGACAAGCACGGAGGTCATACACAAGCACCTCACAAATAGTGTTTAGATACTCACATCTCTCGGGTGTAAAAAAATGTAAATTACAATATGGAAATGGAAGATATCTCTCACTACCTGTCATAGCAAAATAGATTACCATAGGCTTGGGAAAGGATCAAACCTCCACCACATGGCGTAAGCACCTAGGATAAACTATCAAAGAGGTCTTTTAAAGGGTTGTAACGTTAGGTGTAGGGATATGAAATATACGGTTTTGTTGGATAAAGGAAGTTTTACTGGTGGCGAGTTAACAATCTTGGTTAATTACATATACAATGTGGCGTTGCTAAGCCAAGACTAGACTCGACTTAAGCTAATAAATGAAAAATAACAAAAACATAAAATAAACATAGAATGAAAAGGGATGGTAGTCCGTTTTTTTTTTTTTTTTTTTTTTTTTTTTTTTTTTTTTTTTTTTTTTTTTGCATACACTCTTACCCTACCATCCAAAATAATACATCATAGGGGATTGAGCATTCCCCTTACACTTGAATCTTTGCATACTTTACAATCAACTAATCTAATGACTCGAATTAAGAAAATCAAAACACTTGGAGCACTTTTAAGATTAACGCACATATGGGGGTAATAAAATGATGTTCTTCCCCATTACTCCATAAATAAGTACTTTACCCATGAGTCCCAATCGTCCCAAAACAATATGTACAATGATATGACTCGACTTAGCAACCATGTAATCAATTAGATAGTTAACTTAGGGTTTAACAAATAACAATAATGCACTAAAAATGAGCGCATACACGGAAGGCTAAGGCGATTTGGTTGTAAATTTAAGTGGGGTGTAACAAATTCTTCCTTTAAGTAAAATGCTTAAAGTTAGAAACGAAAAGATAGGCTCGGAGGGTTGTACTAGGGGTTTCGTGTACTAAAAATGAGTACAACGCTAAGGGTGTGGGAAAAATTAGTTGACTTAACTAGCCAAGTAATATGACTTAAATGGTCAAGTAATTATGATACGGGTTTAACACAAGGGTAATCCTAATGCCTCTTATCATGTAGTAAATCCTACTACACGAATGTAGTCTCACTAGCGGTCTCGGGATGCATCACTAACGCAAGTTCTAGAATCTAAATGCTACCGGTACACTCATAAGCACTAATAATAAATGTTTTTCCTATCAAATCTAAAGGCGAACCTCACATATTTGGGTGGAAAATTTTTCTGAATATACGGTTATGTGCTAGTCATACAATCTCCTATCCATGAGACGCTTGCTATGGCTAAAGTTTCACTCCTAAATGTTGTAAAAAATTTTAAATTTGGCGCTAAAATTGCACTAACAAGTATTTCTCATAGTTTTATTACACATCTACATTAAACAAAACAAACTCAAGCGAAAGTGCATATGTAAGGTATCATCTTTTTACCCTCCTCTTACACTTAAGATGAACATTGTCCCCAATGTTCAAGTAAAGAATGTAAAAGTGAAATAAGTAAAAAGAATGAAATCAAATACTCCCCTGATTCGCTCGGTATGGATAATAGGATGGCCAGGTTAAATCTTCCTCCAAGAAAATGAACAATCAAAGCTTCCCTTCCAGAATATAAATCATCTTCTTGTTATACATAACCTGTAAAACCTGACAAAATAGACAAGACAACCTCGCGTAAAATTAGCGGCATCCTATATAAGTTTCTAAATCCTAGAAAACAAGATAAGATATAATGCTTGTGGAATGAAGTTTGCAGATCTCCTGGAGATTATAAAACTTAATAATTCACAAAAACCATAAGACTCCGTTAGAAAAAACAAAACCGGTAAAATTTCCAGATTTTAACTCCTGACACCGTCAAGAGTAAACTCCTGACGCCGTCAGAATTGACCTGCAGAAATTCTTATGTTAAGTTTCTGGAAAATTTCTGGAAAAACTTGGTCCTACTTCCTGGAAAATCCTGCAAAACTTCATTATGACTCAATACAAGCATTTGACTCTAACAAATACGAATATACATGTTCATTTAATATTGTGGAGAATCATGATCGGTTTGTTTCTTAAAAACATATTTGGGGTTTCCCCTTACACTTATCTTTTGCAAAAATACTTCTAGGTGGAGTTAAGACTAGGCCAAAACAACAAAGTAAAGTATTTCCACTTTTTAGTTTAGAAACATGATCAACCGACAATAAAAATAAAGCATGCATACGGAAGCAAATAAAAAAAACAAACAAACAAATAAAATCACACAAAACATGGGTTGCCTCCCAAGAAGCGCTTTTCTTTATTTACGAGTCTTGTAGCTAGACTCAAAGTCATGGGTTACTACGTGACTTCATCATTTGAAATGATATACCCCATGTAGTTGCGATCATTACTATTATGGTGGTAGTGCCTCAATCTATCGATACTCGCAATCACCATTCCACCTAATTTGCTTCTCAATTTAGCTACCCCATCTTGGCTCAATCCTTCGATTGTGAATGGCCCATACCACCAAGGACTTGGTTTATCGGGTGGTATTGTTGTTTCCAAGTGTCTCAAGAGCACCAAGTTCCCTTCCTTAAATGGTGTATGATTTTTTTCGTGTCGAGTATGTTCGAGTTCAACCTGAACCTTATTGCTTTTTCTTCTTTCATCCTTAGCTTTCTTATAGCTTTTGATTCTTGCCTCCCATGCAAGAATTTTATTCTGAACATGAATGGGTGTCGTGCCGATGTTGTTTTTGATCATTCTCCAACTCAAATTCTCATGCCCACTTCGCGGGGTCATGGGGAAGCTAATCTTTCTTTTTCCAGATTTAAGCTCAATCTTCCTACCTTCATACTTAATGACAGCCCTAGCGGTGGTGAGGAATGGTGCCCCAAGGATTATTGGCATGCATCCATCCCCTTTATCATCGATGATCATAAAATCAACGGGGTACATGAATCCTGCAACATTAACTAATACATCTTCTGCGATTCCTAGGGGGTATACGTACGAGTGTCCAACAAGAGATAACCTAACACGAGTAGGTGTTGGCATTTTTGACGTTAGTTGGATGTAAATAGTTAGGGGCATAAGATTTACTTCCGATCCTTGGTCGGCGAAAGTACTAAGATGTTTCAAGTCCTCGATGCTCGTTGGTATTTCAAAGTTCCCACATGCTACCTGCTTAGTAGCCACTTTCTGTACCAATAATCTCTCGAATACTGATCCTCCAGGAAGCGTATCATACTCATCTTCCTCTTCTCCCTCTTTTTCAGGAACCTGTCCGGAGGATTGGTTACGCCCATCACCCTTAATCCTGTTAGGAAAACAAATATTCCTGTAAAAGTCTCGGTCACCTAATGATTGTAATTGCATTAAGTTAGCTCGTAGTTAGTTTGTTTATTAGTTATTTAGTATTAGATTAAGTAACACCGTGGAAGAAGGAACGGGTCTTTACCCACTGTATGCCTGATCCACAGCCCGGGAGTGGGCGTAATGTTGTAACTATAAATACCCCTCTCCACATGTGGAGAGGGTTGGACCTTTCATTCAAGCTAATATATTTCTCTTGCTTCTCTCACTAGAAAAGGCTCCCACTTCCTCTCTCTACTTTTCTTGCTATTCGAACCATACAAATCACCTAAACCATACGAGTTTAAGTTTATGAATATCTTACAATTGGTATCAAGAGCCATGGTTACATCCTAGGGATTGTTTGATCTCGAATTTTCAGTTTGGTTCTTGTGTTTGTATTTTGGTTCGAATTGGCTTTCAAAAGCTTACAATCTTGCGTTTTTATTTTGGTTCGAATTGGTTTTTCTTGCCTTCTTTGTTTTATTTTGGTTTGATTATGTTACAATGTATCATTGGCTACTTTTCTGCTACTAAACTGAGTTTTGGAGATATTGGTGTTCTTGTTAGCGTTTTATTTTTTGTCACCTTTGAATGCAAAATTGGTTTTTCTGGGTTTATTTAACGTTTTTGTCCAAAAGTGATAAGAAGACAAAATTTTAGAGAGTGACAGCTTTGGTATTCTTAGTTGCGTTTAGTATTTTCTGCACTTTCATTGTTGCGGTTACCTGATGTGCTATGGTCCACTGATTTGGCATTTTGTATCTAAGAGAGAATAAAAACAATAACAAAGAAAGTGACTGTTTTGTCATTTGGTCATTTGGTCTTGAGTTTGAAAGTTGCGGTTATCCTCTGTCAAATTTATGCTGCGGTTCCATCTATTTATTTATTGTGGTTATCTCATTTTTGTCTGTCAAGCTTGCGGTTAATGACTTTGCGGTCAGTTCAAATTTGCGGGTTACTCTTAAACACTTGCGGTTAGTCAGGTCTAATAGTTGCGGTTATCTCACAAGTGAATGATTATAAGAATAACTAATACAAGATTGTCACCGACCCATATCCATCTCACGAGTTACATCTTCACAGTTCACTACTCCAAGAATTAAATCGAAAAGTAAAATTAACGATGATCTCAGAATTTTCTTTGATAATTAAAGACCTTTGAAATCTTTGCTCTCTAAAGAAAATTTTCTTCACAGATCATTTTAGAAGACAAGCTTTGTTTTTCTTACGAAAATAATCAAAAGAAAGATTAAAACATGTATGTCTCATTTTTTTCTTTTCGGTTCAAGAACTTAACTAGAACTACAATCTACCAACCTACCTTCGAACTCTTCTGGTAATCACCGAAGCTTTATTGTTGTGGTTGTTGGTCGGATTTTACAAGAACGAGTGCACAAGATTCATATCACAGGGTCGATAGTTTTATTGTCTGTTGAGAGTTGTTTTTTGGGTGACTGCGTATAGTTTAGAAAAGTGGGATTAGGGTTAGAATTGTCTGGGATTAAGTTTGTTTTTATCCCGTGTAATTAGGGTAGGTTGTTTGGACACTTGGGCTAGCATATCTGTTTTTTCCATCAAGGAACTGGGCCTAGCATTGATATCTGTGGTAGTGGGCTGCTGCTGGTTTCCTTCTCGCTTGGGCTGACATATCCACAAGGGACGTGCTTGTTATATCTTTTTGGGCTTGCATTAGTTTCGGTCAGGCTGATACGTTAACCGCAAGGGACGTGTTGTAATTTTTTAAGGTGAATTGTTTGTTGAGTGTTATTTCTTTAGACAACATTTTGTTGGAACACAAACTTTGATTGAGCTCCGTTAATCCGATTGTGAATTTATTTTGGGGTGAATTATTTTCGGGCTTATTGGATATCTACGGGGTTCATTCGGATTTCAATACTCACACGTTGTCTGAAAGTCACTGTGACTGATCCTACTCACCACTCAAACTCGCTTCAACTTAATATTATCTAATCTTCGGTGCTTCACGGTTTCTTTTGTTGACTTTAGTAAAATCCCTAGAAAGAATCATTTCTCGGTTTAAGTCACTAAAGCTGTAAAATCCCGTTTGAAGACTTTGAGATGTCGACAGCCACAGATTACATTCGTGCTGCAGGATCCGATACTTATCCTCCTATACCGTCGATTACTGAAAGTTGTACCGAATGCTTTCGATTACTTCACTCCCATATCAAATGTCTCTTTGAACAATCAGGTTACTCTGGAGGATATAGACGTGCATTCGTGACACTCTTTGGACATGACATTGAGTCATTCACTATCACAATGACCCTGTACTTGGATCAGCTGCAACAACAAATGGACAGAGCAGATTTCTCTGAAAGCTGCTGCACTGCAGCATACGGTGTGATCAACAACCAACTCCAAGCGTTCATTGATTCACGATTCACTGAGGAGTATGATCATGAGAGTCAAATGACGAAAAAGAGCTTTGCCACTCATACGGGAATTGAAGTTGACGTGTTCAGAGTCACACTACTCCAACTCATGGGTAATGTGAAGGAGTACATTATGGAAAGAGCAAAGCACGAACCCAAGTATGAAGACAAAGTGATGGCATGTCTGGTGCAACCATGCGATGGTAGTGTGGATTCGAGCAAAGCATCGAATGCTGGGTCAGTTGTCATCGAAGGCAGAGGATCAGAGACTGAAAAGCTTGACACAACGAACAGTTCAATGACTATTACACGTGATGTGGATGCAGATATCGGACCGGTAAAAGAACATGTGTCATGTGCTAAGGTACTCGAACTGTGTAACATTGTTGATGAACAAAAGATTCCTAACAAAGTACAACCGAAAAACAATGTTGATTCAGATGTCGTTGACATGGGAAATAGAAATGTTGACCTATGTGAACAACATATGAAACACAATGAAGTGTCTGTTGTACAATGTAGTGCATCTTCTGTTTTAAATGATGATTGTGTGTTGCATGAGTACACTGCTTATAACCCTGATGACTCCTTGACCACTAGATTTAATATCCTTAAGGATCAAGTGGCTATGTACGAACAACGTGCTAGATTTGAACTCACTGGACGTGAGCAGAACATGGAATGGCAAATGCGTGCATATATATCTGAAAATAATCTTAAGCGAGAAGCATTGAAAAAGGAGTTACAATCTTTGCAAAAACAACTGGATCAAACTGTTAAACAAAAACAAGAGATTCAAAAAGGTTTAAACACACTCAAACATGATTTCAAAGAGAAGGAAACAAAACTCCTAAATGATTTCTCTAGTCTTAAAATGCAGAAAAACAAACTTGAGGATAAGTTATACACGCAAGGCCAAACCATTCAAACTGCTCAAATGATGCATAAACATAGGAAGTTGAGTGATGATCATAGTGAAAAGGATTCTACTAAGCCAAAAGCCAATTTCCTTAGAAGCGGTATAGGTGCACAACCGGCATTATATGATGCAAACATTATGCTTGAGCCTAATCATGCCCCACCTGATGCTACATCCGATGATGAGGGCAATGAGATAGAAGATAGAACCAGAGAAAAACTAGCTGAGAAATTAAAGGATCCCCTGTGCATAGCTAATAAAATCTTGTACAAGTATGATTACTCTGAAGATACTCAATTAGCTGTCTTTGTCCCACAAAAGAAATTTACTCCAGAGCAAGTCTTCTGGAACATAGACATAGAAAAAATGAAAGCTGAAAGAATTGTGGGTAACACACGCACTATGGTTAGAATTGCTCACCCAACTGCTTACCCCCTGAACACACCTAGGCACCTTGTACCTCTCACTCTTCCCACCCAATGTAATACTCTAATTGGGCTGTATGTGCTAGGTCAATTGTTCAATGACTTTGAGAAAACCTGTAAAATAAGAATTACACCTACAGGGATTACAGAAGGGGAAAAGGGGTTTTGAGCAAACAAAACAATGTTATGATGCGTGGGAATCGCACCTTGCTTTACCTCTCGAGGGATCTCGCGAGGCTTACAACCCCCACCAGGCAGTGTACCTGATCGTTGTAGTATAGTATAGTGACAAGTACCGGGGGATTGATTGTTCAGCTTAGGAATAGTGTCGCTAGGATTAGAAAACCTAATTAATAGTTCTAGAGGTGGAAGATGATTATTTTTGTGTTTTTGTATTTTTATAAAAGCAAGTAAATCTCGGGTTTTGAAGGAGTGGGCGGAATTAGTTGCTAATCAACTAACCCAAAACTAAGATGCAATCAAAATAAAATAACAAAAATGAAAATAAACTAATATTAAACTAAGGTTGTGAGCAGTATGTGGAGAAATTGTGTTTACTTAGACTTCATTACTCCCTAGATATCTTTTACATGTCAATTACTTGTTATACTTGTATGGATGACGGATTGTATTCCTTAATACCATTCGTGGGGTGGCATACATAACTCCCCAACTCTATGAGCTCTTATCTCCTCCTACACCATGACCCAGCACAACTATAGGGATTGTAAACAGTGGCTCATGCATTAAATACAACCAATAAAGACCTAGTACGCCTCGGTTCATGTTTCTTAAGACGTTCAAGCATGTTACCATTGGAGATCTGCCAGTTTTCTTAAGCCTAACATATAATATCATTCATCCAAGAACAAGAATAGACAAGTAATCAACACATAATCAACATCTAGGTTTCATTAGATCTAAGCAAACACAAAGAAAATCTAGCCTAGCATAGTAGAATTAAGATAAGAACAAAAGATAAACAACCAACACATAGACATATTGATTGAATTAAGAGTATACTTATCTCAATTACAATACAAGGTCTCAAGGGTTTGGAACCCTTGAAAAACCTGTAAAAGAGGCACCAAAATCGTCTTTAGGGTTTCACCAAAACTTCTCCCCCTTTTTTTCTCCTCTCTCTTAATGAAAAAACTAGAAAACTATATATAGAAAAATCGTCCTGACGGCGTCAAGAGTTAAATCTGACGCCGTCTACTCGCCGCCATAAACTTCCTCGGACGCCCTAGATCCAATTGTGACGGCCTTAGTGACGCCGTCACCACCTTCGGTAAATTAATCTTGGCCACTTTGACGCCGTCATCTACTCATCTGACGCCGTCACCAGCTACGGTAAAATATTCATCTTGTCTGACGCCGTCAAGACTCAAGTCGTGACGCCGTCACCTTGTATTTCCAGCTTGGATTTTTGGTACTTTGTCGTTTTCTTCACTTTATACTCCAAAAACGTCCAAAATAGCCTCTTTTCCAGAATTCACTCTCCAAACACCTAAAATCACAAAAGGAACGATTTAGGGCAATATTTGATCAAATAAAGTCGGATTCGGGCTTAAATGACCCCCTAAAAACGGATCATTTTTTGCCTCATCATGTTACCTAACTGAAGTCATGCCATTTTTCAAACTTCTCAAAGAACATTTTGAGGGCCTTAAAAATACCATTAATGATGATGTGACTCAAATGAAAAAGGTTTTTGAAGATGTGGAAAATGAGGGTAAACAATTGGCAATTGATCTTAAATGCAGTGAAGTTGCGAGGAAAAATATTCTCATCATGAATGAGAATTTGATTACTAAATGTGTTGCTCAGGACGTATTTTATACTGCTACTGATTCTACGTTATCTGCCTGCCAATTTCATGAGATGTCTATTGCATTGACCGCTCTCCAGAATCGTGTTGTTGAGCTTGAGGGGGAGAATTCAAAATTGCGTGAGAAAATTCAAAACGATGACCATGATAACATGGTCAGACATTTGTCAAAACTAGAGGTTGATAATCTTAATTTGCAATTAAAGTATCAACATTTAGAAGAAAGTACTAAAATCTCAAATGCCAAGACATCTTCGGATGCTCCTGAATTTGATGCATATTTTGAATTAGCCAAACGTGATGAAAAGATTCAAGCTCACACTAACACGATTCGGAACCTGAGGGTCCAAATTGCCCAATTGAAGTCAAACAAGTGTGATGTGATTGGCACCCAAAAACCACAGTCTATAGATTCTCAGAATTTTCAATTTCAAGATACCATCAATAAATTGCAACATGAAAATGATTGGTTTCGTGCTGAAAATTCAAAAGTCAAACAACATTACAAAGAGTTATACGATTCAATTAAGATCACACGTGATATAAACAATGAAAAGATAACTTCTTTGCTTAAAGAGATTGAGAATCTAAAGACTCTGGCAAAAGGGAAAATGCCAATCATCAATTGTGATAATATTGTTCAAAAGGTTTCTACTTGTAAGAAGTATGCTTGTGATGCTGTGTTTATTCCTCTTCCCCTTAGGAATAATAAGTTGGTTCATAGTGACTATCTTAAACATCTTAAGGAGTGCCTTGATTTGCTTCGTGAAACCATTGAAGAGGATAGGATAGCAAAACCACTTGATGATGCTATTGTAGGTGCCTGCTTTCTCACTAATAGATCTCAGGAACTCTTAGAATATGCTATTGGTACATGTCCTAAAATTGATAGTGAGCGAGATAGGTCTACTGCATCATCATCTATGACTAAGAACAAGCATGTTACCTTTGAGGTACCCTTGGAAACTTCAGATCCCAACACATCCAAACATGTTCAGCAACCGGAAGTGAATAAGACTAAAATTCTCATTAGTCCGTCTACAGGAGTAAATAGTAACACTAAAGCTAGAGAGTCTAAACCAAAGAGAAATAGAAGGAATTATAGGACTTCACCTGCTAAAAGTGTTCCTAAAAAGAAAGTAGACGACCACATGAGGAACATTAAGTCCAACTTGAGCAAAATGAGTCATAATTCAAAACCTAATTCACGTTGCAAAACATGTAATGAATGCATAATTTCGAGTAATCATGATAAATGTGTTGAGAAATTTCTGAAGTCGTTTAACAAAACCCCAGTTAAGAAAGTTTGGAGAGCTAAACAAAGTAAGCAAATTTGGAAAGCAACAGGTAAACTGTTTGCCAATGTTGGTTATCAATGGAAGCCCACTGGAAGGAAATTCACTTTAGGAGAACAGTGCCCTTTAACTAGGATAACTAATTCTAAAGTAGTGCCTATTAAGGAATGGAAGCCAACTGGTAGAACCTTCCCTTTGGAGACCCAATGTCCTTTAACTAGGCCCATTGCATCTACTAGTGAAATTTCCATCATTGAAACGAATGCACCTAAGGTCTCAGTGGCTCCAGAACTTGTTTGCACTAACCAATTGGAACCCAACTCAAATTGGGGATCCGACACTCCAAATTTTCTGCTCTCGTCTGTTTCCAAATGCAGGTCATACTTTTCGTCCTTTGATATTTGGACTCAGGCTGCTCTAAACATATGATTGGGGATCACTCGAGGCTCGAGAATTTCGTGAATAAGTTTATCGGGACAGTTAGATTCGGGAACTACCATTTTGGGTTAATTATGTGTTATGGAGGTTATGTTTCTGGTGACAGCTAATTTCCTGGGTATACTACGTGGAAGGACTTGAGTATAATTTGTTCTCTGTTGGTCAATATCTTGAGTCCGATCTTGAAGATTGCCTTCAGAAATTACACATGCGTCATCAGAGAATTGGATGGTGTTGATCTTCTTAAAGGTTTTCATAGCGCCAATTTATACACCATCTCTATTGAAGTCATGATGTGGTCCTCTTCTATTTGCTTGTTGACTAATGCCTCAATGAACAAAACATGGCTATGGCACTGATGTTTAAGTCACTTGAACTTTGGTACCATCGATGCTCTTGCTCGCAGGAATTTGGTGCGAGGTCTACCCAGATTAAAGTTCAAAAAGGAACCTCATTCGGCTTGTTAACTGGGTAAACGAAAGGAGCATACTCACAAACCTAAAATTGTCAACACCAACATGGATGTTCTTTACACCCTTCACATGGACCCAGGCAGACCAATAAGTGTGAAGAGTATAAATGGGAAGTAATGTGTACTCGTTGTTGTCGACGAATACTCTCGGGTTACATGGGTAAAGTTTTTTGAGAACCAAGGACGTGACTCCAGAAGTTATCATAAAACTCATCAAACAACTGCTAGTAAGACTCACATAACCGTCAGAATCATTCAGACAAACAATGGAACGAAGGTTATCAACAAACAACTCGTTCTACTTCTCCAAGGCACCGATGATCCTATGGGCGGAAGCAATATGCTACAGCTTGTTACACCGAAAACCGATACTTGATACATACTCTTCACAACAAAACTCCATATGAGCTGATATATGGCAAGAAACCGGATCTCTCCTCTCTATTTGTGTTTGGTGCTTTATGCTACCCTACAAAATGACAGTCAAGATCTGGGAATGTTATAAGCTAAACCTGGTATTGGATTCTGCATTGGTTACGCTCCAGATAGTAAGGGATACCGAGTCTACAACAAACGAACCCGATAAATCCTGGAAACCGTTCACGTCACATTCGTTGAGCTGACTGAGCACATGGCTCCTGTACACATCAGTGCAGGACCCGCGTCTAAACTTTTGTCTCCTGAACCATTCAGTTCAGGTCTTGTACAGAATCCCACTCCTGCATGTACCTTATGTACCACCTACAAGTGAGCATTTGAAGATATAGTTTGACCAAACGTTTGATGAATACTTCGAGACACCTACTGATGATTCACTTACACCACCAGCTGCCGCTGCTCCAGTTCTGTACAACTCAAATGGTCCATCAGTGTTTCTTTGAATTGATCAAGATGCTCAATCTGCAAGTTACTCACCATCATCGTCAAACCTTCAATCTCCTTCGGTTCATCAAGGCACTGCAGTCGACAATTCTTTTGAAGTGAATTCATTAGCTCCTCTTGAAGATGCTCCGTACTAAAACCTGTTTGCTCATGAATCTTCTTCTGAGACATCCTCTTCAGGGAATACAAACACGGCTTCTTCATGTTCCTACCTACATCCACATGAACATCTCAGAAGATGAATATAGGATCATCCGATTGACAACATTATTGGATATCCTTCTCAAACGGTGTTCACACTAAGGAAACTTACCACCCATGCCTTGTGGTGCTGTTATAGTTCCATACTATCCAAATTCGAACCCAAAGATTTCAAGACTGCTATCTCTAAAGACTGTTGGGTTAATGCGATGCAAGATGAAGCTCGTATTTTCGATCGATTTGAAGTATGGGAATTGGTACTACCTCCAGACTGTGCAATGATTATAGCTCTAAGTGGATCTTCAAAGTAAAACTTGATGAGCATTATGTCGTTCTGAAAACAAGGCAAGGCTTGCTACTAAGGGATATCGTCTACAGGAAGGCATTAATTTAGAGGAATCTTTCGCTCTGGTTGTTCGTATTGTAGCTATCTGAATATCTCTTGCCAATGCTGCAAGTCAGAACATGACGGTCTATCAAATGGATATGAAAATTGCATTTCTAAATGGCGAGCTGAATAAAGTTCTTTATTTCAGTCAACCGGAAAGATTTGTATATTTTGATCGTCCTAACCATGTCTATCGTCTGAAAAGGGCTCTCTTTGGCCTAAAACAGACGCCTAGGGCATGGTTTGATACACTGTCAAAGTTTCTCCTGGGAAACGGATTCTCCTAAGGTGTGGTAAAATAAGATGTGAATGGGGTTGTGGAACTTTACTTCGTGAGGACAGAATTTCGGTTGGCAGATTTCTTCACTAAGGCTCTCTCAAGAGAACGATTTCAACTTATTCTCTAGCGCTTTGGAATGAAGAGTCCTTCGCCAGTATCTCTCAAACGTCTTCAGGAAGAAAATGAGGAGAAATGGTTTTGCTTCACATATCATTGTATATATCTTATACCATATAGAAAATATATAAATATAAAACCTATAAAACCCATAAAAATCAGAAAAATCATAAAAATCCAAAAATATTCTTCTCTCGACATGTCTCTTGTGTAATCAATATTATGTACGTTTCTAGAAATGTCATTCAATAATGACACGGAAACATACATATGCTTGAGCAAGAGTTTTTTGGTTTCAAATAAAGTTTTTTTTAAAACATGTCGTTTCTCCAAATATTCTTCAAAAAATGGCTTACAGTCATTTCAGGCTGTAACCCGGACTTAAAATTTTGGCTTGTAGTCTTTTCAGGCTACAACCCGGTCTTCACAAATATGGTTTGCTATTACTTCAGATAGCAACCCGGTTTTCAAAATGAGGAAAACACGTCGCCAAAAAGACGGTTGTTCCTAGCAAAGGGTGCCGTTCATCCGAACGTGAATTACTATATATTCATGCACCCTCGATCTAATGTACGCTTCAGTGCATTATTTCTTGATAAAGAAGAGAAATCTTCTTTTTATCGCCAAATACTTTCTCTTCCATGATTTTTCCGGAAAGTGTTTGTGCAAAACTTGGTGGTACCATGAAATTTTGAATGAAAATCAAATTGAACTCAAAAGTTTGATAAAATTTTCACTCAATCAATGACGTTAATAGTTTATGAACATATTTATGCTTTAACATCCGTCATTGATTGAGGGGGAGAGTGATTTCTCAAAATTTTATGTATCATCAAAACTCCCCACACTTCGTACATAAAACCTTGCAACAAAAAGACTTGTGATGGTTATGTGTCAGAATGAGTAAACTTTCAAAGAGTTTTCGTTAAAACTTCGAATCTTTTGCACACTCTTCACATCTGACACATAACAACCTCCCTCACATTTTGAGGGGGAGCTAGAAAAAGTTCCTTTTTATCAGAAAATATTAAAATTGACCGCATTTCTCTCCCAAAACGCTTTCTAAATTATTTAAATCAATTGAGATAAAAAATCTTGAAAGATTTAAAATTTTTGATCGGGGGAGAGAATGTGATTTAAATATGAAATCTGATAATCAAAAGTGATCGTTTGTACTCAATAATAGGCTCCCGCATATGTGCTAAACACTTTCGAATATAGAGGCACATATTGAGGGGGAGCAAAGGCGTTGGCGGAAGTTATACCAAAGACCGACCATTTATCTTTATGCATGGAGTTATAAGGATGGTTAAGGTTAGGTATGAGTTCCCATGATCCACCAGAACCGGAAGGATCTTCCCAGGGACAATCCATAGATAGATTAGAAGTCCTTAGGAATGATTATGAAAAAAGGAGTAAAGTGAGAAAGGGAAGAGTGCGGACTGAGATAAAGCTAGGACTGGAACAAACCCAACAAGGTTCTAGTGGTGAAGTCTCGGTAAGCACTGAAGGGGTTGAAGAATGAAAAAGAAATATAATGAGAAAGGGTGTAAAGAAATAGCCCTCCAATTATTCAACCTTAGGGCAGAAACCGGGTTCAATACATATGCTACTGGCGGTTACTAAGGTAACGCCGGTATTGAAGACAAGACGTCATGGACCCAGTGACGCACTGCACCAAAACTTCCCAACTACTCAAGTTCTCTTAAAAGAGCTTGTTTCATTCTCACGGGGAACCCTGTGCAATGTATCGACCGCTCATTGCGAGCTATGTTGATACCTAAAACAGGAGACGCCTCCCCAGTCTCCAGGAGCGGATCAAAACGCACTATTGAGTCTAGAGCCATGAGATCATCCATAAATCTCGTTAGGACACACATTCCAAATATTCTTATTGTTTCACATAATGTGGAAAATAAGATAAAATATTTAGAGTCCTACGCACTATCCTTGTGGTATTGCCAGAACATCCGAGTGATATGAAAATATTCACAATGAGGATGGAAATCCTTCTAGAGCGAACATCACTCAAGCTCTTGGTAGGTGACATGTGAGATCCATCTTGGATCAATGATCAAGTGACAACTGGAAAGCAACAATGGTGCGATTCAACATTGAATCAAACTTGTTCCAGGATATGGATTGACGGATACTTTTGCTAAAACCTTTCAATGTGCTCACAAACTAATTTTTCGAGCACATTGATTGTGTAATATCTTTCAAACAAAAGTATTTTTGATGGAAATGTGATTCAAAGTATAAAACTCTCGTCGTGTCTCAAAAATGTTTATCATATGACACGCGAGTGATTTCTATTAATCAATTTCTCATCAATCCGTGAATATCAGTTCACCGATTCACTCTATCGTGCTGTCTGCTTTGAGACGTTCCGGTATGAGAACATGCTAAGTATGAAATTTCCAAAGTGGATTCTTTGGAAAATTCATTACTTCAAGCTGGAAATTCCTGTCAAGGAGAGTACCATTTAAAAGAGACTCTACCTGATCACAGGTCGGTTCTCACAAAACCGGAGGGTAGTCTGTCCTCGCAGAACGAATGACAAAGCCATATTCGTTCTCTATCTTTATTGCTAACTGTTTCATTTCAGGGACACATATAAAGATGGCGTTGATGGCTCCAGTCTCCAGCTGAATCGGGTCAATCCATACCTCATGCTCACACATCCTCCACACTATCAATGAAGATAAGAGACTTGCTACAGCAAATGTTGAGAGACTACCAACAACGTTTCCGCAACTCTGATGAAAAAGTCTCCTAATCTACAACTCTTATGCAACGTCTCCAGATACAGAAGGGTGTGAGCATGATGGTCCTTAGTCACTACATCACATGAAGGCAATACTACTATGGATGAGCTTGGAGATTTACTTTGGCTGATGATCTCAAAGAAGCTCAAAGATCACACATCACAAAGGAACTCTAATCACAAGTTCGCTTGGTTGAAGTACGAAGTGTGCTGAAAAGAGAAGAATCAGATCCTACGAGCTACAAAGACTAAAGAATGCTTAAAGACCAAAGAGCTTAACTTCAAAGGTGACCTCGCTTAGGGGGAGATTGTTAGGAATACAAATATTCCTGTAAAAGTCTCGGTCACCTAATGATTGTAATTGCATTAAGTTAGCTCGTAGTTAGTTTGTTTATTAGTTATTTAGTATTAGATTAAGTAACACCGTGGAAGAAGGAACGGGTCTTTACCCACTGTATCCCTGATCCACAGCCCGGGAGTGGGCGTAATGTTGTAACTATAAATACCCCTCTCCACATGTGGAGAGGGTTGGACCTTTCATTCAAGCTAATATATTTCTCTTGCTTCTCTCACTAGAAAAGGCTCCCACTTCCTCTCTCTACTTTTCTTGCTATTCGAACCATACAAATCACCTAAACCATACGAGTTTAAGTTTATGAATATCTTACAAATCCAATTTGTTATGGTGTTTTTTTTTTATATCATGTTTCAGGTAGTAACTCAAAGGTTGGGATTCTGGTGGTTTTTCTAAGGTCTGTTTAGCAGGAGTTTCTACCTTCTCGTTATCTTTATGGACAATGGTGATGGAGTTAACAAATTGGGTGGTGAGAGTGGCGCTTTCTTTCCTTAGTAGTATTCGTTCGGGGGTTCTCTGGTTGGCATACTCCTCCAATAGACTCAACATCTCATTCATTTTCTCTTGCATCTCCTCTTTTTGCTTATAAACTGCTTCTTCGAATCTAGCAAGCCGATCTGAATGAGTTGCCATATATTCTCTCATCCTAGCCTCAAACTCCGAGCTAAGTTCCTTGGGAGGGGAACAAGGTGGGGTGCACCTCTGAAAAGTCTTGACATGTTCTCTAGAAGGTGACTCAGATAATGGTGCCGAAGTTGGTTTTGAGACAGAATTGACAGTGGCTTGTCTAGGACTTAAAGCCCTCCTTTGCCTTTCCTCAAAATAGTCGACTTTTGCCTCGAGTTTGCATAGAAGTTCATCGGGGATTTCGGTGGTCCCTCCAGATGTTGAGACTGCATTGATAGCTGCTTCCACTGTATGATTAAACTCCCACATTTCCTGATTGTCAGTGGCGAGCTCCTCGATAATTGCACAAGACTCCTCGGCGTTCTTATCACGCAGTTTACCTCTCGCGGCCCTATCGATTGTGCGTTTAGTGTGATAGTCAACATGGTCGTAGAAAACCTGCACTAATAACCAAAGGTTTATACCATGGTGAGGGACCTTGTGGAGGAGACCTTTAAAACGGGCCCAAGCTTCGTAGAAAGTTTCACCCTGCTGCAGTTCAAACATCAGAATGTCATTTCTAAGCATTACCGTCTTTCCCGGTGGGAAGAATTGAGTAAGGAAGCGATTGGTGAGATCATCCCATGTGGTGATGGATCCCGCGGGTAAACGCTCAAGCCATTGACTAGCTTGATCCCGTAGAGAGAATTGGAATAGGCGTAATCGGGTTGTCTCTCTAGTTTCAACACCTAGGTCTATGGAATCTACGATTTTGAGAAAGTCCTTAAGATGTTGGTTTGGATCTTCGGAACGAAGTCCATGGAATGCACATCCGCTTTGCACCAACCGGATGGTGTCGGATCGCAAAGGGGTCACATTGGCTCCGGTGAGCTCAATGGTGTTTCGGTAGCCTTGGTGGCTAGGTCCGGAATACTCTCCTAAGGTTCGGGGCCTAAGGGGTTCTAGTGGTGGGTTTTGTTGTGGTGGGATGACGGGTTCAAAGATGTTACCACCTTCCATGATGTCGGATGGTAAAGAGTTACGAACAAAGGTACGAAGAAATAAGATAGACTAAAGAAGATCTAAAAATAAAAAAATAAAATCTTACTAGAAAGGAATCTAGCAAGTAGACCTAATAAAAAGAAATTCTAACCTAGACAATAACTATTCCCCGGGCTGCGGCGCCAAAAACTTGATGGCGCCGCACTCTTTTGCGAAAGCTGAGGAATAAATATAAAGATAGACAATCCCCGGCAACGGCGCCAAAAACTTGGTGCGTGGGAATCGCAACAGGCTTTACCTCTCAAGGGATCTCGAGAAGCTTACAACCCCCACCAGGCAGTGTACCTGATCGTTGTAGTATAGTATAGTGACAAGTACCGGGGGATTGATCGTTCAGCTAGGAATAGTGTCGCTAGGAATAGAAAGCCTAAATACTAGTTCTAAAGGTGAGGGATGATTATTTTTGTATTTTTATATTTTATGGAAAGCAAATAAAAATCTC
Source organism: Artemisia argyi (assembly GCA_030686995.1). Lineage (NCBI taxonomy): Eukaryota > Viridiplantae > Streptophyta > Magnoliopsida > Asterales > Asteraceae > Artemisia > Artemisia argyi. The sequence continues at coordinate 180,568,458 of CM060704.1, forward strand.
GGGTTTTAGAAGAGTGGGCGGAATTAGTTGCTATTCAACTAACCCAATACTAACATGCAATCAAAATAAAATACTAAAAATGAAAATAAACTGATTTATACTAAAGTTGTGAGCAGTAATTGGAGAAAATGTATTTACTTAGATTTCACTACTCCCTAGATATCTTTTACACGTTAATTACTTGTTATAATTGCATGGATGACGGATCGTATTCCTTAATACCATTCATGGGGTGGCACACATAACTCCCCAATTCTATGAGCTCTTATCTCCTCCTACACCATGCCCAGCACAACTATAGGGATTGTAAACAGTGACTCATGCATTAAATACAACCAATAAAGACCTAGTGCGCGTTGGTTCATGTTTCTTAAGACGTTCAAGCATGTTACCAATTGGAGATCTGCCAGTTTTCTTAAGCCTAACATATAAATCATTCATCCAAGACAAGAATAAACAAGTAATCAACACATAATCAATATCTAGGTTTTATTAGATCTAAGCAAACACAAAAGAGATCTAGCCTAGCATGATAGAATTAAGACAAGAACATGATATAGACAACCAACACATAGACATATTGATTGAATTAGAAGAACACTTATCTTGATTAATCATGCAAGGTATCAAGGGGTTGGAACCCTTGAAAAACCTGTAAAGTTACACCAAAATCGTACTTAGGGTTTCTCCCAAAACTTCTCTCCTTAAATGTGAAAAATTAGAAAACTATATATAGAAAAATAGGTTTGACGGCGTCAAGAATAAACTCGTGACGCCGTCAAGACTTATACACTTCCAGGCCGTCATGACTCTTTTACTCTTGACGCCCTTCCTACGTGACGCCGTCAAATCTGTTCTGGGTAGTCATGGAAATTCATAAAATTTGCTCTTGACGCCGTCACCTACTGTTCCCAGCATGGAAAATTAATACTTTGGCGTTTTCTTCACTTTTATGCTCCAAAAACGTCCGAATTGCTTCCTTTTCCAGATTTCACTCCCAAAGTACCTAAAATCACAAAAGGAACGATTTAGAGCAATATTTGATCAAATAAATTCGGATTCGGGCTTAAATGACCCCCTAAAAACGGATCATTTTTCGCCTCATCATATACCCTTACACTTGAGATTTGCTTGTCCTCAAACAAATGCGCTTTTATTCTAATCAAAATACAAGTTAGGGGTCATTTAACACTAATATAAAAGTAATTACAACAAATAATCGTTCCACTAAAGACCAATAGACAAGCACGGAGGTCATACACAAGCACCTCACAAATAGTGTTTAGATACTCACATCTCTCGGGTGTAAAAAAATGTAAATTACAATATGGAAATGGAAGATATCTCTCACTACCTGTCATAGCAAAATAGATTACCATAGGCTTGGGAAAGGATCAAACCTCCACCACATGGCGTAAGCACCTAGGATAAACTGTCAAAGAGGTCTTTTAAAGGGTTGTAACGTTAGGTGTAGGGATATGAAATATACGGTTTTGTTGGATAAAGGAAGTTTTACTGGTGGCGAGTTAACAATCTTGGTTAATTACATATACAATGTGGCGTTGCTAAGCCAAGACTAGACTCGACTTAAGCTAATAAATGAAAAATAACAAAAATATAAAATAAACATAGAATGAAAAGGGATGGTAGTCCGTTTTTTTTTTTTTTTTTTTTTTTTTTTTTGCATACACTCTTACCCTACCATCCAAAATAATACATCATAGGGGATTGAGCATTCCCCTTACACTTGAATCTTTACATACTTTACAATCAACTAATCTAATGACTCGAATTAAGAAAATCAAAACACTTGGAGCACTTTTAAGATTAACGCACATATGGGGGTAATAAAATGATGTTCTTCCCCATTACTCCATAAATAAGTACTTTACCCATGAGTCCCAATCGTCCCAAAACAATATGTACAATGATATGACTCGACTTAGCAACCATGTAATCAATTAGATAGTTAACTTAGGGTTTAACAAATAACAATAATGCACTAAAAATAAGCGCATACACGGAAGGCTAAGGCGATTTGGTTGTACATTTAAGTGGGGTGTAACAAATTCTTCCTTTAAGTAAAATGCTTAAAGTTAGAAACGAAAAGATAGGCTCGGAGGGTTGTACTAGGGGTTTCGTGTACTAAAAATGAGTACAACGCTAAGGGTGTGGGAAAAATTAGTTGACTTAACTAGCCAAGTAATATGACTTAAATGGTCAAGTAATTATGATACGGGTTTAACACAAGGGTAATCCTAATGCCTCTTATCATGTAGTAAATCCTACTACACGAATGTAGTCTCACTAGCGGTCTTGGGATGCATCACTAACGCAAGTTCTAGAATCTAAATGCTACCGGTACACTCATAAGCACTAATAATAAATGTTTTTCCTATCAAATCTAAAGGCGAACCTCACATATTTGGGTGGAAAATTTTTCTGAATATACGGTTATGTGCTAGTCATACAATCTCCTATCCATGAGACGCTTGCTATGGCTAAAGTTTCACTCCTAAATGTTGTAAAAAAATTTAAATTTGGCGCTAAAATTGCACTAACAAGTATTTCTCATATTTTTATTACACATCTACCATAGCAAAATAGATTACCATAGGCTTGGGAAAGGATCAAACCTCCACCACATGGCGTAAGCACCTAGGATAAACTATCAAAGAGGTCTTTTAAAAGGTTGTAACGTTAGGTATAGGGATATGAATTACACGGTTTTGTTGGATAAAGGAAATTTTACTGGTGGCGAGTTAACAAACTTGGTTAATTACATATACATGATGGCGTTGCTAAGCCAAGACTAGACTCGACTTAAGCTAATAAATGAAAGATAACAAAAACATAAAATAAACATAGAATAAAAACGGGATGGAAGTCCGTATGTTTTTTTTTTTTTTTTTTTTTTTTTTTTTTTTTAATTTTTTCGATTTTTTTTTTTTTTTTTTTTTTTTTTGCATACACTCTTACCCTACCATCTAAAATAATACATCATAGGGAATGAACATTCCCCTTACACTTGAATCTTTACATACTTTACATTAAACTATTCTAATGACTCGAATTAAGAAAATCAAAACACTTGGAGCACTTTTAAGATTAACGCACATATGGGGGTAATAAGTGATGTTCTTCCCCATTACTCCATAAAATAAGTACTTACCCATGAGTCCCAATCGTCCCAAAACAATATGTACAAGGATATGACTTGACTTAGCAACCATGTAATCAATTAGAAGGTTAACTTAGGGTTTAACAAATAACAATAATGCACTAAAAATGAGCGCATACACGGAAGGCTAAGGCGATTTGGGTGTACATTTAAGTGGGGTGTAACAAATTCTTCCTTTAAGTAAAATGCTTAAAGTTAGAAACGAAAAGATAGGCTCGGAGGGGTGTACTAGGGGTTTCGTGTACTAAAAATGAGTACAACGCAAAGGGTGTGGGAAAAATTAGTTGACTTAACTAGCCAAGTAATATGACTTAAATGGTCAAGTAATTGTAATACGGGTTTAACACAAGGGTGATCCTAATGCCTCTTATCATGTAGTAAATCCTACCACACGAATGTAGTCTCACTCGCGGTCTCGGGATGCATCACTAACGCAAGTTCTAGAATCTAAATGCTACCGGTACACTCATAGGCACTAATAATAAATGCTTTTCCTATCAAATCTAAAGGCGAACCTCACATTTTTGGGTAGAAAATTTTTCTGAATATACGGTTATGTGCTAGTCATACAATCTCCTATCCATGAGACGCTTGCTATGGCTAAAGTTTCACTCCTAAATGTTGTAAAAAATTTTAAATTTGGCGCTAAAATTACACTAACAAGTATTTCTCATAGTTTTATTACACATCTACTATCAAACAAAACAAGCTCAAGCGAAAGTGCATATGTAAGGTATCATCTTTTTACCCTCCCCTTACACTTAAGATGAACATTGTCCCCAATGTTCAAGTAAAGAATGTAAAAGAGGAAAAGTAAAAAGAATGAAATCAAATACTCCCCTGATTCGCTCGGTATGGATTATAGGATGGCCAGGTTAGATCTTCTTCCAAGAAAACGAACAATCAAAGCTTCCCTTCCAGAATATAAATCATCTCCTTGTCGAACATAACCTGTAAAACCTGACAAAATAGACAAGACAACCTCGCGTAAAATCGGCGGCATCCTATATAAGTTTCTAAATCCTAGAAAACAAAGTAAGATATAATGCTTGTGGAATGAAGTTTGCAGATTTACTGGAGATTATAAAACTTAATAATTCACAAAAACTTTAAGACTTCGTTAGAAAAACAAAACCGGTAAAATTTCCAGATTTTAGCTCCTGACGCCGTCAAGAGTAAACCCCTGACGCCGTCAGAATAGACCTGCAGAAATTCTTATGTTAAGTTTCCGGAAAATTTCCGGAAAAACTTTGTCCTACTTCCTGGAAAATCTTGCAAAACTTCATTATGACTCAATACAAGCATTTGACTCTAACAAATACGAATATACATGTTCATTAAATATTGTGGAGAATCATGATCGGTTTGTTTCTTAAAAACATATTTGGGGTTTCCCCTTACACTTATCTTTTGCAAAAATACCTTTAGGTTGAAGTTAAGACTATGCCAAACAACATAATAAAGTATTTCCACATTTTAGTTGAGAAACATGATTAACCAACAATAAAAATAAAACATGCATACGGAAGCAAATAACAATCAAACAAATAAAATCACACAAAACATGGGTTGCCTCCCAAGAAGCGCTTTTCTTTATTTACGAGTCTTGTAGCTAGACTCAAAGTCATGGGTTACTACGTGACTTCATCATTGGTTCCACTCTCTAGGTCGTCTTCTAAACCAGTTTTGTATTCCGGACCTAGTTGCAAGCATTCTCTGTAGAAACCAAGCATCCTATTTCTAACATACTCTACTCCTCTACGTCTATCCTCCTCATTCCTATAATAAGCCGCTTGCTTATGTTCCTTTTCGAAATTAGAGAGAAGGCGGTATTGTTCGATCTTGTAGGGCATTTGATAAGCAACCTCATCATTATCTTTCTTGAATCTAACTATCCCTAAAGTCGGATCATAACTCATCTTAGTGGCCTCAACAAATGGTTTTCCAAATATTATTTGGCTTTGGTTAGCATCAATCACCGGACGAGTGTCCTCAACTATCATAAAATCGATCTCATAAGTGAGATTCCCTATAATCACATGCAATCCCTTCACTCTTCCTGCAAAATTACTTATCAGATTTTTACCGGGCATCATCCTAAAATTGAGTTGCTTCTTCATCACCCAATTGTAATAGGTCCTAGTCATGATGTTCACGGGGGATCTAAGGTCGATGTAAGCTTTCCATATATGCATGTGCCCTATATTACATGGGATGTTAATGTTGGAGGGATCTCCCATTTTGATCAGAGGGTCGCCAAAAATATATGTTTTCTCGGGACTATCGAATAAATCCTTATGGTATTCCCGTTCATCCTCGGTTGGCAACTTATCAAAGTATTTCACTATAGGTTCTATCTCCTCTAATTCCTCACCCTTATTAACCTCAACTTCCCTACTCTCATCCTCACTATTGGTTTCAACTCTAACTTCATCCTTGTCACTCTCTTCTATCTCCCTATCTATCGGCTTAATGGTGACAACATTGACAAAGTGGACATGTTTGGATGATGAGTGGTCCTTAATTTGGATTCCACTATTGGTGTCCCTAGTGTCCTTCCTAGGTGTGGTTAATGTTTGGTTGTTGAGGGCTTTCAACAAGTTGTCGATCTTATTGGTCATCTCCGTTTGTTGTTGGTTGAATTCGGTTTCGAACCTAGCTATGCGGGCTTCTTGAGATGCCATGAATTTCGACATCAATCCTTCAAGATTGTTGGTACTACCATAGTTGTTAGAAGGATTGTTATTGAAGGTACGGTTGGATGGTGGACCGTTTGATTGGTAACGATTAGGCGGATTGGAAGAATTGGGTTGATTTTGCTTTCACCTAAGGTTTGGGTGATTTTTCCATGAGGGGTTGTATGAATCACCGTATGTGTTTGGCTCGGGCTTGAAAGTGTACCACTTATCTCCCGCTTCGTCGGTACGCGTGGATGCGTAGTCCGCAAAAGCTGTTCCGGGGAGTTCCACACAATCATGAGTGTCATGGGGACCACTACATAATTCGCATGAAGAAGTGATTTTGTTCACTTGGCTTGAAGGCTTCGGAGCTTCGTAAGATTTCATGAGAAACTTGACTTGGTCCTCAAGTTCCATGATCCTACGGTCGGGAGTGCTTGAATTGTTCGAAGGCAAAGATATTGCCTTGACCGTTTTGTTCAAATCACGGGGATCATTCCAACTTTCATTGTCATAGAGAGCAAGATCTTCTATGAGTTCCCATGATTGTTCCGCACTAAGATCACGTAGCTTACCACCGGCCGATTGGTCAATGGTTCGCCTCGTGGAGATGTCGATATGGTCATAGAAGATTTGGACTTGGAGCCAAAGATCTATGCCATGATGAGGGACTTTTTGGAGTAAGTCCTTGAAACGAGTCCATGCTTCATAAAGAGATTCATTTTGACGTTGTTGGAACATCAAGATGTCATTCCTAAGCTTAGTAGTTCTCCCCGGTGGGAAAAATTGAGCAAGGAAACGAGTGGTGAGATCATCCCATGTGGTGATGGATCCCGCGGGTAAACGCTCAAGCCATTGACTAGCTTAATCCCGTAGAGAGAATTGGAATAGGCGTAAACGGGTAGTCTCTCTAGTTTCAACACCTAGGTCTATGGAATCTACGATTTTGAGGAAGTCCTTAAGATGTTGGTTTGGATCTTCGGAACGAAGTCCATGGAATGCACATCCGCTTTGCACCAACCGGATGGTGTCGGATCGCAAGGGGGTCACATTGTCTCCGGTGAGCTCAATGGTGTTTCGGTAGCCTTGGTGGCTAGGTCGGGAATACTTTCCTAAGGTTCGGGGCCTAAGGGGTTCTAATGGTGGGTTTTGTTGTGGTGGGATGATGGGTTCAAAGATGTTACCACCTTCCATGATGTCGGATGGTAAAGAGTTACGAACAAAGGCACGAAGAAATAAGATAGACTAAAGAAGACCTAAAAATAAAAATAAAAATCTTACTAGAAAAGAATCTAGCAAGTAGACCTAATAAAAAGAAATCCTAACCTAGACAATAACCATTCCCCGGGCTGCGGCGCCAAAAACTTGATGCGTGGGAATCGCACCTTGCTTTACCTCTCGAGGGATCTCGAGAAGCTTACAACCCCCACCAGGCAGTGTACCTGATCGTTGTAGTATAGTATAGTGACAAGTAACGGGGGATTGATCGTTCAGCTTAGGAATAGTGTCGCTAGGATTAGAAAACCTAATTAATAGTTCTAAAGGTGAGAGATGATTATTTTTGTATTTTTTTATATTTTTATAAAAGCAAGTAAAATCTCGGGTTTTGGAAGAGTGGGCGGAATTAGTTGCTATTCAACTAACCCAAAGCTAAGATGCAATCAAAATAAAATAATAAAAATGAAAATAAACTAATTATACTAAGGTTGTGAGCAGTAATTGGAGAAATTGCGTTTACTTAGACTTCACTACTCCCTAGATATCTTTTACACGTTAATTACTTGTTACACTTGTATGGATGACGGATTGTATTCCTTAATACCATTCGTGGGGTGGCATACATAACTCCCCAACTCTATGAGCTCTTATCTCCTCCTACACCATGACCCAGCACAACTATAGGGATTGTAAACAGTGGCTCATGCATTAAATACAACCAATAAAGACCTAGTACGCCTCGGTTCATGTTTCTTAAGACGTTCAAGCATGTTACCATTTGGAGATCTGCCAGTTTTCTTAAGCCTAACATATAATATCATTCATCCAAAACAAGAATAGACAAGTAATCAACACATAATCAACATCTAGGTTTCATTAGATCTAAGCAAACACAAAAGAGATCTAGCCTAGCATAGTAGAATTGAGACAAGAACAAGATATAAACAACCAACACATAGACATATTGATTGAATTGGAAGAACACTTATCTCAATTACAATGCAAGGTCTCAAGGGTTTGGAACCCTTGAAAAACCTGTAAAAGATACACCAAAATCGTCTTTAGGGTTTCACCAAAACTTCTCTTTTTTTAATGAAAAAACTAGAAATCTATATATAGGAAAAGTAGGCTGACGGCGTCAAGAGTTACTTGTGACGCCGTCACCTCGCCGCCATATACTTCCTCGGACGGCCTTGATCTACTTATGACGGCCTATGTGACGCCGTCACTGACCACGGTATTTTATTCTTGCCACTTTGACGCCGTCAAGAAGGCGTTTGACGCCGTCACCACCTTCGGTATTTTAATCTTCATGTCTGACGCCGTCAAGATTTAACTCTTGACGCCGTCACCTTGTATTTTCAGCATGGAAATTTGGTACTTTGCCGTTTTCTTCACTTTTATGCTCCAAAAACGTTCAAAATGGCTTCTTTTCCAAAATTCACTCTCCAAACACCTAAAATCACAAAAGGAACGATTTAGGGCAATATTTGATCAAATAAATTCGAATTCGGGCTTAAATGACCCCCTAAAAACGGATCATTTTTCGCCTCATCACCATTCAATTTTTGACAAGTGTTATTCACTTTTTCTCTCTCATCATTTTTCACCAATCAATTTTTTAAATCCACCAATTACATATTTAGGTTTAACTTTAGGTTCAACTTTTAGGCTTACAATTCATTTTTCAAAAATAAATATTTCAATAATTGAGCAGAAAGAAAAAAACCCGTACATCAATAATTTGTCCATCTAATAGTACTAGTAACATATATATATATATATATATATATATATATATATATATATATATATATATATATATATATATAAAGGTGCGTTTGGTTTGTAAGTGGGAGTGGAATTGGATTTAGATTTGAAAAAGGTTTGAAAGAAAATAAGGATAGAGAAAATGTGTAGTATATATAATTTATTATATAAAACTATTATTTGTTAAAAATAAAAGAGGGAAAAAATATGAAAAAAAAAAAAAAAAAAAAAAAAAAAAAAAAAAATTTTGAAATTTGTGGTTGATATTCATGCACAAGTAGGACCACTTTGAATCATTTACCAATTCCTACTAATTTTGACTACTATTAAATCTATCATTTAATGCCATTACTTGAAAGAAAAAAATGTACCAAACAAATCTTTTCATTTTTCTTTCATTCTATACCCTCCGATACCCTCATACCAAACGGGCCATAAGTTTCTAAAAGACATGAAAAGACACTTTTAAATACCCATATCAATATAATCATTGTAGTAACTATAAAAGAGAGTGAACACTTATGCATACGGTTTTTATTTTTGCATATATTCTAAGTGGAATTAGTTACTTTCTTGGTCTCCTAGTGACTTATAAAGACTCCTTAGTGGCTTAGTTACATATATTCATTACAATTTATTGGACAATTTTGTTTGTTAGAACATTTTGTGCACATCCATAACTTACGTAAATTTTGTAGTCATTACTCATACAAAACTAACTTTTAAGGTTCAACATTTTATCACATTTTAATTGCATTTAATTAACTCTAACCTCATATTATTACTCATCCTCAAACTCAACTTTAGAATATAATAGATAGATGTTCTCATGTTTTAAAGGAAAGGAAAATGAAAAGAATACGTAAAATTAAAATAAAAAATAAGTAAAAGAATTGTTGGTTTATATATATGTTCTTTAGATAGAAGAAAGGAAATGAGAACTAATCATAACATATGCTCTTGAGTTGAAGGAAAAGAAAAATAACTTGTTCAAGTTACACATATGCAGCTTAATTGCTAGTGTCAAATCTATTAAAAATGAGCATACTAGTCTTTACACAAATTATATTCATTTTCCATTTCCCTTTTCTCCCAATGATATGATGAATTTTTTTTTTTTAAAGAAATCTTGTCATTTTCTCTCAAATTATTTATCCTTTCTTAAAATAATAATAATAATAATAATAATAATAATAATAATAATAACAAACATTCATTTTTCTTTCCCTTCTGCCCAAATTAATTTTAACACAGGAATACAGTGTAAGATATTAAAAAAGTGTTTGGATTAGCTATTTAGATTCGAAAAAAATTCAAATAAATTGTTCACATTACTTGAGAAAGAAGAGTATTTGATCTAGATGTATGCGGCTTATCATTCTGGACTTTATCATTAGTCACTTAAAACATGTTTCAAGTGAAATTTGAACCCAATACATTCTTATTATATTTTGTTCCCGAGTTTATTTTCTGGAGTGAAAGGGAAAGGTTTGGGATGGTAATAAAAAAAAGTTTATTTTTTAGGAGGAGAGAGGAAAGTAAAAGGTAGTAAATTACATCAAAATTACTCTCCTAATTTACTTCTTAAATTGGGATGAAATTGAGTGAAGTTGATTTTAAAGTTTTTTTTTTTTTTTTTTTTTTTTTTTTTTTTTTGTTACTTCCTTCTCTTTTCTTTATAACTAGGGAACACAAGATAAATATATATATATATATATATATATATATATATATATATATATATATATATATATATATATATATATATATATATATATATATTTCTCTCCTCTTTACTTCAGTAGTTTTTCCCTCGATCTCCATCTCTCTTCCTTCCGTTTTATACTCGGGAACAGAGCGGATCATTAGGCTAACTAGATAGTAACTTAGAAAATGAAGTTGCTAAGTTTTCAAATTCACAAAGTTGAGCTTATTAAACTTTTCAAATAGTGTCATAGGCATTGAAGTGAAATAGTGAATATAGTTGGTTAAGTTTTTAATTCGATTGTTTACTTTTATTGGATGAGTTCATTAGTCCAATCATGCAATAATACATCGAAACTTAGTCAAAAATCAAAATAGTTGATCCTTAATGTGATGAAAACTTGAGTATTTTTATATAGTCTACAGCACATTTGTTTTAGATCAACCACAAATGTACTGTTTGCGTGTATGATAAGTTGCAACTTTTTAAAGATTATTTTGTAAGTGTACTTATTAATAAACTATTATTGCATATACTATTATAAAGTATTTTAGAAAAATATAAGACAATGATTTACGTGTCGAAACTTTACACCCTTTTATGAAACAATCTATAAATACAAGGCTCTCTTTAGGGGAGTGCGATTGCAAAGGGACATATGTGCTAAGAAGAAGGGACTGCAGCCCCAAGGTCTAGCATCAGTTCCATACAACCGCTCAAGTTCAAGTAATTTTGTGTTATTGTACAGGGTGGAGTGACACAAAATTGCATGCGCTTCTATTATATATACAAACAATATAAGACTTGATTTTAGTTAGTCCACGCACTATTAATACATGTGTATTTTGTGTGTATGTTTAGCGGATTGTTTGTAATTATGGCACGAGACCACCGAAATTCATGAAATGATAATGTATAAGTAGTTATATGTTTTTCATGCAATATTATTGCATTTTAAAGTGTGAAATGTGGATTTTTTTCAAAATCTTTCCATTTATTTTATTCTGTTGTGTTTCATGCAACAATGTTATTTATTTACCATGAAAAATAAACTTTTGTCTCGGTATTCACGTATAAATTACTGACTTTTCCAACAAAAACAAAGAAAGCAGGAGCGTTTAAAAATAGAAAGTCGAATCTAGTGTTTGATTTGCAAGATTAAAATATTTGGAATCAATATAAAAACATGTTTAATTAAGTATATAAGTGAACACGTAGCCATATACTTTGGTGCCACATATTCGATTTTGATTACATTAATACTAACATTTAGCTTTTTTTTAGATTGAAAATATCTTTCATGTATTGTTTCATTAGTTTTTTCAAAACACTTTATTAGCCAACCAAAAACTCACTTGTATTAACCGAATTATTCTTAAGAATATCTTTAGTATCTGACTACTTATCAACTACACATGTTATATGTAAAGGATGGCACATATTTCTTGTAATGATAATGGGAAGCAAATAGGTAAATATCAACAATAGAATATTTGGTAAATGACAAAAAAATACATCGAATTTGACACTTTTTGTGATTGTGTATAGCCAATTATTATTTATTTTATTTTATTATTATTGTGTGTAATGAATTTTCAAATTTCGATCACTGTAAGTATTTTGTGACCATTTTATCCTTAATTTTTTCAAATTTAGAAGGGTAAAATAGTCATTTTACATTGTAAAATAGTTAAAAAATACACACAATGATAAAGTTTATTACACATAATAAGAAAAAAAATTTTGTTGGATATACTCAATCACAAAAAGTGTAAAGTTCGATGCATTTTTTTATTATTTACCCTATAATATTTAATTAACTCATAATTTTACTAGTTAATATAAAAGATTAAACTTTCTTTGAATATGTATATTTATGAGGGTAAAAAAAAAAATACTAAATTACTACCAAAATATCAACATATGTTGAACAACTTCCTACTTAAGTCTACACTCCTTTAGGCCAAAAATAAATCATTTTAAAGGGTATATTTTATTTAATCAAATTCTTTTTTAATGAATAAATAACTTAAGTGATCATGGTTCATTTAGATATTTAGTATTAAACTCAAACTTTTTTAATATATAGCGGACCAATCAAAAGAAGCCAACACCACTCTTCAAAGTGCATGGCTATAATCTTTTTCTAGTTTTTAATAGGTTGTTTTATTAGGAAAGTAAACCAATTGAATCTATACTACCTATAAAGCAAAAATGGTCAAAGGTGAAAGTGGAAAAATCAAGAAAAGTGAAATGTGAAATGTTGAAAAATGTATATAAGGAAATTATGAAATGTAATTAATACTCTTATTAAAACACCCCATTACTTAAAAGTACAATGATTTATACACATTGTACAACCAATTAAAACAATTAATACAAATCACAAACCGGGTTGACCCCGGACGCTTCAAACCCAACGGGTTGAACCGGTTTAATTTGACCCGTTTTCGACCCAACCTAGCAAGTTGACCCGGTTTAAATCGACCAAATTTTTGACCGGAACGGTTTAACCAGTTGAACCACCCGGGTCGAACCGGGTTTCAAAACATATCTAGCAAATTAAATACAACCAATTAAAATAATTAATACAAATCACAAACAGGGTTGACCCGGGACGCTTCAAACCTGACGGATTGGATTGGTTTAATTTGACCCATTTTCGACCCAACCTAGCAAATTGACCTGGTTTAAATCAACCAATTTTTCGACCGGAACGGTTCAACCGGTTGAACCACCCGGGTCGAACCATGTTTCAAAACATATGTACCAAATTAAATATAACAAATTAAAACAATTAATACGTATCACAAACCGGGTTGACCCGGGACGCTTCAAACCCGAAGGGTTGAACCGGTTTAATTTGACCCATTTTCGACCCAACCTAGCAAGTTGACCCGGTTTAAATCGACCAATTTTTCGACCAGAACGTATCACAAACCGGGTTGACCCGGGACGCTTCAAACCCGAAGGGTTGAACCGGTTTAATTTGACCCATTTTCGACCCAACCTAGCAAGTTGACCCGGTTTAAATCGACCAATTTTTCGACCAGAACGGTTCAACCGGTTGAACCACCCTGGTCGAACCGGGTTTCAAAACATTATGTTTAATTCCCAAATCTTCAAACTTTTATTATTTTTCATTTATAACCTATAAACTTTTTTTTATCAATAAACTATTTGTCGTTATAATATCCCGTTGCTATGCACAGGTACTCGTCTAGTATTTTAAAAGAAGAGAATATGTTTGTTTAATCAAAAGGGCATACCATTATCTGCCCCGAGGGGAAAGGAGAATAATTAAAATACACAATCCGGTTTAATGTTATTGTCCAAATTTTTTTTTTGGATTCTGTTAAAAAATTATCCATGGCTAAAAATAGAAGTTGAAATTGTTTAAGTTTATTATATTCTTACGCTTGTCAAGATTGTTATTTATAAAATTAAATGAAAACATTAATTATTGTCAAATGGTAGAACTGTCTTTTAGTTGCTTTTATGGAAATCAAAGCAGTCATAAATAAATTTTCTTAAATTGTGTGTTTTTGTCGATGGAGAATAATTTTGAAACGAAATGAGTTAGAATTTGCTATCTCAGTCGTTTAGAAGGCTTCCGAGAGGCGGTATTGAACAAGAACAATTCCACAATATTGAACACATTTCTAAGCTGGTGACTTTAACATCAACTAATGACAGGTGGATTTGGGATTTGGAGAAATCTGGGGTTTTTTCTGTAGCATCAATTCGGAAAATGATTGACGACAAGACGTTACCCAGGTCGGATTATAAATCGAGATGAAATAAATACACTCCTATTAAGGTTAATGTGCACGCATGGAAAGTTATGACTAGCTCGCTGCCAACAAGGTTTAACATCTCTCGTCGTGGTATTCTTATTGATTCAATTATATGTCCTAATTGTGAAGTGGGTGTCGAAACTACGGGTCACTTATTTTTCTCGTGTAACATGGCTCGCGATGTCTCAAATCTCATAGCTCGTTGGTGGAATGTTCCCATAGTAGATTACGAGTCCTATGAAGAATGGCTCGAGTGGATTGATACCGTTCGATTACCTAAGAAGAATAAGCAGATGTTGGAAGGCGTTTTTTACATATCTTGGTGGCTCCTTTGGTGGTTCCGTAACAATATGATTTTTAAAGCTAAAGCTCCAAAGAAGGCGTTATTTTTAGATGAATTACAATGTAAATCTTTTCTTTGGTGTCGTTTCAGGGGTAAGAAATCGTTTGGATGGAACGATTGGTTAAATAACCCTAACAATATTTCTTTGTAATTCTAGCTCCTTGCTAGTAGTTTCTTTTTTATAAATTGTCGTTCAAAATATATATATATATATATATATATATATATATATATATATATATATATATATATATATATATATATATATATATATATATATATATATATATATATGAGTTAGAATTTGCTAACAACAACTCTATGTGTTTTGGTTATATATTCCATGTATAAGCTTTAATCAACTTTTAAACATTGTATATATTGTATTTGAGGTTAATTATGAATTATTTAGTGTTCATTACGTGCTAATTATATATATATACTAAAAATGATTTGGTTAGGAACAGTGATTACTGTTCCTAAGAAATTTACAAAAATTGTCCCTTAGGTTAGCTGTAAATGGCAGAGTTAGTCCAAAGTTACTGAACTTTTGCAAATTTAGTCCTTAATAACAAAAGTATTTTTTTTACGCTCGTTTTATTCCGAGTTTAAATTAAACACAACATTCCCGCAGCAACGTGCGGGTGCCCCTATAAATATAAAATGGTTAAACAACAGTTGTAAGGTTGTTATCAAATCTCGTTAAAATATTTTTTAAAAAGATGACTACTTTAGTTTAGAATGTTAAACTTAATTAAAAATATTGATCATATCATTAAGATGCCATTACTATATGCAAATATATCAATATTTGTTTAATACACACGATACGAGTTGTTAGTGCTCTAGACTTGTTAGTGCTCTAGAAACATGTTAAGGGAAGTTACACAAAATATTTGGGTATTTTTTGACGAATAATGTTTTAGAGCAGCTAACGTTTAGCGTTTGAAACATAAAACACTAATAAAAAAAACTGAAATATAAACGTTATCACTTTCTGCTACCGCTTCACGATACTACTAGTTTTTGCTAGCTTTAGTTTTGACAAACACATCTTTAATTTGTCCTAAACCTACTTTACTATTTAGTGATGTCATTCCAATACTTATGATAACACATCAACATCTTAAACAAAAGTTTATGTTGCATTACTTATGGTGTAGGTAATATCATATTAAATCAATCAAAGTTTCAAGAGTAGATAGAAATTTGAGGTTTAGCAACCAACCATATTTTTTGAATTTGCATCATATGTGACATAGTCAAACCTCTGATATAAAGGATAATGACAAACACACCATTAATACAAACCCCTCAGGTAAATTAGACGTGCTTGACTAAAATTATGGAACATAAGAAACAACTTTTATTTTATTTTATGAACCCCGAGTTAAACCAACCAAACTGGCAGGCCCCGGGACCCGAACCATTAGGAGAGACCCGCGAAGGAAAACTCATAGAACTCACGGCTTCGCACTAAGAAGAAAATCCGGATTTTCTTTGTCACTTGCGAGACTCGAATCTGGGTTTAACCCCTCCACAAGCTCCTTAAGAAACTATTCATTCATCTTTTTTTTGAACGGCGAAATTTTATAAACTAGCAAGACGCTAGAAAAGACATTACAAATAAATCAAATGCGGGTTTTTAAGCCAAGCATCCCTAGAAAACTTCCTACTACATCTACTATTACACCAAATAAATGAAGAAGATACGATATCATCAAAAAGCTTCGATCTAGACGGCTTATTATCATCAAATAAAGAGCGATTCCGAAATCCCCAGATGAACCACCAAGCAACATAGAAGACGCCTTCCATCAATCTTTTAACAATAACCGGAAGCCTAATAGCAGAAAACCAAACCTCCCATTCCGAAAACGAAGTCCAATGCTGAAAATCCATCTCCCACCATCGACACACACGGTGAAGCACCTCCTGAGCTAAAGAACATCGAAATAGAATATGATGAACATCCTCTACACCCAAAAGACAAACCGGGCAAGAGGTAGACTCCAAGACAACACCCTTACGAACCAAGTTATGTCTAGTAGGCAAACTATTCATTCATCTATATAAGATTATAAGTTGATAAGTATACTTTTGTTTATATTTTGAAGTATGATACGATACGTTTTTAGGCTCATGTTATTTTCATATCATATTGGTCGGCAAGTAAGGGAACTTTGAATATTTTAGTTTCTATTTTAAAAGGTGAAATGAGGTAAATGAAAGTGACACAAGACCTTAATTTCATGGTAAGAAACATACAAGTCAAATTCATTACATCTTAGAGTAGTACGAAATTTCGGGATAAATCGATAATTATAAGTTGACTCGTAATATTGGATTATGGTAATGGTGCTAGAATGTTTCTATGTATTATCGGTGAAAGTAATCATAAGTCATAAACATTAAAAAGCTAAACATTATCGTCGAAAATTAGCCCGTGTGTTACTATAACGTGTCACTTTCATCACCGGAAGTAATTGAATATAACTGAAAGAAGGATAAAGATCATTTCATGTTCAAAAATACATGAAAGGTAATGTTTAGTTTGATATGATTGCACTTTTGAATTAAAATAAAATAAATGTTTTACAATAATGATAATAATGTACAATCATATCAAACACAACATTACCTTTCATATTTTTTTTAACATAAGAGGATCCTTATCCCTGAAAGTAATCATAAGTAACTAAAAATTAGTCCGTATGGTAAGTTCACAAGTTGGATTTGCAGATACGATCAATACACAATTTAAGATGAAATAATGTCTTTATTCATTAGAGTAAAATACACCGTTAGTCCTCATGGTAGTGTCAGATTTAACGTCTAGTCCAAAATCCGAAAAATTCACCCAAATTGCTCCCCAACGTGCCTAAATAATATGCCGTTTGTCCAATTTTCCTTACGACGTTAATTTTTTCCCTCGTTATCTCATGTCATCTGCAAATTAATAAAATGATCAAAAAAAAAAATATAAGAAAAAAAATAAGAAAAAAAGAAGAGAGAGAGAGAGAGAGAGAGAGAGAGAGAGAGAGAGAGAGGACTAAAAACGATATGGCATTAACGTCGTTAGAAAATTAGACCAACAACGTATTATTTTGGAACGTTAGGGAGCAACTGTAGCCTCTCGTAATTTTCCCAACGGTTAGTAAATACTTACAAGTTATTACGTTATTTAATTACCCACTTTTGCGTATGACAAAAATTTTTTTTTGTATATAAGAATTGATATATAATTCACAACAGTAAATTATGATTTATCTTTGCTTACAAACGTTGATTGCATACAACCTTGATAGTCTAAATTATCGCGAATATATATATTAAACGTTTATATTTTTATAATATACATTTCGATTAAATACCATACAATATTTATATATTCCCGGAGCCTACGAAAATTCCCGAGATCACTCATTAATATTATTCGATCGTAACCCGACTCTCGAAACACTCCAGGTGGGCCCCCAACACCCTTTGGGCCGCGTAATCCACCACACAACCAAACGGACTCCTATTTTTCTTTCTTTTCTGTTTTGGGCCGAAACCAAATCTTGAGCCCAGTTACAAGCCCAAACGCACCCCTGTTATTATTTCTTTCTTTTGCACTAGCCGCGACACTCCCAAACGCACCCTAGTATTTTACGATTTTTACACATAACGACTCAATGTTATTACATATCCTGATTTACCTAGTGGCCAAGAACCAGAAACAATAAAACTTACACCTACACTCATTCGTTTACTACCCCAGAAACGCCCTAAGTAAATCACCAAAAACCATATAGAAAGATATGCACAAACGTGTCAAGACATTCCTTGATGCCTCCCATGCTCCCCAATCCCATCTAAACTAACCATATACATATCATGAAACATCAGGAATGAACATGGATCATATCTTACATGATCTTGGCTTGTACAAACTCGATTGGCCATTGTTTGTGGCAACACTATTCGCCCTCACATGCTACACCAATACTTGTCGACTTACCTTGTTTCTACCTTTCAAAAAAACTGCATATATAAGACCTCCCATGCAACCTCAATCACCACATGCACACATACGAACCATACCACTAAAAATACTAACGAGGAGAAGCTATGGAGGGACGAAAGGATTGCTAGGAGAACCACGCTTAGAAGAGAACCTAGGAAGCAAGCTTGGAGCTACTTGAACCTTGGAGAGACGTAAAGTGAACCACGGAGCTTTTGAACCATTATACGAACCATACGCTACGTTTTACTCCACCTTTTAGAGGTGAGGTGAGACCTTGATTTTCTTACTATATTTAGATACGTACGTTTATGTTTTTGCACCAACACTTTCTACTTATAACTAGTAAAGTATAAACACAACACCTATATTTTATGTATCGTATTACATGTTTACTAAGTTCTAAACGAGTACATATAATAATATTGAACTAATATTAACATATACACACTAAAAGTCACACGTTCCTAAGTAGTATGGACCTATACGAAATATACTAAAAACACTTAGATTATTTTTCAACTTATATAGTTTTTACGTATTGAGTTTTGGCTTACACATTGACCTCGCCATTTCTAATTTCAACACACGACCCATTAATATTTTTGTACGAGCTAATTGTATACCTTGTAAACTAACGAGAATAACAAATAACTAAGTCTAATAACTTGATTTGATAACTAAACGAGACCCAAAGCTAATCGGATTGAAAACTGTTTTCAGGATACTAAAAATATTATGTGGGCCGAAAAGCCCAATAAGTTGATTCTAGCTTATTGTAATAAGCTGAGCATATAAACCGTTTTGAAATGAATTTGTAACTTAAAATAATGGATTTCCATAAACCTAGTGTTCCCCCAAACCCCATGGATCTTAAAACCTTAACGGGCCCTTATTTTGGACTCGTTAAGCCCACTAAATGAAATAAGCATTTTATAAGCTAATAAGCAGTTAAATTAAGTTACTTTGAGTATTCTGAGCTTATTGAAAAAGTATAAAAACTGAATTTCCAAGTCTGGTGAAATTTGGACTAACTTTGCAAAATTTCTTAAACCGAGGACTAAAAATGCAAAAGTTGTAAACTTTGGGTAGAAACTGTCACTTTCTGTTTTTATAAGTACTAGACTGTTAATAATGAAACTTGGAATCATAAAAGGTAAATATTGTTATATATTTGGACTAAAAATGTAAATATATATAACTTTTGGACTAACGGCGTAAATATTTTCCGTTAAGGGTAAAAAGTGTAAAATTGAGAAAACATTAAGGATCGAATTGAAATATTTACTTTTAGTAATAATTCTATATTTATTATATATATATATATATATATTTGATTATATATTAAAACAATAAATAATAAAACGTAACTTATTATATATATATATAATACGAATAAAACTTATATAACGATAAACAAGTTTAAACGATATAACAATACGCTATTTATTTCTTGTAAAACGATACGTTTGTTTCCGTTATAAAAACTAACTTTATATCAATCATCATTTTACTTACGAGTTATGATTATATATAACATTGTTTTTAAACTTTAGACACTTAAACAAACACGAGATTTATTCGTAACTAAATAACAAGTAATCGCGATAAAACCAGATTTAGACTATCAACTGAAACTTGCATTATCTTTTAGGTTGTGTTGTGTGAAGCCGCTTCCTTGCTTTGTTAAGACTACGATACCACTGTACTACTAAGGTGATTTCATAGCCCACTCTTTAACTATTTTCCCGTGGGGAGATACATGCTCAAAACTCGATCACAAGTCTTTTATACCGGGTATTGAAATACCGTCAGGCCAATGTTATTTGCTTAAGTTACTATTGTCAGAAGTCCCTCTATCATGAACCTTAATCACCTGAAGGGTGAACGTAAATAATTGTGAATAGTACTATTAGTGATTAACAATCCTCGTTTGGTTGTTGGAGAAAACACCAGGCGCACTTTATTGTTCTTATAAATAGGTTATTGACAAATACCTATCTTTGGGGGCCTATTACTTACCATCATAATTCATATTTATGATTGGCTGTTAATCGTTGAGTATCATGAGCTTAAGGCAATAACAGGAACATAAATTTTCTTAACATATTGATTGTATATGATTGCAATACATTCGTAACTTGTGATTAAACTCTTAAACTCAAACCTATGAATATCACTCAACTTTATGTTGACTTTAGCATGTGTATCTCAGGTAACTAAACAAGACGGATCTGGATGGCACGGAGTGGGCAAAAGCATGACAAGAACCATAATAAACTACTTATTTTCCTTCAGAATAAAACACGTTCTTGACTTAATAATGTTATGTATCCCAGATATTTGGTATTTTGAAATAAATTTAACTTTAATACTTCACTTTGTGTTGTCTACTATGATTGTGACAAAGATCCTCGAAGTAATACCCCGAAAGTCTCCCGCTGACATGTTAAGTCTTCCGCTGTTAAAAACGACTTTTGGGGGTGTTACAGATTGGTATTCAGAGCCACGGTTATAGAGAACCAGATGTTTTTAAACATTGGACTATAACTACACTTTAACTGGACCATTTTTACAAAATACCACTTCATGCCCTCCGTGCCTACAATCCAACATCTGGTAGAAAAGTTACTTCTTATTATTTCTTACTTATATAACTTGATATATGCTTACATGTTATGATTATGCTAATAACTATGTTTACTAATCGGGATTATTACAGTACCATGTCTTCCAAACCCAACTTCATTGTTTTGTTATCGGATTCGGAAACTGAGAGCTCTACACCTATTGAACCAACTCTTGCTCCAATGACTGTGTCACCTACAACAGACAAGAATAAGGAAAGTCAGCAATCCTTTACTTCACCTCAAGCATCATCTGGTCCAATCAGACGCAGTAAGCAAACTTCTCCATTCCAGCCTTATGAACCAGCCACAGCTGGAAAAGCTCTTTCATATGCTGAAGAAAAAGACATCTGGGATGATACTAAATGGAAAAAGGAAGTTGCTCCAACTGCAGAACCAGTGATACTACCTAGCATATTTTATCAGCAGACTACTACTGTACCAGTAACAATCAACAGTCCACCACCTGTGAAAACTTCCAGTGCTCCTTTATCTTATCAACCAAGGAATTACCAGATTCGTCCTACCTCCTCAGATCCTTACTACTATGCAAGAACCAACCATAAGGCTCGTAAGCGGGTCAATGCTCGCAAATGGTCATTTCTACTACCAATCCTTAAGTATTGGAGATCTCAAGAAGGTACTCCCACCAACAGAGAACTTGGTGAAAGATCATCATTTGCTGCATCTAAGATCCTTCCAGTCACTGGAGAACCCATTCACCATACCATACCACTCTTGGCAGCTAGGTTAGTAAGACATGAAGACAGGTTAGACGCCATAGCCACCTTGGTGAACAACATCCCTAATGAACTAATAGAAGTCATGTCAGCTGAGATCGAACAACTTGTGATGGGACACTTAGAGATGGGAACCATGATTGAACAACTAAGTACCCAGTTCGGTGAAGCTATGGAATTCATCGGATTACTTTGCTCTGCTAACACCATAAACAAAGACATCATGTGTGACATCGATCAAGCCCTCGACACCACAAGAGCCCAAGTCATGTCTCTGCGACGTGCACAACAAGAAACACAAGCTAGGGAGAGAGACCGAGACCAAATCATAGAAACCATGGCCGCCAAAATTCAGGAACTAGAACGTCGTCTTGGTGATAACCAAGGAAAACCCTAGAATGCCATAGATTGTCGATGTAGCCTCACCCACATCACAGAAATAACTTGTATTTGAATGTCCTAGAAGATATGTCAACAAGAATAAATAAGTGATGTAAACTCAAAACGACAATCTAATCAATGATGTTATGTTTGCTTTATTTTCATAAGTGTTATGATATCGTATATTGCATCGTGATATATGTGACACTATTATAACTTTGAACCTATTGATGTTACTAAATAGTCTAACACAAGATGGTTATTATGAAAATTCTGAAAATATACTCTCATTTTTAGGAATATGGCACCTAAGAGAACCGCGACCACTACCTCAGCAGCAACCATGACCCCGGAAGAAATCCAACAAGCAATCACCAATGGAATCAATACAGCCTTAGCCGAACAAGCAAATGCTAATGCACAACCGGCAAGAAATGTTGCTCCCGCACCTCGCCAATGTACCTATAAAGACTTTATGGCTTGTCAGCCAACTTACTTCATGGGTACTGAAGGGATAACTAAACTTGCCCATTGGTTCGAGAGATGCGAAACGGTATTCCAAAGGAGTGGATGCTCAGAAAACAACAGGGTCACATTTGCCACCGGAACCTTAATGGATGACGCTTTGTCATGGTGGACCGCTACAACTCAAACTTTAGGTACCGAAGCAGCGTACCGACTCTCCTGGACGGAATTCAAAGCTAAGATCCTAAAGAAGTACTGTCCTCGATCCGAAATAAGAAAACTGGAAGACGAATTCCATGTCCTTGCAGTTAAAGGAATCGATCTTAGGACTTACAACAGGAGATTCCACGAGCTAATGGCATTATGTCCTTCTATCGTACCAGATTTAGAGAAAACTCTGGAAAAGTATATTGAAGGCCTTCCCCGGAATATTGAAGGAAACGTCACAGCATCCAACCCACCATCACTAGAAGTCGCAATGGAGTTAGCACAAAAACTCCTAGACCGCGAAGTCAAGTGCAACGAACTCAAAAGAAAGCTCGATGACAGGAGAACCACCCACCACCAAAACCACAATCACTACCACAACGGCCATCGCAACAACAACCATCACCACAACAACAATTACAACAGGATCAAC
The DNA here is from genome assembly GCA_030686995.1 of Artemisia argyi. NCBI lineage: Eukaryota > Viridiplantae > Streptophyta > Magnoliopsida > Asterales > Asteraceae > Artemisia > Artemisia argyi. The sequence continues at coordinate 180,592,009 of CM060704.1, forward strand.
CAACAACAACACCAGAACAAGAACCCACATCGTCAACAACAGAACCAACGACAAGAACCTCCTAAGATATTTACGGCAACCAATGGCAATGGATATCAAGGTATTAAGCCACAGTGCAACCGATGCAAGCTTCATCACAATGGTGCTTGTACAGTGAAATGCCATAAATGCCAAAGGATAGGTCATGCCACAAAAGATTGTAGGACCCCTGCTACCGGCAGCAACCTACAACCAATAGCACCAACATGTTACTCATGCGGAGAAACCGGACACTTCAAGAACCGCTGTCCAAAAGGAATTGGTCAGAACACTGCACGAGCAAGAGCATACGTGATGGGAAATGAAAATGAACCACAAAACCCCGACGTTGTCACGGGTACGTTCTTATTAAATCATCATAATGCTAGAGTATTATTTGATTCTGGAGCAGATAAGAGCTTCGTGTCAGATACGTTTGCCCCTTTCATTAACTCTAACCCTTCTAAGCTAAACACCACATATGAAATAGAAATGGCCAATGGGAACTTAATTAGCACCAACTCTGTTTTAAAAGATTGTACCTTAACCCTCGTAGGAGAATCTTTTCCTATTGACCTGATGCCTGTCCAACTCGGTAGTTTTGATGCTATCATCGGAATGGATTGGTTATCCAAACATCATGCTAAGATTCATTGTGACGAGAAAGCCATACACATTCCTTTTAAGAATGAAACCCTCGTTATCCATGGCGACAAGAATAAAAACCGATACGGAATCATCTCATGCCTCAGAATGATAAAATACATGAACGAAGGATGTCATGTATTCATGGTTCAGGTGACGGAAAATAAGTTAACCAAGAAACAACTTAAAGATGTACCTATCGTTAAGGAATTCCCCGAAGTATTTCCCGAAGATCTACCCGGTCTTCCGCCGACTCGTCAAGTAGAGTTCCAAATTGAACTAGTGCCTGGAGCGGCACTAGTAGCAAAAGCACCTTACAGGTTGGCACCTTCCGAAATGGAGGAACTATCGGAACAACTAAAGGAATTATCCGATAAAGGTTTCATTAGACCAAGTTCATCACCTTGGGGAGCCCCAGTTCTATTTGTTAAAAAGAAAGACGGATCATTCCGAATGTGCATAGATTACCGAGAGTTAAACAAACTCACTATAAAGAACCGATATCCTTTACCTAGAATAGACGATTTATTTGATCAATTACAAGGATCGAGTGTATACTCGAAGATTGATCTAAGGTCGGGATACCATCAATTGAGAGTTCGGGAAGAAGATATTCCCAAGACAGCCTTCAGAACCCGTTATGGACACTATGAATTTCAGGTAATGCCATTTGGTCTAACGAACGCACCCGCTGTGTTTATGGACCTAATGAACCGAGTATGCAAGCCATATTTGGACAAATTCGTGATAGTGTTCATTGACGACATTCTGATCTACTCTCGTAACAAAGAGGAACATGCCAATCATTTGAGAACAATCCTAGAGTTACTTAGGAAGGAAAAGTTGTACGCAAAATTCTCAAAATGTGACTTTTGGATTCCCACGGTGCAATTTTTGGGACACGTAATCAATAGTCAAGGAATACACGTGGATCCTGCAAAAATAAAGGCAGTTAAAGAATGGTCATCACCTACAACTCCCACGGAAGTACGTCAATTTTTAGGTCTTGCAGGTTACTACCGGAGATTTATTGAAGGTTTCTCTAAAATCTCAAAACCATTGACCAAGTTGACCCAAAAGAACGAAAAGTACGTTTGGGGACAAGAAGCAGAATCAGCCTTCCAACTGCTAAAACAAAAGCTTTGTGAGGCTCCAATACTAGCATTGCCAGAAGGAAGCAAAGATTTCGTGCTATATTGTGACGCTTCGTACCATGGTTTAGGTGCAGTTTTGATACAACGAGATAAGGTAATAGCTTATGCCTCACGTCAACTGAAGAAACATGAGGAAAATTACACAACCCATGATCTAGAACTAGGAGCAATAGTATTCGCTCTTAAGTTATGGAGACACTATCTATACGGCACTAAATGTATCGTGTTTACAGATCACAAAAGTCTCCAACACATCCTAGATCAAAAGGATTTAAACATGAGACAACGCCGTTGGTTAGAATTGCTTAGTGATTATGATTGTGAAATCCGTTATCACCCAGGAAAAGCTAATGTAGTAGCAGATGCATTAAGCCGAAAAGAAAGACTAAAACCTCTCAGGGTTAGATCGTTAGGCATGACTATTTGTTCACCCCTCCCAACGCAAATCATTATCGCCCAGAGCGAAGCTCTCAAGAAAGAAAATCGACCAATTGAAAAGATTTTTGGTATGCCGGAAAACGAAAACGGATTTGTGAAAAGACCAAATGGAATGCTTTGTTTCAAGGAAAGAAGCTGGATTCCTCTCTTCGGAGGTATTCGTGACCTCATCATGCATGAGTCTCACAAATCAAAATACTCCATTCACCCAGGTTCCGACAAAATGTACCAGGATCTTAAGAAACTATATTGGTGGCCGAATATGAAAGCCGACATCGCTGAGTATGTCAGTAAATGTCTAACATGTTCAAGAGTAAAAGCAGAATGCCAGAAACCCTCCGGATTACTCAACCAACCCGAACTCCCCATGTGGAAATGGGAACGTATTACAATGGACTTCATCACCAAACTTCCCAAAACCTCTACTGGCTACGATACGATATGGGTTATCGTTGATCGTCTCACCAAGTCAGCTCATTTCCTACCAATCAAAGAAACTGATGAAATGAACACGCTTGCTCAGGTATATCTGAAGGAAATTGTATCACGACATGGAGTGCCGATTTCCATTATATCAGATCGTGACAGTCGTTTCACGTCTCATTTTTGGAAATCATTGCAAAAAGCTCTAGGAACAAAGCTGGATATGAGCACAGCCTATCACCCACAAACTGATGGTCAAAGCGAGAGAACTATACAAACCTTAGAAGATATGCTACGCGCTTGTGTTATAGACTTCGGAAAAGGTTGGGACAAACACTTACCATTGGCAGAATTCTCATATAACAACAGTTATCATACCAGTATCAAGGCAGCACCATTCGAAGCACTCTACGGTAGAAAATGTAGATCGCCCGTTTGCTGGGCAGAAGTCGGAGAAGTACAACTCACAGGACCGGATCTAGTTCATGAGACAACCGAGAAAATCATCAAAATCAAACAACGTTTACAAACCGCTAGAGACCGACAGAAAAGTTACGCCGACCTAAAAAGAAAACCCATGGAATTTCAGATTAGAGATAAAGTTATGTTAAAAGTATCACCATGGAGAGGAATGATACGATTCGGAAAGAGGGGAAAATTAAACCCAAGATACATCGGTCCATTCAAAATCCTAGAAAGAATTGGACCCATGGCATATAAACTTGAACTACCCGAGGAACTTAGCCGAATTCACAACACTTTTCATGTGTCAAACCTCAAGAAGTGTTTATCCGATGAATCTTTGGTCATTCCATTGAAAGAGTTACAACTTGATGACAAACTCGTTTTTACCGAGGAACCAGTAGAAATCATGGATAGAGAAGTCAAACAACTGAAACAAAACCGTATCCCTATCATAAAAGTTCGTTGGAACTCTAAACGAGGACCAGAGTATACTTGGGAACGCGAGGACCAGTTTCGCACCAAGTACCCACACCTCTTCTCTTAAGACACCTTTGGCAACCCTCCTAAACCCGAATTCCGGGACGGAATTCACTGTAAGGTGTATGTACTGTAGCCTCTCGTAATTTTCCCAACGGTTAGTAAATACTTACAAGTTATTACGTTATTTAATTACCCACTTTTGCGTATGACAAAATTTTTTTTTTGTATATAAGAATTGATATATAATTCACAACAGTAAATTATGATTTATCTTTGCTTACAAACGTTGATTGCATACAACCTTGATAGTCTAAATTATCGCGAATATATATATTAAACGTTTATATTTTTATAATATACATTTCGATTAAATACCATACAATATTTATATATTCCCGGAGCCTATGAAAATTCCCGAGATCACTCATTAATATTATTCGATCGTAACCCGACTCTCGAAACACTCCAGGTGGGCCCCCAACACCCTTTGGGCCGCGTAATCCACCACACAACCAAACGGACTCCTATTTTTCTTTCTTTTCTGTTTTGGGCCGAAACCAAATCTTGAGCCCAGTTACAAGCCCAAACGCACCCCTGTTATTATTTCTTTCTTTTGCACTAGCCGCGACACTCCCAAACGCACCCTAGTATTTTACGATTTTTACACATAACGACTCAATGTTATTACATATCCTGATTTACCTAGTGGCCAAGAACCAGAAACAATAAAACTTACACCTACACTCATTCGTTTACTACCCCAGAAACGCCCTAAGTAAATCACCAAAAACCATATAGAAAGATATGCACAAACGTGTCAAGACATTCCTTGATGCCTCCCATGCTCCCCAATCCCATCTAAACTAACCATATACATATCATGAAACATCAGGAATGAACATGGATCATATCTTACATGATCTTGGCTTGTACAAACTCGATTGGCCATTGTTTGTGGCAACACTATTCGCCCTCACATGCTACACCAATACTTGTCGACTTACCTTGTTTCTACCTTTCAAAAAAACTGCATATATAAGACCTCCCATGCAACCTCAATCACCACATGCACACATACGAACCATACCACTAAAAATACTAACGAGGAGAAGCTATGGAGGGACGAAAGGATTGCTAGGAGAACCACGCTTAGAAGAGAACCTAGGAAGCAAGCTTGGAGCTACTTGAACCTTGGAGAGACGTAAAGTGAACCACGGAGCTTTTGAACCATTATACGAACCATACGCTACGTTTTACTCCACCTTTTAGAGGTGAGGTGAGACCTTGATTTTCTTACTATATTTAGATACGTACGTTTATGTTTTTGCACCAACACTTTCTACTTATAACTAGTAAAGTATAAACACAACACCTATATTTTATGTATCGTATTACATGTTTACTAAGTTCTAAACGAGTACATATAATAATATTGAACTAATATTAACATATACACACTAAAAGTCACACGTTCCTAAGTAGTATGGACCTATACGAAATATACTAAAAACACTTAGATTATTTTTCAACTTATATAGTTTTTACGTATTGAGTTTTGGCTTACACATTGACCTCGCCATTTCTAATTTCAACACACGACCCATTAATATTTTTGTACGAGCTAATTGTATACCTTGTAAACTAACGAGAATAACAAATAACTAAGTCTAATAACTTGATTTGATAACTAAACGAGACCCAAAGCTAATCGGATTGAAAACTGTTTTCAGGATACTAAAAATATTATGTGGGCCGAAAAGCCCAATAAGTTGATTCTAGCTTATTGTAATAAGCTGAGCATATAAACCGTTTTGAAATGAATTTGTAACTTAAAATAATGGATTTCCATAAACCTAGTGTTCCCCCAAACCCCATGGATCTTAAAACCTTAACGGGCCCTTATTTTGGACTCGTTAAGCCCACTAAATGAAATAAGCATTTTATAAGCTAATAAGCAGTTAAATTAAGTTACTTTGAGTATTCTGAGCTTATTGAAAAAGTATAAAAACTGAATTTCCAAGTCTGGTGAAATTTGGACTAACTTTGCAAAATTTCTTAAACCGAGGACTAAAAATGCAAAAGTTGTAAACTTTGGGTAGAAACTGTCACTTTCTGTTTTTATAAGTACTAGACTGTTAATAATGAAACTTGGAATCATAAAAGGTAAATATTGTTATATATTTGGACTAAAAATGTAAATATATATAACTTTTGGACTAACGGCGTAAATATTTTCCGTTAAGGGTAAAAAGTGTAAAATTGAGAAAACATTAAGGATCGAATTGAAATATTTACTTTTAGTAATAATTCTATATTTATTATATATATATATATATATTTGATTATATATTAAAACAATAAATAATAAAACGTAACTTATTATATATATATATAATACGAATAAAACTTATATAACGATAAACAAGTTTAAACGATATAACAATACGCTATTTATTTCTTGTAAAACGATACGTTTGTTTCCGTTATAAAAACTAACTTTATATCAATCATCATTTTACTTACGAGTTATGATTATATATAACATTGTTTTTAAACTTTAGACACTTAAACAAACACGAGATTTATTCGTAACTAAATAACAAGTAATCGCGATAAAACCAGATTTAGACTATCAACTGAAACTTGCATTATCTTTTAGGTTGTGTTGTGTGAAGCCGCTTCCTTGCTTTGTTAAGACTACGATACCACTGTACTACTAAGGTGATTTCATAGCCCACTCTTTAACTATTTTCCCGTGGGGAGATACATGCTCAAAACTCGATCACAAGTCTTTTATACCGGGTATTGAAATACCGTCAGGCCAATGTTATTTGCTTAAGTTACTATTGTCAGAAGTCCCTCTATCATGAACCTTAATCACCTGAAGGGTGAACGTAAATAATTGTGAATAGTACTATTAGTGATTAACAATCCTCGTTTGGTTGTTGGAGAAAACACCAGGCGCACTTTATTGTTCTTATAAATAGGTTATTGACAAATACCTATCTTTGGGGGCCTATTACTTACCATCATAATTCATATTTATGATTGGCTGTTAATCGTTGAGTATCATGAGCTTAAGGCAATAACAGGAACATAAATTTTCTTAACATATTGATTGTATATGATTGCAATACATTCGTAACTTGTGATTAAACTCTTAAACTCAAACCTATGAATATCACTCAACTTTATGTTGACTTTAGCATGTGTATCTCAGGTAACTAAACAAGACGGATCTGGATGGCACGGAGTGGGCAAAAGCATGACAAGAACCATAATAAACTACTTATTTTCCTTCAGAATAAAACACGTTCTTGACTTAATAATGTTATGTATCCCAGATATTTGGTATTTTGAAATAAATTTAACTTTAATACTTCACTTTGTGTTGTCTACTATGATTGTGACAAAGATCCTCGAAGTAATACCCCGAAAGTCTCCCGCTGACATGTTAAGTCTTCCGCTGTTAAAAACGACTTTTGGGGGTGTTACAGCAACCGAGTGAATTTTTCGGATTTTGAACTAAACGTGAAATTTGGCACTACCTTGAAGACTAACGGTGTATTTTACTCTGTTCATTAAGGGAAATTGGCAAAAAAATGCATCATACTTGCCACTTTTTGTCATTGTATGTAGCGTTTTTTTTTTTTTTTTTTTTTTTTTTTTTTTTTTTTTTTTTATTGTAGCACTAACTTTTCAAATCCGTGTCATTGTGTGTACTAGTGACCTGTTTGACCTGTGGAGCAGGTTGAGTTAAACGATCATTTGTTTTATTATTGCAGCATTAGTCCTTTATTATTGCAACGTTAGTCCTTTACACGTTTTCCTACGTTTTTCGTCTGTTTTCGCACGTTTTCGTCCGTTTTTATCCGTATTTAAACGTTTTCGTTCGTTTTTACATGTTTTCGCACGTTTTTGTCCGTATTTACACATTTTCATTCGTTTTCGACCGTTTTTACACGTTTTCGTCCGTTTTTTTCCAAAAAAAATAAGAAATTAAAAAAAAATCAAAAAAATTTCAAAATTTTTTTTAAGACATTTTAAAAAAATGTAAAAAATATTTTTTCTAAAAACAAAAATAAAAAAATAAAAAAATTTTGAAAAAAAATAATTTTTTATTTTTCGAAAAAAAATTAATTTTTTATTTATCGAAATTAAAAAAAATAAAAAAAAATTTGAAAAAAAAATTAAAATAATTTTTTATTTTTCGAAAAAAAAATATTTTTCGAAAAAAGAATATATTTTTTTTTTAATTTTTCAAAAAAAAATTAAAAAAAAAATTTTAAAAACAATTTTTTTTTGAAAAATAAAAAATTATTTTAATTTTTTTTTCAAAATTTTTTAATTTTTTTTTCAAAAAATATTTTTTTTTTCGAAAAATAAAAAGTTAATTTTTTTTCAAAATATTTTTATTTTTTAATTTTTGTTTTTCAAAAAAATATTTTTTACATTTTTTTAAAATGTCTTAAAAAAATTTTGAATTTTTTGATTTTTATTTATTTTTTTATTTTTTTTGAGAAAAAACGGACGAAAACGTGTAAAAACGGTCGAAAACGAATGAAAATGTGTAAATACGGACAAAAACGTGCGAAAACGAACGAAAACGTGAAAAAACGAACGAAAACGTGTAAAAACAGTCGAAAACGAACGAAAACGTGTAAATACAGACAAAAACGTGTGAAGACGGACGAAAACGTGAAAAAACGGACGAAAACGTGTAAAAACGAACCAAAACGTGTAAATACGGACAAAAACGTGCGAAAACGGGCGAAAACGTGTAAAAACGAATGAAAACGTGTAAATACGGACTAAAACGGACGAAAACGTGCGAAAACGGACGAAAACGTGTAAAGGACTAACATTGCAATAATAAAGGACTAACGCTGCAATAATAAAACAAACGATCGTTAACTCAACCTGCTGCAACATGTCAAGCAAGTCACCATTACACACAATGACACGGATTTGAAAAGTTAGTGCTATAATCAAAAAAAAAAAAAAGTACGCTACATACAATGACAAAAAGTGGCAAGTATGATGCATTTTTTTGCTAATTTCCCGTTCATTAATGAAGATCATGTCTTGATTATTTATGTACAGAAAAGGTGATTGGGTTGTGATGACGTATAGTCTGTATTTGGGCCACAAGTCCAAATGATAAACATTACTTGGCCCAAACCCACCACGAGTGGGCTATTATAACAAATAACGGCCCATAATAAACATGGCTTGGGCTCACGAAGCCCAATGCCCAATCCAACTCACCGGGTACACGATAAGGATTATCTATTCATGGAATAGATATCCTTACCTCGGATAAGCACCACGCGTGCGAAGAGTAAGGAGCAAGAAACACGGTTTCTTAGCCCCTATATATAGAATCACACGATTCTCATTCAAGGTACGATATACAACCCTAACTCTCTACGAGAATCCTAAATCGATTACTTACTCTCACGCCGGAGTCTAATCGGGGGAGACAATCCCTCGATAAGCCTAACGGTGTTGTTTTATTTTCTTAGTACGCAGGTAACAAGTGCTAAGGATTGAATTGGTACGAGAGTATAAGCCCATAACTAGGTACGCCCAACTTTTGTATCAACAAGTGGCGCCATCCGTGGGACCCTACTAAGAACTAGAATGACGAAACATAAGAATTCGAGCCAGCGGACTCCGCAGTCAGAAAAACGTGACCATCAGAGGAAGAATCAACAAGATCCAACCTCCAGACAAGTCGCTGGGACAACCAGCACACCTGGTCACCACGAGGCAGGAACAACCCCACCTCGCCTAGCAGTAGAACTACCTATAGGAACTACTCAAGTCACACCAGTGGTCCCAAGCGTTGAGGAACTCCAACGCACTCTCTTCACCACTCCTCATCAGGCTACACCCGCAGTGAACAACACTGCGCCGCCAGGCGCGCCTGAACGAAATAGGGCGCCAAACACTGAGGCAGAAATTCTTGCAACAACTGAGGACGCACCTAATCTAACTTTGGGAAACTTTGTATCCCAAAATTATGAAACCCTAACCGCCCTCATGCAAGAAGAAGCAACAAGAAGAGCAAGCGCGGGTTTACAAGCCCGACTCAATTTTGGCCCTCAACGCGAACCATCACCATCGCGTCACCCACGAGGAAGACGTGCAGAACGTACCACTATCCATGATAGATTGGGTACGATATCTGATTCACAATACTCAGGAGACAGCGAGAGGCGCTCCAATGTCCACTCTAGACTTGGCAGTCGGGGAATACAAGATCGGTTAGGGCCTCAACATTCGCCAAGCCAAGGATCTTCCAAACCTGGGAGTAGGAGGATTCAAGACAGGTTGGGGAGAAGAAGATCCCCAAGCAGAGATCCCTCAAGCTCTTCTTCTGAAAGAAGCCGGCGCAAGCGCCGAAAAAGAGACTACTCTTCTTCCAGCGACTCCTCGGACAACGAGGATAAAGAAACAGGACACTGGAAGTCAAGAGGAAGACGTCGCGAGGAAGACGATGAAGATATGTCTCTCCCATGGCGACGCCAGAAAATCGATGCGTTTACACGGCGCATCAGCGATTACTCAGACCGCAAACGCAGGCGCATGCCCGCTAACATGAAAACATATGATGGAACAGGTGATCCTGACGATCACCTAAAAATTTTCGAATCAGCCGCAACTATCGAAAATTGGCCACAGCCTGTGTGGTGCCACATGTTTAATTCCACGTTAGTAGGAAACGCGCGCACATGGTTTAGCAAACTCCCACGTAGGAGCATCGGTGGATTTGAAGAACTACGGAAAGCATTCCGCCTCAACTTCACCCAGCGAAAGAAGTGCGCTAAAAACCCTGTGGAACTAGCAAGAGTGAAACAGCGTCAAGGGGAATCAACCAGCGCTTTTATGGAACGTTTTAAAGATGAGTGCATACAAGTCAAAACATGTCCTGAAATCCTAAAAATTTCAGGGTTCATGAATGGGATCAATAACCTAGAACTCATCCGCAAGCTGAATGACAAAGTTCCACAGACCTTTGACGAATTAACAAAGCGCACCAGATCCTTTATACAAGGAGAAGCAGCTGCTGCGGATAGCAAAAAAGGTTATTCAAACTATAGGCAACAAGAACAGCCGAGGAGACAATCCAACGATCAGAATAACAACCGCAGCAGGAATTACCGCAGTGGAAGAGACAACGACAAATATACTCCTCTCACTAAGACTCCGAGAGAAATATTTGTAACGGAAGGTGCGAACTTCCCAAAACCACCACCAATGCGCACTGCAGAAGAAAAGCGCCTAGGTAGTGGATACTGCGAGTACCACGGCCAAAAAGGCCATACCACTAACGAGTGCGTCCAACTAAAACAGCTAATTGAAAAGCTAGTTAGAGAAGGCAGGATGGACCACCTCGTATAGAACATCAAGGAAGGAAAAGATAAACAGAGAAACGGGGGTAAGAAAGAACCCCCAAAGGAAAAAGCTGACACTATATACATGATACAATCATGGCAACGCAGGATAAAACAAAAAGTCAGCCAAAAATTCTCTCCAGAAAAAGAGATATCCTTCCCTACTATAGCTGCGGACAACGCAGTCGTGGAGCCTCTAACCATTGAAATACATACAGGAGGACATAACATCCACCGCATGTACATTGATGGAGGAGCATCCGCAGACATCCTTTACGATCACTGTTTCAAAAGACTGCGACCTGAAATCCAAGGTCAGTTGATACCAGCCACAATGTCATTAACAGGATTCACAGGAGAAAAGATTTGGCCCATGGGGCAGTTACGCCTGTTGGTGGTCGTAGGAGATGAACAACACTCAACCGTAACTTGGATAAACTTTATGGTAATAAAGTCTCCTTCACCATATAATGGTATCATTGGAAGACCGGGAATATCATCCATGCGCGCGGTACCATCCACAGCGCACGGAATGCTTAAATTCCCAGTGGAAGGAGGAGTTGTCACTCTCTATAACACAACAGTACCACCAAGAGAATGCATCGCAGTAACAACTGAAGTAGAGACTATTCCAGAACAGCGCACGGAAAAAATGCCAAATTTAAAAGTCGCTATTCACCCAGATTATCCGGAGCAACAAGTTTCGATTGGAGGATCTTTATCTGACAAAGGTAAAGCAGCTGTATGCGCACTCTTGCAAAAGAACCTAGACATCTTTGCATGGGAACCAAAGCATATGACGGGAGTACCGCGCTCTATCACAGAACATAAGCTACAAATCCGACAAGGATACCCTCCAATACGACAAAAGAAGCGCGGCCAGGCCCCAGATCGCGCAAAGGCTATTCTGGACGAAGTACATAAGCTCGTAGACGCAGGCATCATGCGCGAAGTATACTATCACGACTGGCTTTCTAACCCAGTTATGGTAAAGAAGAGCGATGGCAGTTGGAGGATGTGCGTGGACTTCACGAACCTCAACAAAGCATGTCCGCAGGACTGCTATCCACTGCCAGAGATAGATTGGAAGGTCGAATCCTTGTGCGGATACCCCTTCAAATGCTTCCTAGATGCATATAAAGGGTATCATCAGATCCAGATGGCAGTGGAAGATGAAGAAAAAACAGCTTTCCACACCAGTCAAGGAGTATACTGCTACATAAAAATGCCTTTTGGCCTGAAGAACGCAGGCGCGACATACCAACGACTGGTGGACACAGCCTTCGAAAAACAAGTAGGCCGCAACTTGGAAGTCTATGTTGACGACCTTTTCATAAAAAGCCATACAGAGGACGAATTGGTGCGCGACATCGAGGAAACATTCCGAACGTTGGGGCGGATCAACATGAAGTTAAACCCAAAAAAGTGCACCTTTGGCGCGACCGAAGGGATGTTCCTTGGATACCTGATAGAACCCGATGGAATCAAGCCTTTCCCAGAAAAGACAAAGGCCGTTATTGATCTCCCCTCACCGCGCACACTCAAAGAAGTCCAATCACTGAATGGAAAGTTAGCGGGGCTAAACCGTTTCTTATCTAAGTCAGCAGACAAATCTTTTCCCCTCTTTAAAACACTCACGAAGTGTACAAAAAAGGGAGACTTTCGCTGGACTACCGAAGCGGAAGAAGCTTTCCAACAACTCAAAAACCATCTGGCATCTCTTCCCAAACTTGTCGCACCACGACCAGGGGAAGAACTAATCATGTACTTATCGGCAACCCATGGAGCAGTCAGCGCCGTTCTATTGACAGACAGGAACTCCATCCAGACACCCATATATTTCGTAAGTAAAGCCCTAAAGAAAACAGAGACTAACTACAGCGCTATGGAGAAGCTGGTCTTGGCTATAGTGTTTGCAGCCAAAAGGTTGCGCAGATACTTTCAAGCGCATCCAATAGTTGTAATCACTGATCAGCCAATCAAACAAGTTATCTCTAAGCCTGACGCATCAGGACGCTTACAAAAATGGAGTGTACTGTTAAGTGAGTATAACATCTCATACAGACCGCGCACTGCAATCAAAGGACAAGTCCTAGCCGATTTTATCGTGGAGAAGCCAGACAGCGACAGCCCGACATCTGCAGCTAAAACAGATTTACAGGAACCCTGGATTCTGTTCACAGATGGATCTTCATGTGTAGAAGGATCAGGCGCTGGCCTTATTCTTACAAATCCAGAAGGTATGGAATTCACCTATGCGCTACGCTTTGAATCCACAGCCACAAACAATGAGGCAGAATACGAAGCCCTACTAGCTGGACTACGTATTGCAATTCAAATGGGTGTTCGCAACCTAGAAGCAAACGTAGATTCGCGACTGGTAACTAACCACGTGCTAGGTGAATATGAGGACAAGGATGAACACATGACCCAATACCTGGAAAAGACAAAATCTTTGATAGGTTCACAATAAAACAGGTGCCTAGAGGAGATAACAAGAAGGCGGACGCACTCAGCAAGATCGCATCCACAAGCTTCGCACACCTCTCAAAACAGGTATTGGTGGAAACCCTAAAAAACAAGTCAATCTTGGAGAGGGAGATATCAACGGTGATAGTGGAACAAGATCCTACATGGATGACACCTATCATCGAATTTATTAGCAAGGGAGTCCTACCCCAAGATCATAAAGACGCTCGAAGAATACGCCGCGCAGCGCAACGATTTGAACTACGCGACAATGTACTCTATCGACGGTCTTTTTTACAGCCATGGCTCAGATGTGTTGGACCCCTTCAAGCAGAATACGTTCTCCGCGAAATTCACGCTGGATCATGTAGTATGCACTCAGGGCCACGATCCGTGGTGGCAAGCGCTCTAAGGTCAGGATACTATTGGCCAACAATGCATCGTGATGCACGCGATCTGATAAGAAAATGCAGCAATTGCCAAGTACATAGACCAATTCCGCGCCGACCACAACAAGAGCTAACACCAATTACCTCACCATGGCCATTTTACAAATGGGGTATTGACATCGCAGGACCTTTCCCTGTCGCAGCTGGAGGAGTAAAGTTCCTCATCGTGGCCATAGACTACTTTACAAAGTGGATCGAAGCAAAAGCGGTGGTGAACATCACGGGAAACCAAGTCAAACGCTTTGTTTGGGACAACATTGTCTGTCGCTTTGGACTACCGGGCGCGATCATATCAGACAACGGAAAACAATTCTGTGATAACCCATTCAAAGATTGGTGCGCACAATTGAACATCACACAACACTTTGCTTCAGTCAAACACCCACAAACCAATGGCCTAGTTGAGCACGCGAATCGCAGTCTAGGCGAAGGAATAAAAGCGCGCCTTGACAGACACAAAGGAAGGTGGGTAGACGAGCTCTCACATGTCCTGTGGGCGCATCGCACAACAATCAAAACCAGTACTGGCGACACGCCATTTTCCCTAGTCTATGGAACAGAAGCCGTCATACCAGCCGAGATAGGAATGCCAACTATACGCACAGCAGAGGTCAACGTCACGACAAATGACGAGGAACGGCGCATAGACTTAGACATACTGGAAGAAAGACGCGAACGCGCAGCTATACGCGAAGCAAAGGCTAAGGCAAAAATGAAGAAGTATTATGATGCAAAAGTCAAACACACTTCATTCAGAACAGGAGACTTTGTTTACCGCGCCAATGACGCGAGCCACGCAGAAGACACAGGCAAGCTCGGACCTAAATGGGAAGGACCTTACGAGGTCACAGACGCGCTAGGCAACGGCGCATACAGACTGCGCGATATGGAAGGTCACGACCTAGCGCGCACTTGGAACATCTGCAATCTCAAAAAATGTTACTTTTAGGCTACGGCCCTTACACAAACACCCTTGCAACCTACGAGGTGCCCAATAAGTGTTTGTCTTTCTTTTCTTTTCTAGGAATTGTATTTTCTATTTTTCAAATAACTTGCAAGTATTAATAAAATGTTATGGTTTCTAGCTACTCCATAGCGCATTTTTACTTTATTGCATATATGTCAATATTGTTTATCTTATATTTTTGCCTACATGGCGTGCATGCACCACTTAAAGACCCACGAAGGCATAAAGGATAAGTTAACCTACTAATTTACTTGTTGAATAAGAGGGTTGTAAACCCATCAACATTGGATCACGCATCCTTGCTAAGCGCCTTACTCTCGAGACTTCGAGGTAAGT
This sequence comes from Artemisia argyi, assembly GCA_030686995.1. Taxonomy (NCBI): domain Eukaryota; kingdom Viridiplantae; phylum Streptophyta; class Magnoliopsida; order Asterales; family Asteraceae; genus Artemisia; species Artemisia argyi. The sequence continues at coordinate 180,607,253 of CM060704.1, forward strand.
ATCGCGCGCGCACCCCACGACGGATGCGCATATACCAAGTACACCGTACGAGCTTAGCAATATAACGAGCCAAGACCCTTGGTCAAATAATAAAACTTCGCAAACAATGCAAGTATAATTCTTCAATGTCACGCACTTAAAAGACTTAGTTAAAAAATCAAACTTAGCAAACAATGCAAGTATATTTAAGTCACGAACTTAAAACAAAAATGTATCTTATTCCACATTTATTAATAAAAATTACAAAGAACGATACATAGATATACAAAAAAGCCTATATACTATGGCGATGCTCAGGACTCTCCTCTGGAGCGGCGGAACTCCCCGCTTCCTTAAGCTTACTCAAAGTTATGGCATCATGCATAGACACGGTTGGAACGCTTACAGGCACACCATCTGACCTAGGGAGGTGTGCAGCGCCAAAGCCACACATCACGGCCTTGCCCTTGATACCCTTCTTCACAGCAACCCTCTGCTCATGTCGCTCTAGCACCTCTTTCAAGGGAATCTCCCTCTCAATAGCAAAGGGTTTGAGAATATCGTGAGGACGTGCGAACACGGGAACTTGAAGCTGCGAAACATCCGGTTTCAGATAGTAATCTGATTCCTCCTGCGCATTATCCCCAAGATGGTGCTGCAATGTCAACCCTGCCATCAGCACATCTATGGGGTCATCTTGGTCGCGCTCCAGCCTCCCAATGTGCGGCAACTCAAGAACCTTCAACCCCGCCATTGCTTGCAGCAGCTCATCATAAGCTGTAGGGCTGTACCCAGGGACCTCCGCCAAGTCCTTCTCCAGCAGCTTGGCCTCATGAAGATCCTCCATGGCCTGCGATCGACCACGCGCAATCGCGCAATGCACTACCTTCCCAAAAGCGTCCACTACCTCTGCGGACTCTAGTGTGCTCAGGGCTGCCAGGCGCAGCCCATGGCTAATCAACCACCTGCATTCACAAAGACAATTTGTGTAAGTAAAAAGCGCGGCGATAAAGTAATTATAAAGACAAGTAAAACAAAAATACCTGCGCTCAGCTATAGTAGACATCAAGTGGGGATACAGCTCCTCGTCATACTCTATACTGAGGGCGCGCAACTTTTCCTCTTGCAACGCAATAGCCTTCTCGATGCGCCCCTGAAACTCCTGGACGCTGGCATGATGCTCAGCCCTCTTCTCTTCAAGATAGGACACCGACCAGGAAGTTTTAGCCTTTATCTGTTCAAGCTTAGCCCTCGCATACCTGAGGTCGGCTAGCATGCTCACCTTATCCCCAGCGATCTTTTCAGCATACGCCCTTGAGGCCTCCAGCTCCACTTGCGCATTAGCCAACTGCGCACGGAGTGTCACCACCTCCTCCTCCTTTTGGGCAAGAGCACTGCTCTCCCCAACATACTTCCCTTTTAGCTAAGCCACCAGCTCAGCTTGGCGCGCAGTGGTCGCAGCCAGCTCATCCATTAGCTGCTGCGCCTCCCCACCATCAGCAACCTTGGTCTTCCCCTCCCTGTTTTCATTCTGTGGAGAGGAAACCTCATCAACGAAGACCCCATCATTCTTCGCAGCATCATCCCTATGCAACAAAAAACAGTTAGTAAATATTACAACAAGTAATATGATAAAACAATAACGGGGAAGGATGATAAAAATGCAGACACTTACAGAAACGGAGAAACATCATCAACCTTCAACCGTGCGCCAGAAGTAGATGTCTCTTCCGCATTCGACTCCGCGTCCCTGATGACGTGTCGACGCCTCTTTCTGGTACCACTGCCTCCAGCCTCTCCCTTGCGCTTAACATTCTGCGCAACCTCCTCTCTCAGCACCTCCTCAGGCTTCAGGATCTTAATGATGTCAGATGATCCCGAGTGCGCCTCCTTGTGCGCCACCTCCACAGTGGGCGCTACCTCCACATCAGGCGCAATGCTCTGAACAGGCGTCACTTGGAGCGGTGGTGTGTTCTCAGGAACCGCCTCTGGCAGGGTGGTCAAGCGACCCTCTGTCGCCTCCAGTAGGGGCTGCTCAACTTCCCTCAGAGGGCGCACCCTTATAGTTACCTGCTTTGGCCTGTCCAGCTTCACCACAGCAAATAGATCTATCTCTACGCACATCAATAAACCAAGAGAGCAAAAAGGATCAGTTATTAAAAGCGCACATACACAAAAGACTTACAAAGCTTGAAGAAGAAGGGATGAACACCCACCCCGGCCATCCTCACTCAGGAAAGTAGGAACCTCATCCGCAGCGCCAAAATAAGCGCGGCTCAACCCCACATGTACCAAAAACTCCTCCGGATAGGGGTTAATGGCCAGTCGATTGGCATCTAGAGTCTGCGCGTCAGCAAGCCTGTAGGAACCGGGTGCGGGGCGCCCATCCCTTGGCAATGTATTCTGAGTATAAAACTCATAGCCAAAGGGAAAAACTACATCGTCAACCCAGAAGAAATATTCCCTCCAATTTTTTAGGGCATCTACTTTCTCAGTGTAACATTGCAGCGCCCCCTGGCGCTTCGCAAAAGAAACCCAACCATTCAACCACGTTGTGTGGTAAAAGGAGCGGAACAAGTCCACGGTCGGGTCTATCACAAGTAAACGACAGTTTACTTCAAAATTCGACACCTTAGCCGCACCAATACAGTGCAGCTGAGAGATGTGAAGGCGATAGTGATTGAGCAAATCGCTCAAGAAGATAGATATGGGTACACGGTGATTCGCGTACTCAAAAAATTTCGTGTAAAGCCCTATTTTCCCTTCGGGGAAATCAGCTATACACGCGTCCACATCTGGCGCCTCTGGATGGACATCCAAAGGCACGAAGAAGTCAGACGTAAATTGAGTAACATCCTCATTAATTTACGAGTGAAGCGCACAAAAATTACTTACGAAAAATGAGTATTTTCTTTGCAATAAGCTTTCAAGAAAGATGAATAAGTGAGGAGTGTGTGTTTTACTGGGTGATTGTAAAAAGGGGGGCGGTCACTCTTAAATAAGGGGTAAAAAAACCCTAGATTAACTCCACGTGGATCCCACTCACATTAACGTATGGCTGAAACTGAACCGGTACATGCACTTTTTCCCGAATCACGAGGGCCACGTGGACACCACCCCCATTTTTCGAGGTATCCGTTTGAAATACCTAGGACTAGGTGCATTGCACTTAAAAACGAGCGGTAAAATTTCCTTGATTTCCCGCGACGCTTACCGCTGATAACATTGAGTCTAGTATCCGCGGCTACGGGCCACGCACACTAGACTGGGAGGACATGATGACGTATAGTCTATATTTGGGCCACAAGTCCAAATGATAAACATTACTTGGCCCAAACCCACCACGAGTGGGCTATTATAACAAATAACGGCCCATAATAAACATGGCTTGGGCTCACGAAGCCCAATGCCCAATCCAACTCACCGGGTACACGATAAGGATTATCTATTCATGGAATAGATATCCTTACCTCGGATAAGCACCACGCGTGCGAAGAGTACGGAGCAAGAAACACGGTTTCTTAGCCCCTATATATAGAATCACACGATTCTCATTCAAGGTACGATATACAACCCTAACTCTCTACGAGAATCCTAAATCGATTACTTACTCTCACGCCGGAGTCTAATCGGGGGAGACAATCCCTCGATAAGCCTAACGGTGTTGTTTTATTTTCTTAGTACGCAGGTAACAAGTGCTAAGGATTGAATTGGTACGAGAGTATAAGCCCATAACTAGGTACGCCCAACTTTTGTATCAACAGGTTGCAAGATCGATTTTCCATTAACATTTCTTTTCTTAACCATATGACTATCCTCCCACTTTTCAACTGAACTGTAAATAGAATTACGAGTTTTATTTATTATGACGAGATGATAGTGTCTTTAACACCGTTAGGCTTATCGTAGGATTGTCTCCCACGATTAGACTCCGGCGTGAGAGTAAGTAATCGGTTTTAGGGTTCTTGTAAAGAGTTTTAGGGTTTGTGAATCGTACCTTCAATGAGAATTATGTCATTCCTTATATAGACGTAGAATCCTTGTAGGGTTCGTGCTCCTTACGTTTCGCACACGTGCTACTTATCCGGTTTAAGGATGTCAATTCCATAAATAGGAGATCCTTATCTAAACCGTATATATAGTTTAGTTGGGCTTGCGTAAGCCCACTCCATTATTAATGCGGCCCAAGTTATAATAGCCCACGCATGGTGGCTTTGGGCCTTAGTAATGTTTAATATTTGGGCTCGTGGCCCATATATAGACTATACGTCATCATGTCCTCCCAGTCTAGTGTGCGCGGCGCGTAGCCGCGGATGCTAAACTAGTCACAACAGCGGTAAGCGTGGCGGGAGAAATTTTAAATATTACCGCCCAATATTGAGGACAGTGCACCTAGTCATAGATATTTCAAAGAAATGCCTCAAAAATCAGGGGTTGTGTCCACGTGTCCCTAGGAAAACGGGAAAAAGTACAAGTACCATTTCGGATTCTAGCCACACGTTTTGTGAGTGGGATCCACGTGGGCTTCATCTAGGGTTTTTTGACTCCTTATATAAGAGTCACCGCCTCCATTTACCCAAAACACACAGTAAAAACACATACTCACCATTGCACACTTCTTCAAAGCGTTTTTTGCAAAGAAAGTAACTGTTTGATTAGGTAATTTTGTGTGCGTATTTTAGTAAATACCTTGAAAATGGTTGCCCAATTAGAGGAGTTTCGCTCTGCGATGAGTGAGGATGATGTGCGTTAGTTTTCATCTGACTACTTCATTCCTCTGGATGTGCATCCAGAGGCTCCAAACGTCGATGCGTGTATAGCTGATTTCCCCGAAGGGAAAATAGGGCTATACACGCGCTTTTTTGAGTACGTGAATTACCGCGTGCCTATATCCATTTTCTTGAGCAATTTGCTCAATCACTATCGTCTTCATATCTCACAGCTGCACTGTATAGGTGCGGCGAAGGTATCGAATTTTGAAGTAAACTGTCGTTTACTTGCAATAGAACCGACCATTGACCTATTCCGCGCATTCTACCACACAACGTGGTCGCATGGATGGGTATCCTTTGCGAAGCTCGCGGGGAGCCTTTAGTGTTATACCGAGAAGGTAGACTCTCTGAGGTATTGGAGGGAGTATTTCTTCTGGGTTGATGATGTGATGTTTCCATCGCCCTTTGAGTTTTATACTCAAGATACGTTGCCGAGGGATGGGTGCCCCGCACCCGGTTCCTATAGTTTGGCCGATGCGCAGACCCTTGATGCCAACCGCATCCCCATTAACCCTTATCCGGAGGAGTTTTTTGTGCATGTTCGGGGGTATGGACGAGGTACCAACCTTCATTGATGAGGAAGGCCGGGGTGGGTGTTAATCCCTTTTGCTTCTACTAATGTAAGTTTTTCTATTTGCGCACGTTTAATAACTAATCTCTTCTTTTGCTGTTTGTTCCTGTGTGCGCAGAGATGGATCTATTTGCAGTAGTGAAGCTGGAGAAGCCAAAGCAGGTGACCGTGGGCGTGCGCCCTCTGAGGGAGAACGAGCGGCCGCTTTTGGAGGCGACTGCGGGTCATCTAACGGTGTTGGGGCCTGTTGCCCATGAAGATTCGCCGCCTCTCCAAGTTACGCCCTTTCAGAGCGTGGCGCCAACTGTGGAGACGGCGCATGAGGAGGAGGCGCACGCTGAATCATCTGATAGCGTGGAGATACTGAAACCCGAGGAGGTGTTGAAGCCTGAGGAGGTAGCGCGGAAACTAAAGCGCAAGGGAGAGGCTGGTGGCAGCGGTGCCTCCAGGAGGAGGCGCCATCTCATCGGAGATGCAGAGTCATCTGCGGAGGAGGACGCATCCGCTTCTGGTGTGGAAAAGGAGGCTGCAAAGACCTCTCCATTTATGTAAGTTATCTTCCTCATACTTCATATTTTTATATTACTTGTCGTAATATGTACTAACTGTTTTCTTCCTTTATTGTAGCGATGATGCCACGAAGGATGATGGAGCCTTCGTGGAAACGGTGGCCCCTCCTCAGAATGAAAACAAGGAGGAGGGAGCAAAGGTTGATGAAGGCGTATCTACGCAGCAACTGATGGATGAGTTGACTGCTACTGCTGCACGTCAAACTGAGCTGGTGGCTCAGGTGAAGACGAGGTACGTCGGGGAGAGTAGCACTCTCGCCCAGAAGGATGAAGAGATAGATGTTCTCCGTGTGCAGCTGGCTGAAGCGCAGGCGGAGGTGGGGTCCTTCAGGGTGTACACGGATAAGGTCACCAATGAGAAGTTGACCGCGATGGCTGAGCTGGAGCAGGCGCGCGGATAACTTCATCAGTTCAGGGCCAACCTTACTTGGGCAGTAAGGTATCTGGAGGAGAAGAAGGAGGTGCACTTCGCGAACATTGCTGAGTTCAAGGTGCGCATGGAGAAGATTGTTCAGGCGCAGGAGGATAAGCTGCGTGGCCTGAGCATAGAGTATGATGAGGAGTTATACCCTCATTTGATGTCGACCATAGCTGAGCGCAGGTACGTCTTTACATCGTTTTGTGCAATGTTGCCTTTATTACTATTTGTTGTTATGTTTTCTTTTTAACACAAGTGTCCTTGTTGATGTAGGTGGTTGATCAGTCATGGACTGCGCCTGGCTGCTATGGGCACTTTGGAGTCTACGGAGGTGTTGGAGACTTTCGGGAAGGTGGTGCAGTACGCTGTGGAGCATGGAAAGTCGCAAGCTATAGAGGAGCTTTATGAGGCCAAGGCGCTGAACGTGGCCCTAACTGAGGTGCCCGGCTATAATGCGAATGCATATGATGAGCTGGTGCAGGCGATGGAGGGGATGAAACTCCTGGAGCTTCCCCATATTGCACGGTTGGAGCGCGACCAGGATAACCCCATAAAGTTGATTATGGAGGGGTTGACCCTGGAGCGCCATATTTTGGAGGATGCAGAGGCGCAGCCGGACTACTTCCTCAGACCTGACGAGTCGCAGCTGCAGGTTCCTGTTTTTGCGCAGCCTCGCCACATGCTGAACCCTTTTGCCCTTGAGAAGGAGATCCCTCTGAAGGAAGTACTGGAGCGCCACACGCAGAGAGCTTCCCAGAAAAAGAGGATTGAGGGCAAGGCCGTCTTATGCGGTGTAGGCGCTGCACATATTCCCAGGTCTGATGGGGTTCCTGTAAGTGTGCCGACCGTATCGCCCAAGGATGCGTTGCTCTTGAGAAGGCTTCAAGAGGCAGGGAGTTCCGTTGCACTGGAAGATAGCCCTGAGCATCGTCATAGCATATAGGCTTCTTTTTCTTTTATAGCTTGTATATTTATTGTATAAATAACAAAGTGTATCTTTTTTATGTTATAGTAGTTGTCTTTTGTGTGTAAAAAGATTGAATAAGATACTCTTTTATGGTTAAATTAAGTACGTGACTTAAGATAAATAAACTTGCTTTAATGTTTGCGAAGTTTTATTATTTGACCAAGAGTCTTGGCTCGTTATTTGCTAAGCCTCATACAGTGTACTTAATATTTGCGCATCCGTCATGGGGTGCGCATGGTAAACTTACTTCGACGTCTCAAAAGTAAGGCGCTTAGCGAGGATGCGTGATCCAATGTTGATGGGTTTGCAACCCTTTTACTCAACGAGTGAATTAGTAGGTTTACTCATCCTTTATGCCTTCGTGGGTCTTAATTAGTGCATGCACGCCATGTAGGCAAAAATATAATATAACAATATTGACATATACAAGAATGTACGCAATAAAGTGAGATGCGTTATGGAGTTAGCTAGAAACCATAACATTTTATTGATACTTGCAAGTTTTTGAAAAAGTAAAAGACAATTCCTAAGAAAGAAAAGAAAAACAAACACTTATTGGGCACATCCTAAGGTGCAAAGGTGTCTATGTGTGGGCCGTAGCCTTTCCTAAAGATAGCATCTTTAAAGATTGCAGATGTTCCAGGTGCGCGCTAGGTCGTGACCTTCCATATCGCGTAGCCTGTATGCACCATTGCCTAGCGCATCGGTGACCTCGTAGGGTCCTTCCCACTTGGGTCCTAGCTTGCCTGTGTCTTCTGCGTGGCTTGCATCATTGGCGCGATATACAAAGTCTCCTGGCCTGAAGAAAGTGTGTTTGACCCTTGTATCATAATACTTCTTCATTTTTGCCTTAGCCTTTGCTTCGCGTATAGCTGCGCGTTCGCGTCTTTCTTCCAGTAAGTCCAAGTCTATGCGCCGCTCCTCGTCATTTGTTGTGACGTTGACCTCCGTTGTTCGTATAGTTGGCATTCCTATCTCAGCTGGTATGACGGCTTCTGTTCCATGGACAAGGGAGAATGGTGTGTCTCCAGTACTGGTTTTGATTGTAGTGCGATGTGCCCATAAGACATGTGAGAGCTTGTCCACCCACCTTCCTTTGTGTCTGTCAAGGCGTGCTTTTATTCCTTCACCTAGACTGCGATTTGCTCGCTCCACCAAACCATTGGTTTGTGGGTGTTTTACTGAAGCGAAGTGTTGTGTGATGTTCAATTGCGCGCACCAATCTTTGAATGGGTTGTCGCAGAACAGCTTTCCATTGTTTGATATGATCTCTCTAGGTAGTCTGAAGCGACAGACAATGTTATCCCATACAAAGCGTTTGATCTAGTTGCCCGTGATGCTCACCACCGCCTTTGCTTCAATCCACTTCGTGAAGTAATCTATGGCTACGATGAGGAATTTTAACCCTCCTGCTGCAACTGGAAAGGGTCCTGCGATGTCAATGCCCCACTTGTAGAATGGCCATGGTGAGGTAATGGGTGTTAGCTCTTGTTGCGGTTGGCGTGGAATTGGCCTGTGTACTTGGTAGTTGCTGCACTTCTTGATCATATCGCGCGCGTCTCGGTGCATAGTTGGCCAATAATACCCCGACCGTAGAGCGCGTGCTACAACAGATCGCGGCCCTGAGTGCATGCTGCAAGATCCAGCGTGTATTTCTCGGAGTACATAGTCTGCTTGAAAAGGTCCCACACATCGGAGCCAAGGTTGCAAGAAAGAACGTCGATAGAGTATGTTGTCCCGTAGTTCAAATCACTGCGCTGTGCGCCGCACTCTTCGAGCGTCCTTATGATCCTGTGGTAAGACTCCTTTGCTAATAAATTCAATGATAGGTATCATCCATGTAGGATCTTGTTCTTCTATCACTGTGGATACTTCCATCTCCAAGATTGACTTGTTTTGTAAGGTTTCTACCAATACCTGTTTTGATAAGTGCGCAAAGCTTGTGGATGCGATCTTGCTAAGCGTGTCAGCCTTCCTGTTGTCCCCTCTAGGTACTTGTTTTATTGTGAACCTATCAAAGTTTTTAATTAAGGACTTGGTCTTATCCAGGTATTGGATCATGTGCTCATCCTTGGCTTCATATTCACCTAGCACATGGTTAGCAACTAGCCTAGAATCTACGTTTGCCTCCAGGTTGCGTACACCCATTTGGATTGCAATACGCAGTCCGGCGAGTAGGGCTTCATATTCTGCCTCATTGTTTGTGGCTGTGAATTCAAAGCGCAGCGCATAGGTGAATTCCATACCTTCTGGATTAGTAAGGATAAGGCCTGCGCCTGATCCGTCTACACATGAGGATCCATCTGTGAACAGAATCCAGGGTTCCTGCAGATCTGTTTTGGTCGTTGAGGTTGGACTATCGGTATCCGGCTTCTCAACAATGAAATCAGCTAATATCTGTCCTTTGGTTGCAGTGCGCGGTCTATACGAGAAGTTATATTTGCTCAACAACACACTCCACTTTTGTAGCCGCCCTGATGCGTCAGGTTTAGAGATAACTTGTTTGATTGGCTGGTCTGTGATTACAGCTATTGGGTGCGCTTGAAAGTACCTGCGCAGTCTTTTAGCTGCGAATACTAGAGCTAAGACCAGCTTTTCCATAGCGCTGTAGTTAGTCTCTATCTTCTTTAGTGCTTTGCTTACAAAGTATATGGGTGTCTGGACGCAGTTCCTATCTGTCAGTAGTACTGCGCTAACTACTCCATGGGTTGCAGATAAGTACATGATTAGCTCTTCCCCTGGTCGCGGTGCGACAAGTTTGGGAAGTGATGCTAAATGTTGTTTTAGCTGTTGGAAAGCTTCTTCTGCTTCCTCAGTCCAACGAAAGTCTCCCTTTTTGGTGCACTTCGTGAGTGTTTTAAAGAGAGGGAGTGATTTGTCTGCTGATTTAGATAAGAAACGGTTTAGCCAAGCTAGCTTTCCGTTTAATGACTGGACTTCCTTGAGTGTGCGCGGTGAGGGAAGATCAATAACAGCTTTTGTTTTTTCTGGGCAAGGTTTGATTCCATTGGGTTCTATTAAGTATCCGAGGAACATGCCTTCAATTGCGCCAAAGCTACACTTTTTGGGATTTAATTTCATGTTTATTTTTCCCAATGTTTTGAACGTTTCCTCGATGTCGAGTACCAATTCATCCTCTGTGTGGCTTTTGATGACAAGGTCATCAACGTAGACTTCCAGGTTTCGACCTACTTGTTTCTCGAAAGCTGTGTCCACCATTCGTTGGTATGTGCGGGGCATTTGATAAACAAAATCTTCATCCCCATCCGAGAATGTCCTTGAACCTAGGGTGTGTGCGGGGCATTTGATAAACAAAATCTTCATCCCCATCCGAGAATGTAATTAACCCTTCTATGAGTTTTTCATCGAGGTTGGTCAACCGTTTGAAAGGTCTTCCAAACACAACTTGGGTCAATTTATCATCAATAAGTTCTCCTAGATTCTCCATAACCATAAACTCAATAAGATAAACCAAACTTCCTACAAACACATGCAATGGTATTGCCCTAGCAATAATGTTTTCTCCTTTGTATTCTAACTCATCTACCATGATTTTATTATATTCATTGCGCGAGATTATGTTCATTGGAAGAGATGAGTTGAGATATGCGTTAAAGCTCTTAAATCCAATCTTACAAGGGAATTGCATGTTAAATGAACTATCACACTCAATCCTAGTTCTAGGGTCAACATACCTAAGAGGATTTATTTCCTCTTCCATTCTATCCTCATTAATCACGTCACCATCATCAAGATCCTCATCGGGGTCTGAATAGTAAAAAGGACTAGCCCTATGGTCATCATCATGATCAGACTCTTCTAACTCAGAATTATTGTCAAAGTGGTGGTTGGGTGAGAGGTTAGGTGGGTTCTCATTTTCTGCTAAAGGAAGTGGGGCGGGCATTTGGAAAATCCTACGACGAAAAACACGAATAACAGGAATCGAACGATCAATGTTATTGTTATCCATCGAAATTGTTTACGAACAAAGAACACAAAGAAATAAGATAGACTAAAGAAGACCTAAAAATAAAAATAAAAATCTTACTAGAAAGGAATCTAGCAAGTAGACCTAATAAAAATAAATTCTAACCTAGACAATAACTATTCCCCGGCAACGGCGCCAAAAACTTGATGCGTGGGAATCGCAACAGGCTTTACCTCTCGAGGGATCTCGAGAAGCTTACAACCCCCACCAGGCAGTGTACCTGATCGTTGTAGTATAGTATAGTGACAAGTACCGGGGGATTGATCGTTCAGCTTAGGAATAGTGTCGCTAGGATTAGAAAGCCTAAATTACTAGTTCTAAAGGTGAGGGATGATTATTTTTGTCTTTTTATGTTTTTATGAAAGCAAGTAAAATCTCGGGTTTTGAAAGAGTGGGCGGAATTAGTTGCTATTCAACTAACCCAAAACTAAGATGCAATCAAAATAAAATACAAAAAATGAAAATAAACTAATTTATACTAAGGTTGTGAGCAGTAATTGGAGAAAATGTGTTTACTTAGATTTCATTACTCCCTAGATATCTTTTACACGTTAATTACTTGTTATAATTGCATGGATGACGGATCGTATTCCTTAATACCATTCATGGGGTGGCATACATAACTCCCCAATTCTATGAGCTCTTATCTCCTCCTACACCATGACCCAGCACAACTATAGGGATTGTAAACAGTGGCTCATGCATTAAATACAACCAATAAAGACCTAGTACGCCTCGGTTCATGTTTCTTAAGACGTTCAAGCATGTTACCATTTGGAGATCTGCCAGTTTTCTTAAGCCTAACATATAAAATCATTCATCCACAACAAGAATAAACAAGTAATCAACACATAATCAATATCTAGGTTTCATTAGATCTAAGCAAACACAAAGGAGATCTAGCCTAGCATAATGGAATTGAGACAAGAACAAGATATAGACAACCAACACATAGACATATTGATTGAATTAGAAGAACACTTATCTCAATTACAATGCAAGGTATCAAGGGTTTGGAACCCTTGAAAAACCTGTAAAAGTTGCACCAAATTCGTCTTTAGGGTTTCTCCCAAAACTTCTCTCTTTTAATGTGAAAAACTAGAAAACTATATATAGGAAAACAGGGCTGACGGCGTCAAGACAACATTGTGACGCCGTCACCTCGCCGCCAAATACTTCCTCGGACGGCCTTGATCTACTTATGACGGCCTATGTGACGCCGTCACCAACTACGGTATTTTATTCTTGGGACTTTGACGCCGTCAGGAACACTCTTGACGCCTTCATGAACTACGGATTTTTATTCTTGATGTCTGACGCCGTCAGGGTATAACTCTTGACGCCGTCACCTACTGTTTTCAGCATGGAAATTTGAGACTTTGCCGTTTTCTTCACTTTTATGCTTCAAAAACGTCCAAAATGGCTTCTTTTCCAGAATTCACTCTCCAAGTACCTAAAATCACAAAAGGAACGATTTAGGGCAATATTTGATCAAATAAAGTCGGATTCGGGCTTAAATGACCCCCTAAAAACGGATCATTTTTCGCCTCATCATATACCCTTACACTTGAGATTTGCTTGTCCTCAAGCAAATGCGCTTTTATTCTACTCAAAAGACAAGTTAGGGGTCATTTAACACTAATATAAAAGTAATTACAACAAATAATCGTTCCACTAAAGACCAATAGACAAGCACGGAGGTCATACACTAGCACCTCACAAATAGTGTTTAGATACTCACATATCTCGGGTGTAATAAAGTAATATAACATTATGGAAAAGGAAGATATCTCTCACTACCTGTCATAGCAAAATAGATTACCATAGGCTTGGGAAAGGATCAAACCTCCACCACATGGCGTAAGCACCTAGGATAAACTATCAAAGAGGTCTTTTAAAGGGTTGTAACGTTAGGTATAGGGATATGAATTACACGGTTTTGTTGGATAAAGGAAGTTTTACTGGTGGCGAGTTAACAATCTTAGTTAATTACATGTACAATATGGCGTTGCTAAGCCAAGACTAGACTCGACTTAAGCTAATAAATGAAAAATAACCAAAAAAACATAAAAATGAACATAGAATGAAATGGGATGGTAGTCCGTATATATATATATATATATATATATATATATATATATATATATATATATATATATATATATATATATATATATATATATATATATATATATATATATATATATTATTGATTTTTTTGATTTTTTTTTTCTTTTTTTTTTTTTTTTTTAGACATACACTCTTACCCTACCATCCAAAATAATACATCATAGGGGATGAGAATTCCCCTTACACTTGAGTCTTTACATACTTTACATTAAACTAATCTAATGACTCGAATTAAGAAAATCAAAACACTTGGAGCACTTTTAAGATTAACGTACATATGGGGGTAATAATATTATGTTCTTCCCCATTACTCCATAAAATAAGTACTTACCCATGAGTCTCAATCGTCCCAAAACAATATGTACAAGGATATGACTCGACTTAGCAACCATGTAATCAATTAGAAAGTTAACTTAGGGTTTAACAAATAACAATAATGCACTAAAAATGAGCGCATACACGGAAGGCCAATGTTTTAAAAATCGCGCCTAAGGCGCGCCTACTCCCTAAATCCCACGAGGCTTTAGCCTTTGCGATTTTTTTAGATCGAGGCTCACGACATGCATGAATCCCGTAAAAATCGCAGCGCCTTGGGGATTTTTGCGCTTTAGCGCCTTGGGGATTTGTGTGCCTAGAAGATGTAATGGGGTTTTGGCCTTTTTTTTCGTAGTAGTAAGATACATTTTGGGCTTACATGTTATATACATTTGACTCTTTAAATTATAAAGTATCTAATAACCCTAATATTTTAGAAAATAACTAAAACACACAATCAACAAAGAATTATGTTTTTTTTGTAATCTAATGTCTAAGAATAGTAGCTTATTAACAGATACAAATGTTGTTTCTTTAGTGTTAAGTGTTACCAAACAACTATAGATTTTTTGTTGTTGATAGTTTGATACATGGTAATTTGTTAAATTTTATAAGTCATAAACTCACATATTGTAATGTATATTTAGGAATTTAGGGTAGTTCATGGATTCTGATATACTGCTTGCTTAATATTTTGGGTTTAAATGCAATCTTTGTTAGATTTAATAACTAATAAGTGGCATTATGCATTGAGTATTGATATTTTTGTGTTATTTAAGTTGCATAAGTTGTCACATATGTTATAAAAAAAACCTAAATGTATAGTGCGCCTCATATTTATGAATCCCGCGCCTTGGTTTGCGCCTCGACTCGAGGCTCTTTGACCTCCTTTGCGCCTTAGTGCGCCTTGAGCCTTTCAGAACATTGCGGAAGGCTAAGGCGATTTGGGTGTACATTTAAGTGGGGTGTAACAAATTCTTCCTTTAAGTAAGATGCTTAAAGTTAGAAACGAAAAGATAGGCTCGGAGGGGTGTACTAGGGGTTTCGTGTACTAAAAATGAGTACAACGCTAAGGGTGTGGGAAAAATTAGTTGACTTAACTAGCCAAGTAATATGACTTAAATGGTCAAGTAATTATAATACGGGTTTAACACAAGGGTGATCCTAATGCCTCTTATCATGTAGTAAATCCTACCACACGAATGTAGTCTCACTAGCGGTCTCGGGATGCATCACTAACGCAAGTTCTAGAATCTAAATGCTACCGGTACACTCATAAGCACTAATAATAAATGCTTTTCCTATCAAATCTAAAGGCGAACCTCACATTTTTGGGTGGAAAATTTTTCTGAATATACGGTTATGTGCTAGTCATACAATCTCCTATCCATGAGACGCTTGCTATGGCTAAAGTTTCACTCCTAAATGTTGTAAAAAATTTTAAATTTGGCGCTAAAATTACACTAACAAGTATTTCTCATAGTTTTATTACACATCTACTATCAAACAAAACAAGCTCAAGCGAAAGTGCATATGTAAGGTATCATCTTTTTACCCTCCCCTTACACTTAAGATGAACATTGTCCCCAATGTTCAAGTAAAGAATGTAAAAGAGGAAAAGTAAAAAGAATGAAATCAAATACTCCCCTGATTCGCTCGGTATGGATTATAGGATGGCCAGGTTAGATCTTCTTCCAAGAAAACGAACAATCAAAGCTTCCCTTCCAGAATATAAATCATCTCCTTGTCGAACATAACCTGTAAAACCTGACAAAATAGACAAGACAACCTCGCGTAAAATCGGCGGCATCCTATATAAGTTTCTAAATCCTAGAAAACAAAGTAAGATATAATGCTTGTGGAATGAAGTTTGCAGATTTACTGGAGATTATAAAACTTAATAATTCACAAAAACTTTAAGACTTCGTTAGAAAAACAAAACCGGTAAAATTTCCAGATTTTAGCTCCTGACGCCGTCAAGAGTAAACCCCTGACGCCGTCAGAATAGACCTGCAGAAATTCTTATGTTAAGTTTCCGGAAAATTTCTGGAAAAACTTGGTCCTACTTCCTGGAAAATCCTGCAAAACTTCATTATGACTCAATACAAGCATTTGACTCTAACAAATACGAATATACATGCTCATTTAATATTGTGGAGAATCATGATCGGTTTGTTTCTTAAAAACATATTTGGGGTTTCCCCTTACACTTATCTTTTGCAAAAATACTTTTAGGTTGGAGTTAAGACTAGGCCAAACAACATAGTAAAGTATTTCCACATTTTAATTGAGAAACATGATCAACCAACAATAAAAATAAAGCATGCATACGGAAGCAAATAACAATCAAACAAATAAAATCACACAAAACATGGGTTGCCTCCCAAGAAGCGCTTTTCTTTATTTACGAGTCTTGTAGCTAGACTCAAAGTCATGGGTTACCGTGTATCGCTTATGCTCACATAACCAAGTGTGAGCCATCTAATAGTCGCCTCATCTTTCCTATAATCATCTCCTAACTTTAGGCATCCGCGATAGTATCTTTTATTCTTTTCATGAGTATACTTAAGTCCTTTTCTCTTATCATTTTCACTCAACATTTCTATAGGCGGATACCTACTACACTTTTCCATGGAGAAGTCCTTGAACCTAGGGTGTGTGCGGGGCATTTGATAAACAAAATCTTCATCCCCATCCGAGAATGTAATTAACCCTTCTATGAGTTTTTCATCGAGGTTGGTCAACCGTTTGAAAGGTCTTCCAAACACAACTTGGGTCAATTTATCATCAATAAGTTCTCCTAGATTCTCCATAACCATAAACTCAATAAGATAAACCAAACTTCCTACAAACACATGCAATGGTATTGCCCTAGCAATAATGTTTTCTCCTTTGTATTCTAACTCATCTACCATGATTTTATTATATTCATTGCGCGAGATTATGTTCATTGGAAGAGATGAGTTGAGATATGCGTTAAAGCTCTTAAATCCAATCTTACAAGGGAATTGCATGTTAAATGAACTATCACACTCAATCCTAGTTCTAGGGTCAACATACCTAAGAGGATTTATTTCCTCTTCCATTCTATCCTCATTAATCACGTCACCATCATCAAGATCCTCATCGGGGTCTGAATAGTAAAAAGGACTAGCCCTATGGTCATCATCATGATCAGACTCTTCTAACTCAGAATTATTGTCAAAGTGGTGGTTGGGTGAGAGGTTAGGTGGGTTCTCATTTTCTGCTAAAGGAAGTGGGGCGGGCATTTGGAAAATCCTACGACGAAAAACACGAATAACAGGAATCGAACGATCAATGTTATTGTTATCCATCGAAATTGTTTACGAACAAAGAACACAAAGAAATAAGATAGACTAAAGAAGACCTAAAAATAAAAATAAAAATCTTACTAGAAAGGAATCTAGCAAGTAGACCTAATAAAAATAAATTCTAACCTAGACAATAACTATTCCCCGGCAACGGCGCCAAAAACTTGATGCGTGGGAATCGCAACAGGCTTTACCTCTCGAGGGATCTCGAGAAGCTTACAACCCCCACCAGGCAGTGTACCTGATCGTTGTAGTATAGTATAGTGACAAGTACCGGGGGATTGATCGTTCAGCTTAGGAATAGTGTCGCTAGGATTAGAAAGCCTAAATTACTAGTTCTAAAGGTGAGGGATGATTATTTTTGTCTTTTTATGTTTTTATGAAAGCAAGTAAAATCTCGGGTTTTGAAAGAGTGGGCGGAATTAGTTGCTATTCAACTAACCCAAAACTAAGATGCAATCAAAATAAAATACAAAAAATGAAAATAAACTAATTTATACTAAGGTTGTGAGCAGTAATTGGAGAAAATGTGTTTACTTAGATTTCATTACTCCCTAGATATCTTTTACACGTTAATTACTTGTTATAATTGCATGGATGACGGATCGTATTCCTTAATACCATTCATGGGGTGGCATACATAACTCCCCAATTCTATGAGCTCTTATCTCCTCCTACACCATGACCCAGCACAACTATAGGGATTGTAAACAGTGGCTCATGCATTAAATACAACCAATAAAGACCTAGTACGCCTCGGTTCATGTTTCTTAAGACGTTCAAGCATGTTACCATTTGGAGATCTGCCAGTTTTCTTAAGCCTAACATATAAAATCATTCATCCACAACAAGAATAAACAAGTAATCAACACATAATCAATATCTAGGTTTCATTAGATCTAAGCAAACACAAAGGAGATCTAGCCTAGCATAATGGAATTGAGACAAGAACAAGATATAGACAACCAACACATAGACATATTGATTGAATTAGAAGAACACTTATCTCAATTACAATGCAAGGTATCAAGGGTTTGGAACCCTTGAAAAACCTGTAAAAGTTGCACCAAATTCGTCTTTAGGGTTTCTCCCAAAACTTCTCTCTTTTAATGTGAAAAACTAGAAAACTATATATAGGAAAACAGGGCTGACGGCGTCAAGACAACATTGTGACGCCGTCACCTCGCCGCCAAATACTTCCTCGGACGGCCTTGATCTACTTATGACGGCCTATGTGACGCCGTCACCAACTACGGTATTTTATTCTTGGGACTTTGACGCCGTCAGGAACACTCTTGACGCCTTCATGAACTACGGATTTTTATTCTTGATGTCTGACGCCGTCAGGGTATAACTCTTGACGCCGTCACCTACTGTTTTCAGCATGGAAATTTGAGACTTTGCCGTTTTCTTCACTTTTATGCTCCAAAAACGTCCAAAATGGCTTCTTTTCCAGAATTCACTCTCCAAGTACCTAAAATCACAAAAGGAACGATTTAGGGTAATATTTGATCAAATAAAGTCGGATTCGGGCTTAAATGACCCCCTAAAAACGGATCATTTTTCGCCTCATCAATGCCTGCGTCTACGAGTTTGTGTACTTCTTCCAGAATAGCTTTTGCGCGATCTAGGGCCTGGTCGCGCTTCTTCTGTCGTATTTGGGGATATCCTTGTCGGATTTGTAGCTTGTGCTCCGTGATAGAGCGTGGCACTCCTGTCATGTGTTTTGGTTCCCATGCAAAGATATCTAGGTTCTTTTGCAAGAGTGCGCACACGGCTGCTTTACCTTTGTCAGATAAAGATCCTCCAATCGAAACTTGTTGGTCCGGGTAATCGGGGTGAATAGCGACCTTTAGGTTTGGCGTTTTTTCTGTGCGCTGTTCTGGAATATTCTCCACCTCAGTGGTTACTGCGTTGCATTCTTTTGGTGGTACTGTTGTGTTATAGAGGGTAACAACTCTTCCTTCCACTGGAAATTTGAGCATCCCATGCGCTGTGGATGACACCGCGCGCATGGATGATATCCCAGGTCTCACAATGATGCCATTGTATCGTGAGGGAGATTTTATTACCATGAAATTTATCCATGTTGCTGTTGAGTGTTGTTCATCTCCCACGACCACAAGCAAGCGTAATTGCCTCATAGGCCAAATCTTTTCTCCTGTGAATCCAGTCAGCGACGTTGTTGCTGGTATCAATTGACTTTGGATTTCAGGTCGCAATCTTTTGAAACAATGATCGTATAGGATATCAGCGGATGCTCCTCCATCAATGTACATGCGGTGGATATCATGTCCCCCCGTATGTATTTCAATAGTTAGAGGTTCTACTACTGCGTTGTCCGCAGCTAGAGTAGGGAAGGATATCTCTTTTTCTGGAGAGAATTTTTGACTGACTTTTTGTTTTATCTTGCGTTACCATGACTGTATCATGTATATGGTGTCAGCTTTTTCTTTGAGGGGTTCTTTCTTGCCCCCATTCCTTTGTTTGTCCTTTCCTTCTTTGATGTTTTTTACAAGGTGGTCCATTCTGCCTTCCCTTACTAACTTTTCAATTAGTTGTCGTAGCTGGACACACTCATTGGTCGTATGGCCTTTTTGACTATGGTATTCGTAGTATCCATTCCCTACGCGTTTTTCCTCTGCGGTACGCATTGGTGAAGGTTTTGGGAAATTTGCACCTTCTGTTACAAATATTTCCCTCGGAGTTTTTGTGCGAGGGGTATATTTGTCATTGTCTCTTCCACTGCGGTAATTCCTGCTGCGGTTGTTATTCTGATCATTGGATTGTTTCCTAGGCTGTTCTTATTGCCTATAATTCGAGTAACCCTTTTTGCTGTCCGCAGCGGCTGCTTCTCCTTGTATGAAGGATCATGTGCGCTTTGTTAGCTCATCAAAAGTTTGGGGAACCTTGTCATTTAGCTTCCGGATAAGTTCTGGGTTGTTAATCCCATTCATGAACCCTGAAATTCTTAGAATTTCGGGACACGCTTTGACCTGTATGCACTCATGAACTCATCCTTGAAGCGTTCTATAAAAGCACTGGTTGATTCCCCTTGACACTGTTTTACTCTGGCTAGTTCAACAGGGTTTTTAGCGCACTTCTTTCTTTGGGTAAAGTTTAGACGGAATGCTATCCGTAATTCTTCAAACCCACCGATGCTCCGTCGTGGGAGTTTGCTAAACCATGTGCGCGCATTCCCTACTAATGTAGAATTAAACATATGGCACCACACAGGTTGTGGCCAATTTTCGATAGTAGCAGCTGATTCGAAAACTTTTAGATAGTCATCCGGATCACCTGTTCCATCATATGTTTTCACGTTAGTGGGTATGCGCCTCCTTTTGTGGTCGGAGTAATCGCTGATGCGTCGTGTAAACGCATCAACTTTCTGGCGTCGCCATGGAAGAGACATGTCTTCATTTTCTTCTTCGCGACGTCTTCCTCTTGACTTCCAGTGTCCTGTTTCCTTATCCTCGTTGTTCGAGGAGTCGCTGGAGGGAGAGTAGTTTCTTTTTCGGCGCTTGCGCCGGCTTCCTTCAGATGAAGAGCTTGAGGGGCTTTCACTTGGGGATATTCTTTTTCCCAATCTGCCGTGAATTCTCTTGCTCCCAGATTTGGAGGACCCTTCGCTTGGTGAGTGTTGAGGTCCTAATCGGTCTTGTATCCCTCGACTGCCAAGTCTGGAGTGAACATTAGTGCGCCTCTCGCTGCCTTCATATTCCTCTGAGTATTGTGAGTCAGATGCCGTACCCAACCTATCGTGGATAGTAGTACGTTTTTCCTTATCTGCGCGTCTTCCTCGTGGGTGGCGCGGTGGTGATGGTTCTCGTTCAGGACCAAAATTGAGCCGAGCTTGTAGGCTCGTACTCGATCTTCTCCTTGCTTCTTCTTGCATGAGGGCAGTTAGGGTTTCATAATTTTGGGATACAAAATTTTTCAACGTTAGGTTGGGTGTGTCCTCGGTTGCTGCAAGAATATCTGCCTCAGTATTGGGCACCCTATCTCGGTTAGGCGCGCCCGGTGGTACAGTGTTGTCCACTGTAGGTACCGTTTGGTGAGGAGTAGCAAAGAGGGTGCGTTGGAGTTCCTCAACGCTTGGAACCACTGTGGTGGCTTGGGTAGTCCTTATAGGCAGTTCTACCACTGGAAGAGGTTGGGTTGTTCCCGCCTCTTGGTGACCAGGTGCGCTGGTTGTCCCAGCAGCCTGCCTAGGGGTCGAATCTTGTTGATTCTTCCTCTGGGGTCACGTATTTTTTCCAATTGCGGAGTCCGCTGGCTTGAATTTTTATTCTTCGCCATTCTAGTCCCTTAGTTCTTAGTAGGGGTCCCACGGATGGCGCCACTTGTTGATACAAAAGTTGGGCGTTCCTGATTTGGGCTCTTGCTCTCGTACCAATTCGCTTCTTAATGCTTGAAACCTGCGCACTAAGAAAATAAACAACACCGTTAGGCTTATCGTGGGATTGTCTCCTACGATTAGACTCCGGCGTGAGAGTAAGTAATCGGTTTTAGGGTTCTCGTAAAGAGTTTTAGGGTTTGTGAATCGTACCTTTAATGAGAATTATGTCATTCCTTATATAGGCGCATAATCCTTGTAGGGTTCGTGCTCCTTACGTTTTGCACACGTGCTACTTATCCGGTTTAAGGATATCTATTCCATAAATAGGAGATCCTTATCTAAACCGTATATATAGTTTAATTGGGCTTGCGTAAGCCCACTTCATTATTAATGCGGCCCAAGTTATAATAGCCCACGCATGGTGGCTTTGGGCTTTAGTAATGTTTAATATTTGGGCTCGTGGCCCATATATAGACTATACGTCATCAGCTCTTGATTCCACTTGTTCCTCTATCGTTTTCTTAATAGGTGTTCATATGAATTTTTTTGTCTTATGTGGGCTTTTAACTCTTATTATAATATATACTAATAGGCGTTTTTTTCACTGTAGCTACAGTACTCACCTAAGTTTCACGTTTGTCAATTTTAGCCCCTGAGGTTAGTGATCAATTACGAAGTTAGTCCTTAACGACCGTTATCTAACAAACGTGGATTAAATTTGAAACGGAACAGTAACTTCAGGGGCTTTTTCTGTACAAATAATAAACAGAAACAGCCCCTAAGGTTAACTTTTTTTTCACCGTTAGTCCCTAAGGACTAATTTTGCAAAGAACGCCACGTTAAGGGACTAAAACTGAAAATAACGTTGCTACAGTGCCAAACAGTGGCTGCTACAGTAAAAAGTCAGTTTGTAATAGTGCGTGTACTGTAGCTAAGGATTTTACGCTTTTAGTCCCTCACGTTAGCTTTAAATTGCACCGTTCGTCCCCTGTTAGCGATCTTTTGCAAATTTAGTCCCTAAAAAAATTAAAAATAATAAAAATAATAAAAGTAATTGACCGTTCTATTTCGAGTTTGGTTTAAACACAACATTCCCGCAGCAATGCGCGGGTTTCCCGGCTCGTTTTATCTATAAAATTAACCGAATACCTATATACTGCCACTATGCATATTGTATATAAAAAATTAAATGGACGTGTCACAAAATTGTTTAAAACTAAGGGAATGAAATGCAAGAGCGAAAAATAAAAACCTATAAAGATGTGACCAATTGATTCTTAAAGATTAAAAATTGTTATTCTAAAAACGCACTATTTTTATGAATTTAAACAAGTACAGTTGTGCAGAAGAAAAAAAGTAAAAATAAAGAGCTAATTGTCACATTTTCATGTCTTTGCACTCTCATATATAATTTGTACAAAAAGCATATAATAAATGTATAATTATTTGTAGCACATGTTATGTGTGCAAAATCAAAAGTAAAAATGTACAAATCGCCTAAAAAAATAGGGTGAACAGAAAACTAAAATATAAATCTCAAGTTAAAACATTCGTGTCATGTCTTTGTGTTCAATTATATGGAGACTAACATACCCACTGTCATATCAACTTTCTCTTTTCTAGACTATTTCATGATCAATATTGTGTAATAAGAGACTGTGGACACCACCAAAAAATACCCCAAAAATCATTTAATTAAACACCCCACACATACAAACTTTGAAAACAACCCATTTGGTTTTTCGACCGATTCAATAATATTCTCCTTGTGTGGGGCGTCCTTTTTGAGATGTGCGATAGGGTGAGACGAGTTTCTTGATGCCACACAGGCTGAGGACTCGGTCGAGTGTGCCTAATTACACATATCCTTAAGGTCTAAATGCTTAGAAAATGGTTCATTAGTTAAAAGTACATTGACATTAATCACCATGGATTAACATCCACATTTTTTTCAATTTACTTTATTTATTAAAAAAAATAAAAAATAAATAAATAAATAAATAAAATTTAGATCAATGATTACTTTCCTTTCTTAGATTATGTCTTAAATCACACTTTGTGATATAGGATCTTGCATTTTAGAGAAAATATTCACATGTAGATATAAATAAAATAAAATAATATATCTTATTTCACTACAATCACATTCCAAATTTTAACTTCATGTGACTAAACTGGTAAATTGGTAAGTCCATACCTACAAAATCTTTTCAAGCACTTTTTCTAGAAATGATACCTGGGAAAATTCCCTATTCACCCCAAAAGTACAAGGGTATTTACCCCTAGTACCCCACAAAATTTTTTTTTCTTCAAATACCCCAGAGGCGTAAGTCGCTCATTTCAACTTGGGCGGAATGCATAAACATTTGACACTTGTCCCTAGTAGTGTCCCCACCATGTACCTTGAAGGTACATGGTACCCTTTTATCTATTTTGTCTTTTTGTTAAAAAGCATAGTCTTTTTTTATTGTTTTTATAGTACATACATTTTGGGCGAATAGGTCCCACTTGACTTTAAGTTTGGGCGACTGGTTAGGTATGTAGTACATATGTATTATGTGTACTTGTATAATACACATAAATACTAATATACACTTAAATACAAGTATATAAGTAAATACTACTAATATACACTTAACCTTGGGCGACTTATTTTATTTTTCGGGCGACTGGGTCCCAGTATTTTTATATTATTATTTCGTACATATATGTTGGGCGAATTGGCCCTACCATTACATAAATTTGGGCGACCTAATATCATGATAGTACAATTTTAAATTATTTTAGTATATTAGTATACTTTTTATATTTATTCCAAAATTTTAAATCATTTTAAATCTTAACAAAACACACCACACTTTAAACCTTTTCTCTCTCAATCATTCTTTCTACAACCCAGTCGAATCCACATACCCTTTGTAAATTCGAATCTACAACAATGACAGATCTACTTATTCGAAGATTCAAAGATAATCGGCTGTAGTTGCAGATCTACTGAAAACCCTAACGCTAGCAAGTAGACACATATCGGCTGTAGTTGCAGATCTACTTTTTCGAATTAGGGATTCGATTTAGCAGAATAAAAAAAATGGTTTGGGGTAGGGTAAGTAATAATCTAATCGACTTAGGGTTACGCTAATTTAGGGTTTGGGTATATTGTGTCAATTGGATTTATGTTTATTTAGGGTTACGCTAATTTAGGGTTTGGGTATATTGCGCTAATTTAGGGTTTGGGTATATTGTGCTAATTTAGGGTTTGGGTATATTACGCAATTATACAAAAGTTGGATTTAGGTTTATTGATGCCTTTCGTGGCTATATTGTGTCAATTGGATTTATGTTTATTTATGTCTATAGTTTATTGCTGTTTTTTGAAGTGTAAATTGCTTACTGCCTTAGCATATAAGGACAGATTTAGGTTATTTGTGAGCATCCGTTAGTGTAAATTTAGGTGGATTTAGGTTTATTTGATAGATCTCTTTTTAGTATACCTAAGTATGATTAAAATATTTTTGGGAGATGTTAGATGCCCTCAGTTTTTAGAAAGAATTGTCAAGTTTTGTTGCTTTGCAAACCTATGTGTTTGTCTTTGTGATGACGATCTAAGTAGTAGCTGGTTCTGGTGGTAACCGACTTTTCTATGGGAACCTTAGATGGTAACAAGGCCGGGGGAGCTTGAACCATAGATGGTCGGTTGACTTAAACCGGTAGAGTTGTGCTGAGATATCGGGCCTCGGACTATATACATCCTGCTTATACACGGCGGGAAATAGTTTGTACTCCCGATCAGGTTCAAACTAGTCGGGAAACTGTTTTGGCTACTTACTTATGATTGTTATTGCGAAGATTTGAATACATTGGTAGTGCGCACATACTTGTAAATTCTTTTTAAAAACTTTTAACTTAGTTGGTAAATAACATAAGGAATAGGTAATCGCCAAATGCTTGTGAAGGCAAACTGATCGTTAGGAGAAAACTTTTCAGTAGATTGGTAAATAACATAAGGAATAGGTAAATAACATAAAGAATAGTTAATCGGCAAATGCTTATTGGTAAACCTTTGTTAGTATTCTAGTAATCTTTGTTGATTGTTGTTAGCACCTGTGATTTAGGTTGATTTGTGTTATCTAGTTGGTTATTTCTGCTTAAGTTACATTTGGGGTTTATAATCATCTGTGTTATTAAAGGTGTTTGGATTTGTCTGTATTGAATGCTTCAGTTGGTTTCATTGATCCACTATTGCTCATACACCATACTCAGTATCATATTAGACCATTTCATGCAAGTTTTTAGTAACAATTAGCTTCAAAGTCAAAATCAATCAAAAGCTCATCTCAGAATCAATCTGTGTGGATTTAAGTTGAACAAAGGTTCATAACATCTCATTTTTTGGAAAAAGTAACTGAAATTAGCTTTATAATAACTTAACTAAACATCTTTAATCATAAAATCATTGTTTGAAGTTCAGAAAAGTCAAATCTCAAGTTTTCTAAAAAAGTCAAAAGTTGCATTGTGCAGAAAAACCATTTCTTGCATCAATTTTCTAGAATTTTGTATTTGGTTTTAGACTTTGAAACTTGTTGGGGGTATTATCTACCAGCTGAACTTGGGTTTCTTGCATTTGTAATAATTTTGTGAATTTTTCTAGTCGACCAAATTGCCCCTCAAAGTAGGCTGCAGGGGAACACCCCTGCCCTGTGCACAGACCACCCAGTCACCACCATACCTTTGGTGGCTATCACTGGCCAACTCATTGGGTCCCACTGACCCATTTTGGGATCATTCAACCCCCCTGTAGGCAGGCTTCAAGGTTTGACCAAAATATTGACCTTAGACCATGTGGACCCCACTTGGAATTACCCTCAAACCTTGTCCCATTTTCTGTCTCAGAATCAAAATAAGCAAGTGCTTATTCATGCTTTGTGGCTCATTTTATGTTATTATGTTATTGTACAAGCTTATGTTTCATTCTCATGGTTTAAACATCCAACTTGCTTAAAAAATCACATTCATAGTCTAATAAAGGGGTGTTTGGTTAAATCTGTCCTAGTGTACTAGAGGTTTTTTCTGTGGTTGTTGTTTGTTTGTGCAAGTCACATTAGGTTATGTTGTAACACTCAAGTCATAAAAACCAAGGCTCTTTTGATTGAAAGACAAATTCCATTGTAAAATTTATGATGTTGTTTACTGTTAAGTAGTTTATCAGCATAAGCATTCAAATGTTGTTCACTGTTAAGTAAAATTTT
Organism: Artemisia argyi; assembly: GCA_030686995.1. Taxonomy (NCBI): domain Eukaryota; kingdom Viridiplantae; phylum Streptophyta; class Magnoliopsida; order Asterales; family Asteraceae; genus Artemisia; species Artemisia argyi. The sequence continues at coordinate 180,633,882 of CM060704.1, forward strand.
TTATGCTCTTTTTGATCAGTTTTATTTCAACTTATTTTGTCATAATAATTCAGTAAAATAGCTTAGAAATCCATCAAAGTGAAACAAGAACAAAAAATTGAAAAAAGTCAAAATTGCCTTTTGTGAAAATCCATTTATTGGAGGAATTTTATAGAATTTTGTGTTACGATATAAGGTTTGAAATTTCTTAGTTGTCAAGTATATCAACAGAACTATTGAATCCCATGCATTGCTAATTTATGTGAATTTTTCACAAGCTTGTACACAAGTTCAAAGTGAGCTGCAGGGGAAGGAGGTCCCCTGTGCACTTCACTCAGTCCCATTGACCCAACTTTAGTGGACCCCACAGGCGTAACCAGTAGGCCCCATAACCTGTTTTTTTGGCTTATTAGAAAGCGAAAAAGCCAGACTCTTAGGATTTGGTTTTATTTGGTAGTTTAGGGCTTATTTTAATAGGGCTGCAGTGACCCTTTGTTTGTCCCAAATCTGATAACTCAGTTTTTAGAAAGAATTGTCAAGTTTTGTTGCTTTGCAAACCTATGTGTTTGTCTTTGTGATGACGATCTAAGTAGTAGCTGGTTCCGGTGGTAACCGGCTTTTCTATGGGAACCTTACATGGTAACAAGGCCGGGGGAGCTTGAACCATAGAGGGTCGGTTGACTTAACCCGGTAGAGTTGTGCTCAGATATCGGGCCTCGGACTATATACATCCTGCTTATACCCGGCGGGAAATAGTTTGTACTCCCGATCAGGTTCAAACTACTCGGGCAACTGTTTTGGCTACTTTACTTATGATTGTTATTGCGAAGATTTGAATACATTGGTAGTGCGCACATACTTGTAAATTCTTTTTAAAAACTTGTAACTTATTTGGTAAATAACATAAGGAATAGTTAATCGGAAAATTGATCGTTAGGAGAAATTTCTTAGTCAAAAAAGAGCAAAAACTTTTTAAAAACTTTTAACTTATTTGTGAAGGCAAAGTGATCGTTATGGAGAAATTTCTTAGTAAAAAAAGAGCAAAAATTGAAAAAAGTGAAAATTGCCCTTTGTGAAAATCCATTTCTTCAACAAATTTTATAGAATTTTGTGTTAAGATATAAGGTTTGAAATTTCTTAGTTGTCAAGTATATCAGCAGAACTATTGAATCCCATGCATTGCTTATTTTTGTGAATTTTTCACAAGCTTGTACACAAGTTCTAAGTGAGCTGCAGGGGAAGGAGCTCCCCTGTGCACTTCACTCAGTCCCATTGACCCAACTTTAGTGAACCCCACAGGCGTAACCAGTAGGCCCCATACCCTGTTTTTTGGCTTATTAGAAAGCGAAAAAGCCAGACTCTTAGGATTTGGTTTTATTTGGTAGTTTAGGGCTTATTTTAATAGGGCTGCAGTGACCTTTTGTTTGTCCCATTCCCTGACCAAATCTGATAACTCAGCTTTTGGACCCAAAGTCTAATCCCCCTCCTGATCTCAATTGTGGGACCCAGAGGGTGAACATTAACTTATTGTCTCAAATCTATGTTTCGATTGCTTATTGCTTATTTGGTGCTTATTTCTTGTGCTTATTGGTTCCATCTGTCTTTTTCACCGACTTGGTACCCTTTTTTTTTTTACATATTTAGTAATTAGGTATAAACTATTTTGCGTTTTCTAAGCTGTTTTTATTTGTTTTTTTTCTTAAAGGATTATGAAGGCAAATTGATCGTTAGGAGTAAATTGAATTACCTTTCTTTAATAAGGGAAAAGCTTAATGAAAAGAGAAGGATTTTATTTAGGACCTCTTATTTTGGAAGATGGTTGGATCTTTCATTTTTTGACCATGAACCACACATGTTAGATTATATATTTCAAAAACAGTGTTATGTAGATGATGCACACTATGACATGCCCCTCATATATAATGTGGATGGTCGTAAATTACATTTTGGTCGTCCCGAGTTTTGTTTAATAACAGGGTTTCGTTTTGGAAAATGGGTTAGCTCACATGATTTTAGTAAAGGGGATATAAAATTTAAGATGAGGGTATTTCCCAAAAAAATGGGGATAAAACTTTCAAACTTAGATCTTCTAGGTCTTGTTGAGGATGAAGAGCAATTCTGTAAGTTGTCTGATGAGGATGCAGTCCGTGTGTGTCTACTTTTATCGCTAGGGGTAATTTTTATGGGTCGGTTGCTGGCTGATGAAGTGGATGATAAACTACTTCGTTTGGTTGAAGACCTAGAAGCATGGAATTCGTTTCCATGGGGGGAGCACATTTGGAGGCAATTATACAACCAGATACTGAATGTCGTTGACAGACACAAGTGGCAACATCTTAAAGGACTTGAAGGATCAACAAAATTTGTTGCAACGTATACAGTTGGAGGATTTGTATGGGCTTTCAAGGTTATTCCTCTGTTTTTTTAAATGCAAAACAACTAGTTTTGATTTTTTCAGTACGATGATGAGGCTAACGCAATCTTTAATTTTATAGGTATGGATTCTTGAGTCGTTTGAAAGAAGCAACCGTTGGTGGAATAAAGTTGAAGATGTGATACCTAGAGGTGTAGCTTGGTCAATGAAAGGGTTATTCACAAGATCGGATTTTGGATTTCTATTTGCCAAGGTAAAAACACTATCATATTTGTTAATATATATATTTTTTTTTCTGTTGTTAGGACATATTATTTATTTGGCCAGTTCTTAAATGTGCCTCTGTATTATGTAGGAATCGAAGATAAATTTCAACTTGAAGCCAACAATAGCCAAGCATAAGTCGGACTGGAATATCAAATCTGTTGAATATTTCAAGGGGTACATACCAAGGACTCGTAAACCGAGAGAACTACATGATTACGATGTTTTCCTTCAGAAGCTTGCTGCTTCACGGAAACGTGGTAGGACGGAACAAAAGCATTTACCTTTAGTACCTAGGGTGTATACCTCTGATCTTATTACAGAGATAAGCCTTAAGGATTCAGTAATTCAAAAGCTGAATACTCTTGTTTACAAACTTGAATCTATTATTAAGGTGATTTTCTATACAGCATGATAAATAATGCATGTCCGATTGATATATATTAAGGTGAATATGTAAATTTAACTTATATTGAAATTACTTTGTAGGTTCTTGCTTGTGAAAGGACTTGCGGATATCGGGTAAACATCTTTATGCCGATACATTTTTTGCAGAATGTAAATTCAAATATTGATTGTATTTAACAAGTAATCTTTATCTTAATGTACAGGCGAAATTGGATTTCAGTGAATCTTTCTCTCATATAAACCATGAAACACGAGAAAAATTGCAAGCTGAATTCTTTGAATTGGTTGACTCCCTTATTTCTGCCAGTCGGTCAGAGCCAAAAGATTGTGAATCTGAAGATGATATTGTTCAGGTATTCTCTTTTTACAAAGAATAAAAACACTAAGATAATGTATCGTAGAAAGATTTTGAACACAAGATTTATTGTTACAGGAGTATCTTTTGGAAGAGGAATTACGCCTGAGGAAGCAACAGGAAGAAATGTGGAAGATAGAAGAACTAAAGCGTTTGGAAAGGGTTTTTTACAATGCTTTGATAGAGGAGACGAAACGCCGAATCGAAAGGGAAGAGCAATTGAAGATTGCAAAGGAGAAGAAGGAAAGCCTTATCCGTTTTCATAATTCAGAACATTGGAAGCGAGCAAAGGCAGATATGCAAGCTGATAAGAGGAGTAAAAAGGACGGTTCTGAGTATAAATACTATTGGTCTGAAGAATTTAGTGAAGCGGTAAAAAAAAGAACACCTCCTTTCGGCTGTCGTCGTCAACCAGATATGTCTGACCAACTAGAACATGTTCAACCTTGGGTGGAGGTATAAAAATAAATTTTCCATAATGTGTTATTTACGTGTAATAATAATGACTTTTTTATTTAAAACAGAAAATATATTTATAAGATATAAGGTATAATTAAAATGAAAATTTACATGGACCTTATATAATTTTTGGGTTATTGGCTTTCCTAATATAGTTACAATGTTTATGCAGAATCTTTCTCGTTTGAACAGTTCTATCGACAGCGTTAATTTTTCTGATGACTACGACGAATTTCTTGGTAAGCCGGGTCCCCTTCGCTGTACATTTCCTTGGTCCAAAGAACCAGTACGTGTTGATCGGAGGTTCTGGGAGAGCTTAGTTTGTTTAGATCCGCCTAAAAAAGGCTGGCTAATGGATGAGGTGAATTTCTTGTATTGGTTTATTTACATATATCTTTAATATACATTGTTACATTTATCATATGTCACATTAACATGTTATTTGTTCTTTTAACAGCACATAGAGCTTTGGGTCGAATACATGTTGCATTTCAGACCCGATGAAGCTGATTGGGCTATGGTAACGGCATACTTTGTTCAGCTGATATTACAAGAGTCCGTCCCCGTTTGGTATGCTAATGGAGATAAGTACAAAATCCACTGGGCCGATGTGGAGCAGGTATTACTTGTATTACTTGTATTCATCTGGTGGTCAACTTTTGAGCCTTATATAATTTTTTTATTTTTGTTTTTTCTTATCTTCACAGGTTTTTATGCCTATCAACGAAAAAGATAAACATTGGTTTGTTGCACATTTCCATATCAAGACAGGGGTCGTAACTTTTTACGATAGCGGTGGAAAGCATGAACCTGAGTGGCGTCCTTGGTATATAAATATGCGCGCATATCTAGAGGTAAAACTAAATAAATTTAACTTTGTACATTTCGTATTTCCTATTTGTTTAAAATGAAATACCTAGTCAAGTCTTTAATGTGTATAAAATGGTTGTACACAAGACAACCAACTTATTAAATGTTCTATAAGTCAACAACTTAAAGTCTGGTACAATGTAGAGTTAATTCTTAGTAAAAGGGTTGGTCTTTGAAATTAATGCAAACCTTGTATTTAAACTCTTCTTCTACACACACAATATACAAACCCTCCATTCTTCTACACACACAGTATACCAACCCTTGTATTTAAACCATCCAATGTCTGACCAAATACCATTTGAAGTTCAAATGGACATTGTGCGTAGGCTTCCTGTCAAACGCATACTTCAATGCCGTAGTGTCTCAAAGACTTGGAAGTCTGCTATCGACACTTTATATTTCACTGTTAATTCTGGTGTTCGGCATGCCAATCATTTCCCGTATGTTTTACAATATCGTCAAGGTTTTAAAGGTTACATGCATTATGTGTGTCAGAATTTTGGTTTCACACCTGTTCCTACAAACCTATCCTTTTCTGACTTGAAACCTATCGGTTGGTCACATGGTGTTTGGGCTTTTTCTTATGGGCCAATTCTCCCACACTATATGGCCTTTGTTTGGAACCCATCTATCAGAAGATCTGTTGGGACTCTCATTCCTTATCTTACCCCTGCACAAGCCTATGAAAAGCGTCTGTTGGGTTTTGGAATTCGACCTGACAACCTGGACCCAACTATTCTGAAAATTTCTTACCCATTTGATCCTGAATATCCGTGGTGTGTGTTAGTTTTCTCCTTCAACTCTAAACCATGGAAGATTTTAGAAACTGAGTGTTTGCCTCGTCAATCAATCCGACTGAAAAAGTCAGGTCAAGCTGTGGTTGATGGCCATATTTTCTGGAGTGCTTATGAAAGTTTGCTTAGTAATGATGGTAGCGAGCACAAGAGATATATGATGGTGTCTTTTAACTTGGTCACACAGCGTTTCCATGTTTTAGACATACCAGCCCAGTTGTTAGTCCAACTTCCTGTGCCGTTCTATGTTTCTAACCTCAGGGATAATGTTGTGGTTTCGGGAAACTTAAATTTAGAGGTCCAATTTGTTTTCTGTATATGGATGTTAGAGGTGGTTGGTGGATCCATAGAATCCTTTGAGTGTCTCGTTAGCCTTCCTACTCCTTTTCCATTGAAATTAATTGGATTTGACAACACGACCAACCCGATTCTCGAAGTGCATAACCAAGATGGGTATGTTATGTATCTTGTCGTCTGCAATGTTTCTTTTGGGACCTTTATGTATGTTGGTGCTGAGGGAAATTGTGAATCTTTTTTCATCAATCCCAACTGCGAGTCACTTATTTTGCAAACTCATGAAGATAAGGATGCGTATTAGTGTCCCATTTGTGTGCCATGTTGTAGTTGGTGTTTCTCACCTTTTAATTATGTTGGAATGTTGTTTAGTATATCGGTTGTTATCTCGTTAATGCTTATCATTTGTACTCCGTTAATGTATCTAAATGAAACATTTTATGTTTGTTATTGTGCGTTTATTATTTATGTTATTGTGCGTATATTATTTTTGTAACTGGTGAGAATCCATGTACAGGCTGGACTTCCGGTTGTACTAAAACAAGCAAACGTCTTCGAGATGAAGGGTATAGACCCTACGACATATGTCATCACATTCAAGAATGCAAAAAATGTTCCATCTCAAGGAGGCCTTTTTGGAGACTGCGGTATTTGGACTTGCATTTTCTTATATCGACTGGCCCATGGGAAGTCGTTGGATGTTGATAATCCTGTTCAGACCGCGCTAGCATACCGTGAACATATGGCGAGGTTCTTTTACCAACACCGGGTGTATAGTTGGTAGTCTTGTTAGTTGTGCATTGTAAATGTAGTTTTAAATGTGTATTCTAAATGAAGTTTTAAGTATGATCCCAAACTAGTAATTGTATTTTCATAATAATTTGTATTTTTATTTCTCTTCAAGTATGTATGTTGTGAAACATTAGATAATTTGTGCTTCTTCTTTCGGGCCGACAAATTAAATAGTAAGGCCATTCCTTAACTTTATAATGTGTTTTGTTGGTTAATTTTTTCAAGCATGTTTATCGCTGACTTTAACGTGAATTTTTTTATCGATTGTAGTCTTACACGATTCTAGACAATCAATTGCCAATGGTTTAATGGGGATACGAAGATTGTCGACAATCAATTGGTCAGGTACACTTATTTATATTTTGTATTCATATTACATTATACATATTATATTAGTATAAGTAGTCGCCCAACAAAATGTTTAGTCGCCCTAAATTATTCCTCATGAACCTGCCCTTGTACTTGGGCTTTCATTATCTTGTACTTGATCATTGAATTCTGTTATAGCTAGAGCATAAATCAACTCTTAAAAGTCTTAGTAAAGTCTTAAAAAATGAATTTATAGGACAAATTAAGTACATTTTACATACAGTGGGTTGGTTTGTAAATTTAATGATCAAACTCTTAAGTTCTATTATAATGCAATGCATGAAAATATCATATTACATTATACATAGTATATTAGTATACGTAGTCGCCCAACTAATTGTGTAGTCGCCCAAAATTATCACTCATAAACCTGCCCTTGTACTTGGGCATTCATAATCTTGTACGTGATCATTGAATTGTCATAGTTATGCATAAGTCAACTCTTAAAACTCTTAGTTAAGTCTTAAAATATTAATTTATAGGACATATTAAGTACATTTGACATACAGTGGGTTGGTTTGTAAATTTAATGATCAAACTCTTAAGTTCTATTATAATGCAATGCATGAAAATATCATATTACATTATACATAGTATAGTAGTATACGTAGTCGCCCAACTAATTATGTAGTCGCCCAAAATTATCACTCATAAACCTGCCCTTGTACTTGGGCATTCATAATCTTGTACGTGATCATTGAATTGTCATAGTTATGCATAAGTCAACTCTTAAAACTCTTAGTTAAGTCTTAAAATATTAATTTATAGGACATATTAAGTACATTTGACATACAGTGGGTTGGTTTGTAAATTTAATGATCAAACTCTTAAGTTCTATTATAATGCAATGCATGAAAATATCATATTACATTATACATAGTATATTAGTATACGTAGTCGCCCAACTAATTGTGTAGTCGCCCAAAATTATCACTCATAAACCTGCCCTTGTACTTGGGCATTCATAATCTTGTACTTGATCATTGAATTGTCTTAGTTATGCATAAGTCAACTCTTAAAACTCTTAGTTAAGTCTTAAAATATTAATTTATAGGACATATTAAGTACATTTGACATACAATGGGTTGGTTTGTAAAATTAATGATCCAACTCTTATGTTCTATTTATATTGCAAAATTTGTATACTACTTTACACCCAAACTGATCATCAACTTTACACCTAAAGTGATCATCAACTTACATCAAAGAATAAAAAAATTTGTTTAGAAATGTCTGAAAATATACCAATTGAAGTCCAAATGGACATTGTTCGTAGGCTATCTCTGCGTTCTGTTGCGCAATGCCGAACTGTATGCAAGATGTGGAGATCTCGCATTGACACAATGCATTTCACTGTCCGGTTCGGGGTTCGCATGGGAGCAACTTTCTCCTACGTTATAATCTTTGAGCGTAGGTTTAGAGGGTACGCCTGTCTTGTAGACCATGATTTCGCTATGACACCAATTGTATCGAATATAAGCTTTTCAGGCTTGACACCCCTAGGTTGGTCCCACGGAGTATGTGGTTTTTCGTTTGGACCAATTGTCCGTCATTTCTTGGGGTTTCTTTGGAACCCATCTCTCCACAGATCATTGGGAGCGTATGTCCCCTATTATACTTTGGCTCAAGAGTACGAAAAGCGTTTATTGGGTTTTGGGGTCCGTCCTGACAATCTTGACCCAATCATTCTAAAAATAGCATTCTCATTTGATTCAAATGATCCTTGGTCTGTTCAAATGTTCACGCTGTCATCTAGAGCTTGGCGGGTTTTAGAAAATGAATGTTTGCTTCCTAGACATTTCAGGATAAAAAAAGCTAGTCAAGCAAACATTGGTCGTCACATATACTGGTGTGGGTATGAAAAGTTCCATTCTGATAATGCAACCTCCTACAAGAGCTATGTTATTGTCTCTTTTGACATGCTCAGCCTCCGCTTCAGGAGTATCAAAATTCCTGACCAGTTACTCGGTCAAATCCCATTGCCATTCTATGTGACAAGCCTAGGTGATAACTTAGTCGTTACTGGCAATATACAAAATGATGACAACTGTGTCTTTGGTATTTGGGTGTTATCAGTAAATGGTGGAACAATATCAGCAGTTAGCAATCTACTATCCATTCCTTCACCCATTCCATTGAAATTGATTGGATTTCATGACAACATTGACCCGATTGTCGAGGTTCCCAGCCAGGAAGGTTCTTCTGCAACTCTTTTCATATACAGGCTGGCAACCGGGGAATTTCATAGCATCGGAATTGAGGGAGATGCAGGATCCTTTTTCATCAAACCCTTTTGTGAGTCACTAATTCTTCAAAACCATGCTGATAGGACTAAGTACTGCGAAGAACTTGTATATCCAGGTCTTGTTGATACGAGTCTCAATCTGGGTGGTCATTGAAGGTCAATTGTGTGGTGCTTTTGTGGATGTCAGCCATGTAGTTAGTTGCTGGGCGCTTGGGAGGGTTGTAGCGAATCGACGTGCTTTTGTTGTGGATGTCAGTCATGTATTAAATTAATAGGTGTAAGTTAGTAGTTGATGTACTTTAGTGATCGATCATGGTGTAGGTTATTACTTGATAGTCGATTTAGTTGAAGTATTTTTATGATCGATCATGTTTAAACGCTAGTTTGTTTAAACTTTTATAATTAATTATGTATGTTTAAATGAATTTAAATTTATGTCACTGGTAGGTGTTTATTATGTTGAAATGAATTTAATTAATAGACACTTATATATATTATGCTGAAATATCAGAATACATAATACATACATAATACATATTAGACAAAATAAGTTCTTTTCAACATAAACACAGAGTACGAATTTGACAAATAGCATTAAGTTCTAAAACACATAACTAGATGAAACATAAACTAGAAATCATCCAAGTGATGCGGATTATATGATTCAGGGCAAGCGTTTAGGTTAATGGCAGAAGAAGATGAGGCACCGACCCAGACCGCGTCACCCTCGTAAAGGTTGGTACATTCTTCATCCCTCCAGTCTAAGTCATCCCAATCCTCGTATATTCTTCCATTTTGAAAATACTCCTCGTCAAAATCCGTATCCAGCTGTTCGGTAAATTCTGTCTCGTTACATGTATTCGGATCGACTGTCACTTGACTTTGAATTGCTGACTTACGTTTACGGCCTCCTCTAGAATCAAAAACTGCTTTGCCGTTATCTGATCTAGGCAACGGTTGCATACAAGCTTCACGCGTGTGGGATTTGCAGCCACACCTACCACACTGTTTCACTTTCGGCTCCTCATTTTTTGAGGGGATGCGGTCTTTGTTCTTTGGTCTTCCTGATTGTCGTTTTCCCATGAGAGGAGGCTTAAGCTTTGGCAAGTTACCTGGATCATGCCAATTGGGCTCATCAGGCAAAGGAAATACCATTTCATGATATGTTCCTTGGAGGTTGGTTTTAGTAAACCATGCTAAAGCCCATTGGTTACAGTTAGTCAAACCTTCTACTCTACACACGGCACACACATGCCCACATGGTATTCCTGAAAGTTGCCATTGCCTGCAAATGAAAATTAATGAAATGCCATTCATGTAGAAATATATTGTTGCTTAATAAAAAAAAAAGGTTTGTTGTACAAACCTGCAACTGCAATCCCTTTTTAGAAAATCAACTATATGAGAATTATAAGGGTCTGTTACTTGGTACACGGCACACATGGCTATGCCTTTAACTTCCCAATGTTCACTTTTGTACATCCTTTTTTCCAGCTTCTTAGCGGCCCATTCTGTAAGTTCAAATTCCGGTGCGTCTAAACAATTTATTAAAAAAAATAAATATTGTAAGAATTAGACACTAAAAGTTAGTGACGAAATATAATCATTAAGTCTTTACCTATATATTTTTCGCGACGTTCACAATACCAATCTTGTAAAAGCCTTCTGTAATATTCCATGAGCATCGTTATTGGAACTTTTCTAACTAGTCTAGTTAGAGCATTGATTGATTCTGCACTGTTTGAAGTCAAGTAGTTGTATCTATTTGCTGGGCAATATGCTCTTGACCATTTTTCAAACCCTGCTTCTTCAAGTTTTTTTACCGCCTGAGGCCTTTTAGCACGTAGCTCTGAGATAGTTCTTTGAAAGACTTCAATTCTATAAGCTTTGCATGCCTTCCAGAATAAATACCTCACTAGTTCGCCTTTTAAATTGCAATTCATCATCAAGTGTCGACAACAATTACCGTGAAAGCTTTCTGGGAAAACTATATTACAAGCTTGAATTATAGATTGATGCCTATCAGAAATGATAGCCAAACCAGGAACAACACCGATACACTCTTTCAACTTCCTCATAAACAATGTCCATGATTCACCTGTCTCTCCCTGACACACACCAGTAGCAATTGGAATAATCTGGTTGTTACCGTCCATACCAACAGCAAGCAAGTTGGTTCCTTTATATTTCCCTTTTAGATGCGCTGCATCAATTATTATCAATGGCCGCATGAAGGCTATAAAGCTCCTAATCTGATAGAGTAAACATATATAAGTAGAAGTATATGAAAATTTATATTAAAATTAGTAATAGAAACGAGGCTTACCGCAACACCAAATGCTATGAATACCAACTTAAATCTTCCCACGGCATCAGTTTCAATGTGTGTGACCGTTCCAGGATTTGCCAACTTTAAGTTATGGCAATAATAAGGCAACTGCTCAAACGAATCTTCTGGTTTCCCATTCAACAACTCAAATGATAAGTTCCTTCCACCCCAAACGCGTTTGTAAGAAACATCTATTTTCCAATCAACCCTAAGGTCAGTTTGTATGTCCCTGACCCTATATACCCTGCTATGATCTTTCATTTTCTCGTACAGTAACTGACTAAGTAATTTCATGGTAGCATTACGATGATTAGGACAAAATTCGGTCCGTGAACATGTGTGAACGTCATGTACTGTTGATACATAGAATTGTGCACCCAAGTTCACTTTCCGTGTGTATATTCTCCATGGGCAAGCTTCTTTTGTGCACCGAACGCTGTACCTTGTTGGTTCAGATTTAATAACATAGTATTCAAACCTTTCTATAAGTGATTTTTTCCCTATGTTAAACATGCAATCTGCCTTATTAACAAATTCCCTATACTTATAAAAGGTTGTATCATTCTTACATGCATTTATACTTCTGTCAATGCATTTGGTCACTGAATTTGGGGCTTTGGGAGGGAGGGGCATATGTTTAAAGGAGTTTTTTTGCCATATAGGAAGCGAATCATTTTGGTTGTGAAAGGAATATGCTTCAACCTTTGAGGTGGGGTGATTAAAAGGTTCGGATAACAAAGGAATATTAAGATCAATTGATAAATTATTAGAAGCATAAGATGATTTTACCTCTGAAGTTCGGCCTTTTGTTGATATGAACAATTTCTGAACTAGGTCTTTGTTACCGCAAACATCATGTATGAAGTATTGGACGTCATCATCATCCACAATGTCCAACGACATTGTTCCATCTTTGTAAAACAACCTGATGTCAGCATTTCCTTTCCCTTTTGCGGCGTCCACCTTTTTTTTTACATACTCAAGTAGATTGTTGTAACTGATGTCCTTAGGTAGTTTAACAGCATGCTTCGCACACGGATGTACTAGTATTACCTTAAACTTACCACTTTCCTCATCATCCATATTTTAATTTGTTGGTTTTTTCAGCTTCTTAGCAATTACATGGATATAGAATTAAACACTCAATTAGTTTCTATCAACCACCAGTTGTACTTCTACATTTAAATTGTTGTACTTACATGGAATTTATTAACATATTCGCCCAAAGACCATAACATAAGGTCTTTAGTGGTCGCCCAAACAAGAGTTTAAGTTGAATCTACATACACATTATTTGAACCTCCATTTGTACTTCCACATGAAATTTGGACAACTTTTCAGAGCATAAAATAAACTTTTGTGTAAATTGACCATAAATTAAACTTTTGTGTAAATTTTATATGTACACATGTCTAAATGCAACCATATATGTTATGATAATGTTTATACCTCTAAAAGTCACTGACTATAATTTAATTTAATTTTGTATGTAGAGATGAAAACAACCCCTTATAATGTTTACGCGGATGCATGAGCGACAAGAACACAAGACGCGGAAACGGAAGACTATGGGAGTTACCGTTATGAAACAAACTGGGATATGCTACTTAAAAGAATGAAAGTATCGTTTGTAAACTTTCCTGAACTTGTATCATGTTTTAAAATTTCCAGAACTTGTAACATGTTTTAAAATTTCCAGAACTTGTAACATGTTTTTAAATTTCCATAACTTGTAATGGTTGGTTGTATGCTGTTGTAAAATTACAAGCATTGTAAAGTGTAGACCACATTTTCTTGTTTTAAGAACTTGTTTATTAATTTGAACCTCCATTCACTCGTGTGATGGTTAGCCAAAGAAAACTTAATTTACCCAACAACCTGTTGTACTAGTTCATTTAGTGCCTTATACCATCACATGTACTTGTGTATTTATATTGATGTCCAATATAAATATGTAAACACTATATCTTACATGTTGTAACTTGTAAAACATCAGATTCTCACAATACATAATTCGCAAGAAACAATATCAAACAATGGCTTGCAAAGACTTCTCCCAACAATTCCCAACTCACCGCGACTTCTCGCAACAATTCCCATCTCACCGTGACTTCTCCCAGCAATTCCCAAGTCACAATGACTTTTCCCATCAATTTTCAAGCTCAACCATTATACCGAATGAACCGCATAGCACTCCACCAGAAGACATCTTTCCGGTATTCATACCGGATAATGAACCGCTGCCCAATCTAGATGTTGTCCAACAACAACCTGCTCAACAGGTCAACAATCCACCGGTTGCAAACCAACCCATTTGGAGAGGGTTGACTGATGAAGAACTCTTTCAGCAAGATATGCAAGAATTGTTACGTGTTGAAGCAGAGGAAGCAGAAGAGAGAAGAGCTTATGAAGAGTACTGGAGAGGTAAAGAGGCACGGAGAGCCCGTCGTTGTATATGGCGAATGGAAAATGGATTGCCCCGTGTGCCTACTAGTGAGGACGATTCGAGTGACTCTTATTCGAGTAACGACGGATATGTGTCTGATGATTCGTTTTTTTAATTTGTGTTTGTCATCTTATTTTTTATGTCATACGTATCTTTTGGGTATTTTCACGGCTACTAGTTATGTTTTTTAGTTTCTGGTTTTCTTTTTATATTAATGCTATAAGTGTTGTGCTTCTTTTATAAATTTTTCATGGCTACTAGTTTGCAACTATATATTGTGTTGTGCTTCTTTTATAAATTTCATATTGTCATATGAATATGTTTTATGCAAAACATATGGTGGTTGACATGAATCTATAAGTATGTTTGACCTACATACATATCATTTCACCCAAGATTTGCTAAACTAAATTATAAGTTTACTTATGCAAAAGCAGTTACCTGGTTTAACTACATCGGTTTGTTAAGTACACTACATCTAAATATTACATTAAGACTTCCATACACTTCATCATACACTAGACCTGCACATACTTAGAAGCTATACATCATACTGTTCATGTTAATTGTTGGTTTGGGAATATAGAATCTTGTACTTCCACAAGTATTCCGCCATTCGTTCACGATAAGCTAGACCTGCAGTTAAAGGTTTGTTTACCTTTAATGGCATATTATGACACAAACGATAAAGGTTTATACAAACCCATATTCCGCAGTCACCATATGAACATCCTTGTGTGGGGACATCCTTTCCACGTTTCCAAGTTAACGTATAACCATCAGCGTGTATGCCTTTTGACTCCAACACACCCAAGTCTTTAAGATACTTTGTCAAATACTTTTCAAATGCACTTGGCATGGTGATATTCCACCAGTCTCGTTTTCTTGTAAATTTTGGAAGCGAGTCAAAGATTGTCACAACACCAGTACGTATTACAAGCTCACCTGTCACCCAATGCACTCCAGGTTCATTTATTGGAAAAAGTACCTGCATTTTACCGAAAAAATAAATTTTATACACAACAACAATAAAGTTACAAATAAAATTCCAGTTATGGATTAGGTAAGGATAAGTTATGGTGACCTTTTCGACCTCCGTCCAAGGCAGTGGATACTTTGTACCGTCTCCCCAATAGGGTCGTAGCATATTGCCCATTACACAAGGACAGAAAAATGCACCGGCCATAGCCCAATCGGAATCTTGTTGTCGGAATGTCCACATCAAGTCAACCCATAGGTCTATATGCTATTGTTTGAATAAAGTTGTATGTAAGTTAAGGTAACCATAGACAAACAAATGTATAATTGAAAACTATCAATCAATTGTTATACGTACCTCGTCCCTTAGCCATCCAAGGCTACAATCATCCATGGCCAATAAACACTTCCAGAAACGGACATCAGCAACCGTGTCTTCACGACCCCATGGAAAGATGAACTTAATGTTCATCTTTGTTTCAACAAAGTTTTTAATCGCAACTGGCACATTCACCTCTTTTCTCTTCGCATTCGGACCTCTTTCCAAGTTCTGAAATAAATGATACATGTGTATTAAAGAAGAATGATTTTGTAACTTTCAAAGTTTAATCGTTAGAGGAAAAGCGAGAAAGTTATCTTAAAAATTTTACATACCTCAACAAATGGTTGCAACGGTGGTAGTTCCAACTGTTGGTCAAAATCTGGGGCGACAGGAGGGGATAATTTTTTATATTTGTTTCTGAATGTACGACTTCGCAAAACTCTAGGAGTAGTGTCCGGAAGTTTGGTATAAGGGGAGTTGTTATATTTCCCTGTTTTTCTCTTTCGTTTATTGGCATTGAAAATGGATCTTACATTATTGACAAGTACAACGTTCACGTCAACCGGGAACGTATTTGGTACCTGTACAAAATTAACCGCATAAAAGAATATCTAAAAAGGAATATTAAATAGATAAATAATATTAAATAGAAACTATCACTGGGTGGATGGGAAGCCCAAGACAAGAGTGGAACCAATAAGCTGAGCTTATTGGCTTTCCAAAAAGCTAGGGAACAAGCTGTGGGTCCCACAGATTAACACTGGAGGGGGCATGGAAATAGTGCACTAAAGCTGAATACTCAGCATACATTTAGAAAATGGACAACCTTCAAGGGATAAGCAGCCCTAGCTAATAAGCTGAAAAACTCAAAATAAGCTAAGACCTTTGAAGCCTGGCTTACTGGCTTCCCAATAAGCCAAGGAACAGGTAATAGGACCAACTAGTGTGCACATGAGAGGCCATATAAAAGTGGGTTTTGATCATGGTCTGTGGTGCAGGGCAAACACATGCCCTGCAGCCTGCTTTAAGCCACCGAAATAAGCATAAGCAAAATTCACAAAATTAAGAGAATGATGGGATTCTATAGACTAGGTGGTAGACTTACTACTCAAGAAATTTCAAACCCTAAAGCTAACCACAAAAATCAAGTGAACTGAGATGGTGATTTTGATTTTCTACAAAATGTAATCTAATAGTGCCAGAATACAACAAAAACTGAGTTAATGCAATCTAATAGTGCCAGAATACAACAAAAACAACGACAAAATCACAAGGAACAGTACAATTCCAAACACCCGTAATATAACTTAAATTAAAATGAAACTTGAATTTATCTAATAAACACTAAATACGCTAGGAATCACAGATAGTCAACAAACAACACTTTTACATTGCAATTCATCAGAAAGTGCCAAGAAGTGAATAATTATTTAAAAAGGAATATTAAATAGATAAAGTAACTGCATAAAAGAATATCTAAAAATTAACCGCATAAAAGAATCGTATACCTAAAATAAGGTAAATCAACAAAATAAGCTAGAGGAATAAGACAAGTAAATTTAGGCAACCACTTAACTAAATTACACTAAACAAGCATAAAATCACAGATTACCTGAAGGTCATCGTTTTCGACATCCACATCAATGCAGATAACAGGAACAACATCCTCAGCAAGTTCTTGTGTTTTTTCAGCCTCGCCGGAATTGTCTTCTTTTGTTGCCTTTGCCAAGACGACCGACGGTTGTTGTTGTTGTATATGACCCACTTCGTTACCAAATCCTTCTATTGTTTCAGACACCGCATCCTGAGGCAATTCTGGTATAACATTGGTTTCTTCATCGTCCTTTTCTGACAACTCTTGTATTTCAGTTTCTTCATCGTGCACAACATTATCCATCAAATCCTTAAATAACAAAAAAGTATAAATATTTAGTAGACAATACAAGTATATCGTAAAAATTATTTATTTTTTAACACTAAAATAAGTTTTAAATTTAATATGAACGTACGGCATCAGGTGTCAGATTGATCCCGTCATCATAAAATTCAGAGAATTCATCATTCAAATTTGGTAAGGAACCACAATCGAAACTATTTGGATGGTCAACTTCAATAAAATGATCAACTGGATCAGATTGCACGGGGCAAATGCCTTTCACAACTTGAGTCATAGGACCTGTGTAGCCTTCCGTGTCCGTATAAAAGAAGTTATTACCCTCGGGTTCAACAACAGTGGTAGGCATAGGAGTAGCAGCATGCAAATCAGGGCAAACATCCTTATTGTCACCACCCATATTTTCTGCATTCTCGTCTTTCCCACATAAGGTCGACTCTTCTGCCTTTTGTTCATCGGGTTCCACAACACTGTCATTGAGTGGGCTAACATCCTGCAAAATAAACAGAAATACAAAAATGGATGATTAAATAAGTTGTAATGAGCTAATAGACAACTAATTTAAGCAACCATATCAACTTATGTGACTGTCTATATGTTTTTGCAACACAAAATCCAAACTGATTAAATACTAAAAACAAAAACTTTTAACAAAAACACTTTTGATATAACCCAAGAAATAAGCACTTGGAGTGCTTATTGATCCCACAGTTGACTTTTGTTGACTGTCGAGGTTTTTTAGCTCAAATGGGATGATGACGGGTCCACAATGACAAATTTTGGTTCCTCTGATTTTAATGAACAAGAATAAGCAAGTACCAACCACTAAAGTTGCCTGAATAAGCCACAAATCTCAAATAAGTTGTTTGCTTATTGAAGTTTTGGGTCAGAATGGGGACAAGTTTTAAGGGTCAATCCAGATGGGGCCCACAGGTCAAAAGGTCAAAGGAATGGTCAATCTTCACTCCCTGGTAGGAGGGGGTTGTAAGGACCAGCTTATGGGGTGTGGGACCCACTGGGTTAACCACAATGAACCACCAAAGTGAGGTGGTCAGACTGAGCTGCTGAGACAGGGCATTTGACTTGCCCTGCAGCCTTGTTCCAAGGGCAATTTAGTCCTTAAATAAAATTCTCAAAAATGTAACCACTATGGATTTCTTAAGTACTACTGGTAGAGTAAACACCCAAGAAATTTCAAAGCTCCAAACTACTCACAAAAATCAATTTAATTCCTTCTATTTTGGTGAAAATCTGATCATACACTTTTGACTTTTTTGAGAAAACTACCAAAGTTGACTAAACTGAATTTGTAAAGGTCCCAGATGATTAAATAAGTTGTAATGAGCTAATAGACAACTAATTTAAGCAACCATATCAACTTATGTGACTGTCTATATGTTTTTGCAACACATAATCTCAACAGTGACTGAGAATGAGAGATCTCAAAGAAATTTTGACTTTCACTACTAGAACACTGACTTTCTTTGTTTTCCTAACTCAGTTTTACCTAGTAAGAGTTTTCTAAACTAATAACCACACCTTAAACCAAATGAAACTCAGAGGTTGACACTGTGCTAAACACCCCTAAAGAGTGTATCTGTTTTTGATTTCCAAAGAAAAAGTAAATTTTAGACAACCTATATTACGTTAATAACATAAAAAATACAATTTCAAATGGACTTAATTATAAATGTTGTATTCATACCATATTGCGACAACCTATATCTTCTGTGTTGTCTTTTTTCCCCGAGAAAGTCGATTCTTCTGTTTTGTGTATTTGTAAAACGTTCTCGATCTCCTGAATTCTCTTCTTAACACCGTCTAGTTCACGATATAATTCTTTAACATCCACCTCTCCAACACGTTCTTCTATCGATACAACTGACGACTTAATTCCATCAACCACATTTTGAATATGATCCCTATTGTAATTTTCTTGAACACCACCCGCGTCCAAATCAGTGTTACAGTCTAGATAACCAACCGAAGTTTCCTTCACATTCTCTTCTTCTTCACAAGATAACCCACACCCTCCTGCCCCATAGCCGGATACACCCAGTCCATCACCATCTTGATTTGGTCCTACACTTGGATCATCACCATACAACACACTCCCATCACTATACAACACATCTGGAGCTTCATTACATATGTTTTCATCATTTTCAATTCCTTCATCAACAACTTTAACTGGTTTAGTCAACAAAGGTGTTGCAACCACAACTTGCAATTGTAGCCCTCTAATATAGTCCATGCTACGCGTGTACCACAAACAGCACCCCTCGTCATTTCTTAGAACAAACTTCTCCAATGGCTTAAAGCCCTAAAAATACAACAAGGGTTACAAAAACAAATTATTCAAAACTATATAAACCACAATTACAAAAATACAAAAAATATACAGAGTTTACTTACAGGATCAAATAGAATAGGGTAATGTTTTTTTTTTCAAAATTATTAAATTTAGACCAGGCTAAACCACGGGGGGTCTTTGTATGGTCTTTGCACCAGAACTGCACGCTGTTAGGGAAACTTTCCAAAATCCATATCTGAAATAACCATCAAAGTGATCTAAACTTAGACACAAAATATAAGTTTACAAATGTTTAATTACATATAGCTTCTCAATGAAAATCTAACTTTTCAAAATGGTTAACCTATTATAACGTATGATATCTAACTTCTCAACATGGCATCATAGAAATATATAATCATATTATAGAATAAAGATATTACCCTAAGGGCCCATACAAAGCCATACAGATTGTATGTTTGCTCTTTATTTGGTGAATTTTTTTCTTGAGCCGATTTTTTTGGTGATTTACCCGCCTTCTTTCCAGGCTTCTTTGCTTCACCTTCGTTATGCCTCCTTACAACATTCAGAGTCCTTTTATACAAATGTATCCACGTATACTCACCCCATGGATACGAATTCCAAACATCAAAATCCTCAATCATTCTCATAAGATGGTCCGGAATGTAGTACCTTGGTTCCCGACCTATGAATACACTAGTGGCCATAACTAACAAACACACCCTAACAGCATCCTCATCACTTAATTCATCCCACACTTTACCAGGCTTCATCAATGCCAGAAGCTCGTCACCCTTTATTTTCTTACTCTTACGGGATTTGTTTTCTGGAAACAATCGATCAAATAATGGGCTATGTTTTAAACCTTTAACAAGGGAACCTATATTAGTTTCTTCTTTCGCAATAGGGGCAAAAACAAACCCAGATATGAGACAAAATTCTTCACGTCCAAATTCAAGCACATTATCTCCTATTTTAAATCTAAGGGAAGGGCAATCTTCTCTTTCATCACAATGAATCTCGCGTTGATAAAAATAATTTAACAAATGTACATCAGGAGCAAATGGGGGGATGTCTAACCAAGGCCCAAATACAGTACTCCTAAACAAGGTTGTTCTATTTGTATTCAACAGCCCTCTAACCATATTTATACACTCTAATCTAGACCTGACAGTTACCTTCGCATCGGAATGAATAGTAGATGTCGATGTACTACATGAATCCATTGATCAAATTAGGGTTTCAATGCCTCCCCGAAATAATGATATTCTTTGATTGTGTGTTCCAATGGAGATAAACGTTTAGGGTTTATGATTTCAATGATTGTTTGAATGTAGAAGATGATACAGGGGGGGGGGGGGGTGGTTATGTTTTCGAATGAACGGTTTTGGGTTTGAATGTGGGAATGTGTGTGTGTTGGTATACATATGTATTTTAAATAAAAGTGTTTGTTTGTTTTGAAAACTAAAAGTATGTATTTTCAATAAAAAGTGTGTATTAATGTGTATTTTTGATAAAAAGTGGGTATTAGTGTATAAGATAAAAATGTATAAAAAAAAGTTTGTAATACCCACCTAATCAGTCGCCCAAAATTAAAGTCAAGTGAGACCCATTCGCCCAACTTATTTGTACTATAAATCATTAAAAAAAGACCATACTTTTTCATAAAAAGACAAAAAGTTTTCAGTCGCCCAAGTTATGTGGGCCTATTCGCCCAAGAATTGCATATGGTACCATGTACCATAAAAGTACATGGTGGGGACATCACTAGGGACAAGTGTCACATGTTCACTTATTCCGCCCAAATAATTCAGGCGACTTACGCTTCTGGGGTATTTGAAGAAAAAAAAAATTGTGAGGTAGTAGGGGTGAGTACATTGTACTTGTGGGGTGAATAGGGAATTTTCCCTATCAAAATTTCAGTAAAATTTATGCTATGCAATTATCGACGTGTTTATAATCTCCAAAATGACAATGGTACAATAAAAGCAAATCGGATATCTAGTATTGAATATTCATAACCTCGTTGTTTTGGATGAAAAAGGTTTCACCGTTTCACAAACTTAAAATCAAATCATCTCTTTATTCATTATTCAAGATCATGTCTTGATTATTTATGTACAGAAAAAGTGATTGGGTTGCAAGATCGATCTTCCATTAACAATTGTTTTCTTAACCATAAGTATCCTCACTTTTAACACTTACTTTATTTATAAAATATAGAGTAAACTTTAAAATACATCTATGTGGTTTACCCATTTTCACATCAAACATACCTCCGTTAATAAACGTTAACCACCATACATACATGAGGACGAATGGTGCAATTTTTGGCTGTTATCTTCTAACTTAGATCTAACGTGACGGAAATATTAGTACTGTTAGCCCTAAGGGATGTATAATGTGTAACATTTGTAATAACTTTTATTTTTATTTATTTATTTTTATATTTTATATTTATTTATGTTTTTATTTTCATTATATTTATTTTTTTATATTTTATATTTTATACTACCCCCGACTCAAATTAATAGTCCATATTTTCTTTCGGGTTGTCCCAAAAAAATTGTACACTTTCTCTTTTAAGTAATAAAAAAAAAAATTATTGAGGGAATATTCTATATAAATGCCTAAGTGGTTAAAAATTGTAGTGGTCATAATTTTATTAAACTTTGTGAGTTTTGTCTCATGACAATAATTTTGAGACGGATGAAGTATTTTATATTTTCTTATCCTATTATTATTATTATTATTATTATTATTATTATTATTATTATTATTATTATATCACTTTATTAGAAACTGATAAAATTTATAAAAAATTAGTGAAAAGCTGAAATACTGTCTGGACCCCCCACACATCTAGTTATAACAAAGCTAATCCT
Organism: Artemisia argyi; assembly: GCA_030686995.1. Taxonomy (NCBI): domain Eukaryota; kingdom Viridiplantae; phylum Streptophyta; class Magnoliopsida; order Asterales; family Asteraceae; genus Artemisia; species Artemisia argyi. The sequence continues at coordinate 180,656,256 of CM060704.1, forward strand.
ACTAAAGACCTTTATTTTTTTCAGACAATAGAAAACCAAAATATAAACACCCCTTCACCTTATTTTAGTATTCTTCAACCTCATTTTTAGATCAAGTATCAACCACTTCATTTGATAGAAGAATAAAGTTAAAAAAAAAATATGAAGATAGTGTAAGGAAACGTTTGAATTTGGGTGTTTTTATTGTTTGAAGCAAGGCTAGCAAGATCTTAACAATAGAAAACCAAAATCCAAACACTTCCTGACCTCATCTTTATATTTTTCAACCTCATTCTTTTATCAAGTATTAACAACTTCATTTTTAATAATAATAATAATAATAATAATAATAATAATAATAATAATAGTTACATTGGAGCACGTGTTGTTGTTCATATCTTTAATAGGATTAGTTTTGCGATAACTATAGAAGTGAAGCTCAAATAGTATCTCGGCTCTCACTAATTTCTTATAAAAATCCTAAGTTTCTAATAAAGTGATGTTATAAAATAATAATAATAATAATAATAATAATAATAATAATAATAATAATATTATTATTATTATTATTATTATTATTATTATTATTATTATTATTATTATTATTATTATTATTAAGGATGCGGTGACCTTACTGAAGCGAATCCGAAAGTTCTCTGTGACTTAAGACATTGGGGTGCGCGCTGCTATTCATATCTTTAGTAGGATTACTAATTAGCTCTGCTATAGCTAGATGTGTGGGGTGTATCTCGGCTACTCAATAATTTCTTGTAAATCATATGAGTTTCTAATAAAGTGATATTTATAATAATAATAAATTAAAAATAAAAATAAAAAAATGAAAACAAAAATACAAATAAAAACATTAAATATAATAAATAATAAATAAATAAAAATTATAACAAACGTTAGCCATTATACATCTCTAGGGAGTAACGGTGCAAATATTTCCGTTATGTTAGATCCAAGATAGAAGATAACGTGAAAAAAAAATTGCATCATTCGTTCTCATAGATGTATGGTGGTTAACATGTATTAACGAAGAGATTTATATGTCTCCACTGTTTGGTAGCGTCAGAAAATTGAAATATAAAATAATCACAAAATATATATATATTTTTTCCTCTGAAAAACATATAAATAAAAGAAGATTATACTATGATAATTTCACCAACATTTTTTTTAAATGTTTTGAGCAGACAATGTTGCACACGTAATTTGTTTACATAAAATTCCATTAACGAATACATTCTTTAATAAAATTTTAGTTAGAAGCGATTAAAAAAAATCCTCATTTTTTCGAATTCTCCGCCAAAATTATGAAAATGAGTATAGACTTATGATCAAATGAGAAGAACTCTTAAAATCAGAAGAATGAGAAATAACTATAATCACATATTAGAGATGCATCGACTTGAATTAGATTCACCCCTAATCTTTTTGATGCACCCTAATATACTTTCTAGCTCAAAATTAGAGGCATATACATATATTAGATGCATGTTAGCAAGTTAGGAAAATCCTATGTATTTTTCGTTCTCTGTGGGTCAAATTTGTTGCAAGTACTACTTTGCATAATTTTCACTTCAAAATTACTTTTGAAACTAATTGGGATGTATCTAAATGAATAGAGATGCATCTAATTCAAGTCGATGCATCACAAATATTTGGTTATAGTTATTTCTCATCCATCTCATTATAAGTTTTCTTCTCACCGGATCCTTACTCAATGAGTAACCAAATTACAATAATCATTTCTCTTTATTTCTCCACTATTTTCTTCTCAATTCTCCACTTTTTTAATTCTCTCTAAACAAGAGAATTTGTTCCAATTTCATTTCTTTTATTTCTTTTCTCTCTACCAAACACACAATTAAGGTCTAAATGCTTAGAAAATGGTTCCTTAGTAAAAAGTTCATTGACAAATATATCTATTTACAAGCAGGATCCTCTAGACGATAACAAATCCTCTCAGGCTTAGAGCAGACAGCAAGACTACTATTTAAAACCCTCGCTCTTATGGAAAGACATAGTGAAGGTAACATAGAAATAAGGGATTGGAAGAGCTATGAGGAGAATCAGTTGTCAACTATTGGTACAAAAACATTACTCGTAATTGCCATGGATTAACATCTACACTTTTTCAAATTTCTTTATTTAAAAGAAAAATATTAAGATTCAGATCAATAATTACTTTCCTTTTTTAGATGGGATTTTCTAACTTGTGCCCTTAGGCACATGATAAGAAGTGGTTCATTGTATTTTTTTTTAATAAGTTTTTGTCATTTTTCAAATAAAAAAGTATTTTATTGTGTCCTATTTGTGGATCCCTGAGCAAAAAGTACACATGAGCCCACTTCTTAACATATGCCTAATGACACATGTTAGAAAAACCCTTTTTAGATTATATCTCAAATCACACTTTATGATTTAAGATCTTGCATTTTAGAGAAAACTAGTTTGGTACCCGAGCGCTGCTGCGGGAATGTTGTGTTTAATCTAAACTCGAAAAAAAACGGTCGTATTTTTTTTTTTTTTATTATTATTATTATTATTTTTTTTGAAAGACTAACTATGCAAAAGATCGATAACCGCGAGTACTATTTTTATAAATAATTTCTGGAAATAGTACAGTTTTTTACATAAAAGCCCCTAAAGTCATCGGAATTTTGCAAAGTTAGTCCTTAGGGACTAACTGTGTAATTTATCGCTAGTGCAGGGACTGTTTTTTAAATTTGGTAAGGAAGTCTGTACTGTAGATATAGCACTATGTCCCTGAAATTAGTGGGTCGTTGCAAATTTAATCCATAAATGTTAGGTAACGACCGTTAAGGACTAACTTTGCAATTGATCTATAAAGTCAGGGGCTAAAAGTGTCAAAAAAGCATGTTTACTGTAGAAACAACTGTAGCAGCTACAGTGTTTGCTACAGTAACCTCTTATCCTTTAGTATATATATATAATAATCAAATGTATGTATAAATAAAAATAATACTCCCTCTGTCCCAAAATATAAGTCCATTTTTATATTTTACAAAGTTTAAGAAAAAGTAAGTCCCTTACAATATTAACCAATAAAATTTTATTCCTACCCACTTAGAAGCATTTTGATTGGTTGATGTTGAAAATGGACATTAATTTGGGACAACCAAAAACATCAAAGTGGACTTATATTTTGGGACGGAGGCAGTAATAATAATAATATCTTATTTTATATTTCATCATTTAGACTAGCAGTAATGACAACCTAACCCATGACTAAACTACTCTGTCACATCAGCTTCTCTCTTCTAGACCAAACACATGACCCTAAGCCCGTACGGCAACCCTAATTACAACAAAAACATTAAAAACATTGCTCACAAAAATTAATTTAAAAACACACACAAACCATATACAAATATTCGATCGGCTAAGCGACCAAACCAAAAAAAAAAAAGGGGGACCACATCTCTTGGGTTGTCTCGTGGGGGAAGGAACGCGTCTTTACAAGGTAGACCAACCCTTATAAGAGCCGCCACTCTTATGATCTTGCAAGAGAGGAAATATTCACATGTAGATATGATTTTAATATTTATTTATTTCACACCTAATTGATTAAAAAGACAAAAAAAAAAAAGTGAATCTAACATGTGCAAAAACTTTCCGAGTTCCTGAACACCTTTCATACTCAAGGAATTCAAGCAAGCAAGTCAAAAGTGATTATCATAAGTTCATTAACCAAATATGAACATTAGCATAATTAGCATAAATTAATTAATTGTTCACTACAATCACATTCCAAATTTTAAGTTCATGTGACTAAAATGGTAACTTGGTAACTCTCCATACCTACAAAATCTTTTCAAGCACTTTTTCTAGAAATGGTATCAAGATTTCAGTTTTTTTTAATCCTATAATCATTGACGATTATCAGCACATGTATATTTACTCCAAACTGATTATCGTATAATTTAGACGACTAAGACATTTTGTATTAAATATTGATAACCTCGTCGTTTTGTATAGAAAAAGTTTCACAAACTTAAAACCAGGAACACTTAGATTTCTATTAATCGCCCACAGCATACAATCTTAAGCAGTATTTCTAGAAAAGATACTATACAATCGTCGGCGCTTATCATCACATGTTTATAATCTCCAAAATGATAATGGTCAATAAAAACAAATGGTATATCTAGTATTGAATATTGATAACCTCGCCGTTTTGCATAGAAAAGGTTTAACAAACTTAAAATCAAAGACATTTTGATTATCTATAAATCGCCACATGTTACAAAGCTTACATAATTCACACTCATCAAATGTAAAGAAATCGACTCCAAACACTCATCATTTGACACAACACGATAAAAAAAACCAATACCTCTCACCTTGGTTAAGTATGCTGCATCAGTTGCCACCTGAAGCAGATGATAGAACATTGTAGTCTTCCAAATGCTTTTGAAAATTACGCAATTGGGTTTGTAGCTTCTGAATCCCGGCTGCTTTTTGGGAGAGAACGATGTTTAGCTTTGTAATATATTCATCTAGTTGATTTCCTGGTTGATCTACTTCCACCAGTAGGTTCATCTCCTGCATATGTAGACCAAGTTTAACAAGGTTCAAAATGTGCCACTTGACTGCGAACTAATTCTAGATTTCTAGGCTTTCTAAGCAAAATGGGAAGGTTGGGTAACGGGTCAAACCGTACTAGGTTGAACCATCACATGTAACTAGAAGAAAATTTTGTTTTCCCAAACACATACACAATAATCAGGCAGTCAGATTTAAAACACAAATCGAAACACACCTTAAACATAATTAAGAAAACTTTAGTGCTGAAATAGTAATCTGAATATCTTAAGGAAGCAATATAGAGAGTTCAGAGGTTGTAAGCAACTGAGAATGAATACATTTCGGTGATTTTCGGCTGATTTTGCTTCTATTTAAGTATCTAGATTTTACCCATTTGACCTTGGAGATAAAAAAACCCAAGTTGATTCAGAACAAACAAACAGCTGAATTACATACCTCCCGCACGATATCCATAGTCTCCTCCACTTGTTTCCGGTGAGCACTTACAAGATCTTCCTCTTCCTAGATTAAATCAAACCGATACCAAATAATAAGAAAACTTGAAGTGATAAGTTATTGGTAACAATATGCAAAACAGAACTTGAAATTACCTCTAGAAGCACAGCGAGATCATCGGTTGCCTCAGCAATAGGTGTCATCTGAGTGACTGGCTTTTCCAGTCTGGAAATATTTTTCGGTTCAAAAGTCTCCTCCATAGAATCCTCAAAATCATCTTCCATAATTTCCTCGTCTGTACCTCCATTATCACTTTTGTAATTCTCTACTGGAGGTGCTGAATAAGTTGTTGGTAATGGTCTTGCAACAGGAACACGTTCCATGGTTGACGAGACAGACGACTCTCTGTCTGTTTGCTTAGGCCATCCAAATCTATTAGTTGCATATGGTAATCTCTCATTTCTAACATCATCAGAACGTGTTAATATTGATGACGATGAAGTTGACGATGTAATTGGCAACTGGATTGAGTTGCGAAGGTTTAATGTTGAAGATGAAAGATCCTTCCTTGAATTGCTACCTTTGGATAAACTCTTGACCCTATATGTTAAAACCGACCAGTCATAATTAGCATTAGCAAATTTATATATATATATAAATAACAAGGTATCGTTGATGCCAACCTGTCAGCGTATCGTAAAGTGTTCAGAGTATGCTCACAAGATCCAGAATTTGGTGAAATGCATGATATCATAACAGTGCGCGAGTTGCCAACGAATGAATCTCTAAGAACTTCAGTCAATTTACTTCCTCTAAATGGAATATGACCCTGATCGTTATCAAGGGCTCTGATACATTCTTTTAAAGCCAGCAAACTTTTATTAATTTCAGCACCTTCCATTCTGCAATATGAACGATGAAAGATTAATCAACACTTTCATCACAGTCATCGTAACAATTTATATAGTAAGCTACCTTGTTTGCTTATCATTATCAGTGGTATCTGCTCCACGTTCACTTCCAGCCAGATCTATGAATGATAGTTTCCCAACCAATCGGGGTGGCTTGGATTCATTCCCATCGACCAATCTCTTGACAGCAAGTTGAAGGATAGCATGTGATCGGGATGATTCTTCATTTGCACCGGTTGTCCCAGTGCTCCTTGTGGCATTACCTCTCTCAATTAATTCCTTTATCATCTGCACATTTGTGACATTGTACTCCTGCAAACCCACGATGCAAACCTGTTGTTTTCCATCCTCCCTCATGCAAAGCTTACTGTAAAATAAAACTCGATTAGCTGCTACAGAATTTTATTGTTAATGTTTGGGCTTGATATGGTCTCTTATGGGAAAAAAACTCACTTTCTATCATTAAGGAGATCAAAAACTTTCCCGCCATAAATTTCAAAGAAACTGACATGCAATTGATATCCTTGATTTCGGTAATGATGGTGCATAAGTCTGAAAATGTCTTGGGAAGCTCTGAGGGGAAGAGGTTGCATGGTATAGGTCTTCCCACTACCTGAACAAATTCATTGTTAATAACTTAATGGTAACATCCAGATATCACGTGAATCAACGTGTTAATGTGGATGCTTTGAGGTCATCTAGGACAAAGGGGCACCTGTTTGTCCGTAAGCAAAGCAGGTTGCTTTTGTTCGTTGGAAGATAATTGGGATTATGGGTTCGACAGTTTGTGAGTATATCTACACCACAAAGGAAAATAAAAATAAAAAAATTAGTCAATATATCATAAAGAGTGCAAAATGACAAGTGATGACACAATTTCATAGACCCACTTCATCATTTGTAACATCTTCGTTCATCACAGCATCAAAAACAAATCCATGTTTTTCGACATATTCAGTCAGGTCTACCTGCAAAGTAGTAACACCAATTAAATCCACTCACTATGCTAATACATACTTTCCAACAAACTGATAACTTATTATGATACACACAAAAAAAGACAACGTCATGCTACAATTAACAATCAATAAAAGCTTACCTTGACTTTCGATTCATAGACAGTGAGTGAACCAGAATACGGGTCTATGCTGATAATATCTTTCTCCTTTTTTGCAAGTTCTTTCTTATTAAGTGGTCTCTTGCGTACCTGCATTCAAGAGTAAATATTTCAAAAAACAAGAAAGATAAACGACAATGAGCATTAAGAATCCTGAAACGTTATGTTCGACTGAATCAGTGTTGATACAGAGTTGGCAGAGGAACATACCATAAGTTGAAATGTATATATAAGGAATATCAAATGGATTACGAACACATACCACAACTTTAATCTTAGCAACATTACTAGCCTTCTCTTTATCTGCTAATGAGCTCTTAACAGCGTTGTTCTCACCACAAGAAAAGTTAGCAAACTTGCTAGTCAACGAGTAAGCATTGACTTCATCAAGACCTCCACCATAAGAAGGTTGATTTAGCAAATTCAGGTTGTTTTCACTATGAACCTGCACATACAAAATATTAATGTCAACCACATTGATAAGATCCCATCTTCAAGATTATAATTGCTATCGAGACTTGGCTGATACTATATACATAAAAGTCCAGGACTATAAATAGGGTGTTTGTCTACGATTTTTTATTGGGATTAAGCGTATTTCGTCAGCAGCATATGGCTTATGCTAAATAAGCTAACAATTTTCTATTGAAAGTTTGGATTAGCTTATGATAATAAGCTAATAAGCTAAGATGTTTGGATAACTGACCAAATCAACTCATAAACCCAAGCCCTCCCGAATTAGCCACAATAAAAATGAGCTTATTAAAACGCCCCCTAAATAAGCTCATAAGCCCAAGCTTATAAGCTTATCCAAACACTAGAATGAACCAATTACTGCTAAATATGCAAACAATACCACTAAATAAGCTAAAACAGACACCCTGATAAGTATGCAGATTAGTTCAGTATCACTAATTTGCTTATAGCATTCTAATAATCAACTATTGTTAATGTTATTAAACCAACCTTCAAACCAATAAACTACAAACCTATTTACCATTAGTATTGTCATATCAGAACATAAATCTTCACGTTTAAAGTGACAATTGCTGACTCCTGCTAGATATGTGAGACTATAAGAGTATGCAGAATCAGTTTAATAACAATTAACAACTAACTGCCTCAGGTAGGAGGTATAAAACAAACGAAGATCAAGCAACCTGTAAATTACACATCCTTTTAGTAGAGCCGTAGTTATACATATATCTTCAATATTTTAAACAACAATGGCTAATAAGTAATAACTCTTCCTAGATACACAAGACAAAGTATGCAAAACTAGCTCATTTTATTCAGATAACCAACTAGTAATTAACTACCTCAGTTAAAAGCTCGGTATCGAATGAATGAAGATCAAGCAACCCGGGGCTAAACTCACTAGGCGACATTTGCTCACCACTTCCATACTTCGTAAAACCCGAAGGAGTCATTCCATCTGTATTCCCACTATTACCCCTCTGTAAATTCCTATTTAACCGTGAACCGTCGCCTTCACCACCCGCGTAAAACCCAAAATCCTACAATCATTTCAACCAAAACGCACAATTAATATCCAACAAAAACCTCACTACATTCATCACATCATTAAAAAAAACAAAAACCCATAATCAAAATCCAACAAAAACATAAACCCCATAACCAAAATCCAATAATGACATTATTACATTAAGGTTATAAGTAATGTAACCTTAATGTAATAAGGTTACATTAACCGGCACCAAATAGCCTAGTGGTAAGATCCTTGGTTTCCTAACAAGAGGTCAACTAACGATCACGGGATTAACCCGGTGAGACCGTGTACATCTTAGTCAAAAAGGCTCGTCCTCCCTTGGTAACATTAAAAGGGAAAACCTTATCCGTTTACACGTTTTAACCTTATTACATTCATCAAATCATTAAAAAACAGAAACAGTCCAACAAAAACCTCATTACATTCATCATTTCTTCAAAAACAAACAAAACCCATAGGGGGCATTTGTTTAAGCTTATTTATGGGCTCATGAGCTTATCCGTTTTCGGCTTATATTTCAAAAGCCCCATTTTCATTGCTAATCTTGAACCTTACGCGCTTATATAAGTTTACCCCCCCCCCCCCCCCCCCCATTTCCAAAACTCATCAATTCATCAAGAAACCCAAAACCCATAACCAAAATCCAAAAATAACCCAAACCCATTTCCAAAATCCATCAAAAACCAAAACCCATTTCCAAAACCCAATAAAAACAAAATCTTGATACAAAACAAAGCACCTGAAGAGGAGGCAAATTAGGGTTAGATGAATAAAAGCTATGCAACCCAGCTGATTGAAGCCACTTATTATTGAAATTAGATTCAATGTAGTTATCAGATCGGTTCATATCTGAATTAGGGTTTTTGAATTTGGGGGTTTTTGATAGGGACAAAATTGCAGGCCGGCCGGCAAAGGGTATTGATGAAATTTGATGGGGAGTTATAAAAAGTGGATCTTGATGGGAAATGGTGACTGGGGTGTTGTTGGTTGTTGCGTGTGTGTGTGTTTTTAGTGTGTGTTTTTTTTGTGGAGTGATGAAGAAGAAGAAGGGGGTTTTTGGGTTTTTGAATGTTTTTGGAATTTGAAAATGGAAGCGGGGAGAAATGATTGTGGGGTTGGGTGGGGTGGGGTGAGGGGTAAATGTGTCAATTTGAGTTTTGTCTTTTTCTAAATGTAGAAACTAATGGAAAAATGATACTATGGTGAATAGTTACTATGTCCCAAATTAATAGTTTGCGTTTTCATTTTGGGATGTCTCGGTTTAATTGTCCACACCAAAAGTATGTTCAGCGAAATGAGCTGACGTTAGGTTGGGGCTTGATTGTCGAATTAGTTAGAGCTGAATCTTATTAATATAAAATTGCATAAAAATACATTAAATTAAGTTCAAATGTCTTTTCGAGCTTTTTTTTTTGGATAATCAACTATATTTTAAAAGGTATTTAAGTAATTTAACTAAATATAAGGCCTCATAATCCTGTTTCAACTGGCTTAGACTTATGGAGACTTGTACCTTATAAAAGAATTCATAAGCATTTGTCAGACAAACAAAGCTCATATTGAAAGCTCAAACATATAAGCCCCGCACCAAACCCAACATAAATATAGATATGGAAGTTTGATCGAGTTTACCATATTTCCATTGGTTGAAAGTAATATTACAAACTTTAAAAAATACATTAATTAATTAGTTAAGTACCTATAAAATTGGAGTCTGCAAAATAGTAAGAGGGACAGCAGTAATAATTAAGTTTTTTTAAACAATGTATTTTTTGTCGGAAGACAATTATTTTGAAATGAAGAGGGTACTATAGTGAGTATTAAACACTACACTATGATATGTCTAGGTTTCGGTTTCAAGTTCTCACTATGTACACATAATGGTCGATGAAAGAGTTGGAAATAATCATAAGGACACTTCAGTTGTGTCATGTACATTTAAATCAAGACTCACATTTTTCATATAACCTAAACATAGAAAACTACATTCGTGTTTAGGGTTTAGAAGATTACCTGAGCGACGCATGTTATTATCGTGACCATTGTCTGCTTATTTTTTACCAAAATATAATGCAAGACTTTTTACCAAGGTTTTTACTATTTTATAAAGTATTTGGATGACTTTCTACCATTGCAAGATATAGCTTTTCAAAAAGCTTTCCACAAAAGCTTGAAGTTCTCTAACCGGTTGACGCATGAATTGATAACAACTTTGTAATTAAGGTTTCATTGTGTTACCTATTTTTGATATATTTCTTTCTTTCAAATTTTATAAAAAAATTTAGCATTGGAGCAAGTTTTAATAATAAGTAGATTATACTAAAACATTAATTGAAAATATGATGTGGCAAAAACTAAAAGCTTTTGTGATAAGTTTAGCAATGTAGATGGTCTAACCACACCAAGATTAACTTGTTGGTGTGTTGACAAATGACAATGAAAGAGTATGTATAATTTTGGTAAAGTAATTTGAATTTTAGTAATCCCGTTTGAACATTTGATATAAGTTCATTACACTTTTTTGACTTTTCTGAAGTGAAATTTATTAGAGAAACAACAAAGGCAAATGAGCTAATCAAACTCAAGTCCTACGTACAATGATATCTCCTTCATACCAACGCTTTAATATTTTCTTGAAAGTGTTGATAATATAATAGAGTTGAATATAACTACCCAACTACAATAAATCTAATCAAAAAGCAATGTATGATAATATAAAACCATATGGAAAAGGTTTTGGGAAGTAAAATACGATCGATCATATAGGCATAGTTGTTGATCTCTATGATTAGTTGTAAGGCTTCAAATGGCTATCAAACAATGATTAGCTTAGGATCTCCATGAATGTGATTTACAATAACAATGCTTTGAACTTGTATCAAGAATAATGATCTTTTGAATAGAATAATGTGATACTTAGCTTGTTATACATGTCCAAGTCCAAGTATGCATTTAAGTTTAAAACGTGTTTAGTTAAACGCTATGTAGGTTATGCAAATTCCTTTTTGAATGGTATGATATGGCTTTGATAATATAAGAATTATGGATTTTTGGCAGCCAAAAGTAGGGTCAACAATAATTTGGAATATACAGGATAATGTATGTGCATACGAGCTAAATAATGTTACGCTCCATCACGAGATATAGTCACGAGTGGGGCTGATCATAGTCTGGAAACCTGACTAGACTGATCAAAATTTGGCCTGACCGAAAAGCAGCTTAGCCCAAAACACCGGACCGAAACCTTTGGTCCGGATCCGGGTCGGTGCGATCTGGTTCGTCTGTCTTGTCCGGTCCAACAAAGCATAACAGCCGGTTTTGAGTAAGACCAAACCCGACCGAGCATCAAGTATGAGGTAAAGGGTGAGCCACAACCGAATGCTCGATTCAGTTCAATCCGCTGTCTACTATGCTCATCCTGGTAATAAGTAAGATTATTACTTTACTTAATTGACAACCACATCATATTTTTTATGTTTGACCAATTTATAGTATTAATTTGACATTTTGAAAGCTAACTTTAACACTAACCCACTAAAACTTGCTTGTCAAATTGTCATTAACATTCGGCCTTTAACTAAAATGCAACGATAGATTCAATTTAATTGGTAAAAAGATAACAATAGACATTTAAGGACAGAGTGAAGATACGTTCGAGTACTATGAAAACATGACAACTAGATGTCGGTAAATTCGTCAATACTCATGTCACATTATATAAAAACACAACACACATTTCATTGATCATCAAAGTAAATGCCGTAGGAAGTGACCGATTATGTTTGTGTTTAAGGACTCGACAGTGGCTAGTGTTATCGATACCGGTTGTGTAGAAAGTTTTGTTTCTTTTTTTGACTGCAATTAAGTACTAGAATCTTGTTGTTGGTTGTGTTTTAGTTAAAAAGGTTTAAGAACGCCATGAAGATTCGAACTCATGACCTACCTTCAATAGGTATTAAGCTTTAACCTTCACGCCAATCCTTAACCTTGGTAAATTTATATCTTTTATTATCTATCTATTTTATCTAATAAAATAGAGTTTTGTACAACCCTCTTAAGCAACATTTTGTACAATCCTCATAAGCCAACTAATTAATTTTTTCTAAAAATACTGAGTCCTCACATTGCTACACGTGTACAACATATTTCTAAATGAGATGATTTGAAGTTGCCCACAAAAAAATGCCGCATTAGTAGGATATGTTGACTATCAAATAATTTATTTATAGAATTCAGAAATCAATGTTATTACAAAATCAAATTTGACCTGTTTCTAAAATAAGTTATTTTAGGAATTCAAAAGTAAATTGAAGACATAATACGGTAACAAACATTTTGTAATAAAGTTTGTGAAGATTTAGTAATTAAGGATAATAAAGGAAATTAAAATTTCATTTGTTACAAAGTTTCAAAATGATTTGAACATATCTTGCATCGAAGTTTTCTCATCTTTTTCATTTAAATGTCTGTATTAATGGGGTTTTTACGTTCTTAATTGTTTTATTTTGTTTTTGTTTTCTTAACCTTTTCTAGATGACGTTATATGAATAAGATGGATATACCTTTTTAGGTCTCTTAAATCACTCAATCATGTTTGATATGTTTACGCTCTATCTACCTTTACTTTTACTATTGCGATTATGATTTCTTCGTGTATTGTGCAGGTTATGACTTTTCATACGCATTATACATCCAGGTTCTCTCTTATACATTACTTATTATTTGATATTGAAAATACAATTTTACTATCCATATGATGCCATAAATTTATTTGTGTCATTATGAATCACGCGGATAGTAAGCAGATATAGCTTTTGACATTATATAATGTGTTGATAGACCACAAGGTTATTTTTTGTTCGTATAGATCACATGGATAGTAAACAGACATAGCTTTTGATGTTATTTTGTGCAAACAGTTGACAATTGTATTTTAATAGTAGGCTTTGTATAAAGGTTGTCTATACATTGTTATTGTGGCTTATTTTGGTAACACAAAAAGAGAGTAAAAGTAAGTTAGAAAACTCAGAAGAAGAAAGAATAGATTGGTAAATGGTTACAAAGATGAGTATCTTCATCTCATTAATACATTACCTCATGTTGTATTTACAAATATTTGAATAAGACGATCGATTCACACATATGCTATGATTAAAACATTGTGCAAACTTAAAGTGTTTTAGTTAATGAGTAATTGGCTGTATCATTATGTTTGAAACAACTTGTAATCATACTTCTTTGTAAAAGATGGTTTAATATGATTAAGGATAAGTCCTATAAGGTTATCTCTTCTCACCTCTTTGTCAAGTAAATTTGATTACATTTGGTTTTTTCATATATTTTGGTTAACGAATTTTAATGATACACATCCTTTTGTAGTTATTGAAAAGTCATATATCGTCCTCATTTTTACTCTTAAATAAATTAGAGTTTCGGTGATAATATTTTATTTGGAGTGTGTTATATAAATATTTCACTTTCTAAGTCACAATTTCAATTCATTGGTTCCTCATTTTACCTATCGGGTGTTGGATTTGAGGCAAAACAAAAGGGGGTGGGCCTGGTGCAACATGTGTTATCTTGCATTGTAATTCGGGAGTGTTGTGTAGTTTAGCTATTTATGTTAGGCCCGTTTGGTTCCTTGGTACAATTTCATTTAATCGTAAACTGATTACACTACGTAGACTTTTTAATTTGTAAAATGAAAGTAATTATAATTCATTTTACATTATTACGTATGATGTTTGATATCCATGTAATTGTAATTCAGACATTCAAACTACATCAATTGAGGGAATTAAGCCCTTTTAGCATCCACTTTATTGATACGAAAAAACAGTTTTTATATATTTTTTTTTGTATCTTTTGACATTTACTATTTTGACTTATCAAACATTAAACTTTTTGTACCGCATTTTTTTTGGACAATTTTACCCATTTTATTAACATGACAAGACAAATTTTTTATGGTCTTTTACTTCCTTTCTTTTGTGTTTTACTGCTTTTTACTTATCAAACTTTATATTTTATGTCATTTTTTTCGCGGTCTTATAATAGATTAAATAAGAAGTTAGATTGAAAGTTTTGAATTACATTTTAATTTTATACTTTAAGCATCAATATTTATAAATTATTATTATTATTATTATTATTATTATTATTGTTATTATTATTATTTTTATCATTTTATTGTTATTATTAAATAATTTTATTATGTAATTAATTAATAAAAAATTAATAGATGATGATTTTTTTTTTATCTTAACATTATAATCACTAAAATTTTAATAAATATTTTATTATTATTGATTTTTTTATTTAATGTAAATACATTAATAATTATTTACTTTTTTATCAAATTTAACTGTTTATCATTATTATCATTATTATTATTATTATTATTATTATTATTATTATTATTATTGAAACATAATAAACTTACATAAAGTTGGACTGGAGTCTAAACAAGCTGTGCTCCTACTCTTTTCTGAATACATAATAAACTTAGTTCAACAGGTTAAAAGTGGGGAAAAAGTGTATTTCACGAGGATAGTACAGGGCCGCCACGACAATTTTTTATTTCCGTACTTATAAATCATCTGAGGCATCTATTTTAGTTACATTCTGATATAGATGCAAGAATACACGTAGGTCAAAAAAAAGAATGGTCAATTTCTAAAAGAAACATTTGAAGTGTTTTAAAAAGAACCAAAATAGTTAAACATACAATAATTAGACAAAAGTTTTTAAAAGATGATAAAAGTTAATATAAAATAAACCAAGGTAGCCAAATATTGAAATATATTCAATTCACGAGTGAGAGTGATGCCCGCATTTAGTTGCGGGTTTGTAGAAACCAATATTTCTCTACTATTTCAGTGTAAATTATGATAGAAAATATGTTGATATAGATAAATTTTATTTCAAAAGTAATTAAAAAAAAGTATTTGTGACAAATAGTTATTAATTATCGTAGAAATTAGCAAACTTAAAAGATAACAAGACGTCAAGACGTAGCTAGCTCAGTTGGCCACCAAGTGTAACCTTGGGGAGGTATCCTTGGAGAGATTTCAGATTCGAGTCTCACCATGGACTTTCAGGGGCCCCAAAAAATAGAAGCAGGAGTGGGGTTTATCCTCTATGGAGAAAGGTTCGATACTTGCATACTGCCCAATTGGATGTCATTGTGAGCTCGAATCACTAACTACTAACTCGCCGTTAAAAAAAATTCCCCTGGATTCACACATGCAACTTTTGCTTTACTTGCAATGCACCTAGCTATTAATCTTGAAATATTTATTTGAACAAAATATATAAAGAAATTTTAACAAAAATACAAGATATTTATGTTAGTTCATTGAAGTGCCCACAAGAATTCCTCTGAGATATTCACATCGTTCATGATTTTTTTCAAAAAAACATACAAAATCGACTAGCTTAGAACTCACGTAAAGTGACGTGATTAATAATTTGAAATAATTTTTGTTGCGGATATTCGATAAGATTCTTTTTTATTGTTGTGATTTGTTGATAACTGACATTTTATGTTCAAATTTTAGTTTAAAATTATTTTTAGAAAAAATACTTGTGATATCTTGGGTTTTACGGGTTTTTTGGCGTGTTTTTATATGTTGTTGTCTCATGCGTTAAGAGAGAAAAGGGATAAAGTTGTTATCTATGATAAATATAATAACCTCACGAATACGACAACAATCATTGTTATCTATGATAAATATAATAATCCATCCAATTTTGTTACTTACGGACTACAATTTCAGATCATTTTTATCTCTTTTCACGATCCTCAAATAAATACACATGTATCTATTTTGTTACTTGAGCTTCATGTCAAAATGAATATCAAAGGTTGCTCAATTTTCCCACAATTTCATTAACATGTCTTTGCATTTTCATAAAATAAAATCAAAATGGTCTAACACCATTAGTTACATTACAATGCTTTTATTCGAATTCATGTTGCTTTTATAGTTATTTAACAATTTGTCTGATTATCCATATGATTCAGTTGCAAATTTCTTTTACTAACCACTTAACCAGGTATACTCATTTGCTTTCGTTCTCTTGGCTCATTGCATAATATATGAAAATTATTTATATTTGTGTTTGTTAGTACTCTTTTAAATACCCGTGAATTTCACGGGTCTTTTAGCTAGTATTACTTATAAAAAGTAAATGCTTATTTATGAAATCTTTAATCTTAAAACTTAAATTAATGTAGTTTGCCTAAATTACCCTTAAATATTCCTTAATACACCTTAAGCTTAATCAATTATAAAATTGACAACTTATCAAAAACTCATACTATATTAATTTGGAAAAATACACGCTTTATATTTAAAACACACGCTTTGCATTAAAGATCGAATCAGAATAACGATTTCGCAAGTATAATAATTTGTTGTTATACATCGTCGTTTGCGCGAACATACGTCTAGTCTATATTTATCTAAGTTTAGAATAAGACATATTAGTTACCATCCGCATATTCTTGGCAAAACTACAACCGTAATATCATAAAATTTAAAAATTAGTACTCCAATTGACTTGAATTAATCTATTAAAAAAAAGGATTAGTAGTTAATTTTGACAATATAAATACCATATGTTATTTTCGACATGAAAGGTTGTTAGCATAAAATGCACCTTCTCCTTAAAGTTGGTTATACGAAGAACATGAAACACTCTTTTCAAAAGGTTTGTCTATAAAATTAAATTAGGCGTGTACTCGTGCATGACGAGATTTTATAAATGGCAAATAGTTGTAGTTGAAATATTTTGGTTAAGTGTTTCGTGTAGCGTTTAGCAATTGTCGGCAAGTTTTCATCATCTTCAAAGATAACAACAACATCAGACCAGTTCCACTTTAACAAATTGGGATTAAATAGGGATCAGGATTGAACGGTATTAGGATAAATTTGTAAAAAAAAAAAAAAAAAAAAAAAAAAAAAAAAAAAAAATTGACAAAGATTGGGTAATTTTTGAAACAACATTAGTTTTAGAAACAAAAACTATTTTTAAAGCAACTATTTCAAAACTATTTTTAAAAGCATTTTTATGTGAGAAATTAAACAAAATATTTAAATTAAAATTTTAGAGGTATTTTGAAAATTAAACATTACTCATTTTTAGGTTTTTAAGGATTAAAGAAAAATATTTTTGCATTATATACAGTAGAGATGTGTCATTATCCTCTATAAAAAATTGCATATCTTACACCCACGTTACTATTTGTAACCATTCTAGTTAATTAGAAAAAATGAGATATAAATTAGAAGTTAAGTAATTGAACATATTTTTGCAGGTGTGTCCACCTGCTTTTCCAAACACGTTTTGGAGGTGTCAAAACGCAAAAAAGTGATTCTTAGGGTGCGTTTGGTATGATGCCATGAATGACAATGAGTATGAGTTTGATAGTAGTAGTGGGTCCCTCACTTATGAAAGATCCATATGTAGCTCTCTTGATGTATATGGAGTAAGGATTATATCTATAAATTATTACCATAGTGATGAGCCATCTCATCTTAAACAAACACCTTTAATCACTTTCATAGTGATAGTTTCATTTCCATAGTGGGATACCAAATGCACCCTTAGATTTTGATTGCCAAACACCCATATTATTATCTGCATTTTAAAACTGAAATAATTAGATAATCAGTGTCACAACGCACTCCCAAACACCCCCTTAATGAGCCTAGTAAAGGAGTGTTTGGGTTACATTCTTTTGTATTGGTTACTAACGTATTAGCTTATTAAAGCATTCCTATTCATAACCTGGGTTAAACTTTAACACAATGACACGTCAGCGTCACATTAGCTTTAACACTTTCACCTTAACTCACAAAAAAACACCTCCAATCATAACTCAGCTTTAACTCAACAACAATTTACAAAAACACTCATTCATTTATGGGGGAAAGTGATTATTATTATTATTATTTATTTTTTTTTTTTTATTATTATAATCATCACTTCATTGAAAAACAAATAGGATTTTACAAGAAATTAGTGGGGAGCCGAGATACCAACTGAGCCCCCACACCTCTAGCTACAGCAAAACCAATCCTACTAAAAATATGTGGAGCAACACGTGCTCCAATGTCTTGAGTCATAGAGAATCGTCTAATGCGCTTTATTATTATTATTATTATTATTATTATTATTATTATTTTACCCAACTGGGCTTTAACGCCAAGTTAAGGAGTTAACACGGGGTGTTAATGCGGCTTTAACTCAGATACATGCAATGGTTAACTCGCCTTTAACGCGCGTTAAAGCTCGTTTAACGCATAACCTGCGTTATCGCTGGGAATGCTCTTAGCTGAACATAAACAATGTATACTAGAGTCATCTCTAGAAGGTCAAATGTCTGTTATCCATTTACCGAAGAGCTGTTAGCGGTACATTATTTTGGCACTCAAATTTTCAGTCCAATTTTGCTAAATGCTAAAATCTCACCATTGCTTATGGTCTGCATTTCTTAAATATACATATCATACTTAAGACTGAATTTCAAATTTCTGTCTTATAGAAATAGATCACAGATTTCTTTGGAATAATTATTATTGATAAATTAATTTTTATAAAAATTAACCAAAAGTTGAGATGGCCGAGTTGGTCTAAGGCGCCAGATTAAGGTTCTGGTCCGAAAGGGCGTGGGTTCAAATCCCACTCTCAACACAAACCTTTTTTTTTTTTTTTTTTTTTTTTACTATTTTTTGATGTTTCATTTTTGCTTTTCTAATTTCGATTTTTATCACATCTGTAACTGAACTTTTGTACTTATTTGAACTAGTGACTACAACTAAACTATTAAAACCAGTTTGATGTTGTCGCAGTTCCATCCATCTCTTTATAATTGGAGAATAAACCAATTCAGAAATAGTCATGACTAATCTCGAAATCCAATTCATAATCAAGTAGTATTTCTTTTGCTGTCTTTTTTCTTTTTGATTTACACAAACTTTTAATCATTATTCTAGACAACATTTGTTTTTGGAAAAGTTTTGATGCGATAAATTAAAATATCTTTTAGCATGTATGAGTTTGAAAAGTTGCGGTTGTTTACACCGGTTGTGTGTAGGCACAACTTCAATCTTACTAAAAAAAAAGTAACTCTCAATACCGTATTTCACGGGTTATGGGTCATAATACCGTCTTCCACAATGTATGAGGAGGTTGAGACGTAGACAAGCTTACCCCTAACTAAGGTAGAGAGGCTGCTTCCGGTTCTACCAAACGTAAAAAAGGACCTCCGGCCTTGCAAGGGGTGAGGATCGAACCTTTGACCTCTGTCTCCAGCAGTAAGGGTGTTAACCACTTAATCCACCCTTGCTCTTAACTTCAATCTTACTAGTTTCCTTATTAAATAAACTAGATCCAATTGTCACTTTTGCCATATAAAAAAATTAAATTAACATGAGTTTTTGTGAAAATACATAAGCTAGATCCCAATAAAATTTAACAGTAAAATTAACAATAGATGTTTAAAAGTATAACTATAAAATAAATAAAAAATGTAAGATAGATGTTTGAAAATAAGGGTGTGTTTGTTTCATTTAAATGTTTTATGTCTGAATCTGACTACCACATCTTACTAGTAAGAGGTGGCTAAAACGTCTAAATCTAAACGAAATAATGTTGTTTGTTTTTGTATAAGTGTCCGAATGATTTTAAGCGCTCGTTTTTGCAATTTATCTAAGGTAACTTGTGTAAATATGAAATAAGTCTTTTTATTATAAATATAATATCTATACTACCTTATAATGTATTTAGGACATCTATATTTAAAAGTATTAAAATTTTAAGTCCAAAAATATTTCTTTATTAGGAAATTAAAATTAACAAGCTAACCTTCAAATGTAAATTAAATGTCTTTAAGTGTGCCAACTTTAATATGCATAAACCCCATTTACTTGAGTTGTAACAGCCATTTAATCAATCATTATCATGTAGTAAATGTGTTGATGGATTAGTAGTTGGACTATTCGAAAATCTGGACCATTAATGGGCTTATCCGCATGGGCTGGTAGTTTTATCCCTAAAAGTTATGGTAAATGTGTTGATAGATTAGTAGTTTAGTTACTTTATTTGAAGATTTATTTGTAATGTTTTAGATGTATTTGAATTATTATGTAATAGTTGAAAAAAAAGATGTTGGTTGGCTTACTATACTTAAAAGATGACATGAAAAACATTTGTTCGCCATAAAATAGTCATCGGGTACCCGCCGCCGCATTGCGCGGGTACTCTTCTAGTAGTTAATAAACCATCAAATATATTATATTAACACGAGTATTCAATCTCTCTTATCGAGTAAGAAGCAGTAAGACAAGTCCCCGCCTCTTATAGAGTAACATGTTATATGTCTAATTGGATCTGACTCAAAATAAAAAAAAAATAAAAAAAAAAAAAAAAAATGTCTGCCCACCTCTTACTGGTAAGAGTAAAAGGGAGTAAGATGGCTAGTAAGATTTTTTTTAAAAAAAACAAACGCCCTGTAATATTATAAAGTAAATGAAAATGTAAAACTAGTAATATTAAGAGGCTCGTGTTTATTTCACATGGTAAAAAAATATAAAGCTAGATCCCAATAAAATTAAACAGTAAAATTAACAATAGATGTTTAAAGGCAACTATAAAATAAATAAAAAATGTAAGGTAGATGTTTAAAAATAAGATTATAAAGTAATGAAAATGTAAAACTAGTAGTATTAAAATGCTCATGTGTATTTAATGGTAAAAAATAAAAAGAAATCATGAAATAAATGTATTAAAGAATTTTATAACCTAATACACATATTTCACATCTATTGCTACTTGTTGCCTCATGATCCCATAAATATTGTTCCAAAGTTTGCATATTCATCGATGTGGGACAATTACAAAACCAAAACTCATTCCACCTTCAAGCCTTCTCCAAGCTTCTCTTCAATGGCTTAATGAGCATGTCTTCACCCTCATAGCTTCTGCTCACCTACACAAGTACAAATAACAATGTCATTATCCATCATCGCTCTCTTCGCCATCCTTAGACTGCACCGAGCCACAACCGAATGAAAAGGAACACATCACACTCACTCTGCACATGGATTGGCGTCACATGTGACATCACCAACACCGCCGCTCTCCCCAACACCATCCCGTCAAACACCATTAAACTCGCCGGTCACATTCTTCTAAATATACTAACAAAAGCAACAATGAATCGTGACGTATGTACCTAGTCATATGAAGAACAAGCCAAATATTCAAATAATGTGATCATCATGAAAACAACATATATAAATGATTAGAGGAACTTTAGTCATATGAAGAACAAGCCAAATATTCAAACAATGTGATCATCATGAAATCAACATATATAAATGACTAGAGGAACTTCCCTTGCTATACGTCGAGTCGACCATGTCTTTTAAAAGGCAAAACATACATTTTACGAAATATTCAAGCAGGTTTGAGGTAACTAGAAACACTACTTATGAGTCGTTATATATGGATTGTGGTTCTTCCAATGAGTTTTTCAATGTCCATCAGATTCAAACTCATATCAAAAGAAGGATCATATCATGCTGGAAAAAGTGGATGAAGTAGTATCTTGATCAAGATAGATGTCGTAGGAAGTGTTGATGGTCGGTTTCGATTCTTGAAACTAAAATGAATGAGTTCGTTCTTTACACTCCTATAGTAGGAAGTGAAGGCACATTTGTACAACTATACCAAAATTAAATTACAATTTCATGGATTGTTGTTGTGGTTTATATGTAACTAACTAGTGTTGTTTTAATAAATCTCTTAAATTTACAACTCATTAAGTGGTTATATATGATCAATGGATTATGTAGAGTGTTTTGTTTCTTTTTTTTTTGACTGCATGTAACTAACAGAATCTTGTTGTTTGTGTTAAAAAAAAAAAAAAAAAAAAAAAAAAAAAAAAAAAAAAAAAAGATTCGAACCCAACAAAATTAAAAAATTTCGACCTCGAGGTAGATTCGAACCCATGACCAACTATCAATGGTTATTAAACTTTAACCTTTCATTATTTATATTGATAAAGTTTAGAATAAGACATATTATAGTTACCACTTACCAGCCGCATATTCTTGGCAAAACTGCAACCGTTATATCGTGATTAATGAACATGTCCATTTAACTGTAAAAATTAATAATTTGAATTGGAATTAAACTATTAAAAAAGAATACTAGTTCATTTTGAGTTTTTGACAATAGAAATACCGTATGCTAATTTTCCAATATGAAAGGTTGGTTAGCACAAAAATGCACTAGCTCGTTAAAGTTGGTTATATGAAGAACATGAGACATTTCTTTCGAAAGATTCGTCTAAAAAATTATTTGTGCCACTATAATCTTAAAAAAAAAAAAAAAAAAAAAAAAAAAAAAAAAAAAAAAAAAAAAAAAAAAATGCATTTTTGACACCTACTTCATTATTCGTAACTATTCTATATGTTAATTCAGAAAATCGACATATTATGTTTTAAAAGTGAACATCTTAAATTCTTAATGACCCTAGTAAAGGGGTGTTTGGGTTACTTTATTTTATATCAGTAACTGAACAAAAATGATGTATGCAAGAGTCATCTCTAAAAGATCAAATGTTTAACTATACGCTAATGAGGTGTTAACGGTACACTGTTTAGCGACACAAATTTTCAGTCCAACTTTGCTAAATGCTAAAATCTAAGGTATACAATATACTTAAAGACGATCTTTCAAATTGCTGTCTTAGAAACAGATGACACTTATCTTTGACATACTGAATATAGACAATTATGTTAAGTTTCAACTTTAGCTAAATTACTACACAGAGTTCATTGTTAAGTATTATTTCTTGTAACAATTAAAACAAAGTTGAGATGGCCGAGTTTGTCTAAGGCCCCAGTTTAAGGCTCTGATTCTAAAGAGCTTGGGTTCAAATCCCATTCTCAATAATCCACTTCAATCTTACTATTTTCCTTATTAAAAATAAGCTAGATCCAATTCTCACTTTTGCCATATCAAATAAATGAAATTAACATGAGTTTTTGTAAAAATACATGAGCTAGATCTGAATAAAATTAATGGAAAACAGTTAAATTGACCATAGATGTTTAAAAGTAAATAAAAGTGTAAAACAGATAGATGTTTAAAAGTAAGACTATAAAGTAAATAAAAATGTAAAACTAGTAATGTTAAAATTCACATGGTAAAAAAATTTAATTAAAAAAGAAATCATGAAATGCATGTATTAAGAAATTTTATAGGTCAATACATGCCTTTAATGATTTTCTCAATGATAGCCTCACAATCCTATTTATATATTGCTTCAAAATTTGCATATTTATCGATGTGGGGCAATTTCAAAAAAAAAAAACTCATTCCCCCTTCAATCCTTCTCTAAAATTCTGTTCAGTGGCTTAACAAGCACGTCTCCACCCTCACACTGCTCATTTACACACATACAAATAACAATGTCATTCTCCATCACCACTCTCTTCGTCATCTTCACACTGCACCGAGACACAACCGAATCAAAAGGAACACATCACACTCACTCTTCACATGGATTGGCGTCAAATGTGACGTCACCAACATTGCCGCTCTCCGTGAAACCATCCCGCCAAACACCATCAAACTCATCAGTCACATTTCTCTAAATATATTAACAAAAGCAACCATCAATCGTGCAATATGTACTTGGTCATACGAAGAACAAGCCAAATATTCAAATAAGGTGATCATCAGGAAAACAACATATATATAAATGATTTAGAGAAACTTCCCTTGCTATATGTCAATTGTCGAGTCTGCCATGTCTTTCAAACGGCAAAACATACATTTTAAGAAATATTCAAGCGGGTTTGAGGTAACTAGAAACACTACTTATGAGTCGTTATATTGTGGTTCTTCAGCCTCTCCTAATGAGTTTTTCAATGTCCATCACATTCAAACTCATATCAAAAGAAGGATCATATCATGCTGGAAAAAGTGGAGGCAGTCGTATTTTGATCAAGATAAATGTCGTAGGAAGTACTGACGGTCGGTTTCGATTCTTGAAACTAAAATGAATGAGTTCTTTCTTTACACTTCTATAGTAGGACTAGGAAGTGAAGGTACATTTGTACAGCTATACCAAAAATATATTACTTTCATGAATTGTTGTGGTTTATGTGTAACTAACTAGTGTTGTTTTAATTAAAATTACAACTCATCAAGTGGTTAGATATGATCAGTGGATTATGTAGTAGAATGTCTGGTTTCTTTTTTTGACTACAAGTAACTAATAGAATCTTCTTGTTGTTTGTGTTTTAGTTAAAAAAAAAGGTAAGGCAAGCTGTGAAGATTCGAACACAACAAAATTAAAAATGTGCTAACTGAGTATGAAGATTCGAACCCATGACCTGCTATCAATGGGTATTAAACTTAAACCTTCACACCAAGCCAACACCTTGGTAGATGTTTTATCTTTTATTATTTATATTGTTGAAGTTTAGAACAAGACATATTAGTTAGCATCTGTATATTCTTGGCAAACCTACAACCGTAATATCATGAACTATTAAAATCAGTAATTTGATTTTGAATTAATCTATTAAAAAAAATAGGATTACGGAGTAGTAGTTAATTTTGACAATAGAAATACCATAAATTATTTTTCGATATGAAAGGTTGCTTAGCATAAAATTGCACCATCTCGTTAAAGTTGGTTATATGAAGAACACGAGAGTCGAGACATTATTTTCTAAGGCTGAAAGTAGTGGCAGTGAGTCACTCACCGTCACTTCAGTGCCACCTCAGTTTTCTCTTTTCTCTCACTTCCACTCACCTTACATCCGTTTTGGTCATCCTCACTCACCTTTCAAGAAAATATATACTTTATACAAATATACGATACTAAATGTTTCATACACACTCACAAAACAAATAAAAAAACATTTACTTTTACATGGAGCCTAGTTTGTCAAGTTTAATACATTGATGAGTAACTCACCATAATATGCAATTTTGGCCGTGACTATGAACTCCCGTTTTGGGCCACTCACGAGTGAGTCACTCACTATGGAGCAAACTCACCTCCCCTCCCTATGGCCTAAGATTAGTCTATAAATTAAATGTGTCACGTCCTATAAGAGTGTACTCGTGATCGAAGATTCTGCAAAAATATTTAAAGAAACATGTAACCTTAAATGGAAAGAAACAATAAAATAATTAAAAAAAAAAAAAAAAAAAAAAAAAAATCATATCATATCATCACATTATTAAACAGGCCAATATGTATTTACCTAGTCTTAAACAATTTAATACTATTTTCAGCTTTTTACGTCATAATGCACGCGAATAACGAGCAAAAACTTACTACAAAACTAACATGCAAAATTGCAAATACGTATCAAGAATTTAGTTACGTAAAAGAATACAAACTATTGATAATTTCAACGAATTAGACGTTAAACATACCTACAAACTGATACAAAACTGTTAATGTTAGGGTGTAAATGAAAAATAACTTAATACTTTTTATACAAATTCGTATAGTAATGATGAAAAAGATTTATATAAATGCATGCAAACATGTAAAAAAGAGTGTTTATGATTTTATACATGAGTATTGAAAGATTGATGTTAATTTGTTTTTATAGTGTTTGGATTTAGCTTAACACGTAAAGCTAATTTAATTACCTAATAAAATAGAATAAAGCTTTATCCGTAAAAGCTATTTTTAGCTGGCCTGGCGCCTGGCTATATACACAAGTCACACACCTATAGCTACACAAAGTTCATGTTAAATATTGGTGTCTGTAACGTTTAAACAAAAAGTAGATGGCCGAGTTGGTCTAAGGCGGCAGATTAAGGTTCTGGTCCGAAAGGGCGTGGGTTCATGTTTCATTTATGCTTTTCTGCTTTGGAGTTTTATCACATTTGTCACTGAAATTTTGAACTTATTTGAACTAGTGAGTGGCAGTGACGAACGAAGCCAGAGTTTCTCTTTCGGGTGGGCCGAAACAAATACAAAAATATCTCAAGGATATTAGATGTGTAAATCTTAGAAGCCTTACTGTAAACGAGTTTTACTAAAATCATCTAGATATAATCTAAAACTATAAGTACGTGAAGGCAATATCTCTCAGTTTCTGTTACTAAATTCCTAAACTGAAGATCACCACTCATTTTTTATTTTGATAATAATGAAAAAGTAAAATGGTCTGGTAATTTTGGTTAGTCATTGGTGATTGAACTCACGTAATTAAAAACACCACACTTCTTGTTATTTATCTGGATGGCAAGTTTTTTTACATTTGGGTGGGCCTAAAGGTATTTAGGGTGTTTAACATGTTATAATATAGTGTCATACTGTCATCTACGAATGCTATTGGTATCAAATACTAGTAAATGTTTTGGATGGGCCATGGCATACCCAAACACTCACTTGGCTCCGTCCCTGGTGAGTGGAACTAAACTATATTAAAACCAGTTTGATGTTGTCACAGTTCGATCCATCTCTTTATCATTGGAAAAATAAACCACTTCAGAAATAGCCTTGACTAATCTCGAAATCCAATTCATAATCAAGTATTTCTTTTGTTGCCTTTCTTCTATTTAATTTACACAAATCGTTTAATCATTATTTTAGACAACATTTGTTTTTGGAAAGAGAGTTTAGAGAAGTTTTGATGCGGTAAAATAAAATATCTTTTAGCAGGTATGAGTTTGATACGTTGCGGTTGTTTACATGGGTTGTGCACTTGTGGGTAGGCACAACTTCAATCTTACAAGTTTCCTTATTAAAAATAAGCTAGATCCAATTGTCAATTTTGCCCAATCAAAGAAATTAAATTAACATGAGTTTTTGTAAAAAATACATAAGCTAGATCCCTATAAATCTGATGAAAAACAATCAAAATTGTATAGATGTTAAAAAGGTAAAACTAATGTAAATAAGAACCTAAAACAGTAAAATAAACCGTAGATGTTTAAAAGTAAGATTATAAACTAAATAAAAATGTAAAACTAGTGATAATAACATGCTAATGTTATATGGTTAAAAAAAGCAATCAGCAAATTCACGTATTAAGAAATTTTATAAAGTTAATATGTGAATCTAGAATTCTTGCTAGTTATAGCTTCATAATCCTATTCATATATTGCTCTAAAGTTTGTTTATTCATCAATGTGGGATAATTACAAAACCAAAACTCATTCACCTTCAAGCCTTTTCCAAGCTTCGGTTCAATGGCTTAACGAGCACATCTCCACCCTCACAACCTCTGCTCACTTACACACATACAAACAACAATGTCATTATCCATCACCACTCTCTTCACCATCACCATCCTCACATTGCACCGAGCCACAACCGAATGAAAAGGAACACATCACACTCAATCCGCACATGGATTGGCGTCACATGTGACGTCACCAACACCACCGCTATCCCCGACACCATCCCGCCAAACACCATCAAACTCACTGGTCACATTCCTCTAAATATATTAACAAAAACAACCATGAATCGTGCCGCATGTACGTGGTCATATGGAGAACAACTCAAATATTCAAATGACGTTCATCATGAAAACAACATAAATAAATGATTAGAGGAACTACCCTTGCTATATGTCGAGTCTACCATGTCTTTCAAAAGGCAAAACATACATTTTACCAAATATTCAGTCGGGTTTGAGGTAACTAGAAACACTACTTGTGATGTGGCTCTTCTAATGATTAATTTCAATAACCATCATATTCAAACTCATATCAAAAGAAGGATCATATCATGCTGGAAAAAGACGAGGAAATCCTATTTTGACTGCTATAAGTAATGTTTTGTTTCTTTTTTTACTGCAATTAAGTAATAGAATCTTCTTGTTGTTTGTGTTTTAGTTCAAAAAATAAAAATATAAAGGATAAAGCAGTAGATGAAGATTCGAACCCAAGACCTACTTTATCCATGGGTGTTAAACTTTAACATTCATGCCAAGCCACTCCTTGGTAAATGTTCATCTTTCATTCTTTATATCATCAAGTTTAGCTAAGACATGTTAGTTACCATTTACCAGGAGCCGCATATTCTTGGCAAAACTGCAACCGCAATATCCATGAACATATCCATTTAACAATTAAAATTAATAATTTGACATGGAATTAATCTATTAAATAACAATAGTAGTTCATTTTCAGTTTTTGACAATAGAAATACCCATAAAAATGCACCATCTCGTTAAAGTTGGTTATAACTTATATGAAGAACATGAGACATTCATTTCGAAAGATTCGTCTACAAATTAATTGTGCCATTATAATCTATCAAAATTTGCATATTTGACTCCCACATCATTATTTATAACCATTGTATATGTTAATTCGGAAAATCAAGATGTGTTTTCTAAGTTTAATGACCCTAGTAATGGAGTGTTTGGGTAAATTTATCTTACAAGTTTCCTTATTAAAAATAAGCTAGACCCAACTGTCACTTTTACCATATCAAATAAATGAAATTAGCATGAGTTTTTGTAAAAATACATGAGCTAGATCGGAATAAAATTAATGGAAAACAGTTAAGTTGACCGTAGATATTTAAAAGTAAATAAAAATGTAAAACACATTGATGTTTAAAAGTATGACTATAAAGTAAATAAAAATGTTAAGAGGCTCATGTTTATTTTACAATTCACATGGTAAAAATAAAATAAAATCACCAAATGCACATATTAAAAAATTTTATAGGTCAATGGACGACTTTTCTGATTTTATAAATTATAACCTCACAATCCTATTCATGTATTACTCCAAAGTGTGCATATTTGTCGATGTGGGACTATTTCAAAACCAAAACTCATTCCACCTTTAGGCTTTCTTCAAACTCACGTCTCCAACCTAACAACATTTGGTCACTTACACACATACAAACGACAGTGTCATACGGTCATTATCCATCACCACTCTCTTCATCATCTTGACATTGCACCGAGCCACAACCGAATCATCTGGAACATATAGCACTTATTCTGCACATGGATTGGCGTCACATGTGACGTCACCAACACTGCCGCTCTCTTCGTCACCATCCCACCAAACACCATCAAAATCACCGGTCACATTCCTCTAAATATATTCACAAAAGCAACCATGAATCGTGCCGTATGTATCTGGTCATATGAAGAACAAGCCAAATATTCAAACAAGGTGATCATCATGAAAACAGCATATATAAATGATTAGTGGTACTTCCTTTGCTATATGTCGAGTCAACCATGTCTTTCATAAGGCAAAAGATACATTTTATGGAATATTAAAGTGAGTTTGAGGTAACTAGAAACACGACTTATGAGTCGTATATATGGATTGTGGCTCTTCTAATGAGTTTTTCCATGTCCATCACATTCAAACTCATATCAAAAGAAGGTCATATCATGCTGGAAAAAAGTCAAGGAAAACCTCTTCTGATCAAGATAAATGACATGTCGTAGGAAGTGCTGAAGGTCGGTTTCGATTCTTGACACTAAAATGAATGAGTTCTTTTGATCAAGAAATAATTCATTCATTTTAGTTCCAAAAATCGTATTTTGATCAAGATAAATGTCATGGCTCCTGAGCGTCGGTTTAGTTTTTTGGAACTAAAATGAATGAGTTCGTTCTTTACACTCGTATAGTAGGAAGTGAAGGTACAGTTGTACCACTATACCAAAAATATATTACAATTTCATGGATTGTTGTGGTTTATGTGTAACTAACTAATGTTGTTTTAATAAATCACTTAAAATTGCAACTCATCAAGTGGTTAGATATGATCAATGGATTATGTAGAATGTCTGGTTTCTTTTTTTGACTGCAAGTAAATAATAGAATCTTGTTGTTAGTGTTTTAGTTAAGAAAAAGGTACAAAATTAAAAAAAAGTTGATTTTTTTTTGGGTAAAGGGTTAATTTACCCTGGTAAAATATATTACTCACAAAACAATGAAGTACAGGAAATGTGGTTGAGCATAAAATATATTACTCAATGTTGCAAAAATCGGCCGAATCTGCCGATTAATCGCTAATCGGTGATGCACCTTGTCGATTTTCGAAAATCGGTGAAAAAATCGGCCTAGGCAAAAAAATCAGAAAAAATCGGTCAAAAATCAGCCGAATCAGTCAAAAATCGGCCGAATCGGCCAAAAATCGGCCGAATCGGCTGAATCGGCCGAATCGGTCAATCTAAAAAAAAATTAGAAATTTAGGCATTTTACTTAATTTGGGGATCGTTTATTTCACTTATAACGTACAATGGGCCTCATAATCAGAATTGAAGCCTTTTATTGAGGTTTGTAAACATAGAAGGCTTGGAATCAGTTAAGATCTTTAGTTTGCTCTCCAGAAATTCCCAAAACATGTAGGAAATGCCAAACCGATTAATCACCGATTAATCACCGCCTTGACCGATTACAGGCTGCAGGGTGGTCGACCGCCCGACTACCGATTCACGATTTTTGCAACATTGATATTACTCACAAAAAAGTTGATTTAGAGAAAGATTCGAACCCATGACCTACTATCTACGGGTAAATCCTTAACCTTCCCACAAAGCCAACTCCTTGGTAAATGTCCTATCTTTTTGTTATTTATATTGATCAAGTTTAGAAGAAGACATATTCTTGGCAAAACTACAACCGTAATATCATGAACTATTAAAATCAGTAATTTGATTTGGAATTAATCTATTAAAAAGAGGATTAGTAGTTAATTTTGACAATAGAAATACCATATGTTATTATTCGATACGAAAGGTTGATTAGCATAAAATGCACCATCTCGTTAAATTTGGTTATATGAAGAACATGAGACATTCTTTATCAAAAGTTTCGTCTATAAAAATAAAATAAAAAACGTGTCATTATTCTCTGTAAAAAAGATGCATATCTAACGCCCACATGATTTGTATCCATTCTATATGTTAGTTCGAAAAACAGATATATCTTAAAAGTTAAATAGTTGAACATCTTAAATCTTAATGATCCTAGTAAATGGATGATTTAGGCACATAATTTTTTAGTCCAATTTTGCTAAATGCTAAAATCTCACCATTGCATATGGTTTGCATATCTTAAGTATACATCATACTTAAAGACTAAATTTCAAATTGCTGTCTTATACAAACAGATTACACTTTTCCTTGACATATTGAATATTGAATATTGATAATCATGTTTAGTTGGTTATATGAAGAACAAACCAAATATTCAAATAAGGTGATCATGAAAACAACATATATAAATTTAGAGGAACTTCCCTTGCTATATGTCGAGTCGGCCATGTCTTTCAAAAGGCAAAACATACATTTTACGAAATATTCAAGCGGGTTTGAGGTAACTAGAAACACTACTTATGAGTCGTATATATGGATTGTGGCTCTTCGTATATAAGCCTTGCATATCGGGCTCACTTGCCTGCCACTACCGTTAAGGTCTTCGACTCAGTAATCCAAACCACCTTGTGGGTACTGTGGCGATTCATAAACGAAGCAACTTTTCCCATCAAGCGTCCCAACAAAGATTTAATCATCAACGATATCAAGTTCTTATCTTTTAATTGGTTTTCTAGTAGGAAAAAAAAGTCTTCATTAAATTGGATAGAGTGGTCTTGTAACCCTTGTAATGCTTTGTCCATAACTTTGTATCCTTCTTCCTAGCATCTTGCTAGAGGTTATCTTATTTATATTCATTTGCCATTCAAAAAAAAAAAAAAAAGTTTTAATATTGTCCATCACATTCAAACTCATATCAAAAGAAGGATCATATCACGCTGGAAAAAGTGGAGGAAGTCGTATTTTGATCTAGATAAATGTCGTAGGAAGTATTGATGGTCGGTTTCGATTCTTGGAACTAAAATGAATGAGTTCTTTTGATCAAGAAAGAATTCATTCATTTTAGTTCTGAAAATAATATTTTGATCAAGATAAATGGAGAAAATTGCAAAAATCGTCCTTGTGGTTTGGCCAAATTGCACGTTTCGTCCTTACTGTTCATTAATTGCAAAAATGGTCCGGATTTGGCACTGTTTCATTCACTTTTGGTCCTTCGTCCTTGCAACCACAAGGACGAAACGTGCAATTTGGCCAAACCACAAGGACGATTTTTGCAATGCCGAAGGACCAAAAGTGAATGAAACAGTGCCAAATCCGGACCATTTTTGCAATTAATGAACAGTAAGGACGAAACGTGCAATTTGGCCAAACCACAAGGACGATTTTTGCAATTTTCTCAGATAAATGTCGTAGCTTCTGAGGGTTGGTTTCGTTTTTTGTAACTAAAATGAATGAGTTTTTTCTTTACACTCCTATAGTAGGAAGTGGATTGCTGTGGTTTATGTGTAACTAACTAATGTTGTTTTAATAAATCACTTAAAATTACAACTCATCAAGTGGTTGGATATGATCAATGGATTATGTAGAATGTATGGTTTCTTTTTTTTGACTGCAAGTAACTAATAGAATCTTGTTGTTTGTGTTTTAGTTAAAAAAAAAAAAAAAAAAAAAAAAAAAAAAAAAAAAAAAGTATAAAGATTCGAACTCATGACCTAATATCAATGGTTATTAAACTTTAACCTTCATGCCAGGGCAAACTCTTGTTAGATGTTCTATCTTTCATTATTTATATTGATCAAGTTTAGAATAAGACATATTAGTTACCACTTACCCAGCCGCATATTATTGGCAAAACTGCAATCGTAATATCATGATTAATGAACATATCCATTAAACTATCAAAAAAGAATAGCAGTTCATTTTGAGTTTTTGACAATAGAAATACCGTATGCTAATTTTTCAATATGAAAGGTTGGTTAGCACAAAAATGCACCAGCTCGTTAAAGTTGGTTATATGAAGAACATGAGACATTTATTTCGAAAGATTCGTCTAAAACATTATTTGTGCAACTATAATCTATAAAAAATGCATTTTTGACACCTACTTCATTATTTTTAACCATTCTAGATCGGTAAATCGAAATATGTTTTAAAAATTAAGTAACTCATAATGACCCTAGTAAAGGGGTGTTTGGGTTACTTTATTTTAACTGAACAAAAATTATGTATGCAAGAGTCTTTCTTAAAAGATCAAATGTTTAACCATACAAATTTTCAGTCCAACTTTGCTAAATGCTAAAATCTCACCATTGCATATCAATCTAAGGTATTATACTTAAAGACCATCTTTCAAATTGCTGTCTTAGAAACAGATTCCACTTATCTTTGACATATTGAATATTGATAATTATGTTAAGTTTCAACTTTAGCTAAATTACTACACAAACACAACTTACACAAGTAACACACCTTTAGCTAAATTACTACACAGAGTTCATTGTTAAGTATAATTTCTTGTAACAATTAAAACAAAGTTGAGATGGCCGAGTTCGTCTAAGGCGCCAGTTTAAGGCTCTGATTCTAAAGAGCTTGGGTTCAAATCCACTCTCAATAAACCACTTCACATTTGTCACTTATATTTTGTATTTATTTGAGCTAGTGACTAGAACTAAACTATTATAACCAGTTTGATGTTGTCACGGTTCCATCCATCTCTTTATAATTGGAAAATAAAGCACTTCAGAAATAGTCATGACTAATCTCGAAATCCAATTCATAATCAAGTATTTCTTTTGTTGCCTTTTTTCTTTTTAATTTACACAAATCTTTTCATCATTATTTTAGACAACATTTGTTTTTGGAAAGAGAGTTTAGAGAAGTTTTGATGCGGTAAAATAAAATATCTTTTAGCAGGTATGAGTTCAACATTACAAGTTTGTTTATTAAAAATAGCTAGATCCAATTGTCACTTTTGCCATATCAAATAAATGAAATTAACATGAGTTTTTGTAAAAATACATAAGCTAGATCTGAATAAAATTAATGGAAAACAGTTAAATTGACCGTAGATGTTTAAAAGTAAATAAAAATGTAAAACACATATATGTTTAAAAGTAAGACTATAAAGTAAATAAAAATGTAAACTAGTAATGTCAAGAGGCTCATATTTATTTTACAATTCACATGGTAAAAAAAGAAAGGGTAAATTGCAAAAATGGTCCTTCACGTTCCACAAAATTGCAAAAACGGGACCCAGACAAAAAGTAGCGCAAAAAAGCCACCCACGTTCCACATTTTCGCAAAATCGCCACTGAGAGCCCTTTTCCGTTAATTTTCCCGTTAAGTGCCATGTCATCGAGGGCATTATCGTCATTTCATTGCTACTGTTGAATAAAGGACTAAATTTGCAATTTGAGTTTGATATTTTATTTCATTTCACTACCACCACCACTCTCTACCACCGCCGCCACCCTCTACCGCCACCACCACCACCACCCTCTACCACTCACTTCACACGGGTAAGAATTTCTGGGCTTGTTGAAAGGTATCACATGCACTTTTAGTGGCGGTACCAAGACGGGAATTGTAGGAAGAACAGGAAGTGGTAAAACAACTCTAATACAAACACTCTTCCGCGTTGTTGAACTTACTCGGGGAGGAATTTTCATAGATGAGGTCAACATTTTGTCAATCGGGCTTCATGATTTACGATCAAGATTGAGCATAATCCCTCAAGATCCAACCATGTTCCAAGGGAGTATAAGAAGCAATCTCGATCCACTTGAACAGTACACAGACAGGGGCGGATCTGTGTTGAACACAGGGTATGCACGTGCATACCCTGTGTAAATTTTTAGTAGTGTAAATAAATTAGTTTTTTCTCGAATGTAACTATAAAATACACTAAAAGTTTATGAGTGCACACCCTCTAAGACACAGAAAAAAAATGAGTGCATACCTTAATCAACTCACCATTGTTTGAAAAAAGAAAAAAAAGAAAAACACTGTAATTTTGAAGCAGAGGTAGCAGACGGCATTTTGAAGAAGAAGAAGGCAAATTGGGCATTAGGTTAAATGGTCATAATTTAATACAGTATTTGTTTGGCCCACTTATTGTGATGTAAGATTGTGTCCAGCTATTAGGCCCATTCACTCAAAATACATGCACATGTCTAATTTTAACATTGCCTTACTTTTAGTTTTCTTAATGTTGTTTCGGAGATTTTAGATGTGAAAGTAATCTAAAAGTATGATTCTCATTTTAACATTGCCTTAATTTTTTTTGTTTCATTGAGATATGTGAAAGTATTTAAATGTCTAATTTTAACATTGCCTTAATTTTTTTTTTCCTTTCTAGTAATCTAAAAGTATGATTCTCATTTTGTTTAAATGTTGTTTCGGAGATTTTTAGATGTGAAAGTGAGAGTCTGTTAAGTATTAATGTTATACGTTATTAAAAAATATGAGATGAGCTTTAATTTTAAGGTTATTTAATTAACAACAAAATCGAAAAGCCAAAACCCGACCCGGAAACCCTACCCGAAAGCCCAAATCGAAAAGCCAAATTTATTATTAACCCTCCTAAAAATCGTGCATACCCTCTTCCGAATTCCTAGATCCGCCACTGTACACAGATGAACAGATTTGGGAGGTAAGCTCAATGATGATATCGTATATACATCTGTAGAGTAGAGGGTGCTTCTTTTTAACTTGTGTTTGTCTTTCATTTATATAGGCTTTAGATAAGTGTCAGCTGGGAAATGAAGTTAGAAGAAAGGAAGACAAACTTGATTCAGCAGGTTTATATCGAGTCACCTACTTAAAACGGTAAAAATTTAAGCGATGATAGCTAAACTTTTTTTTGCAGTTAATGAGAATGGAGAGAATTGGAGCATGGGTCAAAGACAACTAGTATGTCTAGGCCGTGTGTTACTCAAGAAAAGCAAGATTTTGGTGCTTGATGAGGCTACTGCATCAGTGGATACTTCGACAGATAATATGATACAGCAAACAATTGGGCAGCATTTTTCAGACTCGACTGTCATCACAATAGCACACCGGATCACGTCTGTGCTCAATGGTGACATGGTTTTAGTCTTGGAACAAGGAAGATCTAGTTCAAGCTATGGAACCTAGGAAGTGTTCAAATCAAACCTTTATGGACAGTCTCCTACGCCAAAATGATTTTAGAGTGTGACAAAGAAATCTGCAAAAATGGTCCTTCACGATTGCAAGCGATGACGAAGAGTTGGGGAAATTGCTTTCTGGTGTTACGATTGCAAGCGGTGGCGTGTTGCCCAACATTAACCCCGTGCTTTTGCCTAAGAAATCTGCTGTGAATGATGGCGACAAGACTAAGCCATCACCAAAGAAATCTCCAAAGAAGGCTTAAGTATCTATCTGATTGTTAGCGAAACTTCTTGTTTTGTTGTTGGAATTAGGGAATGGATCTTCTGGTTTATGTATCTATCTGATTATGAATACAATGGGGATGTTTATGTTCTTAGACTATAGATTGTGAAACTTCTGGTAATGTTTTATTCTGGATTTGTGGCGAGTTTATACTTTGGACAATAGGTCATCAATGGTTTGTTTATGTGGAATTAGTGGTCAATTGATTAGTTTTATGTAGTTATGGAACCCATCAATTTTGTGTCTGAAATTATGTGAATCTGGTTTATGGTTAGGTATGTTAATTTTGCAAATGTTAGTTGATTGTTTGTTAATTACTTTCCAGAATGAATACGGGTATCTGATTTGTTCTGGGAAACACAAGTCATTGCAATGCTCAGTTAAAAACATGGCTTGTGAGTTATTACTTATTAGCCAAACAATCAAAATGATCCTTCATTACTTTCACACTCATATGTAGGCCTTTTTACTTTGCCCCATTTTCGTGTTATTCTCAAATCCCATGGATGGACTGCATCTCAGACATTCACATTGCTTTTAGGCCTTAGTTGACGTTTTACCTGTACTCTTCAAGTTATTTAGTGTTCATGTGTGGCCGTTTATTAGCTGTATCTCATAAAACTGCAGCATAGGCTGTTTGTTGTTACTTTTATGCAGTATATTGCGGGGTTATACATAAAACAGTAGATAAGTCTTTTAAGTTATTATAGGAAGATGCAGAACATACTTTGGATCAGTTATTTGAGCAGTGCTTGAACATGCATACAAGGATATACACTAAACATACCTTAGAATCTATGTTTGAGTGTGCTTGAACATGCATACAAGGATATACACTAAACATAATGAAACCTAACAGAGCATTATTGAAATTGATGCATATACTATTTATACGTAATTTATCAGCATATAAAGAAGAACCACTCAGATTAAATCATCGACTAACAGTTAACTTGAAGGGACTAAAAGGCAAGACATAACTAAAAAGATGAAGAAACATGTGTATTTGAGTGAAAGTGCTAACATAAAAACCCTTCTATGCAGTAGAAAGGTTCATTGGCCAGGTTTGAGCTCGACTGCGTTGTGACACCCTTACGAGTCGAGTCAGTTTACCATAAAACGAGGCGACTCATACCTTGACTCTTACTAGTCATTTACCGACTTCTTCCGAGTCGAGTTGACTTGTGACTATTACGAGCCACATAATTAGGCAAACTTTTTGTTTTATTTCGAAGAAGTTATAAGATAGAAAACTAAAAAACCAAACTCCTGCTTAATTAAGCAATAAGTTTGGTAAATCAAAACAGCTAGAAAGGCTTATTTTGTGCCTCTTTTCAATGAATCCCACCCTTGTGTGACACAGGCCTCAACAGCGAAGCTTGACCCATGAGCACAATGAGGCCAACTGAAAACAAACCCACTGCGGATGATCTAATAGGCCTATATACTGGAACATTAAAGATGGACATGATTTATCTATACATTTATAGAGTTATGAATACCCATTGTGTTTGATTATCCTAAAGTTTTGAATGAAAACTGTAAAAATGGAGACAAAAGTTTGTTTCAATGTGGATAATTGCCACTCAACCACCTTTTAGGAAACTAGAAGGTATTGAGGTAATAGAAAGACTAGACTCCTTTAGTACCACAACAGAATACAAAATAACGAAAAACCAATTTGTACATGTATCAGAAAAGACAAGACGATTCTGGGTTTTGTCACCGGAGAACCATGTCGTTGGTCACCGGAATCTGGGTTTGGTCACCAGAGAAGATGAAGATGAAGGGTAAAGGGTGGTGGTGTTGGTTGTGTGGTGGTAGAGTGTGGTGGTGGTGGTGGTGGCTGTGAAAAAGATAAAAATAACTTTGCAAATTTAGTCCCTGAAGCAATAGTGATATGCCACGTGGACATAAAGCAGTGAAATGACGATTTTACCTTCGGTGACATGGCACTTAACGAGAAAACTAACGGAAAAGGCCTCTCAGTGGCGATTTTGAGAAAATGTGGAACGTGGGTGGCTTTTTTGCGCTACTTTTTGTCTCGGTCCTATTTTTGCAATTTTGTGGAACGTGAATGACCATTTTTGCAATTTACCCAAAAAGAAAAGAAAAGAAAAAGAAAAAAAAAATCACAAAATGCACATATATTAAGAAATTTTATAAGTCAATAGATGCATTCCAAGAGTTTCTACATTATAACCTCACAATCCTATTCATATATTGCTCTAAAGTTTGGATATTTATCGATGTGGGACTATTTCAAAACCAAAACTAATTTCACCTTCAGGCTTTCTTCAAACTTCTGTTTAATGGCTTAGTGACCACGTCTCCACCCTCAAAGCCTCTGCTCACTTACAAACATACAAACGACAGTGTCATTATCCATCACCACTCTCTTTATCATTTTGACATTGCATTGTTGGCGTATATGGCCGAATGACCAATGACTAATGAATAGAATATCTGAACGACCCACATTAAGTCACTCCGGCCCAACGGTAACCTCCGGATCCAAAGTGAAACGAGACACAAAGAGTAAGGAATATTGGTTCAGAACAAATAACTGAACTAGGCAGAACCCATAAAGGGAAAGGTAGCAGTTGCCGCTTGAAAGTATCATTGTCCCCCATGTGACCTTCAGGTATGGACAAGATAGGTTCACTTATATAAGGCGGTGGATCAGACCGAACTGGACCAAGAACCGAAATTGATAAAAAGGGTAGACCGAGGACCGGACCGATGTCTGATCGGTCCTATTCGGGCCGGTTTGTCGGTACGATCCGGTATGCGATCTATAATGCTCATCCCTGTATTAACCCACTAAAAGTTGCTTGTCCAATTGTCATTAGTCATTGTCCTTTAACTAAATGTAACCATAGATTCAATTAAAAAGACACTAGTAGACATTTAAGGACAGAGTGAAGATACATTCGAGTACTATGAAACATGACAACTAGGTTTCGGTAAATTTCGTCAATACCCATGTCACATTATATAAAAACACAACAGACTAACACACATTTCATTGATCGTATCAATTCGGCAATTCCAACAACGCATTATTGAATGCTGAAAATCTAGTGGAGCCATTTGAAAAGAAAAAGAAGGATCATATCATGCTAGAAACAACAAGTCTTGTATCTCTTGGAACAATTGGATGCAAAATCCTTTAAGGATTTTCACCTTGTAATTTTCTTCTAGCACCTTGCTAGCCTATAATAATATTCCGCTGTTCAAAAAAAAAATATCATGCTGGAAGAAGTGGAGGAAATAGTATTTCAATAAAAGTAAATGTTGTAGGAAGTGACCGCTTCGGCTTGTATTTTCGGACGAGGTAGTGGCTAGTGTTATCGATACCGGTATTAAAACGTTTGCTCGTAAGGGTCGATTCTTGGAACTAAAATGAACTTTCTTTACACTCCTATAGTAGGAAGTGAAGTTTTATAATAAATCACTTAAAGATATATAACTCATCATTAAGTGGTTATAATTATGAAGATTTTTTTTTTTTTTTTTTTTTTTTTTTTTTTTCCCACTGCAATTAAGTAATAAGAATCTCGTTGTTGTTTTGTTTTAGTTAAAAAAGGTTAAAGGAAGGCTGTGAAGATTCGAACTCATGACCTACTATCAATAGGTATTAAATTTTAACCTTCACACCATATCAAAATCCAATGTCCTTATTTATATTGATAAGTTTAGAACAAGACATGTTAGTTACCATCTGCATATTCTTGGTAAAACTACAACAGTAATATCATGAACTATTAAAATCAGTAATTAGATTTGGAATTAATCTTTTAAAAAAGAGGATTAGTGGTTAATTTTGACAATAGAAATACCATATGTTATTATTCGATACGAAAGGTTGGTAAGCAGTGGCGGAGCCAAGAAATGCGATCACGGGGGGCATCGAGCTATGAAGGTTTTTCATGCAGCGTTAAACCAATTGGGTCAGGTCGGGTCAGGTAAGATCGGGTACTAGAGTTTGAATAAAGTCAACAGAAATATTATATTTTGATGCAGTTATTATAAACTAAAGCTAAACATACTGAATATGGTATATATTATATTAAAGTGATTTCCATTTAATGTGATTATTTTATCAAATTTATAACATTTTAAAAACTGTGATATGAGATGAAAAAACTCATAAAGTCATGTTAAACCGGCGGTAGTACCTAAACTAATACAGTACGAGTTAAGTTTTGAAATAAAAGTATTTCATAAAGTAGTACTCCCTCCGTCTCATATTTATTGTCAATATTTCTTATTATGGATGTCTCAAAACAATTGTTGTGACATTTCAAAAATTTTCATGTCATTTATTTTACTATTTTTATTATTTATCTATTCTATTTTTTTTTATAATTAACTTCGTCGGAAGTTATCAGCGTACGTCATGATTCGTTCAATTTATTCAACCACTACTATACTACATCCATTCTACAATTTTTATGCACTTTTGGTTCCTTACAATCCTATTTTAAAAGTCCTAATTTATTTTTTCTAATTTTACGAAAACCTTGCACCTTTTTACGTTTTACGCGATTTAAATTTACGTTTTAAGTTTTTAACAACATGAACCAACCTTAGACTATTATAATTTTACATATGTTATACATTTTAACCTCTTTTCATGTTTACAAGTGAGTTTTATACTTGTCGTTTCATTTTTATAGTTTACGTCACTTTTATCAAAAACCGATGTCACCAAACGCGTTTTCAACTAATGGTTTCAGTTTTAACAATGTTTAAACTCTTCGATGAACTCACCACTCATCTAAAATACTCAAATAAATTTTGATTAATAAGTTTTAATATTTTTATAAGTTTTGTGTTTTTACGCTACCCGGTTTTACGTTTCGCGTCTTAAAAACTTTACATTTGCAATTATCGGGATCAAACTACACTATGTAGCTCAAAATTATACAACATTAACCACCAAATCCCACTCACCACATAGGTGGCAGGTTTTGGTGATGTTTTACTTACACATTACACAAAAAGGTGACACCTAAACTTCTACTAAGCATATACCATCTACAAAACCATCTATTTCTCATTTCCACCATTTCTACATGCAAAGCCACCTATTTTTCTTGTTCTCTCCACCCTTGAACGACCCTATATCCAAATCACCTATTTCATCTAAAAATTTACTAAATTATTAATCATAGATCAAAGATCTTGAAGCCCTAGTCTTGTTCTTGGTTTATTACACTCAAAACATCATCAAATCTCATCAAATCTTAGGTTTTCTTGGAAGTTCTTGGCAAGAGTTTATTCAAGGGTTTTAAGGTGTTCAAGGGCTGGTATTAAAAGATATTTTCTAAGGGTAAAAGAGTTATAAAAAGTTGGGTAAAAGATTGAAAGAAAAGGTGGAAGTGTTGTTGGGTTAATATAGGTCTAGTATTCTTGTTGTTGTAATCTTTCTTGTTCATCACTTTTGTAAGGAAGCTCTCCACTCAATTTTCATTTTATTTTTATTTTCACCTCTTTAAATTTTATATATCTTGATGTATTTGAATATTATATAAGTTATTATGCTAAATTAGGCTTGGTACATAACTTAGAAAACAATAAAAACACTAGAGGACTAGACTTGCAACTGTGATTCTGAATCAGGGGCAAAGATGGAATAAACTGATTTTATCAGTGAACTTTGGACATAAACTAAAAATATGTAGTTTTAGATCAATGTCTTGCGGTCGTTTTGACGGGTATTTCAGTGAATAACTCATTACGATGATTAAACTAGAAATATTTTGGTGAAACATGTACTATTCTGAGTAACATATTTGAATCGTATAAAAGTCATATTTTTTGTGAATAACCCACTGTTACTCAAAACATAAAAGTTTTAGATAACAACTTAACTTAAACGTAGCCAAAAACGGGGAATTAATTGGACTTATAGAACTCTAGATATCGCAACATTCGTGGGATTATTGTGATGTTAATATTCTCAGACTTAAGTAATGGTGATAAATGATTAACTCCAATAATGATAAATAAATTTTGACTTTGTGGGACCCACAAAACTTGTTAGTACAGATTAATACCTTTCCGGGGATATAAAGAACGTTATTTTTGGACTTACGGTTTGCAAATGGCGAATATTTTCACATGTAAATAAGTTATAAAAATTTCCATCAGCTTTGAGATAAAAAGTATAGAAATGTTATACACTTTATAAAAATTGGACCTTTAATACATTTTTGAACCACCTAATATATTTTTTAAACCCTCAAGTTTAATGTAAACTTTTTGGCTAACACTTGACCCATGAACCAAATTTGAACCTTAGGATTATATTGGACTTTCACAACATATATTTGGACTTAGGATCAAATATAGGATTATTACTTTAATTTTTATAACTTTTAAGTGGTAAACTAAAACTTGAGATATATTTAGAAATTTATGTACCAAGCATAGGTAAGATAATAACTTATATATATTGCTGAGTTACATCAATATTTATTTTCAAAACCTAAGACAACGTATATATGTTTAGGTTCTTCGTAGAGCTTCGCGGCTATCTTTCTTCGCTTGCTTGATTGTGATTATTCTTCCTTTGTTCACGGTGAGTTCATAGCCTCGCCTTTACTAATTTAAATGTTTTATAAACCTCGCGAGGGGGATACATGCTAGTTTTTACAAACTGAATACAAGTAGTTTTTGGTATGCTGGACCCGATTATATGATTATAGTGATTGAATGCTTCTTGCCAATTAAGTCCCCACCATGAAACCGTTAATTCCGTAGGGAAACGCTATTATTATGGATATGCATATTAGGCTTGGCCGGCTTTGACTGGGTACGGTCACATAATCTTGAGAGTTTGGGGTAAACTGGCAATTTTTACCTCGGGGCACAAAATCATGGTTAAGGTTTCGGTTTCATAATTCTCAATACTATAATCTGATTACCCGACATGTATTTGTTATATGTCTATTGATAAATAATGCTTGTATTCAACTTAATTATTACTTATTAAACTCTATGAATTCACTCAACCTTTGTGTTGACTTTTAGCATGTTTTATCTCAGGTCTGTAAGTGGCTTAAGCATGGATGGGTGGCGCAAAGAAATGGATATCTACTTGATGGCTCATGTTTAATAAAATTTCTCATTCAATAATGTTTCAAACTTTTAAACTTATGTAACTTTAGATTATGTTAAAAACTTTTGGGACCTTTGTTAACTCTGATAAATTATCGAATGTGAAGTTTTAAAAACGACTTTCTTTTAAAGTTGTTTACTATATTTGTACAATGTGACTAGTATATAACATCCCATGTCCCTTTCCGCTGCGATCCTAATATGGGGGTGTTATAATTGTCCTATTTCCTTTTTAAGTAAAAACTAAAAAATTTAGTAGAGGAATATTTTATTTGAGTGGATGAAAATTAATATGGCCCCACTTTTATTAAACTATGTGATTCTTGTCTCCTGACAATAATTTTGAGACGGAGAGAGTAACTAGTAAGGTACCAGAGTGGTATATTAGAGAAAGACAGATGAGAAAATAATATACTCCCATATTAAAATTAACTTTGTCACTTTCTATTAAAACTGGCCCTACCACCACACCATCTCTTCAACTTCTCTCTTCCTACTTACCTTAACCTCCATTTTTTCCGACCAACACTACAATCGCAAAAAGCAAGTTTTTAGATTAAAGAGCTTTGTTTTTTTTGAGAAACCTTGAGTGTATAGAGGGCACTCTCACTATTTGCTTGAGGGCACTAGTGCTATTTGTTGCCGATATCAAAAATTTTTCTATATATTTTGGGTATCTTTAAGAGATTGGTTGGGGGCAACGCCCCCCACTATATTGCATATAGCTTCGCCCCTGTTGGTAAGCATAAAATGCACCAGCTCGTTAAAGTTAGTTATATGAAGAACATGTATTCTTTATAAAAAATTGCATAATTTATGCACACATTATTTGATACGACCCGGTTAGGGGTTGTATCGGGATAAGGCACCACTTTTAGCGTGTGCGAGCTCCTTAAGAAAATAGAGAAGAAAACTAGAGATATTTTTATTAGACAAATCATATCTTTCATTAATGAATGATGCAGTATATAAATACCGAATAAACCCTAACTT
Organism: Artemisia argyi; assembly: GCA_030686995.1. NCBI lineage: Eukaryota > Viridiplantae > Streptophyta > Magnoliopsida > Asterales > Asteraceae > Artemisia > Artemisia argyi. The sequence goes on from CM060704.1 coordinate 180,701,178, forward strand.
GTATCACAAGTCGATACAAGATAAACTCACAAAATAAAAGATAGTTTCCTAGATAATGACTCACATGCCTCTTTCCTAATATGACTCGAATACGATTAAATAAAATATAGTTATCCAAAGGCGTATCATTCCTCACTCCTTCGAAATCACCTTGTCCTCAAGGTGTGGTCTTGAAAAATTCTCTTGATTCCGGAATCCCATATCCTAATCCTATCTTCCACTCCCGTAGTTCTCCTTCTTTCCGCTATCGCAACCAACACCTTTTTCCTCTTCCGCCTTCCACTACCTTGGACATAACACAACACCATTCTTCCGCCTTTCGCTACCCATGCCGTAGCACTCCCCACTCCTTCAAAAATCACCTTGCACTCAAGGTGATACGAAGAATATGTAGTTTGAGAGTCCGCTAATTCCTCACTTAAATTCAAATTTATTTCATCCGAACGACTATCAAATTCACCACCTCCATCCTTAAGTGTGGATATCACTCTACTCAACTTATCCTCGCCAACCTTAAGCGCTTCGCCACCACCCACAACCTCTTCAACTCCAATATACTCATCAACATTCACTGAACCTTCAGCCTTAGGTGAAGCAAATTCACCCTCTAATGGTAAGATGACATCTATTTTCTTTTCAACGATGTGCTCTTTCTCTTCCTTTGCAATTGTCTCAAAACGAACCTCGGTGATATGAGCTTTGAAGAAGTCTTCTCCCAAAGTTAAAGGATTGGATCTCAAAAATTCCCAAATATCTAGGTTCGCGAAGCGTGTTTCCGCCGCATGGGTCAATGAAAAAGCTTCGTCTAATATTTTGGGATTTGACCGTAAGAGTAAACATTGTAGATCCAGTTTAAGTCCGGAGATATAAAACGATATAAGTAAAGACTCCGAGATCCCCGTTACTTGATTTTTAAGAATCTTAAAATCATTCTCATATTCGGCCACCGTACCCATTTGCAAAAGCTTAGATAGTGTGTCCCGATCGTTGCTGCCCGATGCCATGAACAGTAACTCGAATAACAAGGAAAAATTTCTGATGAACAGTAACTATGAACAGTACCTGGGAACAGTCCGGTGAACAGTATCGATGAACATTTTTTTTTTTTTTGTTTTTTTTTAATCCCTAATCGTAAGCCCTCTCAACGAGAGCTCTCAATGAAAGCACCAATTGATATGACCCGGTTATGGGTTGTATCGTGATAAGACACCACTTTTAGCGTGTGCGAGCTCTTTAAGAAAATAGAGAAGAAAACTAGAGATATTTTTATTAGACAAATCATACCTTTCATTAATAAATGATGCGGTATATATGACTCGAATACGACTAAATAAAAGATAGTTATCCAAAGGCGTCGTATCATCATTATTTGTAACCATTTTAGTTACCTAGAAAAAAATGAGATAAATTAGAAGTTAAGTAACTGAACATCTTAATGAGCCTAGTATAGGGGTGTTTGGGTTACTTTACTCTATATTGGTCACTAACGTATTAGCTTATTTGCTAAACAAAAAATGTATACTAGAATGTCAGATGATTATACATGCACCTATGAGCTGTTACTGGTACATTGTTTAGACACTCAATTTTTCGGCCCAACTTTACTAAATGCAAAAATCTCACCATTGCATATGATTTGCATTATTGCATATCAATCTGAAGTATACATCATACTTAAAAGAGAAATTTGAAATTGTTTTCTTAAACAAACAGATTACATATATTTTTCAAATAATTAATATTGATAAATTATCTTTTGTAAAATTTGATTAAAAGTTGAGATGGCCGAGTTGGTCTAAGGCGCCAGATTAAGCAGTTCCATCCATCTCTTTATAATTGGAAAAATAAACCACTTCAGAAATAGTTGTGACTAATCTCGAAATCCAATTCATAATCAAGTATTTCTTTTGTTTCCTTTTTTCTTTTTAATCATTATTAGACAACATTTGTTTTTGGAAACAGAATTTAGAGAAGTTTTGATGCGGTAAAATAAAATATCTTTAGCGGGTATTAGTTTGAAAAGTTATGGTTGTTTGAACACGCTATGCGTAGGCACAACTTCAATTTTAATAATTTTCTAATTAAATAAGCTAGATCCAATTGTCACTTTTGCCATATCAAAAAGAAATTAAATTAACACGAGTTTTTGTGAAAATACATAAGCTAGATCCCACTAAAATTAAATAGAAAAATTAACAATAGATGTTTAAAAGTAAAAGTATAAAGTAAATAAAAAATGTAAAACAATAAAATAAACGGTAGATGTTTAAAAGTAAGATTATAAACGAAAATTTGAAACTAGTAATACTAAGAGGCTCATGTTCGTTTTGATGGGTAAAAAAAAAAAAAAAAAAAAGCAATCATGAAATGCATGTATTAAGGAATTTTATAACCTAATACATACATTCCACTTCAATTGGTACTTATTGCTTCATAATCCTTTACATATATTGCTCCAAAGTTCGCGTATTCATCGATGTGGGATAATTACAAAACTAAAACTCATTCGACCTTCAAGCCTTCTCCAAGCTTCTGGTCAATGGTTTAACGAGCACGTCTCCACCCTCACAGCCTCAGCTCACTTACACACATACAAACAACAATGTTATTATCCATCATCTTTGCCATCCTCACTCAACATCGAGCCACAACCGAATGAAAAGGAACACATCACACTCATTCTGCACATGGATTGGCGTCACATGTGACATCACCAACACCGCCGCTCTCTCCAATGCCATCCCGTTAAACACCATTAAACTCACCGGTCACATTCCTCTAAATATACTAACAAAAGCAACAACGGTCGTGATGTATGTACCTGGTGATATGAAGAACAAGCCAAATATTCAAATAGGGTGATCGACTGATCGTCTTGAAAACAACATAAATAAATGATTAGTGGTATTTCCCTTGATATATGTCGAGTCGATCATGTATTTCAAAAGATAAAACGTACATTTTACGATATATTCAAGTTAAATTGAGGTAACTAGAAACACTACTTATGAGTCGTATACATGGATTTGTGGCTCTTCTAATGAGTTTTTCCATGTCCATCACATTCAAACTCATGTCAAAAGAAGGATCTTATCATGCTGGAAAAAGTGAAGGAAATCCTATTTTGATCAAGATAGATGTCGTAGGAAGTGCTGAAGGTCGGTTTCGATTCTTGGAACTAAATGAATGAGTTCTTTTGATCAAGAAACAATTCATTCATTTTAGTTCCAAAAATCGTATTTTGATCGAGATAAATGTCGTAGCTCCTAAGGGTCGGTTTTGTTTTTTGGAACTAAAATGAATGAGTTCGTTCTTTACACTCCTATAGTAGGAAGTGAAGGCACATTTGTACAACTATACGAAAAATATATTACAATTTCATGGATTGTTGTGGTTTATGTGTAACTAAGTTGTTTTAATAAATCACTTAAAATTACAACTCATTTAGTGATTAGATATGATCAATGGATTATGTAGAATGTCTGGTTTCTTTTTTTAACTGCAAGTAACTAATAGAATCTTGATGTTGTTTGTGTTTTAGTTTTAAAAAAAGAAGGTAAAGCAGGGTCTAAAGATTCGAACCCAACAAAATTAAAAAAGTTCAACTCCTGTGAAGATTAGAACCCATGACCTACTATCAATGAATCTTAAACTTTAACCGTCATGCCGAGTCAAACTCTTGTTATATGTTCTATCTTTCATTATTTATATTGATCAAGTTTAGTTACCAGATACCAGCCGCATATTCTTGGCAAAAGAATAGTAGTTCATTTTGAGTTTTTGACAATAGAAATACCGTATGCTAATTTTTCAATATGAAAGGTTGGTTAGAACAAAAATGCACCAGCTCGTTAAAGTTGGTTATATGAAGAACATGAGACATTTCTTTCGAAAGATTCGTCTAAAAAATTATTTGTGCCACTATAATCTATAAAAAAAAAATTGCATTTTTGATACCCACATCATTATTTGTAACTGAACATCTTAATGACCCTTGTAAAGGGGTGTTTGGGTTACTTTTTTTTTTTTATATCAGTAACTAACTTATCAACTTATTAACTGAACGTGAATGATATGTGCAAGAGTCATCTCTAAAAGCTCAAATGTTAATCCATGTATCGATGAGCTGCTAGAGGTATACTATTTTTGCACACAAATTTTCAGTCCAACTTTGCTAAATGCTAAAATCTCACCATTGCATATGGTTTGCGTATCAATCTAAGGTATACATTATTCTTCAAATTGCTGTCTTAGAAACAGATTACACTTATCTTTGACATATTAAATATTGATAATTATGTTAAGTTTCAACTTCAGCTAAATCACTACACAAACACAAGTAACACACCTTTTGCTATTACTAAAAAAAAGTTGAGATGACCGAGTTCGTCTATGGTGCCACTTCACATTTGTCACTGATATTTTGTACTGATTTTAGCTAGTGACCGGAACTAAATTATTAAAACCAGTTTGATGTTGTCACAGTTCCATCCATCTCTTTATAATTGGAAAAATAAACCACTTCAGAAATAGTCATTACTAATCTCGAAATCCAATTCATAATCAAGTATTTCTTTTGTTGCCTTTTTTCTTTTTAATTAGCACAAATCTTTTAATCATTACTCCGTATTTTAGACAACATTTGTTTTTGGAAAGAGAGTTTAGAGAAGTTTTGAAGTGGTAAAATAAAATATCTTTTAGCAGGTATGAGTTTGAAACATTGTGGTTGTTTACATGAGTTGTGCACTTGTGCGTAGGCAAAACTTCAATCTTACAAGTTTCCTTATTAAAAGTAAGCTAGATCCAATTTTCACTTTTGCCATATCAAATAAATGAAATTAACATGAGTTTTTGTAAAAATACATAAGCTAGATCTTGAATAAAATTAATGGAAAATAGTTAAATTGATTGCAGATGTTTAAAAGTAAATAAAAATGTAAAACACATAGATTTTTAAAAGTAAGACTTAAAAATGTAAACTAGTAATGTTAAGAGGCTCATTTTATTTTACAATGCACATAGTAAAAAAGAAAATCACAAAATCAAGTATTAAGAAATTTTATAGATCAATACTTGTTTTCATGATGTTCTTTATTGTAGCCTCACAATCCTATTCATATATTGCTCAAAAGTTTGCATATTTATCGATGTGGGGCTCTTTCTAAACCAAAACTCATTTCACCTTTAGGCTTTCTTCAAACTTCTGTTTAATGGCTTAGTGACCACTTCTCCACCCTTCTCCACCCTCACAATCTCTGCTCACTTACACACATACAAAAGACACTGTCATTATCCATCATCACCACTCTCTTCATCATCTTGACATTGCACCGAGCCACAACCAAATCAAAAGGAACACATCACACTCACTCTGCACAGGAATTGGTGTCACATGTCACATCACCAACACCGCTGCTCTCCCCAACACCATCCCGTCAAACACCATTAAACTCGCCGGTCACATTCCTCTAAATATACTAACAAAAGCAACAATGAATCATGACATATGTACCTAGTCATACGAAGAACAAGCCAAATATTCAAACAAGGTGATCATCTTGAAAACTGTTAGTCGTATGTTTGTATGGGATATGGCCCATTATAGTCGATAGGGTTTCTCTATATATGTACGATATTAGTATCAATAATATCACGGAAAACACTAATATCGACTATATTGGGCCATAGCCCATACAAACATACGACTAACAAAAACAACATATATAAATGATTAGTGGTACTTCCTTTGCTATATGTCAAGTCGGCTATGTCTTTCAAAAGGCAAAAACATACATTTTACGAAATATTCAAGTGAGTTTGAGGTAACTAGAAACACAACTTATGAGCTATATATATGGATTGTGGCTCTTCTAATCAGTTTTTCAATATCCATCACATTCAAACTCATATCAAAAGTAAGATCATATCATGCTGGAAAAAGTGGAGGACGTAGTACTTTGATAAGAAGTACTGATGGTCAGTTTCAATTATAGGAACTAAAATGAATGAGTTTGTTCTTTTACACTCCTATAGTAGGAAGTGAGGGTGTTGTTATAACAAATCAAGTGGTTAGATATGATCAATGGATTACGTAGAATGTCTGGTCTCTTTTTTTGACTGCAAGTAACTAATAGAATCTTCCTGTTTGTGTTTTAGTTAAAAAAAAAAAAAAAAAAAAAAAAAAAAAAAAAAAAAAAAAAAAATATTCGAACCCAACAAAATTAAAAAAAAGATGGAATGGCACAAGATTCGAACACATGACCTACTATAATAGGTATTTAACTTTAACCTTCACACCAAACCAACTCCTTGGTAAATGTTCTATCTTTCACTATTTATATAGAACAAGACATATTAGTGACCATCTGTATATTCTTGGCAAAACTACAACCGTAATCATGAACTATTAAAATCAGTAATTTGATTTGGGATTAATCTATTAAAGAAAAAAAGGATTACGGAGTAGTAGTTAATTTCGACAATAGAAATACCGAATGTTTATTCGATACGTAAGGTTGGTTAGCATAAAATTATCTGTCTCGTTAAAGTTGGTTACATGAAAAACATAAGACATTCTTTTCTAAAAACTCGTCTATAAAATTAAATGTGTCATTATTCGCCATAGAAAAATTGCACATTCTACACCCACGTTATTTTTTGTAACCATTCTAGTTAATTAAAAAAAATGAGATATATATTAGAAGTTAAGTAATTGAACATCTTAATGAGCCTAGTAAAGGGGTGTTTGCAGGGACGGAACAAAGATAAAATACGACCGGATGCACGAATTTTTTGGAACCGTAATATAAAAACACATTTTGATGGACCGGGTGCATTTAAGATGAATTTAAGAAAAATTGATGTTCAACACTATATATATATATATATATATATATATATATATATATATATATATATATATATATATATATATATATATATATATATTTTAGAAAGGCAACATATTATTAGAGACCACAAAAAAGAAAACAATGGTACAAAACAAAGCATCTCACCTCAATTAACAAGCTAATTAAAAGAGGATGAGGCTACAAAGTTAACACTATATTGAAAAAATCCATAGGAGTCCCAGGCACCCGCAGAAACCTTCCTGGCTCCGTCCCTGGGTGTTTGGTTACTTTACTTTGTATATTACAGTAGTTACTAGGCATTAACTATGTATACTAGAGTCATCTCTATAAGGTCAAATGTTTATCCATGTACCGATCAGCTGGCTGCTAGCAGTACATTATCTTGGCACCCAATTTTTCGGCTAAAATCTCACCATCACATATGATTTGCATATCAATCTAAAGTATACATTAGACTATAAGTTTGGCAAAAGTATACATTAGATTAAATTAGAATTGATATAATAGTTTTTGTAAAATTCGAACCCAATAAAATTAAAAATGTGCTCGCTGACTGGAAGATTCGAACCCATGACTTGCTATCTATGGGTATTAAGCTTAAACCTTCACACCAAGCACACACATTGGTAAATGTTCTATATTTTATTATTTATATTGATCAAGTTTAGAACAAAACATATTAGTTACCATCTGCATATTCTTTGCAAAAACCAACCGGATATCATGAACTATTCAAATCAGTAATTTGATTTGGAATTAATCTATTAAAAAAAGGATTAGTAGTTAACTTTGACAATAGAAATACCGTATGTTTATTCGATACGTAAAGTTGGTCAGCATAAAATTATCCGTCTCGTTAAAGTTGGTTATATGAAAAACACAAGACATTCTTTTCTAAAAACTCGTCAATAAAATTAAATGTGTCATTATTCGCGATAGAAAAATTGCACATTCTACACCCACATTATTTAACCATTCTAGTTAATTAAAAAAAAATGAGATATATATTAGAAGTTAAGTAATTGAACATCTTAACGAGCCTAGTAAAGGGGTGTTTGCAGGGACGGAACCAGAACCAAATACGACCGGGTGCACGCATTTTTTGGAATCGTAATATAAAAACAAATTTCGATGGACCGGCTGCATTTAAGAAGTATTTAAGAAAAATTGATGTTATTTTTCAAAAATTAACACTACATATTTTTTTTAGAAGGGCAACATTTTATTAGAGACCACAAAAAAGAAACAATGGTACAAAACAAGGCACCCCACCTCAATTAACAAGCTAATTAAAAGAAGATTAGACCATAAAATTAACACTATATTGAAAAAATCCATAGGGGTCTCAGGCACCTGCAGGAACCTTCCTGGCTCCGTCCCTTGGTGTTTGGTTACTTTACTTAGTATTACAGTAGTTACTAACACATTAACTATGTATACTAGAGTCATCTCTATAAGGTCAAATGTTTATCCATGTACCCATGAGCTGCTAGCAGTACATTGTCTTGGCACTCAATTTTCTGCTAAAATCTCACCATCGCATATGATTTGCATATCAATCTAAAGTATACATTAGACTAAATTAGTATTGATAAAATATTTTTTGTAAAATTTGAGCAAAAGTTGAGATGGCCGAGTTTGTCTAAGGCGCCAGATTAAGGTTCTGGTCCGAAAGGGCGTGGGTTCAAATCCCACTATTTATTGCTATTTTTTGATGTTTCATTTCTGCTTTTCTACTTTGGATTTTTATCACATTTGTCACTACAATTTTGTTACTTATTTGAACATGTGACTGGAACTAAACTGCTAAAACCAGTTTGATATTGTCAAAGTTCCATCCATCTCTTTATAATTGGAAAAATAAACCACTTCAAAAACAGTCACGGCTAATCTCGAAATCCAATTCATAATCAAGTACTCTATTTCTTTTGTTGCCTTTTTTTCTTTTTAGTTTATACAAGTCCTTTAATCATTATTTTAGACAACATTTGTTTTAGGAAACAACATTTAGAGAAGTTTTGATACGGTAAAATAAAATATCTCCTGCAGGTTGTTTACACGAGTTGTGCGCACAACTTCAATCTTACTAGTTTTCTTATTATATAGGCTAGATCCAATTATCACTTTTGCCATATCAAAGAAACTAAATTAACATGAGTTTTTGTAAAAAATACATAATCTAGATCCCAATAAAACTGATGAAAAACAATCAAAATTGTATAGATGTTTAAAAAGTAAAACTAATGTAAATAAGAACCTAAAACAGTAAAATAAACCGTAGATGTTTAAAAGTAAGATTATAAAGTAAATAAAAATGTAAAACTAGTGATAATAACAGGCTAATGTTAATTTTATATGGTTAAAGAAAGCAATCAGCAAATTCACGTATTAAGAAATTTTATAAAGTTAATATGTGAATCAAGCATTCTTACAAGTTATAGCTTGATAATCCTATTCATATACTGCTCTAAAGTTTGTTTATTCATCAATGTGGGATAATTACAAAACCAAAACTCATTCACCTTCAAGCCTTTTCCAAGCTTCGGTTCAATGGCTTAACGAGCACATCTCCACCCTCACAACCTCTGCTCACTTACACACATACAAACAACAATGTCATTATCCATCACCACTCTCTTCACCATCACCATCCTCACATTGCACCGAGCCACAACCGAATGAAAAGGAACACATCACACTCACTCTTCACATGGATTGGCGTCAAATGTGATGTCACCAACATTGCCGCTCTCCGCGAAACCATCCCGCCAAACACCATCAAACTCATCAGTCACATTTCTCTAAATATATTAACAAAAGCAACCATCAATCGTGCCGTATGTAGTTGGTCATACGAAGAACAAGCCAAATATTCAAATAAGGTGATCATCATGAAAACAACATATATATAAATGATTTAGAGGAACTTCCCTTGCTATATGTCGATTGTCGAGTCTGCCATGTCTTTCAAACGGCAAAACATACATTTTAAGAAATATTCAAGCGGGTTTGAGGTAACTAGAAACACTACTTATGAGTCGTTGTATATGGATTGTGGCTCTTCAGCATCTCCTAATGAGTTTTTCAATGTCCATCACATTCAAACTCATATCAAAAGAAGGATCATATCATGCTTGAAAAAGTAGAGGCAGTCGTATTTTGATCAAGATAAATGTCGTAGGAAGTACTGACGGTCGGTTTCGATTCTTGAAACTAAAATGAATGAGTTCTTTCTTTACATTTCTATAGTAGGACTAGGAAGTGAAGGTACATTTGTACAACTATACCAAAAATATATTACTTTCATGAATTGTTGTGGTTTATGTGTAACTAACTAGTGTTGTTTTAATTAAAATTACAACTCATCAAGTGGTTAGATATGATCAATGGATTATGTAGTAGAATGTCTGGTTTCTTTTTTTGACTAAAAGTATCTAATAGAATCTTCTTGTTGTTTGTGTTTTAGTTAAAAAAAAAAAAAAAAGGTAAGGCAAGCTGTGAAGATTCGAACCCAACAAAATTAAAAATATGATCGCTGAGTCGAAGATTCGAACCCATGACCTGCTATCAATGGGTTTAAACTTAAAACCTTCACACCAAGCAATCACTTTGGTAAATATTCTATATTTTATTATTTATATTGATCAAGTTTAAAACAAAAACATATTAGTTACCATCTGCATATTCTTTGCAAAAACCAACCGGATATCATGAACTATTCAAATCAGTAATTTGATTTGGAATTAATCTATTAAAAAAAGGATTAGTAGTTAACTTTGACAATAGAAATACCGTATGTTTATTCGATACGTAAAGTTGGTCAGCATAAAATTATCCGTCTCGTTAAAGTTGGTTATATGAAAAACACAAGACATTCTTTTCTAAAAACTCGTCTATAAAATTAAATGTGTCATTATTCGCGATAGAAAAATTGCACATTCTACACCCACATTATTTTTTGTAACCATTCTAGTTAATTAAAAAAATGAGATGTATATTAGAAGTTAAGTAATTGAACATCTTAATGAGCCTAGTAAAGGGGTGGGTGTTTGCAGGGACGGAACCAGGAGCAAATACGACCGGGTGCATGAATTTTTTGGAACCGTAATATAAAAACACATTTCGATGTACCGGACACATTTAAGATGAATTTAAGGAAAATTGATGTTTTTTTTTTTCTTCAAAAATTAACACTATATATTTTTTTTAGAAAGATAACATTTTATTAGAGACAAAAAAAAAAAAAAAAAAAAAAAAAAAAAAAAAAAAAAAGGTACAAAACAAGATATCCTACCTCGCTTAACAAGCTAATTAAAAGAGGATGAGATCACAAAATTTACACTATATTGAAAAAATCCATAGGGTCCCGGGCACCCGCAGGAACATTCCTGGCTCCGTCGTAGGTGTTTGGTTACTTTACTTTGTATTACAGTAGTTACTAACGCATTAACTATGTATGAGTCATCTCTATATATAAGGTCAAATGTTTATCCATGTACCGATGAGCTGCTAGCTGTACATTATCTTGGCACTCAATTTTCTGCTAAAATCTCACCATCGCATATGATTTGCGTATCTATCTAAAGTATACATTAGACTAAATTAGTATTGATAAAATATTTTTTGTATAAATTTGAGCAAAAGTTGAGATGGCCGAGTTGGTCTAAGGCGCCAGATTAAGGTTCTGGTCCGAAAGGGCGTGGGTTCAAATCCCACCCTCAACATCTTACTGCTATTTTTTTATGTTTCATTTCTGCTTTTCTACTTTGGATTTTTATCACATTTGTCACTACCATTTTGTTACTTGTTTGAACTAGTGACTGGAACTAAACTGCTAAAAACCAGTTTGATATTGTCAAAGTTCCATCCATCTCTTTATATTGGAAAAATAAACCACTTCAAAAACAGTCATGGCTAATCTCGAAATCCAATTCATAATCAAGTACTCTATTTCTTTTGTTGCCTTTTTTTTCTTTTTAATTTATACAAGTCCTTTAATCGTTATTTTAGACAACATTTGTTTTAGGAAACAACATTTAGAGAAGTTTTGATACGGTAAAATAAAATATCTCCTGCTGGTATGAGTTTGAAAAGTTGCAGTTGTTTACACGAGTTGTGCGTAGGCACAACTTCAATCTTACTAGTTTTCTTATTAAATAGGCTAGATCCAATTGTCACTTTTGCCATATCAAAGAAACTAAATTAACATGAGTTTTTGTAAAAAATACATAATCTAGATCCCAATAAAACTGATGAAAAACAATCAAAATTGTATAGATGTTTAAAAAGTAAAACTAATGTAAATAAGAACCTAAAACAGTAAAATAAACCGTAGATGTTTAAAAGTAAGATTATAAAGTAAATAAAAATGTAAAACTAGTGATAATAACAGGCTAATGTTAATTTTATAGGGAGAATTGCATATATACCCACTAAAACTCAAAGACTTGCATATTTACCCAAAATACAAGTTTTCAATGCATGATGTACAATGCAAGTTAAGCATGTTTTGGGTATATATGCAAATATGCAAGTTTTAGTGGGTATATATGCAATTGCCCCAATTTTATATGGTTAAAAAAAGCAATCAGCAAATTCACGTATTAAGAAATTTTATAAAGTTAATATGTGATGCAAGCATTCTTGCTAGTTATAGCTTCATAATCCTATTCATATATTGCTCTAAAGTTTGTTTATTCATCAATGTGGGATAATTACAAAACCAAAACTCATTCACCTTCAAGCCTTTTCCAAGCTTCGGTTCAATGGCTTAACGAGCACATCTCCACCCTCACAACCTCTGCTCACTTACACACATACAAACAACAATATCATTATCCATCACCACTCTCTTCACCATCACCATCCTCACACTGCACCGAGCCACAACTGAATGAAAAGGAACACATCACACTCACTCCGCACATGGATTGGCGTCATATGTCACGTCACCAACACCACCGCTATCCCTGACACCATCCCAACAAACACCATCAAACTCACTGGTCACATTCCTCTAAATATATTAACAAATGTTAAATGTAGCAAAAATGTAGATACAATGGATACAAAGATTTGATGAGAATCTAATCTTCAACTTGCCTTGCAACTTGGATGGCAACTTGGATTATGTTTGTCATTGATGATGTCATGGTTCAAGAAGCTTGCCTATAAAAGGCAGTGAACGAGGGCCTCATTTCTCATCCCATCTCATTCTTTCTTACTTAACATTCTCTCCAAAATGGTCCTTTGTAATAATAGAGAGTTTAGTATATTTCCTAGTACAAGAGATATAAAGTTGTATTATCCTTGTAACTAGAGAAAAGGTGTAACTCCTAGTTTTACATAGTGAAACGTATCTTTCCTTGCCCGTGGTTTTTACCCTATTGGGGTTTTCCACGTTATATCCCTGTGTCATCTTTTGTTATATTTCTATTTTAGTTGCGGGTTTGCTTCAGTCCGGTGTCACTTTTCTCAACAAGTGGTATCAAGAGCTAAGGTTGGGTGTGTGTATAATTATTTATCGTATGCTCTGTGGTTGCCACTAATTAGTGGACCCTCCACATCAAAAGATAAATAAGATTATATTCACTCAAAAGGTGTTCGTTACTATTATTAACTAATAATAGTTTTGTCGAAAAGTAGATTGTGATTGTAGCAATGGCGGCAAAATTTGAAATCGAAAAATTCAATGGGAATAATTTCTCATTGTGGAAATTAAAGATGAGGGCTATCCTTAGAAAGGATAAATGTTTAGCGGCCATTGACGAAAGGCCAGCTGAGGTCACGGATGACAGTAAATGGGACGAGATGGACGAAAATGCTATTGCAAATCTTCATCTGGCGCTAGCAGATGGAGTTTTGTCAAGCATAGAGGAGAAGAAGACTGCAAAGGAGATTTGGGATCATCTTGCTCGATTGTATGAGGCAAGATCGCTCCACAATAAAATATTTCTCAAGAGGAGACTTTATGCTCTTCGCATGATGGAATCTACTTTAGTGACTGAGCACGTTAATAACCTGAATACTCTGTTTTCTCAGCTCACGTCTTTGAGTTGTAAAATAGAGCCACATGAACGTGCTGAAATTCTACTTCAAAGTTTACCTGACTCATATGACCAACTCATAATCAACTTAACCAGTAATGTTCTTTTGGACTATCTAGTCTTCGATGATGTTGCAGCCGCTATTCTGGAAGAAGAAAATAGGCGTAACAATAGGGAGGACAGACAGGCCAGTTCAAGACAGGTGGAGGCGTTGGTGGTTGTAACACCCCAACCCGACAAGGGTAGAAGTGCCACAAGAATGGTGACATATCAAAGCATACATACATAATATCATACACAGCGGAAGTCTTAAACATAATTCAATAAGAAGGACCAAGCCAACACAGCTTAAGTCAAAGTACATAAGTTCAAATGATGAAGAAATAATCCAAAGGAAATAAGAACATAATCCAAATCCAAAGTCATAACATAGGGTGGTCATCTAAGGTAAAAGCTCCAACACAAGCTCTAACTCTCATCCCATAGCAAAAGCCCAGCTCCTAGCTTAGATACCTGCCGCAGGAAAAGGAAATGCGGCTGAGCTTAAAAAGCCCAGTGAACAGATACATAACAAAGCAACGATAATGAAATAGAACTGAAATATAGTGCATTGGGGAATATCATAAGGAATAAACAAATGAATAATAGAAATGAAGGAATAGGATAGTCATCTACCACGAGCCCAAAACTCAAAGTCAATCTCAACATCATAATCTCAAAGTCATAATCACACAATCAGAGGGGATACCTCTCAGGCAACCAGATAATATGAGGGGTGTCCTCATGTATCATAAGGGTGGAGTGATTAGCTCCTATAAGTTGTGAAAGGCGTGTATTGCACACAGCACCAGTCACCTCAAAGTCAACTCAAAGTCATAGTTAAATCCACTAAGCATACATATCTAGGATTGCAACCCATACGCCCCTTACTCAAAGTCAATCTCAAAGTCATATACTCAAAGTCATAATAGCCGGCAGATAATCATAAAAGGGACGGCGTGAGAAATCACTCACCCACACATGAGTCATGCCAGTGGTGCATCACAGACATGCCTATGGTACCTCCATAGGTAGGAAAACATAAATGGCTCGGGTATCAAACTAAGAGTCAGGTCTCAAAGTCATGCAAAAGGTCATATAGCAAAGGTTTATCTCAAAGTCATCTCAAAATCATATCAAGGTTCAATCAAAAGGGAACATAGCAGTGGCTTGGGGAATCTTAACTGAATCATAACTCAACATCAATGTATAGGAACCTTTTACTGAAAAAGGCAGAGTATCCGTACCTTATTGCAAAGCACAAATGAGATAGAAACAAACTCAGAAATAACAAGGGCTCAAGATCTCTCCTTCTTCACACCTAGAGGGGAAAGGGGAGTCATAATTCATTCTTAAATTCATGTCTTTCCATTTTAAGTAACTTTCCATTTTTAGCAGGTTTCCATAAATAGTAAGTTTCCACTTTTAGAAAGTTTCCATATTTAGAAAGTTTCCATGTTTAGAAAGTTGAATCATTATTAATGGAAATAAAGTATCTTTTATTCTTTTTACTCATTTGGTCCTTAGGGTTTCATAACTTTGCATTTTATACCCTTTATTTCCCAAAATTACACTTTAAACCTTTTAGTATTCAAAGTTACACATTAAACTCTTAACTTATCCATTTTACATAATGAGCACTTATTTTATCATATTATACGAATGGATACTCAAGTATTCATAATTTACACATTAAGTCCCTCAAGTTATAAAAGTTACATATTTAACCCTTAAATTTACAATTTCAACTTTTAATTATCAATAATTACATATTATGCCCTTAAGTTATCAAAATGACACATAACCCCCTGAATATATTAAATTACTCAAAACAGCTCCAAGTTTCCAGAATTTACATGTTTAGTCCCTCTCTTTTAATTATTTTCAAAACAAACCCTAATTAGGTTTAAAATACATTTTAACCCTTTAAAATACAAAAATTACATATGGTACCCTTAGGTTACATTTTAGTCGAATAGTACAAAGCCCAAAATAAGTTCTAAAAATAACCCTTAAGTTTTAAAAGTTACAAAACTCACCCAAAACCTTTATATCAAATCGTATAAACATAAAATACCAAGATTAAAAACCCTAACCAACTCTAATTCATTTTTAATCATCACCTCATCATTAAATGTCATTTAATGTCACAAAACAAACCCTAGATCAAAACCCTAAGTCACACGAATTTTATTTTCTTTTTCCTTTTATACGTTTTAATAAAAATTCAATAAATCAAAATAATTTCGAAATACAAGATTTAGGCCATGACAATTCTTTCCAACATTTTTCCAGATCATAACACATCATAATAAGCCTATAATAATTTTATTAATAATTATTCTGGATCGGATCATATATTTCACAATTAAACATGTTTTTAGGGTTTTAAATCACGAAAATGATGTAGAGCATGCATGGATCGAATCAACCATTTTATTTGATGTTTATATGATGTAAGGGACCTGAGAAAAATACCAAACCAAGATTCGAACGTGGGAAAAAGGCTGCACGATTTGTTGTATACGCGTATGGGCAAAAACGAACCAAAAATCCACACGACTCCAAAAGCTTCTCCACGACCTTTCTATCATTTTTCCCAGAGTATACATGATATGAGGATTATGAGAAAAATCATAAACGAATTTTAGAGAGGTCGAATAAATCACAATCGATCTTACCTTATTTTTAGGGTTCGACAAAAGAAATCAAAACCACGATCGTACCAAGCTTCAACAATTCGAATGGATATTTTTCTAGGGCTCTTTGGATGTTGTTTGATCACAGAAAATTGCCTTGGAAGGATGGGGTTGTCGAATGGAGGCCAAAATAATTTTGTGTGTGTTTGTTTTAGGGGCGGCACAATTAGGGTTTTGGAGAAAATATGGATTGACTCTTTTGAAGTGATAAATGCTGATCCTAGGGGAGGGCTTGGGCCAAAAGTTTCGGCCATATTGATGGAGGAACAAAATTTGTGATTATCCTCCATATTTAAAAGATTTAAACCATTTTAAAATCAAATTAATACCCATTTTATGTCATTCGGCCCTTTAGGGGTATTTTGGTAATTTCACAACTTGTATAAATGTTAAATGAAGTTGTTAAAATTATTTGGATACATAACTTGTGCATTGTTTGAAGTTTGGGATTTATTTGGAGATTTTATAAGCTTTTAATTAACTTTTAAATATGTAGGGGCATTTTGGTCTTTTCACATGTTCTCAGATTTTAGGTGTTACAACTTCTTCCCCTCTAAAAAGAAAATTTCGTCCTCGAAATTTGAAAGGAATCAGAAATGAAACGAATCGAAACATAACGGAGACATACCAGATCAGAATACAAAGTGAGGATAACTAGCTCGAATAGACTCCTCGGTTTCCCAGGTAGCTTCCCGCTCTGGGTGGTTCCGCCAAAGAATCTTAACGAAAGGAATAACTTTACACCTCATAACTCGCTCTTGGCGATCAAGAACAGCTTCCGGCTCCTCCGGAAGAGACATATCGGGCTGAATCTGATCGAAAGGATAGGACACCACATGCAAAGGATGGTAATTGTATCCCCTCAGAAGAGATACATGAAAGACGTCGTGAACATGTGATAACTGCGGAGGAAGAGCCAAACGATACGAAACCTCTCCAATGCGCTCCAAAATCTCAAACGGTCCAATGAATCGAGGACTAAGCTTGCCCTTGATCCCGAAACGTTTAACTCCACGAAACGGCGAAACTTTAAGGAATACCCGATCACCAACACGAAACTCTAAGTCACGCCGATGCTTATCAGCATAACTCTTTTGACGCGCACGTGCTTCCTTCAACTTTTCCCTAGCAACATCCACTTTCTCGGTAGCAATTTGAACTAACTCCGGACCTTCAATAATACGCTCACCAACCTCATTCCAACAAACTGGAGCTCTGCACTTCCTACCATACAACATCTCAAAAGGAGCCATACGAATACTCGCGTGCCAGCTGTTATTGTATGCAAACTCAACCAAACACAAATATTCGTCCCAGTTACCAGTCCACTCTAAAGCACATGCCCTCAACATATCTTCTAATGTCTGGATGGTCCTCTCCGACTGACCATCTGTCTGAGGGTGAAAAGCCGTGCTGAACTTAAGGCGCGTACCCCATGCCTTATGCAATCCTTTCCAGAAACGAGATGTAAACCGTGGGTCTCTATCTGATATGATAGCCGTAGGCATACCATGAAGCCTAACGATCTCCTGCTGAAATATGTCCGCCAACTTACTAACTCTGTAGTCCACACGAATAGGGAGAAAGTGAGCAGACTTGGTTAGTCGATCAACAACCACCCAAATCGCATCATGCTTCTTACGGGTAAGAGGTAAACCTGTAACGAAATCCATGGAAATCTCCTCCCATTTCCACTTCGGAATCTCTAACGGCTGTAATAACCCACTCGCTCTTTGATGCTCAATCTTTACTTGCTGGCAAGTCAAACACTTCGATACAAACAACGCCACATCATGTTTCATACTATTCCACCAAAAATGTTGTTTAAGATCCCTGTACATCTTGGTAGAACCAGGATGAATAGTGAACGGGGAACTATGAGCCTCTGATAGAATAGTCTCTCGAAGTTCCGGATCGTTAGGAACGCAAAGACGATCCTCAAACCAAACCACACCAAATTCGTCAACTCTGAACTCTGACTGTTTGCCTTCCTCAACATTTTGAACTATAGACCACAGCTCACCATCCTCCTTCTGAGCTTCCTTTATTCGTAAGATAAGATTGGACTCAACTTTAAGACTAGCCCAATAACCATCCTGACCTCGAATACAAAACTCCACATCCAGAAGCTCTAAGTCATGCAAAACACGGGGATCAAACTCTAAACTCGCAACCATACCAGACTTCCTACTAAGAGCATCCGCGACTACATTCGCCTTACCGGGATGATACTGAATATTAACATCATAGTCCTTCAGGAGTTCTAACCACCGCCTCTGTCTCATATTCAGTTCCTTCTGAGTGAAGATGTACTTAAGACTCTTGTGATCGGTGAAAATGTCACAAGACTCTCCATACAAATAATGAAGCCAAATCTTTAGCGCGAAAACCACAGCTGCTAACTCAAGATCATGTGTCGGATAATTCAACTCGTGAGGTTTCAACTGCCTCGAAGCATAAGCAATCACTTTCCCATGCTGTGTCAACACACATCCCAAACCTTTCTTCGATGCATCACTATATATTTGAAAACCACCTGAACCAGATGGAAGAGTCAAAATAGGTGCAGACACTAAACGTTTCTTCAACTCCTCAAAACTACTTTCCCTCTCATCATTCCAAACACACTTCTCTCCTTTCCTCATCAATTGTGTTAAAGGCAAAGCGAGACGCGAAAAGCCTTCAACAAATCTCCTATAATACCCAGCAAGACCCAGAAAACTCCTTACTTCCGTCACGTTTGTAGGTCTCGGCCATTTTGTGATAGCCTCAACCTTTGCAGGGTCCATAGTAATACCGTCCGCAGAAACAATGTGACCCAAGAAAGCTACTCGATCCAACCAAAACTCGCATTTTGAAAACTTCGCATATAATCTCTGCTGTCGAAGAACCTCCAGAACCATACTAAGATGTTGCTCGTGTTCCTCTTCGGACTTAGAATACACAAGGATGTCATCAATGAAGACAATGACGAACTGATCGAGGAATTCGTGAAATACCCGGTTCATAAGGTCCATGAAAACTGCAGGAGCATTGGTCAACCCAAAAGGCATAACCAAGAATTCATAATGACCGTACCGAGTTCGAAAAGCCGTTTTAGGAACATCTTGCTCCCTCACCCGAAGTTGGTGATAACCGGACCTCAGATCAATCTTAGAGAAATGCCTCGCTCCTTGCAATTGGTCAAATAGATCATCAATGCGTGGAAGAGGGTAACGGTTACGGATTGTGATACGGTTAAGTTCCCAATAATCAATACAAAGACGCATGCTTCCATCCTTCTTCTTAACAAACAAAACAGGAGCACCCCATGGAGACACACTCGGACGAATGAATCCATTATCTAACAGTTCTTGCAATTGCTCCTTCAGTTCTTTCAATTCGATCGGTGCCATACGATATGGAGCTTTAGATATGGGTTCAGCACCCGGAATCAGATCGATACTGAACTCAATTTCTCGAACAGGAGGAATACCAGGAAGTTCATCTGGAAACACATCAGTAAAATCGCGCACAACGCGAATACCATCAATGCTCGGAACATCCACAGAAGTATCCTTGATAGAAGCAAGGAAACCAATACAGCCATGTGAAATCAGTGTCCGGGCTTTCATAGCCGAAATGATCTTTACAGACTTCAGAGGTTGTGAACCAGAATAGACAAAATCAGGATGATGAAGATTACCAAAGATCACTTTACGAGCATAACAATCAATGGTCGCTTTATGAGCAGCCAACCAGTCCATGCCCAGAATAATATCAAAGTCAATCATATCGATGGGAAGAAGGTTCGCAGGACGAATACGACCATCGAAACGAAGAGGGCAATTCACATACTCAACATCAATAATCACATGAGTTTTCATTGGGGTAGCAATAGATATACGGTTCATTAATCGTTTTGGGGTTATGTTTATTTTATTTGCAAGTGAAGTAGATATTATGGAATGTGTAGCACCGGTGTCAAATAAAACAAAGACAGTACGATCTCCAATAAATAGAAAACCCGTAATAGTACCTGAGGAACCAGCTGCCTGATCACGAGTCATAGAGTAAACCCGGCCTGAATTAGGAGCAGCCCTAGCATCAACTTTAGGTTCACCAGCCTTCTTCTTAGGACAGTCTACGACTTTGTGCTGAGTAGAACCACACCAGAAACAACCACCAGAAGCTTTATAACAAGGACCTGGATGAGTCTTCCCACAAGAAGGACATGTAGGAGGAGGGGGTAGAGCTTCAAAAGACTTCTTCTGACCCGACGATCCCGACTGCTGATACTGCTGAGAATCCCTACGTCGGTTGTTATTATTCTGCCCTTGACGATCACCACCATACCTACCAGTATCCCGACGATCCTGATTCCTGTAATCCTGCTGTCTATTATTATAACCACGGTCCTGACGACCCCTCTGATCATACCCCTGGTCCTGTCGACCCCGAGAATCCTGCCTATGGTCCTGCCGACCATAACTACGAGAATCCACCCTGTTACCATCCCTATCACGCTTATAAGACACCCGATCTGCATGCAGTAACTCAATGTTGCGGACGGCATCCTGCACTCCAGCAACATCCTCAAAAGTAGTGTTAACGATCTTGTCCAACACCCACTTCTTCAAAGCCCACTTAAAATGACGTGCCTGACGCACAGCATCACCAGTAACCTCTGGCCCAACAAAACTAGCCAAACGCAAAAATCTCTGCATAAACTCTCCGGATGACTCCTGATCACCCTGACGAATCGACCCGTACTCTCTCTCATACCTTAACTGTTCTGCCATAGGGAGATACTGTCTGTAAAATGCCTCAATGAACTCAGCCCACGAACAAGTCTCAGCAAAATCACCTCCTTTGGCCTGAACAAGAGCAGTCCACCAGTTCTGAGCATCACCTTCCAATTTGAATGTAGCCAAACGAGTTTTAAACTCGTCACCACATCCCAGAACACGAAACAATTTCTCAACATGTGTGATCCAATCCTCCGCTTCATGGGGAGTAGCAGCGGACTTGAATGTGAGAGGCTTGAGCTTGTTAAACCTCTCGATCCACACATGGATACCAGTTGGGGGAACATGAGGTTGAGCATTAGCATTAGGTTGAGCATTTGGTGGAGTATTAGGTCTAGCACCACTACCAGAAGGACTCGGCCCATTCCTGAGGTTATTGGCCACTTCAGTCACTACTCGTGGAATAGCAGCTTCCAAAGCAGCGTTAATCATAGCTTGGAAATCAGGGGCATCATCATCCCCATCAGTGTACTGAGTAAAGCGGGTGTTCACCATCTGAATGATCATGGAAAGGGATTAGCAAAACATAAGAGAAAGTAAGCACGAAATGGAAGACGAAGCAGAAACCTATGCTACCCAAATTCTCACCAGTCAAACCTAAAGTCTTAAGGGTCAAATCCTAAGGTCCATAAGACTCACAGGCCATGTTTATGTACTACAGGTCGCAGCCTGGGCTCTGATACCATAATTGTAACACCCCAACCCGACAAGGGTAGAAGTGCCACAAGAATGGTGACATATCAAAGCATACATACATAATATCATACACAGCGGAAGTCTTAAACATAATTCAATAAGAAGGACCAAGCCAACACAGCTTAAGTCAAAGTACATAAGTTCAAATGATGAAGAAATAATCCAAAGGAAATAAGAACATAATCCAAATCCAAAGTCATAACATAGGGTGGTCATCTAAGGTAAAAGCTCCAACACAAGCTCTAACTCTCATCCCATAGCAAAAGCCCAGCTCCTAGCTTAGATACCTGCCGCAGGAAAAGGAAATGCGGCTGAGCTTAAAAAGCCCAGTGAACAGATACATAACAAAGCAACGATAATGAAATAGAACTGAAATATAGTGCATTGGGGAATATCATAAGGAATAAACAAATGAATAATAGAAATGAAGGAATAGGATAGTCATCTACCACGAGCCCAAAACTCAAAGTCAATCTCAACATCATAATCTCAAAGTCATAATCACACAATCAGAGGGGATACCTCTCAGGCAACCAGATAATATGAGGGGTGTCCTCATGTATCATAAGGGTGGAGTGATCAGCTCCTATAAGTTGTGAAAGGCGTGTATTGCACACAGCACCAGTCACCTCAAAGTCAACTCAAAGTCATAGTTAAATCCACTAAGCATACATATCTAGGATTGCAACCCATACGCCCCTTACTCAAAGTCAATCTCAAAGTCATATACTCAAAGTCATAATAGCCGGCAGATAATCATAAAAGGGACGGCGTGAGAAATCACTCACCCACACATGAGTCATGCCAGTGGTGCATCACAGACATGCCTATGGTACCTCCATAGGTAGGAAAACATAAATGGCTCGGGTATCAAACTAAGAGTCAGGTCTCAAAGTCATGCAAAAGGTCATATAGCAAAGGTTTATCTCAAAGTCATCTCAAAATCATATCAAGGTTCAATCAAAAGGGAACATAGCAGTGGCTTGGGGAATCTTAACTGAATCATAACTCAACATCAATGTATAGGAACCTTTTACTGAAAAAGGCAGAGTATCCGTACCTTATTGCAAAGCACAAATGAGATAGAAACAAACTCAGAAATAACAAGGGCTCAAGATCTCTCCTTCTTCACACCTAGAGGGGAAAGGGGAGTCATAATTCATTCTTAAATTCATGTCTTTCCATTTTAAGTAACTTTCCATTTTTAGCAGGTTTCCATAAATAGTAAGTTTCCACTTTTAGAAAGTTTCCATATTTAGAAAGTTTCCATGTTTAGAAAGTTGAATCATTATTAATGGAAATAAAGTATCTTTTATTCTTTTTACTCATTTGGTCCTTAGGGTTTCATAACTTTGCATTTTATACCCTTTATTTCCCAAAATTACACTTTAAACCTTTTAGTATTCAAAGTTACACATTAAACCCTTAACTTATCCATTTTACATAATGAGCACTTATTTTATCATATTATACGAATGGATACTCAAGTATTCATAATTTACACATTAAGTCCCTCAAGTTATAAAAGTTACATATTTAACCCTTAAATTTACAATTTCAACTTTTAATTATCAATAATTACATATTATGCCCTTAAGTTATCAAAATGACACATAACCCCCTGAATATATTAAATTACTCAAAACAGCTCCAAGTTTCCAGAATTTACATGTTTAGTCCCTCTCTTTTAATTATTTTCAAAACAAACCCTAATTAGGTTTAAAATACATTTTAACCCTTTAAAATACAAAAATTACATATGGTACCCTTAGGTTACATTTTAGTCGAATAGTACAAAGCCCAAAATAAGTTCTAAAAATAACCCTTAAGTTTTAAAAGTTACAAAACTCACCCAAAACTTTATATCAAATCGTATAAACATAAAATACCAAGATTAAAAACCCTAACCAACTCTAATTCATTTTTAATCATCACCTCATCATTAAATGTCATTTAATGTCACAAAAAAAACCCTAGATCAAAACCCTAAGTCACACGAATTTTATTTTCTTTTTCCTTTTATACGTTTTAATAAAAATTCAATAAATCAAAATAATTTCGAAATACAAGATTTAGGCCATGACAATTCTTTCCAACATTTTTCCAGATCATAACACATCATAATAAGCCTATAATAATTTTATTAATAATTATTCTGGATCGGATCATATATTTCACAATTAAACATGTTTTTAGGGTTTTAAATCACGAAAATGATGTAGAGCATGCATGGATCGAATCAACCATTTTATTTGATGTTTATATGATGTAAGGGACCTGAGAAAAATACCAAACCAAGATTCGAACGTGGGAAAAAGGCTGCACGATTTGTTGTATACGCGTATGGGCAAAAACGAACCAAAAATCCACACGACTCCAAAAGCTTCTCCACGACCTTTCTATCATTTTTCCCAGAGTATACATGATATGAGGATTATGAGAAAAATCATAAACGAATTTTAGAGAGGTCGAATAAATCACAATCGATCTTACCTTATTTTTAGGGTTCGACAAAAGAAATCAAAACCACGATCGTACCAAGCTTCAACAATTCGAATGGATATTTTTCTAGGGCTCTTTGGATGTTGTTTGATCACAGAAAATTGCCTTGGAAGGATGGGGTTGTCGAATGGAGGCCAAAATAATTTTGTGTGTGTTTGTTTTAGGGGCGGCACAATTAGGGTTTTGGAGAAAATATGGATTGACTCTTTTGAAGTGATAAATGCTGATCCTAGGGGAGGGCTTGGGCCAAAAGTTTCGGCCATATTGATGGAGGAACAAAATTTGTGATTATCCTCCATATTTAAAAGATTTAAACCATTTTAAAATCAAATTAATATCCATTTTATGTCATTCGGCCCTTTAGGGGTATTTTGGTAATTTCACAACTTGTATAAATGTTAAATGAAATTGTTAAAATTATTTGGATACATAACTTGTGCATTGTTTGAAGTTTGGGATTTATTTGGAGATTTTATAAGCTTTTAATTAACTTTTAAATATGTAGGGGCATTTTGGTCTTTTCACATGTTCTCAGATTTTAGGTGTTACAGTGGTAACGAGAGGGAGGTCAATGGAACCTGGCTCCAGTGGGAGTCACAATCATGGTAAATCTAAAACAGGAAAGAAGAAGAATTTTAAATGCTTCAACTGTGAGAAGCAGGGTCACATGAAGAAAGATTGTAGGAGTTTAAGAAACTCTAATCCTCAAGGAAATGTCGCCAGCACTTCAGAAGATGGTAACGCTCTATGTTGTGAAGCAGCGGTTGCAAATGAAGGCAGGACGAGATTTGCAGATGTATGGCTGTTCGATACAGGAGCAACTTTTCATATGACCGCAAGATGAGAATGGTTTCATCAATATAAACCTATCTCTGGAGGCGGATCTGTGTACAGTTGCAAGGATGAAAAACTAAAGATCATTGGAATTAGAAGTGTCATGGTGAAGGTGCATGATGGTACAGTTCGTACTATTCGGGATGTGCGACACGTGGAGGGCCTGAAAAAGAATCTTTTGTCTCTAGGACAATTTGATAATCTTGGTTGTAAGGTTGAAATACTAAACAAGATTTTGAAAATTATAAAAGGCGCGTTTGTACTTATGAAAGGTGAAATGGTGGCTGCGAACTTATACCAACTGAAGGGAGAAATAGTGGAGGAGACGGAAGCATCTGTTGCTTTACATAGTCCAAGTCAAAGAGTTGCACTAACATGGCATCAGAAGCTTGGACATATGTCTGAACAAGGAATGAAGATTCTTGTTGAAAGGAAGTTAATTCCTGGCCTCACAAAGGTTTCTTTACCTTTCTGTGAGCATTGTGTTATCAGCAAGCAGCATCGCCTAAAATTCAAGACATCAAATTCTAGAAGTGTATATGTTCTAGAATTGGTTCATTCTGATGTGTGGCAAACACCGGTTCTATCCCTGGGAGGAGCAAAGTATTTTGTATCCTTCATTGATGACTATTCCAGGAGATGTTGGGTGTACCCAATCAAGAAGAAGTCTGATGTGTTTGAAGTTTTCAAAGTTTACAAAGCTCGGGTTGAACTTGATTCTGGAAAGAAAATCAAGTGTTTGAGGACAGATAATGGAGGTGAATACACTGGTGATGAATTTGATACCTTTTGCAGGCAAGAAGGAATCAAAAGGCAGTTCACGACGGCATACACTCCTCAACATAATGGAGTGGCAGAGCGGATGAACAGAACCTTGTTAGAAAGAGCAAGGGCAATGTTGGCAACTGCAAGCTTGGAAAAATCATTCTGGGCAGAAGCAGTCAATACCGCATGTTATGTGATAAATCGGTCACCTTCAACTGCAGTTGAGTTGAAGACACCGCTGGAGATGTGGACGGGAAAGCCGGTCAACTATTCAGACCTTCATATATTTGGAAGTCCTGTGTACGTGATGTACAATTCTCAAGAAACTACAAAGCTGGATCCGAAATCCAGAAAGTGTTTGTTCTTGGGGTATGCTGACGGAGTAAAGGGGTATCGCTTGTGGGACCCCACTGCCCACAAAGTAGTCGTCAGCAGAGATGTTGTCTTTATGGAAGACAAAGTTCAAGAGAATGAAGAAGGTGATAGCACTACAAGTGAAACTACATCAATACAGGTGGAAAAGCAGTTTCAGTCGAGTGATTCTTCTGAAGCCGTACCACAGCACGAGGTGAATGAGACAACTGAGTCTCAAGCTCCAACGACTCGTACTCTTAATCGTGAAAGAAAAAGTCCGGTGTGGCACACGGATTATGTTATGGAGGGCAATGTTGCATACTGTCTTCTTACAGAGGAAGGAGAGCCATCAACTCTTCAAGAAGCACTGAATAATTCAGATGCTTCGTTCTGGAGGGAAGCAATGCAAGAAGAAATTGAAGCTCTTCATAAGAATAAAACGTGGGAACTGATGCCACTACCAGCAGGTAGAAAACCCATTGGAAACAAATGGGTATATAAGTTCAAGAGGAACGGTGATGACCAGGTGGAGAGGTATCATGCAAGATTGGTAGTCAAAGGATATGCTCAGAAAGAGGGAATCGACTTCAATGAAATATTTTCCCCTGTGGTTCGAATGACAACTGTTCGAGTGGTTCTGGCAATGTGTGCTATGTATGATTTACATTTAGAGCAGCTAGATGTGAAAACTGCATTTCTTCATGGAAATCTTGAGGAAGAAATTTACATGCTCCAACCAGAAGGTTTTAAACAAAAAGGAAAAGAGAACTTGGTTTGCAGGTTAAACAAATCTCTGTACGGTTTAAGCAGGCGCCGCGGTGTTGGTACAAGAGATTTGATTCTTTCATCATTGGCCTTGGATATAACAGACTACACGCAGACCCTTGTGCATATTACAAGAGGTTTGGAGACAATGATTTTGTCATCTTGCTGTTATATGTTGACGACATGTTGGTTGCAGGCCCCAACAAAGATCGTATTAGTTAACTAAAGGCACAACTCGCTAGGGAATTTGAGATGAAAGACCTTGGACCCGCAAACAAGATTCTAGGGATGCAAATTCACCGAGATAGAGTTAGTAGGAAAGTTTGGCTTTCACAGAAAAGTTATGTGAAGAAAATCTTGCAAAGGTTCAATATGCAAGATTGTAAGCCAATATCAACCCCGTTTCCTACTAATGTCAAGTTATCCTCCAAGATGAGCCCTAGCAGTGAAGAAGAGAGGATGGAGATGTCTCGAGTACCGTATGCATCAGCAGTGGGAAGTTTAATGTTCGCGATGATTTGTACAAGACCAGACATTGCACATGCAGTGGGAGTAGTGAGTCGGTACATGGCGGAACCTGGTAGAGAGCATTGGGAAGCTGTGAAGAGGATCTTTAGATATCTTAAAGGAACCTCGGATGTTGCATTATGTTATGGGGAATCGGGTTTAACTGTCAAGGGATATGTTGATTCTGATTACGCAGGTGATCTTGACGGAAGTAAATCAACCACCCGGTATGCATTTACACTTTCTGGCGGAATAGTAATCTGGGTTTCAAAACTGCAGTCAGTTGTCGCTATGTCAACGACAGAAGCAGAATATGTTGCAGCTGCTCAAGCCAACAAAGAAGCAGTATGGTTGAAGATGTTGTTGGAAGAACTTGGGCACAAACAAGAGACGATTACTCTCTTTTGTGACAACCAGAGTGCCTTGTATCTTGCAAGGAATCCAGCATTTCATTCAAAGACAAAGCATATACGAGTTCAGTATCACTTCGTTCATGAGCAAGTGGAAGAAGGAACCGTGGATATGTAGAAAATCCATACTGATGATAACGTGGCAGATTATCTGACGAAAGCAATCAACAGTGACAAGTTTATATGGTGCCGATCCTCATGCGGCCTAGCAGAAACGTAAGCAACATGAAAGTGCAAGGAAGGATAACGATGTGAAGATTGATTGGGCTTCAATCGAATCTTCAAGTGGGAGATTGTTAAATGTAGCAAAAATGTAGATACAATGGATACAAAGATTTGATGAGAATCTAATCTTCAACTTGCCTTGCAACTTGGATGGCAACTTGGATTATGTTTGTCATTGATGATGTCATGGTTCAAGAAGCTTGCCTATAAAAGGCAGTGAACGAGGGCCTCATTTCTCATCCCATCTCATTCTTTCTTACTTAACATTCTCTCCAAAATGGTCATTTGTAATAATAGAGAGTTTAGTATATTTCCTAGTACAAGAGATATAAAGTTGTATTATCCTTGTAACTAGAGAAAATGTGTAACTCCTAGTTTTACATAGTGAAACGTATCTTTCCTTGCCCGTGGTTTTTACCCTATTGGGGTTTTCCACGTTATATCCCTGTGTCATCTTTTGTTATATTTCTATTTTAGTTGCGGGTTTGCTTCAGTCTGGTGTCACTTTTCTCAACAACAAAAACAACCATGAATCGTGCCGCATGTACGTGGTCATATGAAGAACAACTCAAATACTCAAATGACGTTCATCATGAAAACAACATAAATAAATGATTAGAGGAACTACCCTTGCTATATGTCGAGTCTACCATGTCTTTCAAAAGGCAAAACATACATTTTACGAAATATTCAGTCGGGTTTGAGGTAACTAGAAACACTACTTGTGATGTGGCTCTTCTAATGATTTAATTTCAATAACCATCATATTCAAACTTATATCAAAAGAAGGATCATATCATGCTGGAAAAAGACGAGGAAATCCTATTTTGACTGCTATAAGTAATGTTTTGTTTTGTTTCTTTTTTGACTGCAATTAAGTAATAGAATCTTGTTGCTGTTTGTGTTTTAGTTAAAAAAAAAATAATAATAATAAAAAGGAGATCAAGCAGTAGACGAAGATTCGAACCCAAGACCTACTTTATCGATGGGTGTTAAACTTTAACCTTCATGCCAAGCCACTCCTTGGTAAATGTTCATCTTTCATTCTTTATATCATCAAGTTTAGCTAAGACATGTTAGTTACCATTTACCAGGAGCCGCATATTCCTGGCAAAACTGCAACCGCAATATCCATGAACATATCCATTTAACAATTAAAATTAATAATTTGACATGGAATTAATCTATTAAATAACAACTAGCAGGGTACCCGCGCGATGCGGCGGCGGGTACCCTGTGGGTGCGGGTACCATGTGACTATATTTTACGGTGAGCAAATGTTGTTCGGTTATATGTTTGTTCTAACAAAAAAATGTACGATGATTGATTATTTAAATTAATATAACTTTAAGCAATAAAAATGCAAACTCTTTCATATTTAAATAAACATAAGGTTCAAAGAAAAAAAAAGTACTATATTTGAAAATAGACGTCATTACAAAATGAAATGTAATTTGGCATAAACACAAATATCCTGACAATTAAAATGTGTCATTAGTTGCAATTTCTTTATTTGCAAAATCTTTAGACAATGAAACAGAAGTGAAGAGGTCATTGGTATCATCGGGAGTAGCTTGATCATCTTCACGTGATACAACTACCACATTTTTTTCTTATCCATATTTTTTTTCTTTAACTAAAAGGGTGTTTGACTAAGCTTATATAATGGGCTTATAAGCTTATTAGCTTATATGTGTTAAATAAGCTCAAACTTAGTGTTTGACTAAATAATATCAGTGAGCTTATGAGCTTATATAAAGGGCTTTTAATAAGCCGAAACTTTGTGGCTTTTTTGAGAAGGGGTGGGCTTATATAAGGATATTATATAAAAAGACTTTTATTTTTTCATTTAATATTAACACCCGATTCATGTTGATGTACTTTTTTGCCATTTTACTTTATTAATTATGATAAACTAAATCAAACACTTACGAAGGGCTTATGACCTTATAATACATAAGCTATAAGAGCTTCAGGTACGGCCACGAGCAAGACTCGCCACGCCTACGTGGAGGCTTCGTCGTGCCTCGCCGTCCTTTGCCAAACAACCCTTCGTCGTGCAGACGACGAGCTAAAACCACTGCAAAAGAGCCGTTTGAGTGGGACCCGAGCAATAGATAATCGGTTATATTTTTCAAAATGAAACCGTTGCAACTTTTTTCTTTTTCTTTTTTTTATCAGTTGCAATTTTCAATTGTGTGTGTGCGCGCACAATAAGAAGAAGATATACTTTTTTTTTTCTTTGTTAAATTTGGGCCGGATGGAAGTAGGCTAGTTTTTGTTATTATTTGATGAAATGAATTTAGTTTGTTTGGAAAATGAAAAAATAAAAAATAAATTCGAAGTGGTGGGACCAAAATGAAGATGGTGTGTTGTGTTATGGTAAGGGGTATTTTGAAAGGTTTGTGTTATAGTGATTTGACACTCGTAAGACCAAATAAAAAGCAAATGCTCTTCATGATACCTCAAACTCTAAGTCACATGTATAAGATAAGCATAAGCCCAATTTATAACATTAGCCAAACCCCAAACCAATATTATTTCCATAAATAATAATAATAATAATAACAATAATAATAATAATAATAATAATCTATATGGACACCTCTCATTCCATCTGTCATTTTATTTTTCATCATTATTTCTTTCGTTCTTCACATCCTATCAATTCTCTTAGATTAGTGGAATGTTTGAATCAGGTTATCGGTATTAATAGCAATATGTCTATTTGTGATGTAAAAGTCAATTAGGCATACATGAATCATATAATACAACAAATCATGAATTTTCAATGTTACCCATTATTAAAAAAGAAATGTAATTTATTTTAAAATTGAGATTAAACAAACTAAAATGATGTATTACGTGTCTTAGTCATCATGTAAAAGCTATCGATACACAACATTTGATATTCTTTATAGTTAATATAAGCATACCCTTTTGTTTATCTAGATCAGCTTAAGAGAGATCACCAATACCATTCTTAAGTACTTTGTTATCCTTACGCCGTGCATTATAGTTGCTATAGTAGTCTTTACGCTTTCCAGTATGTTCATTACTTTGGTTACCAACATCATTTGCATTTCCCTCATCGGTCGTCATTGATGGCTACAATATATGCAGACAGAAAAGTAGACTATGTTTTGATATGAAATATAACTATTGTTCAGCAGTTTGATAGAGTACAATAGTCAAATTCACATAATCATGCTACTATCTTTGTTGGTTCCCAATTTATTTCATGTTATTTATATATCCAGGAAGCGATAGCATCGGGTTTTAATGTGAGACTGAGAAGAAGACTAACAAGAAGTAGCAAACATGTAAGTATGTAACGTATCGGCTCGCTAAACAGAAGGTACTTTTTTTTACTTGTCTTATATATGGATATTAGTATTAGAGCAGGATGTTTTGGAATATTTTGCATTTTGGTAAATATTAATTAGCCTAAGATGAAATGCGTGATTTGATATCAAACACACTGCCAATGATAAGCTTTTAGAAATGATTATATTTTCCGTTCAGCATATCAAGCATTTGCAATTTGTGAGAATAGAAAAAATATACAAGTATAAGCATAAAGCACACAATAATGTCAATATAGCATAATGTGAGCGTACCGTACTGGTTCTAAACTAAAGATTCGTGCACTTGTATCTAGTAGTAAAGTTGACAGTCCAAATATAAGCTATACAACTTGCACACGTATCAAAAGATATATTGATATTAAAAGCATTGATAACCATACTTCAAGCCATAACATTAGCTTATTAAATCTGTTACATTGTTTTTTTTAGTGACTATACAAGTTTAACCACTCCTTTCAGTTTACTGAACGTTAGATGCTTTATAAGAAAGTAGTTTATTCGACAACTCAAAATTCAATCCAACTTTAGCACATGTATCGTAAATTCTATTGACATTTGGTTTTCAAAAGTTTAGCTAATGTTACAACCTTAATTTTTAGCAAAAGCTAGTTATACAACAATATTTTGAAATGTGTTACGTGTTTGAGTGATTTGTATAGCAACTAAGATCAAGTAATAGAGAGAAAATGTGGAAATTGGAACAGATTGGAAGTTGGAACACATATGATACTTTTAGCAAAGAAGTATGTCACAAAATTCTAATTTTTGGCTTCAGTTTTTTATATTTTTATATAAAATAAAGGAACTAATTATCTTGAAGTGCTTCACGCAGGAAAGTTTATGCATCCTCTTCATTGTTCTCGTGTCCGAAACAAGTAACCAGTTTATTGCCAAAGATCGAAACTGGATTTTTCCTTTGCGCTTCACGCTTCTTGTTGAGGAGCCTCGGGGGAGTTTCTTCCTCATCATCAATAGTAATGACTTCGTCCCATTTTCAGTGTATCAAGTTTATGAACCTTATACGCTTCTTCCTCATCTGAAATATAAAGCAAATACGGAGTAATTAGTAACCAGTAATGTTTTTTTATTGAACAAGTGTGTTAAATGTTTCTCAAGGAAACATATAGATTGCCAAATGTATGTTACCTCGAGAGTTGGATTTCTTTGATACTGAAATTCAATTATCGCCGCAAAAGGGGCTAGAAGAGGTGCTGCTGGAAGAGGGATCATCAATGAAAGAGGGGCGGCTGGAAGAGGGGATGGAATAGGTTGAGTGGCTAGGAGAGGGGCTGGGCTGGAAGAGGTTCAACAGTGGGACCAAGGGACAAGAACATTGTTATATCAGTTTGGTTTTCCATAATATAATAATTTAGCACAAGTATGTATTTCTTGATATTTTATTGTACTTAAACTATCTTCTTGTGCCTTCTTTATATAGTGGCATTTTGTTTAGGATATGGTAGGGATTTTGCAATTGGTAAGGCATGATTGTAGAAGAAAAATTCCTAATTTCTAGCCCTTTTTATTACATGGCTTTTAAAGTCATAAAGTCTGGACCATGTAACATAGAAAACGTATTGACCATTGGTCATTTTTTATTAGTCTTAAAGTTATTCATAAAGCCTCTTAAATGGCTTGTTATTAGTCATAAACGTATTAACAATGTAACTAAATAGCTTGTTATTTCTTATTTGGGAAATGTTTTTGGTCTTAAAATTTTTAAGACTTCCTCTTTTAAAAGTCCTAAATACATTAGTATGTAGTAAAGATAGTAGTTCATTTTGAGTTTTTGACAACAGAAATACCTATAAAAATGCTAACTTATATGAAGAACATGAGACATTTATTTCGAAAGATTCGTCTACATATTAATTGTGCTTTATAATCCATAAAAATTTGCATATTTGACACCCACTGCACGTCATTATTTATAACCATTGTATATGTTAATTCGGAAAATCAAGATGTGTTTTCTAAGTTTAATTACCCTAGTAAAGTGGTGTTTGGGTTATTTTATCTTACAAATTTCCTTACTAAAAATAAGCTAGACCCAACTGTCACTTTTGCCATATCAAATAAATGAAATTAACATGAGGTTTTGTAAAAATACATAAGCTAGATCTGAATAAAATTAATGGAAAACAATTAAGTTGACCGTAGATATTTAAAAGTAAATAAAAATGTAAACACATAGATGTTTAAAAGTAAGACTATAAAGTAAATAAAAATGTAAACTAGTAATGTTAAGAGGCTCATGTTTATTTTAAAATTCACATGGTAAAACAAGAAAATCCACCAAATGCACATATTAATTTTATAAGTCAATAGATACATTCTTGGAGTTTCTAAATTATAACCTCACAATCCTATTAATATATTGCTCCAAAGTTTGCATATTTATCGATGTGGGACTATTTCAAAACCAAAACTCATTTCACCTTTAGGCTTTTTTCAAACTTATGTTTAATAGCTTAGTGACCAAGTCTCCACCCTCAAAGCCTCTGCTCACTTACACACATACAAACGACAGTGTCATTATCCATCACCACTCTCTTTATCATTTTGACATTGCATTGTTGGCGTATATGGCCGAATGACCAATGACAAATAAATAGAATATCTGAACGACCCACATTAAGTCACTCCGGCCCAACGGTAACCTCCGGATCCAAAGTGAAACGAGACACAAAGAGTAAGGAATAGTGGTTCACAACAAATAACTAAACTAGGCAGAACCCATAAAGGGAAAGGTAGCAGTTGCCGCTTGAAAGTGTCATTGTCCCACATGTGACCTTCAGGTATGGACAAGATAGGTTCACTTATATAAGGCGGTGGATCAGACCGAACTGGACCAAGAACCGAAATTGATAAAAAGGGTAGACCGAGGACCGGACCGATGTCCGATCGGTCCTATTCGGGCCGGTTTGTCGGTACGATCCGGTACGCGGTCTATAATGCTCATCCCTGTATTAACCCACTAAAAGTTGCTTGTCCAATTGTCATTAGTCATTGTCCTTTAACTAAATGTAACCATAGATTCAATTAAAAAGACACTAGTAGACATTTAAGGACACAGTGAAGATACATTCAAGTACTATGAAACATGACAACTAGGTGTCGGTAAATTTCGTCAATACCCATGTCACATTATATAAAAACACAACAGACTAACACACATTTCATTGATCGTATCAATTCCAACAACGCATTATTGAATGCTGAAAATCTAGTGGAGCCATTTGAAAAGAAAAAGAAGGATCATATCATGCTGGAAGAAGTGGAGGAAATAGTATTTCGATAAAAGTAAATGTCGTAGGAAGTGACCGCGTCGGCTTGTATTTTTGGACGAGGTAGCTGCTAGTGTTATCGATACCGGTATTAAAACGTGTACTCGTAAGGGTCGATTCTTGGAACTAAAATGAACTTTCTATACACTCCTATAGTAGGAAGTGAAGTTTTATAATAAATCACTTAAAGTTGAACTTTCTTTACACTCCTATACTTCATTATTTTTAACCATTCTAGATGTTAATTCGGTAAATCGAAATATGTTTTAAAAATTAACTAACTGATAATGACCCTAGTAAAGGGGTGTTTGGGTTACTTTATTTTATATCAGTAACTAACTTATCAACTTATTAACTGAACAAAAATGATGTATGCAAGAGTCATCTCTAAAAGATCAAATGTTTAACTATATGCAAGAGTCATCTCTATACGCTAATGAGGTGTTTGGGTTACTTTATTTTATATCAGTAACTAACTTATCAACTTATTAACTGAACAAAAATGATGTATGCAAGAGTCATCTCTAAAAGATCAAATGTTTAACTATACGCTAATGAGGTGTTAACGGTACGCTTTTTAGCCACACAAATTTTCAGTCCAACTTTGCTAAATGCTAAAATCTAAGGTATACATTATACTTAAAGACTATCTTTCAAATTGCTGTCTTAGAAACAGATGACACTTATCTTTGACATACTGAATATAGATAATTATGTTAAGTTTCAACTTTAGCTAAATTACTACACAGAGTTCATTGTTAAGTATAATTTCTTGTAACAATTAAAACAAAGTTGAGATGGCCAAGTTCGTCTAAGGCGCCAGTTTAAGGATCTGATTCTAAAGAGCTTGGGTTCAAATCCCATTCTCAATAAACCACTTCAATCTTACTATTTTCCTTATTAAAAATAAGCTAGATCCAATTCTCATTTTTGCCATATCAAATAAATGAAATTAACATGAGTTTTTGTAAAAATACATGAGCTAGATCTGAATAAAATTAATGGAAAACAGTTAAATTGACCATAGATGTTTAAAAGTAAATAAAAGTGTAAAACAGATAGATGTTTAAAAGTAAGACTATAAAGTAAATAAAAATGTAAAAACTAGTAATGTTAAAATTCACATGGTAAAAAATTTTAATTAAAAAAGAAATCACGAAATGCACGTATTAAGAAATTTTATAGGTCAATACATGCCTTTAATGACTTTCTAAATGATAGCCTCACAATCCTATTTATATATTGCTTCAAATTTTGCATATTTTTCGATGTGGGGCAATTTCAAAAAAAAAACTCATTCCCCCTTCAATCCTTCTCTAAAATTCTGTTCAATGGCTTAACAAGCACGTCTCAACCCTCACACTGCTCATTTACACACATACAAATAACAATGTCATTCTCCATCACCACTCTCTTCGTCATCTTCACACTGCACCGAGACACAACCGAATCAAAAGGAACACATCACACTCACTCTTCACATGGATTGGCGTCAAATGTGACGTCACCAACATTGCCGCTCTCCGCGAAACCATCCCGCCAAACACCATCAAACTCATCAGTCACATTTCTCTAAATATATTAACAAAAGCAACCATCAATCGTGCCGTATGTACTTGGTCATACGAAGAACAAGCCAAATATTCAAATAAGGTGATCATCATGAAAACAACATATATATATAAATGATTTAGAGGAACTTCCCTTGCTATATGTCGATTGTCGAGTCTGCCATGTCTTTCAAACGGCAAAACATACATTTTAAGAAATATTCAAGCGGGTTTGAGGTAACTAGAAACACTACTTATGAGTCGTATATATGGATTGTGGCTCTTCTAATTAGTTTTTCATTGTCCAGCACATTCAAACTCATATCAAAAGAAGGATCATATCATGCTGGAAAAAGTAGAGGCAGTCGTATTTTGATCAAGATAAATGTCGTAGGAAGTACTGACGGTCGGTTTCGATTCTTGAAACTAAAATGAATGAGTTCTTTCTTTACATTTCTATAGTAGGACTAGGAAGTGAAGGTACATTTGTACAGCTATACCAAAAATATTATTATGAGATGGCCGAGTTGGTCTAAGGCGCCAGATTTAGGTTCTGGTCCGAAAGGGCGTGGGTTCAAATCCCACTCTCAACACAATTTTTTTTTTCTTCGCTTTTCTACTTTGGATTTTTATCACATTTGTCACAACAATTTTGTTACTTATTTGAACTAGTGACTGGAACTAAACTATAAAACCAGTTTGATGTTGTCACAGTTCCATCCATCTCTTTATAATTGGAGAATAAACCAATTCAGAAATAGTCATGACTAATCTCGAAATCCAATTCATAATCAAGTATTTCTTTTGATGCCTTTTTTCTTTTTGATTTACACAAGTCTTTTAGTCATTATTCTAGACAACATTTGTTTTTGGAAATAGACTTTAGTGAAGTTTTGATGCGGTAAATAATTAAAATATCTTTTAGCATGTATGAGTTTGAAAAGTTGCAATTGTTTACACGAGTTGTGCGTAGGCACAACTTCAATCTTACTAGTTTTCTTATTAAATAGGCTAGATCCAATTGTCACTTTTACCATGTCAAAGAAACTAAATTAGCATGAGTTTTTGTTAAAAACACATAAGCTAGATCCCAATAAAACTGATGAAAAACAATCAAAATTGTATAGATGTTTAAAAAGTAAAACTAATGTAAATAAGAACCTAAAACAGTAAAATAAACCGTAGATGTTTAAAAGTAAGATTATAAAGTAAATAAAAATGTAAAACTAGTGATAATAACAGGCTAATGTTAATTTTATATGGTTTAAAAAAGCAATCAGCAAATTCACGTATTAAGAAATTTTATAAAGTTAATATGTGAATCAAGCATTCTTACTAGTTATAGCTTGATAATCCTGCTCTAAAGTTTGTTTATTCATCAATGTGGGATAATTACAAAACCAAAACTCATTCACCTTCAAGCCTTTTCCAAGCTTCGGTTCAATGGCTTAACGAGCACATCTCCACCCTCACAACCTCTGCTCACTTACACACATACAAACAACAATGTCATTATCCATCACCACTCTCTTCACCATCACCATCCTCACACTGCACCGAGCCACAACCGAATGAAAAGGAACACATCACACTCACTCCGCACATGGATTGGCGTCACATGTGACGTCACCAACACCATCGCTATCCCTGACACCATCCCACCAAACACCATCAAACTCACCGGTCACATTCCTCTAAATATATTAACAAAAACAACCATGAATCGTGCCGCATGTACGTGGTCATATGAAGAACAAGTCAAATATTCAAATGACGTTCATCATGAAAACAACATAAATAAATGATTAGAGGAACTACCCTTGCTATATGTCGAGTCTACCATGTCTTTCAAAAGGCAAAACATACATTTTA
This sequence comes from Artemisia argyi, assembly GCA_030686995.1. NCBI lineage: Eukaryota > Viridiplantae > Streptophyta > Magnoliopsida > Asterales > Asteraceae > Artemisia > Artemisia argyi. The sequence goes on from CM060704.1 coordinate 180,739,756, forward strand.
CGAAATATTCAGTCGGGTTTGAGGTAACTAGTAACACTACTTGTGATGTGGCTCTTCTAATGATTTAATTTCAATATTCAAACTCATATCAAAAGAAGGATCATATCATGCTGGAAAAAGACGAGGAAATCCTATTTTGACTGCTATAAGTAATGTTTTGTTTTGTTTCTTTTTTGACTGCAATTAAGTAATAGAATCTTGTTGCTGTTTGTGTTTTAGTTAAAAAAAATAAAAATAAAAAGGAGATCAAGCAGTAGACGAATATTCGAACCCAAGACCTACTTTATCGATGGGTGTTAAACTTTAACCTTCATACCAAGCCACTCCTTGGTAAATGTTCATCTTTCATTCTTTATATCATCAAGTTTAGCTAAGACATGTTAGTTACCATTTACCAGGAGCCGCATATTCTTGGCAAAACTGCAACCGCAATATCCATGAACATATCCATTTAACTATTAAATTTAATAATTTGACATGGAATTAATCTATTAAATAACAATAGTAGTTCATTTTGAGTTTTTGACAATAGAAATACCCACAAAAATGCACCATCTCGTTAAAGTTGGTTATATGAAGAACATGAGACATTTATTTCGAAAGATTCGTCTAAAAAATTATTTGTGCCCCTATAATCTATAAAGAAATGCATTTTTGACACCTACTTCATTATTTGTAACCATTCTGTATGTTAAGTCGGAAAATCAAGATATGTTTTTTAAGTTAAGTAACTGAACATCTTAATGACCAAAAGTAAAGAGGTGTTTTGGTTACTTTATCTTATATCGGTTTACTAACATAGTAACATATCAACTTATATCGGTTTACTAACGTAGTATATGCAAAAGTCATCCTTAAAAGATCAAATGTTTAATGTTGATACAAAAGTTGAGCGTTCCTGATTATGGGCTCTTGCTCTCGTACCAATTCGCTTCTTAGTACTTGTAACCTGCGCACTAAGAAAATAAACAACAACGTTAGGCTTATCGTGGGATTGTCTCCCACGATTAGACTCCAGCGTGAGAGTAAGTAATCGATTTAGGGTTCTCGTAAAGAGTTAGGGTTTTGTATCGTACCTTGAATGAGAGTTATGTCATTCCTTATATAGGCGCAGAATCCTTGTAGGGTTCGTGCTCCTTACGTTTCGCACCCATGGTGCTTATCCGGGTAAGGATATCTATTCCATAGATAGATGATCCTTATCTATACCATGTATAGTTTATTTGGGTTTGGGCTTACGTGAGCATGTTCCCATTATTAATGCGGCCCAAGCAACAATAGCCCACGTATGGTGGTTTTGGGCCTTAGTAATGTTTATCATTTGGGCTCGTGGCCCATATATAGACTATACGTCATCATGTCCCCCCAGTCTAGTGTGCGCGGCGCGTAGCCGCGGATGCTATACTAATCTTAACAGCGGTAAGCGTGGCGGGAAAACATTGAAATATTGCCGCCCATTTTTGGAGTGCAATGTACCTGGTCCTAGATATTTCAAGGAAATACCTCGGAAATCAGAGGTTGTGTCCACGTGGCCCTCGTAAATCGAGAAAAAGTGCATGTACCGTTTCGGTTCTAGCCACACGTTTTTGTGAGTGGGATCCACGTGGACATCATCTAGGGTTTTCTACTCCCTATATAATAGTTACCGCCTCCATTTTTACAAAAACACACAGTAAAAACACACACTCACCCTTGCTCACTTTTTTAAAAGCGTATTTTTGCAAAAAAAGCACTCGTTTCATTAGGTAATTTTTGTGTGCGTGTCTCAGTGAATTAATGAAAATGGTTGCCCAGTTAGAGGACTTTCGCTCTGCGATGACGGAGAATGATGTTACTCAGTTTACATCTGACTACTTCATTCCTCTGGATGTGCGTCCAGAGGCTCCAGATGTTGACGCGTGTATAGCCGATTTCCCCGAAGGAAAAATAGGGTTATACACTAAATTCTTCGAGTACGCGAATTACCGCGTACCAATATCTATTTTTCTAAGCGATTTGCTCAACCACTATCGCCTCCACATCTCACAGCTGCACTGTATAGGTGCGGCGAAGGTGTCGAACTTTGAGGTAAACTGCCGTTTACTTGCGATAGAGCCGACCATTGCCCTTTTTCGCTCCTTCTACCACACGACGTGGTCAAATGGATGGGTATCTTTTGCGAAGCGCCCGGGGGCGCTTCAGTGTTACACTGAGAAGGTAGACTCCCTGAGAAATTGGAGGGAGCATTTTTTCGGGGTTGATGATGTGGTTTTTCCATCGCCTTTTGAGTTTTATACTCAGGATACTTTGCCAAGGGATGGGCGCCCCGCACCCGGTTCCTATAGGCTGACTGATGCGCAGACTCTTGATGCCAACCGCCTATCCATTAATCCTTATCCGGAGGAGTTTTTGGTGCACATGGGGTTGAGTCGCAATTACTTCGGTGCTGCTGACGAGGTGCCAACTTTTATAAGTGAGGAAGGCCGGGGTGGGTGTTCGTCCCTTCTACTTCAAATATGTAAGTCTTTTTTGTATGCGCACCTTTAATAACTAATCCTTTCTTCTTTGTTGTTTTGTTTATGTGCGCAGAGATGGATCTGTTCGCCGTTGTTAAGCTGGAGAAACCGAAGCAGGTGACTGTGGGGGTGCGCCCTCTGAGGGAGGGTGAGCAGCCACTACTGGAGGTGACCGATGGTCATTTGACAATGCTGCCGGAGGTTGTCCCTGAGAATACGCCGCCGCTCCAGGTAACGCCTGTTCAGAGCGTGGCGCCAAATGTGGAGATGGCGCAAGAGGAGGCGCGCGCTGAATCTTCTGACAGCGTGGAAATCCTCAAGCCTGAGGAGGTGCTGAAGGAGGAGGTAGCGCAGAATATTAAGCACAAAGGGGAGGCTGGGAGCAGTGGCCCTAAGAAGAGACGACGCTACCTTATTGGGATGCGGAGGATGAGACATCCGTTCCTGGCGTGGATAAGAAGGCTGCCGAGGCCTCTCCATTTCTGTAAGTATCTGCGTCTCTATTATGTTTTCTTGTATATTACTTGTCGCAATATGTACTAACTGTCTTCTTTATGTATTGTAGGGATGATGCCACGAAGAATGATGGAGTGTTTGTGGATGTGGTTTCCTCTCCGCAGAATGAAAACAAGGAGGGGAAAGCCAAGGTTGCTGAGGGTGCAGAGGCGCAGCAGTTGATGGATGAGTTGGCTGCGACTGCTACGCGTCAGGCTGAGCTGGTGGCTCAGTTGAAGGAGAAGTATGTCGGGGAGAGCAGTACTCTCGCCCAGAAGGATGAGGAAATAGCTAAGCTCCGTGCGCAGCTGGCGGAAGCGCGGGCGGAGTTGGAATCCTCCAGGGTGTACACTGAGAAGGTCACCCATGAGAAGTTGTCCGCATTGGCTGAGGTGGAGCAAGCGCGCGGGCAGCTTCATCATTATAAGTCTGACATGACTTGGGCCATTAGGTACTTGGAGGAGAAGAAGGTGGAGCACTATGCTAGCATCGCCAAGTTCAAGGAGGGTATGGAGAAGATCATCCAGGTTCAGGAGAACAAGCTGCGCGACCTGAGCATCGTGTACGATGAGGAGTTATACCCTCATTTGATGTCGACCATTGCTGAGCGCAGGTATTTCCTTTTCATTCTTCTTCTATAATATTTTTTTGTTGCTATGCCTTTTCCTAACCCAAATTGTCTTTGTTGATGTAGGTGGTTGATTAGTCACGGGCTGCGCCTGGCAGCTATCGGCACTCTGGAGTCCCAAGAGGTGTTGGACGCTTTTGGGAAGGTGGTTCACTGTGCGGTGGCACCTGGGAAGTCGCAGGCTATGGAGGATCTCCATGAGGCCAAACTTCTGATCAAGGACTTGGCAGAGGTCCCTGGCTATAATGCGGCTGCATACGATGAGTTGATGCAGGCTATGGCGGGGTTGAAGGTCCTCGAGCTGCCGCACATTGGAAGGTTGGAACGCGACCAAAACAACCCCATAGATGTAATTATGGCGGGGTTGACTTTGGAGCGCCACCTTTTAGAGGATGCAGAGGCGCAACCAGATTACTTTTTGAAGCCTGATGTGTCGCAGCTGCAGATTCCCGTGTTCGCGCAGCCTCGCCACATCCTCACCCCGTTTGCTCTTGAGAGGGAGATTCCCTTGAAAGAGGTTCTAGAGCGCCACGCGCAGAGGGCTGCCTAGAAGAAAGGCATTCAGGGCAAGGCAGTGTTGTGTGGCGTGGGTGCTGCACACATCCCCAGGTTTGATGGGGTTCCCGTGAGTGTTCCTACCGTTTCTCCCAAGGACGCCTTGATTCTGAGAAAGCTTCAGGAGGAGGGGAGTTCTGCTGCTCCTGAGGATAGCCCTGAGCATCGCCATAGCGTGTAGGCTTTTTGTATATGTATTATGTAAATAATGAAGTGTATCTTTCCTTGTAATTTTTGTGAAAAAATGTTGAATAAGATACCTTTTTGTTGATTAAGTGCGTGACTTAAGAAATATACTTGCATTGTTTGCTAAGTTTTATTATTTGACCAAGTGTCTTGGCTCGTTATTTGCTAAGCTTGTACGGTGTACTTAATATTTGCGCACCCGTCGTGGGATGCGCACATGAAACTTACCTCGACGTCTCAAAAGTAAGGCGCTTAGCAAGGATACGTGATCCAATGTTGATGGGTTTGCAACCCTCTTACTCAATGAGTGAATTAGTAGGTTTACTCATCCTTTATGCCTTCGTGGGTCTTTAATTAGTGCATGCACGCCATGTAGGCGAAAATATAAGACAACAATATTGACATATGTAAGTATGTATGCAATAAAGTGAAATACGCTATGGAGTTAGCTAGAAACCATAACATTTTATTGATACTTGCAAGTTTTTTGAAAAAATAAAAATACAATTCCAAGAAAAGAAAAGAAAAACAAACACTTATTGGGCACCTCTTAGGGTCCAAAGGTGTCTGTGCAATGGCCGTAGCCTAAAAGTAACATCTTTTAAGATTGCAGATGTTCCAAGTGCGCGCTAGGTCGTGACCTTCCGTATCGCGCAATCTGTATGCACCGTTGCCGAGTGCATCTGTGACCTCGTAAGGTCCTTCCCATTTTGGTCCGAGCTTTCCTGTGTCTTCTGCGTGGCTCGCATCGTTGGCGCGTGATGAGGCGAAAAATGATCCGTTTTTAGGGGGTCATTTAAGCCCGAATCCGACTTTATTTGATCAAATATTGCCCTAAATCGTTCCTTTTGTGATTTTAGGTGTTTGGAGAGTGAATTCTGGAAAAGAAGCCATTTTGGACGTTTTTGGAGCATAAAAGTGAAGAAAACGGCAAAGTATCAATTTTCCATGCTGAAGACACTAGGTGACGGCGTCAAGAGTTATACCCTGACGGCGTCAGACATCATGAATAAAACACCGTAGTTGATGACGGCGTCAAAAGTCATCCTGACGGCGTCAAAGTACAAAGAATAAAATACCGTGGTTGGTGACGGCGCCACATAGGCCGTCATAAGTAGATCAAGGCCGTCCGAGGAAGTATTTGGCGGCGAGGTGACGGCGTCACATGGTTGTCTTGACGCCGTCAGCCCAGTTTTCCTATATATAGTTTTCTAGTTTTTTCATTAAAAAGAGAGAAGTTTTGGTGAAACCCTAAAGACGAATTTGGTGTATCTTTTACAGGGTTTTCAAGGGTTCCAAACCCTTGATACCTTGCATTGTAATTGAGATAAGTGTTCTTCTAATTCAATCAATATGTCTATGTGTTGGTTGTTTATATCTTGTTCTTGTCTCAATTCCATTATGCTAGGCTAGATCTCTTTTGTGTTTGCTTAGATCTAATGAAACCTAGATGTTGATTATGTGTTGATTACTTGTCTATTCTTGTCTTGGATGAATGATTTTATATGTTAGGCTTAAGAAAACTGGCAGATCTCCAAATGGTAACATGCTTGAACGTCTTAAGAAACATGAACCGAGGCGTACTAGGTCTTTATTGGTTGTATTTAATGCATGAGCCACTGTTTACAATCCCTATAGTTGTGCTGGGTCATGGTGTAGGAGGAGATAAGAGCTCATAGAGTTGGGGAGTTATGTATGCCACCCCACGAATGGTATTAAGGAATACAATCCGTCATCCATACAAGTATAACAAGTAATTAACGTGTAAAAGATATCTAGGGAGTAGTGAAGTCTAAGTAAACACAATTTCTCCAATTACTGCTCACAACTTTAGTATAATTAGTTTATTTACATTTTTATTATTTTATTTTGATTGCATCTTAGTTTGGGTTAGTTGGATAGCAACTAATTCCGCCCACTCCTTCAAAACCCGAGATTTACTTGCTTTCTAAAAAAACATAAAAATACAAAAATAATCATCTCTCACCTTTAGAACTAGTAAATTAGGTTTTCTAATCCTAGCGACACTATTCCTAAGCTGAACGATCAATCCCCCGGTACTTGTCACTATACTATACTACAACGATCAGTTACACTGCCTGGTGGGGGTTGTAAGCTTCTCGAGATCCCTCGAGAGGTAAAGCCTGTTGCGATTCCCACGCATCAAGTTTTTGGCGCCGCTACCGGGGAATAGTTATTGTCTAGGTTAGGATTTCTTTTTATTAGGTCTACTTGCTAGATTCCTTTCTAGTAAGATTTTATTTTTTTTATTTTTAGGTCTTCGTTAGTCTATCTTTTTCTTTGTGTGTTTGTTCGTAATTTCCATTGACTCTTCCGTTCACCATTATGGAGTACGCGAATCCACCATACCACCAACCACAAAGGCCATTCTACCCTATTGAAATCTCGAATTTCAAACAATATCGAGATGAACCCATATATGATGCATGGATTCGTTTTAAAATTTTACTTCGAAAATTCCCTCATCATAGTTTCTCTTTAGCATCCCTAACCGAAACCTTTTACTATCGTGTCAGCCGATGTGACCAAATGTGCATTGATGATTTTGCCAATGGGGGCCCTAGGGAATTAAGTGCTGAAGAAGCATGGGATACCTTAGAAGACTGTGCCCAATATTATTATAGAGTAGACAACCCAACAAACAACATCACAAATCAATCAAAAACAAGTTTGAAGGAGCAAACAGGAAGTTTGTCTGGGGATGAATATACTCATGTTGAGATACCTAGTTGGATGGCACCTAATATCATAGTACAAAACAAACACATAGGTAATCTAGGTACAATGGAGGATGAGGTGGACAATCCAAGCCCACAAAGTACCCCACAAGTCCTACCATCATTTGAGGCACATATACCGCCCGTGACTTACCCGGAAGAAGTAGAAGAGACTATAGGAACTCCAACAGAGGTAAAACCTTTGTACCAAACACCACTAGAGGATATAGGTTTGAATACTTCTAGTGATAACCTTACTCTTAGTTCTAGGGAAGTTCCTAGTTTTGATGAATCGGAGCCTCAACCAAAACCGTTACCTAATCTTCCATCCTTGGATGAAAATTTAGGAATTGAAATAGGTTCCAATCCACCCATCAAACCATATAGTCCGGGTAGTCTTAGGATAAAGGTAGTGGACTCTAAGCCTTGTAGAGAGGAAGCCAATATAGGAGTGGAAAATGACCTTACATGCTTACATCACCCATTTATGTTTGATCACAAGAAACATTATGGGTTTAAACCGGGTTTATTAGGTCAAGATGGATCCCCAACTAGTAGTCTCTTGAAGTCGATAGAAAATGATCCCTTTCTAGGAGAAAATTTTAATCCACCCATTAACCCGATTGAATTTGGTAAGGTTATGATGATAGGAGCACACCCCTTTGAGCATATAATTCATCCACCACACTTTCCTCACGAGGCATATTTCCACCCTAAGGGTGTGTATCGCTACTTCCACCCGCACTTAATTCAAAGTGTAGGGAAAACCTCCCCTATTTCCATTAAATGAGGGTAGAGTCAGGCTCGTGACTCGAACAAAAACAAGCGCTTCTTGGGAGGCAACCCATGCTTTGTGTGATTTTCATTTTATTTGTTTGATAGTTATTTGCTTCCGTATGCATGTTTTATTTTTATTGTTGGATGATCATGTTTCTCAATTGAAATGTGGAAATACTTTATTATGTTGTTTGGCCTAGTCGTAACTTCAACCTAAAGGTATTTTTGCAAAAGATAAGTGTAAGGGGAAACCCCAAATATGTTTTTAAGAAACAAACCGATCATGATTCTCCACAATATTAAATGAACATGTATATTCGTATTTGTTAGAGTCAAATGCTTGTATTGAGTCATAATGAAGTTTTGCAGGATTTTCCAGGAAGTAGGACAAAGTTTTTCCAGAAATTTTCCGGAAACTTAACATAAGAATTTCTGCAGGTCTATTTTGACGGCGTCAGAGTATTACTCTTGACGGCGTCAGGAGTTAAAAATCTGGAAATTTTACCGGTTTTGTTTTTCTAACGGAGTCTTATGGTATTTGTGAATTATTAAGTTTTATAATCTCCAGGAAATCTGCAAACTTCATTCCACAAGCATTATATCTTACTTTGTTTTCTAGGATTTAGTAACTTATATAGGATGCTGCCGATTTTACGCGAGGTTGTCTTGTCTATTGTTGTCAGGATTTACAGGTTATTTCTGACAAGAAGATGATTTATATTCTGGAAGGGAAGCTTTGATTGTTCGTTTTCTTGGAGGAAGATCTAACCTGGCCAACCTATAATCCATACCGAGCGAATCAGGGGAGTATTTGATTTCATTCTCTTTACTTCTTAACTTTTATGTTCTTTACTTGAACATTGGGGACAATGTTCATCTTAAGTGTAAGGGGAGGGTAAAAAGATGATACCTTACATATGCACTTTCGCTTGAGTTTGTTTTGTTTGATAGTAGATGTGTAATAAAACTATGAGAAATACTTGTTAGTGTAATTTTAGCGCCAAATTTAAAATTTTTTACAACATTTAGGAGTGAAACTTTAGCCATAGCAAGCGTCTCATGGATAGGAGGTTGCATGACTAGCACATAACCGTATATTCAGAAAAATTTTTCACCCAAAAATGTGAGGTTCGCCTTTGGATTTGATAGGAAAAGCATTTACTATTAGTGTTTATGAGTGTACCGGTAGCATTTAGATTCTAGAACTTGCGTTAGTGATGCATCCCGAGACCGCTAGTGAGACTACATTCGTGTAGTAGGATTTACTACATGATAAGAGGCATTAGGATTACCCTTGTGTTAAACCCGTATCATAATTACTTGACCATTTAAGTCATATTACTTGGCTAGTTAAGTCAACTAATTTTTCCCACACCCTTAGCGTTGTACTCATTTTTAGTACACGAAACCCCGAGTACACCCCTCCGAGCCTATCTTTTCGTTTCTAACTTTAAGCATCTTACTTAAAGGAAGAATTTGTTACACCCCACTTAAATGTACACCCAAATCGCCTTAGCCTTCCGTGTATGCGCTCATCTTTAGTGCATTATTGTTATTTGTTAAATCCTAAGTTAACTTTCTAATTGATTACATGGTTGCTAAGTCGAGTCATATCCTTGTACATATTGTTTTGGGACTCATGGGACTCATGGGTAAGTACTTATTTTATGGAGTAATGGGAAGAACATCATATTATTACCCCCATATGTACGTTAATCTTAAAAGTGCTCCAAGTGTTTTAATTTTCTTAATTCGAGTCATTAGATTAGTCAAATGTAAAGTATGTAAAGACTCAAGTGTAAGGGGAATGCTCATACCCCTATGATGTATTATTTTGGATGGTAGGGTAAAAGTGTATGCAAAAAAAAAAAAAAAAAAAAAAAAAAAAAAAAAAAAAAAAAAAAAATCGAAAAAATTAAGAAAAAGAAAAAAAAAATAAATAGAAAAGAAAAAAAAAAGAGAAAAAAAAAAAACATACGGACTACCATCCCGTTTCATTCTATGTTCATTTTATGTTTTTGTTATTTTTCATTTATTAGCTTAAGTCGAGTCTAGTCTTGGCTTAGCAACGCCATCTTGTACATGTAATTAACCAAGATTGTTAACTCGCCACCAGTAAAACTTCCTTTATCCAACAAAACCGTGTAATTCATATCCCTATACCTAACGTTACAACCCTTTAAAAGACCTCTTTGATAGTTTATCCTAGGTGCTTACGCCATGTGGTGGAGGTTTGATCCTTTCCCAAGCCTATGGTAATCTATTTTGCTATGACAGGTAGTGAGAGATATCTTCCATTTCCATAATGTTATATTACTTTATTACACCCGAGAGATGTGAGTATCTAAACACTATTTGCGAGGTGCTTGTGTATGACCTCCGTGCTTGTCTATTGGTCTTTAGTGGAACGATTATTTGTTGTAATTACTTTTATATTAGTGTTAAATGACCCCTAACTTGTCTTTTGAGTAGAATAAAAGCGCATTTGCTTGAGGACAAGCAAATCTCAAGTGTAAGGGTATATGATGAGGTGAAAAATGATCCGTTTTTAGGGGGTCATTTAAGCCCGAATCCGACTTTATTTGATCAAATATTGCCCTAAATCGTTCCTTTTGTGATTTTAGGTGTTTGGAGAGTGAATTCTGGAAAAGAAGTCATTTTGGACGTTTTTGGAGCATAAAAGTGAAGAAAACGGCAAAGTATCAATTTTCCATGCTGAAGACACTAGGTGACGGCGTCAAGAGTTATACCCTGACGGCGTCAGACATCATGAATAAAACACCGTAGTTGATGACGGCGTCAAAAGTCATCCTGACGGCGTCAAAGTACAAAGAATAAAATACCGTGGTTGGTGACGGCGTCACATAGGCCGTCATAAGTAGATCAAGGCCGTCCGAGGAAGTATTTGGCGGCGAGGTGACGGCGTCACATGGTTGTCTTGACGCCGTCAGCCCAGTTTTCCTATATATAGTTTTCTAGTTTTTTCATTAAAAAGAGAGAAGTTTTGGTGAAACCCTAAAGACGAATTTGGTGTATCTTTTACAGGGTTTTCAAGGGTTCCAAACCCTTGATACCTTGCATTGTAATTGAGATAAGTGTTCTTCTAATTCAATCAATATGTCTATGTGTTGGTTGTTTATATCTTGTTCTTGTCTCAATTCCATTATGCTAGGCTAGATCTCTTTTGTGTTTGCTTAGATCTAATGAAAACTAGATGTTGATTATGTGTTGATTACTTGTCTATTCTTGTCTTGGATGAATGATTTTATATGTTAGGCTTAAGAAAACTGGCAGATCTCCAAATGGTAACATGCTTGAACGTCTTAAGAAACATGAACCGAGGCGTACTAGGTCTTTATTGGTTGTATTTAATGCATGAGCCACTGTTTACAATCCCTATAGTTGTGCTGGGTCATGGTGTAGGAGAAGATAAGAGCTCATAGAGTTGGGGAGTTATGTATGCCACCCCACGAATGGTATTAAGGAATACAATCCGTCATCCATACAAGTATAACAAGTAATTAACGTGTAAAAGATATCTAGGGAGTAATGAAGTCAAAGTAAACACAATTTCTCCAATTACTGCTCACAACTTTAGTATAATTAGTTTATTTTCATTTTTATTATTTTATTTTGATTGCATCTTAGTTTGGGTTAGTTGAATAGCAACTAATTCCGCCCACTCCTTCAAAACCCGAGATTTACTTGCTTTCTAAAAAAACATAAAAATACAAAAATAATCATCTCTCACCTTTAGAACTAGTAAATTAGGTTTTCTAATCCTAGCGACACTATTCCTAAGCTGAACGATCAATCCCCCGGTACTTGTCACTATACTATACTACAACAATCAGGTACACTGCCTGGTGGGGGTTGTAAGCTTCTCGAGATCCCTCGAGAGGTAAAGCCTGTTGCGATTCCCACGCATCAGCGCGGTATACAAAGTCTCCTGGTCTGAATGAAGTGTGTTGGACCTTTGCATCATAATACTTCTTCATTTTTGCCTTAGCCTTTGCTTCGCGTATAGCATCGCGTTCACGCCTTTCTTCTAGTAAGTCCAAGTCTATGCGCCGTTCCTCGTCATTTGTTGTGACGTTGACCTCTGCTGTTCGTATAGTTGGCATTCCTATCTCAGCCGGTATGACGGCTTCTGTTCCGTAGACGAGGGAGAATGGTGTGTCGCCAGTACTGGTTTTGATTGTTGTGCGATACGCCCATAAGGCATGCGAGAGCTCGTCTACCCACCTTCCTTTGTGTCTGTCAAGGCGCACTTTTATTCCTTCCCCTAGACTGCGGTTTGCGCGCTCAACTAGGCCATTAGTTTGTGGGTGTTTTACTGAAGCGAAGTGTTGCGTGATGTTCAATTGCGCACACCAATCTTTGAATGGGTTATCACAGAATTGTTTTCCGTTGTCTGATATAATCTCTCCCGGTAATCCGAAGCGACAGACAATGTTGTCCCAGACAAAGCGTTTGACTTGGTTTCCTGTGATGTTCACTACCGCCTTTGCTTCAATCTACTTCGTAAAGTAGTCTATGGCTACGATGAGGAACTTTACTCCTCCTGCTGCAACTAGAAATGGTCCTGCGATGTCAATGCCCCATTTATAAAATGGCCATGGTGAGGTAATGGGTGTTAGCTCTTGTTGTGGTCGGCGCGGGATTGGCCTATGTACTTGACAATTGCTGCATTTCTTTATCAGATCGCGTGCGTCGCGATGCATGGTTGGCCAATGATACCCTGACCTTAGAGCGCTTGCCACCACAGATCGCGGCCCTGAGTGCATACTACATGATCCAGCGTGGATTTCTCTGAGTACGTAGTCTGCTTGAAGAGGTCCAACACATCTGAGCCAGGGTTGTAAGAAAGAGCATCGATAGAGTATGTTGTCTCGTAGTTCAAATTGTTGCGCTGTGCGCCGCACTCTTCGAGCGTCCTTATGGTCTTGTGGTAAAGTTCCCTTGCTAATGAATTCAATGATAGGTGTCATCCATGTAGGATCTCGTTCTTCTATTACTGTGGATATCTCCATTTCCAAGATTGACTTGTTTTTTAGGGTTTCTACCAATACCTGTTTTGATAGGTGCGCGAAGCTTGTGGATGCGATCTTGCTGAGCGCAGCAGCCTTCCTGTTATCTCCTCTGGGCACCTGTTTTATTGTGAACCTGTCAAAGTTTTTAATTAAGGACTTGGTCTTTTCCAGGTATTGGATCATGTGTTCATCCTTGGCTTCATATTCACCTAGCACATGGTTAGCGACTAGCCGAGAATCTACATTCACTTCCAGGTTTCGTACACCCATTTGGATTGCGATGCGTAGTCCGACTAGTAGGGCTTCGTATTCTGCCTCATTGTTTGTGGCCATGAATTCAAAGCGCAGCGCATAGGTGAATTCCATACCTTCTGGATTTGTAAGAATAAGGCATGCACCTGATCCATCTACACATGAAGACCCATCTGTGAACAGAATCCAGGGTTCCTGTAGATCTGTTTTGGTTGCAGATGTTGGACTGTCGGTATCAGGCTTTTCCACGATGAAATCGGCTAAGATTTGTCCTTTGATTGCAGTGCGCGGTCTATATGAGATGCTATATTCACTTAACAGTACACTCAATTTTTGTAACCGTCCTGATGCGTCAGGTTTAGAGATAACTTGTTTGATTGGCTGATCGGTGATTACAGCTATCGGATGTGCTTGAAAGCATCTGCGCAGCCTTTTGGCTGCGAATACTAGAGCTAAGACCAGCTTTTCCATAGCGCTGTAGTTAGTCTCTGTCTTCTTCAGGGCTTTGCTTACAAAGTATATGGGTGTCTGGACGAAGTTCCTATCTGTCAATAGTACTGCGCTAACTGCTCCATGAGTTGCCGATAAGTACATGATTAGCTCTTCCCCTGGTCGCGGTGCGACAAGTTTAGGAAGAGATGCCAGATGGTGTTTAAGTTGTTGGAAAGCTTCCTCCGCTTCTTCGGTCCAGCAAAAATCTCCCTTTTTTGTGCACTTCGTGAGTGTCTTAAAGAGAGGAAGTGACTTGTCTGCTGATTTAGATAAGAAACGGTTTAGCCCTGCTAACTTTCCATTCAATGACTAGACTTCTTTGAGCGTGCGCGGTGAGGGGAGATCAATAACAGCCTTTGTTTTTTCTGGACAAGGCTTGATTCCATCGGGTTCTATTAAGTATCCAAGGAACATGCCTTCGGTTGCGCCAAAGGTACACTTCTTGGGATTTAACTTCATGTTTATTCGTCCCAATGTTCTGAACGTTTCCTCGATGTCGCGCACCAATTCATCCTCTGTGTGCCTACTTGTTTCTCGAAAGCTGTGTCCACCAGTCGTTGGTATGTTGCGCCTGCATTTTTTAAGCCAAAAGGCATTTTTTTGTAGCAGTACACTCCTTGACTGGTGTGGAAAGCTATTTTTTCTTCATCTTCGACTGCCATCTGAATTTGATGATACCCTTTGTACGCGTCTAGGAAGCATTTGAAAGGGTATTCGCACAGGGATTCTACCTTCCAGTCTATTTCTGGCAGTGGATAGCAGTCCTGTGGACATGCTTTGTTAAGGTCCGTGAAGTCCACCCACATTCTCCAATTGCCATCGCTCTTTTTTACCATAACTGGGTTAGAGAGCCAGTCGTGGTAGTACACTTTGCGCATGATGCCTGCGTCTACGAGTTTATGTACTTCTTCCAGAATAGCCTTTGCACGATCTGAGGCCTGGCCGCGCTTCTTTTGTCGTATTGGGGGATATCCTTGTCGGATTTGTAGCTTATGTTCTGTGATAGAGCGTGGCACTCCTGTCATGTGTTTTGGTTCCCACGCGAAGATGTCCAGGTTCTTCTGCAAGAGTGCGCATACGGCTGCTTTACCTTTGTCAGATAAAGATCCACCAATCGAAACTTGTTGTTCCGGGTAATCGGGATGAATAGCGACTTTTAGGTTTGGTGTTTTTTCTGTGCGCTGTTCTGGAATAGTCTCTATTTCAGTTGTTACCGCATTGCATTCTCTTGGTGGTACTGTTGTGTTATAGAGGGTGATAACTCCTCCTTCCACTGGAAACTTAAGCATTCCGTGCGCTGTGGATGGTACAGCGCGCATGGATGATATTCCAGGTCTCCCAATGATACCATTGTATGGTGAGGGAGACTTTATTACCATGAAATTTATCCATGTTGCGGTTGAGTGTTGTTCATCTCCTACGACCACTAGCGAGCGTAACTGCCCCATTGGCCAGATCTTTTCTTCTGTGAATCCAGTCAATGACGTTGTTGCTGGTATCAATTGACTTTTGGATTTCAGGTCGCAGTCTTTTGAAACAATGATCATACAGGATGCCTGCGGATGCTCCTCCGTCAATGTACATGTGGTGGATATCATGTCCTCCCGTATGTATTTCAATAGTTAGAGGTTCTACAACTGCGTTGTCCGCAGCTAGAGTAGGGAAAGATATCTCTTTTTCTAGAGAGAATTTTTGGCTGACTTTTTGCTTTATCTTGCGCTGCCATGACTGTATCATGTATATGGTATCAGCTTTTTCTTTGGGGGGTTCTTTCTTACCCCCATTCCTCTGTTTATCTTTTCCCTCTTTGATGTTTTTTACAAGGTGGTCCATTCTGCCTTCTCTTACTAACTTTTCAATTAGTTGTTTTAGCTGGACGCACTCGTTAGTTGTATGGCCTTTTTGACCATGGTACTCGCAGTATCCATTCCCTATGCGCTTTTCTTCTGCGGTGCGCATTGGTGGTAGTTTTGGGAAGTTTGCACCTTCTGTTACAAATATTTCCCTCGGAGTTTTTGTGAGAGGGGTATACTTGTCATTGTCTCTTCCACTGCGGTAATTCCTGCGGCGGTTGTTATTCTGATCGTTGGATTGTCTTCTAGGCTGCTCTTGCTGCCTATAGTTCGAATAACCCTTTTTGCTGTCCGCAGCAGCTGCTTCTCCTTGTATAAAGGATCTGGTGTGCTTTGTTAGCTCATCGAAAGTCTGGGGAACTTTGTCATTTAGCTTTCGGATAAGTTCTGGGTTATTAATCCCATTCATGAACCCTGAAATTTTTAGGATTTCAGGACATGCTTTGACTTGTATGCACTCATCCTTGAAGTGTTCCATAAAAGCGCAGGTTGATTCCCCTTGGCGCTGTTTCACTCTTGCTAGCTCAACAGGGTTTTTAGCGCACTTCTTTCTCTGGGTAAAGTTGAGGCAGAATGCTTTCCGTAATTCCTCGAACCCCCCGATGCTCCTACGTGGGAGTTTGCTAAACCATGTGTGCGCGTTCCCTACTAACGTAGAATTAAACATGTGGCACCACACAGGCTGTGGCCAGTTTTTGATAGTGGCGGCTGATTCGAAAACTTTTAGATGATCATCCGGATCACCTGTTCCATCATATGTTTTCACATTAGTGGGCATGCGCCTGCGTTTGCGGTCTGAGTAATCGCTGATGCGTCGTGTAAACGCGTCAACTTTCTAGCGACGCCATGGAAGAGACATATCTCCATTCTCTTCTTCGCGACGCCTTCCTCTTGACTTCCAGTGTCCTGTTTCTTTATCCTCGTTGTCCGAGGAGTCACTGGAGGAAGGGTAATCTCTTTTTCGGCGCTTGTGCCGGCTTCTTTCAGAAGAAGAGCTTGAGGGACTTTCACTTGGGGATCTTCTTTTCCCCAATCTGTCGTGAATCCTCTTACTCCCAGGTTTGGAGGATCCTTGGCTTGGCGAATGCTGAGGTCCTAATCGGTCTTGTATTCCTCGACTGCCAAGTCTGGAGTGAACATTAGTGCGCCTCTCGCTGTCTTCTGAGTACTGTGAATCAGATGTCGTACCCAGCCTATCGTGGATAGTGGTACGTTCTGCGCGTCTTCCTCGTAGGTGGCGCAGTGATGATGGTTCGCGTTCAGGACCAAAATTGAGTCGAGCTTGTAGGCTCGTGCTTGCCCTTCTCCTTGCTTCTTCTTGCATGAGGGCGGTTAAGGTTTCATAATTTTAGGATACAAAATTTCCCAACGTTAGATTGGGTGTGTCCTCAGTTGCTGCGAGAATGTCTGCCTCAGTATTAGGCGCCCTATCCTGGTTAGGCGCGCCTGGTGGCACAGTGTTGTTCACTGTGGGTAAAGTTTGATGAGGAGTGGTGAAGAGGGTGCGCTGGAGTTCCTCAACGCTTGGGACCACTGGGGTGATTTGGGTAATCCTTACAGGTAGCTCTACCACTGGAAGAGGTTGGGTTGTCCCTGCCTCTTGGTGACCAGGTGCGCTGGTTGTCCGAGCAACCTGTCTAGGGGTCGAATCTTGTTGATTCTTCCTCTGATGGTCACGTTTTTCTGACTACGGAGTCCGCTGGCTTGAATTCTTATTCTTTGTCATTCTAGTTCTTAGTTCTTAGTAGGGTCCCACGGATGGCGTCACTTGTTGATACAAAAGTTGGGCGTTCCTGATTATGGGCTCTTGCTCTCGTATCAATTCGCTTCTTAGTACTTGTAACCTGCGCACTAAGAAAATAAACAACACCGTTAGGCTTATCGTGGGATTGTCTCCCACGATTAGACTCCGGCGTGAGAGTAAGTAATCGATTTAGGGTTCTCGTAAAGAGTTAGGGTTTTGTATCGTACCTTGAATGAGAGTTATGTCATTCCTTATATAGGCGCAGAATCCTTGTAGGGTTCGTGCTCCTTACGTTTCGCACCCATGGTGCTTATCCGGGTAAGGATATCTATTCCACAGATAGATGATCCTTATCTATACCATGTATAGTTTATTTGGGTTTGGGCTTACGTGAGCCTGTTCCCCTTATTAATGCGGCCCAAGCTACAATAGCCCACGCATGGTGGTTTTGGGCTTTAGTAATGTTTATCATTTGGGCTCGTGGTCCATATATAGACTATACGTCATCATTTAACATACGCTACGGTGATGAGGTGTTAGCGGTACACCATTTAGGCACACAAATTTTCAGTTCACCGCTCTTTTGCCAAACGACTATTAAAAATCAAAATGCTCATTACTCACCACTTGCCGCCCTAAAAAGCTTCATATCGTTCCGCGCCAAACATACCCGCGGTATTTGAAAAAGAAAACTGATGTGACGCTGATATAACAAGAGTGACCACAATAATTATGATTACCGTTACCATTGCCCTTAAAACAACCCACTAAACTATTAAAACCACTTTGATGTTGTCAAAGTTCCACTTATCTCTATATAATTGGAAAAACAAACCACTTTCAAAAATAGCCAAGACTAATCTCGAAATCCAATTCATAATAAACTATTTCATTTGTTGCCTTTTGGACAAGTCTTTTAGTCATTATTTTAGACAACATTTGTTTTTGGAAACAGAATTTAAAGAAGTTTTAACGCGGTAAAATAAAATATCTTTTTAGCAGGTATGAGTTTGAAACATTGCGGTTGTTTACATGGTTGTGCACCTTGTGTAGACACAACTTCAATCTTACAAGTTTCCTTTATAGGGAATGGATCCACTAATAAGAAAAAATAAAATAAGAAGAATGAGAAATGTTTGTAGCCACATATTTCAAATGAAGATGAAAAATTTTATGGGAGATGCATCTTATTTTGTAGGTGCATCTTAAATGTGCGGCTGTGGTTACTTCTCATTCTTCTCATTCTAGTTTTATTTTTCATTTGATCCATACTCACTAAATATAAGCTAGATCCGATTGTCACTTTTGCCATATCAAATAAATGAAATTAACCTGAGTTTTTGTAAAAATACATAAGCTAGATTTGAATAAAATTTACGGAAAACAGTAAAAGTGACCGTAGATTTTTAAAAGTAAATAAAAATGTAAAACACATAGATGTTTAAAAGTAAGACTATAAAGTAAATAAAAATGTAAACTAATATAGTACTGTTAAGAGGCTCATGTTTATTTTACAATTCACATGGTAAAAAAATATTAATAAAAAATAAAATCACCAAATGCACCTATTAAGAAATTTTATACTGTCAACAAATGATTTGAAATTTTATAAATTATAACATCACAATCCTATTAATATATTGCTCCAAAGAATGCTTATTTATCGATATGAGACTATTTCAAAACCAAAACTCATTCCACCTTTAGGCTTTCTTCAAATGGTTTAGTGACCACATCTCCGCCCTCACAGCCTCTGCTCACTTACACATATACAAACGTCAGTGTCATCATCCATCACCACTCTCTTCATCATCTTGACATTGCACCGAGCCACAACCGAATCATCTTGAACAGATAGCACTCATTCTACACATGGATTGGCGTCACACATGTGACGTCACCAAAACCACCGCTCTCCCCGACACCATCTCGCCAAACACCATCAAACTCACTGGTCACATTCCTCTAAATATATTTACAAAAGCAACCACGAATTGTGCCATATGTACTTGGTCATATGAAGAACAAACCAAATATTCAAATAAGGTCATCAAGAAAACAACATATATACATGATTTAGAGGAACTTCCCTTGCTATATGTCGAGTCGACCATATGTATAAAAAGGCAAAACATACATTTTGTTAGAATTATAATATCATGACAATCATATAAAATAAACCAAACACATCAAGAGAGCATATGCGGAAGCGTTATAACAAGATCATATAACATGCAATTAATTAATCAATAGTAAATAGTAAACATACCTTTGTGATTCTAGCCCGAACAAGAATCAATTGCAATCTTCAAATCAAGAACCCTAATTAGGGTTTATGTGGATTATAAGAATTACCCCTTACCTCTTTTGTAATTCAATCCAAGAATCAAACAATAGTGTGTTTGAATCGTATTCTTGTACACACATACTAATTCAAGTAAAAGTTTATGCAAGTAAATTAAACACAAAACCTTTTAGCTTTATAAAAATCGAAACCCTTATGGGTAATAAAGATGGATCGATTTTGAGGACAAGATGAGAGAAAGAAAACACTTATTATGTGTGTACAAGTTATGAGAAAACAATAACCCATGAGGTGTTTATATACTTGATGAAACTTGGAGCTCAAGGCACAAAGGAGGTGGAACTCCTTCTAGAACTTTCTTGACCTTCCAATTATTCACAAGTATTACTTTCCTAATCTTCGTCTAACGGTCGTTAGTCATTCTCCGTTAAATACTAACGGTCGTTACTTGTTTTGTGTTTATTAATAATTATATATAACATTTATAGATAATTATTCTTTTACTCTTCATACGTAAAGTGTGCAATCCCACGATCTCGAGTTCGATCCTAACATACGACTACTAAAATAATGTCCATAATCTAACAGCTCCCACTTGGACATATTTTAATAGTTTAATCACATCGGTTAGCGTCTTGCAATACGCCGATGCCTCTAGTACGATCTCGAGTAAGGATCCTGGAAAAACCTTTTAATGATTTCTCATTATTATTATCCTTTTGTTTCTAATACCACGTTAATAATGATATGGATTAAAGTCATTCCTTAATTAACCATTCTGTTTCTCGTTGTTTATGATTGATCAAGATTACCAAATCTTCTAAACATATTCAGGGGAGATTTTGGGTGCGGCCGCACATGCATCTTACCAACCCTACGAGGGGCCCAACAGTATTAAACTCCAAAAATAAATTTGAAGGAACAAATTCTATCTTGACTACAAGCAAAACCCACAAACTTTGTAACACTTCCGAAAACAACCCTTATGACTACCAGTTACGTATAGCGTTAAGTTGTTCCACAAAAATGTACTACATTCATGACACTTATCTTGCATCTCAAGTCTGAGGATAACTTCTCATGATTTACTTAATACCAAAATCCATAAAGTAACATCATGTAGTTGGGATAAGTCCTATATTCGGTATCATTGAATATCATCTGAAATGGCATGACTACGCATCAATATACTTTAAGTATATTATACCAACCTTCAGATTTGTCTTGATTTAATAATATTCCCGTATTATTAACTGACAACGGACAATTTAGAATAACATTTATTCATGGATTAAACAGACAAATATATGATACAATATATTATAAATTAAACATACCATGTATTTAAATTTATTATAATAATTGTTTAACATCCCTTATCCAAATACTAAATAGATCAATGCATGATAACTCTTGTTGATGAATTATGTCTCAAGTAATGACATTCATACTTGTTGACAAGACATAAATTATCCAACTTTGATCTATTGGAATTTTAAGAATACTTATTTCAATAATTCAACTATTGAAGTTCTTGTATATGCATACTCAATTCTTTTGATAATGCCATATAATATTTTATAAAATGTGTGACATCCTTAACCACCAATTTATGATAATTAAACTTTCAAACATTTTAAAGTTTAAAGTATTCTTATTCTCTTAATGTATAATGCAACTATGCTTTATTAAGTAAGCATAACTAGTAATAGCCAAGGATGAAATCCTTTACCATAACCAGTATTGAGTGTCATCTCAATTTCATTTAGCATCATTGTATGCAACAACAATATACTATTAAAATTTTCCGTAAACATTAATATCTATTGTGTAATGTTTGATGCCCTTCAAACTTTCAAGTTTGTCGGCTATGACAATTTTCACAACAATTGAAAAATTGTTCATCTATAGAATTTGGAAGTTGTTCCAGATTTAGGATGTGATTCTATAATCAAACATATTCTTTTTAGAATATTACACAAGTTATCTAATAACTTTTAATTAGATATTAATATTGCAAAATCATCTTGTAATCAAGCATGATACAACAAAACATGATGTTCAGGAAAAATCATTGAGTCATACTTAGATTTTATTCATGTCATACATATCTATTTAGACATTCTAAATAATATATCATGTTATATTAGATTCATTTACCGCACATGTTTCAACAATAAACATTCATTCCAAGGTTGTATGTCTTATTTCCTAAATCTTACAAGTAAAGTTTCAATCCATTCTAATACTTAACTTTTAACTTATATGGAATGTTACTTTTTATATGTTCTACAACATATATGATTTAAGAATTTAAACACAATACTCCCACTAGCTTTTAGGAATACTTAGAAATTATCTTATTTCAATTATAAATCAAAACATGAATTTAATAATTAAACATAAGAGTAATCTTCTAGATGCATGCATTTATCCATCCATGGATTATTGCACTTTGTACACTTTTAAAGATTTATTTGAATTCATAAACTCCTTTTGATTACTTATCGTCCTCGCTCAAAGAGTTTTGAAATTCCATTGTCAATTTCATAAATATGACACTCATAATCTTTATATATATTTAATGTGTTTAGAAAAGAATATTAAATCTCAGTTAATTGCTTAAGTGTGATTAATAATCTTGTCATAAGACATGCATTAAATACATGCACAATATTGTCCATATGATTTCTATATAAAAATTTAAACCACAAGGTTACCTTATTTTGAAGAAACTCATCTTCATTTTCTAGTCTAACTATTAAGATAAACCAAGTTTCTAAAATTGATTATCTTTATGGACAACATCTTAATCATTCATGTCATGTGTACTTTACCCAATTTCATATTTGGTAATGTATCATAATGATTATCAGGTTTACAATAATCCTGTAAATCATAGCCCTCAGCATATTAATCAAATATCTGAGATATATTGCTATTCCATGAATGATAATTCCATCATCTTGAGATTTAACATTTAAATGTCAAACTTTATTATCATCTTGAGATTTAACATTCAAATGTCAAACTTCACCATGATATTTACTAGTGTATTTTAGAAAATTATGTATCTTGTAATTTTATCTTTTTAAAGATCAACAGTCCCACTTGCTTTTAGCAGTTTAAAGACTATCTTTAAATACTTAGCAAATAAAGCTACAATACAATATTCTCTTTTGGGATATTACAAATACATATTAACAGTTACTGACTTAACTTTGTTAATAACCTCTTCATAAAAAGTTAAACAAATTAAGAACTTCAATTTAAGACTTAATGTGATTCATCACATTCATCACATTCCATCATATGATAATGTCTTATGAATCTTCTATGTTGGAGTTTAATTAAATATGTCCAAGTCATACTCAACATTCTAACCTTGATAACTTTTGGAAGAAAAGAAATCATAGTTATCTTTAATCAAACAATATAACAAGAGTTTGATTTTCCTAACTGAACATACCATAAACATTTGGTATTTCATTAGTATCAATATTGCAAGACAATCTAACAATATTTAAGATAACCATATTCGTTTTGACTTGTCTATTTACCAACTAATGCATTTTAATGGTATAATAATTTTCAAGCCAATTACATGCTTTATAACACAAGTACTTTTTACAAAGTCACTTCATGTCCATGTCTTTACAAGAAAACATAAACTGTTATAATCCCACTATACGTTATAAGTCATTTAACAATTTAATGACTTTATGTATATGTCTTAGTTAAAACACGTAACAAGATAACGTATTACTTTATTATAAGTCTTGTAACAATTAAAAGACTTTATGTTTATATCTTTACAATGAAACATAAACATGTTTAACTAAAGTAATTATGAACACCATCTTTTGGTTTTAATAGTAATTTCAAGTTAATTTATTACTTCACAATAATGTAAATAACATTATTTCTTCATTTATTTATGTCATTCCAAGAACACATAAATATTCAGATTGAAGTAGCATTAGATTACTTTATTAATTTATGTCATTCCAAGAATTCATAAATATATAAATTAAAGTAGTCTTGATATCATATTGACACATGTTCTAATAGGTATCTAATTTAGAAACTGCAAATTATCATAGTTCAATTACATCAGTTGATCTGCTAGTAATGAAAATACGAAATTCACATTGTTGTTGCAATCTAGCTAAGCTCTCACATAAAGATAACATTTCTCCCATTTGTGCATGGAACAACCTCATATAGTTGATAAACAACATGCCATGCATTTGTTTATGTGATCAGTATGATTGTGTCATAGATCTTAGTATAACAAGTAGATGTAGAACAACAATGTTTAGTAAGGAAACGTACAATACTATCCTTAAAAGTATGAGTGTCTACACTTGGAAAGTAATTATCTTTAGCTACCAAGATGTTAAAGCTTGTAACTCCCACTGAATTAAAGATCATTACAATAATTCCTTATTCAGTAATAAGTACACAATACTCCCACTGAATTTGACAACATTGTAAATGTTTCATATCCAGTGAAAGAAAATAGTGTGCTTTTAACTTTCCTACACCTTTGAATGTACATACATAACAATTACTTATGCACTAAAGGTGTATTCTACTACGTAAATGATGGACTATCCACAAAATGCTATAAATTGAAAAATTGGGCATGCAATTTCTTCCTTAATAGGTCTACCATCCTACAATGTATGTAGCACCTTTAAAATAGTCAAAACAACTAGTTTGTTTTTAAACATTTTGCAGTAATTAGTCTAGCTTCTAATTATAATAACTCATAAAATGTCATACATAATTTTCTGTTAACCAAATATCATATTTGCTACTAAGAATTTGATCACCAAATGAGGATGATAAAATCCCTACGAAAAATATTCGCAATTTTCTTAACTATTAAAAAAATTTGCTATGAGTTATATTAGAATTTAGATATATCTAATATTCCTATTATCTTTTCTCATTTATGAAAAGGAATAGGATTGTACGTCTCACTCTTCTTTCATAGAAAGGAGACTTCTTTTGTCTTTTAAGTAAATTATTCTTAATCAAACATTTGTTTGAAAATAGAACGAGATCAATTTACCAAAGCCCAAAGTGCGTTTACGGTTTTAACATTGCATTAATACATTAAAACGAATTTCACAATTCAATTTCAGTATTTTTGATAATTAGATCTTTAAGAAAATAAAATACCCATTGGTAAATATATTCATATAAACCATAGTATTTTCTTAAAGCTAGGATCCTAATTGACATAGTACCATTACATCAGTTGATCTGCTAGTAATGATAGTATTCAACAAGGTAATTGTCGAACAATAATTGCCAATATCATATTGCAATTCCTAGATGATTATGGGATTTACATTCACAAAACCTTTGTAATGTAAGCATGTTTTATCCCCATCTTAATGCCTTGAGTCCAAGTTCTCACTTCCTACTCAATTTAAGTCGTCTAACTTAAAAACTGCAAACTCATAAATCCATTACATCAGTTGATCTGCTAGCAATGAAATTACGAAATTTACCTCTCCATTGCAATCTCGCCAAGTTCTCACATGACGTAAATTACAACTTCAAGTGTTCTTAATTAGATGGCATTTGACTTAATTTTATAAGGGTATTTAAATTTTGACGTCTAATCAAAATAATATATGAAGAAGCATGCATACAACTTCATAACATTGATTTTATAAAATATTTTTATTACCAATTCACTAAGAGTAAAATAGCAAAGTTTTGATTGAGGTATCGGGTTAACCAATTAAAGAATTACCAACAATTATCGTCCACTATATCGTACTTTTGCATAAGCCTTACGGCTTAGTGTTTCGGATCATCATTATGGAATTGTGGTTAATTCACCCTTAACATGACAGTGTACATGTAATGGTTGTTCGGTAAGTCTAATTTACACACAAACGAGCGTTAAGACAGAATGTTGTCTATCTAAGGCCACAATTTAATGCGAAGCCAACCTTATACCCATCTTGTAGTGTGTAAACTTCGGTCGGGCCTAGTTGACCATTACGTACAAAAACATCAATCAACCAATCCTTTGAAATTTAAACTCTTAAAAC
Organism: Artemisia argyi; assembly: GCA_030686995.1. NCBI lineage: Eukaryota > Viridiplantae > Streptophyta > Magnoliopsida > Asterales > Asteraceae > Artemisia > Artemisia argyi. The sequence continues at coordinate 180,765,386 of CM060704.1, forward strand.
CAAAACAATTTCGCCATTTATTTAGTCCATATTATTTTTCTATTCAAAATTACCCTTTTCGTTTATAAACATGTCTAACATAATAATAAACAAAAACAAGTAATATATAATAAAAAAAATAAACAACCAAATAAATATATACATAACATAACAATTAAATATGTAAAAAACATGTAGCCACATGCAAAATATATTCAATAATCCTATTAATAATCAAACTAGGTGTATAACGCATTTATTCAATTAGGGCTTTCTTTTTCAAAGGAAAAAGAACCACATACATCGATAAATCGATTGCGTAAGCCAAAACTAAACAAATACCACATAGCACGTAATTGATTACTTAATATTTGAGTTTTCCCCAATTCGACATCTATTAATAAATTTACATGTTACGATATAACTTAACAATTAATTCATATATCCAATTTAAACCATTTAAATTATCACACAATAAAATCCATGCAAACATGCTCTTTTCATGGATTATGCTTAACAATTAACATATTGCACCAAGATCGTTTACTAAAACGCATAACCAATTACATGACATCCTAGGGTTTCTAATCATATTAAAAAATCAAAACCAAAACCCTAAAAACTAATAGGTCAATCGACCCAATAAAAATTAGGGTTAGGAATAAAAAAAAACCCTAAAAACATGTAATTAAACGAATCAAGATTCAATTTTTATGCGTTTCGAAAATTAATTACACATTATAACGGCTCTAGATGCCACTGTTGGAATTAAGATATCATGACAATCATATAAAATAAACCAAACACATCAAGAGAGCATATGCGGAAGCGTTATAACAAGATCATATAACATGCAATTAATTAATCAATAGTAAATAGTAAATATACCTTTGTGATTCTAGCCCGAACAAGAATCAATTGCAATTTTCAAATCAAGAACCCTAATTAGGGTTTATGTGGATTATAAGAATTACCTCTTACCTCTTTTGTAATTCAATCCAAGAATCAAACAATAGTGTGTTTGAATCGTGTTCATGTACACACGTACTAATTCAAGTAAAAGTTTATGCAAGTAAATTAAACACAAAACCTTTTAGCTTTATAAAAATCGAAACCCTTATGGGTAATAAAGATGGATCGATTTTGAGGACAAGATGAGAGAAAGAAAACACCTATTATGTGTGTACAAGTTATGAGAAAACAATAACCCATGAGGTGTTTATATACTTGATGAAACTTGGAGCTCAAGGCACAAAGGAGGTGGAACTCCTTCTAGAACTTTCTTGACCTTCCAATTATTCACAAGTATTACTTTCCTAATCTTCGTCTAACGGTCGTTAGTCATTCTCCGTTAAATACTAACAGTCGTTACTAGTTTTGTGTTTATTAATAATTATATATAACATTTATAAATAATTATTCTTTTACTCTTCATACGTAAAGTGTGCAATCCCACGATCTCGAGTTCGATCCTAACATACGACTACTAAAATAATGTCCATAATCTAACACATTTTACGAAATTTCAAGTGAGTTTGAGGTAACTAGAAACATTATATGAGTCGTATATATGGATTGTTGCTCTTCTACTGAGTTTTTCAATGTCAATCACATTCAAACTCATATCAAAGTATCATGCTGGAAAAAGTTGAGGAAGATCAAGATAAATGTCGTAGGATGTACTGAGGGTCGGTTTCGATTCTTCAAACTAAAATGAATGAGTTCTTTCTTTACACTCCTATAGTAGGAAGTGAACGTATATTTGTACAACTATACCAAAAATATATTACAAGTTTCATGAATTATTGTTGTTTATGTGTAACTAACTAATGTTGTTTTAATAAATTACTTAAAATTACAACTTATCAAGTGGTTAGACATGATCAATGGATTATGTAGAATTACAACTCATCAAGTGGTTAGATATGATCAATGGATTACGTAGAATGTCTGGTTTCTTTTTTTGACTGCAAGTAACTAATAGAATCTTGTTGTTATTTGTGTTTTTTTTATTTATTTTTTCTTATTATTATTTATTTTTTTAAAGTCTAAAGATTCGAACCCAACAAAATAAAAAAAGTTCAACCCGGAGGCAGATTAGAACCCATGACCTTATTATATGTTCTTTGCAAAACTGTAACCGTAATATCGTGATTAATGAAAATATCCATTTAACTATTAAAATTAATAATTTGAGTTGGAATTAAACTATTAAAAAGAATAGTAGTTCATCTTGAGTTTTTGACAATAGAAATACCGTAATGCTAATTTTTCAATATGAAAGGTTGGTTAACACAAAAACGTGCCATCTCGTTAAAGTTGGTTATACGAAGAACATGAGACATTTATTTCGAAAGATTCGTCTATAAATTTATTTGTGCCACTATAATCTATTAAAAAAAATGCATTTTTGACACCCACATTATTATTTGTAACTATTCTATGTGTTAATTCGGAAAATCGACATATGTTTTATCAGATAAGTAACTGAACATCTTAATGACCCTTGTAAAGGGGTGTTTGGGTTACTTTTTTTTATATCAGTAACTAACTTATCAACTTATTAACTGAACGTGAATGATATATGCAAGAGTCATCTCTAAAAGGTCAAATGTTAATCCATGTATCGATGAGCTGTTAGCGGTATAATATTTTTGCACTCAAATTTTCAGTCCAACTTTGCTAAATGCTAAAATCTCACCATTGCATATGGTTCGCATATCAATCTAAGGTATACATTATACTTAAAGACTATCTTTCAAATTGTTGTCTTAGAAACAGATTACACTTATCTTTGACATATTAAATATTGATAATTATGTTAAGTTTCAACTTTAGCTAAATTATGACACAAACACAAGCAGTGACGGAACCAGGGAATTGTCCCGGGGGTCCCGGGACACCCATGGATTTTTGTTGCGTAGTGTTAATTTTGTTAAAAAAAAACCTCGATTTTCCTTAAATGCACCTGGTCCCTAAAACTTGTGCTTGTAGTATTGTTTAGTTTATTTTAAGTGCACCTGGTCGTTTTGTGTCCTAGTTCCGTCCTGAACACAAGTAACACACCTTTAGCTAAATTACTACATAGAGTTCATTGTTAAGTATTATTTCTTGTAACAATTAAAACAAAGTTGAGATGGCCGAGTTCGTCTAAGGCGCCGGTTTGAGGCTATGATTCTAAAGAGCTTTGGTTCAAATCCCACTCTCAATCAACCACTTCACTTTTGTCACTGATATTTTGTACTTATTTGAGCTAGTGACTAGAACTAAACTATTAAAACCAGTTTGATGTTGTCACAGTTCCATCCATCTCTTTATAATTGGAAAATAAAGCACTTCAGAATAGCCATGACTAATTTCGAAATCCAATTCATAATCAAGTATTTCTTTTGTTGCCTTTTTCTTTTTGATTTACACAAATCTTTTAATCATTATTTTAGACAACATATGTTTTTGGAAAGAGAGTTAAGAGAAGTTTTGAAGCAGTAAAATAAAATCTCTTTTAGCAGGTATGAGTTTGAAACGTTGCGGTTGTTTACATGAGTTGTGCACTTGCGCTTAGGCACAACTTCAATCTTACAAGTTTCTTTATTAAAAATAAGCTATATCCAATTCACTTTTGCCATATCAAATAAATGAAATTAACATGAGTTTTTGTACAAATACATAAGATAGATCTGAATAATATTATTGGAAAACAGTTAAATTGACCGTAGATGTTTAAAAGTAAATAAAAATGTACAACACATAGATGTTTAAAAGTAAGACTATAAAGTAAATAAAAATGTCACCTAGTAATGTTAAGAGGATCATTTTATTTTACAATTCTCATGGTAAAAAAAGAAAATCGCGAAATCAAGTATTAAGAAATTTTATAGATCAATACTTGTTTGAACAATCATCTTTATTGTTGCCTCACAATCCTATTCATATATTGTAGGAAACGGTGTACACTTTATTTATAAAATCAGATTACAATAAATAAAATTAAATAAAATACAGAAAATAAAATTACAATAAATAAAATTAAATAACAGAAAATAAATACAGACAGAAAGGTGTAGAAGCAGAAGACAGACACTATATAACGTAAATAAAAGAAAGCAGTAAAGATTACGGAACGAGGCTCGTGTAAACACGATTCCCTTAAAACAGATTCGCCGTTTGTTTCTCTGTTGTACAGCCGGACTTGACTTACTTGCCTGAAAGATCACGGAAAGCTTGAGTGTTTCTGATCGAAGATCTGCTGGAAATCGTCTGGTAAAAGAGCTTCGTTATTCTGTGTCAAAAACTGAATGAGAATCGTTTATTATATAAGCTAAACCTATCTTGGTCACCAAGATAAAATATTAGCTCCAAAAATAAACGATTTTACAAATCTGTTTTTAATTAAACACGATTTGATATCTTTTTATTCACACAATGTATATTCTGTAAACTTATTTGCAAAGTTTCAACACGTATGCGAGGTTTCGGAGTTGCATTCGTGTCCGCAGGTCGCGCGGGCTCGCATGAGTTCAGAAGCTTCGAACTCATTTTGGCCCAGAAATTCCACAATCTGCACCCCCCCCCCCCAAGAAACATAAATATATATAACATATACATATATTAAATTATGTCCAAAGTTTGCAAAAACTCAATTGCAAATACCATTTTTCTAACATATATTGCTCCAAAGTTTGCATATTTATGGATGTGGGACTCTTTCTAAACCAAAACTCATTCCACCTTTAGGCTTTCTTAAAAATTATATTTAATGGCCTACTCCACCCTCACAACCTCTCCTCACACATACAAAAGACACTGTCATTATCCATCATCACCACTCTCTTCATCATCTTGACATTGCACCGAGCCACAACCGAATTAAAAGGAACACATCACACTCATTCTGCACATGGATTGGCGTCACATGTCACATCACCAACACCGCCCTCTCCCCAACACCATCCCGTCAAACACTATTAAACTCGCCGATCACATTCCTAAATATATTAACAAACGCAACAATGAATCGTGACGTATGTACCTAGTCATACGAAGAACAAGCCAAATATTCAAGCGGGTTTGAGGTAACTAGAAACACGACTTATGAGTCGTATATATGGATCGTGGCTCTTCTAATGAGTTTTTCAATGTCCATCACATTCAAACTCATATCAAAAGTAAGATCAAGATAAATGTCGTAGGAAGTACTGATGGCCAGTTTCGATTATTGGAACTAAAATGAATGAGTTCTTTTGATCAAGAAAGAATTTATTCATTTTAGTTCCAAAAATCGTATTTTGATCAAGATAAATGTCGTAGTTCCTGAGGGTCGGTTTCGTTTTTGGAACTAAAATGAATGAGTTTGTTCTTTTACACTCCTATAGTAGGAAGTGAAGGTGCTTTTTTAATAAATCACTTCAAATTACAACTCATCAAGTGGTTAGATATGATCAATGGATTATGTAGAATGTTTTGTTTATTTTTTTCACTGCAAGTAACTACTAATAGAATCTTGTTGTTTGTGTTTTAGTTAAAAAAAAAGGTAAGGCAAGCTGTGAAGATTCGAACCCAAAAAAATTAAAAAGGAGACGTCTTCATTTGAAGATTCGAATGTTCTATCTTAAACCTTAAACCTTCACACCAAGCCAACTCCTTGGTAAATGTTCTATCTTTCACTATTTATATTGATCAAGTTTAGAACAAAACATATTAGTTACCATCTGCATATTCTTTGCAAAAACCAACCGGAATATCATGAACTATTAAATTTAGTAATTTGACTTGGAATCTATTAAAAAAAGGATTAGTCGTTAACTTTGGCAATAAAATACCATATGTTGTTTTTCGATATGAAAGGTTGGTTAGCATAAAAATGCACCATCTCGTTAAAGTTGGTTATATGAATAACATGAGAAATTCTTTTATAAAGGTTCATCTATAATTAAATGCGTCATTATTCTCTATAAAAGAGTTGCATATTTTACACCCACATCATTATTTGTGACCATTCTAGTTAATTAGAAAAAATGAGATATAAATAAGAAGTTAAGTAATTGAACATCTTAATGACCCTAGTAAAGGGGTGTTTGGGTTACTTTATTTTATATCGGTAACTTATCAACGTATCTGAATAAAAACAATGTACACTAGAAGGTCAAATGTTTAACCATACGTTTTGCTAAATGCTAAAACCTCACAATTGCATATGGTTTGCATGTCAATCTAATATAACAAGTTTGCAAAAATAGTGAATCGGTAGTCGGGCGGTCGACCACTCTGTAGCTTGTAATCGGTCTAGGCGGGATTAATCAATGATTAGTCGGATTGGCATTACTGACAAATTTTAGTTATTTCCGACAAGTTTTGTGTATTTCCTGTGAGTTTTAGGTATTTCTGGCAAGGTATTTTCTAAAAAACAACTTGTAATAGACTTAAATAGTTAGTATAAGTGATCAAAATAAGTTTACAGTGAGTTTTGAGTACTCCCGGCAAGATTTATAGGTTTCCGGCAAGTTTGACCACCATTGAATGTCATTGACCACGGTTGACTTATTTGTTTGACCTAGTCACATAAATCGGCAAAGTCGGTGGCATTTTAGCACCTAATCGACGATTAATCAGCTTTGTATATTTTTTTTTTCAACATTGCATTATACTTAAAGAGTATCTTTCAAATTGCTGTCTTATACGAACATATCACAATTTTCTTTGAAATAATCATGTTTAGTTTCAACTTTAAAGATCTTGCCATACACACATCTTTAGCTAAATTAATACACAAAGTTCGTTGTTAAATATTGTTTGTAAAGTTTGAGCAAAAGTTTAGATGGCCGAGTTGGTCTAAGGCGCCAGATTAAGGTTCTGGTCCGAAAGGGCGTGGGTTCAATCCCACTCTCAACACAAACTTTTTTTTTTTTTTGCTATTTTTTTGATGTTTCATTTTTGCCAAATTGTAAGCTACAACTACATTTCATGTTTTCTTTTTATTTAGTGCTATTTTTGATGTTTCATTTCTGCTTTTCTACTTTGGATTTTTATCAAATTTGTCACTACAATTTTGTTACTTATTTGAACTAGTGACTGGAACTAAACTATTAAAACCAGTTTCATGTTGTCACAGTTCCATCCATCCTCTTATAATTGGAAAAATAGACCACTTCATAAATATTCATGAGTCATGACTAATCTCGGAATCCTTGTAAAAAAATAAGCAACATCCAGTTGCCACTTTTGCCATATCAAATAAATGAAATTAACAAGAGTTATTTTTTTTTATTATTATTATTATTTTTAATATATATAAGGTAGATCTGAATACAATTAATGAAAAACAATTAAATTGGCCATAGATGTTTAAACGTAAATAAAAATGTAAAACATAGATGTTTAAAAGTAAGATTATAAAGTAAATAAAAATTTAAAACTAGTAATGTTAAGGGGCTCATGTTTATTTTACAATTCGCATGGTAAATAAAAAAAGAAAATCAAGAAACGCACATATGAAGAAATTTTATTGAGGCTTATTGATCTTCTTAATTATAGCCTCATAATCCTATTCATATATTGCTCCAAAGTTTCCATATTTATCGATGTGGGACAATTTCAAAACCAAAACTTATTCCACCTTCAAGTCTTCTCTAAACTTCTGTTCAATGGCTTAACAAGCACGTCTCCACCCTCACACTGCTCACTCACACACATACAAACAACAATGTCATTATCCATCACCACTCTCTTCGTCATCTTCACACTGCACCGAGCCACAACCGAATCAAAAAGAACACATCACACTCACTATGCACATGGATTGGCGTCACATGTGACATCACCAACACCGCCGCTCTCCCTAACACCATCTCATTAAACACCATTAAACTCGCCGGTCACATTCCTCTAAATATATTAACAAAAGCAACCATGTACATTATTTTGGCACTCAAAATTTCAGTCCAACTTTGGTAAATGCTAAAATCTCACCATTGCATATGGTTTGCATTTCTTAAATATATACATCATACTTAAGACCAAATTTCAAATTGTTGTCTTATAGAAACAGATTATTATCTTTAAAATAATTAATATTGATAAAATATTTTTTGTAACAATATGATCAAAAGTTGAGATGGCCGAGTTGGTCTAAGGCGCCAGATTAAGGTTCTGGTCCGAAAGGGCGTGGGTTCAAATCCCACTCTCAACATTAATTTTTTTATTTTTTATTTTATTGCTATTTTTTTATGATTCATTTCTGCTTTTCTGCTTTGGATTTTTATCACATTTGTCGCTGCAATTTTGTTACTTATTTGAACATGTGACTGGAACTAAACTGCTAAGGGTTTGTTTGACGAAAGTAAATGTTGCTGGAACTGGTGCTAGTGCTGGAGATAGTGTTGGTGCTGGAGATTATAAAAAGAGATTATTTTTATAAGTTATATGAAGTAACCTTTGGTTTTAAAAGATTATGAAAGATTATTTTTTTTAGAATCTCTTATAAGTTATGTCTGCCAAACAAAGAATATTTTTTAAGTAGCTTATTTTTTGAAAAAATAAGCACAATCTCCTAATAATCTTGTATGCCAAAGATAGCCTAAAACCAGTTTGATATTGTCAAAGTTCCATCCATCTCTTTATAATTGGAAAAATAAACCACTTCAAAAACAGTCATGGCTAATCTCGAAATCCAATTCATAATCAAGTACTCCGTATTTCTTTTGTTGCCTTTTTAATATTTAATTTACACAAGTCTTTTAATCAATATTCTATACGACATTTGTTTTTGAAAACATAATTCAGAGAAGTTTGATGCTATATAGGTAATGAACTTTGAAAATTTTTTTATGTTAGGTAATTGACTCTCGAAAATACTAAGTTAGACAACCAAACTTGTGCAACCTGCAGAGTTAGGTAATATTACCGGCTAAGATTATGGGGCCCACATGTGACGTCATATAAACAGTTATATCTCTCTTTTCCCCTTTCTTCTCCTCTTTTTTCCTAAACCCTAAAGGGGTGTTTGGTTCAAAATATGTAAATGATGCTATTAAAAATTCTAAGCAAATTTAATTGCTTCCCAAGTGGAAGGAAATTAAATTAGCCCACTTTTAGTCTCATTAATGCAATTAAAATTACTGAGCCCACGTTTTTATTATGAACCAAGCAAAGCTATTTGAGCAATTTTAATTTCAAATTACCCCAATTGCCTTCAATTTACCCCAACCAAACGCCCCCTAATTTCTAATGGTCATAACCCACTCATTTAATTCTTTCAAAAATCAAAACTAATCCCAAATCAATGAATTATTTTCAAAATCACATATTTCGGGTCCCATGAAAACTTTCGTCCACAAACCCGAACTCACACAACATAATAACCAAAACCCCGAAAACTTTCGTTTCGGGCTTAACGAATTCTGGTTTGTTTAGGGAATTGTATAGTAATGAGGAAATCCTATTTGGTTTGCAAGTTTTTGACAAAGATTCTATGAGGCATTTTATCAAACACCTTGCCTTCAAGTAAAGTCTTTGGTTGGTTAAGAAGTGGAGTGCTGTTTTTGAGTTTAGGATTTTGGTTGGGTTTAAGGATGTGTTCGATGGTGGTGAGAATGGTGGGGGTGGGTTGAAGATGAAGATGATGTTTTTAATTAAACTGTGGGTTGAAGATGAAGATGATGTTTTTAACAGGTTTAGAGAGTATAGTTCATATACGTAGACTATATATATCAAGAAAGAATTGATCAACATGATGAAAGAGTCATCATGGTTAATGTTAGACCCGTTTCCCGGGTGTTGGGACCCCACCCTAGATGAAAATAGATAAAGATCTCATGTGATTGGCCAGTCAACATTTGTTGCATAATGGTCAAACCTGATAGTCAAAATGATAGCAAAGCATGTATTATAAGATTATGAAAGTATTATGTGACAAGAATAGAAGGAATTAGTCTTCAAGGGCTTAAGTTTCCATTGGTGTAAATATACTATTAGTTATTTGTGGCTAAAGTAAGAAGAATAGGACTTGAGGGGCCATTCTTGCCAATGGCCCAAACTTGTGCCTAACTAGTTATATCTAGCTAAGTCTAGAGAAATCCACATCTTTCTTAGAGTCTTTGGGAAGGCCGGTTCTAGAGGAAGAAAAAGGAGGGAAAGGTTTATCTTGATGGCTTAGAAAAGAAGATGATCAAGTCCTAGTGCTTATGGCCACCCTTTGCTATGATCATTTCAAGTAAGTATCTATGTTCTTGGTGATTAGTGAAGTTATAGATTATAAGTAAAGTGGGTTTTCATCATATGACCAAGATATGATCATATGATGATATGATTTGGAAGATAAGTGTATTTGATGGGTTTTGTTAACCCTTGTTTATGTATTTGATTGTTATGTTATTAGGTTTTGATATATTGTAGAGGATGATGATGATGATGGAAGATTGTAATGATGATGATGTTCTTGATGTTATGTAGCTTGGATTAAGGTAAGTAAAATGATGATGACATGTGTTATATAAATGTCTAACATATATGTGTTATGTATGTTTTGTGGTTAGTGAAAAAGAGACTTGAGATGTGCCTATGTGCTATGATATATATGATCTAAGTGATGAAATTGGTTGTGAGAGTAAGTTGATGTTATGTGTTCATGTAAGAGTTAGAAGTTGAGCCGCTAAGTAAATGGTTAGATATATGTGATGCTTATGTGTTTGATTGAAGTATAATGGTATGTTATGGTCGTTTTACTTACTAAGCCTTTGTGCTTATGGTTTAGTTGTCTAACCATTTTGTAGGTCGACATGTTTATATGGATGGCTTGGACGTAAGGATTAAGGATTGGTTATGCGAATGTTAGAAGGATTTGGGTAAGAATGTAGGAGCTTAGGTAGATACAGAGCTCTATGTTGATGTTGTACCCCGTGAGTCTTTTAATGGTTTTTGGTAAATGTGTCTTCAAGTGTCAAAGTGTATGAAATGATTGTTATAGAGATTTGGATGTCAAATGGGTGCCATGGTAATAGTTAACATGTTTTATGTATATATAAAGGTGCGTTTGGCTTAAGGTGTGTTTCTACCCATTTGGGGTTCGACAGGTCAAATGGTTATGGAAATGATTTCTCATGATATGTTAATGAGTTCTGGAAGTTTTGGTGTTGTTTTGAGTTATAGAAGTCATTTTCCGGAATATTTACAAATCAAAAAAATAGTGTAAAAGTGCAGGTCCACCATACGGCCGTATGGTATTATTCCATACAGCCGTATGGTCTAAATCTCATAAAGATCAGAAGCTGTTGTGTGGCCATACAACGATATGGTATTTTACCATACAGCCGTATGGTGTTTTCTAAGATTTTGCCAGTTTTGTTTATTTTGTAAAAAATGAACCGTAAGTCGTTAGAAGTCGTGCCACCCGTTATTTTAAAGGTAATTGAGTCTAGTTTCATTTAAAAATAGTTTCAAGGTCTGAATGTTTATAGATTTTTGTCAATGGCCAAAAGAGTAACAGAATGTCCATTAAAGTCAAGCGTTTCCGCGTAAAAGTTTTAGATTTTTTGTCAAAGCGGGCACGGGGTGTAACAAATTAGGATAAGTTAAGGTATAAGAATAAGAATGCGATAAGTTAATAATGTAAGAGAGAATAAGATGAGTATGCATGAGGTAAAGGTGTTGCCCTGAAATCATTATATTACGGCTAAGGCGATTAGCGGTAATCATTATAATGAATGTATGTGTTGCAGTTGACGATATGTGTAAAGCCTATATGTAAAAGAGTTGAGTAGAACGTGTAATGTAAAAAGGTGGAAATGATTAACGCGGGTTAAAGAATGTAAGTTAGAGTGAAAAGTGTAAAGACGTGGAAAATGAGTAGATAACTAAAATGTGCAAGAAGAGTGAATGGTACTAATGAACGAATATAAGTTAACCTATGCAAGGTTTAAAAGTGGAAAGAGTCGGGTGGACAAAAGGGTAGAGTAAGAGGGAGAAAATGATAAAGCGGATTAGAATGTAAGATGATAAACACATAGAAATGTGTACTTATAATAAGCAAGTTCATATGCACTATGAGCTTGCGTTCACAAAATAAAATGGATGGAATAGTGTGTGTTAAAATGTTAATAGCTTGGATCCAATGCTATAATGTGAAAAAAGTAATAAAGTATGAATGTTAATGATCCTCCGGGATGAATGTTAAAGGTGGTATCCTTCGGGATGACCAAGTAAATGAATGTTAAAGAATCCTTCGGGATGTGTGATGCGTGGGAATCGCAACAGGCTTTACCTCTCGAGGGATCTCGAGAAGCTTACAACCCCCACCAGGCAGTGTACCTGATCGTTGTAGTATAGTATAGTGACAAGTACCGGGGGATTGATCGTTCAGCTTAGGAATAGTGTCGCTAGGATTAGAAAGCCTAAATACTATTTCTAAAGGTGAGGGATGATTATTTTTGTGTTTTTATATTTTTATGAAAGGAAGTAAAATCTCGGGTTTTGGAAGAGTGGGCGGAATTAGTTGCTATTCAACTAACCCAATACTAAGATGCAATCAAAATAAAATACTAAAAATGAAAATAAACTAATTTACTAAGGTTGTGAGCAGTAATTGGAGAAAATGTGTTTACTTAGATTTCACTACTCCCTAGATATCTTTTATACGTTAATTACTTGTTATAATTGCATGGATGACGGATCGTATTCCTTAATACCATTCATGGGGTGGCATACATAACTCCCCAATTCTATGAGCTCTTATCTCCTCCTACACCATGCCCAGCACAACTATAGGGATTGTAAACAGTGGCTCATGCATTAAATACAACCAATAAAGACCTAGTACGCCTCGGTTCATGTTTCTTAAGACGTTCAAGCATGTTACCATTTGGAGATCTGCCAGTTTTCTTAAGCCTAACATATAAATCATTCATCCAAGACAAGAATAAACAAGTAATCAACACATAATCAATATCTAGGTTTCATTAGATCTAAGCAAACACAAAAGAGATCTAGCCTAGCATAATGGAATTAAGATAAGAACAAGATATAGACAACCAACACATAGACATATTGATTGAATTAGAAGAACACTTATCTCAATTACAATGCAAGGTATCAAGGGTTTGGAACCCTTGAAAAACCTGTAAAAGTTGCACCAAAATCGTCTTTAGGGTTTCTCCAAAACTTCTCTCTTTAAATGTGAAAAACTAGAAAACTATATATAGGAAAATAGGGGTGACGGCGTCAAGAACAAAGGTGTGACGCCGTCATCTCGCCGCCAAATACTTCCTCGGACGGCCTTGATCTACTTCTGACGCCGTCAAGGCCTAGGCCGTCACAAAAATTCCTCTTGACGCCCTGTGTGTGACGCCGTCATCAACTACGGATTTTTATTATTGAGGTTTGACGCCGTCAAGGAATTACTCTTGACGCCGTCATGTACTGTTCCCAGCATGGAAAATTGAGACTTTGCCGTTTTCTTCACTTTTATGCTCCAAAAACGTCCAAAATGGCTTCTTTTCCAGAATTCACTCTCCAAGTACCTAAAATCACAAAAGGAACGATTTAGGGCAATATTTGATCAAATAAATTCAGATTCGGGCTTAAATGACCCCCTAAAAACGGATCATTTTTCGCCTCATCAATGTGTTAAAGAAATCCTTCGGGATAAAACGTATTGCCTTCACCGGTAAAGATTGCCTACATCCTTGGCATGTGTAATAGTCCCTTCGGGGGAAATGTTAAAGTAAAGTGGATCCAAGCTAGAAAATGGAAAAGTTTAAAATGAAGAACATGGAAGATTGAAAGTTAAAATAAGTAATAGTAGTGCGAGTGTTATGTCGAAAGTATGTAAGTAGGATGGTTTATCGTTTTTTTATTTAAATGGATTGGGACTCCTTTTCATTTGAATAAAGAAATTATGAACCACCGAACCATGAGTTTGTATTTCTTGATTTACATCGTTTGGGACGCCTCTCCATATAAATAAGGAAGTATGAATGAGTGGGCTTATGTGTTCCCGACAAAGCATGAGTAGGGTGGAAGGGTAGAAGAAGGAGTCTAGGATGATTAGAAGTTATAAGGAGTTAAGATAGGTGGATAGATAATGAGTTGAATGACGACCCTAGGTGGGAAATGTCAAGTGAAGTATAAGATTTAGGTGTTAGAGTGTAAGTTGAAACGATTTAAGTTTTAAATGATATGCTTGTTGCAACGTGAATTGAAGAAAAGGTGAAGTAATGGATGCTTATAAACGCTAATATGGACTAAAAGCTTTATAAAATTTTGAGAAGAAAAGTAAAGACGAATGTAACGTGTAGTAAAATAGTAACGAGATAGTGGTAAAGTTGGGGTAAAAGTATAAAGTTAATGAATAATCGACTTATAAAAAGTTAAAAAGGGTGTGTAATGTTCAAGTGACACATAGTCCTTGATGGAAAAAGTTAAATGGAACTAGTTAGAAGGTTATGCGATAGAGCTAGAATGGTTAGATGGCATATATTAGAGATAAGGATTATGTCTTGAATGACATAATGACTAAAAAAATGAAAGAATTAAGAAGTTAAGCTAGAAATGAAATGAGTTAAGGGTATGAAGTGCGAATAGTGGACCCTGAATTGCACAATCACTTAGATCGTTGCAACTAAAAAAGATAAAGAACAGAAAGTGCTAATAATGGAGGTAAGGTGAAACTAAGTTTTGATAAGAAATAGACGAGGGATTTCGGGGACGAAATCTAAATAAGGGAGGTAGAATTGTTAGACCCGTTTCCCGGGTGTTGGGACCCCACCCTAGATGAAAATGGATAAAGATCTCATGTGATTGGCCAGTCAACATTTGTTGCGTAATGGTCAAACCCGATAGTCAAAATGATAGCAAAGCATGTATTATAAGATTTTGAAAGTATTATGTGACAAGAATAGAAGGAATTAGTCTTCAAGGGCTTAAGTTGCCATTGGTGTAAATATATTATAAGTTATTTGTGGCTAAAGTAAGAAGAATAGGACTTGAGGGGCCATTCTTGCCAATGGCCCAAACTTGTGCCTAACTAGTTATATTTAGCTAAGTCTAGAGAAATCCACATCTTTCTTGAGTCTTTGGGAAGGCCGGTTCTAGAGGATGAAAAGGGAGGGAAAGGTTTGTCTTGATGGCTTAGAAAAGAAGATGATCAAGTCCTAGTGCTTATGGGCACCCTTTACTATGATCATTTCAAGTAAGTATCTATGTTCTTGGTGATTAGTGAAGTTATAGATTATAAGTAAAGTGGGTTTTCATCATATGATCAAGATATGATCATATGATGATATGATTTGGAAGATAAGTGTATTTGATGGGTTTTGTTAACCTTTGTTTATTGATAATTGGGAATCGCACCAGGCTTTACCTCTCGAGGGATCTCGAGAAGCTTACAACCCCCACTAGGCAATGTACCTGATCGTTGTAGTATAGTATAGTGACAAGTACCGGGGGATTGATTGTTCAACTCAGGAATAGTGTCGCTAGGATTAGAAAGCCTAAAAACTAGGTCTAGAGGTGATGGATGATTCTTTTTGTATTTTTATATTTTTATAAAAGCAATTAAAAATCTCGGTTTTTGGAAGAGTTGGCGGAATTAGTTGCTAATCAACTAACCCAATAACTAAAGATGCAATCAAAATAAAATAACAGAAATGAAAATAAAGCTAATTAAACTAGTGGTGTGAACAATGATAGGGAGAGTTGTGTTTACTTAGGTTTCATTACTCCCTAGATATCTTTTACAGGTTGATAGTTTGTTACAATTGCATGGATGACGGGTCGTATTCCTTAATACTAGTCGTAGGGCCGTGTACAATATTCCCTAACTCTATAGGATCTTACTTCACTCCTATGTCGAGCCGTTAGAAGCTCCTAACATGGGATCATTAGAATTCTCCTACGCATTAAATATAACCAAAAATCATAGTATACCTCTGATCATGTTTCTTAAGACGTTCAAGCATGTCACCAATGGAAGTCTGTCAGTTTTCTTAAGCCTAACATCGAATACAATCATCCGTAACAACTATAAACAAACAATCAACCCATAATTAACATCTAGGTTTCACTACATCTAAGCAAACACACAAGAGATCTAGCCAAGCATGTTAAATTCAAGACAAGTGTAAGATATATTCAAACAACACATAGACATATTGAATGAATTGAAAGAGTACTTATCTCAATTGAACATGAAGGGTTTCAAAGGGTAAAAACCCTTGAAAAAGCTGTAATATTCGGACTAGGGTTTCTCTCCAAAGTTATACCCTAAAAGTTACACTTTAATGAATGAAAATTGCAAAACTATATATAGATTTTACAGGGTGTTGGCGTCAAGAAGGAAATTCCAACGCCGTCAACTCGCTGCCCATATTGAAATAGGATTGCCTAGATCCACTTTTGACGCCGTCATGTGCAATTCTACTCTAGGCCGTCACTCACATTTGGACCATGACGGCCTATGGTGACGCCGTCATGTCCCTAGTGCAAAACTCTTCTGGATCGTCACGGACTTTATCCACTTTCACCTCTTGTATTACTCTTGACGCCGTCACTTGAGAGCTCTTGACGCCGTCAGGTACTGTTCCCAGCAAGAAAAATTAAGACTTTGCCGTTTTCTTCACTTTTATGCTCCAAAAACGTCTAAAATGCTTCCTTTTCCAGAATTCACTCCAAAAGTACCTAAAATGACAAAAGGAACGATTTAGGGCATTATTTGATGAAATAAATTCAAATCTGGGCTAAAATGACCCCCTAAAAACGGTTCATTTTTCGCCTCATCATTTATGTATTTGATTGTTATGTTATTAGGTTTTGATATATTGTAGATGATGATGATGATGATGATGATGATGATGATGATGATGGAAGATTGTAATGATGATGATGTTCTTGATGTTATGTATCTAGGATTAAGGTAAGTAAAATGATGATGACATTTGTTATATGAATGTCTAACATATATGTGTTATGTATGTTATGTGGTTAGTGAAAAAGAGACTTGAGATGTGCCTATGTGCTATGATAAATATGATCTAAGTGATGAAATTGGTTGTGAGAGTAAGTTGATGTTATGTGTTCATGTAAGAGTTAGAAGTTGAGCCGCTAAGTAAATGATTAGATATATGTGATGCTTATGTGTTTGATTGAAGTATAATGGTATGTTATGGTCGTTTTACTTATTAAGCCTTTGTGCTTATGGTTTAGTTATCTAACCGTTTTGTAGGTCGACATGTTTATATAGATGGCTTGGACGTAAGGATTAAGGATTGGTTATGCGAATGTTAGAAGGATTTGGGTAAGAATGTAGGAGCTTAGGTAGATACCGAGCTCTATGTTGATGTTGTACCCCGTGAGTCTTTTAATGATTTTTGGTAAATGTGTCTTCAAGTGTCAAAGTGTATGAAATGATTGTTATAGAGATTTGGATGCCAAATGGGTGCCATGGTAATAGTTAACATGTTTTATGTATATATAAAGGGGCGTTTGGGTTAAGGTGTGTTTCTACCCATTTTGGGGTTCGACGGGTCAAATGGTTATGGAAATGATTTCTCATGATATGTTAATGAGTTATGGAAGTTTTGGTGTTGTTTTGAGTTATAGAAGTCATTTTCCGGAATATTTACAAATCAAGAAAATAGTGTAAAAGTGCAGGTCCACCATACGGCCGTATGGTATTATTCCATGCAGCTGTATGGTCTAAATCTCAGAAAGATCAGAAGCTGTTGTGTGGCCATACGGCCGTATGGTATTTTACCATACAGCCGTATGGTGTTTTCTAAGATTTTGTCAGTTTTGTTTATTTTGTAGAAAATGAACCGTATGTCGTTAGAAGTCGTGCCACCCATCATTTTAAAGGTAATTGAGTCTAGTTTCATTTAAAAATAGTTTCAAGGTTTGAATATTTATAGATTTTTGTCAATGGTCAAAAGAGTAACAGAATGTCTATTAAAGTCAAGCATTTCCGCGTAAAAGTTTTAAATTTTTTGTCAAAGCGGGCACGGGGTGTAACATTTAACTACTGTGTTGAGGACTCCTCATAAAAACAAAGGTTTAGAGCCTAAAGATCCTGTGATTGGGATCATATCATTCGAAGCCACTAGAATGATGTGTAAAGTAGCCAATTTGTGGCATTCTCTAAGTGATAGACAGATGTCACTGCTAGAAGAACTCAGAGATTCACTTGGCATCCGTACGCTTATTTCAAATGATTATTCTTATCTTATTGATCTTGCCTTTGAAAAATTCGTTGAAATTTTACAAGGTGTGGCTATATCAGTAGCTAGGCTGGGGAAAAAATGCATGGACCCCGTATATCATAATCTTGATCATGTTTTTAATAATCCTTTTGAGATTGATGTCAAATGGTGTGGATGGGAATATACACTGAAGAAATGGAGAAACGAGTAAAAAAGATGAAGAGATTTACGGGTGTTATGTGTCAGTTACATGAAAGACTTGAAAATTTGGCTGATCAAGAGACGAGGTTGACAAAAATGCAATCCAATGGTGTTTTTTGTACTTTATCACTGGGTCAAACAAAGGTAATCGACTACAACCGGTTACCAATTCGACACATGACATAATTACCTAACATTGAACAAAGTATAAAGTTTTGTTAACTAACATAGTATTTTCGATAGTCAATTACTTAACATAGAAAATTTTTCAAAGTTCATTACCTATATGTGTAAATAACCCTAAAATAAAATCTTTTAGCGGGTATGAGTTAGAAAATTGTGGTTACTTACACGGGCTGTGTACTTGTGCATAGGCACAAGCACAACTTCAATCTTACAAGTTTCCTTATAAAAAATAAGCAACATCCGGTTGTCACTTTTGCCATATCAAATAAATGAAATTAACAAGAGTTATTTTTTTTTATTTTTTTTAATATATATAAGGTAGATCTGAATACAATTAATGAAAAACAATTAAATTGGCCATAGATGTTTAAACGTAAATAAAAATGTAAAACATAGATGTTTAAAAGTAAGATTATAAAGTAAATAAAAATTTAAAACTAGTAATGTTAAGGGGCTCATGTTTATTTTACAATTCGCATGGTAAATAAAAAAAGAAAATCAAGAAACGCACATATGAAAAATTTTTATTGAGGCTAATTGATCTTCTTAATTATAGCCTCATAATCCTATTCATATATTGCTCCAAAGTTTCCATATTTATCGATGTGGGACAATTTCAAAACCAAAACTTATTCCACCTTCAAGCCTTCTCTAAACTTCTGTTCAATGGCTTAACAAGCACGTCTCCGCCCTCACAGCTCACTCACACACATACAAACAACAATGTCATTATCCATCACCACTCTCTTCGCCATCTTCACACTGCACCGAGCCACAACCGAATCAAAAAGAACACATCACACTCACTATGCACATGGATTGGCGTCACATGTGACATCACCAACACCGCCGCTCTCCCTAACACCATCTCATTAAATACCATTAATCTCGCCGGTCACATTCCTCTAAATATATTAACAAAAGCAACCATGTACATTATTTTGGCACTCAAATTTTCAGTCCAACTTTGCTAAATGCTAAAATCTCACCATTGCTTATGGTCTGCATTTCTTAAATATACATATCATACTTAAGACTAAATTTCAAATTGCTGTCTTATAGAAATAGATCACAGATTTCTTTCGAATAATTATTATTGATAAATTAATTTTTATAAATATTAACGAAAAGTTGAGATGGCCGAGTTGGTCTAAGGCGCCAGATTAAGGTTCTGGTCCGAAAGGGCGTGGGTTCAAATCCCACTCTCAACATCAATCTTTTTATTACTATTTTGGGATGTTACAGTTGCACCCATCAACTTTGGTTGGCTATACAATATTGATCTATTTTGAACTTTCTTCAAACTATATGATCAAATTGTAAACACATTGGCTTTATTCAACCAACAATATTCTTCACATATTATGATTGTTTCTAAGACAATCTGTGAACCCGTTTAAATCTATAAGCCTCTAGAAAAATATATAACTTTGATTTATTTTGGATTTGGATTAAATGCATTTTATTACGTACTTAATAATACAATATTGTTACTATTTTAAATCTATAAGCCTCTAGAAAAATATATAACTTTGATTTATGCTGGATTTGGATTAAATGCATTTTATTACGTACTTAATAATAAAATGAATTACAATTATAACTCATATCATTGAAATTGTTTGTGTTTTTTTATATGTTGCATTATCATTTTTGGACTTAAACTTATTGAATCGACAAGTCACCAACCTTCTTCATCGTTTGACCTGTTTACTCAAACAAGTTACAAACGGGTTACACGTGTATTGAAATCTATATTCAAATGTGAAAAAGTTATAAATACATAACGTACTTTTCAAAATAACTCATTATACTCTATGAACTTTACTTATTGTCAAAATACATAACCGTTTTCATTTTATTTGGTTATTTAACGACCATTTGCAACAAACATTTGCACCGTTAGTCCTTTATACTAACGACCGTTTAAAAAAAAAACTTTTTAACATTTTTTTTGAAATCTAGATAAAATCTTTTTTTTAATAAAAATTTAGAAAAAAAAAAGTTACAAAAAGTTAAATTTTTTTAAAAAAGTTAGAATTAAAAAAAAATATTAAAAAAATTAAAATGTATTAAAAAAAGGAAAAATTTTTAAATTTCTTTTTTAAAAGATAAATTCTTTTTAAAATCAAAATTTAAAAAAAAAATATTTGTGAAAAAAAAATTATAAATTCGCATTTTTTAAAAAAATAAAAAAAAAAGTGTTCGTCCATATTTTTTTTAAATTTTTAAAAAAGTTTTTAATCCAGATTAAAAAATTAAAAATAAATAAACTAAAAAAAAGTTAAAATATTTTAAAACAGTTGAAATTTTTAAAAAATTGAAATTTTTTAAAAACAGTAAAAAAAAGTTAAAATTAAAAAAAATAATAATAAAATTTATTTATTTTTTATTTTTTTGCACAAATATTATTTTTTTTTTCTAAAAAATATTTTTATTCAAATATTTTTCTAAAAAATTTTTATTCGAATTTTTTTTTTAAAAAAAATATTTTTTCTAAAAAATATTTTTATTCAAATATTTTTCTAAAAAATTTTTATTCGAAAAAAATTTTTATTCGAAAATTTTTTTAAAAAAATATTTTTTCTAAAAGGTATTTTTATTCAAATATTTTTCTAAAAAAAATTTATTCGAAATCTTTAAAAAAATAGAATATTTTTTAAATTTTTTCTAAAATTTTTCGAAAAGAATTTTATTTTTTGAAAGATTTTCAGAAAGAATTTTATTATTTTTTTTGAATAAAAGTGAAAAAAAAAAGTTTTTGTAAAAATGGACCAAAGGTGAAAGTCAACCCAAACCACAAAGACCATTATTGTAACTTTTATAACTGAAAAAAAAGTTAAAGGACTAACGGTGCAAATGTTTGTTGCAAACGGTTATTAAATAACCAAATAAAATGAAAACGGTTATGTATTATGACAATAAGTAAAATTTATAGACCATAATTAATTATTTTGAAAAGTACGTTATGTATTTATAACTTTTTCCCTATTCAAATTGCAAGCTCAAACTGCATTTCATGTTTTCTTTCCCATATACAAGTAGCACCAGTAGCAAGAATCCTAAAAACCAATATAAAGATGGTGAGTTTATAGTTAACTAATAAAATGGTTTCCTGCTGCACCACATCCGGCCTCTATTTTGTTGTGTCTCCCCGTGGCCCGTACGCATTCGATTATGCCATTTTCCGCTGGAACAAGATTTTGCTAGATAAACTGTAAACAAAACGAGTCATATAATTTGTGCAGGTCCCTCAAGCAGGAGAGCAGTCCACAAGTATCATGGGAAACTTTACTTGTATGATACCCGCAAGCAAATGGTCATAAAAAGGAACTGTAACCACCACCAAGAGGTACTCTGGGGCGGAATTCAGCAGATACCTTCAAACACCGGCAATTGCTGAAACTAACGCTCTGAAAATATAATTGCAAAATTAGTTAGTTGCACAGAAAAGATACACATTCATTCAAAAAAGATGGTGAAAACGCTGAAGTGTACACAAAAACAAGTAATTGTTTTGATATTTTTTTAGCTTACCGGGATGCTTATAACCTGCCCTTCAGGGTTGACCAATACAGGAAGGCTTCTTCTTGCAGCAACAGGAATAGACTTTAATAACAACAGAGCTTTTTGTGCCGATACTTGAACAGTATTCGAGCACAAAGATTTCTTTTCGCGGCTACAATTTTCCAAATTATCACTGGTAATTAATTTAGAAAGATTTAACCAATCAGCATCGACCATGTGTCGCACCTCCAATATGGAATCTTGACCTAGCCCACAACAACATAAACCATCGTTTCCATCTATGAACTCCCACGACACCAAAAACCTATCCATGAAATTACCAATTTTCCCGTGATGAAGTTCTTTAGCACCAACCGATTCCACCAACTTTTGTGATTCATGGTCATGTAATATTTCGGTTTTTGGTTTAAACTTTTCATGTTCGGTTTTGTACAATGAACATATGCTTGTAAATGTCGTCTCACTAATAATATTGACCCTTTTGGCTTCGGTCAATATAGAATTGGAAGACGTGTTCAAGAAAGGTACATCTGAGGTATCTAATACTATTTTGTTTGAGTAAGATCTTCCGTTTTCTATAATCTGGTCAAGCTCGCTTGAAATGTTGACTTTGTGTTCACTAGAAGAACCGACACAAAACGATTCCATCTTCATAGGTAAAGCTGAATTGACCGAACAACAAACAAGAATCTTGGTGCCTTTGGAACTAGGTGATGGACATAAGTAACAACCGGCTGCAGTAAAAGAAGCCTGCAAAAATTGTTAAAGCAATAGTGCTACTAATCAACTGAATGATGACAATGGGCAAAAAGGTAAATTTGAATTGGTGAAATGAGATACCCTGCATGGAAATGTACGAAAGTAATCCAGCAGCAACTTCTGTGCACTGCCACGAACTGGTCTTTGCCGTTGTGATATAAACTGAATTAAAATATCATAAAGCATTAAAAAATATTGAAAATGAAACACTGTATTTTGTTTGCACATACGAGCTTTAAATTACTATAACCTGCACCAAGAGCGTGACAAACTTGGAGAGACATATATCTGGAATTTCTGATGGATTTAAAATATTCAAATCAACAATAGCATATCCTTGCTGCATCAAACGAACATTGGAGTTACTCGATTGAAGAATACAGAACAAAAGATGTTACAAAGATAGGAAAACTATAAAGAAATATTATCATAATTAATAGGTACTTACAGGCATAATAGTCACTGATTGATTTATCAAAGTCTGACAAATTTGGTCAACACAGAAACGAGTTCTTCGACAGGCGGATATTATTGCTTGCAACTCAGACTTGAATATAGCTGTAGAAGTCGGCACATATACTTAAGATAATGTCTTTATAAATGGGTACGCTCCAGTAGAGACACAGAAATGGAATTTATACTGGAAGTGCGAATGCTGCAAAACTCAACTAATTAAAGTAATCGAACTCACATGATGACAAGTTTCCTAATGACATTCGGATCCTATTGCGAGCAAATATTGTCTTTTGATTTGTGGGATCTTCCACCCACTCCTGTTTGGCCCCTTCACATATCTGCCAGTTAGATTTAGTTATTAAAAAAGGCACGGTAACAGTAAAATGATCATTTGACCAACAGGTTTTACTCTAATAAAAGAAAAAAAAAACCATACTCAAGAAATATAGCTGACCTTATACAAATCTTGTTTTGTAAAATCCAAAAGTGGCCGAACAAGTAAAATGCTGTTTGAAGTTCCATCAAGTTTTGGATGTGTAGCAAACAATTGGGTAGTCAATGCCATACCAGCAAGTCCAAGGACACCACTATTGCGAGATAGTCTTAAAATAAATAGTTCAGCCTGCATTTTATTCATTTCTTAGCTTCACGAACCTAAAGTGACACCTCTCATCATCAACTCTAAATGTATGTTAGAAAATGTTTGTAACGTGTTAAAGATTGTATCGAACCGAACCTGATCATCAGCATGATGAGCTATCAGTAACACCCCTATCCGGTGCTGACCACAGATACGCTGTAATTGTTCATACCTACAAGGAATACAGCTAGATTAGCAATCATGTCTTGATGAACAGGGGACACCCTCACACACTCTATCGTACACAAACTCTTGGTACCTCATATCTCGAGCTGCTTCTTGCAAATGACCTAGTTTTGGCCTACCATCTTGCCAGTTGCAATGAGCAATCTCGCATCTGACTCCTACAAAGATCCTACATTAACCATCTCTTGTTCTAGTAAGTTTTTTACACCGAAAACAGCTAAAGGAGAAAATCCAGTACCCATATTCAGGACTCTGCGTTGAACCATTTCTGCTTCATCTTTACTCTCTTCACGTAATCCATGATCAACTATTATCGCCAATAACCCGTCAACGACATCATCTTTTCCCCAGGAGGTAGCTTTTACACCGGAAATTTTCCACTCAGCAGCTAGTAAACACAATGCCATACTGTCAGGACCCCCCGAGACACCCACAGCTGAAACAAGATAAAAGCTATCAGCAATACTATATCTAAGATAGAATCTTAATGCACAAATATCAGCTCTTTCTACACAAAGATGATATCTTTCTAAAGTCAGTATGCAGCCGAATTATCAAAGGCATAGGAACAGCAGGATCAGAGAGTATAGCACACACAAATATCGAATTTTTCCGCTGACATAGATCAAATCTTTATGGCACAATAATCTAATCTTTCTAATGTCATTTTCCGCTGACATAAAATTAACTTTTTTTTGCTACACACCCACCAGGATCAGAGAGTATAGCACACACAAATATCAAAATTTTCTACATAAAGCTAGACTTCAATACAAAGATCGGATCTTTAAGCACAAATATGACATTTTTTTACAAAAATGTTAACTATATCAAATCTTTCTGCTCAAAGATCATTGCCTTTCTTCACAAATATCTTTCTACACAAAGATTAAATCTTTCTAATATCAGCCTGTTGGCCATATAACCAAGGTAGAAGTATTAACCCTAAACTTATAAAGCTAGCCTACACCCACTCACCTACAAACTCAATAGCAGCATGAAAATCAAATCTTACCATTGTTAGCTTGTTATTGCTCATTATAACTGCTTATCTGCTTATTGCATTTTGAAATAAGCACCTCAGAATACACAACTCCAAACTGTCTATTCAGAACTATTGCTAAGCAATCCTAAACACCCCTTAAAACTCCAAACTAACTATTCTTCCTACTCTTAAAATTGAAGGGCACGTATTGCTTAAGAATGACATTATACTTCAGCATCTAATATAAGCATCTCAATGTGGATATAAACCAACCAATACGATGATGAGGTTCAAAACCAGCTACAGCCATACGTTTCAAAAACATTTCTTTATACTTTTCAACTTCATTTATATCATTTTGCTTTTTAACCAAACACCCACATAGTAATCTAACATGTTTCAATTTTCTTGAAGTTGAAAAGATGCTAACTTCTTTTTTTTGGTGAACTGGTGAACCATATATTACCATCCTTCAAATAGATACATCCAACATTGTGTCTGCTAATACTATGACAGCTCCATAGTTATTAGACAAACAACTACTGTAATTCAGCAAAACAGAATACTAGATACAGAGCATTCAAACAAACAGCATACAGTTGCCATCAAACATTCACCAATTCACCATAGGACTACATTTCCCTCTCACTATGTCCCATCCAAATCACTGACACAGATACAACCTAATATCAGAAATTTATATAGAAGCATCAGTAGAAGGCCTCATCCCTCCAGTCTTACCTCTGGCAACCTACTTTATGTTAATGACTACTAAGACCACTGAATCAGGGCAGTTCACTAAAGATGATAGCTTTAGTGAAATTATTTAAAGATAAAGATAACCCAGTTCGGATTAAGTGTGAATTTGCTATGTAATGTGGAAACATATGTAATGTGGCAACCTAGTTGTAGCTGTAACTATAAAGCTAAAATAAAGTAAACGCTAAACGCTCTTGATATTAGCATTTAAAATACGCGCGTTTAAACAAAATCCAAAAGCTAAACGCTGGTTGTCAAACAAGCATTATATTCTAAACGCTAAACTGCTAAAGTCATACATTAACACCAACTATATACAAAATCATATATAATTCAGTTACATAACAAACTAACCAATTCGATGATGAGGTTCAAGACCAGCCATAGCCATACGCTTAGAAAACATTTCTTTATACTTTTCAACTTCAAAAGAACCATTTTTCTCTTTAGCCAAACACCCACATAATAATCTAGCATGTTTCACTTTTCTTGAAGGTGAAAAGATGCTAACTTTGGTGAAATTATTTAAAGATAAAGATAACCCAGTTCGGATTAAGTGTGAACTTGTTGTGTAATGTGGGAGAATGAGTGATGCTCGAGCCATTTTTTGCAGGTGGTGGTTATGGCGGCTATAGGGGTGTTTGGGTAAAGGTTAATTAGTACTTTTAAGTTAAGTCGTGTTTGGATAAGTTTTAGTTGCGACTAGTTTATGCATAGTTCGGACTTTGGACTTTTTACTTTGGACTTTGGAGTTTATGTCTGTTGACTTTGACTTTTTTGTGTATGATACAATTAACAGTAAATTGCAGAAATAGTCATTGTGGTTTGGCCAAAATGCAAACACAGTCCTTACATTTCCAGTCTCTAATCAACATGTTCAAAACCGGTCGTGTTCGGGTCAACTCATCTAACCCGACTTGAGACCAACACGAAAATTAATAGGTTCATGTTGAGTCTCAATAAGTTTTGGGTCTTGTTCGGGTTGATCCAATTAACCAGTTTATTAAACAGGTCATGTTCGGATTGGGTATAAGCTACACAGGTAGACCCGCCAACCTGTTTAAAATTATTTCAAGAATTTTAAATTTATATACCTTATTAACCGGCCAACCTGTTAAATGGGTCGACCCACGGGCCCATTTAACCTGATTAACCCATGTAATGTTTCAACTTGTTTAGATAAATGAGTCAATCCAAACCCGTTTAACCTTTCAAACCGAGTAACCTATTTAACCCGTCAACTCATGTTTAAATATGTGTTAATCAGGTCGGGTTTGGGTTGGGGTCTTCTAATTGTCAACATGCTAACCCGAATTTGCCAACCCTGTTTTGTCGGGTGGAATATTCTTTACCCAAAACGAATTTGCCAACCCAAATTACAAAACCCTAACCCTGGTATTTTTATGCATTTTTTATGATATTCTAGTAATTAGACGAGTACCCGTGCATGGGAACGAGATTTTATACCGGCAGATAAGTTTATTGCTAAAAAAAATTATGTGTCACAAACGAAAAATAGTGAAAGTTTGAGGATTTGAGGATTAAACATAATGTTTTGAAACCTGGTTTGACCGGGGTAGTTCAACCAGCTGAACCGTTCCGGTAAAAAACGGATCAATTTAAACCGGGTCATCTCAATGGGTTGGGTCAAATTAAACAGGGTCAACCCATGACCATGTTTAAGTGTATTGGTTCATTTGGTTTTCGATGTGTGATAATAGTTTCTTTTTTAAACATATATTCTCAACATTTCTTTTTGGGTATTGTTAACCGGACGGGGGTGACCCACATGTCCCCTTCGTCCTTTTCCCCTTGTCCGCCACTTTCTTCCAGTACAACACAGTTTTTTGTCAATTTCTGTTTCGTGTTTCTGACAATTTTAAGCGTTTGACATATTAAACTTTACATTTTCTGTTCCGCACTTTCAGGTTTATAGCTTTTTGATATAAACAAAATTATAAAAATAAAAAATAAATAAAAAAACTAGGGGGGGTCGGGATAAAAAATAGGGGAGGGTCGTTATACACTTTTTATCTTTTATCATTTCCCACCAATCAATTTTTGAAATGCACCAATCACATCTTAAGTCTAATTTTAGATGTAGGTTTTAGGTTACCAAATCATTTTTCTTTCCGTTTTAGTTTATTAGACTTTTCACTTGGATCATTTTTGTTTTACGGATATGTTTGTTTTATAGATAGTAGTACTTCCAATCTTCCAAGTAGATATAAGACAAGTGACTTGACACAAACAAAACAAAATCCAAACAAGACACCACCACCACCTTCAACACCTCACCGGAAAACCAAATCTCCGATTCCGATGAGCCAAATTTCCGACCAAACTCCGGCGAAATGAAAACCCACAAACTATACCTATCCCTACTCATTCTCCTCATCTCAATCCTCACATATCACTTCTTCAACAAACCCCATCAACCCCCCAAATCAAGAACAAACTACATAGTCAGATTCATCCAATACAAACACGCCCTTGATCACAAACAGTATTTGAAAACCCAGCTGAATGATTCGTTAAAGAACTGGGATTGGGTTGATCGGAATAACGCTGCTTCAAGTTTTCCGACGGATTTTGGGGTGGTGGCGGTTGATGAGGCGGCGGCGGAGAGGGTGGTTGGGGAGTTTGAGCGGTTGGAGATGGTGAAGGATGTGACGGTTGATACGAGTTATCGGTTGCGGAGTTTGTTGGGTGTGGAGGGAGGGGGGAAGAGGCCCGGGAAGATTTTTACGAAAATGTCGTTTGAGGGGGAGGGGGAAGGGGAGGGGAGGGTGGTGGAGGCGGTGACAGTGAATCAGACGATTAATTGGGGGCGACGTGTGCTTTCGCAGGTAGATTTTGCCATTTTGGTGTTTTAGTGGATGTTGCGGTTTTATGTTGTGAAGTGTGTTTATAGAATGCTGTATTTGTTAGGATTATATACGTAAGGGGGTGTTTGTTTCGGCTTATATAGCCGGCTTATGGCTTATTTGGTTTTCAGCTTATGTTTCATAAGCTCACGTTTTGTGGCTTATTTTGAAACTTTTCAAAAAGTTTCAAAATAAGCCACAAAACGTGAGCTTATGAAACATAAGCCGAAAACCAAAATAAGCCATAAGCCCGCTATATAAGCCGAAACAAACACCACTTAAACGGGGAACTAGAGCCAGAAAGTGGCCTAAACGGTATTCACGTGGCCATTTCCCAAGATGTTAACCCAGCCCTGGTCTCTTCCGAGACTTTGGGGACTCCTTACCACTTTTGGAGATGGTTATTTGTTAGGATTTTATGCGAAAAAAGATTAATTGACGAAATTGACAATGTATGTGATTGCTATGACGTAATACTATACAGAGACTAGAAAGTGTGTATTTTGGGATGAAATTGTGTTTGTTCAATGTTAAGGACGTTAGCTGATTACAGTATTATGGAAGTAGTAATGATTTGATTTGGTCTTAGCTTTCCTAGGAAATAGTTTTAGTTGAGTACACGTTAAATTGATTTTAGATTGAAAATTTGAAGAAAATAATTATACTATGTTACATTTATGTGGACACGAGTTTGGATGATGCAAAAGCCAAAATGTTAGGTGATGAAGATGTCAACTATCAGGGCACACTAAAAACTATGCCGTGCATGACACTGATTTAAACTAGTTGAGATGAGACTTGACGTTTTATGACTTATATGGATACATGTGCAGTGAGCAATAATCTTGGTCTCGTTTAGCTTTAATTAAACTATACAATAATCATTTGTTACGAATAACAAGTTATTTTGCACATTGGTTGCAAGTTCTCTTGAGATATGCATAATATATGTTGAGTCATATCATTTATACATAATCAATAGTCAATCTTGAGGACTTCCCACACAGTGTGATATGTATACCTTCCCTGCAGAGATCTCAAGTTACGTCCTTGTTTGGAGCAGATGCACTTTGGTCAAAAGGGTATACCGGTGCAAAAGTTAGGATGGCTATATTTGACACCGGAATTCGTTCTGATCATCCTCATTTCCGTAATATCAAGGTAATACTGTCAATATAACCTTAATGAAACTGTGCTTGAAGATGGGTTGAATTTGTAAAACTCATATAGTAAGAAAATAAGAATCTAACTTTTGTTTTAACGATGTCAGGAGCGCACTAATTGGACCAATGAAGATACTTTAAATGACAATCTTGGACATGGCACATTTGTTGCTGGAGTTATTGCTGGTGAAGATGCAGAATGCCTTGGTTTTGCACCAGACACTGAGATCTATGCTTTTCGCGTGTTTACAGATGCACAGGTAATGCATTAGTACAGTTCTTCAATACACCGGAATCTCATATGTTTGTTATGCTATTAAAAGCTTTTAATCGTTTTATGATTTTCTTAAGATGGTAAGTTTTTATTCAGCTTATTGCAGGTGTCATACACGTCATGGTTTTTAGATGCTTTCAATTACGCAATTGCAAGCAATATGGATGTTCTAAACTTGAGCATCGGTGGTCCTGATTACTTGGATCTTCCCTTTGTAGAGAAGGTGAGAGTCTTTTTTACCTTAACTTGTGTCGACTAGTTTTCAATAATTATTCGTTTTGACCCAAATTGGTTGACCTATTATCAGGTGTTGGAATTGACAGCAAGCAATATTATTATGGTCTCTGCAATTGGAAACGATGGACCCCTTTATGGTACACTGAACAATCCCGCTGATCAAAGTGATGTCATTGGTGTCGGGGGTATAGATTACAACGATCACATTGCTTCATTCTCATCACGTGGCATGAGCACTTGGGAGATTCCCCATGGGTAATTAATTATTTACTCTAAGTTAGTAACCGCTACAAAATCCCATGAACATTTGAACTTATGGCCATAATATTTATTTTCACAGATATGGACGTGTAAAACCAGATGTTGTTGCATACGGACGAGAAATTATGGGATCTAAGATTAGCACGGGTTGTAAAACTTTATCAGGCACCAGTGTGGCAAGTCCCGTGGTTGCTGGTGTAGTGTGTCTTCTCGTTAGTGTAATCCCTGAAAATGATAGAAAACTGATCCTAAATCCAGCAAGCATGAAACAAGCCCTAGTTGAAGGAGCTGCAAAACTTTCTGGTCCTAATATGTATGAGCAGGGTGCAGGGCGTGTTGATCTTTTGGAATCGTATGAAATATTAAAAAACTATAAACCACGAGCAAGCATCTTTCCTAGTGTTCTTGATTATACAGACTGTCCTTATTCGTGGCCGTTTTGCCAACAGCCACTCTATGCAGATGCAATGCCGGTTCTTTTCAACACCACTATACTGAACGGAATGGGAGTAATCGGTTATGTTGAAAGTCAACCCGTTTGGCATCCTGCAAATGAGGAAAGTAATCTTTTAAGTATTCATTTCACTTATTCTGATGTTATTTGGCCATGGACGGGGTATCTTGCACTCCATATGCAAATCAAGGAAGAAGGGGCTCAGTTTGCTGGGGAGATCGAGGGTAATGTCACCGTGAAGATTTACAGTCCTCCAGCTTTAGGTGAAAAGTCGTTTCGACACAGTACATGTGTGTTACATTTGAAACTGAAAGTGATCCCGACTCCTCCAAGATCAATGCGGATTTTGTGGGATCAATTTCATAGTATTAAATACCCGCCCGGTTATATTCCTAGAGACTCATTGGATGTTCGTAATGACATTCTTGATTGGCACGGGGACCACCTGCATACTAATTTTCATATCATGTTTAATATGTTAAGAGATGCGGGATACTATGTGGAAACACTTGGTTCACCTCTGACATGCTTTGATGCTCGCCAATACGGAACACTTTTGTTAGTGGATCTTGAAGATGAGTATTTTGAGGAAGAGATTCAGAAGCTGAGGGACGATGTTTTAAATACTGGACTTAGTTTGGTTGTATTTGCTGATTGGTATAACGTTGACACAATGGTTAAAATGAGGTTTTTTGATGATAATACACGAAGCTGGTGGACTCCTGTTACTGGTGGAGCCAATATTCCTGCATTAAATGATCTTTTGGCACCATTTGGTATTGCTTTTGGAGATCGGATCCTAAACGGCGACTTCAATTTAAATGATGAACTGATCAGATATGCTTCTGGGACCAACATTGCCAAATTCCCGGCGGGTGGATATGTGCATAGCTTTCCCTTTTATGACAGCTCAGAGAGTGGGGCCACTCATAGTTTCCTAGCTTCCGGCACCGACAATGTAAGCAAAGCTCAATTTTCCTACTCATTAGACCTTTTCATGTCATTACTCATTAGACCTTTTCATTGCAAAAATTTATCTGATTTCGATTATTCTGAATCACGCAATACCTTTTTATGGAAATAAAGAAGATTTGTTATTGCGCTATCGGAGTAGAATCTCTCAAGTTAGGTTAAAAGAAGGGGTTTGCAGGATAAGATTATTCTA
This sequence comes from Artemisia argyi, assembly GCA_030686995.1. NCBI lineage: Eukaryota > Viridiplantae > Streptophyta > Magnoliopsida > Asterales > Asteraceae > Artemisia > Artemisia argyi. The sequence goes on from CM060704.1 coordinate 180,797,668, forward strand.
AGTTCTAACCTTTGGAAATCAGCGTCGTTGCACTACAGTTCAACTGATTGTCCAAAACTGATAATTACCTAAATAACCAGATAAACTCAGTTTTAAAATGCAAGTCCAACCACTCCTATGTCGAGTTGTGTGTTTTTGTGGGATGTACATTACCGCTAAAATACTAATTGTGTGTTTGTGTGAATTGTAGCAGGCTAATTCAGCTATTCTTGGCCTAGTGGAGGTTGGAGGGAGTCGAATTGCTGTATATGGAGATTCCAACTGTTTGGACAGCAGTCATATGGTTACCAATTGCTATTGGCTTCTACGCAAAATACTAGAGTTCACAGGCAGTAATGTCAAGGATCCCATACTTTTCTCAAATTCGGTCAAACAAAAAGCGGCCTTGCACCAAAACGATGATCAGTTACCCTCCCGAAGGACTGATTTGAATTTCTCAACATATTCTGCGGTTGTTGGAAAGGAATTGACCTGCAGGAGTGATTCCAGGTTTGATGTGTGGGGAACAAAGGGGTATAGTTTACAGGTTAGAGGGCGAAACCGTAGATTGCCAGGGTATAAAGCAATTGATCTTGGCAGGGGCCTAAATTCTTCAGCCGATATCTCGATCTCAAAGGGACCCAAGGTTCTTGACAAAAATAAAGAAAATTCTTCAGGCAATAGATTTTTAGGCTTGCTGTACAGAGATGATGTAAGCAACTAACATTACAAGCTTTTCAATATTGCCTTATTAATATCTAAGATTTCAGTCTCTGAATATTTGATTTCCTTTTTGCAGCTGGACGCCCCGGTTGTATTTCCAAGTCATTGGCTTGTACCAGCAGTTGTTGCGGTTGTAGGTAAGTAGATATATTTGCAAAGATAGAATGTCTAAATATCATATTTTTGGCAATAAATGCTAATAGTTTTCTTACTATTTTCAGGGATTTTGCTCTTAATTAATTTCTGGAGAATCAGACTAAAGAGGCGTCGAAGAAGGAAAGGATCAACCTCTGGTCGTTATACTAATCTCTAGCCAACGGAATTTTGAGTTTTGTGTAATACTAGTTGAAAGCCTGAGGCGCTATAGTTTTGCTTAAATAGTATAAACTAGTATCATATAAATGCAAACCATATGAAATTTTGAAGTAATTTTGTACTGTAGCTCTTAAGAACTTTTGCATTGATTTCATTATCTAGACATACATTTTTACAAAAATGGCCATTCGGAAAATAAACGACAACAGGGTCAAACTAAAAAAAACTTCGGTTCATCTACAGTAGATGGTCAACTAAAATCGATTCATATCATCTCATATTTGAAAATCTATAATAGATTGACTAAGCTTCTCTGCTGCTGTGATTCGAGTCAAAATTGTATCTTGATTTATAGGAAGTGATGACAGAAGGGTTTTTCTTAGGCTTCCATGGACTTCTTGAGCCGTATGTTTATGTCGTGTCTTTTGCCCATTTTTGGTTCCAAAATCAGATCCTGGTAGTTCCTTTTGTCCTGATTCTAGTCATAGAAATATTAAGTATGTTAGTAGTTAGCTCGATCAAAAAAATGAACAAGATGGGAAAGAATAAACCGAAAAACGAACATCAAACTTCTCTGTTACCTTCGGTCACGTTGATAGATTCATGGCTATCTTTACTTGATTTATCACGTGTAATGCACATCCACACTCTTTCCTCTTCAGAATCTTGTTCTGAAGCAATAGGGATATGCCAATGACCTTTGCTCGATTCCTGGCGAGTATTAAATGCTTAGACACAGGTTCATACAACTCGATGGTCTTGTTAATGAAAGTGTGTTTAACAGTTTTCTATCATTACACCAACTATTTGGGGGGGGGGGGGGGGGGGGGGGGGGGGGGGAGTAGATAACTACCTGAATTACAACTGAACATGGAGGTGGCATGTGGTAAACTGGACCAGTATCGCTAAAATTAAAGCGGACCTGAAATTAGGAAGAGCTTGTTACTAGATTAGCTTAAAATGGAACTTGCTGGAAGCTGAATTTTATGGTGGTCGGATTACTTGAGTATGGAATAATTGGGAAAATTCAGGTGAACATTCATCATACCAACAAACCTATGGGGTGTTTGGATGTACATTTTGAAAATAATCATCTAAATTTGATTCATTAATATCACATATTGGCTTATAAAATGGCTTGTAGATATGGTGTTTGGATTATATTTCACTGTTTGAAGTTATACTAATTGGCACGTGTTTGATTGTTTAACAATTCCTTCTCTTACATAGAAGGATTTACTGTAAAAAAAAAATAAGCTTACACTCTCATCTGTTTGACAATCAGCGTCATGATTTGACTTTCTAGAGTCAAACAAACTACTTTTAAACTTTCAAATTGACATAACTCGATAACATCTTGAAGATTGAACTAGAGGGGTGTAAAAAATGTTAATAGTTCTTGAACTCAGAAACTATTGCTGACCTGATGCCTTTCTTTCCATTTAGGGAAAAAATCATTCCCCAAGAGTTGAAACAAATGGTCTCTCATCTCATCATTCGTCACAAGTAAGCACTTAAATTTTATTGCTGCATACAACCAATACCTGATAAAAAAGAATGACGCCTTGCCAATTACTCGTAACATATAAATAGAAAGAAAAAAAGTTAAGAATTGTAATGAAGTAGAAGCTTACCAATCATCGTTTGATCCTGTAGGTGTTGCATAAAGCGCATCAGCAGTTTTCCACTTCTCGACTAGTGTCTTATTCAATCCTTCATCCATTTTATCACCGGTTATACGCCTATTATGCAAGATAACCAGCGGCCACTTCTTAGAAGGAAGCATCTGCCTGATTCCATTTGCAATAGTATTGACCTGCAATTTTAAAAAATAAAAAATATAAAATAAAATCACCGAAACTTGATATAAATCTTTAACTTGATGCTTAAAGACTTACCTTGGATGGTTTAAATCGCCGTTGACTGAAAAGACCAACATTTGCTCCATCCACAACTGCTTCAAAGGGTCCGTAGTAATCAAGCCATTTCTGTAAGCGAACAAAAATTTCAATAAATATGCTTATTTGTGAAAAGTAGATATAAACTTGATATATGTATATGCATTTTTACATGAACAAAATAAGCCATAGACTTGCAAAAAGTGCATTTATGTGACGCATGTATCTCAGACGACTATGATAGAAAACAGTAATTTAAGACAAACGAAATTGCTTTTCATACCTGAAATTTCTCAAAGTTTGAATTTCTATCTCTTTGTTTAGCTATTTTCGCGACCGATTCAGCAAATCTTTCGGTCTCTACCGGATCAAGATCAATAGTTACCAACTTTTCACCACAACATTTACATAACCCGTCTTTTCCAACAAACGATCTCTTAACATTCCACTTTCCGCTACCCAACCACCCTTGACCATGCCACCCCCCACCTCCATTTTCAACCGCTTTGTTAATCAACTGTTGATCCCATTTTCTTTTCCCAACTCTTGAAGCAGTTTTACTATTAAACCACTTTTCAATCACATCTGCGGTCGAAGGCAACACTTTTCTTACACTTGTTCTTAATTTATGCAACAAGTAATAAACTTTATCACTTCTACAAGCTTCTATACTCACTCTCAAAAGTAATTCCAGTTCAGGTTCTTCCGGATAAACACCATGAGACAACATATGTTCTTCAACCTCAAACGCTTTATCAAGATTCCCATTATTGCAAAAAACAGATAAAGCAGGACCGTATGAGCGTAATCTAGGATTTATCCCTAAATCTTTCATTTTCTTTACCATATCAAACGCCATGTCCCCGTCATTTCTAGACATTGCCATTCTAGCTAAAGACGTCAAAATCGCTTCATTCATAGGGACATCATCAGAAACCATTTCTTCGTAAATTTCAAAGCCCCTTTTGAGTGCATATTCTTTAGCATTATCACCTACTTCAATTCGAGTTCTACCTTTCGAATTTTCATGATCATTTATTAACTGAATTACATCATCTAACGTCTGACTAACTCTATCTAATTTACCACTAGGTTCTTCAAATAATCGAGATTTTTCATCCAGATTAGTACCTGATCTCCCACTTTTCGCTGGCTGGACAACACCCACAGCAGCCGAAGAACAAAGATACAGAATCACAGCATAATGATATTGGCCTAAAGCTATACCTTCTTTTTTCGCTAAATCAAATATCCCAATTGCCCTCATAACATCACCTAATTTCGAACAAATCTCTAAACCTATACGCAGAACAACTACAGGTGAATCAAGCTTACCTTTTTTCGGCCTTTTAAACCTTTTTCCATCAACCCCATTTTCACTATCCAACTTACCACCCGAAAGCGCAGCCTTTTTCGACTTTTTACGCGCATTTTCATTATCCATTCTATCACCTAAAAATGTCACCTTTTTCGACACCATTCGCTCTTTAGACTCTAAAGATGAATCAAGTTTACCCTTTTTACCATTCTTAACCTTATTTGAACCAACCCCATTTCCATTATCCATCTTTTCACCCAAAAAAGTCACCTTTTTACCATTTTTACCCTTTTTTGAACCAACCCCATTTTCATTTTCATTTTCATTTTCAGCCAAAAATGCAATCTTTTTTGACACCCTTTGATCTTTATCCCCAAAAGAAGAAAACCCTTTTTCAATTTTGTCTAAAATTCTCCTGCTGATATTGGGTTGTTGGTTTGCAGAGTGAGTGGTGAAGTGTGATTGGATATGAAGTAATGGTGAGTGATTAAAAGGGTATTTTGGTAATAAAAATTTGAACCCATGTTTGAAATTTTGGGAAAGAGATGGTGGTGAGTTGCAGAGTGTGAAGGAGTGGAGATGGTGGTGGGGGTGGAGGTGTTTCAGGGCCATTGCAGGCCTGTTTTGTAGAAGAAAGGTTTGTGTATTTGTTTTGGATTGGTTTATATTTGGATGAGGTTAAGTTACATTTTATGCCCTTAATGTACTATTGTTTTCATAGCAACCCCTTTGAGGCTTTGAGGGAGAGTTTGCTTTTTAAGTTTTAGCAAAATGAGCTTTTTAAAATAAGTTGCTTAGTTTTTAGCGGTGTTTTAAAAGGCACGCCAAGGTGCTGTCAAGGCACGAGGCGTTGCTTTGCCGTCACGAAATAGATCTTGGTGGTGGCTCTAAGCGTAGCGTGGGACAAGGCGAGAAAATGCGCGCCTTTTGATAAGGTGTGACACCATTTTTAACAGCATTTAAGGGATTTATGGATTTGGGTTTGAATTTCTATAATTTAGGCTAGTTCCTTCGTGGCTTTGTAATTTCAAAACTTAATTCCTACTTGCGCCTCATATTTGGGCCTGGTTATTTGGGTTTTAGTATTTGAAATTACTCTTAAAAAATGATATAAAAATCTTAAATACCTAAATCTATAAACATATTTTTGCTGCTTTAAGCACGCCTTAAGAAACGCCAAGGCTTCGCAAAGGCTCGTAAGGCTTGAGGCGTGACTGTGCCGCCACGCCACGCCTCACGCCATTTATAACATTGGTTTTTAGGATAAACTTAGTTTGTCAATAAAATATTTAAGGTATGTTTGCCAAAAGTAATGGTGGCAGTAAGCGATAGCAGTAGCATGAGTAGTAACTGTCTTTTTTTCTATAAAAACATGTAACAATTATAATGTGTAAACTAACTAAATTTTGTATCATCACAAAACTCTCATAAATGCTAATTAATGCTTCATAATGCTCTACGCCAAACAGATCTATTCTTAGGTAGACGGTTTATAATCTTTCGTCATGCCCGTTTCAAATAGATTAACCATTATCGTTGTTGTACAATGTACATATACGATCGTTTATAGAACCACAAACGAGTAGGGACTCAAGACTAGGGTGCAACTAATAACCATCGTCTCCCGGGACGTGTTTTAGCCATTAAATCAAGTACAAGTCCGGAAATGAAACCTATTCCAATAACGTAGTTTATAGATTGATCGTTGTTTCTTGATTTAAGGTCATATATCTCTAGGTAGACTTTGTTTTCTTGTAACTTGTTATTTCGTTTGGATCTTTTAACTCCCATATGCATATATTTCATTTTGCTGGAATAATAGTAATACACTAACTGAGACGAGTTCAAAACCGACATTAAAACCATTGTCTGTGTTTAAACTCAATTCAATAGCTCAACATCCTTCATCTTTGGGGTGTTGGGAAATATTTGAGTTCTAGTAACTCGAAAACTGATTCACACTCTGGCACACTACTAAGGTACCATATCAATATCATAGAACACAAGACTCATGTGTCGATCAATTTTGATTGATTAATCAACCAAAAAGTGAACATGAATTTCTTTTAGAACGGCAATTTTTCACACACATACCATCTACTCACACTCTCTTATAATGTCTACAACAAGATTTGAACCAACAAACTTTGGTTGATGAACACATTACATACCACATATCCATGTTTGCAATAAAGTTCATTCAATTGTAAAATCATTATAACAATTGATAAGATAATAACTGGATCGTTTTTTAGAAGGCATCTATAGTATACAGTTACACAATCTTGCACAATAACACAAACATATTCTAACACATTTGTCCGTAACGGGGTCTGAACCCACAACTTAACTTACGAGTTACATTGTCAAAAGACTAGTTTACAGACTAAATTGCTGAGTAATATCCCAAATTCTACTACTTACATTGTTCATTACCAGCTATTTGTGTGAATGCAATAACAATAACAACCATAAGAATAAGCCTAAACCCCATAATCAGATAATCTTTTGTCAAGTCAAATATGAACTAAATAAATCGATTGGAACCAAACTCTTTTGACAAGTAATATGGACATGACCCTCTTACCTTTTAAGGATGGATCATACATTCACCCTTTCTACAACTTCATGTTTTATTTCAAAAAAGAACAGACAATTCGGGTAGAAGGGAATACACTTTAACACTCAACAGAAAGATTAAAAGACGACCAAATCTGATCTTCTGTATTACTTAAATGAACAGAAATCTTGTTATCCAACGTAACATTACATGTCAAAAGAAGGAGCTTGTTTGACCTATGATCCTACACATGCGGACCTCCGCATGGTCTAAGAAGCCAGCAAGATGTGTCATAAAGGCATTGAAATACCTGCAATATCAGGCCATGAAAGAATATTAGAACCATATAACTAATAATAGAAAAGCACATATGATTCACAGATGACTTAAATTCTTCTTCGTATAATAATACTAATTTCATTATCCGCTCGGTTGAGTCATTTTTTACGCTTTGGCTCGCATCAAACCTGTTCTAGTAAAAAGAAATATCTATTGCCAGTCGTTAATGTTAGATTATATGATCCCTAAATGGGAGTAGGGGTGTAAACGAGTTGAATCGGGTCGAACTTTGGCAGAGCTCGACTCGACACGACAATATTATGTTCGGCTCAAGCTCGGCTCAATAGCTCGATGAGCCTTCATGAGGGAAGCTCGAGCTCGGGTTGAGAAAGTTTGAATAAGGCTGGAGCTCAGCTCGAAAAGCTCAATTTATTCGTGTGTTTTTTTTCCCCTCGATTTATTTGTGATGGTTTTTTTTAAAAGCAACAAAAATGAAAATATAATATAATATTTGAATTCGGCTCGAAAAGATCTCGACACATTCTTAAATAAGTACTTGCACTTATATGCAGTATTAGTGTATTACTCAAAGCTCGGAAAGCTTGACAATAACCCGTGTCGAGCCTATATAAGCTCGAGCTAAAAACTTTAAATATTTCAAACTCATTTTCTGTGCTCGAGGCTTGATAAAGCTCGGCCAGAACGAGCTCGAGTTATTTGACTAAAGCTCGACTCGTTTACACCCCTAAGTGGGAGACTACAAAATACTTTTTACTACAATACTAATATACATGTTGTTTGACCTGAGTTACTTATAATCCAAACCTTATATATAGAGATTTACCAGCATTCTAAACCTCGGGCTTTGGAGGATCATCTAGGAGGATTGTATGATGATAACTGATTAATTACTCATCCGCTTAAAGAGGTGTTTGGCATTGCTCTTCTAAGTGATCCAGTGATTCCGGCCATTGTGCTAATAATAAGTTTCTAGTGATTACTTGGTTTAGACCTTTAAAGGTAGCTGCAACAGAGCTAGTTTTGACTATTTAACCTACGGTCATTTTATCACGGCTTCATTATAATATTATCACAGCTTCAGCTAGTGGAAGCACATCCCATGTAAGAGCTATCTAATGGGGTCAAAAATTTATTGCAGCTTACAACCTAATTCTGTATATTCCATATCATATACAGAGTAATTACTTTCAAAATGCAACCCCAAATATCCCCTCCACTTTTAAGTCAAATACTGAAAACCAAACACTTTCATATAAGTATTAACAAACAAACGGATAAAAAACAGACCTTGAGGGATTAATCCCCAGCTTTGCGACTCGATCAGCAACCCCGACTTTAAACACGATGATGCAACAGCACTATGCAACGGCAACATTGTCAACAATGCACTCAGCTCCACTGGTAACCTAACACAACACAAAATCAAACCACTTAACCACAACAATCAATCACCCTTGATCCATCCCTCTAGAGTTTCAAATTTCCTTCTTCATACCTCACAAAAATCAATGAAATTCAGTGTGACCCATTTCAAGACTAAACTAAAAGTTTAAAATACAAACCAACCAATTAAAGTTCATTTAGAACATATTTAGATTGCATTACATTTAAATCTTGAAATACCAAACACCCGCATACCTCAAAATTATAAAAATTCCAAAATGACCCATTTCAAGATTTACCTCAAAAACAATAAACCAAAAATTATATTCACTAAAAACACATTTAAATTAATAATCTATACTACTATATAATGCATTTGGGACTATTCTATAATTAGAAAGGCTTAAAATTCAGACTTTTTCTTGCTTATTATGGAAATATTTCAAAATTAATTTGTTAGGAAGCAAGTTGATTAGGAAGCGGTTGCCTGTTCAAACTAAAATTATTTGGTTTAACAATCTCTAATATCTCTACTTATAATGGAGGAAGACAACTAAACGTGTAACCAAATAATGCAAAATATAATCACACGGTACCCGCCGCCGCATTGCGCGGTACCATTCTAGTATGTAATGAAGATCAAATTTAAGGGTCGCCCTTATATCTCAAACTTACAAAAATTTAATGATGACCCATTTCAAGATTTAGCTCAAAAACAATAACCCACAAATTAAAATCACTAAAAAATCTTTTAAATTGCATAAACTAGAAAACCAAACACCCTTATATCTCAACATTACATCATTTTAAAAATGACCCATTTCAAGATTCAACTCAAAACCAAAAACCCACAAATTAAAATCCCTAAAAACACATTAAAATTGTATAAAGATCAAACCTTGAAACAGTACGAGATGAAGAACAAATTTTGGGGTTTAAGGTGGACTTGATGAATGATGATGAGTCAAATGATTTGGCGTTGAACTTGGGTGAAAAAGATTGGATACGATTGGATAATCTTGATATTGATCTTAATGTCGCCATGATTAAAACCCTGAGCTCAAAACCCTAAACCTAGATTGTTTTGGTAGATGAAACGATGATGATTATTGGGTTGAGTTGATGGGTTTTGGGTCGGGTTGTGAGACCATTTGTAGGTATGAGTCCAAATGTAGCCCATTAAGAAGGTGTGTGTTTTGTGAGTAGATTAAGCCAAGATATTAAAAACCCACTTGTGGTCTTGTGAATGTTGTATTGTTGCTAACAAATTCTTAATCTAATGTAGGTTGTGTTTGGTGTGGGGATTATTGAGTTTTATGGAGGTTTGAGGTTTTAAAATAAGAGGCTTATGAGAACTTTTATAAGACCGAACGGAGTGGAGGTGAGTGAGTGACTCACTCTTGAGTGACCAAAACAGATATCCCAAGTCACGACCAAAAACACAAATCATGGTGAGTTACTCACCATTGTATTAAACCTGTCAAACTGGGCCCTACTCAAAAAAGTAATTATTTTTTATTTGTATAGTGAGTGTGTGCGGGTATTTAGTGGGGTGTATTTGTAAAAAATGTGGGGGCGTTTAGTTGGGGTAAATTCAAGGTAATTGAGGGGATTTAAAATTAAAATTGTTTCAATTATTTTGTTTGGTTCACAACAAATATTTGGGCCAGCTGTAACGAGCTTATGAGAACTTATAGTTAGTCAAATTACTTAAATACATTTCAAAATATGATGCATTAATACGTAAATCTTAAAATATATCTGAATTTAATTTGATCTATCTTTATGCGATTTTACATTAATAAGCTTCAGTTTCAACTAATTCGCCAAACAGTATTGTAAAAATATAAGCTCAAACTTCCATGTTATAATATAAGCTCTAGCTCTATTCCTAGCTCCAACTCTAGCCCATTTCACCGAATATAATGTCTGTTTAAATTTAGCGAGGATTTCGCTTATTCACTTTGCTTAATCTACGACATCCATGATATTCTCACAAGTCTTTTAGGGAGACTAGTTTGGGATTGCTTACTTAATTTGTTTCAAGTATTTTTGCTTTTTTTGTAGGTAGAGAAGTTGTTTTTACACAAAAAAAACCACATGCTTTTATGTTTTTTAAGCAGAAAAACAGTTTTTTAATAAACAGCTTAGAAGCTGCTTATTTCTAATTTTTTATACTAAATTAAAATTAGTTTTAGCTCTCATAATTAAACTAAAACCTTTTATAAATAAATTTGATGGAAATTTTTTGTTGAAATTATTTTTTTATAAATGTTATAAGGAAATGGAAACTTTAGTTCAAAATTACTTATTTTATAAATACTTAGTTTTAAGCATAACTATAAGTAGAAAAAATAAGCAATAAATAAAAGAAACAGAAAATCACTTTTATCAAAACTTGGCAACATGTCAACTTTTTATTAAGCCAAGTGAATACCAAAATTCCAAATCTGAAACCTTTTAAAAGTTTGGTTCAAAACGTGAAAGTCTTTCATATTTAGTCAATTGACATAATTTTTTCTTGTTTCATTTATTATTTTCTCTTAAATTGGAGAAAAAATGCCTTTAACTCAATACCAATTAACATTTCCTCATGAATTAGACATATTCAAATTTTAAACTATTATAATAACTTATAATTTGATTAGAGTAAAGATTGAACTCATGCCATTTTTCTTAAGTGGCCATCCTTAACTAGTCAATTATATGACCGGGCTGAAAGAATGATACTACAATATAAATATAAATTTATTAACATGAAATTTCGTAAGTAATGAATACATGACAATATTAGATGAATAAGTTAGTTGGCCCAAGCTCGACTCCGATACAATATAGCCATCTAGGTATGAGGATCAGACTCGCTCCGATAGCATGTAAAGCAATGATAAAACCCGTAGGCTATAATGTTTATTCGTCAAGTATTTATAAAGCAATATACCTGAAAACCCTAATAGACCCAACCCACAAGTCATGCTTGAGCCAACTAATTTATTCATCTAATAGACAATTAACAAATAGGCTCATCAAAAGTAGAATGTAAAAATAGAATTGTATATTTGATACTTGATACACATTTTGTTATAGTTCGAGTCTTTTTTTTTTTTTTTTTTTCTTTTTTTTTTTTTTGAACAGCTATAATATTAAAAAACCACTAGCGAAAAGCTAGAAATTACAACGATACAAGGTATGGATTTTTAAGCCAATCGTTCAAACTAAACGAAACTTTACATCTATACCGACACCAATAAAAAGACCGAGAAACTACATCTTCAAAAATCATCGCCCTTGGTGGAGATTCCGCATCAAAGATCTTCTTATTACAATAAGACCAAACATGCCACCATATTACGTAGAAAACTCCTTCAAGAACCTGCTTTTGCTTAGACCCTAGACGAAGATTCACAAGCCAATTTAACCAATCTTCATATGAATCAACCTCTATATAGGAAACATCACACCAACAAGTTATCTTACGGATAATATCTCTAAACATACGACAAGTGAAAAATAAATGGCTCGAAGACTCCACTCCACTATCACAAATAGAACACATGATAGAATCTATATCCATACCTCTACGAGAGATGTTAAGACGCGTTGGAAGCGAATCGATCTTAACTTTCCACGCATGAACATTCACCTTAATAGGAACAGATTTTATCCACCTTGCCTTGGTTGTGACATCCGAAAGCCTTTTATCATCTATCATCTTTCTAACCGAAGCAACTGAAAAATCTCCGGAACTCTCCAAAGACCACTTCCATCTATCAGATAAAGGAACAAGAGTAACGTCATGAACCTTAATCGATAATGCTTCAAATTGCTCCTGTTCAACACCACCCCTAGGACTTCGACGAAACGAAAAGTCCAAGCTGGATTGAGCCAACTTCGAACCAATCTTTACCGCCTTACATGCATCTCCATTTCCCTTAAAGAAGACCAACTTGGATTCTTATCTTTATGGGTTAATTAATTGAAAATTTAAAATACTTGTCACTTTTGTGTTATTGTGTGTATTGATTTTTTTTTTTAATTGTATATACTAAACTTTTAAATTTCGATTATTGTATGTATTTTGCGACTATTCAGCCATATAAAATAATTATTTTACCATTCAAAATTTGAAAAAAAATAAATGTAAAATGATCACAAAATACATAAAATAATCAAAATTTGAAAGTTTAGTACACAATAATAAATAAGTAAAAGTTTAGTACACACAATAACAAAAAGTGACAAGTATGATACATTTTCAAACAATTAACCTTACTCTTTATATAAAGCATGAATAATTTTGTCTTAGTTATGACTTAGTAGGTAAATTTTAGAACACTTTAAAGTTTAAAACTTACATTACTAAACATATTAAGTAGTAAAAGTTATTAAAAAAAAATGCTACAAACACTTATAGCACATTTCTTAGAATATTACATTTGAGATAATGATTTTTTAAAATTTTAAAGTTAGTACTAATACTAATCTTAGCCTTAAGATAATTATTTAAATTTACATGTCGAAGTTAACTTGTTTTTAATTTTAAGCAATATAAGCAGCCTTCTTTCTTAGAGTCAATGAATGTCACTTGTAAGTCATACTTGACGAGTCCTACTATTAAAAATAAATATTTGAAATCTAAGTATGACTTGAAAACGTAAAGAAAATGTGTATCACATACAATATTAGATTTGGCTTTATTTATTTTGTGTTACTTTTTGGACAATATATATTTATGTTGAATGTGAATGTGAAGGATTATCAAACATGCGTCACATGATAGATAATTTTATATAGGTTTGTTAAAGCATAATCCAAAGACTAGGTAGTTGACAGCCTTTATTTAGTCTTCGATGCACCATTCTTGGTTGGTGCTTTTGTATATTCATATGCAATTTCTCTTGGCTTTTATATTTCTTAAGGTACAGTTTTTTGTTTGTTTTCAAAATATAATTATTTTGGTTATAAAGTATCTAAAACCTCAAAACTATAGTACATCAGCATTAAACTTTACTACTTCACTTTTTAATTATGTATTCCCCCGTCTTAAATTATAAGCGATGTTTCTATTTTTGGTTGTCTCAAAAAACTTGTCACTTTCATATTTTGACAAATCAAATGAGACTTTAGTAAGAAAAGATGATATTTGATTGATGAATAGATTAGTTTTTTTTTTTTTTGAACGGCAAATTTATTAACTAGCAAGAAGCTAGAGGAACCATTACAAGGAAATTAAATGGGGATTTTTTAGTCAATCCTCCCATGAGAACATCCTATTACATCGACTATGACACCAATTGAAGGAACAAGACACAATGTTATCAAAAATCGCCGAACGACTAGGGGGATTCTTATCAAAAATAGTGCGATTCCTAAACATCCAAATAGACCACCAAGCAACACAAAAAACTCCTTCCAACATATTCTTAACCTTGGACGAAAGCCGAATAGAAGAGAACCAAGACAGCCATTCCGGAAACGACGTCCAAAACTGCCAATCCAAATCCCACCATCGACAAATACGGCGCAAAACAAGTTGGGCCAAATCGCATCGAAACAAAACGTGAGGAACATCCTCCTCACAAGAGAGACACATCGGACAATTAGGAGACTCTAGGTGTACACCTCTTCGAATCAAATTGACCCTAGAAGGCAAGCAATCCCGACGAGCTCGCCAAGTAAAAATATTGATCTTAATTGGAATATATTTCACCCATCTTGTTGACTCAGAATGAGAAGGAAGAAGCATGTCATCAATGTAGTTACGTACCTCTTTAACCCGAAACTCTCCATCACTGGACAAATCGCATATCCACCGATCTTGAGAATTGGATAAGGACACCGATTCCAGCAGCGTAGACAAATCTACCATAAGCTGTTGTTCGAGACCATCCCGTACACTTCTACGAAAGGAATGATTCACCGAAGTATCCATTTTAACAGCCACCGAAACCTCTTTGTTCAACTCCAAAGCAAACAAGCGAGGAAAAATGACACTAAGGGGTTTATCACCAATCCATCTGTCATGCCAAAAACGCGTATCTTTACCATTCCCTACATGCTTTTTACAATGAGACTTAAAATCGAACCCTTTGTCTTTTAACAAGTGTAATTCCCGCACAATAGAACACCAATTGGACGACATATGAGTCGGATGGGAACCAATCGAAGAACCATACAAAGCTCTGATAACACGAAACCAAAGGGAACCATCTTGAGACACAAAATGCCACACCCATTTAAGAATAAGAGCACGATTAAGCGCATGAAAGCTCGAAACACCTAAGCCTCCGTTTTTCTTGGAAGCTAAAACCTTGTCCTAAGCAGCCCACGTAATTTTCTTATCCAAAGGATCTGCTCCATTGAAGAAACGATTTCGGATAGACTCCATAATTTTCAAAACACCTCGAGGGACCTTAAAAATCGACATACTATACAATGGAGAGGCACCAAGCACCGACTTTAAGAGAGTTAATCGACCACCTATAGAGAGGGTTTTCACCTTCCACTTAGAAAGACACGATCTTAACTTGAGAACAGTGTCCGCCCAAGCCTTGTTCTGAGACATACACTCTCCTACCATCACACCTAAATAACGGAACTTGTTTTGCATAATAGAACAACCAATAGCAGATGCCGCCTGATCTACAACATGACGTGGAACACCCACGCCCATCACTTGACTCTTATGAATATTTATTTGCAAACCAGACGCAAGGAAAAAACACTTAAGAATGTTTAAGATACTTCTTAAGTTGCCATTAGACCACTCCCCTATAAACATAGCATCATCCGCATAAAAAAGGTGGGAAATGGAGATCGATCCCGACAAGAGAATGCCTTTAAACAAACCCTCATCAACCGCACGTATAAAAGACAAATGTATCGACTCCATAACAAGGATAAAAAGATAAGGAGATAAAGGATCTCCTTGTCTGAGACCGCAATGAAAGGCGAATTCATTGGAAGGACTCCCATTAACCAATATAGAAGCCTTGGCAAAACTGAAAGTTCCTCGAATCCATTTACACCAAATCGACCCAAATCCAAATGCCTCAAGGACATCTAATAAATAATCCCAGCGAACCGAGTCATAAGCCTTAGCAAAATCGACTTTAAAGAACATAGCATGCTTTTTCTTCCTTTTGCACCAATGCAAAATTTCATTAAGAATGAAAGGACCATCCAAGATTTGTCTCCCAGTAACAAATGCAGATTGAGTGTCAGAGACAAGATCTGCAATAACCGACGCCAACCTGTTAGCAAGAACCTTCGTAATGACTTTATACACACACCCGATCAAGCTTATAGGACGAAAGTCATTAACAAATTTGGCATCCATAACCTTCGGAATCAAAGCAACGAAAGACGAATTACACCCCTTGGAAAAAGATCCATTCACAAAAAAATATTCAACCGCCTCACAAAAATCTGGACCGACAAAATCCCAGTACATTTTAAAGAACTCGAATGTGAAGCCATCTGGACCAGGAGACTTATTATCACCACAACTCCAAACAGCCATCCGTATCTCATCTCGCGACACACACCTCTCCAAATCAGCCGCTTGGTCTTGCAACAACTTCTTATGAAACTGAAAATTAAGCTTAAACCTATGTGTAGCAGGTTTCTTAAAACGGGCCTCAAAGTGATTACAGAAAGTCTCCTTAACCTTACATGGATCAGTACACCAAAGACCATCAACAAAAACACCACGAATTGCTAGTTGAGATCTCTTCTTATTAATTATACCATGAAAAAATTTCGAATTCTCATCCCCCTCAATCGCCCATTTAACTTTAGCTTTCTGAATAGAATCCTTAGCTTCCATCTCATTAATGTTATGAAGTTGTCTAGTCAATTCGAGCCGTTTAAGAATACAATCATCAGAAACCACCCCACGATCCATATCCTTGTCAATCATGCCCAATTCAGTAACAATTTCACGCTTAGAACCAGACAAGTGTATTCTCTTGTCATTAACCCAACGACGCATGATAATCTTTAAGTCCTGTAATTTTTTCTTGAATCGAATCATCCCGTTCCCATCCGAGTGAGTAAATGATCGCCACGTATGTTCAACCATATCATCAAACCCAACAAAGTTGAACCATGAATGAAAAAACCGAAAGGGGGTCGGGCCAAAATCCAAGTGCACTTCCCGAAGCAGAATCGGGCGGTGGTCCGATAAATGTCGATCAAGGCATAAAGCCGTGATAGAAGGAAAGAGCGAGAAGATGCCATCAGAGACAAGGAAACGGTCAAGTTTGCTCATTTTTGAAGCTGATGGGTGAGACCACGTAAACGTATATCCTTCCAGTTTAACATCAACAAGGCCCGAGGATAAAATAAACTGATCAAAACATCTGGCACTATAAGGATTAAAACATGAACCACGCCTTTCATCACTTGAACGCACCTCATTAAAATCGCCCATAATAATCGCCTCACCATTCCACCGACCTAACAAAGTCGAAACATAATCCCATAAAATCCTTTTGCACGAAGCTTGTTGTGGAGCATAAATGACAACAAAAAGGATCTTGGAATTACTAGGTAACCATGTCCCATAAATAGCAACAAAGTTATCTGAAATCGTAACGTAATCTTTCTTAAAAATCGTCGCCTCCCAAACACATAAAATACCACCCGAACTCCCTAAAGAGTCACTACAAACATAATCATAGTTAGAATTTCCCCACATAAATTTCACATCCATATGAGAGACATTAGACATCTTAGTCTCTTGAATCGCTACAACATTAAGCTTATACTTATTAGTTAACGCCTTTATCCACTCCTTTTTCGTCTTGTGACCAAGACCTTGTATATTAATAGATAAAATATTCATCTAAAAATAGTTTCGTCTCCTTGCATCCCAATGATAAATTCCAGATCCTTTATACTTCCCTCCATAGCATAACCCATTGCTTGACCAACACGAATTATGTCTTCCATAACTCCCAACACGGTACCTCCATTATTGACAACCTTCTGCCCCTCGGATTCGCTATTAACCTCCGCTGGAACATCTTGGGAAGTATTCATAACCTTGGCATTAAACATCGGCGAGAATGCCTTGACCACGTTACTTTCAGAATCTCCAATAACAGTATCTCCAATATCAATATCATTTATATTCCGTTTCACAGAAACCCCCGGAGTAAAACCGGGGGGATGAGACAATGATGGACTCAACACATGTTCCTCACCACACTTCTTCTTCTTCTTCAATAATTCATAAATCAGAAACGGGTCATCCGAATGTTGTTTCTCCCTCTCTCTACTAGAATTCTTAGGTGAAGAAGAGTTAGCCCTAAAAACAGTTTCTGGAACTTCTTCATCATCACTAGCATTATCATCGCCTGACTCCTCATCATGTATTAGAGAACGAGCATTATTTTTTTTAGAATCATGAACCGATTCATCATCCGATGAATATTCCATCTCATTGTGAGCCAAAAAAGTAGGGTTCCATGTAAACAATTCTTTCGCACGTACCATGAGAACCTTACCTTTTACAACAATCTTAAACGACTCCTGTATAGAAATAGCATGTTTGGTCTTTATACATAAACGTTTACGACCAAAAGAAGAATCAACATTATCCTCCATGTCCAACGTCTCTCCCCATTTCTTACCAATTCTAATAAAAGTTTCACGGGACCAAGCATTAAGTGGAATCCCCTCGATATCCACCCATACGATACGCTCATCACTAACGAAATCATTAACCACATCTTGTAATTCATGAAACCAAGAGTTAACCCCAGTATGATGCATCATATTCTCCTTAGTTTCCACCTTATCAAATTCGAACATCACCCACGTACCCCCAAGATACGTCAACTTAACGTCGGAAAACCCTTCATCCATGAGGAGAGTTTGCAAATTAGGAATAGAAGTAAAGTCTTTCACTCTACCCATAGCATATTTTGACAAATCTCGTTCAACCAAACATGAATCGTCTAACACCAAAACGGGTGAAGGAGAAATCAAAGCGCCAGGTACACCCGATGTAGACACACCATTAACTATATTCGCATATGAGCCAGCATGACCGTTAGGCTTTCGAGGCCACATAGAACTGAATGTTTTACTAGGAACCCCAGTCTTAATATTAAGAGGTGGAAAATAAGGTTTTTGAGGCCTTTCAAAACGAACCTGATTAGCGTACAGGTGATGACGTCCTATCCAAATAGTACAGAGATTCTCCACCAGTCGAACAAGATTATTAACCTTAATGAAGCGAACGAAAGCAAATCTTTTACCTGCCTTGGATTTTTTGAACGGAATAAAGACATCTACCACCGTGCCATAAGCACTACACGTTTTCCATAATTCACGGGAATTGATAGAATCAGGAAAATTAGTCACATAAACCGAATGAGAGATCTTGAGTGTGTAATCTTCATTGGATTGAGAAGAACCCCTATGAAACGAAGCCGCCATTACAGAACAAATATGTTAAAATTGAAATGGGGGAAATGATGGATTGGTGGTTTTGGTTGTGGGTTATGAAGGAATTGGATTTTATTGGATTGAAATTGGGTTAATTTTGATTTTGGTGTTCATGGTTTCTCGGGATACGATTGTTCATATTTGGTAAAGTTTGTTTTTGAACTTTATGCAAATTAAAAATGAACTTATAATTTGAGATAGAAGAAGCCAGATATATGTAAATTACAAAGTAAACACAGTTATATATAGAGATATAATCTAAACTATTTATAACGCATTTAGCATCATACTTATTCTACGTAGTAATTTTTTAAGACTTTCATATATAGATTTTAATTAAATACAACTACTTAAGCTACATTTACAATTAATTTATGCATAACCATCTACACATATTGACCGGTCAACAATTGTAATTAATGTCATATTTAAAACACCTTTTTGATAAAAGGTATAATAAATAAAACACAATGTACAAACAAATCAACTTTCAAAACACTCTCTTCCTAAAGTTTGTTAGACATTACATGAATAATTTTTAAGAAATACAACTTTTTTTTACATATAGTATAAACATACGAAACACAAAAAGTAATAGATTCATAGATCTACCTCCACAATACATGGTTTTTTACAGTGTTCTAAAAGGCGCGCTAAGGCGCCGCCAAGGCGTCGCCACGCCTCGACGCCACGAAATGGACCAAGGCGTGAGGTCTAGGCGTCGTGTGAAAAGGCGTGGAATAAGGCGCAAAAAGGCGTGCAAAGGCGAGCCTTTTTTGTAAGGCGTGGTGCCATTTTTAGAAGCATTTAGGGGATTTATGGATTTGGGCTTGAATTTCAAGTATTTGGGTTATTTCTTTCTTGGGCCTCGTAATTTCAAAACTTAATTCCTACTTGGGCCTCGTATTTGGGCCTGACTATTTGGGATTTAGGCTTTAGTATTTGAAATTGCTCTTATAAAATGATATAAAATTATAAATACATAAATTTATAAATATTTATTGCCACCTTAAGCACGCCTTAAGAAACGTCAAGGCTTCGCAAAGGCGCGTAAGGCTTGAGGCGTGGCTGTGCCGCCATGCCACGCCTCACGCCTTTTAGAACATTGGTTTTTTATGTTCGAGCTTTCAAAATTATAAAAGAAAAAAGAGTTGAAAGTGGCATATATATTATCATCTACCTCAGAACTTCAATACTTTACCATGCCAATAAATTTTTTCTTTTTGTCATATGTAAAATAATTATCAATGTAAATAAATGCTAATAGAAAAACATTGTTCGTCAAAAACTTCAATCACAAGATAGTTGTCGCCGCAACGCGCGGGTGCCATGCTAGTTTAAGTAAAAAAAAGAAAAGGAGACCGATTTCAATTCTTACAATACCAATGTCAACCACTCGAAAGGAAAAGGAAATTGCATGGCCCTTTATGGTATGTTCATAGAAGGACATGATACGTAGAAGTTTTGGCAATCATTTTACAAAGGTGATTTCAGTTTGGAATTAATACATCATTGTAAGAGATCGAGTAGTCTTGCGAGGACATGTACAAGTTAATGTGATTGAAAGATTTAGTTTGGTCCCATTCGATCATTGTAAGAGATCGAAGAAAAGGGTGTACAATGCTTTTAAAATATGATTTGCGAGGACCGAACATATTTTGGGTCGGTCTTCGGTTCACCCTTTTCCTCATTTTCGGTCTTTGGTTTGGTCCGGTTCGGTCTTACGTTGAACCGATTGTTATGTTTTGTTGGACTGGATCGGACCGACCGACGAACCGACCGGACCAGGGATTGGACCGAACATTTTGGTCCGGTTCTCTGTCCGGATTTTTAGGCCAAATCGATTTTCGGATCATGATCAGCCCTAAGAATTTGTACCATAACAATAACAGTTATAAGAAAAACCTAACATAATGTAAATTACAACAGAGGAAGCTAGACCAAAAATGATTACAAATGAAAATATAAGGAGGAAGCACAAACGAAAATTTGTCATCTAAAGGAAGCGAAAAAGCCGAGAGAGACGGGTTCACCATGTGTTTTCTCACGTTTACTCCAAAATATGTTCAACTAGAACGAACGGAGCAAGAGTACCCGAGATGATAAAAAATTGTTTTAAAATGCGTTAAGATTAATTAAGAGTACACATATTATGGAGAATGAGATATGCAATTTGCAACATAACTTTTCTTTACGATAGAAACATTGCCGCACGAATAAATATTGAAATGGATGAAAATGGAAAAACCACGTGACCAAAATTTCGCAAAAGAAAGTTTTTTGAGTAAGAATATGTCATACATATAGGTAAATTGTGATATTCCACCACAATTTCACCTATATGATAACATATTCTTATTCAAACAACATTATAAGGATTTGATATAAGCATTAATTCATTTACTTATATAGACTTCAAAAGCTTGCTTTCTCAACAATGTGGTATTAACTGATCCGGTTTTCTTTGGTTGATTTTTCACTGCAAGGACCTCAGTTTAAAGACTACATATTACACGTACATTAGCTCCATTTTAGACATGCAAAAAGGCTTTACAGTGCATTCATCAACTTTTGCGAAAATAAATAGTGAGTTTGGATTTAATATTGTTCGTATGTATAATTAAACACTTGATTACATGTAAAAAAGGAAATAATTTGTTCTTATCCTTCATGGGATAAAATAAAATGAAGGGCGGAACAAGTCAAGCCGAGTTTAATCATATCAGAGTTTGAGCTCTGCTCATTTATAATATAAAGCTCAAGCTCGGCTTGTAACAAATTATACAATTTAGAGCTCTGGTCGGGCTCAACTCATTTTGATGACAAGCTAAGCGATTTAAAGCTCGAATCAAACTTGGCTTTTTAAGCACACTATGCTCGAGTTCATTTATACATACTTATATGTATACTCAACATATGTAGAGATGGCAACGGGGCCGAGTATGCGGGGAATGGTTGATACCATCCTCATCCCCGAAGTTAGATAGTTATCCCCATCCCCGTCCCCATCCTCGTCGGGGGTCACAATTGCATCCCCATCCCCATCCTCAATGGGGAACGGGGATCCCCAATGGGGAATCGGGGATTTTTCCCCATTACATAATTAACATTTTAAATGGTGCAACCATAATAAAAGCAAACAAAATTCATTCCTTAGATTAAGTTCAAGCATTCGACAAAACATAGTAAAGAGTACGACTTATCGTAAGTACAACGACCATTAACAAGAGTATATTAGCCATTAATTGAGAAGATTTTAAATATTATATACATATATAATTTTATTCATGTATAAAAGATATTCGGGGATGGGTACGGGGACCCGAGTGTATTACCATCCCCGCCTCCATACCCGCTTTTGAGTAATGGGGATTCCCCATCCCCATCCCCATACCCGGTCAACTCGGGGATTCCCCGGTCAAATCGGGGTCAGGTATCGGATTCTCCGTCGGATTCGGATTTTTTTGCTATCTCTAAACATATGCATGTATTTTTTATTTTTATTAGTATTTTTTTTTTTTTGAACGGCTTGTATGCTGACCCTGAACTCCGCATGTACTTCCTTCTATTCCGCCTCAAGGGGTAAAAGTCTCGGGTGAGACTCGAACTTGCATTTTTGAATTGTAATAGTAAGATAATCTGGTTCAAAACGCACTTCCAAACATCCCCTTAGATGTTATTTAATTTGCGTGTAGTCTCACTTTTGATTTTCAATTAGCAACGAAATATTTGTGTTGTCTACGTTGGTGTTTGTAAAAGCGTTGTTTAGCATAAGGTGTCATTTCAACGTGTTTAGCTTGACTTATGTTATAAAGTTTCTAGGCAAAATGGTCTAAAATACACCGAAATTGCCACTTTTTTCTTTTGCATACATCAAACTTTTTTTTCCCCTAAAGTATGCACATACTTTTTTAATCTTCCTATTGTACCCATAAATCTGACATAACATGGTGTTAATTAGATAAAGTTACATAAATCGTCCCTCTAGCTCTAAACAATTGCACCATTCGTCCTTGAGTCAATTACATAATAGGTCCCTGTGGCTTTAAAATTTTCACTCGTCGTCCTTGTGGATTTAATCAAGTTAAAAACAATCTTTAAATAATGATGATGATGATGATGATGATGATGATGATGATGATGATGATGATGAAGAATGAGATTTGCAATCATGGATGGACTTTAAAGAAAATCGGAAAATCGGAGAGGGCCATGACCCTCTTTAGCGGCGGAGCTAGAAAAAGCAACATGTTGGTGGTGATAAATGACAAGATCAATGGCTCGTCCACGATTGTTGTAATAACGAGATGACGAAGACACAACTTATTCATTATTTAGTTGAGTGCGTCATTTTGAGCCGACATATATTTTTGTGCCATATTAGGGTCCATTTGTTATCCACCTTTGGCTTGGGTTTTCGAGTGAACAGTAAAGAAACCCACGTTTGTTTGAAAATCCGGATGTAAAAATCAGGTACAAAACCCACAGGTCCCACCAATTGGAATTCCAGGCATATGGGGTAGGTTTTCTGCAGGATTTATAATTTTGGTGGGCCCTATGATTACCTTCTCTCTTTCTCTTTCTTCACCTTATATTAAATTATCATTTTTTTATTAATAAATTATATATTAAATTTTAAAATAATTAATTTTATACATATATCAAATTCAAATCTTAATCCTAATTTACAACTTTACATTTAAATTCAAATCTTAATCTAAACACATCTACAAACCAAACGGGCCCTTAATAAAATTTACTTTTGTAATCTGCGAATGAACTATCACTCCTCTCACCCTATATGTTTATTTTTGTACTAAAAACAATTACCAACAACATAATGTGCATAAATTATTTGTAACGAAACTTAATTGTGATCATATCTTTTTTATTGTTTTAATTTAATTTATGGTTACAATTACAATTTTGACCAAATTAGTTACTTTGACTCGTTTTCAATTTTCATTTATCTTTCAAAATAGTTAATATGTGTTTGTATTGTATGCATAAAAGGTGATAACTCTTAAAATTTTAAGGCAACTCTATATATGGAGAATAAAAGGTGCAATTTAGAGCACCAACTTTTCTTCACAATAAAATGATTCATGCTCCAACAACAACCTAAAATGACGCACGAACATAAATTTTAATGGATAAAAACGAAAAAGCAATGTAAAAAAACTAACAAAAAGAATGTTTTTTTGGAGTAAGAAGGTGTATGCCCCTGCTGATGATAAAGTTGTGCAATTTCACAACTCTATCATCTTAAAGACGAACACATTCTTATTCAAACAACACTATAAGGATTTGATATAAGCATTAATACTTTTACTTATATAGACATCAAAAGCTTGCTTTCTCAACAATGTGGGATAAACTCAACCATTTTACATTGGTTGAGCTCCATTCCAAAGAAGACCAATTTAAGACCGGGTATTTCACGTACATTCTTCATTTTAGACATCTTAAAGACGAACACATTCTTATTCAAACAACACTATAAGGATTTGATATAAGCATTAATACTTTTACTTATATAGACATCAAAAGCTTGCTTTCTCAACAATGTGGGATAAACTCAACCATTTTACATTGGTTGAGCTCCATTCCAAAGAAGACCATTTTAAGACCGGGTATTTCACGTACATTCTTCATTTTAGACATGTAAAAAGACTTAGGACGCATTCATCAACTTTGGCCAAAATAAAAAATGAGTTCTAATTTAATAATGATGCAAAAAAAAATAAATAAATAAATAAGAAATAAATTATGCAAGTTTGAGCTCTGGCCGGGCTTGACTCATTTCGATGAGATTTCAAGCTCAAATAAAACTTGACTTTTTAAGCACACTATGCTTGAGTTCATATATATATATATATATATATATATATATATATATATATATATATATATATATATATATATATATATATATATATATATATATATATATATATATATATATATATATATATAAGCAACATATGTATGTATAATGTCTATGTTTCTAAAGCTCGTTAGACTAGTCGATCTTTGTATATAAAACTCTAGCTCAAAATCGTTTAAAGCTTTTGCCAATTCGATCCCTAACTTTTAGGAGCTACTTGACTCATTTCCGCAAACAGATAAAATCATTTGACCATAAGTTCGTGAGCCAGTGATAAAATATTAAAAAATGAAGTAAACTCTCTCTAATTTTATAAATTGATATAGTTACCAAACAACACATGATCTTAAAGATGGCAACAAACATACAAACAAATCACATTCTTATTTGGTCAAATCCATACTCCTCTCCTTCTTTTATACTAGACGTATATTCGCGCAAGCAACATTATATAGCGGCAAATAATTATACTTGCTCGACCTTTGATGCAAAGCGTATGTTTTTGAAATACAAAGCGTATTTTTTTTGTTCGACCTTTGATGCAAAGCGTATGTTTTTTTAAACTAATATAGTGTTTTTTTTTTAAACTGTCAAGCTTAAAGCATATTAAGGAATACCTAAAGGTAATTTAGGCAAATTACATTAATTTAAGTTTTCAAAAATCCAAGAATGAGTACTCACCCTTTATCTATACTACTATATAATGTATTTTGGACTATTCTATAATTAGAAAGGCTTAAAAATTCAGACTTTTACTGTCACAACTCACCATTTCAGGTCATTTCCCGAACTTTGGAAAAACACTATTCATCAAACACTATTCATCAAAACACTATTCATCGTTTTACTATTCATCGTTTTCGAGGTCAGTTTGATATTCTGAGAAACTTTTGGGAAATTTACTATTCACCGAACACTATTCATTTCCGGAAAAGTTTTCACTATTCACTTGCATTACTCATTTCATCGTAAATTTAGTTTACGGGTATTCAAATTCGCGTAACCGGATTGGTTTAGGTGCGAATTCATTTCATTAGTGTTAAGAACACTGCATACGGACTGGAGATAGTCTGCATATCATCATAACAGCATTTTCATGTTATACCACTCTCAGGATTTTCAAATTTCTATATTCAGTACATTTAACGTTTTTACGTATAAGTATTTATAGTAAACGTTAACACCCGGTTTATACACGACGAATATATCTAAATATTCCCACGATGGTCCCGACATATTTTTATATCCATTTTAACATCATAAAAGTTATAACATTCAGTTACCCAGTATTTTGGAAATTTATTTTATTTATAACGTACGCGTATGAATATAACGACGGTTTTCGTGAAAACTAAACAATAATCACCCGATCACTCAGTAAATGTACCCAACATATTTTTAATATGTTTTTAACATTATTATAACTTTATTTCATCCCGGTAAACTTCGTGAACATTTATTTCTAATAAAACCGGTACCCGATCGTAACTAAAAACACAAACTAGTGCAAATTCTTACAAGGTTTTCTAATTAAATCCCAAGTACCCTAACCCCCCCCCCCCCCCCTCCTACCCTTGAAAAACCAGCCCAAGAACACCCTTTTTAACCCCTAGCATTAACTTAACTATATTTTACTAATAAACCTTTTACAACATAACTTTACCAAATTACATAATCATAATTCACAATATTTTGGCTAAGATCAAAACTTGCTCATCTCTTCCATTTTTTCTCCAAACCCACGACCCATAATTGATCTCCATGATCAAGTGATCATTTTCCATAAAGTAAAACACTAAACTTGTTCATTTTACATGCCTAATCAAGAATCAAGCAACAAAAACACAAGAACATCAAGCATAATCATCCTATAATCATCTCATTTTATCAAGTAAGTTTTCATCTTTATTTTTTCATGGATCATCCTATTTTTACATGTATTACATAAGTATCATGCTAAAAACCATGTACAAGTAACTATACCACACTTTATTTTGGCTAAAATGGAACATACAAACCCTAACTTTTTACTTATGAATCCCCTTGCTATAATAACTTGGTTAGGAGTCCATGGCACCCTAAGAAGGTGTATGGTAAGATTAGATTAGCCATGTGGTGATTACAAGAGGTTTGGTGATGGTAGAAATTAGTTTTTAACCTTGGAAAGTTGATTTGGAACCTATTTTAGACATGCTGTCCCGTTTTGTAAAAATCTGGAAAATCAGTAAACACCAAGGGAACTTTGGCAAAATTTTTAGAAAATACTTTCAAAAACGAATCCGTAGGCGAAAGAACGGATTAAAAAGAGTTTATAACGAAGGAGTTATGATTTTTGCAAGATTGTAGACGAAAAGTATTTTTTCTGAAAATGGTTGCTGTTTGACGTTTTTCATTGGACAAAAAGAGACTTTAGACGTAACCCGGAGGAGCCGAGCTTTCCAAAATATATTACTATATACTAAGACGTAACCGTGGACATAAAGAACAAGTAAAACTGACAAGTAACGACAAAGATATACTCGTTTGAATATCGGCTAAAACCCTTTTATATTTGACAGCTTTTAATATAATTTGGCGCAAAAACTACGAAGTACATTTATAAGCTAAACATAATATTAAGTACCGAGCTTTATAACTAACGTAGTATTAGTTATTACGGGTATGTTTTCATCATTTCAAGGATTACAACCCGAGTATTTCAACGCTTACATGGAAACTTACGTTATATATATATAAGTATATATATATTATAACTAGCTATTTATATTTTCTAATAGCAATATTTTCCAAATACTTGGATTATATACTTTTGATAACAACAAGTGTTTTTCCAAAGGGTAGAGTGGTATAGAAACATGTGCATGGACATTCATAACATCATTTCATGATCTAAAGTAGATCGTTCATCATTCACATTAGGTTGCGGCTAGTGTGCGCGCCTTGTTTTTCAGCTCATTACATGTTCATGGTAACATCAGCTTCAGGTGAGTCATAGCCCCACTTTTACTGGTTTAATTACTTTACAAACTCTTTGGGGGAGATACATGCTTAAATACTCGTGTTATACTTTTATACGATTTCAAATCCCATGGGGGGAGAATACATTGCAACAACTATTTTTGTACATGCCCAAGTATTACAAATTCCATACATTGCTTAAGTTGCCTTACTACCACTTCATAACAAGTCCCCTTTCAATATCATGGACCGTTAATTTCAAGTACTAAGCGAGAGTGAGTGAATAGATCTATTGAGGGTGACGCCTCCATTCGTGTTTGGGTTGCTCCAACGGGACGAATGCATTTCATGTCTTATCAAGTGAGTGCCTGGTAGACACTCTGTTGGGGCATTACAAAGTCTAGCTTCGGGGTCATGAGCTTAAGGGACAATGTAGCATTTTTGACATTTATGTCGGTTCACTTTATACTTGTGGCTATTGTACATACGAAAATTACTTATGAAATTACGATACTTTTCCACCACTATTACTATTGAATTACAATGCTTTTGTATCAAACATATTACATTTGGCAGTGGGTTGTAAACACACAGGTTACAAGTCTCTTATGGCGGGACTTGGAACTGAGTGGATTTACGATGCCTTTGCTGGGAAATCTTCATTTCAATGCATTACATTCTTTTTCACAAGACTCTATGAACTCACCAACCATTGTGTTGACACTTTAGCATGTATTTTCAGGTATTTAGCAATGGCACGCTACAGGAGGTTTTGGCAGGGCATGGCATGGTCATAGAAGACTCTGATTATTCATTTGGGGACCGTTTTAAACTATTTTAAGGGCCTACTTCCGCATTACTTTTAACAATGTAAATTCAACATTTTGATTTAACTATTTTATTCAAAATGATTCAAGTGCAAACCATTTTTGAACATGTGTTGTAATACCAATTGAGTTACACCCCAGCTACATGTATGCTTCCGCTGGACCCGATTTTGGGGGTGTGACAGATTGGTATCAGAGCTATGGCTATAGCGAACTAAGTGTTTTTAAAACCTAGACTATAGCTACTTTCAAGAAAACTTAACCCTATGACCGTCACATGCCTGCCTGCCAAGCTGAAGCCTCATTTGTGGTTAGTTGCTGACATAGGTGATGAGATTTGTGTCTCATTATCTGATATATTATATTCACTTATTCTAGTTGATTACTATAATTATCTTTCATATAAGCATGTTCACGTATCATATATGTCACCGCATTATGTTTTTCCTTGCATAGTTTCATCATTTGACCTCGAGTTTGGTCACTTGCTTTTGTCTTTCAGAACGTCTTGGTATTTGTGAAGGACATAGTCTTAGTATGACTGAGCTGAGTATTTCAAAATTCATGGAACCTCGGTGGAATATAGACTGGTCATCTATATTCAACCCGGGATAGTGAGATATAGGCTGACCACCTATGTCTGACTCAGAAATGAATTTTGCAATACTGAGAATGGTTATAATAAAATTCTGTCTGTAATAAATTCTCAACTCATTTTCCAAATGTTTCATTCATGCATGTGTGAGTATACCCTCATTGTCAGAACATTCATACTTTTCATCACCTCATGAACCGCCACTTGGAAGTATGTCAATTGATCATTTCATTTCATGAACATTCACGTCTATGCATGATACACTTACATCACGGTATTTTCTTTTATCACAATCTCATTTTGTCGCAGTTGTCACAGTCTCTTCCCTTCTCACCATCACTATCATTACCTTTCCCCATCCCCATATATATATAGAATTAGCTGACACTATATAGTTTCCTATGCCACTCATCCCTCACTACCACCAATATTGTTAAGTGGATATTATCAATGACCTCCCTAGGAAAGACTTTCCATACCATCTATAAGGAGAATCTCTCGGTACATTAAGACCATTCAAAACTCAACAGAAATTTCAAGATATCACCAAACTATTCGAACCACTATTATTGGCCTGGTCACCAAAATTCCATCATCTAGAAAGTATTGGCTTGACAGAATTACAGGATTATTTTCGATACGAGTGCTCACTAAGCCACACCATAGAGATAAATCCAACCTCTTAACCGAGACTATAGATTGAACATGTCCTCACCAATAGACTTTATCCAAACATGTTAGACACCTATGCCTTTGTGCAGACATACATACCTGACTATTGTATCCTCTTAATACTTTCACTTTCAAATGGATTTTTCTCCAAACTACAGTTACGCAAAACATATATCTTGTAATAAATACTTTTCTGAGGCACTTATTTTGACAAGCAAATTCCTTTTGGTTAATCTTTACAAAACTATTGAATTGTTAGGAAATTTTAAACATCGATCTTTGGTAAACCATTAAAACTACAAGTTGGTAAGCAGAGTTATACAGAAAGTTCTGCCTAGGAAAGGCATGATACCATTCAGAAAACTTGGAAAGTTAAACCCGAGATATACACTGGACCATGTAATATTTCAAACAGAGTAGGCCTAGTGGTCGTCAGACTTGAGCCTTGTTAGAGAACAACAGCAACAGGATTACACAACCACGTATTATCAGCTTTTCAGAATTTTCACCCATAATCCCATTTGGAAAGGAATCCAACCCATAGTCAAACATAAACCTTGCAGGAGAACAAGTAGAAATCATGGACCGTGTGGTCAAACAGTAGAAGCAGAGTCGAATTCCTATCGTTGGAGTTCGCTGGAATTCTAGAATATCATCACCTTTTCACCAATATGTTTTCAGAAACCAACATAAACTGAACTTCGGGACGAAGTTCCTTTTAGAGGGGAAGACTGTCACAACTCACCATTTCAGGTCATTTCAGGTCATTTCCCGAACTTTGGAAAAACACTATTCATCAAACACTATTCATCAAAACACTATTCATCGTTTTACTATTCATCGTTTTCGAGGTCAGTTTGATATTCTGAGAAACTTTTGGGAAATTTACTATTCACCGAACACTATTCATTTCCGGAAAAGTTTTCACTATTCACTTGCATTACTCATTTCATCGTAAATTTAGTTTACGGGTATTCAAATTCGCGTAACCGGATTGGTTTAGGTGCGAATTCATTTCATTAGTGTTAAGAACACTGCATACGGACTGGAGATAGTCTGCATATCATCATAACAGCATTTTCATGTTATACCACTCTCAGGATTTTCAAATTTCTATATTCAGTACATTTAACGTTTTTACGTATAAGTATTTATAGTAAACGTTAACACCCGGTTTATACACGACGAATATATCTAAATATTCCCACGATGGTCCCGACATATTTTTATATCCATTTTAACATCATAAAAGTTATAACATTCAGTTACCCAGTATTTTGGAAATTTATTTTATTTATAACGTACGCGTATGAATATAACGACGGTTTTCGTGAAAACTAAACAATAATCACCCGATCACTCAGTAAATGTACCCAACATATTTTTAATATGTTTTTAACATTATTATAACTTTATTTCATCCCGGTAAACTTCGTGAACATTTATTTCTAATAAAACCGGTACCCGATCGTAACTAAAAACACAAACTAGTGCAAATTCTTACAAGGTTTTCTAATTAAATCCCAAGTACCCTAACCCCCCCCCCCCCCTCCTACCCTTGAAAAACCAGCCCAAGAACACCCTTTTTAACCCCTAGCATTAACTTAACTATATTTTACTAATAAACCTTTTACAACATAACTTTACCAAATTACATAATCATAATTCACAATATTTTGGCTAAGATCAAAACTTGCTCATCTCTTCCATTTTTTCTCCAAACCCACGACCCATAATTGATCTCCATGATCAAGTGATCATTTTCCATAAAGTAAAACACTAAACTTGTTCATTTTACATGCCTAATCAAGAATCAAGCAACAAAAACACAAGAACATCAAGCATAATCATCCTATAATCATCTCATTTTATCAAGTAAGTTTTCATCTTTATTTTTTCATGGATCATCCTATTTTTACATGTATTACATAAGTATCATGCTAAAAACCATGTACAAGTAACTATACCACACTTTATTTTGGCTAAAATGGAACATACAAACCCTAACTTTTTACTTATGAATCCTCTTGCTATAATAACTTGGTTAGGAGTCCATGGCACCCTAAGAAGGTGTATGGTAAGATTAGATTAGCCATGTGGTGATTACAAGAGGTTTGGTGATGGTAGAAATTAGTTTTTAACCTTGGAAACTTGATTTGGAACCTATTTTAGACATGCTGTCCCGTTTTGTAAAAATCTGGAAAATCAGTAAACACCAAGGGAACTTTGGCAAAATTTTTAGAAAATACTTTCAAAAACGAATCCGTAGGCGAAAGAACGGATTAAAAAGAGTTTATAACGAAGGAGTTATGATTTTTGCAAGATTGTAGACGAAAAGTATTTTTTCTGAAAATGGTTGCTGTTTGACGTTTTTCATTGGACAAAAAGAGACTTTAGACGTAACCCGGAGGAGCCGAGCTTTCCAAAATATATTACTATATACTAAGACGTAACCGTGGACATAAAGAACAAGTAAAACTGACAAGTAACGACAAAGATATACTCGTTTGAATATCGGCTAAAACCCTTTTATATTTGACAGCTTTTAATATAATTTGGCGCAAAAACTACGAAGTACATTTATAAGCTAAACATAATATTAAGTACCGAGCTTTATAACTAACGTAGTATTAGTTATTACGGGTATGTTTTCATCATTTCAAGGATTACAACCCGAGTATTTCAACGCTTACATGGAAACTTACGTTATATATATATATAAGTATATATATATTATAACTAGCTATTTATATTTTCTAATAGCAATATTTTCCAAATACTTGGATTATATACTTTTGATAACAACAAGTGTTTTTCCAAAGGGTAGAGTGGTATAGAAACATGTGCATGGACATTCATAACATCATTTCATGATCTAAAGTAGATCGTTCATCATTCACATTAGGTTGCGGCTAGTGTGCGCGCCTTGTTTTTCAGCTCATTACATGTTCATGGTAACATCAGCTTCAGGTGAGTCATAGCCCCACTTTTACTGGTTTAATTACTTTACAAACTCTTTGGGGGAGATACATGCTTAAATACTCGTGTTATACTTTTATACGATTTCAAATCCCATGGGGGGAGAATACATTGCAACAACTATTTTTGTACATGCCCAAGTATTACAAATTCCATACATTGCTTAAGTTGCCTTACTACCACTTCATAACAAGTCCCCTTTCAATATCATGGACCGTTAATTTCAAGTACTAAGCGAGAGTGAGTGAATAGATCTATTGAGGGTGACGCCTCCATTCGTGTTTGGGTTGCTCCAACGGGACGAATGCATTTCATGTCTTATCAAGTGAGTGCCTGGTAGACACTCTGTTGGGGCATTACAAAGTCTAGCTTCGGGGTCATGAGCTTAAGGGACAATGTAGCATTTTTGACATTTATGTCGGTTCACTTTATACTTGTGGCTATTGTACATACGAAAATTACTTATGGAATTACGATACTTTTCCACCACTATTACTATTGAATTACAATGCTTTTGTATCAAACATATTACATTTGGCAGTGGGTTGTAAACACACAGGTTACAAGTCTCTTATGGCAGGACTTGGAACTGAGTGGATTTACGATGCCTTTGCTGGGAAATCTTCATTTCAATGCATTACATTCTTTTTCATAAGACTCTATGAACTCACCAACCATTGTGTTGACACTTTAGCATGTATTTTCAGGTATTTAGCAATGGCACGCTACAGGAGGTTTTGGCAGGGCATGGCATGGTCATAGAAGACTCTGATTATTCATTTGGGGACCGTTTTAAACTATTTTAAGGGCCTACTTCCGCATTACTTTTAACAATGTAAATTCAACATTTTGATTTAACTATTTTATTCAAAATGATTCAAGTGCAAACCATTTTTGAACATGTGTTGTAATACCAATTGAGTTACACCCCAGCTACATGTATGCTTCCGCTGGACCCGATTTTGGGGGTGTGACATTTACTTACTAATTATATAAACAACCACCCCTAACAATCACCCCAAACAATTTATAACTACTTCAACAACCACCCCCAACAATTTATAACCACCTCAACAACCACCCCAACAACCACTTTCCACCACCGCACCTCCCTCCTCTTCACCCCAATAATCCGCCCCCGCATCGCGCGGGGACCTTTCTAGTAAGTAGTATAGATATGTACGACGGAAGCTTAACATAAGGAAGTCGAGTCACAACCCCGAGCCCTAAGTACAGTGTCGGCCAAAATTAAACCGACCAGAGAAACTTCACCGGAGCTCTCCATACATCTATTACATATGCTTTAACACATTACAAAGCTTTTTATCATATTCGTCTTCAAGGTAACATGAGAGAACCAAAGGTGAAAGAAATACATTTGTAAAGCAAGATGATGATTCTTACATAGTGAATCATCTATTCGTCTTCAAGGTAATATAGGAATTTCTCGAAAAACCGATAACAAACAGATGTAGTTAGAAGTCTTTTCATTCTTGTTCATTCTCATGAGCAAAGATTTTAATTACTAAAGAAAACTTTGCATTTTAAATTAGAGCAAACGGAAGATGGTATTCAACTTAGAGTTATTTTCAAACAATGTACTCTTTTTTCTTCGCATAAAAAAGGTAACCAACTTATTTTTATTTTTTATTTTATTTTATTTGCAAATATGGTTATTTCCGTTAAATATTTAATAACCATCCGTTAAGTTTTGCATTTTAATCCACCGCCGCTGCCACCGCCATCAATCATCGTCGCCACGACCAACCTTGCCCGCCACCACCACTACCAAGCACCATTTCCACCACCAACCCCACCCACCACCACCAAAAATCACCAACTTCACCCACCATCACCGCAAACCACCAATCTCAACCACCATCACCAACCCATTCACCACCACCAACCATAGATTGCGGTGTTGGTTGGGTATGGTGGTGATGGCGGTAGTGGGCAAGGTTGGTAATGACGACGGTGTTGGTTAGGGATGACAAGGCGATGATGACAGTGCTGAGTTGCGTTGGGATAAAACAATGATGGGTGAGGTTTGTGGTATTAGCAGATGGGGTTGGTGGTAGCGACGATGGTCGGTGGTGGTGGTGGTTTACGGCGGTGGTGAATGGTGTTGGTGGTTTGCGACGGTGGTGGGTAAGGTTGGTAGTTGAGGTGGTGCTTGGTAGTGATGGTGGTTGGAAGGGTTGGTGGTGGCAATGATAATTTGTGGCGGTGGCAACGACGGTGGACCCAAATTGGCCAAAAATAAAAGTTGGATACCTTTTATGCAAAGAAAAAAGTGTGGGCCTTGATTGAAAATGATCCCTAAGTTGGATACATTGTGCCATTTTCCCCTTTAAATTATAGTTAAAACTTAAAACATCTAACGTGAGGACAATGCCTAATTCATGATTGCAGTGTATGGTAATTAACGACTCCAAAAAAAAAACATGAACATAATGTATACCACAACATGTTACAACAAAGGAAACTATACCAAAAATGATTACAAATAAACATGTAATGAGAAATAAAGTGAAAAAGCCGAGACAAACTAATTGATTGTGTGTTTCATAAATTTTACTCTAAAAACATATTCACTCTAGAACGAATGAAGCAAATGACTAAAGTTTGCTTTAAAATGCATTCATAATAATTACGTATATTATGGAGAATGAGAAGTGCAATTTAATAAAAATGTTCATTCCAACAACGTTATAAAAATGACGCACAAAAGAGTTTCGAAATAAAATGTTGATGTAAGAAAATGGAGAGAATTGCGCAATTCACACAACCCGTCTTTCAAAATAAACTCACTTTCATTTCAACAACATATAAAAATGACGCGCGGGTTCAATCCCCGTCGCTAGCTCATCAATAAATGGACCATGTATTACAGAGACAGAAGATAAACATAAAAAGTTTTTTTTTTTTTTTTTTTTTTTTTTTTTTTTTTTTTTTTTTTTTTCCTGCTAGTCATCTTGAGGCTACAAACACATCCAAGCAATTAGTACCATATTGAAGCATAGAAATAGATTCATGTCGTCTACTTGCTGAAAGCACAAATGAAATGGCTAATCCTGAATTCTATGAAGTTTTTAAAACCTTTTTTAGTTCATAATGAATGAAATGAACCCCCGAATGGGGAGCAAATCTCCCCTTTCTTTTACTAAATCATGAGGAGCCAGTAGTAGTTTACCAGACAAACTGAGTTGTCGTGGAGTTGGAAAGCAACTTTTTCGTCTTTTAGGGAAATCTAATCAAGAGAGATAGCTTCGAGCTCACCTAAGAAAGGACAAAGTTGTCGAGTGAGGATTGGTCGACGGGAGGTCGTGGCATACCTGGGTAAAAAAAAAAAAAAAAAAAAAAAAAAAAAAAAAAAAAAAAAAAAAAAGACGTGAAAGAGGAGTAGGCAGGGCTAAATAGTGCCAGTAGGGTACGTAAACAATGACACATTACATGGTTTTGTACTGGTCAACTTTGAGCTGTCACTTAAGGAGTGCTCTATCTCTTAAGGAAGGGGCTTTGGAAGCATGGCTTATTATACGAGAAATAGCAGTACTCTCTTCTGTGCATTCTGTTATGGCCTAGGAGTGATCGGAATTAAGCTGCATGGCGATACCGGAAAAAACAAATGATTATTTGATTTCTTTTTGGGTAGGGCCTTTCGTACTCCAATCCATACGAAGAAAATTATTCGGCACACTAAAATCTAGTGGATCTACTTACATATTCATGAAAAGCCAGAGTTGAAACATGTTATGAATATGGGTGTCATAAAAGCCGACCCAACCCGAACCCGAATATGGCTTTTCGGGCCGGGTCCAAAATTATATTCGGGTCAATCTGGTTAACCCGAATTGACCCGAGTTCTGAACAAGGTCAGGTTCAGGTATAATATATGTCTCTTACTTAGGTTCGGGTCAACTCGAGTGACCCGAGTTTCATTTTTTTCTTTCTCATTTGTATGTAAACACCTAAAGTGTATAATTTTTAGATGACCTAGGCGGCTAGACTTGAACTCGAGCTTACCCGATCGGAGCTGACACGAACCCGAATTGACCCAACCCGAGTGACCCGAGTTCTAAACAAGGTTAGGTTCGGGTATGTTTTTTCTTAACCTTGACTCGAATTGACCCGAACCTGACCGGGTCAACTCGAATAACACCCCTAGTATAACACCCCGTAAAATTTTCCTACGATTAACACGTTACCATAACATAGATTAACCATTTTTACGAGGAACAATTTTTTTTTTTTTTTTGAATGACATATTATATGAACCACTACGACATTTATGATTGACCATTTACCTAGGAACGATGCTTACACACAACCTCGATAATCTATTAATATCGCGAATAATATAATAAACTTAAAACGTTTATATTTTATAAATATACGTTTCGTATATTTACCTTACAATATTTATATATCTAAAACATTTATAATTAAAATTATACGTTTCGTTTATTTACCGTACCATATTTATATATTTCCGAAGCCTACAAAAATTCCCGAGATTACTCACTAATATTGTTGGACCGTAACCCGACTCTCGAAACTCACGAACTGGGCCCACGTGACCCAATGGGCCACACAACACACAAACTGTTACTAATCAGGATCACTATTAATTACTTTCTTTTCTTTTGTTTTGGGCCAGATCCACGTCAAACAGCCAAGCCCACCAGGCTTATTAGTCCAAAACGCACCCTTAGATTTTGTTTCTGCTTGTCGCGACCAGCCACCAAACACACCTATTTTCTTTCAATTTCGACATACAATTTACCAATATCGTTGTACCTTTTATTTGACCACCTAGCAAGGATTCGAAATTGCCATCTTACACATATTACCTCCCTCGTTTGATGCCTCAAAACTGCCTCAAGTAAAACCTTCAAATCCATTCTGCCAACCTACACGTTTTGTACCTTATGTGTCCAAACGACCTCCCCTACTCCCCAATGACTAGAAACCTAATCATATGCTTCATTTCAGATGTTAGAAGTTATCAAGGATGTCAGTTAATGTCAGGAATCACTAACACCTTCCTCTTGTCATGTTAGAATTCGATTGGACACTATGGGAGGTGGCATGCAAAGTACACAAGCTCACATTCTATCTTGTGTGATCACAGCTCCCATACACTCACAAACTCATCATATAAATAACCTCTAGTATCCTCAGTTGATCACACACACACACAAACGAACCAACTCTTAAATTTTGTTCGAGATATACAAGTGTTTTGGGACAGAAAGATGGCCACTAGTTCGAAGGTTAGAAACAAGTCCAAGGTCCAAGTCTAGCTCATCCTAAATCCTTGGTGGGTCAAGAATCGATCCACACACTTCTCTTGTTCCTGCTCGATCCTCACATTCGA
This sequence comes from Artemisia argyi, assembly GCA_030686995.1. Classification (NCBI taxonomy): domain Eukaryota; kingdom Viridiplantae; phylum Streptophyta; class Magnoliopsida; order Asterales; family Asteraceae; genus Artemisia; species Artemisia argyi. The sequence goes on from CM060704.1 coordinate 180,835,900, forward strand.
ATTTCATACCCCTTTGTGACAAGGTGACACACGTTTAAACTCTTTTCTATATATACACTTTTATTATTTTTCAGTTTTTATACATTACTTTGTCACTTTATCTCATTAATATTAAACATGACAAACTCATTTTAATCAACATCCTGGATGTTTGTTATGCTAACTATCAAGTACCAACAAGTTTTAACCATAAATATGATGTTTTATTATTAAACTAGACACGTTTGAAAGTGACCATGTCCAATTCGAATATTGTAAAATACTTGGAATATTTTGACTTAAAAACTGTTTTCAGAATCGATTTTAGTCACTTACTTAGCCTCGTTAATTCCAAATCGCGACACATAACATATCGATTTTAAAACTTGATCTCATTGTCAACATGGCTAGCAAACAGGACACGTAAAAGAATAAATCTAATAATCTCATATGAGTCGATTTCAAAAGCCAAAGTGATCGAGCTTTAGACTGAATTTTCAAATAAAAATAAGGTAAGATTGGGCCTTATAAGTCCAATAAGCAGTTTTTAAGCTTATTGCATAAGCTGATCGTATAAGCTTATTTGTAATGTTTTTGTAACATAAAAACAAGCCCGAGACCAAGCCCAAACCTCTCGTAAGTCCTTTGGATCACAAAACGTTAACGGGCCTTTAAATGAGCTCGTTAAGCCCATATAGTGAAAAATAAGCTTTTTAAGGGAATAAGCTGTCCTAATAAGCTCTTTTGAACATTCTGAACTTATTGAAATAATAAAAATGATAAACTTTGACTTTGGCGAAATTTGGACTAACCTTGCAAAATTTTCATAACCAGGGACTAAAAGTGTAAACTTTGCAAACTTTGGGTCAAAACTGTAATTTCTGATTTTCTGAGTTTAAAACTGTAAATAATGATAATTGGAGTTAAAAAATGTAAATATTGATATTATTTGGACTTAAAATGAAACGATTGTTAACTACGGATTAACGGTGTAAAATTATATTCGTTAGGGTTAAAAGTGTAACTTTGGTAAAACGTAAAGGATTTTCTGTAAATATTATTTTATTAATATTTTATATATAAATACACATGTTTAGTATAAAACTCTTATACGATATAAATATTCGCGTAACTATAATAAATTTTAACGATATATATATATAACGATACGTTTATTTCTTTTCTTTTAAAACTAACATCATAAAACATCGTCTACACACTTCGACTTATTCTTGATGATTTTCCATCGCACATCGAACATCGATCATTACACTCACAAGTGATATGTATATATAAGTTTGTTCTTGAACTTCAAACATTTAAACGAACACGAGTTTCAATAACAAACTGAATGACTAATATTCGCGATAAAACGAGATTTAGACTATCAACTAAAACATACCATATCTTTTAGGTTGTGTGTGAAGCCGTTGCCTTGCGTCGTTGAGATTATGTTACTACCACTACTACTGTGCTACTAAGGTGAGTCATAGCCCCTACTCTTAATTGTTTTATAATGATTTATACACGTTTTTTTTTTTGGAGATACATGCTTAACTATTGTTTTATACTTTTACAAGTACTCGTTATCTATTTACATATTAGTGAATTCATAGCCCACTCTTTAACTATTTTCCCGTGGGGGAGATACATGCTTAAAACTCGAACACAAGTCTTTTATACCGGGTATTGAAATACCGTCAGGCCAATGTTATTTGCTTAAGTTACTATTGCCAAAAGTCCCTCGATCATGAACCTTAATCACTTGAAGGGTGAACGTAAATAAATGTGGATAGTACTATTAGTGATTGACAATCCTCGTTTGGTTGTTAGAGAAAACACCAGGCGCACTTTATGTAACAATTCGCATTTTCAGGATAATTACTTTTCCCGGAAAATTTCACTATTCACTTTTACTATTCATTTTTCCCGAAACTTGATTTTTGTTTCTTGGCCTCGAGTGATAAATCATTTCCATGGCAAATTAAAAGTTTAACTTTCATAAGCTCATTTTCGTGAAAGTTATTAAGGAATTACACGTTTTAGGGTAAAACATCATTCAGAAATTCTACGCACAACGAAACTCGACTGCGTTAAGTGACCCCACATCAGAAAAATGTTTGACACACTCATGATTTATTTGAGAATTAATCATGACTGTGAAAAACATGACCAAAATAAGCCTCGGCCGTGAAAAACTGGAATTTTCAGTTTTTAAGCATTTTTACTCAGCCGTAACCTTAGCCTATACCTGCACCGCATTTCTAAGACGATTTAAGTTTTCAACTTTTTAGAAAAAGTCAACATATTTTTCCCTCCTCCATTGACCAAAAATCATCCCTTGATTTTATAAGTCATTCCTTGAATTTTAGGCTTACGGTTTGATGTTTAAAAGACATTTAATACCAACCGACACTAGACTGAGCCCAGTCTAAACATTATAAGTCATTTTAAATCATTTTTATCCTATTAGAAAAGTAACATTTTACTTTTCTCAATTTTACGCAATATTCGTACGTTTTACGTATTACGCGTTTTAGACCCGTGTTTCCAGTTTTTAGCAGGGTTTTACCACCCAAATGGAACCTACCACTCATTTTATATTTTATTATGGAACATATGGACATGTTTAACAATACTTTCAAATTCCATAATTTTACGATACCCGGTTTTACGTTTCGTGGCTTAACCATTTACGGTTAGCATTTTACGGAGCCAAAACATACTAGATATCTTGGATAATATCTTCCAAAGTCCAACCCTTCCTCCCCAAGCTTGAAAACCGCCACTAGGGGGGGGGATTCACACTAGGTGTCATGATCTTATGCTTAGAACTCTTGGATGAGAACAAGTGTTCACCTTGCTCTCCAAGGTTGGACTAGTCAATGTTCTAACCTCCTCAAAGTCATATATAATCCCTCCCCTCCTCTCATTTAAACGCCACACTCACACACACCATTCTCTCATCCTTAGCTCATTCTCTTCCAAGTTTCATGCAAGATTCAAGTACCATATCAATACCTAAAACCTAGTTTGATCTTAGGTTATCAAAACACTTCCATAACCTCATATACTTGGTGATTTCTCTTGAGTTTGAATCCACTCAAGTCACCTCAACCTTCATCATCTATCTTTCAAGATTACAAGGGTAGAAAGATTGCATGAAGTGAAGTGGGTTGAAGCAAGTCTATCAAAGTCCTATCCTTACATGTTAACTTCCTTTTATCTTTGAAAGCCAAAAGTTGTGAGCCAAACCCTAACATGCTTCTTGTTAATTAATCATGTTCATATCATTTACATGTTATTCTTGCTATATTATGTCTTGTATGCATGTCCATGATGTATAAAAATGAGAAAAACATGTTGTTGTAATTGATTGTTAAGATAAGTTACTAAAACAAGTAAACTAGTGACTTTCTTGGTAAGACCTGATCAAAATGGTAAAAATATGATGTTGGATCATTACATATTACAGTAGAGGACCTAACAAGGAAACCATAGCAATTTGAACCACCTAAAACGAGTATACGAGTCAAAAGTTACGCTCATATGAAGTTACCAAAACTTTGCGGCAAAGCTGCCAAATAGTTTCTGTTACAGAAACTTAAAACACGCAAAAAGAGGCCTTTCTGGTCCGTTTCATGAAAAAGTTAAAACACGAAAGTTGTCCGGAATCACGTTTTCGTTCAGGAATTAAGAAGCTCGAGCCTTGAAAACGCTTTCTGAGTGAGATATTTCTCAGTTTCTTAACAGCTATTTACATATATATAAGACACTATATTATGGTTATACTTTAAAAGGAACAAGAGGTCTTATGACCTATACTCAAGACCACCACCATGGCTAGAGCCAAGGTTGAAGTCTCATGACTATGGAACAAGGACCAAAGGTCATGGCAAGGCCATGACTAAATGACCATACAAGCTTACTTAGGCGTAAACATGAAACAATGAATTGGCGATAACTTGAACAAGCAATTTGGATCTACTTCACTTAAAAAGGAACCATGAGATATTACAAAGAAAAATGGTCATACAAGACTTATGAAACTTACCCTAATAACAATCTTCATGTAAAAATAAACTTTCCTAAGTTTATTCAAATACCGGACATGTAACTTTTCGGATCAAAACTTATATCTATATACTTTATCAACTACTACAATAGTAGGGAGCCTCATGTGAGGAGTTCATTATGTAAGCCGTCGAGATGAGTTGTGGATTTACGAATTAAAGTGTCCTGGCTCCTCGAACGCTTACTAACATGACTTCTGAATTATGTCGGCCCGAACGGTAGTAAACGATATATAAACTATACATGTTTCATGAACCATTTCTTTTCATATACTTACACTATACATCATACCACATCATGGACTAAGTGCAAGACATATATTGGCATGTTTATGTTTCCTTAGACATTATTCCAATTCTAAGTCGCAACATTCTATTATAGGTTGCTCGTAGAAACCTTCACGATTCAACCGTTACATTCATTACTTGCTATCTTACTTAAGGTGAGTTCATAGCCCCACTTTCTATTACTTAATTGTTTTACAAACCCTTGGGGGAAATACATGCTATTTTTAACCGAGCACAATGTTTTTAAATTGTATGCTTGCCTGATTGTTTTATTATCACTAAGTACCAGCCTTGCTAAACCGAGATCCTTTATTATGAACCATTTAATCACTATCAATAGTGAGCGCGAATATTGTGAATAGGCCTATTGGGATTGACGAATCCCATTTGTATTGACTAAGTTCAAACAAATGCACTAATATTTGAGATTTAGGTATGTTAGCAAAGTACCTACCGGGATAAATCTGCCGATCGATATTGGTACACGTTAACGTTTTGGTGTCATAAGCTTAGTGTATAATACATTTTATGGGCATATAAAAACGTAGCCTACCTGTTTTGTTTTCCAAACATTGGTGTGAGTCTACAACTCACACTACCAACATATTGTGTTCAAACGATTAAACAAACTTTATGAATATCACTCAACCTTTGTGTTGACCTCTCAAGCATGTATTTCAGGTTCATGACGATCAAGGATGGCACGGAAGGACACGGATACTCAAGAGGGCTATAAATTTTATTATCATTCAAAAACTCATTTAATGTGATTTGTAAACATGGAACCATTTGGGACCTCATTTTGTAATCTCTGATATTTATACAATTTGAATGATAAATCTTTTAAAACAACTCAATTGGAGTTCGTTTTCTATTATTGTGACTATTGTGTCGTCGAGTAACACCCAATTCAAATTCCGCTGCAACCATGAATTGGGGGTGTTACACTTTATTGTTCTTATTATAGGTTATTGGCAAATACCTATCTTGAGGGCCTACTACTTACCGTCATAACTTGAGATTATGATTGGCTGTTAATCGTTGAGTATCATGAGCTTAAGGCAATAACAGGAACATTGATTTAAACTTATTGATTGTATGTGATTACAATACATTCTTAACTTGTGATTCGAATCTCGTGTTAAATGGATTTATAAACCAACTACTATTTTGGGTGTTGTCCCGGTGAAGGGCAAACCAACGGATTAATTTGTATTGAATTGATAAAGGAATCACTCATTTTCTAATTAACGATTTAAACTATAAACTCTATGAACTCACCAACCTTTGTGTTGACACTTTTTAGCATGTGCTTATCTCAGGTAACTAAACAAGAAGGAACTTGAAGGCACGGAGTGGGCTTGTAACCCGGCATGGGCTTAAATAAACGTTTTGACACATTTCAAATAAACATGTTGTTTAAATTATGAAACATCTTGATGTCTCGAATATTTGGTATTTTAAATAAATTAAACCTTAAAGCGTCACTTTTGTGTCGTTTTTTTTTTTTTTTTTTTTTTTTTTTTTATGATTGTGATAAAGATCCTCTAAGTAACACCCAAAAAGTCTTCCGCTGACATTTTAAGTCTTCCGCTGACGTGATGATTTTGGGGGTGTTACACCTAGTTATGAACCTAAGACAATAATTACAAATGATAATAAGAAAGAGTTAAGCACCTCTAAGGCCTATAAATAAAAGCTTCTTTGGGTCTATATCTTCAAAGAGAGAGGTAGAAGTGAGAAAGAAAGACTCCCAATAAAGACTTAATGGATATCATTGCACGAAGACTCGCAACAATTCATTCTAGCAACATTATAAAACTGATGCACAAAAGAGCTCGGCAAAAAAAAAATGTTGGTTGAAGAAAATAGGAAGAATTGTGCAATTCACACAACTAATCTTCAAAATAATCTCATTTTCATTCTAACATCATTCTAAAAATGATGCATAAAAAAGCTCGGAGAAAAAAAAAATGTTGATGGAAGAAAATGGAAAGAATTGTGCAATACACACAACTCATCTTCAAAATAATCCCATTTCCATTCCAACGACATTCTAACGATTTGCTAAAAGCATCGTTAATATAGACATTCTAATTTTGCTTTCTCAACAATGTGGGATAAACTTCCACTCACCCCATATTTCACGTACATTTGCTCCATTTTTAGACATGTAAAAAGACTTTACATTGCATTCATCAATGATAGACCAGAAAGTGGGTTTTTATTCATTTTTGTTCATAGATTTTAGTTTAGGTACACACAGAAGGGGGCCATGGATGCCCGTGAATCACATTAACTTTTCTTACATACTATAAAATTATGTCAAATGCATCGATCATTTCATAATTGCACCATGTCCTTGTGTTAGCTTTACTTTAAAAAAAAAAAACAACTTCATAATAAGCAAAACAAAGGTCTCACACTAAAGACCAGATATTACTCCCTCCATTAATATCTATCTTTTTATTTTAAAATTTTCCAAAATAAATATTCATTTTGCATTTCAACCAATTAAAAAATAGTTCAGATGAAAATGATACTATTTGATTGGTAAATAATATAGTTAATTTTTAAAATTCTGTGCATTTATAAAGAGAACATTTATGTTGAGCTAAAAAGAGTAAAATTTTTATCTCACAAAACACTTGGAATGCCTTATAATGTTTACGATGAATATCAAATGATCTTTATCCTTTAATTAAACATTTGATTACGTGTATAAAGAGAAACAATTTATTCAGCTAGTGTCGAAATCCATAGGGCGCGTTATTGCTCGATGGCGCAAGTCGACACCCCAGTCGACGTTATAATTGTCGGCGTCATAGCCACCAACCGAGTTATTATTATTTTTTTATTATTTTTTTTAATGTGTGAATCAGCAGTTGTCCTATAACTTAAAGGATAGAGAGGGAGCGTTTTGAGTTAAATTATAAATTTTGAGTTATATTAAAAAATTGAAACGACAACGCTTTTTCTATAACGCGAACTCTTTAACTCCCTTGACATCTTCTGCTCTTAGGCTACACCAGTAAGGGGTGATGATCGATCGAGTATGTCGATCTCCACTCGATCCTTTTACTGTGGGATCTCAATCGCGACAAGGTTTTTTTGTATCATGGTCGTGTACATGATCGAGTTACTTTACTATTATTATTATTATTATTATTATTATTATTATTATTATTATTATTATTATTATTATTATTTGTAGAAAAGGTATTTTTGTGAGGTATGTTTTTTGTAGTGTAGGTTGACTTACTGGGGTATCCAAAAAAACGCTAACATGACAAAAAGAAAATACATATATATATATATATATATATATATATATATATATATATATATATATATATATATATATATATATATGAGAGATTGACTCTCCTTATTGCATCCCGCAATATAGTTCAAGACCAAGGGTCCGTTTGGTTTGTAGATGAGTTTAGATTAGAATTTGGGGTTGATGGAAAAGTTATAGATTAGGATTTGGATTTGGATTTGATATAGGAGAGAGAAAATAATATTTTTATATATATTATATATTATAATATGAATTTTAAAATAAAAATATATTATATAAAAGATAAAAAAAAATAATGAGAGAGGAGAAGATTAGAGTGGCCCACCAAAATAGTACCATGTCAGAAAAGGAGTGCATGTAGTCCGGAATTCAACATGCCCACATATTCGGATTTAATACCAAAGACAAATTTGACAAAATAACACCAAACATCATTTTTTTACTTTAAGTCCTAAATCCAAATAAAAAATATGCATACCAAACGGGCCCCAAATCATTTAAGCATAGGTTTGTGAGCCAAAGTGATAAAATGACATTTTTGTACTTATTTTTATATATATTTTTTTAAGACCAAAATCAGTAGTTACCAAACAGCCCATGATCTTTAAAAATGGCAACAAACAAACAAACAAATCAAGTGCCTTCCCATTTGGTCAAATCCATACTCCTCCCCTTTTATATATATCTACACATACACATTTCGTGATCATTTCATCTTCTCCTTTACATAATTGACTTAAAAAATAGACTCATAATTCTAGTTATTATTGCGTGTGCACTTAATAACCATGGGTGAAGTAATAGTGACAATGGAAGTGGGTACAGATGGTGTTGCTTTGATCACCATCTCTAACCCTCCTGTTAATGCTTTAGCTGTTCCAAGTATGCTCCTTTTTTATAAATCTCAACTGGGTTTTGCTTAGATTTCAGTTTCATTTCTGGGTTTCTGTAAAAATGGGTTCTTTTGCTCAATTGGGTTAAATCTTGATTTTTGTTTATTAGTCCAAGTATGCACCTTTTTTATAAATCTCAATTGGGTTTTGCTTTGATTTTAATATAGTTTCTGGGTTTTGATTTAATTTCAATATAATTTCTGTTTTTTTTTTTTTTTTTTTTTTTTTTTTTTTTTAAATAATTGGTTCTTTAGCAAAAATGGGTTAAATCTTGATTTCTGTAAATTTTCTTGATTTTTTTGGCAGATAGTTTCTTTTAATTGGGTTTTGCCTGAATTCAGATGGGTTTTAATTAAATTTTAGTATAGTTTCTGGGTTTTTATAAAAGTTGGTTCTTTAGCTCAATTGGGTTAAATCTTATTTTTTATTTTATTTATTTATTTATTTATTTTTTGGTTCCAAATATGCACCTTTTTCATAAACCTCAATTGGGTTTTTGTTAGATTTTAATATCATTTCAGGGTTTTTGTAAAAATTGTATCTTGATTACAGTTGGGTAAAATCTTGATTTTTGTTTAGTTTCTGTGTTTCTTAATACTCCGTATATGTTTAATTTATTTATTTATTTTTTATTATTATTTTTTTTTTTGGTAAAAGTTGTTTCTTTAGTTCACTTGGGTTTAATTTAGATTTTTGTTTAATTTATGGGGTTTTATTTGATTGATTTGTGTTTTTTCGTTGTTAAGTTCTTGCTGGATTAAAGGAAAAGTTTGCAGAAGCCGTGAGGAGGGATGATGTAAAAGCTATCGTTTTGACTGGTAATAACTTCAATCTTCATTAGATTGAATAGTTTTATTTTGTTTCTGATTTACGGTACGTTTTGTAAAGGTTAACAAAGAAAGTGATCTTTAACTTCTTGATCCAATGATTTTTGTCGTTTTCATCTTTTTGCTAGAACATAAATGGTTAAAGTTTGACACAGACTGACTAAAGTTGCCATTTAAAAAAAAGGGTGTTTGGTAAAAGTGAATAAATCTTATGACAAAATTGTTAAAGTTATAGTTGGAAGTGTTTGGCGATCTAAATGGATTTAATCCGGCCCAGATTGTGGGAGCATGGCCAAAGTGGAATTTCAGCGTGATAAGTATATGTCATAGGCTGTGCCACTGTGGTGCCGATCAGTTTAGCTAAGGTTTACGACTATAGATGTTTGTAGCTAGGATTCCATGATTATACACTTGAAAAGCCTTATATTATAACAGAATGTTGTAATAAAGTTGAACATATACTACGGTACAGTATGTCCGTAGAACATAGGTTCAACGCAACATGCATATTGTCTAATGGGTTAGATCAGATGTTTGTAAGCTCGAATGAGCAAATACTCAAGAAACATAACCATCACAACACGATTTAAGAAAATAAACATGCTACTAAAAGAATCACTAAAATTCGAGAAATGCATTAGGATATTCTAGGAACATTTTTCTTTGTACTTGAGCAAATGTTACACCAATATAAGAGATGCCAAGGAGGATCTGATATTTATGAAATAAAATGCTGTCTTTGAAAATTTTTAGTTCTTGTAAAATAATGTTAAATAATTCCATGACTAAATTTGGATTCTGTTACTTTATGAAGGCAAGAATGGTCGATTTTCCGGTGGATTTGACATCAACGTTTTTCAGAAAGTTCACAAGACCGGTATGAATTCATTGGATATCATCTTTGCTACAAGCTAGCGATCTTTGTGATTCTGTGTTCATTTGTGAAATTCTAATAATTGTCATGGCAGGAGACATATCTGTTCTACCTGATGTATCTGTTGCCCTCGTGAGCAACACACTCGAAGGTTTTATCTTAAGTTTACCTATTAACTTCTGAAATGCTACTTTTTCATGTTATGCTCTTGGTTTCTTGACACTTACTTCTTTTTGGTACACTTAGATTGCAAGAAACCTATAGTTGCTGCTGTACAAGGTCTTGCACTCGGGGGTGGCCTAGAAGTTGCAATGGTTTGTAGTTTTTAAGCTTAACTTATTATTTTTCACAAATTTATTTATTAAAAAAATAAAAATAAATAAATAAATAAACCTAAATTTTATTTTTTGTTTTATGCAGGGTTGCCATGCCCGTGTTGCAGCTCCCAAAACACAACTCGGCTTGCCTGAATTGTCTCTTGGAGTGATGCCAGGCTTTGGAGGTACATAACTACATATACATTTTGGAACTGATTATATAACGTTTGGATCAACATACTCTGCTTCTGATTATCCAATAATCAGTTTGGATAAATCGGTTCATACCAGCTGCACCAAATCAAGCATATGAAATTTTATATTTGGCTCTCTTTGTAAACTATCTTGAGTGACTTATATTCTCCATTCACAAACCGTTTCTACATTTTTGAAAGAAAAAGTTGTCGTTTTTGTCAATTTATTCGTAGAAGCACATCTACACACAAGTGTTTTTTGACTGTATTTGTTAAAGTAAGCACTTTTAAATCACACGTTCTAACACCGCATTATATGATCTTAAGAAAAAGTTTGCTAAAATATAAGATGTGGTTTTTGAAGGTACCCAGAGACTTCCTAGGCTAGTGGGGTTGTCGAAGGCAATTGACATGATGTTGGTGAGCTCCTTTAATATCAAATATTCTTTAGTCATCATAAACTTTCTAAACTTGATTGATATTGATATAAACATTTTATTTGTAGACGTCTAAACCGATACTCTCCGAGGAAGGGTTGAAGCTTGGTCTTGTCGATGCTCTTGTTCCTCCTCAAGATTTACTGAAAGTATCAAGGCAATGGGCGTTAGATATAGCAGAGGCACGGAAACCATGGGTCCGCTCACTTCATAGGACAGACAAGATTGGTTCCCTTTCTGAAGCACGTAAAATAATTAAAAATGCTAGACAATTAGTCAAACGGACGGCTCCGAATATGCCACAGCATCAAGCTTGTCTTGATGTGATTGAGGAAGGCATTGTTCACGGAGGATACGCTGGCGTTTTGAAGGTATATTGACTTCATCTACTTTGTGGATGTATATTCTAAAATTGGTTTACAATAATCAATTTCTAGTGTTTGAGTAATCTACTTCACATATGATTTGTCTGATTTATTGGCGGTCACTTAATCATTTGTGCAACAATATTGATTATCTGAGGATAAGTAGTACTTATATACCCTTATATCGCTATTACAATTCTTTGATACTCAAAATTTTTAATCCAAAGTCTAAACACCATCTCTTGTAGCATATTTGATTAGAATGATTATATGATCATGATTATTCAGTCACATAATCGCTTTCAAAATGCACATCCTAACACCCTTGAAAATATATTGTGTTACGAAGCTAAAGATGTGATGTTATGTTCCTCAGGAGGTTAAGGTGTTCAACCAGCTTGTTGTTTCAGACACATCAAAGGGTCTTGTTCATATATTCTTTGCACAACGTACAATCTCAAAGGTACAATAATTAATAAAATTACAGAAAATTTATACTCCTATCTTCTCCAGTGTTGGAATTTTTACAATTTAAACTTGGTTTTCATCAATAGGTACCCAAAGTTACCGATGTTGGTCTCAAGCCAAGGGCCGTCAAGAAAGTGGCTGTGATTGGTGGAGGTCTAATGGGCTCAGGAATAGCCACAGCTCTTATCCTCGGAAACATAAACGTTGTTGTTAAGGAAGTCAACTCTGAGTATCTTCAGAAGGGAATAAAGACGATAGAAGGTATTAATCAGTAGTTCTATTTTTCGGGCGAATATTGTTGTTGCTTTACAATCAGGGGGTGGCAACTTCTATCTTTTTACTGAAACGGGTCGATTCAGGTTGTGATTTTCTCTGACGGGTCAAATGGGTATATTTTAATCACAACTTCGATGAAAGCGGATTTAAAAAGGTCAAAAAAGTTGATTGTAGCCAAAACTTTTTTGACGTGTAAAATGCCCTTATTATATTAAAAAAAATAAATAAATAAAAAAAATTAAGATTATTAATGTGGTTTTAGAATCATATTTTACACACTGGATATTTATAACTTAATAAAAATAATCATGGACAAAAATTGTTTCTGGTATGCACCAACATTACATGTTTTGACGCGAACCCATGTTGATCCGTCACATGACCAGTTCATTTTGTCACTTCTAATGCAACTATTCATGTTAGTATGTTACAGAATAAATTTCTGTAGTTATGAACTTATGACACCCTCAATGTGATACTTTGTTTGATAGGTAATGTTCGAGGTTTGGTCGCGAGGAAAAGATTGGGACAGGCCCAAGCTGAAAAAGCCTTGTCGATGGTAAAAGGGGTATTAGACTACTCAGAATTCAGAGATGTGGATATGGTTATAGAGGTATGTTCTTATTTAGATTGTCTTCTTCTAATTTTTTTACGTTTTCTAATAACATAATAATATAGACATTTCAAAGACATTATTTGGTAACTTCACCATTTTCTTGATCGGGATTGCAGGCAGTTATTGAGAATGTCCCATTGAAGCAAAAGATCTTTAGCGAGATCGAGAAAGTGTGTCCCCCTCATTGCATTTTGGCAACTAACACATCTACCATCGACCTCAATTTAGT